>OY288241.1:28386782-31021179 GCA_958450325.1 Agrostemma githago | reverse complement strand
CCCGAAGAAGTTCCCTACCTGGGATGATGTGGCCACCGAGTTCGCTCGGAACTATGCTGACAACACCGAGATCCAAACCACAATGCGATCTCTGGAGGTTATGGCCCAAGAGCCGAAGGAAGGTTTTACTAAATACCTTCAACGCTGGAGGGCCGAGAGTGTGAAACTGGTTGATAAGCCCAATGAGAAGACTTTGGTGGAGGCTTTTGTCAAGAACCTTCTCTCCTCCTACCGGGTTCACCTTCGATATGTTGTCATACCCAATTTCACCACCCTTACTGAAATGGGTATGAGGATCGAAGACGATCTGAGACTGGAAGGCCTCACTAAGGCCGCTAGCAAAGGGTACCAAGGGGCTTCTTCCTCTACCACTAAGCCCCAGGCTGCAACTCGCAGCATTTTTTACGCGGTTAATCTACTAGATGCCCCGTCCAAGAAGAGCACCCCACCTCGGGTTTTCACCGATATAGGTACCACCTATACTTATGCCTTACAAAGGCTGTCCTCCAAAGGCCTAATCCAACCGATAGGCCCAACTGCTGAAGTTCCGGTCGAGCGACACTCCAAGAACTACAATGCTCAGGCCTATTGCCAATACAACCGGGGCAATGGGCAGGATACCGAAAAGTGTTGGAAGCTGAAACACTTGATTCAGGACCTGATCGAGAGCGGTAAAATCCCGCTACCCGGAGATAAGCCAAGCAACAAGGAGAACCCTTTCAGCTCCCATGCCATCTTTGCCGGGGAGGTGATTGATTGCTCTCACCTTATCTCTCCATTTATCCCGCAAGTGAACGGGATCTGGTTTGATGACGAGGATGATGTCTACCTCGCTAAAGGGGAAACCGTTCCCATCACCCCTGAACAGATTCGCGAGGCCAAAATCCGAGTCCTAGCCAGCAACTACCTTGGTCGTCCCTATCTAGCCACAAGCACTAGGGACATCCCCATCCCGACAACCATCACCGATCCACTCGGGATGGAAGTCGCCCCTGAAGAGCCTACCGCTGAAACGGCTATTGTGAAGCAACTGAAGAAGACCCGAGTTGACCTCACTATAAGGCAACTCTTAGTCAGCTCACAAGAACATCGAGAAGCACTTACAAAGGCTCTCGATCAAGTCAAGATCGACTCTTTGGCTACCCCTGCTGAAATGGTAGCCACGGTCCTACCCCACCTAAAGGGTAAGGCCAAGGAAGGAGGCCCAATGATCACCTTTTCTGAAGCCGACCTGCCGCCATTTGGGGCCTCCCACAACCTGGTCCTCTACATCACGGTGATTTGCCGAGGAAAATACCTCCCTATGACCTTGGTTGATGACGGGTCCGCTGTAAATGTCCTTCCTCTGAGGACCGCCAAAGCCCTCGGCATTACCGCGGCTGATTATATCCCGACGGCTCAGACCATCCAAGCTTTTGATGGGAGTCCAAAGTCGGTAGCTGGGGCCATAAAACTGACCATCATAACAGGCCCAATAGAAAAGGAGCTTGAATTCCAGGTGATTGATGTCACCTCATCCTTCAACTTGCTCTTAGGAAGGCCATGGATTCACGCGGTGAAAGCCGTGTCCTCCACCCTCCACCGTAAGATCAAGATCCCTTTGCTCGACAATGTTATTACATTGGAGGCAACCCCAATGACCGTGGCTAGCTGTAACGCCACGAACCGCGCGAACCTCTGGGGGTTCGACTTTGTGGGGATGATCGAGGAAGAGTACCTCTTTAGGCCTTACTTCACTACAAGCATTGACACAATGCTCCAAAACCTAGGGTACCTTCTAGGGGCTACCTCTCGACCCGACCTTCCAGCTGGGAAGATCATCGAGGTGCTTAAGGACGAAGACTCCCACTTCGGCCTTGGCTATGCCGCCACTCCGGGCAACGTTGTCCGAGCAGGAATCGAAAAAGCCTGCAACATCATAAAGGGTATCCACTTGAACCCTTACAGCCCACGGTTGGCCGACTACTTTGTCACACCCGTGTTTGGGGCTATCCAGGTTGGACTGTACCAACCCAATGCTACGCACCTCGGGACCCACTCGGCCCGGGACTGCAATTACATCCCGGATGATGTGTTCGCCCTCATCCAATCTGATGAAGCTAATGATGCTGAGCCCGCGCTGAGGCTGCTCTTCGGGGAAGACACCATAACCCCGACTCCAAAGGAAGACCTGGTCAACCTGATTCTCCGCAGCAACAGGTTTGACCTGACCAAGCTAATCTCGGATGTCGGTTCCGAGACAGGAAACAGGGCCTGGAGGAAGACTGTCAAATGGACCGACAGTCAAGGAAAGATCTACAAGCTGGTCACCGGAGAGGGAGACATGCCTGAGTCTGAGTCCGAGTCGGAGTCTGAGTCGGAGTCTGAGGTCGAGTCTAGGGAAGTCGGTGCTAGAGTCACTCCTGTAACCCCTCTCCCTTCTATCATTCCTGCTGCTGGCACTTCGGGGTCTGTCTCGAGTGCCTTACCAATTCCGCCACTGACCAATGATCAGATGGCTGCTCTCTTTGAGCTGTTTTCCAAATTTTCAATCAATAATAACAACCGTTCTGCTTACGACTTGTCTCTTTTAAATTCTGCTTTCAAAAATGCTTTATGCTATGACATTGAGAAATCCGACGAACAGGTACCCCTACCTCCACATCTGATCGAGCAACTAGAGCAAAGGGAATCCCGGAATCCGGTAATCGAAGAAACCAAGTCCATAAACGTGGGAACAACCTTAGAGCCTCAGATACTTAAGATAGGGTTATCCTTAGATCCCGAGGAGAAACAACAATTCATAAACCTCCTCCAAGAATTCAAAGATGTCTTCGCATGGTCCTAAAAGGACATGCCGGGGATAGAACGGGAAATAGCCGAGCACCGCATACCTATCAAAGACGGGTGCAAACCGGTCAAGCAGAAGCTTCGTCGAATGAGGCCCGAGTGGTCTCTCAAGGTAAAGGAAGAAGTCGATAAACAGTTCAAAGTCGGCTTCATACAAGTGTCCGAGTACCCGGACTAGGTGGCAAACATCGTGCCGGTTCCTAAAAAGGACGGTAAGGTGTGGGTATGCGTAGATTTTCGGGATCTTAACAAAGCAAGCCCGAAGGATGATTTTCCGTTACCACACATCGATATACTGGTGGATAACACGGCCGATCATGCCGTTCTATCATTCATGGACGGGTATGCCGGATATAATCAAATCAAGATGGCGGAAGAAGATATGAGTAAGACTACCTTCACCACACCTTGGGGTACTTACTGCTATACCGTCTTGCCATTCGGTCTCATTAACGCCGGGGCCACGTACCAAAGGACCGCTACCACTTTATTACACGACATGATGCATAAAGAGGTAGAAGTTTATGTGGACGACATGATCGTCAAGTCCAAAGAACGGGTCGGTCACATCACCGCCCTAAGAAAATTCTTCACCCGATTGCGCAAATACAACATGAGACTAAACCCTCAAAAGTGCAGTTTCGGGGTAACGTCAGGCAAGTTACTGGGTCATATCGTTAGCCAACGAGGTATCGAGGTCGACCCAGCTAAAATCAAAGCCATCACCGAGATACAAGTTCCTAAAACCGAAAAAAAAATAAGGGGATTTCTCGGGAAAGTCCAGTATATTAGTCGATTCATTTCTAATCTAACCATGGTATGTGAACCAATTTTCAAGAAACTGAAAATAGGGGAACGAATACTATGGGACGACAAGTGCCAAGCTGCTTTCGACAAAATCAAGGAAATTCTGTCTGCTCCGCCAGTCTTAATGCCGCCTCAGCCCGGTTTGCTTCTGTCGTTATACCTAACAACGACCGAGACGGCCATGGGGGCTATGCTGGCTCAGACAGTTGACTCCGAAGAACGAGCCATCTATTACATCAACAAGAAGTTTTTAGAGTATGAGTGCAAATATACCATGCTCGAAAAGACGTGTTTGCCTTTAGTCTGGGCCACCAAGAAGCTCCGGCACTATATGCTCAGCTACGAGGTCCATGTGTTATCCAGGATGGACCCCATCAAATACCTCTTCGAGAAACCCATCCTCAATGGCCGAATTTCTAGATGAACTCTAATGTTGGCAGAGTTCGACCTAAAATTTGTGCCATTAAAGGCCATTAAGGGACGGGTGGTAGCTGAATTCGTCGCTGACAGCCCGGTAACTGAAGAAGGACACACCAACATCTGGTGCTTCCCATACGAAGATATTTTCCATACCGATGTCGAAACGTGGGATTTATACTTCGATGGAGCATCTAATTTTCGAGGGTTCGGAGTCGGGATCCTCCTGATCTCACCAAGGGGGGAGCATACTCTCGTCTCCATCAAACTGGACTTTGATGTTACCAATAATGCAGCAGAATACGAAGCATGCATTTACGGGCTACAAGCCGCCGCCAACCTGGGGATCACAAATCTCCTAGAACATGGTGACTCATCCTTGGTCATTAACCAAGCACTGCAAAAAGGAAAACTCGGAATGCTAATCTCGTGGCCTACCAGGCACGAGTAAGGGATCTCGAGAAACAATTCCAGAAGGTAGAGTACATATACCTACCTCGGGAAGAGAATCAGTTTGCAGATGCACTCTCAAAATTGGCATCTTTACTAAATATTCCCGACCACGTGACCAGTATGCAAATTTGTGTCGAAAGACGGTCCGAGCCGGCATACATCCATGATATTGAAGACATTGAGATAACTGATCCCGAACCATGGTACCAGGCTGTGTTAAAGTGCCTGGCAAACGAAGAATATCCTCCCGGGACGGAAGGTCGAGCCAAGAAAGCCTTACGAAGGCTAGCCACTCCGTTCATCCGTACCAATGACGGACAACTGTACAAAAAGACGGCACAAGGGGCTCTTCTCCTTTGTGTTGATAAGTATAAGGCTGAGAAGGTCATGGCCGAAGTACATGATGGTGAAAACGGCCCACATATGAATGCTCAAATGCTGGTCCGAAAAATCATGAGGCTCGGTTATTACTGGAATACTATGGAGGCCGACTGCCAGTTATATGTCAAGCATTGTCATAACTGTCAAATCTTCGGCAATGTGCAACATATGCCGTCATCTTTGCTCTATACCATGACGTCACCCTGGCCGTTCTCAACATGGGGTATCGACATAATCAGGAAAATAAATCCCTCTGGTACTGGTGGGCACTGCTTTATTTTAGTAGCTATCGACTATTTCACCAAATGGGTCGAAGCTGAATCATATCGCATTCTCAATGTTAAGCATGTCGCCAAGTTCATCCAGAACAAGATAATATGTCGGTATGGGATCCCACATGAATTCATCAGTGATCACGGGACTCATTTCCAAGCTGAGACCGCATCCTTGCTGACTAAATATAAAATTCAAAGGCACACGTCCTCGCCTTACCGTCCCCAAACGAATGGAGCAGTGGAGGCGGCTAATAAAACAATTATCACCATACTAAAAAAGATGGATGATAATTACAGGGATTGGCCCGACAAAATACCTTTTGCCCTATGGGAGTACCGGACGTCAATTCGCACCGCAACCGGGGCAACACCGTATTACGTAACCTATGGGATGGAAGCGGTCCAGCCTGTCGAATTGGAGGTACCGTCCCTCAGAATTCTACTAGAAAGCCAAGTACCCGAGGCTGACTGGGTTCGAGCGCAGTATGACTCGTTGGTTTTACTAGATGAACGACGAAATCGTGCCCTCAACAATATCCAAATCTACCAGAAGAGGATCCAACGGGCCTTCAACAAGAGGGTAAGGCCCAGAAACATTAAAGAAGGGGATCTAGTCCTTAAGTCTATTCGAGCTTTGCTACCGGTTGACCCAAGGGGAAAATTCAAACCCAACTGGGCTGGGCCATATCTGGTAAAGAAAATACTATCAGGGGGAGCAGTGATGCTGACAGACCTGGACGGGAATGAGTTCGTCAACCCGACCAACCTGGACTAGCTGAAGCGTTATTACCCTTAGCCATTTCTCAATGTCATTAGCAAAATTTATCAAAATCTTTCTTTGCAAAAAGCAAGTCCATGAGCTAGAATTATTTATTCTACTGTCACAAAACATCTTGAACCAATAGTCTTGGTGTAATTCGAGATTGCAAATTTACTAAGCCTGAACTACGTTTAGTTTGATTCTGCTAATTGCGGATACGTAGGCAACCCCTCAAAAGGGCACAACCAATGCAATCGAGAAAAGACAGGAACGGTTTAATAATAAACATTTTTTTATTAATCCAAAAAAAAAACACCCCGATAAACTCGGGAAACTACAAAATGCAGGAATTCAAAAATACAAAAAAAACACACGACCAAAAATAGTAATAATACTTAAATAGTAATAAAGCTGAAGGACTCGGCATTCAGGGCATCTTGCCCTTGCCTTTGTCCTTAGCCTCCTTAGCCGTCCACTGGCGACGACGCGGAGGGGAGCGTTCCCGAATCACCACAGGAACCTCTCTACTTCGGGCTCGCCCGTTTGAGCCCAAATCCTCCATCACCTCGATAGGCCCAAGGCGGGCCCTCACGGCCTCAGGAAGCCGATAGCGCGGACCCAGTCGGTCCCGGGCCGCCAGCCTAGGCCCAAGGCGTCTCTCCAAATCAGTCTGGGGGCTTGGCCGCCCCCGTTTGCTGCTAGAACCGACCTCCTTAGATCGAGTCTTAGTTTGTGACTTTAGACCCGATTCTTCCCGGGCTGCAGCTTCAGGAATATCTCCCCCAACGAAGAGATCCCTGTTATCTTTCGCCGTCTCGCGGCGAACCAGTTCAAAGGCCTCATCAAGCTTCAAGGCCTTGCGAGCTTCCTCGGACTCCTCGGAAGTCCATTTCTGGTAAGCCCTTGAAACCCAAGCGGATTGGCAAGGGCTGGGTATGGTCCATGTAGGACGAGTGAACCATCTCTGCAACCAGGTGTCGCACATAGCGTCCGTCAGTTGGAGCGAGACGCTGATAATGGCTTCAGTCTCAGGAATGCGCTGAGACGAATCGAACTGCCTCAGGATGCGGTCTGGGTAAATGTGAACTGTCTAGTCGAGGGACAAAATCACCAAATAGCGAGCTTGGTCTCTCTTGGCCAGCCTCGTCAGCTTAGAAAGAAACCACCAAGCGACGGTCCACCTCATAAAGGGACCCCCGTGGAACACCAGCTCCTCATCCCAGTAAGCTCGATTTATTAGATGACTCGAGCTTATCCGCCACCTTCGGGAGCTAATCTGACTGCTCTGATAGTTGGGAATACTCGGAGGGGGCTCTATGATTGATAGCCGCTCCGACAGCCATATCTAAAAAGAGTACGCGAATTTTATAAGCAACAGAAGGGTTCGCCGGAAAAAAAAAACGCGAGATGTATACCTGCAAAATACGGGTACTCCCCGTCAGTGGTCGGGTCGGGTCAAGTCGCCTGGCATCCAGACCCATGATAATCTCCCCAGTGGCTAGCCAAGCAGGACTATGACCAGTCTCCATCTGATCAACCACTCCAATCAACCTAATTTGACCCCTGCACGAGTCAAGTTCCATCAACCCTTCAAAGACGTAACAGTGCAGCATGCAAAAGGCGAACGCCCTACGTCTGTGAGCAGGGGTGGCCCTCACATCCCGACTATTTATAAACTTGTCGGTCAGGTCGAATAGGGAAACAGTATCTCCCCGCACCATCCGATCTGTCTCGGCATGAGACAGACCTAAGAATTCCCTTAGCCTCCTCCTCGGGTCCGGGTAGAACGAGGGAGTAGCAGGCTGAACAGCTGGGCCCCAACCACCTATGACTGCGACTTCCTCGGGAAGAGGGCATATCTCCCCCTGTGGGAACGCGAAGACGTGATGGGTAGTATCCCAAAACGACAGACAGGCGTCCAAAAAGTGTGGGTCAATTATCAGTCGTTGGAGGGGAAACAGACTGACAATTCCCATCTGGGTCAGCCGAATCTTCTCCTCGTCCCGGAAGTATTGGGACCAGGCAAGAAGCATGGCAGTCAAGTGATCGATTCCCATGACAGAAGTTTCTAACTTTCTTGAAAGTCTAAAAGATTTTGAGAAGTATAAAAGAGAATTTGAGTTAGGATGCAAAAAGCTGAAGCAGGGAGACCTATATTTATAATAAAAAACTCCACCGGTAACCCTAACTGCCGTGCCTCCTCAACTAACCTGGGCCCTATGCGCGCGCAGGCCTGATTTCAAACAAGGAACCCAGAATAGGAATCAAGTTGTCCCGAGCTTTCCTAAAAATTTCCTAAAATTTTCTGTGACAAAAATTGTGATAACATTCTTTTCAAAAATCGTGGCATTTTCAAAAATTCGGTATCTTTCCTCTCCATCGCGAGTCAGTGTTTTGCCTATGTGTAACATACAAATTGTTATGGGTCAAGCATACAGGTACACTCCAGACTTCAGAAGCAAGTCTCCGCAAGAACTATTTTATCCCTCCAACATAAGTCGGTGATTCCCCCGAGATGCTACATCCAAGGTAGGATATGTTAGCATACGGGTACACCTACATCCCCAAAGGCGATTTTGACTCCCCACGGAGCTACCATCATCAGGACAGGTACGATCCTTTGCTTATGGCTGGCGAGCCCTTCACGCAAGTCTACTGGACAATAAACGACCCAGCCGGAAAGCTGCCAAGTCGTAATCTGCGATTGGCCTGGTAGCTACTCTGACTTTCGCCTTGTCCAAGCCTCAGTCAGAGTGGGGGCTCTGTAGACACCCGCATTTTGACTGCCAGGTGTCTATGGTAGTCTTCGACAAACACCCGATGATGATCGGACGCAAACGTGACTTGGTATACTCAGACTTGGGCTCGGAATCAATAATATCCGACATGGACTTTTAGCGGAGTAATAGTCTCACAAAACAGACCTCAAATTCAGGCCCAGTGGGTCATTCTGAGCAAAATAAGACTAATTTGGGCCAAAACCGACACCAAAAATAAAACCCGTCTTTTAGCGACCGGGTCAAAACCCGGTCAAGGACGAACCCGTCACACAAATTAGCCAATTCACCTTCTAGAAACTGACGCCCAAATCAGAATTCAAAAAGCAAATCAAATCAAAAAGTCAACCCTTCCTAAATTAACTCAACTCACCCAACTCACTCACTCTATAAATACACCCCTAACCCTATTCACTTTTCAGCTTTGAGAGTTTAAGGAGAGCCTTTGCAAACCTCATTCACCCTACATCTTCTATCCTAATCTACCTAAACATTCTACTCTACAAACCCCAATCAAACAACACCAAAAACCGAGCCATTTTGCTCTCAAAAACCGACGGCACACACACACACATATACACACCATAACTCACGTTCATCCTCGATACTCCGGCGTCCCGTCGCTATTTACGAGTCTATTTCCGAGGCCTATACCAAGCATGTATGTTGAGGGTGTCCTAAACCCCATTTCGATCCTTACTATGTTGTTTCTATTTACATTTTCGCATTATTTATATTATAATTATACTAGTATCGTAACACTAACCTTTAACATAACACTAACCTTTAACATAACACTAACATTTTTATTTCTCGTATATTAACTTTATCTTTTCGTTAATAACATTATCATACCGCATATATATATATATATATATATATATTAATACTAGTATTCGTTTTCAAATACGTTTGACTACGACGATCGCCTAAAGTCCGTCTAATCCCTTTACGAGTAACGACGGAGGTGGAGCCCTTTCGAGGAGCCCCGCCCCAATGTTCTCAAGGGCGTGACGTGATTGCAATCGGTCGTAGTTGAACGCATTCGATCCCATTTCAATTAGTACGAAACCCGTTGACACGAAAACCGACATCACATAATCCGGAAGGATTAGTTTCGATGTCGTGACGTAGAGGGATGCAATTTCGTTACTACTTCAGAATTCCTAATCTAGCAAAAGCATAAATCGAGTAAATAAACCCACATTGGCACGTGATTATAAAAATTGACGATTTTTTCGACAAATAAAAAATACCCGACCAGACCCCCATGCGAGTCGCACGCCGGTCAGGCGACTCACGGGGAGGCCTGTTTGGCCAAGCTCCGTTTCTCGTTTTCTCGACTTTCTACCCTTTTCGGTCCTTACATTGATACGCGACTTTCGCGACATATTTCCATATTTTGAGACTCGTCTTTTCTTTACGACTTTTAGTCAATGCGTGTAAAGGCCATCACGTGAACCCATTTTTCTAAAACTCATGCACATCACGACACTTAAAACGACTTTGATCGATGGTCTCGCACTATTAATTTTGTATCGACGACTCTTTAGTCGTATCCGACACATAATTAATTTAGACTCCATTTCTCGAGGTTATAAGTCGGGACAAGACATCGAGGTTCGAGATCGGGTTAGATTCACGCCTAGGTCTCGAACCTTCGTCCTTTAATTAATATGCAATATAATGCGTAATTAATTAAGGTTCGTCCGTCTAGCTAATTCACGATCTAGTGAACATTTATTATATACGGGTCTTTGTCGAGTCGTGTATTCTATTTATCACTTTTCTTATTTAGTTTATTATTTCTTCTAATCGTTGTATTGTGAATTCCGGGTTGTATTTCCGCCCGTGTAACTTGTACGTTATTTATTTTCGAGTTTTATTTATTTACTTGCTTATCGCTTTATAAATGAATCTCGCATGCTAAATCACTTCGACCATAATTAGATGCATTAAATGACGTAATTCACATATAATTCACATGCTTAGCCCGAAAACGCTGTTTGCATATCATTTTATCATTTTACTAGCGCGCGCACACGAACACGAACGATGTCTTAGTAGAGGCCGCCATGTGCAGGCGGGGTTGGGTGTCCTTAGTGGGCTTCCCAACACGTACCCCCACCCCTTACTCAGAACCTTGGTTTCCGGATGCCCGAAACCATTGGCGCTCGAGAGTCATTCTATATACGAAAGCCGGTTTAAACGGTTTCGATATTGCAATGCAAAGGGACGAGCCCCATAAACTCTGAAATCGAAGTGGGCCGTACTTTGTGTACAGCCCATGACGATATAGAGTGGGCTCGTATGGTTCCGAATAACTACAAAATTCGGTGGCGACTCCATTTTGACTTAAATTTCGAACCCGAGAACAATCTCACCACGAGATTCATTCGCCTACCCAAACCCGCGCGTGGCCGCGTCGGGGTGGACCTACGTCATGTCCACAAATGCTCCATGTTTGAATGAGTAGTCTTGAATAAACGAACTTGAAAATAGCATCTCTTCTCCTCGGGAATTTATTGAAAGCTTTAAAGAAAGTCGAGGCAAGAGAAACAATTCCGTCAAAGAATTTAACAGCAGCGTTTTTCAATGCACAGCTGACTTGTTTGGGGCATAACTTCGTCAATACTTGTTCAATGAACCTTCATGAGTAGTCATTGGAAAGATAAGCTCGAAATCTATCTCCTACATTTTGAATGACTACGAAATTCCAAGTATAACTCAAGATATGGACCGATCAAAACAATGCTGCAAAATGAACTCGCGTCACGGATATTAGTTATTCTTCAGGTATACCTTACATGGTATTCTGCTTAAGATGCGTCGGTTCGGTATTAATAAAGATGCGTCGAACCTAATACGGTGAGCACCTGGACTAATACAGAACCCGACCATCACTTTTTTCAGTTTTAAATTATTTTACGTTTTGAATTCCGTGTTAGTTGATTTAGCATGCGATTATAAGATCATAAAAGCGATAAATCATACGAAAAATTGTAAATGCGAATGTAAGTAAATCACATTGTGAGGAGTTGCACCCTCGGAGTTTACACTAAACCGTACTCGATGCATAGATAGTCTTGAGAACGGATCTCGGAATTACTCGGGTCTATTTAGTGTGTTTTAATATCTGTGGTTGAAGTTGGGACGTTACGTATTTTAGTAGATGCTTGTGGGCTAGCGCCCACATCTAGTGTTGTCGTAGTGCATAATAATAGAAAGTACAAATATGGAAAGTTTTGTTTAGATGGCAACCTAGTGACGACTCGATCAACAGGCGGGTCCTCTTAGCTTGACCAGTGACTCCGGCAGAACTCCGTTACCGTTTGACCTTCCCGCGGTTACTCCGGCAGAGCTTCGTTTGCTAAGGACTAGTTCTGCGGCTAATCCGGCAGAACTTTGTTACTAGTTTTACGCTAGTCGAACACAGGCACCACGGTATCGAGTGGGGTGCTCGAAGGTGAGGAGTAGCGTCGATATCGCATTTTTATCAGAACTACGATCGAGTGAATCATTTCCCTCGGGTGTTGGAGTGCGAGCCTTTAGCGAGAGTTTAGAAGGGGAAGAGAAGAATGGATTTTGTGTGTCGAATGAACAAGGCGGAGGGGGTATTTATAGGTGTTCTCGGCCCTCATCGCCTATATGGACCCGTGAGCTGGGGCGCACCAAGACTCAGGCGCCTGGGTTAAGGCGTGGTGAGACCCAGGCGCGTTAGGTGGGGCGGTTGGGATTTTGAGGATACGGTTTTGATACTTTCCAAAACCGTGAAGCGGGTGTATGATATGTTTCTTGGACATTAAGGCTTCCCACGGCTTGACGTAGCGTCGTGGGTTTAGTGGGCCTCGGGTGTTCATCCCGAGGCTCGCCTGACACGGTGTTGACTCGGTTCGAGTTTCGGGGCCGACTCGGGGTCCCCGTGTCGGAATAAACTCTAATTGGTGTCTATGTGACCATAATGACACGACTAAGGCTGCCATCATGTTAGTTTTTAATTTTTCTGAGTAATTGTTTGATCCGTTCTATAGGAAAACTACCTATAACATCGCGAACCCGTGTCGCGTTGCAGTCCTATTGTCATCGGGTGTTTGTTGGGCACTTCTGCAGCCACCAGGTCCAAATATGGGTGTCTACACAACGTAATAGATTTTATTAGTTAAAGTAACCGAGTTCATGAATTAGAGTAACACATTGTATGAGTTAGAGTAATAGTTTTTTCAAGAGAATATTATACAACGTAAAGATTTTATGAGTTAAAGTAACACAGTTCATGAATTAAAGTAACACGTTATATGAGTTAAAGTAACATTGTTTATGGATTATGGCAGTAACATAGTAACATACGTATAATGGCAGATGATTTTTTTGGTGAAAATGAATTTTTTTTTTTGAAAAAACTTGTTGTGGGAGAGAAATAGGCAGTTAAAAGATTCATAAGAGAAAGAAGATTTGCATTGAGATAATTAAGGAGGAGAGAGAAAAATGATATATTTACCAAGATTTGTTAGTTATTTCCTTAATTATGAAAATAAATCTTAACCATGAATCTATCGTTAAATCAAGGGTTAAGATGAGGACTCACGGACTCAAATTTGATAAGTGGACTCACCTGATCCCTCTTATATATATATATATATACACACACACACACACACATAATAGACTACACAAGAACTCGTCGGTGTAGTCATACTTATTAAAATGTTGTCCCAATACCCACACTCAATAAGATAGGAGTAACATTTTATGACTACATTATCAACATGATAAAGTGATTGGAAGAATTGATTCTAGTCACTTATTCTAAGTAAATGACAATGGCTGGAAACCTCTAATATCATGCTTGCTTAAGTTGAGCTCAACTTGAGCCACGAGCCAAGCGGCTCTAGGCTCGTGCTCAACCCAATTCGTTGTCATACGTACTTAGTAATTTAGTATCGCCCTGCTGCATCTAAATTTCTTTAGCCAGAATCGGTGACTAGTCCCTTTGCAGATTACATCTAAAAATATAGGGCCAAAAGCTTCCAAAGTTTCTATAAGAATATCTTCCATTTAGCATGTCAATTAGTTACTGTCAATTAGATGCTGTTACAAGTTGCTTCATGTGTGAATAACTAACTACAAGTCTGCGACGACATAAATCCTATGGCCTCCAATCACAACTATTGTGATCTTGTTACAAAACTTTCACCGACGAAGATTACACATTAGAATATGTATCAGAAACTGGCACTTTCCTTCGTCGCCTTCGCTTTTGTCGAATCTGACAAAAACTAAAGAAAAGTAAGAAACCTGTCAAACAAAAAGAAAGTTAATTTCAGTGATCAACTAGTAAAGTTTTATTATCCATCAGGATAATTCCTTATTTCAGCCACCATTTGTCTATGTAATCCATTTTGGCTGTCTCATGAATCACGACTAAGGACAACACGCAGGCAATAGCAGTGTTGCACAATAGAAACGTTCAACAACACCAACGACATTAAGAATGAATAACAACAGTATACTTGACGCGGTACTAACACAACACCAGAAAACAGTTGCAATGTGCGTCAAAATATAACCAACGGCGAGAAACTATGCGCGAGAACAATGAATACAGAATAAAAAACACAAACAAACCGATAATCCGTACTAAGTATACAGATATACCAGCAAACATTAGCATCATGGACAAAATAAACACCAGCAAATCAAGTATACAAAAGATCCGCACCAGCTACAAAAACAAATAAACACCATCAAACCAGATAATATGTAGAAATCATAAATGTGAAACTACGAAATCAGTCATTTAGCTAGATAAGTAAAAATTCAACATATTTCACTACAACTAGTCATTTAGCCTGAGTTCATCCACTATCAATACGTACAAAATAAAAAACCGAATGAATTCTAAAAGATCTTATGAACAACGGATTAAGGAGAACGAAACCTAATTATCAAAATTAATAAGAAACCCTAATTTTCAAAGTGAAAAGAGATAATACTAGAGACAAAAAAGATGAAGATAATAGGATACGAAACCTAACCACGAGTGAGGAGGATAAAGAAAAACGTAACCGGTCTTGCTCTAGAGATGAAGGTATCATTGTTTGCTCCCATTCGAAAAAAATGGTGAAGTGAGAGGTTGATTTAAAGAGGCGGGTAACTTTTGGTGGAGTACAGAAATAAGCGCTGAGATAAGAGTTAATTAGGGTAGAGCGGTAGACTCATAATATGCTTGATATGTATTAATCCCTATTATAATTAATCGGATAGCTAAGACGCTTTAGAGAGCGTCAAGGTCATAGCATCACCTAATCAAGGGTTTTGTAGTAGTGAATCATAGACCTGGAGATACCTAAAGTACTTCCAAAGTAGCCCAAACAAGTTTTGAACAACCTTAGCAACAACTTTAACCTGGAATTTAAGAACAAAATACATAAATACGAAGTATCGTATAGAATTTTTCGACGACAAACAATTGACTATAAATCAGAAGAGATATTTCAAAAGGGGACGAGTATGATTTGATTGGGATTTACAAAGGAGAATTAATATATAGGGTATGGAACTCACACAATTGGAGAAGGATAAAAGAATTAACGTTTGAGTACAACCAATATCGATCAATTGGACAACAAAATAAAGAAATAAAAAAAATTAGAGCTCATTGTTGGTGAGCACGGTCCCCTTTCAATTCCTTTCCCTGCAAATAGTCCTCTCGGCCTTCGGCGAACCATAAAATGACTTGGCAGAAACAGTAGTCACAAAAAGATTGTAATGATAAAAGAGACGATTAAGGCGAGCGTGGACTCAATTGAATAGTAATTTAGAGCTTCTTAAGCTTGCCCTCACTTCTTGTTGTCAACATCTCTTGGTTGTACCAATGCATAAAGTAAGAATATGCTTGAGAGACAACAAGACAAAGGGCGTGTAATATGGCATAAAATACGCAACAACAGTAGCGACAGTGAGCAGCCACAACAGAACGAATAGCAACAAGAACAACAATGAGACTACAGGAGCGTAGCACGACAACAGCGAACATCATCAATAGTAGTGAACAACAATGGCAGTGAGATGTACATCAATAGCAACAAACAACGACGATAACCAAAGATGGCAAAACGGACGAAATAGGAAGACGGAGAAGAAGAAAAGAAACGAACAATGCAGACACTGGCAAAGTAATAGTAAAACAAACAGCAACAGCGACGAGTAGACCCAGAAATAGAAGGAAGAAGAAGAACAAGGAGACCACGTAGGATAGAGGCTCGATAAATGACCCAAACAACATTAGCATCAGTAACGAACAACAATAGTAACGCACCAACAACAATGAAGAGACGGCAAAAGCAACACATACAAAACGACGACAGCAAACAACCACGCACAACATCAACAAAAACAGCCGCAACAGCAGCTGTACAAAACAACACCGACAGCAGCAGATACACACGTAGCAGCGATGACTGATTGACCGTAGCAACAATTCGAACAACAGCTGTATCAAATAACAAGAACACATCAGCAGCGAAAACGAAAAAGAAGCAGAAGTGAAAACAACAACAGCGGCAGACAATAGTACTACGACAAACAACATCAATAAAAATTAAAGAAACAGGATGACAAAGACAAAAAAGAAAGGAGAAAAGAGCTACCCTTATTGACACCAGGCGACACCCCGGCAACAGAAACAAAAGGGATGGAGGCACCAGACTTACATTATATTCACAACCTAACAAATCTATTTCAACTAATAATTAGACAGAATCACAATAGAAGAGCACAATAAGAGAATTGAGATCAAACAAAAAATCCCGATATCCAGTAAAAAATACAAGAACCCTAATTTAATTTAAAAACTGAACTGATAAAACACCACAAAAAATAAATAAAAAATGCTCTAGAGAAGATAAAAGACAGTAAAAATCCTAACATACATCTGATCTCGAGTAATCAATCAATCAAATTTGTGCAAACAAAAAAATAAATCATAGAAAGTAACTGGTGGAAAGTTAGATCGGAATGATGTAACGTGACATAATTTAAGATAAAACTTAAAATCAATATAAATCCCTTTTTTTTCCTTTTTATGGGACGAAAAAATTGTTGATGATGATTGTCTATTTGGCATATTCATTGAAGGATAGAGTTTCAAGATTTTCAATTTCCAGTCAAAAATAGGGTGATAAAGAGTTAAACTTGTGTATTAGTCATGGGAGAGAGAATATTAAGTGTATGAAAGAGGTTTTTCGAAAAGAGGTGCTCTTCAAATTATTGGTATTGTGCCAAACTAAAATTATAGAA
The DNA here is from genome assembly GCA_958450325.1 of Agrostemma githago. NCBI lineage: Eukaryota > Viridiplantae > Streptophyta > Magnoliopsida > Caryophyllales > Caryophyllaceae > Agrostemma > Agrostemma githago. The sequence continues at coordinate 31,004,182 of OY288241.1, read as the reverse complement.
TGAAGGTAATAAAATAATAGGTGTAAAGGAAAAACATTGTTGACGTTTTTTGAAGCATCGACCCAATAGCGTCGAAAAAATAAGGGATTTGTAGTAGTGTTCACAGAAACTCATACTCGGAAAAGTATTTTGAAAGCTCAAGAAATTTACTTGTTAGCTCATAATTTTTGTACACATACTCGGAAATTTTAGTGAACTTATTTTGACATCACGAAAATATACTGTAAACAATTTGGAATGTTTATGGGCAAAGTTTGGTTTAAAAAAATGAAGTTTTAGATATTTTTTACCTACCTCGTAAAAACTCACTTGATACATACGACACTCGTAAAATTTAATTAAAAACTCAAAAAATCTCATAATACAAAGCTAACAAAAATATTGTCACCATATTAAATTACGTACAACTTTATAAAAGTTATTGTCTTAAAAAAACACCCAAAGCAATGAAACAAAGTATCAAAGTTTTACATTTATCTTAATGGCCCTCCTTTTTAACCAGCTCATCAACCAAAGAAAATACTTCTGCTTTGATTGCATTATCATGGAAGCTAACGATCTCCTAGGCGTATTTGATTCTCAAGTTATGCGGAGGCTTAAACTGTTGCTGTAGAGGAAAATTGTTCTTAGAAAAGAAATTAACATTCAAGATATAGATTAAATATGAAGTCTTATATTAGATAAGGATGTGTTGCCTTTCCCCTCTCAAGACCTGCATTCCACCCCGACAATTCATTCCCTTTGAATGTCTCCATATGGCGCATTATATATAAAGCACAATGGGTATGATTTGTTTGATCACGCCATTTCATTTGAGGCCTTCTCGGTCTAAGGAGATTGACACATTGAGATTTACTCGGCAACTGCTTACTAGTAAGCCACTTAGCAAAGAATTCTTGCTACACGTTGATAAACAAGTAAAACACAAACATATAAGTGTAATGTTAAAAGAGATTTAAGTGACATAATACATCGATCTTGATGTATTCCAAACTCACCCTTAAATCTATCTAATTTTGCTAATATTCTTTTAAAGTAACATCTTTTAATTGTTTTGCAACTTACTCGCATGCTCGAAATATATTATAAAAAACTCGGAAACTTTACCTATAAGATCAGAATAATACATATAAATTATAAATTATACATAATTTTTTAAAGGATGAGCTCGAAATATTTCCTACCTAATTTATATATTTGTGAACCAAATTGACCCAATAGTTGGGCGACATCTTTGGTGATTATTTTGTCTTAATTTTAGATTTAGTGTGGGTTGAGACTATAATAGCCCGTAGAAGTATAGCTAAAAGCTCAGAAAGTAAACATCCTAATTCATCAAAGTGTTACAAATAGCTCGTAAATTATACATAAATTAAGTTAATTACATCCAAGAAAGTTCTATATATACGTAATTTTGAGACTATCTTTTGAGTGTGTGTTACTATCTTTTACAAAATCTTGACGCGTAATTTCGCTATTTCACGAAAGAAATATTTAAGTAAACCCCAAATAAATAAATAAATCAGTCATATGATCGGAAAACTTTACATATTATAACTCATTTGCATGCTCGAAATATATTATAAAAAGCTCGAAAACTTTACCTAACAGCTCGGATTAATTCGCACTAAGTATAAATTATCCTAATTCGCACTAGTTACAGTAATTGAAAGCAGAACTTCATCTTCGTATAATCATCCTAATTATACGTAATTGAAAGCAAAAGAAACGAAGAAAACAGATAGTTGTCGAAATAATATTAAACCCTAATTCATCAAAACTCTCCATCATCATTCGTGCAAGAAGTCTAAAATAATTAGTCGCATGCTCGAAAAACTTTACCTATTATAACTCATTTGTATGCTCGAAATATATTATAAAAAACTCGGAAACTTTACCTAACAGCTCGGATTTGCAATAAGTATAAATTATTCGAATTCGCACTAGTTACAGTAATTGAAAGTAGAACTTCATCTTCGTATAATTACCCTAAATATACGTAATTGAAAGCAAAAGAAACGAAGCAAATAAATAGATGTCAAAATAGTATTAATTAAACCCTAATTCATCAAAACTCTCCATCATCATTAAAGCAAGAAGTCTAAAATAATTGAATACGAATTTTAATCTTCTTAAAGTTGTTTTCTCAACAAAAAAAGACGCCAATTGTTTTGATTTTTCCATTGTAGGGTCTTTGAGAAATTGAAGAGAGAGCGTCAAGTTTGAAAGAAAGTAGAAATTCTTTAGGTTTTTTTTCATAAACGTGATTAAAGTTAGAGGGGGAAGAGGAAGGAGTTTAAATTATATATATATATAACCACCTGGTTGTACAATCCTACTATACAACCAGGTGTATAGTAATTTTTTCCGTTTATGTATGAACCATCGAACTAAAACGCACATTTTAGTAATTAATTGATTTCTTTTTTAGTGTCACCCTGAAGAACCCGATGACGAGTAGTACATCGGGTGTCCCCAGCGGAGTCACTAAATTGTGGACATGGCAATGCCCACTCCCCGGGGACGTGCGAAGCATGGGGTTTTGTTTGATAGACGTGAATTCTTTTAGCACCCCGAATTTTCAGATATACTTATTTAATTCCATTCTATGTATTTTAATATCCAAAATGATTTATTTAGTGTTATTTCCTATAATATTTCTATTCGGATATCCCATCTTACAAAATTTATTGTCCGAAAATCTCATTCTTGCATTCTTATGTCAGATTAAACTTGAAATGATTCATGACCCACTTCTCCCTTGGTTTTCATGTGAGGATTGGGTTGACCCACCCTTTCTCCTTTTATTTTGGTAGTGTGGATTAAAGGTTGGGCCAAGTTTGATGTATTAAATCATTAGCATCTTTATAAATACAAGTTTTTTTTTGAAACTTTAGAAATACAAGTTGTTGGATTAGGGTTCTCCTTTTTCCATCCATCATTTCTTAAACCCCAAACCTAATTTCCTCTCCTCTTCTTTGTCTTCACCCTGTGCCTATTTTCTCTCTCAATTTTCGTGTCATACTCCCTCTTTTTCAATATTAGAATTCATCCATGATGTAATCTCATTCAATTCTACGCAGTCCTAGTAGATGAATCAATCTTGTGAGTTGATTTAAGGATGTTACGGAACGGGGTTTGGAACATGTAAGAAGGCGATGAGATGATTATGGTTTTCTTAATTTATGGTGATTTATGTGCTTTATGACATGCTAATAAGGTAACTAACTATATTTCCTTTAATCGCGTTTTAATTCGTTGAATGTAATTAATATGACTAATGAATGAATAATGTGTTGGATGGTTTTGTGTATTATTATACATCTTTATGAGTCTTCTAATTATTAATGATTTAATAGTATGGTTAACTTCATCATTAAAACATTTATTATTCATTTTGCATGAATTAGAAAGTTGTGAGTAATTTTCGTAAGCAAATGCTAGGAGGCACATGAACCGACCGTGACATCCCTTAGTGTAGATGCTAGGGTTTGTTTCATTGATACTTTTAGGGTTTAAACCCTAGATTTGTTGATGACTCAACCTATCATCAACCGGTGGTTGAGGTTAAGGTTGAGGTTAATGTAACCTTGTTGAGAACTTATTATGCGACTTCGCTTGAGGTTAATATAACCTCAACGGGGGGTCATAATCTTGTCGAAGTTCCCAAACTTTGCAAGGTTGTAGTCAAGGTTAATGTAACCTTAGCATGGAGTTAAGGTTATAGGCAAGGTTAATGTAACCTTAGCATGGAGTTAAGGTTATAGACGAGGTCAATGTAACCTTGATTAAAGTTAATGTAACTTCATTAAGAAGTTACTACACCACTTCACTTGAGGTTAATGTAACCTCGTTGTAGGATGGGTTATACTATACACCACTTCACTTGAGGTTAATGTAACCTCGTTGTAGGATGGGTTATACTATACACCACTACACCACTACCTTGTATAGTCAGTTATACTATACTAGGATGAGTTGTCACTTAGTACAGTCTATTATACTATACTAGGATTGGTATCGTGACATTATTCACGAGAGCCTTGTACAGTCAGTTATACTGTACAATTACACGAAAGATATCGGTATAGATGACGTGCGGTATCTGTTATATACCAATCGGAATGAAAATGCACTAAATGTTGTAGGTCTATGTTCGGGCGTTCCCTAATACGTCAGTCAAACGTATATGGTCAGGGTGTAGAGTTTTTGCATCGAGAGCCCTAGCTAGTCTTAGACATATAGTCGTCATGAGTAAATCGGCTATACATAGTACCGTGGAGTATCAGTTATATGCTCCACATCGACAGGGAGTATGTTATAGGATCCGTTAGTCAGAGCAGAGTATCATTTATATACTTTGGCAGGTGAGAGTGTCTGTTATACACTCGAACCGGTGTTCGCTCTATACCCTGGGTGTAGTGTATAAAGGTAGTTGTTATACGCTTTGGAAGTCAAAGACTGTTGTTTTACTCTGATGGTGATATGTTATTATGATACTCATTTAACTGTGTTAAATGCTAAAGTTTAGGTCGTGGTTGATAATAATGGTTCTCGTGGCCATTGAGACAAGAAAACGTATTTTGTTTCATGATTGATTGTTGCGTCATAGATTATAATGATTTCACATGTTATCTCTCTGTTATTCCTTCTTTATTGATTGTTATTTATATTCAACCTATTGTAACAAGACTGAGAGGGCATCTAGTTACTCCCTAGTCCCCCCACTAATTGTGGACCCCCTTTTCAGGTCATCCAGGGTGATATTGATTGTGATGGTGTTTTGGGGGAGACTAGTGGCGAGATATGAAATAATTCCTCCGTCCCTAAAATATTTTCTCATCTCCCTATTATATGTGAGGAGTATTTTAATGAAACGAGACAATCTTAGTGTGATGGAGGTAGTGTATACATTAAAGTTTAAGTTTTATTAGGTTAGAACCCTTTTTGGAATAATGTATTAGTTGATTGTTGATATAGTAATAATTCGGATTTGGTCGGGCGTTTCTGCCACCTTTGACCCTATTATTTGTAATATTTATACTCCCTTCTATCCAATCCAATGGTAACATTGGGTTGTACACATCTTTTAGGAAAAGTGAGTAAAAAGTAAGGGTATAATGGGTAAATCAAAAGGTTAAATGGAGGGTCACAAATAAAGGTGAGTAAAAGTAGTGACATTTGTTGTAAATAAAGAGAGAATTTGGGGTTAGTTGGTAAAGTTATTTGCCAAAAATAGAATTAGTAGTTTGGATTGGATGGTCCATTTATGGTGGATGTTACCATTGGATTGGATGGGAGGAAGTATTAATTAAATATTTGAAAAAAAAAATCGGGTTGTTACATTTCTCGTGGAGAGATTGATTTCGAATTGAAATTAAATCGAAGTGGAGTCGCCACCAAACATTGTGGGAGTTCGGACCCATTCAAGCCCACTCTACACTTAGGCCATACCGTGCACAAAGTGCGGTTTGTCTTATAGTGCTAGAGTTTAGGGGCTTGTCCCTTTGCATATCGAATATCGAATTTCGGATATTGTATAACTCTTGTGACCAATGGTTTCGAACATCCGAAAACCAAAGATTTTGAGTAAGGGGTGAAGGAACATGTTGGAAAGACCACGAAGGCCTCACCCGCACATAACAGTCTCTAAGAAGATAATCGATTAATGTTTGTGTTCGCGCCTTAGTAAGATGATTATGCATGGATACCGTTGTTTTGAACCTAGCATATGAATCGTATATTGTACTACGTCGTTTAATGGATCTTGTATTGTCGGAGTTGCATTTAGGATGTGAGTTTTTGAAAACGATAAATGTCACGCACGTAAATAAATAACTTGAAATGTAAATTACAAACTATACGGGCGGAATACAACCTGGAATTCACAATATGGCATACGATTGAATAATATTGGATTTAGAAAAGTAAACATAAACTTTAAACGGACTCGTAGATAGAAAATGTAAACAGAAGTCGTTTATTGAAATATTGGACAGACTCTAATCGGCTACGTAATGCATTACGTAATGATCAAAGGATAAAGGATCAGACGCGCAGCTTCGTGCGCCCTGGAATATAGGCACATGAAGGTAAGCGACTCATTCTTAAGGTACAGGAGTTGTTGCGCCCTAATTGACAGAGACTAGGATCGAAGCGTGATGTTAGTTTGATCCGGGCGTCTTAGAACGTCTCGTCCCGACTTGTCATTATGAACATAAGACTCTCCGCATTTCGACATCGTCGTTTGGCTAATAATAGCCTGCGATGTTCGATTTAGCATCAATGGGTATTCGTTCTAAGTCGTAAAGGAAAATAAAATTGATATTGTATGTGATGATAATGATATTTGGAAAGAAATGTATGATTGATTAGCACACACTGATTTGTTTATCGCGAACATTAAATCCCTCGGCGCTTCGGGTATCGTGATTTGACAGTTAAAGTTTACAATATTCCGTTTAGCCTCAACTAAACTTCGACTTTCGATTATAGAATCAATACTAAACTTTTAGGAGATTAAGTAAATAACGTGCCGAATACATACGATAATTGATTCCGCAATCATGAATAGAGAACGACACAGATGCACGCCATGAGGCGCTCTGTGCTTCAGACGCGTGGGACCGCACGCCTCAATTGTGATGCGCCTCAGTCCATACGCCTGAATGGGCGTCTATTGGGACTTTGGGCAGAAATTTTTATTGAATGTGCTCATTTGAAAAGAGCGATTCGTTATAGCGAATGTTAGATCCTTTGCACTATTGACATCATTCTTTGACCATTGAGGCCTACGATGTTCAAACCGACGTCATCGAATGCTTAAATTAAATCAAAGATGACTAGTCATTGCGAACATTAGGTCCTTTGCATTTTGGCATCGTAGTTTGGCCATTAAGGCCTACGATGCTCGATTTAGCGTCATCAGATGTTCACTCGAGTCACGTTTTGAAAATAGTTTGAATAATAGTAAAAACGGTATTAGAAGTGCAAATGTATGTGAGAATTAAATGTTAGATGTTATAAATAAATGTTAGTAATGGAAATGAAAAAGGAGTTTGACACCATTAACATACATGTTCTTGCTTCGATGTAGGACTCATTTCGGTATCGTTTTAGACACGGAGAGTACCTTGATATGTAATCAAGTTAGGGTGTGCTAGTATTGTTTTTAGTGTAGGTTGAAATGGTGTGTAAATAGCTGATTTTCGATCCTTTGAAAGTGCTGCAATGCCTTTGTATTTATAGACGTTTGGGAGGTTTGAAAATGTGTTTAGGCGTCGAACCCTAGTTTCTGAGATTTTAGTTCGGACGCATGAGGGCTTCCGCCTTAATGTTCAGCTGCGGAAGCTCTCGCGACTCAGTTCTGAAGCAGGAACTCGTGCGATTGAACCCGTATTATATGGAAGTTACTCACAATAGGGGATTGATATCCGTGTTATATGAGGTAGGTTTGGATACAGATTGACTTTGTATTCCGAATGTATTCTGACGTATTTTTATACTTTGGCTTGTTTCAAATTTTTGGCTTTGACCGGGTTTGACTTTGTCGCTAAAAGATGGTTTTATTTTCGGTGGCGGTTTTGGCTCAAGTAGCTTTGTTTTATTGGAAACAACTCACTGAGTCTGGTTTTGAGGTTTGTTTTGTGAAATTTATACTCCGTAATATGTTTAAGTTGGATACCATTGATGTGAGCCCGTATCGAGCCTTAGAAGCATGTTATCGTCCTATCATTATCAGATGTTTAGTGGGAAGCTGCTACAAGCACGAGCAGACAAAATGCGGGTATCTACAGCCGAGCAGCTCTTATACACCTCGATAGAGGGGCTCGACGTCACGCAAGAACGCCGGGCAGACCCCCTACACCGATTATCGACAACATAATAGCAGACGCTCTCCTATTAGTTGTCGCAGGGAAATTGATGGGGTCGGCAATTCCGCCTGCGCCTTGCCGACCCCTGTATCAGTCCGGTCCCATCCGGGCCAGCCGACGTCCATCCAAGGGGAACCACCATGTACCGCTCGGAGCCGAGCCTTTACTCGGACAGATGAGAAAGCCTACTGGACCGTCGTAGCCAAGCTCTCCCCCCGCCCAGGGGATCCTTTAATTTGGTGCTCGCCTCGCCAGGTGGGCGCGCTGATGCCACTCCAAGGAGAAACGGTCCCTTCTCTTTTTCTTCTCTCTCATGATAAATACCCCATGCATTCCTCAAACATTAAAGAGTAATCAATATTCTAACACTCAACTCTCTCTTAGAAAACGCCACCTTTCTCCTAACGAGAATGGTTTTATCAAGGCATACACGGACTTACTTAGGTATCGAACTGGGCACTTCAAAAAAAAAGGTATCGAAGTGGGCTACTTAGGACACCTCCGAGACCCTGTTTGCCACCTTTGCAGGAAAAAGTCATCCTAGCCAGTCCAAGGATGTCCACCAAGCTATAAGAGAGGAAGAGTGCACGCGGGTTCAGTCAAGGACCTCAAGCATGCAAAATCACAAGTAGATCTAACACAAGTTTAGATACAATTGTTTGGTACCTAAACACTTAGGATTAGAGCTATTAGTGGTGCCCATCTGCCATTGAGATTGTGGATTAAGAATTTGAATTTGTTCTTAATTAAATATGACAGTGCTAAAACTATTAGTGTATGATGTATGTTCCCACTCTTTGGCGTATATGGTCTTTAAGTTAGATAGTGATCATTTTAAGTTGAATGACAACTTTTTAAAAACGTAGTCTGGAATTATGAATTTCGGGAATTATTTGGGGTTGACCACAGTAGTTGGGCAACACAAATAGACCATTACACGGAGTATTCGAGATAAATTTGGCAAAAAATTACAAGGTGGTGAGGGACGTTACTTTCGAAGGCAGGTGGAGAAGTTTTGATAAAGACAGTAGCCCAATCAATCTTTAATTATTCTATGAGTGTCTTCATATTCTCGAATAATTTTTGTGGGGAATTGCATTTTGTTATCTCGAATTTATGGTGGGGTTCCGAGAATGAAAAATGGAAGATTTCGTGGGTAGTTGATCTCCGCCCAATTGGATTGGTCGTTTAACGAAGGATAGGGGATCAAACAATACTTATAAGACTCGCAATTAACACAAAAACAATTAAATGTAATCGTGGTAAGTCGAGGTCGGTCCACATGGAATGGTGTGAAATCGAGTTGGAGCAATGTGCATGGGATCTAATGGGGGATTTTAAAGTCGAGTCTAGGCTAAAATGCAATAAATAACAAGAGACGATCAAATAGGGAAACAGTGTTAGGGAGAAGTCGGGAATCGGAAATTGGGGTCTAAGAGTCTCGGGATTATGGGTCGGTCATGATGTCGGTAAAAGAACAATGCCACCTTTCGGTTTCTTCACTCGACTCATCTAAATCCCGCTTTCGTGGCGAAGAAGGATAAGTCTCAAGTCAAGATAATTTCTTCCCCAGGTTTACCCATATTGGTAGAAATGATTCAAGGTCGATCTAGTTGGCCGGACTAAGTCAACAATGACACAACAACCTCAACAAGATAAACCAACAACCAAGCAACCAAACCAAAATTCCTCAATTCAAATAACCCAAGATCTTCCTCCCTAAACCCCACAACAAGGAAACTACTCACAAGTCATGATGGAAACTACAAAAACATTAACAATAGAGAAAATAACAATAACATGCATAATGATCAAATCTAGAGAAAATAACAACAAGACTATGGAGAAAATTGTGATCAATAAAAGAAACAACAAGGCAATCTAAAAACGATGCAAGTAAAATCAATGGAAACGGTGCAATAATGAAAGAACAATAGTAAATCTAATCTAAAGATGAGGGAGAAGAAGAGAAACATACCAACAATGGAGGAAAATACAATAAGATTGCATAAAGAAATAAGATGAAGCCTTGATAAAGAGGACAAAAGATTTGTCACTAATCCTTTGATAATCTCCAAAACATCTTCAATAAAAACAGTAGAATTCCTTACAAAGCTTGAATATAAATCTAGTGGAAGATGAAGATTGATAAAAACTATGAAGAACTACTAGCTTTCTATCTAAGCTAATGGATGAAGATGAAAACGATCTAATTCTAATGGATGGTAACAGAGTGGTTCTAGTGATAATGAAGTGATAATGTGCATCTAACTAGGTTATCTATATATATAGTAATGGCTTAATGGATCCTTAAACTCAAGCCCAAATCCAACTTTTTGCTCCATTAGTGAGACTTTTGTCCAATCAGTCTTCATATGGTGAAACTTCACCCTGCGAAATCAGTCAATCACGAGCCAATACCGCCGGGTGAAACTTCAACCAGTGGTTTCGCTCGGTGAACTATCTTCCAGATTTTGCATTTTTGAGCCTCTTTATCGTCGGGCGGAACTTCACCCGATAGGTGAAAGTTTCGCCCGGTCATTTTGCCCGATGGAGAAAGTTTTCTGAAGATCTTCAGGGAGGTCGAATTGTCGTCGGGCGAAACTTCGCCCGGTGGTGTCTCATCGGGTGAAACTTCACCCGATGGTTTCATAACCTCTATTATTGTCACGCTCTTCGTCGTATGATTGAATGGCTTGAACTTTAAGTTTCGTGTGTTGCTTTTGGACGGTGTTCCCCTCTCTTGTGCTCGTGGAAGCTTGGACATACTTTTGGTGTGGAATCTTATCAAAATAGATAGAAAAACTACCAAAAACACGTAAAATGCACAAGAGGGACGCTAATGCGAGAAAGACTCAAAATAGGGCGATAATCACATTCTAATCTCGCAAAACGGGGGAAAAACGAGTCAAAATAGGAGGAAAAATGGTCTACATTTAGCACACATCAAGTCCATCTGTAGACACCCAAATTTGGATGTGGTGGCTACAGAGGTGCCCAGCAAACACCCGATGACGATAGGACTGCAACGCGACACGGGTTCGCGGTGTTTTAGATAGTTTTCTTATAGAACGCACCAAATAACTACTCGAAAAAATTAAAACTAACATGATGGCAGCCTTAGTCGTGTCGTTACGGTCGTATAGACACTAATTAGAGTCAATTTCGACACCGAGACCCCGAGTCGGCCCCGAAACTCGAACCGAGTCAAGCGAGCCTCGGGATGAACACCCGAGGCCCACGAAACCCAGGGCGCTAGGTCAAGCCGTGGGGAAGCCTTCACGGCCAAGCAAGATATCACACACCCTCCTCTCGGTTTTTGAAAGTATCAAAATCGTATCTTCAAAACTCCAACCGCCCCACCTAACGCGCCTGGGTCTCCCCACGCTCGGACCCAGGCGCCTGAGTCCTGGTGCGCTCCAAGTCACGCGTCCATGTAGGCGACGAGGGCCGAAAACACCTATAAATACCCCCCTCCGCCTCATTCATTCGACACAATTCAACTCTCTCTTCTCCTTCAAAAACTCTCGCTAAGGGCTCACACTCCGACACCCGAGGCAAACGATCCACTCGATCGTAGTTCCGATAAAAAAAGCGATATCGACGCTACTCCTCACCTTCGAGCACTCCACTCGGTACCGAGGTGCCTGTGATCGACTAACTCAAAACTAGTACCCAGGTTCTGCCGGATTAGCCGCAGAACTAGTCCCTAATAACAAAGCTCTACCGAAGTAGGCGCGGAAAGGTCACACGGTAACGGGGTTCTGCCGGAGTTGCTAGTCAAGCTAGGAGGATCAGCCTCTTGATCAAAGTCGTCATTAGGTTGTCATCTAAACAAAACTTTCCATATTTGTTCTTTTCTATTTTTATGAACTACGACAACACTAGACGTGGGCACTAGGCCCACGAACGTCTACTAAAATACGCAACGTCCCAACTTCAACAGCAAATATTAAAACACACTAAATAGACCCAAGTAATTCCGACATCCGTTCTCAAGACTATCTATGCATCGAGTCCCGTTTAGTGTATACTTCGAGGGTGTAACTCCTCACAATGTGATTTACTTACATTCACATTTACAGTTTTTCGTATGATTTATTGCTTTTATGACCTTATAATCACATGCTAAATCACCTAACACGGAATTCAAAACGTAAAATAACTAAAACTGAACAAAGTGATGGTCGGGTTCGGTATTAGTCCAAGTGCTCGCCTTATTAGGTTCGACGCATCTCTATTAATACCGAACCGACGGATCTTAAGCAGAATACCAGGTAAGGTATACCACGAGAATGACTAATATCCGTATTATCACGTTAAAGCCGATTTGCTAATACCTATAATATTAGTACTCTCTACTCTCCTACGTGCATCTATTCATGGCCTGCCTGTCACGTGAAATCGCAAGCAAAGAATGTAAACAACGCTATTTTGACGATAAAACTTATCTGTCCTTAAAATAACCGACATAGCATAGACATAGGATTTAAAACAACGGATGTTACAGTACTTCTACCACAACAAAAGAACTAGGAAATCAGCCCATCGATTGATTAGTAGAGGCCGCTATAGTGCGGGCGCGATTGGGTGTTGATATTTATCAGATGTTGGCTTCCCAATACGTACCCTTACCCCTTACTCAGAATCGACGGTTTCCGGATGTCCGAAACCATTGACAATGAGAGTCATTCCAGGCATGGAGTGCTTAAGGGTAGAAGTCTTTATGTTTAGGTCCCGTGCCACTCAACTTTGAGCCGGTAAGGGATCAAATTTGACTTGAACGGTTTCCGAGTCCCGATAAGTGACTCGGTGGCGACTCCACAAATCGGCAACGAATTCAGTTCACTAAAAAGGTCGCCTTACCAAATGAATCGGTCTTTAAACATTTACAACCACGTCTCGATCGATTCCCAAACGGAAACAAGGGTGCCCGCACCCGTCTAGTACAAGTCCGGATCGTAATCCAAATCGAGGTCCGACACTTCGCCCCGTATGCGAGATCGGACCGGCCCCCGGCAGGGAGGGGGCCGCGTGGGTGGTCGCCGGCACACGATGAAAATCGGGTGCGGACGGACGTCCACAGTTTGGCGACTTCGCTGGGGATTTGGAAACAAGTTTCCAGCGGTGGTGTAACTTGAACGAGGTCAGTGAAGCTCATTTCTTAGTTTCTAGTTGTGGTCACTAGAGGTTTTGGCCCTAAAAAGCCCACCCTAACTGATATCAAGACCAATCGACCTCTTCGCGGTAAGATCTTTAGGTACACGCGGGGAGATCCTCGATTGACGCTCCGACCGCCCAACGCGTAACCCGCGGGATTAATAAGCGGATAGTCCAAACGGACGGTATGACACTCATCTCCCCATGTAACACCCCGGCCCAATCCTAGGACCGGAAATGTTAACCGCGGTAGCTCGCCAGGCTTTGTACTGGTCCCACAGACCAACACGAGTCCTTTCCAGCGCATTTTGTCCTCACTCATGTGCATCCTGGATATCTTCCTAGGAGGTCACCCATCCTAAGATTGCTCCCAGCCAAGCACGCTTAACTGCGGAGTTCTTTTGCATGGATGACCAGAAAAGAAAGTGCACTTTGTTGATATAAGTAGTACTTCAAATCCCTTTAAGCAAAGCTCATAAATAGGACATCTTCAATCAATGTGGGGTGTTTCACCTCAGATCATTGTCAATGCCTAAGTAAAGACTATTCGTGGGCGGTAGCCTACCCTAACCTACCTGAGTCGGCATCCTGCATGAGTGTATGCATTCCTAGTTATGTGTAGCGTGTTTGAACAATACAACCCAAATAAAACACTAAAATCTGGATTCAACCACGCCAACATATTCTACTGCATCCAATTCCGTTTTTCGAAAATACCTTATCTTTTCAAAACGACCGTTTAAACACCAATACTCTGACCAAATCATGGTTTCTAAAAAGGAAAACGCTTTCTTTTACGTCGTTACCATGGCAGAATTCACGTTCACTAATTTTAAAAAAAAAAGCTTTTTTAGTACCACCACCTGGGCCTATTTAAAACCTATTAAGAACAATGATTACCGTTAATGCAACCGAAACTCCCAATTAATGGGGTTAAGGCCACCACGCGGTCACATTCCATTTCAAAAAAAAAACTTTTTACGTACGTACCGTTGGCACGACTGAAGCTTCAATTAATGAAGTCAAGGAACCCAAAACGGTTACACCCTCAAAACACTTTTCACAATGCACACCCCCACCGTCTAATGCTAGTTAGTACAGCCGGAAAACGTGGGTCACTAGTTTTAAAAGCTTATTTTCAAAAAAGCAAAAGTTTATAAGGAACGCTATTCACCACCTAAGTCCCTCACTAAGGATTTAGTCACGCGTTTAGGGGGTCTGACATCAGACTTCGCGCTCCATCACGAGCATCACGCACCCCGCGAATATCGAACTAACTAATTAATACTAGTTTCGATAGAAGCATCACGTAACTATTTTCAAAAAAAAAAAACATTTCCCTTAAAAAGAAAAGACGTTCATTTCAAAATACTTACGTTTCGTCATCATTTCCGATGCACCCACATAACAACGCACTTACACTCCACGAACGATGTCGTTACACCGTCATTACGCTATTTCTACAAACCATCCTTTTCAAAATTTTGCAAACCTAGTCGTTTTCGAAAGAAACATACATCCAAGTTCATTGATCCTGAGCCGGGATCGTGATCCAACTCTTACGTCGTGCAACAGTGTGTTTAACTGTCTATGGTAGCTATTAGGATCATCTCTACTCAAGGTCTTACATTTTTAGGGTCATCTCACTTCGAGAAGTCCTCTTTAAACCTCACTACAGAGGTTCGTGTCAGATCGTCTCGTTACAGAGACAGAAAACTCCGTAGGTGGTTCGCTAGATACACCAAGAGTCTAAAGCACCTGAATCCCTAAATTAATGACCACACACACATGGGTCAAGGGCCTCAGTTCCGTGTCGCTCAATCGTGAGCATCCTCCGAGTCCCTAAGACGTCCGACGAAATTCCCCTGACTTCCAACGTTATCTTGCAGATACCATCCTCCGCCATGACTACAGTCCCAAATTTCAGTATCAAAAATCTATCTTATATGGTTTACAACCTCGCCACCTCCATAACTTCTATAGAAACCTCTATTTGTAACCTTCACGAGCGGATGGACTCCCTCGCAATCAAAACCCAAAACAACCCATCAATCCGGGTAAATAAGGGCGATCCTCCCCAAAAAAAGAAAATCCCTAGAAAGTTTACCAATTTAGACATCCCCTACAATGAAGCCTTGGCAACCGCCATTCAACATGGTCTACTTTCCCCTCTAGAACCTGCGCCCGAAACCCCCCTAGGACAAAGAAGCAAATCATGGGATCCTAAGGCCTTCAGCTCCTTTCACCAAGGACCGGGACATGAAACCCAATCCTACACCAAACTAAGACATGCCATCCAAAATCTGATCGAAGAGGGAACCTTTCCCCCTCCCAAAAAGCCGTCACACATTCAGTTTGGCACGATCGATTATGAGCAATACCAACGCGATCACACCATACACGGGGTATGGGCGGATGACGATGATGATGTCTATATCTATGAACCAATAAACTCAATCCCCCCAGCAATCACCTAAACCAAAGATGTGAGCCATGTTACTATATCTGGGCGACCCTACCAAAACATCACAGTCGACATACCAATCACCAATCACGCTCCTGAAAACACCTCAACCGCCGACGAAATCCTAATTAGTACCCCTGAAGTGCAAATAGTCAAACAACTACAAAAAGCCAAAACCGATCTTTCCAAATGGCAACTCATAGCCAGCTCCTATAATCACCACATGGCTCTAGTCCAAGCCTTAGGAAGAATGAACATATCCTCCACCGTTACACCTGAACACATAGTGGGGCACGTCCTTCAAGAGGCCAGTGGGTTAAAGGACCCTATAACCTTCTCTAACGAAGACCTCCCATCCTTGGGACCAAAGCACAACCTAGCCCTCTACGTCACGGCAACCTGTTTACGCAAAAAGGTGCCCATGACCCTTGTGGATGATGGTTCTGCCGTAAACGTAATCCCCCTCAAAGCTATCCGCGCCTTAGGAATGTTAGATACCGACTTCATACCCACCGAATCAGGAGTTCGTGCCTATGATGGTACGAGGCGCCCGGTTGCGGGGGTCGCCACCCTTAACACCATCGTAGGGCCCGTAGAGAGAAAAATGGAATTCCAAGTCTTAGATGTCAAAACTGGATAGTACAATATGATCCTAGGGCGCCCTTGGATCCATGCCCTTAAAGCCGTACCATCTAACCTACACCAAAAAGTGAAAATTCCCATCAATGGTGAAATAATTACTATCCACGCTTCCCCTATGAAAGCCTTTGTAGAAAATGCCACCACCTTACAAGTTACGGAGGATACCGACACCGAGTTAAGGGGATTTCACGTAGTAAGCCTTTTGGAACAAGACTTAGCCCCGTTCGACTTTGATCACTACTCGAACCTAGCCATAAACTTCATGATGAACCAACAAGGCCACTTCCCGGGATTATCACTATGCAAAAATGCCGACATCGCAACTAAGTTCCGAGATCCCATCGGGCAAACCCACACAATAAGCCTCGTATACCCCGCAACAGAAAATGAGATCCACGAGCGTGTAGTGGCCATGCGCGCACATAAAACTGGAGCTATCCAAATCCCGCCCTACGACCTCACACTGAATGGATACTTCACAAGAGAGGGTGACCATGAACCCTATATGGGATTTTCCGAACCAGTCTACATCAAAGGCATCCGACATCCTGGAATAGAGATATTCCAAGACTGTTACTTCATCCCTGAAACCACACCAAGCACCATAAAACCCAAACACGCCCCTTGTATGGATGTTTTAGCCAACAGTCTCTTATTCGGAGAAGAGTGTTTCGTTCCCGTGGGTCCCAGTGAGCTAGTCAATATAATCATGACCGACAAGCAGTTCGACCCCACCTCCTTCATAGTTAGTACCAACGAAGACCAACAAAGTAGGGGGTGGAGGAAATCCGTCACGTGGACTAACGAGAATGGTAGGAAGTTCAAGTTAACCACAGGAGAAGGGAGGATGTTCGAGGACTCCGAGTCCGAGTCCGAAACAGAGTCCGAGTCTGAGTCCAAAACAGGCCAGGAACCTAGTATCGTTTGTCACCGACCTGCATTTGTGTTTGTCCAGGACAAACCGGGGCCTGTCCCAGAAGTCTCAATAATGTTACCTCTGTCAAATATATAGAGGGCCTCCTTGTCCAAAGCCCTCGACATGCTCGATTTAACTAATAATAAAAACATTTTCGCTTACGACTCATCGCACTCAACATGCAATGCCATTATCGATAGCGAACAAAACAAGAATAACCAAGGCGACTCTTACGAAACTTACCTTCCACCCGAGACCTTGAGAGAATTAGCCAGACAAGAGTTAGGGGCCCCAATAATCGAAGACACCGAATCTCTAAACATAGGAACCCCTTCTGAAGTCCAAACCCTAAAAATAGAGACCTCTTTAGATCCCATCGAGAGGGAGCACCTCGTGAACCTACTCATACAATACAAAGATGTCTTTGCCTGGTCTTACAAAGATATGCCAGGCATCGACAGAGATATAGCCGAGCATCGAATTCCAATCAAACCCGGGTTTAAACCAGTAAAACAAAAGCTACGCCGCATGCGTCCTGAGTGGGCCCTTAAGGTGAAGGAGGAGGTAGATAAACAATTTAGGATCGGGTTCATACACGTTTCCGAATACTCCGACTGGGTAGCCAACATAGTCCCTGTCCCTAAAGAAGACGGGAGAATCCGGGTCTGTGTAGATTTTTAAGACCTCAATAAAGCCAGCCAGAAGGATGATTTCCCCTTACCTCATATGGATATCCTAGTAGATAATACCGCCGATCACGCCCTACTTTCCTTCATGGACGGGTATGCTGGGTATAATCAAATAAAAATGGCAAGGGAGGACATGTCTAAAACAACCTTTACCACACCTTGGGGAACCTATTGTTACTCGGTGATGCCTTTCGGACTTAAAAATGATGCGGCAACCTACCAAAGAACCGCAACCACACTTTTACACGATATGATGCACAAAGAAGTCGAGGTGTATGTAGATGACATGATTGTCAAATCCCGGGACCGGGAAGGGCATGTCCCGGCCCTTGAAAAATTCTTCAAACGCCTACGCCAATATAATATGAGGCTTAATCCACAAAAATGTGCCTTTTGGGTGACATCGGGAAAACTTTTGGGTTATGAGGTGAGCCAGCGAGGAATAAAGATAGACCCCTCCAAAATAAAAGCCTTATTAGACATGCCCGCCCCCTCCAATGAAAAGGAGATTAGAGGGTTTCTGGGGAAGGTTCAATACATCAGCCACTTCATTGCTAAACTAACCATTGTCTGTGAGCCCATTTTCAAAACACTCAAAATAACCGAACCCTCCGTCTGGGATGATAAATGTCAAAGAGCCTTTGACAAGGTAAAAGAGATACTAGCACAACCTCCGGTGTTAATGCCTCCTAATAAAGGACTACTACTCTCCCTATACCTTACCGTAACCAAAACCTCAATGGGGGCCATGTTAGCACAAACCGTTAACAAGGAAGAGAGAGCTATTTACTACATTAACAAAAAATACTTCGAGTACGAAACAAAATACACACCCCTAGAGAGAACCTGCCTCGCCCTAGTACGCTCAACCAAAAAACTTCTACACTACATGCTTAGCCATACCGTACACGTGTACTCAAAAATGGATCCCGTCAAATACATTTTCGAGAAACCTGTCCTCAACGGACGACTAGCCCGGTGGACGCTTATGCTGGAAGAATTTCACCTAACATACGTACCCCTCAAGGTCATTAAAG
This sequence comes from Agrostemma githago, assembly GCA_958450325.1. Classification (NCBI taxonomy): domain Eukaryota; kingdom Viridiplantae; phylum Streptophyta; class Magnoliopsida; order Caryophyllales; family Caryophyllaceae; genus Agrostemma; species Agrostemma githago. Next base: position 30,985,400 of record OY288241.1, on the reverse strand, counting down.
GAAAAGTCATGGCCGACTTCTTAGCCGAAAACCCGATAGACGAAAAGTTAACAACCGACACCTGGTCATTTCCCGATGAGGACATTTTGTTCGCTGAGGGTGAATCGTGGGACTTATACTTTGATGGCGCCTCAAGCGTGAGAGGATGCGGCGTAAGAATCCTACTAATATCCCCAATAGGTGACCATATACCCATATCAGTCAAGCTAGACTTCCTCGTTACCAACAACGCAGTCGAATACGAGGCCTGTTTAACCGATTTAAAGGCAGCCATATCTCTAGGAGTCAAAAACCTTAGAGTCCACGGATATTCATCCTTAGTAGTCAACCAAGCCATGGGTAATTGGAAGGTTTATAGCGAAAGCCTAACCCCGTACCAAGCTAAAATAGAAGCAATGTCTAAGGAATTCACCGAAATCGACTTCGTACACATACCCCGCGAAGAGAACCAATTCGCTGATGCATTATCCAAACTAGCCTCACTAATAAACATGCCCGATCACCTCTTCTCCATGCCCATCTGCGTACGAAGAAGCGAACAACCAGCCTATATCCACAACCTCGAAACCGACAACGCCACCAAAGAACCTTGGTACAAAGCAATCCGAAACTTTAAAACCCACGGGTCATACCCACCTGACGCTAATGCCAAAAACAAAAGAGCCCTACGAATACAAGCCACCCATTACGTCCTGAATCAAGGCCTGCTTTACAAACGAACCCCACAGAGAGTCCTCCTTAGATGCATAAACAAAGACCAGTCAGAGAGGGTCATGGAAGAGGTACACGACGGAGAGTGCGGACCCTACATGAGTGCACACCTACTAGCCCGAAAAATAATGAGACTGGGTTATTACTGGATTACCTTAGAGACATACTGTCAACGTCACGTCCGGCACTGCCATAATTGCCAAATATTCGCCAACATCCAACACCTACCTCCTTATCCCCTACACACTATAGCCACATCCTGGCCCTTCTCTACCTGGGGAATAGACATCATAGGGAAAGTACACCCATCTGGGACCGGCGGACATTGCTTCATCTTAGTAGCCGTAGACTACTTCACCAAATGGGTAGAAGCCGCCTCTTACACCGTACTAACCTCAAAACAAGTAGTCAAATTCTTGCAAAACAAAATCATCTGCCGTTACGGTATGCCCCATGAAATCATTAGCGATCAGGGGGCTCACTTCATGGCCGATACCCAAAAACTTCTAGACAAATACAAAATCCAAAGACACAAATCTTCACCCTACAGACCGCAAACCAACGGGGTCGTAGAAGCAGCCAACAAAACCATCACCACCATCCTTAAGAAAATGATAGACAACTACCGAGATTGGCCGAACAAAATCCCCTTCGCCTTATGGGGATACCGAACATCCTATAGAACGCCCACCGGACCCACGCCATATTACCTAACCTACGGTTGCGAAGCCGTCCAACCAATAGAGCTAGAAATACCATCACTAAGAATATTAGCCGAAAGTGGTATCCCCGAGGAATAGTGGAACCAAAAAAGATAAGACGAGCTAGTACTCCTAGATGAACGTAGGATACATGCCCTATCCAATGTGCAAGCTTGCCAACAGCGCATTCAACGAGCATTTGACGAGCGAGTAAAATCCCGAAACATACGCGAAGGGAATTTAGTGATCAAATCCATTAGAGCACCCCTTCCCGTCGACCTTAGAGGAAAATTCAAACCAAACCGGGCGGGCCCCTACCTTGTTAAGAAAATACTTTCGGGTGGCGCCGTGATCCTTACCGACCTGGATTGTCAAGAGTTCTCAACCCCGACCAATATGGATCAACTCAAACGATACTACCCATAAACACCCCAGAAACCACGTCCCGACCTCCAACATAGGGGGAAACAAAAAACAACAACAACAAAACAAAAAACCAGTTCGCATCGATAAATGGCATAAATGAGTCTAAAGCAAAATCACTCACACTTTTCAAAAGAACTACGAACATGGTTTGATTCCATCTAAAAGCAGATACGTAGGCAACTATTTCCCGGGTACAACCAAACAACTAAACAAAGCAGTCGATTAATCGATTCGTGAGCAAACCGGGATTCATCCCACAACCCGGTCAATGAGTGAGTTAAAATGACGAAGCACAAACGACGAGCCGAGGACGGGGTGAAAACCCGAAAGGGCGCCCCAGGCAAAATGAAGAATCGAGTTGCGAGCCGTCAAAAAAAAAGGGAGAAAAAGGGCAAAAAAACAAGAAACAAACAAAAAGGGTGAGCCGAGGACGGAGTGAAAACCCGAAAGGGCGCTCCGGGTAAAATGAAGAATCGAGTTGCGAGCCACCACAAAAAAAAGAATAAAAAATAAAAAACGTGTTTCTCAATAATAACAAAATTCGGTTAAATTGAGCCTTCGTCGAGGCGTCCACATCAAAAAAAAAAAAAAAAATAATTCCGAGTCCGGACATCCCGGAAAATCAACAACGTGTCTAAAATCCACAAAAACTAGTACTAATACACCACATATTATCAACTAGTAATACATAATATAAATGGCTGGGCTCTACCGGTCCAACTCTTTCTCACCCTTATTGCCTGGGTACAACGGCTTGCGCTCTTCCCCCCCGCGATTTTCCGGAAGCAAGCCTCTAACGCCCCATCCAAACGTGAGTCCAGCAAATTCCACTTTCCTTGCTCTTTCGCAGCTTTAATAGGGTCTCGTCAGTCTTAGCCCGTTCGGATAAACTGACTAGGCTAGGATCGGTTCCATTGTCCTTGGTTAGGAACTTAGTCTCTCGAGTCTCCTCTTCGCCTCCTAGCGAAGCTGTCTTTCTAACTTTTTAAACGGTTTGTCCTGATGGGCGTTCACAAACCCTCTGCCGGACAGAAGTATTGTTGGTCGGTCGAACAACGGGGTGCAGAAACTTTCGCTCTCAAGACACCCTGAACACCCTAAGCAAGTCCTCGGTCCACGGATCAAAACTAGAAATGACCTTAGCATCATCTGGGATAAGAGGTCGGACACCCATCTGATTTGACAACATGCCCGGGTAAATATAAACTTGATCCCTCATCAATAGTAATAAAAAAACCCAGGTCGAAGACGAAATTGGAAACCCCACGCGCCCACTGACGTTCCACCACGGGATGGACCACCTAATAACAACATCTCCTTGGACCTGGAAAAACCTTTGTCGGGTGAAAGATAAACTCAAGAATGGATTCGTGAATGGCATATGGATACATAATATTGCAGGATATTCGATTAAGGAGGGATATAGATGGCTGAAACCATCAAATTCTACTCCGGCCTGGACTGAATTCATCTGGAATCAATGGAACGTTCCTAAGCATAGCTATGTTTGTAGGATCATCATGAATGATGGTCTAAATACACGTTCTAAACTGCATCGAATTGGATATATTAAGGACGACCGGTGCGTCTTATGTCAACAGCAGTCTGAAACAATTCATCACTTATTTTTTGATTGCCCATACAGCAAAATGGTGATGAATGCAGTGGCGTGTCAGGCGGGATATACACTCCTCCATCACCAGCTCACTCACTCTTCTTTGGGGATGCTACACGAAAAGCTTCATGCGGCGTTGTTATCGGCATGCTACTACCTGATATGGATACAACGAAACTCGGCCCTCTATGAATACAAGATCAGCCTTCCTAGTTCTCTTGCGAGTGAAGCGGCTATGTGTGTTCGAAGACGCATTAGAATCAACTCTAATGCCTCCGTTACAGATACCGATATTAAGTTCATTAGGAATTTAGGATACGAGATTTATGCCTAAATTCTTGACTAGTTCGGCCGTATATATTGTATTGGTAGAGCATATGTTTTTGTAAATACCTATTTTCTGGATGAATGAAATTCCTCACATTTCACCGAAAAAAAAAAAACATCTCCTTTAGCCAAGTAGGAAAACCAATCCTCCTCTCCAGAACTCTTGCCCCGCGCCGAAACCATCTTCCGGCCCGCATGATATCCGTCACAAGCAGTATGCAACCACTGATAAACCATCATTTGAACTAACCTCGGGGTCACATTTCTTAAAAGAACTAACTCACTCAGCTAAGTATAAACGTGCTAGACCCTGGTATGTCTAAAACAATTGCCCACAACCCTCATATATAGCCTAAACCCACAAAAAATAGGAAACGACAAAAATTTCCGTAACCCGGAGACCCGACCGCAACGGCCCACGCGCCCGTTCAGAGGCCTTTTACCTCAACCCAGGCGCCGGTAGCCATGCAAGCGACATCCCGAGCAACCCAAGGTTAAAAAAATCAAATGTCCCATGTCCCCATAACTATCATCCTCAACCCCGGATATCGGGAACGACCTCCCGAAGTTGCTGAAACCCGTCCGGAAAACCATAATACCCGGGCATGAGCTACAGGAATGCGAGTTCACTCGTCAGACGCACGAGACTTAGAAGCTTTTATTCCTTTTTAGGGGGATAAGCTACCCCACCTAGGCGTGTCGTAGTCCATTAGCGGTCATCGTCAAGTCACGTCTGTAACAATGCAATTTTATAAAAATATAAAAGTGGTCTAACTTTTTTTTTAAAAGTTGCTCGAATTTTAAACTTCGGCTCCATCCTAAATGCCAAGCAATCGTGCTCATCTCAGGATACATGTAACCAAACCACATTGATATTTTACATCTCGAGTCAAAAATGTTTTAACCGACGTACTACCTGATCCAATTCCTGGCTCAAACTAACGCATCTCGAACCATCCGAAAAAAGTTGTTTTCATCTTCTCACGCAACGCTAACGCACCCTAAACCAAGTCATATCGCAAAACGAACAAACACAAAAGTGATTACTTGTCGATCTATGATGGTGGGATTTGTCGTGGATCCCGGTGATCAATATTTAACCGACTATTCCAAGTGGGTAGCTAGGGCAAGTAGGGTCGATATCCACGGAGACGGTATTGTAAGGTCTAGACTAGGTCGGCCTAAAAACGAGACTAAGTCATAAACAAACACAAGGAATCAATGGTTGACAAACTAGGATAGGAGAAGAGGAGTGAACAAGACTAATAACAAGTTAGCTATAACAAGGCTAAATGAAATAACTAAACACAAACTACACAATGAACTAGAGAAATGATGACTAACTAAGAAGATGAAATCAAATATGAAAAGAAGTGGGTTAGGTCGGGTTCATAAGTGTAGATAGGTAATTGGGGTGGTCAAGGGTGTAGGTGTCTCCTAGTTGCTAGAATCGGTCCGGGCTCTCGCTACGTAGACCAAAACCGAGGTAAGTTCGCGCTCTCGCGTCTAAGACTAACCTCAACACAACCACATAATAGACAAACAATGAGAATATGAGCACAAGTATGGGAAGCATGGCCACTACTACTCACACAAGCATATCAACAAACACATAGAGTGCCCAATATGTGACTAACAACAAAGATTCACCCTTTACCCCTAATCAAACCCTAATCACCCGTAATGTACTCTTAATCCCCCTACTAACCCACAAGGAGACTACTCACTCATAATCAAACTAACCATAACAACAATAAGAGAAAACATCATCATAAACCTAACATCCATTATGAACAATATGAACAATAACAATAAACACTAAGTAAAGATTCAAACTTGATTAAACAAACAAGAACAAGAGTAGAGAAGAGAAATTATACCCACTACAATATGATGAAAAAGATGAGAACTTGAATTAATAAGAAACCCAAATAAAACCCCAAGGTTGTCAAGCTTGGAATAATCTTCAAGAATCTCCTTAATACAAGACTAATTACAAAGATTAACTAAAGATTAAAGGAAGATTAAACTAATGAGGGGAGAACTAAATCTAGGGTTTTAAATGTTTAAGAGAGGCTAAAGATAGTCTAGGGTAAGGTAGGATACATGAACAATACAAGAGGGAAGTATTTATATGGGTACAAGAATGAAGGAGAAGGAATAAATGATGCGCGGCTGCAGGTGCTTGGTCCCGACCGGGACGGGATCATCCCGACCGGGACGGGTTGGTCCCGACCGGGAAGAGCTCACAGTGGCCTCTTCAAATGTGCACTTCATCCCGGACGGGATGAGGCCATACCCGTCGGGGATGAGTCTTGTAGGCTTCCAATATGATCATTAAGGTTCCTCCTTGCTTCACATGGACTTCTCATCGACTCTCGGGTCTCGGGATCGAGTCTAAGGGGCTCGGGATCGAGTCCCAAGGTCTCGGGGTCGAATCCAAGGCATCGAGTGATCGTTCCTCCGCTTCGTTGGCTCCAAAAAGTGTATGTATTGAGTCGGAATCGCTCCAACTCTTCACGAATGGTCTCGGGAACCTGAAACGAGCTAGAGGAAGCATAAGTAGCCCATGAACCGCTCCCGAGGAGCGATTCCGCAAGGAAATGGAACCAAAACACAGCAAATTAGGCACTACAAACTACACTTATCAACTCCCCCACACTTAACCCTTACTTGCCCTCGAGTAAGCACAAACTAACTACTAAACTAGCCGAGCGGGTATTAGCGCACCCTACGCCCTTTCAACTCACGCGAGAACACCTAGAGGATAAGTGCTCTTCGCAAGGCAAGTGAGGTCTTGCGACAAAACCGTGGATGCAACCGGACACAAAAAACACATAAACAAACAAACATACAGACAATAACACAAAAGGTTGCACCCAAAAAGAAACAAATACCGCTTCCCTCTAACAAGCGGTGAAATGATCACCGGTTTAGGACTCAAGGCAAGTGACAACGTTCCCAAGCTAGCAATACAAACCAAAATGGACAAAACCCTAATAGTATGACGACAAAGCAATAAAAACTTTGGTAACTTATCTCGGTTCCTCCTAACCTTCTATGAACGTACCACGGGACGATCGGCGGGATGGAAACAGGATGAACCACGGTGTTAGTCGACACTGTAGGTAAGTGAGACCTCGCCCTTTTAGCAATGAGCCAAGAGGGTCGTCCCATGACCGAAACCGACCAACTAGTCCATGTAAAAAGGTGGAAATAATTGCAAAGTGAGGGAGGACCGACCCTTGCCGCTATCATCCTTCCTAGGGCTCGGTCCTTTGGTAGGCTCTTCACGGCAAAAGTCGGAAAAAATCTTATTTTTGTGGGGTTAGGATCTTTTTGTGAGTCGATTTTCTTTTGGCATTTTCTCTTTTTTCTTTTGCATTTTTGCTTTGTTTGTTGCCATGCCATTTCTTTTTCTTCTTTTCTATTTTCTTTTTGGCTTTTGTGCCTTTTCTTTTTCTTCATTCTTTTCTTTCTTTCATTTTCTTTCTTTTTGCCATTTTTGGCTTGATTTGGCTTTTTGGCATTTCTTTGTGTATCAAGAAAGAGAGAACTCAAGAAACTGCAATTTATTGTGTGGGTATGCGTAGGAGGTAGGTAAATGGGTAAGTCGGGGGTCGCGATCCCTCCTCAAACCCACAAAAAGTGGAGAACTTGGACTAATCAAACAATCCCAAACATGGTCACTTAAGGGACGGGACTCGGCAACCAAGGCCTTTTCACACCGTGGGCGGTCATAATGGTCAAAGGTGCAAATCCCGTAGTAAATCCATAGTAAGCTAGGTGGACTCAAGGTAAAAGACCAACGAATTCATTGATTTAGGGTCATTCTACTAGACTAAAGTCCAAGACTCGATTTATACTACTAGGAAGGAAAAGTAAACACTTGCGCACTAGCCTCTAAACCGGGTTTTCGAAAACCTTTTTACACACAAGACACAACTACACACACAAAACAAAGACACGACAAAGAACGAAAGAAAAAGAAGCAAAAGCAACAAAACAAAACGAACACACGACCAACACAAACACCACCCCAAGCTTCCAAACAAGCCACCAAATCAACCACAAGCAATATGAAGCTCCACCCGAGCACACTACATCACAAACCTTCTCCAAATTTCATAAGGGGTAAAGAGGAAAAAAGGGTAAAGGCGTTACCGGATGTCTTGAGAGCTTTCCAAAGTTAGCGGCGATTAGTCGACCTAAGAGGAAAAAAGGAGGCAAAACACGCACAACAAAACACATATACGATACAACGACATAAAAAAGAAAAACGCACAAAAGGAAAATCTTTTTGATTTTTGTGAAATTTTTTCAAATTTTTAGGATTTTTAAAGATTTTTAGAAAAATTACGAAAATAAAACTAACTAGGATAGAATATCGCTCCCCCACACTTAAGCCGAGCAATGTCCTCATGCTCGACCGTAGTGCATGGGAGCACAAAAGAAAAGAAACAACGAAAAAAAAGCTAAAAATCAAAACGTGGAGAAAATGGTAGAATGTGTCCGGCCGGCGTGTAGTCAAGTCACCATGGGCCGAGACAAGAAAAGATATGGATGGGGGAAGAAATAAAAAGAAAGAAATAAAAGAAAATGGGAGGGGAGGACTAGGTGTGATCAAGTCACCTAGCCCGGATTCCGCCCAAATCCGACTAAATCCTACAAAAAGGGTGAAAATCATGCAAATTTGGATTTTGAAATGACTCTCGATGTAGTCACGTCATCGAGAGTCGGGAGCAACAAATACCAAGGCCCCGAGGGCCACCATGACACCATGACTCAAGGGAAAGGGTGGCAAACAAGAGAAAACAAGCAATAATAGACGGAAAAGAAAGGATAGTTGCCGTACCCATTGGTTAGCAACTCACTCGCTCCATCGTCTCAATGGTCAATATAAGCACTTTGCTTGTCGTCGTCATTGTTCTTCCTCTCCAATCGCGATACGGAACCATGGTTGGAGCACAAAGGTATAATGAGGTGGGTTTTGATGTGAAAGTCGGTGTAAAGTGAAGAGAAAGGGAGGTGAAAATGTGTATATGAGGTATAAGGGTCATATAAAGAGAGTAAGGACATGTAGGGAGGTTGGGAGGGGGTATAAAGTGGTTGGGTGGGCTCAAACGACGAAGAAAAGGCCAAAGGAGGACAGGGGGTCCATCCCGGGCGGGATGGGTGGTCCCGGTCGGGATGACCTGCTCGTCCCGGTCGGAAAGCCTTCGTCCCGGTTGGGAAGCCTTCGTCCCGGTTGGGATGACCTGTCAGTAGACCCATCTTTTGTCGCATCCATCCCGGACGGGATGACATCCTTCCCGGTCGGGATGGCTCATTCTTCCCGGTCGGGATGACCTCTTCTCGGCCGGGAAGAGTCTCCTAACCCTCTATAGCTCCCAAAAGCTCGTTCCAAGCTTCAAAAACCGACTCCCCTTCACACGATCCAAGCTCAAACAATGACCACCCCTCCCTAAGAATCACCTTCACTTCACTTATCAAACAAAGCTCATACACACATCAAATTCCCTCCCTTACATCGCTCATCAACAATCCAAATAATCAAGAATTTCACAAGGCCAAAAGAGATTACAAGAGATAGAGATATATACAAAGAGACGGTTCTTGTGGAACTCCGTCAAACCAAAGGTGGGGCATTCTTCAATATTTTTCTTCAACAACAATGAATAGTTCCATCTCCATCAAGGGCACGAAGAAACAAGTCGAAGGCCCTAGCAAAGTCTTCAATCAAGCTCGAGATATAACCGTCCACATCCCAAGGTTCTCCATGACCTTGTCTTGACGTTCCCGGGGCATCCCGATCTACCAAGTTCAATGACTTGAACTTATACTTTTGATCCTTCGGGATATACCCAAACGTCCATCGATCCTCATGTGGCCCCAAGGGAGGCTCATCTTCCTTCTTGCCTTTCAACTTGTCATCAAACCCATGATATGGGCACTCATCCTCTCCAATCTCGGAGTCATCATCCTCAAGTTCATAAGAGTTCTTCTTCAAGCTTTGTCCCCACTCTCCCCTAGATCAATGTCTTTCGTGGCGTGGATCATTTTGCAAGACTCATCATTAGTAGGTGAAGTGTTGCCTTGGAGGTCAAACACTAACTTCTCTTTGCCTAGCTCGAAGGTGATCCTACCATTCTTCACATCGATCATAGCACCGACGGTGTGTAGAAATGGGCGCCCAAGGATAATGGGAATGAGAGCATCTTCCCGCATGTCGAGTAAAAGAAAGTCGACAAGAATGAAGAACTTCCCGATTCTAATTGGCACATCTTCCAACATCCCCAAAGGTCGGTTGAGAGAGCTATCGGCCATTTGTAGTGTAATGGAAGTACTCTTGAGCTCCTTCATCCCGAGTCGCTCACAAATGGAATAGGGAATGATGCTTACACTCGCACCCAAATCACATAATGCTTTTTCAACCTTGTAGTTGCCTATGGTGCAAGGGATCGAGAAACTACCCGGATCCTTCAACTTTGGAAGCGTAGAACCTTGAATAAGCTCGCTTACCACCCTAGTGAACGCAATAGTCTCTTCCTTGTTGATGGATCTCTTCCTAGCCAATATTTCTTTCATGAATCTTCCATATGCCGGGATTTGAGTAAGTAGCTCGGTAAATGGGACACTCACATCCAACTTCTTCACAATATTAAGGAACTTGTCATATTGGCTATCCACCTTGGTCTTCATTTGCCTTGTTGGGAAAGGCAACTTGATTTGGATCTTGTTTTGCTCAATAGGGGTGGACTCTTCAAATGACACTTTCCTTTTACCCTTGTCTTTTCTTTGAAGTGGGGGAATCTCGTCTTCTTGGGGTTTCTCAATCTCCCATAAGACTTTCTCCTCTATAGGAGTTCCTAGGCTTTGGTCTTCTTGAATTGGAGGGACAACTTCTCTTGTTGGTTCTTGCTCATTAGGGGGTGGGGGAGGGTTATAAGATGTACCTCTCCTCGTGGTAATAGCATTTACATGCTCAAGTTTCGATGTTTCACCTTGAGGAGGTAATTGCCTCTTTTGCCTTGAAGAACTACCCGAAGCAAGTTGAGCTATTTGGGTCTCAAGCATCTTCATATGAGCATCTCTCGCCATGTTGTCCCTTTGAATGAAAGCATAGAACTCTTGTTGGTTTTTTGACATCTCCATTTGACCTCTTTGCATCTCCGACATAGATTTTTGAACGTCGAAATAACGAGTTGGAGATTGTGGATTGTGCGGAGTATCGGTGAGGGCTAATGGAGCACCGTAATCATGAATAGGAGACCGGCTCCTAGGCTTGCTTTGTTGTTGTTGATGGTTCCCTTGGAACCCATGAGAATTGCCTTGATTAAGGCCATTGTTGTGGTTTTGTTGTCTTTGGAAGTTTTGGTTTCCTTGGAAACCACCTTGATTGAAACTCCCTTGTTGGAACCCTTGATTGTTGTTGTGGAAGGTACCTTGGTTATTTTGCTTGAAGTTGTTGAAGGGTCTTGGATTACCCACATAACCTTGATAACCTTGATTGTTGTCCCTTAAGGGAGGTGGAACATAAGGACGAGGTTGCATAGCTTGTTGTTGAGGGACTTGATTGGAAGCTTGGTATTGATTGGAATAGGAAGCACCTTGCTTAAACGCTTGAAAGGCATTCACTTGCTCAATACTCCCTTGACAATGCATAGAATCATGACCAACGACTCCACAAGTGTCACACATTTCATAATAAGGCAAAGGAGGTGAAAATCCCAAAGCATTCACTTCTTGAATCGAGTGTTGATGGGAGGAACTAATGCTTTGAACTTGATTGAGGTGGCCTTGGAGCTTCTTATCAATGGTCTCCATGTGTGTAACACCCGCTATTTTTCCTAAGCATTTTATTCTTTCTGTTAGGACTTCGTCTTAACTCTGTCACTTTTGGCCTCATATGTTATCATTTTACTAAGCTTTATTTTAATTTTTGAGTTTAATAATTTCTATTTTTAATTTTAAAGATTTAAAATTCTTTTAAATCCATTTATTTGGTTTCTTCGTAAACTAAGTAATTTTGCCGCGAGGAATTCTATTTTTTTCCTAATTGACATTTTTAAGCTTGGATTTAAGTTATTCCTTTTTCTTAAAATTGTTTGAATACGTTTATGGAATATTTTCTACTAAGATATATTTTAGTTACTAAAAACAAGCCATTTATGATTTTATTACGAAGCTTCGCGAATAATTATTTTCTTACGCGAGGTTTACTCGAATTACTTTGAAATGCCTTTAACTATTTTACGATTATACTTTTTATCAACTTATAAATTATTTGAGACTGTTTTCTCACATTTTGGACCGACTAAGCTCTTGGTCACAAGTTTTATTACGTTTTATTTAAACGTTTCATTTTATCACATTAAAACGTAATCATAAGATAAATCATTTTCATTCATTGTAGCATTTATGTCAAAACTTTTCTTACTCCCTCTCTTATCCATTTGGCCGGCCAACTATAGGTCTAGGTGCATTTTGGTTCCTCATTTTGAAGCCTTAATTTCATCCTTACCCTCTTTAAGTGTAGTAACATCCATCTCCTCCTTTACTACATTCATTTTTGCATTAACCAAAAATATTCATCACTTCCTTCTTCTCTCTTTTGGACGTGTGTCCCTCAGCCATTCTAGGCAAATTTTTGCTCCATTTCAAGTCCCAATCGCATCATTTTTATCGTCATAATAATCCTCTTTCCGATTCCTTCGTTAAGGTATTAATCGACATCATTTTCGATCAATTTTTACCTTGTTTTTTATTAGTTTTCTCATGTTATTTTTCTGCCATGATTTACGTGTTTGGTAGGATTTTTGGACGATCCCGAAGCCGACGAATATATCGTTGATTCAGACTTGGAGTAGAGGTAACGTCGTTGTTACTCGGTATTTCAAGATTTTAATTGAGTATTTGCATGTATATATTTTTATATTTTATTTTGGCAATATATGTATGTCACGGATTCTGGAAAAATTTTTAAAAGTTGAAATTTTGCATGTTTCGATATTTTTATCGCTTTTACGAGATTAACGATTAAATTGTCATATTAATTTGTAAAATCGTAATAATCGGCCTAAACATGTAATATATGTTTATATTCTGGAAAAATGTTGTTTTTGATGATTTTTAGTAATTTAGTATTTTTTCTAATATTTTTGATATCGATTATTGATTTATTATCGTTTTCGGACAAAAACGATTAAAAACCGATTTTTAGTTCTAGTACTTAAACATTTTATTTTAATCTGATTTTTGACGTGGTGAAACTTTCTGGTGAAATAAAATTTTCTGATTTTTTTCATAATCTTTCGGAATTGTTAAGTGGATGAATTAATTAATCACTTTAAATCATCGTTTATCGTTAAAACCGTGTTTGTTGTTTAAATTCTCGATTTCTGGTCTTTGGTTTAAATCTGGAAAAAAATTATGATTCTGATGATTTCATATTAAAATGTATTATTATGATTTTTAGTGCCTTAATAAAATGTTAAGAACGATAGGTTTATTAATAAAATCGTTAATTGCGAAAACGGGTTTAAATGACGGTTTTGTTGAAATTTGTTGAATCTGGATTTTGGAAAAATCTGGAAAATTTATATTCTGTAAAATCAGGATTTTAAAAGTGTAATAATAATTTTTGGATATTAATACTTGATTGGGGGTGGGCCGCCTGACAATCAACTGCCTGCTATGCAGGCCCCGGGGCAATTCCTGTCGGAGAGTCGAAAGACCAGCCCCCGGCAAGAACCCAGAACAAGGCGTGAAAACGATAAGTTGGCCGTCAGCTGCCGAGAGCGCCGGCCAATGCAGCCTGCCAAGGCTTGGCAGCCCCCCACTTGGAGACTGTCTGCCCTGGGGAAATCCCTGGCCGACAGGGCCATGAACCCCAGGGGCCCTCCTGTCATTTTGCCTAAGGTAATTGGGAATGGATGGATGGGAATCCGCCACTTGTCACTCTCCCATCCAACCATTCCTCTTTCTCTTCTCTCTCTTGTGGGAAGGTATAAATACCTCCCCATTTCCCACATGAGGGGGGTTGGATTTTCTCTCTCTACACTCTTGCTCTTAAAACGCCGCCTAGTTCCTCACGAGCTAGGTTCGTAAAGGCATTCCACGGACTGACTTAGGCATCGGAGAGGGTTTCCTCGGACAACCTCCGAGGCCCTGTGCGTTCACTGTGCAGGGAGCAGGCCGCTTTCCGCCGGGGAAGTCCGATTCCAGGAGTGAGAGGAAAGGGAGATCAAGAGAATCAAGCAGCTAATTATCCGTAATCAATCCAATTGTACCATCCGGATTCTGAGCCGGGTGAATTGTTTCCGTAACCGGAACAATTTGGCGCCGTCTGTGGGGAACTTACGGTTGTGCTCACGAGTTACCCACTAAAATCAACCACTCATAACCACAAAAATTAAACACAATCATGCCAAAAATCGTTGATGACAGTACAGGAGCGGGTCCGACGGTCCCTCCGGTGACCCCCCTGTACGGAATGCCGCTGTTGGAGAGGGTCCCTCCTGCCACAATCCTCGGGGTAGAGGGAACCAATCCTCTCGGTAGATCTAACACTGCTGTGACACCCGAGCTGGGGGCACGCCCTGGACGTGCTCTTAACCTGACCCCAGCTCAGATGGCACAGGCAGCCGCGTTCTTCTCTGCGATGCTGGATCAGGAGTTCACGCCGGAGGACCTGGTGGGCAGGGTCGCCTCAGCTCCTAGGCAGCCGTCCCCAGGCAGCAGGGACGAGGCCGGGGGCACGAGGCGGACCGCCGCCAGAAACGCTCAGAGAAAGGCGAGGAGAACAGCCCAAGTGTATACGCATGTGCAGAGGCGCATTACCACTGACAAACCAGGATCACCTGCCCAGCAGGCGGTCTCTATTCACACGACAGAATCGGCGTCTGGAAGGCAGGGAGGCTTATCTCAAGGACTACAGGATCGCATGAGACCCAGAGAGCCTGTGTCAAAACGCCTAGGAGAAAGGCCAGGCGGAGTTTTCTCCAGGTTAACACCTGCGGCCAAAGAACAGTCAGCCCCCGGCTTATCGCAAAGCTTGCAATCCAGACTCAACCGAGGACAACCGCTCGAATCCAGGTACCATCAGGGTGAAAACCTCTGCCACTCCCAGAGGAAGAGGCCCAGACAGACCTCCTCGGGAACAGAGGACGAAGCAGCTAGCAGGCCGCCGCCGAGGCACCGCTCCCCTAGTACGAGGAAACCAACCCATAAACAATGGGAATCTCATGGTAACCAGTCTGGGGAGAGCAGGTCACGACTGGTGGGCAGGCCTACGAAAACCCCATTGCACCCTGAGGTACAAGAGTACCCCATTCCAAAAATCAAAATGCCCACCATCAAATTTGACGGGACGACGGACCCTGAAGACCACCTGGCAGCCTTTGAGAGTCACATGGGCATGTATGATGTAGATGACGCCATCTGGTGCAAAGTTTTCCCTACCACCTTGGTGGGGCTTGCGCAGGGGTGGTTCAGAGATCTCCGCCAGGGGTCAATCAAGTTCTTCATAGATTTGGCTGAGATCTTCCTTGAGCAGTATGCTGGAAACAAGAGAAGACGTCTCACCCGTTTCGATCTCATGACCTTGAAACAAAAGAAGGGCGAAAGTGTGAGAGAATACATGAGAAGATTCGATCTATCCTACCAGCAGGTTAGGGAGATCGACGATTCCACCGCCGCCTACGCCCTGACAATCTCCCTACTTCCAGGGGAAATGAAAAATCAGATGATCAGGGCTCAGCCAGAAAACTTGGCCATGGCCAGAAAAATCGCCGAGGGGTTCATTCTGCAGGAAGAGTTCCACGGCCTGACGGACACCCCTGCAGGCCAAGCAAAGCCTCAAGGGGGACCGCAGGGTGGAAGGGGCAGAGGTGAACCAGGCAAGCAAAAAGAGGAGGGAGACACTCCCAAGAGAGAACGCCCAGTCTACCAACCCAGATTCGATAGTTACACCGCTCTGAACAAGTCCAGGGCGGAAATCTTCGAACTGGAAAAAGAAACTGCCAAATGGAACCGTCCAAGCAAACCTCGCAGCCCAAAAGGCGACCCAAAGAAGTTCTGCACTTTCCACGACTGTATTGGCCACACCACTGAAGAATGCCGTCACCTGAAAGATGAGATTGAGAAATTAATCAGGAACGGATGGTTGGCCAACTACGCAGCTAAAAACAAGTCTCAGAAAGAAGTGTCTGAGAAACCCGAGGGATCTGCGCAGAACCGGATGATAATCCACGTGATTTCAGGGGGCACTGAGGGCCAGCTCAGTCGAAGAAGTCAAAAAAGGCAAATGCGCGAGCTGAGAAACCAGATCTGTTACGCTGAGAAAGAAGGGAGCCCAAAGGGAGTGACACTAAGCATCACCCCTAATGATGCAGGGCGGGTGATATATCCGCATAATGATCCTCTGGTGCTGTCCTTAGAAATCAGCAACCATATTGTGCGAAGATGTATGGTAGACACAGGTGCATACACAAATCTTTTGTACAAGGATGCTTTCGAAAAAATGGGCCTGGAAAAAAGGCATCTACGGTCTGCTCCCGGATCCCTGTATGGATTCAGTGGGGCCGGCGTGCTGCCCATGGGCGTCATCGACTTGCCCGTCACCTTCGGGGAAGGTTCCGCAGCCAGAAATGTCAGGGCAACCTTTGTTGTTGTGGATGCAAGGTCTGCCTATAATGCCCTGATTGGCAGGGCCACGCTGGATGAAATCGAGGCCGCAATCTCCATCAGAGCTCTCACCATTGCATATGTCACAGACTTCGGGCTGGAAGGAAAGATACGTGGGGACCAGGAGTCAGCTAGACAATGCTACTCCGTGGCCCTACAAGAGCATGAGAAGGACAGGAAAGGAAAAAGAAAAGCTGACAGTTCCCCCTGCAGGGAAGGCGAAGTCCCAGTTGAGCACCCGATTCCCGACCGCCTGGAACCGGGAGGCGACAGCATGCTGGTGGACTTAGAGCCAGGAAGACAGGTCCTGGTAGGAACAGGCTTGGAGGAATCCTACCAGGCCGAACTGGTCAAACTTCTGAGAGAAAACAAGGACGTGTTTGCCTATTCCGCAGACGAAATGCCCGGCGTTGATCCCTCATGCATCGTTCACAAGCTGAACGTAAGCACGGATGCTCGCCCTGTAAAACAGAAGAAACGAAACATGTCTGCAGAAAAAGACGCAGCAATCAAGGAAGAAATTGACAAACTCTTGAAAGCAGACTTTATCGAAGTCTGCGACTACCCGGAATGGCTGGCAAATATTGTTATGGTCAAAAAGTCATCTGGAGCGTGGAGAATGTGCGTCGACTTTACGAACCTAAACAAAGCCTGCCCAAAGGACTGCTATCCGCTCCCCCGGATCGATCAATTGGTAGACGCCACTAGTGGCTACACCATGCTAAGCTTCTTAGACGCCTTTTCAGGCTACCATCAAGTATACTTATGGCAGCCGGACAGGGTGAAGTGCGCGTTCATCACTAGTTCGGGCACGTACATGTACAAGATGATGCCCTTCGGGCTCAAGAATGCGGGAGCTACGTACCAGCGTCTGGTTGATAAAGTGTTTGAGAAGCAGAAAGGTAGAAACATCGAAGCTTATGTTGACGATGCCATCGTAAAAAGCAGGGAAGACAAGGAACACCTGACAGACTTGCAGGAAACCTTCAGTTCTCTGCGCACTTACAAAATGAAACTGAATCCGAAAAAGTGCACGTTTGGAGTCCGCTCCGGAAAATTCCTAGGATTCTTGGTCAGTTCTCGGGGTATTGATGCCAACCCTGAAAAAATTCAGGCGGTTCTGGACCTCCCTGAGCCCAAGACCATCAGGGACATCCAGCGCCTGACGGGACGAATGGCCGCCTTGGCACGATTTATTGCCCGGTCAGCTGACAGAGCCACTCCTTTTTTCAAAATTCTGAAAGGAAACAAACAGTTCAAATGGGAAAGCGAGCAGAGAGAAGCCTTCGAGCAACTGAAGGACCATCTTAAGAGGCTCCCTACCCTGGCAAGACCAGTAGCAGGAGAAAAACTTTTTCTCTACATCGCAGTAACTAACATAACCGTCAGCGCAGTCATCCTGCGGGAAGAAGCAGGCACCCAGCAACCTATATACTTTGTGAGTCATGCGCTGGGGGCAGCTGAGAAGAATTATCCTATGGTTGAAAAGGCTGCCTACGCGGTCATAATCGCAGCCCGGAAGCTCAGACCTTATTTTGACGCGCATCCAGTCATTGTCCTCACCGATCAACCCCTGGAAAAAGTGTTGGAAAAATTCGAAAAATCAGGAAGATTGTTGAAATGGGCAATTGAACTGAGTGGGCTGGGTATATCTTACCAGCCGAGAACAGCCATCAAGGCCCAAGCCCTGGCAGACTTTTTGGCTGAGTGCTCCCACTCAGGGGAAGAGGAAGCCCCTGCCCAGGAGTGGGTCGTACACACTGATAGGTCCTCCACGGCCAACGGCGCAGGCGCAGGAGTTGTATTAACCAGCCCAGAAGGGACCGACTTTGAGCATGCTCTCAGATTCGTCTTCCCAGCATCAAACAATGAGGCTGAGTACGAAGCAGTACTCGCGGGCGTCAGGTTAGCTAAAGCTGCAGGGGCGGAGCGAATTATCTTGGCGACAGATTCCCAACTCATCGCCAACCAGATTAATGGAGAATACGAAGCCAGAGACCAAGCGATGGCCGCATACCTAGAGATGGTAAAAAGAGAGCTATCCGGCTTGAAATCATACGAGATCAAACAAATTCCCCGATCACAGAACAACAGAGCAGATGCCCTGTCAAAACTGGCAAGCTCCAGTCTGCAGGACATCCGGAGGTCGGTATGGGTTGACGTTTTACACGAAAGGTCTACTAATCCTGGTCAGGAAATTAACGCCATGGAAGAAGAACCAGAAAGCTGGATGACCCCCTTCGTCCAGTACAAGAGGCACGGTGTCCTACCACCAGATCCATTGCAAAGAAGGAAGGTACAGGCTAAAGCAGCCTGGTTCATATTCATTAATGGAGAGCTCTACAAAAAATCTTTTACTTATCCCCTGCTTAAATGCCTACGGGCGGATCAGGCCGCTGAAGTATTGGATGATATCCATTCAGGAATTTGTGGACATCACATCGGCGGGAGGTCGCTGGCCCACAAGGCCCTCAGGGCAGGCTACTACTGGCCTACCATGCTGGCAGATGCCAGGAGCCTGACCCAGAAATGCAGAAAATGTCAACTCTTCGCCCCGTCGATCCATGCCCCGGCCCAGGAGCTCAGGCCAATCCTATCTCCCATTCCCTTTGCTCAATGGGGGATGGACATTCTAGGGCCCTTCACAGTGGCCACAGGGGGCAGAAAATTTTTGATAGTCGCCATAGACTACTTCACCAAATGGGTGGAGGCTGAAGCAGTGCCCAACATCACTGAGCCGGCTGTCCGAAAGGTAATCTGGCGAAATGTCATTACCCGGTTCGGTGTACCGAAGATGCTAGTGTTCGACCACGGCAGGCAGTTCGATAATGACCCACTAAGGATCTGGCTAGAAAGCCATAACATCTCAGTCGCCTACTCAGCTGTCTGTCACCCTCAAACCAATGGACAGGCAGAAGCAGCCAACAAACAAATTCTGAATGGCCTGAAGAAAATGGTGGATGACTGCAAGGGTAGGTGGGCTGATGAACTCCCCAGCATACTCTGGTCCATCCGAACTACCAGGAAGGAGTCTACAGGCCAGACCCCATTTGGCTTGGTGTACGGAGCAGAGGCTTTATTGCCGATTGAGACAAGGATTCCCTCTCTGCGTTCCCAACTGTACAACCAGGCTGAGAATGAAGCTGCGATGGTCGAGGCCCTGGACCTGATAAGTGAGCTAAGAGAGGAAGCCGGTACAAATATCGCTGCCTACCAGCAGCGAATGAGGAAAGCCTTCAATAGCAAAGTCCGGCAGAGGAGCTTTCAGGTGGGCGAGCTAGTCCTAAGAAAAACGCAGGCAACTGGAAAATCAAGAGAGCATGGGAAACTAAGTGCCAATTGGGAGGGCCCATACCAAATAACTCAGGTTTTGGGTCCAGGCACGTACAGGATATCCAATCTAGAGGGACAAGAGCTGAGCGCTCATTGGAATGCAGATACGCTGAAAAAATACTACGTCTAAGCAGAATCGTAGGCAGTTTTCACTTTTACAGTAAAAAGGCGGAGGACGATCAAAAAAAATGTCGACGGCTCCGACCACCCCAATGTCAAAAGAATATTTAAAAAAAAGAAAAAAAGAAATGAGAAAATACAGATTTACACTCGTTGTCTGTTCACTCTTTCACAAACAAACGAGCAGGGGGCAATAGAGGGAGGCCCCCCTGTTGCCAAAATCAGGAAAAGTGAACCCCCCAACGCAAACCTAAATGCTACCCTGCTTGCCTCTGGGCAGACAGGAGGCAAGCCCCCTGGACTTTGAACGAAAAGCCAGGGTCAGGCCGTATCAACAAGGACTGGGGGCAGGCCCCCCAACCTTGTATAAAAAACGCAAATGCTACCCTGCTTGCCTCTGGGCAGACAGGGGGCAAGCCCCCTGGACTTTGAACGAAAAGCCAGGGTCAGGCCTTATCAACAAGGACTGGGGGCAGGCCCCCCAACCTTGTATAAAAAAAACGCAACAAGGACTGGGGGCAGGCCCCCCAACCTTGTATAAAAAACGCAAATGCTACCCTGCTTGCCTCTGGGCAGACAGGGGGCAGGCCCCCTGGACTTTGAACGAAAAGCCAGGGTCAGGCCGTATCAACAAGGACTGGGGGCAGGCCCCCCAACCTTGTATAAAAAACACAAATGCTACCCTGCTTGCCTCTGGGCAGACAGAGGGCAGGCCCCCTGGACTTTGAACGAAAAGCCAGGGTCAGGCCGTATCAACAAGGACTGGGGGCAGGCCCCCCAACCTTGTATAAAAAACGCAAATGCCACCCTGCTTGCCTCTAGGCAGACAGGGGGCAGGCCCCCTGGACTTTGAACGAAAAGCCAGGGTCAGGCCGTATCAACAAGGACTGGGGGCAGGCCCCCCAACCTTGTATAAAAAACGCAAATGCCACCCTGCTTGCCTCTGGGCAGACAGGGGGCAGGCCCCCTGGACTTTGAACGAAAAACCAGAGATAGGCCATGACAGGCGCAATCAAACATACGAGAAAAAGATCCTTAAAACAGTAATGTCATAGAAAGCAAAGGAAAATATCCTACAAACAACCCGTGGAGGGTGGAGAAATTTTACAAAGTCAGAAAAACCGAGTAGCAAAATATTACAAGAAAAACCATGAAACACTGGTTCAGCACAAGAGAATGCAGAGTTTTTATAAAAGAGAGGGGGCATCATGCGGCATCCTGGCGGGCGTTGGCGTCTGCTTCAGGCTGCCTAGTCACCCGGGCTTCGTCCTTAGCAGAATAAAGGCTCCGGAAAGTGTCCTCGTCAAAAGAAGGGAACATCTCCCCTATCACTTCCATAACCAATTCCAGAGAAGAGTTGGCGCCACTCACAAAGCTGGCACCCACTGCTTCCTCGTTCTCCGCAGCCAAGGACTCTTTCTCCTTTGCCCATTCTCCCTTGGCCTGGTCAAAAGCCGACTGTGCCTGGTCAAAAGCCGACTTTGCCTGTAACAGCTGCTCCTCCAAAACAGTCACCCTTCCCTTCAAATGCCCCATCTCAGCCAAAGATATGTTAGCACGGTCCAATGATTGTCGGCTCTCCTGCAGATCGGCCCCCAGCTTGGCAACTTCCTTCACAGCCATCTCCCCCTGCACCCTCCAGTTATCAGCCTGCCTCTTGGCCTCCTCCAGTTTGTCTTTCAAGGAGCTTATCAAGGCAGCGTCCCTCTCTACCATAGCCAGGCGGTCAGGAGGAGGAGCCCCAGGGGTAACTGTTAGCTCCTCATCGCTCAGACGGCTGAGAGCCGCCAGTTCTGCAGAGGCCAACATAACCTTGGAGGTGCGTTGGATATATTGAAGCACTTGGTGGGAAGTAGAAGTTACCATCTTTGTAAGGCGGTCAGCCAAGACGGCCCCAGAGTCAGAAAGTAGGCCCGAAACGTCCACGCTATCCCCAGCCGTGTAGTGAAACTCCACATTCTCCTCAGGGAAGGGAATGCTCGAAGGCTCACGAGCAGGGCGTTTTGCATCCGGGGTAGAGACATCCGCCTCCAAATCCACCACATCAGCGCTGGGGGGCTCCCTCTCCCTTTTTCTCCTCACTTCCAAGGGAGTACTCTCCCCGGTCCCCTCCGAGTCTCCAGGCTGCGTTCCCTGCGAGATCCGAGGGCCAGCTGGAGAAGCACCCTGCTTCTGGCCAGGGGAAGGAGTAGCCCCTGAGGTAACCTCCGCTTCCCCCTCATGAGTGCTGGGAGTAGGAGTCGCCGGCTTCGACGAAGGCAGCCGGGGAGGAAGGGGCAATCTTCGACCTGCGGCGAAGTCTTTCACAAGCTTCATCAGGGCCTTACTTCCTTTCTTAAAGTTTGGCGGAAGAGAAGGGCGCTTTGAAAGAACGTGCAATTCCTCGCTCAGGCCTAACCTTCTGACCTGCTTCTTGGTCCAGGTCCAAGAGTAGGAATCTGCAGAAAAGGAGAGGCGGTCATTTAAAAAGCAGGGAGAGATGGGTTTTTATATAAGGGCCCAAAGAAGTTCGAAAGGTTGAACCCCTGACAAAACCTGCGAAGACTTTCCACGTGTCACGCGCTGAACACCAACTGCTCACCTTTTTCAAGAAGGGCCTCGGTAAACGGAAACGTCAGAAAGAAAAGTCAATCAACGACTCCATTAAAAAAAAAAAAAAAAAAAAAAAAAAAAAAATTCAAAATGCGCAAAATATCCACTTCATTGAAAACACCGCAAGCGGAAAGTACATCATAAGGCATGCATGAAAGAAAAATTACATAAGGCTTGGAAAAATCCCAGCCTGACAGAAACTAAAGGCCCTGCCGCGTAGGCCTAGTCGTCCCCCAAATCTGGAGAGTAATCTCCAGGACTGCCTGGGCTCCCGAGAGCCGAACCCCAGTCCCAACTTGGGGAATCCAGAAAGGGGTCAGTTGCAGCCCCATCCTCGTCCCTATCGCTCAGGCAGCCGAGGCCCTCACTGTCGTCAGAATCACGGCTGCTGTCTTCCCAATCCCTTCCAAAAGGGACAGCTCGGGACTCGTCGCAAGTGCGACAGCCTGTTTTCTTTACAGGCGAAGAAGGGCCCGACTCCAGGGAAGAGTCGGTGTCGGAGTTAGGGCCGAATTGTTCAGGGTGCAGCCATGGAAAACACTCATGGCACCCCCTATCATAGCAGCCCCCTCCCTGGGGGCAACGCCTAAATCTAGGCGCGGCAGGGGGAGATGACCTCCTGGGGCGTTTGCCCATTCTGATAGAGGTCTTCCCTCTCCTCCGGCGAAGGCGAAGTCGTGAGCAACGGCTCCGGCGAACAGTTGAATAAGCAGCTCGTGCATATCTAAGTCGCCAAAACCCCCTGAAGATAAAGGAAACATGTTTGACTCCACGGCGAACCACACTTTTCTTAATCCAAGCCATGTTTAAAATGAAGAAAATGGAGAGATTGAAAGTAGAATGAAGCACAAGTGATCAAGAAAGCTGAAGATTTTATACCAAGGTGAACTCCGCATTAATGAGCGTTCCAACCACCCTGGGAGGAGAGCCACCAATCAGAAACACCACACGTTTCCCCAAAATCCGCCCAGAAGAAAAGAGCAATCATTACGGAAGTATTCTTGCCTCTTTGCATTCCTGACAGGAACAGTACAAAGTTCCATGGGGAAGGCGCGAAGCATTAAATGCTGCGACAGACATGGAAGTCAACCCCCCTCCAAGCAAGGATCGCCAGCAGAGGAAAAGTCTTACTTCCCTCCTACTGACGAGGGCCAATTGATTGGGGGTGGGCCGCCTGACAATCAACTGCCTGCTATGCAGGCCCCGGGGCAATTCCTGTCGGAGAGTCGAAAGACCAGCCCCCGGCAAGAACCAAGAACAAGGCGTGAAAACGATAAGTTGGCCGTCAGCTGCCGAGAGCGCCGGCCAATGCAGCCTGCCAAGGCTTGGCAGCCCCCCACTTGGAGACTGTCTGCCCTGGGGAAATCCCTGGCCGACAGGGCCATGAACCCCAGGGGCCCTCCTGTCATTTTGCCTAAGGTAATTGGGAATGGATGGATGGGAAGCCGCCACTTGTCACTCTCCCATCCAACCATTCCTCTTTCTCTTCTCTCTCTTGTGGGAAGGTATAAATACCTCCCCATTTCCCACATGAGGGGGGTTGGATTTTCTCTCTCTAGACTCTTGCTCTTAAAACGCCGCCTAGTTCCTCACGAGCTAGGTTCGTAAAGGCATTCCACGGACTGACTTAGGCATCGGAGAGGGTTTCCTCGGACAACCTCCGAGGCCCTGTGCGTTCACTGTGCAGGGAGCAGGCCGCTTTCCGCCGGGGAAGTCCGATTCCAGGAGTGAGAGGAAAGGGAGATCAAGAGAATCAAGCAGCTAATTATCCGTAATCAATCCAATTGTACCATCCGGATTCTGAGCCGGGTGAATTGTTTCCGTAACCGGAACAATACTTAAATCGTTTTGTAATTACTATTTTTATTAATCGTTATTGTCGAAATTGGACGATTAACGAGAAAACGCTTTAAAAACCGAGTTTTAGAATTCTGGAAATTTTCTTTTCTGGACAGAATGTCCATAAATATAATTTAAATATTTTACGTAATTTTTGTACTATTTATTAGAGTCTTTAATTAATAAATATTGATTTTCGGACAAATTGTGATTTATCGTTAAAATGCTTCGTCTTACCAAAAAGGATTATTTTTCCAGCAATTTTGAAAGTATTAAATCTGAAACTTTAAGATTTAAATCATCCCTTAACATATTCTAAATATATTCAATGGTTTAATTAAATAAAAGACGTTAAAAGATTTAATTTGACATTTGTCGTAAAATCCTATTTATAATTTTATTGTCGAAGCTAATAATAATTAGGGAATTTTAGCTTTATAACTTTTGAAAACACCCTAATTAGTAATATTAAAATGTTTAAGACATTTTTAATCATCTTATAACACTTATACGATATTTTAATAATTTTATAAAAACAAATGTTCTTACTTTAATAATTAATATCGTTAAGGCCGAAAGTATTAGTTTTATAAATCTATATCGTTTACTAAAATGTGGTATTAGTATGAACTAATATTTTCACTACTTTGATATGATGCTATTTTTAGTAAAGTTTCTAAAAATAGAAGTTTCCTAAAATAGAAGTTTCCTAAAATAGAAAGTTTCCTCTTTTAGAATATAAATGTTTACTTCTTTTATCCTCATATTGTTTATGATGAATACATCTTTTGAATATCGATAATGGTTTGTTTTGGAGTTATGGAATAAGGACAAGTGTGGGTTTAGAGTAATATAGTCTGGGATGTACGTTTTGCCATCAACTGTAAGGCTGGTGTGTCTTTATGGGGCGCATTGGTTGTTGAACTGAGCATGGTTTGTGTTCAGGAGAGTGTATATTTACCTTAAACTTAGATATCGCATCGTATAAGTCGCGTCGGGTTGAACTGGATATGGTTTGTATCCAGGAGGGGTGTGCACTACTTAAGCCAGGACCTCGCTGCACGCAGTCCTGTTATAGTTGAGTTGCCTAGTTAGAGACTGGATTCTGTTATGAGTTAAGTCTACAGTTCTCGAAGCTAGTTTTTAGTATTATCCTAGTGAAAGTCTAGATTCTACATTACTCCTATCCATAACGCCATTTTGATTATTTTATTATTATCGATATAAATTGGTTTGCAGGTTGACAAATATTTTTATGTTTCTTCGGCAACCCTTTTTAATTAATTTGTTTTACGCTAAACCTTATTTTCATATGATGTTTTACTGTTTTCCATTTTTACTATTTTCCTATATTAGTAATTACTGTTTTAAAATCCTGTTATACGGCTGGGAGAACGTTGACGTTGCTCCCCACTGATTGTGGCTGTTATGTTTTAACATGGCAGGTATACGTGTTTATTTTCCGGTGGGTGTGGGCTAGCGAGCAGTCTTGGATCCTGCTGATCTTTTAATAATCATGTTTTAAGGATTGTTTAACCTCTTTATGGATTGTTTTAAATTTTAGCCATTTTTATGTATGGCGCATGTTTGACTTTACCAATTTAATTTATTAAGACATAGTTCTGTGTGTTTTAATCCCGACTCTACAGTGTTTCCGCCACTGTATCGCGCTAGAAATTTTAGGGGATTACAGTTGGTATCAGAGCATCACTGCTCCCAACGCTTACACCTGAAATTAGGGAAAATACCAGTAAATTATTTAAACAGTAAATAAAAATATTATTAGAGATGGGTAGAAACAAATAAGGACTTAACTGTTAAGATTATCTGTTCCTGAACTCAATGATTAGCATTGAATATTTGTTTTATATATCGAAGAAGATGAAAGAACAAGTTGCTGATATGCTGCTCCAGATCGGGACAAGACCTACTTAGCACTCTCAACACCTGCTGACTCGAGTGGACAACTAGGTGCTCCAAGAAAGATTTCGATAATGACTTTTAGCTCCGGTTCAGTTTACTTAAGCTACAGGCAAGATGACCAAGAGTAGATTCATGTTCCATGATGTCGCAGTAAATCCAGATGGAGCGACCCATGACTTGTGTGCTCGTTCCTCTACAAGAAGATGAAGTAAGCCTTTTGGATCCCGCGTGAACTCTGGAGGCCCGAAGATTCTCCTCTGGTTCAAGAACTTAGTAATATAGGATCATCGATTCTTTTCTTCCTTCCTCTACTTCTTCTAATTCTTCTCTTTTATATTCTCTTCTTCATCCGCTTGGTGAATCTTTGTTATATTCTTCTACTCTACCATCTCTCTCTTGAGATTCTTTGGCTAGACCGATTTCCGTCTCAGTGAACCCCGTGAAAGGATATAGATGTTTTAGGTTTAGTAAACCCTTGTTACCTATGGCTTGAGGGTTCTGAGTTATACCCTGTTATCTATCTTAGTAAGCTTTTGAGGATCGATTTGAATGATAAATTGTCAATTAATGGAATTAGGTTGGTACTTTACACACTGAACTTTGGGTTATAGGTTACTTGATTATTTGGAGGACTTAGAGTTGATATTTTGGGGTAGTAAGAGTATATTGTATTTGATGGATACCTAGTACCTAATTTCACCTAGAACCGAACCAAGTGTAGCTAATAATAGAATTTTGAGATTCCTATCTAAATGTTATTTGATGGATGCATCGGGAATGTTTGGGATCATAGAGTACTGTTTAAATTGTTAACCTGAGTGTTGTGGTACCATAGAAGGTTTTCATTAATACCGTTAGAAATTTTGGTTAACATAGATTACCCGTGTTTCTTAAGGATTAGATCGTTAATCGTTGGTTAAAGTTGTAACCTAGGAACTTTGGAGTTGAGTGATCTAAATTGAATAAATTGTTGTTAACCTTGAAAAGGAGAAACATATTGCCATTAGAGGTTGGAGTTATCGCATTGTTTTGAGGAATACTTAATGCGAATCATCTTAATGGATTTATAGTTCAGAACCTTAGACCAACGAGATTGTGGCTTCGTTGAGTTATTAAATACTTTGTGGTTACACCATTACGATTAGAAATTTGATGGACTTCTCAGAAACATTAATCGAATGACGTGTTTGAAGATGTGAGTGTTTGCGCCATTACCTATAGGTTTGAGCGTGTTTGAGGATTTATTGTACTTCCCCAACTTATGTACTTGCAGTATTATAAATATGATGGTGATCATTTTTGAGGATTTCGTGTCCAAACATTGTTAATTGGTGGATTTTATTTAGTCTTCCTTACTCGAGAAATTTGAGGTATACCTCGAGTTCAGACCTTATGAGCTTTAAATTTATGAACATTAATGATTACGAGTTTGGGTATGTTTTGATAACCGTTGGAATCATAATTAAAGGATTAGTCTAAATCATTTGTGGTTTCTTACTATACCAATTGAAAGATTATTTAAGTATGTAAGACTTAATTTTGGAGGTTGTAGATTGAGTAGGACCACCCTGTACTGATATTGGACTTAGCATTATTTGATGGGCCAATTAGGAACCCGTGTTTGTGGGAGTCGTGCTAGGAATCTCGAGATGGTTAATTTCTTCTATAATCCTCGAGAGGTATGTTTGACTCTCAACTTCGTCCTTCTTTCTGCTTCTCTCGAACTCTGTTACCGTAACTGCTGCCAATCCCTTTAACCTTTATCGATTTTGAAAACTCTTATTTTAATTTATTGTTTATCCTTGACTCTATTTATCCGTTCATTATTTCCCCGAACTCATGAAAAGATTGACTAATTTAAAATTTTTTATTTTCATTAAATTTTAACATTTTGAAGCATAATTTCAAATTTTAAAACTCCCCATTTTGTAAAAACTTTGAGCAATTTAACATTTTGGGTTATCGTGAAATTTTAACATTTTGAGTTATGATTTCTATTTATGAAACTCCCCGTGATGTAAAAAAAAAAAAAAAAATTTGACTAAATTAAACTTTTCAGATATCGTGAAATTTAACATTTTTGAATTTAAGAACTTTATACTTCACTTTTGTTTTATCGTTGGTTGATAATTATATCTAGATCAGTTTCAAAATGCCTTAATAATTTATTTTAAATTATTTCAAAATTATTTCATTTTTATTTTCAGGCAATCGGACTTTTATGAAGACTTTCATATTTCCATATTCAATTTCTATATGATTATTACATAAAACGTTTTAACATTGTCGAAATTATTTTATGTTCAAGTTTGGTAACATTTTTGAAAACTTTCATAATTACCTTGATAACATTTTCATAATTTTAATATTTTGAAATTAGTTTCGTTTTATTGTTGGTGGACTTTTGAATCTGTTATTGAAAATGTTTGACGACTGGTTCGATTTTTACTAACCACAAAATTTGATTTTTCCAAACTAAATTTGGTTTTGTCATAAAATGAAATATTATTGGATTATTTTTAATCAAATTGTTTTACTTTGTTTTGAAAGTGTTTTGGTTACCCTATTTTCTACGACTTTGTTTACAAAGGTTATTTAACGTTGTTATTTTATCAAATAACTTTACTTTACGATTTCATTAATCAGAAGATTTTAAACTTCGGGTTGGTTAGCCCAATTCTTCTTGGAATAGATATTTGGCTTCGATTTTGTATCACCTTGAAGGTTGTAAAATTTTCTTTTAAAGCAAATTTTTATGCAAAAATTGTATCCTCACCTTTTCGAGGAGGGTAATCTTCTTTCCTTTCTACTTGTTCTTAGTTTCGAGGACGAAACTTTCTTTTAGTGGGGAGGATTGTAACACCCGCTATTTTTCCTAAGCATTTTATTCTTTCTGTTAGGACTTCGTCTTAACTCTGTCACTTTTGGCCTCATATGTTATCATTTTACTAAGCTTTATTTTAATTTTTGAGTTTAATAATTTCTATTTTTAATTTTAAAGATTTAAAATTCTTTTAAATCCATTTATTTGGTTTCTTCGTAAACTAAGTAATTTTGCCGCGAGGAATTCTATTTTTCTCCCAATTGACATTTTTAAGCTTGGATTTAAGTTATTCCTTTTTCTTAAAAATGTTTGAATACGTTTATGGAATATTTTCTACTAAGATATATTTTAGTTACTAAAAACAAGCCATTTATGATTTTATTACGAAGCTTGGCGAATAATTATTTTCTTACGCGAGGTTTACTCGAATTACTTTGAAATGCCTTTAACTATTTTACGATTATACTTTTTATCAACTTATAAATTATTTGAGACTGTTTTCTCACATTTTGGACCGACTAAGCTCTTGGTCACAAGTTTTATTACGTTTTATTTAAACGTTTCATTTTATCACATTAAAACGTAATCATAAGATAAATCATTTTCATTCATTGTAGCATTTATGTCAAAACTTTTCTTACTCCCTCTCTTATCCATTTGGCCGGCCAACTATAGGTCTAGGTGCATTTTGGTTCCTCATTTTGAAGCCTTAATTTCATCCTTACCCTCTTTAAGTGTAGTTACATCCATCTCCTCCTTTACTACATTCATTTTTGCATTAACCAAAAATATTCATCACTTCCTTCTTCTCTCTTTTGGCCGTGTGTCCCTCAGCCATTCTAGGCAAATTTTTGCTCCATTTCAAGTCCCAATCGCATCATTTTTATAGTCATAATAATCCTCTTTCCGATTCCTTCGTTAAGGTATTAATCGACATCATTTTCGATCAATTTTTACCTTGTTTTTATTAGTTTTCTCATGGTATTTTTCTGCCATGATTTACGTGTTTGGTAGGATTTTTGGACGATCCCGAAGCCGACGAATATATCGTTGATTCAGACTTGGAGTAGAGGTAACGTCGTTGTTACTCGGTATTTCAAGATTTTAATTGAGTATTTGCATGTATATATTTTTATATTTTATTTTGGCAATATATGTATGTCACGGATTCTGGAAAAATTTTTAAAAGTTGAAATTTTGCATGTTTCGATATTTTTATCGCTTTTACGAGATTAACGATTAAATTGTCATATTAATTTGTAAAATCGTAATAATCGGCCTAAACATGTAATATATGTTTATATTCTGGAAAAATGTTGTTTTTGATGATTTTTAGTAATTTAGTATTTTTTTCTAATATTTTTGATATCGATTATTGAATTATTATCGTTTTCGGACAAAAACGATTAAAAACCGATTTTTAGTTCTAGTACTTAAACATTTTATTTTAATCTGATTTTTGACGTGGAGAAACTTTCTGGTGAAATAGAATTTTCTGTTTTTTTTCATAATTTTTCGGAATTGTTAAGTGGATGAATTAATTAATCACTTTAAATCATCGTTTATCGTTAAAACCGTGTTTGTTGTTTAAATTCTCGATTTCTGGTCTTTGGTTTAAATCTGGAAAAAAATTATGATTTTGATGATTTCATATTAAAATGTATTATTATGATTTTTAGTGCCTTAATAAAATGTTAGGAACGATAGGTTTATTAATAAAATCGTTAATTGCAAAAACGGGTTTAAATGACGGTTTTGTTGAATCTGGATTTTGGAAAAATCTGGAAAATTTATATTCTGTAAAATCAGGATTTTAAAAGTGTAATAATAATTTTTGGATATTAATACTTAAATCGTTTTGTAATTACTATTTTTATTAATCGTTATTGTCGAAATTGGACGATTAACGAGAAAACGCTTTAAAAACCGAGTTTTAGAATTCTGGAAATTTTCTTTTCTGGACAGAATGTCCATAAATATAATTTAAATATTTTACGTAATTTTTGTACTATTTATTAGAGTCTTTAATTAATAAATATTGATTTTCGGACAAATTGTGATTTATCGTTAAAATGCTTCGTCTTACCAAAAAGGATTATTTTTCCAGCAATTTTGAAAGTATTAAATCTGAAACTTTAAGATTTAAATCATCCCTTAACATATTCTAAATATATGCAATGGTTTAATTAAATAAAAGACGTTAAAAGATTTAATTTGACATTTGTCGTAAAATCCTATTTATAATTTTATTGTCGAAACTAATAATAATTAGGGAATTTTAGCTTTATAACTTTTGAAAACACCCTAATTAGTAATATTAAAATGTTTAAGACATTTTTAATCATCTTATAACACTTATACGATATTTTAATAATTTTATAAAAACGAATGTTCTTACTTTAATAATTAATATCGTTAAGGCCGAAAGTATTAGTTTTATAAATCTATATCGTTTACTAAAATGTGGTATTAGTATGAACTAATATTTTCACTACTTTGATATGATGCTATTTTTAGTAAAGTTTCTAAAAATAGAAGTTTCCTAAAATAGAAGTTTCCTAAAATAGAAAGTTTCCTCTTTTAGAATATAAATGTTTACTTCTTTTATCCTCATATTGTTTATGATGAATACATCTTTTGAATATCGATAATGGTTTGTTTTGGAGTTATGGAATAAGGACAAGTGTGGGTTTAGAGTAATATAGTCTGGGATGTACGTTTTGCCATCAACTGTAAGGCTGGTGTGTCTTTATGGGGCGCATTGGTTGTTGAACTGAGCATGGTTTGTGTTCAGGAGAGTGTATATTTACCTTAAACTTAGATATCGCATCGTATAAGTCGCGTCGGGTTGAACTGGATATGGTTTGTATCCAGGAGGGGTGTGCACTACTTAAGCCAGGACCTCGCTGCACGCAGTCCTGTTATAGTTGAGTTGCCTAGTTAGAGACTGGATTCTGTTATGAGTTAAGTCTACAGTTCTCGAAGCTAGTTTTTAGTATTATCCTAGTGAAAGTCTAGATTCTACATTACTCCTATCCATAATGCCATTTTGATTATTTTATTATTATCGATATAAATTGGTTTGCAGGTTGACAAATATTTTTATGTTTCTTCGGCAACCCTTTTTAATTAATTTGTTTTACGCTAAACCTTATTTTCATATGATGTTTTACTGTTTTCCATTTTTACTATTTTCCTATATTAGTAATTACTGTTTTAAAATCCTGTTATACGGCTGGGAGAACGTTGACGTTGCTCCCCACTGATTGTGGCTGTTATGTTTTAACATGGCAGGTATACGTGTTTATTTTCCGGTGGGTGTGGGCTAGCGAGCAGTCTTGGATCCTGCTGATCTTTTAATAATCATGTTTTAAGGATTGTTTAACCTCTTTATGGATTGTTTTAAATTTTAGCCATTTTTATGTATGGCGCATGTTTGACTTTACCAATTTAATTTATTAAGACATAGTTCTGTGTGTTTTAATCCCGACTCTACAGTGTTTCCGCCACTGTATCGCGCTAGAAATTTTAGGGGATTACAATGTGTGTCTTCAATTGAGCTCCAAGGTCAATGCTTAATTGAGTAATAGCATCCACCTCGTGCCTACCTCCTCGATTTGCCTTCCTAGGCCTTGAGTATTGAGAATTATGAAGCGCCATCTCCTCGATTCTTGCCCATGTTTGGTCATCATCGACCTCGGTGAACTTACCATTGGAGCCCATATTGAGTATAGTTCTTGAGTCTTCATAAAGACCGTTCCAAAATTTTTGGACTAAGAACCATTGTGAAAGTCCATGGTGGGGACACGATCTCACCAAAGATTTAAACCTCTCCCAAGCTTCATAGAGGCTCTCTTCATCCCGTTGTTGGAAACCGGTGATGGAGGCCCTAAGCAAATTAGTCTTTTCCGGAGGGTAGAATGTTTGGTAGAACGCCAATGCAAGCTTCTTCCAAGTGTCGATGCCCATGGTTGCCCTATCGAGACTCTTGATCCATTGCTTCGCTTTTCCAATTAATGAGAATGGAAATAATACCCATCGGATTTGATCTTGTGTAACCCCAGGTTGAGAGATAGCGTCGCAATAATCGGAGAAAGTCTCCATGTGTTGGTGCGGGTCTTCGGTGGGTAAACCACTAAATTGATTCCTCTCCACAAGTTGGATGAAGTGAGTCTTGGCCGTAAAATTTCCGGCATAAGCGGCCGGTAGAG
Source organism: Agrostemma githago (assembly GCA_958450325.1). NCBI lineage: Eukaryota > Viridiplantae > Streptophyta > Magnoliopsida > Caryophyllales > Caryophyllaceae > Agrostemma > Agrostemma githago. The sequence continues at coordinate 30,952,091 of OY288241.1, read as the reverse complement.
CATTAGGTCCCGGCAAGACATATTCCGTAAATGTGGAGTGAGACGAAAACTTCGGCATTATTGGATGTAAGGGAGATGGTGGTGAAGACGAAGTTGCAGTAGATGTAGAAGGGGAACTAGGACTAGAATATCCAAAGGGATTGATGAAATTCCCTTCGGCCGTCTCTCGAGATGCTTCCTCAAAATCGTTTCCTTGAGCTTGCTCTTGGTGGGTATTGCTAGTGCTTGGTTGAGAGATTCTAACCCGGTTAATCGTTCGTTGGCGAAAGGCTCGAAAAAGTCTTTCCGGCTCTGGATTAAAGAGAAAGAATTCGCCTCCCCGCCTAGGCAAACACTACATACTAGAACAAACGTGAGAACACCTAGTGCTTTATGGGCACTAGCTAACGACAATAAACAAGCACAATCGAAAGACAAAGAGAAAAGAGGGAGAAATAAAACTAATGAACCAAGAAAAATCTAGAGAATATGCGCAAGAGATGATAGAAGAGCACAAAGTAGGGTAACTAAATCTAGTTATAAGCAAACTAAGTCTAAACAATGCACCGTCCCCGGCAACAGCGCCAAATTGATGGTGGGATTTGTCGTGGATCCCGCCGATCAATATTTAACCGACTATTCCTAGTGGGTAGCTAGGGCAAGTAGGGTCGATATCCACGGAGACGGTATTGTAAGGTCTAGACTAGGTCGGCCTAAAAACGAGACTAAGTCATAAACAAACACAAGGAATCAATGATTGACAAACTAGGATAGGAGAAGAGGAGTGAACAAGACTAATAACAAGTTAGCTATAACAAGGCTAAATGAAATAACTAAACATAAACTACACAATGAACTAGACAAATGATGACTAACTAAGAAGATGAAATCAAATATGAAAAGAAGTGGGTTAGGTTGGGTTCATAAGTGTAGATAGGTAATTGGGGTGGTCAAGGGTGTAGGTGTCTCCTAGTTGCTAGAATCGGTCCGGGCTCTCGCTACGTAGACCAAAACCGAGGAAAGTTCGCGCTCTCGCGTCTAAGACTAACCTCAACACAACCACATAATAGACAAACAATGAGAAGATGAGCACAAGTATGGGAAGCATGGCCACTACTACTCACACAAGCATATCAACAAACACATAGAGTGCCCAATATGTGACTAACAACAAAGATTCACCCTTTACCCCTAATCAAACCCTAATCACCCATAATGTACTCTTAATCCCCCTACTAACCCACAAGGAGACTACTCACTCATAATCAAACTAACCATAACAACAATAAGAGAAAACATCATCATAAACCTAACATCCATTATGAACAATATGAACAATAACAATAAACACTAAGTAAAGATTCAAACTTGATTAAACAAACAAGAACAAGAGTTGAGAAGAGAAATTATACCCACTACAATATGATGAAAAAGATGAGAACTTGAATTAATAAGAAACCCAAATAAAACCCCAAGGTTGTCAAGCTTGGAATAATCTTCAAGAATCTCCTTAATACAAGACTAATTACAAAGATTAACTAAAGATTAAAGGAAGATTAAACTAATGAGGGGAGAACTAAATCTAGGGTTTTAAATGTTTAAGAGAGGCTTAAGATAGTCTAGGGTAAGTTAGGATACATGAACAATACAAGAGGGAAGTATTTATATGGGTACAAGAATGAAGGAGAAGGAATAAATGACGCGCGACTGCAGGTGCTTGGTCCCGACCGGGACGAGATCATCCCGACCGCGACGGCTTGTCATCCCGACCGGGACGGGTTGGTCACGACCGAGAAGAGCTCACAGTGGCCTCTTCAAATGTGCACTTCATCCCGGACGGGATGAGGCCATACCCGTCGGGGATGAGTCTTGTAGGCTTCCAATATGATCTTTAAGGTTCCTCCTTGCTTCACGTGGACTTCTCATCGACTCTCGGGTCTCGGGATCGAGTCTAAGAGGCTCGGGATCGGGTCCCAAGGTCTCGGGGTCGAATCCAAGGCATCGAGTGATCGTTCCTCCGCTTCGTTGGCTCCGAAAACTGTATGTATTTAGTCGGATTCGCTCCAACTCTTCACGAATGGTCTCGGGAACCTGAAACGAGCTAGAGGAAGCATAAGTATCCCATGAACCGCTCCCGACGAGCGATTCCGCAAGGAAATGGGACCAAAACACAGCAAATTAGGCACTACAAACTACACTTATAAATCTAGGTAAACAATTCGTCGAACGAGAACGCAAAATTAATCCAACTAATTCAAATACTAAGAATCTAAAACGGATATATAACATATACAAATTTATGCACAAAATCAAGGCTGGATAGGACCCCTAGAAGCCGCACCAACGGCAATCACGGCCTCACAAAGCTGACCATCTAACCATAGGCCCTCTAAGTCTATAAGAGGAGACTCACTACCGTCCATCCCCGACAGCATATCAAGGGTAGCCGTCTCAGGAATCCTTCCAGTCTCCTCCATAGCACCCGTAGCCTCAGCATCGACCTCAGTCTTTCTTTTGACCTGATGCCTAGCCTCACCCCGAGCAGAGGTCTCACCCCGGGACCAGACCCGCTGCTTCCTCAAGAAGGTGATCTCGTCAGCTCGAGATTGCAGGAGCCGCTGTGTCTCAACCTCTCTCGCCGCGAGCTCGGTAACCTGAGTCTCCAGCTGACCCACCATATCCGGAACATCCTGCAAATACAATTAAGCATTAAGAAAATACACAAACAGTCTAGAAAGCCACCTTAGTCCCAAAAAACTCACCCCGTACACCTGGTCTCGCCACTCAATCCCGGCATCCATCTTCTCGGCAGAACAAAGAGGGGAAGGGCTCAATAGAGGCTACCCTAACCACGTTGACCCTGAGTAGTGCCAAAGGGAAGACTGGGGGCTGAACAGCGTTAGCCAAGTCAACCGGCTAGAATAAAAGCGAATTGTTCCAAAGGAAAGCGAATACTAAACCATAGGACAAAACAAGCTATTGAACCAGGACCGATACTCCAATAATCCTGAGCCTAGAGGGCTACTGAGTAAAGCAAACCATAAGAGAGAAACCCGCATCTGCAAGGCGCAGGTGATGCGCCAGTACATCCTCCGACAAATAGTGCCCCTAGCCCGAACCAATCTTCATTCGATCACTGCCGGAAACCTAATCGAACGAGCCTACACCGTCCCAGGAGCCAATCATGGGAGTTAGGAAAAAATTCGAGCCCCATAAGGGAGGCCTTACAACCTCCTCTAGTCGAAATCAACCGCCAGCAATGAACGACCACGAGAGCCTTGATTAATAAGGATGCTTGCGCTTCACCGCATGATAAAAGGAAAAAGGACAAATCCACAACCCCAAAGTACCCGAAGCAACCAGTTATCCTAGCAAGTCCCTAAGCACTACAAGCGTTAAAGTCAGTGGCGACTGATCTTAGCTACTGACATCTGTCGCAAAAAACAGACGCGCGACTGTCAACAGTCGCTAAGCGAAAGTGGCTATAGTTAGTCGCTTCTAGCGACTGATTTCAGTCGCTAAAAAAATGCGCAACTGAAATCAGTCGCTAAATTTAGCGATTGAAACGGTCGCTATGGCATCATTTTAGCGACTGATTTCAGTCGCTATGGCCTCATTTTAGCGACTGATTTCAGTCGCTAGGAGTGTCAGTTAGCGACAGAAATCAGTCGCTAAATGGTGCGACGTGGCGTCCTACAGCGACTGATTTCAGTCGCTAAATAGAAAATTTAGCTACTGCTATCAGTCGTTACCGTGCCAGAAATAGGCCGGTTATATTTATTAATCTTCTAGCTAAAATCTGCACAATAAAACAAACCAACAACCACAATACATCCCAAACATCATTCCAAACGTTGTTCCAAACGTTACGCAAGCTTCACACTCCAAAATTGGCAACCAAGTACGCAAACGTTGTGAATACACTAAATTAAAAGTATTGTTACAAACTGTTTTTTCAACAAGCATTCAGAAACTACAAATTGTTTTCATTCAATCAACTCAGCCAACAAGAAACCAAGCTGACGCACCACTACCACCGTCACCGAAGGGGTTTCTAGGATCCGGGAATCGGGGAGTGGGGCCGGAGTTGCAGTTCTACTGCTGCGTGTTCCTAAGACGCCGTAGCTCTTCCAGAATTCGCAGGTTAATGGACTCCTGCGTCTTCAGCCTCTCATTCTGCTCCTTCATCTGCTCGGCCATAGCTGCCCGTTGCGCCCTCTCCTCTCGAAGTTTCGCCCTCATCTCAGCCATCTCGGATGGTACACACTCCGTCGTGGTCGCATGGGCCCCCCGAACATTGGGTGGTGTCCATTACAGGGAATGAGCGTTCCCCGTACCGTACACCGCTCCCTTGCGGTATCCCTCCGCGACTCTGAACCAAATCGTGCTCGGGTCCACACCTTCATTCTCGGGCGCTCTAGTGGCCTTCAAATACGATCTCTGAAAGAAATTGAAGTCATGATTAGGTTGATTGTTTGAAGAAAAAAAAGTAACGAAGTCTTGTGTTTGAAACTTACCCAAGTGTCCAAATCCTTCTTCGTGGCGAATGATCGACCGGTGGCATCGTCCCTCTTACTCTTCGCTTCGAGAAATAGCTGCACAGGAGGAGGGAATTCTCCGATTTTCTTCTTCACCTGTTGACTGTACATATAGATTTTTCATTTATTTTTATAATGAAAACATTAAATAAGAATCCAATATAAAAATTAAAGGTACGGAAATACTAACGTTCATGGCCCGCTGGTGCATCGACTGCGACCCACCGTAGTGGGTGCACTCCGCCTCCGCCTCGGGGTCCCCTCCCCACCTCTTGTTCTTTTTCGCCTGGACGGATCTTTTAAGGAAGTTCGGGTCGGAGCGCGCTGTTTGGAACTTATGGATGACGTCACCTAGAATTTATACACTTTGAGATCAATAAATGTTTTGAATATATATACAACTTTCTGTTCAGGTACTAACACCAATTTAGTAATCGAACCTCTAAGGTGTTTCTGTAACTTTTCATCGCTCGCCATCTCATACATCTTGTCTTTGTATCTGTCCTTCGCGACATCCATGTATTTGTCTCTCACAGCCACCTCGAGGCCATCGTTGTAAAAGTGTTTGAACTGCAAGATAGTTTGTTGTCATTGTATTAGTAATCTGTAAACAGTAACAGATAATTAATAAAAATCAGAAATTGGGGTACCTTGAAGTTGGCAAACCACTTCTCCCGTTGCCTCAGAGGCAACTTGGTCCAACTCGTGCAGTAAGTAGTCAAATCATTCATGAAACTGTCCTTGACACCAGTCACCGTCGCACGAGTACGAAACCTACACCAAAGAGTTAAATAAGATGATGTCTCACAAAAAAAGGAAATACAATGTCTCACCATGTGGACTCGGGGCCAATTATTAGGTGCCCGTCGTCTGTGTATCGAAGCACTTCATCCTGTGTGGTTGCGGTTGTTCTGGTTGCTCATTGCCCTGCACCTCCTCCTCGTTCTCCACTTATTGTTCGTCCTCCCGTCGGTTCTCTTCTTGGTCTTCCAGCTGTTGCCGGTCCCTGTTCCCACTACTACAAATCCCCTAGTATCTGGACACTTTTGGCTCGACGCTTTCGTAAAAGTCGAAATTATTTCCTTCAATCATATTAAAAGCCCATTATTTTAATATGGATTTTAGTTTGGCGCATCTCTAATTTGAGAACCGCTTAATATTTTTCGTTTTAGTGCATTTTAATTATTGTAAACCACTTTTCATACAATATTTCTCTAGCTCCGCACCTCCGCCTAGAAACAAAACCCTAGAACTAAAAATTGAAGAGTAGCGAACAAACATAATCAAGCTTCTGCTTATAATCCAATTATATCTGATCTTCATCGTCATTTTCTATACAATTAATACCCAAATCATTGATCTTCATCTTCTATTAAACAATCAATACTCAGAAGACAATCATTATCGATCATCGGCGATATCTAATCCAGCATACGAAATCAAGGTATCAAAGCTTCCTCTTTTACATCGCTATTCATATCTCGACAAATCCATGTTTTAATCGCTGCTTTGATCATCATAATCGTCCACCTTTATACTTCTGATGAAATATCTCGCTGATTATGATTAGGTAATTTCATTCATCGATTAATTTCTTGAATCTGTTGTTTCATTTATCAAATTTGTCGGTTTGCATCGATCTATCTTCATTGTGATTATTATACCTGGTAGTTTCTTATTTTGTTGTTTTTTCCATGAATTTTTAGGTGGTAATTTGTTAATTTATCAAGTTTTTCATGACACATTTCCGTCCATCATTGTAACCTTTCACATTCTTTCTGAAATTTCTCACCGACTATCAGGTATGGTTTTACATTAGTTAATTTCTTCAATTTGTTGTTCAATTTATTGACTTTGGTGGTTTGAATAGATCTAACACGATATTTCTTTATTTTTTTTGCTCACTTTTCCTTGAATTTTGAGTTGGTCTTGACTGGGTGTGCCCTTGTGCTTAAATTTGTCTAGGTTTGAGTTACCCATTAAGTTTCGAAATGAGTCGTCTCTACATAGAGGTTGGAATCACATATACGGTTCAAGGTAACAAAGTGAAATGTGTTTGTTTTTGTCATTTAATCGGCCATATTTTAGGGTTTTTCACGTCAGGACTCAGGAGGGTCTGCTGGTGTCATATCTGTTGCTCATGAAATTGGACTGCCTCTGTTGATACAAGAAGGTCCGAGGAAGCAGAAAAATTTAATATTATTTCTAAAGGGTGTATCGGGTTTGAACTCAGTTGGTTGATCAATTTCTGAGTTTTGGCCGTCTGCTTCTGTTCGACTTCTGCCAATTCAAAATTCGGTATGCATTTCTTTGCGTCTCCTCTTTCATTCCCATCCTGATTGTCGGTTTTTGCTTTGATTTTGTGGGCTGATTATGTCGTGTTGTTGTTTGTGAGGCCCATTGTGAGTGCGCTGAGGGAGCCGACGAGTGAGAGTGAGGGAATGAGAACTGTTGTCGTTTGTTTTGTGTGACATACTGTCTCTGCAATTTGTGAGTCTTTGCATCTTTCTTTGAATTTGAGTGAGTTAGGAGGGCTGTTTTGGTGACGAGTCGTTTGTGTGACTGGTGTGTTTTTGTCAAAGAGTACTATGACTTTGTTAATAAAATGAAGTGTCAATCCACTTTGTTTTACATAATGACTTGGTTCATGCATGGGGCGTAGATTTTCAGCTTGGCTACTGTGCTCAGGCAAACAAAACCTCCCTTAAACGATCTCGATTTTTTCTTCTTTTTTTTTGCTGAGTTTCCAGGATACTGACCTGTGGTGGCAGTAACTTGCATCGTACAGGGCGACAAAAAAAAAACATCCGTATTGTTGATTCTGACTATGTTGTTCATTATGGTCCTCTGACATTTGGGCGAGTAGCTGCAAATAAGGTAACCGACTAAAAAAACGAGATTATCAATAATAGTAACAACAATTATAATAGTAACAAAATGTTGATGATGCATACAGACTGATGAAGCCTCTGATCAGACGACAGACCCGGGCTTGGGCTCTTCACTGAATTCGTCGGAAGGGGTACCAGATTCATTACTCATCCTTTTAGTTTTGTATGGTTTTTATGGAGTACATACTCGGAGTAATCTTCTTGCTGATGTTAATTTGCAGGGAGCATCTTAACATTTCATATTTTCATCGCTGTAAACTGTAAAAAATTCTTGTGCTCATTCAAAAATATTGAGAAAGTTTGTAGACTCTAGGATAATCAGTGTACCGATTTTGCTGCAGGTGTGAAAGCAGTCGATAACAGATCTGGAGAGGTTTAAAAATAGATGAAAAAAAGCAGTAAGGGATGACGATTGTTGGGCAGACCCATTTCCGCAATCGTTGAAGAACAACAGCTGATACAATTCTTTCTCGCTGCGTATTCTAGCGCTTGCTGCAGCTAAAAGGACAGTTAAGTACATCTCCTGTAAGTGCTGTAACTTTGCCACAAGAGCTATAGTTATACACCGTAAAATTCGGTGTGGAGGTCACAGAGAAATCAGCAGACAGTCCTGCTAATGGAGCGGTAGTTGCAGAGGAGGCATTTTATTTACAGCATGGTTTTTCTCTAATGTCTTTCATATATTCCCTTCCTATAATTTTTTTACCATTGCAGGACGTTCTAGAACACTAGATAGGAGATGACGAAATCGATGGATGACAAAATCGATGGATGACAAATCGACTCATTTTTTTGAACTTGGACATTAAATATCATTCTCTTGGGAGGAAGACAAATACTCCAATTGTTTAGGATTTTGTTTAATGATACTATTAAGTGTTTTCTTCATGAACCTCTCCTAATTTGTATGTGGGCTCTTGTTATAATTATTAACAATAAGGCCAACTTGATCATTGTGTATTATTGATATAAATTCAGTGAATGTAATAAAAAAAATTATATTATGATTAGATTCTCGACGCTTTTACGATCTCAAAGTGTTGATAATTGAATTTTATATTATTATTTATCGACTCTTTTAACAGTCGAAAGTCTCCCCCTTAGAAAAAATTTTGGCGGTAAAAGAATTACTACGACACATGAAAGTGTCAGGGTTTCATATTTCAGTATACCATATGGCGACGCAGAAAAGCATCATGACTGTAATATTCCACGCTTTAATGCGTCGAGCATGGTGACGCAAAGATGCGTCGAGAATTCCTGACGCCCAAAATCTCCACGCTTTACATAAGCGTCGAGAATAAGAGAACATACCTTTAAAGCGTCAAGAAACCAAGAGATTTGTGGTAGTGTCCTGCTGCTGCTCGAACTACCAAACCTCAGCCTGCTGCCCAACGTCATATCTGCAGACATGTAATAGTTGAAAGTTAGAAACTGACATCATAATATTGAAATAATCTCGAAAAAAAAATATGAAATGCAGATTACTATGTACAAATAATATAACTTACTAAAACTATACCCTACTAAAAATCATCGTCACTGTCGTTGTCATCTTCCACTTACCTACTAAAAATCATCGTCCCTCGTGGGTTTGGCTCTTGTGGGGTTGGTTGGTCATCGTCGTTAGTGTACATGCTCTCATCATTAAACAAATTGCACTCAACCACATCAACAATCATTCCTCTCACCCCGCCCTCATTCTGATCAACCTCAGATTTCTCAACAGCAGACGTCTCACCATGACAAATCCAAAAATAGTAATTTGGGCTAAACTCATCTGAGATAATATGTTCCTTAATCAAAATACTATCCAAGAATTTGTTGTTCTTACATTTCACACAAGGACACCTAAATCTACCCTCTGACGCGTATTCGGGATGGGTTTCAGCGAACTCAAGAAAGCGATTAACACCCTCTAAAAATTCCTTTGTGGGACGTCGTTTCTTATCGAATCTTTCCTCATACGTCCATTTTCGTTCCTGTCTCTTCATTTTTTTATCTAAAAAAATTGACAGAATAACCACATACAAATTATTTCCCCCAAAGTAATTTACTAATATATATACACTAGTCAAATATTCTGTAAAATTATCAATTCACCTAAACATAGTACTATTTCCACTCAATTCGTCCATATTTACATCACTAAATCGGCATAATTGTATTTTACTTCGAATTTCCTAACACATCAAAACAACCCAATTCATTCAAGTACTTAACCACAAACCCTAATTTTATACTAACAATTTACCTAATTCAAATTGGGGAACCTATTGGGCGATTAAAATTCTAACTACACTAAATATTCCAACACTAACAACAACACTACACTGTAAAAACATCTAACTCAATAACTAATCTATTTATATCACTAAATAAAAATATTAACAAATAATTTAAATTAAGTATAGATAAAAAAAACATACCGTAACTAAAAAAATGGAGGAATGAAGAAGGGAGGAATGAAGAAGGAAGGAGTGGGAGACGGGTTAGAGAGAAGGGAGAGGGTTTGTAGAGAGAGAGTGAAATGAGTAATGTGAGAGGGGGAGGGGGGCTGCTCGCGTATAAAAAAAAATTCACGACGCTTAGCGACCAAAATCGGTCGCACACCCTTTTTTTTAGCGTCTGATTTCAGTCGCTAAGTCACAGATTTAGCGACTGAAATCGGTCGCTAATCACTTATTTAGCGACCGAAATCGGTCGCGCGTCGATGTAACACCCGCTATTTTTCCTAAGCGTGTTTATTCTTTCCGTTAGGACTCTGTCTTAACTCTGTAACTTTTGGCTTCATATTTCATCATTTTACTAACCGCTATTTTAATTTTTGAGTTTAATAATTTTTAATTTTAATTTTAAAGATTTAAATTCTTTTTAAATCCATTTATTTGGTTTCTTCGTAAACTAATTAATTATTCCGCAAGGAATTCTATTTCTCTTCGAATTGACATTTTTAAGCTTGGATTTTAGTTATTCTTTTTCCTAAAAATGTTTGAATACGTTTCTATAATATTTTCAACTAGTAAATATTTTTATTTACAAAAGATTAGTTGTTAATGATTTTTATTACGAAGCTTCGCGTATAATTATTTTCTTACGCGAGGTTTACTCGAATTACTTTGAAATGCCTTTAGCTATTTTACGATTATACTTTTTGTCAACTTATAAATTATTTGAGACCATTTATTCACATTTTGGACCAACTAAGCTCTTGGTCACAAGTTTTATTACGTTTTATTTAAACGTTTCATTTTATCACGTTAAAACGTAAACATAAGATAATTTCTTTTCATTCAATTGTTGCATTATTATCAAAACTTTTCATGCTCCTCATCACTTCATTTGGCCGGCTATTTCACCTTGGTTGTGCATAGTTTTCATCAAACTTTAATCTCATTTACACTTTGGAAACCATCCATTTCCATACTTCATTTTTATTCATTCATCAAAGTTAAAAAAATTCTACCATCATTCTCATTTGGCCGTGACACCTTCCTCTATCCTAGGATTATTTTTGCTTCAATTCTAGTCTTAATCGACTCAAATTCTTCGTCAAATAATCCTCTTTCCGTTCTCTTCGTTAAGGTATTAATCAACGTCGTTTTCGATCAATTCTTACCTTGATTTTTATTAGTTTTCTCATGGTATTTTTCTGCCATGATTTTCGTGTTCGGTAGGATTTTTGGACGATCCCAAAGTCGACGAATATATTATCGACTCAAACTTGGAGTAGAGGTAACGTCGATGTTACTCGGTATTTCATGATTTTAATTGAGTATTTGCATGTATATATTTTTATGTTTTATTTTGGCAATATATGTATGTCACGAATTTTGGAAAATTTTTAAAAGTTGAAAATTTGTATGATTCGGTATTTTTATTGCTTTTACGAGATTAACGATTAAATTGTTATATTATTTTGTAAAATCGTAATAATCGGCCTAAACATGTAATATATGTTTATATTCTGGGAAAATGCTGTTTTTGATGATTTTTAATAATTTAGTATTTTTCTGATATTTTTGATATCGATTATTGAATTATTACCGTTTTCGGACAAAAACGATTAAAAGCCGATTTTTAGTTCTAGTACTTAAACATTTTATTTTAATCTGATTTTTGACGTGGTGAAACTTTCTGGCGAAATAGAATTTTCTGAAGTTTTTCATAATTTTTCGGAATTGTTAAGTGGATGAATTAATTAATCACTTTAAATCATCGTTTATCGTTAAAACCGTGTTTGTTGTTTAAATTCTCGATTTCTGGTCTTTGGTTTAAATCTGGAAAAAATTATGATTCTGATGATTTCATATTAAAATGTAATTTCATGATTTTTAGTGCCTTAATAAAATGTTAGGAACGATAAGTTTTATTAATGGAATCGTTAATTGTGAAAACGGGTTTTAAAGACGGTTTTGACGGGATTTATTAAATCTGGAATTTTTGGAAAACTGAAAAAATAGTAGATTCTGGAAAATCATGATTTTTAGGTTTAATAATAATTTTTCGATATTAATACTTAAATCGTTTTGTAATTACTATTTTTATTAATCGTTATTGTCGAGATTGGACGATTAACGAGAAAACGCTTTAAAAACCGAGTTTTAGAATTCTGGAAATTTTCTTTTCTGAAAAGAATGTCCATAAATATATTTTAACTATTTTACGTAATTTTTGTACGATTTATTAAAGTCTTTAATTAATAAGTATTGATTTTCGGACAAATTGTGATTTATCGTTAAAATGCTTCGTCTTACCTAAAAGAATTATTTTTCCAGCAATTTTGAAAGTATTTAAATCTGAAAATTTGAGAGTTAAATCATCCCTTAACAAACTCAAAATATATTTGTTGGTCTGATTAAATAAAGACGTTCAAATATTTAATTTGATATTTGCCGTAAAATCCTACTTATAATTTTAAACATAAATATGGCGGAGAAGACACCGAATACTCACCTAAAACAATCAAAAACATTCCAAGATAAATCACCCATGTAGACAAGGATCAAAGCCTAATGGTATGACATTAAAGTAATAAAGATGGTGATGACTTAGCTAAGTCCTCCTAATATTCTAAATGGGTACGACGGGGTGTTAACGAAGTGAAATAAGTGAACCATGGAGTCAATCGACACTGTAGGTAGGTGCAATCCCGCTCTCATTGGCCATGGCCAAGAGGGTCGTTCCAAACTTGAGTTTCCTAAATTAGCCCAACCAAAAGGTGGAGTGTTTACAATTTTGGGGTGGATTGAATAATCACCGCTATCTTCCTTCCTCGGGACTCAGTCCTCTAGTAGACACTTCACGACGACGAATCGATCAAAGGGCTTTTTTTTTCTTTTTTTTGGAGATGTGTTTGATGATACGATTTTGATTGATACTCCTTTTCTCTCCTTTGGTTTTCATATTTTTGTGCTCTTTTCTCTTGCTTTGGTTTGTCCTTTTTGACTTTTTGATGTGGTTCGAAACCAAGCTTGGAGGTTAATTTTTGTGTAAACTTATTGTGGTGATGTATAGGTGGAGGAAAAAATAGGTAACCGAGAACGCGCGTCATTCCCGAATAACCCACAAAAAGGCGGAAAGAGTTTGGACTAAAGGTGCAATGGTCATTCGAGCAAGGTCACCTAGAAAACGGAATGCGGAAACCAAGGCCTAACTTCTCAATGGGTGGTCAATGTGGTCAAATGCAAACCCCGAAGTAAACCTCTAGTAGAAAAGGTGGACTCAAGCTAAATGATCAACAAGTTCATTGATTTAGAGTCATTATTCTACTAGATTAAGGTCCAAAATCTACAATGGGTTGTCTACAATGGAATTTAAACTCTCGTGGTAAGTTTGTAATTGGGTTTTCGAAAATTTTAGTCCTAGACACACTATACAAAAGCAAAAAGAACACAAGGAAAAGGAAAGAAAATAAAGGAAAACACAAATAAAGTCATGCACTCCATACTCCATCGACATTCAAGCACAAAATCAACCACAACACCAGAAATGCTCATTTCTTCGAGAGCCTCCTAATAGCAACAACCTAACTCCTCTTCAAGAGTAAAGAAGAAAGTGAAGAAGAAAGAAGTCACCTAGCGGGTTGCCTTCATAATCTCCTTGACTTGTGCTATCAAGGTGGTGGTCATCCTGTAAGAGTAGAGAACAAGACTATACAAAGGACACGAAAACATAACAAAAACCAGAAAAGAAAAAGGAAAGAAAAGGAAAATATTTTTGGTTTTTGGAATTTTTCAATTTTTTATGGTTTTTTGAAAGATTTTTGAAAAATAAAAGATAGTAAATCCTTCCCCCACACTAAAACTGTACGTTGTCCTCAATGGACAAGTAGGGAAAGATAAAAAAAGAGATAAAAAAAGAAAATAAGAAAAATCTTTTTGGATTTTTGTTATTTTTTAAATGTTTTTGGGATTTTTCGAAATTTTTGGAGAAAGAAAATAAACGAAAAGAAACCGATAAAAAGGGTGGCGGACCTAGGTGTAATCACGTCACCTAGACCTTAGCCAAGTGGCAAAGAAAATGAAAATGAAATAGGAGAAAAGTGATTAAAAGAAATGGTGAAAAATTGGGCGTAGATGTAATCACATCACCTAGCCCGGATGAAGAAAAATAGGAAAAAATTGAAAAGGATGAAAAGGATTTGGATTTTCAAATGGTCAATGGCGTAATCACATTGCCTAAAGATCGGGAGCAATACCAAGGCCGCTTTGACCGCAACAATCGATGGGACAATTTGCAAAATTTTGTTAGAGGTAAAAATCAATCACAATGATAATGATAATGGAACAGGAACCGGAAATAACCCAAGGGCATGCAATTACAGACTCACAAACACTCACCTACCTAACCCGCACACACACACACACCACATCACCTACCGACTCTAGGAGAGGGGCTAGTCTGAAGGATCACCACCGTACGATGGGGTAGGAGCCCCATAGTAGTACGGCATACCTTCGGAGGATGGCTCGGGAGAAAACTCCTCAGGACCGTCACTAAACGAGAGGGCATAGTCAGACTCAATCTCACAAAGGTCGTATATCGTACGACCTTCGGGCAATGTGTAATGCGCATACTCCCCATCCTCCCGACTCAGTCTTAGTCAGGCGAAATTCACCTGGTCCCAAGGATAGGTCCCAATTGTGGTGAACGAGGATGGTGGTTCGGTGTGTGTTGGGGACGATTAAGGCTCGTCCACCGCTAATATAGACTAGGCGTTGATGGGGTACATGAAAAATCCAAGTAGGGAAACAGGCCTAAAAGTCAAGCCAAATCGAATCGTCTAGCGGGGTGAGGTGGTCGGTCAAATATCCCAATTTGTTAGCTATTACCGTTACAAGACCTCCACAATCGAAGGAGGGGCGTTTAGTGGGTAATGAAGAACATAACATAAGATTACAAGAGGGGGGGAGGTATATATAGGGTTACAAGAACAAAGGAGAAGAATAGAAGCAAATGCGGGCTACAGCTGCCTCATCCCGTCCGGGATGAAATGGTCCCGTCCGGGACGAAATGGTCCCATCGGGGACGGACCCAAAACAGGCGCGGTGCATTTTGTGCACCTCATCCCGGACGGGATGAGGTCCTTCCCGACGGGGATGGGTCTTGTAGGCCTCCAATATGATCTTTAAGGTCCCTCCTTGTTTCTCATGGGTTTCTCATCGATTCTCGGGGCTCGGGATCGAGTCCTAGGGGCTCGGGATCGGGTCCCAAGGTCTCGGGATCGAATCCAAGGCATCGAGTGATCGTTCCTTCTCTTCGTTGGCTCCGAAAAGTGTATGTATTGAGTCGGAATCGCTCCAACTCTTCATGAATGGTCTCGGGAACCTAAAACAAACTAAAGGAAGCATAAGTAACCCATAAAACGCTCCCAAAGAGCGATTTCACAAGGAAAATGAGACCGAAACACAACAAATTAGGCACTACAAACTGCACTTATCATGCTGCGTTTATTGTGTTGTTGTTCTCGTTTTGTTTTCCTTTGTTCGTTGTTTTGATGGTACTGTCTTTGTCGTCGTGCTGCTACTACGTTTTGCTGCGGCTGCTTTTGTCATGTTTTGGTTTTTTGTATTGTCACTCTACGCGGTTTCGAGTCCGTTTTTGTCCCTCTGCCTGCTCCTCTTATTTTGCTCGTGTTGCTTTCTGTGCTGCTGTTTTGTTGCTTCTACCACTGTCATCGGCGTTGTTGTCTTGCGTCAATCCGTTCCGAGTTCTTCTTTTGTTATGCCGTCTTCCAGCTGTCCAATTGTTGCGGTTCATATTTTGCTCTTGTGCTGCTATTTTAGCTATTATCATCACCGATGTTTGTTTGTTGCTTCGGATTTCATTGCTAATGTTCGTCTCGTTTGTGTTGCTGTTTGTTTCATTCTATTTGCTCCTTACTCGGTCGGTTCTCGTTGTCTTGTTGTCGCACCTGCTACTGTCTTGTCTTCTACTCTTAATACTCGTGTCGTGCCATTAGCTTCTATGTTACATTCTTGTATCATCTGCTTAGTTTAGTTGCTACTACCTGTGTTGTCATGTTCTGGTTGTTGTCCGTGTTTATCAACTCGGTTCTCTTCTGTCCTCATGTTTCAGTTTGACAAATCAATTCCCTCTCCGCCTTGTGTCAAATACTCGTCCCTTCGTTCTTCCCTTATCTTGAGTTTGAGTATCTTCTTATTCCGACCCATTCGTATTTGTTTTAACTTCCCTCCTCGTTATTTGGGTGTATCATGCTACCCGTATCCAACCCGTGTCTCATTCTTATGTTTTGTCAACAAGATTTTCGTGCTGAAGCTTGCTTAGAAGACTAACGATTCTGCAACTTGGAACTTAAAGATGACATTTCTACTGATATGAAGCTTGGTTTGATGATAAGTGTAGTTTCTAGTGCCTAGTTTGTTGTGTTTTGGTCCCTTTTTCCTTGTGGAACCGCTCTTTGGAGCGGTTTCTGGGCTACTCATGCTTCTTCTAGTTCGTTTTAGGTTCCCAAGACCATTCACAGAGAATTGGAACGATTCCGACTCGTTTCATACACTTTTGGTGCCATCAAAGAGAAGGAACGATTTCCTTATCCTTGGGCGCCCATTTCTACACACCGCCGGTGCTATGATCGATGTAAAGAACGGTAGGATCACATTTGAGCTAGGCGACGAGAAGCTCGTGTTTGACCTCCAAGGCAACACTTCGCCTACTAATGATGAGTCTTGTAAAATGATCACCGCCATGAAGGACATTGATCTAGGGAATGAGTCGGGTAAAAGCTTGAAGAACGACTTCTATGGAATTGAGGATGATGATTCCGGGCTTGAGGCGAATGAGTGCCCGTATCATGATTTTGAAGACAAGTGCCATGAAAAGAAAAAAGATGAGCCTACCTTGGGGCCACATGAGGATAGATGGACGTTTGGGTTTATACCGAAGGATCAAAAGTACAAGTTCAAGCCATTAAACTTAGTAGATCGGGATGCCCCGGGAACGTCAAGACAAGGTTGTAAAGAGCCTTGTAGTGTGGATGGTTACACCACAAGCTTGATTGAAGACTTTACGAGAGCCTTCGATTTGTTTCTTCGTGCCCTTGATGGCGATGGAATTGGTTATAGTGTTTTTGAAAAAGAATTGAAGAGTGCACCATCCTTGGTTTGACGGAGTTCCAAAAGAACCGTCTTATTGTATATATTTCTTTCTTATTCTTTTAGTTTTCGTGAAATTCTTGTGATTTTGTATTTTGATGAGTGATGTGAGGCGGGGATTTTGATGAATGCTTTGAGCCCATTCGATAGGTGTGAAGTGAAGATGAATCCTAGAGAGGAGGGGTTATTGTTAGAGTTTGGATCGTGCGAAGGGGAGTCGGTTTTTGAAGCTTGGGACGAGCTTTTGGAGATATAGAGGGTTAGAGGACTCTTCTCGGCCGAGAAGAGTGCATCCCGACCGGGAAGGATGTCATCCCGATCGGGATGAGTGTACCAAAAATTGAGTCTTCTGGAGTGTCATACCGACCGGAAAGGGAGCTTCCTGACCGGGACGGGTGTGTCATCCCGACCGGGACTATCCATCCCGACCGGGATGATGCCTTGCTCCTTCTTTGGCCTCTTCTTTGTTATTCGAGCCCACCCAACCATTTTATACCCCCTCCCAACCTCCCTACCTATCCTTGCCCTCATCATATGACCCCTACACTTCATATACACACATTCACCTCACTTTCTCTTCACTTTACACCGACTTTCACACCAAATCCCACCTCCTTATACCTTTGTGCTCCAACCATGGAACCATATCGTGAGTGGAGGGGAATAGCAATGACGACGACTAGCTACGTGCCGATATCGACCTATGAGACGATGGAGTGAGTGAGTTGCTACCCGCATGGTACGACAACTATCCTTTCTTTTCCGTCTTTTATTGCTTGTCTTCCTTTGTTTATTCCCTTCCCCTTATACACTTTTGTATCATGGTTGCCCTCGGGGCCTTGGTAATTGTTGCTCCCTACTCTCGATGACGTGACTACATTGAGAGTCATTTCAAAATCCAAATTTACAAGATTTTCACCCTTTTTGTAGGATTTAGTCGGATTTGGGCGGAATCCTGGCTAGGTGACTTGATTACACCTAGTCCTCCCCTCCCATTTCCTTTTATTTCCTTCTTTTTATTTCTCCCCCTACCATATCTTTTCTTGTCTCGGCCCATGGTGACTTGACTACACCCCTGCCGGACACATTCTACCCTTTTCTCCGATTTTCTTTTTGATTTTTGGCTTTATTTTCGTAGTTTCTTTTGTTTTGTGTCTCCATACACTACGATCGAGCATGAGGACATTGCTCGGTTTAAGTGTGGGGGAGCGATATTCTATCGTAGTTAGTTTTATTTTAGTAGTTTTTTCGAAAAATCTTTAAAAACCCTAAAAATTTAAAAAATTTCCAAAAAAATCAAAAAGATTTTCTTTTTGTGTGTTTTCCTTTTGTGTCGTTATGTCGTATATTTGTTGTGTTGTGCGTGTTTTGCCTCCCTTTTTCCTTATAGGTTGCTTATTCAGCGATAGCTTTGGAGAGCTTTCAAGACATCCGGTAACATCTTTCATCCCTTTTTCCTCTTTGTCTCTTGTGGAGTTTGAAGGAGATTTGTGATTATGTGTGCTCGGGTGGAGCTTTGTGCATATTAGTGGGTGATTGGTCGCTTATTTAGAAATTCGGGGTGGTGTTTGTTCTCTTTGTATGTTTGTTTTGTTTTGTTTTGTTTTGTTTTGTTGTCTTTTGTCTCCTTTTCTTTCGTTTTTGTCGTGTCCTTGTTTTGTGATGTGTACTTGTGTCTAGTGTGTAAACGGTTTTTGAAAACCCGGTTTAGAGGCTAGTGTGCAAGTGTTTACTTTCCCCTTCTAGTAATATGAGTCGAGTCTTAGACTTTAGTCTAGTAGAATGACCCTAAATCAATGATTTCTTTAGTTTCTTACCTCGAGTCCACCTAGCTTACTAGGGATTTACTACGGGATTTGCATTTTGACCACTATGACCACCCATGGTGTGAAAAGTCCTTGGTTGCCGAGTCCCATCTCTTAGGTGACCATGTTTGAGATTGTTTGATTAGTCCAAGTTTCTCCCCTTTTTGTGGGTTTGAAGGGAAAGCGCGCTCCCGACTTACCCATTTCCCCTACCATCTACACATTTCCCACAAAATAAAATTTGCAATTTGTTAAAATCTCTCTTTCTTAGTTGCAAAAAAGAATTGCCTACAACTCAAATCTAGCCAAAAGGGCAAAGAAAAGAAAAAGAAAGAAAATGAAATAAAGAAAAGATTGAAGAAAAAGAAAAGGCACAAAAAGCCAAAAAGAAAATACAAAAGATGAAAAAGAAATGGCATAAGCAACACACAAAGCAAAAATGCAAAAGAAAGAAAAATGCCAAAAGAAAACCGTCTCACAAAAAGATTCTCACCCTCTTAAAATAAGCCTTTTTCCGATCGTTACCGTGAAGAGCCTACCAAAGGACCGAGTCCCTAGGAAGGATGATAGCGGTAATGATTGGTCTTCCCTCATTTTGCAAAACCTTATCCACCTTTTTAATTGGACTAGTTGGGCGGTTTTGGGAATGGGACGACCCTCTTGGCATTGCTAAAGGGGGCGGGGTCTCACTTACCTACAGTATCGACTAACACCGTGCTTCATCCCTTTTCCATCCCGCCAATCGTTCCGTAGTACGTTCTTAGAAGGTTAGGAGGAACCTAGGTAAGTTACCAACGTTTTTGTTGCTTTGTCGTCATATTATTAGGGTTTTGTTCATTTTGGTTTGTATTGCTAGCTTGGGAACGTTGTCACTTGCCTTCAGTCCTAAACCGGTGCTTCTTTCACCGCTTTTTAGAGGGAAGCGGTATTTGTTTCTTTTTGGGTGCAACCTTTTGTTTGTATGTTTGTATGTTTGTTTGTTTATGTGTTTTTGTATCCGGTTGCATCCACGGTTTTGTCGCAAGACCTCACTTCCCTTGCGGAGAGCACTTGTCCTCTATGTGTTCTCGCGTGAGTTGAAAGGGCGTAGGGTGCGCTAATACTTGCTCGGCTAGTTTAGTAGTTAGTTTGTGCTTACTCGAGGGCGAGTAAAAGTTAAGTGTAGGGGAGTTGATAAGTGTAGTTTGTAGTGCCTAGTTTGTTGTGTTTTGGTCCTGTTTTCCTTGTGGAACCGCTCTTTGGAGCGGTTTCTGGGCTACTCATGCTTCTTCTAGTTCGTTTTAGGTTCCCAAGACCATTCACGGAGAATTGGAACGATTCCGACTCGTTTCATACACTTTTGGAGCCATCAAAGAGAAGGAACGATCACTCGGTGCCTTGGATTCGATCCCGAGACCTTAGGACCCATTCCCGAGCCCCTTAGACTCGATCCCAAGACCCGAGAGTCGATGTGAAGCCCATGAGAAGCGAGGAAGGACCTTAAAGATCATATTGGAGGCCTACAAGACCCATCCCCGTCAGGAAGGACCTCATCCCATCCGGGATGAGGTGCACAAATGCGAAGGGTTCTGTTTTGAGCCCGTCCCGGTCGGGATCAGCCCGTCCCGGTCGGGATGAACCGGCTGCTGCGCGTGACTCCTTTTTCTTCCTCCTTGATTCTTGTAACCTTATAAATACTTCTCCCTTGTATTGTTTAAGCATCTTACTTTTACCCTAGATTAGTTTAGACCTCTCTTAAGCATTCAAAACCGTAATTAGCCTCTCTTCATCTCTATTTAATCCTTAGTTAATCTTAGTTTAATCTAATTAATTAGTCTTGCAATTGAGGAGATTCTTGAAGAATCATCCAAGATTGACAACCTTGGAGATTATTTGGGTTTCTTAATAATGCATGTTCTCATCTTTTTATCTTCATGTTAGTGGGTATAATCTCTTTTCTCTTAATCTTTGTTAATCTCTCAAGTTTTAATCTTTACATATTGCTTATTGTTATTGTTAGTTTATTATGGATGTTTTGATTATTATGTTGCTTTCTCTTGTTCATGTTAGTTTTATTCTGATAATGAGTGAGTTGATTCCTTGTGGGGTTTGTAGGGGGATTAGGTGTGGATTATGGGTAGGGATGGCAACGGGTCGGGTCTGGGTCGGGTCCACCCGGACCCGGACCCGAAGTTTCAACCCTGGACCGAGACCCGACCCGGACCCGAACGGGTCCAAAATTGTCAGACCCATACCCGAACCGGCCGGGTCTGGACCAGGTCCGGGTCTACCCGCGGGTCCGCCTTATTTATTACGTTGTTGTATTTATGGGTGATTACGGTTTGATTAGGGGTAAAGGTGAATCTTTTGTTGCTAGTCACATATTGGGCACTCTATGGGTTTGTTGAATTGCTTGTGTGGGTAGTAGTGGCCAATGCTTCCCCTATTTGTCTTCATCTTCTCATTGTTTGACTAGTGTGTGATTGTGTTGGGTATAGTCTTAGACACGAGAGTGCGGACTTGGGTTTTGACGCGAGAGCGCGAACCGACCTTGACCTAGGTTTAGACGCGGGAGCGCAAACCGACTCTAGCAACTAGGAGACACCTACACCCTTGATCACCCAATTGCCCTACTACACTTAAGAACCCGACGTAACCCTACTACCTTCCATATTTGATTCATCCTTTTTGTTAGCTATCATTCCTCTAGTTCATTGTTTAGTTTACTTTAGTTGTTCATTAGTTCTTGTTATAGCTAGTTCATTGTTAGTCTCGTTCATACCTCTTCTCCCATCATAGATTGTCAATTATCGTTTCTTTGTGTTTGTTTGTGACTTAGCCTTGTTTCTAGGTAGACCTAGTCTAGACACCTACAACCGTCTCCGTGGACACGACCCGACTTACCCTAGCTACCGTTAGGAATAGTTGTTATTACTTGATCGGTAGGACTCACGGTGATACGAATCAAGAAGCTACTGATCTGAATAAGGAAGCTACTAAAGAGCTCAATGAAAGAATACTAGCTCCTAAATAAACTTAGTCCAGCTACATTAGCACTAATAAGGAGTCGTCTTCAATTATGGAGCTAGCTCGAGCTTGGACCAAATAAAGGAGCAATTAGTCAAGGTAATATGAAGGCATTAACTTGGTTTCACACCCATTCAAGCATGGGAAAGCACCGGGGTTAAAGAGGACGTTTGAAGCTGGTTGTGATCACGTGGTGTGCACGTCCAAATGGCTCCTTGTTAAGCTTTGTTTTTAGCTCCATATTCACACAGGCTGCGCCTTAATGCTCTCTTAGCGTTGTTATTAGCTCCTAGTTTACATAGCTTTGTTATTAGCTCCTAGTTTACATAGCTTTGTTATTAGCTCCTAGTTCACATAGATGTAGCTTTGTTTTTGTCACCGTAACCAGCCGGTTTAAGGGTCTTTTTTGTAGGCTATATATAGCCATCTATTTGAATGAATAAAGGATACAATATTGATATCACAAAACTGAGTAAAGCTAAGCTTTCTTTTACGTCCTTGTGGCTTACAAGACAAAGTCTAGAGTTAGTCGCGTTACCAGCTCTAAACTCGCTACTTCAATCGCGTGTTTGATCTAGCACCCGCTTTGTTGGAGTATAGGTCTACTTCACTAAGCATACTATCCTTTGATTACGGTTTATTCATCCTTACAATATGTTTTGGTTACTTTGTTTACATTCATTTCAGAATACTAATCCATCTTCACGTTCTTGTTTCAAAGTTCATATTAACTCACATCATTAGTGGTATCAGAGCTTTGGTCATCCATTAGAGGTAAAGCATGGCAGGAGTATTGAACTTTGAAGATCCTACCTTCTTGGAACAACTAAAGAAGGCGTTGGAGAACTTCCAGCCCAAAAATTCTCGCTTCCAACCAAGAAGGGAACCGATGGACAAGATCACGGTAAATGAACTTCCTGAGTTTAATGGTGGTACTGACTCTGAAGTTTACTTGGAGTGGGAAAGAAACATGGAGAAGCTCTTTGACTTCATGGATTTAGAGGACGAAGAGAGGTGCAAATACGCCATCCTAAAGCTAAGCAAAGGGGCTTCCCTTTGGTATGAAGGGCTTAAGGTACAAAGCACCAGAAATGGAAAGGGTAAGATTTCTTCTTGGGAGTCCTTAAAACGTAAACTACGTAAGAGGTATGTTCCAACTACGCACAAGTTATCCTTATACAAAAAGATTGCTAACCTTGTACAAGGAAGAATGAGTGTTAGTGAGTACATTGAAGAATTTGAGAACTTGGTTCTAATGGGGGAGGTAGAAGAAAACGAAGAGATAAAAATGGCTAGGTTCTTACGTGGGCTAAATCGTAGTATTTCTAATACGGTTGATTTATGTCCATACTCTGATTTTGATACTTTGTGTGGGTTGTGTCTAAAAATTGAGGCACAAGGGAAGGGAAAACATGAGGGTGAGTCTAGTAAGAGTCATACTTGGTCACGAACAGATGAAGTGAATAAGGCCAATACTACTAATACTAATCAACCCTTCACTAATAAGAACAACCCCGCAGCCCCACCCCAATCTACTCCCAAAACACCCACTGAAACTAGTCTATCCAAGGTACGTTGTTTCAAGTGTCAAGGGTTTGGTCACTACAAAAACGCTTGTCCCAATAAAAGAGTTGTGACCTTAAGAGAAGTAATCACCATTAGGGATGAAATATGGGAAGAGGAACAACGTATAGGAGCTGTCTTCAATGTTAATAAGGGAGGGGAAGAGGAAGAAGAAGATTTTGAGGCTTATGAACCCCCGGCTTATGACACACTCTTAGTACTACGTACTCTACATGCTAACCCCATTCAACATGACACCGAACAAAGAGACCAACTATTCCATACTAAGTGTCAAGTTAAAGACAAATGGTGTAGTTTAATCATTGATGGAGGTAGTTGTACCAACGTTGCCTCAACTGAAATGGTAGACAAACTATGTCTAGCCACTACTAATCACCCTAACCCTTATGCATTACATTGGTTAAACAACGGGAACAAAGTAAGGGTCACTAAACAAGTGAGGGTTGGCTTAACCATGGGTTCCTACGTTGATGAGGTTTTGTGTGATGTGATTCCTATGGATGCTTGTCACATACTATTAGGCCGTCCTTGGCAGTTTGATAGGGGCGTAGTTCACCATGGGAAAAGAAATGAGTATGAATTAAGTGTTAAGGGAAGGAAAATTGTACTCAAGCCCATGACACCTCAAAACGTTTGTAACATGTTAACCAATCGAGTCGGAAAACCCAACCTCTAAATATTTGCTAGTAAAATTGTGGAAGAACATACCATAGAAGAGGGGGAGTGTGGTGCCGTCATGGTTCCTAAAGAGGAATCAGTGAAAGTTAATAGTGGTTATGAAGGGAAATGATTTGAGGAATGGCAAAAAGAACTAAGTGTTGTTATCTCTAATGGAATACCATCCTGTTTAACACCTAGTAAAGCTCATGAAGTCTTAAGGTATGGAAATGTTAAGAACAATGTCATGGCCAATGCTCTATCCTGTCACTACTCATACTCATCCACTTCAGATGCAAACACGCATGGAATTGAGACCTTGAAGGAATATTACTCCACGGAGGCTGATGAGCTCACCAAGTGCAAGGTTGTTGCTCTTAACACTTTTGATGAGTTTGTTTTGCAGGACGATCTTGTTCCTAAAGAGAACCATCTTTATGTCCCAAAACATCCCATTTCGGATTATATAACTAGAGAAGCTCAAGGAGGAGGACCAGCTGGATGTTGTGGCATAACCAAGACCTTAGAGACG
The DNA here is from genome assembly GCA_958450325.1 of Agrostemma githago. Taxonomy (NCBI): domain Eukaryota; kingdom Viridiplantae; phylum Streptophyta; class Magnoliopsida; order Caryophyllales; family Caryophyllaceae; genus Agrostemma; species Agrostemma githago. Next base: position 30,927,482 of record OY288241.1, on the reverse strand, counting down.
TTAAAGGAGCACTTCCTTTTGTTAAAGACACAAGGGAGTATTCTAAGCATCGTGAGCAAATACTTAACAAGTCCTTTCCCAAAGAGTCCCCTCAAACCAAGAGAGTACTTGCCATGCTCCATAATAACGCACCTCAGTGTTTGTTGCACAACGGATGAAGCTAGCAAAAGAAAGAACAGATTGATGTTCCAAGCAGAAGCTCCATACAAGGGAAACAACAATGTTTGTAAGAGGGAGTTGCCGGATGGTTATGAAGATCGTGCCACACTCAAAATGAGAGATCCTGCCCCTTACCTTGATAAAGATGGCATTTCAGAATTGAGGACAATTCCTTTTCAAGGGGGAGGAGATGATCCGAATCAAGAAGCTACTGATCTGAATAAGGAAGCTACTAAAGAGCTCAATGAAAGAATACTAGCTCCTAAATAAACTTAGTCCAGCTACATTAGCACTAATAAGGAGTCGTCTTCAATTATGGAGCTAGCTCGAGCTTGGACCAAATAAAGGAGCAATTAGTCAAGGTAATATGAAGGCATTAACTTGGTTTCACACCCATTCAAGCATGGGAAAGCACCGGGGTTAAAGAGGACGTTTGAAGCTGGTTGTGTTCACATGGTGTGCAAGTCCAAATGGCTCCTTGTTAAGCTTTGTTTTTAGCTCCATATTCACACAGGCCGCGCCTTAATGCTCTCTTAGCTTTGTTATTAGCTCCTAGTTTACATAGCTTTGTTATTAGCTCCTAGTTTACATAGCTTTGTTATTAGCTCCTAGTTCACATAGATGTAGCTTTGTTTTTGTCACCCTAGCCAGCCGGTTTAAGAGTCTTTTTGTAGGCTATATATAGCCATCTACTTGAATGAATAAAGCATCCAATATTGATATCACAAAACTGAGTAAAGCTAAGCTTTCTTTTACGTCCTTGTTGCTTACAAGACAAAGTCTAGAGTTAGTCGCGTTACAAGCTCTAAACTCGCTAATTCAATTGCGTGTTTGATCTAGCACCCGCTTTGTTGGAGTATAGGTCTACTTCACTAAGCATACTATCCTTTGGTTACGGTTTATTCATCCTTACAATCTGTTTTGGTTACTTTGTTTACGTTCATTTCAGAATACTAATCCATCTTCACGTTCTTGTTTCAAAGTTCATATTAACTCACATCACATGGCAAAACCCTACCATCAGTTGATCAAGAAGGACGAGTACGTGTTCGGTTTGGATGTCGACTTATGGTAACATTAGGACGTTACTCAATTTTATATCGTATGTTTGAGTAGTAGTATGTAGTAAATATTTTAACTTGGGTTTTCTAATTTTGGCTATATATTATTGTCTAATTATACTTTTTTTTTAAAAAAAAATCGTGTGCTTTATAAATATTCTATAACTATTCGATGTCATTTTCATAAATCGTTAATAATTTTATTACTTATGATCGTTATAGTATTTTGTTGGTTATCGTGACACTAGTAACTAAATAATAACGATTTCATATTTTCTTTATATTTCGTTAATTTATAATTTTAACTCAAAATCGTATTCTTACATTATAATCGAGACTTGTATACTTGTTTAATAAATTAATTTTCGTTTTATGATTTATACTAATAAACTAGAAGATAGTCGTTTTGTTTGTGTAGACACCCAAATTTGGACCTGGTGGCTGCAGAAGTGCCTAGCAAACACCCGATGACGATAAGACTGCAACGCGACACGGGTTCGCGATGTTATAGGTAGCTTTCCTATAGAACGGATCAAATAATTACTCGGAAAAATTAAAAACTAACATGATGGCATCCTTAGTCGTGTCGTTACAGTCACATAGACACTAATTAGAGTTAATTCCGGCACCAGGACCCCGAGTCGGCCCCGAAACTCGAACCGAGTCAGCACAGTGCCAGGCGAGCCTCGGGATGAACACACGAGGCCCACTAAACCCACGGCGCTAGGTCAAGCCGTGGGAAGCCTTAACGTCCAAGAAACATATCATACACCCGCTTCACGGTTTTGGAAAGTATCAAAACTGTATCCTCAAAATCCCAACCGCCCCACCCAACGCGCCAGGGTCTCACCACGCCTTAGCCCAGGCGCCTGAGTCTTGGTGCGCCCCAGCCCACGCGTCCATATGGGCGATGAGGGCCGAAAACACCTATAAATATCCCCCTCCGCCTCATTCATTTGACACACAAAATCCATTCTTCTCTTCCCCTTCTAAACTCTCGCTAAGGGCTCGCACTCCGACACCTGAGGCAAACGATCCACTCGATCGTAGTTTTGATAAAAAAGCGACATCGACGCTACTCCTCACCTTCGAGCACCCCACTCGATACCGAGGTGACTGTGTTCGACTAGCTCAAAACTAGTAACGAAGTTTTGCCGGATTAGCCGCAGAACTAGTCCTTAGCAAACGAAGCTCTGACGGAGTAGCCGCGGGAAGGTCAAACGGTTACGGAGTTCTGCCGGAGTCACTGGTAAAGCTAGGAGGATCCGCCTGTTGATCGAGTCGTCACTAGGTTGCCATCTAAACAAAACTTTCCATATTTGTACTTTCTATTATTATGCACTACGACAACACTAGATGTGGGCGCTAGGCCCACAAGCATCTACTAAAATACGTAACGTGCCAACTTCAACCACAAATATTAAAACACACTAAATAGACCCGATTAATTCCGAGATCCGTTCTCAAGACTATCTATGCATCGAGTCCCGTTTAGTGTATACTCCGAGGGTGCAACTCCTCACAATGTGATTTACTTACATTCGCATTTACAGTTTTTCATATGATTTATCGGTTTTATGACCTTATAATCGTATGCTAAATCACCTAACACTGAATTCAAAACATAAAATAACTTAAAACTGAACCAAGTGATGGTCGGATTCCATATTAGTCCAGGTGCTCACCGTATTAAGTTCGACGCATCTTTATTAATACCGAACCGACGCATCTTAAGCAGAATACCAGGTAAGGTACCACATGAATAACTAATATCCGTATTATCGCGTTAAACCTGATTTGCTTATAATACAGAGTACTCTCTACTCTTCTACGTGCATCTTTTCATGGCCTGCTTGTCACGTGAAATCGCATGCAAAGAATGTAAACACCACTACTCCGACAATAAAACTTACTTGTCCTTAAATAACCGACGTAGCTAAGCATAGGGTTAGAACAACGGATGTTACAGTACTTCCACCACAACAAAAGAACTAGGAAATCAGCCCACCGATTGATTAGTAGAGGTCGCTATAGTGCGGGCGGGATTGGGTGTTGACATCTATCGGATGTTAGTTTCCCAATACGCACCCTCACTTCTTACTCAGAATCGACGGTTTTTGGATGTCCGAAACCATTGCCAATGAGAGTCATTCCAGGCCTGGAGTGTTTAAGAGTACAAGTCTTTATCTTTAGGTCCCGTGCCACTCAACTTTGAGCCGGTAAGGGATCAAAGTTGACTTGAACGGTTTCCGAGTCACCATAATTGACTCGGTGGCGACTCCACAAATCGGCAACGAATTCAGTTCACTAAAAAGGTCGCCTTACCAAATGAATCGGCCTTTAAACATTTACAACCACGTCTCGATCGATTCCCAAACGGAAACACGGGTGCCCGCACCCGTCTAGTGCAAGTCCGGATCGTCATCCAAATCGAGGTCCGACACTTCGCCCCTTATGCGAGATCGGACCGGCCCCCAGTTTGGAGGGGGCCGCGTGGGTGGCCGCCGCCACAAGATGAAAACCGGGTCGGTCCCGCGTGGGCACGCCCGGGGCGCCAGGCGGTGCGGACGGATGTCCACAGTTTGAAATACATTTTTAGTCGAGACTATTTTCACTAATAATTTCTTATTTGTTTACTATTGACTATTTTTAGTAAAAGTCCATATTATTTATTAATAAAGTTTATTTGTCAAAAATAATTCCAAAGGTCTGTAAAATCTCGTTTCGTTTATAAAATTCGTCGAGTCAATTAATTTTGATTTCTTTTTCTTAAAACATCTCTTTTCTAAAAATTTATAGTTTTAAATCGATTTTCTAATTATTTATAAAATACTATATATTGACTTATTATATTTTATTTATATTTTGAGTAACGAATTTAGAAATATATTAAAGTTATGATAAAAACAATAATAATAAAATGTTAATTTCGTTAGAAATGCTATTTTTATACATTTCACTTATTTTAATAACTTACGAATTTTCTGTAACAATATTCTATTCTAAATAAGTTTCTAAAATTAATAAGTTTCTATTTATAGAAAGTTTCCCTTTTAATATAAGAATGTTTATTCCTTTTTATCATCATATTATTTATAATGATTATATATTTTGAATATCGATAATGACTATGTTTTGGAGTTATGGAATACGGACAAGTGTTTGGTTTAAAGTAATAAATTCTCTGGGGTTTACGTTTTTGTCATCAACTATAAGGCTAGTGTATCAGGAATCGGTACATTAGTTGTTGAACCGGGTGACAGGTATCCCGGGAGTTGTGTACACTTTGACCTTAAGCTTAGGCCTCGCAGTAAGTCGCCGTCATAAGTTGAGCTGGATGACAGCTAATTATTCCAGGATGGGTGTGCATTGTCTTAAACTAGGGCCACGCATTTAAAAGTCGTCGTACTATTATGGTTGAGTAGCCTACTTAGAGACCGAAGTTTGATTTGTTTGAACTAAGTTCTCGAAGCTAGTTTTAGTATTCTCCTAGTGAAAGTCTAGCCGTCGACACTAATCCTATCCATAACGCCATTTTGAATATTTTTATTATTATCGATACATTTTGGTTTGCAGGTTGGCAAATATTTGATGTTTTCTTCTGAAAACTTGTTCAGATTTTATTGTTTCAATATTATAAGTTTACTCTGAAAGCTTATTTTTATTATATCATTTAATGTTTTCCATTTTAATTATTTTGATATAATAATACTATTATTTTCCATATGATATAATATGGCTGGGAGAATGTCCGAGTTACTCCCCACTGATGTGGCTGTTATGTTTATAACACGACATGTATTTGTTGCTGGTGTTTGGGTGTGAGCTAGCGAGTAGCGTGGATCCTATATATTCTTTATTCACGATTTATGGTTTTGTATAAACATGTTTGGAGATTTTTCTTTTAGACCTTTTGTTAAAACAGGCATTTGTATTGACTTACATTAACCGTAAATTTCCCGGTTTCCGGGCTTGAGATATCTATGGATTCATATGGTTGCACCTTGGTCACTTCGAATGGACCCGACCATTTTGATTTCAACTTACCGGGGAAAAGCTTAAAATGAGAGTTGAAGAGTAATACCTCATCACCAATGGAGAAGTCTTTACAACGCATTGTAGAATCATGCCATTTGCGTGTTCGCTCCTTGTAGATCTTCGAATTTTCGTAAGCTTCCAGTCTCAATTCTCCCAATTCTTGTAGTTGGAGAAGGCAACTATCTCCGACAACATTCTCGTCAAAGTTTAGCTCTTTAATAGCCTATTTTGCTTTGTTTTCTGACAGGGGTAAGTCCTATCCCTAATCAAAGATACCCTAAGGTCCACTAATTAATGTAGATAGCGAAGTCAGGGGTCGAACCACAAGGAGATGGAAATTCAATTGTTTATCCTAAGAATTAGATTCTAGATTATGGGTCACAGTTTTTCTTGGGTTTTGTAAGTAGAAGCTAAATAACTAAGACAAGACAATAATAAGGTAAAGGTCTTGGATTGTAGGTTCACTAGGAATATTAGTCGGGTCAGGGAGTCAACTAACAGGGCAATAATCGAACTACCTAAGGTGCAAGTTTGATCGGTACACTACAACCTCTATATCTAAACTTAACATGCGGTCGCTAGCATTAAGTCAGTCTACCCAAACTATCGTGGCCTAATTAGTTCTTAACCCGGTCGGCGAAAAGTCCTAATTTGCGATACTAATTAATTGAATTATGCATCAAATAATTAATTAGAATTAAAATGACATTAAGGCAATAGTTCATACGATTAGAAACAGGTCAATTGACTATAACCCTAATAATACATTTAGATCCCCCTAAACCTAGATGAAATCTAGCTACTCATATTAAACATAATCAAATTAACGAAATACGAATTGCAATTAAACATAACGAAGGTGAATTGAATTAATCTACGGAAAGCAATAATAAATCTACACTAGAAAATGAATTAAGACGGAAATTAAAGTAGAAATTGAAATAGAAATTTAGTTTAACGATACCGAAGAATTCGAGATCTGAGACGGAGAACTAGGTTCAATGTGTCTCGCAAAGTAACGTAAAACTTACAGTCTAAGTAAAAGTGTATGATGAGAAGTAAAAGCCAAAGTAAAAAAGTGTCTACATATGAGTCATGAAAACTGATTTAAAGGAAATCAGTTGGACTCAAAAACAGGCCCAAACTCTAAGTCAAAATAAGAATTACGCATGACCCGGTTTTGGTGCACTAGATCGAGTGACCCCCCAAAATATGGGCAAGGAACTTCACGGAGTGGCACTCGATCGAGTGCACATAGGGCACTCGATCGAGTAGCGCTGTAGGTCACAAGATCACGCACTCGACTTCAAACGGCTGTCAATTCTTCGTTTCTTGTTCAAATTGGACGTGAAATATACCGTTGTAAAGCTAAGAGAAAGAGCTTTCCATCGCCACCTGAATCACCCTGATTGAAGTTTTAGAACAAAAGTTATTCATGTCTAGATTTGATCCGTTTGTAAGCGATCATTCGTTCTTCTCGTTTCGCGTCTTTTCCTTCTTTGGTCTTTGTTTCTTCGTGTATTCCGCATCTTCTTCCTTTGATTCCATGCTTAGGTATAAGTTCTTCAATTGTCAATTCCGTAATGCTCTGATTAGCTCCAAATGCATCCAAATCTACAAAATTCACACAAATACGAAAGTATCGACATTCAAAGTATATTGCATCATTATTAACGAGTTAAGCACAAAAACCGAGATAAAACTAACAATTAGGGGATGGAAATATGTATATAAATAACACTCATTAAACTCCCTCAAACCAAACCTTTGCTTGTTCTCAAGCAAACCACACATAAATACAAGAGAGGACAAGTTATGTGAAGCACGACTAAGAGCAAGCTTACAATCATTTTCCTAAAAATCGACTCAAGTCAGTTAGGAAAAACGCAATGCCAAAAATATAACTAAATCAATAATTATGTGATGAGGTCATACCCGTCGGGGATGAGTCTTGTAGGCTTCCAATATGATCTTTAAGGTTCCTCCTTGCTTCAGATGGACTTCTCATCGATTCTCGGGACTCGGGATCGGGTCTCGGAGGCTCGGGATTGGGTCCGAAGGTCTCGGGGTCGAATCCAAGGCATCGAGTGATCGTTCCTCCGCTTGGTTGTCTCCGAAAAGTGTATGTATTGAGTCGGAATCGCTCCAACTCTTCATGAATGGTCTCGGGAACCTGAAACGAACTAGAGGAAGCATAATTAGCCCATAAATCGCTCCCAAGGAGCGATTCCACAAGGAAAATGGGACCAAAACACTACGAAATAGGCACTACAAACTACACTTATCACCCGTCCCCTAGGTGACCGTGTTCGGAATTGTTTGATTAGTCCAAGTTTCTCCCCTTTTTGTGGGTTTTAAGGGAAAGCGCGCTCCCGACTTTCCCATTCCCCTACCTCCTACACATATCCACGAAATAAAGTTGCAAATTGTTGAAATCTCTTTCTTAGTTGCAAAAAGAAATGCCTTCAACTCAAATCTAGCCAAAAGGGCAAAGAAAAGAAAATGAAAGAAAATGAAAGAAAGAAAGGATTGAAGGAAAAGAAAAGGCACAAAAAGCCAAAAAGAAAATACAAAAGATGAAAAAGAAATGGCATAGCAACACAAAGGAAAAATGCAAAAGAAAGAAAAATGCCAAAAGAAAACCGTCTCACAAAAAAAAGATTCTCACCCTCTAAAAATAAGCCTTTTACCGATCGTTACCGTGAAGAGCCTACCAAAGGACCGAGTCCCTAGGAAGGATGATAGCGGTAATGATCGGTCTTCCCTCATTTTGCAATCATAACAACCTTTTTACTTGGACTAGTTGGACGGTTTTGGGCATGGGACGACCCTCTTGGCATATTGCTAAAGGGGGCGGGGTCTCACTTACCTACAGTGTCGACTAACACCGTGCTTCATCCTTTTTCCATCCCGCCGATCATCTCGTAGTACGTTCTTAGAATGTTAGGAGGAACCTAGGTAAGTTACCAACGTTTTTATTGCTTTGTCGTGATACTATTAGGGTTTGGTCCATTTTGGTTTGTATTGCTAGATTAGGAACGTTGTCACTTGCCTTGAATCCTAAACAGGTGCTTCTTTCACCGCCTTTTAGAGGGAAGCGGTATTTGTTTCTTTTTGGGTGCAACCTTTTGTTTGTTTGTTTATGTGTTTTTGTGTCCGGTTTCATCCACGGTTTTGTTGCAAGACCTCACTTGACTTGCGGAGAGCACTTGTCCTCTAGGTGTTCTCGCGTGAGTAGAAAGGGCGTATTGTTCGCTAATACCTGCTCGGCTAGTTTAGTAGTTAGTTTGTGATTACTCGAGGGCAAGTAAGGGTTAAGTGTGGGGGAGTTGATAAGTGTTGTTTGTAGTGCCTAGTTTGTTGTGTATTGGTCCCATTTTCCTTGCGGAATCGCTCCTTGGGAGCGGTTCATGGGCTACTTATGCTTCCTCTAGTTTGTTTCAGGTTCCCGAGACCATTCATGAAGAATTGGAACGATTCCGACTCGTTTCAAACACTTTTCGGAGCCAACGAAGTGAAGGAACGATCACTCGATGCCTTGGATTTGATCCCGAGACCTTGGGACCCGATCCCGAGCCCCTTAGACTCGATCCCGAGACCCGAGAGTCGATGAGAAGCCCATGAGAAGCAAGGAGGGACCTTAAATATCATATTGGAGGCCTACAAGACCCATCCCCGTCGGGAAGGACCTCATCCCGTCCGGGATGAGGTGCACAAATGCGGAGGGTTCTGTTTTGGACCCGTCCCGGTCGGTACCAACCCGTCTCGGTCGGGACCGATCCGTCCCGGACGGGATGAACGAGCTGCTGCGCGTGACTCCTTTTTCTTCCTTCTTCATTCTTGTAACCCTATAAATACTCCTCCCTTGTATTGTTTAAGCATCATACATTACCCTAGATTATTTTAGACCTCTCTTATGCATTCAAAACCCAAATTAGCCTCTCTTCATCTCTAGTTAATCCTTAGTTAATCTTAGTTTAATCTAGTTAATTAGTCTTGTAATTGAGGAGAATCTTGAAGACTCATCCAAGATTGACAACCTTGGAGATTATTTGGGTTTCTTATTAATGCAAGTTTTCATCTTTTTATCCTCTTGTTAGTGGGTATAATCTCTTTTCTCTTAATCTTTGTTAATATCTCAAGTTTTAATCTTTGCATATTTCCTATTTGTTCTTGTTTGTTCATTACGGATGTTTTGATTATTATGTCCATTTCTGTTGTTAGTCTTAGTTTTGATTTCATTATGAGTGAGTAGATTCCTTGTGGGGTTAGTAGAGGGATTAACTGATTAAGTGTGGATTATGGGTGATTAGGGCTTGATTGAGGGTAAAGGTGATTCCTTTTGTTGCTAGTCACTTATTGGGCACACTATGTGTTTGTTGTATTGCTTGTATGGGTAGTAGTGGCCAATGCTTCTCATACTTGTTCTCTTCTTCTCATTGTGTATTCGATTTGTGGTTGAATTTTTGTGTTTTGAGTAGCATCTTGCATGAATATTCGGGTCTAGTCTTAGACACGAGAGTGCGGACTTTGGCTTTGGCGCGAGAGCGCAAACCGACCTTAGTAACTAAGTGGCACCTACACCCTTGATTACCCAATCATCCTACTATGCTTATGAACCCGACCTAACCCAACTTCTTCCCGTATTTGAATTCTCTACCTCTTTAGTCGATCATTCTCTCTAGTTTATTTGCTTAGTTAATCTTAGTTGTTCATTAGTTCTTGTTATAGCTAGTTCATTGTTAGTCTAGTTCATACCTCTTCAACCATCATAGTTTGTCAATTATTGTCTTCTTTGTGTTTGTTTGTGTGACTTGGCCTTGTTTCTAGGTAGACCTAGTCTAGACACCTATAACCGTCTCCGTGGACACGACCCGAGTTACCCTAGCTACCGTTAGGTATAGTTGGACTCTACTTGATCGGTGGGGACCCGCGGCATTTCCGCCCGTCATGTACCATAGAGATTGCTCAAGCTTGGGTCAAGAATTACTTGATCGTAGAGAGGACCAAGAGTTGAGTAAATTTTTGGGTAGTGAGAATTATATCATATTTTGATGGATACCTAATACCCAACATAGAACTTGGTCAAGTGTAAATAATATAATATTACTTGAGATTCCTAACTAATGTTATTTTATTGGATTAATCGTGGAATTTTGGGATCATGAATCACTGTTTAAGATGTTAGCCTGAGTGTTGTGGTACCATTTCAGGTCGTCGTTAATGTTTAGTAAATTTTGGGTTAACATAGATTAAACCTTGTTTCTTATGGATTATATCGTGAATCGTTGATGTAAGGTTGTAACCTACGAACTTTGGAGTTGAATGACCTAAATTTTGAGATAGATCATTGTTAACATTGAAGAAGAGAAACATATTGCACAACTAATAAAGGTTGGATTTATTGTGTTGTTTTGAGGAGTACTTAATGCCAATCATCTTGATGGATTTACAGTTCAGAGCCCTTAGACCAACGAGATTGTGGCTTCGTTGAGTTAATAAATATTTTAGTGGTTTCACTGTTACGATATGAAATTTGATGGAATTCTCATAAACCTTAGTCGAGTGACGTGTTTGGAAAATGTGAGTATCTGTCGTTACATGTCAGTCTAAGTGTGTTTAAGGTTTGACGTACTTTGCTAACCTCTGTCAATTGATGATGTTGAGAATATGTTGATGATCATTTTTGAAGTTTCCGTGTCCGAACATTGTTAATTGGTGGATTTTATTTAGTGTTCCGTACTCGAGAAATTTGAAGTATACCTCGAGTTCAGACCTTATGAGCTTTGAATTTATGAGCCTTAGTGATTACGAGTTTGGGTATGTTTTGATGACCGTTGAAATCTTAATTAATGGATTAGTCTAAATCATTTGTGGATTCTTACCCTACTAATTGAAGAATTATATAAGTATGTAAGACTTAATTTTGGAGGTTGTGGCAGTTGATAAGTTTGGAGGTTGTAGATTGAGTAGGACCACCATGTACCGATATTGGACTTAGCGTTAGTTGATGGGCCAATTAAGAACCCGTGTTTGTGAGAGTCGTGCTAGGAATCTCGAGATGGTTAATTTCTTCTCTAATTCTTGAGAGCTCTCTTTAACTCTCAATCTCATCCTCCACTTAGCATTTTCCTAAATCCCTTCTTCGACATATCCCTTCGACCTTTATCGATTTTGAAAACTCTTATTTTAATTTATTGTTTATCCTTGTTCTATTTATCCGTTAACCATTTTTCGAATTTCATATTTTATAAAACGTTTGACTAGTTTTAAAAGAAATATATAGGGATTATCGTAAAATCTTAACATTTTGAGTTATAATTTCTAATTGTGAAGCTCCCCGTTTTGTAAAAAAATTGACTAACTTTAACTTTTTGGATAACGTGAAATCTAACATTTTTGAATTATAATTTAAGAACTTTATACTTCACTTTTGTTTTATCGTTGGTTGATATTTATATTTAGATCTGTTTCAAAATGCTTTAATAATTTATCTTAAATTATTTTGATATTATTTCAATTTTTGATTTTCAAGCGATCGGAATTTTATGAAGAATTTCACATTTCCAAATACTTCAATTTCTATAGGATTATTATGTAAAGCGTTTGAACATTGTCGAAATTATTTTGTATGTTCAAGTTTGATAACATTTTTGAAAAGTTTCATAATTACTTTGATCACATTTTCAATATTTTAACGTTTTGAAAATTGGATTTCGTTTTATTGTTGGTGGACTTTTGAATCTGTTATTGAAAATGTTTGGCGACTAGTTCGATTTTTACTAACTACAAAATTTGATTTCTCCAAACTAAATTTTGATTCAGCAGAAAAAGAAATATTATCAAATTTCTTAATCAAAATGTTTTACTTTTGTTTTGAATTTTTTTTGGTTACCCTATTTCCTTCAAGCTCGTTACAAATGCTATTTAGCGTCGTTATTTTATCAAATAACTTTACTTTACGATTTCACTAATTAAAAGATTTGAAATTCCGGGTAGCTTTGCCCAATTTCTCTTGTAATAAATATTTGCATTTAATTTCGTATCACTTTAAAAGTTGTAAAATTTTCTTTTTATAGCAAAATTTTTATGCGAGATTTGTATCCTTATCTTTTCGAGTAAGATGATCTTCATTCCTTTTAGCTTATTCTTAGTTTCGAGGACAAAACTTTCTTTTAGTGGGGAGGATTGTAACACCCGCTATTTTTCAATTCCTAGCATTTTTATCCTTTTCGTCATTTTTCCAAGCTTTATTTTCAATTTTGAGTTTAATGATATTTATTTTTATTTTAAAAGATTTTAATTCTTTTACATCTATTTATTTGATTTTTTTCGTAAACTAATTAATTTTCCGCGAAGAATTCTATTTCTCTTTGAATTGTCGTTTTTAAGCTCGAAATTAAGTTGTTCCTTTTCCTAAAAATGTTTAAATACATTTATATAATATTTTCAGCTAAGAAATATTTTTATTTACTAAAAAAAAAGCCATTTATGATTTTATTACGAAGCTTCGCGAATAATTATTTTCTTACGCGAGGTTTACTCGAATTACTTCGAAATGCCTTTAACTATTTTACGATTATACTTTTTATCAACTTATAAATCATTTGGGACATTTTTCCTATATTTTGGACCGACAAAAATCCTTACCACAATTTAATTACGTTTTATTAATACGTTTCATTTTTATCACATTAAACCGTAAACATAAGATTCTTTTCTTTTCATTGAATTGAGGCTTTAATACTCAAACTCTTCCTACTCCTTCTCTTATTCCCTTGGCCGGCCAAATGAGTCTAGATACACATTGGATTCTTCCCCCATTTTTACTATCATTTATGCTTAAAACCTTTTCTTTCTCTCTTCATTCATTTCCTTTCATAAAATTTATTCAACACCATCTTTCCTTCCCCTTTGGCCGAGTATACCTCCATCTTCCCTTGGCTGATTCTTGCTTAGTTCAAGTCCCAAACGTCTCATTTTTATCTTCGAATTATTCCTCTTTCTGATCCCTTCGTTAATGTAATAATCGATGTCGTTTTCGATCATTATTCACCTTGATTTTATTAGTTTTTCTCATTGTATTTTTCTGCCATGACTTTAATATATTGTAGGATTTTTGGACGATCCCGAGGCTGACGAATATATTATCAATTCAGACTTGGATTAGAGGTAACGTCGATGTTATTCGGTATTTCGTGATTTTAATTGTGTAATTGCATGTATATTTTAATATTTCATTTTTGACAATATATGTATGTCATATAATCTGGAAAATTTTTAAAAGTTGAAAATTTGCATGTTTCGGTATTTTTATCGCTTTTACGAGATTAACGATTAAATTGTTATATTAATTTGTAAAATCGTAATATTTGGCCTAAACTTGTAATATATGATTATATTCTGTAAAAATGAAGTTTTTGATGATTTTTAATAATTTTTAGTATTTTTCTGATATTTTAGTTATCGATTATTTAATTATTACCGTTTACGAACAAAAATGATTAAAAGGCGATTTTTAGTTCTAGTACTTAAACATTTTATTTTAATCTGCTTTTCGATGGGGTGAAACTTTCTGATGAAATAGAATTTTCTGAATTTTTTTCATAATTGTTTGGAATTTATAAGTGAATGAATTAATTAATCACTTTAAATCATCGTTTATCGATAAAACCGCGTTTGTCGTTTAAATTCTCGATTTTTGGTCCTATGATTAAATCTGGAAAAAAAATATGATTATGATGATTTCATAATAAAATGTAATCTGGAATTTTAATAAAATGATATTAAAATGATTTTAATATGTATCTGGAATTTTAATATGTATTCTGATGATTCTGATTCTGGTCCTATCATATTAAAATGATTTAATAAAATGTTAGGAACGATAAGTTTTATTAATGGAATTGCTTATTGTGAAAACGGGATTTATTAAATCTGGAATTTTTGGAAATCTGGAAAAATAGTATTTTCTGAAAAATCATAATTTTTAAGTTTAAAAATAATTTTTGGATATTTATACGTAAATCGTTTGGTAATTACTATTTTTATTAATCGTTATTGTCGAGATTAGACGATTAACGAGAAAACCCTTTTAAAAACCAAGTCTAATTATTATGTAAAATTTTCTTTTCTGGACAGAATGTCCATAAATATATTTTATCCATTTTACATAATTTTTTTACTATTTGTAAAAGTCTTTAATTAATAGTAACGATTTTTGGACAAATTACGATTTATCGTTAAAATGCTTCGTCTTACCTAAAAGATTTATTTTTCCAGCTATTTTGAAAATATTTAAATCTGAAACTTTAAGAGTTAAATCATCCCTTAACATACACTAAATATATTCATTGGTTTAATTAAATAAAAGACGTTAAAAGATTTAATTTAATAATTGCCGTAAAATCCTATTTATAATTGTATTGTCGAAACTAATAATAATTAGGGAATTTTAGTTTCATAAATTTGTAAAACACTCTGATTAGTAGTATCAAAATGTTTAAGATAGTTTTAATCATTTTATAAATACTTTTAAGATATTTTAATAATTTAATAAACCTGATTGTTCTCGTTTTAGAAATTAATATCGTTAAGGCCGAAAGTATTAGTTTTATAAATGTATATCGTTTACTAAAAATGTTGAATTAGTATAAACTTGTTGGAAAAGTAAGAGAGAAGAGAAACTAGAGAGAGATAAATGAATGAGAGAAATCAGAGAGGTGTTTATTCATTCCATCAAGGGCATATATATAGTACATGGTACATCTAGGGTTACATCATACTGTGCTATAAGGCCCGATGGACATCCACATATTATGTTTCATAACACTCCCTCTTGGATGTACATCACTAAAGAAAATGCCTCGTTAAAACCTCGACTAGAAAACAAACTCAGTGGGAAAAACACTAGTGAAGGAAAAAGAGTACATAAATCTTCATACACGCATAACAGACTGCCTCATTAAAACTTTTCCATGGAAAACCCAGTGGGACAAAACCATGGCTTAGGAAAAAGAGTACATCGCGTGGTTACTCCTCTGATAATTACACAACTTGATATTTAATGAAAATAATTCATGTCTTCGTGGAACTTCACGACAACGTTGAAATGGATTGAAGTAACTGACAAACTTGGTATCTTCAATCAATAGAAATCTTTGATAAATTTAGTATCTTATTTCTTCGGAGCTTGCAATCTGGACATAGTCATTTATGACTCCTTGATGTATAACCAAATATGTATCTCGTCATTAAAATTATGATGATCATAACCATAGCGTATTAACACGTCTATAGCGCTACCTCGTTAAAAACTTTGCTAGGAAAAACCAAATGGGACAAAAACCTAGTCGAAGGGAAAAAGTGTGTAGCTAACATTATTTCTCAACTGACTATTTTTAGGAGAATCAATCAATCCGATTTTATCTTAAATAATAATTGATCTTTCTTGTCATTGTACGGATTGACATACTTATTGTAGCATTAGACCACATTATTTTCCAACTATTATGGCGCTTCTGGACCATAAATTATTTTCACAGGACACGAAATTTAATCATTGTATGATTTCTCATACGCTCAAACTTCAAGCTGAGACAATGAAACCATGCATTCACACCATATCACATTCATGTTGAATGCTCTCATAAATACACTTACGTGTAGAGGTTCATATATACTTAATCACGAGTTTTTCAGGAACTCATTCGATCAACCACTATCATGTGCTGATAATTTATAATATAAGCTCCTTACTGGAATACTTATCAATCTAGGAGTATGATTTCCTTTTAAACATATATCCTGCAATATATAACAATAATAATCTCGTGCATGCATGTAATACGAACAATGCCTTATAGTGTATATATTCTAAATTAATGCAATGATGTAATCTTAACTAATATGCAAGGATAAAATAACTATATTACATGCACATGAGACTCATATGCAAACTGTACAGTATATTCATGAATATTCATAATTGGATTGACTTCATGTCAATACGTGGACTTTAAGTCCATGAGCTCAATATTAACCATAGATTGTACGTCAACAATCAAAATGGATTTTTTTTATAAGATCCCTGTTAAAGTCCAATGCGCGCAACTATATTCGGTTCTACGAATTAATATATCGATATAATTTCATCGTCAGTACTGTTTAGTGATATCTGAATCTGAATATATATGGTACCCATCTTTTCATATATGCTATCTATTATCATCAGATATCAATGCCACTTCGGGACATATTATTTCATTACTCTTTACGAGTACCAACTGCGCATGCTTGCCATTTTCTTATAACAAATGAACCGATTATGACCCTCACACTATATCCTGTGTGATTATTGAAAATTTGGCAAGAATCTCAATATTCATTACATCTACTATTCACGACTGATCTATAGCTCGCTACACCACAAGGAGGGTGAATCTGTCTATAGTCAAATAATACATTTCAATGTATAACATATTTAATAAGGTAATCAAGCTGATATATCATCATATACATCATCATAACACAATGATCAAATCATTATTCATATTTCATGAACCTCTAACTGATGTATTTCATATTCATCAAAACAAGTCTCTGAACTTCAGGTTCAGTTGGCATCAACATTACTTGTTTGTTTTTACCAGCTTATCCTTATCAATCTCCCCCTAAAGTGGTAAAAACTATCATTACTTGACAGATTTAAAGAGCAATATCCACCTTAAAAATTATCTAATATTTCATAGACTTTATCAAATGATTCTATTCAATATAATAATATATTTGGGAGCTCAACTTAACGCAGTTGGTTTTCCACGTGCTGAATTAAAATTGCTCATTTGGGAGATCACCATATTCACATAATATTTACATTGTAAACTTTGATTACATGAACTACTTGTAAAATTCTCTGTGACTATACGTCACATAATTAAAACCTTAAAGGTCAATCGGATATGGACATTCATCTCCATTATCCAACTACGAGTAGTATTAAGATCTCCAATATTTCACATACTCAATCTCAGTGTATTGTCTTGCCTTAAATATAATTTTAATGGTACACTAGAGAGTTTGATCAGCACGCCCATTAAATTCTTTCAAGATAAACGTCGGGTTTATCGAAACGGGAGTAAGAAGAACCCGGATGGCCTCAATTTGTCACTTTTTTTTTTTAATATTTTCGTGTCAAATTTACTAGTTGACCGATTCTCATCCTGCTAAACTTCTGTCTAGCTACATTTAATCATATGTGCACACTAATTTTATTTAGTCATATGACCATAGCAAATGATAGTGACATGGTGTCTAATACAATAGCCAAGACCCGTCAATATTCCTTTCTGGAAAATATATTACTCTTAGAGTAATTTAATTCCATGTGATAATAATAACTGTAAATTGATCATTAATCAACTAATCATTTATTTCACCATATAAATACATGGTCGCATTATCACATTGTCTTCACAAGATATTCTGATCTTTACTATACCGTTTCCGGTAAAAATATTTGAGTTGTTAAATAAACACATAATTAAAATATTCACCTTCTTGCACTTATTCAGTGTCGGTGACATATTTTTCATCACTTAATCAATATTTTATTCGATGCCATATTCGTTTCACGAAATATTGGTCGTTAATCAAATATTTTGTTCATGTCATATCCATTACCAGGAAAAATGACTATTAATCACCTATACGAGACTCACGATTTTAATATCGCATTAATTTGCTCAACCATGACCATTCGCTTCAGGAAATTGTTTATATTATTTTAATACGAATATCAACTGTTAAAAGTATTTCATACTTTGCAAACATCCGTGAATAAACATCAAGTTTATTCTTAATTTTGATACTTAAAATAATATTCGTTTACACGCAAAACGAAAATTTGTAAGACACCGTGAATGTCACGTTACTGTTTCAATACTGGTCAACAATTCAACACTATGATTTCTCATCATAGGTTCAGTATATGTAAGTACTATGAATTTCAGGTCATAGTGTGCGTGTCAAAATTCCAACTCGTATATAATCTTTCTTTCTTTTTTTTGGTAAAATGTAAATGTATTATAAGTGCCAAATGATGGGCATAGCCCGATTACATCAATAGTTTATCAATCAGGTTTTTGTCCCTCGCAGAGGTGACACAAGTATCAGAAAAAGCTAATCGAAATTCTTTCTTAATAATCGATGCAATGTATTCCGGCTTCATGAGGTAATTATCGATCCGAGCTTTATTCCTTTGCGACCAGATATTGTAGATCACAGCGTTCAAGATGCCATTGACTATAGCTCGACGAGTAGCCGAACCTCTCCTCGTTTCCCTCCAATTATCGATATTGACCTGGGGAAATTGGATTCCAGTCCATTCACTGGTTAAACGAGTAACCCGCCTGCTATATGGACAATCGAAGAAAAGGTGGCTGACAGTTTCGGGCTCTTCATCACAAATACAACAATTGTCCACATTAGTCACACCAAATTTAGCCAATTTCGCACGCGTGATCAGCCTGTCGTGCTGAATCATCCAAGAAGTGAACTGGTGTTTCAGATTCGTCCAAGTATTCCACACATATAAATGCCATTTCACCTTTGGAGCAGGAACTCTCAGATAATCGTAACCTTTCCTGATGGTATACATTTCCAGGGGTTCATTTTTCCAAGTTTCATTCATATAAGCATCCGTAAATAGATCTTTGGTCTTGCATATTTTCTTCCAAGTCCACGGGGTATCAGCGGGCGGAGCATAGTCCATCCAAGACGTGGATTTCAAGTAAATGTGACTGACCCAACGTACCCAAAGCGTCTCAGCCTTAATATGCACCCACCAAGCGAGCTTACCAATGGCAGCTCGATTCCAGGTCGCTTCATCCTTTATTCCCAATCCTCCTTCCTGAAATGGTCTACAGACCTTCTCCCAATCAACATTTGGAACTCTTTTATACTCCGTGCCTCCGTCCCATAAGAAATTTCTGCACAAGCTTTCAATATTCTTAGTAACGGACGCCGGAAGAATGAAAATCGTAGCCCAATAAGTGTGTAAGGACTTCAGTACAGCCTTTACGAGGACAAGTCGGCCAGCATATGAAAGTTTCCTAGCTCCCAGAGATCGTATCCTGTCCATAATTTTATCTATCAACGGCCTGCAATCCTTAGCATTCAATTTAGTTGATTTAACCGGCACCCCAAGATATTTGAAAGGTAAGCAGCCTTCAACACACCCTGAAATCAGGGTAATCTCATGTCTAGTAGCATCATCAACTCCATTAAAATATACATTCGATTTACCCGGGCTCATCGTAAGACCAGAGGCAGCCGAAAAAGTCGCAAATGTCCTGAGAAAGACCATCATAGAGGGAATGTCGCCTCTGCTGAACAGTAGGAGGTTGTCCGCGAACATGAGGCTAGACAGCTTGAGGGGAGAGCAAATTGGGTGGAATTTGAATCCCATAGTGGCTGTAGTGTGCGCTAATAGCCTCGTCAGGTATTCCATGCATATCGTGAACAGGAGCGGAGAAAGTGGGTCTCCTTGTCGTAGGCCTCGTTTGCCTTTGAAGAACCCAAAACAGTCCCTGTTGATCGATAAGGAGTAAGATGCAGTAGTCACGCATTCCATAATAAGATACGAGAAGTCCTCGGGGAAATTCAATGCCTTAAGCATTTGGTTAAGAAAGCCCCATTCGACCGAGTCATAGGCCTTCTGCAGGTCAATTTTAAAAATACATCGTGGAGAGACAGATTTCCGACCATATAGCTTAATTAGATCTTGGCAAATCAAGATATTTTCTACGATATTCCGTCCCTGGATGAAGCCACCTTGAGCGGGAGAGATGATACTTGAAAGTACCTTAGCTAGCCGTCTGCACATAATCTTGGATATAATTTTATAAGTTATATTACAGCAAGCTATAGGACGAAATTGTTGTACTGTTTGAGGTTTCGCAACTTTAGGAATCAGAGTAATGGTTGTACAGTTCAACTGTTTGAGCATCCTGCGATTCTTGAAGAATTCATGGACAGCCTCGTAAACGTCAGTCCCAATGGTATCCCAACTCGTCTTAAAAAACTTACTAGAATAAACATCTGGACCCGGTGCCTTGTCATTAGGGATCCTGAACACAGTCTCCCTGATCTCCTCATTCGTCACAGGAGCACGAAGAATAGCATGTTGCTCATCTTGACAAATGACTCCTTGCTGTACAATCTGAATGTTAACATCAGTAGTAGCATGCGAAGAACCCAACAGTGTTTGATAAAACTCCAGAAATCCCTGCTGTATGCTATCAGGCTCGTTGTGAGTATTCCCATGTTGATCCGTAATTTGTTGAACTGCATTCATCGCCCTTCTATTCAGGATCACACCATGGAAATAAGCCGTATTAACATCTCCCTCTTTCATCCAATGGGCTTTGGCCTTCTGACGGAGGTAGATATATTGAAGTTTCTCTAATTCCTTACACTCCTCATGAGCTGAGTATTCCATCTGCATCAAAGAGATATTGCCCGGATCAGAGATTAGGGCCTTTTGGCAATCCAAGAGGTTAACTTTGGCAATATCAGCCTTAATCTCCACATCCGAGAAGCATCGCCTATTAAGCACTTTGAGATGAGGTTTAAGTGCTTTGAGTTTTTGGACAAGAATATACATCCTCGTTCCCTCATAAATCTGTATCCACTGTGCTTGAACAATAGATTCATAAGTATGAAGGGAAGGCCACATATTGGAGAATTTAAATGACCTTTTCTTATTTGGTTGAGCTTGCACAGATTGAATGAAGCATGAAGTATGATCATACGTACCCTTAGGAAGAAACGCAGCTTGCAAATCAGGGAACACACTTTGCCAATCATGGTTGATTAGGACTCTATCAAGTCTCGAATACACCCTGTCCTCTGGTTTCTGTTTGTTACTCCAGGTGTAATAGGCACCAACCGACGGACAATCAAGTAAGTCACAATAGAGGATGCAATCTCTGAAATGCTCAGCCGCAATATGACTGAAACCCCCACCTAGTCTTTCCTTAGGCACAAGAACGCAATTAAAATCCCCCCAACAGCCCAAGGATCTCTCATTGAATCAGCAATATTGCTTAACTTCTGCCACAATGGGGTCCTTTCATCAGTCCCATTGAATGCATACACCATATTTATGTGAAAGGACTTCTAAGACATATTATCCATCACCCTCAGATGGATGAATTGCGGATCATAGGTAATAATATTCACATTGAACTGAGCATGATCCCACCCAACCCAAATTCGACCACCAGGATGGGTGTGAGAATTCGTTGTTAAACTCCAATTATTGAAAACCAACATAGCACTACTCTGATTTTGAGGTTTAATTTTGGTTTCAAGTAACGCAAACAGCCCTACCTTATTAGCCAACAAAAAATTATTTATAGACATTGGTTTTTGGCTCTTATTCATACCTCTAACATTCCATATAGTAATTCTCATTTATTCCGAGTTCGAGTAAGTATCCTCATCCCATCCTTACTCGGGGTTGAACTCCTTGCAAGAACATCCTTAAACGAAGGGCTTGAAGGAGCATCATTATCCTGAGTTTTATGGTGATCCATCAATTGCTCCTTACCAGGTGGTTCTGGTTCCTTCTGAACAGGATCCACCAGGCTCCCACCTACATCAGAAGCATTATCAACCATCAATGGACTCATAGCATTCTCGTCCTGTACTGAGATTTCAATCTCTTTCTCCTGATCAGGCTTGAAAGCAGCAGGCTGTGAGTCCTCTTTCCTCTTCCAGATAAGAGTCTGCTTCTTAGGACCCTGCTTAGGTTTGAGAACAACCTGTTTAGCTTTCCTGCAATGCTCCGCTTCATGTCCCAATCCTGAGCACCTCGTGCATTTAGTTGGTTTCCGTTCATATTCCAATGGTACTTCAACAAGCTGCCCCTTTTCATCTCGAAATCTGACATGGTTAGGAAATTTTTGGTCCACTGTAACCTCAACAAGAACTCTGGCAAAACCCAGCCTAGTTTTGCTTACAGTAGCTTGATCACTCTAAATGTATCTCCCAACCCTACCTGCAATCTTAGGTAAGCTATTACCCCAAAACTTAAGCGGAAGTTTGTGAATACGAATCCATGTTGGAACGCACTTCACTTCTTCTTTCTCAAGATCTATATCCGGTTGCCAACACTTGATGATCACAGGCTTGCCATCAAACAGTTGCGTACCTGCTTGTACGACTGTTTCTTGCATTTGCTTAGTTTGAAACCGCACCAGAAAAACGCCATTGGGAAGAAACAAAATAGAATCAATGACATTGATTGGGGGTGGGCCGCCTGACAATCAACTGCCTGCTATGCAGGCCCCGGGGCAATTCCTGTCGGAGAGTCGAAAGACCAGCCCCCGGCAAGAACCAAGAACAAGGCGTGAAAACGATAAGTTGGCCGTCAGCTGCCGAGAGCGCCGGCCAATGCAGCCTGCCAAGGCTTGGCAGCCCCCCACTTGGAGACTGTCTGCCCTGGGGAAATCCCTGGCCGACAGGGCCATGAACCCCAGGGGCCCTCCTGTCATTTTGCCTAAGGTAATTGGGAATGGATGGATGGGAAGCCGCCACTTGTCACTCTCCCATCCAACCATTCCTCTTTCTCTTCTCTCTCTTGTGGGAAGGTATAAATACCTCCCCATTTCCCACATGAGAGGGGTTGGATTTTCTCTCTCGAGACTCTTGCTCTTAAAACGCCGCCTAGTTCCTCACGAGCTAGGTTCGTAAAGGCATTCCACGGACTGACTTAGGCATCGGAGAGGGTTTCCTCGGACAACCTCCGAGGCCCTGTGCGTTCACTGTGCAGGGAGCAGGCCGCTTTCCGCCGGGGAAGTCCGATTTCAGGAGTGAGAGGAAAGGGAGATCAAGAGAATCAAGCAGTTAATTATCCGTAATCAATCCAATTGTACCATCCGGATTCTGAGCCGGGTGAATTGTTTCCGTAACCGGAACAATTTGGCGCCGTCTGTGGGGAACTTACGGTTGTGCTCACGAGTTACCCACTAAAATCAACCACTCATAACCACAAAAATTAAACACAATCATGCCAGAAATCGTTGATGACAGTACAGGAGCGGGTCCGACGGTCCCTCCGGTGACCCCCCTGTACGGAATGCCGCTGTTGGAGAGGGTCCCTCCTGCCACAATCCTCGGGGTAGAGGGAACCAATCCTCTCGGTAGATCTAACACTGCTGTGACACCCGAGCTGGGGGCACGCCCTGGACGTGCTCTTAACCTGACCCCAGCTCAGATGGCACAGGCAGCCGCGTTCTTCTCTGCGATGCTGGATCAGGAGTTCACGCCGGAGGACCTGGTGGGCAGGGTCGCCTCAGCTCCTAGGCAGCCGTCCCCAGGCAGCAGGGACGAGGCCGGGGGCACGAGGCGGACCGCCGCCAGAAACGCTCAGAGAAAGGCGAGGAGAACAGCCCAAGTGTATACGCATGTGCAGAGGCGCATTACCACTGACAAACCAGGATCACCTGCCCAGCAGGCGGTCTCTATTCACACGACAGAATCGGCGTCTGGAAGGCAGGGAGGCTTATCTCAAGGACTACAGGATCGCATGAGACCCAGAGAGCCTGTGTCAAAACGCCTAGGAGAAAGGCCAGGCGGAGTTTTCTCCAGGTTAACACCTGCGGCCAAAGAACAGTCAGCCCCCGGCTTATCGCAAAGCTTGCAATCCAGACTCAACCGAGGACAACCGCTCGAATCCAGGTACCATCAGGGTGAAAACCTCTGCCACTCCCAGAGGAAGAGGCCCAGACAGACCTCCTCGGGAACAGAGGACGAAGCAGCTAGCAGGCCGCCGCCGAGGCACCGCTCCCCCAGTACGAGGAAACCAACCCATAAACAATGGGAATCTCATGGTAACCAGTCTGGGGAGAGCAGGTCACGACTGGTGGGCAGGCCTACGAAAACCCCATTGCACCCTGAGGTACAAGAGTACCCCATTCCAAAAATCAAAATGCCCACCATCAAATTTGACGGGACGACGGACCCTGAAGACCACCTGGCAGCCTTTGAGAGTCACATGGGCATGTATGATGTAGATGACGCCATCTGGTGCAAAGTTTTCCCTACCACCTTGGTGGGGCTTGCGCAGGGGTGGTTCAGAGATCTCCGCCAGGGGTCAATCAGGTTCTTCATAGATTTGGCTGAGATCTTCCTTGAGCAGTATGCTGGAAACAAGAGAAGACGTCTCACCCGTTTCGATCTCATGACCTTGAAACAAAAGAAGGGCGAAAGTGTGAGAGAATACATGAGAAGATTCGATCTATCCTACCAGCAGGTTAGGGAGATCGACGATTCCACCGCCGCCTACGCCCTGACAATCTCCCTACTTCCAGGGGAAATGAAAAATCAGATGATCAGGGCTCAGCCAGAAAACTTGGCCATGGCCAGAAAAATCGCCGAGGGGTTCATTCTGCAGGAAGAGTTCCACGGCCTGACGGACACCCCTGCAGGCCAAGCAAAGCCTCAAGGGGGACCGCAGGGTGGAAGGGGCAGAGGTGAACCAGGCAAGCAAAAAGAGGAGGGAGACACTCCCAAGAGAGAACGCCCAGTCTACCAACCCAGATTCGATAGTTACACCGCTCTGAACAAGTCCAGGGCGGAAATCTTCGAACTGGAAAAAGAAACTGCCAAATGGAACCGTCCAAGCAAACCTCGCAGCCCAAAAGGCGACCCAAAGAAGTTCTGCACTTTCCACGACTGTATTGGCCACACCACTGAAGAATGCCGTCACCTGAAAGATGAGATTGAGAAATTAATCAGGAACGGATGGTTGGCCAACTACGCAGCTAAAAACAAGTCTCAGAAAGAAGTGTCTGAGAAACCCGAGGGGTCTGCGCAGAACCGGATGATAATCCACGTGATTTCAGGGGGCACTGAGGGCCAGCTCAGTCGAAGAAGTCAAAAAAGGCAAATGCGCGAGCTGAGAAACCAGATCTGTTACGCTGAGAAAGAAGGGAGCCCAAAGGGAGTGACACTAAGCATCACCCCTGATGATGCAGGGCGGGTGATATATCCGCATAGTGATCCTCTGGTGCTGTCCTTAGAAATCAGCAACCATATTGTGCGAAGATGTATGGTAGACACAGGTGCATACACAAATCTTTTGTACAAGGATGCTTTCGAAAAAATGGGCCTGGAAAAAAGGCATCTACGGCCTGCTCCCGGATCCCTGTATGGATTCAGTGAGGCCGGCGTGCTGCCCATGGGCGTCATCGACTTGCCCGTCACCTTCGGGGAAGGTTCCGCAGCCAGAAATGTCAGGGCAACCTTTGTTGTTGTGGACGCAAGGTCTGCCTATAATGCCCTGATTGGCAGGGCCACGCTGGATGAAATCGAGGCCGCAATCTCCATCAGAGCTCTCACCATTGCATATGTCACAGACTTCGGGCTGGAAGGAAAGATACATGGGGACCAGGAGTCAGCTAGACAATGCTACTCTGTGGCCCTACAAGAGCATGAGAAGGACAGGAAAGGAAAAAGAAAAGCTGACAGTTCCCCCTGCAGGGAAGGCGAAGTCCCAGTTGAGCACCCGATTCCCGACCGCCTGGAACCGGGAGGCGACAGCATGCTGGTGGACTTAGAACCAGGAAGACAGGTCCTGGTAGGAACAGGCTTGGAGGAATCCTACCAGGCCGAACTGGTCAAACTTCTGAGAGAAAACAAGGACGTGTTTGCCTATTCCGCAGACGAAATGCCCGGCGTTGATCCCTCATGCATCGTTCACAAGCTGAACGTAAGCACGGATGCTCGCCCTGTAAAACAGAAGAAACGAAACATGTCTGCAGAAAAAGACGCAGCAATCAAGGAAGAAATTGACAAACTCTTGAAAGCAGACTTTATCGAAGTCTGCGACTACCCGGAATGGCTGGCAAATGTTGTTATGGTCAAAAAGTCATCTGGAGCGTGGAGAATGTGCGTCGACTTTACGAACCTAAACAAAGCCTGCCCAAAGGACTGCTATCCGCTCCCTCGGATCGATCAATTGGTAGACGCCACTAGTGGCTACACCATGCTAAGCTTCTTAGACGCCTTCTCAGGCTACCATCAAGTATACTTATGGCAGCCGGACAGGGTGAAGTGCGCGTTCATCACTAGTTCGGGCACGTACATGTACAAGATGATGCCCTTCGGGCTCAAGAATGCGGGAGCTACGTACCAGCGTCTGGTTGATAAAGTGTTTGAGAAGCAGAAAGGTAGAAACATCGAAGCTTATGTTGACGATGCCATCGTAAAAAGCAGGGAAGACAAGGAACACCTGACAGACTTGCAGGAAACCTTCAGTTCTCTGCGCACTTACAAAATGAAACTGAATCCGAAAAAGTGCACGTTTGGAGTCCGCTCCGGAAAATTCCTAGGATTCTTGGTCAGTTCTCGGGGTATTGATGCCAACCCAGAAAAAATTCAGGCGGTTCTGGACCTCCCTGAGCCCAAGACCATCAGGGACATCCAGCGCCCGACGGGACGAATGGCCGCCTTGGCACGATTTATTGCCCGGTCAGCTGACAGAGCCACTCCTTTTTTCAAAATTCTGAAAGGAAACAAACAGTTCAAATGGGAAAGCGAGCAGAGAGAAGCCTTCGAGCAACTGAAGGACCATCTTAAGAGGCTCCCTACCCTGGCAAGACCAGTAGCAGGAGAAAAACTTTTTCTCTACATCGCAGTAACTAACATAACCGTCAGCGCAGTCATCCTGCGGGAAGAAGCAGGCACCCAGCAACCTATATACTTTGTGAGTCATGCGCTGGGGGCAGCTGAGAAGAATTATCCTATGGTTGAAAAGGCTGCCTACGCGGTCATAATCGCAGCCCGGAAGCTCAGACCTTATTTTGACGCGCATCCAGTCATTGTCCTCACCGATCAACCCCTGGAAAAAGTGTTGGAAAAATTCGAAAAATCAGGAAGATTGTTGAAATGGGCAATTGAACTGAGTGGGCTGGGTATATCTTACCAGCCGAGAACAGCCATCAAGGCCCAAGCCCTGGCAGACTTTTTGGCTGAGTGCTCCCACTCAGGGGAAGAGGAAGCCCCTGCCCAGGAGTGGGTCGTACACACTGATGGGTCCTCCACGGCCAACGGCGCAGGCGCAGAAGTTGTATTAACCAGCCCAGAAGGGACCGACTTTGAGCATGCTCTCAGATTCGTCTTCCCAGCATCAAACAATGAGGCTGAGTACGAAGCAGTACTCGCGGGCGTCAGGTTAGCTAAAGCTGCAGGGGCGGAGCGAATTATCTTGGCGACAGATTCCCAACTCATCGCCAACCAGATTAATGGAGAATACGAAGCCAGAGACCAAGCGATGGCCGCATACCTAGAGATGGTAAAAAGAGAGCTATCCGGCTTGAAATCATACGAGATCAAACAAATTCCCCGATCACAGAACAACAGAGCAGATGCCCTGTCAAAACTGGCAAGCTCCAGTCTGCAGGACATCCGGAGGTCGGTATGGGTTGACGTTTTACACGAAAGGTCTACTAATCCTGGTCAGGAAATTAACGCCATGGAAGAAGAACCAGAAAGCTGGATGACCCCCTTCGTCCAGTACAAGAGGCACGGTGTCCTACCACCAGATCCATTGCAAAGAAGGAAGGTACAGGCTAAAGCAGCCTGGTTCATATTCATTAATGGAGAGCTCTACAAAAAATCTTTTACTTATCCCCTGCTTAAATGCCTACGGGCGGATCAGGCCGCTGAAGTATTGGATGATATCCATTCAGGAATTTGTGGACATCACATCGGCGGGAGGTCGCTGGCCCACAAGGCCCTCAGGGCAGGCTACTACTGGCCTACCATGCTGGCAGATGCCAGGAGCCTGACCCAGAAATGCAGAAAATGTCAACTCTTCGCCCCGTCGATCCATGCCCCGGCCCAGGAGCTCAGGCCAATCCTATCTCCCATTCCCTTTGCTCAATGGGGGATGGACAGTCTAGGGCCCTTCACAGTGGCCACAGGGGGCAGAAAATTTTTGATAGTCGCCATAGACTACTTCACCAAATGGGTGGAGGCTGAAGCAGTGCCCAACATCACTGAGCCGGCTGTCCGAAAGGTAATCTGGCGAAATGTCATTACCCGGTTCGGTGTACCGAAGATGCTAGTGTTCGACCACGGCAGGCAGTTCGATAATGACCCACTAAGGATCTGGCTAGAAAGCCATAACATCTCAGTCGCCTACTCAGCTGTCTGTCACCCTCAAACCAATGGACAGGCAGAAGCAGCCAACAAACAAATTCTGAATGGCCTGAAGAAAATGGTGGATGACTGCAAGGGTAGGTGGGCTGATGAACTCCCCAGCATACTCTGGTCCATCCGAACTACCAGGAAGGAGTCTACAGGCCAGACCCCATTTGGCTTGGTGTACGGAGCAGAGGCTTTATTGCCGATTGAGACAAGGATTCCCTCTCTGCGTTCCCAACTGTACAACCAGGCTGAGAATGAAGCTGCGATGGTCGAGGCCCTGGACCTGATAAGCGAGCTAAGAGAGGAAGCCGGTACAAATATCGCTGCCTACCAGCAGCGAATGAGGAAAGCCTTCAATAGCAAAGTCCGGCAGAGGAGCTTTCAGGTGGGCGAGCTAGTCCTAAGAAAAACGCAGGCAACTGGAAAATCAAGAGAGCATGGGAAACTAAGTGCCAATTGGGAGGGCCCATACCAAATAACTCAGGTTTTGGGTCCAGGCACGTACAGGATATCCAATCTAGAGGGACAAGAGCTGAGCGCTCATTGGAATGCAGATACGCTGAAAAAATACTACGTCTAAGCAGAATCGTAGGCAGTTTTCACTTTTACAGTAAAAAGGCGGAGGACGATCAAAAAAAAATGTCGACGGCTCCGACCACCCCAATGTCAAAAGAATTTTTAAAAAAAAAAAAGAAATGAGAAGATACAGATTTATACTCGTTGTCTGTTCACTCTTTCACAAACAAACGAGCAGGGGGCAATAGGGGGAGGCCCCCCTGTTGCCAAAATCAGGAAAGGTGAACCCCCCAACGCAAAAATGCTACCCTGCTTGCCTCTGGGCAGACAGGAGGCAAGCCCCCTGGACTTTGAACGAAAAGCCAGGGTCAGGCCGAATCAACAAGGACTGGGGGCAGGCCCCCCAACCTTGTATAAAAAAAACGCAAATGCTACCCTGCTTGCCTCTGGGCAGACAGGGGGCAGGCCCCCTGGACTTTGAACGAAAAGCCAGGGTCAGGCCGTATCAACAAGGACTGGGGGCAGGCCCCCCAACCTTGTATAAAAAACGCAAATGCTACCCTGCTTGCCTCTGGGCAGACAGGGGGCAGGCCCCCTGGACTTTGAACGAAAAGCCAGGGTCAGGCCGTATCAACAAGGACTGGGGGCAGGCCCCCCAACCTTGTATAAAAAACGCAAATGCCACCCTGCTTGCCTCTGGGCAGACAGGGGGCAGGCCCCCTGGACTTTGAACGAAAAATCAGAGATAGGCCATGACAGGCGCAAATCAAACATACGAGAAAAAGATCCTTAAAACGGTAATGTCATAGAAAGCAAAGGAAAATATCCTACAAACAACCCGTGGAGGGTGGAGAAATTTTACAAAGTCAGAAAAACCGAGTAGCAAAATATTACAAGAAAAACCATGAAACACTGGTTCAGCACAAGAGAATGCAGAGTTTTTATAAAAGAGAGGGGGCATCATGCGGCATCCTGGCGGGCGTTGGCGTCTGCTTCAGGCTGCCTAGTCACCCGGGCTTCGTCCTTAGCAGAATAAAGGCTCCGGAAAGTGTCCTCGTCAAAAGAAGGGAACATCTCCCCTATCACTTCCATAACCAATTCCAGAGAAGAGTTGGCGCCACTCACAAAGCTGGCACCCACTGCTTCCTCGTTCTCCGCAGCCAAGGACTCTTTCTCCTTTGCCCATTCTCCCTTGGCCTGGTCAAAAGCCGACTGTGCCTGGTCAAAAGCCGACTTTGCCTGTAACAGCTGCTCCTCCAAAACAGTCACCCTTCCCTTCAAATGCCCCATCTCAGCCAAAGATATGTTAGCACGGTCCAATGATTGTCGGCTCTCCTGCAGATCGGCCCCCAGCTTGGCAACTTCCTTCACAGCCATCTCCCCCTGCACCCTCCAGTTATCAGCCTGCCTCTTGGCCTCCTCCAGTTTGTCTTTCAAGGAGCTTATCAAGGCAGCGTCCCTCTCTACCATAGCCAGGCGGTCAGGAGGAGGAGCCCCAGGGGTAACTGTTAGCTCCTCATCGCTCAGACGGCTGAGAGCCGCCAGTTCTGCAGAGGCCAACATAACCTTGGAGGTGCGTTGGATATATTGAAGCACTTGGTGGGAAGTAGAAGTTACCATCTTTGTAAGGCGGTCAGCCAAGACAGCCCCAGAGTCAGAAAGTAGGCCCGAAACGTCCACGCTATCCCCAGCCGTGTAGTGAAACTCCACATTCTCCTCAGGGAAGGGAATGCTCGAAGGCTCGCGAGCAGGGCGTTTTGCATCCGGGGTAGAGACATCCGCCTCCAAATCCACCACATCAGCGCTGGGGGGCTCCCTCTCCCTTTTTCTCCTCACTTCCAAGGGAGTACTCTCCCCGGTCCCCTCCGAGTCTCCAGGCTGCGTTCCCTGCGAGATCCGAGGGCCGGCTGGAGAAGCACCCTGCTTCTGGCCAGGGGAAGGAGTAGCCCCTGAGGTAACCTCCGCTTCCCCCTCATGAGTGCTGGGAGTAGGAGTCGCCGGCTTCGACGAAGGCAGCCGGGGAGGAAGGGGCAATCTTCGACCTGCGGCGAAGTCTTTCACAAGCTTCATCAGGGCCTTACTTCCTTTCTTAAAGTTTGGCGGAAGAGAAGGGCGCTTTGAAAGAACGTGCAATTCCTCGCTCAGGCCTAACCTTCTGACCTGCTTCTTGGTCCAGGTCCAAGAGTAGGAATCTGCAGAAAAGGAGAGGCGGTCATTTAAAAAGCAGGGAGAGATAAAATCTCTGGAAAACCGCGACAACAAGAAAACCCTAGAACTACCTTCAAGGCCACGAATCAGGCCCATGGGAAGTAGGTACTCGTCAGTAGTGATAAGCTCCGCGTGAGGGAGCCAGAAAACAGGGCAAAAGTTCCCATGTTTGTCCGCCACGATCTCAAATTTTTTAATCAAAATCTTCTCCTTGTCGGTCAGCCTGACTTCCAGAGCCTTCCCCCCGACGCGAGGATGATACTCCTCACGTGTCTCCATGCGAGTGTGGACATGATTCCTAAAGTGCCTGGGAATTTTCCACCCCGTCGCACTATGGACATATACGAAGTTGTTTTTCCAATCTTTGAGACTGCTCAGGGGTGGCCATACCAGGGCGTATTTTTTCTGTCTCAGCAGAGACCAGTAGCCAGGGGAGCCATCCCCCCCTGATGAAGACACCATTTGAAGGCCAACCATGAAGCGAAGGGCGTCGATGTAGGGCCCTTCACCATGGAACAGGCAGGTCCAAGTGTAAGCCACTAAAGCCCTAATGGCTGTGGCAGTCAGCTGAGCGATGGCGACGTTCATCCTCCTGAAAGTATCTTCCAGGAAGGGATGCAACGGAAATCGCAGGCCAAACTCTAGGGCCTTATGAAAGACAGCTACACACCCATCTGGGGGACAACATACGGTGTCTTTTTCCCCAGGGATCACCACAGTATACCCCTCCCCAAAGTTATAAAACTGCTCGATGGCCCTAGCTGCGTCGCATTCCAAGAGCAGGTCCCTATTTTTGGCCTCGGGGTAGGTCTGTAAGGGAATCACGTACTTCTCCTTGTCTAAAAAATAGGTCCTCCCTCTCTCCCTGCGGATGAGAGGACCGGCCACCCTGGCAGGGTCCACCTCCAGGGCTTCATCGTCAGAATCGATCACATCGAAGGGAGCTGGGTCAGGTGACTCAGCCCCCTCTCCCCTATAATCCTCTCCCTCCCGGGGGCCAACCCTGGAGGAAGAGGCTACGTCACGACGACCGCCGTCGCCGCCGCTAGTCCCTCCGAGCAAAGAATCAAAGGAAAGGGGGCGGGCTCGCGACATTTAGGCTATAGAAGGGAAGAAAAGAAGCGAAAGATTCAAAAAAGGAAAAAAAGGGTTCTAACCTAAAAAACGCCGGTGAGGTTATCAAAGACGGCGACAAGAGATGATCCTTGCTCCTCCAAGAAAGAAACGCTCGATCAATGAAGGGAATTCAAGAAGTGTTAGGGGGAGTAAGAGTGTCAAGAAAAGTAAAAGAAAATAATGAAGGGAGAGATGGGTTTTTATATAAGGGCCCAAAGAAGTTCGAAAGGTTGAACCCCTGACAAAACCTGCGAAGACTTTCCACGTGTCACGCGCTGAACACCGACTGCTCACCTTTTTCAAGAAGGGCCTCGGTAAACGGAAACGTCAGAAAGAAAAGTCAATCAACGACTCCATTCAAAAAAAAAAAAAAAAAAAAAAAAAATCAAAATGCGCAAAATATCCACTTCATTGAAAACACCGCAAGCGGAAAGTACATCATAAGACATGCATGAAAGAAAAATTACATAAGGCTTGGAAAAATCCCAGCCTGACAGAAACTAAAGGCCCTGCCGCGTAGGCCTAGTCGTCCCCCAAATCTGGAGAGTAATCTCCAGGACTGCCTGGGCTCCCGAGAGCCGAACCCCAGTCCCAACTTCGGGAATCCAGAAAGGGGTCAGTTGCAGCCCCATCCTCGTCCCTATCGCTCAGGCAGCCGAGGCCCTCACTGTCGTCAGAATCACGGCTGC
Source organism: Agrostemma githago (assembly GCA_958450325.1). Taxonomy (NCBI): domain Eukaryota; kingdom Viridiplantae; phylum Streptophyta; class Magnoliopsida; order Caryophyllales; family Caryophyllaceae; genus Agrostemma; species Agrostemma githago. Next base: position 30,894,478 of record OY288241.1, on the reverse strand, counting down.
TGTCTTCCCAATCCCTTCCAAAAGGGACAGCTCGGGACTCGTCGCAAGTGCGACAGCCTGTTTTCTTTACGGGCGAAGAAGGGCCCGACTCCAGGGAAGAGTTGGTGTCGGAGTTAGGGCCGAATTGTTCAGGGTGCAGCCATGGAAAACACTCATGGCACCCCCTATCATAGCAGCCCCCTCCCTGGGGGCAACGCCTAAATCTAGGCGCGGCAGGGGGAGATGACCTCCTGGGGCGTTTGCCCATTCTGATAGAGGTCTTCCCTCTCCTCCGGCGAAGGCGAAGTCGTGAGCAACGGCTCCGGCGAACAGTTGAATAAGCAGCTCGTGCATATCTAAGTCGCCAAAACCCCCTGAAGATAAAGGAAACATGTTTGACTCCACGGCGAACCACACTTTTCTTAATCCAAGCCATGTTTAAAATGAAGAAAATGGAGAGATTGAAAGTAGAATGAAGCACAAGTGATCAAGAAAGCTGAAGATTTTATACCAAGGTGAACTCCGCATTAATGAGCGTTCCAACCACCCTGGGAGGAGAGCCACCAATCAGAAACACCACACGTTTCCCCAAAATCCGCCCAGAAGAAAAGAGCAATCATTACGGAAGTATTCTTGCCTCTTTGCATTCCTGACAGGAACAGTACAAAGTTCCATGGGGAAGGCGCGAAGCATTAAATGCTGCGACAGACATGGAAGTCAACCCCCCTCCAAGCAAGGATCGCCAGCAGAGGAAAAGTCTTACTTCCCTCCTACTGACGAGGGCCAATTGATTGGGGGTGGGCCGCCTGACAATCAACTGCCTGCTATGCAGGCCCCGGGGCAATTCCTGTCGGAGAGTCGAAAGACCAGCCCCCGGCAAGAACCAAGAACAAGGCGTGAAAACGATAAGTTGGCCGTCAGCTGCCGAGAGCGCCGGCCAATGCAGCCTGCCAAGGCTTGGCAGCCCCCCACTTGGAGACTGTCTGCCCTGGGGAAATCCCTGGCCGACAGGGCCATGAACCCCAGGGGCCCTCCTGTCATTTTGCCTAAGGTAATTGGGAATGGATGGATGGGAAGCCGCCACTTGTCACTCTCCCATCCAACCATTCCTCTTTCTCTTCTCTCTCTTGTGGGAAGGTATAAATACCTCCCCATTTCCCACATGAGAGGGGTTGGATTTTCTCTCTCGAGACTCTTGCTCTTAAAACGCCGCCTAGTTCCTCACGAGCTAGGTTCGTAAAGGCATTCCACGGACTGACTTAGGCATCGGAGAGGGTTTCCTCGGACAACCTCCGAGGCCCTGTGCGTTCACTGTGCAGGGAGCAGGCCGCTTTCCGCCGGGGAAGTCCGATTCCAGGAGTGAGAGGAAAGGGAGATCAAGAGAATCAAGCAGTTAATTATCCGTAATCAATCCAATTGTACCATCCGGATTCTGAGCCGGGTGAATTGTTTCCGTAACCGGAACAGACATGATGCTTCCAAATGCGTCTTATGTATCCTTCAAACACTGGCCAAGGAGGATTAGCTCCAATCACAAAGCCATAAATTGTATTCTTCCAATAGTCCAATTCATCTTTGACGTCATCCATTGTGAGTTGAAGAACCTCCTCTGGCTCATCCTCGACAATATGCATGATCTTACGTCCATGCCTATCGAACCAGTCTCCCATACAATCATCATCATTGTTCATATCTTTCCCTGGTTTTGTGATGATCTCAGCCCCATTAGCAACTGAGAAATCATAGGGCGCAATTCCAATGATGGAATTCACGCTCCCATGCTTACTAGCGTTGTCTACATCAGGCCGAGTTTTCTCAATATTAGTCTCATGTTCTGAATTCGTTCCTTTCTCCTTACTCGAGTTCTTGCGCTTAGTGATGTTACGTAGGATTGAAGGTGTGACTTCCATAGCCATGGCACAGGAAACCTTGAGCCGCACACAGGTTCAATTCGCCATGGAAGGAGAGCGTTTTAGGGTTTTTTTTTAGTTCCCGGTTAGTATTCCTAATAACCAAACATTTTCTTTCTCTCATATCGAACTTCGCGTATATGAGGATCACGTGATTTTTCATGAATTATGTACTTTAATTGACCGAATTAGGCTCAATTAAGGCCGCATAATCATTAGGCTCAATTAAGGCCACAACATTTGGCTTATTTTTCTGCCATGTTCTCGACTTTCGCTTCTGATAGAGTCTTTATCAAATGTCACATCCACTTCAAGGAATGGACTCATCCAATTGAAAGAGATTCGTCGTCTTTCAATATTAATTATATTATATTATTCTACTGTTCAACTTCGGATGAAAAGGAAATTAATTCGAGGATTTCTCATGACCTCTCTTCACGATATCTTGTCTTCAGGACAATAATAAGTGGTGTTAATAAGTGGTATTAAATACGGTACAATTTCATGTACTTTACTCAAACAAGGTATAAATTTCTTCAACTTTAAAGTGATACTTATCTCGGTACAATTTCATGTACGTACTCATACAGAGTATGTTTTTCACGATACGATGCCTTTGAGGCTACATTATTTCGTTGATATCGTGTTTTCTGGGACAGTTGTATTAGCATATTCACCCAAAATAATCGTGTATAATTCAGGTATACAATTTCTTTTATGGAACTTCTGTCCAAAAAAATTTGTCACGCTACCATTATTTTCACTGCTCATAATTAAAAATTAAATAGTTTTGGAACTTCAGGTCCAAAATTATATGAGCATTCATCATATAGATATTAACATTGAAATTGATCCATAGATATATACAGTCTACGAGCTGAGACTGAATTAAATAATTAAACACCTTTTATAAAAAGGTCGAATGATAGAAAACATGTAGTCTCATATGAATACCTCGTATATTGGATTATGACCTCCAGAATAGATACATTCGTATACACAGTCTATAAGACCGATTTATCATTCATCTTCTATTAAAAGAAGAAAAATCATATCTTTGGCGTCTCTTGCCATTTTTTTCTCTTGATAATCTTATCAATATCAAACTGCATTTAAATGAGTATGTTATAAATCAGGCATAGCGAGATATTCATAATAATAAAATCAAGTTGTTCCAAATTTGAGATAATTAAATTCTTAAAAAATCAAAATAATTGGAAGAATTAGGGTTATTGCATGAGATGCTGAAATGCATATCAAATTATGCATCCACTCATGTGTGTGTACTTGTAAAAATCATGGAATATGCAAACTTAAGTAATTGACTCGTGATTGAGTTTGAGTCCAACGGATGCATAAAAGTCAAACAAAGAAATTGCTGACGCAAGATAAAAAAAACGGACGTGAATCATCAAATAATCATAAAATTTGATGAAAGTTGATCAAACTGACGCAGGATAAAGAATTGTTGAGGCATGTGCCTTAAAAATCAAATAAATTAATATGAGTATGAAGGATGCAAACTATGAACGATAATCATGAAAGTTGAGCAATCATTCATGAGGCATAAAAACCTACGAAGTATATAATCAGTCATCACGACTTATTCGTAAAAGTAAAAATAATAAAATTAGGGTTAGAGACCCATATACGGATGTTAATGAATCACCGCACTAAAAGAAGTTGGCTATCAGTAATTGATCAGCATGAACTAATTACGAAGTCGGTTATCATATGAAATTATGATACTTACTCGTAAAAGTACAAAGAAAAAAAAATAGGAAAAATAAAATTAGGTTAGAGACTCGTGCTGATAACGTGTTGGAAAAGTAAGAGAGAAGAGAAACTAGAGAGAGATAAATGAATGAGAGAAATCAGAGAGGTGTTTATTCATCCCATCAAGGGGCATATATATAGTACATGGTACATCTAGGGTTACATCATACTGGGCTATAAGGCCCGATGGACATCCACTTATTATGTTTCATAACAAAACTAATACTTTCGATATTTTGATATGATGCTATTTTTAGTAAAGTTTCTAAAAATATAAGTTTCCTAAAATGGAAAGTTTCCTCTTTTAGAATATTATGATTACTCCTTTTATCTCCATATTGTTTATAACGATTTTATCTTTCGAATATCGATAATGGCTTGGTTTCGGAGTTATGGAATAAGGACAAGTGTGGGGTTAGAGTAATATAGTCTAGGATGTACATATTTAGCATCAACTGTAAGGCTGGTGTGTCTTTATGGGGCACATTGGTTGTTGAATTGAGCATGGTTTGTGTTCAGGAGAGTATGCATTGTGCCCTTAAACTTAGATATCGCACGTGTAAGTCATGTCGGGTTGAACTGGATATGGTTTGTATCCAGGAGGGGTGTATACTACTTAAACCAGGACCTCGCTGCACGCAGTCCTGTTATAATTGAGTTGCCTAGTTAGAGACTGGATTCTGTTATGAGTTAAGTCTACAGTTCTCGAAGCTAGTTTCCAGTATTATCCTAGTGAAAGTCTGGCCTACGCTAATCCTATCCATAACGCCATTTTGAATATTTTTATTATTATCGATATAATTTGATTTGGAGGTTGGCAAATGTTTAATGTTTAATGTTTTCTTCGGAAAACTCATTTTTATTATAATGTTTCGATACGTGAAGTTTTTCACTGAAGGCTTATTCTTATGAATAATGTTTTACTGTTTTTCGTTTTTACTATTTTCATATAATAGTAATTACTGTGGACGTCCGTCCGCACCGCCCGACGCCCCGCGCGCGCCCGCGCAGGACCGACCTGGTTTTCATCGTGTGGCGGCAGCCACCCACGCGCCCCCCCCTTGCCGGGGGCCGGTTCGATCTCGCATACGGGGCGAAGTGTCGGACCTCGATTCGGATGACGATCCGAACTTGTACTAGACGGGTGCGGGCACCCGTGTTTCCGTTTGGAATCGATCGAGTCGTGGTTGTAAATGTTTAAAGGCCGATTTGTTTGGTAAGGCGACCTGTTAGTGAACTGAATTCGTTGCCAATTCGTGGAGTCGCCACCGAGTCAATTACGGGGACTCGAAAACCGTTCAAGTCAACATTGATCCCTTACCGGCTCAAAGTTGAGTGGCACAGGACCTAAAGATAAGGACTTGTACCCTTAAGCACTCCATGTCTGAAATGACTCTCATTGCCAATGGTTTCGGACATCCGAAAACCATCGATTCTGAGTAAGGGGTGAGGGTACGTATTGGGAAGCCAACATCCAATAGATAGCAACACCCAATCCCGCCCGCACTATAGCGGCCTCTACTAATCAATTGGTGGGCTGATAACCTAGTTCTTTTGTTGTGGTGGAAATGCGGTAACATCCGTTGTTTTAAACCATATATCTTTTGCTATGTCGGTTGTTTAAGGACAAGTAAGCTTTGTCGTCAAAGTAGTTGTGTTTACATTCTTTGCATGCGATTTCACGTGACAGACAGACCATGAAAAGATGCACGTAGGAGGGTAGAGAGTACTAATATTATACGTATTAGCAAGTCAGTTTTAACGCGATAATACGGATATTAATCATTCTCGTGGTATACCTTACCTTGTATTCTTCTTAAGATGCGTCGGTTCGATATTAATAGAGATGCGTTGAACCTAATAAGGTGAGCACCCGGACTATTACGAAACACGACCATCGGTTTGTTCGGTTTTAGTTATTTTACGGTTTGAATTTCGTGTTAGGTGATTTAGCATGCGATTATAAAGTCATAAAAGTAATAAATCATACGAAAAACTGTAAATGCGAACGTAAGTAAATCACATTGTGAGGAATTGCACCCTTGAAGTGTACACTAGACGGGACTCGATGCGATGCATAGATAGTTGAGAACGGATCTAGGAATTACTCGGGTCTATTTAGTGTGTTTTAGTATTTGTAGTTGAAGTTGGGACGTTATGTGTTTTAGTTAATGCTCGTGGACCTAGCGTCCACATCTAGTATTATCGTAGTGCATAGTAAAGGAAAGTGCAAATATGGAAAGTTTTGTTTAGATGACAACCTAGTGACGACTTGGTTTCAACAGGCGAATCCTCCTAGCTTGACCAGTGACTCCGGCAGAGCTCCATTACCGTTTACCCCTCCCGTGGCTACTCCGACAGAGCTTCATTACTAAGGACTTGTTCTGCGGCTAATCCAGCAGAGCTTCACTACTAGACTTGAGCAAGTCGATCACAGGCACCTTGGTATCGAGTGGGGTGCTCGAAGGTGAGGAGTAGCGTCGATGTCGTTTTTATTGGAACTACGATCGAGTGGATCATTTGCCTCGGGTGTCGGAGTGCGAGCCCTGTAACACCCCGGCCCAATCCTAGGACCGGAAATGTTAACTGCGGTAGCCCGCCAGGCTTTGTACTGGTCCCACAGACCAACACGAGTCTTTTCCAACACATTTTGTCCTCACTCATGCGCATCCCGGAAACCTTCCCAGGAGGTCACCCATCCTAAGATTGCTCCCAGTCAAGCACGCTTAACTGCAGAGTTCTTATCATGGGCAAACCAGAAAAGAAAGTGCACTTTGTTGATATGAGTAGTACTTCAAATCCCTTTAAGCAAAGCTCATAAATAGGACATCTTCAATCAATGTGGGGTGTTTCAAGCCCTTAGCGAGAGATTAGAGAGAGAAGAGAAGAATGAGAATTATGTCGAATGAATGAGGTGGAGGGGGGTATTTATAGGTGCTTTCGGCCCTCGTCGCCCATATGGACGCCTGAGTTGAGGCGCACCAGGACTCAGGCGCCTAGGCTTAGGCGCGGTGAGACTGAGACGCGTGAGGTGGGGCGGTTGGAGTTTTGAAGATACGATTTCGATACTTTTCAAAACCGAGAGGGAGGAGGATAATTCAATACTTGGGCGTTAAGGTTCCCGCGGCTTGACCTAGCGTCGTTAACGTTAGTAGGCCTCATGTGTGCATCCCGAGGTTCGCTTGCCGCGGTGCTGACTAGGTTTGAGTTTCGGGACCGACTCGACGGTCCTGATGTCGGAATTGACTCTAATTAGTGTATATGCGACCGCAACGACACGACTAAGGCTGCCATCATGTTAGTTTTAATTGTTCCGAGTAATTATTTGATCCGTTCTATGGAATACTACCTAAAACATCGCGAACCCGCGTCGCGTTCCAGTCCTATCGTCATTGGGTGCTTGTCGGGCACCTCTGCAGCCACCATGTTCAAATCTGGGTGTCTACAATTACAGTTTTAAAATCATGTTATACGGCTGGGAGAACGTTGACGTTGCTCCCCACTGATTGTGGCTGTTATGTTTTTGACATGGTAGGTATATGTGTTTCTCTTCGGGTGGGCTAGCGTGCTGTTATGGATCCTGCTTATTTATTGGAATAATTATGTCTTATGGACTGTCAAACCCCTTTTGTGGATTGTTTTAAATTTTGGCCATTTTAGTTAAGGCCTATTGTTTGACTTTACCATTTTAATTTTACTAAGACATAGTTACAGGGTGTTTTAATCTCGACTCTACAGTGTTTCTGCCACAGTATCGTGTTAGATTTTCTAGGGGATTACAGTGAGGGTACGTGTTGAGAAGTTCACAAAGAACACCCAACCTCGCCCGCACTTAGCGACCTCTACTAAGATATCGTTCGATTTTAGAATACGCGCACTAGTAATTCGGTGAAATGAAATGCAAACAGCGTTTTAGCTAAACATGCGCAATATCTTTGATCTATGTCGTTTAATGCATCTTTGAATTATGTCGAGGTCGTATTTAGCATGTGAGGTTCGTTTTAGTACAATAAAACAAACAACGAAAATAAAACACAAAAGTACAAACAATTGAGTTAGTAACATTAATGACGGTTTGTAAATAGTCCAGAAGGATATAAGGAGACATGATGCATGGTTTTGAAAAAAATAGGGCACGTGATGGACTTGACAAGTGTTGACCGAAGTCATAAAAATATTTTATACGGCTTATCGCATGTGAAGAGCTCATGTTTGGTGCGTGAATGAGGCCACTCGGCCGAATCATGGGGGAGACTCGGTCAAGTGCCCTGTTTGAAACCCTTCTGCCGGTTTTTTGGGGTGCCAGTCGATCAAGTGGGCTAGGCACCCGGTCGAGTGCTCCCAGTACGAACAGCAGTTCGTTGCTTTTAATTGTTAAATCGATAATTTTATTAAATCGCGTAAAAATGTGGAATAATTTATACTCGACTTAATTTTCATAAGCTCGTAATGCGTACGCTAATATTACGAGATCAATTAACGGGATTTTTAGAAAAAGACGTTATAAGTTGTTTTAAATTGAACTAGGATGAAATATTTCCCTCCGCGTTATAATGTCGTAATTAATCCTTTCGGATTATGTGACAATTATTTCGGCATCAACGGGTTCATGTTAGCTCGATTTATTGACTATTCCTTTTAGACATAGTATTCAACTACAGAGTCGATATCACGTCTTAAGAATACCGTCTTATTTATTTGATTAGATCGAAAGTCGATTCCCTCCGCGTCACGACATCGTTATTAATCCTTGCGGATTATATGATGTTCGATTTGCATCAACTGGTCTCGTTCTAACCTTTTTGAAAAGAGAGGAATCGAATAGGACGCGGAATATTCGCGATCCCATCACGCCCTTGAGTGGTTAGGGCGGGGCTCCTAGAGAGGGTTCCACCACTGCTACGACTCGTAAAGGGATTAGAAGGGTCTTATGCAAATTTCAACATTAAACGTATTCGATTCGAGATTATTTTACAAAATCGATGTATGCGTGATGTTTAATGATGAAGATTATGTAAATACTAAAACGAGACTAACGACGCGATAAAAAACGATCTTATTGATGTTGATTCGCTTCAACAATCAAATACTTGGGGTGTCAGAATAAGCGACCGACAACATCGGGCGCGATACCCTCGTATTCGGGTTATTTTATCTCGTCATCCCTTGTATTCGACACGAATAGGCGAATATTTTATAGGGATTCGATAGATACAACGAAAACGAAAAAAAGAAGAAGAAGAAGACGAGAGAAAGAGAAGAGAAGAGAAGGGAGAAGTCGAGATTGAGTTGTCACCCTCAACCTACATGCATTTGTCTTCTCGGAATAGGGGTCGTCTAGTTGTGGCTTAAGTACGGGAGCGTCGAGATGTTGTAGATGGAGTTATGGTGGTTTTAAAGGGGTTGTATGTGTGATAGATGCAAAAGTTTCTAAGGCTGAAAAGTTGTTAGTTAAAAGTTGTATATGAAAATTGTTCCAATGTTGTGTTGCAAAGGGAGGTATTTATAAGAAATTTCCAAACCCTTAACCTAGGGTCACTTGATCGAGTTCCCCTGTTAACTCAATCGAGTGGCCCATTAAAAGGCAATAGCGGGCCTCTTAAAGGCCCACTCGATCGAGTGAGCTGATACTCGATCGAGTGGGTCGGGTTGACGTGGTATTTTGGAGTTTTTGTATTTGAGTTGGATTCTTGAGGTTTGAATGGCTGATTTGTGTCTCGGAAACGGCTTTGACCGGGGTTTGACCTGGTCGCTAAAAGTCGGTTTTATTTCTGGTATCGATTTTGACCCAAATTAGTCATATTTGATTGGAAAAGACCCACTGGCTCTGATTTTGAGGTTAGTTTTGTGATATTGGTATTCCGTTAAAAAGCCCAAGCCAAAATTAATGATTTTGAGCCCATATTTGAGCGCGTAAAAGCACGTTCGCATCCGATCATCAACGGGTGTTTTTTGGAAACTGCTATAGACAACTAGAAGCCAAATGTGGGTGTCTACAGAGCCCTCACTCTGACTTAGGCTTGGAAAGGCGGAAAGTTAGAGTAGCTACCTGGCCAATTGAGGATTAAGACCTGGCAGACTTCCGATCGGGTCGTTTATTGTCCATTAGACTCGCGTGAAGGGCTCGTCAGCCGTAAGATAGAAATCATACCTGAGTTGATGCTGATAATTCCGTGGAGAGTCGGACTTGTTGTATAAGTCCCGGGTGTGCCTGCATGTAGGCCCATCCCGTGCTGTTTCGGGAGAAATGTCGTCTCGGGCTTTCCTCTGGGGAGATATGTGAGTTGCGCGGGCTTGCTTTTGAAGCCTTGGGTATACCCGTATACAGTTACATAGAATTTTTGCATGTAACATTTAGGTCAAACATGACTCGTGATGGGGAATAAATATTTGAATTTACGGATTTTGAATTTTTGAAACTTTTGAAAAGTTTTGACTCCTTTAGGGATGCTCGGGATGACTAATTCCTATTTACGTGCTGACATGAGGAATCTGAGATTTGGCCTGTATGACTAAGCCCACTTGGATTAGGAAACATTATGGAAAGAGGATTGTCAGGGCTTGGTGCTATAAATACCCATCCTCTGCTTTAGCTTTTCTCACAACTCCCACAATTCTCTTCTTCTTAAAAAGAGGACTCCTATCCTTTTTAAGAGATCTAGCTATGGGCATTGAACGTTTAACCGCGATATTGCAATAATGGTCCCGGCACTTTAGGGACGCGGATAAGGTAGCTTTAAACTAGACGGGTATTTCTCAGCTGTTCCCGATTCGTCAGATGAAGGCGGATCATTATTTTCTTGATGCTTGTTTGTCCTACTGAGACGACACATACCATGTTTTTGCCCTTCCTCGGGGTGAGATATGTCCTTTACCTGAGGAAATTGCCGTTATGGGATGATGAAACCCTTTAGTTCGTCCTGCTGTCCCGTTTTCAGTTCACGATCCTAGAAGAAAGCTACGGGAGTTTTTAGGACTTTCTCATATGGAGGTATCCCGCATGACGGAAGGGGATAATATTTCTTTGCTTGACTTGGCTGAAAAATTTATGAACCCCCACGATGCCCGGGTCAGGCCAGCCCATAGCCGTAAGGCTTTCGCTTTTTTTATGTTCCACGTTTATGCCTGTGAAGGTCACATGGATTTGTTGTCATGTATGGGCAATGTTCGACTTTTTACTGTGGTTGACCTGATGGAGACGGAGCATAGTCTGGCTTGGCTGATTACAGGGGAGATTATCCAGGGTTTGGATAATCGCAAAAGAGATTTGTCAGTTCGTCTGACCGGGAGCACCCGTCTACTGCAGGTATATCGCTTCGGATTTTTTTGATTTTTCCGATTTTTCAAATTTTTTTTTCGCGATATTCTGCTACAGCAGACACTCGATCGAGTCACCCTGGCACTCGATCGAGTGCCTTCATTAAAAACCTACCACCCGATTTCAGGGGTGTCACTCGATCGAGTGACCTCTAGGCACTCGATCGAGTGCCCCTAGGCCGACGTCGATTTTGCCTCGACAACTCATATTTTTGTTTCTTTTTTCAGCTCTGGTTATTTGAGAGGCTATCGATCATAGATCCAACCCTTGACCCAAGTCGATACCGACCTAATCAGGCGATGACAAGGAGACGGGCCATTGATTTTTCTCGCCACATCACTCAGAAATACTGGGACGAAGTGCTGTATTTTCATAGCGGTCCGTTAATCCGATGGGTGATGCCGTGGTGGCCTATTTACGTTTGGACGGGTTTGGCACCGAGGGATAAAGCTCGCTATCATATAATCTTGTCCTTTAGGCAGACAGTTCATCATTACCACGACCGCATACTTAGGCAGTTTGGTTGGTCTCAGAGAATCCCAGAAATTGAAGTAGTTGTGAGTGAATCTACCCAGCTGACTGATGTAATGTGCGATACCTGGATGCAATGATGGTACACCCGGGTCACTTGGTCTATTCCCAAGTCTCTTCATTCAATTTGGGTATCAGACTCTTACGTGAAGTGGACGAAAGCAGATTCTGCCAAGGCCCAAGCTGCTTTAAAAGTTGATGAAGCTTTTGACCTGCTTCGTCGGGAGCAAGCTAAGGACAGCAGAAGCTTCTTTGACGAAGGTGACACCCCAGCTACACCGGTTCGTCCAATGTCAGGTCAGAGAGGGAGAACTAGGACTCAAGCTGAAGGGTCCAGTGCAAGAGGTGCGCGGGGGAGAGTGGGCCCCCAGACCGACTTAGAAAGGAGACTTGGTCCGAAGTTGGCAGTTCAGGACCGACTTGGTCCTTGAGACAAGCTACCTGAGCACGTACGGGCTCGTCTTGGACCGGTTACAATAATGGCAGAAGACCCGCTATCGAAGAAACGGGTTCGAGCAAAGGAGGTTCCTCTTGTGATCCGGGAATGCTCGCGCCCCGCCCTGGCGACATCGGGCTCCACGCGCCCCAAAAGACAAAGGAAAGGGAAAAATGCCCTAAATACTTGTCTCCTTAGTTTTATTATTTAAATATTACTATTATTTTTGTGGTGTGTTTTTTTTTTGTTTGATGTAATTTTTGAAATTCCCGAGTTTATCGGGTTTTTTGTTAATAAAAGACATACTTATTAGTGAATACCGTTTCTATCTTTTTCATTATTGCAGTGGTTGTACCCTTTTGAGGGGCGGCCTGCGTATCCACAATTAGCGGATCAAACCAAACGTAGTTCAGGCATAGATTTTTTGCAATTTTGAAATACACCGAGACTATTAGTTTGAGGTGTGCGCGACAGTAGGATAAATAATCCTAACTTATTGACTTGCTTATAATTTTGAAAATTTATAAAAAAGACAAATTTTTACGAACTCTTTGCAAATGACATTGAGATAAGGTTTAGGGGTAGTAACGCTTTAGCTGGTCCAAGTTGGTTGGGTTGACGAATTCATTTCCGTCCAAGTCTGTCAGCATCACTTAATGCTCCTCCTGATAGGATCTTCTTCACTAGATACGGCCCAACACAAATGGGTTTGAACTTTCCTCTTGGGTCAATTGGTAGTAATGGGCGGACTGATTTGAGAACTAGATCCCATTCTTTGATATTTCTGGGCCTAACTCTTTTGTTGAAGGCCCGTTGTATCCTTTTTTGGTATATTTGAATATTGTTGAGGGCCCGGGACCGCCTTTCGTCCAAAAGAACTAACGAGTCATATCGGGCTTCGGCCCAATCTGCTTCAGGCACCTGGCTTTCTAGTAAAATCCTGAGAGATAGTACTTCCAGCTCGACTAGTTGGAGTGCTTCCATTCCGTACGTCAAATAATATGGAGTTGCTTCGGTTGCGGTGCGAATTGACGTTCGGTACCCTTATAGGGCAAACGGTATCTTGTCGGGCCAGTCCCGGTAATTATCAGCCATCGCTTTTAAGTATGGTTACAATTATTTTGTTACCTGCCTCTACCGCTCCATTTGTTTGGGGACGATAAGGCAAAGATGTATGTCTTTGTATTTTATATTTGGCTAGCAACGTGGCGGTCTCAGCTTGGAAATGAGTCCCGTGATCACTGATAAATTCGTGCGGGATCCCGTATCGGCATATAATCTTTTTCTGGATGAATTTAGCAACATGTTTGGCATTCAGAATCCGGTATGACTCGGCTTCGACCCATTTGGTGAAATAATCGATAGCCACCAGAATGAAACAGTGACCTACCATCCCGGAAGGGTTTACCTTTCCAATTATATCAATTCCCCACGTCGAAAACGGCCAAGGTGATGTCATGGTGCATAGTAGGGATGACGGCATATGTTGCACGTTGGCGAAAATTATCTGACAGTTATGACAGTGTTTGACATATAACTGACAATCGGTTTCCTTACTGTTCCAATGGTATCCGAGCCTCATGATTTTTCGGACCAGCAAATGGGCATTCATATGCGGACCATTTTCACTGTCGTGTACTTCGGCCATAACCTTCTCGGTCTGTATTTTGTCAACACATAGGAGGACAGCCCCATGTGCCGTCTTTTTGTATAATTGTCCGTCGTCCGTACGAATAAATTGGGTGGCCAACCTTCCCAGGGCTTTCTTGGCCCGGTTTTCAGTTCCCGGAGGATATTCTCCCGTTGTTAAATAGGTTAGAACAACCTGGTACCAAGGTTCCTGATCATTTATTACGATGTCTTGAATGGCGTGGATATACGCCGGCTCGGATCGTCTTTCGACGCAAATCGGCGTGCTGGTTAGGTGCTCCGGGATATTCAATAAGGATGCTAATTTGGAAAGTACGTCTGCGAATTGGTTTTCTTCGCGGGGTAGATAGATGTATTCCACCATTTGGAACTGTTTTTCGAGAACCCTTACTCGCGCCTGATAGGCCATGAGGTTGGCATTCCGAGTTTTCTATTTTTAGAGAGATTGGTTGATGACTAGAGATGAGTCACCATGGACCCGGAGGTTTGCTACTCCTAAGTCAGCGGTGGCTTGCCACCCGTGAATACATGCTTCATATTCGGCTGCGTTGTTATTCACGTTGAAATCAAGTTTAATAGATAACGGAGTATGCTCTCCTTTTGATGATATTAACAGAATGCCGACTCCGAATCCTCGAAAATTGGATGCCCCGTCAAAATACAAATCCCATGTTTCCGTAACAGTATGGAATATATCCTCATCCGGGAAGGACCAAGTATCAGTGTGCCCCTCTTCGGATACGGAACTGTCGGCTAGAAATTTGGCTACTACCCATCGTTTAATGGCTTTTAGTGGCACAAATCTTAGGTCGAACTCTGCCAACATTAAAGTCCATCTTGACATCCTGCCATTGAGGATGGACTTTTTGAACAGGTACTTGATAGGATCCATTTTCGATAATACATGTACCTCATAACTGAGCATATAATGTTGAAGCTTCTTGGTGGCCCAGACTAGGGCTAGACGGGTTTTCTCGAGCATTGTATACTTGCATTTGTACTCCAAGAACTTTTTTGCTGATGTAGTAGATAGCTCATTCTTCTGAGTCAACTGTCTGGGCCAGCATAGCCCCCATGGCCGTCTCGGTCGTTGTTAGGTATAATGACAAAGGCAAACCGAGTCGAGGTGGCATTAATACCGGCGGGGTCGACAGGATCTCCTTGATTTTGTCGAAAGCCGTTTGACATTTTTCATCCCACAGTGTCCGTTCTCCTATCTTCAGTTTTTTGAAAATCGGTTCACACACCATGGTTAGCTTGGATATGAATCGGCTGATATACTGAACTTTCTCGAGAAACCCCCTTATTTCTTTTTCGATTTTAGGTGGTTGCATCTCGGTGATGGCTTTGATTTTAGCTGGGTCAACCTCGATGTCGCGTTGGCTAATGATATGGTCCAGTAATTTGCCCGATGTTACCCCGAAACTGCACTTTTGAGGGTTTAATCTCATATTGTATTTGCGCAGTCGGGTGAAGAATTTTCTTAGGGCAACAATATGCCCTTCTCGATTTTTGGACTTGACGATCATGCATGTCGTCCACCTAAACCTCCACTTTCTTATGCATCATGTCGTGTAATAAGGTCGTGGCGGTTCGCTGATAGATGGCCCCGACGTTGATGAGACCAAATGGCATAACAGTGTAACAGTAAGTACCCCAAGGTGTAATGAAGGTGGTCTTACTCATATCTTCTTCTGCCATTTTGATTTGATTGTACCCAGCATACCCTTCCATAAATGATAGAAGGGCATGATCGGCCGTGTTGTCCACCAGTATATCAATGTGTGGCAATGGAAAATCGTTTTTTGGACTGGCCTTATTAAGGTCCCGAAAGTCTACACATACCGGCACCTTACCGTCCTTTTTAAGTACCGGTACGATATTTGCAGCCCAGTCTGGATATTCAGACACTTGTATGAAGCCACCTTTGAATTGTTTGTCGACCTCTTCTTTGACTTTGAGAGACCATTCGGGCCTCTTTCTGCGGAGCTTCTGTTTTACCGGCTTACACCCGTCTTTGATGGGTATACGGTGTTCATCAATTTCCTGATCTATCCCCGACATGTCCTTGTAGGACCATGCGAAGACATCCTTGAACTCTTGGATTAGGTCCGTGAACTGTTTTCTCTCCTTGGGATCTAAGGATAAACCTAGCTTAAGCATCTGGGCTCTAAAGTGGTTCCCACATTGATGGACTCGGTTTCCTCAACTACCGGATCTCGGGATTCCCTTCGTTCGAGCTGCTCGATCAGGTGTGGAGGTAGTGGTACCTGTTCGTCGGGTTTCTCCATGTCATTGCATATAAAATTTTTGAAATTGAAGGCATTTTGAAAATAAGACAAGTCGTAAACAGAACGGTTTTCGTTATTATTGATAGTAAATTTGGAAAAGAGCTCAAAGAGAGCGGCCATCTGATCGTTGGTCACTGGCGGGATTGAGAGTGCCTTCGGGACAGACCCCGAGCCTCCACTGGAACTGACTACAGGGAGAGGGGTTATAGACAGGACTCTAGCACCAGACCCCCTAGACTCAGACACTAACTCAGACTCAGTATCTGGCATGTCTCCTTCACCAGTGGTCAGCTTGTAGACTCGACCCTGGCTATCGGTCCACTTCATGGTCTTCCTCAATGCCCTTTTCCTGGTGTCAGAACCAACTTCAGATATCAGCTTTGTTGGATCGAACCTGTTGCTTCGGAGAATCAGGTTCACCAAGTCTTCTTTGGGGGTCGGGACAGCTTTGCCCTCCCCAAATAGGAGCCCCAGCACGGGCTCGGCATTGTCAGCACCCTCCTTGGATCCGGATTGGATTAGGGCAAAGATGTCATCTGGAATATAGTTGCATTCCCGAGCCAATTTGGTCTCGGGATATGTGATAGTGGGTTGGTAGAGACCAATTTGAACAGCCCTGAATACTGGTGTAACAAAGTAGTCGGTTAGTTTTGGGCTGTAAGGGCCCAACTAGGTACCCTTAATAATGTTGTGGGCCTTCTCGATGCCGGCCCGGACCACATTTCCCGGGGTCATAGCGTACCCCAGGCCGAAACGGGACTCCCCGTCATTTAGGACTTTAATAATCTTCCCAACTGGAAGATATGCCCTTGAAGTAGCTCCCGGTGAATACCCTAAGTTCTGTAGCATTGTATCGATGCTAGTGGTGAGGTACGGCCTGAAAAGGTATTCTTCTTCGATCATCCCGACAAAGTTGAACCCGCGGAGGTCCGTACAGCCCGTAGCGTTGCAGCTAGCCACAGTTATGGGGGTTGCCTCCAGAGTAATGACGCCGTCTTATAAGGGCAACTTGACCTTTCGGTGGAGAGTGGAGGATACTGCCTTAACAGTGTGGATCCATGGCCTTCCGAGGATTAGATTAAAAGAAAAGGTGACGTCGATTACCTAGAATTCTAACTCCTTCTCAATTGGGTCAATTGTTAGCTTAACTGCCCCAGCAACCGGCTTCGGGCTTCCATCAAAAGCCTGAATAAATTGTGTGGTTGGAAGATAGTCGGCCTCGGTAATAGCGAGAGCTTTAGTGGTCCTTAAAGGAAGGACATTCACAGCGGACCCATCATCAACCAGGGTCATTGGGAGATACTTCCCTCGGCAGATCACCGTGATGTATAGGGCCAGGTTATGGGCAGCCCCGAATGGTGGTAAGTCGGACTCGGAGGAGGTAATAAGTGGGCCTTCTTCCTTGGATTTGCCCTCGAGATAGGGCATGATATTGGCTACCATTTCAGCAGGGGTAACCAGTGAGTCGACCTTGATCTGATCGAGAGCCTTAGTAAGTGCTTCCCGATGTTCTTGCGAGGTAACCAAAAGTTGACATATGGTGAGGTCGGCTCGAGCCTTTTTAAACTGTTTGACCAGAGCCGTGTCAGTGCTTGACTCCTCTGTCCTGGCAGGTTTAGTGACGGTTGCCGGAATAGGACGTCCGGTGGTGGCAAAGTGGTTGTTGGCTAAGGCTTTGGACTTAACCATTCGGACCTCTTCAGGGGTGATGGGGACAACTTCCCCTTTAGGCAAGTAAACATCATCTTCATCATCGAACCAGATTCCATTAATTTGCGGGATGAAAGGAGAAATGAGATGAGTACAGTCGATTACTTCTCCGGTGAAGATGGCATGACCATTGAAAGGGTTTTCTGTGTTGCTCGGTTTATCCCCGGGCAATGGTATCTTCCCACGTTCGATTAAGTCTTGGATCAGATGCATCAATTTCCAGCATTTCTCAGTATCGTGCCCATTACCTCGGTGATATTGGCAGTAGGCCTGGACATTGGACCTCAAGAGTTGGGCCTATCGGTTGGATCAGACCCTTTGAAGATAGCCTTTGTAAGGCATAAGTATAGGTGGTCCCTATATCGGTGAATACCCGAGCTGGGGTATTCTTTTTGGACGGGGTGTTGTGGGAGTCCGTCCGGACCGCCTGACGCCCCGCGCGGGACCGACCCGGTTTTCATCAAGTGGCGGCGGCCACCCACGCGGCCCCCTCCCTGCCGGGGGCCGGTCCGATCTCGCATACGGGGCGAAGTGTCGGACCTCGATTTGGATGACGATCCGGACTTGTACTAGACGGGTGCGGGCACCCGTGTTTCCGTTCGGTAATCGATCAAGACGTGGTTGTAAATGTTTAAAGGCTGATTCATTTGGTAAGGCGACCTTTTAGTGCACTGAATTCGTTGCCGATTTGTGGAGTCGCCACCGAGTCAATTATGGGGACTAGGAAACCGTTCAAGTCAACATTGATCCCATACCGGCTCATAGTTGAATGGCACGGGACCTAAAGATAAAGACTTGTACCCTTAGGCACTCCATGCCTGGAATGACTCTCATTGCCAATGGTTTAGGACATCCGGAAACCGTCGATTCTGAGTAGGGGGTGAGGGTACGTATTGGGAAGCCAACATCTGATGGATATCAACGCCCAATCCCGCCCGCACTATAGCGACCTCTACTAATCAATCGGTGGGATGATTTCTTAGTTCTTTTGTTGTGGTGGAAGTACCGTAACATCCGTTATTTTAAACCCTATGTCTTTGCTATGTCGGTTGTTTTAAAGACAGATAAGTTTTATCGTCATAATAGTAGTGTTTACAGTCTTTGCATGCGATTTCACGTGACATGCAGGCCTTGAAAATATGCACGTAGGAGAGTGGAGAGTACTAATATTATAGGTATTAGCAAACCAGTTTTAACGTGATAATACAGATATTAGTCATTCTCGTGGAATACCTTACCTGGTATTCTGCTTAAGATGCGTCGGTTCGGTATTAATAGAGATGCGTCGAACCAAATAAGGCGAGCACCTGGACTAATATGGGACCTGACCATCGCTTTGTTCAGTTTTAGTTGTTTTACGTTTTCAATTCCGTGTTAGGTGATTTAGCATGCGATTATAAGGTCATAAAAGCAATAAATCATACGAAAAACTGTATATGCGAATGTAAGTAAATCATGTAGTGAGGAGTTGCACCCTCGAAGTATATACTAAACGGGACGCGATGCATACATAGTCTTGAGAACGAATCTCGGAATTACTCGGGTCTGTTTAGTGTGTTTTAGTATTTGTTGAAGTTGGGTCGTTACGTATTTTAGTAGACGTTCGTGGGCCTAGTGCCCACGTCTAGTGTTGTCGTAGTGCATAATAATAAGAAAGAACAAATATGGAAAGTTTTGTTTAGATGACAACCTAGTGACCACTTGAATCAACAGGCATATCCTCCTAGTGACTCCGGCAGAACCCCGTTACCGTTTGACCTTCCCGCGGCCACTCCGGCAGAGTTTTGTTACTAGGGACTAGTTCTGCGGCTAATCCGGCAGAACCTGGGTACTAGTTTTGAGCTAGTCGATCACAGGCACCTCGGTATCGAGTGGAGTGCTCGAAGGTGAGGAGTAGCGTCGATGTCGCTTTTATCGGAACTACGATCGAGTGGATCGTTTGCCTCGGGTGTCGGAGTGCGAGCTATTAGCGAGAGTTTTTTGAGGGAGAAGAGAGAGTTGAATTGTGTGAAATGAATAAAGCGGAGGGGGGTGTTTATAGGTGTTTTCCGCCCTCGTCGCCTGTATGGACGCGTGACTTGAGGCGCACCAGGACTCGGGCGCCTGGGTCCGACCGTGGGGAGACCCAGGCGCGTCAGGTGGGGCGGTTGGAGTTTTGAAGATACGATTTTGATACTTTCCAAAACCGAGAGGAGGGTGTGCGATATCTTGCTTGGTCGCGAAGGCTTCCCCACTGCTTGACCTAGCGCCATGGGTTTCGTGGGCCTCAAGTGTTCATCCCGAGGCTCGCTTGACTCGGGGTTGACTCGGTTCGAGTTTCAGGGCCGACTCGGTGTCCCGGTGTCGGAATTGACTCTACGTAGTGTCAATACGACCGTAACGACACAACTAAGGCTGCCATCATGTTAGTTTTAATTTTTCCGAGTAATTATTTGGTTTGTTCTATAAGAAAACTATCTAAAACACCGCGAACTCACGTCACGTTGCAGTCCTATCGTCATCGGGTGTTTGTTGGGCACCTTTGCAGCCACCAGGTCCAAATTTGGCTGTCTACAGAAGCCCCCACTTTGACTGAGGCTTGGACAAGGCGAAAGTCAAAGTATAGCCACCCAGGTCAATCGAGGATTACAACCTGGTGGCTGTCCGGTCGGGTCGTTTTAAGTCTGTTGGACTACGTGATGAGGCTCGCCAGCCAAGGCTGAGAGGTCATACCTGACGTCTTCGCTTGTGGTTGATTGCTTGGGGCCCGGGCCGTTACTTGACATCTTGTTCCTTATTCTTTGCGCGCGCACTTTGTCTTCTTCAGTTTATTTAGAGGTTTCGTTTAATTTTTAAGTGTTTTTTGCGCGCTAGCAACGCATTAAGTTGGCCTTTATTTGTACGAGTATATTTGGGGCTACTTGTGAACCCTTGATGACATAAAACGTTCAAGGGCATTAGTGTCCGCTCGAGTAATCGTCTTTGGGATGCTTATGACCCCTAGGACAAGATAAAATGATATAAAACTATTCAAGGGCGTTAGTCTCCCCTCGAATAAAAATTGCTGTGGAGGTATAAGACTCCTTCGAGGGAGTTAGTCTCCTCTCGAATAAAAAATTGTTGTGCTTCCGGGATATCTCTGACCCTTGGGCAAAAGTGCTGTGCCTCCAGGATAAATCTGACCCTTGGGCAAAAGTGCTGTGCCTCCGGGATAACTCTGAACCTTGGGCAAAAGTGCTGTGCCTCCGGGATAACTCTGTCCCTCGGGCAAAGCGTTGTGCCTCCGGGATAACTCTGACCCTTGGGTAAAAGTGTTGTGCCTCCGGGATAACTCTGACTCTCGGGCAAAAATGTTGTAGTTGTGCCTCCGGGATAACTCTGACCCTTGGGCAAAAATGTTGTTCTTGTGCCTCCGGGATAACTCTGACCCTTGGGCAAAGATGTTGTTCGTTTATCTGTCTTAGTAAAATGCTGGTGGAGTGAATTTGCCTTAGTCAATTTTGTCTCGCATGTTTGTCTTACTTTGTTCGGGTTTGTTATTGCTCTTATTTTGGTTTGTGTATGCATTTGAGATTTGTTTAGAGTTTACTTAGATTATTTTAGTTTAGATTTGCTTTGTTACGCGTCCGGGTGTAGCGTTTAGGTCAAGGGTGTTTTTTGTGCTTGTTTTACTGTCGATAGCGTATTATCGATGTTGATTGGTAGTTGTTCCGTTGTTGTTATTTTGTTTTGTCTTAGCAGGTGCATGTTTTATATTTATTGACTTTGAGATTGTTTGCTTAAGTATTTATTGGTGTTTTTGTCTCAACCCCTTGCGGGCGGTTACGTTAATTTAAATTTATCTCTCTCGGGTTGTTGCATTAGACAAACCCTGACTTTCCTCGGGAAAGTTTCTGACTATCCCTGGCCCTTTGATGGGTGATCGTTTGGGTTTGGTGACTTTCTGCCCTTAAATTACCAAACTTGGCATGCAAGCCCTTACTGAATGCACAATAGTGTCTGTGTTAGTCGTTGGGCTTGCATTTTCTTAGTTTGTTCTTACGGGAATGTGCTAAAATGATAATCCCCTGGGATGTAAGT
Organism: Agrostemma githago; assembly: GCA_958450325.1. NCBI lineage: Eukaryota > Viridiplantae > Streptophyta > Magnoliopsida > Caryophyllales > Caryophyllaceae > Agrostemma > Agrostemma githago. Next base: position 30,872,818 of record OY288241.1, on the reverse strand, counting down.
TGAGTGCTTAGGGACTTGCTAGGATAACTGGTTGCTTCGGGCGCTTTAGGGTTGTGGATTTGTCCCTTTTCGTTTTATCATGCGGTCAAGCGCAAGCATCCTTATTAATCAAGGCTCTCGTGGTCGTTCGTTGCTGGCGGTCGATTTCGACTAGAGGAGGTTGTAAGGCCTGCCTTATGGGGCTCGAATTTTCTCCTAACTCCCTTGATTGGCTCTTAGGACGGTGTGGGCTCGTCTGGTTAGGTTTCCGTTAGTGATTGAATGGAGATTGGTTCGGGCTAGGGGCACTATTTTATCAGAGGATGTACTGGCGGGTCACCTGCGCCTTGCAGATGCGGGTTTCTCTCTTATGGTTTGCTTTACTTAGTAGCCCTCCTAAGTTCAGGATTATTGGGGTATTGGTCTTGGTTTTATCGCTTGTTTTGTCCAATGGTTTAGTATTCGCTTTCCTTTGGTTCGTTTTTCGTCTAGCCGATTGACTTGGCTGACGTTGTTCAGCCCCCAGTCTTCCCCTTGGCACTACTCAGGGTTGACGTGGTTGGGGTAGCCTCTATTGAGCCCCTCCCTCTTTGTTCTGCTGAGGGGATGGTTGCCGGGATTGAGTGGCAAAACTGGGTGTACGGGGTAGTTTTTTGTGACTAAGGTGACTTTCTAGACTGTTTGTGTATTTTCCTAATGATGAAGTGTATTTGCAGGACGCTCCGGACATGGCGGGTCAGTTGGAGACTCGGGTGATCGAGCTCGAGCAGAGAGTGGTTGAGGCACAGCGGCTCCTACAATCTCGAGCTGACGAGATCACCTTCTTGAAGGAGCAGCTGGTTCGGTCCTGGGGTGAGACCTCAGCTCAGGGTGAGGCTAGGCATCAGGTCGAAAGGGAGGCTGAGGTCGATGCTGAGACTACGGGTGCTATGGAGGAGACTGGAGGGACTCCCGAGACGGCTACCCTAGATATGCTGTTGGGGATGGACGGTAGTGAGTCTCCCCTTATAGACTAGGAGGACTTAGGGTTAAGATGATCAGCTTGGTGAGATCGTGATTGCCGTCGGCGCGGCTTCTAGGGGTCCTTCTTAGCCTCAATTTGTATAAGGGTTCGTATATTTTGTATATCTGTTTTAGATTCTTAGTATTTGAATTGGTTGGATTAATCTTGCGTTTTTGTTTGACGAATTGTTTACCTAGATTGACAAGTAATCACTTTTTGTGTTTGTTCGATTTGCGATATGACTTTGTTTAAGGTGCGTTAGCGTTGCGTGGGAAGATGAAAACGGATGTTTTGAAATGCGTTAGCTTGAGCCGGGAATCGGATCAGGTAGTACGTCGGTTAAAACATTTTTGGCTCGAGATGTAAAATATCAATGTGGTTTGGTTACATGTATCCAGAGATGAGCGCGATTGCTTGGCATTTAGGATGGAAACAAAGTTTAAAATTCGAGCAACTTTAAAAAAAAAAAAGTTAGTCCCGGGCGTCTGACGAGTGAACTCGCATTCCTGTAGCTCATCCACGAGTATTTCGGTTTTCCGGACGGGTTCCAGCAACTTCGGTAGGTCGTTCCCGATATCCGGGGTTGAGGATGATAGTTATGGGGATAGTGTTTGATTTTCTATCCTTGGGTTGCTCGGGATGTCGCTTGCGTGGCTACCGGCGTCTGAGCTGAGGTAACCGGCCTCCGTACGGGCGCATGGGCCGTTGAGGTCGGGTCTCCAGGTTATGGAAATTTTCATCGTTTCCTAATTCTTGTGGATTTAGGGCTATATACGAGGGTTATGGGTGCATGTTCTAGCCATGGCAGGATATCAGTGAAGTATAGAACCATATTTTGGATCATGTCGGGTTTCGGGAATGCTCTGACCGAGTGGGCGGGTTTGTTTAAGAATGTGACCCCGGTGTTAGTTCAAATGACGGCTTATCAGTGGTTGCATACTACTTGTGACGGATATCATGCAGGCCGAAAGATGGTGTCGGCGCGGGGCACGAGTTCCGGAGAGGAGGATTGGTTTTCCTACTTGGCTAAGGGAGATGTTGTTATCAGGTGGTCCATCCCGTGGTGGAGTATTAGTGAGCATGTGGGGTTTCCATTTTCGTCTTCGACCTGGGTTTTGTTATTACTATTGATGAGGGATCAAGTTTACATTTACCCGGGCATGCTGTCAAATCAGATTGGTGTCCGACCTCCTATCCCAGATGATGCTAAGGTCATTTCTAGTTTTGAACCATGGACCGAGAACTTGCTTAGGGTGTTCAGGGTGTCTTGGGAGCAAAAGTTTCGGCACCCCGTTGTTCGACCGACTGTCAATACTTCTGTCAGGAAGAGAATTTGTGGATATCCGTCACGACAGACCGACCCAAAAGTCAGGGAGACAGCACCGCTGAGAGGCAAAGAGGAGACTCGAGAGACTAAGTGCCTAACCAAAGACAGTGGGACCAATCCTAGCCTAGTCAGTTTATCCGAACGGGCCAAGACTGACGAGACCCGTATTAAAGCTGCGAAAGAGCAAGGAAAGTGGGATTTGCTGGACTCACGTTTGGATGGGGCGTTAGAGGCTTGCTTCCGGAAAATCGCGGGGGAAGAGCGCAAGCAGTTGTACCCAGGCGATAAGGGTTAGAGAGAGTTGGACCGGTAGAGCCCAGCCATTTATATTATGTATTACTAGTTGATAATATGTGGCGTATTAGTACTAGTTTTTGTGGATTTTAAACACGTTTATTTTTCGAGATGTCCGGACTCGGTTTTTGTTTTTTATGTAGACGCCTCGACAAAGGCTCAATTTAACCGAATTTTGTTATTAAGGAGAAGCACGTTTTTTTTTTGTTTTTTTTTTGTGGTGGCTCGCAACTCGAATCTTCATTTTGCCCGGAGCGCCCTTTAGGGTTTTCACTCCGTCCTCGGCTCACCCTTTTTGTTTGTTTTTTGCTTTTTGCTTTCTTTTGCTCTTTTTTTTTGACGGCTCGCAACTCGATTCTTCATTTTGCCCGGGGCGCCCTTTCGGGTTTTCATCCCGTCCTCGTCTCGTCATCATCTTCTTCTTTTTTGTTACGACGACGGCTCGCAACTCGTTTCTTCATTTTGCCCGGGGCGCCCTTTCGGGTTTTCACCCCGTCCTCGGCTCATCGTTTGGGCTTCGTCATCTTACTCACTCATTGACCGGGTCGTGGGATGAATCCCGTTTGCTCATAAATTGATTAGTAGACTGCTTTGTTTAACTGTTTGGTTGCACCTGGGAGAGGGTTGCCTATGTATCCGCTTTTGGGTGGAATCAAACCACGTTCGTAGTTCTTTTGAAAAGTGTGAGTGATTTTGCTTTAGACTCGTTTATGCCATTTGTCGATGCGAACTGGTTTTTTGTTTTGTTGTTGTTTTTTTTTGTTTCCCCCTAAGTCGGAGGTCGGAACGTGGTGTCTGGGGTGTTTATGGGTAGTATCGTTTGAGTCGATCCATATTGGTCGGGGTCGAGAACTCTTGACCATCCAGGTCGATAAGGATCACGGCGCCCCCCGAAAGTATTTTCTTAACGAGATAGGGGCCCGCCCAATTTGGTTTGAATTTCCCTCTAGGGTCGACGGGAAGGGGTGCTCTAATGGATTTGATCACTAAATTTCCTTCGTGTATGTTTCGGGATTTTACTCGCTTGTAAAATGCTCGTTGAATGCGCTGTTGACAAGTTTGCACATTGGATAGGGCATGTATCCTACATTCATCTAGGAGTACTAGCTCGTCGTATCTTTTTTGGTTCCACTCTTCCTCAGGGATACCACTTTCGGCTAATATTCTTAGCGATGGTATTTCTAGCTCTATTGGTTGGACGGCTTCGAAACCGTAGGTTAGGTAATATGGCGTGGCTCTGGTGGGCGTTCTATAGGATGTTCGGTATCCCCATAAGGCGAAGGGGATTTTGTTCGGCCAATATCGGTAGTTGTCTATCTTTTTCTTAAGGATGGTGGTGATGGTTTTGTTGGCTGCTTCTACGGCCCCGTTGGTTTGCGATCTGTAGGGTGAAGATTTGTGTCTTTGGATTTTTTATTTGTCTAGGAGTTTTTGGGTATCGGCCCTGAAGTGAGCCCCCTGATCGCTAATGATTTCATGAGGTATGCCGTAACGACAGATGATGTTGTTTTGCAAGAATTTGACTACTTGTTTTGAGGTTAGTACGGTGTAAGAGGCGGCTTCTACCCATTTGGTAAAGTAGTCTACGGCTACTAAGATAAAGCAATGTTCGCCGGTCCAAGATGGATGTACTTTCCCTATGATGTCTATTCCTCAGGTATAGAAAGGCCAGGGTGTGGCTATAGTGTGTAGGGGATAAGGAGGTAGATGTTGGATGTTGGCGAATATTTGGCAATTATGGCAGTGCCGGACGTGACGTCGACAGTCTGTCTCTAAGGTAATCCAGTAATAACCCAGTGTCATTATTTTTCGGGCTAGTAGGTGTGCACTCATGTGGGGTCCGCACTCTCCGTCGTGTACCTCTTCTATGAGCCTCTTCGACTGGTCTTTGTTTATGCATCCAAGGAGGACTCCTTATGGGGTTCGTTTGTACAACAGGCTTTGATTCAGGACGTAATGGGTGGCTTGTATTCGCAGGGCTCTTTTGTTTTTGGCATTAACGTCAGGTGGGTATGACCTGTGGGTTTTAAAGTCTACGATTGCTTTGTACCGAGGTTCTTTGGTGGCGTTGTCGGTTTTGAGGTTGTGGATATAGGCTGGTTGTTCGCTTCTTTGTACGCAGATGGGCATGGAGAAGAGGTGATCGGGCATGTTTATTAGTGAGGCTAGTTTGGATAATGAATCAGCGAATTGGTTCTCTTCGCGGGGTATGTGTACGAAGTCGATTTCGGTGAATTCCTTAGACACTGCTTCTATTTTAGCTTGGTACGGGGTTAGGCTTTCGCTATAAACCTTCCAATTACCCGTGGCTTGGTTGACTACTAAGGATGAATCTCCGTGGACTCTAAGGTTTTTGACTCCTAGAGATATGGCTGCCTTTAAACCGGTTAAACAGGCCTCGTATTCGGCTGCGTTGTTGGTAACGGGGAAGTCTAGCTTGACTGATATGGGTATATGGTCACCTATTGGGGATATTAGTAGGATTCCTACGCCGCACCCTCTCATGCTTGAGGCGCCATCGAAGTATAAGTCCCACGATTCACCCTCAGCGAACAAAATGTCCTCATCAGGAAACGACCAGGTGTCGGTTGTTAACTTTTCTTCTATCGGGTTTTCGGCTAAGAAGTCGGCCACGACTTTTCCTTTAATGACCTTGAGAGGTAAGTATGTTAAGTCAAATTCTGCCAACATAAGCGTCCACCGGGCTAGTCGTTCGTTGAGGACAGGTTTCTCAAAAATGGATTTGATGGGATCCATTTTTGAGTACACGTGTACGGTATGGCTAAGCATGTAGTGTCGAAGTTTTTTTGGTTGAGCATACTAGGGCGAGGCAAGTTCTCTCTAGGGGTGTGTATTTTGTTTCGTACTCGAGGTATTTTTTGCTAATGTAGTAAATAGCTCTCTCTTCCTTGTTAACGGTTTGTGCTAACATGGCCCCCATCGAGGTTTCGGTTACGGTAAGGTATAGGGGGAGTGGTAGTCCTTTCCTAGGAGGCATTAACACCAGAGGTTGTGCTAGTATCTCTTTTACCTTGTCAAAGGCTCTTTGACATTTATCATCCCAGACGGAGGGTTCAGTTATTTTGAGTTTTTTGAAAAAGGGCTCACAGACTATGGTTAGTTTGGCAATGAAGCGTCTGATGTATTGAACTTTCCCCAGAAACCCTCTAATCTCCTTTCCATTGGAGGGGGCGGGCATGCCTAACAAGGCTTTTATTTTAGAGGGGGTCTATCTCTATTCCTCGCTGGCTCACCACCTTACCCAAAAGTTTTCCCGATGTTACCCCAAAGGCACATTTTTGTGGATTATGCCTCATATTATATTGGGGTAGGGGTTTGAAGAATTTTTCAAGGGCCGGGACATGCCCTTCCCGGTCCCGGGATTTGACAATCATGTCATCCACATACACCTGGACTTCTTTGTGCATCATATCGTGTAAGAGTGTAGTTGTAGTTCTTTGGTAGGTTGCCCCAGCATTTTTAAGTCCAAAAGGCATCACTGAGTAACAATAGGTTCCCAAAGGCGTGGTGATGGCTGTTTTTGACATGTCCTCCCTTGCCATTTTTATTTGATTATACCCAGGATACCCGTCCATAAAGGAAAGTAGGGCGTGATCGGCGGTATTATCTACTAGGATATCTATATGAGGTAAGGGGAAGTCATCCTTTGGGCTGGCTTTATTGAGGTCTCGGAAATCTACACAGACCCGGATTCTCCCATCTTTTTTAAGGACAGGGACTATGTTGGCTACCCAGTCGGAGTATTCGGAAACGTGTATGAACCCGGTCCTAAATTGTTTATCTACCTCCTCCTTGACCTTAAGGACCCACTCAGGTCGCATGCGGCGTAGCTTTTGTTTTACTGGTTTAAACCCGGGTTTGATTGGGATTCGATCCTCGGCTATATCTCTGCCGATGTCTGGCATATCTTTGTAAGACCAGGCAAAGACATCTTTGTATTGTATGAGTAGGTTCACGAGGTGCTCCCTCTCGATGGGATCTAAAGAGGTCCCTATTTTTAGAGTTTGGACTTCAGAAGGGGTTCCTACTTTTAGAGATTCAGTGTCTTCGATTATCGGGGCACCTAACTCTTGTCTGGCTAATTCTCTCAAGGTCTCGGGTGGAAGGTACGTTTCGTAAGAGTCGCCTTGGTTATTCTTGTTTTGTTCGCTATCGATAATGGCATTGCATGTTGAGTGCGATGAGTCGTAGGCGAAAATGTTTTTATTATTAGTTAAATCGAGCATGTCGAGGGCTTTGGACAAGAGGCCCTCTGTTCATTTGACAGAGGTAACATTATTGAGACTTCCGGGACAGGCCCCGGTTCGTCCTGGACAGACACAGATGCAGGTCGGTGACAAACGATACTAGGTTCCTGGCCTGTTTCAGACTCAGACTCGGACTCTGTTTCGGACTCGGACTCCTCGAACATCCTCCCTTCTGCTGTGGTTAACTTGAACTTCCTACCATTCTCGTTAGTCCACGTGACGGATTTCCTCCACCCCCTACTTTCTTGGTCTTCATTGGTACTAACTATGAGGGAGGTGGGGTCGAACTGCTTGTCGGTCATGATTATATTGACTAGCTCACTGGGGGCCCCGGGAACAAAACGCTCTTCTCCGAATAAGAGACTGTTGGCTAAACCGTCCATACAAGGCGCGTGTTCGGGTTTTAGGGTGCTTGGTGTGGTTTCGGGGATGAAGTAACAGTCTTGGAATATCTCTATTCCATGATGTCGGATGCCTTTGATGTAGGCTGGTTCCGAAAATCACATATAGGGTTCGTGGTCACCCTCTCTTGTGAGGTCGTAAGACGGGATTTGGATACCTCCAGTTTTACGTGCGCGCATGGCCACTACACGCTCGCGGATCTCATTTTCTGTTGTGGGGTATCCGAGGCCTATTGTGTGGGTTTGTCCGATGCGATCTCGGAACTTAGTTGCGATGTCGTGATTTTTGCCTAGTGATAACCCCGGGAAGTGGCCTTGTTGTTTCATCATGAAGTTTATGGCTAGGTTCGAGTAGTGATCAAAGTTGAACGGGGCTAGGTCTTGTTCCAAAAGGCTTACTACGTGAAATCCCCTTAACTCGGTGTCGGTATCCTCCGTAACTTGTAAGGTGGTGGCGTTTTCTACAAATGCTCTTATAGGGGAAGCGTGGATGGTAATTATTTCACCATTGATGAGAATTTTCACTTTTTGGTATAGGGTAGGTGGTACGGCTTTAAGGGCATGGATCCAAGGGCGCCCTAGGATCATATTGTACGATCTGGTTTTGACATCTAAGACTTGGAAGTCCATTTTTCTCTCTACGAGCCCTACGATGGTGTTAAGGGTGGCGACCCCCGCAACCGGGCGCCTCGTACCATCATAGGCGGGAACTCCCGACTCAGTGGGTATGAAGTCGGTATCTTACATTCCTAAGGCGCGGGCGATTTTGAGGGGGATTACGTTTACGGCAGAACCGTCATCCACAAGGGTCATGGGCACCTTTTTGCCTAAACAGGTTGCCGTGACGTAATGGGCTAGATTTTGCTTTGGTCCGAAGGGTGTGAGGTCTTCGTCAGAGAAGGTTATAGGGTCCTTTAACCCATTGGCCTCTTGAAGGACGTGCTCTACCATGTCTTCAGGTGTAACGGTGGAGGATATGTTCATTCTTCCTAAGGCTTAAACTAGAGCCATTCGGTGATTATAGGAGCTGGCTATGAGTTGCCATATGGAAAGATCGGTTTTGGCTTTTTGTAGTTGTTTGACTATTTGCACTTCAGGGGTACTAATTGGGTTTTCGTCGGCGGTTGAGGTGTTTTCATGAGCGTGATTGGTGTTTGGTATGTCGACTGTGATGTTTTGGTAGGGTCGCCCAGATCGAGTAACATGGCTCACATCCTTGGTTTGGGTGATTGCTGGGGGGGATCGAGACTATTGGTTCATAGATATAGACATCATCATCGTCATCCGCCCATACCCCGTGTACGGCGTGATCGCGTTGGTATTGCTCATAATTTATCATGCCAAACTGAATGTGTGACGACTTTTGGGGAGGGGGAAAGGTTACCTCTTCGATTAGATTTTGGATGGCATGTCTTAGTTTTGTGCAGGATCGGGTTTCATGTCCCGGTCCTTGGTGAAAGGAGCAGAAGACCTTAGGATCCCATGATTTACTTCTTTGTCCTAGGGGGATTTCAGGCGCAGGTTCTAGAGGGGAAAATAGACCATGTTGAATGGCGGTTGCCAAGGCTTCATCGTAGGGGATGTCTAAATTGGCAAACTATCTAGGGGTTTTCTTATTTTGGGGAGGATAGCCCTTATTTACCCGGATTGATGGGTTGTTTTGGGTTTTGATTGCGAGGCAGTCCATCCGCTCGTGAAGGTTACGAATAGAGGTTTCTATAGAAGTTATGGAGGTGGCGAGGTTGTAAACCATATGAGCTAGATCTTTGATATTTGAAATTTGGGACTGTAGTCATGGCGGAGGATGGTATCTGCAAGATAATGTTGGAAGTGAGGGGAATTTCGTCGGACGTCTTAGGGACTCTGAGGATGCTCACGATTGAGCGATACGGAACTGAGGCCCTTGACCCATGTATGTGTGGTCATTAATTTGGGGCTTCAGGTGCCTTTTAGACTCTTAGTGTACTTGGCGAGACGCCTAACGAATTTTCTGTCTCTGTAACGAGACGATCTGACACGAACCTCGGTGGTAAGGTTTAAAGAGGACTTCTCGAGATGAGACGACCTAAAACGTAAAATCTTGAGTAGAGGCGATCCTATTAGCTAACATAGACAGTTAAACACACGGTTGTACGACGTAAGAGTTTGATCACGATCCTGGCTCAGGATCAAAAGGATTTGGACGCATGTTTCCTTTGAACACGACCAGTTTTGCAAAATTTTGAAAAGGACGGTTTGTAGAAGTAGCGTAATGAGGGTGTGACGACATCGTTCGTGGAGTGTAAGTGCGTTGTTATGTGGGTGCATCAGAAATGATGACGAAACGTAAGTATTTTTGAAAGGAATGCATTTTCTTGTTAGGGGAAACGTTTTTTTGAAAATAATTACGTGATGCTTCTATCGAAACTACTATTAACTAGCTAGTTCGATGCCCGCGGGGTGCATGAGGCTCGTGATGGAGCACGAAGTCTGATGACAGTCTTCCTAAAGGTGTGACTAAATCCTTAGTGAGGGATTTAGGCGGTGAATGGTGTTTCTCATAAACTTTTGGATTTTTTGAAAAAGGACTATTAAAATTAGTGACCCACGTTTGTCAACTGTACTTGCATTAGACGGTGGGGGTGTGCATTGTAAAAAAAAGTGTTTTTAGGGTGTAACCGTTTTGGGTTCCTTGACTTCATTAATTGAAGCTTTGGTTGTGCTAAACGGTACGTGCGTTAAAAAGTTTTTTTTTTAAATGGAATGTGACCGCGTGGTGGCCTTAACCCCATTAATTGGGAGTTTCGGTTACATTAACGGTAATCATTGTTGTTAATAGGTTTTAGATAGGCCCAGGTGGTGGTACTAAAAAAGCTTTTTTTTTTGAAATTATTGAATGTGAATTTTGCCATGGTAACAGCGTAAAAACGTTTTCCCATTTTTTTTTAGAAACCATGATTTGGTCGGAGTTTTGATGTTCAAACGGTCGTTTTGAAAAGATGAAGCATTTTCGAAAACGGAATTGGGTGCGGTTGAATATGTTGGCGTGGTTGAATCCAAATTTTAGTATTTTATTTGGGTTGTATTGTTCAAACACGCTACACATAACTAGGAATGCGTACACTCATGCAGGATGCAGACTCGGGTAGGTTAGAGTAGGCTACCGCCCACGAATAGTCTTTACTTAGGCATTGACAATGATCTGGGGAGATGAGTGTCATACCGTCTTTTTGTACTATCCGCTTATTAATCCCGCGGGTTACGCTTTAGGCGGCCGGAGCGTCAGTCGAGGGTCTCTCCGCGTGTCCCAAGAGATCTTACCGCAAAGAGGTTGATTGGTCCTGATATCGGTTAGGGTGGGCTTTTCGGGGCCAAAACCTGTAGTGACCACAACTAGGAACTATGAAATAGGCTTCACCGACCTCGTTCAAGTTACACCACCGCTGGAAACTTGTTTCCAATTCCCCAGCGGAGTCGCCAAACTGTGGACGTCCGTCCGAACCGCCCAGCGCCCCGCGCGCGTTTGCGCGGGACCGACTCGGTTTTCATCATGTGGCGGCGGCCACCCACGCGGCCCCTTCCCTGCCGGGGGCCGGTCCGATCACGCATACGGGGCGAAGTGTCGGACCTCGATTTGGATGACGATCCGGACTTGTACTAGACGGGTGCGGGCACCTGTGTTTCTGTTTGGGAATCGATCGAGACGTGATTGTAAATGTTTAAAGGCCGGTTCATTTGGTAAGGCGACCTTTTAGTGAATTGAATTCGTTGCCGATTTGTGGAGTCGCCACCGAGTCAATTACGGGGACTCGGAAACCGTTCAAGTCAACTTAGATCCCTTACCGGCTCAAAGCTGAGTGGCACGGGACCTAAAGATAAAGACTTGTACCCTTAAGCACTCCATGCCTGGAATGACTCTCATTGCCAATGGTTTCGGACATCCGGAAACCGTCGATTCTGAGTATGGGGTGAGGGTACATATTGGGAAGCCAACATCTGATGGATATCAACACCCAATCCCGCCCGCACTATAGCGGCCTCTACTAATCAATCGGTGGGCTGATTTCTTAGTTCTTTTGTTGTGGTGGAAGTACTGTAACATCCGTTGTTTTAAACCCTATGTCTTTGCTATGTCGGTTGTTTTAATGACAGATAAGTTTTATCGTCAAAATAGTAGTGTTTACATTCTTTGCATGCGATTTCACGTGACATGCAGGCCATGGAAAGATGCACGTAGGAGAGTAAAGAGTACTAATATTATAGGTATTAGCAAACCAATTTTAACGTGATAATACAGATATTAGTCATTCTCGTGTTATACCTTACCTGGTATTCTGCTTAAGATGCGTTGGTTCGGTATTAATAGAGATGCGTCAAACCCAAAAAGGCGAGCACCTGGACTAATATGGGACCCGACCATCGCTTTGTTCAGTTCTAGTTGTTTTACGTTTTCAATTCCGTGTTAGGTGATTTAGCATGCTATTATAAGGTCATAAAAGCGATAAATCATACGAAAAACTGTAAATGCGAATGTAAGTAAATCATGTAGTGAGGAGTTGCACCCTCGCAGTATACACTAATTGGGACTCGATGCATAGATAGTCTTGAGAACGAATATCGGAATTACTCTGGTCTATTTAGTGTGTTTTAGTATTTGTTGAAGTTGGGACGTTACGTATTTTAGTAGACGTTCGCGAGCCTAGTGCCCACGTCTAGTGTTGTCGTAGTGCATAATAATAAGAAAGTACAAATATGGAAAGTTTTGTTTAGATGACAACCTAGTGACGACTTGAATCAACAGGCGGATCCTCCTAGTGATTCCGGCAGAACCCCGTTACCGTTTGACCTTCCCGCGGCTACTCCGGCAGAGTTTTGTTACTAGGGACTAGTTCTGCGGCTAATCCGACATAACCTGGGTACTAGTTTTGAGCTAGTCGATCACAGGCACCTCGGTATCGAGTGGAGTGCTCGAAGGTGAGGAGTAGCGTCGATGTCGCTTTTATCGGAACTACGATTGAGTGGATTGTTTGCCTCAGGTGTCGGATTGCGGGCCCTTAGCGAGAGTTTTTTGAGGGTGATGAGAGAGTTGAATTGTGTGAAATGAATGAGGCGGAGGGGGTATTTATAAGTGTTTTCGACCCTCGTCGCTCATATGGACGTGTGACTTGGGGCGCACCAGGACTCGGGCGCTTGGGTCCGAGCGTGGGGAGACCCAGGCTCGTCAGGTGGGGCGGTTGGAGTTTTGAAGATACGATTTTGATATTTTCCAAAACCGAGAGGAGGGTGTGTGATATCTTGCATGGTCGCGAAGGCTTCCCCACGGCTTGACCTAGCGTCGTGGGTTTCGTGGGCCTCGGGTGTTCATCCCGAGGCTCGCTTTACTCGGGGTTGACTCGGTTCGAGTTTCGTGGCAACTATGGATCCCGGTGTCGGAATTGACTCTACTTAGTGTCTATATAACCGTAACGACACGACGAAGGCTGCCATCATGTTAGTTTTAATTTTTCAGAGTAATTATTTGGTCCGTTCTATAAGAAAACTATTTAAAACACCGCGAACTCGTGTCGCGTTGCGGTCCTATCGTCATCGGGTGTTTGGTGGGCACCTCTGCAGCCACCAGGTCCAAATTTGGGTGTCTACAGGTGTCTAGTAGATTCACCGTGTCAAAAATGCTGCGAGTTGCATCCACAGTTGTGGGCTTAGTGGTAGAAGAAGTAGCCCCTTGATATCCCTTGCCAGAGGCCTTAGTAAGGCCCTCTAGCCTCAAATCATCTTCTATTCTCATACCCATTTCAGTAAGAGTGGTGAAATTGAGTATGACAGCATACCGGAGATGGACCCAGTAGGAGGGGAGGAGGTTCTTGACAAAGGCCTCCACTAAGGTTTTCTCTTTGGGCTTGTCAACCAGTTTTACACTTTCAGCCCTCCAGCGTTGGAGATATTTAGTAAATCCTTCTTTGGGCTCCTATGCCATAACCTCCAAGGAGCGCATAGTTGTTTGAATCTCGGTATTATCAGCGTAATTCCGAGCAAACTCTGTTGCCACGTCATCCCAAGTAGGGTACTTTTTCGGGTCTAGCCTATAGTGCCAGGTCCGTGGGTGCTTCTCGAGGGATGCAGCAAAGAGATTCTTGAACATCGAAGAATCTACCCCCTTGATAGCCACGAATTCCTTGAAGGCCCGTATATGTAGTAATGGGTCTTCGGTTCCTTCAAACATTGGCAAGCCCGTGAGATTCAGATTTGCGGGCAACTTGTCATTCAGAGGAGAATAGACACGGGAATTTTTCGTGTGAATTGTGTTAGTCTTGGACAGATGGACCTGCTCCTCCAGCCGCCGGACTGCGCTGACCACTTCAGCTATGGGCCCAGTGTTTTCTGGGGCAATAGGAGGTGCACCGGGAGAAGCCTTCTGCTCCAAGGCGGTGAGACAGGCCATGATGGCTACCTGATCGGCCCGCATCTCCGTCAACTGGGTCTCAATATCAGTCTGCTTGATAACCATGTTGTCTATCGAAACCGCCAATTTGTTCAAAGCGTCTTCCATTTTGCGTTGGTGTCTGGTCAACGGTGGCCTGTCGGTAAGAACACCGCTTAATCAGAAACTGAACCCAGCCCTTAGAACCAAAATAGTACATCCCGAGCAAGGAAAAGACTAGAACGGAAAACGACTCGGAAAAGACACCTAGACGGGTGACTCGTGAATTGTGTGACTTCCTTAGGATTTGGCTGTTCGGGCCTAGTCCTGTTCGAAGGAAAGTCCACGTGAGATATTCCCCAGACTTTGGACTCGAATGTGTAAATGGGCTTCCCTATGTAGGGGTATGTCGTACATAGGTGGGCCATGCTTTTGACAAGCAAGGCGGACCTGGATAGGGAGGAAACCCATGATGTAAGTTCAACGGAGTTTCGACTATAAAGACCTTCGACGACTTATAAAAAAGAGCCGACACTTCTATATGCGGTAAGCCTTAGGATAAGGAAGGTTTTTTAGAGGAAATTTGGATTCCGAGAAAGTCGGCGGACGACCCGACTTTTGAAATCGACAACATGCCGTCGGGCTGAATTTTTGAAGGTTCGAAAAAAAGATTTGAGTTTTGACATGGGCAACGTACCGGCTAGAAATACGCTATTTTGAGTCAAATCGAAAAGTCCTAATTTCGGTAGCATCCCGGGTTTTTGAAAATGGAACGTTTTTTTGAAAAGATGCATTTTTGGAAATGATGGTTTTGAAAACGACATAGAAACCAAGTAGCACATAGTCACGCAAGAATTATAATGACACCATGTATGCTTTACACTAAGTCTCGGTCGGTCTAAATAGGGTCTATACCAGTGCCATAGCCTTTTCGAGAATAGGGACGGACTTCCTAAGTCGAGTTGATCTTAGAACATGCCACGAAACCCATACGAATTAGCTATGAACACCTTGACATAACCAATTTGGAATACATCGTGGTATAGTGGAACGTCGGTCACCAGTACCGGCCTGGGAAAAGATGAGGTTATGCATGAACCATAAAACTAAAACGTGTATTGTACTAATCGAACGATTTCTTCTCGAGTCTCACCCTGAGGATTCCGACGGTAAGTCACACATCAATTATCCCCAGCGGAGTCGCCAAATTGTGGACATGACATAGGTCCACTCCGACGCGGCCACGCGCGGGTTTGGGGAGGCGAATGAATCTCATGTGAGATGGATGTCGGGTTGAAACTTAAATCGAAGTTGGAGTCGCCACTGAACTTTGTGGGAGTTCGGGCCCATTCGAACCCACTCTATATCTTGGCGGGTCGTGCACCAAGTACGGCCCATTTGGATCTTAGAGTTCATGGGGTTTGTCCCTTTGCATTGCGATACCGATACCGACATTATCGGTTACCGTTTATTGAATGATTCTCGTGCGCCAATGGTTTCGGGTATCCGGAAACCATGGTTCTGAGTAAGGGGTAAGGGTACGTGTTGGGAAGTTTACAAAGAACACCCAACCCCGCCCGCACTTAGCGGCCTCTACCAAGATATCGTTCGATTTTAGAATACGCGCGCTAGTAATTCGGTGAAATGAAATGCAAACAACGTTTTAGTTAAACATGCGCAATATTTTTGATCTATGTCGTTTAATGCTTCTTTGAATTATGTCGAGGTTGTATTTAGCATGTGAGGTTCGTTTTAGTACAATAAAACAAACAACGAAAATAAAACACAAAAGTAGAAACAATTGAGTTAGTAACGTTAATAACGGTTTGTAAATAGTCTAGAAGGATATAAGGAGACATGATGTATGGTTTTGAAAAGAATAGGACACGTGTTGACCGAAGTCATAAAAATATTTGATACGGCTTATCGCATGTGAAAAGCTCACGTTTGGTGCGTGAATGAGGCCACTCGGCCGCGTCATGGGGGAGACTCGGTCGAGTGCCCTGTTTAAAACCCTTCTGCCGGTTTTTTGGGGAGCCACTCGATCGAGTGCCCCCTGTACGAACAGCAGTTCGTTAATTTTAATTGTTAAATCGATAATTTTATTAAATCGCGTAGAAATATGGAATAATTTATACTCGACTTAATTTTCATATGTTCGTAATGCGTACGTTAATATTACGTGATCAATTATCGGGATTTTTAGAAAAAGATGTTATAAGTCGTTTTAAGTTGAACTAGGAGGAAATATTTCCCTCCGCGTTATAATGTCGTAATTAATCCTTTCGGATTATGTGACAATAATTTCGACATCAACGGGTTCATATTAGCTCGATTTTTTTACTAATCCTTTTAGACATAATATTCGACTACGGAGTCGATATCACGTCTTAAGAATACCGTCTTATTTATTTGATTAGAGCGAAAGTTGATTCCCTCTGCGTCACGACATCGTTATTAATCCTTGCGGATTATATGATGTTCGATTTGCATCAATAGGTTTCGTTCTAACCTTTTTGAAAAGAGAGGAATCGAATATGTTTAACGCGGAATATTCGCGATCCCATCACGCCCTTGAGTGTTTAGGGCGGGGCTCCTCGAGAGGGCTTCACCACTGTGACTACTCGTAAAGGGATTAGAAGGGTCTTATGCGAATTTCAACATTAAACGTATTCGATTCGAGATTATTTTATAAAATTGATGTATGTGTGATGTTTAATGATGACGATTATGTAAATACTAAAACGAGACTAACAACGCGATAAAAAATGATCTTATTGATGTTGATTCGCTTCAACAATCAAATACTTGGGGTGTCGGGATAAGCGACCGGCAACATCGGGCGTGATACCCTTGTATTCATATTTTCTTATCCCGTCATCCCTTGTATCCGACACGAATAGGCGAATATTTTATAGGGATTCGATAGATACGACGAAAACGAAAAAAAAGAAAAAAAGAAGAAGAAGAAGACGAGAGAAAGATAAGAGAAGAGAAGGGAGAAGTCGGGATTGAATTGGCACCCTCAACTTACATGATTTTGTCTTCTCGGAATAGGGCTCGTCTAGTTGTGGCTTAAGCACGGGAGCGTCGAGATGTTGTAGATGGAGTTATGGTGGTTTTAAAGGGGTTGTATGTGTGATAGATGCAAAAGTTCTAAGGCTGAAAAGTTGTTAGGTTAAAAGTTTTATCTGAAAATTGTTCCAAAGTTGTGTTGCAAAGGGAGGTATTTATAAAAAATTTCCAAACCCTCGACCTAGGGTCACTCGATCGACTGCCCATGTTGACTCGATCGAGTGGCCCATTAAAAGGTAAACAGCGGGCCTCTTAAAGGCCCACTCGATCGAGTGAGCTGATACTCGATCGAGTAGGTCGGTTTGACGTGTTATTTTGGATTTTTTGTGTTTGAGTTGGATTCTTGAGGTTTGCATGGCTGATTTGTGTCTCGGAAATGGCTTTGACCCGGTCGCTAAAAGTCGGTTTTATTTCCGATATCGGTTTTGACCCAAATTAGTCTTATTTGATTGAAAACGACCCACTGGGCCTAATTTTGAGGTTAGTTTTGTGAGATTTGTACTCCGTTAAAAAGCGCAAGCCAAACTAATGATTTAGAGTCCATATTCGAGCGCGTAAAAGCACGTTCGCGTCCGATCATCATTGGGTGTTTTTTGGAAACTGCTATAGACACCTAGCAGCCAAATGTGGGTGTCTACAATAGGAATCATTGAGTCCTCAACCATATCTACAATCACAAAATCTACGGGAATAAAAAACTTTCCGACCTTGACCAGGACGTCTTCCAAGACACCTAAAGGGCGTTTAAGAGAACGATCGATCATTTGTAAGGTCATACTCGTGTTTTTCAGCTTACCCATATTCAACTTTGTAAAACTAAAAAATGGCATCACACTACCACTTGCTCTTATATCACAAAGCATTATCGATAGTAAAAGTGCCAATATAATGTACAAGGAATAGAGAAACTCCCTTGGTCTTTAAGCTTAGGCAGAGATTAGTTATTTAGGACTGTGTTTCACTCCTCGGCATACGCCATGGTCTCGGCCTTATCGAAAGCATTCTTCCAGGCGATTATTTCATTCCAAAAATTTCCGTAGGCGGGTACCTGCGTAATCAATTCAGTGAAGGGAAGGGTTACCTGAAGATCTTTTGCTACCTCCATGAATTTACTGAATTGTTGATCAGTCTGATTCTTGCGTTGTCGCTGTGGAAAAGGAAATGTGATTTGTATCGGAGCTTCCTTAGCTGTATCGGGAGGAACAGGAGTAGAAAGAACGGGCGCATCTAGCACTTGCAGCACAACTCGATCGAGTCCAGCCTGACTCGATCGAGTGCTATCAGACTCGATCGAGTCGCTTGATCTGACTCGATCGAGTGGTATTCTCAAAGCCTCCGTGATCGATTTTCGTGGGGTTACTCGATCGAGTCCATGTGGCTGACTCGATCGAGTTGCCTCTAGATTTTCAGCAACTCTAAAAGTTGGTTTGTTTAAAGTCGCTTGCTCAACTAACGCGTCCGCAAGTTCTTGCTTCTCCAATTCAGACTCAACAACGATGTTGACTAAGTCACCTTCACCGGGTTGGAGTAGTATGGTAATAGCATTGACCTGTTTAGTCTCTGAGATTCTTTGCTGCTTCTGAGTGGACAACTGGGCAATTTGATTGTCCAAAATCTTGTGATGTGCAATCACCTGATTAATCTGTGCCTCCCGCTTTTGGTGAGCTTGCAAGCCTTTTAGGACCAGCGCTTTAATATATACATATTCGCTTGAGCTTGCGGAACGACATCTAATTGTTGTTGTTGATAGAGTTGTTATCCCCCTTGATTTTTCCTGTTAAAGTTAGACTGAAAATTATGATTAGGAGGGGGAACAAAAGCAACAACTTGATTATTATTTGGAGGTGGCGGTGGTGGTTGATTCGTATAAGGCAAAATTTGACGGAAGCTTGAAGCGCGTTGACTCGTTTCGAATTGGAGGCTTCAAAAGCATCAAGACATTTAGTCAATACCGCTAACTGTGCTGCCACAGCATTGACTATCTCACTCTCTAAACTTGTTCCGCGAGTGTTACTTCGTGGATTACCCCATCGGGCATGGTGAGTAGCCATATCCTCTATCGTCTTCCAAGCTTTATCGTCGTCGACAATGGTTTGGAATATCCCATTAGCTGCGGAATCAAGTGTAGCACAACAATCGTCATATAAACCGTTATAAAACTGATTGCACAGAAACCATACCTGAAACCCGTGATGTGGACACCCTTTTACCAACTTCTTGAATCGTACTCAAGCCTCGTGGATATTCTCGAGAGGAGTCTGACGAAAATTAGTTATCTAACTTCTTAACATGTTCGTCTTCTGAGCTGGGTAATAGTAATTGTAGAACGCTAAGCCAAGAGATTTCCAGTCGGTAATCTCCTCTGCTGTGCGATCCAGGTCGGTGATCCATTCCCTAGCATCGTCACGTAAGGAGAACGTGAACAGCATCTCCATCACCTGCTCCTGAGTAACTCCCCGGGGGGAGTGGAATGGTGGAGCAATAGTCGCTGAAGATTCACATATGTTTCGGAGTATCTTCCTTGACTGTACCTCCAAACTGATTTTTCTCCACCAAAGTGATGAAAGCAGGACGGATTTCAAACGACCCAGTTGTGGCAGTGGGTCGTTTGATCGGCTTTGGCAAAGCCGTTTCCATTGGCTCGAAATGGCTAGCAAGCTTAGGCATATTGGCTAGTTGTAGTAACCTGGGTATAAGAGGAAACTACAAGAAACCAGTGAGAACTGCCCCAAGGAACTGATGTTCCCCGGGGCGAAAAATAACCTAAAATCTAAAACAAAAAATAAACAACTAAATAACACCGTCTCCCCGACAACGGTGCAAAAATTTGACAGGGGTAAGTCGTATATCTAATCAAAGATACCCTAAGGTCCACTAATTAATGTAGATAGCGAAGTCAGGGGTCGAACCACAAGGAGATGAAAATTCAATTGTTTATCCTAAGAATTAGATTCTAAATTATAGGTAACAGTTTTTCTTGTGTTTTGTAAGTAGAAGCTAAATAACTAAGACAAGACAACAATAAGGTAAAGGTCTAGGATCGTAGGTTCACTACGAATATTAGTCGGGTCATGGAGTCAACTAATAGGTCAATAATCGAACTGCCTAAGGTCCGCAAGTCCGATCGGTACACTACAACCTTTAGTTCTAAACTTAACCTACGGTCGCTAGCATTAAGTCAGTCTACCCAAACTATAGTGGCCTAATTAATTCTTAACCCGGTCGGCGAAAAGTCCTAATTTGCGATACTAATTCATTGAATTATGCATCAAACAATTAATCATAATTAAAATGACATTCAGGCGATAGTTCATAAGATTAGAAACATGTCAATTGACTACCCTAATAATACGTGTAGATTCCCCTAAACCCTAGATGAAATCTAGCTACTCATATTAAACATAATCAAATTAACGAAATACGAATTGCAATTAAACGTAACGAAGGTGAATTAAATTAATCTACGGAGAGTACTAATAAATCTACACTAGAAAACGATAAAGCAATACGAAGAATGAATTAAGACGGAAATTAAAGTAGAAATTGAAATTGAAATTAAGATTAAGATTAAGATTAACGATACCGAAGAATTCAAGATCTGAGCCAGAAAACTAGGTTCAATGTATCTCGCAAAGTAACGTAAAACTTACAGTCTAAGTAAAAGTGTATGATGAGAAATAAAAGCCAAAGTAAAAAAAGTGTCTGAGTAATGAAAACTGATTTAAAGGAAATCAGTTGGACTCGAAAATAGGCCCAAACTCTAAGTCAAAATAAGAATTGTGCTGATTTGATGGCAGTCTTTCAAGTGATCCCCAAAAATATGGGCAAGTAACTTCACGAAGTGGCACTCGATCGAGTGCACATAGGGCACACGATCGAGTACCGCTGTAGGTCACAGCATCGCGCACTCAACTTCAAACGGCTGTCAATTCTTTGTTCCTTATTCAAATTGGACGTGCAATATACTGTTGGAAAGATAAAAGAGAGAGCGTTCAAACGCCACCTGAATCACCCTGATTGGAGTTGTAAAACGAAAGTTATTCACATTTAGATTAGACCCATTTGTAAGCGATCATTCGTTCTTCTCGTTTCGCATTTTTTCCTTCTTTGGTCTTTGTTTCTTTGTGTATTCCGCATCTTCTTCCTTCGATGTCCTGCTTCGGTGTAAATTCTTCAATTGTCAATTACGGAAAGCTCCGATTAGCTCCAAATGCATCCAAATCTACAAAATACACACAAATACAAAAGTATCGACATTCAAAGTATATTGCATCATTATTAATGAGTTAAGCACGAAAACCGAGATAAAACTAACAATTAGGGGATGGAAATATGTATATAAATAGCACTCATCATGTTCTAATTCCACCAGTAAATGGCAAGCTTTGCCATACACAAGTCGATAAGGAGTGGTTCTGATCGGCGCTTTGTAGGTCGTTCTCAATGCCCAAAGGGCGTCATTCAACTTCAATGACCAATCCTTTCGGTATGTATTTACAATTTTTTCTAAAACTCCCTTGATTTGACGGTTGGAGATCTTGGCTTGCCCATTTGATTGAGGGTGAAAGACTAGGGACATCTTATGTGTGATCCCATATTTCCGAAGAAGGTGTTCAAAAGTATCCTTCCTAAAATGAGAGCCTCCATCGTTAAGTATGGCTCTAAGCATGCCAAATCTTGGGAAAATCACATTCTTGTAAATCTTGATTACCACCCTGGAATCATTGGTAGGGGAAGCTACGGCCTCGATCCATTTTGAGACATAGTCAACCACGACTAGGATGTATTTGTTGCCGAAAGAAGATGTGAACGGACCCATGAATGAAGTCAATGCCCCAAACGTCGAACAATTCGATCTCTAATATGGGTTGAAGGGGCATCTCATTCCTCCTTGTTATATTACCACATCATTGCCAAGCATCGCATGTGAGAATGAAAGCTCTAATGTCTTTAAACAAGGAAGGCCACCAAAAGCCGCTTTGGAGAACCTTGGCAATTGTCTTTTCGTTGGCCAAGTGACCACCATAAGATGTCGAGTGAAGGTGCTTCACAATATTAAAACCTTCGTCGACCGTAACACATCGTCGGTAAATTCCATCTATGCACCGCCGGAACAAATAAGTCTCATCCTAATAATAGCGTCGGGCTTCATAACGTAGTTTCTTCCTCTCAAGCTTTGAATAATCGTCCGGAATATAACGAGACACTAAGAAATTGACGATATCTGCATACCAGGGTTAATAGTTTCAATGGCCATTAGGGATTCATCTCTCATCACTTCATTGATGGGTACACCATCGTCTTCATTACTACTTCCACTAACCGCTAGTCTACTAAGATGATCCGCTACCAAATTCTCCGATCCGGCTTTGTCTTTAATCTCGATGTCGAATTCTTGTTAAAGGAGAACCCACTGGAAGAGTCGGGATTTTGTCTTCTTTTTGGACATGATATATCAAATCGCCGCATTGTCGGTATGAATAATGACTTTGGAACCGATAACATATGTTCGAAATTTCTCCATGGCATAGACAATGGCTAGCATTTCCTTTTCGGTTGTGGTATATCTCGATTGGGCTTCATCAAGGGTTTCACTTGCATAATATATCACATGTAGCTTCTTGTCAACACGTTGGCCTAGAACGGCACCAACGGCAAAATCGAAACCATCGCACATGATCTCAAACGAAGATTCCAATCGAGTGCTTTGATAATTGGAGCGGTGGTGAGAGAGGTCTTTATCCTGCAAAAGGCTTCAAGGCAAAAGTCATCAAATACGAAGGGGGCATCTTTCATGAGTAAAGAAGTTAAAGGTTTGACAATCTTATAAAAATCTTTAATGAACCGCCTATAAAAGTCGGTGTGACCTAGAAAACTCCTCACCCCTTTGACATTAGTTGGGGGAGGCAAGTTCTCAATCACGGAGACTTTAGCCTTATTTACTTCGACTTCTCTATTAGAAACAATATGATCGGGGACTACACCTTGATCAACCATAAAGTGACATTTCTCCCAATTTAAAACAAGTCTATACTCTTCACATCGAGCTAACACTTGATCAAGATGTTTAAGGCAAGAATCAAAAGATATACCATGGACACTAAAGTCATCCATAAAAACTTCCATTGATTTTTCAATAAAATCGGAGAAAATTGCCATCATACATCTTTGAAACGTTCCCGGCGTGTTACACAATCCGAATGGCATTCTTCGGTAAGCATAGGTGTCATAGGGACATGTGAAAGTGATTTTCTCTTGGTCATCGGGGTGAATAGGAATTTGAATAAATCCCGAATGACCATCGAGGAAACAAAAATAAGAATGATGCGCTAATCGTTCAAGCATTTGATCAATAAAGGGGAGGGGGAAATGGACTTTGATGGTGGCCGTGTTCAACTTTGGAAAGTCTATACACATGCGTCAACCGGTAATAGTCCTAGTAGAAGTCAACTCACCCTTTTCTCCTTTCACAACCGTCATTCCTCCTTTCTTCGGCACAACTTTTACGGGGCTAACCCATTTACTTCCGGTTATAAGGAATATAATGTTATCCTCATACAACTTGAGGACTTTCTTCATGACAACCTCTTTCACGGTGGGGTTCAACCAAAGTTGACCCTCAACCGAAGGGCGGTGGTCATCATCAAGGATGATCCTATGCATACAAACATTTGGGCTTATTCCTTGGAGGTCGTCAATGCTATACCCGATGGCCTTTTTGTGTTTTCTCAAAACATTAAAAAAATTCTAATTGAGGACCATCAAGTGTGGCATTGACGATAACAGGACAACTAGTTCCTTCAAAAAAGGCATATTTGAGGGAAGAGGGGAGTGGCTTAAGTTCAAGATTAAGAGTAGAGGGTACCATACTTTTACCAACCGGTAGTGGTTCTACCTCTTCTTCGTGTATAACCTCTTCTTTTTTATCTTCATCTATCAAGCTATACTCAACCAAACTATCAATAACTTAAATGAAATACATTTGTTCAATCATTGGTAGTTTAAGAGCTTGAGAAAGAGAAAACTCTACCGACTCGTTTCCTATATGTTAAATGATAACTTTCCATTCTTAAAATCAACTATACTACCACCGGTAGCCATGAATGGTCGACCTAAGATAATGAGGGTGATAGTGTCTTCTGGCATATCCATGACAACAAAGTCGGAGGGTATGAAAAACTTACCAACTTGCACAGGTACATCCTCAACTAGTGGGTTTCAACTCCCCCACACTAAGTCTTTCGGCAATAGAATAGGGTAACAAACTAACACTAGCCCCTAGGTCACACAAAGTTTGGTTAACAACAACATTTATAACCCGACAAGGGATGAAGAAGCTACCGGGGTCATCTAGTTTCTTTGGCCTTTAATTCATGAGAATAGCACTACATTGTGCCATAAGAGGACACATTCTTTATCTTCTATGGTTCTCTTTAATTTTTAGTCAAGACTTCTTTCAAAAACATAGAATAAAGGGGCTGTAGACACCCAGATTTGGACCTGGTGGCTGTAGAAGTGCCCAACAAACACCCAATGACGATAGGACTGCAACGCAACGCGGGTTCGCGATGTTGTAGGTAGTTTTCCTATAGAACGGATCAAATAATTACTCGGAAAAATTAAAACTAACATGATGGCAGCCTTAGTCGTATCGTTACGATCACATAGACCCTAATTAGAGTTAATTCTGACACCGGGACCCCGAGTCGGTCCCGAAACTGGAATCGAGTCAACACCGTGTCAAGCGAACCTCGGGATGAACACCCGAGGCCCACTAAACCCACGGCGCTAACCTTAATACCCTAGAAATGTATTTGTGGACATGACGTAGGTCCACCCCGACGCGGCCACGCGCGGGTTTGGGTAGGCGAATGAATCTCGTGGTGAGATTGTTCTCGGGTTCGAAATTTAAGTCAAAATGGAGTCGCCACCGAATTTTGTGGTTATTCGGAACCATACAAGCCCACTCTATGTCGTCATGGGCTATACACAAAGTACGGCCCACTTCGATTTCTGAGTTTATGGGGGCCGTCCCTTTGCATTGCGATACCGATACCATCTACACCGGTATCGTGTAAAGAATGACTCTCGTGCGCCAACGGTTTCGGGCATCCGGAAACCAAGGTTCTGAGTAATGGGTGAGGGTACGTGTTGGGAAGCCCACTAAGGACACCCAACCCCGCCCGCACATGGCGGCCTCTACTAAGACATCGTTCGTGTTCGTGTGCGCGCGCTAGTAAAATGACTAAATGATATGCAAGCAGCATTTTTAGCTAAACATGCGAATTATGGGTTAGCTACGTCATTTAATGCATCTAATTATGGTCGAAATGATTTAGCATGCGACGTTCATTTATAAAGCGATAAGCAAGTAAATAAACAAACTCGAAAGTAAATAACGTACAAATTACACGGGCGGAAATACAACCCGGCCAATACAAAAATTTCAAATAATATACAAACGGAATAACAAATAATAAAAAAATAGAAACGGACCCGTATATAGACTAGACCGTGAATTATGTAGATGGACGAACCCCGATTAAATACATATTGCGTTGTGTATTAAACGAAGGACGGAGACATAGGACCTAAGCGTGATGCTAGCCCGATCCCATGTCTCGATGCCTTCTCCCAACTTATCACGTCGAAAAACCGATCAAAGTTGTTCTAAGTGTAGTGATATGTATGGGTTTTGAAAAATAGGTTCACGTGATTGACTTTACACGTGTCGACTAAAAGTCGTAAAAAAAGACGAGGCTTAAATGTTGCATTTAAGCTCTCGGATTTCTGGGCTACAGGACCCACTCGATCGAGTCAGGATATGGACTCGGTCGAGTGCATCCTCGAAATGGCTACTGCCCAGATTTATGGGCGCTACTCGATCGAGTAGCCTACGCACTCGGTCGAGTAGCCCCTGTACGAGTAGCAACTAGTTTTATTTTTTGGTTTGAAATCGGTGATTGGCCAAATCAAATACAAATATCGCACGATTTGCATTTGACTTGGCCTCCGGTACTATAATCGTGTAATACATGCGATTATAGTACCATTATCGGAGTTTTATGAAAATGTTTTTTGCTAGATTAGAAATTTTGTATTAGTGACGAAATTGCATCCCTCTACGTCACGACATCGAAACAAACCCTTTCGGATTATGTGATGTCGGTTTTCGTGTCAACGGGTTCCGTACTAATTGTAGAATTGGGATCAAATGCGTTCAACTATGACCGATTGCGATCACGTCACGCCCTTGAGTACATTGGGGCGGTGCTCCTCGAAAGGGCGCCACCTCCGTCGTTGCTCCTAAAGGGATTAGACGGACTTTAGGCGATCATCATAGTCAAACGTATTTGAAACCGAATTTTAGTACTAGTATATATATACACGGTATGATAGTGTTAGTAACGAAAAGATAAAAGTTAGAATACAAGAAATAAAATGTTAGTGTTATGTTAAAGTTAGTGTTAGGATACTAGTATAGTTATTATATAGACAATGCGAAAATGTAAAAGAAAACGAAGTATTAAGGATCGAAATGGGGTTTAGGACACCCTCAACATACATGCTTAGTAAAGGCCTCGGAAATGGACTCGTAATAGCGGCGTGAACGCGGGAGTATCGAGGATGTATGCAAGTTGTGGTGTGTGTGTGGATGATTCGTCGGTTTTCGAGGGACGAAGGACTCGGTTTTTGTGTGTATTTGCTTAGGGTTGCTAAGGACTTGTAGTGTAGGGTTGATATAGAATGTTTAGGGTAGAAATGAAGGGTGAAATGGCATTAGGTCAAACTTCAATTTGTGAAGCATAAAGAGGGGTATTTATAGAGGTTGCCCCACGACCTAGGGTCACTCGATTGAGTGGCCCTAGTGCACTCGATCGAGTGCCCTAGAAAATGGGCCTGATCCGGTAAATGACGCTCCACTCGACCGAGTGGGTCAACCCACTCGATCGAGTGGATCAAGAGGATCGAGCTATTTTAGGAAGAGGTTGACTTTGTTGATTTGATTGATTTATTTGAATTTTGATTTGGGCGCCAGTTTCGAGAAGTGAATTTGGCTGATTTGTGTGACGGGTTCGTCTTTGACCGGGTTTTGACCCGGTCGCCAAAAGACGGTTTTTTTTTTTGGTGTCGGTTTTGGCCCAAATTAGTCTTATTTTGCTCGGAACGACCCACTGGGCCTGAATTTGAGGTTGGTTTTGAGATATTTGTACTCCGCTAAATGTCCACGTCGGATATTATTGATTCCGAGCCCATATTTGAGTATACTAAGTCACGTTTGCATCCGATCATCATCGGGTGTTTTGTCGGGAACTGCTATAGTTACTAGCAGGCAAAATGCGGGTGTCTACAGAGCCCCCACTCTGACTGAGGCTTGGACAAGGCGAAAGTCAGAGTAGCTACCAGGCCAATCGCAGATTACGACCTGGCAGCCTTCCGGTCGGGTCGTTTATAGTCCAGTAGACTAGCGTGAAGGGCTCGCCAGCCATAAGCAGAGGGTCATACCTGTCCTGATGATGATAGCTCCGTGGGGAGTCGAACTTGCCTTTGAAGTCATAGGTGTACCCGTATGCTGATACATCACAGCTCTGCTTGTAGCATTCCGGGGTAAGTATTGACTCATGTTGGGGAGTGAAGTAGTTGCGCGGAGACTTGCGTCTGAAGTCTGGGGTGTACCTGTATGCTGACACATAACAAATTGCATGTAACACATAGGCAAAACACCGACTCGTGCTGGAGAAATACTGAATTTTGAAAAGCCGAAAATTTTGAAAGAGATATTTTTTTTTTTAATCACAAAATTTTATAACACAAAATTTTTCACAGAATTTTTAGAAATTCCTAGGAAAGCTCGGGACGACTTGATTCCTATTATGGGTTCTTTTCTGAAATCAGGCCTGCGCATGCTGGGGCCCAGGTTTGCTGAGGAGGCAGGGTAGTTAGGGTTACAGTTAGGGTTTCCTATTATAAATATAGGTCACCCTGCTTCAGTTTACTGTATCTCGAATCAAAAACTCCCACTTCTCCTCAAAATCCTTTAGACTTTCAAGAAGATTCAAACCCCTGCCATGGGTATCGATCATCTTACTTCGATGCTTTTTGCCTGGTCCCAATATTTTTAGGACGAGGACAAAGTTCAACTGACCCAAATGGGGATTGTCAGTCTGTTTCCTCTTCGACGTCTGATAATTGATTCACACTTTTTGGACGCCTGCCTGTCGTTTTGGGATACTACCCATCACGTCTTTGCGTTACCGCGGGGAGAAATATTCCCTCTTCCTGAAGAGATCGCCGCTATTGGAGGTTGGAGCCCTGTCGCTCGTCCTGCTATCCCTCCGTTCTACCCGGACCCGAGAAGGAGGCTGAGGGATTTCCTGGGTCTGTCTCACGCTGAGATAGATCGAATGGTGCAGGGAAATACCGTTTCCCTCTTTGACTTGGCTGACAAGTTTATGAATAGTCAAGATGTAAGGGCTACCCCTTCTCATAGGTGTAGGGCGTTCGCCTTTTGCATGCTGCACCGCTACGTTTTTGAGGGGATGATGGATGTTGACTCACGCCTGGGTCAAATCAGGCTAATCGGAGTGGTTGACCATATGGAGACTGGTCACAGCCCTGCTTGACTAACTACCGGAGAGATCATCATGGGCCTGGACGCCAAACGACTTGACCCGGACCGAGATCTGACGGGGAGAACCCGTATTCAGCAGGTATATGTCTTGCGATTTTTCATTTTTTATGTTTCGCACGATTGTATTGATGTCCGTAAGCCACTCGATCGAGTGGACCTGTCACTCGATGGAGTGACATCTTCGAAGTGCTTCTGCCCATCTTTGGAGGGCCTACTCGATCGAGTCAGATGTTATACTCGATCGAGTCAGATGTTATACTCGATCGAGTGACACTCTCGATGAGTTTCTGTCTGCTTTTAGAGGGCTTACTCGATCGAGTCAGGCACTGTACTCGATCGAGTCAGGCACTGTACTCGACCGAGTGGTCTGTAGCGGACCACTCCGTTACTCACGGATTTTGTATATATATTTTGCAGGTTTGGTTGTCGGAACGTCTGTTGATTATAGAGTCCCCTCCGAGCATTCCCAACTACCGCAGCAGCCAAATTAGTTCGAGGGGCGCCGGATAAGCTCAAGTCACCATATAAACCGAGCTTACTGGGATGAGGAGTTGGTGTTCCATGGTGGCCCCTTAATCAGGTGGACTGTCGCTTGGTGGTTCCTTTCTAAACTGACGGGGCTGGCCAAGAGGGACCAAGCCCGTTAGTTGGTGATCCTGTCCCTTGACTGGACAGTTCATATTTACCCGGACCGCATCCTGAGGCAGTTCGATTTGTCTCAGCGCATTCCTGAGACTGAAGCCATTATCAGCGTCTCGCTCCAATTGACAGACGCTATATGCGACACCTGGTTGCAGAGATGGTTCACTCGTCCTATATGGACTATTCCCAACCCTTGCCAATCTGCTTGGGTTTCACGGGCTTACGAGAAATGGACTTCCGAGGAGTCCGAAGAAACTCGTAAACTCTGAAGGTCGATGAGGCCTTCGAACTGGTCCGTCGGGAGACGGCATAGGACAACAGAGGATTCTTCGATGAGGGAGAGACTCCTGCTACTTTGGTCCGACTAGAATCGGGTCTTAAGTCACATACTAAGACTCGAGCTAAGGATGCCGGTGCTAGTTGCACGCGGGGGCGGTTAAGCCCCCAGACTGATTTAGAGAGACGACTCGGGCCAAGACCGGCGCCTAGGGACCGACTTGGTCCACGCGAGCGGCTGCCAGAGCCCGTGAGGGCCCAACTCGGGCCTATCGATGTGGATGAGGACTCGAGTTCCAAGAAACGAGTAAGGGCTAAAGAGGTTCCTGTGGTGATTCGGGAACGCTCTCCTCCACGTCGTCGTCAGTGGACGGCCAAGGAGGCCAAGGACAAGGGGAAGGGCAAGATGCCCTAAATACCGAGTCCTTAGTTTTTATTATTTAAATATTATTATTATTTATTTTGGAGTGTCGTGTGCTTTTTTGTTTTTACAATTTTTGAATTCCTGCATTTTGTAATTTTCCTGAATTTATCGAGTTTTTTTTGTGTGATAATTAATAAAAGAAGTTTATTATTAAACCGCTCCTGTCTTTTCTCGATTGCACTGGTTGTGCCCTTTTGAGGGGCTGCCTACGTATCCGCAATTAGCAGAATCAAACCAAACATAGTTCAAGCTCAGTAAATTTGCAATCTCGAATTACACCAAGACTATTGGTTCAAGATGTTTTGTACCAGTAGAGTAAATAATTCTAGCTCATTGACTTGCTTTTTGTAAAATAAATGGTTTTGATAAATTTTGCTAATGACATTGAGAAATGGCTAAGGGTAGTAACGCTTCAACTAGTCCAGGTTGGTCGGGTTGACGAACTCATTCCCGTCCATGTCCGTCAGCACTACTGCTCCTCCTGATAGGATCTTCTTTACCAAGTATGACCCAGCCCAGTTGGGTTTGAATTTTCTCCTTGGGTCAACCGGTAGTAAGGCTCGGACTGACTTAAGGACTAGATCTCCTTCTTTAATATTTCTAGGCTTTACCCTTTTGCTGAAGGCCCGTTGGATCCGTTTCTGATAGATTTGGATGTTGTTGAGGGCGGGGGACCGTCGTTCATCTAGTAGAACCAACGAATCATACCGTGCTCGAACCCAGTCAGCTTCAGGTACTTGACTTTCTAACAGAATTCTGAGGGACGGTACCTCTAATTCAACTGGTTGGACTGCCTCCATCCCATAAGTTAGGTAATACGGTGTCGCCCCGGTTATGGTGCGAATTGACGTCCGATATCCCCACAGGGCAAAAGGTATTTTGTCGGGCTAGTCCCGGTAATTATCAGCCATCTTTTTGAGTATGGTAACAATCGTTTTATTGGCCGCCTCTACTGCTCCATTCGTTTGGGGACGGTAGGGCGAGGACGTGTGCCTTTGAATTTTATATTTAGTCAGCAGGGCTGCGGTCTCAACTTGAAAATGAGTCTCGTGATCACTGATAAATTCATGTGGGATTCCATACCGACATATTATTTTGTTCTGGATCAACTTGGCGACATGTTTAGCGTTGAGAACGCGATATGATTCAGCTTCAACCCATTTGGTGAAGTAGTCGATAGCTACTAGGATGAAACAGTGTCCGCCAGTACCGGAGGGATTTATCTTCCCGATTATATCGATACCCCATGTCGAGAACGGCCAAGGCGACGTCATGGTATAAAGCAGAGATGACGGCATATGTTGCACATTGCCGAAGATTTGACAGTTGTGACACCGTTTGACATATACCTGGCAGTCAGCTTCCATGGTATTCCAGTAACACCCGAGCCTCATAATTTTTCGGACCAGCATGTGAGCATTCATATGTGGGCCGTTTTCACCATCATGTACTTCGGCCATAACTTTTTCGGCCTTATATTTATCAACACAAAGGAGAAGAGCCCCCTTTGCCGTCTTTTTGTACAGTTGCCCATCATCAGTACAGATGAACTGGGTGGCTAGCTTCCGTAAGGCTTTCTTGGCTCGACCCTTAGTCCCGGGAGGATACTCTCTGTTTGTCAGGTACGTTAATACAGCCTGGTACCAAGGTTCGGGATCAGTTATCTCAATGTCTTCGATGTCGTTGATGTATGCCGGCTCGGACCGTCTTTCGATGCAAATTGCCATACTGGTCACGTGGTCGGGAATATTTAGTAGAGATGCCAATTTTGAAAGTGCATCTGCAAACTGATTCTCTTCCCGAGTTAGGTATATGTACTCCACCTTTTGGAATTGTTTCTCGAGATCCCTTACTCGTGCCTGGTAGGCCACGAGATTAGCATTCCGAGTTTTTCATTTTTGAAGTGCTTGGTTAATGACCAAGGACGAATCGCCATGTACCCGAAGATTTGTGATCCCCAGATTGGCGGCGGCTTGTAGCCCATAAATGCATGCTTCGTATTCGGCTGCATTGTTCGTAACATCAAAGTCCAGTTTGATGGAGACGGGAGTATGCTCCCCTCTGGGTGAGATTAGGCGGATCCCGACTCCGAACCCTCGAAAATTGGATGCTCTGTCGAAGTATAGATCCCATGTTTCGGTATCCGTATGGAAGATATCTTCATCTAGGAAGGACCAGGTGTTGGTGTGTCCTTCTTCGGTTACCGGGCTGTCGGCTAGAAATTCAGCTACTATTCGCCCCTTAATAGCCTTTAGTGGTAGAAATTTTAGGTCGAACTCTGCCAACATTAGAGTCCATCTGGAAATTCGGCCATTGAGAATGGGCTTTTCGAAGAGGTATTTGATCGGGTCCATCTTGGATAGAACATGGACCTCGTAGCTGAGCATATAGTGCCGGAGCTTCTTGGTGGTCCAGACTAGAGCCAAGCACGTCTTTTCGAGCATGGTATATTTGCGCTCATACTCTAAAAACTTTTTGCTAATATAATAAATGGCTCGTTCTTCGGAGTCAACTGTCTGAGCCAGCATAGCCCCCATGGCTGTCTCGGTCGTTGTTAGGAATAACGACAGAGGCAAACCGGGTTGAGGCGGCATTAAGACTGGCGGGGTAGATAGAATTTCCTTGATTTTGTCGAAAGCAGCTTGGCACTTGTCATCCCATAGTATCCGTTCCCCTATTTTCAGTTTCTTGAAAATTGGTTCACACACCATGGTTAGTTTGGAAATGAATCGACTAATATACAGGACTTTCCCGAGAAATCCCCTTATTTCTTTTTCGGTTTTAGAAGCTTGCATCTCGGTAATGGCTTTGATTTTAGCTGGGTCGACCTCAATACCTCGTTGGCTAACGATATGACCCAGTAATTTGCCTGATGTTACCCCGAAACTGCACTTTTGAGGGTTTAGCCTCATGTTGTACTTGCGCAATCGGGTGAAGAACTTCCTTTGGGCGGTGATGTGACCGTCCCGCTCTTTGGATTTGACGATCATGTTGTCTACATAAACCTCTACCTCCTTATGCATCATGTCGTGTAGTAAAGTGGTAGCGGTC
Source organism: Agrostemma githago (assembly GCA_958450325.1). NCBI lineage: Eukaryota > Viridiplantae > Streptophyta > Magnoliopsida > Caryophyllales > Caryophyllaceae > Agrostemma > Agrostemma githago. The sequence goes on along the minus strand of OY288241.1, from coordinate 30,840,049 downwards.
CTTCGGTTTGTGGCCCCGGCATTAATGAGACCGAACGGCATGACGGTGTAGCAGTAAGTACCCCAAGGTGTAGTGAAGGTAGTCTTACTCATGTCTTCTTCCGCCATCTTGATCTGATTATATCCGGCATACCAGTCCATAAACGATAGAAGGGCATGATCGGCCGTGTTATCCACCAGTATATCGATGTGTGGTAACAAAAAATCATCCTTCGGGCTTGCTTTGTTAAGATCCCGAAAATCTACGCATACCCGCACCTCACTGTCCTTTTTAGGAACCGGCACGATGTTTGTAACCCAGTCCGGATACTCGGACACTTGTATGAAGCCGGCCTTGAACTGTTTGTCGGCTTCTTCTTTTACTTTGAGAGACCACTCGGGCCTCATTCGGCGGAGCTTCTGTTTAACCGGTTTGCTCCCATCTTTGATTGGTATGCGGTGCTCGGCTATTTCCCGGTCTATCCCCGGCTTGTCCTTGTAGGACCACGCGAAGACATCCTTGAATTCATGGAGGAGGTTTATGAACTGTTGTTTCTCCTCGGGATCTAAGGATAACCCTATCTTAAGTATCTGAAGCTCTAAGGTTGTTCCCACGTTTATGGACTCGGTCACTTCGATTACCGGATTCCGGGATTCCCTTTGCTCTAGTTGCTCGATCAGATGTGGAGGTAAGGGTACCTGTTCGTCGAATTTCTCAATGTCATAGCATAAAACATTTTTGAAAGCAGAATTTAAAAGAGACAAGTTGTAAGCAGAACGGCTGTTATTATTGATTGAAAATTTGGAAAACAGCTCAAAGAGAGCAGCCATCTGATCATTGGTTAGTGGTGCAATTGGTAAGGCACTCGGGACAGACCCCGAAGTGCCAGCAGCAGGAATGATAGAACGGAGAGGGGTTACAGGAGTGACTCTAGCACCGACTTCTCTAGACTCGACCTCAGACTCTGACTCAGACTCCGACTCAGACTCGGACTCAGACTCAGGCATATCTCCCTCTCCGGTGATCAGCTTGTGGATCCTTCCTTGACTGTCAGTCCATTTGACAGTCTTCCTCTAGGCCCTGTTTCCCGTCTCGGAACCGACATCCGAGATCAGCTTGGTCGGGTCAAACCTGTTGCTGCGGAGAATCAGGTTGACCAGGTCTTTCTTTGGGGTTGGGGCTATGGTATCTTCTCCGAAGAGCAGCCCCAGCGCGGGCTCAGCATCATCAGCTTCATCAGATTGGATGAGGGCGAACACATCATCCGGGATGTAGTTGCAGTCCCGAGCCGATTGGGTCCCGAGGTGCGCAGCATTGGGTTGGAACAGACCAACCTGGATGGCCCCGAATACCGGTGTGACAAAGTAGTCAGACAACCGTGGGCTGTAAGGGCTCAAGTGGATACCCTTAATGATGTTGCAGGCATTTTCGATTCCTGCTCGGACAACGTTGCCCGGAGTGGCGACATAGCCAAGGCCGAAGTGAGAGTCTTCGTCCTTAAGGACCTCGATGATCTTTCCAGCTGGAAGATCGGGTCGAGAGGTAGCCCCCGGAATGTACCCTAGGTTTTGGAGCATTGTGTCAATGCTCGTGGTGAAGTAAGGCCTAAAAAGGTACTCTTCCTCGATCATCCCCACAAAGTCGAACCCCCAGAGGTCCGTGCAGCCCGTGGCGTTACAGCTAGCCACGGTCATTGGGGTTGCCTCCAAAGTAATAACATTGTCGAGCAAAGGCATCTTGATCTTACGGTGAAGGGTGGAGGACACGGCTTTGACCGCGTGAATCCATGGCCTTCCTAGGAGCAAGTTGAAGGATGAGGTGACGTCGATCACCTGGAATTCAAACTCCTTTTCTATCGGGCCCGTTATAATGGTCAGTTTAATTTACGGCCCCAGCTACCAACTTTGGGCTCCCATCAAAAGCTTGGATGGTCTGAGCAGTCGGGATATAGTCAGCCTCGGTAATGCCGAGGGCTTTGGCGATCCTTAGAGGAAGGACATTTACAGCGGACCCGTCATCAACCAGGGTCATAGGGAGGTATTTTCCTCGGCAAACCACCGTGATGTAAAGGGCCAGATTATGAGAGGCCCCGAATGGTGGCAGGTCGGCTTCAAAGAAAGTGATCATTGGGCATCCTTCCTTGGTTTTGCCCTTCAAGTGGGGCAGGACCGTGGCTACCATTTCAGCAGGGGTAGCCAAAGAGTCGATCTTAACTTGATCGAGAGCCTTAGTGAGTGCTTCTCGATGTTCTACTGAGCTAACCAAGAGCTGCCATATGGTGAGGTCAACTCGGGTCTTCTTCAGTTGCTTCACAATAGCCGTTCAGCGGTAGGCTCCTCAGGGGCGACTTCCATCCCGAATGGATCGGCGATGGCTGTCGGGATGGGGATGTCTCTAGAGCTAGTGGCTTGATAGGGACGGCCCAGGTGGTTACTGGCTAAGACGCGGGTTTTGGCCTCGCGAATCTGTTCGGGGGTGATAGGAACGATTTCCCCTTTAGCGAGGTAGACATCGTCCTCGTCGTCGAACCAGATCCCGTTCACTTGCGAGATAAATGGAGAGATAAGGTGAGAGCAATCAATCATCTCCCCGACAAAGATGGCATGAGAGCTGAAAGGGTTCTCTTTGTTGCTTGATTTATCTCCGGGTAGCGGGATTTTACCGCTCTCAATCAGGTCCTGGATCAAGTGTTTCAGCTTCCAACACTTTTTGGTGTCATGCCCATTGCCTCGGTGATATTGGCAATAAGCTTGGACATTGTAATTCTCGGAGCGTCGCTCGATCCGAACTTCAGGAGTTGGGCCTATCGGTTGGATTAGGCCTTTGGAGGACAGCCTTTGTAAGGCATAGGTATAGGTGGTACCTATATCAGTGAAAACCCGAGGTGGGGTGTTCTTCTTGGACGGGGCATCTAGTAGATTAACCGCGTCAAAAATGCTGCGAGTTGCAGCTTGGGGCTTAGTGGTGGAGGAAGAAGCCCCTTGGTATCCTTTGCTAGCGGCCTTAGTGAGGCCTTCCAGTCTCAGATCGTCTTCGATCCTCATACCCATTTCAGTAAGGGTGGTGAAATTGGGAATGACAGCGTACCGGAGGTTAACCCGGTAGGAGGGGAGGAGGTTCTTGACAAAAGCCTCCACCAAAGTCTTCTCACTGGGCTTATCGACCAGTTTCACGCTCTCGGCCCTCCAGCGTTGAAGGTATTTAGTAAAACCTTCCTTCGGCTCTTGGGCCATAACCTCCAGAGATCGCATTGTGGTTTGGATCTCGGTATTGTTAGCATAATTCCGAGCGAACTCGGTGGCCACATCATCCCAGGTAGGGTACTTCTTCGGGTCTAGCCTGTAGTACCAGGCCCGTGGGTGTTTTTCAAGAGATGCAGCAAAAAGGTTTTTGAACATGGACGAAACCACTCTCTTGATGGCCATGAATTCCTTGAAAGGCCCGTACATGTAGTAACGGGTCTTCAGTTCCCTCAAACATGGGTAAGCCCGTGAGATTCAGGTTCGCGGGCAGCTTGTCACTTACCGGGAAGTACTCTCGGCTATTCTCCCGTTGGATATTGTTACTCCCAGCCAAATGGACTTGTTCTTCTAGTCGGCGTACTGCGCTGACTAGTTCAGCTAGAGGCCCAGTAGCCTCGGCATTAGGAGTCCTTTGCTTCACTGTAGCTAGGCGAGCAACGATGGCCACTTGACCAGCCCTCATTTCAGTCAGTTGGGCTTCGATGTCGGTTTTCTTCTCGATCATGGCGTCCAGAGAGGTTTGCAGACTGTTCAAAGTAGCCATCCTGCGGGCGTGTCTGGTTGTCGGTGGTCTGTCTGTAAGAACACCGCGTAATCAGAAACCGAACACAGAGCTTGGAATCGTAAAAAAGGTATATCCCGAGCGACACTAGGAAAGAAGACTAAAGACTCGAGAAAGACACTTAGACGAATGACCCATGGGTGGTGTAACTTCCTTAGGGATTTGGCTTTGTGGGCCTAATCCCGTTCGAAGGAAGGTCCACGTGAGACTTTTTTCCAGACTTTTGACTCAAGTGTATGGACGGACCTTCCGTTGTAGGGGTGTGCCCTACGCGGGTTGGTCATGCCTTGACAAATAAGGCGGACTTGGGAAAGGGGGGAAACTCGCGATATAGGATCAACGGAGTTTCGACGCTATAGACCTTCGGCATACTATGCAAAGACCCGACACACGGCTAGACGGTAGGTTCTATAATAAGGAAGATTCACTAGGAAAGTAGGATGTTTGAAATTTGAATATAAAATGAGCGAATTTCCAAAAGTTCGAAAATTGAAAACGGGATTTCGAAAACCAAGATTAGAATTTTGAAAATTCAGAAAATCGGAATGGTGTTGGAAATTCAAGAATTAAAATGGGCAGCATGCCGACTAGAGAAAAAGGATATTTTGAGTCAAATCGTTGATCCTAAATTTCGGCGGCATTCCGAATTTTGAAAGTTGGATATTTTGAAAAGACGGGTCCCGAAACGGACAGTATTTCGGGTTTTTCAAAATATGGTATTTTTGGGAAGATGCATATTTGAAATGACGGTTTTTGAAAAATGACACGGAAACCAAGTAGCACGTAGTCAAACAAGCATTATAACGATGCTTATGTATGCATTACGCAAAGTCTCGGTCGGTCGAAATAGGGTCTATACCAACAACGATGGCATTCTCGTAAATCAGGACGGACTCTCTAAGCCGAGTTGGTCTTAGGACATGCCACAAAACCCATACGAGTTCCGCCATCGAAGTCTTTAGCGCACCCATGTAGGAATGCACCGCGGTATAGTGGGACGTCGGTCACAAGTAACCGGCCCGGGCAAAATTTGGGTTATGCATGAATCATTAAACTAATGCGCGCACACTAATATACGAACGATTTCTCTTCGAGTCTCACCCTATGAACCCCGATGACATGTGGTACATCAGGTATCCCCAGCGGAGTCGCCAAATTGTGGACATGACGTAGGTCCACCCCGACGCGGCCACGCGCGGGTTTGGGTAGGCGAATGAATCTCGTGATGAGATTGTTCTCGGGTTCGAAATTTAAGTCAAAATGGAGTCGCCACCGAATTTTGTGGTTATTCGGAACCATACTAGCCCACTCTATGTCATCATGGGCTATACACAAAGTACGGCCCACTTCGAATTCAGAGTTTATGGGGCCCGTCCCTTTGCATTGCGATACCGATACCATCTACACCAGTATCGTGTACAGAATGACTCTCGTGCGCCAACGGTTTCGGGCATCCGGAAACCAAGGTTCTGAGTAAGGGGTGAGGGTACGTGTTGGGAAGCCCACTAAGGACACCCAACCCCGCCCGCACATGGCGGCCTCTACTAAGACATCGTTCGTGTTCGTGTGCGAGCGCTAGTAAAATGACTAAATGATATGCATGCAGCGTTTTTAGCTAAACATGTGAATTATGGGTTAGCTACGTCATTTAATGCATCTAATTATGGTTGAAATGATTTAGCATGCGAGGTTCATTTATAAAGCGATAAGCAAGTAAATAAACAAACTCGAAAGTAAATAACGTACAAATTACACGGGTGGAAATACAACCCGGCCAATACAAAAATTACAAATAATATACAAACGGAATAACAAATAATAAAAAAATAGAAACGGACCCGTATATAGACTAGACCGTGAATTATGTAGATGGACGAACCCCGATTAAATACACATTGCGTTGTGTATTAAACGAAGGACGGAGACATAGGACCTAAGCGTGATGATAGCCCGATCCCATGTCTCGATGCCTTCACCCAACTTATCACGTCGAAAAATCGATCAAAGTTGTTCTAAGTGTAGTGATATGTATGGGTTTTGAAAAATAGGTTCACGTGATTGACTTTTGATTGGAAGGATTTGTCGTGGATCCCGCCGATCAAATAAAAACCAACTAACCTAACTAGGGTAGCTAGGGCAAGTCGGGTCGAATCCACAGGGACGGGAGGTCGGACTAAGGTATGCTACGGTCCAGGACTAGGTTCGAGACGAGCTAATCTAAGGAGGGGGAGACTAGGACTAAGCTAGGTCTAAAGCAAGAAAACAATCAAAGGAAACGGTCTAGGATTAGGTCGGGGTCAAAGGGGTAACGGAATGGTCGAGGAAGAGCTAGAGTGAAGGAGGCAGTAGGATAATCTAGGTATAGTCCGGGCTCTCGCAACTTAGACTCACCTAGAGGTTCCACCTAAAACCCACCTTGGCGACACAAACGACAAACGGGGTTACTAGCGTGATATCGGGGCCTAGGTCGCATCCGGGCTCTCGCAACTTAGACCGACCTAGGGGTCGCCCTCACCGGGCTCTCACAACTTAATGAGGGAACCAAACCCACGAGCAAACTATTACCCACAAGAGAAAGGCAAGAAAAACAAGCATATGCATACAAGTCATTCAAGCATTTCAACAAACATGTAATATGCATCAAACCAAGAGGAAACCCAAATCTTCCACCAACATCTTTAACAATCCCTTAATCATCCAATTAACACCCTAATCACCTTACTAACCCTAGCAAGAGTCTACTCAAACATAATCAAACTACAACTAACAAGAACAAGAGGAATCAACACAAGAACAAGAGGATGCATATATGAAACTAGCAAGGATGAAAAACAAAACAATAAACAAGAACTAAAGATTCAAACTTGATGAAAGAACAAAGATTAAGATAAAGGAAAAGAGATTATACCATACTAGAAGATGATAAGAAGAAGGAAACTTGCATAAATGAAAGAACCCAAAAACAATCAACCAAGGTTGTCAATCTTGGTGGACATCTTGAAGAATTCTCAAATTACAAGCACTAATCTAGGATTAACGATAATCTAAGGACTAATCTACACTAATCTAATCTAATCTATGCTAAAACTAGGCTAGGGTTTGTGGGTAATGAAGAACATATCAAAGGAATAAAAGAGGAAGGGTATATATAGGGTTACAATGCAAAGGGAGATGAAACAATGCAATCACGGGCTGTAACTGGGCCATCCCGTCCGGGATGAGTTGGTCCCAGTCGGGATGAGGTGGTCCCGGTCGGGATGGACCCCATCCCGGTCAGGAAGGCCTCAAAACAGCAGCTCCTCTTTTGTGCACTTCATCCCGGACGGGTTGAGGTCATACCCGTCGGGGATGAGTCTTGTAGGCCTCCAATATGATCCTTTTGGTCCCTCCTTGTTTCACATAGACTTCTCATCGATTCTCGGGACTCGGTATTGAGTCTCGGAGGCTCGGGATTGGGTCCCAAGGTCTCGGGGTCGAATCCAAGGCATCGAGTGATCGTTCCTTCACTTCGTTGGCTCCGAAAAGTGTATGTATTGAGTCGGAATCGCTCCAACTCTTCACGAATGGTCTTGGGAATCTGAAACGAACTAGAGGAAGCATAAGTAGCCCATAAATGGCTCCCAAGGAGCGATTCCACAAGGAAAATGGGACCAAAACACTACGAAAAAGGCACTACAAACTACACTTATCAACTTTACACGTGTCGACTAAAAGTCGTAAAAAAAAGACGAGGCTTAAATGTTGCATTTAAGCTCTCGGATTTCTAGGCTACAGGACCCACTCGATCGAGTCAGGATATGGACTCGGTCGAGCGCGTCCTCGAAATGGCTACTGCCCAGATTTATGGGCGCTACTCGATCGAGTAGCCTACGCACTCGGTCGAGTAGCCCCTGTACGAGTAGCAACTCGTTTTATTTTTTGGTTTGAAATCGATGATTGGCCAAATAAAATACAAATATCGCACGATTTGCATTTGACTTGGCCTCCGGTACTATAATCGTGTAATACATGCGATTATAATACCGTTATCGGAGTTTTATGAAAATGTTTTTTGCTAGATTAGAAATTTTGTATTAGTGACGAAATTGCATCCCTCTACGTCACGACATCGAAACTAACCCTCTCGGATTATGTGATGTCGGTTTTTGTGTCAACGGGTTCCGTACTAATTGTAGAAATGGGATCAAATGCGTTCAACTATGACCGATTGCGATCACGTCACGCCCTTGAGAACATTGGGGCGGTGCTCCTCGGAAGGGCGCCACCTCCGTCGTTGCTCGTAAAGAGATTAGACGGACTTTAGGCGATCATCATAGTCAAACGTATTTGAAACTGAATTTTAGTACTAGTATATATATACACGGTATGATAGTGTTAGTAACGAAAAGATAAAAGTTAGAATACAAGAAATAAAATGTTAGTGTTATGTTAAAGTTAGTGTTAGGATACTAGTATAGTTATTATATAGACAATGCGAAAATGTAAATGAAAATGAAGTAGTAAGGATCGAAATGGGGTTTACGACACCCTCAACATACATGCTTAGTAAAGGCCTCGGAAATGGAGTCGTAATAGCGGCGTGAACGCGGGAGTATCGAGGATGTATGCAAGTTATGGTGTATGTGTGTGTGTGTGGATGATTCATCGGTTTTCGAGGGACGAAGGACTCGGTTTTTGTGTGTATTTGCTTAGGGTTGCTAAGGACTTGTAGTGTAGGGTTGATATAGAATGTTTAGGGTAGAAATGAAGGGTGAAATGGCATTAGGTCAAACTTCAATTTGTGAAGCATAAAGAGGGGTATTTATAGAGGTTCCCCCACGACCTAGGGTCACTCGATCGAGTGGCCCTAGTGCACTCGATCGAGCACCCTAGAAAATGGGCCTGATCCGGTAAATGACGCTCCACTCGACCGAGTGGGTCAACCCACTCGATCGAGTGGATCAAGAGGATCGAGCTATTTTAGGAAGAGGTTGACTTTGTTGATTTGATTGATTTATTTGAATTTTGATATGGGCGCCAGTTTCGAGGAGTGAATTTGGCTGATTTGTGTGACGGGTTCGTCTTTGACCGGGTTTTGACCCGGTCACCAAAAAACGATTTTTTTTTGGTGTCGGTTTTGGCCGAAATTAGTCTTATTTTGCTCGGAACGACCCACTGGGCCTGAATTTGAGGTTGGTTTTGAGAGATTTATACTCCGCTAAACGTCCACGTCGGATATTATTGATTCTGAGCCCATATTCGAGTATACTAAGTCACGTTTGCGTTCGATCATCATCGGGTGTTTTCTCGGGAACTGCTATAGACACTAGCAGGCAAAATGCGGGTGTCTACAGTATTATACACCCGTCTCACAGTTTTGGAAAGTATCAAAACCTTATCCTCAAAATCCCAACCGCCCCACCCTACGCGCCTTGGTCTCACCACGCCTTAGCTCAGGCGCCTGAGTCCTGGTGCGCACCAGTTCAGGCGTCCATATGGGTGACGAGGGCCAAAAACACCTAAAAATACCCCCCTTCACGCCCTCATTTCGACACAATTCTCATTCTTCTCTTACCCCTCTAAACTCTCGCTAAGGGCTCGAACTCCGACACCCGAGGCAAACGATCCACTCGATCGTAGTTCCGATAAAAAAAAAGCGACATCGACGCTACTCCTCACCTTCGATTACCCCACTCGATACCGAGGTGCCTGTGATCGACTAGCTTAAAACTAGTAGCAAAGTTCTGCCGGATTAGCCGGAGAACTAGTCCTTAGCAACGAAGCTCTGCCGGAGTAGCCGCGGGAAGGTCAAACGGTAACGGAGTTCTGCCGGAGTCACTGGTCAAGCTAGGAGGATCCGCCTGTTGATCGAGTCGTCACTAGGTTGTCATCTAAACAAAACTTTCCATATTTGTACCTTTTCTAATTATGCACTACAATAACTCTAGATATGGACACTAGGTCCACGAGCATCTACTAAAACACGTAAACGTCCCAACTTTAACCACAAGCACTAAAATACACTAAATAGACCCGAGTAATTTCAAGGTCCGTTCTCAACTATCTATGCATCGTGTCCCGTTTAGTGTATACTCCGAGGGTGCAACTCCTCACAATGTGATTTATTCGTATGATTTACCGCTTTTATGACCTTATAATAGCGTGGTAAATCACCTAACACGGAATTCAAAATGTAAAACAACTAAAACTGAACAAAGTGATGGTCGGGTTCCGTATTAGTCCGGGTGCTCGCCTTACTGGGTTCGACGCATCTCTATTAATACCGAACCGACGCATCTTAAGCAGAATACCGGGTAAGGTATATCACGAGAATGACTAATATCCGTATTATCGCGTTAAAATTGACTTGCTAATACGTACAATACTAGTACTCTCTACTCTCCTACGTGCATCTTCTCATGGCCTGCCTGTCACGTGAAATCGCATGCAAAGAATGTAAACACAACTACTTTGACGACAATACTTACTTGTCTCTAAACAACCGACGTAGAAAAAGGTATAGGGTGAAAACAACGGATGTTACAGTATTTCCACCACAACAAAAGAACTAGGTTATCAGCCCACCGATTGATTAGTGGAGGCCGCTATAGTGCGGGCGGGATTAGGTGTTGACATCTATCGGATGTTGGCTTCCCAATACGTACCCTCACCCCTTACTCAGAATCGACGGTCTCCGGATGTCCAAAACCATTGGCAATGAGAGTCATTCCAGGCATGGAGTGCTTAAGGGTAGAAGTCTTTATCTTTAGATCCCGTGCCCCTCAACTTTGAGCCGGCTAGGGATCAAAGTTGACTTGAACGGTTTCCGAGTCCCCATAATTGACTCGGTGGCAACTCCAAAAATCGGCCACGAATTCAGTTCACTAAAAAGGTCGCCTTACCAAATGAATCGGCCTTTAATCATTTACAACCACGACTCGATCGATTCCAAACGGAAACACGGGTGCCCGCACCCGTCTAGTACAAGTCCGGATCGTCATCCGAATCGAGGTCCGAAGCATCGCCCCGTGCGCGAAATCGGACCGGCCCCCGACAGGGAGGGGGCCGCGTGGGTGGCCGCCGCCACACGATGAAAACCGGGTCGGTCCCACGCGGGCACGCGCGGGGCGCCGGGCGGTGCGGACGGAAGTCCACAATTTGGCGACTCCGCTGGGGATTTGGAAACAAGTTTCCAGTGGTGGTGTTACTTGAATGAGGTCGGTGAAGCTCATTTCTTAGTTCCTAGTTGTGGTCACTACAGGTTTTGGCCCTAAAAAGCCCACCCTAACCGATATCAAGACCAACCGACCTCTTCGCTGTAAGATCTTTAGGGACACGCGGAGAGATCCTCAGTTGACGCTTTGGCCGCCTAACGCTTAACCCGCGGGATTAATAAGCGGATGTTCCGAACGGACGGTATGACACTCGTCTCCCCAGATAATTGTCAATGCCCAAGTAAAGACTATTCGTGGGCGGTAGCCTACCCTAACCTACCCGTGTCTGCATCCTGCATGAGTGTACGCATTCCTAGTTGTAGCGTGTTTGCAAACAACCCAAATAAAACACTAAACGTCCGGATTCAACCACGCCAACATATTCAACCGCACCCAATTCTGTTTTAAAAAAAAATACCTCCTCTTTTCAAAACGACCTTTTTTAAACACCGATGCTCCGGACAAATCGTGATTTCCAAAAAGGGAAAAACATTTTTAGATGCCGTCATCACGGCAAAATTTTACACTCATCATATTCAAAAGAAAAAAATATTTTCGATGCCATCACCTTGGTCAAATTAAAACCCGTCAACAACGAATACCGTTAATACCACCGAGACTCCCGATCAATGGAATCAAGGTATATCAAACGGTTACATTTTTATTTTCAAAAAAAAATGTTTTTACACACATACCGTTAACACAACCGAAGCTTCAATTAATGAAGTCAAGGAACCCAAAACGGTTACATTCTAGAAACACTTTTCACAATACATCGCTCTCCACTGTCAAATGCTAGTTAATGCAACCGACAAACGTGGATCACACACTTTGAAAGCTTTTTATAGAGACACTATTCATTACCTAAGTTCTTTGATAAGGATTTAGTCACACCTTTAAAACACCATCGTTAGACGTCGCGCTCTACCACGAGCGTCACGTACACCACAAGTATCGAACTAACTAATTAATAGCAGTCTCGATAAAAACACCACATAATCATTTTCAAAACCGGTTCTCCTAAAGAACTGCGCCACTTTAAAAAAAACATTTACATTTCGTCATAGCCGGGTTTCCGGCACAAACACAGACACACATAACAACACACTTTCACGTCACCAACGAGGTCACCACACCATCGTCACCCTAGCATTGCAAAATCACTTTTCAAAAAAGGAAAACACTTTCCTCTGCGAGTATCGGTCCTTTTTCAAAAAAAATTCTTTGATCCTGAGCCGGGGTCGCGATCAACCTCTTACGTCGTACAACTGTGTTATTATTAACTGTCTGTGTTAGTTAGTGGGATCGCCTCTACCCGAGGTTTTACATTTCGGGTCGTCTCATTTCGAGAAGTCCTCTTTAAGCCTCACCTCCGAGGTTTGTGTCAAATCGTCTCGTTACAAAGACTTAAGATTCACTAGGCGTTTCGCCGAATACACCAAGAGTCTAAAGCACCTGAGTCCCTAAGCCAATGATCGCACACACGCGCGAATTCAGGGTCTTGTGTCCGTGTCGCTCAGTTACGAGCATCCCTCGAGTCTCTAAGTCATCCGGTGGATCCAATCTGACCTTTTAATCCTTTCTCACTAGAGTCACTCCTCAACATGTCGGTAGATTCAAGCGCCATCAAAAGCATCCGCAACGATGTCAATACCCTAGGCAAATTGGTTCGCAACATCCATACTTCAGTAGACCGTTTGACTTTATCCGTCCGTTACATCGATAGCCGCCTCAATTTCCTTGAGAGTAGAGACACCGAAAGCAATACAAACGCCAACCCAAGGGATTACCATACCCAAAAGCCTACCCGGGATAGATTATCCCGGGTAGGAAGGTCACCAAGAAATTTTACCCCAATCAACTCATCTTACACCGAAGCCCTTAGGTGCCTAGTCGATCAAGGGTTACTCCCACCTTTGGGTCCCACTCCGGACCCACCAGTCGACAAACGAGGCAAAAATTGGACCCCTAATGCTTATTGCCTATACCACCGTGGTAATGGGCATGATACCGAATCTTGTTTTCGACTCAAGCATGTCATACAAGATATGATAGAAAATGGGACGATCCCTCTCCCTCCACCCATAAAAACCACATAATACCATAAACCCCTTCAGCAGTCACACTGTCCCTGGCGATACCATCGGTTGTTCCCACTGCAACCCTATAGAGGAGAATGCCATGACTATCGAGGAAGATGCCGACAACTCACGGGCATCCGCCGAGACAAGTAAATCTGTGTCCGAGTCAGAGTCTAGTTCATCTTAGAGCCAAGACCCAGTGGTATATCAAATGTCTTTTGTTTTTACATCGAGTCAGGAGGTGCGAGGGGATCTGCCCTTCACCTCCCCGAAAACAATATATCGGGCGCATAGCCCGCTTATTACTATCAATCAAAAGAAAATCACTTTTCTTCTTTACAATGCGCCTCGACAATCGCTTGATTTTAAAATAACGCACCTTCTTGCTTACGACTTGATGCTATGCCATTTATCGATGACAATCAAACATACCTCAAAACAACGAGGAATTACAAAAACCAAGATCTCGTGTTTTTTTTACCTATTCCATGACTGGTGCAGAAAGCCACAAACTATCCCTTAGAACGAACATTCCCGAATCCTATGACGAATCTAGATAATCCCTTAGCTTGTGATCAAAGACGGAAGGCAAAACCCTTTCCCTACAATAAATACCCCTCAAGTAACGACCGACCATTTCCTACCATAGGTACTAGTCTGACAAAAAGAAAAAGAAGTCTGAAACGGCCAAAAGGAGCCAAAGAAAAAAAATGAAACCAAGGCCGAACTAAACTGACCCAATTCAATGATCGAGACCAAACTCAACGGTCAAAATGAAATCCCCAATCATTCAACTCAACTTTAAGCAAAGTCCGAACGAAAAGCAAAAAAAAAGAAAAAAATGAACAGACCAGTCAACTAGCACCCAAACACTAGTCTCCCTACATTACAACCCTTAAGACCTTCCCGAGACACTTGTTAGGAGACAGTCCGGAAATTTGAGTATTCAAGCTCAATAGGATAATCCCAACCGTTAGGGCCAGACATGGAATTCAGATCCCACGTAATTGACAACCCACCCGATTGAAGTCTGAGTCATTTTTACTCAGCTTCCTCTTTTCTACCATATTAGGAAACCGCAACCCCATAGCCTTAACTCCACAAAAATCAAGCTCCAGATCTTAATTCATCAGAGCCACTCACTCCCTAGCCCCACATTCCAAAATCGTCCAAGCCAGTCACTATGACCCAAACACGGTATCTCGGTAATTGTCACTTTCAAGGGGTCGCACCCGACCATTTCACATTAATTTTTAGCTAGGGTGAAAACCCATATGAATACACTCTAAACATCTCATATCGATAATTGGCATAACAAGTCTAAAGCAAAATCACTCACATCTAAAAAGAACTACGAACATGGTTTGATTCCATCCAAACACGGATACGTAGGCAATCCGTCCCCGGGTACAACCAAATGACCGAACAAACAAAACCGATTAATCGATTCATGTACAAACCGGGACTCTCCCTACGACCCGGTCAATGAGGGATTTCTAAATAACGAAGCACAAACGACGAGCCGATGACGGGGTGAAAACCCAAAAGGGCACCCCGGGCAAAATGAAGAAACGAGTTGCGAGCCGTCGTTAAAAAAAACAAAAAAAAACACAAAAAAAAGACAAAACAAAGGTGAGCCTACGACGGAGTAAAAACCCGAAAGGGCACTCCGGGCAAAATGAAGAATCGAGTTGCGAGCCACCACGAAAAAAATAAATAAATAAACAAATGTGCTTCTCATTAATGCAAAATCAATTAAATCAAGCCTTTGTCGAGATCCTCTACATCAAACATCCAAAATCCGGCTACCACGAGAAACGATCAACGTGTTAGGAAAAACCCCACAAAAACTAGTGCTAATACACCACATAATGTCAATTAATACAACATAGTACTAAACGGTTGGGCTCTATCGGTCCAACTTTTCCTTTCCTTTGCCATTCGGGTATACTTGCTCAGGTCTTTCACCATCGACCCCTCCTAACACAAGCTTCCACCGCCCTAGCCAAAAGCGAGCCCAACCAATCCTACTTCCCATTCTCACTCACATTTTCAATATGAGTCTTGTCAGTCTCAGCCCGTTTAGATGAACTGACGAATACTAGGATCGGTAACGCCGTCTTTGGTCGGGCACTTAGCAACATTAGCCCACATCGCTTCCTTATTCTGTAGTACAATCATCTCCACAATCTTTAACTTTTCTCTCACATCCGACAACCCCGATCGTCGGGAACGACCTCCTGAAGTCGCGAAACCCCTTTCCAAATGCCAAAATTGTCCGCGCAAGAGTAACAGGTCCACGCAGATATCACATTTTACCCGTCGAACCCACCGGACTTAGACGTCTTTTCATTTTTTTTTAGGGGGATAAGCTACCCCACCTAGGGGTGTTGTAGCCTTTTAACGGTTATCGTCAGGTCGCGTCTATAGCCTAACAAGGCAATATTAAGAGTATGCAAAAAGTGGTCTAACTTTTTTTCAAAAATTGCCCGAATTTTAAAACTTTAATTTCATTCTGAATGTCAAAGAAACTGCACCCATCTCCTAATATACTCGGTCAGAATACGTTAATGTTTTACGTTAACATTTTACGTCTCTAGTAAAAACGTTTTAATCGACGTACTACCTGATCCAATTCCCGGCTCAAACTAACGCACCCTAAACTAGGTCAAAACGCAAAACAAACAAACGCAAAAAAATGATTACTCGTTAATCTAGGTGAACAATTCGTCAAACAAAAATGCAGGACTAATCCGACCAATTCAAATACTAAGAATCTAAAACGAACATACAAATCCTTATACAAATCGAGGCTAGGAAGGACCCCTAGAAGCCGCGCCAACGGCTATCACAATCTCACAAAGATGGTCATCTAAACCTAGATCCTCCAGGTCTATGAGAGGAGACTCACTACCATCCATTCCCGACAGCATGTCTAAGGTAGACGTCTCGGGGACTCCTCCAATCTCCTCACTAGCACCAACTGAGGAAGTTCCCTCGGGACGCTCGATACTATCTCTAGCTGCAAAACCAAACAAAAAAATGGAAAACATGTCTCTACTCATGCTAAAGCAGCTTAAACAGGTCAAAATAGGGTCAAAATTTTGGATAAGGATATCAAAATTCTGAAAAGGCCGTTAGCACCCATTTTCAATCCCGGTCACAATGAGAGTGGTTTCGGGAAAATACGACATCGTTAGGACACCTTTTTGTCCGTCTTAAGACACACAAAATCTCACGGAAAGCCCTAAAGGTCATCCTAGCCCATAAAAATCAACAAGAGAGCTACCCGCATCCTCATAAACACTATTTGAGCAAATTACGCAAAATAAATACGTAAATAACCGGGAAAACGGTCCTTCACCCTAGCTTTTCAAACACATCCACATAAGAAGCCATCGCCACGCCTCGAAAACCCTTATCAAGCTTATAGCTACTTAAACAAGCTTTAATCAACCCTAATTTAACAATGGAATTAAGCACAAGCATCGAAAGTTAGTAAATCATAAACACCCAAATCGATTATCTAGGGTTTTCAACGAAACTAATTCACAATCAATCGAATCAAGCAAAAACGACAATAAACAAGCAAAGGACACTTACCCGGAGTCGACATTGTCTTAAATAGCAAAAATCGAAAAGAAATTTGACAAGAAAAATCGAGAAAGCGGTTTTGGGACGAAAGGCTTTACGCGTTCGAATTTGGTGAAATGAAACGATCGCCCCCAATTTTCGTTTACTTAGATAGACCCAGACCACGAAAATCCGACCGCCTTAGATGACGCGTTTAAGTTCTAGCGCGCTGGGGGCTAGGCGTCTGAGTCTTAGGGCGCTGAAGGATGCGCGCCTGAACGGCCCAGCCCAGACTAAAATAAAGCAAAGCAAACAAACTCAAAGCTCAATACACATAAAAACGCACACCCTTAAGACAAGCAAAACAACAAAGACTAAGCAATTGCTAATCAACATCGATAACGCACTCTCGATAACAAAACAAGCATAAGAACCGCACTTAGCCTAAAACGCTGCACCCAGACGCATAACAAAGCAAATCTAAACCAAACTAATCTAAATGAACTCTAAACAAATCGCAAATGCATAAACAAACCAAGACAAAAGCAAAAGCAAACCCAAACAAAATAAGAGAAACTCACAAAACAAAATTTAACTAAAACGCGTAAGCAAACCGCAATTTTACCCGAGGGATGTTAGTATCCCGGAGGCACAGCAGTTTTGCCCGAGGGACATTAGTATCCCGGAGGCACAAAAATTTTCATCCGAGTGGAGACTGACGCCATCGGATGATTCATTTTGCCCTAGGGACGTTAGTATCCCGAAAGGCAGCCACTCGAGTGGAGACCGACGCCCTCGAGCAGTATACAACAGCAATTTTCATCCAAGTGGAGACTGACTCCCTCGGATGGTTCATTTGCCCAAGGGACGTTAGTATCCTGGAAGGCAGCTACTCGAGTGGAGACTGACGCCCTCGAGTAGTTAACAACAGCAATTTTCCCTTCCGTTACCTGGGTGTGTCGGTCCAACCTGGCAAGATAAATCGTAAGGAGTGCAGCATTCTTACGGAGAGGATTCTGACTCGTATCAGGAGTATTGGGGCTCGCAAACTATCATATGCTGGACGGGTCACGCTGATCAACTCGGTACTCAGTACACTTCACAGCTACTGGGCAAGCACTTTTCTACTTCCTAAATATATAATCAAACGAATAGAGGCTATATGTAGAAACTATTTGTGGGATGGATGTGCGGAGTATAGGAGGGTACCCCTTGTTGCTTGGGAAACTGTCACTTGCTCAAAAGAAGTGGGAGGTTTGGGTATTAAGAAACCACGTGAATGCAATATTGCAGCTATAGGGAAACTCGTTAATTGGATATATGAGAAGAGAGATAGCCTATGGATCAAATGGGTTTCGAATATTTATCTGAAATCAAGCTCTTGTCATGACTATTGTCCACCAAAGGATGCTCCTTGGGGTTGGAAAATGGTCTGCAAGGTGAAGGAACAGCTGAAATCTGGGTTCGATAATGGGAAATGGATGCGTGAGGAGAACGGGTACTCGGCTAAGAGTGGGTACGATTGGATCTGTCCATAACCAGCAGCTGTACCATGGGCGAATATCGTTTGGAACACTTGGAATATTCAACGACATGGGCTGATCTTGTGGATTATACTCCAAGAAGGAATCAATACAAAAGCAAAACTACACAAACATGGATGCAGTGATGATGATAGATGTTGTTTGTGCGGTACTGAAGAAGAAACTATCCAACACCTCTTCTTTGATTGTTCTTATAGTTGTCAAGTGCTGATGAATATCGCAAATACTGTTGGTTGGAAGCCTAGTATCAACCATGTTACTGATAGGTTTGATGGATCGGTACGATGGAGGGTGAATGCTTGTCTTCTGACGGTTACTTATTACCATGTCCAGATGCAGCGTAACAAAGCGCGAGTAGATGGAACAATTGTTAGACCTGAACGTACGGCGAGGCAAATTATGATAGAGACGAGGAATCAGATCAAACTTCAGGCTAAGGACGATATATCCAACGAAGATTTTATTTACCTTCGTAGGATAGGTTATACTTGCTAGGGGATTTCCGTTTTGTCCTCTTTTCTTTTTTTGTTTGGTCTTGTCTTATAATCGTATGTACTGTAACACCCTCATTTGTTCAGGAGACTTAACAAGTCATCCTAAACAAATACGAGTGTTACCATCTCGGTAAACCGAGGTAGCAGACATCATTACTCACAATAATAGAGTGTCCAAACGTTAAGACTTAATAATAGATTTTAGAAATTCAGTCTACAAACCAAATAATAAAAAGTATTCATGATGGTCTAATAAATAAGACGGAATATGAACGATCAGGGTTTACACTACTCTGTTGATTTCGCACTCTGCCCATCCCGTAATTAGCATCCCGAGTCAAAAGTACATTCCATCAAGCACCTGAATACATCCCTGCTCCCCAAATGACCATAACCGTCAAGTGGATCATCACAGATACATCAGAAATACACACACCAGATCAGTTTACGATAACATTAAACAATATTAGTACAATCCATATCATCAAAATCATCATTCTTATCATCACTATCGCGACCGCAGTCACGCCCCGTCAGTCCGAGTGTGCACACCCCTCCTAGGCTCTCCTAGGAGGAGACATTAGGGAAGGTCCCGAGATCAACCGGGCCTAGCTAGTCCTAGCTAGCTTCTCTCAATCGGTACACAACCGCAATCTCAATATCATCATTATACCATTATATCATACAATCTCAATATCATCATTATACCATTATATCATATACTATGCAAACATACAACGTAAACTGAGTAAGGATAACCTTACCTAATTAGTAGGTCACGATCACGTCGTTAGTATAATTCACCAAGGAATTTCTACGAAGTCCGAACCTAATAAAATAATATGTATACATAAATTAATATCGATCGTAACGAATTTGATTTATAAAGCGAACTGGTACCGTCTAATTAACGTAGCCTACAACTTATTATTATTATTAATATTATTATTATCAAATTCGTTATATCACGGCAACACTTCATGATTTTACAACAACTTAACATGATTTTACAGCGTTATATTATTCGTTATATATTACAACAACTGACATCAACTTTAACATGATTTTTTTTTTATTATTATCATTATTATCATCTAGCAACATTACGGCAACACTTCATCACTTATTATTATTATTATTATCTACACTAATCTACCAACACATCCAGTAAAATACTGACTCCCCCGCTAGTCCCCCTCCGCACAGCAGCCCGTAAGGATCGTATCAACACTGATCGCACTCCACAATAATATGTCTCACAGATACAATTCAATATCGACACTGTAAAAACACAAAGGGCAACAACAACAATGACTTACCGACACCACAAAATTAAAGACAACGGCAACAATACTCTCGACAAAGACAACTATAAACATTTCCGACACCGATATATCGATCTAATTATTCCATTAACATACTACATAAACATAAAAGAGGGTTTGACATACCTAAGTGACGTGTAAGATCGAGTTCTAGCCTTACGACGTTCCAATCTGACTTCTAGGGCTCTCCTATTTCTTCTTCTTCATGCGGCGGTTTGTGTGTTGGTGTGTCTGTTTGTGTGTGTTGGTATGACGGTTTGTGTGTGTTGGTATGACGGTTTGGGTGTGATAGTAAGATAAAGTATGTGTGATGTAAGTAATTTGCATGGTAGGCTTTTTAAATAGAGAATAAGATATTGAGTGGGCTCGGGTACGATACTATGTGGCCTCGGTTTTTAATACTATACTAAGTGGGCTCAGGTACGCACGGTATTAAGTGGGCTCGGGTCAGATTACTTGACTCGGGTTTTAAAACAAATGATGTATTACGTAATGACTCGATTTGACTCACTCTATAAACACGGGTATTACAATCTACCCTCCTTATAAGGAACTTCGTCCCGAAGTTTGCTCACTGACACAACACGTCAATGAAACTCTAAGGAGTTAACCTACTAATAGTGAAGCAATAAAACTAGATTTTCTATACGATGCATGTTTAACTATATATAGCATAAGTCAGGCTGTTACATCCCACCCTCCTTAAAGATAAGGTTACGTCCCCGTAACCGAAGTAATTACCTGATCGAAGAGATGAGGAAAACGTTTATGCATCGATGCTTCTGTTTCCCAGGTGGCCTCCTCGACGTTGTGATTAGACCACAAAACCTTGACAAGGGCTGTTTCTCCTCCCCTGGTTTTCCGAACTTTCCGATCAAAAATTTCCTTGGGAACCTCCTCATAAGTAAGAGAATCATCTAACTGAATCGTCTCGGGTTCAATGATGTGAGACGGGTCACTCAAGTATTTCCTCAAATGGGAAACATGAAACACACTATGGACTTTATCAAGAGCTGGGGGAAGTGCTAACCGATATGCCACCTCCCCTATCCTATCCAGAATTTCATACGGTCCAGTAAACTTTTGACTCAACTTGCCCTTCTTCCCGAACCTCATAACCCCTCTCATAGGTGACACTTTCAGTAATACCTTATCACCCACAGCGAACTCAACCTCTCGGCGGTGGAGATCAGCATAACTCCTTTGACGATCCTGTGCTTCTCGCATCTTCTGTCGGATTACATGTAACTGCTCAATCATCTCCTGAATCATGTGGGGACTCAACACAACTGCGTCGGCCTTCTCGTCCCAACATACCGGGCTTCTACACTTCCTTCCATATAACGCTTCAAACGGTGCCATCTGGATGCTAGCATGGTAGCTGTTGTTGTAAGAGAACTCAATCAAATCTAGTCGATCCTCCCACGAACCCCGAAATTCCAAGGCACAGGCCCGCAACATGTCTTCCAAAGTCTGTATGGTTCGTTCTGTCTGACCGTCAGTCGCGGGGTGAAAGGCTGTACTCATCTTCAATTGTGTACCCAAGGATTCCTGCAACTCCTGCCAAAATTTCGAGATGAACCTCGAATCACGATCTGACACAATGTCCTTAGGTACTCCATGTAATTTCAGAACATGCCTCCTATAAGTCATTGCTAGCTCAGCCTTACTCCACGTATCCTTCATTGGCACGAAGTGAGCCGACTCAGTGAGTCGATCTACTATCACCCAAATCATATTATTCCCCTTTGGAGTTCTCGGTAAACCGACAATGAAATCCATGGAAATGGAGTCCCACTTCCACTCAGGTACCTCTAAGGGTTGAAGCTTACCCTGTGGTCGTTTGTGTTCACTTTTGACCTTCTGACAAGTCAGACATCTGGACACAAACTCGGCCACTTGTCTCTTCATGTTGTCCCACCAGAATGTCTTCTTCAGATCCTTATACAGTTTGTCCCCAACCGGATGTACCGAGTAAGGACTACAATGCGCCTCGGTCATGATTTTCCTCCTTAAATCTCCTTCTTCCGGCACCCACCACCTGTCATTGAACCTAAGGCTCCCGTCTGGGTGAATGGTGAGATTTGAGGGTTCACCTCTCTCAATACGAGCTCGCCACATTAGATACTTCTGATCCAAAAACTGCTCTTCTCGTATTGCGGCGTACAACTCGGGTTGAATTGCTAAATCCGACATTGCTTCCCCTTTTCTTATCACATGAATCCCCATTTGTTGCACTTCATTCCTTAGCCTCAATCTGGACATATCCAAGCTCTGATACCACTTTGTAACACCCTCATTTGTTCAGGAGACTTAACAAGTCATCCTAAACAAATACGAGTGTTACCATCTCGGTAAACCGAGGTAGCAGACATCATTACTCACAATAATAGAGTGTCCAAACGTTAAGACTTAATAATAGATTTTAGAAATTCAGTCTACAAACCAAATAATAAAAAGTATTCATGATGGTCTAATAAATAAGACGGAATATGAACGATCAGGGTTTACACTACTCTGTTGATTTCGCACTCTGCCCATCCCGTAATTAGCATCCCGAGTCAAAAGTACATTCCATCAAGCACCTGAATACATCCCTGCTCCCCAAATGACCATAACCGTCAAGTGGATCATCACAGATACATCAGAAATACACACACCAGATCAGTTTACGATAACATCAAACAATATTAGTACAATCCATATCATCAAAATCATCATTCTTATCATCATTATCGCGACCGCAGTCACGCCCCGTCAGTCCGAGTGTGCACACCCCTCCTAGGCTCTCCTAGGAGGAGACATTAGGGAAGGTCCCGAGATCAACCGGGCCTAGCTAGTCCTAGCTAGCTTCTCTCAATCGGTACACAACCGCAATCTCAATATCATCATTATACCATTATATCATACAATCTCAATATCATCATTATACCATTATATCATATACTATGCAAACATACAACGTAAACTGAGTAAGGATAACCTTACCTAATTAGTAGGTCACGATCACGTCGTTAGTATAATTCACCAAGGAATTTCTACGAAGTCCGAACCTAATAAAATAATATGTATACATAAATTAATATCGATCGTAATGAATTTGATTTATAAAGCGAACCGGTACCGTCTAATTAACGTAGCCTACAACTTATTATTATTATTATTATTATTATTATTATTATTATCAAATTCGTTATATCACGGCAACACTTCATGATTTTACAACAACTTAACATGATTTTACAGCGTTATATTATTCGTTATATATTACAACAACTGACATCAACTTTAACATGATTTTTTATTATTATTATTATTATCATTATTATCATCTAGCAACATTACGGCAACACTTCATCACTTATTATTATTATTATCTACACTAATCTACCAACACATCCAGTAAAATACCAACTCCCCCTCTAGTCCCTCTCCGCACAGCAGCCCGTAAGGATCGTATCAACACTGATCGCACTCCACGATAATATGTCCCACAGATACAATTCAATATCGACACTGTAAAACGACAAAAGGCAACAACAACAACAACCAACCGACGATAGAACCCGATACCATTCCTGACAACCATCGTAACAAACAACAATGACTTACCGGCACCACAAAATTAAAGACAACGGCAACAATACTCTCGACAAAGACAACTATCAACATTTCCGACACCGATATATCGATCTAATTATTCGATTAACATACTACGTAAACATAAAAGAGGGTTTGACATACCTAAGTGACGTGTAAGATCGAGTTCTAGCCTTACGACGTTCCAATCCGACTTCTAGGGCTCTCCTATTTCTTCTTCTTCATGCGGCGGTTTGTGTGTTGGTGTGTCTGTTTGTGTGTGTTGGTATGACGGTTTGGGTGTGATAGTAAGATAAAGTATGTGTGATGTAAGTAATTTGCATGGTAAGCTTTTTAAATAGAGAATAAGATATTGAGTGGGCTCGGGTACGATACTATGTGGCCTCGGTTTTTAATACCATACTAAGTGGGCTCAGGTACGCACGGTATTAAGTGGGCTCGGGTCAGATTACTTGACTCGGGTTTTAAAACAAATGATGTATTACGTAATGACTCGATTTGACTCACTCTATAAACACGGGTATTACATGTACAGTATATGATCCTCATGTAAATTTTTTGGATGAATACAACCTCTTACATTACACAAAAAAAAACAACAATTTTGTCCTAGGAGTCAGAGGCATCCCGAAAGACAGCTACTCGAGTGGAGACTGACGCCCTCGAGTAGTTAACAACAGCAATTTTGTCCTAGGGGCCAGAGGCATCACGAAAGACAGCTACTCGAGTGGAGACTGAAGCTCTCGAGTAGTTAACAACAACAATTTTATCCTAGGGGTCAGAGGCATCCTGAAAGATAGCTACTCGAGTGGAGACTGACGCCCTCGAGTAGTTTATCTCATTGTGTTTTGTCCTAGGGGTCAGAGGCATCCCGAAAGACAGCTATTCGAGTGGAGACTGACGCCCTCGAATAGTTTATATCATCTTGTTTTGTCCTAGGGGTCAGAGGCATCCCGAAAGACAGCTACTCGAGTGGAGAATGACGCCCTCAAACGTTTTATCAAGGGTTCACAAGCACCCCAAAACATTCATTTTAAAAAAAAGACAACACATCAAAACATTCTTTGCACGTGCGCTTAACGCATCACCTACACACTAAAAACATTTAAAAACTAAAATAAACCGCTTAAAACAAGCTGAAGAAGACAAAGCGCGCGCGCATAAAATAGCAAGAACGAGATATCAAGCAATGGCCCGGGCCCAAGCAAGCAACCGCAAGCGAAGACGGCAGGTATGATTTCTAAGTTATGGTTGGCGAGCCTCAACACGTAGTCCACTGGACTTAAAATGACCTGAACGGACAGCCACCAGGTCGTAATCTTTGATTGACCTGGGCGGCTATACTTTGACTTTCACCTTGTCCAAGCCTCAGTCAAAGTGGGGGCTTCTGTAGACACCCAGATTTGGACCTGGTGGCTGCAAAAATGCCCAACAAACACCCGATGACGGTAGGACTGCAACGCGATGCGGGGTCGCGATGTTGTAGGTAGTTTTCCTATAGAACGAATCAAATAATTACTCAGAAAAATTAAAACTAACATGATGGCAGCCTTAGTCCTGTCGTTACGGTCACATAGACACTAATTAGAATTAATTCTGACACCGGGACCCCGAGTCGGTCCCGAAACTCGAACCGAGTCAACACCGTGTCAAGCGAACCTCAGGATGAACACCCGAGGCCCACTAAACCCACGGCGCTAGGTCAAGCCGCAGGAAACCTTAACACCCAAGAAATGTATTATACACCCGTTTCACGGTTTTGGAAAGTATCAAAACCGTATCCTCAAAATCCCAACCGCCCCGCCCTACGCGCCTTGGTCTCACCACGCCTTAGCCCTGGCGCCTGAGTCATGGTACGCCCCAGCTCAGGCGTCCATTTGGGCGACGAGGGCCGAAAACACCTATAAATACCCCCACTTCACGCCCTCATTTCGACACAATTCTCATTCTTCTCTTCCCTCTCTAAACTCTCGCTAAGGGATCGCACTCCGACACCCGAGGCAAACAATCCACTCGATCGTAGTTCCGATAAAAATAAAGCGACATCGACGCTACTCCTCACCTTCGAGCACCTCACTCGATACCGAGGTGCCTGTGATCGACTAGCTTAAAACTAGTAGCAATGTTCTGCCGGATTAGCCGCAGAACTAGTCCTTAGCAACGAAGCTCTGTCAAAGTAGCCGCGGGAAGGTCAAACGGTAACGGAGTTCTGTCGGAGTCACTGGTCAAGCTTGGAGGATCCATCTGTTGATCGAGTCGTCACTAGGTTGTCATCTAAACAAAAATTTCCATATTTGCACCTTTTCTAATTATGCACTACGATAACTCTAGATGTGGACACTAGGTCCACGAGCATCTACTAAAACACGTAAACGACCCAACTTCAACCACAAGCACTAAAATACACTAAATAGACCCGAGTAATTCCGAGGTCCGTTCTCAACTATCTATGCATCGTGTCCCGTTTAGTGTATACTCCGAGGGTGCAACTCCTCACAATGCATATGATTTACCGCTTTTATGACCTTATAATAGCATGCTAAATCACCTAACACGAAATTCAAAACGTAAAACAACTAAAACTGAACAAAGTGATGGTCGGGTTCCGTATTAGTCCGGGTGCTCGCTTTACTAGGTTCGACGCATCTCTATTAATACCGAACCGACGCATCTTAAGTAGAATACCGGATAAGGTATAACACGAGAACGACTAATATCCGTATTATCGCGTTAAAATTGACTTGATAATACGTATAATACTAGTACTCTCTACTCTCCTACGTGCATCTTTTCATGGCCTGCCTGTCACGTGAAATCGCATGCAAAGAATGTAAACACAACTATGATGACAATACTTACTTGTCTCTAAACAACCGACGTAGCAAAAGGTATAGGGTGAAAACAACAGATGTTATAGTATTTCCACCACAACCAAAGAACTAACTTAGGTTATCAGCCCACCGATTGATTAGTAGAGGCCGCTATAGTGCGGGCGGGATTGGGTGTTAACATCTATCGGATGTTGGCTTCCCAATACGTACCCTCACCCCTTACTCAGAATCGACGGTTTCCGGATGTCCAAAACCATTAGCAATGAGAGTCATTCCAGGCATGGAGTGCTTAAGGGTACAAGTCTTTATCTTTAGGTCCCGTGCCCCACAACTTTGAGCCGGCTAGGGATCAAAGTTGACTTGAACGGTTTTCGAGTCCCCATAATTGACTCGATGGCGACTCCACAAATCGGCAACGAATTCAGTTCACTAAAAAGGTCGCCTTACCGAATGAATCGGCCTTTAAACATTTAAAACCACGACTCGATCGATTCCAAACGGAAACATGGGTGCCCGCACCCGTCTAATACAAGTCCAGATCATCATCCGAATCGAGGTCCGAAACATCGTCCCGTACACGAGATCGGACCGGCCCCCGACAGGGAAGGGATCACGTGGGTGGCCGCCGCCACACGATAAAAACCGGGTCGATCCCGGGCGGTCACGCGCGGGGTGTCGGGCGGTGCGGACGGACGTCCACAGGGGCATTTGAGAAATTACCTAGGTGAAGGGTAATGTTACCTCCACTTTCTTCAACATATCCACAAAATGAATAAATTGAGCATTCTCCTTATGTGGCTTAGCTCATTTGGGAAAAGGCAATGGTGGCACAAAAGCGGGAGGCGGTGGAACATTGGATTCTTCTTTTTCTTCTGCTAGACGCTCCGCCTCTTTCCTTTTTGCTTCTTTCGCTTCCATTTGCTCTTTTTTCTTCCTTCTAAGTTCTCTTTGTTCTCTTTGTTTAATCTCCGCATTTTCAAGAATATCAAACTCCGCTTGTATTTTCTTGTTTTGTTTGGGGGAAATGGGAGATGTGGCTTGTGGTGAATCTTATAGAATGACTTTGGTTGTGGTGCTTTTGGTGTTCAAGCTCAAATTCTTATATGGGTCCTCAGGTTCTTCACCACCTCTCAATATGACGGCATTTGCTTGGTGTGAAGGTGTTGTGTGCTAAATTTAGACCGTTTTTCCTCCCATTTAGACCCTTTTTTTCCTCATTTTGGGAGATTAGAGTGTGATTATCGCCTTATTTTGAGTATTTCTCGCATTAGCGTCCCTTTTGTGCGTTTCACATATTTTTGGTAGTTTTTTTATCAATTTTGATAGGTTTCGGCACCAAACGCATGATCGAGCTTCCACAAGCACAAGAGAGGGGAATGTCATCCGAAAAGCAAAGCACACAACTTAAAGTTCAAAGCCATCCGATCATACGACGAAGAATAAGACAAGAAAAGAGGCCAGAAAATGACCGGGTGAAACTTCACCCGATAAAACACCACCGGGCGAAATTTCGCCCGACGGTAAATTTGCCTCCCCGAAGATTTTCCGAGAGCTTCTCCACCGGGCGAAACTTCGCCCACCGGGTGAAATTTCGCCCGACGGTGAAGACGTCCAAAATTTCCGAACCAGCGGGTGAAATTTCACCCACCGGTATTGATCCGTGAACGACGGGGTAAGTTCCACCTCATGAAGATTAAAGGGTGATTGTCTCACTAATGGCGCAAAAAATGGATTTGGGCTTTAGGTTAAGAGATGCATTAAGAGTTTACTATATATATATACCCTAGTTTGTTGCCTAAGTGATAAGTGTAGTTTGTAGTGCCTATTTCGTAGTGTTTTGGTCCCATTTTCCTTGTGGAATCGCTCCTTGGGAGCGATTTATGGGCTACTTATGCTTCCTCTAGTTCGTTTCCGGTTCCCGAGGCCATTCATGAAGAGTTGGAGCGATTCCGACTCAATACATACACTTTTCGGAGCCAACGAAGTGAAGGAACGATCACTCGATGCCTTGGATTCGACCCCGAGACCTTGGCCCAATCCCGAGCCTCCGAGACCCGATCCCGAGTCCCGAGAATCGATGAGAAGTCCATGTGAAGCAAGGAGGGACCAAAAGGATCATATTGGAGGCCTACAAGACTCATCCCCGACGGGTATGACCTCAACCCGTCTGGGATGAAGTCCACAAAAGAGGAGATGCTGTTTTGAGGCCTTCCCGACCGGGAAGGGGTCCATCCCAACCGGGACCACCTCATCCCGAGCGGGACCAACTCATCCCGGACGGGATGGCCCAGTTACAGCCCGTGATTGCATTGTTTCATCTCCCTTTTCATTGTAACCCTATATATACCCTTCCTCTTGTAATCTAATGTTATGTTCTTCACTTCCCACTAAACCCTAGACTATTTTAGGTTAGATTAGATTAGTGTAGATTAGTCTTTAGATTATCGTTAATCTTAGTTTAGTGCTTGTAATTTGGGAATTCTTCAAGATCTCCACCAAGCTTGACAAACTTGGATGTTTGTTTTGGGTTTTTTTCATTTATGCAAGTTTCCTTCTTCCATTCATCTTGTTAGTAGGTATAATCTTCTTTTCCTTCCTCTTAATCTTGTTCTTTCATTAAAGTTTGAATCTTTGTTGTGTGCATTGCTCATAGTTCATAGTTCTTGTTAGTTTCATTATGCTAGTTTGGTTGTTTGAATGGATTTCTCTTCTTAGTGTTAGTTTTAGTATAGATATGTTAGAGTAGTATCTTGCTAGGGTTAGTAAGGTGATTAGGGTGTTAATTGGATGATTAAGGGATTGTTGGTGATGTTGGTGGAAGATTTGGGTTTCCTCTTGGTTTGATGCATATTACATGTTTGTTGAAATGCTTGAATGACTTGTATGCATATGCTTGTTTTTCTTGCCCTTCTCTTGTGGGTGATAGTTTGCTCGTGGGTTTGGTTCCCTCACTAAGTTGCGAGAGCCCGGTGAGGACGACCCCTAGGTCGGTCTAAGTTGCGAGAGCCCGGACTATACCTAGATTACCCTACTACCTCCTTCACTCTAGCTCTTCCTCGACCATTCCATTGCCCCTTTGAACCCGACCTAATCCTAGCCCTTTTCCTTAGTTGTTCTCTCCGTTACCGTAGTCATAGCTTTAGCCTTCTCTCCCTTCCCATTACTCTAGTTTAGTTTAGCTCGTTGACTTAGTCTCGTATTTGGGTGACCTTAGTCTAGACGCCTCTTACCGTCCCCGTGGATTCGACCCGACTTACCCTAGCTACCCACTAGGATTAGTTGGTTAATTATTTGATCGGCGGGATCCACGACAAATCCCACCATCAATTTGGCGTCGTTGCCGGGGACGGTGCTAGTTTAGACTTTGTTTTCCTAGTTACTTGACTTTGTCTTTGTGTTTGTGTTTTTTCTTTTTGGGTTTTTCTATGGGATACCCCTCAACTATTGGCTTTTCCAAGTGGTACCCCCGCCTTTTTCGAATTACATGGTGTACCCCTAAACTTTACCTATCAGTCCATATCATAACCAAAGTGATAAGTGTATTATAATTATTTTTTTAAAATGAATAATTAACATATTAATCAATCCAATTTGATGCTACAAACCTCCTATTTTTCTTTATCATTCATCAAGCCACCAAATGCCCATCAAAACGCACTTTGTTGTCGGCCGACATCGACCTATCTCCCTCACTCTTTTAAATCCGTCAACCTCTATCCCTCCGTCACCCCCATGTCGTAGTGTGGTGGAATGGATTTTTTTGAGTAAAGGATGCAAATTGAAGAAATATATCATGGTTGATGAAAGTAAAATAGAGAATAATCACTATTTATATCATCAATTGAGAAATTTTCGTTGGAAAACTATAACTTTGGTTACAATATAGACTAATTTACAAAGTTTAGGGGTACATCTTGTAATTCAAAAAGGGCGGGGGTACTACTTGGAAAAGTCAATAGTTGAGGGGTACCCCATAGAAAACCCCTTTCTTTTTTCTCTTTGTTACCTTGCTTCTTGTGTGTGTGAAGTTTATTTCTCTCTTGTCTAGTGCCCAAAAAGCACTAGGCTTCTCACGTTTGCTCTTAGTCTACAGTTTGTGCTTAGAGGTGGTGACCATCTTCTTCTTGCAACTTAGAGCCGCTTTAACGGACGGTTGCTAGATTGAGAAGTCCTCAACCGGGTATGAGCTACGATTTTCGAGCGAGCATGGGGTTTGATCTAAACTCCCCACACATGGAAGCCGATATGAACTACTCCTCTTCTTCTATGAACCAAAGCTATGACATGATGACTCCTAATTACTATCAAGCTGCTTGGGGGGATCAAGACTCTAGTGGGTATGAACTTCAAGGTTATGAAAACGGCTACCAACAAGTGAACGATTACCAATCCTACGATCATGGTGACTATTACTCGAGTTATCAATGTGAACCCACCATGTTCAATCAAGATTCACCTTATGGAAGCCAATACCACCTAAACCCACCATATTACCCTCCACCCCAACCACAATATGAACCCCATGACCCACAATACTACCAATCACCTCAACCTCACTACCAACAATATGATGCCCCACCCCTTGGGCATCATCAAGATTATCAAGGAGCTTTACAAGACCTCAATGACCACCAATCGTCAAACTTGGAGTTGTATCATTCGATTCTTCAATTGCAAAGGAGCACACAAGAAATGGCCATTCAAATGAAAAAGAAGCAAGATGAACTCATGGCCCAATTTCGAAGGGAAAGCGAGGCGAGGGATGCTCGATTAAATGCAATATCGGTTCAAACCGTAATGTTTTTATCCCGAACATCACAATTAGATGAAGGGTGCCCACTTGAGAAAGAGAAGCCACCTAACCATGAAGCCACCGATGTAGTTCCCTTTGGAGGAGAGATTTGCTTTGAAGAACCTCAATCGTCTACCCAAAAAGTGACGAATGAGGATATGACCCTTGGTGAACACAACATTGGTGAGGAATTGGAGGAAGTTAGTGAGTTGGATGGGTTGGTAGAATTTGTGAGGATGTTGGGTGAAGTTGATAGCCTCGAGTTGCCCTTGTGCGAGAATGTGGATAAGCATCAAGAGCCCCTAGCTAGTGAACCAAGCAATGACTTGGAAGAAATTGAAACCGCCGGTAGAAGTTTCGATCCTCTTCTCCAAGATGATGTGGGGACGAGTGATGATGATGGGGATCCACAACTTGAGGAAAGTGTGGGGGTGTTCATTGAGGAGATGAGGCCAAAACCGCTTTTAGTGCCTCGTTTCTTGGAGATGAAGCTTGCTTGTGATTGGAGACGATGCTTAGGGAGGAAGAGGTCGGTTAAGCTCGTAGGATGGATAGACCCCGGAGACGACATGAATGATGACGTTGGGTCTTGGGATTCCTACTTCTTGCCTCCACCTTTGAGGCCGTGGAGGTTGGCTAGGCTCGAGCGCTTCTTGGGCCTTCATTATGATGTCGGTAGCGCGTTCGACTTGCTCCTCCATGCCCTTGAGGGCTACGGTTGAAGAAGAGTCCACCATCCTAGGTTTGACGGAGTTCCTAAAGAACCGTCATGTTGTATATTCCCCCTTCCTCTTCTTTAGAGTATTTGTGCTTGTATTTGTGTGTTTTATCTCTTGATTTTGTTAGTTTTGTGATATTCTTGTAATATTGGATTGTTGATGAGCGTTGTGAGGGAGAGAATTTGATGTTTTGTTTGAGTTTATTGTGATAGGTGAAGTGAAAGTGACTCCTAGAAAGGAGTGGTTAGTGATAGAGCTTGGATCGTGAGTAAGGAAGTCGGTTTTTTTTGGGGTCCTGGGAGTCATGAAGACCCTTCCCGACCGGGAAGGGTGTGTCGTCCCGACCGGGATGGAACCGTCCCGATCGGGATGAGGGTGCCAAAAGTCGAGTCTACTGGAGTGCCATCCCGACCGGGAAGGGAGCTTCCCGATCGGGACGGGTGTGACATCCCGACCGGGATCATCCATCCCGACCGGGATGGTCCCCTACTCCTTTTTGGTGCCTCTTCTTCGACATTCAAGCCCACCCAACCATTATATACCCCCACCCAACCTCCCTACCTTCCTTGCTCATATCATACCACCCACATACTTCATTTTCATATCCTCATTTCATCTTCTATCTACTTTAGACCGGTATACACACCAATTTCCACCCCCTCACACCATTATAAACCCTCTACCTTAGCCATGCGGTTTTCTCAAGCTTGAAGAAGAATGACAATGACGACAACAAGCAAGTGCCTATATTGATCATTGAGACGATGGAGCGAGTGAGTTGCTAACCGGTCGGTATGGCAACTATCCTTTCTTTTCCGTTTTTTATTGCTTGTTTTCCCCTTGTTTATCCCCTTCCTCGTTGTCATGGTGGCCTTCGAGACCTTGGTTTTGGTTGCTCCCTACTCTCGATGATGTGATTACATCGAGAGTCCTTTTCAAAATCCAACTTTTACAAGTTTTTCACCCTTTTTTGTAGGAATTAGTCGTATTTGGGCGGAATCCGGGCTAGGTGACTTGATTACACCTAGTCCTCCCTTCCCATTTCCTTTTATTCTTTCTTTTTGTTCTTCCCCCATCCATATCTTTTCTTGTCTCGGCCCATGGTGACTTTACTACACCCCGGCCGGACACATTCTACCATTTTCTCCACTTTTATTTTTGATTTTTAGCTTTATTTTCATAGTTTCTTTTCTTTTCTTTTGTGCTCCCATGCACTACGGTCGAGCATGAGGACATTGCTCGGTTTAAGTGTGGGGGAGCGATATTCTATCGTAGTTAGTTTTATTTTCCTAGTTTTTCGAAAAATCTTTAAAAACCCTAAAAATTTGAAAAATTTTCACAAAAATCAAAAAGATTTTCCTTTTTGTGTGTTTTCCTTTTATGTCGTTGTATCATATATGTGTTTTGTTGTGCGTATTTTGCCTCCCTTTTTCCTCTTAGGTCGCCTAATCGCCATTAGCTTTGGAGGGCTTTCAAGACTTCCGGTAACATCTTTATCCCTTTTTCTTCTTTATCTCTTGTGGAGTTTGGAGGAGATTGTGATGTTGTGTGCTTGGGAGGAGCTTTGTAAAGTTTGGGTGATTTGGTGGCTTGTTTGGAAGTTAGGGGTGGTGTTTGTGTTGTTTATGTGTTTGTTTTGCTTTGTTTTTGTTTTGTGGCCTTTTTGTTTCTTTTTCTTTCGTTTTTGTCATGTCTTTGTTTTGTGTTGTGTGCCTGTGTCTAGTGCGTAAATGGTTTTCGAAAACCCGGTTTAGAGGCTAGTGTGCGAGTGTTTACTTTCCCTTCTTAGCGGTATAAATCGAGTCTTGGACTTTAGTCTAGTAGAATGACCCTAAATCAATGATTTCGTTGGTTTCTTACCTTGAGTCCACCTAGCTTACTAGGGATTTACTACGGGATTTGCATTTTGACCATTATGACCACCCACGGTGTGAAAAGGCCTTGGTTACCGAGTCCCATCCCCTAGGTGACCATGTTCGAAATTTGCTCGACTAGTCCAAGTTTTTCCCCTTTTTGTGGGTTTGAAGGGAAGGCGCCATCCCGACTCACCCATTACCCTACCTCTTACACATATCCACACAATAATTTGCAACTTGTTGATTTCTCTCTTTCTAAATTGTCAAGAAATGCCAAAAAAGCCAAATCTAGCCAAAAGGACAAAGAAAGGAAAAAGAAAGAAAAGAATGAAGAAAAAGAAAAGGCACAAAAGCCAAAAAGAAAATAGAAAAGAAGAAAAAGAAATGGCATGGCAAAGCAAAGCAAAAAAATGCAAAAGAAGAAGAAAATGCCAAAAGAAAATCGTCTCACAAAAAAATAGAAACCTCACACCTCACATAATAAGCCTTTTACCGACTATTACCGTGAAGAGCCTACCAAAGGACCGAGTCCCTAGGAAGGATGATAGCGGTAATGGTCGGTCTTCTCTCATTTTGCAATCATTTCCACTTTTTACTTGGACTAGTTAGGCGGTTTCGGACATGGGACGACCCTCTTGGCTCTTTGCTAAAGGGGGCGGGGTCTCACTTACCTACAGTGTCGACTAACACCGTGGTTCATCACTTTCCATCCCGCCGATCGTCCCGTAGTACGTTCTTAGAAGGTTAGGAGGAACCTAGGTAAGTTACCAACGCTTTTATTGCTTTGTCGTCATACTATTAGGGTTTTGTCCATTTTGGTTTGTATTGCTAGCTTGGGAACGTTGTCACTTGCCTTGAGTCCTAAACCGGTGCTTCTTTCACCGCTTGTTTGAGGGAAGCGGTAGTTCCTTTCTTTTGGGTGCAACCTTTTGTTTGTTTGTGTGTGTGTTTGTTGTTTATGTGTTTTGTGTCCGGTTGCATCCACAGTTTTGTCGCAAGACCTCACTTGCCTTGCAGAGAGCACTTATCCTCCAGGTGTTCTCGCGTGAGTTGAAAGGGCGTAGGGTGCGCTAATACCCACTCGTCTAGTTTAGTAGTTAGTATGTGCTTACTCGAGGGCGAGTAAGGGTTAAGTGTGGGGGAGTTGATAAGTGTAGTTTGTAGTGCCTATTTCGTAGTGTTTTGGTCTCATTTTCCTTGTGGAATCGCTCCTTGGGAGCGATTTATGGGCTACTTATGCTTCCTCTAGTTCGTTTCATGTTCTCGAGGCCATTCATGAAGAGTTGGAGCGATTCCGACTCAATACATACACTTTTCGGAGCCAACGAAGTGAAGGAACGATCACTCGATGCCTTGGATTCGACCCCGAGACCTTGGGACCCAATCCCGAGCCTCCGAGACCCGATCCCGAGTCCCGAGAATCGATGAGAAGTCCATGTGAAGCAAGGAGGGACCAAAAGGATCATATTGGAGGCCTACAAGACTCATCCCCGACGGGTATGACCTCAACCCGTCCGGGATGAAGTGCACAAAAGAGGAGCAGCTGTTTTGAGGCCTTCCCGACCGGGAAGGGGTTCATCCCGACCGGGACCACCTCATCCCGACCGGGACCAACTCATCCCGGACGGGATGGCCCAGTTACAGCCCGTGATTGCATTGTTTCATCTCCCTTTTCATTGTAACCCTATATATACCCTTCCTCTTGTAATCTAATGTTATGTTCTTCACTTCCCACTAAACCCTAGACTATTTTAGGTTAGATTAGATTAGATTAGTGTAGATTAGTCTTTAGATTATCGTTAATCTTAGTTTAGTGCTTGTAATTTGGGAATTCTTCAAGATCTCCACCAAGCTTGACAAACTTGGATGTTTGTTTTGGGTTTTTCTCATTTATGCAAGTTTCCTTCTTCCATTCATCTTGTTAGTAGGTATAATCTTCTTTTCCTTCCTCTTAATCTTGTTCTTTCATTAAAGTTTGAATCTTTGTTGTGTGGATTGCTCATAGTTCATAGTTCTTGTTAGTTTCATTATGCTAGTTTGGTTGTTTGAATGGATTTCTCTTCTTAGTGTTAGTTTTAGTATAGATATGTTAGAGTAGTATATTGCTA
Organism: Agrostemma githago; assembly: GCA_958450325.1. Classification (NCBI taxonomy): domain Eukaryota; kingdom Viridiplantae; phylum Streptophyta; class Magnoliopsida; order Caryophyllales; family Caryophyllaceae; genus Agrostemma; species Agrostemma githago. The sequence continues at coordinate 30,804,150 of OY288241.1, read as the reverse complement.
GGGTTAGTAAGGTGATTAGGGTGTTAATTGGATGATTAAGGGATTGTTGGAGATGTTGGTGGAAGATTTGGGTTTCCTCTTGGTTTGATGCATATTACATGTTTGTTGAAATGCTTGAATGACTTGTATGCATATGCTTGTTTTTCTTGCCTTTCTCTTGTTGGTGATAGTTTGCTCGTGGGTTTGGTTCCCTCACTAAGTTGCGAGAGCCCGGTGAGGACGACCCCTAGGTCGGTCTAAGTTGCGAGAGCCCAGATGCGACCTAGGCCCCGATATCACGCTAGTAACCTCGTTTGTCGTTTGTGTCGCCAAGGTGGGTTTTAAGTGTAACCTCTAGGTGAGTCTAAGTTGCAAGAGCCCGGACTATACCTAGATTACCCTACTACCTCCTTCACTCTAGCTCTTCCTCGACCGTTCCATTGCCCCTTTGAACCTGACCTAATCCTAGCCCTTTTCCTTAGTTGTTCTCTCTGTTACCGTAGTCATAGCTTTAGCCTTCTCTCCCTTCCCATTACTCTAGTTTAGTTTAGCTCGTTGACTTAGTCTCGTATTTGGGTGACCTTAGTCTAGACGCCTCTTACCGTCCCCGTGGATTCGACCCGACTTACCCTAGCTACCCACTAGGATTAGTTGGTTAATTATTTGATCGGCGGGATCCACGACAAATCCCACCATCACTAAGCTACCACATAACCATCACATTACCATAACACTTTCATTAGTTTACTACCATCCATTAGTAGATCCTTCTAGTAATTTAGTAATTCTCTATAATTCTAGTAGTTTACATAATAATTTCGTAGTAGATCTTCATTGTTTCCATCAATTTCCTTCCTTTAGATCTTATTTCCAAGTTTGTAGAAGATTATTTCAAGTTTTTATTGAAGATTTGTGAAGATTATTTCTCTTCCACTCTCTAATCTCTAGTTTAGATTTAATTATTGTTCTTTCAATATTTTTCATTTAATTGTTCTTTCATTATTGTGTTGTTTAGATCATCTCTATTTATGTTGTTTTAGATCACTTCATGTTTATTGTGTTGATTGCATTTTATTCATTGTTTAATGTTAGTTTCTTTAGATCTAGTCAATGTTGTTCTAGATTATTTCCTAGTTTCTTTTGTTGATTGTATTTTCTTCCATAGTTTTATAGTTTATTTGGTAGATCTTAATTTCCATTATTGTTTTGTTGTTATTTTCTTTAGATTTAGTTAATATGCATGTTTTAGTTGTTTCCTCCTTTGTTAATGTTTTGTTGTTTTACATTATGAGTAGTGAGTAGATTTCTTGTTGGGGGGTTTAGGGATGAGGATTTTGGATTATTTGAATTAAGGGATGTTGGTGGGTTGCTCGCTTGTTGGTTTATCTTGTTTAGGGTTGTTGTGTCATTGTTGTTTTAGTCCGGCCAACTAGACCGACCTTGACTCATTTCTATCAATATGGGGAAACTCGGGGTAGAAATTACCTTAACTTGAGACTTACTCTTCTTCGCCGCGAAAGCGGGATTTTAGGTGGGTTGGGTGAAGAAACCGAAAGGTGGCATTCTCCCTTTATCGATGTTGTGACCAACCCGATTCCGAGACTCTTAGACCCCAATTTCCGAACCCCGACTTCCCCCTAACACCTTTTCCTTGATTGATCATCTCTAGTCATTTCTATTGTTATTTCTCTTGTCATTTAATTTCCGTCTTTTATCGCATTTCTAGCATATACTCGACCCTTTAAACCCCCTCTAGTTCCCAAACACGTTGCTTTTAACCCGATTCTGTTCCGTTCCCTGTGGACCGACCTCGACTTACCACGAATACTCTGGTATTTTTTGTGTTTTTCGAGTCTATAAATATTGTTTGACCCCCCATCCTTCGCTAAACGACCGATCCGATTTGGGGCGCGTTCAAAAATGGCACCGTTGACGGGGAACGGCAAGTAATTGTGTTTTTAGTTATTGTGTTTGGTTGTTTGTTTTTGTTTCATCTTTCTCCATCTTCCCTAGTGCCGAAAGGTGCTAGAAGTCTTACCGTTCAATTGAGTTTATGCCCAGGAATACATCATCGCCCTTGTGATTCGATCTAGAGCCGGGAAAGACATTTGGAGCTTTGCGTTTTTTGGGTAATAACTCAACCACCATTATTCCACATCCTTCATTGTCACCTCCTAACCTTAATCCCATCCTACCACCTACATCTTCTACACCAAATAATCCTTCTACACCCTCTACTTCACAAAATTCACCACCAACCCCACCATCACCAAGAACACCACCACCAAATCAAAATCCATCCCCTCCAAAACATCCAAATCCAAATTTATCACCACCACCAATCCAACAAATGGCGACTTTAGCCTCTCATTCCCAACTTACACACGAAGAAACACCTTCACCGGTTGATTTTGGGGTGATACCCGAGAATTAAGAAATGAAAGCTTCTTTGACAAACGCGGTTCAACAAGATACTTTTCATGGTTTTTCTCAAGAAGATGCCCAAGAGCACATCGCTTCATTTAGAGGAAAATTAGTAGGGGCCCGTCTCAATGGGTTAACTTCATGCCAATTGCACCGATTGTTATTTCCAAAGACCTTGAGAGATGGACCTCGTAGATGGCTTCAAGGCCATCCCGCTAATTCATTCACATCATGGGCTCACATCATGAGCTCAATTATCCTAGAGGCATGTACCAAATTCAACGGAGTGTTCTAACAAGGCAACCATCACCTCTTAAACAAATAACATGGGAAGTTCATTGCGATCATTGTGGCAATTGTGGCCTTGATTCTAGCTCTTGCATTCCGAATGAAGAAACTTATTTTGAAGAGCCAAATGAAGATCAGGCTATACAAGTATATGGGCAAAGACCTCAATTTGATCCTTTTCCAATACCTACAGTGCCGGCACAAGGTTTCATCATAATTTTTCTTATGAAAATCAAAATGTTCAAAATCCGATGCCACATGGCTAAGGGAGTCAACCGAGGCCATTTAATCAAAGTCAACAAAGGCCCTTTAATCAAGGTCCTCCAAAGATGCCCCCATATTTGCCTCCTCACCAAAGGAGCAACTTCAATCAACAATGTAGCAACTCCCATGTTCCCAACAATTACAACAATTATCATAATCAACATGGTAATAATAACTTTAATCATGGATACAATCAAGGGTTCCAAGGCAATTTTCAAGGAAATCAAGGTTACAATCAACAACCATTTAATCAACCCTCTCAATCTTATGGCCAACCAAGCAATTTTCAATATGGTTAAGGAGGAGTTCCATGGGATAATATTAGTGACTTGCAAAGAGTCGTTGGGCAACTATGGAGTGAGCATCGAGATACCAAAGTAAGGCTAAAGGTTTGGGAATCACAAGAAGCAACAAAAGCCTTAGCCGCTCCAATTCATCCACCCCATGATTTGCCCGCGCAACCCCGAAACCCAAGAGACCCTCCACACCAAGAAAACACCGTCATTTTGAGAGGTGACAAAGAACTTGAGGACCCGTAGAAGAACTTGAACTTGAACACTAAAAGCACCACAACCAATGTCAATCAACCAAGTTCACCACAAGCAACATCGCCCACATCCCCCAAACAAAACCGGGGAATACAAGCAGAGTTTGATATTCTCCAAAATGCGGAGATTGAGCAAATAGAACTTAAAAGAAAGAAGAAGGAGCAAATGGAAGCGGAAGAAGCAAAAAGGAAAGAGGCGGAGCAATTAGCCGAAGATGAAGAAGAATCCATTGTTCCACCGCCTCCCGCTTTTGTCCCACCATTACCTTTTCCCAAACGAGCTAAGCCACATAAGAAGAATGCCCAATTTAGCCGTTTTGTAGATATGTTGAAGAAAGTGGAGGTAGCTTTACCCTAAACCGAGGTAATTTCTCAAATGCCTCTTTATTCTAAGTTTTTGAAGGAGGACCTGACCAAAAAGAGAACAATTGAGGATAAAGAATGTGTCCCTCTCACGGCACAATGTAGTGCCATTCTTATGAATCAAATGCCAAAGAAACTAGAGGATCCCAGTTGCTTTTCCATCCCTTGTCGGGTTGGAAATGTTGTTGTTAATCAAGCTTTGTGTGACTTAGGGGCTAGTGTTAGTTTTTTACCCTATTCTATTGATAAGAGACTTAGTGTGGGGGAGATGTGACCCACTAGTATGTCGATTCAACTTGCGGATAGGTCCGTCAAGTACCCACTTGGGATACTTGAGGATGTACCCGTTCAAGTTGGTAAGTTTTTCATCCCCTCCGACTTAGTTGTCGTGGATATGCCCGAAGACACTATTACCCCCATTATTCTAGGTCGACCTTTCATGGCTACCGGTGGTACTAGTCGATGTTAAGAATGGAAAGTTCTCATTTAACATAGGGAACGAGTCGGTAGAGTTTTCCCTTTCTTAAGCTTTTAAACAACCAATGATTGAACAAACATATTCCATTGAAGTTATTGATAGTTTGGTTGAGTATAGCTTGATAGATGGTGAAAAAGAAGAGGAACCACTTGATTCCCCACCTCTTGAAGATGAATGCTTACATGAAGAAAAGGTAGAACCACTACCGGTGGGTAAGAGTATGGTATCCTCTCCTCCTAATCTTGAACTTAAACCACTCCCATCTTCCCTTAAATATGCTTTTCTTGAAGAAACTAATTGTCCCGTCATCGCAATGCCACACTTGATGGACTTCAATTGGAAAAACTGTTGGTTATTTTGAGAAAACACAAAAAGGCCATCGGGTATAGCATTGTCGACCTCCAAGGCATAAGCCCCGATGTTTGTATGCATAGGATCATCCTTGATGACGACCACCGTACTTCGGTTTAGGGTCAACGTAGGTTGAACCCCGCTATTAAAGAGGTTGTCATGAAGGAAGTCCTCAAATTGTATGAGGATAACATTATATACCCAATAACCAGAAGTAAATGGGTTAGCCCCGTACAAGTTGTGCCAAAAAAAGGAGGAATGACGGTTGTGAAAGGAGAAAAGGGATAGTTAATTTCTACTAGGACCATTACCGGTTGGCGCATGTGTATAGATTTTCGAAAATTAAACACGGCCACCGTCAAAGACCATTTCCCCCTTCTCTTCATTGATCAAATGCTGGAACGATTAGCGCATCATTCTTACTTTTGTTTCCTCGATGGTCATTCGGGATTTCTTCAAATTCCTATTCACCCCGATGACCAAGAGAAGACCACCTTCACATGTCCATATGGTACCTATGCTTACCGAAGGATGCCATTTGGATTGTGCAATGCGCCGGGAACCTTTCAAAGATGTATGATGGTTATTTTCTCCGATTTTATTGAAAAATCTACGAAAGTTTTTATGGATGACTTTAGTGTCCATGGTACATCTTTTGATTCTTGTCTTGAAAACCTTCATCAAGTATTAGCTCGTTGTGAAGAATATAAACTTGTTTTGAATTGGGAGATATGTCATTTTATGGTTGAACAAGGTGTTGTCTTCGGACATATTGTTTCTAATAGAGGAGTTGAAGTCGATAAGGCTAAAGTCTCCGTGATTGAGAACTTGCCACCACCGACTAATGTCAAAGGGGTGAGGAATTTTCTAGGTCACGCCGGTTTTAGACGATTCATTAAAGACTTTTCTAAGATTGCCAAGCCTTTAACTTCTTTGCTTATGAAAGATGCACCTTTTGTTTCTGATGACTTGTGTCTTGAGGCCTTTTTGTAGGATAAAGACCGCTCTCACCACCGCTCCAATTATCAAAGCACCCGATTGGAATCTTCTATTTGGGATCATGTGTGATGCCTCCGATTTAGCCGTTGGTGCCGTTCTAGGTCAACGGATCGACAAGAAGCTACATGTGATTTATTATGCAAGCAAGACCCTAGATGAAGCCCAATCGATGTACACCACAACCGAAAAAGAGATGCTTGTCGTTGTCTATGCCATGGAAAAATTTCGAACATATGTTACCGGTTCCAATGTCATTATTCATACCGATCACGCGGCCATTCGATATATTTTGTCCAAAAAGGAGACCAAGTCCCGACTTTTTCGGTGGGTTCTCCTGTTACAAGAATTTGACATCGTGATTAAAGACACGGCCGGATCGGAGAACTTCGTTGCGGATCACCTTAGTAGACTAACGGTTAGTAAAGAAAGCAATGAAGATGATGGTATACCCATCAATGAAGCAATGAGAGATGAGGCCTTGATGGCCGTTGAAAGTATTACACCTTGGTATGCCGATATCGTCAATTTCTTAGTGTCTCAATTTATTCCGGACGATTATTCCAAGCAAGAGAGAAAGAAACTACGTTATGAAGCCCGACGCTATTATTGGGATGAGCCCTATTTGTTCCGCAGTTGTATGGATGGAATCTATCGACGATGTGTGACGGCCGACGACGGATTTGACAAAGTGAAGCACCTTCACTCGACACCTTATGGTGGACACTTGGCCAACCAAAAGACAATTGCCAAGGTTCTCCAAAGCGGGTTTTGGTGGCCTTCCATGTTCAAGGATATTAGAGCTTTCATTCTCACATGCAAAGCTTGCCAAAGAAGTGACAATATTACAAGAAGCAATGATATGCCCCTTCAACCCTTCTTGGAAATTGAATTGTTCGATGTTTGTGGCATTGATTTCAAAGGTCCGTTCACATCCTTTTTTGGTAACAAATACATCCTAATCGCGGTTGATTATGTCTCAAAGTGGATCGAGGCCGTAGCTTCTCCCAACAATGACTCCAAGGTTTTAATCAAGCTTTTCAAGAATGTCATTTTCCCGAGATTCGGTATGCCTAGAGCCACAATTAGCAGTGGAGGCTCTCACTTTAGGAAAGATACCTTTGAACACCTTCTTAGGAAATATGGTATCACGCACAAGATGTTCTTAGCCTACCACCCTCAATCAAATGGGCAAGCCGAGAACTCCAACCGTCAAATCAAAAGAATTTTGGAAAAAGTTGTAAATACACACCGAAAGGATTGGTCGTTGAAGTTGAATGACACCCTTTGAGCATTGAGAACGGCTTACAAAGCGTCGATCGGAACCACTCCTTATCGTCTTGTGTATGGTAAAGCATGTCATCTACCGGTGGAATTAGAACACAAAGCCAAATGGGCTATCAAAGAGCTAAACTTTGACGAGAATGTTATTGCAAATAACCGCATTCTCCAACTTCAAGAATTGGAAGAACTAAGACTCGAGGCCTACGAAAATTCGGGGATTTACAGGGAGCAAACACGCAAATGACACCATTCTCGAATACTTCGTAAGGATTTCTCCGTTGGTGATAAGGTATTACTTTTCAACTCTCGTTTTAAGCTTTTCCCTGGTAAGTAGAAATCAAAATGGTCGGATCCATTCGAAGTGACCAAGGTGCAACCATATGAATCAATAGAGATAAGCCCGAAAACCGGGAAATTTATGGTTAATGGACAACGTTTGAAGATTTATCATCCCGGTCACGTTCGTGAGAACCTTTGTTACCGAAAAACTTGGTGAGCTCCCATAGGGGAGCGTTGTTTAACTCCTTCTCGAGTTGAAGTAGGTTTGGTGGTATCCTCAACAACCACCTTGTATATATGTATCATATTCTTTGAGTTTTGTTAGTTTTGTTAGTTTGAGAAGAATGGACAAATTTGGATTTCGCCATGGAGCATTTATTTGAGATCAAGCTTTTGGAGAAGTTATGGAGCCTAAATTGAAGACCACAAGCATGTTTGTGGGAGAAATTGATTATGTAATGTGAGATGTGTCGTTATTTGAATCTCTAGGTGATTATTGAAGAGCCATGGAATGGTAACGCGGAAAAACACCGTAAACAACACTGTCGGGCGAAACTTCGCCCGGTGAGACTATTGACCGGGTGAAACGCCGCCCTACGAAAAATTCCCAGAATTGCCAGAATCGACGAAGATACCGTCGGGCGAAATTTCGCCCGATGAGAATTTCACCGAGTAAAATTTCACCCAGTGGAAAAAGTTGGCAAAATTGATTTTCACGACGAAAATTCGTCGGGTGAAATTTCACCCGATGGTGCTTGACCGGGCGAAACTTCACCCGACGACTATGGTCGAATCACCTATATCTTATTTACTCACTACACTATCAATTTCTTCCTTCACAAATGCCCCACATAACTTTCCCTCCAAAACATTTACACCAAATTTTTACCAATCTACTTTAAAACTTTTACCTTCCCTCCTCAACTACATTTATTTATATCACCTTTACCTCGCAATTCACTCCACATTTTCACCTTTCATAAAATCATCAAACCACCACCTTCCATACCCCAACCACATTCATAATTTCATTCAACCCTAGGTGATTGTTTTTGGGTTTTGAAGAAGGTGAAGCTAAAGTTTTCGGGATTATTCTTGCAAATTATTATTATGGAGACAAGAGCAAGGCAAGCCGCTCGAAAGCAAGGTATGGCTTCGACTTCCACACCTTCTAAATCTTCTACATCTTTTAAGTCATCCAAGCCTAAATTATTACCTTGTTCTAATACCCCTGTAGCTCAAATCTTCTCTCAAAAGACCATTCAGAGCACTAGATGGTCTTGTCCCTTCACAATGGAAAATTTTGGAATTGTTGACAATATTAAAGAGTTACATATAGTCAAGGACCGAAACTAGTGGACTCCTTAGCTTCGCGGCTTCTACATACAAAGACCTTACTTGTGGTTTCCTAGGAACTTTTACCATTGACAATCCGACCACACCAAGAGCGATTAAATTTAGACTATTCGGTAAACCCCATTGTTTGACTATTTCCGAGTTTGGCTTAGCTTTAGGCTTACCCTCATCGGGTACCAGACTTAGTGAACCCTCGAGCGATTTACAAGCTAGTGTGTCTAGAGGAGATCTTTGGAAGAGCATATCACGCTGTCAAAGGGATTACGAGCCTAAATCATCTTTTACCTCCGAAATCCGTAACCCCACAATTCGTTATTTCTCCGAGATGCTCTCCCACTGCTTGTTACCCTCGACCGATAATATTCTTAATCTTGATGTGTGTGTCTTGCAATTAATTTGTGACTCTTTTCTTGGTAACCCTAACCCTTTAGACCTATCACTTCTCGTGGCGTTGCACTTTCACCGTATTATTTTTGCCCAACGCCCCTTCGTAGATTGTGGAGGTCTTGTGACCATAATTACAACCAACTTGAGTTATGCGACCAACCACCTTACCCCACTATACAATTCCGTTTGGCTTAACGAGGCCTATTTTCGACCTGCATCGTTTATGTACCCGATCAACGCCTTTTCCACATTAGCCACGGAAGAGCTTTAATTGTTTCCAAAACACACCGTACCACTATCTTTATTCGCCACAATTGGGACCTACCTTTGGGACCGGGCGAATTCCGACTGACCGAGACTGAGTCAGGAGGAAAGGGAGTTTGGGAGTACGCTTGTGAGATGGAATCCTATCCCAAGTCTCTTACAGCTTCTTATGCCTCGAACGATTACTCAATTTAAACCTTTTCCCGGAGTCAGTAGGTAGTGTGGTGTGTGTGTTGTGTATATGTGTACGGGTTGTGTCGGTGAGTTTTTAATCATCTATAATTGCATATCATTGTCATTATAATTTTGTTCCTTGTTCCATTATCATTATCATGATCATTGTGATTGTTTTTACCTCTAACCAAAATTGCAAGCTTTCCCACTAATCCGATTGTTGTGGCCAAAGCGGCCTTGGTTTTGCTTCCGGTCTTTAGGCGACGTGATTACGCCATTGATCCTTTTGAAAATCCAAATTCTCTTCATTTTTCTTTCAATTTGCTTTTCTTTCTTTTCATTTACTTTTCATTTTTCTTTAATCCGGACTAGGTGACATGACTACACCTACGCCCAATTTTTCACCCTTTCGTTCATTCAATTTCGTTTCTCTTCTTTTATTTCATTTTCGATCTTAGCCACTTGGCTAGGGTCTAGGTGATGTGATTGCACCTAGGCCCGCCACTCTTTTACCATTTTCTTTTCGTTTACATTCTCTTTTTCTCAAAAATTTTGAAAAATTCAAAAACATTTGAAAAATCATAAAAATCCAAAAAAAAAATCTTATTTTTTTCCGTCTTTTTTTATTTTCCCTACTTGTCCATTGATAACAATGCACAGCTTTAGTGTGGGGGAGAGATCTACTATGTTTTATTTTCCCAAAAATCTTCCAAAAACCATAAAAATTTCAAAAATTTCAAAAACCAAAAATATTTTCCCTTTCTTTTCCTTTTTCTTCTCTCGGTTTGTTATGTTTTCGTGTCCCGTGTATGGTCTTGTTCTCTACTCTTACAGGTAACCACCACCTTGATAGCACGATTTGAAGAGATTATGAAAACACCCCTCTTGGTAAGTTCCTTCCTTCTTTCTTCTTTACTTTTGTAGAGGAGTTAGGTTGTTGCTATTTGGAGGCTCTCGAAGTTGAGCATTTTGGGTGTTTTGGTTGATTTTATGCTTGAATGTCAATGGAGTATGGAGTGCATGACTTTACTTGTGTTTTCTTTTATTTGCCTTTTCTTTTTCGTGTGTTCCTTTTGCTTTTGTATAGTGTGTCTAGGACTAAATATTTTCGAAAACCCGATTACAAACTTGTTACAAGAATTTACATTCCATGGTAGATAACCCATTATAGATTTTGGACCTTAGTCTAGTAGAATGACTCTAAATCAATGAATTTATTGATCCTTTAGCTTGAGTCCACCTTTTCTACTAGAGATTTACTTCGGGGTTTGCATTTGACTACCTTGACTATCCATGGAGGAGTTAGGCCTTGGTTCCCGCATCCCATTTTCTAGGTGACTTGCTCGAATAACCATTGCACCTTTAGTCCAAATTTCTTCCGCCTTTTTGTGGGTTATCCGGGAATCACGCGCGTTCTCGATTACCTATTTTTCCTCCACCTATACATCACCACAATAAGTTTACACAAAAATAACCTCCAAGCTTGGTTTCGAACCACATCAAAAAGTCAAAAAAGGGCAAACCAAAGCAGGAGAAAAGGGCACAAAAACATGAAAAACAAGGGAGAGAAAAGGAGCATCAAATGAAAATCATATCGTCAAAAACATCTCCTTCAAAAAAAAAGGCCCTTGATCGATTCGTCTCTATGAAGTGCCTACTAGAGGACCGAGTCCCGAGGTAGGAAGATAGCGGTGATTAGCCGATCCACAAAGAAAAAATTGTAAACCACTCCATCTTTTTGTTTGGGCTAATTTAGGAAATTTGAATTTGGAACGACCCTCTTGGCTTAGCCAAAGAGAGCAGGACTGCACATACCTACAGTGTCGAACGAATCCATCGTTCATTTATTCCACTCCGTTCTACGCCCCGTAGTACCCCTTTAGAAGAATAGGAGGACGTAGCTAAGTTATCAACATCTTTATTGCTTTAATGTCATAGTATTAGGCTTTGGTCCTTGTCTACGTGGGTGATTTATCTTGGAAATTTATTATTGTATTAGGTAAGTAATCGCTGTCTTCCCCGCCGTCTTGATGAGGGATTCAGTGTTTTATATTTGCTTTGGATGCGTCTATTCTTTCGTTTTACGTGGTTTTGTGTGTTTAGTCGCACCCACCATTTTGAGCAAGCCCCAACTTGCCTTGCATGGGAGTACTCTACCTCATGGGTATTTCGATGTAAGTTGAAGGGACGGAGCGGGCCCGTTAATTGCCCTGTATCGGCTTAGCATAGTCTAGCTAGTAGTAGTAGTTTGTAATTTCTTTTTGGGTCTTCGCTCGAGGACGAGCAACGGTTTAGTATGGGGGAATTGTTGTGTGATAAATTTAGACCGTTTTTCCTCCCATTTAGACCCGTATTTCCCTCGTTTTGCAAGATTAGAGTGCGATTATCGCCTTATTTTGAGTATTTCTCGCATTAGCGTCCCTCTTGTGCGTTTTACTTGTTTTTGGAAGTTTTTCTATCAATTTCGATAGGTTTCGACACAAAACGCATGATCGAGGTTCCACGAGCGCAAGAGAGGGGAATGTCGTCCAAAAAAACGAAGCACACAACTTAAAGTTCAAAGCCATTCAATCATACGACGAAGAATTAGACAAGAAAAGAGGCAAGAAAATGACCGGGTGAAACTTCACCTGATGAAACACCACCGGGCGAAATTTTGTCCGACGGTAAATTTGCCTCCCCGAAGATTTTTCGAGAGCTTCTCCACCGGGCGAAATGACCGGGCGAAATGACCGGGCGAAACTTCGCCCACCGGGTGAAATTTTGCCCGACGGTGAAGACGTCCAAAATTTCCGAACCACCGGGTGAAATTTCACCCGACGGTATTGATCCGTGAACGACGGGGTGAAGTTCCACCTCATCAAGATTAAAGGGTGATTGTCTCACTAATGGAGCAAAAAATGGATTTGGGCTTTAGGTTAAGAGATCCATTAAGAGTTTACTATATATATGTATACCCTAATTTGTTGCCTAAGCTACCACATAACCATCACAATACCATAACACTTTCATTAGTTTAATACCATCCATTAGTAGATCCGTCTAGTAATTTAGTAATTCTCTATAATTCTAGTAGTTTACATAGTAATTTAGTAGTAGATCTTCATAGTTTCCATCAATTTCCTTCCTTTAGATCTTATTTTCAAGTTTGTAGAAGATTATTTCAAGTTTTTATTGAAGATTATTAAGGGATTAGTGACAAATCCTCTATTCTCTTCATCAAAGATTCAACCTTTATTTATGCAATTTTCTTCTTTATTGTTGATCTTCATAGTTGGTATATTTCTCTTCCACTCTCTAATCTCTAGGTTAGATTTAATTATTGTTCTTTCAAGATTGTTCATTTAATTGTTCTTTCATTATTGTCTTTTTAGATCATCTCTATTTATGTTGTTTTAGATCACTTCATGTTTATTGTGTTGATTGCATTTTATTCATTGTTTGTTGTTAGTTTCTCTAGATCTAGTCAATGTTGTTCTAGATTATTTCCTAGTTTATTTTGTTGATTGTATTTTCTTCCATAGTTTTATAGTTTATTTGGTAGATCGTAATTTCCGTTATTGTTTTGTTGTTATTTTCTTTAGAGTTAGTTAATATGCATGTTTTAGTTGTTTCCTCCTTTATTAATGTTTTGTTGTTTTCCATTATGAGTAGTGAGTAGATTTCTTGTTAGGGGGTTTAGGGATAAGGATTTTGGATTATTTGAATTAAGGGATGTTGGTGGGTTGCTCGCTTGTTGGTTTATCTTGTTTAGGGTTGTTGTGTCATTGTTGTTTTAGTCCGGCCAACTAGACCGACCTTGACTCATTTCTATCAATATGGGGAAACTCGGGGTAGAAATTACCTTAACTTGAGACTTACTCTTCTTCGCCGCGAAAGCGGGATTTTAGGTGGGTTGGGTGAAGAAACCGAAAGGTGGCATTCTCCCTTTATCGATGTTGTGACCAACCCGATTCCGAGACTCTTAGACCCCAATTTCCGAACCCCGACTTCCCCCTAACACCTTTTCCTTGATTGATCATCTCTAGTCATTTCTATTGTTATTTCTCTTGTCATTTAATTTCCGTCTTTTATCGCATTTCTAGCATATACTCGACCCTTTAAACCCCCTCTAGTTCCCAAACATGTTGCTTTTAATCCGATTCCGTTCCGTTCCCTGTGGACCGACCTCGACTTACCACGAATACTCTGGTATTTTTTGTGTTTTTCGAGTCTATAAATATTGTTTGACCCCCCATCCTTCGCTAAACGACCGATCCAATTTGGGGCGCGTTCAAAAATGGCACCGTTGACGGGGAACGGCGAGTAATTGTGTTTTTAGTTATTGTGTTTGGTTGTTTGTTTTTGTTTCATCTTTCTCCATCTTCCCTAGTGCCGAAAGGTGCTAGAAGTCTTACCGTTCAATTGAGTTTATGCCCAGGAATACATCATCGCCCTTGTGGTTCGATCTAGAGCCGGGAAGGACATTTAGAGCTTTGCGTTTTTTGGGTAATAACTCAACCACCATTATTCCACATCCTTCATTGTCACCTCCTAACCTTAATCCCATCCTACCACCTACATCTTCTACACCAAATAATCCTTCTACACCCTCTACTTCACAAAATTCACCACCAACCCCACCATCACCAAGAACACCACCACCAAATCAAAATCCATCCCCTCCAAAACATCCAAATCCAAATTTATCACCACCACCAATCCAACAAATGGCGACTTTAGCCTCTCATTCCCAACTTACACACGAAGAAACACCTTCACCGGTTGATTTTGGGGTGATACCCGAGAATTAAGAAATGAAAGCTTCTTTGACAAACGCGGTTCAACAAGATACTTTTCATGGTTTTTCTCAAGAAGATGCCCAAGAGCACATCGCTTCATTTAGAGGAAAATTAGTAGGGGCCCGTCTCAATGGGTTAACTTCATGCCAATTGCACCGATTGTTATTTCCAAAGACCTTGAGAGATGGACCTCGTAGATGGCTTCAAGGTCATCCCGTTAATACATTCACATCATGGGCTCAATTATCTAACGCCTTCTTGGAGAAATATTTTCCGCCTTCAAAGGCTAACCAACATCATATGAAAATACAAACATTTAAGCAAGATGAATTCGAAAGCCTAAGTGAGGCTTGGGAACGATTTAGAGATTTATTATGCAAGTGTCCTCACCATGGAATACCCGATTGGCTAACAACCCAAACGTTTTACAACACCCTTTCATCGAGAACCAAGGAGAACCTCAATTCGGCCGCCGGAGGAGACTTCTCTTCCCTTACCGATGAGGCATCAAAGAATCTTATCGAAAAAATGGAAAGGAGTGATTCTAGAATGGGTCAATCGAGGGATTCTAGAAAGAAAATTGAAGTGAACTCATCTAAGAGTTCTAATGAATTGAAACTTCAAGCACAATTTGAAGAGTTAACCAAGAGAATCAATGCCTTGAGTTCTAAGCCTACTAATAGAGGCATGTACCAAATTCAAGGGAGTGTTCTAACATGGCAACCATCACCTCCTAAACAAATAACATGGGAAGTTCATTGTGATCATTCTGGCAATTGTGGCCATGATTCTAGCTCTTGCATTCCGAATGAAGAAACTTATTTTGAAGAGCCAAATGAAGTTCAAGCTATACAAGTATATGGGCAAATACCTCAATTTGATCCTTTTTCAATACCTACAATGCCGCACAAGGTTTCATCCTAATTTTTCTTATGAAAATCAAAATTTTCAAAATCCGATGCCACGTGCCCAAGGGAGTCAACCGAGGCCATTTAATCTAAGTCAACAAAGGTCCTTTAATCAAGGTCCTCCAAAGATGCCCCCATATTTGCCTCCTCACCAAAGGAACAACTTCAATCAACAAGGTAGCAACTCCCATGTTCCCAACAATTACAACAAGGTAGCAAATTGAATACTTCTTGTAAAGAAATAAACTCTGGGAAGGACAAAGATTGGATATCTAGATTGATAATGTAAGGAGGGTCTAACCTCCAACAAATTAGTTACCATTTCAATATAATTTTTACATTTCACCAAAAAAAACAATTACAACAATTACCATAATCAACATGGTAATAATAACTTTAATCATGGATACAATCAAGGGTTCCAAGGCAATTTTCAAGGAAATCAAGGTTACAATCAACAACCATTTAATCAACCCTCTCAATCTTATGGCCAACCAAGCAATTTTCAATATGGTTAAGGAGGAGTTCCGTGGGATAATATTAGTGACTTACAAAGAGCCGTTGGGCAACTATGGAGTGAACATCGAGATACCAAAGTAAGGCTAAAGGTTTGGGAATCACAAGAAGCAACAAAAGCCTTAGCCGCTCCAATTCATCCACCCCATGGTTTGCTCGGGCAACCCCAAAACCCAAGAGACCCTCCACACCAAGAAAACACCGTCATTTTGAGAGGTGACAAATAACTTGAGGACCCGTACAAGAACTTGAACTTGAACACTAAAAGCACCACAACCAATGTCAATCAACCAAGTGCACCACAACCAACATCGCCCACATCCCCCAAACAAAACCGGGGAATACAAGCGGAGTTTGATATTCTCCAAAATGCGGAGATTGAGCAAATAGAACTTAAAAGAAAGAAGAATGAACAAATGGAAGCGGAAGAAGCAAAGAGGAAAGAGGCAGAGCGATTAGCCGAAGAAGAAGAAGAATCCAATGTTCCACCGCCTCCCGCTTTTGTCCCACCATTGCCTTTTCCTGAACGAGCTAAGCCACATAAGAAGAATGCCCAATTTAGCCGTTTTGTAGATATGTTGAAGAAAGTGGAGGTAGCTTTACCCTTCACCGAGGTAATTTCACAAATGCTTCTTTATTCTAAGTTTTTGAAAGAGGTCTTGACCAAAAAGAGAACAATTGAGGATAAAGAATGTGTCTCTCTCACGGCACAATGTAGTGTCATTCTTATGAATCAAATGCCAAAGAAACTAGAGGATCCCGGTAGCTTTTCCATCCCTTGTCGGGTTGGAAATTTTGTTGTTAATCAAGCTTTGTCTGACCTAGGGGCTAGTGTTAGTTTGTTACCTTATTCTATTGCTAAGAGACTTAGTGTGGGGGAGATGTGACCCACTAGTATGTCGATTCAACTTGCGGATAGGTCCGTCAAGTACCCACTTGGGATACTTGAGGATGTACCCGTTCAAGTTGGTAAGTTTTTCATCCCCTCTGACTTTGTTATCATGGATATGCCCGAAGACACTAAGATACGTACGACTTATATATGATTATTTCATCTTTTACGCACGCATTTCTATGCATATCGAGTAGCATTGTCTACTATTTTCCCCCGAATTTGATACTTTGTGGTCATGTTGCATCTTATGCTGGTTTGAACCCGTGGACGGATAAACAAGGCAAAAATCGTGCTTAAAGATGAAATCTTATGCGAAATAAAAAAGAGAATGATCGTTTCCAAACAGGTCAAATTAAAACGTGAATATCTTGAGTTCTACAACTTTAATTAACCTGACTCCAGTTTCATTGGAAAGATATTTCTCTTATATTTCCAACGGTATATTACAAGCCCCATTTGAAGAAGTAACGAAGAAATGGCAAGCGTTTGAAGTTGAGCGCGCAGTGCTGAAAACGGAAACAGGTCAATTATAGTCAAACGACTATCCAAAATAGTCGACCGACTATTTTCAAGACTAGACGAAGACCGAGACTTTCCTAATTTAATGTTTAGGGTTAACAAGACTTTTGAGCTTTTGTTTTAACTTAGTATTTAAGAAACTATTATAATAGAATTAGACTACCTCTTCTTTTATTCTTTTAATTTTCTTTAGACCACTTCTCCCTGATTCTCTTGTACTTCTCCTTAGAATCTTCTTTAGATTTCTTCTCCTTATTCTCTTAGAGTTATTTTTTCTTATAGTTTAATTTTTCTCTTAGAAACTCGGTTATGGTAAGATTACAAGATTCAAATCGCCTTCATTCCTTTTGGTAATTTAATCTAATCCTTCTTCCTTCTTCTTCGTTCTTGATTGTTCTTAATCTTTGATTGTTCTTCTTCTTCATATTTAATTATTCTTAATCTTTGTTTTATGCTTGTCATAATTTTATTATTATTCATCATGTTTAATCTAGTAAAATCTTTTATTAATCTTGTCGTTCTTGATTTAATCATGAGTAACTAATTTCCCTCGCTAGGATTTAGGGGATCTGCGAACTGAATGTGGTCGCTAAATAATTTATAGATTTGTCAATAATATTGCGTCTGAGTTGTCAATTATAGCATTTAATCGAGATTAATTGATTAAGTCGACGTAATTGATTAATTGAATTCGATGAACTTGAACCTAAGCTCGGAAGCATGGTAAAAGTTAGACCTGCTACAATACATTAGTATGCCCTAATAAGATAGGAGGCCTTTAGACGCATGCTAGGGTGAATAGCGGACCGGAAGGACCTTTTCACTACCCCTTAGACCAATATCTGCGATAGACCTGTGACTTTGACCGTGACCATATGAGATTCGTAGTGAACCGACAGTCCTTGTTTTCTCTCCATATATCAATTCGTCTTAATTCATCCTATTTATTTTAGTTAATTCTTCTCCTTTAATTCTCTTTCCTTCACTACTTTTAGATTAGTTAAAACAAACAAAAAAACCCAATTTGTTACTTAGATAAACTTTAATACGAGTAGAATTTATTTGTCTCCTTGTGGATACGATCCCGAATTCCCTAGCTATATTTTTAGTTGGCGTAGTTCGTTATTTTTTATAGGTACACGACTAGCTTATCAAATTTTGACGCCGTTGCCGGGGAGACGGTTAATTTTACTTGTCGTTTTAGTTTATCTTTTGTCTCAAGGAACTTTCAGTTTCTTGGGACGATTATTATTATTATTATTATTATTATTATTATTATTATCATCATCATTTTTTTTTTCTCTTAGTTTTATTTTTCTTAGTTTTTTTTTTAATTTATTTTTAGTCATTTTTATTTATTTATTTATTTATTTTAATTTTTTTTCATCATTATGACTATTTTCTACTTCCCTCAGTTTGAACATGAACCACTGCATACTTGTTTTGATAGACTTGACTCTTTTATTACTCAAAATGGCTATTATGTGAGTGTGTGGGAGGTGAGTCATATGATTTATGATGGTGTCGATGACGCGACACGGGCTTATATTGAGGGAAAATGCGAAGGCATGTTTAAATACATGTCTAATGTGAAAAGATGGGCGCTACTCCAATATTTAATCCGAAACAGTTTGGAGTCAGAGATAAAGAGGAAGGTTGTGATATCGGAGCTTAAGGCGATGATGCAACAACTTATAGATATGCTAACTTTAAAAGAAAACGGGCATGATACTCCACGTAAGTTAGATACTAGAGTTAATTTCTCACATTCCACTGACTATGTTATGACTGAATCTGTTGCTTCTATTAGACAGGACATATGCCCATTTGAAGAAGAAAATGATGATGTGTATAGTGTTCAATCTCACCTCGTTCTCCAAACCCCTATTATTTATAACTTGATGCAGGATGACGACTTGCATTCCTTGGATACTTGTGACCACTTTATTCTCCTTCAGAGCAACTTTCACACCCTTTAGTCAGCCCCACTTCTCATTTTGTGAATGTTGTTGTGGCAAACAACGATTGTGAGATGGAAAGTGTGAGATTTGAGGAAAATATGTGTTTTGATGCTTTGAATGATATTCCTTGTGAGGATAACATTGAGTATTTTGGTTCATGTGAATTTGAGAGTGTGTCATTTGATGTCAATTTTGAGATTTTGGAAAGAGGGTTGAACAATAGAGAAGCCCGTGAGCGTGAGAGGAAATTTCAAACTGATGAGAGTCGAGAAGAGAATGCACTTTTGAATGATACTTTGAGTGAAGAGAGTTTCAGCATTGAGGATACATGGGATTGCAAATCTGATTTCTTTGAAAAACCTATTTTAGAGAAATTTGACTTTTCCCATTGTTTTGAAGAGGGCTCTCTTTCACCCATTGATTATCATGATCTCGATTCCCTTACACCTTTGCTTGAGCCTATGATTATGGATGAGGATTGTGAGACTCTTTTAGAAGAGATTGTTTTGGCTCTTGATTTATCGTTTGATGGTCGTCTTCTTGAGAGCATTGAAGATGGTGATAATAATAACTCCTTCGAGGGAGTTGAAGAGTATAAGTTTGATGCTTTGAGTAGTTTTGAGTTATTTGACTCTCCTCTTGTGGAATTTGTGTCAAATGATAAGACTTGGGCTAATTTTGAGATATTTGGTTTGGATGTCTTTTCTCATAAACTGCTCACTACTCTTCTTACTTATCATGCTTATTATTGGTCATGCTTATTAATGTTGATTCCCTATGACCACTTTGTTGTTGATTGGTCTAGCTTGTTTGACAAACTAATGCGATCCTTGACCTATTTTTTAGGCGATTCACATAGGTTGCTAAGATGTGTTCTAATATATTTTCTTTGCTTCTCTTGTGTTTTTTTTTGTTTTTTTGTGTGTGGGTACAGTTTTTGCGACGGAGACATCGACAATTTCGATTATGAAGAGGATGCTTCGATGCGGTTTGGGGATGTCTCCTTTATATGTATCTTGTAAGTAGTCTCATTTTTTTTCCTTTTACGCTTTCATCGTCTTTCATATCTTTCCCCATATTTTTTTTATACCTCTTATTATTTGTTGTACACAATGAGGGCATTGTGTGATTTGGTTTGGGGAGGGTATGCATCTGTCTGTTTTCATCCATCTGCATATTTCTTGCATTTCCGCATGCATAAAAAAATCAAAAATATGTTTCTGCATTTAGTCGAGTCTTAGTTGGGTCGGAATGCTATGTAGCGATGATGATAATGCTTTTATGTCTTCATTTAGTTGCTTATGCTCCTGCGCCGTTAGCATTTTTTGTATATAATCACATCGGCACTCTTGTCATTGATTGACTTTACTGAACGAATAAACTTGACTCATTGTTGGCAAACTACTTAGAATTGTAAGGAATTAGAGTCTTAAACTGATGACATTCATGATCAGTTTCATTTAGGTTGAGAGTAGTACTTCTTATGAGGCATGTAACATCAAACTGCATAAGCATGACATTCGTCTCTTAGCTAGGTACCTGTACGTTTTTGACTCGTGGTTTTGACATGTGCGAAAAAGGCAAATCCTTTCTTTTAATTAATTCCCATGAGCCTCACATAGCCCAATTGACCTGTTTGACCCGTTTATTAACTACATGCCATATATTGCCTACCCTAGTCAAGTTAGTAGATTAGTTGGACGGAATTGTTTTTTCCAGATTAATTTTGGTACCATGATGATAGAAAAAAAGGGAATTGAGAAAAAAAAATGAAAAGAAAAAAAAAATCAATAAAAGAAAACAATTGAATGGAAAAAAGAAGAAAAGAAATGAAAGAAGAAGAAAAGAAAAAAAAATGAAGTGAAACTAGAAGAAGAATGTGTTTTTGCTATGAAAAAAGAATTGATCTCTCTAATTTCATAGTTATTAGTGGGAAACGATTTTGAAAAGGCACTTGTTGTTATGCCTAATTTCATCGACTGGAGTTTGGTGAGAACGGAATATTTATTATTGATGGGTGTAGGGAATACTAGCTTGGCTTTTACCTCCTCATATCTATATCATTTTGCCCCTTCTTACCCAATTAGCCTCACTTTATACCATATTTAAGTCCTTGGCACTTGTCTTTACCCGATAGAATGCGTATGTACGGTTATTAGAGATTGCATGCATGTTCTTGTAGGTCGCAGATTAGGTGAGTGCTTCGTCTTTCCGTTTTTACATAAACTCACAATATCACCCATTTTGTGTGATGAGCGATCCGTGAGAGTCCGACATAGACGAGTCTTGCAAGGTTGAAGGTTCAGTATTGTTGTCATTGGTCAAGCTTGTTGTATGTGGTTGTTTAGATTAATTTTAATCATTGCGCATTGGTTTGGGTGATTTTGAAGCATAATTAGCTTTGAGTTGTATACGGTTCCATTAGGATGTTTTTCTTTGTCTTGTGCTTGCTTGAGGACAAGCAAGGGTTTGGTTTGGGGAGGTTTGATACGTGCGATTTATATTTGATTATTTCGTCTTTTATGCACGCATTTCCATGCATATCGAGTAGCATTGTCTACTATTTTCCCCCGAATTTGATACTTTGTGGTCATGTTGCATCTTATGCAGGTTTGAACCCGTGGACGGATAAACAAGGCAAAAATCGAGCTTAAAGAGGAAATCTTATGCGAAATAAGAAAAGAGAATGATCGTTTTCAAACAAGTCAAATTAAAACGTGAATATCTTGAGTTCTATAAGATCAATTGATCTGATTCTAGTTGCATTACAAAGATATTTCTCTTATCTTTCCAACGGTATATTACAAGCCCGATTTGAAGAAGTAACGAATAAATGGCAAGCGTTTGAAGTTGAGCGCGCAGTGCTGAAAACGGAAACAGGTCAATTATAGTCGAACGACTATCCAAAATAGTCGACCGACTATTCTCGAGACTGGACGAAGACCGAGACTTTCCAGATTTAATGTTTAGGGTTAACAAGACTTTTGGGCTTTTGTTTTAACTTAGTATTTAAGAAACTATTAGAATAGAATTAGACTACCTCTTCTTTTATTCTTTTAATTTTCTTTAGACCACTTCTCCCTTATTCTCTTGTACTTCTCCTTAGACTCTTCTTTAGATTTCTTCTCCTTATTCTCTTAGAATTATTTTTGCTTCTAATTTAATTTTTCCCTTAGAAACTCGATTATGGTAAGATTGCAAGATTCAAATCGCCTTCATTCCTTTTGGTAATTTAATCTAATCCTTCTTCCTTCTTCTTCGTTCTTGATTGTTCTTAATCTTTGATTGTTCTTCTTCTTCATATTTAATTATTCTTAATCTTTGTTTTATGCTTGTCGTAATTTTATTATTATTCAACATGTTTAATCTAGTAAAATCTTTTATTAATCTTGTTGTTCTTGATTTAATCATGAGTAACTAATTTCTCTCGCTAAGATTTAGGGGATCTGCGAACTAAATGTGGTCGCTAAATAATTTATAGATTTGTCAATAATATTGTGTCTGAGATGTCAATTGTAGCATATAATCGAGATTGATTGATTAAGTCGACGTAATTGATTAATTGAATTCGGTAAACTTGAACCTAAGATCGGAAGCATAGTAAAAGTTAGACCTGCTACAACACATTAGTATGCCCTAATAAGATCGGAAGCCTTTAGATGCATGCTAGGGTGAATAGAGGACCGGAAGGACCTTTTCACTACCCCTTAGACCAATATCTGCGATAGATCTGTGACTTAGACCGTGACCATATGAGATTCGTAGTGAACCGACAATCTTAGTTTTCTCTCCATATATCAATTCGTCTTAATTCATCCTATTTATTTTAGTTAATTCTTCTCCTTTAATTCTCTTTCCTTCACTATTTTTAGATTAATTAAAACAAACAAAAAAAAACCCAATTTGTTACTTAGATAAACTTTAATACGAGTAGAATTTATTTGTCTCCTTGTGGATACGATCCCGAATTCCCTTGCTATATTTTTAGTTGGACCGTAGTTGGTTATTTTTGATAGGTACACGACTAGCTTATCACACTATTGCCCCCATTATTCTAGGTCGAACTTTCATGGCTACCGGTGGTACTATAGTCAATGTTAAGAATGGGAAGTTCTCATTTAACATAGGGAACGAGTCGGTGGAGTTTTCCCTTTCTCAAGCTTTTAAACACCTAATGATTGAACAAACATATTCCATTGAAGTTATTGATATTTTGGTTGAGTATAGTTTGATAGATGGTGAAAAAGAAGAGGAACCACTTGATTCCCCACCTCTTGAAGATGAATGCTTACATGAAGAAAAGGTAGAACCACTACCGGGGGGTAAGAGTATGGTATCCTCTCCTCCTAATCTTGAACTTAAACCACTCCCAT
Organism: Agrostemma githago; assembly: GCA_958450325.1. Classification (NCBI taxonomy): domain Eukaryota; kingdom Viridiplantae; phylum Streptophyta; class Magnoliopsida; order Caryophyllales; family Caryophyllaceae; genus Agrostemma; species Agrostemma githago. The sequence continues at coordinate 30,780,763 of OY288241.1, read as the reverse complement.
CTTCCCTTAAATATGCTTTTCTTGAAGAAACTAATTATCCCGTCATCGTCGGTTATTTTGAGAAAACACAAAAAGGTCATCGGGTATAGCATTGCCGACCTCCAAGGCATAAGCCCCAATGTTTGTATGCATAGGATCATCCTTGATGATGACCACCGTTCTTCGGTTGAGGGTCAACGTAGGTTGAACCCCGCTATTAAAGATGTTGTCATGAAGGAAGTCCTCAAATTGTATGAGAATAACATTATATACCCAATAACCAGAAGTAAATGGGTTAGCCCCGTACAAGTTGTGCCGAAAAAAGGAGGAATGACGGTTGTGAAAGGAGAAAAGGGAGAGTTAATTTCTACTAGGACCATTACCGGTTGGCGCATACGTATAGATTTTCGAAAATTAAACACGGCCACCGTCAAACACCATTTCCCTCTTCCCTTCATTGATCAAATGCTTGAACGATTAGCGCATCATTCTTACTTTTGTTTCCTCGATGGTCATTCGGGATTTCTTCAAATTCCTATTCACCCCGATGACCAAGAGAAGACCACCTTCACATGTCCATATGGCACCTATGCATACCGAATGATGCCATTTGGATTTTGCAATGCGCCGGAAACGTTTCAAAGATGTATGATGATTATTTTCTCCGATTTTGTTGAAAAATCTATAGAAGTTTTTATGGATGACTTTAGTGTCCATGGTACATCTTTTGATTCTTGTCTTGAAAACCTTGATCAAGTATTAGCTCGATGTGAAGAATATAAACTTGTTTTGAATTGGGAGATATGTCATTTTATGGTTGAATAAGGTGTTGTCTTGGGACATATTGTTTCTAATAGAGGAGTTGAAGTCGATAAGGCTAAAGTCTCCGTGATTGAGAACTTTCCACCACCGACTAATGTCAAAGGGGTGAGGAGTTTTCTAGGTCACGCCGGTCTTTATAGACGATTCATTAAAGACTTTTCTAAGATTGCCAAGCCTTTAACTTCTTTGCTTATGAAAGATGCATCTTTTGTTTTTGATGACTCGTGTCTTGAAGCCTTTTGTAGGATAAAGACCGCTCTCACCACCGCTCCAATTATCAAAGCACCCGATTGGAATCTTCTATTTGGGATCATGTGTGATGCCTCCGATTTTGCCGTTGATGCCGTTCTAGGTCAACGGATCGACAAGAAGCTACATGGGATTTATTATGCATGCAAGACCCTAGATGAAGCCCAATCGAGGTACACCACAACCGAAAAAGAGATGCTTGTCGTTGTCTATGCCATGAAAAAGTTTCGAACGTATTTTACCGGTTCCAAAGTTATTATTCATACCGATCACGCGGCCATTCGATATATTATGTCCAAAAAGGAGACCAAGTCCTGACTTTTTTGGTGGGTTCTCCTGTTACAAGAATTTGACATCGAGATTAAAGACACGGCCGGATCAGAGAACTTGGTAGCGGATCACCTTAGTAGACTAACGGTTAGTAAAGAAAGCAATAAAGATGATGGTTTACCCATCAATGAAGCAATGAGAGATGAGGCCTTGATGGCCGTTGAAAGTATTTCACCTTGGTATGCCGATATCGTCAATTTCTTAGTGTCTCAATTTATTCCGGACGATTATTTCAAGCAAGAGAGAAAGAAACTACGTTATGTAGCCCGACGCTATTATTGGGATGAGCCCTATTTGTTCCGCCCTATTTGTTTCACCTTAGTAGAAACTACATTATGTAGCCCGACGCTACGAAAAATTCCCAGAATTGCAAGATTTGCCAGAATCGACGAAGATACCGTCGGGCGAAATTTCACCCGATGAGAATTTCACCGGGTGAAATTTCACCCGGTGGAAAAAGTTGGCAAAATTGATTTTCACGACGAAAATCCGTCAGGTGAAATTTCACCCGATGGTGCTTGACCGAGCGAAACTTCACCCGACAACTATGGTCGGATCACCTATATCTTATTTACTCACTACACTATCAATTCCTTCCTTCACAAATGCCCTACATAACTTTCCCTCCAAAACATTTACACCAAATTTTTACCAATCTACTTTAAAACTTTCACCTTCCCTCTTCAACTACATTTATTTATATCACCTTCACCTCACAATTCACTCCACATTTTCACCCTTCATAAAATCATCAAACCACCACCTTCCATACCCCAACCACATTCATAATTCCATTCTACCCTAGGTGATTATTTTTGGGTTTTGAAGAAGGTGAAGCTAAAGTTTTCAGGATTATTCTTGCAAATTATTATTATGGAGACAAGAGCAAGGCGAGCCACTCGAAAGCAAGGTATGGCTTCGACTTCTACATCTTCTAAATCTTCTAAATCTTTAAGTCTTCTAAGCCTAAATTTTTACCTTGTCCTAATACCCTTCTAGCTCAGATCTTCTCTGAAAAGACCTTTCAGAGCACTAGATGGCCTTGTCCCTTCACAATGGAAAATTTAGGAATTGTTGACAATATTAAAGAGTTATCGTCAAGGACCGAAACTAGTGGACTCCTTAGCTTCGCGGCTTCTACATACAAAGATCTTACTTGTGAGTTCCTAGGAACTTTTACCATTGACAATCCGACCACACCAAGAGCGATTAAATTTAGACTATTCGGTAAACACCATTGTAGACACCCGCATTTTGCCTGCTAGTGTCTATAGCAGTTCCCGACAAAACACCCGATGATGATCGAACGTAAACGTGACTTAATACGCTCGAATACGGACTCGGAATCAATAGTATCCGACATGGGTATTTAGCGGAGTGTAAATCTCTCAAAACCGACCTCAAATCCAGGCCCAGTGGATCGTTTCCTATAAAATGAGACTAATTTGGGCCAAACCGACACCGGAAATAAAACCGTCATTTGGCGACCGGGTCAAAACCCGGTCAAAGACGAATCCGACACAAAAAACAGCCAAGTGTGCTTCTAGAAGCTACTCTCAACTACCAAATCACATTCAAAATTGTCACCAAATCTTTCCTAAAAACACTCCCTCCGTTTTTAGCCACTCGATCGAGTGGATCACACCCACTCGGTCGAGTAAAGCAGTGAACCGGCCGAAGCGGACTCGAACCGGGCACTCGATCGAGTGCACACGCTCCACTCGATCGAGTGACCCTAAACCGGGGTCCCCTTTATAAATACCCCATCACATCAATTCATTTCACATCTTTTTTTTCACCCATTCAACCCTAATCATTCCATTTGCAACTTTACACAATACTTACACAACCTTCATCACCCTTGAGTCCTAGGCACTAATACACATACACACACATACATTCAAATTCCCGAGATCAAAACTCGTCAAAGACATACACCATAAGTCTACTTACATATCTCGACACTCCCGCGCTCACCCCGCCACTACGAGTCCATTTCCGAGATCGTTTAAGCATGTAGGTTGAGGGTGTCATTAAATCCCATCATCTTTTCCTCCTTACTCTTTTCTTTTCGATTATACATATATATATATATATATATATATATTACTATTATTATTATTATTATTATTAATCACTAACACTAACATTTAATTTTATCGTTTACTAACATTTTAATTCTTTGTTACTAACTTTTTATTCTTTCGCTTTCTAACATTTAACATTTAAATACCGTGTATGTATATATGTATATGATAAATCTTCGGATCGAAACGTTTGACTATGAACACCGCTCCAAGTTCGTTTAATCCCTTTACGAGTCACGGTGGAGGTGGCACCCTTCCGAGGAGCGCCGCCCCAAATACTCAAGGGCGTAACGTGATCGTGGTCGTTCACAGTTGAACGCGTTCGATGCCATTTCCGACATTAGTACGGAACCCATTGACGCAAAAACCGACATCACATAATCCGTAAGGATTAGTATCGATGTCGTGACGCGGAGGGAGACAATTTCGTCACTAATCAAATTTTTGATCCAATAACAACATTTTCTATAAAATTCCGATAATGGTATTAAAATCGTATAATACGCAATTATTGCACCGGAAGCCGAGTTAAATTTAAATCATGCAATATTTTTATTTAACTCGGTCAACCATCAATTTTAAATAAATAAAAAAAGAAACCATCACGTTTCGAAGTGAGCAGCAGCTCATACAAGGGCACTCGATCGAGTGCCATAGGCTACTCGATCGAGTAGCACTACAAAAATCGGGCAGTAGCTCCTCTAAGGGTTCACTCGATTGAGTCCTTGCCATGACTCGATCAAGTGGGTCCCTTTGTTCAAAATAAACCGAGAGCTTCAAGCATCATCCGAGCCTCGTCTTTTTTACGACTTTAGTCATCGCGTGCAAAGTCAATCACGTGATTCTTTTTCCAAAACTCATGCATTTTATTCTACTCTCACGACTTTGATCGATGTCTTTCACAATTAGTTTTGTGTTGACGACTCTTTAGTCGTATCCGATACATGACTAATTTACACGCCAATTTTTCGATGTGATAAGTCGGGACAAGGCATCGAGATTCGGGATCGGGCTAGCACCACGTCTAGGTCCCATATCTCCGTCCTTCGTTTAATATACAACATAATGTATATTTAATCGGAGTTCGTCCATTTATTTAACTTACGGTCTACTTCACATTTTCTATTTACGGGTCCGTTTATAGTTAATGTTTACCGTTGTCTAATTCGATTATTTTATTTTATCACTCGTTGTATTGTGAATTCCGGGTTGTATTCCGCCCGTGTAATTTGTAATTTATTTACGAGTTTTCATTTTTCGATGTTTGCCATTTATTGCCTTAACTGAACATCGCATGCTAAATCACTTTGACGTGAATCAAGATGCATTAAAATGACGTAGTTCACATATCACTCGCATGCTTAGCCGAAAACGCTGTTTGCATATCATTTAGTCATTTTACTAGCGCGCGTACACGAACACGATCGATGTCTTAGTAGAGGCCGCTAAGTCCGGGCGGGGTTGGGTGTCCTTAGTGGGCTTCCCAACACGTACTCTCACCCCTTACTCAGAACCTCGGTTTCCGGATGTCCGAAACCGTTGGCGCACGAGAGTCATTCTATACACGATAACCGGTAGTGATGGTATCGGTATCGCAATGCAAAGGGACGAGCCCCATAAACTCTGAAATCGAAATGGGCCGTACTTTGTGTACGGTCCACGACGACATAGAGTGGGCTCGAATGGGTCCGAATACCCATAAAATTCGGTGGCGACTCCAACTTTGACTTAAATTTCAACCCGAGATCAATCTCACCACGAGATTCATTCACCTACCCAAACCCGCGCGTGGCCGCGTCGGGGTGGACCTACGTCATGTCCACAATTTGGCGACTCCGCTGGGGATAACTGATGTACCACTAGTCATCGGGGTTCCTAGGGTGAGACTCGAAAAGAAATCGTTCGAATATTAATGTACGCGCATTAGTTTAATGGTTCATGCATAACCCATTTTTACCCGGGCCGGTTACTTGTGACCGACGTCCCACTGTACCGCGGTGCATTCCTAAATGGGTGCGCTAAAAACTTCTATGGCCGAACTCGTATGGGTTTTGCGGCATGTCCTAAGACCAATTCGGCTTAGGAAGTCCGTCCTGATTTACGAGAAAGCCATCGTTGTTGGTATAGACCATCGTTGTTGATTTACGAGAAAGCCATCGTTGTTGGTATAGACCCAATTTTTACCGACCGAGACTTAGTTTAAAGCATACATGCTGTCGTCATAATGCTTATGTGACTATGTGCTACTTGGTTTCCGTGTCAATTTTTTTTTCAAAAACCGTCATTTCAAAAATGCATCTTTCAAAAATATCCAATTTCAAAAACTCGGAATGCTGCCAAATTTTAGACTTACGATTTGACTCAAAATAGCCTATTTTCTAGCCAGCATGTTGTCCATTTTAAAATTCGAATTTCCGATCCACCATTCGATTTTCGAATTTTCAAATTCCATTTCGATTTTCAAATTTCAAAATTCCATTTTGATTTTTTTTCAAATCCTCGAGATGCGATTCTCGATTTTCAAATCTCCGAGATGCCGTTTTCGATTTTCAAATCTTTGGGATCTTATTTTCGATTTTCAATTTTTCGGAAATTTATTTTCGATATTCAAATTTTCAAAATTCCAAATATTCAACTTATCAAAAAAAAAACTCGGCCTTGTCGGCATGCTGCCAATTTCAAAAGACGGGATCGCCTCCTCAATTTTCAAAACGCGAAATTACTCGCAACCATTCTAATATTTCAAAATGCCCGGTCCTATTGGCCCACTGCCAATTTCAGGACTGTCCTCTCAATTTTCAAAATTCAATCATTTTTCAAAAACCTTCCTTATTATAGGACCTACCGTAATTCGTGTGTCGGGTCTTTTCGTAATACGTCGAAGGTCTTTAGCGTCGAAACTCCGTCGATCCTACATCACGGGTTTGTTCCCCATCCTAGTCCGCCTTTTCCTAAAGGCATAACCGACCAACACGAGTCATACACTCGTAAATGGAAGGTTCGTCTGAACACTCGAGTCCTAACTAGAAAGTCACACGCGATCTTTCCCTCCAACAGGACGGTCCCCACGACCTTTCCTAGGGGAATTTTGCCCGTCTTTCAATCCGTTAGTCGAGTCATCCCAATTAAAGTCCTTTAACTTAAGGGTCTACCCTAATCACAGGGTCTATCCTTATTCTAGTCAAGTCAAGGGTCTCTAGCGTCGAAACTCTGCCGATCTTACATCTTGAGTTTCTTCCCTTACCCCGTCTGCCTTTCCTCGAGGCCGAGTCAACCTTTTACAAGGCATAACCCTATAACAAAAGGTTTGTGGTCCTTACATCCAAGGGTCACTCGTCCGACACTCGAGTCTTAGCAAAACCTACAATCTCACTCGGGGGCTACCCTTCAGCAGAGCGATCAATCACGGTTGCTCTAAGGGTCATGTCCTACACGTGGTGTCTTACGTGTGTCACTTTCGAGTCATTCAGATGTCGCACCATCTGAGTCCTATCAGAGTCTTCAGTTTTTCACTTGGGGGTTGTCCTCCACCCCAGCATTCGACCACAGTCACCTTAAGGGGTACCTTACGTTCATCATACACCGGCGTCCTTATGATGTCTTCTTCGAGTCTTACCTATGCTACGAACACCCGAGTCTCCTAAAGGTTTAGGTCGCCACGGTTGGTCCAAACACGTGACGCGGTCAAACACGGTCGCCCCATTTTCGGACTTACCCTCGTGCAGCTTGAGTCTCATCGTCGAGTCCAAGCCCTGGTTGTTACCTCGTCTAGGTCAACGTTCGAGTGTCCCGGTCCAAGAGTCTTTATCAACCCGTCACCCAGGGCCATGTCTAGTTTGACTTCATCTCTTGCATTCGCGCAAAGTCGAGTTTAGGTGAGTCGCGTGGCACCTGTCGTTTCCTCCAATCAAGGACCTTACCAAAAAGAAACGACCAACCAAGTATCCGAAAGTCCAGATTCGATTCGAGTCTAAGTCTGAGTCCGAGTCTAGGATATCCTACATCGTCATTTCAAAGTCAGAGTCAGAATCAACTGTATTCTGTCCTCTTTTCAAAATTCAATAAAATCAGCTTTTCTATTTCTCATATATGCTTCCATTATGTGTTTCCGAGAACATGATGAACACTATCATACACTGTGAGCACATGCACATGACTATTATAGGCACATCTATAATGACTGCAGGAACCGAGGCTCGTGTTTTCCTTTACCTGTTCCATGTCTGGTATAGAAAGCCACAAAACCACCCTTAGCAGGAGAGGTCTCGAATCCTATGAAAAATCTAGGTAGTCTCCTAATTTGGGTTCAAGACGGGAGGCAAGCCCATCTCCCCACAATAAACACCCCTTCAATAAAACTGACCAATCCCTACCTTAAGCTTTAGTCTGACCAGAAGCAAAAAAAAAAGAAGCATCGTGACTCTATGCCCAGCTCGGGACGATACTCCCACCAAGCCTGCTCGGAATTATGATGATAATACCAAGATCCAAATCACCATGCTTACCGTAGAGTACTCCATCAGCAACTCACACAAACACCAACTAGGCTTACACCTTACAAAGGCTTAGCTCCACAAGACTAATCCAACCGATGGGCCGACCCCCATATCCACCCACAACACCATAAGGGAGGATAGCTAAAAAAACAAAAAAAACTGAACAAAAAAAAATCAAAAGTCCAAGGAAAAAGCAAAAGACTAAAACAAAAAAAAGTAGGCCATCATCAAAAATAGTCACCCTTGACCGGGGCACGGTCAACTCAAATAAAGAATCCCACGACCGGGGCTAAGAGGTCAACCAAAAAAAACAAAAAAATTCAAAAACCCATGACCATGTTTAACGGTCAACTCAAGTGAAAGCTCCTTGACCGGGGTACGGTCAATTCAAAAATTATCGATACCTATACCATCAAAAAGGGGAGAGACAATCAAGTTGGTTAGCTAACACCACACTTAGCCTTCCCACATTACAACCTTCAAGACCTTTCCGAGACCTAGGCTAAGAGACAGCCCGGAATTTTGAGGATTCAAGCTCCATAAGATACCCCTAACCATTAGGGCCAGACATGGAAATCAGATCCCGCATTATCAACCTACCGCGATTGAAGTTCGAGTCATTTTTACTCGACTTCCCCCTTTCCTACCACATTACAATACCTTACCCTCGAAGCTTTAGCTCCACAAAATCGAGCTCCAGATTTCAAAACATCAAAGCCACTTTCTACCTGGCAACACATTTCCAAAAACATCCAAACCAGTTACCAACCTCAAACACGGGAACTCAACCTGCGGTCAGCATAGAACATGCCCAAATAGTTCACACCACCTCTGGGGGCTACCCCGGAGAACGCTCACAGTCACGGGATCAACATCCTAACTGTTCTAGCCCTTTGATCAAGACATCATTGGGAATTCACCTAGCTTACACCATCGCTATGGCTAGTTACACACAAAGCCCTAATAAACTAGGCACCATAATATATCTTCCAATCCACTGAACTACGGCTTGGTTTGATTTCACTACACGTGAATACGTAGGCAGCCTTTCAACAAGGGCACAACCACCCACATTGACACAAATTCAGAAAGCACCATCATTCCTATCACGACACTGTCATGTTCTCAACAGTTAGCTTTGTCGTCCAGGAGGCTTCTCTTAGATAGAAGATCTCCATCCACTCACAAAATCCAAAGACTTTCAAAATCTAGCCTCCTTTCTATAGAGTGTCCTAGTGCTCGGCTCAGTCGAAGACGAGAATCCATCAAGGACTCGAAGCGACACCCACTTTGGGAATGTACCCAAAAACCAAACATTCAAAGAACACTAGACTACAACATTGCCACTGCTGAGTCCTGCAGAAGCAGTCTCATTACAGACTATGACACATCCTTCCCATTTTGATGTATGTTTGACCGTGTTGCCACTCGCCTAGGCAACGGAATAGCGCAACTTAAGAGTCTTGTCATCGTAGGTGGCCCACCCCCCTACCGAGTCACAGTCCAACCCCTCGAGAGTCCAAGTCGCGTCTGTCAACTCGTCGTCCTGTCACGTCCAGAGTCGAGTCTGTCGGTACCTCCCTCTTCAAATTTTCACTTCAAAGTTTACAAAACTTAGCCATTTGATAAAATCGTTTTCGACAAGGTCAAATTTCAGTCTATTTAAACTGCAAATTTCTTTTCTACCCCTTTTAATTTTGAAAACCTATCTCCTAGCACGTGAGTTGCTTTCGGCACTTCGATTTCAAAATGAAGCAAAAACCATTTTCCCCAGCGCAAGTCGGTCTATAGATGCTAACTGCATTTCCTATGTGCTATCTTACTATCTGCTATGCCTGCTATTTCTGCCTATGTATCTAACATTTCAGGTACCAGCTAGTGTGTAACACCCCTGATTTTGTAAATTAAATTAAAGTTATATTCGTATTTTATTTCATTTGCGACTTAACTCGTAATTCTTAAAATTATTATAAAATGAATTTATCGTTTAGTCGTTTCAAACTCCTAAAATTCTATTTGACTCGGAAACTCATCTTATATTTAAAACATATTTTTATTCCTGTTTCGATTCATTTTATACATTTAATTTAATTTTTATCGAAAGTCTATTTCGACTATTTGAATTCTAAATTCTTTTTATTTATTTATATTTAAGCTCGAATTTTCTATTTTTTGTCTCAAAGCTCAATTATTTTAAGTTTCGTCAAAATGATTGTTACCTTTCCTCGAGAAATCGATTTAATTCACTTTATCGAAGATTTATTATTTATCGGGAAATACTATTTCAATAGTCTAATTATTTATTTCTTTAGCTTCGTTTTCGTCTCGAATAAATACTAATTTCTTGAGAAACGTTTATTCTGCTCATTTTATTCGTCGACCCATTTAGTTTTTATTAAATTGATTCGTGGGTCAGTTAACTTATCGTTACGGAATTCGTCTCGCACTCGATTCATTTGATTAATCGGTTTTCTTATTATTATTTTTTTTTTAGTGGACCACATACATAATTCATTCCTCTTTTCCTACTGTGCACCGCTTCAAACCCCCCTATTATTTTGGTTCACCTCCCCTATCACCCTCTTGGTTCATTACAATCAACCGTCCTCTCTGCCTCTTTCATTTCAACTTCTTATTCGTTCATCAATCATCCCCATTTCTCTGTCATTCAGTTGTCCTTTTCCCTTGTTTCTCCCTTCGTTTTGCCCTCTCTGCGCTGATGCTACTGTTTTCGCTGCTACGGTGCCGCTGTTACTGTTTTGTACATCTTCTGCTGTCACGTGTTAGTGCAATTGTTGTTCCCTGTCGCCTGATTTTGTAAGGTAATCCCTTGCTCCTCTTTTAATTCCACTTCTCCTTCATCCCTTGCGTTTCGGATTCTCGTTGTTGTTGTTGTTGCTTTTATGCGCTACTGCTGTCAGTTGTTTCCTTTCCTCTTCTATTTCCTTTTCGTTTCTTCTGGTGTGGTGTCCTGCTCATGTTATTGATGTCATTTTTCTCGCCTTCGTCCTGTTTTAATCTCGTGTACCGCTGTTGCTGCTGGGCGCGTGCTGTTGTTCTCCTTCTTCTTCGTTTTCCTATGTTCATTGATCGCTGTACTGTTCTTTGTTTTTTTTTCTTCGTTTCCCTTTCTTCCTCTTGTCTTCTTCGTTTATGCTGCTGCTGTTGTTATTGTTGTCCCTGTTTGTTGTCGGGCTGCTGCATTTGTGGTTAATTGCTCCTAATATTTGATGGTGGTGCTGTTTAGTGTGACCCTCGGTTGCTGTTCGGTCTACTTCTTTTCCGTTCCCTGTTTTTCTTCTCTCCTCTTCTTCGTCTGCTTCCGTATTGTTGTCGTGACATTCTGTTTGTCGTCCCGACCTTCGGTTTCCGTGTTTGCTGCTATTTATTACTTGTTGACGCTGTTGTCGGTACGAGTTTTGTTCATTACTAATTGAACTCGATTCGATGTCGAATCGGTCAATCTTTGCTCTCTCCTTGTCGATTTGATTCCTTCTCCCTATCGGTTCCTTGTCGAATCGGTTTTCCATGTTCCTCCGTCCCTTTTTCAATCTTCTTTAATTCCGACTCTTGGTTCCCTTTTCTCATTGTCCCAATCTCGTTCGTTTCCACTTTGTCAAGGCCTCGAAGTTTTATTGAAGAGCAAGAGTAGGAGCATGACTTTCAAATTCAAAGGTCAAGCTTGGACTATTATGAAGGACGAGTACATGGTTGTTCCAATATCGACTTGAGGTAACTTTAGAACGTTACTCGATTTTATATCGTATGTTTGAGTAGTAGTATGTAGTAAATATTTTAACTTCGGTTTTCTAATTTTAGCTATTTATTATTGCTAATTAATTTTAAATCGTATGCCTTATAAATGTTTTACGACTTTCAATATCGTTTTATAAATCGTTAGTAAATTTAATTATTTATGATCGTTATAATATTTTGTTGGTTATCGTGACACTAGTAACTAAATAATATCGATTTTATATTTTCTTCATATTTTGTTAATTTATAATTTTCACTCAGAATCATATTTTTACATTATAATCGAGATTTTTATACTTGTTCAATAAATTAATTTCGTTTGACGACTTATATTAATAAATAGGAAAATAGTCGATTTTGTTTTAAATACACTTCTAGTCGAGACTATTTTTCCCTAATGATTTCTCATTTGTCTACGACTGATTATTTTTAGTAAAATCAGTATTATTTATTGATAAAATGTATTTGTTAAAAAATAATTTGAAATCTTTATAAATCTCATTTCATTTATAAAACTCGTTGACTCAACTAAATTTTATATCATTTTTCTTAAAATATCTCCTCTCTGAAAATTTATAGTTTTAACTCGATTTCCTAAATTATTTATAAAATACTAAATATTGACTTATTATACTTTATTTATATTTTGGGTAACAAATTTAGAAATATATTAAAGTTACGATAACGACGATAATAATAAAACGCTAATTTCGTTAGAAATGATATTTCTATACATTTCACTAATTTTAATAACTTATGTATTTTCAATAAGACTATTTCTATTTTTAGTAAGTTTCTAAAATTAGTGAGTTTCTATTTATAGAAAGTTTCCCTTTTAATATAAAATGGTTATTCCTTTTTTCCATATCATTTATATTGATTATATTTACTTTTGAATATCGTTAATGACTGTTTTGGAGTTATGGAATGAGGACAAGTGTATGGGTAGAGTAATACAATCTAGGGTATACGTTTTGCCATCAACTATAAAGCCGGTGTGTCTATGTTGAGACGCATTGGTCGTTGAACTGAGCATGGTTTGTGTTCAGGAGTGTGTATATTTTGACCTTAAACTTAGATATCGCATCGTGTAAGTCGCCATCGGGTTGAACTGGATTACGGTTGGTGTCCAGGAGGGGTGTACATTACTTAAGCCAGGACCTCGCTGCACGCAGTCCTGTTATAGTTTGAGTTGCCTAGTTAGAGACCGAAGTCTAATTTGTTTTGACTAAGTTCTCGAAGCTAGTTTGAGTATCATCCTAGTGAAAGTCTATTCCGTTGCACTGATTGATTTCCATAACGCCATTTTTGAATATTATTATTATCGATTGATATTGACTTGCAGGTTTGCAAATGCTTTAAGTTTCGCTGAAAACTTATTTTTATTATATCATTTTAATGTTTTCTCATTTTAATTATTTTGATATAGTAATACTATTATTTTTCCATATGATATAATATGGCTGGGAGAACGTCCGAGTTACTCCCCACTGACGTGGCTGTTATGTTTATAACATGACAGGTATTTGCTGCCAGGTTTTGGGTGTGAGCTAGCGAGTATCGTGGATCCTACTCTTTCGTTCTTCATGTAATTTATGGATTTGTATAACCCGTTTGAAGAATTTTCTATTTAGCCCTTTTGTAAAAAGTGGCCTTTGTATTGACTAACCATTTCTTTTAATAAGATATAGTTTGTCAGTGTGTTTTAATCCCAACTCTACAGTGTTTCCGCCACTGTATTGCGTTAGATTTTCAAGGGGATTACAGTTGGTATCAGAGCATTGTTGCTCCTGACGCTTACACCTGATTTTAGGAAAAACACCAATAAATGATTTGAACATTAAAGAAATATTAGTGAGAGATGGGTAGAAACAAAATAAGGACTTCACTGTTAGGTTTATATGTTCTTGTAACTCAATGATTAGCATTGAATATTTGCTTCTTTTGTCTGGAAGAAGATGAATGAACAAGATGTTGATATGATGCTGCTCCAAATTGGAACAAGACCTGCTTAGAACTCTCAACGCCTTCTGACTCGAGTGGACAACTTGGTGCTCCAAGAAGATTGTTGTTGGTGACTTTCCAGCACAGACCCAGTTTTCTCAAGCTACAGGCCGCCAGATGATCAATAGTAGATTTCGGTTCCCCGCTGGTGTAGTAGACCTAGATCTGACTTAACTCCTTGTTGGATCCAGGTGAAGCAACACAAGACTAGTGTGCTTGTGTCTCTACGAGATGATGAAGATATCCCGCATTTTCCTTTGTGAACCTTAGAGGTCCGAAGATTCTTCCTTCTTTTTAAATCTTACTTATTTAGGATCGTTGATTCTTTTCTTCCTGCCTCCACTTCTTCTAATTCTTATCTTTTAAATTCTCATCTTCTTTCGCTTGGTGAATCCTCGTTCTATTCTTCTATTCTACCATCTTTCTCTTGAGATTCTTTGGTTAGACCGGATTCTGTCTTAGTGAAACCCCGTGAAAAGTTATAGATGTTTGAGGTCTGGTAAACCCTTGCTACCTGGTTCGAGGATTGTGAGTCTACCCTATTTTCTAAGCGAGTAAGAAATTCTTGAGGATTATTTGAATGGCAAATTATTGTTTGATGGAATTAGAATGATACTTTAGACACTAAATCTTGGGTTAAAGGTTACATGATTATAGAGAGTACTTAAAATTGAATGATATTTTGGAGTAGTAAAAGTACATCATATTTGATGGACACCTGGTACCTAGCCTAGAACTGAATTAAGTGTAACTGATAATATTACTTTGGGATTCTTACCTGATGCTTATTGGAAGGATGCATCGCGAATATTCGAGATCTTAGAGTATTGTTTAAAGTGTTAGCCTGAGTGTTGTGCTACCATTGAAGGTTTTCATTAATGTCGTTAGAAATTTTGGTGGACATAGACTTCCCGTGTTTCTTAAGGATTAGATCGTTGATCGTTGTTTAAGGTTGTAACCTATGAACTTTTGAGTTGAGTGATCTAACTTGGATAAATTGTTGTTAACCTTGAAGAAAAGAACATATTGCACAATTAGAGGTTGAATTTATCGCATTGTTTTGAGGAATACTTAATGTGAATTATCTTGATGGATTTATAGTTCAGAACCCTTTGACCAACGAGATTGTGGCTTCGTTGAGTTAATAAATATTTCGGTGGTTTCACTAATACAATATGAAATTTGGTGGAATTCTTAGAAACCTTAGTCGAAAGACGTGTTTGAAGATATGAGTGTTTGCGCCATTACCTATAGGTTTGAGCGTGTTTGAGGATTTATTGTACTTCCCCAACTTTTGTACTTGTGGCATTATAAATATGTTGGTGATCATTTTTGAGAATTTTGTGCCCGAACGTTGTTAAATTGGTGGATCTTGTTTAGTGTTCCTTACTCGAGAGATTTGGGGTGTACCTTGAGTTCAAACTTTATGAGCTTTGGATGTGGGAACCTTATCGATTGCGAGTTTGGGTTTGTCTAATGACAGTTGGAATTTTAATTGATAAGATCAGATTGTAAAACAATTGTGGATTAGTATCGTGTCGTTTGAACGATTGGATAATCACGTAAGATATTTTTGGAGATTGTGATTGAGTAGTACCACCAAGCGCCTAACGTTGGACTTAACGTTATATAATGGAAATTAGGAACCCGTGTTGCGGCAGTCGTACCTGGAATCATGAGATGGTTAACTTCTTCTGTAATTCCTTGGGAGCTCTGTTTGACTCTCAATTTCGTTCCTCCCCTTAACTTTTATTAAATCCTGCTTCTTCTTTGGCCAATCCCTTTGACTTCCTTATCGGGTTTAAAGATTTCTGTATCAATTTGTTGTTGACTCTGACTCTATTTATCAGTTTATCATTTTCCCGAACCTATGTTATGAAAAGTTTGACTATTTTAAAATTTTGGGCTATCGTGAAATTTTAACGTTTGAGATATAAATTTCAAAACTTCATTTTTGGTGCTGTTTCAAAATGCCTTAATAATTTATTTTAAAGTATTTCAAAATTGTTTCAATTTTCAATTTTCAAGCGTGTTTAAATTTTTACGAAAATTTTCATAATCTCTAATATTTTTATTTTTATAAGATTATTATGTAAGACGATTTAATATTTTCGAAAAACTTCGTACGTCTAAGTTTTTGTTTTATTTTCGATAGACTTTAAATCTGTTATTGGAAATATTTGACGAGTAGTTCGATTTATATTTACTAACTACAAAATTCGATTTCTCAAATTTTTGTTTGGTCGTAAAATAGAATATAATCAAAACATTTTACTGTCGCTTTGAAAATATTTGGTAACTCCCTCTTAAGTTCGTTTACAAATATTATTTATCGTCATTATTTCATCGAATAATTTTCAACTTGCAATTTTATTTATTTAAACGATTTTAAACTTTGGGAATTGAGCCACTCTTCTAGAAATAACTTTTGTCTTCTATTTCGATTTCATATCACGTTTGAAGTTATAAAATTTCTTTAAAAAAAAACAGAGATTGTGATGCGAGTTAAGCATTCTCATTTTGTTCAAGTGATATAACCTTGTTTTCCATTCTATTATTACATTTTGTTAGTTTCGAGGACGAAACTTCTTTTTAGTGGGAAAGATTGTAACACCCCTGATTTTGTAAATTAAATTAAATTAAAGTTATATTCGTATTTTATTTCATTTGCGACTTAACTCGTAATTCTTAAAATTATTATAAAATGAATTTATCGTTTAGTCGTTTCAAACTCTTAAAATTCTATTTGACTCGGAAACTCATCTTATATTTAAAACATATTTTTATTTTTGTTTCGATTCATTTTATACATTTAATTTAATTTTTATCTGTAACACCCGCTATTTTTCTAGCATTTTTATCATTTCCGTTATGACTTCGTCATAACGCTGTCACATTTCGGCCTTATGTTTCATCATTATTCCAAGCTCTATTTTCATTTTTGAGTCTAATGGTATTTATTTTTATTTTGAAAGATTTTAATTCTTTTAAATCTATTTATTTGATTTTCTTCGTAAACTAATTATTTTTCTGCGATGAATTCTACTTCTCTACGAATTAACGTTTTTAAACTCTGATTTCAGCTATTCCTTTTCCTACAAATGTCTAGATATATTTATATAATATTTTCAACTAAGAAATATTTTATTTACGAAAATTTAGCCTTTAATGATTTTATTACGAAGTTTCGTAAATAATTATTTTCGAACGCGCGGTTTACTCGAATTGCTTTGAAATGCTTTTAATAATTTTATGATCCTTATTTTTATCAACCTACAACTAAAAAGAGACCTTTTTGGACCGTGACACCATGTAGTAAAACATTTGATTACAACTTTTATTTACATAACACTTTATGTTTAAACTTTAATTAAAAAGATATTTTTCTCTTTAATTGATTTACATGCTTAAATTACAAACCTTTCATGCTACCATCACATTCATTTTGGCTGAAATTTTAAGACTACATTCACATTGTTTTTATCAATTTTAATGCTTCATTCATCCACCATCCTTTCATATTTCTCTTATTCATTTTTACATCAATTTTATTTTAACAAAAACCTCTTCTTTCTCCCTCTTTTTGGCTGGTGTTCCTGCCCATTTTCAGCAGCCATTTTCATCCATAATCAAGCGTTGATCGTCGTATTTTCATCTTCTAAATTATCGATTTTCTTTTCCCTTCGTTAAAGTAATAATTGATGTTATTTCCGATCGTTATTTACCTTGATTCTTTTAGTTTTCTCATGGTATTTTTGTACCATGTATGTCATGTGAATTAGGATTCTTGGTTGATCCCGAAGCCGACGAATTTATAATCAACTCGGATTTGGGTTAAAGGTAACGTCGATGTTACTCGGTATTGCATGATTTTATTTGTGTAATTGGATGTATATTTTTATATTTTTGTTTTTGACGATATGTATATGTTATATAATCTGGAAAATTTTTAAAAGTTGAAATTTGTATGTTTCGGTATTTTTATCTCTTTTACGAGATTAACGATTAAATCGTCATATTAATTTGTAAAATTGTAATATTTGGCCTAAACATGTAATATATGTTTATATTCTGTAAAAATGATGTTTTTGATGATTTTTAATAATTTAGTATTTTTCTGATATTTTAGTTATCGATTATTAAATTATTACCGTTTACGGACAAAAATGATTAAAAGCCAATTTTTAGTTCTAGTACTTAAAAATTTTATTTTAATCTGATTTTTGACGTGGAGATACGTTCTGATGAAATAGAATTTTCTGAATTCTTTCATAATTTTTCGGAATTGTTAAGTGGATGAATTAATTAATCACTTTAAATCATCGTTTATCGTTAAAACCGTGTTTGTCATTTAAATTCTCGATTTCTGGTCTTTGGTTTAAATCTGGAAAAATTCTGATTCTGATGATTTCATATTAAAATGTAATTTTATGATTTTTAGTGCCTTAATAAATTTTAGGAACGATAAGTTTTATTAATGGAATCGTTAATTGTGAAAACGGGTTTTAAAGACGGTTTTGACAGGATTTATTAAATCTGGAATTTTTGGAAATCTGGAAAAATGGTAGATTTTGGAAAATCATGATTTTTAAGTTTAATAATAATTTTTGGATATTAATACTTAAATCATTTTGTAATTACTATTTTTATTAATCGTTATTGTCGAGATTAGACGATTAACGAGAAAACCATTTAAAAACCGAGTTTAAGAATTCTGGAAAATTTTCTTTTCTGGACAGAATGTCCAAAAATATATTTTTGCTATTTTACGTAATTTTTGTGCTATTTATTAAAGTCTTTGATTAACAGTAATGGTTTTTGGACAAAATTACGATTTGTCGTTAAAATGCTTCGTCTTACCTAAAAGAATTATTTTTCCAGCAATTTTGAAAATATTTAAATCTGAAACTTTAAGAATTAAATCATCCCTTAACATACTCTAAATATGTTTATTGGTTTAATTAAATAAAAGACGTTAAAGTACTTAATTTGGCATTTGCCGTAAAATCCTATTTATGTTCGTTTTGTCGAAACTATTAATAATTAGGGAATTTTAATTTTATAAACTTTGAAAACACCCTGATTAGTAGTATTAAAATTTTTAAGACATTTTTATTTATTTTATAAACACTTAGAAGATATTTTAATAATTTCATAAACCTAAATGCTCTCACTTTGATAATTAATATCGTTAAGGCCGAAAGTATTTGTTTTATAAATCTATATTGTTTACTAAAAATGTTGTATTAGTATAAACTAATATTTTTGATATTTTGCTATGATGCTATTTTTAGTTAAGTTTCTAAAAATAGAAGTTTCCTAAAATAGAAAGTTTTCTCTTTTACAATATAATGGTTACTCCTTTTATTCTCTTATTATTTTAATGATTATATCTTTTGAATATCGATAATGTCTTTGTTTTGGAGTTATGGAATAAGGACAAGCGTGAGGTTAGAGTAATATATTCTGGGGTTTACGTTTTGCCATCAACTATAAGGCTGGTGTGTCTTTATGGGGCACACTGGTTGTTGAACCGAGCATATATGGTGTTCGGGAGTGTGTGTACATTTTGACCTTAAACTCGTGCCTCGCAGTGTAAGACGCCGTCGGGTTGAACTGAGTATTTATGGTGCTCGGGAGGGGTGTGCATATTATCTTAAACTAGGGCCACGCATTTATAAGTCGCCGTCCTATTATGGTTGAGTAGCCTAGTTAGAGATCGAGGTTTGATTTGTTTGAACTAAGTTCTCGAAGCTAGTTTTAGTATTCTCCTAGTGAAAGTCTAGCCGTCTACAGTAATCCTATCCATAACACCATTTTGAATATTTTATTATTATCGGTATAATTTGGTTCGCAGGTTGGCAAATGTTTTCTGTTTTCTTCGGAAAACTCTTTTTTTTTATTATATTGTTTCGATACGTGAAATTCTTCACTGAAAGCTTATTTTTATTATACTTTTTTACTATTTTCCGTTTTTACTATATTTCTATAATAGCAATTATAGTTTTAAAATCCTGTTATACGGTTGGGAGAACGTTGACGTTGCTCCCCACTGATTGTGGCTGTTATGTTTTAACATGGCAAGTATACGTGTTCCGGGTGTGGGCTAGCGAGCAGTGTGGATCCTGCTTATTTATTTTTATAATTATGTCCTATGGATTGTTCAAGCCCCTTTTGTGGATTGTTTTAAATTTTGGCCGTTTTATTTAAGGCCTATAGTTTGACTTTACCATTTTAATTTTACGAAGACATAGTTACAGTGTGTTTTAATCCCGACTCTACAGTGTTTCCGCCACTGTATTGCGTTAGATTTTCTAGGGGATTACAGTTGGTATCAGAGCATCACTGCTCCCAACGCTTACACCTGAAATTAAGGAAAACACCAGTAAATTATTTAAACAGTAAATAAAAATATTATTAGAGATGGGTAGAAACAAGTAAGGACTTATTTGATTAGTCTTCCTGTTTCTGAAACTCAATGATTAGCATTGAATATTTGTTTTATATGTCAAAGAAGATGATGAGTGGACAAGACGTTGACGTGATGCTGCTCCAAATTGGGACAAGACCTACCTAACACTCTCAACGCCTGCTGACTCGAGTGGACAACTTGGTGGTCTAAGAAAGATACAAATGGTGACTTTCCAGCCCCCATTCAGTTTTCTCAAGCTACAGGCCAGATGGTCAAAAGTAGATCCCAGTTCCATCATGGTGCAGTAGACTCAGATGTGAAATCACTTTGGATCCAGATGGAGCGACTCAATACTAGTGTGCTTGTTCCTCTACTCGAAATTGAAGAAATCCAACGAGTTCCCTAATGAACTCTGCAGGTCCGAAGATTCTTCTCTGGTTCGTGATCTGAAGTATCTAGGATCATTGATTCTTTTCTTTCATCTTCCACCCTCTGCTTTTCCCAATTCTTCTCTTATATTCTCATCTTCATTTTTTTTGGGAAGTCCTTGTTCTATTCTTCTACTTTACCATCTTCCCTTTTGAGATTCTTTGGTTAGACCAAATTCTGTCTTAGTGAACCTTTTTGGAAGTAATACGTTTGAGGTTTAGTTAACTTTTTATTACTAATAGTATGAGGATTGTGAGTTGTGCCCTATTATCTAATCTAGTGAGCTTTTGAGGAATTGATTTGAATGGTATTAATTGATTAATGAAATTAGGATTATACCATAGAGATTGCTCAAACTTGGGTCAAGAATTACTTGATCGTAGAGAGGACTAAGAGTTGAGTAAATTACTGGATAGTGAGAATTATATCATATTTTGATGGATACCTAATACCCAACATAGAACCTAATCAAGTGTAAATAATAATATCACTTTGGGATTCTTACCTAATGCTTATTTGGTGGATGCATCGTGAATATTTGGGATCTTAGAGTATCGTTTAAAATGTTAGCCTGAGTGTTGTGGTACCATTAAAGGTTTTCATTAATGTCGTTAGAAATTTTGTTGGACATAGATTTCCCGTGTTTCTTAAGGATTATTTCGTGGATCGTTGATGTAAGGTTGTAACCTACAAACTTTGAAGTTGAATGACCTAAATTTTGGATAGATCATTGTTAACCTTGAAGGAGAGAAACATATTGCACAATTAAAGGTTAGATTTATCGCGTTGATTTGAGGAATACTTAATGCCTATCATCTTAATGGATTTACAGTTCAGTACCCTTAGACCAACGAGATTGTGGCTTCGTTGATTTAATAAATATTTTAGTGGTTTCGCTGTTACGATATGAAATTTGATGGAATTCTCAGAAACCTTAGCCGAATGACGTGTTTGGAAATGTGAGTATCTGTCGTTACATGTCAGGCTGAGTGTGTTTAAGGTTTGGCGTACTTTCCTAACCTCTGTCTATTGATGATGTGAAGAATATGTTGATGATCATTTTTGAAGTTTTCGTGTTCGAACCTTGTTAATTGGTGGATTTTTTTTATTTAGTGTTCCTTACTCGAGAAATTTGAGGTATACCTCGAGTTTCGGACTTTGAGCTTTGAATTTATGAGCCTTAGTGATTACCAGTTTGGGTATGTTTTGATGACCGTTGAAATCTTAATTAATGGATTAGTCTAAATCATTTGCGAATTCTTACCATACTAATTGAAAAATTATATAATTATGTAAGACTTAATTTTGGAGGCTATGGCAGTTGATAATTTTGGAGGTTGTAGATTGAGTAGGACCACCCTGTACCGATATTGGACTTAGCGTAGTTGATGGGCCAATTGGGAACCGTGTTTGTGAGAATCGTGCTAGGAATCTGGAGATGGTTAATTTCTTCTATAATCCTTGAGAGTTCTTTTTGACTCTAAACTCCGCCTTCTATTCTGCTTCTCTTGAATTCTGTTACCGCATCTGCTGCTAATCCCTTCGACCTCTATCGATTTTGTAAGCTCTTATTTTTAATTTATTTACCCTTGTTCTTTTTATCCGTTGACCATTTTTTTCGAACTTCCTATTTTTATAAAAAGTTTGACTTGTTTAAAAAAAATGGATTATCGTAAAATTTTAACATTTTGAGTTAAAATTTCTAATTGTGATTTTGCCCGTTTTGTAAAAAGTTTGACTAACTTAAACTTTTTGGATGTCGTGAAATTTAATAATTTTTGAATTATAATTTAAGAACTTTATACTTCACTTTTGTTTTATCTTTGGTTGATATTTATATTTAGATCAGCTTCAAAATGCATTAATAATTCATCTTACATTATTTCAAATTTTGATTTTCAAGCGATCGGAATTTTATGAAGACTTTTATATTTCCAAATACTTCGATTTCTATAGGATTATTTAAAACGTTGTCGAAATTATTTTGTATATTCAAGTTTGATAATATTTTTGAAAACTTTCATAATTACTTTGATAACATTTTCAAAATTTTAACATTTTGAAATTAGTTTTCGTTTTATTGTTGGTGGACATTTGAATCTGTTATTGAAAATATTTGACGACTGGTTCGATTTTTACTAACTACAAAATTTGATTTCTCCGAACTAAATTTTGTTTCTTCATAAAAAAATAAAATAAACATTTTCGAATTTCTTAATCAAATTGTTTTACTTTTGTTTTGAAAATGTTTTGGTTACCCTATTTTCTTCAAGCTCGTTACAAATGCTATTTAACGTCGTTATTTTATCAAATAACTTTACTTTACGATTTCACTAATTTAGAGATTTTAAACTCCGAGTAGCTTAGCCCAGTTCTTCTTGGAATAGATATTTGCGTTCAATTTCGTATCACTTTGAAAGTTATTAAATTTTCTTTTAAAGCAAGTTCTTATACAAATTTGTATCCTCATCTTTTCGAGTGGGCTAATCTTGATTCCCTTCTGCTTATTCTTAGTTTCGAGGACGAAACTTTCTTTTAGTGGGGAGGATTGTAACACCCGCTATTTTTCTAGCATTTTTATCATTTCCGTTATGACTTCGTCATAACGCTGTCACATTTCGGCCTTATGTTTCATCATTATTCCAAGCTCTATTTTCATTTTTGAGTCTAATGGTATTTATTTTTATTTTGAAAGATTTTAATTCTTTTAAATCTATTTATTTGATTTTCTTCGTAAACTAATTATTTTTCTGCGATGAATTCTACTTCTCTACGAATTAACGTTTTTAAATTCTGATTTAAGCTATTCCTTTTCCTACAAATGTCTAGATATATTTATATAATATTTTCAACTAAGAAATATTTTATTTACGAAAATTTAGCCTTTAATGATTTTATTACGAAGTTTCGTAAATAATTATTTTCGAACGCGCGGTTTACTCGAATTGCTTTGAAATGCTTTTAATAATTTTATGATCCTTATTTTTATCAACCTACAACTAAAAAGAGACCTTTTTGGACCGTGACACCATGTAGTAAAACATTTGATTACAACTTTTATTTACATAACACTTTATGTTTAAACTTTAATTAAAAAGATAATTTTCTCTTTAATTGATTTACATGCTTAAATTACAAACCTTTCATGCTACCATCACATTCATTTTGTCTGAAATTTTAAGACTACATTCACATTTTTTTATCAATTTTAATGCTTCATTCATCCACCATCCTTTCATATTTTTCTTATTCATTTTTACATCAATTTTATTTTAACAAAAACCTCTTCTTTCTCCCTCTTTTTGGCTGGTGTTCCTGCCCATTTTCAGCAGCCATTTTCATCCATAATCAAGCTTTGATCGTCGTATTTTCATCTTCTAAATTATCGATTTTTTTCCCTTCGTTAAGGTAATAATCGATGTTATTTCCGATCGTTATTTACCTTGATTCTTTTAGTTTTCTCATGGTATTTTTGTACCATGTATGTCATGTGAATTAGGATTCTTGGTTGATCCCGAAGCCGACGAATTTATAATCAACTCGTATTTGGGTTAGAGGTAACGTCGATGTTACTCGGTATTGCATGATTTTATTTGTGTAATTGGATGTATATTTTTATATTTTTGTTTTTGACGATATGTATATGTTATATAATCTGGAAAATTTTTAAAAGTTGAAAATTTGTATGTTTCGGTATTTTTATCTCTTTTACGAGATTAACGATTAAATCGTCATATTAATTTGTAAAATCGTAATATTCGGCCTAAACATGTAATATATGTTTATATTCTGTAAAAATGATGTTTTTGATGATTTTTAATAATTTAGTATTTTTCTGATATTTTAGTTATCGATTATTAGATTATTACCGTTTACGGACAAAAATGATTAAAAGCCGATTTTTAGTTCTAGTACTTAAACATTTTATTTTAATCTGATTTTTGACGTGGTGAAACGTTCTGATGAAATAGAATTTTCTGAATTCTTTCATAATTTTTCGGAATTGTTAAGTGGATGAATTAATTAATCACTTTAAATCATCGTTTATCGTTAAAACCGTGTTTGTCGTTTAAATTCTCGATTTCTGGTCTTTGGTTTAAATCTGGAAAAATTTTGATTCTGATGATTTCATATTAAAATGTAATTTTATGATTTTTAGTGCCTTAATAAATTTTAGGAACGATAAGTTTTATTAATGGAATCGTTAATTGGGAAAACGGGTTTTAAAGACGGTTTTGACAGGATTTATTAAATCTGGAATTTTTGGAAATCTGGAAAAATGGTAGATTCTGGAAAATCATGATTTTTAAGTTTAATAATAATTTTTGGATATTAATACTTAAATCGTTTTGTAATTACTATTTTTATTAATCGTTATTGTCGAGATTAGACGATTAACGAGAAAACCCATTTAAAAACCGAGTTTAAGAATTCTGGAAAATTTTCTTTTCTGGACAGAATGTCCAAAAATATATTTTTGCTATTTTACGTAATTTTTGTGCTATTTATTAAAGTCTTTGATTAACAGTAATGATTTTTGGACAAAATTACGATTTCTCGTTAAAATGCTTCGTCTTACCTAAAAGAATTATTTTTCCAGCAATTTTGAAAATATTTAAATCTGAAACTTTAAGAATTAAATCATCCCTTAACATACTCTAAATATGTTTATTGGTTTAATTAAATAAAAGACGTTAAAGTACTTAATTTGGCATTCGCCGTAAAATCCTATTTATGTTCGTTTTGTCGAAACTATTAATAATTAGGGAATTTTAATTTTATAAACTTTGAAAACACCCTGATTAGTAGTATTAAAATGTTTAAGACATTTTTATTCATTTTATAAACACTTAGAAGATATTTTAATAATTTCATAAACCTAAATGCTCTCACTTTGATAATTAATATCGTTAAAGCCGAAAGTGTTTGTTTTATAAATCTATATTGTTTACTAAAAATGTTGTATTAGTATAAACTAATATTTTCGATATTTTGCTATGATGCTATTTTTAGTAAAGTTTCTAAAAATAGAAGTTTCCTAAAATAGAAAGTTTTCTCTTTTACAATATAATGGTTACTCCTTTTGTTCTCTTATTATTTTAATGATTATATCTTTTGAATATCGATAATGTCTTCGTTTTGGAGTTATGGAATAAGGACAAGCGTGAGGTTAGAGTAATATATTCTGGGGTTTACGTTTTGCCATCAACTATAAGGCTGGTGTGTCTTTATGGGGCACACTGGTTGTTGAACCGAGCATATATGGTGTTCGGGAGTGTGTGTACATTTTGACCTTAAACTCGTGCCTCGCAGTGTAAGACGCCGTCGGGTTGAACTGAGTATTTATGGTGCTCGGGAGGGGTGTGCATATTATCTTAAACTAGGGTCACGCATTTATAAGTCGCCGTCCTATTATGGTTGAGTAGCCAAGTTAGAGATCGAGGTTTGATTTGTTTGAACTAAGTTCTCGAAGCTAGTTTTAGTATTCTCCTAGTGAAAGTCTAGCCGTCTACACTAATCCTATCCATAACACCATTTTGAATATTTTATTATTATCGGTATAATTTGGTTCGCAGGTTGGCAAATGTTTTCTGTTTTCTCCGGAAAACTCTTTTTTTTTATTATATTGTTTCGATACGTGAAATTCTTCACTGAAAGATTATTTTTATTATACTTTTTTACTATTTTCCGTTTTTACTATATTTCTATAATAGCAATTATAGTTTTAAAATCCTGTTATACGGCTGGGAGAACGTTGACGTTGCTCCCCACTGATTGTGGCTGTTATGTTTTAACATGGCAGGTATACGTGTTCCGGGTGTGGGCTAGCGAGCAGTGTGGATCCTGCTTATTTATTTTTATAATTATGTCCTATGGATTGTTCAAACCCCTTTTGTGGATTGTTTTAAATTTTGGCCATTTTATTTAAGTCCTATAGTTTGACTTTACCATTTTAATTTTACTAAGACATAGTTACAGTGTGTTTTAATCCCGACTCTACAGTGTTTCCGCCACTGTATTGCATTAGATTTTCTAGGGGATTACATTATCGAAAGTCTATTTCGACGATTTGAATTCTAAATTCTTTTTATTTATTTATATTTAAGCTCGAATTTTCTATTTTTCGGCTCAAAGCTCAATTATTTTAAGTTTCGTCAAAATGATTGTTACCTTTCCTCGAGAAATCGATTTAATTCACTTTATCGAAGATTTATTATTTATCGGGGAATACTATTTCAATAGTCTAATTATTTATTTCTTTAGCTTCGTTTTCGTCTCGAATAAATATTTATTTCTTGAGAAACGTTTATTCGGCTCATTTTATTCGTCGACCCAATTAGTTTTTATTAATTCGAATTTAAATTCGATTCGTGGGTCAGTCAACTTATCGTTACGGAATTCGTCTCGCACTCGATTCATTTGATTAATCGGTTTTCTTATTATTATTTTTTTTTAGTGGACCACATACATAATTCATTCCTCTTTTCCTACTGTGCACCGCTTTAAACCCCCTATTATTTTGGTTCACCTCCCCTATCACCCTCTTGGTTCATTACAATCAACCGTCCTCTCTGCCTCTTTCATTTCAACTTCTTATTCGTTCATCGATCATCCCCATTTCTCTGTCATTCAGTTGTCATTTTCCCTTGTTTCTCCCTTCGTTTTGCCCTCTCTGCGCTGATGCTATTGTTTTCGCTGCTACGGTGCCGCTGTTACTGTTTTGTACATCTTCTGTTGTCACGTGTTAGTGCAATTGTTGTTCCCTGTCGCCTGATTTTGTAAGGTAATCCCTTGCTCCTCTTTTTCTTCCACTTCTCCTTCTTCCCTTGCGTTTACGGATTCTCGTTGTTGTTGTTGCTTTGATGCGCTACTGCTGTCAGTTGTTTCCTTACCTCTTCTATTTCCTTTTCGTTTCTTCTGGTGTGGTGTCCTGCTCATGTTATTGATGTCATTTTTCTCGCCTTCGTCCTGTTTTAATCTCGTGTACCGCTGCTGGTGCTGGGCGCGTGCTGTTGTTCTCCTTCTTCTTCGTTTTCCTATGTTCATTGATCGCTGTACTGTTCTTTGTTTTCTTTCTTCGTTTCCCTTTCTTCCTCTTGCCTTCTTCGTTTGTGCTGCTGCTGTTGTTATTGTTGTCCCTGTTTGTTGTCGGGCTGCTGCATTTGTGGTTAATTGCTCCTAATATTTGATGGTGCTGCTGTTTAGTGGGTCGTTTCCAATAAAATGAGACTAATTTGGGCCAAAACCGACACCGGAATAAAACCGTCTTTTGGCGACCGGGTCAAAACCCGGTCAAAGATGAATCCGACACAAAAAACAGCCAAGTGCGCTTCTAGAAGCTAGTCTCAACTACCAAATCACATTCAAAATTGTCAACAAATCTTTCCTAAAAACACTCCCTCCGTTTTTAGCCACTCGAACAAGTGGATCACACCCACTCGGTCGAGTAAAGCAGTGAACCGGCCGAACCGGACTCGAACCGGGCACTCGATCGAGTGCACACGCTCCACTCGATCGAGTGACCCTAAACCGGGGTCCCCCTTATAAATACCCCATCACATCAATTCATTTCACATCTTTTTTTTCACCCATTCAACCCTAATCATTCCATTTGCAACTTTACACAATACTTACACAACCTTCATCACCCTTGAGTTCTAGGCACTCATACACATACACACACATACATTCAAATTCCCGAGATCAAAACTCGTCAAAGACATACACCATAACTCTACTTACATATCTCGACACTCCCGCACTCACGCCGCCACTACGAGTCCGTTTCCGATATCGTTTAAGCATGTAGGTTGAGGGTGTCATTAAATCCCATCATCTCTTTCTCCTTACTCTTTTCTTTTCGATTATATATATATATATATATATATATATATATATATATATATATATATATATATATATATATATATATATATATATATATATATATATATATATATGTATTATTATTATTATTATTATTATTATTATTATTATTATTATTATTAATCACTAACACTAACATTTAATTTTATCGTTTACTAACATTTTAATTCTTTGTTACTAACTTTTTATTCTTTCGCTTTCTAACATTTAACATTTAAATACCGTGTATGTATATATGTATATGATAAATCTTCGGATCGAAACGTTTGACTATGAACACCGCTCCAAGTCCGTTTAATCCCTTTATGAGTCACGACGGAGGTGGCACCCTTCCGAGGAGCGCCGCCCCAAATACTCAAGGGCGTAACGTGATCGTGGTCGTTCATAGTTGAACGCATTTGATGCCATTTCCGAGATTAGTACGGAACCCATTAACGCGAAACCGACATCACATAATCCGTAAGGATTAGTATCGATGTCGTGACGCGGAGGGAGACAATTTCGTCACTAATCAAATTTTCGATCCGATAACAACATTTTCTATAAAATTCCGATAACGGTATTATAATCGTATAATACGCGATTATTGTACCGAAAGCCGAGTTAAATTTAAATCATGCAATATTTTTATTTAACTCGGTCAACCATCGATTTTAAATAAATAAAAAAAAGAAACCATCACGTTTCGAAGTGAGCAGCAGCTCATACAAGGGCACTCGATCGAGTGCCATAGGCTACTCGATCGAGTAGCACTACAAAAATCGGGCAGTAGCTCCTCTAAGGGTTCACTCGATTGAGTCCTTGCCATGACTCGATTGAGTGGGTCCCTTTGTTCAAAATAAACCGAGACCTTCAAGAATCATCTGAGCCTCGTCTTTTTTACGACTTTATTCGTCGCGTGCAAAGTCAATCACGTGATTCTTTTTCTAAAACTCACGCATTTTATTCTACTCTCACGACTTTGATCGATGTCTTTCACAATTAGTTTTGTGTCGACGACTCTTTAGTCGTATCCGATGCATGACTAATTTAGACGCCAATTTTTCGATGTGATAAGTCGTGACAAGGCATCGAGATTCTGGATCGGGCTAGCACCACGTCTTGGTCCCATATCTCCGCCCTTCGTTTAATATACAACATAATGTATATTTAATCGGAGTTCGTCCATTTATTTAACTTACGGTCTACTTCACATTTTCTATTTACGGGTCCGTTTATAATTAATGTTTACCGTTGTCTAATTCGATTATTTTATTTTATCGCTCGTTGTATTGTGAATTCCGGGTTGTATTCCGCCCGTGTAATTGGTAATTCATTTACGAGTTTTCTTTTTCCGATGTTTGCCATTTATTGCCTTAAATGAACATCGCATGCTAAATCACTTTGACGTGAATCAAGATGCATTAAAATGACGTAGTTCACATATAACTCGCATGCTTAGCCGAAAACGCTGTTTGCATATCATTTAGTCCTTTTACTAGCGCGCGTACACGAACACAAACGATGTCTTAGTAGAGGACGCTAAGTGCGGGCGGGGTTGGGTGTCCTTAGTGGGCTTCCCAACACGTACCCTCACCCCTTACTCAGAATCTCGGTTTCCGGATGTCCGAAACCGTTGGCGCACGAGAGTCACTCTATACACAATAATCGGTAGTGACGGTATCGGTATCGCAATGCAAAGGGACGAGCCCCATAAACTCTGAAATCGAAATGGGCCGTACTTTGTGTACGAACCACGACGACATAGAGTGGGCTCGAATGGGTCCGAATACCCATAAAATTCGGTGGCGACTCCAACTTTGACTTAAATTTCAACCCGAGATCAATCTCACCACGAGATTCATTCGCCTACCCAAACACGCGCGTGGCCGCGTCGGGGTGGACCTACGTCATGTCCACAACCATTGTTTGACTATTTTTGAGTTTGGCTTAGCTTTAGGCTTACCCTCATCGGGTACCAGACTTAGTGAACCCTCGAGCGATTTACAAGCTAGTGTGTCTAGAGGAGATCTTTGGAAGAGCATATCACGCTGTCAAAGGGGTTATGAGCCTAAATCATCTTTTACCTCCGAAATCCGTAACCCCACAAGTCGTTATTTCTCCGAGATGCTCTCCCACTGCTTGTTACCCTCGACCGATAATATTCTTAATCTTGATGTGTGTGTGTCTTGCAATTAATTTGTGACTCTTTGCTTGGTAACCCTAACCCTTTAGACCTACCACTTGTCGTGGCGTTGCACTTTCACCGTATTATTTTTGCCCAACGCCCCTTCGTAGATTGTGGAGGTCTTGTGACCATAATTGCAACCAACTTGGGTTATGCGACCAACCACCTTACCCCACTATACAATTCCGTTTGGCTTGACGAGGCCTAT
Source organism: Agrostemma githago (assembly GCA_958450325.1). Taxonomy (NCBI): domain Eukaryota; kingdom Viridiplantae; phylum Streptophyta; class Magnoliopsida; order Caryophyllales; family Caryophyllaceae; genus Agrostemma; species Agrostemma githago. Next base: position 30,749,937 of record OY288241.1, on the reverse strand, counting down.
TTTCCGACCTGGATCTTTCATGTACCCGATCAACGCCTCGTCCACATTAGCCACGGAAGAGCTTTAATTGTTCCCAACACACACACCGTACCACTATCTTTATTCGCCACAATTGGGACCTACCTTTGGGACCGGGCGAATTCCGACTGACCGAGACTGAGTCGGGAAGAAAGGGAGTTTTGGAGTATGCTTGTGAGATGGAATCCTGTCCCGAGTCTCCGACAGCTTCTTATGCATCGAACGATTACTCAATTTAAAACTTTTTTCGGAGTCGGTAGGTAGTGTGGTGTGTGTGTGTTGTGTATATGTGTACGGGTTGTGTCGATGAGTCTTTAATCATCTATAACTGCATATCATTGTCATTATAATTTTTTTCCTTGTTCCATTATCATTATCATGATCATTGTGATTGTTTTTACCTCTAACCAAAATTGCAAGCTGTCCCGCTAATCCGATTGTTGTGGCCAAAGCGGCCTTGGTTTTGCTTTCGGTCTTTAGGCAACGTGATTACGCCATTGACCCTTTTGAAAATCCAAATTCTCTTCATTTTTCTTTCAATTTGCTTTTCTTTCTTTTCATTTACTTTTCATTTTTCTTTAATCCGGGCTAGGTGACGTGACTACACCTACGCCCAATTTTTCACCCTTTCGTTCTTTTAATTTCATTTCTCTTCTTTTATTTCATTTTCGATTTCTTAACTACTTGGCTAGGGTCTAGGTGATGTGATTGCACCTAGGCCCGCCACTCTTACTATTTTCTTTTCGTTTACATTCTCTTTTTCTCAAAAATTTCGAAAAATCCAAAAACATTTGAAAAATCATAAAAATCCAAAAAGATTTTTATTATCTTTCTTTTCCTTCTTTTTCAATCTTCCCTACTTGTCCATTGAGGACAATGCACAGTTTTAGTGTGGGGGAGAGATCTACTATCTTTTATTTTCTCAAAAATCTTCCAAAAACCATAAAAATTCGAAAAATTTCAAAAACCAAAAATATTTTCCCTTTCTTTTCCTTTTTCTTCTCTCATTTTGTTATGTTTTCGTGTCCCGTGTATGGTCTTGTTCTCTACTCTTACAGGTAACCACCACCTTGATAGCACGATTTGAAGAGATTTTGAAAGCACCCCGCTTGGTAACTTCCTTCCTTCTTTCTTCTTTACTTTTGTAGAGGAGTTAGTTTGTTTCTATTTGGAGGCTCTCGAAGTTGAGCATTTTGGGTGTTGTGGTTGATTTTATACTTGAATGTCAATGGAGTATGGAGTGCATGACTTTACTTGTGTTTTCTTTTATTTGCCTTTTATTTTTCGTGTGTTCCTTTTGCTTTTGTATAGTGTGTCTACGACTAAATATTTTCGAAAACCCGATTACAAACTTATTACAAGAATTTACATTCCATGGTAGATAACCCATTATAGATTTTGGACCTTAGTCTAGTATAATGACTCTAAATCAATGTATTTGTTGATCCTTTAGCTTGAGTCCACCTTTTCTACTAGAGGTTTACTTCGGGGTTTGCATATGACTACCTTGACCGCCCATGAAGGAGTTAGGACTTGGTTCCCGCATCCCGTTTTCTAGGTGACTTTGCTCGAATAACCATTGCACCTTTAGTCCAAATTTCTTCCGCCTTTTTGTGGGTTATCCGGGAATGGCGCGCGTTCTCGATTACCTATTTTTCCTCCACCTATACATCACCACAATAAGTTTACACAAAAATAACATCCAAGCTTGGTTTCGAACCACATCAAAAAGCCAAAAAACGGCAAACCAAAGCAAGAGAAAAGGGCACAAAAACATGAAAAATGAGGGAGAGAAAAGGAGTATCAAATGAAAATCATATCGTCAAAAATGTAATACCCCGTATTTTTCAAACAAAGTTAAAATTTTAAACATTTATTTAAACCAAGTTTAACGTTTAAAAAAATTATTTTCGTAAATAAGATATTTTATTTTCGTTAAATAAAAAAATTATTCCGTTATAAAAATATGAGATTTATTTATCGAATTATTAAAATTTTTATCTTTCGTTAAATAAAGTTTAAAACTCGAAAATATATTTTTATATTGACCTGTCGTTTTGACATTTTCTCGTCTCGTAAAAATTTAAGAAATTATCAGATTCTTAAAATAATAATTTCTTATAAACTTTTGTCTCATTATACTATTTACCGTTTATTTTACTTACCGTTCCACAAATTCCTTTTAAAATATAAATTTTACGATTTCCATTATTTTAATTTCGTAATCTTATATTTCAACTTTTTAAGAAAGAAAGAAAGATGTTTGTACGAGAAACGGACCGAGACTCGATCTCTTATATGACTCCCACGTATATTTTTTCCTAGACCTACTCACCTACCCTACAAACTCTCCCTCTCTCACACCTAAGCCCCTACACCTATCCTACTATAACTAATCTACACTAATAACCTAGTAACCAACTGCTAACAATGACTACTATAAATACTACCACTACTTACACTACTACTTACGCACACCACTACATCTTACTACTTATACTATTATTACTTAGTACTACGTAGTGCTTACACTACTACGTACTCCTAGTAGTTACTACCTTATACTATATTACGTACTACTTCTGCTTATTATATTATACTATATAGTCCGTACTACGCATTATATATTTACTCATTCGTTTTTCTCTATAATTGGAACATCGGGAATGAGGAGCTGCTCCGTATTTGGCGGAATCACTTTTCTAGAACCGTATTTGGGTCAAATCATTTCGACTTTTAATTCTTAATAACGTTAATAAATATTCCGTAATAGCTATTAAGGTAACCAAACTTTTCTTCTAACAACATTTCTTATATATAAGTATATTGTGTTACTAACTTAATAAATTGCTTATTTAAATATTTAGACTTGTTTGTACGACTAAATTACTTATGTATATAAAAATATGTTATGTGATATTTTATTTATGTTATGTACTTATTTATGACTAAATTAAACTTGACTAAATTATCACTTGTTTAATATATTTATTTATCACTTTACATTTCTGTTTATATGAAAAATGAAAAATTGAATTAAAGAACTTAAAATGATAAAATTTACTTATATCATTTTCATTGTATTTTATTTAATTCTATTTGTTATGTATGTTTACTCTATATACTTTATATTTTGTATGTATTTTACATAACTGTAATTTTGGTCATATTTAATTTTCTTTAGTATTTTTACATTCGTTTATATATTATAATACAGAGTAAATTAGTAACTTGAAAAATGTTTTATTTTAATAAAACTCTCTTATTATTTTTATATAGGTAAAGATTTATAAATTTCATTTTCTATAGTACTAGTTTGGTGGGCCCGGCTATGCCCGGGTCTCTCCATATTATCGTATTAATATCTGAGTTCTATCTTAAATCGGGTTTACTTAGATAACTACCTAACATGTGAGGAGTCTCACAATAACCTTACTGTGAGATCATCTCATGGAGACTTACTCTTAGGTTGAAAATTAACTCAATCTGTTTAGCTTATAGGACCGGCGAGAAATTACTGAAAATTTGAATTTTAATATTTTAAATTAGTTATATAATGGAATATTCAATTATATAATCGCTCCAATATATCCAATATTCAATTTTAATAATCTCACTTAATTATTATATTTCTCACATTAGAACAAAAAAATGAGAAAAACATAATGTTAGTACGGAGTACAATACAACATAAGACTTAAGTATAATATTAATGAGTATTATAATAATAATAATAATAATAATATGGAAATAAAATAAGAATAATGCATAGTAATGTGTATTTAGTGGATACACGTTAAAAATGAAGTCATTATGTGCTTAGAACATAAATAAGGTAAAATTCTCTCTGTCTCGTTTATTTGTTTGTCTTTGATTAAAATACTGCTCACAATAAATATAAAAGGCAAACAAATGAACGGAACGAATGGAGTATTTAAATAAAGGAAATGAAAATAAGATTGATTAATAAGACAAATAGTAATTGATTAAATGATTAATGATGGCAATCTTGTAAAATTGGCAAAAGTGGAAGGGCAAACTTGTCCTAGCAAAATTACTCAAGAAATGTGTTCCGCAAAGAGTCTTGCCTCTTTTTATATAGGTAGTATAAATGAATTTATTTTATTCCGAAATTTTTACACGACATTTATAAATATTTTTTTAAAAAAAAAATTACGTCAAATTTTGTAAATCGATTAAGTACGACTTAATTTATATTTTTAATAAACTTTTATATTTTTCAGAAACTATAAATTTTAAAATAATATTTTATAATTATTAATTTTATTTTTATATAAAACTTCATTTCAAAGAACTTACTATTTTAAAAATATTATACGATATTTGGGATGTGATGTTTCGGGTGACACTTGAGGATTAAAGTGTAACGTTGTCACACTGAAAGTAAGTATTTGAGGATTTGACTGTTTCAAATGAGTCCAACCAATTATTTAAGGTCACCAAATAAAGTACTACTTGTTCACGGGCGACTTTTATATAAAGTTTACGATGCGAGTCTGGGACGAATAGCTTGTGTTGGATCCTACCATGCGTGGTGTTTCGACTGCACTTGTAATGAAAAGCAGACTCGGAGGCTGCGGTCCGAGACCTAGTGTTTAAGGTAGTCGTCCTACGGCAGTGAGTTCTGCGGTTCAAGAGTCTGCGTAGGGTATGTGGCGCACATATAGACAAGTACTTGATCAGTATTACCACCTAGGTAGTGGGGGCAGAACAGGATTCTGAAAATTGTGGGTTCCCTCTTGGTGATGCAGAGAATGTAATCATCAGCTTTCATTTCAGCCTAGAGCCCCGTTTGAATAAACGTATAATATAATAGAAGTTCGGGCCCAATTGAGCCTTAAGGGTGAGATGTAAACCTCATAAGATCGGTTCGGTCTACGAGTTGGTAACACGGTTACTTCTATTGGTGAGATGCAAGCCAATATGGAGTAGCGGTGTTACTAGGAGCCACGACTCGTGTGTTTATTCTCTGTTTACGTGAAAAATGATTTTAAAATCAAATGGCTGCCAATGTCTCATCTTTTAAACTTTACCGTTTTCATCACCTCACATATTGGTTAATTGAATTAAAGGAAACTATCTGTCACGTGATATCCTTTAATATTTTTATAAGCATATTATTTGTTATTCACATGATTATCTTATGTGTATGAGGTGATATTAGTTGAACGGTTTGGTTGCTGTCCCGCTCAGCGGTCTCTCTACTCTATATATTTGTGCAGGTCTAAGACGTTGGGGAATCGAGCGAGAGAGATTTAATAATATGTTTGTATAAAATACAATTTATATTTTGTACTAAGTGAATCAAGACTATGTAATTAATAGTCGTTTATTGTAAGGATCCGTAGCGAATATAATTTTAATTAAATGACTTAGATAACTTTTCGCACTATCTACTCCCTCCCATTTACTGGAATCCTACCATTTGATTAAAATATACCTCACATATATTCAATCTTTGGTAGGTTTCCAGTGAATGGGAGGTAGTATTATTTTAAGTCATCGAAAATCCGGGTTGTTACAAAAAATATCTCCTTCAAAAAAAAAGGCCCTTGATCGATTCGTCTCCGTGAAGTGCCTACTAGAGGACCGAGTTCCGAGGTAGGAAGATAGCGGCGATCAGTCGATCCACAAAGAAAAAATTGTAAACACTCCGCCTTTTTGTTTGGGCTAATTTAGGAAATTTGAGTTTGGAACGACCCTCTTGGCTTAGCCAAAGAGAGCGGGACTGCACCTACCTACAGTGTCGAACGAATCCATGGTTTATTTATTCCACTCCGTATTACGCCCCGTAGTACCCCTTTAGAAGATTAGGAGGACCTAGCTAAGTTATCAACATCTTTATTGATTTAATGTCATAGTATTAGGCTTTGGTCTTTGTCTACATGGGTGATTTATCTTGGAAGTTTATTATTGTATTAGGTAAGTAATCGTTGTCTTCCACGCCGTCTTGAGGAGGGATTCAGTGTTTTATTTTTGCATTAGATGCGTCTATTCTTTCGTGTTACGTGTTTTTGTGTGTTTAGTCGCATCCACCATTTTGAGCAAGCCCCAACTTGCCTTGCATGGGAGTATGGGAGTACTCTACCTCATGGGTATTTCGATGTGAGTTGAAGGGACGGAGCGGACCCGTTAATTGCCCCGGATTGGCTTAGCATAGTCTGGCTAGTAGTAGTAGTTTGTAATTTCTTTTTGGGTCTTTGTTCGAGGACGAGCAACGGTTTAGTGTGGGGGAATTGTTGTGTGCTAAATTTAGACTGTTTTTCCTCCTATTTAGACCCGTATTTCCCTCATTTTGGAAGATTAGAGTGCGATTATCGCCTTATTTTGAGTATTCTTCGCATTAGCGTCCCTCTTGTGCGTTTTATGTGTTTTTGGTAGTTTTTCTATCAATTTTGATAGATTTCGGCACCAAACGCATGATCGAGCTTCCACGAGCGCAAGAGAGGGAAATGTCGGCCGAAAAACAAAGCACACAACTTAAAGTTCAAAGCCATCCAACCATACGACGAAGAATGAGACAAGAAAAGAGGCCATAAAATGACCGGGTGAAACTTCACCCGATGAAACACCACCGGGCGAAATTTGTCCGACGGTAAATTTGCCTCCCCGAAGATTTTTCGAGAGCTTCTCCACCGGGCGAAATGACCGGGCGAAACTTCGCCCACCGGGTGAAATTTTGCCCGACGGTGAAGACGCCCAAAATTTCCGAACCACCGGGTGAAATTTCACCCGGCGGTATTGATCCGTGAACGACGGGGTGAAGTTCCACCTCATGAAGATTAAAGGGTGATTGTCTCACTCATGGAGCAAAAAATGGATTTGGGCTTTAGGTTAAGAGATCCATTAAGAGTTTACTAAATATATGTATACCCTAGTTTGTTGCCTAAGGTACCACATAAACATCACATTACCATAACACTTTCATTAGTTTACTACCATCCTGATTGGGGGTGGGCCGCCTGACAATCAACCGCCTGCTATGCAGGCCCCGGGACAATTCCTGTCGGAGAGTCGAAAGACCAGCCCCCGGCAAGGACCGGGAACAAAGCATGAAAACGCTAGGGGTTGGCCGTCAGCCGCCAAGAGTGCCGGCCGATGCAGCCTGTCAGAGCTTGGCAGCCCCCTACTTGGAGACTGTCTGCCCTGAGGAAATCCCCGGCCGACAGGGCCAGGATCCCCAGGGACCCTCTTGTCATTTTGCCTAAGGTAATTGGGAATGGATGGAGGGGAAGCCGCCACTTGTCACTTTCCCATCCAACCATTCCTCTTTCTCTTCTCTCTCTTGTGGGAAGGTATAAATACCTCCCCATTTCCCACATGAGAGGGGTTGGATTTTCTCTCTCTAGACTCTTACTCTTAAAACGCCGCCTAGTTCCTCACGAGCTAGGTTCGTAAAGGCATTTCACGGACTGACTTAGGCATCGGAGAGGGTTTCCTCGGACAACCTCCGAGGCTCTGTGCGTTCACTGTGCAGGAAGCAGGCCACTTTCCGCCGGGAAAGTCCGATTCCAGGAGTGAGAGGAAGGGGAGATCAAGGGAATCAAGCAATCAATCATCCATTCTCAATTCAATTGCACTACCCGGATTCTAGGCCGGGAAAATCGTTTCCGTAACCGGAACAATTTGGCGCCGTCTGTGGGGAACTTACGGTTGTGCCCACGAGTTACCCACTAAAATCAACCACTCATAACCACAAAAATTAAACACAATCATGCCAGAAATTTTTGATGACAGTGCAGGAGCGGGTCCGACGGTCCCTCCGGTGACCCCCCTGTACGGAATGCCGCTGTTGGAGAAGGTTCCTCCTGCCACAATCCTTGGGGTTGAGGGAACCAATCCCTTCGGTGGACCCAACACTACTGTGACACCCGAGCTGGGGGCACGCCCTGGACGTGCTCTTAATCTGACCCCAGCTCAGATGGCACAGGCAGCCGCGTTCTTCTCTGCAATGCTGGATCAGGAGTTCACGCCGGAGGACCTGGTGGGCAGGGTCGCATCGGCTCCTAGGCAACCGTCCCCAGGCAGCAGGGACGAGGCCGGGGGCACGAGGCGGACCGCCGCCAGAAACGCTCAGAGGAAGGCGAGAAGAACAGCCCAAGTGTATACGCATGTGCAGAGGCGCGTTACCACTGACAAACCAGGATCACCTGCCCAGCAGGCGGTCTCTATTCACACGACAGAATCGGCGTCTGGAAGGCAGGGAGGCTTATCTCAAGGACTACAGGAGCGCATGAGGCCCAGGGAGCCTGTGTCAAAACGCCTAGGAGAGAGGCCAGGCGGAGTTTTCTCCAAGTTAACACCTGCGGCCAAGGAACAGTCAGCCCCCGGCTTATCGCAAAGCTTGCAATCCAGACTCAACCGAGGACAACCGCTCGAGTCCAGGTACCATCAGGGTGAAAACCTCTGCCACTCCCAGAGGAAGAGGCCCAGGCAGACCTCCTCGGGAACAGAGGACGAAGCAGCTAGCAGGCCGCCGCCGAGGCACCGCTCCCCCAGTACGAGGAAACCAACCCATAAACAATGGGAATCTCATGGTAACCAGTCTGGGGAGAGCAGGTCATGACTGGTGGGCAGGCCTACGAAAACCCCGTTGCACCCTGAGGTACAAGAGTACCCCATTCCAAAAATCAAAATGCCCACCATCAAATTTGACGGGACGACGGACCCTGAAGACCACCTGGCAGCCTTTGAGAGTCACATGGGCATGTATGATGTAGATGACGCCATCTGGTGCAAAGTTTTCCCTACCACCTTGGTGGGGCTTGCGCAGGGGTGGTTCAGAGATCTCCGCCAGGGGTCAATCAGATTCTTCATTGAGCTGGCTGAAATCTTCCTTGAGCAGTATGCCGGAAATAAGAGAAGACGTCTTACCCGTTTCGATCTCATGACCTTGAAACAAAAGAAGGGCGAAAGTGTGAGAGAGTACATGAGAAGATTCGATCTATCCTATCAGCAGGTTAGGGAGATCGACGATTCCACCGCCGCCTACGCCCTGACAATCTCCCTACTTCCAGGGGAAATGAAAAACCAGATGATCAGGGCCCAGCCAGAAAACTTGGCCATGGCCAGAAAGATTGCTGAGGGGTTCATTTTGCAGGAGGAGTTCCACGGCCTGACGAACACCCCAGCAGGCCAAACAAAGCCTCAAGGGGGACCGCAGGGTGGAAGGTCCAGAGGTGAACCAGGTAAGCAAAAAGAGGAGGGAGACACTCCCAAGAGAGAGCGCCCAGTCTACCAACCCAGATTCGATAGTTACACCGCTCTGAACAAGTCCAGGGCGGAAATCTTCGAACTGGAAAAAGAAACTGCCAAATGGAACCGTCCAAGCAAACCTCGCAGCCCAAAGGGCGACCCAAAGAAATTCTGCACTTTCCACGACTGTATTGGCCACACCACTGAAGAATGCCGTCACCTGAAGGATGAAATTGAGAAACTAATCAGGAACGGATGGTTGGCCAACTACGCAGCTAAAAACAAGTCTCAGAAGGAAGTGTCTGAGAAACCCGAGGGGTCAGTGCAGAACCGGATGGTAATCCACGTGATTTCAGGGGGCACTGAGGGCCAGCTCAGTCGAAGAAGTCAAAAAAGGCAAATGCGCGAGCTGAGAAACCAGATCTGCTACGCTGAGAAAGAAGGGAGCCCAAAGGGAGTGACACTAAGCATCACCCCTGATGATGCAGGGCGGGTGATATATCCGCATAGTGATCCTCTGGTGCTGTCTCTAGAAATCAGCAACCATATTGTGCGAAGATGTATGGTAGACACAGGTGCATACACAAATCTTTTGTACAAGGATGCTTTCGAAAAAATGGGCCTGGAAAAAAGGCATCTACGGCCTGCTCCCGGATCCCTGTATGGATTCAGTGGGGCCGGCGTGCTGCCCATGGGCGTCATCGACTTGCCCGTCACCTTCGGGGAAGGTTCCGCAGCCAGAAATGTCAGGGCAACCTTTGTTGTTGTGGACGCAAGGTCTGCCTATAATGCCCTGATTGGCAGGGCCACGCTGGATGAAATCGAGGCCGCAATCTCCATCAGGGCTCTCACCATTGCATATGTCACAGACTTCGGGCTGGAAGGAAAGATACGTGGGGACCAGGAGTCAGCTAGACAATGCTACTCCGTGGCCCTACAGGAGCATGAGAAGGACAGGAAAGGAAAAAGAAAAGCTGACAGTTCCCCCTGCGGGGAAGGCGAAGTCCCAGTTGAGCACCCGATTCCCGACCGTCTGGAACCGGGAGGCGACAGCATGCTGGTGGACTTAGAACCAGGAAGACAGGTCCTGGTAGGAACAGGCTTGGAGGAATCCTACCAGGCCGAACTGGTCAAACTTCTGAGAGAAAACAAGGACGTGTTTGCCTATTCCGCAGACGAAATGCCCGGCGTTGATCCCTCGTGCATCGTTCACAAGCTGAACGTAAGCACGGATGCTCGCCCTGTAAAACAGAAGAAACGAAACATGTCTGCAGAAAAAGACGCAGCAATCAAGGAAGAAATCAACAAACTCTTGAAAGCAGACTTTATCGAAGTCTGCGACTACCCAGAATGGCTGGCAAATGTTGTTATGGTCAAAAAGTCGTCTGGAGCATGGAGAATGTGCGTCGACTTTACGAACCTGAACAAAGCCTGCCCGAAGGACTGCTATCCGCTCCCTCGGATCGATCAATTGGTAGACGCCACTAGTGGCTACACCATGCTAAGCTTCTTGGACGCCTTTTCAGGCTACCATCAAGTGTACTTATGGCAGCCGGACAGGGTGAAGTGTGCGTTCATCACTAGTTCGGGCACGTACATGTACAAGATGATGCCCTTCGGGCTCAAAAATGCGGGAGCTACGTACCAGCGTCTGGTTGATAAAGTGTTTGAGAAGCAAAAAGGTAGAAACATCGAGGCTTATGTTGACGATGCCATCGTAAAAAGCAGGGAAGACAAGGAACACCTGACAGACTTGCAGGAAACCTTCAGTTCTCTGCGCACTTACAAAATGAAACTGAATCCGAAAAAGTGCACGTTCGGAGTCCGCTCCGGGAAATTCCTAGGATTCTTGGTCAGTTCTCGGGGTATTGATGCCAACCCGGAAAAAATTCAGGCGGTTCTAGACCTCCCTGAGCCCAAGACCATCAGGGACATCCAGCGCCTGACGGGACGAATGGCCGCCTTGGCACGATTTATTGCCCGATCAGCAGACAGAGCCACTCCTTTTTTCAAAATTCTGAAAGGAAACAAACAGTTCAAATGTAAAGCGAGCAGAGAGATGCCTTCGAGCAACTGAAGGACCATCTTAAGAAGCTCCCTACCCTGGCAAGACCAGTAGCAGGAGAGAAACTTTTTCTCTACATCGCAGTAACTAACATAACTGTCAGCGCGGTCATCCTACGGGAAGAGGCAGGCACCCAGCAACCCATATACTTTGTGAGTCATGCGCTGGGGGCAGCTGAGAAGAATTATCCTATGGTTGAAAAAGCTGCCTACGCGGTCATAATTGCAGCCCGGAAGCTCAGACCTTATTTTGACGCGCATCCAGTCATAGTCCTCACCGACCAACCCCTGGAAAAGGTGTTGGAAAAATTCGAAAAATCGGGAAGATTGTTGAAATGGGCAATTGAGCTGAGTGGGCTGGGTATATCTTACCAGCCGAGAACAGCCATCAAGGCCCAGGCCCTGGCAGACTTTTTGGCTGAGTGCTCCCATTCAGGGGAAGAGGAAGCCCCTGCCCAGGAGTGGGTCGTACACACTGATGGGTCCTCAACGGCCAACGGCGCAGGCGCAGGCGTTGTATTAACCAGCCCAGAAGGGACCGACTTTGAGCATGCTCTCAGATTCGTCTTCCCAGCATCAAACAATGAAGCAGAGTACGAAGCAGTACTCGCAGGCGTCAGGTTAGCTAAAGCTGCAGGGGCAGAACGAATTATCTTGGCGACGGATTCCCAACTCATCGCCAACCAGATTAATGGAGAGTACGAAGCAAGAGACCAAGCGATGGCCGCATACCTAGAGATGGTAAAAGGAGAGCTATCCAGCCTGAAATCATACGAGATCAAACAAATTCCCCGATCACAGAACAACAGAGCAGATGCCCTGTCAAAACTGGCAAGCTCCAGTCTGCAGGACATCCGGAGGTCGGTATGGGTTGACGTTTTACACGAAAGGTCTACTAATCCTGGCCAAGAAATTAATGCCATGGAAGAAGAGCCAAAAAGCTGGATGACCCCTTTCGTCCAATACAAGAGGCACGGTGTCTTACCACCAGATCCATTGCAAAGAAGGAAGGTACAGGCTAAAGCAGCCTGGTTCATATTCATTAATGGAGAACTCTACAAAAAATCTTTTACTTATCCCCTGCTTAAATGCCTGCGGGCGGATCAGGCCACTGAGGTATTGGATGATATCCACTCAGGGATTTGTGGACATCACATTGGCGGGAGGTCACTAGCCCACAAGGCCCTCAGGGCAGGCTACTACTGGCCTACCATGCTGGCAGATGCCAGGAGCCTGACCCAGAAATGCAGAAAATGTCAACTCTTTGCCCCGTCAATCCATGCCCCGGCCCAGGAGCTCAGGCCAATCCTATCTCCCATCCCCTTTGCTCAATGGGGGATGGACATTCTAGGGCCCTTCACTGTGGCCACAGGGGGCAGAAGATTTTTGATAGTCGCCATAGACTACTTCACCAAATGGGTGGAGGCTGAAGCAGTGCCCAACATCACTGAGCCGGCTGTCCGGAAGGTAATCTGGCGAAATGTCATTACCCGGTTCGGTGTACCGAAGATGCTAGTGTTCGACCACGGCAGGCAGTTCGATAATGACCCACTAAGGATCTGGCTAGAAAGCCATAACATCTCAGTCGCCTACTCAGCAGTCTGTCACCCTCAAACCAATGGACAGGCAGAAGCAGCCAGCAAACAAATTCTGAATGGCCTGAAGAAAATGGTGGATGACTGCAAAGGTAGGTGGGCTGATGAACTCCCCAGCATACTCTGGTCCATCCGAACTACCAGGAAGGAGTCTACAGGCCAGACCCCATTTGGCTTGGTGTATGGAGCAGAGGCTTTATTGCCAATTGAGACAAGGATTCCCTCTCTGCGTTCCCTACAGTACAACCAGGCTGAGAATGAAGCTGCGATGGTCGAGGCCCTGGACCTGGCAAGTGAGCTAAGAGAGGAAGCCGGTACAAATATCGCTGCCTACCAGCAGCGAATGAGGAAAACCTTCAATAGCAAAGTCCGGCGGAGGAGCTTTCAGGCGGGCGAGCTAGTCCTGAGAAAAACACAGGCAACTGGAAAATCAAGAGAGCATGGAAAACTAAGTGCCAATTGGGAGGGCCCATACCAAATAACTCAGGTTTTGGGTCCAGGCACGTACAGGATATCCAATCTGGAGGGACAAGAGCTGAGCGCTCATTGGAATGCAGATACGCTGAAGAAATACTACGTCTGAGCAGAAACGTAGGCAGTTTTCACTTTTACAGTAAAAAGGCGGAGGACGATCAAAAAATGTCGACGGCTCCGACCACCCCAATGTCAAAAGAATTTTTAAAGAAATGAGAAGATACAGATTTATACTCGTTGTCTGTTCACTCTTTCACAAACAAACGAGCAGGGGGCAATAGGGGGAGGCCCCCCTGTTGCCAAAATCAGGAAAAGTGAACCCCCCAACGCAAACCCAAAAGCCACCCTGCTTGCCTCCGCGCAGACAGGGGGCAGGCCCCCTGGACTTTGAACGAAAAGCCAGGAACCGGCCATACCAACAAGGACTGGGGGCAGGCCCCCCAACCTTGTATAGAAAACGCAAATGCTACCCTGTCTGCCTCTGGGCAGACAGGGGGTAGGCCCCCTGGACTTTGAACGAAAAGCCAGGAACAGGCCGTACCAACAAGGACTGGGGGCAGGCCCCCCAACCTTGTATAAAAAATGCAAACGCTACCCCGTCTGCCTCTGGGCAGACAGGGGGCAGGCCCCCTGGACTTTGAACGAAAAGCCAGGAACAGGCCGTTCCAACAAGGACTGGGGGCAGGCCCCCCAACCTTGTATAAAAAACACGAAAGCCACCCTGCTTGCCTCCGGGCAGACAGGGGGCAGGCCCCCTGGACTTTGAACGAAAAGCCGGGAACAGGCCGCACCAACAAGGACTGGGGGCAGGCCCCCCAACCTTGTATAAAAAACGCGAAAGCCACCCTACTTACCTCTGGGCAAGCAGGGGGCGAACCCCCTGGACTTTGAACAAAAGCCAGGGATAGGCCAGACGAACAAGGACTAGGGGCAAGCCCCCCAACCTTGTATAAACAACACAAAAAGCTACCTCGATTGCCTCTGGGCAGGCAGGGGGCAAGCCCCCTGGACTTTGAGCGAAAAACCAGAGATAGGCCATGACAGGCGCAATCAAACATACGGGAAGAAGATCCTTAAAACAGCAACGTCATAGAAAGTAAAGGAAAATATCCTACAAACAACCCGTGGAGGGTGGAAAAATTTTACAAAGTCAGAAAAAATCGAGTAGCAAAATATTACAAGAAAAACGATGAAACACTGGTTCAGCACAAGAAAATGCAAAGTTTTTATAAAAGAGAAGGGGCATCACGCGGCATCCTGGCGGGCGTTGGCGTCTGCTTCAGGCTGCCTAGTCACCCGGGCTTCGTCCTTAGCAGAATAAAGGCTCCGGAAAGTGTCCTCGTCAAAAGAAGGGAACATCTCCCCTATCACTTCCATGACCAATTCCAGAGAAGAGTTGGCGCCACTCACAAAGCTGGCACCCACTGCTTCCTCGGTCTCCGCAGCCAAGGACTCTTTCTCCTTCGCCCATTCTCCCTTGGCCTGGTCAAAAGCCGACTTTGCCTGGTCAAAAGCCGACTTTGCCTGTAACAGCTGCTCCTCCAACACAGTCACCCTTCCCTTCAAATGCCCCATCTCAGCCAAAGATATGTTAGCACGGTCCAACGATTGTCGGCTCTCCTGCAGATCGGCCCCCAGCTTGGCAACTTCCTTCACAGCCATCTCCCCCTGCACCCTCCAGTTATCAGCCTGCCTCTTGGCCTCCTCCAGTTTGTCTTTCAAGGAGCTTATCAAGGCGGCGTCCCTCTCTACCATGGCCAGGCGGTCAGGAGGAGGAGCCCCAGGGGTAACTGTTAGCTCCTCATCGCTCAGACGGCTGAGAGCCGCCAGTTCTGCAGAGGCCAACATAACCTTGGAGGTGCGTTGGATATATTGAAGCACTTGGTGGGACGTAGAAGTTACCATCTTTGTAAGGCGGTCAGCCAAGACGGCCCCAGAGTCAGAAAGTAGGCCCGAAACGTCCACGCTATCCCCAGCCGTGTAGTGAAACTCCACATTCTCCTCTGGGAAGGGAATGCTCGAAGGATCACGAGCAGGGCGTTTTGCATCCGGGGTAGAGACATCCGCCTCCAAATCCACCACATCAGCGCTGGGGGGCTCCCTCTCCCTTTTTCTCCTCACTTCCAAGGGAGTACTCTCCCCGGTCCCCTCCGAATCTCCAGGCTGCGTTCCCTGCGAGATCCGAGGGCCAGCCGAAGAAGCACCCTGCTTCTGGCCAGGGGAAGGAGTAGCCCCTGAGGTAACCTCCGCTTCCCCCTCATGAGTGCTGGGAGTAGGAGTCGCCGGCTTCGACGAAGGCAGCCGGGGAGGAAGAGGCAATCTTCGACCTGCGGCGAAGTCTTTCACAAGCTTCATCAGGGCCTTACTTCCTTTCTTAAAGTTTGGCGGAAGAGAAGGGCGCTTTGAAAGAACGTGCAATTCCTCGCTCAGGCCTAACCTTCTGACCTGCTTCTTGGTCCAGGTCCAAGAGTAGGAATCTGCAGAAAAGGAGAGGCGGTCATTTAAAAAGCAGGGAGAGATAAAATCCCTGGAAAACCGCGACAACAAGAAAACCCTAGAACTACCTTCAAGGCCACGAATCAGGCCCATGGGAAGCAGGTACTCGTCAGTAGTGATAAGCTCCGCGTGAGGGAGCCAGAAAACAGGGCAAAAGTTCCCATGTTTGTCCGTCACGATCTCAAACTTTTTAATCAAAATCTTCTCCTTTTCGGTCAGCCTGACTTCCAGAGCCTTCCCCCCGACGCGAGGATGATACTCCTCACGCGTCTCCATGCGAGTGTGGACATGATTCCTAAAGTGTCTGGGAATTTTCCACCCCAACGCACTGTGGACGTATATGAAGTTGTTTTTCCAATCCTTGAGACTGCTCAGGGGTGGCCATACCAGGGCGTATTTTTTCTGTCTCAGCAGAGACCAGTAGCCAGGGGAGCCATCCCCCCCTGATGAAGACACCATTTGGAGGCCAACCATGAAGCGAAGGGCGTCGATGTAGGGCCCCTCACCATGGAACAGGCAGGTCCAAGTGTAGGCCACTAAAGCCCTAATGGCTGTCGCAGTCAGCTGAGCGATGGCGACGTTCATCCTCCTGAAAGTATCTTCCAGGAAGGGATGCAACGGAAATCGCAGGCCAAACTCTAGGGCCTTATGAAAGACAGCTACACACCCATCTGGGGGACAACATACTGTGTCTTTTTCCCCAGGGATCACCACAGTGTACCCCTCCCCAAAGTTATAAAACTGCTCGATGGCCCTAGCTGCGTCGCATTCCAAGAGCAGGTCCCTATTTTTGGCTTCGGGGTAGGTCTGTAAGGGAATCACGTACTTCTCCTTGTCTAAAAAATAGGTCCTCCCTCTCTCCCTGCGGATGAGAGGACCGGCCACCCTGGCGGGGTCCACCTCCAGGGCTTCATCGTCAGAATCGATCACATCGAAGGGAGCTGGGTCGGGTGACTCAGCCCCCTCTCCCCTATAATCATCTCCCTCCCGGGGGCCAACCCTGGAGGAAGAAGCTACGTCACGACGACCACCGTCGCCGCCGCTAGTCCCTCCGAGCAAAGAATCGAAGGAAAGGGGGCGGGCTCGCGACATTTAGGCTATAGAGGGGAAGAAAAGAAGCGAAAGATTCAAAAAAGGAAAAAAGGGTTCTAACCTAAAAAACGCCGGTGAGGTTATCAAAGATGACGACAAGAGATGATCCTTGCTCCTCCAAGAAAGAAACGCTCGATCAATGAAGGGAATTCAAAAAGTGTTAGGGGGAGTAAGAGTATCAAGAAGAGTAAAAGAAAATAATGAAGGGAGAGATGGGTTTTTATATAAGGGCCCAAAGAAGTTCGAAAGGTTGAACCCCTGACAAAATCTGCGAAGACTTCCCACGTGTCACACGCTGAACACCGACTGCTCACCTTTTTCAAGAAGGGCCTCGGTAAACGGAAACGTCAGAAAGAAAGGTCAATCAACGACCTCATTCAAAAAAAAAAAAAAAAAAAAAAAAAAAAAAATATTCAAAAACGCAAAATATTCATTTCATTGAAAACCCCGCAAGGGGAAGATACATCGTGAGACAGGCATGAAAGAAAAATTACATAAGGCTCGGAAAATTCCAGCCTGACAGAAATTAAAGGCCCTGCCACGCAGGCCTAGTCGTCCCCCAAATCTGGAGAATAATCTCCAGGACTGCCTGGACTCCCGAGAGCCGAACCCCAGTCCCAGCTTGGGGAATCCTGAAAGGGGTCAGTTGCAGCCCCGTCCTCGTCCCTATCGCTCAGGCAGCCGAGACCTTCACTGTCGTCAGAATCATGGCTGCTGTCTTCCCAATCCCTTCCAAAAGGGACAGCTCGGGACTCGTCGCAAGTGCAACAGCCTGTTTTCTTTACAGGCGAAGAAGGGCCCGACTCCAGGGAGGAGTCGGTGTCAGAGTTAGGGCCGAATTGTTCAGGGTGCAGCCATGGAAAACACTCATGGCACCCCCTATCATAGCAGCCCCCTCCCTGGGAGCAACGCCTAAATCTAGGCGCGGCAGGGGGAGAAGACCTCCTGGGGCGTTTGCCCATCCTGATAGAGGTCTTCCCTCTCCTCCGGCGAAGGCGAAGTCGTGAGCAACGGCTCCGGCGAACAGTTGAATAAGCAGCTCGTGCATATCTAAGTCGCCAAAACCCTCTGAAGATAAAGGAAACATGTTTGACTCCACGGCGAACTACGCTTTTCTTGATCCAAGCCATGTTTAAAGTGAAGAAAATGGAGAGATTGAAAGTGGAATGAAGCACAAGTGATCAAGGAAGCTGAAGATTTTATACCAAGGTGAACTCCGCATTAATGAGCGCTCCAACCACCCTGGGAGGAGAGCCGCCAATCAGGAACTCCTCACAGTTCCCCAAAATCCGCCCAGAAGAAAAGAGCAATCATTACGGAAGTATTCTTGCCTCTTTACATTCCTGACAGGAACAGTACAAAGTTCCATTGGGAAGGCGCGGAGCATTAAATGCCGCAACAGACATGGAAGTCAACCCCCCTCCAAGCAAGAGTCGCCAGCAGAGGAGAAGTCTCACTTCCCTCCTACTGACGAGGGCCAATTGATTGGGGGTGGGCCGCCTGACAATCAACCGCCTGCTATGCAGGCCCCGGGACAATTCCTGTCGGAGAGTCGAAAGACCAGCCCCCGGCAAGGACCGGGAACAAAGCATGAAAACGCTAGGGGTTGGCCGTCAGCCGCCAAGAGTGCCGGCCGATGCAGCCTGTCAGAGCTTGGCAGCCCCCTACTTGGAGACTGTCTGCCCTGAGGAAATCCCCGGCCGACAGGGCCAGGATCCCCAGGGACCCTCTTGTCATTTTGCCTAAGGTAATTGGGAATGGATGGAGGGGAAGCCGCCACTTGTCACTTTCCCATCCAACCATTCCTCTTTCTCTTCTCTCTCTTGTGGGAAGGTATAAATACCTCCCCATTTCCCACATGAGAGGGGTTGGATTTTCTCTCTCTAGACTCTTACTCTTAAAACGCCGCCTAGTTCCTCACGAGCTAGGTTCGTAAAGGCATTTCACGGACTGACTTAGGCATCGGAGAGGGTTTCCTCGGACAACCTCCGAGGCCCTGTGCGTTCACTGTGCAGGGAGCAGGCCACTTTCCGCCGGGAAAGTCCGATTCCAGGAGTGAGAGGAAGGGGAGATCAAGGGAATCAAGCAATCAATCATCCATTCTCAATTCAATTGCACTACCCGGATTCTAGGCCGGGAAAATCGTTTCCGTAACCGGAACACATCCATTAGTAGATCCGTCCAGTAATTTAGTAATTCTCTATAATTCTAGTAGTTTACATAGTAATTTAGTAGTAGATCTTCATAGTTTTCATCAATTTCCTTCCTTTAGATCTTATTTTCAAGTTTGTAGAAGATTATTTCAAGTTTTTATTGAAGATTTGTGAAGATTATTAAGGGATTAGTGACAAATCCTCTATTCTCTTCATCAAAGATTCAACCTTTATTTACGCAATTTTCTTCTTTATTGTTGATCTTCATAGTTGGTATATTTCTTTTCCACTCTCTAATCTCTAGTTTAGATTTAATTATTGTTCTTTCAAGATTGTTCATTTAATTGTTCTTTCATTATTGTCTTGTTTAGATCATCTCTATTTATGTTGTTTTAGATCACTTCATGTTTATTGTGTTGATTGCATTTTATTCATTGTTTGTTGTTAGTTTCTCTAGATCTAGTCTATGTTGTTCTAGATTATTTCCTAGTTTATTTTGTTGATTGTATTTTCTTCCATAGTTTTATAGTTTATTAGGTAGATCGTAATTTCCACTATTGTTTTGTTGTTATTTTCTTTAGATTTAGTTAATATGCATGTTTTAGTTGTTTCCTCCTTTATTAATGTTTTGTTGTTTTCCATTATGAGTAGTGAGTAAATTTCTTGTCGGGGGGTTTAGGGATAAGGATTTTGGATTATTTGAATTAAGAGATGTTGGTGGGTTGCTTGCTTGTTGGTTTATCTTGTTTAGGGTTGTTGTGTCATTGTTGTTTTAGTCCGGCCAACTAGACCGACCTTGACTCATTTCTATCAATATGGGGAAACTCAGGGTAGAAATTACCTTAACTTGAGACTTACTCTTCTTCGCCGCGAAAGCGGGATTTTAGGTGGGTTGGGTGAAGAAACCGAAAGATGGCATTCTCCCTTTATTGATGTTTTGACCAACCCGATTCCGAAACTCTTAGACCCCAATTTCCGAATCCCAACTTCCCCCTAACACCTTTTCCTTGATTGATCATCTCTAGTCATTTCTATTGTTATTTCTCTTGTCATATAATTTCCGTCTTTTACCGCATTTCTAGCATAGACTAGACCCTTAAAACCACCTCTAGTTCCCAAACACGTTGCTTTTAACCCAATTCCGTTCCGTTCCCTGTGGACCGACCTCGAATTACCATGAATACTCTTGTATTTTTTGTGTTTTTCGAGTCTATAAATATTGTTTGACCCCCCATCCTTCGTTAAACGACCGATCCGATTTGGGGCGCGTTCAGAAGGGTCTCTCGGGTTTTGGGGTTGCCCGGGCAAACCGTGGGGTTTTGAGGCGGCTAAGGATTTTTGTTGCTTCTTGGGATTCCCAAACCTTTAGCCTTGATTTGGTATCTAGATTCTCACTCCATAAATGCTCAATAGTTGTTTATAAATCATTGGTGTTATCCCAAGGACCTTCTCCTTGACCATATTAAAAATTACTAGATTGGTCATATGATTGAGAGGGTTGATTGTATGATTGTTGATTGTAACCTTGGTTACCTTGGAAATTATCTTGGAACCCTTGATTGTATCAATGATTGAAATTGTTACTATGTTGATTTTGTTGGTTATGGTAATTGTTGTAATTGTTGGGAACATGGAAGTTACTCCCTTGTTGATTGAAGTTACTTCTTCGGTGAGGAGGCAAATATGGAGGCATCTTTGGAGGGCCTTGATTAAAGGGCCTTTGTTGACTTTGATTGAAAGGCCTCGGTTGACTCCCTTGGGCACGTGGCATCGGGTTAAGAAAATTTTGGTTCCCATAAGAAAAGTTGGGATGAAACCTTGTGCCGACATTGTAAGTATTGGAATCGGGATGAAATTGACGTCTTTGCCCATACACTTGAATAGCTTGCACTTCATTAGGTTCTTCAAAATAAGTTTCTTCATTTGGAATACAAGAGCTAGAGTCTTGGCCATAATTGCCGCAATGCTCACATTGAACTTCCCATGTTAATTCTTGTTTGGAAGGTGATGGTTGCCTTGTTGGAACACTCCCTTGAATTTGATACATTCCTCTAGGAGTTGGTTTGGAATTCATGGCATCCATTCTCTTTGTCAATTCTTCAACTTTTGCTTCAAGTTTCAATTCATCAAAACTCAAAGATGAGTTCACTTCAACTTTCTTCCTAAAATCCCTCGATTGACCCACTCTAGAATCACTCCTTGCCATCTTTTCAATAAGACTCTTAGATGCCTCATTGGTAAGGAAAGAGAAATCTCCTCCAGCGGCCGAGTTGAGGTTTTCCTTGGTTCTCGATGAAAGGGTGTTATAAAATGTTTGGGTTGTTAGCCAATCGGGTATTCCATGGTAAGGGCACTTGCGTAATAAATCTCTAAATCTCTCCCAAACCTCACTTAGGCTTTCAAATTCATCTTGCTTGAAAGTTTGTCTTTCCATGCAATATTGATTACCTTTGACAGTGGATAGTTCTCCAAGAAGGCATTGGATAATTGAGCCCATGTTGTGAATGTGTTATCGGGATGGCCATGAAATCATCTTCGAGCTCCATCTCTCAATGTCTTAAGGAATAATAATCGGTGTAATTGGCATGATGTTAGCCCATTTAAACAGTCCTCGACTAATTTCTCTTTGAACGATGCAATATTGTAGACACCCACATTTGGCTGCTAGGTGTCTATAGTAGTTTCCAAAAAAACACCCGATGATGATCGGACGTAAACGTGCTTTAGCATACTCGAATATGGGCTCAAAATCGTTAGTTTTTTGTCTTGGGCTTTTTACGGAGTACAAATCTAACAAAACTGCCCTCAAATTCAAGCCCAGTGGGTCATTTCCAATCAAATAAGACTAATTTGGGTCAAAATCAAAATCAGAAATAAAATCGTCTTTTAGCGACCAGGTCAAACCCCGGTCAAAGTCGTTTCCAAGACACAAAACAGCCATACAAATATCGAGAATCCAACCCGAAGTCAAAAACTCCGGATATTTTGTTCCAGCTGACCCACTCGATTGAGTGTCAGCTCACTTGGTCGAGTGGGCCTCCAAAAGGCTTGTTGTTGCCTCTTCATTGGGCCACTCGATCGAGTCAACAGGGGCACTCGATCGAGTAACCCTAGGCTGGGGTTTTGGGTTTTTCCTATAAATACACCCCTTTGCAACACAATTCAACAACTTTTTGGAACCCTAACTACTTTCACATACAACTTTTCAGCCATACAACTTTCCTATACAACCTCCCTTCTCTACCTAAAACCACCATAAATTTTCCTACATAATCTCGACGCTCCCGTGCCTAAGCCACAACTAGACGAGCCCCGTTCCGAGAATACAAAGCATGTAGGTTGAGGGTGCAAATTCAATCCAGATCTCTTCCCTTCTTCTCTTCCCTCTTCACGTCTTCCTCGTCCTTCTTTTTTCTTTTTTTGTATTTATATTTTCTTTCGTTTCTAATATCGTTAATATTACTACTATCAAATCACTATAAAATAATCGCCTATTCGTGTCGAATGCAAGGGATGACGGGATAAGGAAACACGAGTACGAGGGTATCGCACCCGATGTTGTCAGTCGCTTATCCCGACACCCTAAGTATTCGATTGTTGAAGCGAATCAACATCAACAAGATAGTTCTTTTTATCGCGTCGTTAGTCTCGTTTTAGTATTTACATAAACGTCATCATTAGCATCACGCATACATCGAATTTACAAAATAATCTTGAATCGAATAAGTTTAATGTCGAAATTCGCATAAGACCCTTCTTATCCTTTTATGAGTCGTAACAGTGGTGGAGCCCTTTTGAGGAGCCCCACCCTAAACACTCAAAGGCATGATGGGATCGCGAATATTCCATGTTAAACATATCCAATTCCCTGTTTTCAAAAAAGGTTGGAACGAAACCCTTTGATGCAAATCGAACATCACCTAATCCGCAAGGATTAATTACGATGTCGTGACGTGGAGAGAATCAACTTTTGTTCTATTCAAACCAATAAAACGTTATTCTTAAGACGCGACATCGAATCCATAGTCGAACATTGTGTCTAAAAGAACTAGTCAACAAATTAAACTGGCACGAACTCGTTGATGCTAAAGTAATTGTCACATAGTCCGAAAGGACTAAATACGACATTACAACGCAGAGAGAATTATTTCGTCTTAGTTCAATTTAAAACGACTTATAACGTCTTTTCTAAATTTCACTCAAAATACTAGATATTGATTCCGTAATCAAGTAACGAGTATGACGAGTATCGAGAATCAGGTCGAGCATAAGTTATACTATATTATCGCGCGACTTGGCAAATCATCGATTCACAATTAAAAGCAAATTCGGAATTTGAATCCCGAAACGGACCACTGTTCGTACAGGAGGCACTCGACCGAGTGGCTAGCCCACTCGATTGAGTGGCACCCAAAAAAACCGGCAAAAGGTTTTTAGACAGGGCACTCGACCGAGTCTCCCCATGACTCGGTCGAGTGGCCTCATTCACGCATTAAACGTGAGCCCTTCAACATATTTCGAGCCTCATCAAATATTTTTGTAATTTCGGTCAACACGTGTCAAGTCCATCACGTGCCATACTAGTTTCACAACCATGCATCGTGTCTTATTATATCATTCTAATCTATTTATAATCCGTTATTATCGTTACTAACTCAACTGTTTCTGTCTTTGCATTTTATTCTTGTTGTTTGTTTTATTGTACTAAAACGAACCTCGCACGCTAAAATAACTTTAACGTTAGTTTAGTTGCATTAAATCGACATAGCAACTCATTCAAATCTTCACATGTTTAGTCAAAATACTGTTTGCATAACATTTCACCGAACTACTAACACGCGTATTCTAAAATTGAACGATATCTTAGTAGAGGCCACTAAGTGCGGGCGGGGTTGGGTGTTCTTTGTGAACTTCTCAACACGTACCCTCACCCCTTACTCAGAACCGTGGTTTCTGGATGTCCAAAACCATTGGCGCACGAGAGTGATTCAATACACGATAACCGATAATGTCGGTATCGGTTAGCAATGCAAAGGGACGAACCCATAAACTCTGAGATCTAAATGGGCCGTACTTTGTGCACGGCCCACCAAGATATAGAGTGGGTTCGAATGCGCCCGAACTCCCACAAAGTTCGATGGCAACTCCATTTCGATTTAAATTTCAACTCGAGATCCATCCCACATGAGATTCATTCGCCTCCCCAAACCCGCGCGCGGCCGCATCGGGGTGGACCTATGTCATGTCCACAAATATGCTCTTGGGCATCTTCCTGGGAAAAACCACGAAAGTTGTCTTGTTGAACCGCATTCGTTAAAGAAGCTTTCAATTCATAATTCTCGGGAATTTCCCCGAAATCAACCGGTGAAGGGATCTCTTCATGAGTAAGTTGGGAATGGGATCCTAAGGTCGCCATTGGTTGAATTGGTGGTGGTGGTAGATTTGGAGGGGTTTGATTTTGATTTTGTTGTGGAGTTCTTGGTGATGGTGGGGTTGGTGGTGAATTTTGTGAAGTAGTAGATGTGGAAGGGTTATTTGGTGTAAGAGGTGTGTGTGGTAAAATGGGATTAAGGTTAGGAGGTGATAGTGAAGGATGTAGAATGATAGTAGTTAAGTTATTTCCCCGAAATCGCAAAGCTCTAAATGTCCTCTCCGGCTCCGGATCGAACCACAAGGACGATGAAGGTTTCCTGGGCATAAACTCAATAAACAGTAAGTCTCCTAGCACCTATCGGTACTAGGTAAAAGGGAAAAATAAAATTAAAGCAATTAACCAAACACAACAAACTAAAACTCAATTTACTCGCCGTTCCCCGGCAACGACGTCATTTTGATCTCCGCCCAATCGGATTGGTCGTTTAACGAAGGATAGGGGATCAAATAATACTTATAAGACTCGCAATTAACACAAAAACAATTAAATGTAATCGTGGTAAGTCGAGGTCGGTCCACAGGGAACAGTGTGAAATCGAGTAGGAGCAATGTGCATGGGATCTAATGGGGAGTTTTTAAGTCGAGTCTAGGCTAAAATGTAATAAATAACAAGAGATGATCAAATTGGGAAAAGGTGTTAGGGGGAAGTCGGGAATCGGAAATTGGGGTCTAAGAGTCTCGGGATTATGGGTCGGTCACGATGTCGGTAAAGGGAGAATGCCACCTTTCGGTTTCTTCACCCGACTCATCTAAATCTCGCTTTCGCGGCGAAGAAGGGTAAGTCTCAAGTCAAGATAATTTCTACCCCGTGTTTCCCCATATTGGTAAAAATGAGTCAAGGTCGATCTAGTTGGCCGGACTAAGTCAACAATGACACAACAACCTCAAACAAGATAAACCAACAAGCAAGCAACCAAACCAAATTTCCTCAATTCAAATAATCCAAGATCTTCCTCCTTAAACCCCCCAACAAGGAAACTACTCACAACTCATGATGGAAACTACAAAAACATTAACAATAGAGAACAAAAACATGCATAATGATCAAATCTAGAGAAAAAATAACAACAAGACTATGAAGAAAATTGCGATCAATAAAAGAAACTACAAGGAGATCTAAAAACGATGCAAGTAAAATCAATGGAAACGGCGCAATAATGAAAGAACAATAGTATATCTAATCTAGAGACGAGGAAGAAGAAGAGAAATATACCAACAATGAGGAAAATACAATAATGAAGATGAAGATTGCATAAAGAAATAAGATGAAGCTTTGATGAAGAGGACAAGAGATTTGTCACCAATCCTTTGATAATCTCCAAAAGATCTTCAATAAAAACACTAGAATTCCTTACAAAGCTTGAATATAAATCTAGAGGAAGATGAAGATTGATAAAAACTATGAAAAACTAGTAGCTTTCTATCTAAGCTAATGGATGAAGATGAAAATGATCTAATTCTAATGGATGGTAATAGAGTGGTTCTAGTGATAATGAAGTGATAATGTGAATTTAACTAGGTTATCTATGTATATAGTAATGGCTTAATGGATCCTTAAACTCAAGCCTAAATCCAACTTTTTGCTCCATTAGTGAGACTTGTCCAATGAGTCTTCACATAGTGAAACTTCACCGTGCGAAATCAGTCAATCACGAGCCAATACCGTCAGGTGAAACTTCACCCGGTGGTTTCACCCGGTGAACTTTCTTCCAGATTTTGCGTTTTTGAACTTTTTTACCGTCGGACAAAACTTCACCCGATGGGTGAAAGTTTCGCCCGGTCATTTCGCTCGGTGTAGAAAGTTTTCTGAAGATCTTCGGGGAGGTCGAATTGTCGTCAGCCGAAACTTCGCCCGGTCGTGTCTCATCGGGTGAAACTTTGCTCGATGGTTTCAGAACCTCTTTTCTTGTCTCGCTCTTTGTCGTATGATTGGATGGCTTGAACTTTAGGTTTCGTGTGTTGCTTTTGGACGGTGTTCCCCTCTCTTGTGCTCGTGGAAGCTTGGACACGCTTTCGGCGTCGAATCCTATCAAAATAGATAGAAAAACTACCAAAAACACGTAAAACGCACAAGAGGGACGCTAATGCGAGAAAGACTAAAAATAGGGCGATAATCGCATTCTAATCTCGCAAAACGGGGTAAAACGAGTCTAAATGGGAAGAAAAACGGTCTAAATTTAGCACACATCAGTAGTTTGGAAGTGTTTATCCAAAGCTAAGCAACTTGGTGGACTCAGATTTAAGGATTGTCATAAGTTTAATATCGCTTTACTTGGTAAGAAAACTTGGAGATTACTTACGGAAGGTGAGAGTCTTGTAAGACGGGTGATACGAGCGAGATATTTCCCGGACACGACATTTGGCAAGGCGGGGTTGGGGTGAAATCTGAGCTTTACATGGAGGAGGTGAATTTGGGAAGCTGGAGACGTGGTCTTCAAGGGGATAAGGAGTAGACTAGGAAATGGGAGGGAGACTAGGGTGTGCGGCGACCCATGATTTATGGGAGTGGGGGCAGGCTTGTCTTAACGCCTATGGTGGGCCATGATAGTGCGATGCGGGTGTAGAAGTTATTCGATCCAACTGGGCACGACTGGAATGAGGAGCGAGTGGGCGCGGTCTTAGGACCGATGGATAGAGAGTGGGTTGTTAACATGAAAATTAATAGGAGGAACACCCGAGATGATTGGTGCTGGGACTTGGAGAAAATGGGATATACTCAGTCTAGTCAGCCTATCGAAAGCACGAGGAGGAAGGCCCATCAACAATGGAAAAGGAGAAATGGCTCTGGACTTGGAATTGGAAAGCGAATGTCTTGCCCAGAGTGAAAGTCTTCTTTTTGGCAACTTTGTAACGAAGTTATTCTCTCGAACGGTAAGTTAGCCTCACGGATTACTAATTTTAATGCTTTATGCCTCTTGTGAGGTGGAGACTCGTCTCCGTCTTGTGAAGGATTGTGGATGATTGGGAGAACTTTGGGAAGAGTTAGAGCTAGAAGTGAAAAAAATGGGCATGAGAGGGTGAGGGAGTTGGTTGAGGAAGTGTGGAGGAAGATAAAGGAAGGGGAGCGAGAGAAGTTCATGCTGGTTTGTTGGGCGATATGGGAGTATTTGAGGAAAATAGGGTGTACAGAGAGATTTTCGGTAGGCGGGTGGAGCAACTAATAAGGAGGTGATGGGAGGCGAGGAGATGGCTATGGGGAGCGGGAAGGGGACGCGAATGGGGAGGGCCAAAGAGGCGAGTGGCTGGGAAATGCCAGGGGTGAGATGGGTAAAGATGAACTGTGACATAGGTTCGAAGGAGGACTAGGGGAGGGGATTGGGTGTAGTGTGTAGGGACGAGAAGGGGGCGATTATCTTGGACATTACAATGAAGGATAGCGAAGTCATTGAAGCTAGCGAAGCAGAAGCAGAAGCCGAAGCCGAAGCGATTTTGGAAGCAGTCCATGAAGCTAGAATTGAAGGCGCGGACATATAAGAGGATCATGGTGGAAAGCGACTATAAAATCATGGAGGGACAGGACAAAGTGAACTCGATGCTACTTGCAACGAGATTAGGAAGGCCTGTGAAGACTTTGATAAAATAAAGTGGTCTTATGTTAGACGTAGTTTTAATTCTTTAGGACATGTTTCTGCTTATTTTGATTTGGTACCAATACACTGTAGGAGAGCGCGGGAGGATGTCTTACTTCCGAACTGTGTTTTGATGGCTGAGACCGACTTATGCTAGTTAAGTCCCGCTGAGGGGTTTTATATATAAAAAAAAGTCATTATTTATCCTAAAGTGATTATGGAAAAAAAATCAACTAGAAGAGCACAAAAACATTAAATGCTTCTTTTCAAATACATACTCCCTCTGATCATAAATTATTGTCTTATTTCATGATTATATATAAGGCATATTTTAATGAAATGGAGCAATAAATTGTGAACGAAGGGAGTACTAGTTTTGGGCCCGGCGATGTCTGGGCTATAGCGTCTAATTTTTTTTCGCAGTAAGACCTTTTGAAAAAGGTTCTTTTTTCAAGATTATTGTCATCATATCTAACGTTATTGGTGTGTACTGATTTAAAAGATTTTCAAAAGAATTAGACGAACTCCTTACATGAGGTAAAATTGGCATAATAACACGTATTCCGTATAATAGCAAAAAACCAAATAATTTGGACGGAGAAAATGTCATATTCAATACGATTACTCAATATATATGAATGATAATTTAATCTAATACCTACAGACTATAATTCTATAAATGATACTGATATAATGTCTTGATAAATATTTTTACACAAAATATTATAATAAATCCAACAATTACGAAATCATGATTTAAAATAGTAGAAAGATACAGTAATTATCGATATAATAAGATGTATGTCTATACTTTTTTTTATGATAATTATTTTTGTCACCTTCCCTCCTTTTAATATAGGTAATGGAAATCCCAGTTCTCCTCCAATCATGGATGATATGTAAGAAAAAAGATAAATCACTGTGGAATTATCGGAGTTTAATCTTCTGTTGTTACACACACCATACCCTCAGCGAGCTTTCTTTGCACGTTTGCTCGCTCTCACAGTATCTATCCTCATATCTTCCAAAGGCTTCATCAAATTGCGAGTCTGAAATGGATTGCAAAACCTATTAAGGAACCAGACAGAGATGCCAGAAACTTGATACATATCATGACAAGAATCAGACACAGAAAAAGGAAATATTAGAGGTTTTAAAGGAAATATCATGACAAGACAAGGCTTCCTCAGCAATTTAGCTTTGATTCAAAAAATTTACAGCCACATTAGAGGTTTTAAAATCATGAATTACAGCAAAAGGGAATATTTTATGAAAACTTTTACAAGTTTCTCGTAATGGGATCTGCTCAAGATATTAGACACACGTTCTAGGCACATGCAGTAGAGTATCAAATAATCCCACATCAAATATAGAAATTTGCAACTAATACATCCCGACTTCCCTTAGATAGTTTAGATATCTCAATTTAATCTATCAAACTATCAAAGCCAACAACTCACATTTCTTTAAGGAAAATTTAATGGTAATAATCCAAACTATGAGGGTCCTTCTCATATTACTCCCAACTTAAGTTTAACCCATAAAAATCTAAACTATACCCTCATTTATCATTTATCTTGTTTTCCCTCTCCTTTTATTTGTTACATAAATGTAACCCTTTTATGGAAAATTTAATGAGAATAATCCAAATGATGAGGATCCTTCTCATATTACTCCCAATTTAAGTTTAACCCATAAAAATCCAAACTATCCCTTCATTTATTTTTCTTCACTCTCCTTTTTTTATTTTTACCTGGGATTGCCGGTTACTAGTGGGTAAAACCTTTTTCTTCTTCTTCTTCTTCCCCCTCTTCTTTATTCCTCTTTGATGATAACCATCTTTTCCCTTCATTCTTGTCCCTTTTGTCTATTCTTCTTTTCCTTCTCCATAATCTTATATTTATAGTTATGGTATTTCTATTTTCTAATGAAGGAGAAATTATCCCATCCATCTTCATCCAATCATGAAATTCAAATGTCAAAAATGAAGTTATATGTAAACATCAATTGAAATCCTCATTACATGTTGCCGAGAGGGAGGAAGAAAAGTTGAGACAAACTGAAAAGTCTCGAAAGACGGCGTCGAGTGTTTTCTACAAGACTACAACATCTGGAAACATGAAGAGATATTTCAAGGGTTTAGAGCCCAAATCTTGAAGATAGAGCTGAGTTCTGCCATGCTTCTTATGATCAAAGAGAAGATCACAAATACCACTAGGGTGTTGATGCTTGTTTTCAGAATGACAAAGAAATCGAAGTTTTGACGTGTTAATTATGTTAATGATGATGAAATAAAATTGTGGAATAGAATGGTTGTTGAAGAACTAAAATGGTGGGAAGAGTATGAGGTAGACGAAACGTAAAATGGAGAAACAGTGTTGAAATTTGGCGATTGAAGTTTGACAGTGTTGAAGTTTGGCAGGGTTGAAGGTTCAAATATAGATTAGATATCATCAAAGAGAAATAAAGAAGAAGAAAACAAAAGGGTACCATTTATGTAAAGTAAAAGGCAATCCTAGGTAACAAATAAAAGGAGAGGGAAAAAATATAAATGAAGGTATAGTTTAGATTTTTATGGATTAAACTTAAGTTGAGAGCAATATGAGAAGGACCCTCGTAGTTTGGATTATTACCATTAAATTTTCCTTTCTTTAATAGGCATGTCTTGTGCAATGAAGAATGAATGCCCAACTCCCTAGTCAACTTTGATGTATCTTAGGTGGACACAACTACCCGTGAGGAAGAATAACCTGTTTTCTAAAATCGATCTACCTAACAGCTCTTTTATCTTTTATAAAAATACATGTAGCTGGTGTCTGTTTCTTGTGGAGCCAAAAGCATGTCATCAGAGCCTTAATCAAGTCTATGTAACTCAAACTCTCCGACGAAATGTTGTTCCGACACGTGTAGGAGTGTCGGACACAGCTGTTTTGGGCAAAATTTTCAATTTTTTGATCTAAATTGAGGTGTCAAAGTGTCGTGTTGTATCGGACATGTGACACATCATACAAGTGAAGTGTCCGAGCTCCGAGTATCATAGATCCAATACCAAACTGAATCGGCCAAATACTGCAAACTAGGAGGCATTAAAAATGCTTTCTGATTGCACTTTAAGACGTACAAAACTGTCTGGGTTAATAGTTCCCAATCAAGAGCCACAACATGCTCGATCACTATTACAAGTTTACAACATGACCAGACACAGCAGCCTGCAGTTTTACTCTTTCTGATTGCATAGGTTACGGATAAAAAGTATAAAAAAACAGAATATGATTTCGGATTACCTTGTCTTTACATCTATTATTATCAACTCATGCATGAAAAACAACAGGTTACATGTTTCCTAGAATCGTAAGACACCGTATGTAATGCTTTGGGCATATGCACTGTCACTCATTCTTCATTACCTGGCAGTCAACTCGGCACACCTACTATAAAATCTCTACCTTTAGGGCAATTACTCAACAACTAAAGTATCAATCCAAAATCATCTAAATTGGCAAAGTCTTGCCCAAAAATTTTCCAGCTATTTTCAAAAATATAAAAGAACAACAGCTGAATCTCACATGCATGGTAAAATTTTGCTGCGTAATCAAATAACACAGTTTCGCATTCATGGTGTCGTGTATAATTATTATCCCCTTTATATTTTCTGCTGGCCCCCGGCCCACTATACATATGGTATTCACACTCCATTTTCATATGCCTTTTGGCTCAGAGATGTCTTGCACAGAGAAAAACTAATCATATTGAATCATCATTTTAATATGAGGTGAAACTATGTATAGAAAGCAATATGTACCTCTTCCCATTTTCTCTGATAAGTTAGAAGTTGTTGGCAGTAATCCAGGCACTCAGCATGATAAACTGCAGCCAGGTCTTTAATAAGGGCCTTTCTTTTGATGATACCAATCACTGCAAGAAGACATTATCAACTGGATTACATGACTGACATTGAGCACTAATTAATACACAGAGACAAAGGAGGTCATAGATGAGAAAGTAGTAGAATATAAAACTTGAACATGAAAATCCATCTATCTGATTATTGACCATCAAGATATGATCAGTTTCTTCCTCATAAAAAGGAATGGTCAACATTATTAGTTCACATTGAGGAACGAACTTCAATTAGTAGATTATACAACCGCTTGTACTTTTGTACATAGCTCTATGTTCAACTATTTTTCTGATTTTGAGTGTTATCACAAAGTTTTTGAGATTTGATGTAAATTTTCCAAGCTTTAATGTAAAGTTGTCGAACTAAATCAGATAAATGTTTTGCTCAAAAACTTACGACTCAACCTCAAAAACTTGTATAAGCTCAATACATATACATGGTTGTACACTGGTATAATACTATTTTCAAAAGAATTTGCGTGGACTATGAAACGATTAAAGCTCAAATCGGAAATTAAAAAGATAATATGATAATGCATCGGTCATAAGAGTAACTAACATGTGTTGTACTGTATGATTTTGATTAAAACTCACAAATTATACAAAGAATAGTAAAGTCTAAGCCCCCCTCCATTCATCATGAATCTTTAACACTGATGCAAAAAAAAAAAAATTAGTACTACTCCGTATGAGACTATTTTGAAGGAGTTTAAGATTATAGTATTGAGTTTGGTAGACCATATAAACAATCAATCTTGGGGTTCGCTCCGGCCTACAAAGACACTATTATTCAAAACAAATTGATATCAATCAATTGACTGCTCTCACAAGAGAAATTTGGGACCGAAACTAACAAATTCAGGCTCCAGCCCTAGGAATTCGAATTCGAATTGCACTTGTGAAATTCAAGTCAAGTCCCCGTATGTAAAGAGAATTGCTTCCTAAAAACCCCTAAACTGCAAATTAAGAGGTAAATAAACCAATCTACAGCAGATAAATTGAAAATTTAACGAAACACAAAACACCGAAGAGAAGGGAAGAGACATACTGCGACTAGGATCAAACTTAGGGACATGAGAGGAAGAATCGGCCTTCGAAATTGAGTGCTGATGCTGTTGAGGAGAAGGCGGCGGCAGCGGCAGCGGCAGCAGTATCGTCTCTTTCTCGCCCATCTTTCTAAAATTATAAGAGCAATTGCAACGGTAATTTTTTTCTTGAGATGGCAAAGAAGAATTTTATTTTCAGAGTTCATCTTAGATCATAAAGTTTGTTTTTAACTTTAAGAATAAATTCTAAAATAAAAATTTAGTTCTATAATAAAGTTTGGTAAGTATAGGAAGATGTGATAACTAATTAGAAATTGACAGTGACATAGAATAATGTGAGATACTCTTTAAACAAAAAAAAATTCATCTATGAAAGATAAAAATCCTTAAATATGACAGGGTTTAACGAGAACTTTATACAGAGTTCATTTATTGCAATTGTTCTAAGGTTTATTACTCAGATGAAGAGTATTTATTAATGACTAATGAGTAACTAGTGTAGACCCTGTGCATTTATGCACGGTATACATAAAATTTGTTTTGTAGCATACTAATTATATGAAATAGAAATTGGACTATTTCCACATTTTTATAAAAATTAGTGTTTAAAGATTCAACTCAAAAAACAAAAATGTTATTTAGAAAAAAGAACCGAATATATTTTTCTAGTGTGGAGCTAAGAATGGCTATACTATAAATTTACCATTTTGATGATTTTATCATCCATGAAATGTAATGGGTTACCAATTTATTTTAAAGTATTTTTTGTTTAACTTCTATCTTTAGAAATAATGCATTTTGGAGGTAAAATTTTGGAAAGTGGTTATTCTTTTAGTATATAGGGGATGATATATAGAAAAAGATTTATACTATTTTATGGTATAACAAAAATGAAGTTGATGAGATGTCAACTTCTTTACCTCCAAATTATTATCACTCAAATAAGGAAACAAATAAAAGATTTGAGGATATGACCATATTTATGTAAAATTACTATATTTAATGCAAAATTACTTTGTAGTAAATCAAAATGTACGACAAAGACACTTACTAAAAGAATATCTATAAAATACTACCAACTACACGTGTATACTAAAATTTATAACAATCTTAGAATATTTATAAAATGAATTTGCATATATACCGTGCATATGCACGGGGTCTATACTTAGTATAAGGAAACAAATAAAATTGCTACATTCAATAAGGAAACAAATAAATTCACTCAAATAAGGAAACAATTACTACATTTAATCCAAATTCAAGTCAATATTTATGTAAAATTAGAAGAAAAATTATTCAATAAATAAAATTATCATGCGCTCCGTATGTATTAGCTATATATTAAAAAATATACTTCGTATACATCTATGACATAATTTATTTATTTTTGTGACAAAATATATGTGTCTCATATTATTGAACTACGTATTGTAAACAAATATAAAATCTTGACGATGGAAAAAACTACGGAGTATATATAATATACTTTGACATTTTGATTTTAATATATAAATATTTGGAGTTATTTTTTTATCTAATAATATTTGAAGTATTATGTTATCTTATAATTTGTTAATTAAATTTATAAATGACCTCAATATATAAAAAAATGAATTTTGATTTGCGAATATTGGTTTTGTGAAGAAAAAAGAAACTTTAATTAAATAATCAATAAGTAAAAATTACTATAAACTTTTGTTATTAGCTTTGTAAAAAAACATGTTCATTAAAATATTAAAATATGAGATGAATGAGATTACACGATTATATCTTGATTATCATTGAAATTTTAAATTATTATCTCGAATATAAAATATAAATAATAAAAATGTAAAAAAATTAATAGGGTACCAACAGATATTTATAAAATTAGATTGTACTGTCAATTAATCAATCAATTAATTAGTATGATATATAAAAAAGATTTATACAATTTTATGGTATAACAAGAATGATAGCATCTACTCTATTAATTATACTATTTTATGGTAGTATCTTTTAAATTTGGAGATTTGTTATTTGGTTAGTGGAAAGGGGGATTGTGTCTAGGGCACAAGTTTTTTTTTTCGGTCAATTGTGTCCAGTGCACAAGTTAAGAGTTATGAAAAGTATTTATTAATTATGCGTTTAGTCATCAATCAATATATATTGTTTCCAGTGCACAACTTTTCGAGCGATATGATTGCTCCGTTGCATTGAAACTCAATTTAGGAAAATATCATTAATAATAAAAAAAAATCAAGTAGAGATCTATTAATTATTACAATAATATAAATCAATCAATATATATATATATATATATATATATATATATATATATATATATATATATATATATATATAAAGGAAGAAGTTTTCGAGAGCGATATGATTGGTCCGTTACATCAAAGCTCAATTTAGTAAAGTATCATTAATAATAAAAAAATCAAGTAAAGAATCTTTTAATTATTACATTAATACATTTAATCTATTATATTAATGTGATGTTTTATAATTTTCATCTAAAAAACTTTATTTCGTTTAACAAAACGTTATTGTAAATAAAATTATAAAAATGAATTAATTAGATACGTGGTAGAAAATGCTTTCATTAGAGTATAAATTTCATATTATTTGTTTCATATTATTTCCTCGAAAAATTGATGAATTAATTACATATAAAGATATTAAAGTTATCCCTGTGGACGTCTGTCCGCACCGCTCGGCGCCCCGCGCCCTGCGCGGGACCAACCCGGTTTTTCAACGTGTGACGGCGGCCACCCACACGGCCCCCTCCCGGTCAGGGGCCGGTCCAATCTCGCGTACGGGACGATGTCTCGGACCTCGATTCGGATGACGATCCGGACTTGTACTAGACCGGTGCGGGCACCCGTGTTTCCGTTTGGAATCAATCGAGTCGTGGTTGTAAATGTTTAAAGACCGATTCATTTGGTAAAGCGCCCTTTTTAGTGAACTGAATTCGTTGCCGACTTGTGGAGTCGCCACCGAGTCAATTATGGAGACTCGGAAACCGTTCAAGTCAACTTTGATCCCTAGCCGGCTCAAAGTTGAGGGGCACGGAACCTAAAGATAAAGACATGTACCCTTAAGCACTCCATCCCTGGAATGACTCTCATTGCCAATGGTTTCGGACATCCAGAAACCGTCGATTCTGAGTACGGGGTGAGGGTACGTATTGGGAAGCCAACATCCGATAGATGTCAACACCCAATCCCGCCCGCACTATAGTGGCCTCTACTAATCAATCGGTGGGCTGATGACCTAGTTCTTTTGTTGTGGCGAAAGTACTGTAACATCCATTGTTTTCACCCTATACCTTTTGCTACGTCGGTTGTTTAAGGACAAGTAAGTTTTGTCGTCAAATTAGTTGTGTTTATTTACATTCTTTGCATGCGAATTCACGTGACAAGCAAGCCATGAAAAGATGCACGTAGGAGAGTAGAGAGTACTAATATTATAGGTATTAGCAAGTCAGGTTTAACGCGATAATACGGATATTAGTCGTTCTCGTGATATACCTTACATGGTATTCTGCTTAAGATGCGTCGGGTATTAATAAAGATGCGTCGAACCTAGTAAGGCGAGCACCCGGACTAATACGGAACCCGACCATCACTTTGTTCAGTTTTAGTTGTTTTACGTTTTGAATTCCGTGTTAGGTGATTTAACATGCGATTATAAGGTCATAAAAGCAATAAATCATACGAAAGCGATAAATGCGAATGTAAGTAAATCACATTGTGAGGAGTTGCACCCTCGGAGTATACACTAAACGGATCTCAGAATGACTCGGGTCTATTTAGTGTATTTTAGTATTTGCGGTTGAAGTTGGGACGTTACGTGTTTTAGTGTGTGTTTATGGACCTAAGGTCCATGCCTAGTATTGTCGTAGTGCATAATAAAGGAAAGTGCGAAAATGTAAAGTTTTGTTTAGATGACAACCTATTGACGACTCGGCTTCCAAGGCGGATCCTCCTAGTTTGCCTAGTGATTTCAGTAGAGTTCCGTTACCGTTGACCTCTCCTGCGGCTACTCCGGCAGAGCTCCGTTACTATGGACTGATTCTGCGACTAATCCGGCAGAACTTCGTTACTAGACTATAGCTAGTTGAACACAGGCGCCTCGGTATCGAGTGGGGGGCTCGAAGGTGAGGAGTAGCATCGATGTCACCTTTTTCGGAACTACGATCGAGTGGATCGTTTGCCTCGGGTGTCGGAGTGCGAGCCCTTAGCGAGAAAGTGGAGGGAGAAGAGAAGTTGATAATTTGTGTCGAATGAATGAGGTGGGGGGGGGGGGGGGGGGGTATTTATAGATGTTTTTGGCGCTCGTCACCCATATGGACGCCTGAGTTGTGGCGCACCAAGACTCAGGCGCCTGGGTTCGGGCGTGGGGAGTCTCAGACGCGTGGGGTGAGGTGGTTTGAGTTTTGAAGATACGATTTTGATACTTTCCAAAACCGAGAGACGGGTGTATAATACGAAACTTGGAGGTTAAGGTTCCCCCGGACTTGACCTAGCACCGTGAGTTTAGTGGGCCTCGGGTGCGCATCCCGAGGTTCGCTTGGCGCGGTGCTGACTCGGTTCGAGTTTCGGGACCGACTCGGGGTCCCGGTGTCAGAATTGTCTCTAATTAGTGTCTATGCGACCGTAACGACACGACTAAGGCTGCCATCATGTTAGTTTAATTTTTCCGAGTAATTTATTTGATCCGTTGATGGTGAGATTTGTCGTGGATCCCACCGCCAAATAAATAACCGGCTAAGACCTAACGGTAGTTAGGGTAAGTCGGGTCGTGTCCACGGAGACGGTGTTGCAAGATTTAGACTAGGTCGGCCTAAAACGAGACTATGCTACCAAACAAACACAAAGAAATACTAATTGACGAATTATGATGAGAGGAGAAGAAGGAATTGGACTAGCAATGAACTAGACTATAATAAGGCTAAATGAAATAACTAAACACAAACTAAACAATGAACTAAAGAAATGATGACTAACTAATAAGTTGAATCAAATATGAAGAAGAAGTGGGTTAGGTCGGGTTCATAAGAATAGTAGGGTAATCGGGGTTGCCAAGGGTGTAGGTGTCTCCTAATTGCTAGGGTCGGTCCGGGCTCTCGCTACTTAGACCGATGTCGAGGTGAGTCCGGGCTCTCGCTACTTAGACTCTAGTCGAGGTAGGTCCGGGCTCTCGCTACTTAGACCCTAGTCGCACTCTCGTGACTATGACTATCCTCAACACTATCCTCAACATGACCACATACTAGACAAACAATGAGTAGAGGAAGACTAGCATGAGAAGCATGGCCACTACAACTCAAACAAGCATTTCAACAAACACACAGTGTGCCAAGTATGTGACTAACAACAAAAATTCACCCTTTACCCCTAATCAAACCCTAATCACCCATATTCTACCCTTAATCCCCCTAGTAACCCACAAGAAGACTACTCACACATATTCAAACTAACTACAACAATGAAAAGATAAAACAACATCATAAACATCAAAGCATTCATCATAAACAATCAAGAGCAATAAACAATAATCAATGATTAAAACTTGATGATAAAACAAAGATTAAGAGAAGAGAAATTATACCCACTACAATAGGAAGCAAAAGATGGTAACTTGAATTAATAAGAAACCCAAATAAAACCCCAAGTTTGTCAAGCTTGGATGAATCTTCAAGAATCTTCTTAATACAAGAACTAATTACAACTAGATTAAACTAGGTTTAACTAAGGATTAAAGAGAGATTAAAACCAATGAGAGGAGAACTAAATCTAGGGTTTATATGTTGTATAGAGGCTTAAGATAGTCTAAGGTAAGGTAAGATACATAAACAATACAAGAGGGAAGTATTTATAAGGTTACAAGAATGAGGGAGGATGAAATAAAGAGATGCGGCTACAGCATGTTGGTCCCGACCGGGACGGGATCATCCCGACCGGGACGGCCTGTCATCCCGACCGGGACGGGTTGGTCCCGACCGGGACAGGCTCACAGTGGCCTCTTAAAAAGTGCACTTCATCCCGGACGG
The DNA here is from genome assembly GCA_958450325.1 of Agrostemma githago. Lineage (NCBI taxonomy): Eukaryota > Viridiplantae > Streptophyta > Magnoliopsida > Caryophyllales > Caryophyllaceae > Agrostemma > Agrostemma githago. The sequence continues at coordinate 30,710,835 of OY288241.1, read as the reverse complement.
GATGAGGCCATACCCGTCGGGGATGAGTCTTGTAGGCACAATATGATCTTTAAGGTTCCTCCTTGCTTCACATGGACTTCTCATCGATTCTCGGGACTCGGGATCGGGTCTCCGAGGCTCGGGATTGGGTCCCAAGGTCTTGGGGTCGAATCCAAGGCATCGAGTGATCGTTCCTTCACTTCGTTGGCTCCGAAAAGTGTATGTATTGAGTCGGAATCGCTCCAACTCTTCACGAATGGTCTCGGGAACCTGAAACGAACTAGAGGAAGCATAAGTAGCCCATAAATCGCTCCCAAGGAGCGATTCCACAAGGAAAATGGGACCAAAACACTACAAAATAGGCACTACAAACTACACTTATCATCTGTTCTATAGAAAAACTACCTACAACATCGCGAACCCGCGTTGCGTTGCAGTCCTATCGTCATCGGGTGTTTGTTCAGCGCTTCTGCAGCCACCAGGTCCAAATTTGGGTGTCTACAGAAGCCCCCACTTTGAGTGAAGTTTGGACAAGGCGAAAGTCAAAGTATAGCCACTCAGGTCAATCGAGGATTACGACCTGGTGGCTGTCCGGTCGGGTCGTTTTAAGTCCATTAGACTACATGTTAAGGCTCGCCAGCCAAGGCTTAGGAATCGTACCTGACGTCTTCGCTTGCGGTTGCTTGCTTGGGCTCAGGCCGGTGCTTGTCGTCTCGTTCTCAGTTCTTCATGCTCGTGCGTTTTGCCTTTTCGGATTGTTTAAAAGTTCGTTTAATTTTAAATGTTTTCATGTGTAGGTGACGCGTTAAGCGTAAGTACAAAGAATGTTCATATGTGTTGGCTTCAACTTAAACAAATGTTTTTTGGGATGTTTGTGGACCTGTAATACCCGTAATTTATGTAGAACTCAAAACCGATACAAGTCAAGTCAAACTCGAACAATTAAGTTTAACCCCGAGCTATTAAGACAAATGACCTACATAACATGGGCCTTGTCTACGCATAGAACTTTATAATGATTCATTATAATACTAATACAATCCTAATAGCCCATTAGACCACTAATACAAGTAATATTATAATACTAACAAAACCTTATAACCCATTATAACATATAAACCCACATGCAGCCCTAAAACACGTACACACCCTCATAAAGTCATAAACCTTACGCCTCCCTACAACTCTCGCGAACCTTACCCGTATTCAGCCGCACGTCTCAAGAAGAACGAAAAAGAGAGCTCTAGGAGTCAATTCGGGCCATCGATCAAACCTTGCACTCAACCGTAAGTATGTCTACGTTGTATTTTCGTCTCACCGTCATTAGTTGGTACTTCGATATCATTTTGGAAGGGTCACGACCAGATATAGATGTGTCGGTGTTAGGGCGGTGTCGTGCGTGGTGGTCAAGGTCGTAGGTGTTGGCGGCATCGTGTGTTGTCATGCATCATGGCCGTCCTCGGGTGTTGTTGTCATTGTAGTTTTGGTTATTAGTGCTGCGTGGTGTATTCGGCAATATGATTGCGAGGTTGTTGTGTCACAACACGATTGTTATTGTTGGTGCAAGTAGCGGGAGTTGGGCTGGTAATTGATGTTGCGTGTTGTTGATATTGACGGGTCTCATTTTATGGTTTAATTAGTTTGGGTCATTTCATTCTATAGTTTAATAGTTTGGGTCAGTTTCGTGTTATAATTTAATTAGTTAGCCCGTGTTCGTTTCATGTTATAGTTAAGTTAAGGCGGTATGTTCATCATATAATCTATCTAGTTAGGTCGGTATCAGATACGTTACAATTTAATTATGTTAGGTTCGTTATTAACTTAAGTATATAATATTTTATTAGGATTGGATTCTGTAGAATTTCCGTGGTGATTTGTACTACCGATGCGGTGGTAACTTGCTGACTAGGTAAGGTTTTCCTTACTTAGAATATGTTAAATATTATTATGCATCTATGAGTTACGAGTACGAAGTGATATCGTGCTAATGAGAATAATGTTGAATAATGATGGGAGAATGATTGATGAATATTTATATATTGGAGTTGGTGAGGCTAGCTTTAGACCTAGCCGGGGCCCTTGATCACGGTCCCCTCCCCGATTTCTCCTCGCGGGTCGTTGAACCTGCGGGGGGTGTGCACACTCGGAATGAAAGGGCCTGCCAGAAGAGTTGAGATGAGATTATTAATATGGTACCATGATGGTACTGAATGTTGGGATGAGATTATTTAGTGGTACCGTGATGGTGCCGAGAATGTGGAGGTGATATTATTGATTGGTACCAATGATAGTACTCAGACGGTTGATACTGGATGTGTTATATTATGTAACTAAGTTATAATGTTAGCATGTTCTAACCGTATTCTCTGTCTATATTGTCACCCTATTTTATTGGGGGCCTGTGATGATCCGATTGATATTTCCGATCAATTGGGGAGCAGTCTATAATGCAGGTTATGTATATTGTGATGTGTTTGGATGTGGGGATGCTTGTACGGTATTGGGGGTGAACGCGATAATGATCCTGGTCGTAGCACGGGTTAATGCGTAGGCATTCCTGTTTATATAGATTGTATAGCTTCCGCTGTGTAACTAGAATTGTATTAGTTAAAGGGTTGTAATGTTTAAATCATATGGTCGGTTTGGCATTCCAAGTTGTATTGTAATGAGCTACTACCTCGGGAAACAAGATGGTGACACCTTTATTTATTCGGTAATGCCTTGATAAGGCTCTTGGGTAAATGGGGGTGTTACAAAGTGGTATCAGAGCGATCGATTCTGGAGCCTGAATAAATGAACCTAGGAAAATAAAATGAACCCCGGTGATGGACCATCAGGAGCCCCTCTAAAATTCGGTTGAGGAGGCGTCCTTATACCAACTTCGGCCCTCCTGGTCATGACCCGGTAACCATGTGTGAGAATGAGATGGGTATATTTTAGGAAGGAATACGTTGTGATGCAATGAATGTTTTGTGATGACTACCTGTGACAACTGGTTGCATTGTTTGACGTATGTGATGTAGTGATCGAACTGTATAAGCTGAGATGTGACTAGTACGTACTTATGGTATTAGCATGTTATAGTAATTAGTACGAGGTCATATGAGGAATATGTTACTGCATGTAAGGTTGGGGTAAGAGTCAATCACCCTGGGTGAGAGTAAGTTCATAATCATGGTAGTAACATTAGATACAACGTAGAGGTGTTTGTACGTAGTAGTGTCGTAAGTGATAAACGAGTTTTAATTAGTGGATTTGGTGGTAATCTGTGTCTGTCTTGTTGAAGTAATATGAGGGAGTCATTCACATTACTGGAAAAGGATTTATAACACCCGCTATTTTTCCTAAGCATTTTATTCTTTCTGTTAGGACTTCGTCTTAACTCTGTCACTTTTGGCCTCATATTTTATCATTTTACTAAGCTTTATTTTAATTTTTGAGTTTAATAATTTCTATTTTTAATTTTAAAGATTTAAAATTCTTTTAAATCCATTTATTTGGTTTCTTCGTAAACTAAGTAATTTTTCCGCGAGGAATTCTATTTCTCTCCGAATTGACATTTCTAAGCTTGGATTTAAGTTATTCCTTTTTCCTAAAAATGTTTGAATACGTTTATGGAATATTTTCTACTAAGATATATTTTAGTTACTAAAAACAAGCCATTTATGATTTTATTACGAAGCTTCGCGAATAATTATTTTCTTACGCGAGGTTTACTCGAATTACTTTGAAATGCCTTTAACTATTTTACGATTATACTTTTTGTCAACTTATAAATTATTTGAGACTGTTTTCTCACATTTTGGACCGACTAAGCTCTTGGTCACAAGTTTTATTACATTTTATTTAAACGTTTCATTTTATCACATTAAAACGTAATCATAAGATAAATCATTTTCATTCATTGTAGCATTTATGTCAAAACTTTTCTTACTCCCTCTCTTATCCTTTTGGCCGGCCAACTATAGGTCTAGATACATTTTGGATTCCTCATTTTGAAGCCTTAATTCATTCTTACTTCTTTAAGTGTAGTAACCTCCATCTCCTCCTTTACTCTACATTCATTTTTGCATTAACAAAAATATTCATCACTTCTTTTTTCTCTCTTTTGGCCGGGTACTTCTTACCCTGCTTAGGCTGATTTTTGCTCCATTTCAAGTCCCAATCGCATCATTTTTATCGTCATAATAATCCTCTTTCCGATTCCTTCGTTAAGGTATTAATCGACGTCATTTTCGATCAATTTTTACCTTGTTTTTTTATTAGTTTTCTCATGGTATTTTTCTGCCATGATTTACGTGTTTGGTAGGATTTTTGGACGATCCCGAAGCCGACGAATATATCGTTGATTCAGACTTGGAGTAGAGGTAACGTCGATGTTACTCGGTATTTCAAGATTTTAATTGAGTATTTGCATGTATATATTTTTATATTTTATTTTGGCAATATATGTATGTCACGAATTCTGGAAAAATTTTTAAAGTTGAAATTTTGCATGTTTCGATATTTTTATCGCTTTTACGAGATTAACGATTAAATTGTTATATTAATTTGTAAAATCGTAATAATCGGCCTAAACATGTAATATATGTTTATATTCTGAAAAAAATGTTGTTTTTGATGATTTTTAGTAATTTAGTATTTTTCTGATATTTTTGATATCGATTATTGAATTATTATCATTTTCGAACAAAAATGATTAAAAACCGATTTTTAGTTCTAGTACTTAAACATTTTATTTTAATCTGATTTTTGACGTGGTGAAACTTTCTGGTGAAATAGAATTTTCTGATTTGTTTCATAATTTTTCGGAATTGTTAAGTGGATGAATTAATTAATCACTTTAAATCATCGTTTATCGTTAAAACCGTGTTTGTTGTTTAAATTCTCGATTTCTGGTCTTTAGTTTAAATCTGGAAAAAATTATGATTCTGATGATTTCATATTAAAATGTATTATTATGATTTTTAGTGCCTTAATAAAATGTTAGGAACGATAGGTTTATTAATAAAATCGTTAATTGCGAAAACGGGTTTAAATGACGGTTTTGTTGAAATTTGTTGAATCTGGATTTTGGAAAAATCTGGAAAATTTATATTCTGTAAAATCAGGATTTTAAAAGTGTAATAATAATTTTTGGATATTAATACTTAAATCGTTTTGTAATTACTATTTTTATTAATCGTTATTGTCGAGATTGAACGATTAACGAGAAAACGCTTTAAAAACCGAGTTTTTAGAATTATGGAAATTTTCTTTTCTGGACAGAATGTCCATAAATATAATTTAACTATTTTACGTAATTTTTGTACTATTTATTATAGTCTTTAATTAATAAATATTGATTTCGGACAAGTTGTGATTTATCGCTAAATTGCTTCGTCTTACCTAAAAGAATTATTTTTCCAGCAATTTTGAAAGTATTTAAATCTGAAACTTTAGGAGTTAAATCATCCCTTAACATACTCTAAATATATTTGTTGGGTTGGTTAAATAAAGACGTTCAAATATTTAATTTGATGTTTGCCGTAAAATCCTATTTATAATTTTATCATCGAAACTAATAATAATTAGGGAATTTTAGCTTTATAACTTTTGAAAACACCCTAATTAGTAATATTAAAATATTTAAGATGTTTCTAATCATTTTATAACACTTATACGATATTTTAATAATTTCATAAAATCAAATGTTCTTACTTTAATAATTAATATCGTTAAGGCCGAAAGTATTAGTTTTATAAATCTATATCGTTTACTAAAAATGTGGTATTAGTATGAACTAATATTTTCACTACTTTGATATGATGCTATTTTTAGTAAAGTTTCTAAAAATAGAAGTTTCCTAAAATAGAAAGTTTCCTCTTTTAGAATATAAATGTTTACTTCTTTTATCCTCATATTGTTTATGATGAATACATCTTTTAAATATCGATAATGGTTTGCTTTGGAGTTATGGAATAAGGACAAGTGTGGGTTTAGAGTAATATAGTCTGGGATGTACGTTTTGCCATCAACTGTAAGGCTGGTGTGTCTTTATGGGGCGCATTGGTTGTTGAACTGAGCATGGTTTGTGTTCAGGAGAGTGTATATTTACCTTAAACTTAGATATCGCATCGTATAAGTCGTCGGGTTGAACTGGGTATGGTTTGTATCCAGGAGGGGTGTACATTACTTAAGCCAGGACCTCGCTGCACGCAGTCCTGTTATGGTTGAGTTGCCTAGTTAGAGACCAAAGTCTAATTTGTTTTGACTAAGTTCTCGAAACTAGTTTTTAGTATTATCCTAGTGAAAGTCTAGATTCTACATTAATCCTATCCATAACGCTATTTTGATTATTTTATTATTATCGATATAAATTGGTTTGCAGGTTGGCAAATATTTTTATGTTTCTTCGGCAACCCTTTTAAATAATTTGTTTTACGCTAAAGCTTATTTTATTATGCTGTTTTAATGTTTTCCATTTTTACTATTTTTCCTATATTAGTAATTACTGTTTTAAAATCCTGTTATACGGCTGGGAGAACGTTGACGTTGCTCCCCACTGATTGTGGCTGTTATGTTTTAACATGACAGGTATATGTGTTTATTTTCCGGTGGGTGTGGGCTATCGAGCAGTCTTGGATCCTGCTGATTTTTTTTATAATCATGTCTTAAGGATTGTTTAACCTCTTTATGGATTGTTTTAAATTTTAGCCATTTTTATTGTATGGCGCATGTTTGACTTTACCAATTTAATTTATTAAGACATAGTTCTGTGTGTTTTAATCCCGACTCTACAGTGTTTCCGCCACTGTATCGCGCTAGAATATTTAGGGGATTACAGTTGGTATCAGAGCATCACTGCTCCCGACGCTTACACACCTGAAATTAGGGAAAAATACCAGTAAATTATTTAAACAGTAAATAAGGATATTATTAGAAATGGGTAGAAACAGATAAGGACTTAACTGTTAAGATTGTCTGTTCCTGAACTCGATGATTAGCATTGATTTTATGTTGTTATTTGTGAACTTCAAGATGGCCGGAAGAGGTAACCGAAACAACAACAACAACCGCGACAACAACAACAACAATGATCAAGGAGGTATCGAAGCTCTGGCTGACACGCTACGCAATATAGCGCAGGCTATGAACGAGATGAACAACCGGAACCAGCAGAGGCCCTTCAACTTCTCTCACGCTGCTGAAGGAATGACTAAAAGCAGATTGGACTATTATGACGGTTCCGTGGACCCTGAAGTCATGAACCGTTGGTTTCGAGTGATGGAAAGACAGTTTGGAATTTACTCCGCCCCCGAGGATCAGAAGGTGGGCCTAGCTGTGTTGTACTTGTCAGACGATGCAGACAGATGGTGGAGCCAAGTTGGCCCGACTGCTCTTCAGACTCCAGGATTCAACTGGACTCAGTTCAAGGCTCTCTTAGAGCAGAGATTTTATCCCGAGGAGCTGAGGCGTTAGAGGATGACTGAATTCAACACTCTTAGCCAGAATACCATGTCAGTTGAAGCTTACACCACTCGGTTTCACTTTCTGGCGAATTATGCTGGAGATCTGTTACCCAATGAGAATTCCCGAGCTTTCTTTTATCGAGGAGGACTTCGAGCCGATATCACTCTCAACATGCCCCGGAGTCTCTCAACTGTTAATGAGCTTTATAATGCCGCGCTATACGCGGAATCTTCGATTGAGCGGGTGAAATCTATGAACCCATCATCTGGTTATAAAAGACCTTTCACCCATTCGGGGAATAACTCTTCATCTTCTTCTAAGAAGTTCAACTCTGGAGGTCTGGATTACTTTTCCTTTCTCTTCTTCTTCTACTTTCTTTCCTCTAAATTTCTGACTCTACTGTATGCTATTACAGGTAGTGGTTTCAAGAAAAACAATTTCAACTCGAAGCCCAACAACAAGAAGGATTCTAACTGTTTCAAATGCAAGAAGGCCTATCATCCGGGTTTGACTTGTGAGGGTAACCCTATTACCTGTTTCCACTGTGGGGAAGTGGGACATCGTTCTACCTACTGCCCAAAGAAAGCAACAACCAATACCGCTACTGCAGCTGGCGCTGTCTCTACTTCTGCTCCTCGTAAGGGACGCATCTTTGTGATGAGCCGTGCCGACGCTGAGGCTAATCCTAATGTGGTTACGGGTATGTTTCTGATTTCTGGTGTTAGTGCTTATATATTATTTGATACCGGCGCTTCCACGTCTGTAATATCTTCTACTCTGGCTCCAAAACTACCCTTAACCCCCTGTCTAGCTGAGCCTATAGCTATTTCCCTTCCTTCTGGTGAAGTCGTTGACTGTTCTAAAGCTTATCAGAATGTACCTATTCTCTTTGCCGGTACTATTCTTCCTTCTACTCTCCTTGAGTTCCCTCTCGCTGAGTTCGACGTTATTTTGGGAATGGACTGGTTAGCTCAGTATGATGCAAGATTTCAGTGTCGAGATCAGAAGATTTCTCTGAAGACCCCCGAAGGTGTTCGAGTGACTTACCGTGGTGGTCGAAGACAGAAGGGTATCAAGATTATTTCTGCCATGAAGGCTATCAGAATGCAGAGAAAAGGTTGCCAAGCATTTCTATGTACGGTGACTGTAACTGCTGAACTCCCCAAGCTCGAAGAGGTGCGCATAGCGTGTGATTATGCAGATGTATTTCCTGAGGAGTTACCAGGTATTCCACCCGAACGAGATGTGGAATTCACTATTGAACTCGTGCCTGGTACAGGCCCAATCGCCAAAGCACCTTACAGAATGGCTTCTGCTGAGTTGCAAGAGCTACGCAAGCAATTGGATGAAATGATTGAGAAAGATTTCATTCGTCCAAGTTCTTCCCCTTGGGGCGCTCCTGTACTTTTTGTGAAGAAGAAAGATGGTTCAATGCGCCTGTGTATTGATTATCGTGATCTCAACAAGGTTACGATCAAGAACAAATATCCCCTGCCCAGAATTGATGATCTCTTTGATCAACTTAAGGATGCTTCCGTATTTTCCAAGATCGATCTAAGGTCTGGATATCACCAAATTCCCGTCCGTGAATCAGACATTCCTAAGACGGCTTTCAGTTCGAGGTATGGACATTATGAATTCAAAGTCATGCCTTTTGGATTAACCAATGCTCCTGCTGTTTTTATGGATCAGATGAACAGAACTTTCAGGGAGTATTTGGATCAGTGTGTTGTTGTCTTTATTGATGACATCCTGATTTATTCCAAGTCAGAGGTGGAACATGCAGAACATCTTAAGGTTATTCTTGGCATCCTACGAGATCAGAAGTGGTATGCTAAGTTTTCCAAGTGTGAGTTCTGGCTTTCCGAGGTAGCTTTTCTGGGTCATGTTATCACAAAGGAAGGTATTAAGGTTGACCCTGCTAAGATTTCAGCTATCGAGAGCTGGGCAAGTCCCAAAGATGTTGGCGAGATCCGAAGTTTCCTAGGTCTTGCCGGCTATTATCGAAGATTTGTGCAAGACTTTTCTAAGTTAGCACGACCTATGACTCAATTACTCAAGAAAGAGAATAAGTTTCTGTGAAGTCAAGCTTGCGAAGATGCTTTTTCTGAGCTCAAGAGAAAGCTCACCTCTGCTCCTATCCTGACCCTACCTGAAGAAGGCGTTGGTTTTGATGTGTACTGTGACGCTTCTAAGAATGGTTTGGGTTGTGTCCTTATGCAGAACGGTAAGGTGATCGCTTATGCCTCTAGACAGTTGAAAATTCATGAGGTGAATTACCCTACCCACGACTTGGAGTTAGCAGCTGTGGTGCATGCCTTGAAGATTTGGAGGCATTATTTGTACGGAGTAAGATGCAAGGTTCACACTGACCATAAGAGTCTGCGATATCTCTTCACGCAGAAAGATCTGAATGCGAGACAGAGACGCTGGATCGAGTTAGTGAATGACTATGACCTTGAATTGGTGTATTGTGAGGGAAAGGCTAACGTGGTTGCTGATGCCCTTAGCAGAAAGATCCTTCATTCCTTGTCTCCGTGTTCTGGCTTGCCTGAGAAGTTGTCCCGAGATTTTGCCAAGATGTCTATTGATGTTGTGGATGAAGATTATGATGGTCGCCTGTATGCCCTTGTTGCTGAGCCAACTCTTTTCCGTGAGATTCGTGAGAAGCAGTTGGATGACCCTTTTGTGGCTGGCATCCGAGAAAAGATGAATCTTGGTAAGGCTCTAGATTTTTCTGTGGATTCCAGTGGAGCACTGAAATTTAAGAACCGCTGGGTTGTCCCTGGTGATGCTGAGGTGAGAAAGCAAGTTCTAATCGAAGCACATAAGACGAGGTACTCTATTCATCCTGGTGGTGACAAGATGTATCGGGATTTGAAGCTCCATTTCTGGTGGCCTCATATGAGAGAGGACATTGCAGAGTTTGTAAGTAAGTGCTTGACTTGTCAGCAGGTGAAGTTCGAGCACAAGAAGCCTGGAGGTTTGCTACAACCACTCCCTGTTCCAGAGTGGAAATGGCAGTGCATATCGATGGATTTTGTGATGGCTTTACCTAGGACCGTGAATGGTAGAAACGGTATTTGGGTTATTGTGGACCGCTTGACCAAGTGTGCACGATTCGTCCCAATTCGCGATACTTGGAGTTTGGAGAAGCTCGCAGAAGTGTATATTGCCGAGATCGTCCGTCATCACGGTGTACCGCTCGAGATTGTTTCGGATCGAGACCCGAGGTTCTGCTCTAAATTTTGGAAGGCTTTGCAAGATGCTTTGGGAAGCAAGTTATTGATGAGTACCGCTTTCCATGCTGCTACAGATGGGCAGTCCGAGAGAACAATCCAAACTTTGGAGGATATGTTGCGGGCTTGTGCCTTGGATTTCCAAGAGAGTTGGATCCGACATCTTCCATTGGTAGAGTTTTCCTATAACAACAGCTACCATGCCTCTATTAAGATGTCCCCGTTTGAAGCACTTTATGGTCGAAAGTGCCGTAGTCCCGTCTGTTGGGATGTTCCCGGTGAAGTAAAGATTTTGGGCCCGGATTTGTTGGCTCAGACTATTGACGTTGTGAATGTGGTCCGATCTAGGATGAAGTCTGCCCAGGATCGGCAGAAGTCGTATGCTGATGTTCGTCGCCGACCTTTGGAGTTTTCGGTTGGTGATATGGTGTTCCTGAAGGTATCACCTATGAAAGGGGTGAAACGGTTTGGGATTAAGGGCAAGCTCAGCCCTAAGTTCGTTGGTCCATACCCTGTGATCGAGAGAGTGGGCGAAGTTGCTTATAAACTGGAATTGCCTGCATCCATGGGTAAGGTTCACGATGTATTTCATGTTTCTCAGTTAAGGAAATATGTTAGTGATCCCGAGCACGTGTTGGAGCCCGAGATTGTGGATCTCGAGCCGGATTTGACTTATGAAGAAAGGCCGGTGAAGATTACTGATCGCCGCGAGAAGCGTTTAAGGAACAAAGTTGTACCTCTGGTGAAGGTTTTGTGGCGCTGTAATCGGTTTGAGGAAGAAACATGGGAAACCGAGTCTTCGATGCGAGCTAAGCATCCTCAACTCTTCGAGTAAGGTAAACCTCGATTTCCTATCTGCTTATTCTTAGTTTCGAGGACGAAACTTTCTTTTAGTGGGGAGGATTGTAACACCCGCTATTTTTCCTAAGCATTTATTCTTTCTGTTAGGACTTCGTCTTAACTCTGTCACTTTTGGCCTCATATTTTTTCATTTTACTAAGCTTTATTTTAATTTTTGAGTTTAATAATTTCTATTTTTAATTTTAAAGATTTAAAATTCTTTTAAATCCATTTATTTGGTTTCTTCGTAAACTAAGTAATTTTTCCGCGAGGAATTCTATTTCTCTCCGAATTGACATTTTTAAGCTTGGATTTAAGTTATTCCTTTTTCCTAAAAATGTTTGAATACGTTTATGGAATATTTTCTACTAAGATATATTTTAGTTACTAAAAACAAGCCATTTATGATTTTATTACGAAGCTTCGCGAATAATTATTTTCTTACGCGAGGTTTACTCGAATTACTTTGAAATGCCTTTAACTATTTTACGATTATACTTTTTGTCAACTTATAAATTATTTGAGACTGTTTTCTCATATTTTGGACCGACTAAGCTCTTGGTCACAAGTTTTATTACATTTTATTTAAACGTTTCATTTTATCACATTAAAACGTAATCATAAGATAAATCATTTTCATTCATTGTAGCATTTATGTCAAAACTTTTCTTACTCCCTCTCTTATCCTTTTGGCCGGCCAACTATAGGTCTAGATACATTTTGGATTCTTCATTTTGAAGCCTTAATTCATTCTTACTCCTTTAAGTGTAGTAACCTCCATCTCCTCCTTTACTCTACATTCATTTTTGCATTAACAAAAATATTCATCACTTCTTTTTTCTCTCTTTTGGCCGGGTACTTCTTACCCTGCTTAGGCTGATTTTTGCTCCATTTCAAGTCCCAATCGCATCATTTTTATCGTCATAATAATCCTCTTTCCGATTCCTTCGTTAAGGTATTAATCGACGTCATTTTCGATCAATTTTTACCTTGTTTTTTTATTAGTTTTCTCATGGTATTTTTCTGCCATGATTTACGTGTTTGGTAGGATTTTTGGACGATCCCGAAGCCGACGAATATATCGTTGATTCAGACTTGGAGTAGAGGTAACGTCGATGTTACTCGGTATTTCAAGATTTTAATTGAGTATTTGCATGTATATATTTTTATATTTTATTTTGGCAATATATGTATGTCACGAATTCTGGAAAAATTTTTAAAGTTGAAATTTTGCATGTTTCGATATTTTTATCGCTTTTACGAGATTAACGATTAAATTGTTATATTAATTTGTAAAATCGTAATAATCGGCCTAAACATGTAATATATGTTTATATTCTGAAAAAAATGTTGTTTTTGATGATTTTTAGTAATTTAGTATTTTTCTGATATTTTTGATATCGATTATTGAATTATTATCGTTTTCGAACAAAAATGATTAAAAACCGATTTTTAGTTCTAGTACTTAAACATTTTATTTTAATCTGATTTTTGACGTGGTGAAACTTTCTGGTGAAATAGAATTTTCTGATTTGTTTCATAATTTTTCGGAATTGTTAAGTGGATGAATTAATTAATCACTTTAAATCATCGTTTATCGTTAAAACCGTGTTTGTTGTTTAAATTCTCGATTTCTGGTCTTTAGTTTAAATCTGGAAAAAATTATGATTCTGATGATTTCATATTAAAATGTATTATTATGATTTTTAGTGCCTTAATAAAATGTTAGGAACGATAGGTTTATTAATAAAATCGTTAATTGCGAAAACGGGTTTAAATGACGGTTTTGTTGAAATTTGTTGAATCTGGATTTTGGAAAAATCTGGAAAATTTATATTATGTGAAATCAGGATTTTAAAAGTGTAATAATAATTTTTGGATATTAATACTTAAATCGTTTTGTAATTACTATTTTTATTAATCGTTATTGTCGAGATTGGACGATTAACGAGAAAACGCTTTAAAAACCGAGTTTTTAGAATTCTGGAAATTTTCTTTTCTGGACAGAATGTCCGTAAATATAATTTAACTATTTTACGTAATTTTTGTACTATTTATTATAGTCTTTAATTAATAAATATTGATTTCGGACAAGTTGTGATTTATCGCTAAATTGCTTCGTCTTACCTAAAAGAATTATTTTTCCAGCAATTTTGAAAGTATTTAAATCTGAAACTTTAGGAGTTAAATCATCCCTTAACATACTCTAAATATATTTGTTGGGTTGGTTAAATAAAGACGTTCAAATATTTAATTTGATGTTTGCCGTAAAATCCTATTTATAATTTTATCGTCGAAACTAATAATAATTAGGGAATTTTAGCTTTATAACTTTTGAAAACACCCTAATTAGTAATATTAAAATATTTAAGATGTTTCTAATCATTTTATAACACTTATACGATATTTTAATAATTTCATAAAATCAAATGTTCTTACTTTAATAATTAATATCGTTAAGGCCGAAAGTATTAGTTTTATAAATCTATATCGTTTACTAAAAATGTGGTATTAGTATGAACTAATATTTTCACTACTTTGATATGATACTATTTTTAGTAAAGTTTCTAAAAATAGAAGTTTCCTAAAATAGAAAGTTTCCTCTTTTAGAATATAAATGTTTACTTCTTTTATCCTCATATTGTTTATGATGAATACATCTTTTAAATATCGATAATGGTTTGCTTTGGAGTTATGGAATAAGGACAAGTGTGGGTTTAGAGTAATATAGTCTGGGATGTACGTTTTGCCATCAACTGTAAGGCTGGTGTGTCTTTATGGGGCGCATTGGTTGTTGAACTGAGCATGGTTTGTGTTCAGGAGAGTGTATATTTACCTTAAACTTAGATATCGCATCGTATAAGTCGCGTCGGGTTGAACTGGGTATGGTTTGTATCCAGGAGGGGTGTACATTACTTAAGCCAGGACCTCGCTGCACGCAGTCCTGTTATGGTTGAGTTGCCTAGTTAGAGACCAAAGTCTAATTTGTTTTGACTAAGTTCTCGAAACTAGTTTTTAGTATTATCCTAGTGAAAGTCTAGATTCTACATTAATCCTATCCATAACGCTATTTTGATTATTTTATTATTATCGATATAAATTGGTTTGCAGGTTGGCAAATATTTTTATGTTTCTTCGGCAACCCTTTTTAAATAATTGTTTTACGCTAAAGCTTATTTTATTATGCTGTTTTAATGTTTTCCATTTTTACTATTTTTCCTATATTAGTAATTACTGTTTTAAAATCCTGTTATACGGCTGGGAGAACGTTGACGTTGCTCCCCACTGATTGTGGCTGTTATGTTTTAACATGGCACGTATATGTGTTTATTTTCCGGTGGGTGTGGGCTATCGAGCAGTCTTGGATCCTTCTGATTTTTTTTATAATCATGTCTTAAGGATTGTTTAACCTCTTTATGGATTGTTTTAAATTTTAGCCATTTTTATTGTATGGCGCATGTTTGACTTTACCAATTTAATTTATTAAGACATAGTTCTGTGTGTTTTAATCCCGACTCTACAGTGTTTCCGCCACTGTATCGCGCTAGAATATTTAGGGGATTACAGGATTGTTCTCTGGCAATGGTACATATATCGCAATATGCTTAGAGGGTCGATAACTGTACGTGGTTTAAGTGTGTCGTATTGTGCATGTTATTCAAAATACCTGGATATATACTTGTGTTCCGTTTGGAAGATTATTATGTGTTTCCTTCTCGATATAATGTCTTAACTGCCTTTGCGTTTCTTAATGAAGATGTATAGTAAGAAGTATAATGGTTTGTAATGTGTTTATGAAGTGTGTCATATTGCGAATAAAGTACGAGTTAATGAGCCTAATAGTCGAAGAATATAAGAATACTTGAGACCCATTTCGAGTTGATGTGATTTACTTGCATTATTCGATCTGCGTGGTGTCCTTATTGGTCCTCATTCTTCTCTCGTAATGGCGTAAATGAACTTATCTATTAATCGATTCTTGAAAGCATATGTGGTACCTGAAATTATGTCTAACAGTTTGTATTATAGGGAGAAACATGTATATATGAATGCGTCGTTTCTATTTCGATCACCTTGATTAATACACTGACAAGATAAAGTGTTAAATCGAAATCTGTTTATTACTTGAATTTGAGTATAACGTATTATTAAAATGATATATCTGTGGTGTCGTATTCATTAATGTAAATTTCTGTCAGAGATACTTGGATATTTGTGTTTCGTTCCGAGTTTATATGCTTCCCTGTCAATGTCATAGGTGCCAAGCTATACCTTGTTGTTGATTTCTATTCTTAATTGTTTAAATGAGTATTTATAAGAACCTACGTTGAGTTAATTAGATACACATTTGCATCACTTCATCTAACCTGAAAAAATGTGTTTACTAAGTTCTATTTCGATGGCCTAAACAAACATGCGTGCTAACCATGTCGAGATAATGCCAGAACAGCTTAAAACACCTTCGTTAGTAGGAATGATGTGTTACTGAATTGTTTCACCTGTTTCCAATGTCTCTTCCATAAAAATTTGAAAAGAGACTCATATTTATTTTAAGTCTAGCTCTTCACTACAAAATTTCGGTATATAAACTCAAGTACTTCAACCTATATGCTAGTGATCACGTTTCCATCACACACCCTACTTAGAGATTAAATTATCATTGGGAATTTTTACCGAGATCACCTTGAGAAGTTTGGATAATGTTGGAACTTGGTTTGCTCGAAAATATGATTTGAATAACTCGTTTTAGCAATCGAAACTTTTTCAAAGTAAAAATTTCTCAATTCAGGAAAATGATTCTGCAAATCATTGTTATGTTTGGAATTTGAAAATGGTTTTAACTGGAAAGTTGTATAGGACTGTCTTGAGAGTCTAAGACCACTAGTTTCACATTGTTTTGAGTTATAATGATTTAATTACGATTGTTCTATCATGACGGCAATGTTCTGAAAGCGTGTATAATAAGTCCATTGAATGGTCATTGTTTCGTCTAGTGAATGCACTAATTTGATAATGTCTACCTTATCGTATAATGCACTTGAGTTAGACTTATATATTAATGATGATTTCAGAATAAATTTGTCTATGAGAGGTCATACTTGTTCATGTTGCATAATTGCCTTAACGTGAATCTTATGGATCAAATGTGTTGTTGTCTAACAAATCTGTTATGGTCATGAGTCGCTTATGTGATAAAGAACATCAACATGTATCCAATACATGTGGTAATTTCCATAAGAAGTTGGGAAAGGTCGAGTAGTTAAACTACGAACCGAGTACGTTGGTTGCATCTATGTAATAATCAAAACGTCATCTTTCAGATTTGGTCGTAATAGACGTAAATTGGACATGTTTTGAAAACCATTCAAATGTTATTCTTAATTACTCATGGATATCTGTGATGAGTTTGTCTTAATTATCAGTTAATGAGTAACATATGCTGAGATGAATAATGATGTCTATGGGATGAGTGTTAGTCCTATGTCATATGCTAGTGTCTAAATGTAAAACTTATGTGAACCTAAGACATAATACTACCTGATTAATTACTGCAGTCTGGATAAACATATGTCATCTGTCATTTGTTTCAAATTTTGAAATTATTCACGTGGTCATCTAAAAGTGTTCAATTGTCTTACTATTACTTGCCTAAATGATTACCCTCAAGTATGTATACATGTGAGTTTGAATCCATTAAAGATGCAACCGTGTCAACGTATTAGAATCATATGTAGATTGGGAGTACGTGTCTTAATGATTGAAACGAGTAGTGCGACATAGTAAAGAGGCGTCATGAGGATATGTTGCCGTTTAAGTTGTAAGAAAGTCGTAATAATGGTAATTAATGAGTCTAATTGTATAAATAAGCGCAAGGGAATGATAACAGATATGGTGGTGGTACAAGAATCTAGATTAATGAACAGTGAAGGGTCAAAGAAATACATGATGAAGCAGTAGTAACAAAAATGAAAGGAGACATACGTGCTTTCATGTCTGAATACTCCGAATCACAAAGTCCAGTCAGACTAACTATATTATGTGCATTGAACTTTGTGTCACCAAGTTTTTAAGTCTGGGGATGGCATCAATTGAAATAGTTAGGGGTCCAAGGTTTATCTGTTAATGCGTTGTGTCATAACTTATGGTCTGAGGTCAACAAGTCGGGTTATAGTACGAGGAACTAACATCACGATCACAAGTTTATGCAAGTAAAGTGACATGTCACTAGGCACCAGGTTGAGTGTTAATAAAACCGTCTTTGTATGGAATAATCGTCTTACTTGGGTGACAGTAATGGTGTCCATGCATGTAAGTATGTCTTGGGAGGAGGGTTCCCACAAGTCTGTAAATTACAAGTGCATCAGCTGTTGTCTGCCAGCATGTGAAATGAGTTATGACAAGTATAATGATGTTAAACACTGTGGTACTAATAAGTGGTCTGTTTTCATAAATTATGTGATATATGAGAATGAGTATACAAGTAGTCTGTTAGTACCTAGGTTGAATCATGAGAACCGTCTAAGTAATGATGCATGATGTGGTTAGTAACATGAGGACTTCTGTCGTGAAAGGTGGATGAATACGAGGATGAAAACCCCTCGCGATTAGTTGATGGGTGAGTAAGTTGGAAATTTAGATGAAATAAGAACAAATTGTTGTGTTAGTCATGAAGCCACAATAATAGAGGTCTTGAAATATTCATGAGCTGTTATGTGTGTGAGGAATGTATTGGGAATCGTTGTGATGGAACACGTGAATTGATTATGAATACTACTAACTTACTCACCCATGCTCAAGGCTTATAAATATATTCGTTTGAAAAGTTTGTAGTGGTGTCCTATGATAATTGAATAACATGTTATATGATAAGATCGTAAGTGAACTCGTTAGCGTCAAAACACTGTCGTAATATAACAGATGTGTTGGATAGAGTGAGACTGTGATAAATGAACTTCGGGACGAAGTTCCTTATATGGAGGGTAGGATGTCATACCCCGTTGTACCCGTTGTTACCTATCATATGCGTGCTTAATGATCGTGCCAGTCGCCACATAATATGTTGGAATACTTGTCGTTAGTCATATAATGTCCGCCTTTTACTAGAGGTGTCGTTATTTTTATTGTTATTGTTATTGTTGTTGTTGTTGTTGCTGTCATTGTCGTTGTCGTCTTCGTCTTGTTGTAGTGGTCGTTTTGATGTTTGCTTAGTGGTTGTATCAAGTCACTGCGTGATAAGTTGGATCAATTGTCATTAGCTTTAAGTGCGCGATATCGTTAATAAATAGTAAGTGAGACATATACACCAGTTAGTCATGTGATGAGTCAGGTGAGATAGTCGAACAGTTTAAATCATACGAAGCGTCAGTTAGTTGAGAGATGTTTTTGGGTGGATCATGAACTTCGGAACGAAGTTCCTTAAAATAAGGGTAGATTGTAATAACCCATCCCAATTATTCACAAACGTTACTCAAGTTAGTTTGGGTGATTACTTGATTGGTTAGGATGGTATAGTTAGTCGTTCCGTATCGAGAGGTGAACTTCGGGACGAAGTTCTTATAAGGAGGGTAGATTGTAATACCCGTAATTTATGTAGAACTCATACCCGATACAAGTCAAGTCAAACTCGAACAATTAATTTTAACCCCGAGCAATTAAGACAAATGACCTACATAGCATGGGCCTTGTCTACGCATAATACTTTATAATAATTCTTTATAATACTAATACAATCCTAATAGCCCATTAGACCACTAATACAAGTAATATCATAATACTAACAAAACCTTATAACCCATTATAACATATAAACCCACCTGCAGCCCTAAAACACGTACACACCCTCATAAAGTCATAAACCTTACGCCTCCCTGCAACTCTCGCGAACCTTACCCGTATTCAGCCGCACATCTCAAGAAGAATGAAAAAGAGAGCTCTAGGAGTCAATTCGGGCCATCGATCAAACCTTGCACTCAACCGTAAGTATGTCTACGTTGTATTTTCGTCTCACCGTCGTTAGTTGGTACTTCGATATCATTTTGGAAGGATCACGACCAGATACAGATGTGTCGGTGTTAGGGCGGTGTCGTGCGTGGTGGTCAAGGTCGTAGGTGTTGGCGGCGTCGTGTGTTGTCATGCGTCATGGCCGTCCTCGGGTGTTGTTGCCATTGTAGTTCTGGTTATTAGTGCTGCGTGGTGTATTCGGCAATACGATTGCGAGGTTGTTGTGTCATAACACGGTTGTTATTGTCGGTGTAAGTAGCGGGAGTTGGGTTGGTAATTGATGTTGCGTGTTGTGGATATTGACGGGTCTCATTTTATGGTTTAATTAGTTTGGGTCATTTCATTTTATAGTTTAATAGTTTGGGTCAGTTTCGTGTTATAATTTAATTAGTTAGCTCGTGTTCGTTTCATGTTATAGTTTAGTTAAGGCGGTATGTTCATCATATAATCTATCTAGTTAGGTCGGTATCAGATATGTTATAATTTAATTATGTTAGGTTCGTTATTAACTTAAGTATATAATATTTTATTAGGATCGGATTCTGTAGAATTTCCGTGGTGATTTGTACTACCGACGTGGTGGTAACTTGCTGACTAGGTAAGGTTTTCCTTACTTAGAATATGTTAAATATTATTATGCATCTATGAGTTACGAGTACGAAGTGATATCATGCTAATGAGAATAATGTTGAATAATGATGGGAGAATGATTGATGAATATTTATATATTGAAGTTGGTGAGGCTAGCTTTAGACCTAGCCGGGGCCCTTGATCACGGTCCCCTCCCCAATTTCTCCTCGCGGGTTGTTGAACCTGTGGGGGGTGTGCACACTCGGAATGAAAGGGCCTGCCAGAAGAGTTGAGATGAGATTATTGATATGGTACCATGATGGTACTGAATGTTGGGATGAGATTATTTAGTGGTACCGTGATGGTGCCGAGAATGTGGAGATGATATTATTGATTGGTACCAATGATGGTACTCAGACGGTTGATACTGGATGTGTTATATTATGTAACTAAGTTATGATATTAGCATGTTCTAACCGTATTCTCTGTCTATATTGTCACCCTATTTTATTAGGGGCCTGTGATGACCCGATTGATATTTCCGATCAATTGGGGAGCAGTCAATAATGCAGGTTATGTATATTGTGATGTGTTTGGATGCGGGGATGCTTGTACGAGATTGGGGTGAACGCGATAATGATCCTGGTCGTAGCACGTGTTAATGCGTAGGCATTCCTGTTTATATAGATTGTATAGCTTCCGTTGTGTAACTAGAATTGTATTAGTTAAAGGGTTGTAATGTTTAAATCATATGGCTGGTTTGGCATTCCATGTTGTATTGTAATGAGATACTACCTCGGGAAACCGAGATAGTGACACCTTTATTTATTCGGTAATGCCTTGATAAGGCTCTTGGGTAAATGGGGGTGTTACAGCACCCTTGATGAAATAAATTGTTCAAGGGCGTCAGTCTCCACTCGAGCGGTCGTCTTTGGGATGCCTGTAACACCTTGGACGAAACAAAGCGAAATAAAATGTTCGAGGGCGTCTGTCTCCACTCGAACACTTGTCTTTGAGATGCCTCTGACCCCTAGGACAAAACAAAACAAGATAAACTACTCGAGGGTGTCAGTCTTCACTCGAGTAGCTGTCTTTCGGGATGCCTCTGACCCCTAGGACAAAACAAAATGAGATAAACTATTCGAGGGTGTCAGTCTCCACTCGAATTGCTATCTTTCGGGATGCCTCTGACCCTTAGGACAAAACAAGATGAGATAAACTATTCGAGGGCGTCAGTCTCCACTCGAATAGCTGTCTTTCGGGATGCCTCTGTCCCCTAGGACAAAATAAGATGAGATAAACTATTCGAGGGCGTCAGTCTCCACTCGAATAGCTGTCTTTCGGGATGCCTCTGACCCCAGGACAAAACAATATAGAATGCTCGAGGGCGTCAGTCTCCACTCGAACACTTCTCTTTGGGATGCCTCTGACTCCTAGGACAATATAAACCATTCGAGGGCGTCAGTCTCCACTCGAATGAAAAATGCTGTGGAGGTATCATACTCCTTCGAGGGCGTTGGTATCCACTCGAATTAAAATTGTTGTGGAGGTTTCAGACTCCTTCGAGGGCGTTGGTATCCACTCGAATTAAAATTGTTGTGGAGGTTTCAGACTCCTTCGAGGGCGTTGGTATCCACTCGAATTAAAATTGTTGTGGAGGTTTCAGAGTCCTTCGAGGGCGTTGGTATCCACTCGAATTAAAATTGCTGTGGAGGTTTCAAACTCCTTCGAGGGCGTTGGTATCCACTCGAATTAAAATTGTTGTGGAGGTTTCAGACTCCTTCGAGGGCGTTGGTATTCACTCAAATTAAAATTGTTGTGGAGGTTTCAGACTCCTTCGAGGGCGTTGGTATCAACTCGAATTAAAATTGTTGTGGAGGTTTCAGACTCCTTCGAGGGCGTTGGTATCCACTCGAATTAAAATTGCTGTGGAGGTTTCAAACTCCTTCGAGGGCGTTGGTATCCACTCGAATTAAAATTGTTGTATGTTTATTTGGTTTAGTTAAGTATTTTTGTTTTGCGGGTTTGTCTTGTTTTGTTTGGGTTTGCTTTTGCTTTGTTTTGGTTTGTTATGCATTTGAGATTTGTTCAGAATTTGCTTTGATTGGTTCAGTTTAGGTTGCTTTATTACGTGTTCGGGTGCATCGTTTACGTCAAGTGCGACTCTTATGCTTGTTTCATTATTGAGTGTGCTTTATAGATGTCGATTAGTAATTGTTCTGTTATTGTTATTTTGCTTGTCTTAATAGGTGCGTGCTTCGTGTATATCGAATGTTAAGCCTTGTTTGTTTTGTTTTAGTCTGTGCTGGGCTATTCGGACGCGCGTCCATCTTCGCCCCATTCTTTAGGCGCCTAGCCCCCAGCGGTCCAGGATCCGGGCGCGTCACCTGAGGAGGTCGGGCTCTCGTGGATCGGGTCTGCTTAAGTAAACAAAGTTGGGGGCGATCGTTCATTCGATCCAAAATTCGACGCATTGCCCCTTTCGCCCCTAAATCAATTTCTCGATTTCTCTACGTGATTTCCGTCTCGATTTCCTTCATACGCGAGAATGTCGACTCCAGGTGAGTGTTCTTTACGTGTTTATTGTCGGTTTTGCTTAATTTGGTTGATTGTGAGTTTGTTTTGTTGAAACCCTAGAAAATCGATTTGGATGTTTTTAATTTACTAAGTTTCGATGCTTGTGCTTAATCCCATTGTTAAATTAGGGTCGATTAGAGCTTGTTAGAGTAGTTATAAGCTTGATAGGGGGTTTCGAGGTACGACAATGACTCCCTATAGTGATAGGCTCGAGATGCTTATGGTTAGAGACCGTTTTGCCGGATATTCCCGCAATTGTTTCGCGTAGTCTTGTTCAATTAGTTTTTCCGAGGATCTGGGTAGCTCCCTTGTCGATTTCTATGGGCCAGGGTGGCCCCTAGGGCTTTCTGTGAGGTTTTGTGTGTCTTAAGATGGACCAAAAGGTGTCGTAACGATGCCGGATTTTCCCGAAACCACTTCCATCGTGACCGGGAACGAAAATGGGTGTTAGCAGCCTTTTCGGATTTTTAATATCCTTATCCAAAATTTTGACCTGTTTAAGCTGCTTTAGCCTGACCTGAGGCATGGGTTTTTCGTGTTTTGTTTGACTTTATAGTTAGAGGTAACACCGAGCGTCTCGAGGGAGCTCCTTCGGTGGGCACTAGTGGCGAGGCCGCTGGGACGAGTTCACAGACTCCCCGTGGGATTCGCAGGAGGCAACAGAGTATCTCATCTCAGCGTCATGATCCAGAGGCCATAAACGAGGCCGATTTTGATAGGGTGAGGAAGCGCAGGCTTCCCGAGACAGTTGCTAGGAGAGCCAACGTTCCGGTTCCTGTACCGGAGAATGAGGAGATTGGCTACGAAGATCCCGAGTGGGCTCGGGACTGGGATGGTCATCAGTTGCTGTTTCATCTTGACCTACACGTCTCACACCGCATCGTGCATGTTCTGGTGAGTGTCCTATTTGTGTTTATTAGTTATGTCTTGGGTTTTGGCTCGGGTTCGGTTAGATTTGTTTCGTTTATACTCGCATTGTCTTGGTTTGCAGCCCCCAGGTCCGATGAGGACTTTCTCGGGCTTTACTACACGTCTCGAGATTTACTCTCAGAAGTTGACCCCCGCGGTAAAGGGGATTATCGTGAGGACTGCTCTAGGTCTCGTGGTAGAGCAGTGGGTCCGGTTGGTGGGTTGCAAGACTAAGTGCAACCTCATGGTGATTAGAGCGATGGTAGATCGCTTTCATGATACTACCTCAACCTTCCATATGGCCTTTGGGGAGGTCGGGATGACCCTAGAGGATTTCGGGATGATTACGGTTTGCCCTGGGGTGCAGATAGGATTAGGTGGGTTGCCGAGGGCCCTAGGCTAGATAGTGATGAGGTGCGGGGCCTTATCGGGGATTGTTTGGAGCGTGACGCATATAGTGCGCCTCATGCTTTGGTGAGCTCGTACATCACCGATCACTTCGAGCGGGTGGCGATGTTAGAGGGTCGAGAACTCAACACGCCGGAGCAGGATGCCCGGTGGTGGTTGTGGTACTTCCTAGGGTTGACCCACTTCTCGGATAAAGGCGAGAGGTTTAGTACTAGGATTTTGCCTCTCCTATCTGACCTAGCTCAGCTAGGACGTTTTGATTGGGTAACCGCAACTTTCGCGGAGATGACTCGCTGTCTGCAAGTCATGGTGAGGCCGCTGGAGATAGGGTCGACCCCATCATGGGTTCGGGCCTAATACTGGAGGTTAGTTGCTATTCTCACTTTGTGTTTTAGGTTCTGCTTATCTTGGCTTAGTTTTGCTAAGGTGTTTTGGAATTTTGCAGGCTTGGATCTATTCCTACTTTCCTTGTTTGGCACCTAAAACAGTGCAGGTTCATCCGAAGAGATTCCCGGCGGGGATTGAATGGAGGCTTGCTCAGCCTAAGAGTACAATCAGCCACTATCCGTCGGAGCACGTGCTGGTTAACCAGTTACGCCTCGAGGATGTAAGTTTCTCTTTATAGCCTATTTTTCCTAATAGCCCCCAAGATTTAGGATTTATTGAGATGTTGGTTTTGTTTGTGTAGTTTGTGGCCCGCCCTTGGGCCGATTATGAGGGCGTGCCTGGGTATGTGGTCGCGAAGCTGAGGCCTCAGAGTTATAGGAGGATGCTCCTTCTTGCGTTGTTTCGCCCGATTTGGTATCTGGGTGAGCGGTTGGTGCGTCAGTGTTTGTATGACGATTTCAGGGTACCGGTTGATCCTCCCCGGACCATGTTCAGACCACCGACCACCGCAGAGGTCCTTTAGGGTAGGGATGGAGAAGGAGGCGATGCACTCCTGGTGCCTGGAGCCTCATATCTATCTCATGTCAGCCAACGGCTAGCTTGCCACCGCCTTGTGGTAGGGTTTTAATCTTTGATTCTAAGGTTTGTTTCATGGTTTAGTGCTTTCTTGCCCCTTGACCCGCCGATTTGTTGTTCCCTCAGCTGGCCGATCCGGCTGATGCTATTCAGCCCCCAGATTTTCCCCTGACGCTGCTTAGGGTGGATGCAGCCAGGATAGCTTTCACTGAGCCTCTCCCCCCGTGTTCGGCCGAGGAGATAGACGCTGGGATAGAGTGGCGTGACCGGGTATACCGGGTGAGTTTTGGCTTTCGCTTTATGTTTGGGTTCTAAGAGTTAGGATTGGTTCGTCTAACTTTCGCGGTTTCACCTTTTAGGTTTCATCAGCTTGCCATCAGCGGTTGTGGCAGGCCGCCAACCACTTCCGGGTCTATGCCTCGAGGGTATCCCGTGACACTTCGGGACCTCGATCGGTGAGTTTGCGTGACTAGGGTAGTTTTCTAGACTGCTTGTGTGTTTTTCTAATGTTCAGGTGTATTTGTAGGATGTCCCGGATATGGTGGCCTGGGGCAGCTGGAGACTCGGGTGACCGAGCTCGAGGCGGAGGTGGCTGAGGTGCGACAGCTCCTGTAATCCCGGACCGATGAGATTGCCCAGCTAAAGGAGCAGCTGGCTCGGTCTCAGGGTGAGACCTCCGCGCAGGGTGAGGCTAGGCATCGGATCGAGAGGGAGGCTGAGGCTGAGGCTGAGACTGAGGCTACGGGTCGAGCTACAGGTGCTACCGAGGAGGTTGGAAGAGCCCCCAAGACGGTTACCTTAGACATGCTGTCGGGGATGGATGGTAGCGAGTCTCCTCTTCTGGATCTGGAGGATTTAGGTTTGGATGACGACATTTGTGAGGTCGTAATTGCCATTGGCGCGACTTCTAGGGGTCCTCCCTAGCCTCGATTTGTGTATGGATTTGTGTGTTTTGTATATATTCTTGGGATTTTTAGTATTTTGAATTAGTTGGATTAGTCTTGTGATTTTGTTTGGTGAATTGTTTATCTAGGTTGACAAGTAATCGCTTTGCGTTCATTATTTATGATTCGATCTTAGTTTAGGATGTGTTGGAGTTGCATGGAGGTACGAAAACAGTTCTTTTCGGTTGTTTTGGAATGCGTTAGTTTGAGCCGAGAATCGGATCAGATAGTACGTCGATTAAAGTGTTTTGACTTGAGACGGGCGAGATGTAAAATATTTTATGTGTTCTGACCGAGTGTATTAGGAGATGAGTGCAGTTGTTTTGACATTCAAAACGAAGTCGAAGTTAAAATTCGGACAACTTTCGAAAAAAAAGTTAGACCACTTTTTGCATACTCATAACATAGCCTTATTAGGCTACAGACGTGACTTGACAATAACCGTTAAAAGGCTACAATACGCCTAGGTGGGGTAGCTTATCCCCCTAAAAAGAAAATGAAAAAGACGCCTAAGTCTCGTGTGTCCGACGGGTGAACTCGCGTTCCTGTGAGTTTTGCGTGGATATTTCGGTCTCCGGAGAGGGTTTCAGTGGCTTAGGGAGGTCGTTCTCGATGTCCGAGGTGTCATGTGGCAGTTTATGGTTATAATACGGGATCACCGTCTCTATTTTGGGTTGCTCTAGATGTTGTCTGCCTAGGGGTAGGCGCCTGGGCTGAGGCTCTCGGGTTCCGGGTCG
The DNA here is from genome assembly GCA_958450325.1 of Agrostemma githago. Taxonomy (NCBI): domain Eukaryota; kingdom Viridiplantae; phylum Streptophyta; class Magnoliopsida; order Caryophyllales; family Caryophyllaceae; genus Agrostemma; species Agrostemma githago. The sequence goes on along the minus strand of OY288241.1, from coordinate 30,684,216 downwards.
CCTGGGCTCGGGCGGCTGGAAACTTGGGCGCCTGGGCCTGGGCGGTCCGAGCCCTGTTTATGGAAATTTTTGTTGTTTCCTAATTGTTGTGGGATTAGGGCTATATATACGGGTTGTGGGTGCTCATTTTAGACATACTAGAATATCCATAGGGTCTGAAACATCCATACTTAGGATCATGTCAGGTTTCGGGAATCTCCTAACCGAGTGGGCGGGTTATTTTAAGAAATGCGACCCCGAGGTTTGTTCAAGTGGAGGTTTGTCAACGATCGTTGCGCTGAGTCGGGTCAAGATAAAAGATAACTTCTTATTGGCATGTTCTAAGTTTTGGGACTCAAAAGGCCATGTTTTTGCTTTCCCTGGGGGTAAGATTTGTCCTCTTCCCAAAGAGATAGATGCTATAGTTGGGTGGAGTTCAGTTCGGCCTTGCGTGCCTTTAGGGGATGATGCTTACGTGGAGCGGTTTTATCACTTTTTGGACCTTTCTTCATTGGAGGAGGCTAAAGGTTTCTTTGGGAGAGATGACATTAACCTAGAGTTGCTTTTTAGGACATTCTCGCAGGCTGGTTCCCATTATGTTTCGGCCTTAGCATGTAGGCGTGCTTTTAATATTGTGATGGCGTGTTATCATCTTTTCGAGGATGCGGGGTCGCGTGAAGGTTGGGGTAACCCTCGAGTTTTAGATGCGGTGATGGGAATGGAACATGGACGATCACCCTCTCTGCTTATTTTGGGTGAGCTTATTTTAGGTCTCGATGCTCGTGCCCGACTTCAGAAGACACTTTTTCGGGGTTCCAGGATCATTTTACAGGTGTTTTTGGTGTCATGTTTTCTTGTTGCTTGGCTTTTTTTTTTTTTTTTTTTTTTTTGTGTTTTTGGTGGTTGCTTTGGTTTGGAGGTGTGACGTTTTGGCGTGATTTGTGCAGGTTTGGTTACAGGAGCAGCTTGGTTTGGTCGACCCACCCCGGGGATTCAAGGGTTATAACTACAGGGGTTTCACGGGCCGGAAGACGGTGCAGGTATGGAGTAAAGGTCATACTAAAGGGGAGTGGTTTTCCTACTTGTCTAAAGGGCAGTTGGTCCTTAGGTGGTCTATCCCATGGTGGAATATCAGTGGGCGTGCCGGGTTTCCATTTTCGTCTTCAACCAAGGCTTTGTTGATACTATCCATGAGGGATTAGGTTTATATTTATCAGGGCGTGTTATCGGACCAAATGGGCGTCAAACCTCCCACTTCGGAGACTGATAAGAGTATTTCTAGTTCCGACTCATGGACAGAGGATTCGTTTAGGAAATTTAGGGTGTCTTAGGAACAGAAATTTTCACGTCCCATTGTTATTGAGAGCGTTCGGTCAACCGACATTACTTCCATCCGGGGGGGGGGGGGGGTTGTGAACACCCTTCAGGACAGAGCAACTTGAAAGTTAGGAAGACAACGCCATTAAGAGGCGAGGAGGTGACTCGAAGGACCGTCACTAAGTGCCTGACCAAAGACAGTGTTACCGATCCTAGTTCCGTCAGTTCATCTATGCGGGCCAAGACTAACGAGACCCATATTAAAAATGAAGGAAAGTGGGATTGGCTGGACTCGCCTTTGGCTAGGGCGGTAGAAGCTTGTGTTCAAAGAATCGATGATGTGGAAGACAAGCAGGGACACCCGAAAGGCAAGGGAAAGAAAAGGTTGGACCGGTAAAGTTCAGCCGTTTTGTACTATGTCTTATTAGTTGATATTATGTGGCGTATTTGATAAGTGTTGTTTGTAGTGCCTAATTTGCTGTGTTTTGGTCCCATTTCCTTGCGGGATTGCTCCTTGGGAGCGGTTCATGGGCTACTTATGCTTCCTCTAGCTCGTTTCAGGTTCCCGAGACCATTTGTGAAGAGTTGGAGTGATTCCGACTCAATACATACACTTTTCGGAGCCAACGAAGCGGAGGAACGATCACTCGATGCCTTGGATTCGATCCCGAGACCTTTGGACCCAATCCCAAGCCTCCGAGACCCGATCTCGAGTCCCGAGAATCGATGAGAAGTCCATGTGAAGCAAGGAGGAACCAAAAGGTTCATATTGGAGGCCTACAAGACTCATCCCCGACGGGTATGCACCTCATCCCGTCCGGGATGAAGTGCATTTTTAAGAGGCCACTGTGAGCCCGTCCCGGTCGGGACCAACCCATCCCGGTCGGGATGACAGGGCCGTCCCAATCGGGATGATACCGTCCCGGTCGGGACCAACATGCTGTAGCCGCATCTCTTTATTTCATCCTCCCTCATTCTTGTAACCTTATAAATACTTCCCTCTTGTCTTGCTTATGGATGGGACCTTACATTAGACTCTCTTAAGCCTCTCTACAAGTTATAAACCCTAGATTTAGTTCTTCATATTAGTTTGAATCTCTCTTTAATCCTTAGTTAATCCTATTTTAATCTAGTTGTAATTAGTTCTTGTATTAAGAAGATACTTGAAGATCTCTCCAAGCTTGACAACCTTGGGATTAACTTGGGTTCTTATTTATACAAGATTGCATCTTTTTCATCATCCTATTGTTGTTATATCTTCCTTTCTCTTGTTCTTTGTTATTATTTCAAGTTTGAATCTTTACTTAGTGTTCCTTGTTATTGTTCATATTGTTCTTGATAATGGATGTTTGGTTTGTAATGTGGTTTTGTCTTATTGTTGTTAGTTTATCTTTGATTATGAGTGAGTAGATTCCTTGTGGGTTAGTAGGGGGATTAAGGGTAGAATATGGGTGATTAGGGTTTGATTAGGGGTAAAGGGTGAATCTTTGTTGTTAGTCACATACTTGGCACACCATGTGTTTGTTGAAATGCTTGTTTGAGTTGTAGTGGCCATGCTTCTCATGCTAGTCTTCCTCTACTCATTGTTTGTGTTGTATGTGGTCATGTTGAGAATAATCATTATACATACAATGTGGACTAGGGTTTAGACGCCATCAACGCTAACCCACCTTGACATCGGTCTAAGTAGCGACAGCCCGGACCGACTCTAGCAACTAGAAGACACCTACACCCTTGATTACCCAAGTCACCCTACTACACTTATGAACCCGACCTAACCCACTTCTCCATATTTGATATCATCTTATTAGTTAGTCATCATTTCTTTTAGTCCACGAGTTTATTTGATTCTTAGTTATTCCATCTTAGCCATGTTTTAGTCTAGTTCATTGTTAGTCCACTTCCTTCTTCTCCTCTCATCATAATTCATCAATTAGTAGTTCTTTGTGTTTGTTGTGACTTAGCCTCGCTTTAGGCCGACCTAGTCTAAACCTTGCAACACCGTCTCTGTGGATACGATCCCGACTTACCCTAACTACCGTTAGGTGCTAGTTGGTTATTATTTGATCGGCGGGATCCACGAAAAATCCCACCATCAGTATTAGTACTAGGTTTTGTGGAGTTTTGACACGTTGTTGCTTTCCGGCGTATCCGGGTTTCAGATGCTTGATATAAATGCCTCGACAAAGGCTCGATTTAACCAAATTTGATTATCAGTGAGAAGCACATTGTTTTTATTTTTTTTCTTTTCTGGTGGCTCGCAACTCGATTCATCATTTTACCTGGAGCGCCCTTTCAGGTTTTCACTCCGTCCTCGACTCACCTTTTTTGTTTTATATTTTTTCCTTTTTTTTTGACGGCTCGTAACTCGATTCTTCATTTTGCCTGGGGCGCCCTTTCGGGTTTTAACCCCGTTCTCGGCTCGTCATTAATTTTTTTTGACGACGGCTCGCAACTCATTTCTTCATTTTGCCCGGGGCGCCCTTTCCGGTTTTAAACCCGTCCTCGGCTCGTCGTTTGTGCTTCGTCACTTTAATCACTCCTTAACCGGGACGTGGAAGGAGTCCTGGTCTATACATGAATCGAGTAATCGATTTTTTATTTTGTTGTTGTTGTTGTTGTTGTTGTTTGTTTGGTTGTTTGGTTGTACCCGAAGGAGCAAGCTCATACTCATCAAGAGCGAGCTCAAGGAAGCGATTTTGAGGAAGCATCTCGAGAGACGGCTGAAGGGAATTTCACCAATCCCTTTGGATATTCTAGTCCTAGTTTCCCCTGTACATCTACTTCAACTCCGTCTTCACCACCATCTCCCTTACATCCAATAATGCCGAAGTTTTCATCCCACTCTACATTCATGGAAGACGTCTTGCCGGGACCAAATGCTCTACCGGCCGCTTATGCCGGAAATTTTACGGCCAAGACTCACTTCATCCAACTTGTGGGAAGGAACCAATTTAGTGGTTTGCCCACCGAAGACCCGCACCAACACATGGAGACTTTCTCCGATTATTGCGACGCTATCTCTCAACCCGGAGTTACACAAGATCAAATCCGATGGGTATTATTTCCATTCTCATTAATTGGAAAAGCGAAGCAATGGATCAAGAGTCTCGATAGGGCAACCATGGGCATCGACACTTGGAAAAAGCTTGCATTGGCGTTCTACCAAACATTCTACCCTCCGGAGAAGACTAATTTGCTTAGGGCCTCCATCACCGGTTTCCAACAACGGGATGAAGAGAGCCTTTATGAGGCTTGGGAGAGGTTTAAATCTTTGGTTAGATCGTGCCCCCACCATGGACTTTCCCAATGGTTCTTAGTCCAACAATTTTGGAACGGTCTTTATGAGGACTCAAGAACTATACTCAACATGGGCTCCAATGGTAGGTTCACCGAGGTCGATGATGACCAAACATGGGCAAGAATCGAGGAGATGGCGGTCCATAATTCTCAATACTCAAGGCCTAGGAAGGCAAATCGAGGAGGTAGGCACGAGGTTGATGCTATTACTCAATTAAGCATTGACCTTGGAGCTCAATTGAAGACACACATGAAGACCATTGACAAGAAGCTCCAAGGCCACCTCACTCAAGTTCAAAGAATTAGTTCCTCCAACCAACACTCAATTCATGAAGTGAATGCTTTGGGATTTGCACCTCCTTTGCCTTATTACGGGATGTGTGATACTTGTGGAATCGTTGGTCATGATCCTATTCATTGTCAAGGGAGTATTGAGCAAGTGAACGCCTTTCAAGCGTTCAAGCAAGGTGCCTCCTATTCCAATCAATACCAAGCTTCCAATCAAGTCCTTCAACAACAATCTATGCAACCTCGTCCCTATGTTCCACCTCCCTTAAGGGACAACAACCAAGGTTATCAAGGCAACTCAAGGCCCTTTAACAACTTCAAGCAAAATAACCAAGGTACCTTCCACAACAACAATCAAGGGTTCCAACAAGGGAACTTCAATCAAGGTGGTTTCCAAGGAAACCAAAACTTCCAAAGACAACAAAACCACAACAATGGCCTTAATCAAGGCAATTCTCATGGGTTCCAAGGGAACCATCAACAACAAGCAACTCAAGCTAACCGTCAAGAAAGCAAGCCTAGGAGCCGATCTCCTATTCATGATTACGGTTCTCCATTAGCCCTCACCAATACTCCGCACAATCCACAATCTTCAACTCGTGATTTCGACATTCAAAAATCTATGTTGGAGATGCAAAGGGGTCAAATGGAGATGTCAAAAAACCAACAAGAGTTCTATGCTTTTATTCAAAGGGACAACATGGCGAGAGATGCCAATACGAAGATGCTTGAAACCCGAATAGCTCAACTTGCTTCGGGTAGCTCTTCAAGGCAACCGGGGCAATTACCTCCTCAAGGTGAAATACCGAAATTTGAGCATGTAAATGCTATTACCACGAGGAGAGGTACATCTTATAACCCTCCCCCACCCCCTAATGAGCAAGAACCAATAAGAGAAGTTGTGCCTCCGATTCAAGAAAACTCAAGCAAAGAACATCCAATGGAGGAGCAAGTCTTATGGGAGATTGATAAACCCCAAGAAGACAAGCTTCCCCAACTTCAAAGAAAAGACAAGGGTAAAGGGAAAGTGTCGTTTGAAGAGTCCACCCCTATTGAGCAAAACAAGATCCAAATCAAGTTGCCTTTCCCAACAAGGCAAATGAAGACCAAGGTAGATTCTCAATATGAAAAGTTCCTTGACATTGTGAAGAAATTGGATGTTAGTGTCCCATTCACCGAGCTACTTACCCAAATCCCGGCATATGGAAAATTTATGAAAGAAATTTTGGCTAGGAAAAAATCCATCGACAAGGAAGAGACCATTGTGTTCACAAGGGTGGTGAGCGAGCTCATTCAAGGTTCCACGCTTCCAATGAAGGATCCGGGTAGATTCTCGATCCCTTGCACCATAGGCCACTACAAGATCGAAAGAGCATATGTGATTTGGGTGCGAGTGTGAGCATCATTCCTTATTCTATTTGTTGCCGACTTGGGATGAAGGAGCTAAAAAGTACTTCCATTACACTCCAAATGGCCGATAGTTCATTCAACCGACCATTGGGGATGTTAGAGGACGTGCCGGTGAGAATCGGAAAGTTCTTCATTCCGGTCGATTTCATCGTGCTCAATATGCCGGAAGATGCTATCACTCCCATTATTCTTGGGCGCCCATTTCTACACACCGCCGGTGCTATGATCGATGTGAAGAATGGTAGGATCACCTTCGAGCTAGGCGAAGAGAAGTTAGTGTTTGACCTCCAAGGCAACACTTCGCCTACTAATGATGAGTCTTGCAAAATGATCCACGCCACGAAAGACATTGATCTAGGGGTTGAGTTGGGACAAAGCTTGGAAAAGAACTCTTGTGAACTTGAGGATGATGACTCCGAGATTGGAGAGAATGAGTGCCCACATCATGGGCTTGATGACAAGTTGAAAGGTAAGACGGAAGATGAGCCTCCCTTGGGGCCACACGAGGATAGATGGACGTTTGGGTATATCCCGAAAGATCAAAAGTATAAGTTCAAGCCTTTGAACTTACAAGATCGGGACGCCCCGGGAACGTCAAGCCAAGGTCATGAAGAGCCTTGGTATTTGGATGCCTATATTACTAGCTTGATTGAAGACTTTGTTAGGGCCTTTGACTTGTTTCTTCGTGCCCTTGATGGAGATGGAACTAGTTCTTGTTGTTGAAAAAGATTGAAGAATGCACCACCTTGGTTTGACGGAGTTCCACAAGAACCGTCTCTTTATATATATCTCTTTCCCTTGTAGTTTGTTTTGTTTTGTGAACTTCTTGATTACTTGGATTGATTGATGAGCGATGTGAGGGAGAGAATTTGATGTGTTATTTGAGTTTATTGTGATAGGTGTGAAGTGGAAGTGATTCCTAGGGAGGAGTGGTCATTGTTTGAGCTTGGATCGTGTGAAGGGAAGTCGGTTTTTGAAGCTTGGAACGAGCTTTTGGGAGCTATAGAGGGTTAGGAGACTCTTCCCGGCCTAGAATAGGTCATCCCGTCCGGGATGGAAGCCCCATCCCGATCGGGAAGGATGTCATCCCGTCCGGGATGAGGTGCACAAAAGATGGGTCTACTGACAGCTCATCCCGACCGGGACGAGACGGTCATCCCGATCGGGACCACCCATCCCGACCGGGATGGACCCCCTGTCCTCCTTTGGCCTTTTCTTCGTCGTTTGAGCCCACCCAACCACTTTATACCCCCTCCCAACCTCCCTACATGTCCCTACCCTCATAATATGACCCCTACACCTCATATACACATTTTCACCTCCCTTTCTCTTCACTTTTCACCGACTTTCACATCAAAACCCACCTCACTTTACCTTTGTGCCCCAACCATGGAACCGTACCGCAATTGGGAAGGAATAACGACGACGATGACTTGCTACATGCCGACATTGATTTATGAGACGATGGAGCGAGTGAGTTGCTAACCGTACGGTACGACAACTATCCTCTCTTTTCCGTTTTTATAGCTTGTCTTCATTTGTTTATTCCCTTTCCCTTATACCATTTGTGTCATGGTGGCCTTCGAGACCTTAGTATGGTTGCTCCTGACTCTCGATGATGTGACTACATCGAGAGTCATTTCAAAATCCAAATTTTTCAAGATTTTCACACTTTTTTGTAGGATTTAGTCGGATTTTGGCGAAATCCGGGCTAGGTGACTTGATTACACCTAGTCCTCCCCTCCCATTTTCTTTTATTTCTTTCTTTTTATTTCTTCCCCCATCCATATCTTTTCTTGTCTCGGCCCATGGTGACTTGACTACACCCCGGCCGGACACATTCTACCCTTTTCTCCACCTTTTTGATTTTTAGCTTTATTTTCGTAGTTTCTTTTCTTTTGTGCTCCCATGCACTACGGTCGAGCATGAGGACATTGCTCGGCTTAAGTGTGGGGGAGCGATATTCTATCGTAGTAAGTTTTATTTTTGTAGTTTTTCGAAAAATCTTTAAAAATCCTAAAAATTTGAAATTTTTTCACAAAAATCAAAAAGATTTTCTTTTTGTGTCTTTTTCCTTTGTGTCGTTGTGTCGTATATTTGTTTTGTATTGTGTGTGTTTTGCCTCCCTTTTCCTTATAGGCCACTTAATCACCGCTAGCTTTGGAAAGCTTGCAAGACATCCGGTAACACCTTTCTATCCCTTCTTCCTCTTTATCTCTTGTGGAGTGTGGAGGAGATTTGTGGTGTTGTGTGCTCGGGTGGAGCTTTGTGAAGATTCGTGGAGGATTGGTTGCTCATTTGGAAATTTGGGGTGGTGTTTGTTTGTTCATGTGTTTGTTTCATCTTGTTTTATTTTTTTGTTGCCTTTATTTCTTTTCCTTTCGTTTTCGTTGAGTCTTTGTTGTGTGTGTAGTTGTGTCTTGTGCGTAAACTGTTTTCGAAAACCCGGTTTAGAGGCTAGTGTGCAAGTGTTTACTTTCCCTTTCTAGTAGTATAAATCGAGTCTTGGACTTTAGTCTAGTAGAATGACCCTAAATCAATGATTTCGTTGGTCCTTTACCTTGAGTCCACCTAGCTTACTAGGGATTTACTACGGGATTTGCATTTTGACCATTTTGACCACCCACGGTGTGAAAAGGCCTTGGTTGCCGAGTCCCGTCCCCTAGGTGACCAAGTTTGAAATTTGCTCGACTAGTCCAAGTTTTCCCCCCTTTTGTAGGTTTGAAGGGAAGGGCCCGTCCCGACTTACCCATTCACTTACCTCCTACACTTCCACACAATAAAGTTGCAAGTTGTTGAAATCGTCTTTCTTGTTGCAAAAAGAAATGCCTACAACAAAAAGGGCTAAGAAAAGAAAAAGAAAGAAAAAAAGAAAGAAAAGATTGAAGAAAAAGAAAAGGCACAAAAGCCAAAAAGAAAATAGAAAAGAAGAAAAAGAAATGGCATGGCAAAACAAAGCAAAAATGCAAAAGAAGAAGAAAATGCCAAAAGAAAACCGTCTCACAAAAATAATCCCCACATCTCAAAATAAGCCTTTTTCCGATCATTACCGTGAAGACCCTACCAAAGGACCGAGTCCCTAGGAAGGATGATAGCAGTAATGGTCGGTCTTCCCTCATTTTGCAATTATTTCCACCTTTTTACTTGGACTAGTTAGGCGGTTTCCGGACATGGGACGACCCTCTTGGCTCATTGCTAAAGGGGGTGGGGTCTCACTTACCTACATTGTCGACTAACACCGTGGTTCATCCTTTTTCCATCCCGCCGATCGTCCCGTGGTACGTTCTTAGAAGGTTAGGAGGAACCAAGGTAAGTTACCAACGTTTTTATTGCTTTGTTGTCATACTATTAGGGTTTTATCCATTTTGGTTTGTATTGCTAGCTTGGGAACGTTATCACTTGCCTTGAGTCCTAAACCGGTGATTCTTTCACCGCTTGTTGAGGGAAGCGGTATTTCTTTTCTTTTGGATGCAACCCTTTGTCTGTTTGTTTGTATGTTTGTTTGTTTGTGTGTTTTGTGTCCGATTGCATCCACAGTTTTGTCGCAAGACCCCACTTGCCTTGCGGAGTGCACTTTTCCCTCTAAGTGTACTCGCGTGAGTTGAAAGGGCGTAGGGTGCGCTAATACCCGCTCGGCTAGTTTATTAGTTAGTTTGTGCTTACTCGAGGGCGAGTAAGGGTTAAGTGTGGGGGAGTTGATAAGTGTAGTTTGTAGTGCCTAATTTGCTGTGTTTTGGTCCCATTTCCTTGCGGGATCGCTCCTTGGGAGCGGTTCATGGGCTACTTATGCTTCCTCTAGCTCGTTTCAGGTTCCCGAGACCATTTGTGAAGAGTTGGAGTGATTCCGACTCAATACATACACTTTTCGGAGCCAACGAAGCGGAGGAACGATCACTCGATGCCTTGGATTCGACCCCGAGACCTTGGGACCCAATCCCGAGCCTCCGAGACCCGATCCCGAGTCCCGAGAATCGATGAGAAGTCCATGTGAAGCAAGGAGGAACCAAAAGGTTCATATTGGAGGCCTACAAGACTCATCCCCGACGGGTATGCACCTCATCCCGTCTGGGATGAAGTGCACTTTTTAAGAGGCCACTGTGAGCCCGTCCCGGTCGGGACCAACCCGTCCCGGTCGGGATGATACCGTCCCGGTCGGGACCAACATGCTGTAGCCGCATCTCTTTATTTCATCCTCCCTCATTCTTGTAACCTTATAAATACTTCCCTCTTGTCTTGCTTATGGATGGGACCTTACATTAGACTCTCTTAAGCCTCTCTACAAGTTATAAACCCTAGATTTAGTTCTTCATATTAGTTTGAATCTCTCTTTAATCCTTAGTTAATCCTATTTTAATCTATTTGTAATTAGTTCTTGTATTAAGAAGATACTTGAAGATCTCTCCAAGCTTGACAACCTTGGGATTAACTTGGGTTCTTATTTATACAAGATTGCATCTTTTTCATCATCCTATTGTTGTTATATCTTCCTTTCTCTTGTTCTTTGTTATTATTTCAAGTTTGAATCTTTATTTAGTGTTCCTTGTTATTGTTCATATTGTTCTTGATAATGGATGTTTGGTTTGTAATGTGGTTTTGTCTTATTGTTGTTAGTTTATCTTTGATTATGAGTGAGTAGATTCCTTGTGGGTTAGTAGGGGGATTAAGGGTAGAATATGGGTGATTAGGGTTTGATTAAGGGTAAAGGGTGAATCTTTGTTGTTAGTCACATACTTGGCACACCATGTGTTTGTTGAAATGCTTGTTTGAGTTGTAGTGGCCATGCTTCTCATGCTAGTCTTCCTCTACTCATTGTTTATCTTGTATGTGGTCATGTTGAGAATAGTCATTATACATACAATGTGGACTAGGGTTTAGACGCCATCAACGCTAACCCACCTTGACATCGGTCTAAGTAGCGACAGCCCAGACCGACTCTAGCAACTAGGAGACACCTACACCCTTGATTACCCAAGTCACCCTACTACACTTATGAACCCGACCTAACCCACTTCTTTCCATATTTGATATCATCTTATTAAATAGTCATCATTTCTTTTAGTCCACTAGTTTATTTGATTCTTAGTTATTCCATCTTAGCCTTGTTTTAGTCTAGTTCATTGTTAGTCCACTTCCTTCTTCTCCTCTCATCATAATTCATCAATTAGTAGTTCTTTGTGTTTGTTGTGACTTAGCCTCGCTTTAGGCCGACCTAGTCTAAACCTTGCAACACCGTCTCTGTGGATACGATCCCGACTTACCCTAACTACCGTTAGGTGCTAGTTGGTTATTATTTGATCGGCGGGATCCACGACAAATCCCACCATCAGTATTAGTACTAGGTTTTGTGGAGTTTTGACACGTTGTTGCTTTCCGGCGTATCCGGGTTTCAGATGCTTGATATAAATGCCTCGACAAAGGCTCGATTTAACCAAATTTGATTATCAGTGAGAAGCACATTGTTTTTATTTTTTTTCTTTTCTGGTGGCTCGCAACTCGATTCATCATTTTACCCGGAGCGCCCTTTCAGGTTTTCACTCCGTCCTCGGCTCACCTTTTTTGTTTTATATTTTTTCCTTTTTTTTTGACGGCTCGTAACTCGATTCTTCATTTTGCCTGGGGCGCCCTTTCGGGTTTTCACCCCGTTCTCGGCTCGTCATTAATTTTTTTTGACGACGGCTCGCAACTCATTTCTTCATTTTGCCCGGGGCGTCCTTTCCGGTTTTAAACCCGTCCTCGGCTCGTCGTTTGTGCTTCGTCACTTTAATCACTCCTTAACCGGGACGTGGAAGGAGTCCTGGTCTGTACATGAATCGAGTAATCGATTTTTTATTTTGTTGTTGTTGTTGTTTGTTTGGTTGTTTGGTTGTACCCGAAGGAGGGTCGCCTACGTATCCGCTTTTAAACGGAATCAAACCATGTTCGTAGTTCTTTTTAGATGTGAGTGATTTTGCTTTAGACTCGTTATGCCAATTGTCGATGTGAGATGCTTAGGGCGTATTACATGGGTTTTCACCCTATTTTAAGAACTCAGATTAGGTGATCGGGTGTGACCTTTTGAAAGTGACAATTACCGAGATATCGTGTTCAGGTCGGGGCGACTGGTTTGGGTGGTTTTGGAATGTGGAGCTAGGTAGTAAGTGGTTTCGATAGATCAAAAGCTGGAGCTGATTTTGCGGAGTTAAGGCTATAAGGTTACAATTTCGTAATGTGGTAGGAAATGGAAGCTGAGTAAAAATCACTCAGAATTCACTCAGGTGTGATGTAAATTACGTGGGATCTGATTCCCATGTCTGGCCCTAACGGTTGAGATTATCCTATTGAGCTTGAATCCTCGAAACTGTCTCCTAACAAGTGTCTCAAGAAGGTCTTAAAGGTTGTAATGTAGGGAGGCTAGTATTTGGGTGCTAGTTGACTGGTCTGTTCATTTTTCTCTTTCTTTTTTTCTTTTTTTTTTGCTTTTGTTTGGACTTTGCATTTGAAGTCGAGTTGTTGAGGGTTTCATTTCGACCGTTGAGTTTAGTCTTGATCAGTAAATTGTGTCGGTTTAACTTAGCCTTGGTTTCATTTTTTTTGGCTCCTTTTGGTCATTTCAGACTTCTCTTTCTTTTTGTCAAACTAGCACCTATGGTAGGAATTGGCCGGTCTTTATTCGAGGGATATTTATTGTGGGAAATGGGCTTGCCTTCCATCTTTGATCACAAGTTAAAAGACTATCTAGATTTGTCATAGGATTCAGTAATGCTTGTTTTAAGGGATGTCTATGTGGCTTTCTATACCAGACATGGAATAGGTAAAAGAAAAAAAAATGGGATCTCAGTTCTTGTAATTCCTCGTTGTTTCGAGGTATGTTTGATTGTTATCGATAAATGGCATAGTACCGAGTTGTAAGCAAGAAAGTGCATTATTAAATCAAGCGATTGTCGAGGCGCATCATAAAGGAAGAAAAGTTTATTTCTTTTTATCGATAGTAGTACACGGGCTATGTGCCCGAGATATTGTTTTCGGGGAGGTGGAGGACAGATCCCTCGCACCTCCTGACTCGAAAAAATAAGACATTTGTTACACTATTAGGTCTAGGCTCTAAGACGAACTAGACTCTGACTCGGACACAGATTTACTCGTCTCGGTGGATGTCCGTGGGTTGTCAGGATCTTCCTCGATATCCCGAACATTCTCCTCTATAGGGTCGAGGTGGGAACAATTGATGGCGTCGTCGAAGACTGCGTGAAGGCTAAAGGGGTTTGTGGTATTGTTAGGTTTTTCGGGTGGAGGGAGAGGGATAGTCCCATTTTTGATCATGTCTTGTATGACATGTTTGAGTCGACAGCAGGATTCGGTATCGTGCCCGTTACCTTGGTGATATAGGCAATAAGCATTAGGGGTCCAACTTTTGCCTCGTCTTCCGACTGGTGGGTCCGGAGTGGAACCCATGGGCAAGAGCAACCCTCGATCGACTAGGTGCTTAAGAGCTTCGGTGTAAGATGAACTGATTGGAGTAAACTCTCTCTCGGTGATCTTTCTACTTTGTTGGATGTGGTCTTATAAGGTCTTGGTGTTCTTTCCGTATCGACTTTGGTAAGCTTTGATCGGGCGGAGCGTTGGGATAATCTATCCTGGGTAGGCTCTTGGGCGCGGTAATTGCCCGGATTGGCGTTCGTTTCACTTTCTGGTCTCTACTCTCAAGGAAATTGAGGCGATTATCGATGTAATGAACGGAGAAACTCAAACGGGTTACTGAAGTATGGATGTTGCGAACCAATTTGGTTAGGGTATTGACGTCGTTGCGGATGCTTTCGATGGCGCTTGAATCTACCGACATGTTGGGGAGTGATTCTAGTGGGAAAGGATCAAAAGGTCAGATCGGATCCATCGGATGACTTAGAGGATCGAAGAATGCTCCTAGTAGAGCGAAACGGTAATAAGACCCTTGATTTGCGCGTGTGTGCGGTCACTGGCTTAGGGACTCAGGTGCTTTAGACTCCTGATGTGTTCGGCGAAACGCCTAATGAATTTATGTCTCTGTAATGAGACGATTTGACACAAACCTCGGAGGTGAGGTTTGAAGAGGACTTCTCAGGATGAGACGACCCAAAATGTAAGACCTCGAGTAGAGGTGATCCTAGTAACTAACACAGACAGTTAATCATACGGTTGTACGACGTAAGAAGTTGATCGCGATCTCGGCTCAGGATCAAAGGATTTTGATATATGTTTTTTTTGAAAACGACCAATCTTTGCGGAGGAAAGATTTTCTTGAAAAGGGCGATTTTTAAAGATGGGGTGACGATGGCGTGGCGGCATTGCTTGTGACGTGAAAGTGTGTTGCTATAGGTGTGCGTCGGGAATCCGACAATAGCAAAGTGGAATTTTTTTTTGAAAGGAGCATGGTTCTTATGGGAACTGGTTTTGAAAATGATGGCATGGTGCTTTCATCGAGACTACTATTAATTAGCCAGTTTGATACTCATGGTGCGCGTGGTGCTCGTGGCGGAGCGTGAAGTCCGTGACGGTGCTTCGGAATATGTGACTAAATCCTTACTAAGGAATTTAGGTAGTGAATAGTGTTTTTTTTTAAAAAAACTTTTAAAACGAGTGTGCCACGTTCGTCGGCTGCGCTAACTAGCATTTAACGTTGGGGGGTGATGTATTGTGAAAAGTGTTTTGAGAGTGTAACCGTTTTGGGTTCCTTGACTTCATTAATTGAAGCTTCGGTTGGGTTAACGATATGTGTGTAAAAACAATTTTTTTTGAAACAAAATGTAAGTGTTTAAGGTACCTTGATCCCATTAATTGGGAGTCTCGGTGGTATTAACGGTGTTCATTGTTGACGGGTTTTACTTTGGCCAAAATGACGGCACTAAAGATTTTTTTTTTTCAAAAGTAGTGAGTGTAAAATTTGCCATGATGCGGCATCTAAAATGTTTTTTTTGGAAATTATGGTTTGACCGGAGTATCGGCATTCAAAAGGTCGTTTTGAAAAGAGGAGGTATTTTTCAAAAACGGAATTGGGTGCGTTTGAATATGTTGGCGTGGTTGAATCCAGATTTTTTGTGTTTTATTTGGGTTGTTCAAACACGCTACACGTAACTAGGAATGCATACACACATGCAGGATGCAGACACGAGTAGGTTAGGGTAGGCTACCGCCCACGAATAGTCTTCACTTAGGTATTGACAAATTGTCTAGGGAGACGAGTGTCATACCGTCCGTTCGGAGCTATCCGCTTATTATTTCGGAGAGGTACGCATTAGGCGGCCGAAGTGTCAATCGAGGATCTCCCCGCGTGTCCCTAAGGATCTTACCGCGAAGAGGTCGATTGGTCCTGATATTGGTTAGGGTGGGCTTTTTAGGGCCAAAACCTGTAATCACCACAACTAGGAACTAATAAATGAGCTTCACCCACCTCGTTCAAGTTACACCACCACTGGAAACTCGTTTCCAAAATTCCAAGTGGAGTCGCCAAACTGTGAACGTCCGTCCGCACCGCCAGGCGCCCCGCGTGGGTCCGACCCGGTTTTTCAACGTGTGGCGGCGGCCACCCACACGGCCCCCTCCCGGTCGGGGGTCGGTTCGATCTCGCGTACGTGGCGATGACTCGGACCTCGATTCGGATGACGATCCAGACTTGTACTAGACGGGTGCGGGCACCCGTGTTTCCGTTTGGAATCGATCGAGTCGTGGTTGTAAATGTTTAAATGCTGATTCATTTGGTAAGGCGACCTTTTTAGTGAATTGAATTCATTGCCGATTTGTGGAGTCGCCACTGAGTCAATTATGGGGACTCGGAAACCGTTCAAGTCAACTTTGATCCCTAGCCGGCTCAAAGTTGAGGGGCACGGAACCTAAAGATAAAGACTTGTACCCTTAAGCACTCCATGCCTGGAATGACTCTCATTGCCAATGGTTTCGGACATCCAGAAACCGTCGATTCTGAGTACGGGGTGAGGGTACGTATTGGGAAGCCAACATCCGATAGATGTGAACATCCAATCCCGCCCGCACTATAGCGGCCTCTACTAATCAATCGGTGGGCTGATGACCTAGTTCTTTTGTTGTGGCGGAAGTACTGTAACATCCATTGTTTTCACCCTATACCTTTTGCTACGTCAATTGTTTAAGGACAAGTAAGTTTTGTCGTCAAAGTAGTTGTGTTTACATTCTTTGCATGCGATTTCACTTGACAAGCAGGCCATGAAAAGAAGCACGTAGGAGAGTAGAGAGTGCTAATATTATAGGTATTAGCAAGTCAATTTTAACGCGATAATACGGATATTAGTCGTTCTCGTGATATACCTTACCTGGTATTCTGCTTATGATGCATCGGCTTGGTATTAATAAAGATGCATCGAACCTAGTAAGGCGAGCACCCGGACTAATACGGAACCCGACCATCACTTTGTTCAGTTTTAGTTGTTTTACGTTTTGAATTCCGTGTTAGATGATTTAGCATGCGATTATAAGGTCATAAAAGCAATAAATCATACGAAAGCGGTTAATGCGAATGTAAGTAAATCACATTGTGAGGAGTTACATCCTCGGAGTATACACTAAACGAGACTCGATGTAAAGATAGTTGAGAACGGATCTTGGAATTACTCGGGTCTATTTAGTGTATTTTAGTATTTGCGGTTGAAGTTGGGACGTTATGTGTTTTAGTGTGTGTTTATGGACCTAAGGTCCATGCCTAGTATTGTCGTAGTGCATAATAAAGGAAAGTGCGAAAATGTAAAGTTTTGTTTAGATGACAACCTAGTGATGACTCGGCTTCCAAGGCGGATCCTCCTAGCTTGCCTAGTGATTTCGGTAGAGTTCTGTTACCGTTGACCCCTTCTGCGGCTACTCCGACAGAGCTCCGTTACTATGGACTGATTCTGTGGCTAATCCGGCAGAACTTCGTTACTAGACTATAGCTAGTCGAACACAGGGACCTCGGTATCGAGTGGGGGATCGAAGGTGAGGAGTAGCGTTGATGTTGTTTTTTTAAAAACTACGATCGAGTGAATCGTTTGCCTCGGGTGTCGGAGTGCGAGCCCTTAGCGAGAAAGTGGGGGAGAAGAGAAGTTGATAATTTGTGTCGAATGAATGAGGTGAGGGGGGTATTTATAGGTGTTTTCGACCCTCGTCACCCATATGGACGCCTGAGTTGTGGCGCACCAAGACTCAGGCGCCTGGGTTCAGGCGTGGGGAGTCTCAGATGCGTGGGGTGAGGCGGTTGGAGTTTTGAAGATACGATTTTGATACTTTCCAAAACCGAGAGTTGGGTGTATAATACGAAACTTGGAGGTTAAGGTTCCCCTGGACTTGACCTAGCGCTGTGAGTTTAGTGGGTCTCGGGTGCGCATCCCGAGGTTCGCTTGGCGGGGTGACGACTCGGTTCGAGTTTCGGGACCGACTCGGGGTTCCGGTGTTGGAATTGACTCTAATTAGTGTCTATGCGATCGTAATGACTCGAATAAGGCTGCCATCATGTTAGTTAAATTTTTCGAGTAATTTATTTGATCCGTTCTTTAGAAAAACTACCTAAAACATCGTGAACCCGCGTCGCGTTGCAGTCCTATCGTCATCGGGTGTTTGTTGGACGCTTCTGCAGCCACCAGGTCCAAATCTGGGTGTCTACAATCCCACATCGACAAATTATAATAAGGTGATGAAATTCTATATTATAAATAATAGTAATCCTCCGTGCTTAGATATTCACCAAAAATATTTTGAGTTATAAAGAATTCTTAAGATTATAACCTTAAGTAATTATACACATCGAAAAATTATGATGAGGTTATGGAATTCTATAATATAAGTAAGAGTAATCATTGTTTTTGAATTTCGACTAAAAAACTTTTGAGTCTTAAAAAAAATCTTAATAAGACTACAAACTTAAAATTGTCCCTATATTTTAAATAAGAGTAATCATGTGTTCTTTTGAGACTTAAAAGGAGCTCTTAAGACAGTAAATTATCTCACATCAAAAAAATTATGATAATGGAATTCAATATTATAAATAAGACTAATCGTTCGTTCTTAAAATCAATAAAAATACTTTTGAATCTTAGAAAATATCTTAATAAGACTACAAACTTAAGTGACATAATCTGACATCGAAAAATTATAACAAGGTGATGAAATATATTATAAATAAGAAATAAGAGTAATTAATTCTACAATAAGACGATGAAATTCTATTATACAAATAAAAGTAATCATTCTTTCAAATTATGACCAATCATTCGTTATTAGATATCTTCCAAAACTGAGTCTTAAAAATCTCTTAAGACTATAAACTCAAGTAAAATTATTAGAAGAGTTCTTAAGACTATATCTAAACTTAAGTCAAAATTATTCTATGTCGAAAAATTATGAGGTGATGGAATTTGATATTATAAATAAGATAAATCATTCGTTATTAGATATAAAAAAAGTTTTTTGAGTCTTACAAAAGTACTTGAGACTATAAACTTAGCTAAGATTATCCCACATTAAAAAATTATAATAAGGTGATCGAATTTTGTTCTATAAATAAGAGTAATCTCCTATTCTTAAGTTAGATATAAAAAAAATTCTTTTAGTATTATAATTATCCTAACGTTGTCTCACATCGAAAAATTATAATGATGTGATGAAATTCTATACTGTAAGTAATAATCATTTGTCTTTGGATATCAGCTAAAAATAATTTGAGTCTTAAAAATGTTTCTAGGACCGTAAGCTGATGGAAAAGACATTTTTTTAGATATTAACCAAAAAAATTGTCTTATAAAAGCTCTTAAAGCTATAAATTTAAATAAAATTATCCTACATCGAGAAATTATAATAAGGTGATAGAAATTCTACTATATATATACAGAGTAAAAGCATTCATTTTTTTTAGATATCAATTAGAAATCTTTTTAGTCCTAAAAGAACTTTTTAAGACTATAAAATTAATTAATACATCATCAATAAGAGAAATTATTCGTTTTAGATATTAATCAAAAATATTTTGAATCTTATAATATTCCTCCTAAGGCTATAAAGTGAAATAAAAATTATCCACATCGAAAAATTACAAAAAAGTGATGAAATTCTATTATATAAGTCATCGTCTTTAAATATCAATCAGAAATCTTTTTATTTGAGTCCAAAAAAGATTTCTTAAATCTATAAATTTAAGTAGAATTATCACACATCGAAAAATTATGATGAGATATCATAAATAAAATAAATCGTTCGTTTTAGATAATCATTTGTCCAAAAGTATACTTCATAATAAGGTGATCGAATTCTAATATATAAATAAGAGAAATCGTTTATCCTTAATAACTTAGATGAAAAAACAAGCTCTTTTGGGCCTTAAAAAAAATTCTTAAGACCATAAGCTTAATTAAGTAAAATTATCCCACACTTTTGAGTCTTAAAAAAACTCTCAAGACTATAAACTTGAGTACATTTTCTCACATCGAAAAATTATTACAAAGTCATAAATTTCATAGATATAAACCAAGCATCTTTTGATTTTTAGGAAAGTACTTAGGACTATAATAAACTTAAGTAAAAATTTCTCTTTTCAATCTTGAAAAAGCTCTTAAGACTATAAACGTGTGTGAAATTGTTTCCCATTAAAAATTTATTATAAAATTATGAACTTTATATTATTTGCTCCATAAAGTAATGAATCTATTACATATAGAAATAGTAAAATCATCTCACATCGAAAAAATTATATTAAGGTGATAAATTTCTATATTATAAATAAGAATAATCGTTTGTTCTTAGATATCAACAAAAAAATCTTTTGATTCTTAATCTCTTAAGACTATAAAATTAAGTCAAATTATCCCACATCGAAAAATTATGATGAGCTGATCGATTAAATTCTATATAACAAATAAGAGTAATCATTCGTCCATAGATATTAACTAAAAATCTTTTGAGTCTTAGAAAAACTCTATCTCACATCGAAAAATTATACAATAGGGCGATGTGTTTTCATTATATAATTCGTCCTTAAATATCGACAAAAATTAAAGATCTTTTAGGAACATAAAACTAAGTGAAATTATCTCACATTTAAAGAATAATATTATTGAAAGACTAACGTCATATGTACAAATTAAATATTTCTCCATTCTGTAATTGTAGTTATAAGTAAAAAAAGTGGGGTTAATATAGTAAAAATGTTTAACTAAATAAAAAATATTTGCGATGGGAAGAAGAGAGAAACACAAACGAAAATAGAATATGGAAGAAGAAAAAAAGAAGGAAGTACTCCGTAGTATAATTGTACCACATTGAAAGATTATCATAAGGAATGATCATATGATTATAAATTGAAGTCATTATTGGTTCTTAGATATCAACTATCAACCCAAATATTTAACTCTTTAGATATCAACGAGAAATCTTTTGAGTCCAAAAAAAACTTTTTAAGACTATAAACTTAAATAAAATTATCCCAAATCGAAAAATTATGATGAGGTGATGAAATTCTACACCATCAATAAGAAAAATTATTCGTTTTTAGATATTAATCAAAAAAACTTTTGAATCTTATAATACTCCTCTTAAAAATTATTTCACATTGAAATATTACAAAAAAGTGATAAAATTTTATTATATAAATAAAAGTAATCATCGTCTGCAAAAAAGAGTTCTTGAAACTATAAATTTAAGTGAAATTATCACACATAAAAAATTATGATGAGATATCTTACCTAAGAGAAATCATTCGTTTTAGATAATCATTTGTCCAAAAGTATACTCCGTAATAAGGTGATCGAATTCTATTATATAAATAAGAGTAATCGTTCGTCTTAATAATTCAGATGGAAAAACAAAATCTATCTTTTGGATCTTAAAAAAAATCTTAAGACCATAAACTTAATTAAGAAAATATATCCCACACTTTTGAGTCTTACAAAAAACTCTTAAGACTATAAACTTGAGTAAACGTTTTCACATCGAAATATTATTATAAAGTCATGAGTTTTATAGATATAAACCAAACATATTTTGAGTCTTAGAAAAGCTCTTAGGACTATAATAAACTTAAGTAAAAATTTCTCTTTTGATTCTTAAGAAAGCTCTTAAGAGTATAAACGTGTGTGAAATTCTACATCATCAATAAGAGGAATGATTCGTTTTTAGATATTAATAAAAAATCTTTTGAGTCTTATAATAACTCTTAAGGCTATAGATTGAATTAAAATTATCCCATATCGAAAAATTGCATTAAGGTGATGAAATTCTGTTATATAAATACAAGTAATCATCGTCTTTAGATATCTGTGGACATGACATAGGTCCACCCCGACACCGCCACGCGCGGGTTTGGGAGGCGAATGAATCTCATGTGAGATGGATCGAATTGAAATTTAAATCGAACTGGAGTCGCCACCGAACTTTGTGGGAGTTCGGGCCCGTTCGAACCCACTCTATATCTTAGTGGGCCGAGTACAAAATACGGCCCATTCGGATGTCAGAGTTTATTGGGTTTGTCCCTTTGCATTTTGATACCGATACCGACATTATCGGATACCGTGTATTGAATGACTCTCGTGCGCCAACAGTTTCGGGCATCCGGAAACCGAGGTTCTGAGTAAGGAGTGAGGGTACGTGTTGGGAAGTTCACAAAGAACACCCAACCCCGCCCGCACTTAGCGGCCTCTACTAAGATATCGTTTGATTTTAAAATATGCGCGTTAGTAATACGATGAGATGATATGCAAACAATGTTTTGACTAAACATGCGAAAATTTGAATAGGTTGCTAAGTCGGTTTAATGCATCTAAAATTAACGCCAAAGTTATATTTAGCATGCGAGATTCATTTTTGTACAATAAAACGAATAACGGAATAAAATACCAAAGTAAGAACAAACGTGTTAGTAACGATGATAACGATAATAACGGTTTGTAAATAATATGGAATGATATAGATAGCGTAGAATAACATCATACATGGTTTTGAAAAGTAGTATGACACGTGATAGACTTTACATGTGTTGAGCGAAGTCATAAAAATTATTATCGAGACTCGAAAGACGTTGTGGGACTCACGGTTTGACGTAATAAAGGGACGCTTGATCGAGTCATTGAGGGACTCGACCGAGTGTGCCTCGGAAAATGCTTCTGCCCAGAATTTGAGGTATTACTCGATCGAGTCATTAAGAGACTTGACCGAGTAGGTCGCCACTCGATCGAGTCATTGAGAGACTCGACCGAGTGGTCCTCAAAAAGCCATTCTGCCTCGGTTTTGGGGTGCCACTCGATCGACTGCCCCCTGTACGAACCAGGGTTCGTTTCGCAATTTTTCATAGATTTCGAAATTGCTTTTTGATTTTGGTAAATCGCTATCTTTGTCAAGTCGGGCAGAAATATTACATGATTTGTGATAGACTCGGATTTTAATAATCATCGTATCCGATATTTGATTATAGAATCAATACCGAATACTTAGAGCGAAATCTAGAAAAAGGTGTTGTGAGTCGTTTAGATTGAACTAAAACGAAATAAATTATCTCCGTGTTTATAGTGTCGTAATTAATTCTTTCGAATTATGTGACAACTATTTTAGCATCAACGAATTCGTGTTAGTTAAATTTATTGACTAATTCGATTAGATACGACATCCGACTATTGAGTGGATATCGAATCTAAAGAACGACGCTCTATATTTGCTTGAGTAAAAAGACTTGATTCCCTCCGCATCTTGACATCGTAACGAATCCTTGCGGATTATGTGATGACGGATCCGCATCAACGGATTTCGACTCAACTTAAATAAAGGTGTTTGATTTGAATTATTTTTAGAAATCGATGTATGCGATATTAACGATGACGAATAATGAGATGTGACCAACGACGCGACGAAACAAAATAAAAATACTATTGTTGAGGTTGACTCGCTTCAACAATCAAATAGTCGGGGTGTCGGGATAAGCGACCGGTCACATCGGGTGAAACACCCTTGTATTCGGATTTCCTTATTCTGTCATCCTTTGTATTCGACACGAATTAGCGAGTATTTTAATGTCTTAATACTAGAGATATTATCGATATTAGAAAAATAAAAAAAGAAGACGAGTGGAAAGAGACGAAGACGACGCGAGAGAGAAGAAGAGAAGAAAGAAAAAAACGGGATTATTGCACCCTCAACGTACATGTTTCGTATTCTCGGACGAGACTCGTTTAATTGTGGCTTGAGCACGGGAGTATCGAGGTGAATGTAGATGGAGTTGTGGTGGTTTAGGGTTTGTAGTTTCCTAGATGCTAAGGTTTGAAGAAGTAGTAATTAGGGTTGTAAAAGTTGTGAAGATTAGGGTTCTTGAAAAGTGTGCTCAAGTTACATGCAAAGGGGGATATTTATAAGAATTCTCCCCCACCCGACCTAGGGCTACTCGACCGAGTACCCTGCTGACTCGATCGAGTGTCCCAAAGCAGGCGTAAAACGAGCCTTTTGAAGGCCCACTCGATCGAGTGGGTTGACACTCGATCGAGGGGGTCAGCTGGGGCGAAGGGGTCCGGATTTTTGGCCTTGGGTTGGATATTTTTGTAGATCTTGTATTTGGGTTGGACTTTTGATATTTGCATGGCCATTTTGTGTCTCGGAAACGGCTTTGACCGGGGTTTGACCCGGTCGCTAAAAAGACGGTTTTATTTCCGATGTCGATTTTGACCCAATTAGTCTTATTTGATTGGAAACAACCCGGTGGGCCTGAATTTGAGGTCAGATTTGTGAGATTTGTACTCCGTAAAAAGCCCAAGCCAAAAACTAACAGTTTTGAGCCCATATCCGAACGCGTAGAAGCACGTTTGTGTCCGATCATCATCTGGTGTTTTTTTTAGAAACTGCTATAGACACCTAGCAACCAAATGTGGGTGTCTACAGAGCCCCCACTCTGACTGAGGCTTGGTCAAGGCAAAAGTCAGAGTAGCTACCAGGCCGATCGAGGATTAAGACCTGGTAGAGTTCCGGTCGGGTCGTTTATAGTCCGTTAGACTTGCGTGAAGGTTTTGCCAGCCATAAGACAGAAATTATGCCTGAGTTGATGCTGATAACTTCGTGGGGATTTGGACTTGTTGTGTAAGTCCCGGGTGCGCCTATATATGGGCCCATCCCGCTATTCCGGGGAAAATGCCGTCTCGGGCTTTCCGCTGAGGGGATGTATGAGTTGTGCGGGCTTGCCTCTGAAGCCTCGTGTCGTACCTGTATCAGTTACACAAATTTTTGCATGCAACACGTAGGTACAAATGTGACTCGCGCTGGGGAATAAAAATTTGAAATTTTTGAATTTTGGATTTTTGAAATTTTTGACTCTTTTAAAAATTAGGAATACTCAGAATGACTAATTCCTGGGCTAAAATTGAGGAATCTGACACTGGGCCTGTATGCATAAACCCACTAGAATTAAGAAACTCTATGGAAAGGGAATATGGAAAGAGGGTTGTAAGGCTTGATGCTATAAATACCCCTCCCTTGTATTAGTTTTCTCCACAATTCACTTCTCCTCAAAAAGAAAGCTCCTTATACTTTTCAAGAAATTTGGCCATGGGAATTGAGCGCTTGACCGCGATGTTGCAAGAATGGTCCCGACACTTTAGGGACACCGATAGGGTAGCTTTGAACCAGACGGATATTACTCAGCTGTATACGTTCCGCCAGATGCAGGTGGATCGCCACTTCCTTGATGCTTGTTTGTCCTATTGGGACGACACATATCATGTTTTTGCCTTTCCTCGGGGCAAAATTTGTCCTTTACCCGAGGAGATTGCTGCTGTGGGAGGATGGAACCCTATACTTTGTCCTACTGTCCTGTTTTCAGTCCATGATCCTAGGAGGAAGCTACGAGAATTTTTAGGACTTTCTCATAACGAGGTATCTCGTATGACCGAGGACGGCAATATCTCTTTGATTGACTTGGCCGAGAAATTTATGAACCCGCATGATGTCCGGGTCAGACCGGCTCACAGTCATAGGGCTTTCTCTTTTTGCATGCTCAATGTTTACGCTTTTGAAGGTCACGTGGATTTGTTGTCGTGCGTGGGCGATGTCCGTCTTTTCACCGTGGTTGACCTGATGGAGACGGAGCACAGTCAGGCTTGGCTGATTACGGGGGAGATTATCCAAGGTTTGGATAATCGTAAGAGGGATTCGTCGGTTCGCCTGACCAGGAGCATCCGTTTATTGCAGGTATATTGCTTCGAATTTTTCTGATTTTTCGATTTCTCGAATTTTTGATTTTTCCTCGCGATTTCCTGTTACAGTGGGCACTCGATCGTGTCACCCTGGCACTCGATCGAGTGCCTTCGTAAAAAGCTCCTTGCCCGATTTCAGAGGTGTCACTCGATCGAGTGACCCCTAGGCACTTGATCGAGTGCCCCTAGGCGGACGTCGATTTTGCTCGGAAACTTATATTTTTTGTTTCTTTTTTCAGCTTTGGCTATTTGAGAGGCTATCGGTCAAAGATCCTCCTCTTGACCCGAGTCGATACCGTCCTAATCAGGTGATGAGAAGGAGACGGGCTATTAACTTTTCTCGCCACATTACTCAGAAATATTGGGACGAAGTGTTGTCTTTCCATGGCGGTCCGCTGATCCGGTGGGTAGTGCCTTGGTGGCCCATATATGTTTGGACGGGCCTGGCTCCAAGGGACAAGGCTCGCTATCAGGTAATCTTATCTTTCGGGCAGACGATTCATCTTTATCCTGACCGCATACTAAGGCAGTATGGTTGGTCCCAAAGAATCCAAGAGGTTGAAGTAGTTGTGAGTGAATCTACCCAACTGACTGACGTGATGTGCGACACTAGGATGCAAAGATGGTACACCCGGTTCACTTGGCCCATGCCCAAATCTCTTCATTCAATTTGGGTATCGGATTCCTATGTGAAATGGACTAAAGCAGATTCTGCCAAGGTCCGAGCTGCTTTAAAGGTTGATGAAGCTTTTGACCTTTACGGAGGGAGCAAGTTAAAGACAATAGAGGCTTCTTCGACGAAGGTGACACTCCGGCTACTCTGGTCCGTCTAAAGTCAGGTTAAAGAGGGAAACCTAGGACTCAAACTGAAGGGTCCAGTGGTAGAGGTGCACGGGGGAAAGTGAGCCCCCAGACTGACTTAGAAAGGAGACTTGGCCCAAAGCTGGCAGTTCAGGACCGACTTGGCCCGCGAGACAGACTACCCGAGCACGTACGGGCTCGTCTTGGACCAGTGACAATGGCGGAAGACCCGTTGTCGAGGAAACGGGTTCGAGCAAAAGAGGTTCCCTTGGTGATTCGGGAACGCTCGCCCCCGCCCCAGCGACATCGGGCTCCACGCGACCCGAAGGATAAGGGAAAGGGCAAAATGCCCTAAAAACTAGTCTCCTTAATTTTATTATTTAAGTATTATTATTATTTTTGTGGTGTGCTTTTTTTTCGTGTGTTCTCCATTTTTTTTGATGTAATTTTTGAAGTTCTCGAGTTTGTCGGGTTTTTAATAAAAGACATATTAGTGAATACCGTTTCCGTCTTTTTCGTTATTGCAGTGGTTGTACCCTTTTGAGGGGTTGCCTACGTATCCACAATTAGCGGAATCTAACCAAACGTAGTTCAAACATAGATTTTTTTGCAATTTTCGAAATACACCAAGACTATTAATTCGAGATGGGCGACAGTAGGATAAGTAATCCCAAATTATTGACTTGCTTATGATTTTGAAAAATTTATAAAAAGACAAATTTTTATAAACTTTTGCAAATGACATTGAGACAAAATTTAGGGGTAGTAACGCTTTAGCTGGTCCAAGTTGGTTGGGTTGACGAATTCATTCCCGTCCAAGTCTGTTAGCATCACTGCTCCTCCTGATAGAACCTTCTTCACCAGATATGGCCCAACCCAATTGGGTTTAAATTTTCCTCTTGGGTCGACCGGTAGTAATGCACGGACTGATTTTAGAACTAGATCCCCTTCTTTGATATTTCTGGGCCTAACTCTTTTGTTGAAAGCCTGTTGTATTCTCTTTTGGTATATTTGGATGTTGTTGAGGGCCCGGGACCTTCGTTCGTCTAAAAGAACTAGTGAGTCGTATCGGGCTTGGACCCAATCTGCCTCAGGCACTTGGCTCTCTAGTAAGATCCTAAGGGATGGTACTTCCAGTTCGACTGGTTGGACTGCTTCCATTCCATATGTCAAGTAATAGGGAGTTGCTCCGGCTGCGGTGCGAATTGACGTTCGGTACCCCCATAGGGCAAAAGGTATTTTGTCGGGCCAGTCCCGGTAATTTTCAGCCATCTTTTTAAGTATGGTGACAATCATTTTATTAGCTGCCTCTACTGCTCCATTTGTTTGGGGACGGTAAGGCGAAGATGTATGCCTTTGGATGTTATATTTTGCTAGCAAAGTAGCGATTTCAGCTTGGAAATGGGTCCCGTGATCACTGATGAACTCGTGTGGGATCCTGTACCGGCATATAATCTTCTTCTGGATAAACTTGGCAACATACTTAGCATTCAAGATCCGGTATGACTCGGCTTCGACCCATTTGGTGAAATAGTCGATAGCCAGCAAAATGAAACAGTGACCTTCCGTCCCGGAAGGGTTTACCTTTCCAATTATATCAATTCCCCATGTTGAGAACGGCCATGGTGATGTCATGGTGTATAGTAGGGATGACGGCATATGTTGCACGTTGGCGAAAATCTGACAATTGTGGCAGTGTTTGACATATAACTGACAGTCGGTTTCCATGCTGTTCCAATAATATCCGAGCCTCATGATTTTTCGGGCTAGCATATGGGCGTTCATATGCGGGCCATTTTCACCATCGTGCACTTCGACCATAATCTTTTCGCCCTGTGTTTCGTTGACACATAGGAGGAGAGCCCCCTGTGCCGTCTTCTTGTATAACTGTCCATCATCCGTACGAATGAATTGGGTGGCCAACCTTCGCAGGGCTTTCTTGGCCCGGTTTTCAGTTCACGGAGGATATTCTCCTGTTGTCAAGTAGGTTAGAACAGCATGATACCAAGGTTCTGGATCAGTTATTTCGATATCTCAAATGGCGTGAATATATGCCAGCTCGGATCGTCTTTCGACGCAGATTGGCATGCTGGTTAGGTGCTCCGGGATATTTAATAAAGAGGCTAACTTGGAAAGTGCATCTGCAAATTGGTTTTCCTCCCGGGGTAGATAAATAAATTCTACCTTTTGGAACTGTTTTTCTAGAACCCTTACTCGCACCTGATAGGCCACGAGATTGGCGTTTCGAGTCTTTCATTTTTGGAGAGCTTGGTTTATGACTAGAGATGAGTCACCGTGGACCCGGAGGTTTGTCACTTCTAAATCAGCGGCGGCTTGCAACCCGTGAATGCATGCTTCATACTCGGCTCCGTTGTTAGTCACATCAAAGTCCAATTTAATGGATAACAGTGTATGCTCTCCTTTCGGTGAAATTAACAGAATCCCGGCTTCAAATCCTCGGAAGTTGGACGCCCCATCAAAATACAAATCCCATGTCTCAGTGTTGGTATGGAATATGTCTTCATCTGGAAAAGCCCAAGTATCAGTGTGCCCTTCTTCAGATACGGGGCTCTCGGCGAGAAATTCGGCTACTACCCGGCCTTTGATGGCTTTTAATGGTACGAACTTGAGGTCAAACTCTGCTAGCATTAAAGTCCATCTGGACATCCTACCGTTAAGGATGGGCTTCTCGAATCGGTACTTGATAGGATCTAGTTTGGATAAAACATGTACCTCGTGGGTAAGCATATAGTGTCGGAGCTTTTTAGTGGCCCAAACCAAAGCTAGGCACATTTTCTCGAGCATTGTGTACTTGCATTCGTATTCCAGGAACTTTTTACGGATGTAGTAAATAGCCCGCTCTTCTGAATCGACTGTCTGGGCCAGCATAGCCCCCATGACTGTCTTGGTCGTTGTTAAGTATAACGACAAAGGCAAACCGGGTTGAGGTGGCATTAATACCGGCGGAGCAGACATGATCTCCTTGATTTGTCAAAAGCCGTTTGACATTTTTCATCCCATAGTGTTCGTTCTCCTATCTTCAGTTTCTTGAAAATAGGTTCGCATACCATGGTTAACTTTGAAATAAACCGGCTAATGTATTGGACTTTCCCGAGAAACCCTCTTATTTCTTTTTTGGTTTTGGGCGGTTGCATCTCGGTGATGGCTTTGATTTTAGCGGGGTCGACCTCGATGCCGCGTTGGCTAACGATATGGCCCAGTAATTTGCCTGATGTTACCCCGAAACTGCATTTTTGAGGGTTTAGCCTCATGTTGTATTTGCGCAGCCAGGTAAAGAATTTTCTTAGGGCCGCAATGTGCCCGCTTCGGTTCTAGGACTTGACGATCATGTCGTCCACATAAACCTCCACTTCCTTATGCATCATGTCGTGTAGTAAGGTTGTGGCGGTTCGTTGATAAGAGGCCCCGGCATTGATGAGACCAAATGGCATAACGGTGTAGTAGTAAGTACCCCAAGGTGTAATGAAGGTGGTCTTACTCATGTCTTCTTCCGCCATTTTGATTTGATTGTACCCGGCATACCCGTCCATAAATGATAGAAGGGCATGGTCGGCCGTGTTGTCCACCAGTATATCGATGTGTGGCAACGGAAAATCGTCTTTTGGGCTGGCCTTATTGAAGTCCTAGAAGTCTACACATACCCGCACCTTACCGTCCTTTTTAGGTGCCGGCACGATGTTTGCAACCCAGTCTGGATATTTAGACACTTGTATGAAGCCCGCTTTGAACTACTTGTCGACTTCTTCTTTGACTTTGAGAGACCATTCGGGCCTCATTCTTCGGAGCTTTTGTTTTACCGGTTTACATCCATCTTTGATATGTATACGGTGTTCTGCTATTTCCCGATCTATCCCCGACATGTCCTTGTAGGACCATGCGAAGACATCCTTGAATTCTTGGAGGAGGTCCGTGAATTGTTTTCTTTCCTCAGGATCTAAAGATAAGCCCAACTTTAGCATCTGAGGTTCTAAAGGGGTTCCTACATTGATGGACTCAGTTTCTACAAATACCGGATCTTGGGATTCCCTTTGTTCGAGTTGCTCGATCAGATGAGGAGGCAGAGGTACCTGTTCGTTGGGTTTCTCAGTGTCATTGCATATAAAATTTTTGAAAGCATTTTGTAAATAAGACAAGTCGTAAGCGGAATGGTTTTCGTTATTATTAATAGTAAATTTGGAAAACAGCTCGAAGAGAGCGGCCATCTGATCGTTGGTCAGAGGGGGGATAGGGAGTGCTCTCGGGACAGGCCCCGAGACTCCAGTGGAAGTGACTAAAGGAAGAGGGGTTACAAACTCGACTTTAGCACCGGACCCTCAAGACTCTGACTCAAACTCGGTATCCGGCATGTCTCCCTCGCCTTTTAGACTCGTCCCTGGCTGTCAGTCCAGTTGATGGTCTTCCTCCAGGCCCTTTTCCCGGTGTCTACACCGACCTCGGAGATTAGCTTCGTTGGATCGAACCGATTGCTGTGAAGGATCAGGTTGACCAGATCTTCTTTAGGAGCAGGGATAGCCTTGTCTTCTCCGAATAGGAGCCCCAGCATGGGCTCGGAGTTGTTTGCACCTTCCATGGATTCCGTTTGGACGAGGACAAATATGTCATCTGGGATGAAATCGCATTCCCGAGCCAATTTGGTCTCGGGATATGTGATGGTGGGTCGGTATAGACCTACTTGAATAGCCCCGAATACTGGTGTAACGATGTAGTCAGTTAGTTTTGGGTTGTAAGGGCCCAAGTAGGTACCGTTGATGATGTTTTGGGCTTTCTGAAGACCGGCCCAGACCGGACCGTGTTTTCTATGGTCGCAACATACCTAAGACCGGATCGTGGTTCTCCGTCGTTTAGCACTTCGATAATCTTCCCCGCCGGAAGATATGGTCTTGAGGTAGCCCCCGGTAAATAGCCCAAATTTTGCAGCATCGTATTGATGCTAGTAGGGAAGTAGGGCCTGAAGAGATATTCTTCTTCAATCATTCCCACGAAATCAAATCCTCGTGGGTCGGCCCGGCCCGTAGCGTTACAGCTTGCCACGGTAATGGGGGTTGCCTCCAGTGTGATGACACCCTCTTGAAGAGGCATCTTGACCTTTCTATGGAGGGTAGAGGACACGACCTTGACCGCATGGATCCAAGGCCTCCCGAGAAGCAGGTTGAAGGAGGAGGTGGCATTAATCACCTGTAAGTCCAGTTCTTTTTCAATTGGGCCCGTTATGATTGTTAACTTGACGGCCCTTGCAACCGGCTTTGGGATCCCATCGAAAGCCTGGATAGTTTGTGCCATAGGAAGGTAGTCGGCCTCGGTGATGTCGAGGGCTTTGGGGTCCTTAAAGACAGGACATTCACAGCGTATCCATCATCGATTAGGGTCATTGGGAGGTAATATTTCCCTTGGCAAATGACCATGATGTATAGGGCCAAGTTATGGGCGGCCCCGAACGGTGGAAGGTCAGACTCGGAGAAGGTGATAAGTGGGCCTTATTCTTTGGACTTGCCCTTGAGATAAGGCATAATAGTGGCTACCATTTCAGTTGGGGTAACCTGTGAGTCGACCTTTATTTGATCGAGAGCCTTAGTCAGTGCTTCCCGATGTTCTTGCGAGCTAACCAGAAGTTGCCATATGGTTAGATCAGCTCGAGCCCTTTTCAGTTGTTTGACTAGAACCGTGTCAGTGCTCGGCTCTTCAAGAGTAGTTTCCGTTCTGGCAGGTTCTGCGACGGTTTCTAGGGTAGGACGGCCGGCGGCAGCGAGGTGGTTACTGGCTAAGGCTTTGGACTTAACCCTTCGGACCTCCTCAGGAGTTATGGGGACAACTTCCCCTTTAGGCAGGTAGACAACTTCCTCATCATCGAACCATATCCCGTTAATTTGTGGGATAAAAGGGGAAATGAGGTGAGAACAGTCGATTACCTCTCCAGTGAATATAGCATAAGCACTGAACGGGTTTTCTTTGTTGCTCGACTTGTCCCCGGGCAACGGTATTTTCCCGCTCTCTATCAAGTCTTGGATCAGGTGCTTCAATTTCTAACACTTTTCAGTATCGTGCCCATTACCTCGGCGATATTGGCAATAGGCCTGGACCTTGTAGCTCTTGTATCGCTATTCTACCGGGACCTCTGGAGTTGGGCCTATCGGTTGGATTAGACCTTTTGAAGATAGCCTTTGCAAGGCGTATGTATAGGTGGTCCCTATATCAGTGAATAACCGAGTTGGAGTCTTCTTTTTGGATGAGGCATCTAGTAGATTAACCTCGTCAAAGATGCTGTGGGTTGCAGCTGCAGGTGTGGGCTTGCTGATGGATGAATTAGCTCCTTGATATCCCTTAATAGAGGCCTTAGTAAGGCTCTCTAACCTCAAGTCATCCTCGATCTTTGTCCCCATTTCAGTTAGAGTGGCAAAGTTGGGTATGACGGCGTAACGGAGGTGGACTCGGTAGGAAGGGAGGAGGTTCTTGACAAAGGCCTCCACTAGCACTTTTTGGTTGGGCTTCACTACAACAAATTGACACTTGCGCCACGAATTATGCCACAAAAATTTGTTATTTGCTGCTAAATTTTACCTAGCCACGGGAAAAATTTGATTCACTACTTGGGAAATAAAATATGCCACGGGAACAATTTTTCCCGTGGCAAAAAGTCACTTGCGCTACGAATTTTATTAAAGTCGTGGCCAATAATCACTCTTGCCACGAAAGATGCCACACCTGTGGCAAAACATATATTTAGCCACGAATTTGTTCAGTGGCAAATATTATTTAGGCACGACATAATTAACTTCCGTGGCAAAATTATTTTTTAGCCACAGATGTAATAAACGCATGTGGCTAATGGTTCTCCAAATTTTAATCAAATTACTTTCAAGTTAAGCCGAGTGTCAATTATTGATCTTAAAAATTCATTAAAATTCAAAGCTAAAGATAATATGAAGAAAAAAAATATTAAATTTGAAAATATTTAATTAATAAAAAAAATTCGTATTATTTAATTTAGTTTTAAGAAAAAAAAATAGATTTTTTGTAAAATGAAATACAAGAAAACTTTGGTTGTCTAATTTGTTGATTTTTAATTAATCATCATTTGTGTAGCAATTGATTTCTCTTAATTTGACAAGATGTTTTATTCAAATTTTATAATCTTAAGTATGACTTTTGAAAGACAACTAACATTTACATAGTGTAATATATGCTAGCTAAAATGCGGCGTACATAGCATATCAAGTAAAATTAGTATGTGATTGATCATCCATCATTAAGACATCTAATATTATTTAAGACTCTTTCATTTTTACCGCTTAATTAATTAATTTTTTCACATGTAATACACTTCTTTTTAAGACGAAAAAACTTTTAAAAAAAGTGACTGAGCATGATTTTTGTCCAAATTATTGATTTTCTTACAATATTTTCAGTGTGAAAAAAACCAATTTATTAAATTGGTATTTAAGAATTCTAACGGTCTATATTTTTTTATGGAATTAACTTTGACTGCGAAAACAATAATTATTTTTGTAAATTAATTGTCTTTCAAGTTGTTTGGTTTGGAAGAAATATTAACGTATTAGAAAGTCGTGCATAAGTTCAATAACAAGTGAAAATAATTTTTCAAAAAAAGAGAGGTATAAGTGACAAAATCAAATAATTAACAAATACAAGTAAGAAAATCTAATAATTAAGGACTAATAGTGAGAAAATCAAAAATTAATTTATCGTCAACTGTTTAATTCGGTAGCTGTTCTGTAATATTATTTGGAAGATATTTTAAAAAATGAATTTAAAATAAAATATACTTAATAAAAAAAAAATTTGCGTAAAACTTGAAGTAGGATAGAGGAAACTCAATGAGGATAAAAAAAACTGATGAAATAAAATAACGACCGTTAACGAAAAGAAAAAAACATATCGAAAGAACTAGCAATAAAAGAACGTGGAAAATAAAAACTAAAATAAAAATATCGATAAATTAATGGAATCATGAGTCCGAAAATCAACTTCGAATTTTTTTTTTCCAGAATAATAATTTTTTAATCATAATATGTAAATCATAAGGGAAAAAAAATTAATTACTCAAAAGGAAATGTAGTTTGAAAAAAAACATCACTTTAAAATAATTCAAACCAATGATTAGGTCAATAAAGTTCAATTTCATTTCTGGTAGCTGCCCATAAGAACTCCACAGTTAAGCGTGCTTGAGTGAGAGTAGTGTTAAGATGGGTGACCTCCTAGGAAGCCTCTTCGATGCGTATGGTGAAATTAAATAATAGTGGAATGACTCAGCTTGACTCATCTATAAAGCTAGTAACCGGTCCAGATGTGACTACTATAGGGGTAGAGAATTCGTACGGTTATTAATTTATTTAATTTATTATATATTTTGTCACCGGAATAAATATTTCGCCAAAAAAATAATTAGCCACGGGATAATCCATGGCAAAAAATTAATTCTAGCCACGGGAGACTCCGTGGCAATAAAATCAATACTTGCCACACTTTTTTTTTCCCGTGGCTATTTGTTTGCCACGGCCACTTGCGCCACGGATGGTTTTTCCGTGGCAAAGTACTTTAGCCACGAAAATTTAGCACTTTTGCCACGAATTCAGCCGTGGCCCAAGTTCTCATTTGTAGTAGTGCTTATCGACCAACTTCACACTCTCGGCCCTCCACCTTTGAAGGTATTTGGTGAAACCTTCTTTGGGCTCTTGGGCCATAACTTCCAGAGTACGCATCGTAGTCTGGATCTCGGTATTATTAGCGTAATTCCGAGCAAACTTTGTTGCCACATCTTCCCAAGTCTTGTATTTCTTTGAATCGAGCCTGTAATACCAGGCTTTCGGGTGCTTCTCAAGGGAAGAAGCGAACAAGTGCTTGAACATGGTGGATTTCACCCCCTAGACAGCCATGAACTCTTTGAAAGCCCGAATGTGATGAACCGGGTCTTCAGTACCCTCAAACATCGGTATGCCCGTAAGGTTGAGGTTGGCGGGTAGCTCATCGTTCAAAGGCGAATAGGAGCGAGCATTTTCCGTATGGATCGAGTTGTTCGTTGACAAATGGACTTGTTCTTCAAGCTTGCGAACGGCGCTGACCAGTTCAGCTATGGGCCCAGTGGGTTCAGATCCAGCATCAGGAGTCCCTTTCTCTACGGCACTCAAACGGGTGGCAAGGGTTGTTTGGTCGGTCCTGATAGCCGTCAATTGGGCTTCAAGCTTGGCTAGTGAGGCTGCCAATTGGTCCAAAGTCTCTTGCATTTTCTGCCGTCTGGTTAACGGTGGCCTGTCTGTAAGAATACTGCATAATCAAAAACTGGCCCAAATCTTGGAATAAAAAGTACATCCCGAGCAAAGGAAAGACTGAAAAGGAA
This sequence comes from Agrostemma githago, assembly GCA_958450325.1. Taxonomy (NCBI): domain Eukaryota; kingdom Viridiplantae; phylum Streptophyta; class Magnoliopsida; order Caryophyllales; family Caryophyllaceae; genus Agrostemma; species Agrostemma githago. Next base: position 30,648,579 of record OY288241.1, on the reverse strand, counting down.
ATGACTCGAAAAAGACACCTAGACGGGTGACTTGTGGAACGTGGGCCTCCCTTAGGATCCGGCTATGTGGGTCGGGTCTTGTTCGAAGGAAGGTTCACGTGAGACATTCCCCAGACTTTGGACTCGATTGTGTAAACGGGCCCTCCCTTGTAGGAGTATGTCCTACGTAGGTGGGCCTTGCCTTAGTCAAATAAGGTGGACTGGGATATGGGGGAAACCCGCGATGTAAGATCGACGGAGTTTCGACGCTAGAGTCCTTCGACGAGTTACGACAAGACCCGACACTGCTAAATACGGGAAGTCCTAAGATGAGGAAAGTTTTTTTTTTTTTGAAAAGGGATTTTTTTTTGAGAAAATCCGAAAAAAGCTCGGTGGATGGCCCGATTTTTTTTCGAAAGTTGGAAAAAGTGTCATCGGGCCGCAACTTTGAAGTTTCAAAAATATTTTTGAGTTTTGAAATGGGCAGCATTCCGGCTATAAATAGGCTATTTTGAGTAAAATCATAAGTCCTAAATTCGGTATGCTTCCCGGGTTTTGAAATGGGATATTTTGAAAAAGATGTATTTTTTGAAAAAATGACGGTTTTCGAAAACGACCTTAGAAACCAAGTAGCACATAGTCACGCAAGCATAATAACGACACCATGTATGCTCTACACTAAGTCTCGGTCGGTCTAGAAAGGGTCTATACCAGTGCACATAGCCTATCCGAGAATCGAGATGGACTTCCTAAGTCGAGTTGAGCTTAGAACATGCCGCGAAACCCATACGAATCGACTATGAACACCTTTGACATATCCATGTTGGAGTATATCACGGTATATTGGAACGTCGGTCACCAGTATCGGCCCGGGTAAAAATAGGGTTATACATGAACCGTAAAACTAAAACGCGCATTGTACTAGTCAAACGATTTCTATTCGAGTCTCACCCTGAGGATGCCGATTGTAAGTCAGCATCAGTTAATCCCCAGCGGAGTCGCCAAATTGTGTACATGACATAGGTCCACCCCGACGCGGTCACGCGCGGGTTTGGGGAGGCGAATGAATCTCATGTAAGATGTCTCGAATTGAAATTTAAATCGAAGTGGAGTCGCCACCGAACTTTGTGGGAGTTCGGGTCCATTCGAACCCACTCTATATCTTAGTGGGCCGAGTACAAAATACGGCCAATTCGGATGTCAGAGTTTATTGGATTTGTCCCTTTGGATTTTGGATACATACCGATACCGACATTATCGGATACCGTGTATTGAATGACTCTCGTGCGCCAACGGTTTTGGGCATCCGGAAACCAAGGTTCTGAGTAAGGGGTGAGGGTACGTGTTGGGAAGTTCACAAAGAACACCCAACCTCGTCCGCACTTAGCGACCTCTACTAAGATATCGTTTGATTTTAAAATACGCGCGTTAGTAATACGATGAGATGGTATACAAACAATGTTTTGACTAAACATGCGAAAACTTGAAATAGGTTGCTAAGTCGGTTTAATGCATAAAATTAACGCCAAAGTTATATTTAGCATGCGAGATTCATTTTAGTACAATAAAACGAATAACGGAAATAAAATACCAAAGTAAGAACAAACGTGTTAGTAACGATGATAACGATAATAACGGTTTGTAAATAATATAGACTGATATAGATAGCGTAGAATAACATGATGCATGGTTTTGAAAAGTAGTATGACACGTGATAAACTTGACATGTGTTGACCGAAGTCATATAAAATATTATCGAGACTCGAAAGACGTTGTGGGACTCACGGTTTGACGTGATAAAGGGACACTCGATCGAGTCATTGAGGGACTCGACCGAGTGTGCCTCGGAAAATGCTTCTGCCAAAAATTTGAGGTATTACTCGACAGAGTCATTAAGAGACTCGACCGAGTAGGTCGCCACTCGATCGAGTCATTGAGAGACTCGATCGAGTGGTCCTCAAAAAGCCATTTTGCCTCGGTTTTGGGGTGCCACTCGATCGAGTGGGCTAGGCACTCGATCGAGTGCCCCCTGTACGAACCAGGGTTCGTTTCGCAATTTGTCATAGATTTTGAAATTGCTTTTTGATTTTGGTAAATCATTATCTTTGTCAAGTCGGGCAGAAATATTACATGATTTGTGCTCGCCTTGGATTTTAATAATCGTCGTATCCGATATTTGATTATAGAATCAATACCGAATACTTAGAGCGAAATCTAGAAAAAGGTGTTGTGAGTCGTTTAAATTGAACTAAAACAAAATAAATTATCTCCGCGTTTATAGTGTCGTAATTAATTCTTTCGAATTATGTGACAACTATTTTAGCATCAACGAATTCGTGTTAGTTAAATTTATTGACTAATTCGATTAGATACGATATCCGACTATTGAGTAGGTATCGAATCTAAAGAACGACGCTCTATATTTGCTTGAGTAAAAAGACTTGATTCCCTCCTCATATTGACATCGTAACGAATCCTTGCGGATTATGTGATGTCGGATCCGTATCAACGGGTTTCGACTCAACTTAAATAAAGGTGCTTGATTTGAAGTATTTTTAGAAATCGATGTATGCGATATTAACGATGACGAATAATGAGACGTGACCAACGACGCGACGAAACAAAATAAAAATGCTATTGTTGAGGTTGAATCGCTTCAACAATCAAATACTCGGGGTGTCGGGATAAGCGACCGGCCACATCGGATGAAACACCCTTGTATTCAGATTTCCTTATTCCGTCATCCTTTGTATTCGACAGGAATTAGCGAGTATTTTAATGTCTTAATACTAGAGATATTATCGATATTAGAAAAATAAAAAAAGAAGACGAGAGGAAAGAGAAGAAGACGACGCGAGAGAGAAGAAGAGAAGAAAGAAAAAAACGGGATTATTGCACCCTCAGCCTACATGTTTAGTATTCTCGGACGGGACTCGTTTAATTGTGGGTTGAGCACGGGAGTATCAAGGTGTATGTAGATGGAGTTGTGGTGGTTTAGGGTTTGTAGTTTCCTAGATGCTAGGGTTTGAAGAAGTAGTAATTAGGGTTGTAAAACTTGTTAAGATTAGGATTCTTGAAAAGTGTGCTCAAGTTACATGCAAAGGGGGGTATTTATAAGAATTCTCCCCCACCCGACCTAGGGCTACTCGACCGAGTGCCCTGCTGACTCGATCGAGTGGCCCAAAGCATGCGTAAAACAGTTTTTTGAAGGCCCACTTGATCGAGTGGGTTGACACTCGATCGAGGGGGTCCCAGCTGGGGCGAAGGGGTCCGGATATTTGGCCTTGGGTTGGATATTTTTGTAGATCGTCTTGTATTTGGGTTAGACTTTTGATATTTGCATGGCTATTTTGTGTCTCGGAAACGGCTTTGACCGGGGTCTGACCCGGTCGCTAAAAAGACGGTTTTATTTCCGGTGTCGGTTTTGACCCAAATTAGTCTTATTTGATTGGAAACGACCCGCTGGGCTTGAATTTGAGGTCATTTTTGTGAGCTTTGTACTCTGTAAAAAGCCCAAGCCAGAAACTAACGATTTTGAGCCCATATCCGAGCGCGTAGAAGCACGTTTGCGTCCGATCATCATCGGGTGTTTTTTGGAAACTGCTATAGACACCTAGCGGCCAAATGTGGGTGTCTACAATATCAATAAGAAATCTTTTGAGTCCTAAAAAGAATTCCTAAAACCATAAATTTATGTCATTAAGTAGAATTATCACACATCGAAAAATTATGATGAGCTGACGAAATTTTATACTATATCATAAATAATAGAAATCATTCGTTTTAGATATTAACAAGAAAAATCTTTTGAGTCTTATAACAACTCTTTAGGCTATAAATTGAAGTAAAATTATATCACATCGAGAAATTATAATAAGACGATGAAATTCTATTATATAAATAAAAGTCTGTTAACCAGTAGTTTCACAAATTTATGCAATCCTGTAACCTGGTGTCATTATCATTTTCAGTAAAAATAAGCTGGTGCGTCGCACGGGAATCTTTTAATTATTACAATCAATATATTTAATCTATTATATTAATGTGATGTTTTATAAATTTTTATCTAAAATCTTTAAATTTCATTCAACAAAAAGTTACCGTAAATAAAATTATAAAAATGAATTAATTAGATTCGTGATAAAAAATGCTTTCATTAGAGTATAAATTTTATATTATTTGTTTCATATTATTTACTCGAAAAAGTGATGAATTTATACAAATAAAGATATTAAAGTTATCCCACATTGACAAATTATAATAAGGTGATGAAATTCTATATTATAAATAATAGTAATCATCCGTCCTTATATATCCACCAAAAAATTCGAGTCATAATAGTAATTGTTCCGGTCACGGAAACAATAAACCCGACTTGGACTCGGGTCCTTTGAACTTGATATTGCTTTGATGGTGATCGTCTGACTTTCTGAATCTCTCCTTCCTCTTACTCCGATGATCGGACCTTCCCGGTGGAGACGGCCTGCTCCCTGCACACAGAACGCACAGGGCCTCGGAGGTGTCCGAGGGAACCCTCTCCGATGCCTAAGTCAGTCCGTGAAATCCCTTGATGAACCTTACTCGTGAGGAGTAAGGTGGCGGTTTTTAGAGTAAGATTCTAGAGAGAGAAAGTCCAACCCCTTTCTTGTGGGAAATACCGAAGTATTTATAGGTTCCCCCAAGAGAGAGAAAGAGAGAGAGAGAGAGAGGAAGAATGAGAGGACGAGAAGGTGACACGTGGTAGGGCATGGATATAGGGGCTTCCAGTTTCTGCCCCCTGCGCCTGCTAGGGAGGGATACCCTGAGGACAGTCAGGCATGGGGGCTTATCTTGCTTAACCACAGCGGACGTTTCGGCCCTGTAAGGCAGGGGGTTTTCTTTTGGAGCTCGGAGTGGCGGAGATTACTCTCTGGAGGCTCCCTGATTACTCCCTGTTTTAGCCTTCTTTCTGCTGGCTGGCCTGTCAAGCAGGCCGTTATTCAGTTCTCGGTTGGGCTTCCCTGGGGCCCATATGGCGGGCGACTCGCGGCAGGCTACCTACCTCCATCAATTGGCCCTCGTCGGCGGAGGGGGAGCAAGGCCCCTCCTCAGCAGACGACTTCTCGATTGGGATGGCGGGAGGCTGACTGCTTGAATCCCACTTTGGCATTTAATGCAGTGCATGTTCCCGAGGAGGAATGTCTTAAATGCCTTGGGCATGCAAAGAGTTGGGATGTTGTTCCCTCATGATTACTTTTCTCGTAGAACAATCCCTCGAACTGTGCGCCGGACTTGTGATTGGCCCTCCTCTTGTAGGGATGGTTGGGACGCCATTTAATGCTTTACCTTTATCTTATGGGTATAAAATCCTACTCCACTTCGTCATTTTCACAATTCTTCCTCAACATCGTCTTCCACTATTCCTCTCTTAAAATGTCTTGGGTAAGAAATATAATCCTTCGTCGTGGGGTTTACGTGAATGCCCTTCGCTATAGGGGGCGTAGAAGGCTAAGGTACCCCCAGGCAAGCGTATTCAGCTATCTGCCTGACGGTAGGGATTTTGCCGTGGATCCCACCGGTCAAAATAGACCAACTAACCTAAGCTAGGTCGCTAGGGCAAGTCAGGTCGATCCTCAGGGACGGGGTGTCGGACAAAGGTGTGCTACGGTCCAAGACTAGGTTCGAGAGAAACTAAACTATGGCTATGGATAAGGTTAACTAATGACTAAGTTAAGGTCTATAACATGAACTAACAAGACAAAACAAGCAACTAATGACTAATGGAAGCAAATTAAATCAATAAGAAGGAAACTAGGGCTAGGTCGGGTTCAGGGATGCCAAGGAGATCAAAAGGAGGAAACGGGGGTCACTAGCATGCTTTCGTAGCCTAGGTTGCGGTCGGGCTCTCGCTACTTAAATGGCCTAGGGGTCATCCTCACCACGCTCTCGCTACTAATGAGGGAACCAAACCAACCAACCAACCAACCACATACAAGAGAAGAGGCAAGAAGAACAAGGATTGGTCATCTCAAGTCTCACAAAGATTTCATCAAACATGTGGAGTGCAAGGTAAGAAGGAAACAACAAGAACAACAACTAGTGCCACCCAACTCACCCTAATCATCCCTAATCACACCCAATCCCCCTACTAACCCTAGGGGACAACTACTCACACATAACTAAACTAAAACTAACACTAACAAGAGAATCAATCAAAGAAACAAAAGAAACATTCACTATGAAGAACAAGAATGAACAACAAACATAAACAAAGATGCAAACATTACTAACTATGAAAGATTAATAGAAAAGAGAAGAGAAAAGGATTATACCAAACTACAAAGGATGAAAAGATGAGAACTTGCATATAAAGAAGACCCAAAACCTCCACCAATGTTGTCAAGATTGGTAGAGTCTTCAAGAATCCCAATATTACAAGATTACTCTAACTAAATAAAACTAAGATTAAGGATTAATTAAGGACTAATCTACACTAATCTAAGCTAATCTAACCTAAAGTAGTCTAGGGTTTAGTGGGTAATGAAAAGTAAAGGATATCTCCTTAAACAATACAAGAGGGGAGGTATATATAGGGTTTCACGGGTAAGGGAAGCGAGAAAAGCGAAAACAGCCTGAACTGGGCCCATCCCGGCCGGGAAGGGATGATCCCGGTCGGGAAGGGACCTATCCCGGTCGGAAAGGCCTTCTTCTCGGTCGGGAAGAGGCTCCAGTGGCTCGGTTTTGTTTGTCACTTCATTCCGGTCGTGATGGATGTGTTCCCAGCCGGGATGGGTCTTGTTGGCTTCAAACAAGGTCTCCTAGGTCCCTCCCTGCTCTTTCTAGGCTTCTCATCGATTCTCGGTGCTCGGGAATGGGTCCCAAGGGCTCGGGATCGAGTCTAAGCTACCGGGTGATCGTCGCTTCTCCTCGTTGGCTCCAAATGTGTCTGAAACGAGTCGGAATCGTTCCATTTCTCCAATAATGGTCCTAGGAACCTAAAACAAGGTAGAAGAAGCGTAAGTAGCCTCAAAAACCGCTCCAAGGAGCGATTCCACAAGAGAAACCGGGACCAAACACAAGGAAATAGCACTACAAACCACACTTATCACCGCCGCAGCAGGCGAACGCGTCCTCGCCCTCTGCGAGCTGTCAGGGCGAAGTCCTCATCTAGGGCTAGCAAACGCCCCAAAAAATCTTCGTCCCCTGCAGAATCTAGGCCCACGCGCAGCACCCAGGTGGGGGGTTGCTCTTTCAAGGGATGCTACAGGTGCTTCCCCTGGCTACAACCTGAAAACCTCGACCCTGACTGCCCTGATTCGGGCTCTTCTCCCGACTCAGGCCCCTCTTCCCCTCTGGTGAGGAAGTCGGAAGATTATTATGGCCCCCCTGAGGGTACCAGGGTGGCCAAATATGGCGAAGATTGGGACCTGAGCAGCCACGACTCAGGGGATAGTGACGGTCAGGGCTACTCGTCTGGCCGGGATGCCTTAGGGAGTGAAGAAGAGGGCTCTGATGACCTTTTCATGAACTCAGGCAGATGGGACTGGGGGTCTGATGACGGAGGCTGCGGCAGCCTTGAGGATTACTCCCTGGGTTTCGATGAAGATTAGGTCCACCCTGCGTTTGCAGGCAGGCTGAGCCGGACTATCAGGCTCCTTTTGTACTCTTTTAATCCCACTCATTTTGTAATTCTGGCCCTTTGGGCTTTTTAATTAATGAAAATCAAGTGGGCTTTTGTCTTCAACGTGCTGTTGTCTCTTCTCTTTTTTTTTTTGTGCGCCTCGGATGATGTCACGTAATGATTTCCTTCTGCTCTTGTTACATTCTTGAGGTCTCTTGGGAAGTGGTGGGTGGTTGGATTCAAAGAGTGTGACATGTGAGGATTTTTATAGGGGGGCCTTCTGATTGGATGGCTTTCCTAGAAGGGGCTTTTCGTCTTCCCCTTCCTATAAAAGCACCCTTGCTTCCCACATTCCCCCTTTTACACTTTTGAATTCCTACAAACCCCATCTTCTTCATACTCTCTTTGTCGAGCATTTAGATTGAGGAACTTTCCTGGCGTCACATTTCGGCGACTCGTAACTAGGTTAGGATCTTCATCCCTGACCTCTTCGTCTTTCCATTATTCGCTTTTTCTTTTCTTGCTTTCTTGAGCACCATGGCCCATCATCGCGGCGCTCAGATTCTTTCTTTCGACGAATCTCCTGCTAACGAGCCAGAGGAGGGTAGGGGTAGGGTTAATACTGACCTTCCCTCCTCCTCTAGAGGACCAGGGGTTAGGGTGACTGATGAGGGGCGCTCAGAGAATAGTGGGGGAGTCAACTCCCCTGAGCATGCCCCAAATGATGTCGTTGATTCTGATGATGGAGCGCTGGAGATTGATCCTTCTACAATCGCCGACCCCTTGTGCCTAGAGAACCAGGGAGAACCTACTACCTGGATAAAAATAAATATAGAATCCCCCTGCGAACTTACCCGGCCCCTAAGAACCGGGATCTTATACTGGAGAAGAATGCTGCTGGGGCTATAGCGATTTTTTACAACTATGGGGAGGGCTACACAGTCATTGTCCCTGAGGAGAGGGACACTGTGTGCAATCCCCCTGACGGCTGCATTGCCGTCTACCATAAGTGCCTTGAGTTTGGCCTGCGCTTCCCCCTGCACCCCTTCTTGGAGGAGGCCTTCGGGCACATGAACGTGGCCATTGCCCAGCTGACCGCTGTGGCTGTTAGGTCACTCATAGCCTATACTTGGACCAGCCTGTTCCTGAGTGAGAGGTCTTCAATAGATTCTTTAAGGTATATGGTTGGCCTACAGATGGTGGCCTCCTCTGAAGGGGGCAGCTCTCCAAGGTATTTCTCCCTTCCTAGGCAAAAGAACTGTTCCCTGGTCTAGCCAACCCTAAACAGCCTGAAGGACTGGAAGGATAACTTCCTGTATGTGCATAACGCTACGGGATGGAGGATCCCCCAGCATTTTCGAAACCACGTCCACACCCGGCTAGAAACCCGCCAGGAGTATATGGTCCTGACAATTGGCTCCCCCACGCGGACCTTATATCAACTAATGACTACTTGACTCGAGTGGGGATGAACCTGTAGACACCCGCATTTTGACTGCCAGGTGTCTATGGCAGTTTCCAAAAAACACCCGATGATGATCGGACGCTAACGTGCTTCTACGCGCTCGGATACGGGCTCAAATCCATTAGTTGCTGGCTAACGCACTTGCGGAGTACAAATCTCACAAAATCAACCTCGAATCCAGGCCCAGCGGATCATTCCGAGTCAAACAAGACTAATTTGGACCAAAACCGACACCGGAAATAAAACCGACTTCTTAGCGATTGGGTCAACTCCGGTCAAAGTCGTTTCCGAGACACATCAAAGCAGCCACTCAAATACAAAAAGTCCAACTCAAGAAGCAAAACCAACAGTCCACCTTCAGACGGGCCATCAGGTCAAGTCCGTCAGGGCACAAAACCCTAGACACCAAAATACATGGGCAATGCCTATATAAGCAACCCCATGCACACTCAATTTCACAACTTTACAACCCTAATCACAGCTTTTTCACAACCTCAAGAACCCTAATCTTACACATGCAACCCTAATCAAACCCTAGCAATCCTATACTAGCAAAAACCCTAAACCTAGTTTTAGGAATCAATCCCGAGCCACCATAACTTAACCTCCATAAAACCTCGAAGACTCTTGTGTTAAAGCCACGGTTACGAGTTCGATCCGAGACAAGAACATTTAGGTTGAGGGTGTCAAAACCCCGTTCTCTCCTTTTTCTCTTCCTCTCGTCATCTTCTTCGCCTTTTCTTATTTTTTCTTATTTTTTATTTTTTCTTTATTGCATCATAATATCGATAATAACTAATACAAAACATTAAAATACTTATCAATTTTTGTCGAATAAGAGGGGTATCGGAATAAGGAAACACGAATATACAAGTGTACTGCACACAGCGTTGACGGTCGCTTGTTCCAATACCCCGATTATTTGATTATTGAGATAAGTTAACTTAAACAATATTTTTTTTATTTTGTTTGCATCATTATTATTAGTCGCATATTTACATTAATTTTCAAAAGCAGACATCGTATTTTAATAAGGGTCGAAACCCGTTGACGCGGATCCGACATCACAATCCCTTGGGATTTATTTCGATGTCGGAAAAGCCGAGGGAATCAAGTCCTCTAATTTAAGCAAAGCATCGATTTCGTAAGTTTGATACCAATTTCATAATTGGATGTCGAATCTAGCAAATCTAGTCAATTTAATTCAATCAATTCGATTTTTCGTTGAGGCTAACGTAGACGTCACGTTGTAATTATGACGCTACAAACGCGGAGAGAAATTCATATCGTCTTGATTGATTTAAAACGACTTATATTATTTTCTTCAAGTTTTTGCTGTAGCATTTCATACCGATTCAATAATCGGATATGGGATATGACGAGCATCAAAATTAAAATCGAGTATAAATTATTCCAAGTATTTAATATCGATTTCATAATCGAATATTGAATACGACGAATATCGAAAATATTAGGTCGAGTGCAAATTACGCAATATTTGTAGGCGATTTAATAAAATCATCAATTTTCCGAAGAAAGCAATTTCGCTCTTTTTTATTATTATTCTTCGAACATCATTTTTTTTAGACAAAACATTATTTTTAGATCTCGATATATTTTTTTCCTTGACCTCGGTCAACACGTGTTAATCCATCACGTGACCTACTATTCTTTTCAAAACCATGCATCATACTACATTATTCGCAAACTGTTATTATCGTTATACCGTTACTAACAAGTTTGTTATTTTCTTGTCAATTTATTTTTGTTTATTTTATTTTACTAAAATGAACCCACATGCTAAAATTCCACTTTGACGTAGAATTAATTGCATTAAATTGACTTAGAAACCCTTTTCAATTCCATTCACATGTTTAGGGAAAATAATCTTTGCATATCAATTTCCCGTTCAACTAACGCGCGTATTAGAAAGTCACTCGAATTCTTAGTAGAGGCCGCTAATGTGCGGGCGGGGTTGGGTGTCCTTCGTGGGCTTCCCAACACGTACCCTCACCTTTTACTCAGAACCTCGGTTTCCGGATGCCCGAAACCGTTGGCGCACGAGAGTCATTCAATACACAATATCCGATAATGTCGGTATTGGTATCAAATGCAAAGGGACGAGCCCAATAAACTCTGACATTAGAAATGGGCCGTATTTTGTATACGGACCACTACGACATAGAGTGGGCTCGAATGGTTCCGAATAACCACAAAATTCGGTGGCGACTCCACTTCGACCTAAATTTCAATTCGATCCGTTTCATATGGAGATTCATTCGCCTGCCCAAACCTGCGCGTGGCCGCGTCGGGGTGGACCTATGTCATGTCCACAATTTGGCGACTCCGCTGGGGATTAACTGATGCGTGACTTACCATCAGCATCCTCAGGGTGAGACTCGAATAGAAATCGTTTGACTAGTACAATACGCGTTTTAGTTTTACGGTTCATGCATAACCCATATTTTCCCGGGCCGGTACTCGCGACCGACGTCCCACTATACCGTTGATGTACTCCAATATGGATATGTCAAAACGTGTCCATAGTCGATTCGAGTGGGTTTTGCGGCATGTTCTAAGCTCAAACTCGAATTAGGAAGTCTGTCCCGATCAACGTCTAGACTATGTACACTGGTATAGACCCCTTATAGACCGACCGAGACTTAGTGTAGAGCATACATGGTGTCGTTATAATGCTTGTGTGACTACGTGCTACTTGGTTTCCGAGTCGTTTTCAAAAACCGTCTTTTTTTTTTCAAAAATTGCATCTTTTTCAAACTATTCAATTTCAAAACCCGGGACACATACCGAATTTAGGACTTATGATTTTACTCAAAATAGCCTATTTTCTAGACGGTACGCTGCCCAATTCAAAACTCAAAAATACTTTCGAACTTTCAAAACCGAGGCCCGATGCACTTTCCGATTTTTTTTCAAAAAATCGGCCTCTCCACCGAGTTATCTCGGAATTTTCAAATCAATCAATTTTCAAAACCTTTCTCTTCTTAGGACTTCCCGTATTTAGCAGTGTCGGGTCATGTCATAAGTCGTCGAAGTCTTTAGCGTCGAAACTCCATCGATCTTACATCACGAGTTTCTTCCCTATCCCAGTCTGCCTTATTAGACTAAGGCAAGGCCCACCTACGTAGGACATACTCCTACAAAGGAAGGTCCGTCTACACACTCGAGTCTAAAAGTCTGTGGATGTCTCACGTGGACCTTCCTTCGAATAGTACTCGGCCCACATAGCCGAATCCTAAGGAAGGCCCACCTTTCACGAGTCACCCGTCTAGGTGTCTTTTCCGAGTCAACCTTTTACAAGGCATAGCCCTATAACAAAAGGTTCGTGGTCCTTACGTCTAAAGGATCACTCGTCCCACACTCGAGTTTTAACAAAATTAACGATCCCACTTGGGGGCTATTCTCCGACGGAGTGATTAATCACAGTCACTCCGAGAATCGCGCCCTACACATTCGTCTTAGGAGGGTCTAACCCAAGTCAAACATGGTCACCCCATTTTCAGACTCACCCTTCTGCAGCTCGAGTCTAATTTGCGGTCGTTACCTCGTCTAGGTCAACATTCAAGTATCCCGGTCCGAGAGTCTTAGTCATTTCCGTCACCCCGGGCCATGTCTAGTTTGACTCATCATGTATGCAAAACCGAGCTTAGGCGAGTTCTAACACCTGTCATTTCTTCCGATCAGGGACCCTATGAACGAGACACTACCAAACCACGACAAATCCCATGCCGTCAAGAAAGGGGATATCCAGGGGAGTATGCTTATGCTATCTTGCTCCATTAACAACATCTTATCGAAAATCAATACTGCCCTAGATAACCTAAGTTCCAGGGTAACCATCATCGAAGAAGACCTTGTAAGAACCCGATCCCGCCTAACATAACTAGAGCGGGTAAGGCAGCCAATCACCGAATCGAGTCATTTGAAGGGTGAACACTCTTGCGAAACTGTCCGATACCCTCAAGATGGCAAGGCCGAGAGAAGTAACCCTCAAGTCACCTCTCCAAAAATCAAGAATCAGTCAAAGGAAAGGACATTTACCCACTTGGATATGTCCTACACCATCGCTTTCCAGAGGTTGGTTCCGAAGGGCCTAGTGCTACCTATAGGCCCAACAGCCGACCCACCTGTGGAGAAACGTTCCAAAGCATGGAACGCCGAGCATTACTGCAAATTCCACAGAAGGAGGGGACACGATACAGAACAATGCTGGAAGCTGAAACATCTCATTCAAGACTTCCTCGATGCCGGGAAGACTCCCGTTTTGGAAACATTGTCACTTGCAAAGCCCCTCGTGGACTACACAGGGCCCGATGACCGAAGCATCCAGTCTACCTCTCATGCATCCAAGAGTCCGGATTTGATTTAAGTCCGAGTCTGAGTTTGAGTCTAGGATGTTCTATTCCAAAGTCAAAGTCAAAGTCAAAGTCAGAGTCAATTGTATTCTGTCCTCTTTTCCAAAGTTCAATAAAATCAGCTTTCCTGTTTCTCATATATACTTTCCTTATGTGTTTCCGAGAACGTGATGAACACCATCATACACTGTGAGCACACGCACGTGACTATTATAGGCACATCTGTAATGACTGCAGGAAACCGAGCCCGTGTTTTCTTTTTACCTATTCCATGTCTGGTATAGAAAAGCCACACGACTACCCGTAGCAGGAGCGGTATCGAATCCTATGACAAATCTAGGTAATCTCCTAGTTTGGGTTCAAGACGGGAGGGAAGCCCATTTCCCACAATAAAACACCCATCCGATAAGACTGACCAATCCCTACCTTAGGTGTTAGTCTGACCGACAAAAAAACAAAAAAGGCTAAAAAAAAAAAAACTGGACACAAAAAAAAAATCGAAAGTCCATGAGAAAAACGCAAAAGGCCAAAAAAAAAAAAAGCAGGCCATCATCAAAAAAATTCAGAATACCCATGACCACGGTCAACGGTCAATTCAAGTGAAAGCCCCACGACCAGGGTACGGTCAAAATTATCAAAAACCCATGACCTGGGCTAAGAGGTCAATCATCAAAAAATTCAGAATACCCATGACCATGGTCAACGGTCAATTCAATTGAAAGCCCCACGACCAGGGTATGGTCAAAATTATCAAAACCCATGACCGCGGTTAAGAGGTCAATCAAAAATCAAATACCGATGACCGTGGTCAACGGTCAACTCAAGTGAAAATCCTTTGACCGTGGTACGGTCAAATTCAAAATTATCAATACCATCCGATAGGGGAGTAACAATCAAGCTGGTCAGCTAACACCACACTCAGCCTTCCCACATTACAACCCTCAAGACCTCCTCGAGATCTAGGCCAGAGACAGCCCAGAATTTTGAGGATTCAAGCTCCATAGGATACCCCTAACCATTAGGGCCAGACATGGAAACCAGATCCCGCATTATCAAACCACCCCAATCGAAGTTTGAGCCATTTTTATTCGACTTCCCCCGTTCCTACCATATTACAATACCTTACCCTCGAAGCCTCAGCTCCACAAAATCGAGCTCTAGATTTCGAATCATCAAAGCCACTTACTCCCTTGCACCACATTTCCAAAAACATCAAATCCCGAGAACAAAACTCGTTAAAATTCCCCGAGAGCAGAACTCGTTAAAAATCCCAGAACAAAACTCGTTAAAATTCCCCGAGAGCAGAACTCGTTAAAAATCCCGAGAACAAAACTCGTTAAAATTCCCCGAGAGCAGAACTCGTTAAAAATCCCGAGAACAAAACTCGTTAAAATTCCCCGAGAGCAGAACTCGTTAAAAATCCCGAGAACAAAACTCGTTAAAATCTCATCCCAACTCTTCTCATCCAAACCAGTTACCAACCCCGAACACGGGAACTCAACTTGCAGTCGGCATAGAACATGCCCAAATAGTTCACACCACCTCTGGGGGCTACCCCGGAGAGCGCTCACAGTCACAGGATTAATATCCTAACCATTCAAGCCCTTTGATCAAGACATCACTGGGAATGCACCTAGCACACACCGTGATTATGGGTAGTTACACACAAAGTCCTATTAGAATAGGCACCAAAGTACATCTTCCGACAATGAACTACGACATGGTTTGATTTCACTACACGTGAATACGTAGGCAGCCTTTCAACAGAGGCACAACCACTCACATTGACACACATTCCGGTCACGACACCGTCATGTTCTCAACAGCTAGCTTTGTTGTCTTGGGGGCTTCTTCTAGGCAGAAGTTTCCCATCCACTCACAAAATCCAGATAAATCCAACAAAAAATCTAGCCTTCTTTCTGTAGTGTGTCTTAGTACTCGGCTCAGTCAAAGACAAGAATCTGTCAGGACTCCAGGCAATACCCACTTTGGAAATGTACCCAAAAATCAAAAATCCAGAGGGGTACCAGACTAAAACAGTCTCATTACAGACTACTGCCAGTCCTCTATAGCATATCTATCCCATTTCGATGTACGACCGTGTTGCCACTCGCCTAGGCTACGGGATAGCGCAACTTAAGAGTCTTGTTAGGCAGCCCACATCCCTACCGAGTCACGGTCCAACCCCTCGAGAGTCCAGTTGTGTCTGTCAACTCGTCCGGTCACGTCCAGAGTCGAGTCTGTCGGTAGGCCTCTCTCTTCAAATTCCACTTTGAAATTTGCAAAATTTAGCCATTTAAAAAAAAGATCCTTTTTGACAAGGTCAGATTTCGGTCTATTTAAACTGCAAATTTCTTTTCTACCCCTTTTCCATTTTGAAAACCTAGCCCGTGATTGCTTTCAGGATTTCAATTTCAAAAATTTCAAAAAATTCAAAAATCATTTTCCCCAGCACGAGTCATTTTAGTACCTACGTGTTGCATGTATTTTATGTAACTCATACAGGTACGATTCAAGCAAGGACATGCAAGCCATTAAATCTCCCCATCAACATTTTCCCGGAATGGAACGGGATGGGCCTACACACAGGCGCACCCAGGACTTACGCGACAAGTCCAAATTCCCCACGGAGGTACTGTCATCAAGCGCAGGTATGATTTCTGTCTTGTGGCTGGCGAGCCCTTTACGCAAGTCTAATGGACTATAAACGACCCGATCAGAAGTCTACCATGTCTTAATTGACTTGTTAGCTACTCTGACTTTCGCCTTGTCCAAGCCTCAGTCAGAGTGGGGGCTCTGTAGACACCCGCATTTTGACTGCCAGGTGTCTATGGCAGTTTCCAAAAAACACCCGATGATGATCGGACGCTAACGTGCTTCTACGCGCTCGGATACGGGCTCAAATCTATTAGTTGCTGGCTAACGCACTTGCGGAGTACAGATCTCACAAAATCAACCTCGAATCCAGGCCCAGCGGATCATTCCGAGTCAAACAAGACTAATTTGGACCAAAACCGACACCAGAAATAAAACCGACTTCTTAGCGATTGGGTCAACTCCGGTCAAAGTCGTTTCCGAGACACATCAAATCAGCCACTCAAATACAAAAAGTCCAACTCAAGAAGCAAAACCAACAGTCCACCTTCAGACGGGCCATCAGGTCAAGTCCGTCAGGGCACAAAACCCTAGACACCAAAATACATGGGCAATGCCTATATAAGCAACCCCATGCACACTCAATTTCACAACTTTACAACCCTAATCACAACTTTTTCAGAACCTCAAGAACCCTAATCTAACACATGCAACCCTAATCAAACCCTAGCAATCCTATACTAGCAAAAACCCTAAACCTAGTTTTAGGAATCAATCCCGAGCCACCATAACTTAACCTCCATAATACCTCGAAGACTCTTGTGTTAAAGCCACGGTTACGAGTTCGATCCGAGACAAGAACATGTAGGTTGAGGGTGTCAAAACCCCGTTCTCTCCTTTTTCTCTTCCTCTCGTCATCTTCTTCGCCTTTTCTTATTTTTTATTTTTTCTTTATTGCATCATAATATCGATAATAACTAATACAAAACATTAAAATACTTATCAATTTGTGTCGAATAAGAGGGGTATCGGAATAAGGAAACACGAATATACAAGTGTACTGCACACAGCGTTGACGGTCGCTTGTTCCAATACCCCGATTATTTGATTATTGAGATAAGTAAACTTAAACAATATTTTTCTTATTTTGTTTGCATCATTATTATTAGTCGCATATTTACATTAATTTTCAAAAGCAAACATCGTATTTTAATAAGGGTCGAAACCCGTTGATGCGGATCCGACATCACAATCCCTTGGGATTTATTTCGATGTCGGAAAAGCTGAGGGAATCAAGTCCTCTAATTTAAGCAAAGCATCGATTTCGTAAGTTCGATACCAATTTCATAATTGGATGTCGAATCTAGCAAATCTAGTCAATTTAATTCAATCAATTCGATTTTTCGTTGAGGCTAACGTAGACGTCACGTTGTAATTATGACGCTACAAACGCGGAGAGAAATTCATATCGTCTTGATTGATTTAAAACGACTTATATTATTTACTTCAAGTTTTCGCTCTAGCATTTCATACCGATTCAATAATCGGATATGGGATATGACGAGCATCAAAATTAAAAGCGAGTATAAATTATTCCAAGTATTTAATATCGATTTCATAATCGAATATTGAATACGACGAATATCGAAAATATTAAGTCGAGTGCAAATTATGCAATATTTGTAGGCGATTTAATAAAATCATCAATTTTCCGAAGAAAGCAATTTCGCTCTTTTTTATTATTATTCTTCGAACATCATTTTTTTTAGACAAAACATTTTTTTTAGATCTCGATATATTTTTTTCATTGACCTCGGTCAACACGTGTTAATTTATCACGTGACCTACTATTCTTTTCCAAACCATGCATCATACTACATTATTCGCAAACTGTTATTATCGTTATACCGTTACTAACAAGTTTGTTATTTTCTTGTCAATTTATTTTTGTTTATTTTATTTTACTAAAATGAACCCACATGCTAAAATTCCACTTTGACGTAGAATTAATTGCATTAAATTGACTTAGAAACCCTTTTCAATTCCATTCACATGTTTAGGGAAAATAATCTTTGCATATCAATTTCCCGTTCAACTAACGCGCGTATTAGAAAGTCACTCGAATTCTTAGTAGAGGCCGCTAATGTGCGGGCGGGGTTGGGTGTCCTTCGTGGGCTTCCCAACATGTACCCTCACCCCTTACTCAGAACCTCGGTTTCCGGATGCCCGAAACCGTTGGCGCACGAAAGTCATTCAATACACAATATCCGATAACGTCGGTATTGGTATCAAATGCAAAGGAACGAGCCCAATAAACTCTGACATCGGAAATGGGCCGTATTTTGTATACGGAACACTACGACATAGATTGGGCTTGAATGGTTCCGAATAACCACAAAATTCGGTGGCGACTCCACTTCGACCTAAATTTCAATTCGATCCGTTTCATATGGAGATTCATTCGCCTACCCAAACCCGCGCGTGGCCGCGTCGGGGTGGACCTATGTCATGTCCACAGAACCCCGCCCTCAAAGAAGGTAGCTTGGGGATTCTGACAATAGTCGACTTTTCCTAGCCTTGCTTTGTTATATGCTTACTTGGTTAATTTTCTTGACTTTTGCATACCTTGTTACTCATCTTTGGTCCAAAAAGAAGCTGAGGGACCTCGGCCTGAACAAGGACCTCACGATTTCTACCAGCCGTCCTCCCCTACCTGTCGGTTTTAAGAAGCAGAATCTCATGAAGTACGTAAAGAGCGTCTAAGCCAGCAGGGCAAGACTTCCTCCTCCACCTCCCAGGCCATCTTCTACGCGCCCTACGACCCCTGCTCCTGTCCCTAGGACGGCAGCGGTGGAAGCTACTTCGGAGGCTACTCCCTCCCCGGTTAGCAGGCGCGGGGGTTCCCCCCTACAACTCGTTCTCCTGTGGGGGCGAGGCCTTCTGCTTCAGAGGAGACCAGGGAGAGCACTCCCCTGTTGGGCAGAAAGAGGAAGGATAGGGAGCCGGTAAGCGCCGACCAGGTGGTGGACTTGGAAGCAGATGCCAGCACACCTTAGCCGAAGCGCCCCGCTGCTGATCTTCCGGAGACTCTGTTCTCAGATGGAAATACTGAGTTCAATTTTACTGCTGGTGAGAGTGTTGACGTTTCTGCCCTTTTTTCGGACTCTACCTCTACGCTGGTGGACCATCTTGCCAAATCCCTGACTTACTCAAGCAACCAGGCAATCCAGTTCATCCAACGTTGCTCCAGGGTCTTTCAGGCTTCCGCAGAGCTGGCAGCTCTCAACCGCTTGAGTGATGAGGAGTTATGTGTTACCCCTGGGTTCCCCCTTCCTGAGCGTATATCGGTGATTGAGAGGGATATTGCTCTCATTGCCAGTCTGAACACTCAGCTGGCTAAGTGTGAAGATGAGTTGGGGGAGGCAAAAGATCAGGCCGCTCGCTGGAAGGATCAGGGTGAGAAGGCGGTAAACGAGGCGGCGAAACTGGAGGCTGAGCTAGGGCAGGACAGGAAAGAGGTGGCTGAGTTGGATCAAACTAAGAAGAGGGTTGTTTAACTGGAGGGTTGCCTGTCTAAGGCTGACTTGGACCTTCAGAAGGCGCAAGCTGAGCTAAAAACTTAGGGTGAACAATGGCTCAAGGAGAAAGATGAGATTATCCAGGAGGCAAATTTAGAGGTGGAGAAGTCCTTTGCTTCAGGAGCCTCTTCTTCCTCAAAGTTTATTATGGAGGTCATTAGGGAAATGCTTCCGGACTTCAATGAGGATGCCTTCCAAAGCCTTTATGATGCTAACAAATCCCCCAAGGAGGCTTCTGGCCCTGACCAGGATGCTCCCACTGCGTAACATGCAGGGCAGTCATCCTTTGAGGGCTCCTGTCCCTACCCATCTGCGCCTCCGCTTCCTTGTTGATTTTGCTATCTTTTGCGCGCCGGGCCCCGATGTGGCCGGCTGCCGGCTGATGTAATTTTTAGCTTTTTGTACCCGGATTTATATCACTCGTGTTTAAACTCTTTTGAGTTTCTTTTATTATTTCTTTATGAATGTTTTCCTTTTCGTTACACCCATTGTTGTTTTTCAAGGTTTGGCCTGACCCTGGCTTCTTGCCGAAGTCCGGGGGCCTGCCCCCTGCCTGCCCAGAGGTAGGTTGGGGGACTTTGCGTTTTTTATACAAGGTTGGGGGTTTCCCAGTCCCTGTTCTTTTTGGTGCGTAGGGCCCGGCCTGACCCGGGCTTCTTGCTGAAGTCCAGGGGGCCTGCCTCCTGCCTGCCCAAAGGTAGGTGGGGGACTTTGCCTTTTTTATACAAGGTTGGGGGTTTCCCTGTCCTTGTTCTTTTTGGCGCATAGGGCCTGGCCTGACCCTGGCTTCTTGCCGAAGTCCAGGGGACCTGGCCCCTGCCTGCCCAGAGACAGGTGAGGGGACTTTGTGTTTTTTATACAAGGTTGGGGGTTTCCCAGTCCTTGTTCTTTTTGGCTCGTAGGGCCTGGCCTGACCCTGGCTTCTTGCTGAAGTCCAGGGGGCCTGCCCCCTGCATGCCCAGAGGCAGGTGAGGGGACTTAGGTTTTTTGTTGGGGGGTCTATTTTCCTTGAGCTTTGCAACAGGGGGACCCTCCCCCTATTGCCCTCTGCTCGTTTGTGTGTGAAATGCTTAGTTTGAACAGACAACGAGTATAGGTTTGGGAGTCTTTTTCATTTCTTGAAAAACTTTGAACATGTGTGGTCGGAGCCGTCGATATTGCATCTTGACCGTCCTCCGCCGATATTCTAAAAAAAAGAAAGCTAAAGAAGACTTTTGACTTCAGACGTAGTACTTCTGTAGGTTCCTTGCCCCGTATTCCAGTGGGCAGCCAGCTCCTGGCCTTCCGAGTTAGCAATTCTGTAGGTTCCTGGCCTCATAATCTGGGTTACTTCGTATGGGCCTTCCTAATTGGCGCTTAGTTTGCCGTGTTCTCTCGATCTTCCTACAGCCTGTGTTTTTCTTAAGACCAGGTCCCCTACATGGAAGTTCCTTAAATTCACTTTCTTGTTGTAAGCTTTTCTCATTCGTTGTTGATAGGCGGCGATATTGACGCAGGCCTCTTGTCTTACTTCTCCGACTAGATCAGGAGCCTCGGTCATTGCAGCCTCATTGCTTGCTCTGTCATACTGTTGGGATCGGAGGGTGGGAATTCGTGCTTCCATGGGTAATAGGGCCTCGGTCCCATAGACCGGGCCAAAAGAAGTCTGCCCTGTGGACTCCTTTCTGGTGGTCCTGATTGACCATAGCACACTTGGAAGTTCATCCGCTCATCTCCCTTCGAGCTCATCAACCATCCTTTTCATCCCGTCCAGGATCTGCTTGTTCGCTGCTTCAGCCTGCCCATTTGTTTGTGGGTGGCAGACAGCGGTGTAAGCGACAGCTATGCCATGGCCTTCCAGCCAGGCTCTCAGGGGGTCGTTGTCAAACTGCCTTTCATGATCAAAGATTATCACCTTCGGCGGGCCATATCTTGTTATGATATTTCTCCAAATTACCTTCCTGACTGCTGGCTCTGTTATGTTTGGGACGGCTTCGGCTTCGATCCACTTAGTAAAATAATCAATCCCCAGGATGTCCATCCCCCTCTGAGCGAAAGGAATGGGGGACAGAATCGGTCTGAGGTCTTGGGCAAGGGCGTGTATTGATGAGGCGAACAGTTGGCACTTCCTGCATTTCCGAGTCAGATCCCTGGCGTCAGCGAGCAGGGTCAGCCAGTAGTAGCTTGCCCTCAGGACTTTGTGGGCCAGTGACCTTCCTCCTATGTGATGACTGTTTTGGTAAAAAATATACCGGGTCTACGATTTAAGTTGCGGGTCAAAGCGATCGTCCTATAACTACGAGTTGGTGAAATCGAGACAAAAATAGTGAACGAGGAACAACGAAAGAAAATAACGACGCACAAAGTTTGGTGACACGGAAACCCGATGTGGGAAAAACCGCGGGGGGAGTCGGAATCCCACCAAAGTTTTACTATGAATGGAGGAAGAATGAGGAAAAGAATACGAGTATAAGTAATTTTTGCTATAGCTTGGATTATGACTGCTTGCTATTACGTTTACTTGAGATGGTGTGCTTGAATGCCCCTCTCCTCTTCCTCTCTTTCCTTTATATATGCCCCCCTCCTCCTCTGGTGTCTTTATGGCCCCTTTAATGTGGAGCAATTATTACTCTTCAATGCCAAATGACCGTTATGGCTGTTACAGTCAACTCCTTATTCTCCTCCTTCTTTTTATGTTGCTGCAGACCATTGCCTTTCTTATCCACCAGAATCTTTTCATTTAATCCCTTCTTAATTACTTGATATTTGGCCCTTTAACTCTCCTCAGTTGTTACAATCTTCTTCTGGATTCTCTCCTGGTCAGCAGGAGAGTTTCCTGGTTTGTAGGAGTGTTTGTTGCCTCCTTCTCTCTTGGTGTGGGCTGAATTTTACCTTCCATGTGTTGGGCCTTCTTGACTAAGTGGACCATCGTTTTATTTGTCTCATGCTTCATTTGACCCATTATTGTGTTTTATCCCGGGTTTGTTTGGTTTGACGTCTTCCAATTATTTTGACCTCCGTCTTTTAGTCTCTGACCTTGACTTTTCATCTGTGAACCGTGGACCCTTACGTTGTTGACTTTTGACTTCTGACCTTTTGACCGTCCACTCGTATTTTGCCACGTGGTACTCCGAAGGTGCAAATTTTTGGCCCGAACAAATGCCCCCAAATTTCCGACTAAGCTCATCTTAGGCGGGAATTTCCGCTTGCCCCAGTTGTAGGCAGTTGCCTCTGCTTCAGCTGGCCTTGCTGGTTCTAGGAGAAGGCGTGATCTGTCCCCTCTCTTAGAAATTACTCCTGCAGAGAGTGGACCTCTGGTGACAGACCTTTCTAAGTCTACCTCTTATTCTGCACCCAGATCCGTTGATGAGGTTTCTGCTGAAGTGGTGCTCAAATTTCCTGAAGGCTTTGGTAAGTCTGCAGAGGATATGACTTTCCTGGATCATATGTTACTTCCTGGTTCCCAGGTCTGTGCTAGAAGAAGGTTCTCTGAAGGAGTTGGACTTGGTTCGCAGATTGTTGGCGGAGGAATCTGGTTGTAGAGAAGAAGTGACTGGACGAGGAATTTCCTGTGGCGCCTGACCTGGATGCTCTTTCTGATGTGGAGGCGGAGGATCTGATGGAGTCCGCTGATTTCTCATTGCTGATCAGGAGGCTGATGGGCAAGAGAGAGTGGACCAGCAGGATGTCGTTGATGACCCTGGGAGAGATTCTGTTGTTGTTCATCAGAGACCCAGGTTTCTGCAGGAGAATCTGCTACAGTTCCGCCTCCACCAGAGGAGAATGTCCAGGCTGTGGACCAAGTTCTGCTGGAGTGATGTTACTCCTCCTTTGTTTTCGGCTTGTGAATCCTGCATGGCATGAACTTCTGATTTGTTAGTGTTTGCAAAAAATTCTGTAATGACTTCGCCTTTGCTCAGGGGAGCGAAGTGTGTTAGTATTTTGTGGCACTTCGTGCCTTAACAGAAGATCGTAATCGTTTGCTTTTGATCGTGGTTGTTTGCGTTTGATTGTAATCGTTTGTTGTAGTTTTGTCTAACTACCTTCTGTTGTATGCATGCCTTATGTTTGTATGGTCGACCTTTGATATAGTGGTGGCCTGGGGTTTAGTTCGCCCACTCAATCGGAGGTGCCACGCTTTGCGTGGGTGATAAGTGGCGCAGGAGACTGTAATGTCCCGGTTGTAGGCACTTAGTCACAGACGCACGCCCTCTGTAGAAATTGTACACTCCACCAGATTAGTCACCAGCACTCAGTTTGAGAAAACTGACAAAAATTTGGCAAAGATAGGGAACACAATATTTGAAGACATATGTGGAAGGAAAAAATCGAATTTTGAAAATATATGGAGAGAGAAAATTAAATTTCGAAAATGTACGCAATAAGAAAATCAAACCTTAATGCCAAAGAAAATTGAATTTTGACGACACACGTAAAAAGGAAATCAAAATTTTATCTGTTTTAAATATGCGGGAAAAAATTTGAATTTTTCTAAAAGAAAGAAAAGAAAACAGAAGAATGATGGGAAAATTTAAATACGTGTTTGCGAGGTTTGAAAAGATTAAACCTGGGTTCTGGTGGAGGTGCACCTGGCAGAATAGATGCCACGTTTCTGGCGGCTGTAGCCCATGTTTCTGGCGGCAGTGGCCCAGATTGCTGGCGGCTGTGGCCCACTCAGAAGAAGTATTTCTTTAGGTGTACGATGTTCCATGGCTTTTGGATGATCTTCCCCTCCATGGTCATAAGTCGGTAGGCTCCGTTCCCAACTACTTTCTCTATTTGATAGGGTCCTTCCCAATTGTAAGCGAACTTTCCTGCTCGTTGGTTCCTGGTGTTCTGGAAGACTTTTCTGAGGACTAGGTCTCCTTCCCGCAGGATTCTGACTCTGACATTCTTGTTGTAATTTCTGGCGACTGTTTGTCTGTAGGAGGCCATCCTTATTTGAGAATCGGTTCTGAGCTCATCTATAGTATCCAAGCTGCTTGCCATCTCTACCTGGTTCCTGTCTTCGGTTATGCATCCGTATCTATGAGTAGGCACTCTCACCTCTGAAGGGATGACCGCCTCAGCACCAAAGACCAAACTGAAAGGTGTTTGTCCTGTAGCCACCTTGGGTGTAGTTCTGTCAGACCACAGCACCAAGGGGAGTTCTTTTGCCCATCTGCCCCTGCCTCCTCCAGCCTTCTCTTCAGGTTGTCTATCACAATTTTGTTGCTAGACTCCGCCTGACCATTAGACTGAGGGTTTCTGGGGGTGGACTTGCTTAGTGTGATGTTCCACCTGGCGCAGTAGGCCTCCATCTTGTTGCCAATAAACTGGGATCCGTTGTCGCAGATGATCTCTGAAGGAATGCCAAACCTGCAGATAATGTTACGTTTTATGAAGGATATAACCTGCTTCTCAGTCACCTGAGGGAATGCTTCTGCTTCTATCCACTTGGAGAAGTAGTCAGTCATGGCCAACATAAAAACCTTGTTTCCTGGGGCTCTCGGTAGCTTGCCAACAATATCCATCCCCCAATTCATGAAGGGCCAAGGAGAAATTACTGGGTGCAATGGCTCTGCTGGCTGGTGATTGACCGGTGCATGTCTCTGGCAGGCGTCACATTTCTTAACATATTCCCTCGCGTCCTTGCGCATTGTCGGCCAATAGTAACCTTGGCGGAGTGCTTTGTTGGATAGACTCTTGCCCCCTGCATGATTTCCACACTCACCACTGTGGAGGTCATGCATAACCACCTCTGCCTCCTTCTGACTTAGGCACCTCAAGTATGGTCCAGCGGCTGATCTTTTGAACATGACACCATCAATGAGGGTGTACCTGGACGCTTTCATTCTAAAACTCTAGGCTTCCTTCTTGTTTGCTGGCAGGATATCGTTTTGCAGCCATTCTTGGTAGGGTTTTCTCCAGTCTGCGATTCTTTCTTGTTCTGCTGAGGTGCTGCAGACTCCTGCCTCCTGCAGCCACTGCAATCCCTGGTCTAGTGAATTGTCTTCCTGCCTCAGCATCTGGTGTTCATGTGTGCCTGTCCAAACTGCTGGCTCCAGTACATGGACAATGGGGATGGTGGAAACTACGCCTGGTTTGAAGGTTGCCCCCAGGGTGGCTAGGGCGTCTGCTTCCACGTTCTGGTCCCTAGGGACTTGATTGATTGATTGAGAAGGCTACGAACCTGAGGGAGAGCTCCTTTGCCACTTCAAGGTAAGACACCATCTTGGAGTCCTTAGCTGCATACGAACCATTCATGTGATTGACTATTAGCTGGGAATCGCTGTAAGCCTCTAGGCGCTTGATTTTGAGGTCTAGAGCCAGCTGGAGACCCAAGATTAGAGCTTCATATTCTGCCTCGTTGTCTGTTGTTCGGAACTCGCACCGTACTGCTTGGACTAGGAGATCCCCCTGAGGAGACTTCAGAACTAATCCTGCTCCAGATCCTCGCATGTTGGAGGCGCCATCTACATTTAACTTCCACACCTGTTCGCCTTTCTCCTCCTCAAGGAGGAGGATGTCTTTCTCTGCCTGTGTCTGCAGTGCTGGGCTGAAGTTGGATACGAAGTCTGCTAACGCCTGGGATTTTATCGCTGTTCTGGGGAGAAATTTCAGGTCGAAGCCGCTCAATTGTATAGACCACTTGGCCATTCTCCCTGATAACTCAGGTTTTCTCATAATAGTTTTTAGTGGATAATTTGTTATTACGGAAATAGCATGCGATTCAAAATAAGGTCGAAGTTTGTAAGATGCTGTAACAAGTGCAAGTACGAGTTTCTCAAGGGATGTGTACCTGGTCTCTGCAGGAAGCAGAGACTTACTAACATAATATACTGGGCATTGTGCTCATTCGTGCTCACGTACTAATACCGCGCTGACTGCTACTTCGGTTACTGATAAATACAGGAAGAGTGGTTCTCCAGGTTCTGGTTTTGACAGCAGAGGTGGAGTGCTGAGGTAGTGCTTCAGGTCGCTGAATGCCTTCTCGTGCTCTGCTGTCCAATCAAACCTTTGGGCCTTCTTCAGGATATCATAGAACAGCCGACATCTATCTGAAGACCTGGAGATAAATCTGCTCAGAGCAGCAATTCTTCCAGTCAGCCTTTGCACGTCTATTGGCTTCTGTGGGGATTCCAGCTGGAGGATGGCCTTGATCTGCTCTGTGCTAGCTTCAATTCCCCTCTGGGTCACCATGTACCCCAGAAACTTCCCACATGACACTCCAAATCTGCACTTTGAAGGATTTAACTTCATCTTGTATTCCCTCAAGGTGTTGAAGGTATCCTCCAAGTGTGTTGTATGTTGCAAAGCTTGCTTTGACTTGACGACCATGTCGTCAATAAATACCTCCATAGTGTCCCCAATCTGTCTCCTGAACATCTTGTTGACTAGTCTCTGGTAGGTGGAACCTGCATTCTTCAGACCAAAAGGCATTACATTGTAACAATATATACCTCTCTTAGACCTGAAGGCTGTCTTCTTCTGGTCTGCTGGATGCATCTTGATCTGGTTGTACCCACTCCATGCATCAAGAAAGGTTAGCATCTCGTGGCCTGCTGTAGCATCTATCATGGCATCTATATGTGGTAGGGGGAATGGATCTTTCGGGCATGCTTTGTTTAACTCGGTGAAATCGACGCATACCCTCCACTTGCCATTCTTCTTTGGGACCACCACCACGTTAGATAACCACTCTGGGTACTTCACCTCCCTGATTTTTCCAGCAGCCAGCAGACTGTCCGCCTCCTGATTTATTACTTGATTTCTCTCTGGAGCAAACTTCCTTCTCTTCTGCTGGACTGGTTTGTAGCTTGGGTCCACGCTTAGCCTGTGAGTGATAACGCTCGGATCTATACCTACCATATCATCATGCGACCAAGCAAAACAATCCATGTTAGTTTTGAATAATTCAATGAGGTTTTGGCGGATATTACCTGTGCATTCTGATCCGATTAACACTTTTTGCTCTGGATGTTGCTTATCCAAGTTGACTTCATCCAACTCCGCCTGAGGTGGCTCTACGTACTCCTGCAGAGGCAGATGAAGGCTCTGTAATTGCTATGTTGGGGGGCTCGCCGTCTTCTTAAGGGCTACCATGTAGCAATCCTTGGCCTCTCCTTGGTCTCCGTTGATCTTCTGCACTCCCCAGGGTGTAGGGAACTTCAGGCACTGGTGGTAGGTGGAGGTGATTGCCTTAATCTCATGAATCCAAGGCCTTCCTAGAATCCCATTGTAGGTGGAGGGTCCATCAATGACTAGGTACCGTACTTGCTTGTTTACTCCTCCGGCGTAGGTAGGAATGATGATCTCTCCTAGAGAATGCTTGGTCTCACCACCAAAACCCACCAAGAGAATGCATGATGAGGTTGACTGAAATCCCAGTGTCCACCAGAATCTTCTTCACAGTACAATTCCCTATGCAGAGAGTAATTATTAATGCGTCATGGTGCCTCTCTGGAGTAGCTTCTGCATCAGTTTCGTCAAAGGTGACAGCTGGAAGATCCTTGCAACTGATTCTGCAGGAGTGCTCTGGTCTGTCCCCTCTGGTCTAAGAAGCATGTCTCTTGGCTGCTGAGTAGGTCAGCCCGCATAATTCCGATCCTCCTGTTATCACATTGACAATTCTGGTACATATTGGAGGTGGAGAAGGCAATACCCGATCTGCTGCATTTATTCTGCTAGAGTTTCTGGACATGAGGTGATCCAGATTCCCCTGATCATACTGGAACTTAACCTCTCTCCTGAGCTGGACACACTCATCGGGGTGTCCGATATCGTCATGGAATTTGCACTTCTTGCTGGCGTCTCTTCGGTCATTAGTGTACTCCTGTCTCCTGGGCCACCTGACTCTGCGCCCTAACTCCCTCAGAGCCTTGAGCACCCCATCAAGGTTGGTAGAGAACCCATACTCACTTACTTTAGGTGGCAATCCTGGATTGTCCTTCCAGTCTTTCTCCTCGGAAATTTTGCTCACGTTCCTGTCATAGGGCTTTGATCTTTCACCCCTCTTTTCTGCTGGCGCCTTTCTGGTGACATAACCATACGCAGCCCTTCTGGGGCCTGAATCTTCTTCTAGCCTGATGGCTGCCATCGCCTTGGTCTGCACATCCTCGAATCTGGCACATGGGTACATTGTGAGGTCTTTATAGAGGTCTGAATCCTGGTGGAGCCCTTGGCGGAAGGCTTCTATGGCGGTGGGCACATCACATCTGGGGATGGTGACTTTCTCCTTGTTGAATCTGTTGAGGAAGTCACGTGTAGATTCTTCGAACTTCTGCACTACCTGATATAAATCACTGGTCTGCTTCTCTGGTTTTCTGCTGCTGGCGAACTGCTGTTTGAAGGCATTGACCAGGTCAGCGAAGGAGGTGATGCTTCGGTTAGGCAGACCGACGAACCAATGGAGGGCTGCTCCTGACAGAGTGGAGCCAAACCCTTTGCACATGCAGGCTTCCTTCAGGGGCCCCGTAGCGGTCACCACCATCATCTTCTGTTTGTACTGGTTGATGTGATCTAGGGGGTCTGTAGTGCCATCATAAAGCGTTATGGCTGGTGGCATGAAGCCCTTGGGTACAGCAACACAGGCTAGATCGTCGATGAAGGGTGAATCTGCGTAGCTGTCCCTAGCTGCTCTCTCCAGGGGGCGTGGCATTCCAGGAATCTTGTTGATCAGGTCCCTTAATTCCTTCAGTTCCTGGCGTTGCTGATCTGCTGTGCTGACTGTTCCTGCAAGAGGGTTAGAGACAGAAGGAGAAAAGTTGAAAAGAGTACTTCCTGCATAAGGTCCTCCAGGGTGCTGGCTACTAGGAGGAGGAGGCAATGGCAATGCTACTGTCGTGGTCCCAAGCTGCCATTCTGGTGCCTGCTGGAGTGGGGTTCTGGGTACTGTCCACTCTCCTCCAGAGGACTGGTTGCTGGATAAGGTGGTCATCCCTGGTGGCGTTACAAATTGCCCTCCTGGCGTCTGGTGGACAGGGGTGCCTGCGAAAGATAATGAGTTAGTTTCTCGACTTTCGATGCTGGAGAGAAGGTTACCTGTGGTAGGAGATCTGCCGGGTGTGGGGCCGTAGGTCAGGTAACCCAATCCCTGGGGCTCAATGACTGGGTCTGGTGGAGCCAATCCTAACTCCAGCCTGGTGACCAATTCTGAGGGGACTTCTCTGGTGGTCTTCCTGCTGGTCATTGGTTCCCTGCGGGTGCTAGGTTCTCCCCTAGGCATTAAGGGCAACATCTCTGGTGACATCTGGAGCGACGCAATTGGAGTCTTGTCTGCTGCCAAGATCCGAGCCTTGATATCTTGGTTGTCCTTCTGCAGGGTTTCTACTGCTTGGCGCAGGGCACTGATCCCTTGGAGCATACTCTGCATCAGATCTGGTGACCCCGCTCCACTGGAAGCTTCTCCTACGAATCCTCCTGGAGTCAAGGTTCTGGTTGGTACGCTTTCCTTCCTGGCCTTGGAGGAGCTGGTGACCCCAGAGGTTTTAGGCGTCTGAGGGGGCCTAGACACCGGCAACGTGGGTTTCACTGCTTGGCTGGTGGGAATACCCAAGGTGAGGGGTGTGAAAGCCAGCTCCGCTGATCCTGGGGACAACCTTCCTCCAATGGGCTGAGTTGATGCTCCTTGACTGCTGGACGAACTTTGGCCGGATCCGGTCATGGTGACACGAGTTTGCTTCACGATACGGTTTGGCTTATAGGAAATGATCACTTTGCCTCACGGTGGGCGCCAAATTGTTTTGGTAAAAAATATACCGGGTCTACGATTTAAGTTGCGGGTCAAAGCGATCGTCCTATAACTACGGGTTGGTGAAATCGAGACAAAAATAGAGAACGAGGAACAACGAAAGAAAATAACGACACACAAAGTTTGGTGACGCGGAAACCCGATGTGGGAAAAACCGCGGGGGGAGTCGGAATCCCACCAAAGTTTTACTATGAATGGAGGAAGAATGAGGAAAAGAATACAAGTATAAGTAATTTTTGCTATAGCTTGGATTATGACTGCTTGCTATTACGTTTACTTGAGATGGTGTGCTTGAATGCCCCTCTCCTCTTCCTCTCTTTCCTTTATATATGGCCCCCTCCTCCTCTGGTGTCTTTATGGCCCCTTTAATGTGGAGCAATTATTGCTCTTCAATGCCAAATGACCGTTATGGCTGTTACAGTCAACTCCTTATTCTCCTTCTTCCTTTTATGTTGCTGCTGACCATTGCCTTTCTTATCCACCAGAATCTTTTCATTTAATCCCTTCTTAATTACTTGAGATTTGGCCCTTTAACTCTCCTCAGCTATTACAATCTTCTTCTGGATTCTCTCCTGGTCAGCAGGAGAGTTTCCTGGTTTGTAGGAGTGTTTGTGGCCTCCTTCTCTCTTGGTGTGGGCTGAATTTTACCTTCCATGTGTTGGGCCTTCTTGACTAAGTGGACCATCGTTTTATTTGTCTCATGCTTCATTTGACCCATTATTGTGTTTTGTCCCGGGTTTGTTTGGTTTGACGTCTTCCGATTATTTTGACCTCCGTCTTTTAGTCTCTGACCTTGACTTTTCATCTGTGAACTGTGGACCCTTACGTTGTTGACTTTTGACTTCTGACCTTTTGACCGTCCACTCGTATTTTTCCACGTGGTACTCCGAAGGTGCAAATTTTTGGCCCAAACAATGACCACAGATGCCTGAGTGTATATCGTCTAGCACTTCCGCGGCCTGCCTTGCCCCCAGACACTTGAGCAGGGGAGAGGAGAATGACTTACGATATAACTCTCCATCAATTAATATAAACCATGCGGCCCTGGCTGGCATTTTTCTCCTTTGGATTGGATCTTGCGGAAGGGTTCCATATTTTTGAATTGGATGATTGGGGTCATCCAATCCTCAGATTCTACTTCCCCGATGATACTAACCAGTCGGCAGGGCGTTGTAGACTTCTCTTGTATCACATCCACCCACACTGATCTTCTAATATCTTGGAGGCTGGAGCGCCAGCTTAGACAGGGCATCTGTTCGGTTGTTTTGTGACCTGGGAATCTGCCTAACTTCATAGGACTTCAACCCTGACAACTCTTGTTTTACCCTTTCCAGGTATGA
Source organism: Agrostemma githago (assembly GCA_958450325.1). Classification (NCBI taxonomy): domain Eukaryota; kingdom Viridiplantae; phylum Streptophyta; class Magnoliopsida; order Caryophyllales; family Caryophyllaceae; genus Agrostemma; species Agrostemma githago. Next base: position 30,616,935 of record OY288241.1, on the reverse strand, counting down.
TGCCATAGCCTGATCCCTAGCCTCGTGATCACCATTGATTTGGTTTGCTATGAGCTGAGAGTCTGTGGCCAACACAAGTCTCTCGGCTCCTGCGGCTTTGGCTAGGTTGATGCCTGCTAGCGCTACCTCGTACTCAGCCTCATTGTTTGATGAAGAGAAGATAAACCTGAGCGCGTGCTCAAAGTCTACTCCTTCGGGACTGGTTAGCACAATTCCTGCCCCCGCACAGTTGGCTGTAGATGACCCGTCGGTGTACACCGTCCATTCGCCCGCAAGCTGATCATCTTCCTCTAAGTGAGAACACTCTGCTAGGAAGTCCGCCAAGGCCTGTGCTTTGATGGCCGTCCTGGGTTGGTAGGATATGCCCAGCCTGCTCAGCTCTATAGCTCATTTTAGCAGTCTTCCAGGCTTCTCAAATTTTTTCAGGATTTTCTCCAGGGGTTGGTCGGTCAGCACGACGACGGGATGGGCGTCGAATTATGGCCTGATTTTACGGGCTGCTATAACCACCGCATAGGCGGCTTTTTCAACGACAGGATAATTCTTTTCGGCTGCCCCCAGGGCATGGCTTACAAAGTAAATTGGTTGTTGGGAGCCTGCTTCCTCCCTTAAGATTACCGCGCTTACGGTTGAGTTTGTCACGACAATGTAAAGGAAGAGCTGCTCCCCTGCCTCCAGCCTCGCCAGGGTGGGCGGCTGCTTCAGGTGTTCTTTTAATTGCTCGAAGGCCCCTTTTTGTTCAGTTTCCCACTTGAACTGTTTGTTTCCTTTTAACACCTTAAAGAAAGGCGTTAATTTGTGGGCTCACCTGGCGATGAACCGTGCCAGGGCAGCCATTCTGCCGGTTAGGCGTTGAATGTCCCTAATTGTCCTTGGTTCTGGCAGGTCCAGGACAGCCTGAACTTTCTCTGGGTTCGCATCAATTCCCCTGGCGCTGACCAGGAAGCCTAGAAACTTTCCTGAGCGTACTCTGAAGGTACATTTTTTAGGATTTAGTTTCATTCGGTAGGCGCGCAGGGAGGAGAAGGTCTCCTATAAATCTTTTAGATGCTCTTCGTCCCCGTTACTCTTCACTATTACATCTTCCACATAAGCCTCAAGGTTTCTACCTTTCTGGTTTTCAAACACCTTATCAACTAACCGCTGGTAGGTGGCACCTGCGTTCTTGAGCCCGAATGGCATCATCTTGTACATATATGTGCCTGATCTGGTGATGAACGCGCATTTTACCCTGTCAGGTTGCCAGAGATACACTAGGTGATAGCCTGAAAAGGCGTCCAAGAAGCTGAGCATGGAATAACCACTGGTGGCATCTACCAACTAGTCTATCCTTGGCAGGGGATAACAGTATTTGGGGCACGCCTTGTTAAGATTGGTGAAATCCACGCATATTCTCTAGGCACCCGAGGACTTTTACACCATTACTACGTTAGCTAGCCATTCAGGGTAGTCGCAACTCTCTATGAAGTCAGACTTCAGGAGTTTTTCGATCTCCTCCTTGATGGCTTGATCTTTTTCTGAAGACATATTTCTCTTCTTCTGCTTCACAGGGCGTGCTTCCGGACTCACGTTCAGCTTGTGAACGAAATGAGTCGGATCGACCCCCGACATCTCGTCTACTGAGTAGGCGAAGACATCTCTATTATCTTGCAAGACTTTAATCAGTTTTTCTTGGTATGACTCTTCCAGGTCTGCTCCTACTAGTACCTGCCTTCTTGTGAAACACCTCACATTGATTGAAGATGTCCTATTTATGAGCTTTGCTTAAAGGGATTTGAAGTACTACTCATATCAACAAAGTGCACTTTCTTTTCTGGTTTGTCCATGATAAGAACTCTGCAGTTAAGCGTGCTTGACTGGGAGCAATCTTAGGATGGGTGACCTCCTGGGAAGGTTTCCAGGATGCACATGAGTGAGGACAAAATGCGCTGGAAAGGACTCGTGTTGGTCTGTGGGACCAGTGCGAAGCCTGGCGGGCTACCGCAGTTAACATTTCCGGTCCTAGGATTGGGCCGGGGTGTTACAAATGGTATCAGAGCAACCCTGCGACCGTGCATTTGGCACCTAGCGGGGGTGGATTCTGGGTCAGCGGTTATGCTGCCAGGCGCAACGAGGACGTTGCGTTCTTCAAGTGGGAGTGATTGAAACACCTCACATTGATTGAAGATGTCCTATTTATGAGCTTTGCTTAAAGGGATTTGAAGTACTACTCATATCAACAAAGTGCACTTTCTTTTCTGGTTTGTCCATGATAAGAACTCTGCAGTTAAGCGTGCTTGACTGGGAGCAATCTTAGGATGGGTGACCTCCTGGGAAGGTTTCCAGGATGCACATGAGTGAGGACAAAATGCGCTGGAAAGGACTCGTGTTGGTCTGTGGGACCAGTGCGAAGCCTGGCGGGCTACCGCAGTTAACATTTCCGGTCCTAGGATTGGGCCGGGGTGTTACATCTTGGCTCTAGTTCCACCAGCATACTTTCTCCCCCAGGTTCAGGGTGGTTTGCTTTTTGTTGACCGGTCGGAATCTCTCCTTCCCTGCCGAGGGAACATTCTGCCTTCCGTTTTCCTTTCCGCTACGTTTCATGGGCATGCAGGGCCACAGAATAGCATTGTCTGGCGGATTCTTGGTCCCCATGTACCTTTCCTTCCATACCGACGTCCGTGACGTAGGCCACTATCAGCGCCCTGATGGATATGGCTGCCTCGATTTCATCCAGGGTTGCCCTGCCTATTAGGGCGTTGTATGCAGATTTTGCGTCCACAACAACGACAAGGCTCGAATGTTTCTGGCTGATGCCCCCTCCCCGAATGTAACCGGTAGCTCGATGACCCTCATTGGGAGGATCCCTGCCCCACTGAATCCGTATATTGATCCAGGGGCGGGCTTGAGGTGCTTTCTTTCCAGATTCATTTTTTCGAAAGCGTCTTTGTATAACAGATTGGTGTAGGCGCCTGTATCCACCATACACCTCCTCACTTTGTGATTGTTCATTGTGAGGGACAAGACCAGGGAATCGCTATGGGAGTTGATTACCCTCCCTGCATTCTGAGGGGTGATGCTTAGGGTCAGGCCTGTTGGGCTCGCCGCTCTTTCCGCGTAGCAAATTTGGTTCCTGAGTTCTCGGATTTGCCTCTTCTGGCCTCATCGGCTTGTCTGGCCCTCAGCGTCTCCTGACACCACATGAGTTATCATGTGGTCCTGTGTCGAGACCTCAAGCTTGTCAGTTGCACCTTTCTGACCTTTGTTCCTTGCTGGATAGTTACTCAGCCAGCCGTTTTTGATGAGTTTCTCAATCTCATCCTTTAGATGGCGGCACTCTTCCGTGGTATGCCCTACACAATCGTGGAATGTGCAGAATTTTTTCGGGTCACCTTTTGGGTTGCGTGGCTTACTTGGGTGGTTCCACTTGGCAGTCTCCTTTTTTAGCTCGAATATCTCAGCCCTTGATTTGTTAAGGGCTGTGTAGCTATCAAACCTTGGCTGGTATGTTGCACGCTCCCTTTTCGGAGTGTCGCCTTCCTCAGCCCTTTGCTTCCCTGCTGCATCACCTTTGCCGTGTCCACCATGCGGTCCCCCCTGTGGCCTAGAAGGTCCTGTGGGGGTATCCGGCAGGCTGTGGAACTCCTCCTACAGCATGAAGCCCTCAGTTATCTTTTGAGCCATTGCCAGTGTTTCGGGCAGAGCTCTAATCATTTGATTTTTCATTTCTCCAGGGAGTAGGGAACTGGTCAGGGCGTATGCTGCCGTCGGATCATCGATTTCTCTGACCTGCTGGAAAGCTAGGTCAAACCTTTTCAGGTACTCTCTAATAGTCTCGCCCTTCTTCTGTCTAAGGGTCATTAGGTCAAAATGAGTCAGCCTTCGCCTCTTGTTCCCTGCATACTGGTCCAAGAAGGCCTCAGCCAGCTCTATGAAGTAACTAATTGATCCTTGCGGCAAGTCCCTGAACCATCCTTGGGCCAAACCCACCAAGGTGGTAGGGAAAATCTTGCTCCAGACCGCGTCGTCGGCATCATACATCCCCATATGGCTCTCATAGGCCGCCAGGTGGTCCTCCGGGTCAGTGGTCCCATGAAATTTGACAGTGGGCATCTTAATCTTTGGGATGGGATACCCTTGGACCTCAGGATGTAGTGGAGTCTTGGTAGACCTACCCATCATTTTTTACCGGCTCCCCGCGGAGTGGTGACCGTAGTCATCCCATTTGCCAGGGGTCGGTTTTCCACCAGTGGGGGAGCGGTGCCTGGGCGCTTGCCTGCTCACAGCCTCGTCCTCTCTCACAGGGACGCGGCGTCGGGGTCTTTTCCCCTGGGGCGGCTCGAGATTATCGTCCTGGCGGTGTCTTGGTTTTAGTGGCTGCCCATTGTTAAGCCTGGACTGCATGTTTCTGGATAGTCCCGATGTCTGCTGGGGCTCTGGAGCAGGTGTCAGCCTGGAAAAGACTCCATCCTGCTTTTCTCCCATGTGCTTTGAGGCTGGTTCCCTAGGTCTCATCCGCTCCTGAATCTCCTGGGACAGTCCCTTTTTTGCGGCAGCTACTGTAGACTCGGTGGTATGTATGGAGAACGGTTGTTGCTGAGCAGGCGCCGCCTTGTCGCCGCCTGTAATGCGCCTTTTGGCCTGTACGTATCCTCAGGCCATTTTCTGCGCCTTCCTCTGAATGTTCCTGGCGGCGGTTTGCCTAGTGCCCCCAACCCCTTCACCATTCTCGAAGTGCAGATGCCTGGGGGTTATAGCAATCCGGCCCACCAGGTCCTCCGGCTTAAATTCTTGATTTAGCATAGATGAGAAGAAGGCCGCAGTCTGTGTGACCTGGGCATGGGTGAGGTTAAGGTTAGGCCTCTGATGATCGACCTGCCTAGCCGCGACTGTAGTCTCCTTGTTGGGCACCTCATGGAGGCTGGCCCACCCTACGCCCCGGATCGTAGCGGCGGGCGTTACCTCTGGTAGAGGCATGCCATATAGGGGGATCACCGGATGTCCCGTCGGATCCGCCCCGGAGTTGTCTTCAATGATCTCAGGCATTTTCCGGGTAGTGGTTGATTTTTGTGGGAAGTTCGTGAGCACAACCGTTCACTTCCCACAGACGGCGCCAAATTGTTCCAATCACGGAAACAATAAACCCGACTTGGACTCGGGTCCTTTGAACTTGATATTGCTTTGATGGTGATCGTTGGACTTTCTAAACCTCTCCTTCCTCTTACTCCGATAATTGGACCTTCCCGGCGGACACGGCCTGCTCCCTGCACACAGAACGCACAGGGCCTCAGAGGTGTCCGAGGGAACCCTCTCCGATGCCTAAGTTGGTCCGTGAAATGCCTTGATGAACCTTACTCGTGAGGAGTAAGATGGCGGTTTTTAGAGTAAGATTCTAGAGAGAGAAAGTCCAACCCCTTTCTTGTGGGAAATAGCGATGTATTTATAGGTTCCCCCAAGAGAGAAAGAGAGAGAGAGAGAGAGAGAGAGAGAGAGAGAGAGAGAGAGGAAGAATGAGAGGACGAGGAGGTGACACGTGGGTTCACCCCGTCCACCCGCTCTTCCCTACCTTGGGCATGGATAGATGGGCTTCCAGTTTCTGCCTCTTCGCCTGCCAGGGAGGGATACCCTGAGGACTGTCAGGCAGGAGAGCTTATCTTGCTTAACCACAACAGACGGTTCGACCCTGTCAAGCAGGAGGGTTTCTTTTGGAGCTCGGAGCGGCGGAGATTACTCTCTAGAGGCTCCCTGGTTAAGATTCTGCTCGCTGGCCTGTCAAGCAGACCGTTATTCAGTTCTGGGTCGGGCTTCCCTGGGGCCCATATGGCGGGCGACCCGCGGCAGGCTACCGACCCCCATCACTAATCATCCGTCTTAAGTAATTATTCCACATTGAAAAATTAAGATAAGGTTATGGAATTCTATAATATAAATAAGAGTAATCATTGTTTTTGAATATCGACAAAAAAACTTTTGAGTCTTAAAAAAACTCTTAATAAGACTACAAACTTAATATTGTTCTACATCGAAACAATTAAAATAAGATGATGATTATTCTATATTATAAATAAGAGTAATCATGTATTTTTTTGGGTCCTAAAATGAGCTCTTAAGACAGTAAATTATCCCACATCAAAAAAAAATTTTGATAATGGAATTCTATATTTTAAATAAGACTAATAATTCGTTCTTAAATATCAATAAAAATCCTTTTGACTCTTAGAAAATATATTAATAAGACTACAAACTGAAGTCACATAATCTCACATTGATAAATTATACAAGGTGATGAAACTCTATATTATAAATAAGAAATAAGAGTAATCAATTCTACAGTAAGACCATGAAATTTTATTATACAAATAAAAGTAATCATTGCTCTAAATTATGACTAATCATTCGTTATTAGATATCTTACAAAACTCAATTGAGTCTTAAAAAACCTCTACTATCAACTCAAGTAAAATTATTACAAGATTTCTTAAGACTATATCTAAACTTAATTCAAAATTATTCTATATCGAAAAATTATGAGGTGATGAAATTTGATATTATAAATAAGATAAATAATTCGTTCTTAGATATCAAAAAAATAGTTTTTTTGTGTCTTACAAAAGTACTTGAGACTATAGACTTAGGTAACATTATCCCACATCGAAATATTATAATAAGGTGATCGAATTTTATTATATAAATAAAAGGCCGTCAACTAGTAGTTTCACCAATTTATGCAATTCTTTAACTTGGTGTCATCATTATTGTCACTAAAACTTGGCCCGTGCATCGCACGAGATTTCCAACTAGTATGTATATATATATATATATAAAGGAGAAGTTTTCGAGCGATATGATTGGTCCGTTGCATTCTATATCGAAAATTTACGAGGTAATGGAATTTCATATTATAAATAAGATTAATCATTCGTTCTTAGATATATATAAAAAAAATTAGACTTACAAAAGTACTTGAGAGTTGAGACCATAAACTTAGGTAAGATTACCTCACATCGAAAAGTTATAATAAGGTGATCGAATTTTATTATATAAATAAGAGTAATAGCTCATTCTTAAGTCGTTGGATATAAAAACAAACTCTTTTATTATTATAATTATCCTAACGTTGTCTCATATTGAAAAATTACGATGAGCGGATGAAATTCTATATTTTATAAATAATAATCATTTGTCCTTGGATATCAGCTAAAAAAATTTGAGTCTTAAAAATGTTCTTCGGACCGTAACCTGATGAAAAAGATAAATCATTTGTGTTTAGATATTAACCAAAAATTTGAGTTCTAAAAAGAGTTTTTAAGACTATAAACCTAAGTAGAATTATCGCATATCAAAAAATTATGATGAGGTGATAGAAATTCTATATGACAAATAAGAGACATCATTCGTTTCTAAATATTAACCAAAAAAATTGTCTTATAAAAGGAGCTATAAATTTAAGTAAAACTATCCCACATCGACAAATTATAATAAGTTGATAAGATTCTACTATATAAATACGGAGGAAAGCGATCATTCGTCTTTAGATATCAATGAGAAATATTTTGAGTCCTAAAAAGAGTTCTTAAAACTATAAATTTAAGTGGAATTATCACACATCGAAAAATAATGATGAGATATCATAAATAAGAGAAATCATTCCTTTGAGATAATCATTTGTCCAAAAGTATACTTCGTAACAAGGTTCGAATTCTATTATATAAATAAGAGTAATTGTTCGTCTTGAATAACTTAGATGAAAAACAAAATCTTTTGGATCTTAAAAAAAATCTTAAGATCATAAACTTAATTAAGTAAATATATCCCACACTTTTGAGTCTTAAAAAAACTCTTAAAACTATAAACTTGATTAAAATTTCTCATATCGAAAAATTATTACAAAGTCATGAATTTCATATATATAAACCAAACATCTTTTCAGTTTTAGAAAAACTCTTAAACAAAACTCTTAAGACTATAAACTTGATTAAAATTTCTCATATTGAAAAATTACTACAAGGTCATGAATTTCATAGATATAAGCCAAACATCTTTTCAGTTTTAGAAAAACTCTTAGGACTATATTAAACTTAAGTAAAAATTTCTCTTTTGAGTCTTAAAAAACTCTTAAGACTATAAACGTGTGTGAAATTCTACATCATCAATAAGAGAAATTATTCGTTTTTAGATATTAATAAAAAATCTTTTGAGTCTTATAATAGCTCTTAAGGCTATAAATTGAAATAAAATTATCCCACATCGAAAAATTGCATTAAGGTGATGAAATTCTATTATATAAATCAAAGTAATCATCGTCTTTAGATATCCATTAGAAATCTTTTGAGTCCTAAAAAGAGTTCTTAAAACCATAAATTTAAGTAGAATTATCACACATCGAAAAATTATGATGAGCTTATTCGTTTTAGATATTAATCAGAAAAATCCTAACAACTCTTAAGGCTATAAATTGAAGTAAAGTTATACCACATCGAGAAATTATAATAAGACGATGAAATTCTATTATATATATAAATAAAATTTGTCAATCAGTAGTTTCACAAATTTATGCAATCCTCTAACTTGATGTCATTATTATTTTCACTAAAAATGGGCTCGTGCATCGCACGGGCTTTCCAACTAGTATATATATAAAGGAGGAACTTTTTGAGCGATATTATTGGTCCGTTGCATCGATTAGATAAAATTAATCCATTAGATTCGTGGTAGAAAATGCTTTCATTAGAGTATAAATTTCACATTAATTGTTTCATATTATTTTCTCGAAAAAGTGATGAATTTATTACATATAAAGATATTACACATTGACAAATTATAATAAGGTGATGAAATTCTATATATTATAAATAATACTCCCTCCTAGTTTTTTTTATCTTCCCTCTTTCCTTTTTGACACTAGTTGGATGATCTTCTCCCTTTCCATTTTTGGGTTGTACTTTAATCATTTCTTTATTCTTCTTTCAATTCTTTATTCTTTCCTTTACTCACAAACCCCACCATATTTCTACTTTATACCCCACATTTTTTTACTTTAATCAATTCTTTATTCCCTTCTTAATTTTTGTGCCAAAAAAAGAGAGGGAAGATCAAAAGAACTAGGAGGGAGTAGTAATCATCCATCCTTAAATATTTACCAAAAATCTTTTGAGTCATAAATGAACTTTTTAAGATTATATACTTAAGTAAAATTATCCTTCATCGAAAAATTGTGATGAGGTGATAGAAATTCTACATCATCAATAAGAGAAATTATTTGTTTTTACATATTAATCAAAAATCTTTTGAATCTTATAATACTCCTCTTAAGGCTATAAATTAAAGTAAAAAATTTCCCACATCAACAAATTACAATATGGTGATGAAATTCTATTATAAAAATAAAAGTAATTATCGTTTTTAGATATCAATAAGAAATCTTTTGAGTCCTAAAAAGAGTTCTTGAAATATAAGTAGAATTATCACACATGAAAAATTATGATGAGATATCAGAAATAAGAGAAATCATTCGTTTTAGATAATCATTTGTCCAAAAGTATACGGAGTACTCCGTAATAAGGTGATCGAATTCTATTATATAAATAAGAGTAATCGTTCGTCCTTACTAACTTAGATTGAAAAAAAACTCTTTTGGGTCTTAAAAAAAATTCTTAAGACCATAAACTTAATTAAGTAAAATTATCACACACTTTTGAGTTTTAGAAAAACTCTTGAGACTATGAACTTGAGTAAAATTTCTCACATTGTGATGTGTGTCGTTTCCGCAGTCAAAAGTAAATTTATAAACACTACTAACTCTACGGTAGATAGGGTAAGTAGAGATCGATCCCACAGAGACTGACGTTATTATCTAAGACGATTTATTACTTAATAGTGTAAATATATATAAAAGGGGGTTTTTGTTGGGTGAAAAAAATAATAATAATAAAATAAATAAACATAACATAAATAAAAATTAATCATAACAATATTCGAGACATGCAATATATGATATAGTCGGGTTAATCATCGATTCAATTAATTAGACTCAAATAGATCGGTAACTATTTAATCCCTTGTAATCAAGTAAATTAACAGTTTTATCTTTCTTACTCGTTAAACTCCGTTAACCACGCATGTTTAATCCTAACTAAATTAGATCGACTCAACCATGTAAGCACGTATCAAGTCAATAAATTTAATCGCGTTAAGAACACCAATCAATTGAATTATATAGAACCAGAAAGCTGCAATTAAATATAACTCAATTATCATACAGAATTCTAGTAGTTAAATTAGACCAGTAAGCTGCAACCTAATTTAAAACACTATTAATTTAACAATCGACTCATGTAAATAATCTAGGTGATCAGGCTAAATTAATAAACATGAAAACAACAGTCAAATCGTGAATCTCATACGAATATCAAAGTACTGATTAAACGTTAAAACAATAACGTAATCTCATAACTCAACAATAATCAATACATTACATGTTCGAATAACTGAAAGATTAAACTAAATAACTAATGAAACGATAAATAAACTAAATAAGATAGATAGATAGATAGATACAATCGTTAAGATAAATTAGGAGTTGAATTGATCGCGTCCCGCATCATAATCCGGTTGAATTTGTACCGACCTTGGCCGTGAAGGCCAAGGCCTTCGCCCTATTCCTACTCCTTTATGTGTGCTGCCTCCTTGTTCTCTTTTTCTCTTCCCTTTACATTAAAGCCCTAATGCCTTCTTTTATAGTGGTAGTTTGGTTTTAGTGAAATTATATATTTCCTTAATTAATTGATCCTGCTCTTCCAATTCAAAATCTTCTTCTTTCCTTTTTACACCCGATTTTCTTTCCTTATTTTTCCATAATGGGCTGATGGTTTCAAACTTGACTTCGACCTCATTAGATGATGGAATTAGACCTATAAACATACATACGATTTTAGTAGTCTTTTCCATGTATTCATATTAAATAATTAAAATATATATTAAATACTCAATTTAGAACCAAAAATAGTATAAGGCCGGTAATATATCAAAAGTTACTAAAGTTATAACGTTTAGCTCAAATAATAGAAAGACGACATAGAAAATATAATATTAAAGGGGTAAAAAAATGCGTAAATATTGACTTATCACATCGAAAAATTATTATAAAGTAAACGTGTGTGAAATTTTTCTACATAGAAAAATTATTATAAAATTATGAATTTCATATTATTTGCTTGAAAAGGTAATGAATCTATTACATATAGAAATAGCAAAATCATCTCACATCGAAAACTTATATTAAGGTGATAAATTTCTATTATAAATGAGAATAATTATTTGTTCTTAGATATCAACAAAAAAAACTTTTGATCTTTAATCTCTTATGACTATAATATTAAGTAAAATTATCCCACATCAAAAAATTATGACGAGCTGATTAAATTCTATATTATAAATAAGAGTACTCATTCGTCCATTGATATTTTGAGTCTTAGAAAAACTCTGTCTCATATCGAAAAATTATATAATAGGGCGATAAATTTTCATCACATAATTCGTCATTAAATATCGACAAAAATTAAAGAGCTTTTAAGGCTGTAAAATTAAGTAAAATTATCTCACATTGAAAGAATAGTGTCAATGAAAGAATAACAGTTATAAGTAAAATGTGAGGTTAATATAGTAAAAAGGTTGGACCAAATAATGAGAAGAAGATAGAAAGAAGGACCACGATACAATATGGAAGGAGATAGAAGAAATGAGGAATAAGTACTCCGTAGTATAATTCTACCACATTGAAAGGTTATCATAAGGGATGATTCCTATGATTATTGATTAAAGTCAATATTTACCGAGTATTGTCTTAAAGAGAGATATTACGAGTTTTAAATACGATGCACGCGTATAATTTAATTTAACGTTTACCGCATATACGACCTCCCAAAAAACACATTCACGTATGTGGATATTATTCCTTTACTATTAGACATACTCTTACTTTCAACATACTTTCTACGGTTGCGTAGTCTCAACAATTTATGCAATCCTCTAACTTGGTGTCATTTTCATTGTCACTAAAAATCGACCCGTGCATCGCATGGCTTTCCAACTAGTTTCTCATATATAATGTTACAAATTTTACCTTAATTTAAAATCTTAACCTGTGCTTCTTGGACACATTTTGAAAAAAACTCTTGATTAGTTAATAAAGGAAAATGATAAATATAGTCCTTAATTGCATGTATTTAAGAGGCCATAAGAAGAAATAATTTTTAAATACATGTATTAATTGCATGGATATGTGTGTAATTTGAGCTTGAAATTCTGTGTTTATATTAAATTTGGAAGATTTTAAATTTGGAAGATTTATTAATGGGTTGTATTTAACATAACCCATTAATAAATACCTCACATCTTATCAAAAAAAAGAGTTACAGATATATGTAGCAATACTTCCCATTATGATTTTTTTGTGGCACATACTTCGGCTACATAAATTCAGAAATTGATAAAGTATTGATATAGAGAGAAATGATATGAAATTTTGGTGACTAGACTCGTCAAACTTAGGGGGCATTTGGTTAGTGAAGGGGAAAAGAATGAAATCAACCAGGGGTATGGAAAGAAAAGGAAAAGGTTATCCTTTGATATTACTCGTTGTTTGTTTACCAAAGGTAATGGAATCAGAAACAACTACAGCTCGGATATGAATACGAGTTGAGTCAATATTGGGTCGAGTTATATGGGTCATGGTTCGGATTATGGTTAAAAATAATTTTCGACGGCTTTCTTTTTACCAATTAAAAAGTTAATTTTTTTTCCATATTGAGTATGCTACTATTATACGGAGCATTAATGACACCGTATTTAAAATTTATAAATTATATAAAAAAAACTGTAATATTTTACAATTATTTTATTGCTAATAAATTTATATTTTAGTAATATCTATATATTTTTTTTTATAATTTATCATGTTATCGTTAATAAATTTTTAATTACTATTTTAAATATACGAAATTAATGGGCTGGGTCGCAAATGAATCATCTCAAGGTTAGGTCAAATGGGTCGTCGGTCAAAAAATATGGGTCTTGACCCTAAAATAAATGGGTCAAGTGGGTAGAGTCAAAATTTAACGAGTTTGGTGGTGATGATGGTGAGGCTAGATAATGGGTAATGAAAATCAAAACCTAAGGGTGAGGATAATGGAGAATTGGAGCAGATAGAAGGGTTAGGGGTAATGAGGAGAAATGAAGGAGGAAAATGATGAAAAAATGATGAACAAACGAGAACAAAATGAATGATATAGATTGTGTTCCTTTTCCGTTCCTATAAACCCCAAACCAAACGCCCCCTTAAGGTAATGTAATGTTAGTTTAGTTAATACAAGGATTTTTTGTCAGAAGACACCTAACATTTAGGCCTTCTGTAAAAAAGGAACCTTAAGTTTTTTTCTTTGCCCAAAAGCACCTTAAGTTTCTATTAGTGCCAAAAATTTGCGCCTTCGGAATACCACGTGGCAAAATACGAGTGGAAAGACAAAAGGTCAGAACTCAAAGGTCAACGACAAAAGGAGGTCCTCGGATAAAAGTCAAAATCGAAGACTAAAAGACGGAAGTAAAAATTAATCAAAGTCGTCAAGTCAAATAAACCCGGAATAATACATAATGATGGGTTGAGCAAAGCATAAGAGTGAATGAGACTATAGGCCCACAATCGAACTAGCCGAACAGACAAAGTAAAAACCTAGCCCATACAAAAGAGAGGAGGCAACAACTATTCCTACAAATCAGGGAATCCTCTTGGAGACCAGAAGGAGAAGGAAGAACTAATTGTAACAGTTGTAACGGTAGTCAAAGCAATCAAGGGCAATAAGGGAGATTGAATGCCGAGATTCCCCAATAATGAGGAAGATAATGGCTAGCAGCAGTATAAAAGGAAAAAGAGGAAGAAGGAAAATGGACATTCAACCACACCCATCTCAAGTAAACGTACTCACAATCAATCGTAGTCAGAGCTATAGTCAAAATTACTTATATTTGTATTCCTTTCTTCATTCGTTCCCACTCATAGTAGAATCTTGGCGGGATTCTGACTCCCCCCCGCTGTTTTTCCCATATCGGGTTTCCGCGTCACTAAAACTTTGTGTGTCGTTCATTTTCTTTCATTGTTCCTTGTTTGCTAGTTTCGATTCAATTTCGTTAACCATAGTTACAGGACGATCGCTTTAACCCGCAACTGAAATCATAGACCCGGTAAATTATTACCAAAACAATTTGGCGCCCACCGTGGGGCAAAGTGATCATTTCCTATAAGCCAAACCCTACCGTGAAGCAATCTCGTGTCGTCATGATCGGATCCGGCCAAAGTTCTTCCAGTAGTCAAGGAGCATCCACTCAGCCCATTGAAGGAAGATCGTCCCCAGGATCAGCGGAGCCAGTTTTCACGCCCCTTACCCTGGCAATTCCCACCAGCCAAACGGTGAAACACATGTTGTCGGCGTCTAGGCTCCCTCCGACGCCTAAAACCTCTGGGTCCACAAGTTCCTCCAAGGCCAGGAAGGAAATCGTACCAACCAGAACCTTAACTCCAGGAGGATTCGTAGGAGAAGCTTCCAGTGGTGCGGGGTCACCAGACATGATGCAGAGTATGCTCCAGGGAATCAATGCTCTGCGCTAGGCAGTAAAAACCCTACAGAAAGACAACCAAGATATCAAGACTCGGATCTCGGCAGCAGACAAGACTTCAGTTGCATCAGTCCAGCCGTCACCAGAGATGCTGCCCTTGATGCCTAGAGGAGAGCCCAGCACCCGCAAGGAGTCAATGACCAGCAGGAAGACCACCAGAGAAATCCCCTTAGAGTTGGTCACCAGACTGGAGCTAGGATTGGCTCCACCAGACCTAGTCATTGAACCCCAAGGGTTGGGTTATCTGACCTATGGCCCCACACCCGGCAGATCTCGCGTCAATGGTAATCTTCTCCCCAGCATCGAAAATCGGGAAACTAACTCATTGTCTTTCACAGGTACTCCCGTCCATCAGACACCAGAGTGGCGACCCTTGACCCAACCAGAGATGACCACCTTGTCCAACAATCATTCCTCCGGAGGAGTGTGGGCAACGCCTACCCCCAGCCAGCAGGCATCTGGATGGCAGCGAGGAGCCCCAGGAAATATGGTGACCCCCGTGATGGTGGGATTTGTCGTGGGTCCCACCGATCAATATTTAACCGACTATTCCTAGTGGGTAGCTAGGGCAAGTAGGGTCGATATCCACGGAGACGGTATTGTAAGGTCTAGACTAGGTCGACCTAAAAACGAGACTAAGTCACAAACAAACACAAAGAAATGCTAATTGACAAACTATGATGGGAGAAGAGGTAAGACAAGGCTAACAATGAACTAGGCTAAAACAATGCTAAATGAAATAACTAAATACAAACTAAATAATGAACTAGAGAAATGATGACTAACTAAGAAGTTGAATCAAAAATGGAGAAGAAGTGAGTTAGGTCGGGTTCATAAGTGTAGTAGGGTAATTGGGGTGGTCAAGGGTGTAGGTGCCTCCTATTTGCTAGAGTCGGTCCGGGCTCTCGCTACGTAGACCAACACCGAGGTAAGTTCGCGCTCTCGCGTCTAAAACTAACCTCAACACAACCACATAATAGACAAATAATGAGAAGATGAGCACAAGTAAGGGAAGCATGGCCACTACTACTCACACAAGCATATCAACAAACACATAGAGTGCCTAATATGTGACTAACAACAAAGATTCACCCTTTACCCCTAATCAAACCCTAATCACCCATAATCTACCCTTAATCCCCCTATATACCCACAAGGAGACTACTCACTCATTATCAAGAATAAACTAACAATAGTAAGAGAAAACAACATCGCAAACCAAACATCCATAAGGAAGAACAATAACAATAACAATAACAATAACAATAACAATATAAAAAGATTCAAACTTGATTAAATAAACAAGAACAAGAGTAAAGAGGATTATACCAACAACAAGAGGAAGAAAAAGATGCAATCTTGTATAAATAAGAACCCAAATTTATCTCAAGGATGTCAAGCTTGGAGAAATCTTCAAGAACCCACTTAATACAAGATTATCTAAACTAGATTAAACTAAGATTAACTAAAGATTAAACGAGGCTAATTAGGGTTTTGAATTCTTAAGAGAGGCCTAAAACAATCTAGGGTAAAGTATTGTAGAGTATGCGGCTTAAACATTACAAAGGAGGAGTATTTATAGGGTTACAAGAATGAAGGAGGAAGAAAAGAAGTCACGCGGCTACAGCTCCATGGTCCCGACCGGGACGGTCTGATCCCGACCAGGACGGGCTGCTCCCGATCGGGACGGACCCAGATCAGAACACCTCTCTTTTGTGCACCTCATCCCGGACGGGATCAGGCCATACCCGTCGGGGATGAGTCGTGTAGGCCTCCAATATGATCTTTAAGGTTCCTCCTTTCTTCACACGGACTTCTCATTGACTCTCGGGTCTCGGGATCGAGCCTAAGGGGCTCGGGATCGGGTCCCAAGGTCTCGGGGTCGAATCCAAGGCATCGAGTGATCGTTCCTCCGCTTCGTTGGCTCCAAAAAGTGTATGTATTGAGTCGGAATCGCTCCAACTCTTCATGAATGGTCTCGGGAACCTGAAACGAGCTAGAGAAAGCATAAGTAGCCCATGAACCGCTCCCAAGGAGTGATTCCGCAAGGAAATGGGACCAAAACACAGCAAATTAGGCACTACAAACTACACTTATCAACTCCCCCACACTTAATCCTTACTCGCCCTTGAGTAAGCACAAACTAACTACTAAACTAGCCGAGCGGGTATTAGCGCACCCTATGCCCTTTCAACTCATGCGAGTGCACTTAGAGGAAAAGTGCACTCCGCAAGGCAAGTGAGGTCTTGCGACAAAACCGTGGATGCAACCGGACACAAAAACACATAAACAAACAAACAAACAAACACACAAGAGGTTGCACCCAAAAAGAAACAAATACCGCCTCCCTCTAAAAAGCGGTGAAAGAAGCACCGGTTTAGGACTCAAGGCAAGTGACAACGTTCCCAAATTAGCAATACAAACCAAGATGGACAAAACCCTAATAGTATGACGACAAAGCAACAAAAACGTTGGTAACTTACCTACGTTCCTCCTAAACTTCTAAAGACGTACTACGAGACGATCGGTGGGATGGAAAAAGGATGAACCACGGTGTTAGTCGACACTGTAGGTAAGTGAGACCCCGCCCCCTTTAGCAATGAGCTAAGAGGGTCGTCCTATGTCCGAAACCGCCTAAATAGTCCAAGTAAAAAGGTGGTAATAATTGCAAAACGAGGGAAATAATTGGAAATAATTGCAAAGTGAGGGAAGACCGACCTTTGCCGCTATCATCCTTCCTAGGGATTCGGTCCTTTGGTAGGCTCTTCACGGCAAAAAGTCGGAAAAAGGCTTATTTTTGTGGGGTTATGTTCTTTTTGTGAGACGCTTTTCTTTTGGCATTTTCTCTTTTCTTTTGCATTTTTGCTTTATGTGTTGCCATGCCATTTCTTTTTCTTTTTTTCTATTTTTCTTTTTGGCTTTCTTTTTGTGCCTTTTCTTTTTTCTTCAATCTTTTCTTTCTTTCTTTCTTTTTCTTTCTTTTTTTCTTTTCTTTGCCCTTTTGGCTTGATTTGAATTATAGGCACTTCTTTGCAACAAGAAAGGGAGATTTCAACAATTTGCAAATTTATTCGGTGGATATGTGTAGGAGGTAGGTGAATGGGTAAGTCGGGACGGGTCCTTCCCTTCAAACCCACAAAAAGGGGAGAACTTGGACTAGTCGAGCAAATTTGAAAATGGTCACCTAGGGGACGGGACTCGGCAACCAAGGTCTTTTCACACCGTGGGTGGTCAAAATGGTCAAAATGCAAACCCCGTAGTAATTCCCTAGTAAGCTAGGTGGACTCAAGGTAAGAAACCAACGAAATCATTGATTTAGGGTCATTCTACTAGACTAAAGTCCAAGACTCAATTTATATTACTAGAAAGGGAAAGTAAACACTGCGCACTAGCCTCTAAACCGGGTTTTCGAAAACCTTCTTACACACAAGACACAACTACACACACAAAACAAAGACAAGACATAAACGAAAGAAAAAGAAGCAAAAGCAACAATACAAGAACAAAATAAAACAAACAAACAAAGGGAACAAACACCACCCCTAGCTTCCAAACAAGCCACCAACCAACACCAAACTTTACAAAGCTCCTCCCGAGCACACAACATCACAAATCTCCTCCGAACATCACAAGAGGTAAAGAGAAAAAAGGGATAAAGGTGTTACCGGATGTCTTGAAAGCCTTCCAAAGTTAGCGGCGATTGGGCGACCTAAGAGGAAAAAGGGAGGCAAAACACGGACAACAAAACACAAATACGATACACGACATAAAAAGGAAAACACACAAAAGGAAAATCTTTTTGATATTTGTGAATTTTTTTCAATTTTTTAGGATTTTTAAAGATTTTTCGAAAAACAAAGAAAATAAAACTAATTATGATAGAATATCGTTCCCCCACACTTAAGCCGAGCAATGTCCTCATGCTCGACCGTAGTGCATGGGAGCACAAAAGAAAAGAAAAGAAACTATGAAAATAAAGCTAAAAATCAAAAAGAAAAGCGGAGAAAATGGTAGAAAGTGTCCGGCCGGGGTGTAGTCAAGTCACCGTGGGCCGAGACAAGAAAAGATATGGATGGGGGAAGGAATAAAAAGAAAGAAATAAAAGGGAATGAGAGGGGAGGACTAGGTGTAATCAAGTCACCTAGCCCGGATTCCGCCCAAATCCGAGTAATTCCTACAAAAGGGTGAAAATCTTGTAAATTTGGATTTTGAAATGACTCTCGATGTAGTCAGATTATCAAGAGTCGGAAGCAACAAATACCAAGGCCCGGAGGGCCACCATGACACAAAAGTATATAAAGGGAAGGGAACAAACAAGGGCAAACAAGCTATAAAAGACGGAAAAGAGAGGATAGTTGCCGTACCTGTAATCCCCTAAATATTCTAGCGCGATACAGTGGCGGAAACACTGTAGAGTCGGGATTAAAACACACAGAACTATGTCTTAATAAATTAAATTGGTAAAGTCAAACATGCGCCATACAATAAAAATGGCTAAAATTTAAAACAATCCATAAAGAGGTTAAACAATCCTTAAGACATGATTATTAAAAGATCAGCAGGATCCAAGACTGCTCGCTAGCCCACACTCACCGGAAAATAAACACGTATACCTGCCATGTTAAAACATAACAGCCACAATCAGTGGGGAGCAACGTCAACGTTCTCCCAGCCGTATAACAAGATTTTAAAACAGTAATTACTAATATAGGAAAAATAGTAAAAATGGAAAACATTAAAACAGCATAATAAAATAAGCTTTAGCGTAAAACAAATTAATTAAAAGGGTTGCCGAAGAAACATAAAAATATTTGCCAACCTGCAAACCAATTTATATCGATAATAATAAAATAATCAAAATAGCGTTATGGATAGGAGTAATGTAGAATCTAGACTTTCACTAGGATAATACTAAAAACTAGCTTCGAGAACTGTAGACTTAACTCATAACAGAATCCAGTCTCTAACTAGGCAACTCAACTATAACAGGACTGCGTGCAGCGAGGTCCTGGCTTAAGTAATGCACACCCCTCCTGGATACAAACCATATCCAGTTCAACCCGACGCGACTTATACGATGCGATATCTAAGTTTAAGGTAAATATACACTCTCTTGAACACAAACCATGCTCAGTTCAACAACCAATGCGCCCCATAAAGACACACCAGCCTTACAGTTGATGGCAAAACGTACATCCCAGACTATATTACTCTAAACCCACACTTGTCCTTATTCCATAACTCCAAAACAAACCATTATCGATATTTAAAAGATGTATTCATCATAAACAATATGAGGATAAAAGAAGTAAACATTTATATTCTAAAAGAGGAAACTTTCTATTTTAGGAAACTTCTATTTTAGGAAACTTCTATTTTAGGAAACTTCTATTTTTAGAAACTTTACTAAAAATAGCATCATATCAAAGTAGTGAAAATATTAGTTCATACTAATACCACATTTTAGTAAACGATATAGATTTATAAAACTAATACTTTCGGCCTTAACGATATTAATTATTAAAGTAAGAACATTTGATTTTATGAAATTATTAAAATATCGTATAAGTGTTATAAGATGATTAAAAATGTCTTAAACATTTTAATATTACTAATTAGGGTGTTTTCAAAAGTTATAAAGCTAAAATTCCCTAATTATTATTAGTTTCGACGATAAAATTATAAATAGGATTTTACGGCAAATACTAAATTAAATATTTGAACGTCTTTATTTAATTAAACCATTGAATATATTTAGAAAATGTTAAGGGATGATTTAACACTTAAAGTTTCAGATTTAAATACTTTCAAAAGTGCTGGAAAAATAATTCTTTTAGGTAAGACGAAGCATTTTAACGATAAATCACAATTTGTCCGAAAATCAATATTTATTAATTAAAGACTCTAATAAATAGTACAAAAATTACGTAAAATATTTAAATTATATTTATGGACATTCTGTCCAGAAAAGAAAATTTCCAGAATTCTAAAACTCGGTTTTTAAAGCGTTTTCTCGTTAATCGTCCAATTTCGACAATAACGATTAATAAAAATAGTAATTACAAAACGATTTAAGTATTAATATCCAAAAATTATTATTACACTTTAAAATCCTAATTTTACAGAATATAAATTTTTTCCAGATTTTTCCAAAACCCAGACTCAACAAATTTCAACAAAACCGTCATTTAAACCCGTTTTCGCAATTAACGATTTTATTAATAAACCTATCGTTCCTAACATTTTATTAAGGCACTAAAAATCATAATAATACATTTTAATATGAAATCATCAGAATCATAATTTTTTCCAGATTTAAACCAAAGACCAGAAATCGAGAATTTAAACAACAAACACGGTTTTAACGATAAACGATGATTTAAAGTGATTAATTAATTCATCCACTTAACAATTCCGAAAAACTATGAAAAAAATCAGAAAATTCTATTTCACCAGAAAGTTTCACCACGTCAAAAATCAGATTAAAATAAAATATTTAAGTACTAGAACTAAAAATCGGTTTTTAATCGTTTTTGTTCGAAAACGATAATAATTCAATAATCGATATCAAAAATATCAGAAAAATACTAAATTACTAAAAATCATCAAAAACAACATTTTTCCAGAATATAAACATATATTACATGTTTAGGCCGATTATTACGATTTTGCAAATTAATATAACAATTTAATCGTTAATCTCGTAAAAGCGATAAAAATATCGAAACATGCAAAATTTCAACTTTAAAAATTTTTCCAGAATTCCTGACATACATATATTGGCAAAATAAAATATAAAAATATATACATGCAAATACTCAATTAAAATCTTGAAATACCGAGTAACAACGACGTTACCTCTACTCCAAGTCTGAATCAACGATATATTCGTCGGCTTCGGGATCGTCCAAAAATCCTACCAAACACGTAAATCATGGCAGAAAAATACCATGAGAAAACTAATAAAAATCAAGGTAAAAATTGATTGAAAATGATGTCGATTAATACCTTAACGAAGGAATCGGAAAGAGGATTATTGTGACGATAAAAATGATGCGATTGGGACTTGAAATGGAGCAAAAATCAGCCCAAGGAGGGTAAGAAGTACACGGCCAGAATATAGAGAAGAAAGAAGTGATGAATATTTTTTTGTTAATGCAAAAATGAATGTGGAGTGAAGGAGGAGATGGGGGTTACTACACTTAAAGGAGTAAGAATGAATTAAGGCTTCAAAATGAGGAATCCACAATGTACCTAGACCTATAGTTGGCCGGCCAAATGGATAAGAGAGGGAGTAAGAAAAGTTTTGACATAAATGCTACAATGAATGAAAATGATTTATCTTATGATTACGTTTTAATGTGATAAAATGAAACGTTTAAGTAAAATGTAATAAAACTTGTGACCAAGAGCTTAGTCGGTCCAAAATGTGAGAAAATAGTCTCAAATAATTTATAAGTTGATAAAAAGTATAATCGTAAAATAGTTAAAGGCATTTCGAAGTAATTCGAGTAAACCTCGCGTAAGAAAATAATTAATCGCGAAGCTTCGTAATAAAATCATAAATGGCTTGTTTTTAGTAACTAAAATATATATCTTAGTAGAAAATATTCCATAAACGTATTCAAACATTTTTAGGAAAAAGGAATAACTTAAATCCAAGCTTAAAAATGTCAATTGGGAGAAAAATAGAATTCCTCGCGGAAAAATTACTTAGTTTACGAAGAAACCAAATAAATGGATTTAAAAGAATTTTAAATCTTTAAAATTAAAAATAGAAATTATTAAACTCAAAAATTAAAATAAAGCTTAGTAAAATGATAAAATATGAGGCCAAAAGTGACAGAGTTACGACGAAGTCCTAACAGAAAGAATAAAATGCTTAGGAAAAATAGCGGGTGTTACAGTACCATACGGTTAGCAACTCACTCGCTCCATCGTCTCATAAATTAATATCGGCATGTAGCTAGTCGTCGTCGTTGTTATTCCTTCCCAATCGCGATACGGTTCCATGGTTGGGGCACAAAGGTAAAATGAGGTGGGTTTTGATGTGAAAGTCGGTGTAAAGTGAAGAGAAAGTGAGGTGAAAATGTGTATATGAGGTGTAGGGGTCATATTATGAGAGTAAGGACATGTAGGGAGGTTGGGAGGGGGTATAAAATGGTAGGGTGGGCTCAAACAACGAAGAAAAGGCCAAAGGAGGAACAGGGGGCCCATCCCGGCCGGGATGGATGGTCCCGGTCAGGATGACCATCTCGTCCCGGCCGGGAAGCCTTCGTCCCGGTCGGGATGACACTCCAGTAGACCCATCTTTTGTCACACTCATCCCGGACGGGATGACACCCTTCCCGGTCAGGATGGCTCATCCTTCCTGGTCGGGATGCACTCTTCCCGGCCGGGAAGAGTCTCCTAACCCTCTATAGCTCCCAAAAGCTCGTTCCAAGCTTCAAAAACCGACTCCCCTTCACACGATCTAAGCTCAAACAATGACCACTACTCCCTAGGAATCACCTTCACTTCACCTAACAAACAAAGCTCATACACACATCAAATTCCCTCCCTCACTCGCTCATCAACAATCCAAATAATCAAGAATTTCACAAAACTAAAAGAGATTACAAGAGATAGAGATATATACAAAGAGACGGTTCTTGTGGAACTCCGTTAAACTAAGGTGGTGCATTCTTCAATCTTTTTCTTCAACAATACTACAACCCATTCCATCTCCATCGAGGGAACGAAGAAACAAGTCGAAGGCCCTAGCAAAGTCTTTAATCAAGCTAGTAATATAAGCATCCAAATACCAAGGCTCCCCATGACCTTGTCTCGACGTTCCCGGGGCGTCCCGATCTTGTAAGTTCAACGGCTTGAACTTATACTTTTGATCCTTCGGGATATACCCAAACGTCCACTTGTCCTCATGCGGCCCCAAGGGAGGCTCATCTTGCTTCTTGCCTTTCAACTTGTCATCAAACCCATGATATGGGCACTCATCCTCTCCAATCTCGGAGTCATCATCCTCAAGTTCACAAGAGTTCTTCTTCAAGCTTTGTCCCGACTCTCCCCCTAGATCAATGTCTTTCGTGGCGTGGATCATATTGCAAGACTCATCATTAGTAGGCAAAGTGTTGCTTGGGAGGTCAAACACTAGCTTTTCTTCGCCTAACTCGAAGGTGATCCTACCATTCTTCACATCGATCATAGCACCGGAGGTGTGTAGAAATGGGCGCCCAAGGATAATGGGAGTGTTGGCATCTTCCGGCATATCGAGCACGATGAAATCGACCGGAATGAAGAACTTCTCGATCCGTACCGGCATGTCCTCTAGCATCCCCAATGGTCGGTTGAATGAACTATCGGCCATTTGGAGTGTAATGGAAGTGCGCTTTAGCTCCTTCATCCCGAGTCGGCAACAAATGGAATAAGGAATGATGCTCACACTCGCACCCAAGTCACATAATGCTCTCTCGATCTTGTAATTGCCTATGGTGCATGAGATCGAGAAACTACCCGGATCTTTCAACTTTGGAAGCGTGGAACCTTGAATAAGCTCGCTCACCACCCTTGTGAACGCAATAGTCTCTTCCTTGTCGATAGATCTCTTCCTAGCTAGGATTTCTCGCATGAATCTTCCATATGCCGGGATTTGGTAAGTAGCTCGGTAAATGGGACACTCACATCCAACTTCTTCACAATATTAAGAAACTTGTCATATTGGCTATCCACCTTGGTCTTCATTTGCCTTGTTGGGAAAGGCAACTTGATTTGAATCTTGTTTTGCTCAATAGGGGTGGACTCTTCAAATGACACTTTCCTTTTACCCTTGTCTTTTCCTTGAAGTGGGGGAAGCTTGTCTTCTTGGGGTTTCTCAATCTCCCATAAGACTTGCTCCTCCATTGGATCTTCCTTGCTTGAGTTTTCTTGAATCGGAGATACATCATCTTGGATGTGTTCTTGCATTGGTTCTTGCTCACTAGGGAATGAAGGGGGGGGGGGGGGTCATAAGATGTACCTCTCCTCGTGGTAATAGCATTTACATGCTCAAATTTCGGTGTTTCACCTTGAGGAGGTAATAGCCTCTTTTGCCTTGAAGAGCTACCCGAAGCAAGTTGAGCTATTTGGGTCTCAAGCATCTTCGTATGAGCATCTCTCGCCATGTTGTCCCTTTGAATAAAAGCATAGAACTCTTGTTGGTTTTTTGACATCTCCATTTGACCCCTTTGCATCTCCAACATAGATTTTTGAATGTCGAAATCACGAGGTGGAGATTGTGGATTGTGCGGAGTATCGGTGAGGGCTAATGGAGTACCGTAATCATGAATAGGAGACCAGCTCCTAGGCATGCTTTCTTGACGGTTAGCTTGAGTTGCTTGTTGTTGATGGTTCCCTTGGAACCCATGAGAATTGCCTTGATTAAGGCCTTGATTGATGACATTGTTGTGGTTTTGTTGTCTTTGGAAGTTTTGGTTTCCTTGGAAACCCCCTTGATTGAAGTTCCCTTGTTGGAACCCTTGATTGTTGTTGTGGAAGGTACCTTGGTTATTTTGCTTGAAGTTGTTGAAGGGCCTTGGGTTACCCACATAACCTTGATAACCTTGATTGTTGTCCCTTAAGGGAGGTGGAACATAGGGACGAGGTTGCATAGCTTGTTGTTGAGGGACTTGATTGGAAGCTTGGTATTGGTTGGAATAGCACTACAACAAAATCATCTTTTCGTGTCAATTATTTCGTGACGATTGGATAATTGACACGAGTAACACACAATTACTCACGTAGTAAGCCACTTATCCTACCAAATAAAAATCTACACTAATATAATATCTTAAACGACGTGTTAGCCTCATTACTCATCTACTATTAATATTCTACACTTAACCTAGCTAATTTCGAAAGAAAAAAAAACAAATCATGAACTTCAAACCCAGGATCCCTTTTTTCCGCCGCCTACATACTTCGATATATGAACCCTAGATTCATCGCATATCCTAAGTTTCAACTAAGCTGATTATCAACAAAAACGAAATGTTATTTCACCAGTGTAATAATGAAATTACATGGTCGTCGATTGTTGTTTCGCTCACTTCTTCGTTCAACAGCAAGACCTACTTATAAATTCACACATTAAGGTACTTTTTATCACTTCTTTTTGTGTTAATCTCTTTTAGATGGATCGTATCACCATGGAATTAGAACTTATCGCATTGTTGAAGAGTTTGCGGATTCTTGTTTCGCTAGTGATCGAAATACTGAAATTGTATCCATCTTCATCTTATTGTATAATTACTATCCGCTTATGATTCATTGCATCATTCACTCAATTTAAGTTGCTTTCTATACCCGTTTTGATTCTATTTTCAATTCACTTGATTACCAGTGTTATGTTGCCCGGCTAATTGTTTGGGGATTGTTAATTTGTGAAGTTGATATCTTTTACTTTTATGAATTTATGATTGTACTGTCAGATTCAAATGATTGTTTACAGTTGCTATAAATTGAGATTTGGTTTGTTGTATGCGTATATATATTGTTGATTTTCTGATCCAAGATTAGTATTAGTATAAGGTTGATTTAATTGGTTAATTAATTCATGACTAATATAATTCCTAATAATGTGGCATTGAATGATAATGCTTAATTAGCTTTGGTAGGTAGTTAGTAGTGGTGTAAGTCGTGGGTTCTTCCACTAGTTTAGGATATTCAATTTAGAATTCCACTAGTTTAGGATATTCAATTTAGTTGATTTGTATGTATGCTGATCAATTATTAATAGTCTGACTTTATTTGTTTGGTTCATTCGGACCGTTAAATTTAGTTTCTTTGTTTACGGAGCTATAAATTGAGATCGATTTGTTGGGCATGTATGTATGTATGTATTTTGTACAAGTTATTGTCAAGACTTTTTTTATGACTTTATTGTAGTAAGATGAGTGAGCAAAAATATACCCCGGTTGCTAACAAGTTCAGGACATTGTTAAAAAAAATTAGTAACTTCACCCCAACCGTAAGATAAAAGAGTACCAAGTTTGGGGAGATTAAAGGAACACCATGCTAGTAACTAATTTATAATCTTAGAGTCTAGACTTGTAAAGTGGATTGACTTTAAGGATTCTAGAAAACTTGTAGGCAGACTGTGGAAGCTATCACAAACCAGAGACGAGGCTGCACACATCATTGAGACATGTATTAGTAACTTTACGGCGTTTACGCCTTTGTTAAACAATTTCGTGATTCTATTCAAAAATGAATATTTTCACTTAAACATATTATACGCTATATACAGATATAATGCGAGTCATGTAACAGCACAGGTCAAAATAAGGATCGGATTGAGTTGAATAAGGGTCAAGTTGTCCGGGTCAAGGGTCGGGTTAGAGTCAGGGTCAGGGTCGGAATACGGGTGAGGTTATATGGGTCGGGTTGGGTTATACTTTTAAGTAGAGGTTAGCTTAACTAACTTTGTATCGAGCTCTTTATTTATTTTTATGTCAACGATTCATTTCGATGTCCTTAGGAATGCAACATGCTTTGACTAAACTGAACTGAATTTTGTATCAAGTTTTTACGTCAATTATTTTCATGGTTTTTCTTATCTTCTTCACAAAGAGTCTTTCTCATGGTCACAAAGAGTCTTCCTCATCATGTATAGTGAGGCCGAGGCCATTAAAGTGCTTGTAAGCACCATATTATTCCCCTCCTAACTTTCCGTTGAATCAATAGTTTCTTTTTATCGTTTATTGAGCATCAACCTTTTCTTTATGATGTTGTAACATAGTATATGATATGTGTAATGTGCCCGAAGTTGGCTCCGTCACTGGCATATATATAATTCCCTTGTCTTTTCTACATTACTACTTCGTAACATATATATAGGACCGTCTTATGTTCATTTGAGCATGAATGAAAAAATGATGTTGTAGTTCTAATTTGAAGATACACGATTATTAATCTTTGATTTAAAGAAGATTGCAGTATAAATGATGTGTATGATGATATACTATGTAATTTTCGGTTTATAATTAATGATAAAATTACCTTTTCAATTATATATACGTGTGTACGCGTTGATTGTCGTTTTATATACTAGCACGTCAGAAAAAAGAATAAAAATTCTGATTAACTTTGTATACATCATCTTTGTTTATTGCAGTTTTTTGAGGCGCAACTACTCTACTTAATACAAAATACATGAATGAAAGCTCATCTTTGGTGGCCAAAGATGTTATAAAAAATTTTTAGGTTGTAAAAAGATCGTTTGCACTTTGGGCTTATTTTTATTAATTTAATTTAGTAGATGTTGGATACATATAATTTTTGAGATTTTATGAGTAATTTAAAAGTATCATGTTTTTTAACTTGTCCTTTTTATTTTCGCATCGTATTTGAGAGATAGAAATGATATTTTGTATCGAATGAAATCGATACCAATTTACTATATGGTTGCAATTGTATAACATATCGTGTCTAATGTAATTGTTACTATTGTTATAGATGATGTTTTGCAGTATTTATTGCGTCAAATACAATTGTAAATAGATGACATTTAATAGTACTTATCGTGTCGAATACAATAAGTACAATTGTCACCAAATTACATTTTATTGTACTTATCGTGTCGAATACAATCACTACAATTCTTATTACTCGGAAAATCAAATCATTTACCGTATCAATAATAATCGACACAAAAATTGCCACTAAACCTCATCTTCTATCGCGTCGATTTTAAGAAGCTAACCCAACGAATAGATTATTCGACGCGGAAGGCTACGGCAACGCCGCCAACCTCAACGAATACACAATCGTTGGGGAAACCTTTCGTGTCGTATAGAATCGCCACGAAATACCAAAAAAAGCGCCGCGAAAAGGTGATTTTGTTGTAGTGTAGGAGGCACCTTGCTTGAACGCTTGAAAGGCGTTCACTTGCTCAACGCTTCCTTGACAATGCATAGGATCATGACCAACGATTCCACAAGTATCATACATCCCATAATAAGGCAAAGGAGGTGCAAATCCCAAAGCATTCACTTCTTGAATCGAGTGTTGGTTGGAGGAACTAATGCTTTGAACTTGATTGAGGTGGCCTTGGAGCTTCTTGTCAATATTCTTCATGTGAGTCTTCAATTGAGCTCCAAGGTCAACGCTTAATTGAGTAATAGCATCAACCTCGTGCCTACCTCCTCGATTTGCCTTCCTAGGCCTTGAGTATTGAGAATTATGAACCGCCATCTCCTCGATTCTTGCCCATGTTTGGTCATCATCGACCTCGGTGAACCTACCATTGGAGCCCATATTGAGTATAGTTCTTGAGTCCTCATAAAGACCGTTCCAAAATTGTTGGTCTAAAAACCATTGTGAAAGTCCATGGTGGGGGCACGATCTAACCAAAGATTTAAACCACTCCCAAGCTTCATAAAGGCTCTCTTCATCCCGTTGTTGGAAACCGATGATGGAGGCCCTAAGCAAATTAGTCTTTTCCGGAGGGTAGAATTTTTGGTAGAACGCCAATGCAAGTTTCTTCCAAGTATCGATGCCCATGGTTGCCCTATCGAGATTCTTGATCCATTGCTTCGCTTTTCCAATTAATGAGAATGGAAATAATACCCAACGGATTTGATCTTGTGTAACCCCGGTTTGAGAAATAGCGTCACAATAATCGGAGAAAATCTCCATGTGTTGGTGCGGGTCTTCGGTGGGCAAACCACTAAATTGATTTCTCTCCACAAGTTGGATGAATCAAGTTTTGGCCACAAAATTTCCGGCATAAGCGGCCGGTAAAGCATTCGGTCCCAGCAAGACATCTTCCGTAAATGTGGAGTGAGACGAAAACTTCGGCATAATTGGATGTAAGGGAGATGGTGGTGAAGACGGAGTTGAAGTAGATGTAGAGGGGGAACTAGGACTAGAATATCCAAAGGGATTGATGAAATTCCCTTCGGCCGTCTCTCGAGATGCTTCCTCAAAGTCGTTTCCTTGAGCTTGCTCTTGACGAGTATTGCTTGCGCTTGGTTGAGAGATTCTAACCCGGTTAATCGTCCGTTGGCGAAAGGCTCGAAAAAGTCTTTCCGGCTCTGGATTAAAGAGAAAGAAGTCGCCTCCCCGCCTAGGCATTCACTACGCACTAGAGCAAAAGTGAGAACACCTAGTGCTTTATGGGCACTAGGTAACGACAATAAGCAAGCACAATCGAAAGACAAAGAGAAAAGAGGGAGAAATAAAACTAATGAAACAAGAAAAATCTAGAGAATATGCACAAGAGATGATAGAAGAGCACAAAGAAGGGTAACTAAGTCTAGCTATAAGTAAACTAAGTCTAAACACTGCACCGTCCCCGGCAACGGCGCCAAATTGATGGTGGGATTTGTCGTGGGTCCCGCCGATCAATATTTAACCGACTATTCCTAGTGGGTAGCTAGGGCAAGTAGGGTCGATTTCCACGGAGACGGTATTGTAAGATCCAGACTAGGTCGGCCTAAAAACGAGACTTAGTCACAAACAAACACAAAGAAATGCTAATTGACAAACTATGATGGGAGAAGAGGTAAGACAAGGCTAACAATGAACTAGGCTAAAACAATGCTAAATGAAATAACTAAATACAAACTAAACAATGAACTAGAGAAATGATGACTAACTAAGAAGTTGAACCAAAAATGGAAAAGAAGTGGGTTAGGTCGGGTTCATAAGTGTAGTAGGGTAATTGGGGTGGTCAAGGGTGTAGGTGTCTCCTAATTGCTAGAGTCGGTCCGGGCTCTCGCTACGTAGACCAACACCGAGGTAAGTTCGCGCTCTCGCGTCTAAGACTAACCTCAACACAACCACATAATAGACAAACACAATGAGAAGATGAGCACAAGTATGGGAAGCATGGCCACTACTACTCACACAAGCATATCAACAAACACATAGAGTGCCCAATATGTGACTAACAACAAAGATTCACCCTTTACCCCTAATCAAACCCTAATCACCCATAATCTACCCTTAACCCCCCTACTAACCCACAAGGAGACTACTCACTCATTATCAAGAATAAACTAACAATAGTAAGAGAAAACAACATCACAAACCAAACATCCATAATGAAGAACAATAACAATAACAATAACAATATAAAAAGATTCAGACTTGATTAAATAAACAAGAACAAGAGTAAAGAGGATTATACCAACAACAAGAGGAAGAAAAAAATGCAATCTTGTATAAATAAGAACCCAAATTAATCCCAAGGATGTCAAGCTTGGAGAAATCTTCAAGAACCCACTTAATACAAGATTATCTAAATTAGATTAAACTAAGATTAACTAAGGATTAACTAAAGATTAAACGAGGCTAATTAGGGTTTTGAATTCTTAAGAGAGGCCTAAAACAATCTAGGGTAAAGTATTGTAGAGTACGCTGGTTAAACATTACAAAGGAGAAGTATTTATAGGGTTACAAGAATGAAGGAGGAAGAAAAGAAGTCACGCGGCTACAGCTCCATGGTCCCGACCAGGACGGACCAAGATCAGAACACCTCTCTTTTGTGCACCTCATTCCGGACGGGATGAGGCCACACTTGTCGGGGATGAGTCTTATAGGCCTCCAATATGATCTTTAAGGTTCCTCCTTGCTTCACACGGACTTCTCATTGACTCTCGGGTCTCGGGATCGAGCCTAAGGGGCTCGGGATCGGGTCCCAAGGTCTCGGGGTCGAATCCAAGGCATCGAGTGATCGTTCCTCCGCTTCGTTGGCTCCGAAAAGTGTATGCATTGAGTCGGAATCGCTCCAACTCTTCATGAATGGTCTTGGGAACCTGAAACGAGCTAGAGGAAGCATAAGTAGCCCATGAACCGCTCCCAAGGAGCGATTCCGCAAGGAAATGGGACCAAAACACAGCAAATTAGGCACTACAAACTACACTTATCACCACGACAACAACCCGCATCCAGAAGGAACCTGGCCACCCAGAATCCTAAACCAGCATGTATCAGGGTGGCACCCCGGATCCGCGACAGCAGCAATACCTTTGCCTCCTCCTCCTAGCATTCAACACCCTGGAGGACCTCATGCAGGGAGTACTTCTTTCAGCTTTTCTCCTCCTGTTTCTAACCCTCTTGCAGGAACAGTCAGCACAACAGATCTGCAATACCAGGAACTGAAGGAATTAAGAGACCTGATCAACAAGATTCTTGGAATGCCACGTCCCCTGGAAAGAGCAGCTAGAGACAGCTACGCAGATTCACCCTTCAGCGACGATCTAGCCTGTGTTGTTGTACCCAAGGGCTTCGTGCCACCAACCATGATGCTTTATGATGGCCCTGCAGACCCCTTAGATCACATCAACCAATACAAGCAGAAGATGATGGTGGTGACCGCTACGGGGGCCCTGAAGGAAGCCTGCATGTGCAAGGGGTTTGGCTCCACTCTGTCAGGAGCAACCCTCCATTGGTTCGTCGGACTGCCTAACCGAAGCATCACCTCCTTCATTGACCTGGTCAATGCCTTCAACCAGCAGTTCGCCAGGAGCAGAAAACCAGAGGAGCAGGCCAGTGATTTGTATCGGGTGGTGCAGAAGTTCGAGGAATCTACACGCGACTTCCTCAATAGATTTAACAAGGAGAAAGTAACCATCCCCAGATGTGATGTACCCACCGCCATAGAAGTCTTCCACCAAGAGCTCCACCAGGACTAGCTCAGATCTATACAAGGATCTCACAAAGTACCCGTGTGTCACGTTTGAGGACGTGCAGACCAAGGCAATGGTGGCCATCGGACTGGAAGAAGATTCAGGCCCGAGGAGGGCTACATATGGTTCTGAGCATGTCACCAGAAAGGCGCCAACAAAAAAGAGAGGAGAGAGATCAAAGCCCTACGCCAGGAACGTGAGCAAAGTTTCTGAGGAAAAAGACTGGAAGGATAATCTAGGATTGTCACCCAAAGTAAGTGAGTATGGGTTCTCTACCAACTTTGCTGGGGTGCTCAAGGCTTTGAGGGAGTTAGGATGCAGAGTCAGGTGGCTCAGGAGACACGAGTACACCAATGACCAAAGGGACGCCAGCAAGAGGTGCGAGTTTCACGACGACATTGGACACCATACCGATGAGTGTGTCTAGCTCAGGAGAGAGGTTAAGTTCCAGTATGATCAGGGGAACCTGGACCATCTCGTGTCTAGAAACTCCAGCAGGATAGATGTAACAGATCAAGTTTTGCCTTCTCCACCTCCAGTGTGTACCAGAATTGTCAATGTGATCACAGGAGGGTCAGAATTATGTGGGTTGACTTACTCAGCAGCCAAGAGACATGCCTCTCACGCTAGAGGAGACAGGCCCGAGCACTCCTACAGAATCAATTGCAAAGACCTCCCAGCCGTCACCTTTGATGAGACTGATGCAGGGTCTACCCCAAAAATGCACCATGACGCCTTGATAATCACTCTCTCCATAGGGAATTGCATTATGAAGAAGATTCTGGTGGACACCGGGAGCTCAGTCAACCTCATCATGTTAGAGACTCTCCAGAATATGGGGTTCAGTGAAAAGGATCTAACTAGGAAGGCAGTTCACTTGGTAGGTTTCAGTGGTGAAACCAAACACTCTCTAGGAGATATCACCGTTCCTACCTACGTTGGAGGAGTAAATAAGCAAGTGCGGTACCTAGTCATCGATGCGCCCTCCACCTACAACGTGATTCTAGGAAGTCCTTGGATCCACGAAATGAAGGCAATCACCTCTACCTACCACCAGTGTCTAAAGTTCCCTACACTCTGGGGAGTGCAGAAGATCAGTGGAGACCAGGGAGAGGCTAAGGATTGCTACGGGGTGGCCCTTAAGAAGACAGCGAGTCCCCCAGCATAGCAATTACAGAACCTTCACCTGCCTCTGCAGGGGTACGTCGAACCACCTCAGGCGGAAGTAGATGAAGTTAATTTGGACAAGCAACACCCGGAGCGAAAAGTGTTGATCGGATCAGAATGTACAGGTAGCATCCGCCAAAACCTTATTGAATTATTGAGAACTAACATGGATTGTTTTGCTTGGTCACATGATGATATGGTAGGTATAGACCCCAGCATTATAACCCATAGGCTAAGTGTGGATCCCAGCTACAAGCCAGTCCAGCAGAAGAGGATGAAGTTTTCCCCAGAAAGAAATCAAGTCATAAATCAGGAGGTAGACAGTCTGCTGGCTGCTGGAAAAATCAGGGAGGTGAAGTACCAAGAGTGGTTGTCTAATGTGGTGGTGGTCCCAAAGAAGAATGGCAAGTGGCGGGTGTGCGTCGATTTCACCGACTTGACCAAAGCATGCCCGAAAGATCCATTCCCCCTACCACATATAGATGCCATGGTAGATGCTACAGTATGCCACGAGATGCTAACCTTTCTTGATGCATGGAGTGGGTACAACCAGATCAAGATGCATCCAGCAGACCAGGAGAAGACAGACTTCAAGTCTGAGAGAGGTATATATTGTTACAACGTAATGCCTTTTGGTTTGAAGAATGCAGGGTCCACCTACCAGAGACTAGTCAATAAGATGTTCAAGAGACAGATTGGGGACACGATGGAGGTATATATTGATGACATGGTCGTCAAGCCAAAGCAAGCTTCGCAACATACAACGCACTTGGAGGATACCTTCAACACCTTGAGGGAATACAAGATGAAGTTAAATCCTTCAAAGTGCACGTTTGGAGTGTCGTGTGGGAAGTTTCTGGGGCACATGGTCACCCAGAGAGGAATTGAAGCCAACACAGAGCAGATTAAAGCCTTCCTCCAACTGGAGTCCCCACTGAAGCCAAAAGACGTGCAACGGCTGACTGGAAGAATTGCTGCTTTGAACAGATTTATCTCCTGGTCTTCAGATAGATGTCGGCTGTTCTATGACATCCTGAAGAAGGCACAAAGGTTTGATTGGACAGAGGAGCAGGAGAAAGCATTCAATGAGCTGAAGCATTACCTGAGTACTCCACCACTCCTGTCAAAGCCGGAGCCTGGAGAACCTCTCTTCCTGTATCTGTCAGTAACCGAGGTAGCAGTTAGGGCAGTACTGGTGAGGGAACAAGAGGGAGCGCAGCATCCATTCTATTATGTGAGTAAGTCTCTGTTTCCTGCAGAGACCAGGTACACATCTCTTGAAAAACTCGTGCTTGCGCTTGTTACAGCATCATATAAACTGCGGCCTTATTTTGAATCACATGTTATTTCTGTAATAACGAATTATCCGCTGAAAACTATTATGAGAAAACCTGAGTTGTCAGGAAGGATGGCCAAGTGGTCCATGCACTTGAGCGGCTTCAACCTAAAAGTTTGTCCCCAGAACAGCAATAAAGTCCCAGGCGTTGGCAAATTTCGTATCCGACTTCAACCCAGCACTGTAGACCCAGGCAGAGAAAGACATCCTCCTCCAGGAAGAAGACAAGGGTGAACAGGTATGGAAGCTAAATGTAGATGGCGCCTCCAACATGAGGGGGTCTGGAGCAGGGTTGGTTCTCAAGTCTCTTGAAGGGGACCTCATAGTCCAGGCGGTACGGTGCGAGTTTCGGACGACAGACAATGAAGCAAAATATGAAGCTCTAGTCTTGGGTCTCCAGTTGGCCCTAGACCTCAAAATCAAACACCTGGAAATGTAAAGTGACTCACAGTTAATAATCAACCACATGAACGACTCATATGCAACAAGGGACTCAAAAATGATGGCATACCTTGAAGTAGCAAGAAACTTGTCCCTCAGATTTGTAGCCTTTTCACTCAGCCAGATCCCAAGGGACCAGAATGCAGAAGCAGACGCCCTAGCCACCCTGGGGGCAATATTCAAGCCTGGAGTAGTTTCCACCATACCCATTGTCCATGTCCTGGAGCTAGCAGTTTGGAAGGGTACACAGAAGCACAAGGGCCCGGGAGAAAGGGAAAATTCATCAGACCATGGGTTGCAGTGGTTACAGGGGGCAGGAATCTGCAGCACCACAATAGGGCAAGGAGGAATCGCAGATTGGAGAAAATCCTACCAAGAGTGGCTGCAAATTGACATTCTGCCAACAGATAAGAAGGAAGCTAGGAGCTTTAGGATGAAGGCATCCAGATATACCCTCATTGATGGCGTCATGTTCAAAAGGTCAGCTGCTGGACCATACCTGAGGTTCTTGGGTCAGCAGGAGGCAGAAGTCGTTATGCATGACCTCCACAGTGGTGAATGTAGAAATCATGCAGGGGGCAGGAGTCTATCCAACAAGGCACTCCGTCAGGGCTACTATTGGCCAACAATGTGCAAAGATACTATAGAGTATGTCAGAAAATGTGACGCCTGCCAAAGACATGCACCAGTCAATCACCAGCCAGCAGAGCCATTACACCCAGTAATCTCTCCTTGCCTTTCATGAAGTGGGGGATGGATATTGTTGGCAAGTTACCAAGAGCTCCAGGAAACAAAGTCTTCATGTTGGCTATGACGGACTACTTCTCCAAGTGGATAGAAGCAGAAGCATTCCCTTAGGTAACTGAAAAACAGGTTATATCCTTTATAAAACGTAACATTATCTGCAGGTTTGGCATCCCTTCAGAAATCATCTGCGACAATGGATCCCAGTTTATTGGCAACAAGATGGAGGCCTACTCCGCCAGGTGGAACATCACACTAAGCAAGTCTACCCCTAGAAACCTCCAGTCTAATGGTCAGGCGGAGTCTATCAACAAAATTGTGATAGACAACCTGAAGAGAAGGCTGGAGTAGGCAGGAGGTAGATGGGCAGAGGAACTCCCCTTGGTGCTATGGTCTGATAGAACTACACCCAAGGTGGCTACAGGGCAAATGCCTTTCAGCTTGGTCTTTGGTGCTGAGGCGGTCATCCCTTCAGAAGTGAGAGTGCCTACCCACAGATACGGTTGCATAACAGAAGACAGGAACCAGGTGGAGATGGCAAGCAGCTTGGATACTATAGATGAGCTCAGGACTGATGCTCAAGTAAGGATGGCCTCCTACAGGCAAACAGTCGCCAGAAGCTACAACAGGAATGTCAGAGTAAGAGTCCTGCAGGAAGGAGACCTAGTCCTCAGAAATGTCTTCCAGAACACCAGGAACCAGCGAGCAGGAAAGTTCGCCTACAACTGGGAAGGACCCCACCAAGTGGAGAAAGTGGTTGGGAACGGAGCCTACCGACTTATGACCATGGAGGGGAAAATCATCCAGAAACCATGGAACACCATACATCTGAAAAAAATTTCTTTTAAGGGGCCAACGTCGCCAGAAACACAGGCGAAATTTCGCTAGAAACGTGGGCCACTGCCGCCAGAAACATAGGCCACTGCCGCCAGAAACATGGCATCCATTCTGCCAGGTAGG
Source organism: Agrostemma githago (assembly GCA_958450325.1). Taxonomy (NCBI): domain Eukaryota; kingdom Viridiplantae; phylum Streptophyta; class Magnoliopsida; order Caryophyllales; family Caryophyllaceae; genus Agrostemma; species Agrostemma githago. Next base: position 30,579,975 of record OY288241.1, on the reverse strand, counting down.
TACACCTCCACTAGAACCCAGGTTTAATCCTATCGAATCTTGCAAACATATATTCAATCTCTTCTTCTGCCTTCTTTTTGCTAAATTTTTAAAAGAAACACACATCTATCCTTTCAGATCATCAAAATTTGGTTTTCCTGTGCTTCAGATTTTTTTTTTTCTTTCATTTTCAAAATTTGACTTCTCCATAATTTAATTTCTCCATTACATCCTCCATGTCTATCAAATCTCATCAATTTTTCCTAACTAAGAGCTGGTAAGTAATCTGGTGGAGTGTATAATATCTACAGAGGGCGTGCGTCTGTGACTAAGTGCCTACAACCGGGACATTACAGCCTCCCGCGCCACTTAGCACCCACACAAAGCGTGGCACCTCCGACTGAGTGGGCGAACTAAATCCCAGGCCACCACCAACTTCGGGAGAAGGGGTGCCCCCTCACAAAGGGGGTCGAAGTGACCAGGCCCGGGCGACTGTTTACCAATATCAAAGGTCGACCATACAAACACAAGGCATGCATACAACAGAAGGTAGTAAGACAAAACTACAACAAACGATTACAAACGCAAACAATCGCAATCAAAAGTAAATCATCACGATCAACAGTTAAAAACAAAGTATCACAAAGTATTCAAATAAACGCTCTTCCGCTTGGGCAAAAACAGAAATTCAGTAACAAGGTTTGAAAACTAAAGTGTTGTGCCACACAGGGCAACGTCAGAATCAACGGATAAAAGAGGCTCAAGCAGTCTAGACACCAGTTCTTTCTGGAGACGGGGAAGCAAGAGGTTTCACAACATCAAAGGTAGCAACATGCTTCTGACCAGCTCCATCAGCTCCAGCCGCTCCAGCCGCTCTTTCGGTCCTCTGGTATGGGAGAGGAGAATCAGCCGGCTCACCTGCAACTTCCCCCTCTTCGTCAGCAAGAACATTCTAGTCGGGAGCCACAGGGAACTGCTCCGCCAATTCCTCTTTCTCAGCTGATAAGTCCCAGGATCCGTGCTCTCCCCTCGAGTAAGCCTAAAATAGGGAAATATCGTTATAGAAAAATATCGAGAATAATAATTTACTCTAACTATAAAGTAAATATTATTAATTTCGCAAACTACTACTTTTGGCCTTAACAATTATTAAGTTCTAAATCGAGTATAAATTATTTATAAAATTATCGAAACATTTCACATACATATTATTTCAAAAGGGAGTAAATTTTAAAATTGATATTTTAAAAGGGAGTAATTTTTAATTTACTCTTATTATTATTATTATTTTATTTTTTTGCAGGAAAGATTATCATTTCATTCATAAGAGTGAAATTACAATGGTTTGATGCAAAAAAAGATCTATCACACTTAGAATGCAAATGCATTCATAGGTACTATATGCTCCAAGATTCGACTATGCTTAGCCTTAGATGCTTTTCAAAAACCAACAGAGACAAGAAATTGAATTCAAGCCACTATACTCTCTATACTAGATTCTTTACCAGTGAATATCCTCTTGTTCCTTTCCTTCCAAAGTGTGGTCACCGCAGCAGCCACACTTGCTTGCATCCAAGCTATCTTCCAGTGCCTTCTCTTCTTTAGTGAGCACATCCATTTAAAGAGATGTTTCATAGTGGAAGCCTTGCTGCTAATCTGCATCCAGGCCAGAATAGCATCCCAAACCTTTTTAGAAAACGGACAGGCGAAAAACAGATGAGAATGATCTTCTTGAGCCTCCTTACAAAGACTGTCTATTAACAATCTGAAATCCCCTATTACATAGCTGATCCACAGTTGCCAGTTCTTACCTTGCCATGCACAAAAGTATCCTATGGCTAGGGAGAGTTGAAGAATTAATCAAACATTTACACCAGGCTTTTGTGTCTGACCCTCTGAATATCCTATAGGCAAGGGAAATTCGAAACTTACTTCCTACATTGCACTTCTCCAATTCTAGCTGAGCCTGATTAGAAGAACCATCCAGCATGATCAACTTGTTTCTAACTGTGAGTATACCCTTCAGTCTAGTAGGGAAAAACTCTTTTTGAGAGACATTCCAATTGAATTCTCCTCGAGGATGTAAGCCGTACACAAGTTTAACCATATACTTTCCTTCTGCTGAGAGAACATCCAGATCCATTTATTGAGTAGAGCTTCATTCCATGCTGCCAAGTCCTTGATATTGAAGCCACCTGCCTCCCAAGGAGAGCAAATCTCATGCCATTTCTTGAAGATTAGCTTTGATTTTCCATCATGTATACCCCAAAAGAAGTTCTTACTCAACTTGTTTACATTCGTCACCACTGTTTTAGGGGGGGAGAACACTTGAACACCAATAATTTTCAATCCCAAAAAGAACTGAATTTAGTAGTTGTGCTTTACCAGCATAAGAGAGGAGACTGATGGACCAATGTTGTGTATGATTCTGAATCTTGAGTAACATAGAATCGAACATAGTTACATTCAGCCTTGCCTCAGTCAAAGGTATGCCTAAATACCTGAAAGGAAAGCTTCCCACAGAGAAACCAGTAGCATGAATAATCTCCTGCTGGACATTAGGTAATACTCCCTCAAAATAGATGCTTGTCTTATCAATGTTAGCATGTAATCCTGAAAGACTAGCAAAAGAATCAAGGGCCTCTTTTACAGCTTTCACAGAAGGAACATCACCTCTAACAAAAATAATCAAAGCATCAGCAAAAGTCAGATGTGTAAGCCTAATTTTGCAACATTTTGGGTGAAAAGAGACCTGAGGTTTATTACATATATCCCTGAGAGACTTAGATAAGATCTCCATACTCATAACAAAAAGGTAAGAGGATAGGGGATCTCCTTGCCTAATCCCACTTTTACCTTGAAGGAACCCAGTAATCTGTCCATTAACTTTGAATGAATACCAAGGAGATGTAATACACTTATACACCCCATGATCCAAGCAACAAAAGTGGCAGGGAGACCAAAATTAGCCAGCATCTTCACAATAAAACTCCACTGAAGGGAGTCAAATGCCTTTCTTATATCAACTTTAATCAGACATCTTGGAGTCAGATATTTCCTAGTGTATCCCTTGAGTAAAGCCTAAGTAAGAAGGGTGTTATCAAAAATGTTTTTCCAGAAATAAATGATGCTTGCTCCTTCCCAATTATAGAAGGAAGGATTATTTTGAGTCTATTAGCCAGGATCTTAGAAACAGTGTTATAGAATACTGTACAACAAGATATAGGCCTATAGTCCATGACAGAGCTAGCACTCTTCTTCTTAGGGATAAGAGAGATCACATTAGAGTTAGCCTGCTTTGGCATCTTCCCGGATTTAAAAAAACTGATAACAACGAGCAAAAGTCCTTCTCAATAATATGCCATGATGCTTTATAGAATCCCGCAGAGAACCCATCTATTCCTAGGCTACTCTCAGAATCCATAGAGAACACAGCTTCTTTGATCCCCTCAGGGAGAATTGGCCTATTGAGCATTCTGCAAAAATCATCAGATATGACAGTCTGCTCAGGGAAATGCCATGGGTTGGATTAGAAATGCCAAGTAGAGAAGCATAATAATCCTGAAAAGCACCAGATACCCCTTCCATATTGGTTCTCAGAGCCTCAGTATGAGTTAGAATAGAGCCTATCATCTGCTGTTGCTTCCTTTCTGATATTTTGCATAGAAATATTTAGAGGAACAGTCAGACAGTTGCAAATGTTTAACCTTGGCTCTTTGCTTGAGCATAGCCAGTTCAGACCTCTTTAGACCACAATATTGATCCAGAAGAGTCCTTTCCTGAGGAGAAAGAATTATCTTCTTTTGGCATTCCATGAGATCATGCTTAGCATTCAAAACATGAGCTGATATATTAGTAAAACTTCCTTTAAGAAGTTTCACCAGGGCCACCTTCGTATATTTAAGTTTTTGAAACAACCTAAAAATAGGAGATCTAGAAACATAAGTGGACCAGGCTAATTGTACAGTCTTGGAGTAATCAAGATGGCTAGTCCAGCTATTAAGAAAGCTGAATCTCTTCTTTTGCTATATACCATGAGAATGGAGACAATAAGAGGAGAACGATCAGATATCCCTGGTTCACAGAATACAGTAGAAGAACAAGGGAATTCTTGCAGCCATTAAGGGTTCACAAGAACTCTATCTAATTTAGACCAAATCCTAGTATCTGGATCTTGCTTATTAGTCCACGTTAGGCTACAACCAGGCCAGACCCCTGCAGATCATCCAACCTACAGCTCAGTAAACACTGATTAAAGTCCCACATATCCTTCAGAGAAGGTACTGAGTGCCCCAACTTTTCCTCTGGACTTCTAACAATGTTGAAATCACTCATAAGTAACCAGGCCTTGTTGCTAGAAAAAGCTAAGAGATCCTGCCAAAGCTGTAATCTCAAAGCTTCATCATTATGAGCATAGATAACAGAAACGTTCATATCTTTATCAGACGTAAAAAGGAGACAGTAGTAGCATTATAAAGTACCCAAATTCTGCCATTATAATGGCAACTATAGTTTTTCTCCACTATCCAATTATTAAAGGTACTTCTCCAAATAAGAGGCGCTTTATTCATTTAATAACAAATTATTATTATTATTATTATTACTACTACTACTACTACTACTACTACTACTACTACTACTACTACTATTGATGGGGGTCAGTTGCCTACCACGGGCCGCCCGCCATGCGAGTCCCGCGGCAGCCCAGCCCAAAAGCACGAGGAAGGGCCTGCTTGGCAGACCAGCCAGCAAGACCCTGTAAGGAGGCCTCAGGGGGCGACCTTGGATAGCCTCTTCGAGCTCCAAGCTCCAAGCAAAGAACTGATCCCCCTGTCCGTCAGGGTCAGGCCGTAGACGATGTGGTCGAAGGGAAAAGAGATCACCCCCTATCTGTCAGGCGTCATGGTACCCCTTCCTGGCTGCCACAGGGGGCGAAAGCTGATGCCTTCTTGTCCATGCCTAAGGTAAGAGAGAATGGGTGGACAAGATGGACCCACGTGTCTCTCCCCCATCCTCTCTTTGCTCTCTCTCTTCCTCTCTCTTGGGGGGAAACCTATAAATACTCATATATTCCCCACAAGAGAGAGGTTAGATTTTCTCTCTCTAGAATCTCACTCTAAAGAACCGCCACCTTACTCCTCACGAGTAAGGTTCATCAAGGCATTTCACTGACTGACTTAGGCATCAAATATACCCCTCATCAAAAATCACAAAGTCCCCCCAGCTGCCTCTGGGCAGGCAGGGGGCAGGCCCTCTGACTCCGGATCAGGAGTCAAGGTCAGGCCGGGCCGGGCCCCATGCGCCGAATGAACAAGGACTGAGCCACCCTCAACCTTGTATAAAAAACATTGAAGTCCCCCCACCTGCCTCTGGAAAGGTAGGGGGCAGGCCATCGGACTCCGGATCAGGAGTCAGGGTCAGGCCGGGCCCCATGCGCCAAATGAACAAATATTAAGGCACCCTCAACCTTGTATAAAAATCACTAAAGACCCCCCACCTGCCTCTGGGTAGACAAGGGGCAGGCCCTCTAACTCCGGATCAGGAGTCAGGGTCAGGCCGGGCCCCATGCGCCGAATGAACAAGGACTGAGGCACCCTCAACCTTATATAAAAAACGCTAAAATCCCCCCACCTGCCTCTGGGCAGACAGGGGGCAGGCCTTCTGACTTCGGATCAGGAGTCAGGGTCAGGCCAAATCTTGAAGTGAAAACGATAGAAATAATAAAAAAGCAACAAACAAAAAGGTATTCATAAAGATAACAGAGAATCATAAGAGTTTACAAGACAAGCGATAAAATATGGTCGCAGAAAAATTCGGATTACATAAACCGGCACCTGACCACATCGGGACCCGGCGCGCAAAAAGATAGAGAAATCAACGAGGAAGTAGAGGCACAGAAGGGTAAGGACAGGAACCCTCAGAGGACGACTGCCGTGCATATTACGCGACAGAGGCATCCTGGTCAGGACCAGGGGCCTCCTCAGGCATCTTGTTGGCCCTGGCCTCGTTCTTGGCTGCATAAAGGGCATGGAAGGCATCCTCATCAAAATCCGGGAGCATCTCCCTGATGACGTCCATAATAAACTCTGAAGAAGAAGAAGCTCCTGAATTAAAAGCCTTATCGACCTCCGAGTTAGCCTCATGGATAATCTCTTCCTTCTCCTTGAGCCACTTCTTGCCCTGAACCTGTAGCTCACCTCGTGCCTCCTGAAGATCTGAATCAGCCTTGGTCAGGTGAGTAGCATACTCCCCAAGGCGGTCCTCCAGCTCGGCATCCTTTCTTTTGACCTGCTCCAGTTCGGCAGCCTCCTTCCTGGCCTGCCCCAGCTTAGCCTCCAAATCCACTGCCTCATTTACGACCCTCTCACCCTGGTCTTTCCAACGAGCGGCCTGACCCTTGGCTTCCTCCAGCTCGCCTTCACACTTGGACAACTGATGCTTTATGTTGGCTATGAGAGCTACATCCCTTTCAACCATCGATATGTGCTCAGGAAGGGAGGACCCAGGGGTGATGTTCAGCTCCTCATCACTTAGGCGGTTGAGGGCCGCCAGCTCTGCAGAGGCCTGGAAGATCCTGGAGCAGCGATGGATAAACTAGGCCGCCTGGTTGCTAGAATAAGTCAGAGACTTGGCCATCTGGTCCATGACGAAGAGTTGGTGTCTGAAAACAAGGCGGAGACATCAACGCTCTCACCAACAACAAAGTTGAACTCAGTATTCCCCCCCTCCGTAAACAAAGTCTCTGGAAGGTCAGGGGCAGGGCGCTTTAACTGGGGTGTTCTGGCATCTGCTTCCAGGTCCACCACCTGGTCAGCGTCCACCGACTCTTTGTTCTTCCTCTTCCTGCCGAGTAGGGGGTTACTCTCCCCAGTCTCCTCAGAGGCAGAAGGTTTCGCCCCCACAGAGGGACGAGCTCCAGGAGAGGTACCCCACACTTGCTAGCCGGAGAGAGGGTAACCTCTGAAGTAGCCTCTGAAGCAGCCTCCCCCTCTATTGGCCTGGGGACAGGGGCTAAAGTTGCAGGACGTGCAGGGGCCGACCCAGGAGGAGGGAGGGGAGGAAGCCTCGCCCTGCTGGCCGAAATGCTCTTCACATACTTCATGAGGGTCTGCTTCTTGAAACCAGGAGAGAGGGGAGGATGATTGGGAAAGGGCACAAAATCCTTGCTCAGGCCAATGTCCCTCAGCTGCCTCTTAGACCAGGTGTGAGTGACGAGTTCTGCGAAAAATCAAGAAAATTTACTAAGTAAACATTCGGTAAAGCAAAACCAGAAAAAGTCAACTATTAGCAAACCCCTGAGCTACATTCTCCAAGGCCAAGGTTTCCCCACTAGGGTCAGGTAATCATCAGTTGATATAAGATCCGCATGGGGAAGCCAGACAACAGGGCCAATCACACCCTTCCCATCCTTGGCGGAAACAAACTGTTTGACCAAAGATTCCTCTTTGTCATTCAGCTTAACTTCAAGGGGCCTCCCGCCAACCCCAGGGTGATACTCCTGACGGTTTTCCAGCGGGGTGTGGACGTGATTCCTGAAGTGTCGAGGGATCCTCCACCCTTCTGCGCTGTGCACATACAGGAAGTTGTCCTTCCAGTCCTTTAGGCTATTCATGGTCGGCTAGACCAAGGAACAATTTTTCTGCCTGAGAAGGGAGAAGTACCCTGGAGAACTGCCCCCCTCCGCAGAAGCAACCATCTGCAGACCGACCATGTACCTGAAAGCATTTATGAAAGGCTTCTCATCCAGGAACAGGCAAACCCAGGTGTAGGCTACCAGCGACCTGACAGCCACGGCGGTCAGCTGGGCAATGGCCACATTCATACGCCTAAAGGCCTCCTCCAAAAAGGGGTGAAGAGGGAAACGCAGGCCAAACTCCAAACACTTGTGGTAAACAGCTATGCAACCGTCCGGAGGGTTGCACACAGTGTCCTTTTCCCCAAGGATGATAACTGTGTAGCCCTCTCCAAAATTGTAGAAATTGGCTATGGCCCCAGAGGCATTCTTCTCCATTATAATCTCCCGGTTCTTAGGAGCAGGGTAAGTCTGCAGGGGAATCCTATACTTATCCTTGTCTAGGTAATAAGTTTTCCCTGGTTTCCTAGGCACGAGGGAGACGGCGATTGTAGAAGGATCAATCTCCAGCGCCCCGTCGTCGGAGTCAACAACGTCCAATGGGGCAGGGTCGAGGGAGTTAGCACCCCCACTGTCATCTGAGGATGGCCCTCCGTCTACCGTAACCTTGGCCCGCCGGAGGAGGAGGGAAGGTCAGTATCAACTCTACCCACACCCTCTTCTGACCTATCGGCAGGCGATTCACCGAAGGATAGAATCCGAGCGCGGCGATGAGTCATGGCGTTCAGAGGAGTAAGTGAAAACAAGTAATAGAAAGACGAAGAGGTCAAAGGGCAGGGTTCTAACCTAATTAAGGGTCGCCGGAGGAAGACGCCGGAAAAGCTCCTCAATTTAAAATGCTCGACGGAAAAGGGAGTGTGAAGAAGATGGGTTTTTTTAGAGTTCAAAAGTGTAAAAGGGGGAATTATGGAGGTAAAGGCGCTTTTATAGGAAGGGGAAGAAAAAAAGTCCCCCTGGGAAAGCCTTCCAATTAGACACCCTTCCTACAAAATCCCCAAGTGTCACACTTTTTAAATCTAACCACCCACCACTTCACAAGAGGCCTCGAAAGCATAACAAGGACATAGGGAAATCATTACGTTACGCCATCCAAGGTGCAATTAAAAAAAAAACAACACATTAAATAAAAGCCCACCAGATTTTCATTGATTAAAGGCCCAAAGGGCCAGAATTACAAAATATGTGGGATCAAAAGAAGAAAGTAAGAAGATTACAAAAGGAGCCTAAATGTCCGGCTCAACCTACCTGCGAGTGCAGGGTAGGCCTAATCTTCGTCAGAGCCTGGGAAGGAGTAGTCCCTGGGACTGTCGCAGCCCCCATCGTCAGACTCCCAGTCCCAGCTGCCCGAGTCCTTGAATGGATCATCAGGGCCCTATTCTTCGCTCCCCAGGGCTTTCCGACCAGACGAGTAGCCCTGACCATTGCTATTTCCTGATTCGCAGCTACTCAGGTCCCAGTCTTCACCAAATTTGGCCACCTTGGTTCCTTCAGGGGAGCCATAGTAATCCTCCGGTTTCCTCAACGCAAGGGAAGAAGGGCCCGAGTCAGGGGAAGAAGGACCCGAATCAGGGTCGAAATTCTATGGTTGCAGCCAAGGGATACATCTATGGCACCTCTTGAAGGAACAACCTCCCACCTGGGTGCAGTACTTGTGCCTCGGCTTCGCAGGGGATTGATATTTTTTAGGGCGTTCGATGGCTCTTGAGGGGGACTTCGCCCTAGCAGCTCGCAGAGCGTGAACGTGTTCGCCTACTGCGACGAATAGCTGAGTGCACCTGCATGGGGTACCTCAGCCTTCTGCGTCCCCTGTAATGGAAGGCGCTGACATAAACACCATGACGAAGAATCATGTTTCTCACCCAAGATATTATAGAGGAAAATGGTGAAGAAAGACGTTGAAGAAATTTGCAAAAAAGAAGTAGAGTAAACTCAGGCTTTATATATAAAGGATGAAGGCAGGGCATTAAATGATCCCCCAACCATATCTGGAAAAGAGAAGCCAACCATTGGCTGAGCACGCGGGTCGAAGGAGCGCTTTACGAGAAGTAATCATGAGGAAAAAGCATCCCAACTCTTTGCATGCCCGAGCCATTTAAGACATTCCCCCTCGGGAACACGCGTGGCATTAAAATGCAGTAGAGGATTTAGAGAGTCAACCTCCCACCATGCTGAACAAAATTCGTCCGCCGAGGGGGAACCCTACTTCCCCCCTGCCGACGAGGGCCAATTAATAGGGGTCGGTGCGGGTGGCCCGTGGTGGCAGCCCAACCCAAAAGCACGAGGAAGGGCCTGCTTGGCAGACCAGCCAGCAGGACCCTGTCAGGAGGCCCCAGGGGGCGACCATGGAGAGCCGCTTCGAGCCCCAAGCAAAGCACAAATCCCCCTGTCCGTTAGGGTCAGGCCGCAGACGATGTGGTCGAAGGGAAAAGAGATAACCCCCTGTCTGTCAGGCGTCAGGGTACCCCTTCTTGGCTGCCACATGGGGCGAAAGCTGATGCCCTCTTGTCCATGCCTAAGGTAAGGGAGAACGGGTGGACAAGGTGGACCCACGTATCTCTCCCCCATCCTCTCTTTTCTCTCTCTCTTCCTCTCTCTTGGGGGGAAACCTATAAATACTCATATATTTCCCACAAGAGAGAGGTTGAATTTTCTTTCTCTAGAATCTCACTCTAAAAAAACGCCACCTTACTCCTCACGAGTAAGGTTCCTCAAGGCATTTCACGGACTGACTTAGGCATCGGAGAGGGTTCCCTTGGACACCTCCGAGGCCCTGTGCGCTCTTTGTGTGCAGGTGGCAAGCCGTCTACGCCGGGAAGGTCCGATCATTGGAGTTAAAGGAAAGAGAGATTAGAAAAGCAAGATGAACATCATCCGAGTGACATAAACCTAAAGATCCGAATCCATTTTCGGGTCAATTGTTTCCATACAGGAACAATTATTACTATTACTATTACTATTACTATTACTATTACTATTACTATTACTATTACTATTACTATTACTATTACTATTACTATTACTATTACTATTACTATTACTATTACTATTATTGTTATTATTGTTATTATTATTATTATTATTATTTTGCAATAAAGGTTATGCCTCGTTTATTGCTTAAAAGGGATATTGTTCTTACAAAAAGATCTAGCCCCTATAGTGAGTTCCCCCAACAACGAATCCCCTATTGGTCATAAGAGCTTACTTGCTATATCAATGCCTCTACTTCTTAGCCGTACACTAGCTTCAAATTTTATTTGCCTAATAATGCTTGTGATTGAACGAGCTGTATCTGCAAATATTCTTCCGTTTCTCTCCTGCCATATGTTGTAAACTGCAACTGTCAAACACGCAGTAAACCAAGCATTCTTCCAATGTTTCCTTGCCTTTTTATTCACCATCCAATAAACATTAGTCCTGAGTTGAAAGCTTCTACCCGTCACTTGCATCCAGTTCAGTAGGTGTTGCCACACCTGCCTGGAGAAGGGGCAGCGAAAGAAGAGACGATGATGCGTTTCAGCTTGCTCTTTACATAACACACATCTATTAGCAATGTTCAAGCCTCGATGTTGTATATTATCCAATGTTGCTAGTTTATGTTGTCCTGCCATTGTAGCTATGTACCTATGCTTTGGAACGATGGGTCCCTTTTTCATTCTTGCTATCCAAGGGTTAATATGGTTCGTTGTTCTTAACCAATCATAAGCCAACCTAGCACTGAAATTACCATTATTACTCCAACTATGATAAATCTATACAGCCTCCTCCTCCCCACCTGTTCTGTTAAGCATTTCATCTCTAATTCGCAGTATGCTTTTGACAGTTACAGTATGCCTTTCCTTCACTTGTAGCTGCCAGAAGTTAGTATCCCCCAAAACGTATTTCCTGTGCCAGTTTGTCCATAGTTGTACCCTACCAGTCACCAATTTCCAGATCCAGTGCCTCATCATCCCCTTATTCCAAGATACCAAGTCTTTAACATCAAATCCCCCTTCCTCCCATGGTGTGCTGACAGTACTCCAGCTTTTGTAGACCATTTTAGTCCCCTTCCTGTTCCCAGTCTAGAAGTAATTCTTACAAATTTGGTTTATGGTCTTTGCCACATTAACTGGGAAAAGCGTATTAGCTCCCCAGTGGTTGGTGATTCCAAACACAACTGAGTTGAGAAGCTTTGCTCTACCCGCATAAGTCAAGAGATGAGATGACCAACAAAAGATATTACTCTTAATTTTATTCACCGGAGCCATATACTCCTCCTTCTTATTGCTGACAGAGTTTAAAGGAAGTCCCAGATATCTGCAGGGAAAGGTCCCTTGCCGAAACTTTGTGTCTCGTAAGATAAGATCTTTAACTCCCTCTGTTACTCCACCAAAGAAGATGCTTGATTTGTCTTTATTCGCCTAAAATCCCGAATCAGCAGCAAAACTCTCAAGAGCATCCACTGCAGCTTTCACAGATGGTTTATCTCCCCTAACAAAAAGCATGAGATCATCTGCAAAGATCAAATGATTGAGACCATGCTGACAACACTTTGGATGATAAGACACCATTGGCTTGAATACAGTTTGCCATAACCGTCTTGAAAGAACTTCCATACTCAAAACAAAGAGATATGGTGACTATTATTATTATTATTATTAATTTTTTTTTTTATAAAAACCAGAACTTGTATTAAGATCGAAACAAATTACAAGAAGTTAGTGGGTAGCCGAGATACTATCTGGGCACCCACTCCCTTAGCATTATTATTATTATTAATTTTTTTTTTTTATTAATGGAGAATTTTATTGATGAATTTTATTAATGGAGAATTATTATTATTATTATTATTATTATTATTATTATTATTATTTTATTATTTTTGCAAAAAGATATCATTTCATTAGATGTTAATGAAATTAAGATTTGCAAAAGAACTAGCACACTGATGTTTTAGCTGGTAAAACTGAAATTCTATCTAAGGCCCTTTTATACTTGGGACTAGACTTATACAAGAGAAATCTAACTGATATTACGAACTTCAAATGCTTAACTAGATTATCAACTGTAGTAGAAGTCCGCCCAAATACTCTTGCATTTCGTTCTTTCCAGATAAAATATACTGCACCAGCCACAATGGCTTTATACCAATCTGCCTTCCAGTGATTCTTGTTCCTTGACTGAGATATCCATCTCAAGCCAGCAAGGAGACCATTAGTTGTAAAAAGAACATCTAACCAGGCCAAAACTTGATGCCAAACTGATTTAGAAAAACTGCACTTGAAATAGAGATGACCTGCAGATTCCTCTGCTTGTTGACAGAGAGCACATCTGTTAGCCAATTGGAATCCCTTCGCTTTAAACTTATCCACAGTTGGTAGCTTGTTCTGTGCCGCGAGAGAGGTGATGATACGATGCCTTGTAACAATGATTGAGGAAGCCAGAGCTCAACTCCAGAACTGAGAAGAGTGATCCTTTAGGAAGAAATCATAAGCTGCTGAGACTGTGAACTTTCCATTATATACTCCCTCCGTTTCAATGAATTGTTTGCCTTTGGTTTTGACACCAAGGGTAAAAGATCCAATGAGAAAGTAACATGTGGAGCAAAACTCACGAGAAGAGTCAAATTACATATAAAAAAAATTCCTAAAATAGAAAAGCAAAAAATTCATTGAGACGCCCCGATATGGAATAGGCAAAGAATTCATTGGAACGGAGGGAGTACACAACTTAGAATGACTGCTTTAGCATTCTGAAGAGAACCACTTCTGTTGATACACTCATCACGAAATTGGAGAATATTCTTTATCCCTGAGGGGAAATACTCCTTAGAGCTCACAGTCCAGATGGAAGATTTATTCAGAATATAGCATTGACACCATTTACCCCAGATGCTATCAGGAGTTTTAGACATGTACCAGATCCACTTAGTAAGGAGAGCTTTATTCCAGGCTTCCAAACTCTTTATATTCAGCTTGAAGGAGTACATAGGATTTGAAATACAGCCCATGATCCAAGAGATAAAGATGGGAGGAAAACCAAGCTTAGTAAGCATTTCATCAATGAATCTACATTGTAAAGAATCAAATGTTTTCCAAATGTCAACTTTCACCATACATCTTGGAGTTATGAATTTTCTAGTGTAGCCTTTAACCAAAGCTTGAGATAGAAGTGTATTGTCAAACAGATTCCTGCCTTTTACAAAGGCTGCTTGCTCTTCCCCTATGATATCAGGCAGAATATGCTTGAGCCTATTAACAATGATTTTACTTATTGTCTTATAAAATACAGTGCAATATGATATTGGCCTGAATTCCATTACAGAAGAGGCCCCTTTCTTCTTAGGAATTAAGGTGATCAAGGTTGAATTAGCTTGTTTAGCCATGTGACCTTTCTGGAAGAAGCTCATAACAGCTTTACAAAAATCTCCTTTTATCACACTCCAAGCAGCTTTATAAAATCCTGCTGAAAACCCATCCAATCCAAGACTACTATTTGAATCCATACCAAATACAACATTTTTTATTTTCTCTTCTGTGACAAGAGATGTAAGCTTTACCTTCTGATCTTCAGAGACACAAGTGCCTTGTAAATAATAAGTGTGTCCACTGATGCAACCTCCCTCTCCTGACCCAAAAGAGTGCTATAATAAGTCTTAAAAGCACTAGCCATAGCTATTGTACCTTCAGGAATTACTCCATCTACATCTTGAACAACACCCACAATTTGAGCATTCCTCCTTTCAGCTATTTTTGCAAAAAAATACTTGGTAGAGCAATCAGAAAGTTGAAGGTCTTGTATTTTAGCTCTTTGTTTAAGCGTATCAAGTTCAACCCCTTTTAAATTGCTTTATAAAGTATATAAAGCCTTTTCTTCCATTATAAGACCTGGGGAAAAAGGAGAGGCCTGCAACTTTCCTTGACAAGAAAGCAGATCCTGCTTAGCCCTTTCAACCCTATCAGATAGACATTGGAGAAATATTCTCTATATAGAGCTTGGAGAGCCTTCTTAACCAGTTTAAGTTTACCAAAGAACCTGAAAGTAGGAGAGCCATCAATTTTACTATTCTAGGCCTGCCTTACAACAGGAATAAAATCGGAGTATGATATCCAACAATTCAGGAAGCTAAAAACCTTTCTTGTTGGACGATCTTTCATGACCTACACAAGGATTGGTGAATGATCTGAAAGTCCACCCTTAGAGATAATAGCAGATGAGTTAGGAAAAGTAGAAAGCCGGATAGGATTAACCAGTACCCTGTCTAACTTTGACCAGACCCTATCAGATGGGGATGGCTTATTAGTCCAAGTCATGGCACAACCAGAACTACTAAGATCATTAAGCAAACAAGCGGAGAGACAATCATTAAAAGCTAGCATATCCTTGAGTGAAGGAGGGTTAGAACCTAGCTTTTCCTCTGGACATCTAACAATGTTAAAGTCCCCAAGAACTAACCAAAGATTAACATCCCTCAAGCCTTTTAAGGAATCCCATAAACCTTCTCTGGCTGTTGCATCATTATCACCATACATTATACTAACTCTCAGTTGAGACTTAGTTTCAATATGATTAACCAAACCAGAGATAGTTTGATCAGTATAGTATAAATTGGAGATCTTAACCATATTAATATTACTATTATTTTTATTTATTTATTTATTTTTTTGCAAGAATTTAGATCTCTTATTCCTCCATAAAGGGTAGAAAAGAGAACAATGCTTACAAGGATATCCCAAACTTTGCCAAAGCAAAAAGATCAGCAATAAAACTCCTTATGTACACCCACTACTCAATATTACAAGATATAATCTGCTAATAGAAGTGAATTGATGAGAATTGGGGTACTTAGAACGCATCCTCGCGCTAACTTCGAAACGAATAAGATGAAAGCATTGCTCAATAGTAGAATCTTTTCCCGAGAAAATCCTTCGATTCCTCTCCTTTCATATGGAGTAAACCAAAGCACATAGGAGAGAACGTATCCCATCTCGAACCCAACAAGATTTGAAAGGGGCGAAACTCAGGTATCTTGCAGCAGCAGAAAGCTGTATACATCGCCAAGATTGGTTAAACAACCAGTAAGAGCATAAATCCGCAAGGGCAGAAGAAAAAGGGCATCGGAAGAACAGGTGACCATGTGATTCAGAACAATGCCGACATAAGACACACCAATTAGGCAATAGCAAACCTCGACTTTGCAGAACATCAATGGACGCTAACTTCCCTTGAAGAGCAAGAGAAGTAATAATTTTGTGCTTTGGAACAATAACAGCAGCATTCAATGCTTTATGCCAATAGACATTGTTGTGCTTTGGAACAATTATTATTATTACTATTATTATTATTATTATTAATTATTATTATTATTATTATTATTATTATTATTATTATTATTATTATTATTATTATTATTATTATTATTATTATTATTATTATTATTTGCATTATTATTATTTGCATTATTATTTGCAAGAAGGTTAATCTCTTTTATTCATCCATAGAGGGCAAAATCAAGAGATGATCTTACAAAGATATATCCTTTACTTTGGAAGGCTTCCAAAATAGTCTACTTATCCACAATGCATCTAATTCATTCTAGCTCTAATTTCCATTTTGATCTTCTTTAGCCTTTGTTCAATGCTATTTTTAATCTAACTAAACATTCTATGGTTTCTTCTTCCCATATATTGTATACAATAGAACATAATGCTACCTTATACTCCAATTTTATGTTGGATTGAAAATTGATTCTCCTAAGCTCCTTATTTAGGCCTTGCTTATATGGTTTGATCTGTAACCATTGCTGAACAGCAATCCTGAGTTGCCTCGAATACTGATAGTGGAAGAATAAATGATCATGGGACTCCATTTCCATATTACAGAGCACACATCTGTTTGCCATCATAAACCCTCTTTCTTGAAGTTTGTCCACAGTTAAGAGTTTTTGCTGAGCAGCTAGTGAAGTAATGATCTTTTGCCTTGGATAAATTGCATGAGTCTTTAACACTTTTAGAAATTGCAGCTTGAGGTTCTTACCACGAAACCATTTATATCCCTTTCTGGTAACAGATTTGCAACCTACGGACCAGCTGAGAATGAGCTTCTTACTATCTTCAATCGTGCCAGTTCTCTGTAGAATTTCATCTTTAACCTGAATAATGCTTCGAACAGCTTCAGAGTGCCTGTCTTTGGTAACCAGGGCCCAAGGAGATGTGTTTTGAAGCACATAATGCTTAAGCCATTGTATCCAAAGACTGTTGTGGCCAGATTCAATTTGCCATATCCACTTTGCAATGAGCGTTTTATTCCATGATAGCAACTCCTTGATGTTGAAACCTCCTTCCAACCATGGTGTGCATATAGTTTTCCATCCCTTTAAATGCATTTTCTTATCAGACCAGAAGAAATCTTTACAAATTTTATTGATCATCTTCATTACATTTTTGGGGAGTAATGCAGCAGCACACCAGCAGTTAGAGATTCCAAAGATTACTGAATTGATTAGCTCAATTCTACCTGCATAAGAAAAGGAGTTAGTAGACCAGTGAGATAGAGCACCCTGGATTTTAGTGAGCAGGCTTTCATAAGTCACAATGTTGTTTTGTATAGAGTTCAGAGGCATCCCTAAGTATTTTCAAGGGAGCTGACTCTCAATAAAACCAGTCACTCTCAGATTTTCATCTTTAACCTGTTGTTTTACACCACCAAAGAAAGCTTCAGTTTTATCCTTATTTATGTGCAACCCAGAGAGGCTAGCAAAATGCTGTAGGATCTCCTTAGCGGCCATCACAGAGGGGACATCACCCCTGGTGAAGATCATAAGATCATCAGCAAAAAACCAGGTGTGTAAGCCTGAGGTTTGCACACTTAGGGTGATTAGAGACATTAACCAAACCATTCATCTTTCTGAGATATCTAGATAAGATTTCCATGCTTAAAACAAAGAGGTATGGGGAGATAGGATCCCCTTGCCTTATTCCACTCATGCCCTTGAAAAAACCACAACACCTCCATTCAACTTAAAGGAGAACCAGGGACTTGTAACACAACACATAATCCAGTCAATGAATACCTTGGGAAAATTAAGAACCTCTAACATGTTCCTGAGAAAAGGCCATTGAAGTGAATCAAAGGCCTTTTTCATGTCAATCTTTAACATACACCTTGGAGTCAAAAGAGACCTATTGTAGCCTTTGATTAATGCTTGAGATAACACCACATTATCATGAATGCTTCTTTTAGAAATAAAAGCAGCTTGTTCAGCACCTATAATATGAGGTAGTACCTTCTTCAATATGTTTGCTATGATTTTGCTAATAGTCTTATATACAGTAGTGCAGCAAGCAATAGGTCTATAATCCATAACAGA
This sequence comes from Agrostemma githago, assembly GCA_958450325.1. Taxonomy (NCBI): domain Eukaryota; kingdom Viridiplantae; phylum Streptophyta; class Magnoliopsida; order Caryophyllales; family Caryophyllaceae; genus Agrostemma; species Agrostemma githago. The sequence goes on along the minus strand of OY288241.1, from coordinate 30,562,018 downwards.
AGTACAGGTGGTCTTCTTGGGAATCAAAGTGATCATAGTAGTGGCATCCTGTTTACTCAGTTTTCCAGACTTAAAGAAGTCCAAAATTGCAGTGGAGAACTCATGTTTTACTGTAGACCAGTTGACCTTGAAGAATTCTGCAGAGAATCCATCTGGACCAGGGCTTTTGTGAGACCCAATGCTAAAAAGTGCCCCCTCTATTTCTTCAAAAGAAGGCAGGCACTGCAAGCTCTGCCACATATCAGAGCTAATCATTGGATCATTTTGAAGGAAAAGCTTATCTAAAGGCAAGACTGTAGTGGTAGAACCAATCAAGCTTTTATAATAATCAATAAACCCCTCAGCTACAGCTTCATGTCCCTTACAGCACTTCCCATTCCTATCCTGAATATTGCCAATGATTTGTTGTTTATTCCGCTCCTTAATTCTATTATAAAAGTAGCTAGAAGAGGCATCAGTAAGAGTAATATACTCTACCTTAGCCTTCTGCTTTAGCATACTCATCTCAGCATTTCTTAATGCTTTATATTCAGCAAGCAGAACAGACTCCTCTTAGATTAATTCAGGAGATAAAGGCTTATCTTGCAAAGCTTCTTGTGACTTATCCAGGGCAAGTTTAGCATCTTTTATCCTTCTATCTATCTGAGATTAGGAGTTCTTATGCATCTGTTTTAGTTTATTCTTAACATTCTTGAGCCGTGCAAACAATTTAAACCCTTCTTTCCCGTAAGCCCTTTCCTCCCAAGCTTGTTTAACAGTATCATGATATTTGGGGTTCAAAATCCAGCAATTGAGAAAGCTAAAACGAGGAGGTAATCTTGCAGTACTGAGAATATTCACCAGTACATGTGAATGATCAAAGATGCCAGGAGGAAGATTAATAGCATGTGTATCCTGGAACATGTTGATCCAATTAGAGTTTGCAAGTGCTCTGTCAATCTTTGACCAAACCCTGGTTCCTTCTTCCTGTTTATTTGTCCAGGTATACTGGCAACCAGTAGTTGCAACATCATCAAGCCCACAAGCATTAAGACATGCATTAAAAGCAAGAATCTTAGATAGATTTGGATCATTTCCACTAATTCTCTCATTCACATCCCTAACAACATTGAAGTCGCCAAGGATGAGCCAATTATTCATAGTTTTACTAATTTGGCAGAGTTGTTCCCATAATTCCTCCCTATCACCACCATCATTAAAGCCATAGATCATTGAGATGTCCATATGACTATTAGATGCATGATGCAAGACACTACAGTGCATAATCTGAGCATAAGAGATTTTAATTAGAAGAGTAACAGTTGATGAATTCCAAAGCACCCATATCCTTCCATTATAGTGAGCTTTATAATTATGGGCTACTTGAAAATTTTGAAAATACTTTTTAATAATTTTAGTAGCTTTAGTCCTCTTAATTCTAATTTCCATAATACCCATAAGATCCACCTTATTCATTTTAATGAACACTACAACAAATTGGCACTTGCGCCACGAATTATGCCACGGGAATTTGTTATTTGTGGCTAAATTTTACCTAGCCACGGGAAAAATTTGATTCGCTAGTTGGGAAAAAAAATATGCCACGGGAACATTTTTTCCCGTGGCAAAAATTCTCTTGCGCCACGAATTTGTTTAAAGTCGTGGCCAATAATCACTCTTGCCACGAAAGATGCCACACCCATGGCAAAAATATGTTTAGCCACGAATTTGTTCAGTGGCAAATATTATTTAGCCACGACATAATTTACTTCCGTGGCAAAATTTTTTTTTAGCCACAGATTTAATAAATGCATGTGGCTAATGGTTCTCCAAACTTTAATCAAATTACTTTCAACTTAAGCCAAGTGTCAAATATTGATCTTAAAAAATTCATTAAAATTCAAAGTTAAAGATAATATGAAAAAGATATTTATTTTGAAAATATTTTATTAATAAAAAATTGGTATTATTATATTTAGTTTTAAGAAAAAAATTGATTTTTTTGTAAAATTAAATACAAGAAAACTTTGGTTGTCTAATTTGTTGATTTTTTTACTAATCATCATTTTTGAAGTAATAGATTTCTTTTAATTTGACAATATATTTTATTAAAATACTGTAATCTTAAGTATGACTTTTGAAAAACAACTAACATTTACATAGTGTTATATATGCTATCTAAAATGTGGCGTACATAGCATATCAAGTAAAAGAAGCATGCGATTGATCATCCATCATTGAGACGTTTAATATTATTTAAGATTCTTTCATTTTTACCGCTTAATTAATTAATTTTTTCACATGTAATACACTTCTTTTTATGACAAAAAAACTTAAAAAAGAAAGTGACTGAGAATGATTTTTTTTCCAAATTATTGATTCTCTTACAATATTTTCATTGTGAAAAAATTGCTTTATTAAATTTGTATTTAAGAATTCTAATCAGTCTATATATTTTTATGGAATTAACTTTGACTGTGAAAACAATAATTATTTTTGTAATTTAATTGTCTTTCAAGTTGTTTGGTTCGGAAGAAAGATTAATGTATTAGAAAGTTGTGCCTAAGTTCAAAAACCAGTCAAAATAATTTTTTCAAAAAAAGAGAGGTATAAATAAGAAAATCAAATAATTAACAAATACAAGTAAGAAAATATAATAATTAAGGACTAATAGTGAGAAAATCCAAAATTAATTTATCGGCAACTTTTTAATTCAATAACTGTTCTGTAATATTATTTGGAAGATGTTTTAAAAAAATGAATTTAAAATAAAATTTACTTAATGAAAAATAAAATTCAGGTAAAACTTGAAGTAGGCAAGAGAAAACTCAATGAGGATAAAAAACTGATGAAATAAAATAATGACCTATTACGAAAAGAAAAAAAAACATATCGAAAAAACTAGCAATAAAAGAACGTGGAAAATAGAAACTAAAATAGAAATATCGATAAATTAATGAAATCATGAGTCCGAAAATCAACTTCGAAACTCTTTTCTTTTCGGAATAATAATTTTTTAGTCATAATATGTAAATCATTGGGGAAAGAAATTAATTACTCAAAAGTAAATGTAGTTTGTGAAGAAAAACATCACTTTAAAAGAATTCAAACTAATGATTATGTCAATAAAGTTCAATTTCATTTCTGGTAGCTGGCCATAAGAACTCCACAGTTAAGCGTGCTTGAGTGAGAGTAGTGTTAAGATGGGTGACCTCCTGGGAAGGCCCTTCGATGCGTATGGTGAATTAAATAATATTGGAATGACTCAGCAATAAAGCTAGTAATCGTTCCAGATGTGACTACTATAGGGGTAGAGAATTCTTACGGTTATTAATTTATTTAATTTATTATATATTTTGTCACCGGAATAAATGTTTTGCTACAAACATAATTAGCCACGGGATAATCCGTGGCAAAAAATTAATTCTAGCCACGGGAGACTCCGTGGCAATAAAATAAATACTTGCCACGTTTTTTTTTTCTCGTGGCTATTTGTTTGCCACGGCCACTTGCGCCACGGATGGTCTTTCCGTGGCAAAGTACTTTAGCCACGAAAATTTAGCACTTTTGCCACGAATTCAACCGTGGCCCAAGTGCTCATTTGTAGTAGTGGAAATTAAGAACCTAAACTTGTTTTAGTGGATCATTACACCCTCTGTTATTCCAGGAAGCAGTGATCATGGACAAGATTTATCAGGAGGGAATACTGAGTGCTTTACAGCCTGAGGATTGGTAGGATCAACTGGTTGGGAAGATTTATGACTTAGCACACTCTCCATTCCTAGAGCCAGTGTGTCTCCTCCCTCCCCACCTGAGGTACCACCTAGTGGAGGATCTTCAATCATCTCATTCATAATAGCAAAGCTATTTCGCAGAATTATACCTTGATTATGACCTTCAGATTGTATTTTCCTCACAGGTCCATTGTATCCTTTAGCTCTTCCAATTGCAATAAAAGAGTCTAAAGTACCCTGATCTGTGCATTCTTGATGCATTTTAGGCAGGTCAACAGGAGATGATGCGACTTCAACCTGAGTATTACCAGCCTCAGTTTGAGAGTTCACAACCTCTACCTTTTGATGGCCTAAGTGTAGACACCCGCATTTTGCCTGCTAATGTCTATAGCAGTTCCCGACAAACACCCGATGATGATCGGACGCAAACGTGACTTGGTATACTCGGATTTGGACCCGAAATCAATAATACCTGACATGGACTTTTAGCGGAGTAATAATCTCACAAAACAGACCTCAAATCCAGGCCCAGTGGGTCGTTCCGAGCAAAATAAGACTAATTTGGGCCAAAACCGACACCAAAAATAAAACCCGTCTTTTGGCGACCGGGTCAAAACCCGGTCAAAGACGAACCCGTCACAAAAATCAGCCTAAGGGGGACCTTCTAGAAGCTGGCGCCCAAATCTAATTCAAAAAGAGCAAACAAATCAACAAGGTCAACACCTTCCTAATTTACCTCGATTTACCTGATCCACTCGATCGAGTGGATTGACCCACTCGGTCGATTGGAGCGTAAAAAACTGGATCAGGCCCATTTTCTATGGCACTCGATCGAGTGCACTAGGGCCACTCGATCGAGTGACCCTAGGTCGTGGGGTAAAGTCTATAAATACCCTCTCAAACCCTTTGCATTTTCAGCTTGACCGAATGCCATTTTACCCACATTCTACCTACATTTTACCCTACATTCACCTACACTACAAGCCTTGGTAAGCCTAAGCACTACACACAAAAAATCGAGCCCTTCGTCCCTCGAAAACCGACGAATCACCCCCCCTCCCCCCCGCCACACACACCATAACTCGCATACATCCTCGATACTCCGACGTCCCGTCACTATTTACAAGTCCATTTCCGAGGTCCTTACTAAGCATGTATGTTGAGGGTGTCCTAAACCCCATTTCGATCCTTATTACTTTGTTTTTATTTGCGTTTTTTTATTATTATCCTAACACTAACTTTAGCATTAACTCTAACATTTCATTTCTCGTATACTAACTTTTTACATTCTCGTTACTAACATATTATCATACCGCGTATATATATAAACTAGTATCAAAATTCGGTTTTGAATACGTTTAACTATAATTATCGCCTAAAGTCCGTCTAATCCCTTTACGAGCAACGACGGAGGTGGAGCCCTTTCGAGGAGCCCCGCCCCAATGTACTCAAGGGCGTGACGTGATCGCGACTAATAATAGTTGAACGCATTTGATCCCATTATAATTAGTACGGAACCCGTTGACACGAAAACCGACATCACGTAACCCGAAAGGGTTAGTTTCGATGTCGTGACGTAGAGGGATGCATTCCGTTGCTAATTCAAAATTTCTAATATAAACGTTTTCATAAAATCTCGACAACGGTATTGTAATCGTATATATACACGATTATAGTACCGGAGGTCAAGTTAAATTCAAATCGTGCGATATTTGTATTTAATTTGACCGACCGTCGATTTTAAAACCCAAAAACGAGACGAGTTAACACTCGTACAGGGGCTACTCGACCGAGTACATAGGCTACTCGATCGAGTAGCGTCCATAAACCTGGGCAGAACCCTCTTCGCGGACACACTCGACCGAGTCAGACCATGACTCGACCAAGTGGGTCCTGTAACCCAGAAAACCGAGGGCTTTGACACACATTTCAAGCCTCGTCCTTTTATCGACTTTAGTCATCACGTGTAAAGACAATCACGTGACTTTCCCTTTTTTAAAAACTCACACATATCACGACACGTAGAACGACTTTGATCGATTCCTTTCGACATGATAAGTCGGGGCATGACTACGGGACATGGGATCGGGCTAGCAACACGCCGCAGTCCCATGTTTCCGTCCTTCGTTTGATGTACAATAAAATGTGCATTTAAACGGGGTTAGTCCATCTACACATTTCATGGTCTAGTGCATATACGGGTCCGTTCCTAACTTTTTATTATTTATTATTCCATTTCTATATTGCTTATAATTTTTGTATTGGCCGGGTTGTATTTCCGCCCGTGTAACTTGTACGTTATTTATTTTTGAGTTTCGTTTATTTACTTGCTTATAGCTTTATAAATGAACCTCGCATGCTAAATCATTTCGACCATAATTAAGATGCATTAAATGACGTAGTTCACATACTATTCATAATGCTTAGCCCGAAAACGCTGTTTGCATATCATTTAATCGTTTTACTAGCGCGCGCACACGAACACGAACGATGTCTTAGTAGAGGCCGCCATGTGCGGGCGGGGTTGGGTGTCCTTAGTGGGCTTCCCAACACGTACCCTCACCCCTTACTCAGAACCTTTGGTTTCCGGATGTCCGAAACCCTTGGCGCACGAGAGTCATTCTATATACGAAAGACGGTTTAAACGGTATCGATATTGCAATGCAAAGGGACGAGCCCAATAAACTCTGAAATCGAAGTGGGCTTACTTTGTGTATAGCCCATGACGACATAGAGTGGGCTCGTATGGTTCCGAATAACCACAAAATTCGGTGGCGACTCCATTTTGACTTAAATTTCGAACCCGAGAACAATCTCACCACGAGATTCATTCGCCTACCCAAACCCGCGCGTGGCCGCGTCGGGGTGGACCTACGTCATGTCCACACTAAGGTACCACCTAGCACAGTTTCCCCCTCCTTAACACGCCCCATTTCTCCTTTAGGCTTATAAACCTTCTTGATTTGCTGCTTCTTTTTTACCAGCTTGCAGTTGTTTTGGAGGTGCCCCAACTTCTTACGCTCATGGCAGAAGTAAGGAAGCCACTCATATTCAACTTGTTGAGTAAATTGTCCAAGAATTGGAGCATTAATAACCAAAGATTCAGGAAGATCCTTTGACACATCAACCTCAATAAGGACTCTTGCAAACCCTAGACGAGCTTGAGTGGTAGTAGTGAGATCAGCAAAGAGAGGCTTACCAATCCCACTAGCTAGTTTACTAAGCACAATGTCAGTCCAAAGAAATGGATCAAGGTCCCTGAAGATTACCCATGTTGGAACTATGGAGATACAGTCAATCTATTTTGAGAAAGTTGGAGTCCACTGCTTTAAAATAATGGAATGCATACCATACATCCAAGGCCCTCCTTTGAGTACAACATTCATGTTCTCTATTGTCTGAAATCTGAAACTGAACCAACCTTTTTTAAAGATTTTCACATCAGGTGTAATTACATTTACCCAATGTTTGACAGCAAAGTCCTTCATTCCCTGCAATGTTGGCTTTGCTCCAATGACATGCCCCATGAGCGTAAAACTCCATTTCATAAGTTCATCAGCAAAATCATCAATGTTAATGTCTATTTCCATGGCGTCTACACACGATTGGTCATAGTGGAGTTCCATCCCAACATTTTTCTGCTTCGCAACATCTTTCCATTTGGTTTTCTCAGTAATTATTTCAAGAACAGGTTTCTCAGCAGTCATTTCAGTAACAGGTTTCATAGCTACTGATTCAATAGTGGTTTTGCAGTTATTGATTCAATAATAGGATCAATTGATTCACTACCAGCCTTCGCACTTATTGATTCAATAATAGGTTTCATCGCAGAGATTGAGTCACTTTTACTCCCCGTTTGAGAAGAAAATGATTTATTAATCAAATCATTGAGAAGATTTGACGAACGAACAGGGGATACCTTCTCATTATCAATGGCGGATTCCTCTAGTGCTCGTTTGTCGCTTTCCTTCTCCTGCAGAGCGCCATTAGATCGAAGATCATGGGTTTCCGCCATTTGTGATGACAGCTGAGCTTGAGTATGGGAACGCAAACTTGCTCCAATCCCCGCAATTGAGTTTGATTTTAAGTTGCCAGAAATACTAGCATCAGTGTGATTGTTTTTCCGTGGACTTCCTCTTCCTCGAGGTAAGCTTGGCTCCATAGCCATGGTGTTCAAAGGTGGAAAGTTTGTTAGAGGCGGTTATTTTTAGAGAGTTCCTCTAGAGAGATAAAGTTCACCAGGTGGAGAGAGAAAGTTTATTATTTTTTCTATTTATGTGTGTCGTCCTTGCGCAGGGGCCATGCTAATCTTCTCTGTATCGTTCCAATTTTATCAGATATCCCCGAAGGGACATTATTATTATTATTATTATTATTATTATTATTATTTTGCAAAGATGATATCGTTTCATTTCAATTTGAAAGAAATTACAAGCTTAGCAAAAAAATACCACACTAGAGTATTACATCACCGTAGGCTCCAATTGCCTCAATAATTCTACAAAATTTCGGGCACTCTTTAAAATGAGAGAACCTAGTAACAACCAAGAACTTAATTTGAGAAACTATAGCATCAACACTAGATTCTTGTTAGCAAAAATTCTCTTGTTGCGCTCTTTCCAAATGGAGTAAATTGTAGTAGCTAAACTTACTCTCAACCAAGCCATCTTCCAATGTTTCCTTGACCAAGCTACTGTCATCCATCTTATGATCTTCATCAATCTACTGTCTGCCATATCTATTTCCATCCATCGAAGTACCTTTATCCAGACATCTTTTGTGAACGAACATTTGAAAAATATATGTTGATGATTCTCCAAGTTGGCCTCACAAAGATAACACCTGTTAACAATGCTAATTCCCCTCTTGCAATACTGATCTATAGTGGGATTATTATTATTATTATTATTATTATTATTATTATTATTATTATTATTATAACGGAACTTTCATTAACACCAGAACAAATTACAAGAAGTTAGAGGAAAGCCGAGATACTATCTGGGCGCCCACTCCATTAGCGATCGCAAAACTAATTCTAGTGAAAATATGAACTGCGGCACGCGCTCCAGCATCCTGAGACATAGCGAATTTACGAATCCGCTGGAGTAGAAAAACAGCATCCGTGTCGAGCTCACCGAGAGAGGAGAAGGAGAAAAGAAGGAAACCATACCCAATGGCCGTGCAGCGTGCCGGATACTTGGCACACTTACGGCGAGCAACATCAGCAACGGCCCATCCAGGCTCAATAGAAGTCAAGCCAGACTGGGTCAAAGGAGAGGACCCGGTCATAATAATAATAATAATAATAATAATAATAATAATAATAATAATAGTAATAATAATGATAATAATAATAATTATTATTATTATTATTTTTTTATTTATTTATTTATTTTTTTTTTTTTGCAAAATTATCATCATTTCATTAATATTAATGAAATTACAAAGTTGCAAAAGTAAAACACACTAAGATACTAGACCCATCTACCATTCGACCATTCCATCCACTATCGTTTTGTATTTAAGATTGCTTCTGTACATCATAAATCTATTAATGACCACAAATTTAGTATGTTTAACTATACTCTCTATTGTATTATAATCTTTGCCAAAAATCCTCAAATTCCTTTCCTTCCATAAAAGGTAAACCGTTGCTGCACTACAAGCCATAAACCACTTCGCCTTCCAATGCTTACGTTTACGCTTCTTAAGAACCCATTTCTGCACTTGAACGAGGCCAAGTGGGGGAGAGGAGATTCGTAACCAAGCCATAAGATTCAACCATAAGCCTTTAGAGAAAGGACAACAGAAAAATAAATGTTGAACTGACTCCTCAGCCTGTAGACAAAGAGCACACCTATTTGCCAATTGAAATCCTCGACGCTGAAAATTGTCAACAGTCGCCAACTTGTCTTGAAGAGCCAAGGACATAATAACCTTATGTCTTGGCATGATTACTGATGGCTCTAAGCTTTTTTCCAATAAACGATGAACTCCCACCTGCTGAAAGAAAACATATGCAGTAGAGACTTTGTATTTCCCTCCTGATCCGCATGAATCAATAAGCTTTATAGCAGGGTCGAAAGAACCACTCAGCGCAATACATTCATCCCGAACCTGCAATATACCCTTTAAACCAGCAGAGATGTATTCCTTAACATTAACAGTCCAAATTGAAGTAGTATCTAAAACATACGCCTTACACCATTTGGTCCAAATACTCCCATTATCCTTAGAAAGATGCCATAACCATTTGGTGAGTAAAGCTTTGTTCCAAGCTCCAAGACTCTGAATATTGAACCCGCCTGAAGACCAAGGAGCACAAATATCACCCCATTTCTTAAAAACAAGGCGCTTAGGTCCGTGATCGATCCCCCAAAAAAAGTCCTTGCAAATTTTATTTATCTTGTTAACCACTGTTTTAGGGAGCAAAATGCTAGAACACCAAAAATTTTGCAAACCAAAAATTACCGAAGTAATTAACTGCGCTCGTCCAGCATAAGAAAGGAGCTTAGTTGTCCAATGATTTACTAGGTTCTGAATCTTAAGGATAAGGCCATCAAACATATCAATCTTAATAGTAGCATCATGGAGAGGAATGCCCAAATACCTAAAAGGAAAAGAACCCAGCGCATAACCTGTAGACTTAAGAATTTGCATTTGAACCTCTGATCTTGTACCCCCAAAATAGATGTTGGTCTTATCTAGATTTTCTTTCAATCCAGACACATTACAAAAGTCATCCAAAGTCTGTTTAATGGCCATAACCGAAGGATAATCTACTCTCACAAAAATCATAAGCTCATCAGCAAAAATTAAGTGAGTAAGGTTGACCCGACAACATTTAGGGTGATAAGAAACTTGACTCTTATCTCCAATTTTCCTCAAAGACCTTGATAGAATTTCCATACTAAGCACGAAAATATATGGGGAAAGTGTGTCTCCTTGGCGAATTCCACTCTTCCCTTGAAAAAAACCATAAACCCCTCCATTAAGCTTAAATGAGTACCAAGGATGAACGATGCAGCCCATAATCCATTTGACAAAGACAATAGGAAACCCCAAAGCTAGAAGCATTTCTTGTATGAAAGGCCATTGAACTGGATCAAAAGCCTTTCTTATATCGACTTTCACCATACATCTAGGAGTGATAAACTTCCTTGTGTACCCCTTAACCAAAGTTTGAGATAGTAAAGTATTTTCAAATATACTTCGACCTTTAATAAATGCTGCTTGCTCCTCGCCAATAATTCTTGACAAAAGCGGCTTCATCCTGTTAGATAAGATTTTACTAATTGTTTTATAAAAAATTGTACAACAAGAGATGGGTCGAAACTCAGCCACTGAGATAGCATCAACTCTCTTAGGAATAAAAGTAATTAAGGTAGAATTAGCTTGCTTTGACATATTGCCAGTTTTGTGCTCGACAAAAATCCCCTTCAATAATCTTCCAAGTAGACTTAAAAAAACCCACTGAGAACCCATCACTACCTGGGCTGCTGTGCACGTCCATGCTAAAGACTGCGTCCTTGATTTATTTTGTTGAAATAGGTGCAGTGAGTCCACTCCAGCTGTCCACAGAAAGGCAAGGTCCACTTTGTAAAAAGGATTGCAGCTGTAGAACCGAAGAAGACTTACCCAGAAGCTCATTATAGTAATCCTGAAAAGCTGCTGTAACAACTTTAGTACCCTCTTTTATTTCTCCATTCATATCTTTAATTACCCCTACCATTTGATTATTCCTCCTTTCAGCAATCTTACCATAGAAATATTTAGTAGAGTAATCTGTGAGCTGCAAATCAGTGATTTTAGCTCGTTGTTTTAACATATCCAATTCAGACCTCTTTAGATTTGCAAACCTCAAAGCCAGCTCCTTCTCCTTATCAATGAACTCTGAAGAAAAAGGATTATCACTCAGATCCTTTTGACAAGATAGAAGAGCAGCCTTAGCGTCTTGCACCCTATCAGACAAGATTGTAAAATACTTCTTATGGAATAGTTTCAAAGCATTCTTCACCAATTTAAGTTTCGCAAATAACCTATAAGTAGGAGATCCTGCAACTCGACCCTGCCAAGCCCTCCCCACAGTATCAAGGTAGTCAGGATGTCTAATCCAGCTATTCAGAAAACTAAAACTCCTCACATATTTTGTGGTCATATTCATAACACGAACAATGGCCGGAGAATGATCAGATATCCTGGCCTCAGAAAAAAGAGCAGAGGAAGAGGGGAAGGAAGAGTACCAGCTAGGATTAACTAACACTCTGTCTAATTTAGACCAAACCCTTTCCTCAGGACCTTGCTTGTTTGTCCAAGTCATAGAGCAACCTGAACTAAGAAGATCATCCAAGTGACAACTAGACAGACAGTTATTGAATTCTAACATATCTGTCAATAAAGGAGGAATATTACTCAGTTTTTCATCAGGACACCGAACAATGTTAAAATCACCCATAGCTATCCAAGGTAAATTAGTAACACAAGAAACCATAGAGTCCCAAAGCTTCTCCCTCTCACCCGCATCGTTACTACCATAAACCACACTGAGTTGAAACCTAGAACAAGATTCCAAATGAAGAACCAGGCAAGTAATAGCTTGGTCAGAGCAACTAACATATTCAATCTTCACAGTATTAGGATTAGTTATAACCCAGATCCTACCATTGTAGTGATAGGAATAATTATGTAAGACTTCCAAGTTCCTGAAGGTACTACTGATGATTTTCTTAGCATTATTAACTTTCACCCTAGTTTCCAAAAGTCCTAAAATATCCAGCTTATTAGTATAAAAAAACTCTTTTACTTCAATATGCTTTATGGGATCATTAAAACCCCTAATATTCCAAGTGGCAAGCTTCATTTATCAGGTGGAAGTGGCGCTCTCAAACTAGGGTGAGACTTATCTGAGATTTCAAAAGATCCATCAAACTTGTCTGAAAAAACTTGATATGAATTAATCAAAGCCATGGGCTCAATATCAGGATCTCGAATGCCCTTACTAGTTGAAGAATTCCTTTTTAAAACAATGATGAACCCATCCATGGATATACTCTTAAGACTAGTAGCAGTAGCTATAGTCAACTGAGAGGAATTTCCGGAGGATAACCCAACGCTGTCTACTCCAGACCCAGCGGGCATTACCTTCTCGTACTGTTCCATCCCAGAAGACCTCATGGTGGGGTTTCCGGTAGGAGACCCAACGCTGTCTACTCCAGACCCAGCAGGCATCTCCTCTACGTACTTCCCCTTGGACGGTGTTCCAACAGAGGCATAGCTGTCAACTCCTGACCCAGCTTGCTCTGTGTACTTGCCAGTCCCCATGGTAGGCTGCTCAACATCGGCCATCATACCTGATGTTGCCGAACCTGAGCTGGAATTGTTCTGCTGCGGATCAACTTTCTTTTTCTCCCATTTGCACGTCTTGATGATATGCCCAAGTTTTCCACATCCTTGACAATAAAAAGGCACCAATTAATATTGTACTTTCTAAACCGAATACTCACAGAATGGCGTTGTAATCACTAATTCCTCTGGCAGAGGCTTAGACACATCAATCTTCACAAGAACTCGAGCAAATGACAACTTAGCTTTAGTAGTCGTACGTAGCCAAATCCGCACAAATCGGTTTTCCAAGCTTACTGGCCAGCTTACTAAGAACCAGGTCCGACCACAAGAACGGATCTAAATCCGGAAACAGAACCCAGATTGGCAGCACAGCAAGCTTCTCCATATGACTAGAGAAAGATGGAGACCACTCCTTAAGAACTAGAGTATATATCCCCATGTTCCATGGCCCTCCACTAAGCACACTCTCCATAGCTTCCTTTGTATCAAAACAAAATGAGAACCAACCCTTCTTAAAATATTGGACCCTAGGCTTAGCTATGGCGACCCATTTCTCTGCAACAAACTTCTGCATCTGTTGGAGAGAAGGCCGAGAACCAATAACATGACCCATGAAAGTAAAATTCCACAGTTTCAATTCATCCTCAAATTCATCCAATTCAATATGGATCTCATCACAATCTGCCATTTCCTCAACATATTGTAACGACATACCTAGCTGCTTTGGTTTGGAAGCCATTTTCGACCAGCTAGATTTGGCGCCACCCGGACCCTGGTCCTTAGACGGAATAATAATAGCAGAGTTGGGAGGTTTTTCTAGCCCATCACTACCATCATCATTCGTGAAAGATTGATTTGATTCAGAAGTATTTATACCAGATTTTTCCATGACATTGAGTATCGCTTCATTCAAAGTAAAATCGTGCGAAGACCTCTGATTTTGATCCTCCTTAGATGATCCTTCCCCCGCTCCCACCGAACCAGAACCAGACGCCGAACTCGGAGAAGGTAGGGTGCTATGAGCCTTCTTTGGTGGCCGCCCAGGCCCACGTTTCACGCAGGAAACAATGGGAGTTGATGCCATGAAGGCCGTAACAGAATCGCCAAGGGAGAGCAATCCTAGAGAGAGAAACAGTTTCTCACTCTTCGCTTTATTATTATTATTATTATTATTTTTTATTATTATTATTATTATTATTATTATTATTATTATTATTACTATTATTACTATTATTATTATTGTTGTTGTTATTATTGTTGTTATTATTATTATTATTATTTTTAAAAATAAAATAAAAATAAAACGGAACTTGCATTAAACACCAGAACAAATTACAAGAAGTTAGAGGGAAGCTGAGATACTATCTGGGCCCCCACTCCCTTAGCGATTGCAAAGCTAATTCTAGTGAAAATATGAACTGCGGCACGCGTTCCAGCATCTTGTGATAAAGCGAATTTCCGAATCCGCTGGAGCAGAGAAACAGCATCCGTGTCGAGCTCGCCGAGAGAGGAGAAGGAGAAAGGTAAGAAACCATACCCGATCGCCATGCCGCGTGCCTGATACTTGGCACACTTACGACGGGCAGCATCAGCAACGACCCGTCCAGGCTCAAAAGCGGTAAGGCCAGACTGAGTCAAGGGCGAGGACCCAGTCAGATCAACACAAACATCACGCCCCTTATCCCACGAGTAGAGCAGGAGGTCGGCTGGTCGCAAGGGATTGAAGTTATCGTCGCAGAGGCCAATCTCCACCTCCTTACCTGCAGAGATCCCCGTCCGGAAGCAAATATCCAACAGTGTGTCGCGAATAAGGTTATGGCGATGTTTAATCCCCACAGTACCAGCACACGAAACCGCGTGATCACCAAAAATATCGTCTCTGAGGCTCCTGGAGCAAGAAGAGCGGGTCCCGGAAAGCGGAAACAAAGGGACTCCAAGACGGTAACTAAGCACACTACGATATGTCCGACCGTTCATGGTTTGCCCGAGCCCAATAATAGGGACAGGCCTCAGCCAGTCAGAAGAATGGTCCCCCTGCTGAGATTTCCACAGGGCAACCTGTCGAGGAGTCAAGGAGAAAACAGATTCCGCTACTGTAGCAACCCTCGTGAAATATATATCTGCCAATTTCTTCATAAGTTTTGGGGCAGCGATCTCAGAGGGGTTACGCAAGAAGTCAGAACCGGTAGCCTCAACAAACCCACTCAAGGCAGACTCAAAGGCAAATTCAGGGGAGGCGATCTCGGAGGGACGAAGCAGCTTAGCTTGCAAATCGGTAGACTGGAGGAGAGAAGCAAGGAAGGCAAAGTGCAGGGCATCAGCGGCGGCAAAGACACAGAGCCCCCTAGGGAAAAGGGTAGGGTGGCCAGCCGCCACTGCCACTCCCCGAAACCGGGTCCGGACGCCGTGACAATACGCTCAAGACTAGATCGGAGCACAGTGTCGAAAGAAAGGTGGGCCGACCGAAAAGCACGGGGAGACCCGTGATAATAATAATAATAATAATAATAATAATAATAATAATAATAATAATAATAATATTATTATTATTATTATTATAATGATTATTATTATTATTATTATTATTATTATTTTTGTTATTGTTGTTATTGTTATTATTGTTGTTATTATTATTATTGTTGTTGTTGTTGTTGTTGTTGTTGTTGTTGTTGTTGTTGTTGTTGTTATTGTTGTTATTGTTGTTATTATTGTTATTAAGCGAATTATTATTATTATTGTTGTTGTTGTTGTTGTTGTTATTGTTGTTCTTGTTGTTGTTGTTGTTGTTGTTATTGTTGTTGTTGTTATTATTATTATTATTATTATTATTATTATTATTATTATTATTATTATTATTATTATTATTATTATTATTATTATTATTATTATTATTATTATTATTATTATTATTATTATTATTATTATTATTATTATTATTATTATTATTATTATTATTATTATTATTATTATTATTATTATTATTATTATTATTATTATTATTATTATTATTATTATTATTATTATTATTATTATTATTATTATTATTATTATTATTATTATTATTATTATTACTATTATTATTACTATTATTATTATTATTATTATTATTATTATTATTATTATTATTATTATTATTATTATTATTATTATTATTATTATTATTATTATTATTATTATTATTATTATTATTATTATTATTATTATTATTATTATTATTATTATTATTATTATTATTATTATTATTATTATTATTATTATTATTATTATTATTATTACTATTATTATTTCTATTACTACTATTACTACTACTTTTGCAAGAAAATTAATCTCTTTATTCATCCACAATGGGGAAAATGAAGAGATGATCTTACAAAGACATACCCTTTAATTTGGATAACATCCAAATAAACGAAAACAAAATTACAATTGACCCAATCTAGTTCGAACTTCCATTTTTATCTTCTCAAGTCTTTGGTCAATACTCTTCTCCATCTCATTGAAGTTCTGTGATTCCTTTCTTCCCAAATGTTATAAACAATTGAGCAAATAGCCACCTTATAACCAATCTGAATCTTCGACTGAAAACTCAACTTTCTGAGCTCATGTTGAAGATCCTGCTGGTACGACTTCACCTGTAACCATTGCTGGACCTCAGCCCTGAGTTGCCTCGAATACTGACACCGAAAGAA
Organism: Agrostemma githago; assembly: GCA_958450325.1. Classification (NCBI taxonomy): domain Eukaryota; kingdom Viridiplantae; phylum Streptophyta; class Magnoliopsida; order Caryophyllales; family Caryophyllaceae; genus Agrostemma; species Agrostemma githago. The sequence goes on along the minus strand of OY288241.1, from coordinate 30,545,268 downwards.
TAAGTGACTATGTGATTCCAAATCCATCTTACATAAGACACATCTATTCACCATCATCATACCCCTAGACTGTAATTTATCAACGGTAGGAAGCTGATGTTGAGCAGCTAATGAAGTAATCACCCGAAACCAGATATCAACGCAAAATGGACGCATTGAAGGAGGCCCTAGAGAAGATCGAGACTCAACTGACCTTCATCCAGGCTAGCCAAGCAACGTTAGACACCCGTTTGAGCGCCGTAGAAAGGATGGCCCCTGTAGACGGGTCAGGGACCACTGGGCCCATAGCTGAACTTATCAGCGTTGTTTGCAGGCTCGAAGAACAAGTTCACCTATCAACGAGCAACTCGATCCACTCCGAAATTGCTCGTTCCTATTCGCATTTGAATAACGAGCAACCTGCTAACCTCAACCTTACGAGAATTCCTATGTTTGAGGGTACCGAAGACCCGGTCCATCATATCCGGGCTTTCAAAGACTTTATGGCGGTCAAGGGGGTAAAGTCCACCATGTTTACCCACCTATTCCCTTCCTCTCTGGAGAAGCATCATAAGGCCTGGTATTACAGGCTCGATTCCAAGAAATATAAAACTTGGGATGATGTGGCGACCGAATTTGCTTGGAATTACGCCGACAATACCGAAATCCAGACTACAATGCGTACTCTGGAGGTGATGGCCCAAGAGCCCAAAGAGGGGTTCACTAAATATCTACAAAGATGGCTGGCCGAGATTGTGAAGCTGGTCGACAAGCCCAGTGAGAAGGTCCTAGTGGAGGCTTTTGTCAAGAACCTCCTCCCATCCTATCGGGTTCATCTCCGCTATGCCGTCATCCCTAATTTTGCTACCCTAACTTAAATGGGTAAAAGGATCGAGGACGACTTAAGATTAGAGAGCCTGACTAAGGCCTCTACCAAGGGCTATCAAGGGGCAAGCTCATCCATGAACAAGCCCACACCCGCAGCTGCAACTCGCAGCATCTTTGATGAGGTAAACCTGCTCGACACCTCATCCAAAAAGAATACACCAAATCGGGTATTCACAGATATAGGGACTACCTATACTTATGCCTTACAAAGGCTATCTTCGAAGGGCTTGATCCAACCAATAGGCCCGATGCCCGAGCTTCCAGTAGAAAAGAGGCCCAAAAGTTATAACGCCCAGGCCTACTGCCAATATCATCGTGGTAATGGGCATGATACTGAAAAATGCTGGAAACTGAAGCATCTAATCTAGGACCTGATCGAGAGCGGGAAGATCGCGTTGCCCGGAGACAAGCCAAGCAAAAAAGAAAACCCATTCAGTGCCCATGCTATAATTACCGGTGAGGTAATTGACTGTACTCACCTCATCTCCCCCTATATCCCACAAATTAACGGGATATGGTTCGATGATGAGGATGATGTATACTTAACCAAAGGGGAAGCTGTCCCATCACCCTTGAAGAGGTCCGAAAGGCTAAATCGAAAGCCTTAGCCACCAATCACCTCGCCGCAGCTGGGCGTTCTATTCCTGCATCCGTCACTGAACTTGCCAGGACGGAACCTACCCTTGAGGAACCAAGCACTGACACGGCTCTAGTTCAACAAATGAAGAGATGGTTCGAGCTGATCTAACCATATGGCAATTGCTGGTTAGCTCACAAGCTCATCGGGAAGCACTGACTAAGGCTCTCGATGAAATCAAGGTCGACTCACAGGTTACCCCTTCTGAAATGGTAGCCACTATTATGCCTTATCTCAAAGGCAAGTCCAAGGAAGAAGGCCCACTCATCACCTTCTTTGAGTCTGATCTGCCAGCGTTTGGGCCCAATCATAATCTGGTCCTATACATTACGGTCATTTGCTGAGGGAAGTACCTTCGAATGACCCTTATTGACGATGGGTCCGCTGTGAATGTCCTACCTCTAAGGACCACTAAAGCTCTCGGCATCACCGATGCCGACTACCTCCCTACAGCACAGACTATCCAAACTTTCGACAGAAGCCCAAAACCGGTGGCCGGGGCCGTTAAGTTAACAATAATAACGGGCCCAATTGAAAAAAAGTTGGAGTTCCAGGTGATTGACGTCACCTCGTCTTTTAACTTACTGTTAGGAAGGCCTTGGATCCACGCAGTCAAGGCCGTATCCTCCACTCTTCACCGAAAAGTCAAGATGCCGCTTCGGGACGGCATCATCACACTAGAGGTCACTCCAATTACCGTGGCAAGCTGCAATGCTACAGGCCGGGCCGACCCGCGAGGATTTGATTTCGTGGGCATGATCGAAGAAGAGTATCTCTTTAGGCCCTACTTCAAACTAGCATCGACACGATGCTACATAACCTAGGCTATTACCGGGAGCTACCTCAAGGCCGTATCTTCCGGCTAGAAAAATCAATGAGGTCCGAAATGATGGCGAATCACATTTCGGATTGGGGTATGCTATAACCCCGGAAAATGTGGTTCGGGCCGGTATTCACAAGGCCATCGACATTCTCAAAGGTACTTACATAGGCCCTTATAGCCCGAAGTTAACAGATTACTTCGTCACTCCAGTTTTCGGAGCTGTTCAAGTGGGCCTCTACCAACCCACAATCACATATCCCAAGGCCAAAATGGCTCGGGAATGCAATTTCATCCACGATGATATATTTACTCTCGTTCAAACCGAGTCCAAGGAAGGAGAAAACAACGTCGAGCCCGTGCTGGGGCTCCTATTTGGAGAAGACAAGGCTGTCCCCGCTCCAAAAGATGATATGGTCAATCTGATCCTCCGCAGCAATCGGTATGACCCAACAAAGCTGATCACCGAAGTTGGTGCAGATAGCGGAAAAAGGGCCTCGAAGAAGACCATCAAGTGGACCGACGGTCAAGGACGGACCTAAAAGCTGACCACCGGCGAGGGAGACATGCCGGATACCGAGTCTGAGTCAGGGTCAGAGTCGGAGTTTGAGTCCGAGTCTAGAGGGTCTGGTGCTAGAGTCGAGTCTGTAACCCATCTTCCCTTATCCACTGTGGTCTCGGGGCCTGTCCCAAGACCTCTCCCTATCCCGCCACTGACCAACTATCAGATGGCCGCTCCTTTCGAGCTTTTCACAAAATTTACCATTAGTAATAATAACGAAAACCGTTCTGCTTACGACTTGTCTTATTTCCAAAGTTTTCTCAATTTTAAAAATCTTATATGCAATGACATTGAGAAACCCGACGAACAGGTACCGACGAACAGGTACCTCTACCTCCGCATCTGATCGAGCAGCTGGAACAAAGGGAGTCCCGAGATTCGGTAATCGAAGAAACCGAGTCCATCAATGTGGGAACCACTTTAGAGCCCCAGATACTTAAGTTGGGCCTATCCTTAGATCCAGAGGAGAGAAGACAATTCGCAAACCTCCTCCAAGAGTTCAAAGATGTTTTCGCATGGTCCTACAAGGACATGCCGGGTATGGATCGGGAAATATCCGAACACCGAATACCCATCAAAGATGGGTGCAAACCGGGAAAGCAAAAACTCCGAAGGATGAAGCTCGAATGGTCTCTCAAAGTCAAAGAAGAGGTAGACAAACAATTCAAAGCAGGCTTTATACAAGTGTCTGAATATCCAGACTGGGTCGCCAAAATCGTGCCGGTACCCAAGAAGGACGGCAAGGTGCGGGTGTGTGTGGACTTCCGGGACCTTATCAAGGCCAGCCCAAAAGACGATTTTCCGTTACCCCACATCGACATACTGGTGGATAACACGGCCAATCATGCCCTTTTATCATTCATGGACGGGTATGCCGGATACAATCAGAATAAAATGGCAGAGGAGGACATGAGTAAGACCACCTTCATTACACCTTGGGGTACTTACTGTTACACCGTTAGGCCATTTGGGCTTATCAATGTCGGGGCCACTTATCAACGGACCGCCACTACTTTACTACATGACATGATGCATAAAGAAGTGGAGGTCTACGTCGACGACATGATCGTCAAATCTAAAGACCGGAGTGGGCACATTGCGGCCCTAAGAAAATTTTTCACCCGACTACGCAAGTACAACATGAGGCTAAACCCTCAAAAATGCAGCTTCGGGGTAACATCGGGCAAATTGCTGGGCCATATCGTTAGCCAACCCTCAAAATTAAACATGGTATGCGAGCCCATTTTCAAAAAACTGAAGATAGGGGAACGGGTACTGTAGGACGACAAGTGTCAAGCGGCTTTCGATAAAATCAAGGAGATTCTGTCTGCACCGCCAGTATTAATGCCACCTCAACCCGGTTTGCCTTTGTCGTTATACCTAACAACGACCGAGACAGCCATGGGGGCTTTGCTGGCCCAGACAGTTGATTAAGAAGAACGGGCTATTTACTACATCAGTAAAAAGTTCCTCGAATATGAATGCAAATACACAATGCTCGAAAAGACGTGCCTAGCGTTGGTTTGGGCCACTAAAAAGCTCCGACATTACATACTTAGTCACGAGGTACATGTATTATCCAAAATGGATCCTATCAAGTACTTGTTCGAGAAGCCCATCCTCAACAGCAGGGTGTCCAGATGGACTTTAATGTTATCTGAGTTTGACCTCAAGTTCGTACCATTAAAAGCCATCAAAGGCCGGGTGGTAGCCGAGTTCCTCGTCGATAGCCCAATATCTGAAGAGGACCACACCGACACTTGGGCCTTTCCTGATGAAGACATATTCCATACCGATACCGAGACATGGGATTTGTATTTTGATGGAGCATCCAACTTTCGAGGATTCGGGGTCGGGATTCTGCTAATCTCACCACGAGGGGAACACACTCCCTTATCCATCAAATTGGACTTTGACGTGACCAATAACGCAGCCGAATACTAAGCATGCATTCACGGGTTGCAAGCCGCCGCTGATCTAGGGGTAACAAACCTCCGGGTCCACGGTGATTCATCATTGGTCATCAATCAGGCTCTCCAAAAATGGAAAACTCGGAACGTTAATCTCGTGGCTTACCAAGCACGGGTAAGGGTTCTTGAGAAACAATTCCAAAAGGTAGAATACATTTATCTGCCCCGGGAAGAAAATCAATTCGCAGATGCACTTTCCAAATTAGCATCTCTACTGAACATCCCGGATCACCTGACCAGCATGCCAATCTGTGTCGAAAGACGGTCCGAGCCGGCGTATGTACACGCCATCCAAGACATCGAGCTAACCGATCTGGAACCATGGTATCAGGCAGTCCTAATTTACTTGGCAACGAGAGAGTATCCCCCGGGAACTGAAAACCGGGCCAAGAAAGCCCTGCGGAGATTGGCAACCCAATTTGTTCGCACGGACGACGGGCAATTATACAAAAAGACAGCACAGGGGGCTCTCCTCCTATGCATCGACAAAATACAGGCCGAAAAGGTAATGACCGAGGTACACGACGGTGAAAACGGTCCGCATATGAACGCCCATATGCTAGCCCGCAAAGTCATGAGGCTCGGGTATTATTGGAACACCATGGAAACAGACTGTCAGTTGTATGTCAAACACTGCCATAACTGTCAGATCTTTGCCAATGTACAGCATATGCCATCTTCCCTCTTATATACCATGACATCACCATGGCCATTTTCAACATGGGGTATAGACATAATTGGAAAGGTGCATCCTTCCGGGACGGGAGGTCATTGCTTCATTTTGGTGGCCATCGACTACTTCACCAAATGGGTCGAAGCCGAGTCATACCGTGTCTTGAACGCCAAGCACGTGGCCAAGTTTATCCAGAATAAGATCATATGCCGGTATGGGATCCCTCACGAGTTCATCAGTGATCACGGGACCCACTTTCATGCTGAAACTGCCACGTTGCTGGCAAAATATAAAATTCAAAGGCATACATCTTTGCCTTACCGACCTCAAACAAACGGAGCGGTAGAAGCGACCAATAAAACAATTGTCACCATACTTAAAAAGATGGCTGAGAATTACCGGGACTGGCCCGACAAAATACCCTTTGCCCTATGGGGATATCGAACCTCAATCCGCACCGCAACCGGAGCAACTCCATATTATTTGACATATGGAATGGAAGCAGTCCAGCCGGTTGAGCTAGAGGTGCCATCCCTCAGGATTTTACTTGAAAGCCAAGTACCTGAAGCAGATTGGGTCCAAGCCCGATACGATTCGCTAGTCCTCTTAGACGAGCGGTGATCACGTGCCCTCAACAATATTCAGATATATCTAAAGAGGATCCAACGGGCTTTCAACAAAAGGGTTAGGCCTAGAAACATCAAAGAAGGGGATATGGTCCTAAAATCGATTCGTGCCTTACTACCGGTTGACCCAAGGGGTAAATTCAAACCCAATTGGGTTGGGCCGTACTTAGTCAAGAAGGTCCTATCAGGAGGAGCGGTGATGCTGACAGACTTGGACGGGAACGAATTTGTCAACCCAACCAACTTGGACCAGCTGAAGCGCTACTACCCAAAAACCCCATCTCAATGTCATTTGCAAAAATTTATAAAAATTTGTCTTTTTATAAATTTTCAAAAATTATAGACAAGTCAATAAGCTAGAATTAATTATTCTACCGTTGCACATTTCGAATTAATAATCTTGATGTATTTTGAAAGTTGCAAAAATCAATCAAATCAATTCTGAACTACGTTTGGTTTGATTCCGCTAATCGTGGATACGTAGGCAACCCCTCAAAAGGGTACAACCATTGCAATAAACGAAAAGACGGGAGCGGTATTCTTTAATACGTCTTTATTAAACCGATAAACTCGGGAATTACAAAAAAAAAAAAACGACACACACACACAAAATCACACCCAAAAAAAAGTAATGATAATAATATTCAAATAATAATAATAATGGAGACTAATATCCAGGCATTTTGCCCTTCCCCTTGTCTTTCGGGTCACGTGGAGCCTGAGGTCTTCGAGGTGGCGGCGAGCGTTTCCGAATCACAAGTGGAACCTCCTTAGCACGAGCCCGTTTCTTCGACGACGGGTCTTCTACCACAGTCTTCGGTCCAATGCGAGCCCGCACGTGCTCGGGTAATCTATCCCGTGGGCCAAGTCGGTCCTGCACGGGTGGTCTTGGGCCTAGTCTCCTTTCCAAGTCAGTCTGGGGTGGGGGCTCACCTTCACCCAAGCACCTTTAGCACTAGACCCTCCAGCTTGAGTCTTAGTCTTCTTCTTTTGTCCTGACATGAGACGGACTAGGGTCTTCTTCTTAGTCCTATTTATGTGCTTTGCTTAAAGGGATTTGAAGTACTACTCATATCAACAAAGTGCACTTTCTTTTCTGGTTTGCCCATGATAAGAACTCTGCAGTTAAGCGTGCTTGACTGGGAGCAATCTTAGGATGGGTGACCTCCTGGGAAGGTTTCCCGGATGCGCATGAGTGAGGACAAAATATGCTGGAAAGGACTCGTGTTGGTTTGTGGGACCAGTACAAAGCCTGGCGGGCTACCGCAGTTAACATTTCCGGTCCTAGGATTGGGCCGGGGTGTTACAAATGGTATCAGAGCAACCCTGCGACCGTGCATTTGGCACCTAGCGGGGGTGGATTCTAGGTTAGCGGTTATGCTGCCAGGCGCAACGAGGACGTTGCGTTCTTCAAGTGGGAGTGATTGAAATACCCCACATTGATTGAAGATGTCCTATTTATGAGCTTTGCTTAAAGAGATTTGAAGTACTACTCATATCAACAAAGTGCACTTTCTTTTCTGGTTTGCCCATGATAAGAACTCTGCAGTTAAGCGTGCTTGGCTGGGAGCAATCTTAGGATGGGTGACCTCCTGGGAAGGTTTCCGGGATGCGCATGAGTGAGGACAAAATGTGCTGGAAAGGACTCGTGTTGGTCTGTGGGACCAGTACAAAGCCTGGCGGGCTACCGCAGTTAACATTTCCGGTCCTAGGATTGGGCCGGGGTGTTACACCAGAAGTGTCTCCTTCGTCAAAAATGCCCCTGTTGTCTTTAGCTTGCTCCCTTCGCAGCAGGTCGAAAGCTTCATCAACCTTCAGAGCAGCTCGGGCTTTAGCATCGCCTGCTTTGGTCCACTTCGTGTAAGAGTCTGAAACCCAGATCGAATGGTGAGATTTGGTGATGGGCCAGGTGTGCCGGGTGTACCATCTTTGCATCCATGTATCGCACATTACATCAGTCAGTTGGGTAGGGTCACTTACAACTGCTTCGACTTCAGGGATTCGTTGGGTCCATCCATACTGCCTTAGTATGCGATCCGGATAAAGATGAACAGTTTGCCTGAAGGATAATATCACCTGATAACGGGCTCTGTCCCTCGGGTCCAAGCCGGTCCAAAGATAGATGGCCACCACGGAACTACCCATCGAATTAGCGGACCAGGCCACCATGGAATGACAACACCTCGTCCCAATATTTCTGGGTAATCTGACGAGAAAAATCAATGGTCCGCCTCCTCGTCATCACCTGGTTATGACGATAGTTGCTCGCATCAAGAGGAGGATCTATCACCGATAGCCTCTCATATAGCCAAATCTGTAAAAGGAAACACAAAACCTGAGTTTTTAAGGCAAAATAGGCGTCCGCCTAAGGCCACTCGGTCGAATGCCTGGCACACTCGATCGAGTGGTACCCCTGAATGCAAACAAGGGGCTTTTACGAGGGCACTCGATCGAGTGCCAGGGCCACTCGATTGAGTGGTACCTCTGAGAGCAGATCAGGAGATTTCTACGAGGGCACTCGGTCGAGTGCCAGGGTGACTCGATCGAGTGCCCACTGCAGCAGCCAATCCGCGAAAAAAATCAAAAAAGTCGAAAAATCGAGAAATTGGGAAAAATAAGATGCAAAGTAACATACTTGCAGCAATCGGGTGCTCCCGGTAAGACGAATTGATGAGTCCTTCTTGCGGTTGTCCAATCCTTGGATAATCTCACCCGTGATCAGCCAAGCCGGGCTGTGTTCAGTCTCCATCAAGTCCACTACGGTCAAAAGACGGGTGTTTCCCATGCAGGATAGCAAATCCATGTGACCCTCGAAAGCATAAACGTGGAGCATGCAGAAAGAAAAGGCCCTACTGCTGTAAGCCGGTCTGACCCGAACATCAAGAGGATTCCTAAATTTCTCAGCCAAGTCGATCAGAGAAATATTATCACCTTCCATCATGCGGGATACCTCTTGTGAGAAAGCCCTAGAAATTCTCGAAGCTTCCTCCTCGGGTCACAGATCGAGTACGGGACAGCGGGACGGAGTATCGTGTTCCATCCTCCTATAGCTGCAATCTCCTCAGGTAAAGGGCAGACTTCGCCCCGAGGAAAGGCAAAGACATGATATATGTCGTCCCAGTAAGCCAAGCATGCATCCAAGAAATAGCGATCAACCACCATCTGACGGAACGGGTACAGGTGAGTTATGCCCGTCTGGTTAAGGGCTACCCTATCTGCGTCCCTGAAGCGTCGGGACCACTCTTGCAGCGTCACAGTTAATCTATCAATTCCCATGACTACTTTCTTGAGAAGGATGAAGAGGTTTTCTTTTTAAGAAGAGAGTGAATTGTGATGGATTTGTGAGAAAATCAAGAGCATCAAAGGGGTATTTATAGAATCAATTCTATAGCCCCCTTCCATATCACAAGAGTTTCCTAATCACAATCGGAATCAACCCACAAGCCTAGTCTCGATACTAGCACAAAATATTCATCCCGAACTTTCCTAATTTCTTTAAGAGTCAAAATTTCAAACAAATTTCAAAATTTCAAAATTTTCAAAATTTTCAAAACTTTCAAAAATCATTTTCCCCAGCGCGAGTCATTTTATTACCTACGTATTGCATGCATTTTATGTGACTTATACATGTACAACTCAAACAGGGACGTGCAACCCACTATATCTCCCCAGCGGAAGCCAACGGCGGCATTTCCCCTTGAATATAAGCAAAGAGCTCTTGATGGTTTCTTGTTATGTCCATTTGACTCTTTTGCATATCCATCATAGATTTTTGGATATCGAATCCCCGAGGTGGAGATGATGAATTATGCGGAGTATCGGTGATGGCTAGAGGAATGCCATAGTCATGAGTAGGAGACCGGCTCCTAGGCTTGTTTTGTTGTTGATTGCTTTGATTTGCTTGTTGTTGACGGTTCCCTTGGAACCCATGAGAATTGCCTTGATTAAGGCCTTGATTGTTGCCATGGTTGTGGTTTTGATAGCCTTGGTTGAAGTTCCCTTGATGGAACCCTTGATTGTTGTTGAACGAACCTTGGTTACTTTGCTTGAAGTTGTTGAAAGGCCTTGAGTTGCCTTGGTAACCTTGGTTGTTGTCCCTTAAGGGAGGTGGAACATAAGGACGATGTTGTTGATGGTATTGAAAGGCTTGTTGTTGAGGGACTTGATTGGAAGCTTGGTATTGATTGGAGTAAGAGGCACCTTGCTTGAACGCTTGAAAAGCATTCACTTGTTCAATACTTCCTCTACAATTCATAGGGTCATGACCAACGATTCCACAAGTGTCACACATGCCATAATAGGGCAAAGGAGGTGCAAAACTCAAAGCGTTCACTTCATGAATTGAGGCTTGGTTTGAGGAACCGATGCTTTGAACTTGGGTGAGGTGACCTTGGAGCTTCTTGTCAATGGATTCCATGTGTGTCTTCAATTGAGCCCCAAGGTCAATGCTTAATTGAGTTATAGCATCAACCTCATGCCTACCTCCTCGATTTGCCTTTCTAGGCCTAGAGTATTGCGAATTATGCACCGCCATCTCTTCGATTCTCGCCCAAGTTTGGTCATCGTCGACCTCGGTGAACCTACCATTGGAGCCCATGTTAAGTATAGTTCTTGAGTCCTCATAAAGATCGTTCCAAAATTGTTGGACCAAGAACCATTGTGAAAGTCCATGGTGAGGGCATGATCTAACCAATGACTTAAACCGCTCCCAAGCTTCATATAAGCTCTCTTCATCCCGTTGTTGGAAACCGGTGATGGAGGCCCTAAGCAAGTTAGTCTTCTCCGGAGGGTAGAAAGTTTGGTAGAATCCCAATGCAAGTTTCTTCCAAGTATCGATGCCCATGGTTGCCCTATCTAGACTCTTTATCCATTGCTTCGCTTTTCCAATAAGAGAAAATGGAAATAAAACCCATCGGATTTGATCTTGTGTAACCTCGGGTTGAGAGATAGCGTCGCAATAATCGGAGAAGGTCTCCATATGTTGGTGCGGGTCTTCGGTGGGCAAACCGCTAAATTGATTCCTTTCCACAAGTTGTATGAAGTGGGTCTTGGCCGTAAAATTTCCGGCATAAGCGGCCGGTAGAGCATTGGGTCCCGGCAAGACATCTTCCGTGAATGTGGAGTGGGAGGAAAACTTCGGCATTATTGGATGTAAGGGAGAAGATGGTGTAGACGGAGTTGATGTAGATGTAGATGGGGAACTAGGACTAGAATCTCTGAAGGGATTGGTGAAATTCCCTTCGGCCGTCTCTCGATATGCTTCCTCAATGTCGCTTCCTTGAGCTTGCTCTTGATGGGTATTGCTTGCACTTGGTTGAGAGATCCTAACCCGGTTAATCGTCCGTTGGCGAAAGGCTCGAAAAAGCCTCTCCGGCTCTGGATTAAAGAGAAAGAATTCGCCTCCCCGCCTAGGCATACACTACACACTAGAACAAACGTAAGAACACCTAGTGCTTTGTGGGCACTAGGTAACGACAATAGACAAGCACAACTAGAAACAAAGAGAAAAGAAGGCTAAGAAATCAAGAAAAACTAGAGGATATTCACAAGAGATGATAGAAGGGCACAAAGAAGAGTAACTAAGTCTAGAAATGAGCAAACAAAGTCTAAACAATGCACCGTCCCCGGCAACGGCGCCAAATTGATGGTAGGATTTGTCGTGGATCCCACCGCCAAATAAGTAGCCAACTAACACCTAACGGTAGTTAGGGTAAGTCGGGTCGTGTCCACGGAGACGGTAAAGCAAAGCTTAGACTAAATCGGCCTAAAACGAGACTAAGTCACACAAACAAACACAAATAAGCGATAAATGGAAAACTATTATGGAGGAGAAGTAGGAACTAAACTAATGATGAACTATGATGAACTAGACTATCAAATACTAACTAAACACAAGCCAACTAGCAAACTAAGAGAAGTGCTAAACAATGCTAAAAATCCAACTAACTAACAATCTAAAAAAATGATGACTAGCTAACAAGATGAATCAAATATGGAAAAGAGGTGGGTTAGGTCGGGTTCATAAATTAGTAGGGTGACTTGGGTGGTCAAGGGTGTCCACATACTAGGCAAACAATGAGTAGAGGAAGACTAGCATGAGAAGCATGGCCACTACAACCCAAACAAGCATTTCAACAAACACATGGTGTGCCAAGAATGTGACTAACAATAAGGATTTACCCTTCACCCCTAATCAAACCCTAATCACCCATAATCTACCCTTAATCCCCCTACTAACCCACAAGTAATCTACTCACTCATAATCAAAGAAGAACTAACAACAATAACAAGAGAAAACCACATCACAACCCCAACATTCATCATCAAGAACAATAACAATCAATAACAACAAACACTAAGTAAAGATTCAAACTTGATTCAATAACAATAAACAAGAGAAAAGAAGGATTATACCAACACTAGGATGAAGAAAAGATGTTATCTTGCATAAAAGAGAAACCCAAATAATCCCAAGGTTGTCAATCTTGGAGAAATCTTCAAGTATCTTCTTAATACAAGACTAATTAACTAAGATTAACTAATAATTCAAGAGAGATTCAAACTAATATGAGGAACTAAATCTAGGGTTTATGTGATGTAGAGAGGCTTAAGAGAGGCTAAACTAAGGTAGGTTCCATAAACAATACAAGAGGTAAGTATTTATAGGGTTACAAATGGAAGGGAGAAGAAAGAAAGAAATGCGGACTACAACCCTTTGGTCCCGACCGGGACGGACCATCCCGACCGGGACGGACCCACCATCCCGACCGGGACGGCCCTGCAGTAGCCTCCTCCAAAGTGCACTTCATCCCCGACGGGATGAGGTGCATACCCGTCGGGGATGGGTCTTGTAGGCCTCCATTATGATCCTTTTGGTCTCTCCTTGCTTCACATGGACTTCTCATCGATTCTCGGGACTCGGGATCGGGTCTCGGGACTCGGGATTGGGTCCCAAGGTCTCGGGGTCGATTCCGAAGCATCGAGTCATCGTTCCTTTACTCCGTTGGCTCCAAAACATGTATGTATAGAGCCGGAATCGCTCCAACTCTTCCAAATCGGTCTGGAGAACCTGAAACGAACTAAAGAAAGCATAAGAAGCCCCTAAACCGCTCCTAAGGAGCGATTCCACAAGGAAAATGGGACCAAAATACTACGAAATAGGCACTACAAACTACACTAATCAACGGGCCTACATAAAGGCGTACCCAGGAGTTATGCGACAAGTCCAATTCCCCACGGAGTTATCGCCATTAGCTCAGGTATGACTTCTAGCTTGTGGCTGGCGAGCCCTTCACGCTAGTCTAATGGACTATAAACGACCCGACTGGAAGTCCGCCAGGTTTCAATCCTCGATTGGCCTGGTGGCTACTCTGACTTTCGCCTTGTCCAAGCCTCAGTCAGAGTGGGGGCTCTGTAGACACCCGCATTTTGACTGCCAGGTGTCTATGGTAGTTTCCCAAAAAACACCCGATGATGATCGGACGCTAACGTGTTTCTACGCGCTCGGATATGGGCTCAAAACCATTAGTTGTTGGCTAATGCACTTACGGAGTACAAATCTCACAAAACTGATCTCAAAATCAGGCCCAGCGGACCGTTCTGAGTCAAACAGGACTAATTTCCAAAACCGACACCGGAAATAAAACCGACTTTTTTATGATTGAGTCAAACCCGGTCAAAGTCGTTTCCGAGACATACAAAATAGCCCCTCACAACATCAAAAGTCTAAGTCAAACACAAACTCATCAAAAATCTAATCCACGGTCCAAAAACACGGACCTATGCGATCCAGTTGGGCCACTCGATCGAGTTCCCCAGCCACTTGATCGAGTGGGCCCATATTCAAGCCCGACTCCAGGCATAACGGGCCACTCGACCGAGTCAGCTGGTTACTCGGTCGAGTAACCCCAATCGGGTGCCCTTGCCTTTGCCTATATAAGCAATCCCATATACAACCCTAAGGACAACTTTTTCAACCTTTTGCAACCCTAAACTTTACACACTTTATAACCCTAATCAAACCCTACTCTACACTAAGCAAACCCTAGCCTTAGCCTAGGAATCGAAACCCTAAACCTAGCTTTAGGAACCAAACACCCCACCACAACTCAACCTCCATAAACCTCGAAACTCCCGTGTTAAAGCCGCGACTACGAGTTCTATCCGAGACAAGAACATGTAGGTTGAGGGTGCAAAACCCTATTCTTCCCTTCTTCTCTTCCTCTCGTTATCTTTCTCCTTTTCCTCGTTTTTTTTTTCCGTTTTTTTATTTCTTTATCGCACCGTATTATTGATAATACCGTTAGTATTATAAAACATTAAAATACTCGTTGATTTGTGTCAAGTGTACTGCACACAGCGTTGCCGTTCGCTTATCCTGACACCCTAGCATTTGATTATTGAAACGGGTCAATTGCAACCATAATTCGTTTATTTTCGTCTTCGTCGCGCATTGCATTGATTTCCTAAAAACCTTCTTCAAAACACATATTTTTAAGGGTCGAAACTCGTTGACGCGGATCCGGCATCACAATCCCTAGGGATTTATTTCGATGTCGGAAAAGCCGAGCGAATCGAGTCTTTCAATTCTAGCATAGCGTCAAACTCTTAGATTCGATGCTAGTTTCATAATTAGATGTCGAATCTAACGGTCTAGTCACATGAATTAATTAACGCGATTTCTATTGATGCTAAAATAATTGTCATACAATTCGCTAGAATTCTGACATTATTAAACGCGGAGGAAATCTACCATATCGCGGTAGTTAATTTAAGGCGACTTAAATTAATTTTCTTTTAGTCTCACTCTAGTATTCCATATCAATTCCATAATCGAATATGGGATACAACGAGTATTCAAGTTCAGCATTGAGTATAAATTACACAATATTTATGCCCAATTCATCAAATCAACAAAAATCAAAAGCAATTTCGAAATCGACAATAAAATTGCAAACGAACCTGGTTCGTACAGGTGCCACTCGACCGAGTGCTTAGGCCACTCGATCGAGTGACATCACAAAGACCAAAACAGAATGTCTTTACGACCTCCACTCGGTCGAGTCTCACAGTGACTCGGTCGAGTTGGTCAATAACTCGGTCGAGTAGGGTCCATAATACAAGACAAAATGTCTCTACGACCTCCACTCGGTCGAGTTGGTCAATAACTCGGTCGAGTAGGGTCATAAAATCCGGACAGAAACTTTTTTCAGAGGCCCACTCGGTCGAGTCACACCATGACTCGGTCGAGTGGCCCTTTATCACGTTAAACCGTGAGTCCTATAATAGCATTCGAGTCTCGTTAATCGTTTTTCGTGACTTAGGTCAGCACGTGCCTAATCTATCACGTGAAACCTCTTTTCAAAACCTTGCACTATCTTATTTGCATCATTCTACATATTTCAATATTTCATAAACCGTTATATCGTTACTAACGCGTTTATTGTTTCTTTTGTCAATTTTGGTTGTTTATTTTATCGCACTAAAATGAACCCACATGAACTTTGACGTTAGAATTAATTGAATTAAATTGACGTAGAATCCCTTTCAATTCCATTCACACGCTTAGGGAAAATAATCTTTGCATATCTTTTTCCGTTTAACTAACGCGCGTATTCGAAAGTCAATCGAGATCCTAGTAGAGGCCGCTAGTGCTGGCGGGGTTGGGTGTCCTTCGTGGGCTTCCCAACACGTACCCTCACCCCATACTCAGAACCTCAGTTTCCGGATGCCCGAAACCGTTGGCGCACGAAAGTCATTCAATACACGATATCCGATAATGTCGTTATCGGTATCAAATGCTAAGGGACGAACCCAATAAACTCTGACATCGGAAATGGGCCGTATTTTGTACACGGCCCACTACGACATAGAGTGGGTTCGAACGGGCCCGAACTCCCACAAAGTTCGGTGACGACTCCACTTCGATTTAAATTTCCATTCAATCCGTTTTCATATGGAGATTCATTCGCCTCCCCAAACCCGCGCGTGGCCGCGTCGGGGTGGACCTATGTCATGTCCACAGAGAGGAATTGAGTAGACCAGTGTTTAGTTGCCTGCTGAATTTTCAAAAGCAACCCATCAAACATCCTAACACTTATCCTGGCATTTGTTAACTGAATGCCAAGATACCGGAATGGGAAAAATCCCTCAACAAAGCATGTACCTGCTAAGATAGCATTCTTCACCTCCTGACATTCATCACCAAAGTATATATTTGTTTTATCAGTATTGGCTTGAAGACCTGATATATTAGCAAAATTACCCAAAGCCTGCTTTATTTCCATGACTGAAAGGACATCCCCTCTCACAAAGAGCATTAGGTCATCAGCAATGACTAAATGTGTTATATTCAACCTACAACACTTAGGATGGTAAGACACCTGATCCTGAGTGCACAGTAGTCTGAGAGATCTTGATAGAATTTCCATACTCATGATATATGGGGAAAGGGGGTCCCCATGCCTGATTCTACTCCTCCCCTAAAAAAAACCATGTATACTACCATTCAACTTAAAGGAATACCAAGGATACAGCCTATCAACCATTTGACAAACTGGTTAGGAATTCCAAAAGCAATAAGCATCTGCTCTATAAATTCCCAATGCAATGAATCAAACGCTTTCCTAATATCCACTTTCACAATGCATCTTCGAGTCAAAAATTTCCTCGAGTATCGCTTAACCAATGCTTGAAACAAGAGAGTATTATCAAAAATATTCCTTCCCTTCACAAAAGCCGCTTGCTCCTCTCCTATTAAAGATGAAAGGATAGTTTTAAGACGTTTAGCAAGTACCTTAGAAACAGCCTTATAGAAGACTGTGCAGCAAGAAATGGGCCTGAAATCCATAACTGAACAAGCTTCATTCTTCTTTGGAATGAGTGTGATCAAAGTTGAATTAGCCTGCTTAGACATGGTCCCTGACTTAAAGAACTGAAATGCTGCTTTTTAGAAATCTGCTCCAACTATATGCCTTGTTGCTTTGAAAACCCCAGCAGAAAACCCATCAATGCCTGGGCTACTATTGTTGTCCATACCAAATACAGCATTTTTTATCTCTTGATGTGATACTGGCTGAGAAAGTAGCATAATATTGGAAGCAGAAAGGGAACCCGAACCTGGAATGTCAACCTGAACAGGCATATTTCTACCCAAAAGCTTCATGTAATACTCCTGAAAAGCACCAAATACAGCCTCAGTGCCCACTTGAACTTCACCAGCAGCATTCTTAATAGCCCCAATCATGTGTTGTTTTCTTCTCTCGGCAATTTTGGAGAAAAAATACTTAGAGGAGCAGTCTGAGAGTTGAAGATGTTTGACTTTGGCCCTCTGTTGCAACATACTAAGTTTTGCTGATTTCATAGATGTATATTGTCCTAGCAGTATTTGCTCTTCTTGAATTAGTGAGGAAGAATACGGATCTGCAACTAATTGTCGTTGACAGGCTACCAAGGCCTCTTTAGTTGATGCAACTTGTCCAGAAATATTCACAAAAGACATCTTGTGAAAATCACCTAAAGCACGCTTAACAACTTTGAGTTAATGAAACAAGCAGAACATTGGGGACCCCTTAACCTTAGAAGACCAGGCCCTTTCCACAAGAGGAAGGAAGTCAGAGTGATCCACCCAACTATTAAGGAAGCTAAACCTCCTTTTTGTTGGTTGATCCATTGAAATGTACACCATTAATGGGGAATGGTCAGATATACCAGGTTCACCAATAACTGCAGCAGATGAAGGAAAAGTAGAACACCAATCTGTATTCACTAGGGCTCTATCAAGCCTAGACCAAACTTTAGTGTCTGATTCTTGCTTATTATTCCAAGTACTCAAGCCCCCACTCCAGTTTAGGTCATCCAAACCACACTAAAGAAGACAAGAATTGAAATCCCACATGTCTTGAAGGGATGGAGGATTACCAACCTTCTCATCGGGCTCTCTAACAACATTGAAATCTCCAATAACCAGCCAAGGACCAGTTACCTGCAGATTTACCAATGCATCCCAAAGTGTTTCTCTAGTTTTCCCATCATTACTACCATACACCACACTAAGGTGGACCACTTTATTAGTAACAAAATGGTGCAAAACAGCAGAGATAAGCTGATCTGTAATCTTGGTAACTGTATATTTCATAGTATTAGGATTGATAAAGACCCAAATTCTCCCATTATAGTGACAAGAGTAGTTTGTTATCACATCCCAAGACTTGAAGTTCCCATTAATGATTTTATTAGCCTTAGCACTTTTAACTCTAGTTTGCAAAACTGCTAGAATGTTTAGCTTATTCAAACTAAGATACTACTTTATTTCACTATGCTTTATTGGTAAATTGAAACCCCTAACATTCCAAGTAGCAATTTTCATGTTGGGTTAGGGGGATTTAGAATCTGGCCCATGTCTTTATCAGAAATACCAATACCTGTATCTTCAGAACAATCCAAATCAATGTCATCACCTTCAGTAAAACAACCAAACTTATTCAGGAGAGGCATTTCTTCATCAATAACAGACTTTGGAGTCTTCTGAGTAGAAGAAGCCCTTCTAGAAACAGGCAGAAAGCCATCCTGGGAAGGAGGAGGACACTTAAGAATCTCCATTTCTGATTCCTGCTGAACTATCAGAGTTGCAGCAGCATCTATTTTATCCACCACAACAGCTTCTTCCTTCTTCCTAGCATCTTGCACCTTCTTTTTCTCCCATTTACAAGCATTAATCGTCTACCCTAGTTTACCACATCCCTTACAATAATACGACACCCATTCATATTGTACCTTCTGAATGGAATATTCACAATAAGGTGTGTTAATAACCACACGATCTAAGAGTTCCTTAGATACATCTACTTCAATCAAGATCCTAGCAAAGGATAGTTTTGCCTTTGTTGTAGTAGCTAAATCAGCCCCAATAGGCTTCCCTATCTTACTAGCAATCTTGCCCAATACCACTTCGGACCACAAGTATGGGTCTAAGTCGGGAAGCAGCACCCAAACAAGAACACAAGTAAGACGATCCATCTAAGTAGAGAAAGCAGGGGACCATTCTTTCAAAACTAAGGTGTATATACCCATACTCCAAGGACCTTCTGATAAGTGTGTTTTGTAGTGCCTATTTGTTGTGTTTGGTCCCAGTTTCTCTTTTGAAAACGCTCTTTGGAACGGTTTTTGGGCTACTTACGCTTCTTCTAGTTCGTTTTAGGTTCTCAAGACCCTTCATGGAGAATTGGAACGATTCCGACTCGTTTCCTACACATTCGGAGCCAACAAAAAGAAGGGACGATCACTCGGTGCCTTAGATTCGATACCGAGACCTCGAGACCCATCCCCGAGCTCCTTAGACTCAATCCCAAGCGCCGAGAATCGATGAGAAGCCTATGAAGAGCAAATAGGGACCTTTATTATCAAAATGGAGACCTATAAGACCCATCCCGGGGGGGATGAGTGCCCATCCCGGTCGGGATGAAGAGCAAACAAAGCAGCTCTTCTGATGAGCCATCCCGGTCGGGACCATGGAGCCATCCCGGTCAGGACCATATCATCCCGGTCGGGATCATCACCCTTCCCGACTGGGAAGAGCAATAACACCGCCTAGTGTTATGCATAACACCGCCCGGTGTTATGCATGACCCCGATCGGGACCAGATCCTTCCCGGTTGGGACCACTCCATCCCAGTCGGGACCACCACCTTCTCGGCCGGGAGGGAGCAGCTGCAGCTCGTGACTCTTCTTTTCTTCTCCTTCACTCTTGTAACCCTATAAATACCCCCCCCCCCTCTTGTAATCTTATGCTTATGTTAGACATTACCCACTAAACCCTAGACTACTTTAGGTTAGATTAGCTTAGATTTGTCTTTAATTACTCCTTAATCCTAGTTTAATCCTTGTTGAATCTTTGTATTATTGAAGACCTATTGGGGGATTTCTCTATTGACAACATTGAATTCCATTTCTTTGGGTTGGATTTAATCAAAGTTCTCATCTTTTCCTTTCTTCTAGTGTTGGTATAATTCCTCTTCTCTCTAATCTCTTCTATTTAGTTTTCATTTATGTTTATGTTTTGTAATCTGCAATAATCCATTATGAATGTTCATGTTTATGTATGTTTCATTATGGGTGTTGGGTTTATTATCTTGAACATGAGTGAGTAGTCATCTTGCTAGGATTAGTGGGGGAATTGGGTGTCTTAATGGGTGATTAAGGGTTTGTGTAGATTGTTGGTGGAAGTTTTGGTTGCTTCTTGGTTAGATGCATAGAACATGTTTGATGAAATGCTTGAATGACTTGTAGTTGCAAATGCTTGTTTTTCTTGCCTTCCTCTTGTGGTCTTATATGTTGCTAGGATGGGTTCTTGCGCGAGAGCGAGGAATTTCTAGGTCGGTTTAAGTAGCGAGAGCCCGGACTATACCTAGATAAGTCGACTACCCCTTCACCTTATCTCTTCCTTGATCATTCCATCACCCTTGAACCCGACCTAATCCTAGTTCTTTTCCTATTTGTTTTCCTCTTCTTTTTAGTTATTACTCCTTTAGTTAGTTGTATCCTTTAGCCTTAGTTGTTATACCTAGTTGGTTCCTAGTCATAGTTTATTCCCTTCTTATCGTTCTAGTTTAGTTTAGCCTCGAGACCTAGTCAAGTCCTTAGGTGGAACTTGGTCTAAACCCTCTTTACCGTCCCCGTGGACTCGACCCGACTTGCCCTTTCTACCCAGTTAGGATTAGTTGGTTATTACTTGTTGGTAGGGACCCACGGCAATTTCCTCCCATCAATTTGGCGCCGTTGCCGGGGATGGTGCTAGTTTAGACTTTGTTTGCCCTTTTACTTGACTTTGTCTTCGTTTTTTTTTGGTAGTTTTTTGTTTTCTTTTGCTTCTTGTGTGTGTGAAGTTTATTTCTTTCTTGTCTAGTGCCCAAAAAGCACTAGACTTCTCACGTTTGCTCCTAGTCTACAGTTTTTGCCTAGAGGTAGTGACCATCCTTTTCCTTACGACTCAGAGCCACATAAACGAACGGTTGCTAGATTGAGAGGTTTCCAACCGGGTACAAGCCTAGTTTTCGAGCAAAATGTGAGGATTGATCTAAACCTCCCACCCATAGAAGCTACCATGAGTTACTTCTCTCCCTCCATGAATCAAGAACATGACATGACGTCTCCCTACTACTACCAAGCTTCATGGGGTAATCAAGACACCCGTGGGTATGAGCTTCAAGGACATGGAAACGGCTTCCATCAAGTGAGTGCTTATCAACCTTGTGATCGTGGTGGTTATTACTCAAATTACCATCATAAACCCACCACACCTCATCCTATTTCTCCTTATGGAAGCCAATTTCCCCAAAACCCACCATATTACCAATCACCTCAACTTCACTGTCAACAATATGATGCCCCACCCCTTGGGCATCATCAAGATTTTCAAGGAGCTTTACAAGACCCCAATGACCAAATGCCCAACTTGGAGTTATTTCAATCGATTCTTCAATTGCAAAAGAGCCAGCAAGAAATGGCCATCCAAATGCAAAAGGTACAAGATGAATTCATGGCCCAATATCAAAGGGAAAATGAGGCGATGGACGCTCGATTAAATGCGTTATCGGTTAAAACTGTAATGTTTTTAACTCGAACGTCACAAACCAACGAAGGGTGCTCACTTGAGCAAGGGGAGCAACCCAATCATGAAGCCACCGATGAAGTCCCCTTGAGAAGCAAAACTTGCTATGAAGAACCTCAATTGTCTACCCAAGAGGAGACGAATGAGGAAATGACCCTTGATGAAGGCATTGTTGGTGAAAAATTGGAGGAGGTTAGTGAGTTGAATGAGGTGGTAGAAGTTGTGAAGTCATTGGGTGAAAATGATGAGACCAAGTTACCCTTGTGTGAAAATGTGGAAGAACATCATGAGCCTCTTGCAAATGAGCGAAGCAATGGTTTGGAAGAGACTGAAACCGCCGGTAGAAGTTTCAATTCTCTCCTCCAAGATGATGTGAGGCCAAGTGATGTTTTGGGACTTGAAGAAGGGGAACCACATCTTGAGGAAGATATGAGGATGTGCAACAAGGAAGCGGGGCCAAAACCGCTATTTATGCCTCATGTTAAGTATATGAAGCTTGCTTGTGTTTGGAGGCGGTGCTTAGGGAGGAATAGGTCGATAAAGCTCTTTGGATGGAAAGACCCCGGAGACCACGTGAAAGATGACATTGGGTCTTTAGGTGACTACTTCTTGCTTCCAACTTGGAGGCTTTGGAGGATAGCTTGGCTCGGGCACTCAATGAGCCCTCTTTATGATGTGGCTCGAGCATTTGACTTGCTCCTCTGAGCCCTTGATGGCTATGGCTAGGAATGAAGAGTCCACCATCCTAGGTTTGACGGCGTTCCTCAAGAACCGTCATGTTGTATATTCCCCTTTCCCTCTTCCTTTTAGTTTTGTGTTTGTATTTGTGTGTTTGTTAGTTTGATTCTAGTATTTGTGTGTTTTGTGGAATTCTTGTAATTTGGTATTTTGATGAGCGATGTGAGGGAGGGATTTTGATGATGTTTATTGAGCTTACTTGATAGGTTGATAGTGAAGATGAAGTTTCGAGAGGAGTTGTTGATGATAGAAGCTTGGAGCTTGGTGGAGGAAGTCGGTTTTTGTGATTTTGACAAGCTTTTGGGGACGGGATTCTAGATCCCGAGGCTTTAGTTGACTTGTGGGTGGAACTATCAAGAGGATTGAAGGACTAGAAGAGTCATCCCGACCGGGAAGAGTATCATCCCGACTGGGATGATGTGTGCACGAAATCTGGAGCTACTGCCTGTCCATCCCGACCGGGATCATGGTCATCCCGATCGGGAAGGAACCATCCTGACCGAGATGAGGTCTGTCACGACCGGGATGGTGCGCAGCAACCTCGTTAGCCATTGTTATCCCATTTAAGCCCCACCCAACCGCTTTACACCCCCTCCCAACCTCCCTACTCACCCTTGCCTCTTTCATCTTACCCTTACACTTCATATTTACACCTTTACCATCACTATACACCGAGTTTAACCTCAAATCCCACCCTCATTACACCAATGCAAGCCCGGTACTTGAGACTACATTGAGGAAGAGGAGGAAAATCGATGAGGGCAAGCAATGTGCCATTAATGATCATTGAGACGATGGAGTTAGTGAGTTGCTAACCGTTGGTAAGGCGACTCTCATTTCTTTTCCGTCTTTTATTTGCTTAGTTTTCCCTTATTCCCCCTTCCTTTTACCTTTTGGTATCGTGGTGGCCCTCGGGGCCTGTGTGGTAGTTGCTCCCAATTCTCGATGACGTGACTACATCGAGAGTCATTTCAAAAATCCAAATTTATTAGTAATTTCACTTTTTCTTTATTTTCTTTTTCTTTTGGTAGAATTTAGTCGGATTTAGGCGGAATCCGGGCTAGGTGACTTGATTACACCTAGCCCTCCCCTCCCATTTCCTTTTATTTTCGTCTTTTATTTCTTCCCCCATCCATATCTTTTCTTGTCTCGGCCCTTGGTGACTTGATTACACCCCGGCCGGACACATTCTACCATTTCTTCACTTTCATTTTTGTTTTTTACTTTTATTTTCCTTTTTTCTTTTCTTTTTTTGTGTCTTCCACACACTACCGATCGAGCATGAGGACATTGCTCGGTTTAAGTGTATGGGAGCGATATATTAGTCTAGCCTAGCTTTACTTTTGTAGTTTATTCGAAAAAATCTTTAAAATCCTTACAAATTTGAAAAATTTCATAAAAACCAAAAAGATTTTCTTTCGTATCTTTTTCTTTTGTGTCCTTGTGTCGTATATATGTTGTGTTGTGTGTTTTGCTCCCCTGAACTCCTTGTAGGTTGCGTGATCTTCGATAAGTTTCGGAAGGCTCTCGACATCCGGTATTATCCTTCTATCTCTTTCTTCTCTTTGTCTCTTGTGGTGTTTGGAGGAGTTTTGGTGATGATGTGTGCTCGGGTGGAGCTATTTGAGTCTGTGGTTGATGTGGTGGCTTGTTCGAATATTTCGGGGTGGTGATTGTTAATTTTGTGTGTTTGGTTGTTTGTTTGTTTTGTTTTGTTTTGTTTTGTTGTGTTCGTCTCTTTTCCTTTCGTTTTTTTTGTGTCTTTGTTTTGTCTTGTTTAGTTGTGTCTAGTGTGTAATAAAAGGTTTTCGAAAACACGGTTTTGAGGTTAGTGCGCAAGTGTTTACTTTCCCTTTTCAGTGATGTGAATCGAGTCTTGGACTTTAGTCTAGTAGAATGACTTTAAATCAACAATTTCGTTGGTTTCTTACCTTGAGTCCACCTAGTCTACTAGGGATTTACTTCGGGATTTGTATTTTGACCATTTTGACCACCCACGGAGTGAAAAGGCCTTGGTTCTCGATTCCCGTCTCTTAGGTGACCGTGTTCGAAATTGTTTGATTAGTCCAAGTTTTCCCCCTTTTTGTGGGTTTGAAGGGAAAGCGCGCTCCCGACTCACCCATTTCCCTAACTCTTACACATTTTCCACAAATAAGTTGCAAATTGTCTAATCTCTTACTTGGTTGTGATTGAATGCCAACAAAGTAATATTTGGCCAAAAGGGAAAACCAAGAAAAAGAAATAAAAAAGAAAGAAAGAAAAAAGAAAGAAAGAAAAAAGAAACAAAAAGAAAGAAGGAAAAGAAAAGGCACAACAAAAAGAAGAAAAAATACAAAATACAAAAGAAGAAAAAGAAGTGGCATAGCAACTCAAAAGCCAAATGCAAAAGAAAAGAATGCCAAAGAAAATCCCCTCAAAATAAGAACTCTCACCCTCAAAAATAAGCCTTTTTCCGACTATTACCGTGAAGAGCCTACCAAAGGACCGAGTCCCTAGGAAGGATGATAGCGGTAATTAGTCGGTCTTCCCTCATTTTGCAACCATATCCACCCTTTTTACTTGGACTAGGTAGGCGATTTTTGGGCACGGGACGACCCTCTTGGCTTATCGCTAAAGGGGGCGGGGTTTCACTCACCTACAGTGTCGACTAACTCCGTGGTTCATCCTTTTTCCATCCCGCCTATCGTCCCGTAGTACGTTCTTAGAAGGTTAGGAGGTACCTAGGTAAGTTACCAATGTTTTTATTGCTTTGTTGTCATACTATTAGGATTTTGTCCATTTCGGTTTGTATTATTAGTTTGGGAACGTTGTCACTTGCCTTGAGTCCTTAACCGGTGCTTCTTTCACCGCTTTGTTGAGGGAAGCGGTATTTGTTTTGTCTTGGATGCAACCGTTTGGTGTTTGTTTGTTAGTGTGTTTGTTTGTTTGTGTGTTTTCGTGTCCGGTTGCATCCACAGTTTTATCGCAAGACCTCACTTGCCTTGCGGAGTGCACTTTTCCTCTAAGTGTACTCGCGTGAGTTGAAAGGGCGTAGGGTACGCTAATACCCGCTCGGATTAGTAGTCTAGTTTATTTTTGTTTTTTGTTAGTTTGTGCTTACTCGAGGGCGAGTAAGGGTTAAGTGTGGGGGAGTTGATAAGTGTGTTTTGTAGTGCCTATTTGTTGTGTTTGGTCCCAGTTTCTCTTGTGAAATCGCTCTTTGGAGCGGTTTTTGGCCTACTTATTCTTCTTCTAGTTCGTTTTAGGTTCTCAAGACCCTTCATGGAGAATTGGAACGATTCCGACTCGTTTCCTACACATTTGGAGCCAACGAAAAGAAGGGATGATCACTCGGTGCCATAGATTCGATCCCGAGACCTTGAGACCCATTCCCGAGCTCCTTAGACTCGATCCCAAGCGCCGAGAATCGATGAGAAGCCTATGAAGAGCAAATGGGGACCTTTATGATCAAAATGGAGGCCTACAAGACCCTTCCCGGGCGGGATGAGTGCCCATCCCGGTCGGGATGAAGAGCAAACAAAGCAGCTCTTCTGATGAGCCATCCCGGTCGGGACCATGGAGCCATCCCGGTCGGGACTATATCATCCCGGTCGGGATCATCACCATTCCCGACCGGGAAGAGCAATAACACCGCCTGGTGTTATGCATAATACGGATATTAGTTATTCTTGTAGAACACCTTACCTGGTATATATTCTGCTTAAGATGCGTCGGTTCGGTATTAATAAAGATGCGTCGAACCTAATACGGTGAACACCTGGACTAATACGAAACCCGACCATCACTTTGTTCAGTTTTAAGTTATTTTACATTTTGAATTCCGTGTTAGGTGATTTAGCATGCGATTATAAGGTCATAAAAGCAATAAATCATACGAATAACTGTAAATGCGAATGTAAGTAAATCACATTGTGAGGAGTTGCACCCTCGGAGTATACACTAAACGGGACTCGATGCATAGATAGTCTTGAGAACGGATCTCGGAATTACTCGGGCCTATTTTAGTGTATTTTAGTATTTGTGGTTGAAGTTCGGACGTTACGTATTTTAGTTAGATGCTTGTGGGCCTAGCACCCACATCTAGAGTTGTCGTAGTGCATAATAATAGAAGGTACAAATATGGAAAGTTTTGTTTAGATGGCAACCTAGTGACGACTCGATCAACAGACGGATCCTCCTAGCTTGACCAGTGACTCCGGCAGAACTCCGTTACCGTTTGACCTTCCCGCGGCTACTCCGACAAAGCTTCGTTTGCTAAGGACTAGTTCTGCGGCTAATCCGGCAGAACTTCATTACTAGTTTTGAGCTAGTCGAACACAGGCACATCGGTATCGAGTGGGATGCTCGAGGTGAGGAGTAGCGTCGATATCACTTTTTTATCGGAACTACGATCGGGTGGATCACTTGCCTCGGGTGTCGGAGTGTGAGCCCTTAGCGAGAGTTTAGAGGGGGAAGAGAAGAATGGATTTGTGTGTCGAATGAATGAGACGGGGGGGTATATATAGGCGTTTTCGGCCCTTGTTCCCCATATGGACGCGTAAGCTGGGGCGCACCAAGACTCAGGCGCCTGGGCTAAGGCGTGGTGCGACCCAGGCGCGTTGGGTGGGGCGGTTGGGATTTAGAGGATACGGTTTTGATACTTTCCAAAACCGCGAAGCGGGTGTATGATATGTTTCTTGGACGTTAAGGCTTCCCACGGTTTGACCTAGCGCCGTGGGTTTAGTGGGCCTCGGGTGTTCATCCCGAGGCTCGCCTGACACGGAGTTGACTCTGTTCTAGTTTCAGGGCTGACTCGAGGTCCCGGTGACGGAATTAACTCTAATTAGTGTCTATGTGACCGTAGCAACACGACTAAGGCTGCCATCATGTTGGTTTTAAAATTTTCCGAGTAATTATTTGATCCGTTCTATAGGAAAACTACCTATAACATCGCGAACCAGGTAATTGCTGGGCACTTCTGCATGCACCAGGTCCAAATTTGGGTGTCTACAGAAGCCCCCACTTTGACTGAGTCTTGGACAAGGCGAAAGTCAAAGTATAGCCACCCAGGTCAATCGAGGATTACGACCTGGTGGTTGTCCTGTCGGGTCGTTTTATGTCCGTTGGACTACGTGGTGAGGCTCACCAGCCAAGGCTGAGAAGTCATACCTGACGTCTTCGCTTGTGGTTGATCGCTTGGGGCTCGGGCCATTGCTTGACATCTTGTTCTTGATTCCTTGTACGCGCACGCTTTGTCTTCATCGGTTTATTTAGAGGTTTTGTTTAATTTTAAGTGTTTCTGCGTGCTAGCAACGCATTAAGTTGGCTTATATTTGTTCAAGTGTATTTTGGGCTGCTTGTGAACCCTTGATGAAACAAAACGTTCGAGGGCGTTAGCCTCCACTCGAGTGGTCGTCTTTGGGATGCTTATGACCCTTATGACTAAACAAAGAGATATAAAACTATCCGAGGGCGTTGGTCTCCACTCGAATAGCTGTCTTTCGAGATGCTTTTGACCCCTAGGACCAAATAAAAGTGATATAAAACCATTCGAGGGCGTTAGCCTCCACTCGAATAGCTGTATTTCGGGATGCTTCTGACCCCTAGGACAAAAGAAAGGAACCATTCGAGGGCGTTAGTCTCCACTCGAGCGGCCGTCTTCGGGATGCTTATGACCCTAGGACTAAAATTGCTGTGCCTCTGGGATAACTCTGACCCTCGGGCAAAAATGTTGTTGTCGTGCCTTCGGGATAACTCTGACCCTCGGGCAAAATGTTGTTGCTGTGCCTTCGGGATAACTCTGACCCTCGGGCAAAATGCTGTGCCTCTGGGATAACTCTGACCTCGGGCAAAATGTTGTGCCTCTGGGATAACTTTGACTCTCGGGCAAAAATGCTGTGCCTCCGGGATAACTCTGACCCTCGGGCAAAAAATGCTGTTTGTTTATTCGTTTTAGTTAAATGCCTGTTTTGTGAGTTTGTCTCCGCTAATTTTGTTTTACAGCTTGTCTTACTTTATTTGGGTTTGTTATTGCTCTTGTTCCGGTTTGTTTATGCATTTGGGATTTGTTTAGAGTCTATTAGATTAGTTTGGTTTAGATTTGCTTTGTTACGTGTCCGGGTGTAGCGTTTAGGTTAAGTGTGTTTCTTATGCTTGTTTTATTGTCGAGAGTGTATTATCGATGTTGATTAGTAGTTGTCCCATTATTGTTGTTTTGCTTTGTCTTAGTAGGTACATGTTTTATATTTATCGACCTTGAGTTCGTTTGCTTTGCTTCATTTTAATCTGTGCCGGACTACTTAGGCGTGCGTCTGTCTGCGGCTCAATCTTCGGCTGCCTAGCCCCCAGCAAGCCAGGACTCAAGCGCGTCAGCTGGTGCGGTCGGGTTTTTGTGATCCGGGTCTGTTTAAGTAATGCGAAAGTTGAGGCGCTCGTTCGTTCATCCACACAACTTGAACGCGGCATACTCCTCGCCCCAAACATCGACTTCTCGACTTTTTCCGCCAAGTTTCATTTCGGTTTCCGCTATTAACGATAATGTCGACTCCGAGTTAGTATTCTTTGCTCGCTTAATGTCGGTTTCGTTTGATTTGATTGATTATGAGTTGGGTTTGTTGAAAAACCCTAGAAAATCGATTTGGGGGTTTTTTATTTACTAAGTTTCGACGCTTGTGCTTGGTTCCATTGTGAATTAGGGTCGATTAGAGGTTGTTAGGTTAGTTATGATCTTGATAAGGATGCTCGAGGTGCGAGATTGGCCTTTTATGGGAATGTGTTTGGAATGCTAGGATTTAAGGATCGTTTCTTAATTATTCCCGTATTTGTTTTGCATAATTTTGTTCAAATAGTGTTTATGAGGATGTGGGTAGCTTCCTTGTCGGTTCTTATAGGCTAGGATGACTTTTAGGACCTTCCGTTAGGTTTTGTGTGCCTTAAGAGGGACCAAAAGTTGTCGTAACGATGCCGGATTTTCCCGAAAGCACTTCCATTGTGACCGGGATTGAAAATGTGTGCTAGAAGCTTTCTTGGAATTTTGATATTCTTATTCGAAATTTTGAGCTTATTTTGACCTGTTTAAGCTATTTAGCCTGACTAGGGTTATTTTCTCTTTTTTTTTTTTGTTTACAGCTAGAGATGATACCGAGCGCCCCGAGGGAACTTTCTTGGTTGGTGCTAGCGCCAGGGCTAGTGTTAGTGTGGAGGCCTCCGGGGCGAGTTCGCAGACTCCCCGAGGGATTCGCAGGAGACAAAGGAGCATCTCGTCCCAGCGTCGCGTTCCCGAGACTATTAACGAGGCTGAATTTGACAGAGTGAAGAAGCGTAAGCTTCCAGAGACGGTTGCTAGGAGGGTTCACGTTCCGGTTCCTGTACCGGAGGATGAGGAGACTGTCTATGAGGATCCTGAATGGGCTCGGGATTGGGATGGTCATTAGCTGACGTTTCATCTTGACCTTTACATTTCTAACCGCATTGTGCGGGGCTGGTGAGTGTTCTATTCATGCTTATTGGTCTGTGCCTCAGATTTATTATTGCTATTATTATTATTTTTTGGCTCGGGTTAGGTTAGGTTTGTGTTGTTTATCCTTGCATTGTTTTGGTTCGCAGTCCCCAGGTCCGATGAGGACTTTCTCAGGCTTTACAACGTGTCTCGATATCTATTTTTAGAAGTTGACCCCCACGGTAAAGGGGATTATCGAGAGGACTGCTCCGGGTCCCGTGGTTGGACAGTGGGCTAGGTTGGTGGGTTGCAAGACCAAGTGCAACCTTATGGTGATTAGGGCGATGATAGATCACTTTCATGATACTACCTCGACCTTCCACATGGCTTTTGGGGAGGTCGGGATGACCCTAGAGGACTTGGGGATGATTAGCGGTCTGCCCTGGACTCGGATAGGATTAGGTGGCTCGGCGAGGGCCCTAGTCTAGATAGCGATGAGGTGCGGGGCCTTATCGGGGATTGTTTACTGCGTGAGGCATATAGGACGCCTCACGCTATAGTGAGTTCTTATATTACCGACCACTTTGTGCGAGTGGCGGTATTGGAGGGTCGGGAGCCCAACACGCCGGAGCAGGATGCCCGGTTGTGGTTGTGGTATTTCCTAGGGTCGACCCATTTCTCGGACAAGGGCGAGAGGTTCAGCACTAGGATCTTGCCCTTCCTGGCTGAGCTGACCCAGCTAGGGCACTACGACTGGGTGACTGCGGCTTTTGCGGAGATGACTCGCTGCCTGCAAGTCATGGTGAGGCCGCTTGTGATAGAGTCGGCCTCGGCTGTGCCCATTGTAGGTCCGGGCCTTATATTGGAGGTTAGTTATTGTTCTCACTCTTGTATTTGAGGTTCTACATAGTTTCGGCTTGATTTTGCTAAGATTATTTTGGGATTAATTCAGGCTTGGATCTACTCCTACTTCCTGTGCTTGGCACCTTAGACGGTGTGGGTGCACCCAAAGAGATTTCCGGCGGGGATCGAGTGGAGGCTTGCTCCGCCTAAGAGTACAATCAGCCATTACCCGTCGGAGAATGCGTTAGTGAACAAGCTACGCATTGAAGATGTGAGTTTCCTTTTTTTCTTTTATGGCTTACAACTCTCAATAGCCCCCAAGGTTCTGGTTTTACTAAGATGTTGGTTTTGTTTGTATAGTTTGTGGCCCGCCCGTGGGCTGATTACGAGAGCGTGCCGGAGTACGTGGCCGCAGAGCTGAGGCCTCGGAGTTATAGGAGGATGCTCCTTCCTGCGTTGTTTCGCCCAGTCTGGTATCTGGGCGAGCGGTTGGTGCGTCAGTGCCTGTATGACGACTTTAGGGTACCGGTTGATCCTCCCTGGTCCATGTTTAGACCACCGACCGCCGCAGAGGTCCTCGAGGATAGGGACGGAGAGGGAAGCGACACACTCTTGGTGCCAGGTGCCTCCTACCTATCTCACATCACCCGGCGATTAGCTTGGTACCGCCTCGTGGTAATGTTCTAATTTTGGTTTCTAGATCTGCTTTACGGTTTATTGTTTATTTGCCCTTTGACCGTCCAATCTGTTGTCTTCTCAGCTGGCCGATCCGGCTGATGATATCCAGCCTCCAGATTTTCCCCTGACATTACTTAGGGTGGATGCGTCTGGGATACCCTTCACTGAGCCCCCCCCCCCCCCCCCCCCTCGTGTTCTGCTGAGGAGATGGTTGTCGGGATTGAGTGGCGTGACCGGGTGAGTTTTTTTTTTGTGTTCTTCGTTTGGGTTCTAAAAATTAGAGTCAGTTTGCCTAACTTTTATGGTTGCATTCTCAGGTTTCCTCGGCTTGCCATCAGCGGTTGTGGCAGGTTGCCAACCGCTTCCGGGCTTATGCCTCGAGGGTCTCCCGTGACACTTCGGGGCCTCGATCGGTGAGTTTACGTGACTAAGGTGGCTTTCTAGGCTGTTGGCGTACTTTCCTAATGCTTAAGTGTATTTGTAGGATTTTCCGGATATGGTGGGGCAGCTGGAGACTCGAGTGACCGAGCTCGAGGCGAGAGAGGTTGAGGCACAACGGCTCCTGCAATCTCGAGCAGACGAGATCGCCTTCCTAAAGGAGCAGTTGGCTCGGTTCCGGGGTGAGACCTCAGCACAGGGTGAGGCTAGGCATCACATCGAAAGGGAGGCTGATGTTGAGGCTGAGGCTGCGGGTGCTACGGAGGAGGTTGGAGGGATTCCCGAGACAGCTAATCTAGATATGCTGTCGGGGATGGACGGTAGTGAGTCTCCTCATATAGACCTAGACGACCTAGGGTTAGATGACCAGCTTTGTGAGATCGTGATTGCCGTTGGCGCGGCTTCTAGGGGTCCTTTTAGCCTCGACTCGTATGAGGATTTGTATATTTTGTACATTTGTTTTAGATTTTTAGTATTTGAATTGGTTGGATTATTCTTGCGTTTTCGTTTGGCGAATTGTTTACCTAGATTGACAAATAATCACTTCAAGTTCGGTTTGTTTTCGACTTCGTTGTAGTTCGGAACATTTAGGATGCGTTAATATTGCATGAGAGTACGAAAATGCTTTTCGGATTTTTTAAAATGCGTTAGTTTAGCCGGGAATCGGATCAGATAATACGTCGATTAAAATGTTTTGACTCGAGATGGACGAGACGTAAAATGTTAACGTAGGATATTAGCGTGTTTTGACCGCGTATACTAGGAGATGAGCTTTAGTACAAAATCGGAATTTAAAATCCCGAGCGCTTTTTGAAAAAAAAAGTTAGACCACTTTTTACATATTCATAACATTGCCTTATTAGGCTACAGACGTGACTCGCCGGCAATACTCGTATTGCCTTGTTAGGCTACCGACGTGACTCGACGACAATCGCTTAAAGGCTACGACACGCCTAGGTGGGGTAGCTTATCCCCCAAATTTTTTTTATAAAAAAAACGTCTAAGTCTCATTCGTCTGAAGGGTAGATTCACGTTCTCGCAGCTCTTGCGCGGGCATTTCGGTTTTCCGGACGGGTTTTAGCGATTTCGGGAGGTCGTTCCCGATGTCCGGTGATAATGGATGTTTGAATTTTTTTCCTTGGGTTGCTCGGGATGACTACAGACGCTTGGGCTGAGGCAACTGGTCTCCGGACCGCCTGGGCTTGGGCGGCGGGAAATTCGGGCGCGTGGGTCGTTGCGGTCGGGGCCCCGGGTTATGGAAATTTTCGTTGTTTCCTAATTCCTGTGGGTTTAGGGCTATATATACGGGTTGTGGGTGTTTGTTTTAGACATACTGGGGTATCCATAGGGTCTATCATGTCTATACTTAGCGTTATGTCGGGTTTTGGGAAAATCCTTGCCGAGTGGGTTAGTTCTTTTAAGAAATGTGAACTCGAGGTTAGTTCAAACGATGGTGTGTCAGTGGTTGTCGCGCTTAGTCAGGTCAAGGTGCAAGATAACTTCTTGCGGGCGTGTTCTAGGTTTTGGGATCCGAAATACCATGCTTTTGTCTTTCCCGGGGGTAAAATTTGTCCTTTGCCCGAATAGATAGATGCTATAGGTGGGTGGAGCTCGGTTCGACCTTATGTGGCTTATGGGGATGATGCTTATGTGGAGCGGTTTTACCATCTTTTGGACCTTTCTTCGCTAGAGGAGGCTAAGGGTTATTTTGGTACGAACGGTCTTAACTTAGAGTTACTTTCTAGGACGTTCTCACAGGTTTGCTCTCGTCACCTTTCGACCTTGGCGTGTAGGCGTGCTTGTAACATTGCTATTGCTTGTTATTATCTTTTTGAGGATGCGAGGTCACGTGAAGGCTGGGGTAATCCTCGGGTTCTGGATGTGGTGATGGCAATGGAACATGGACGGTCACCCTCTTTGCTTATTTTGGGTGAGCTCGTTCTGGGTCCTGATGCTACTGTTCGGCTACAAGGGACACATTCTCGGGGTTCTAGGACATCTTACAGGAGTGTGCGTTTTTTTTTTGTGTTGCTTCCCTCTTTTTTTTGGTATTATTTTACGGTTGTGATGTTTTGTAGTGGTTTGTACAGGTTTGGCTGCAGGAACGCCTTGGTTTGGTGGTCCATTCCCGGTGTTTCAGAGATTATAATTACAGGGGCTTCACGGGCCGGAAAATGGTGCCGTTGTGGGGTAAAATTGTCGAGGAAAAGGATTGGCTTTCCTATTTGGCTGGAGGGAATGTGATCATCGGGTTGTCTATTCCGTGGTGCAACACTAGCGGGCGTATCGGGTTTCCATTTTCGTCTTCGTCATGGGTTTTGCTAATACTATCCATGAGGGATCAAGTTCGTGTTTACCCGGACCTATTGTCACGTCAAATGGGTGTCCAGCTTTCTATTCCAAAGGATGCTGAAATTGACTCTATTTCTGACTCATGGACGGGGAATTCGCTTCGGGAGTTTAGGATTTCTTGGGAGCAGAAATTCTTGCGTTCCGTTGTTATTGAGGGTGTTCGACCGACTGACAATGCTCCTATCCGGCGAAGGGTTCGTGAACACTCGTCGGGGCAGATCGACTCAAAAGCTACAAAGACAGTACCACTAATAGGCAAGGAGGTGACTCGAGAGACCGTTATCAAGTGCCTACCCAGAGACAGCGGGACCGATCCTAGTTTAATCAGTTCATCTGAACGAGCCAAGAGCGACAAGACTCATATTAAGGTTGTGAAAGAGCAAAGAAAGTGGAATTTGCTGGACTCACGCTTGTATAGGGCGTTAGAAGCTTGCTTTCAGAAAATCGCGGAGGAAGAACGCAAGCGATTACACCCGAACGGAAAGGGTGAGGAAGAGTTGGACCGGTAGAGCCCAGCCATTTATATTATGTATTACTAGTTGATAATATGTGGCGTATTAGTACTAGTTTTTTGTGGGGTTTTGACACATTGTTAACTTCCAGGATTTCCATGGTGATCAAGCACGTTGAGAACTGGTGTGGGTTTAGATTAAATGTTACCATGACAGGATCGGGACATTTTACATTGAAATATAAACTACATACGATCCTGTGGACTGCTACAGATTATCAGGTCTGGATGCAGAGGAATAATGCATGGATAAATTATGTTCTACAGATTCCTAAATTGGTGGCTAATTTGATCATTCAATAGGCGAAGAAGAGAATCGCGGCTAAATGCCCTACCCAGAATCAAGAGGATATGCTATGGAGAAGAATATGGGGCAACTGAAGATTCCTTTTTTGGATGTTTCATTTATGAGTTATTCCTGCTTATATTTGGTCAGTCAGAATATGAACTGTTGTAAATTCTTTTGATTTATATACCACTTCACATTTTACCAAAAAAAAAAACTTCCGGGATGTCCGGACTCGGATTTTTGATGTAAATGCCTCGACAAAGGCTCGATTTAACCGAATTTTGCTATTAATGAGAAGCACACTTTTATTTTTTACTCTTTTTTTTTTGTGGTGGCTCGCAACTCGATTCTTCATTTTACCCGGAGCGCCCTTTCGGGTTTTCACTCCGTCCTCGGCTCACCTTTTTTGTATTTTTTCCCTTGTTTTTTTGTTTTCTTTTGCTCTTTTTTTTGTGTTTGTTTTTTTTTTACGGCTCGCAACTCGATTCTTCATTTTGCCCGGGGCACCCTTTCGGGTTTTCACCCCGTCCTCAGCTCGTCTTTTTTTTTGTTTTTTTTTACGACGGCTCGCAACTCGTTTCTTCATTTTGCCTGGGTGCCCTTTCGGGTTTTCACCCCGTCCTCGGCTCGTCGTTTGTACTTCGTCATTTTAAATCACTCGGGGGTCGGGTCGTAAATGGAGTCCTGGTTTATACGTGGATCGATTAATCGATCTTTGTTTTTTTTGGTTGTTTGGTTGTACACGGGGAACGGGTTGCCTACGTATCCGCCTTTAGACGGAATCAAACCATGTTCGTAGTTCTTTAGAATAGTGTGAGTGATTTTGCTTTAGACTCGTGTATGCCGTTTATCGATGCGAACTTGATGTTTTTTGTTTTGTTGTTGTTGGTTTTTGTTTCCCCCTAAGTCGGAGGTTGGGACGTGGTTTCTAGGGTGTTTATGGGTAGTATCGTTTGAGGTGATCCATATTGGTCGGGGTTGAGAACTCTTGACCATCTAGGTCGGTGAGGACCACGGCGTCCCCCGAAAGTATTTTCTTAACGGGTAGGGGCCCGCCCAGTTTGGTTTGAATTTCCTTCTAGGGTCGACGGGAAGGGGTGCTCTAATGGATTTGATTACTAAATTTCCCTCGTGTATGTTTCGGGATTTCACTCGCTTGTTAAAGGCTCGTTGGATGCGTTGTTGGTAGGCTCGCACGTTGGATAGGGCATGTATCCAATGTTCATCTAGGAGTACTAGCTCGTCGTACCGTTTTTGGTTCCATTCTTCCTTAGGGATACCACTTTCGGCTAATATTCTTAGTGATAGTATTTCTAGCTCTATTGGTTGGACGGCTTCGCAACCGTAGGTTAGGTAATATGGTGTTGCTCCGGTGGGTGTTCTATAGGATGTTCGGTATCCCCATAAGGCGAAGGGGATTTTGTTTGACCAATCCCGGTAGTTGTCTATCATTTTCTTAAGGATTGTGGTGATGGTTTTGTTGGCTGCTTCTACGGCCCCGTTGGTTTGTGGTCTATAGGGTGAGGATTTGTGTCTTTGGATCATGTATTTGTCTAGGAGTTTTTTTTGTGGGTGTCGGCCCTGAAGTGAGCCCCCCGGTCGCTAATGATTTCATGAGGTATACCGTAACGACAGATGATGTTGTTTTGCAAGAATTTGGCTACTTGTTTTTAGGTAAGTACGGTGTAAGAGGCGGCTTCTACACATTTGGTGAAGTAATCTACGGCTACTAAAATAAAGCAATGTCCGCCGGTCCCGGATGGGTGTACTTTCCCTATGATGTATATTCCCTAAGTAGAGAAGGGCCAGAGTGTGGCTATAGTGTGTAGAGGATAAGGAGGTAGGTGTTGGATGTTGGCGAACATTCGGCAATTGTGGCAGCGCCAAACGTGACGTCGACAGTCTGCCTCTAAGGTAAGCCAGTAATAACCCAATCTCATTATTTTGCGGGCTAGTAGGTGTGCACTCATGTGGGGTCCTCATTCTCCGTCATGTACCTCTTCCATGACTCTCTCGGATTGGTTTTTGTTTATGCATCTAAGGAGGACTCCTTGTGGGGTTCGTTTGTACAGTCGGCCTTGATTCAGGACGTAATGGGTGGCTTGTATTCGTAGGGCTCTTTTGTTTTTGCTATTAGTGTCGGGTGGATATGATCCGTGGGTTTTAAAGTCTAGGATTACTTTGTACCAAGGTTCTTCGGTGGCATCGTCGGTTTCGAGGTTAGGGATGTAGGCTGGTTGTTCGCTTCTTTCTACACAGATAGGCATGGAGAAGAGGTGATCGGGCAAGTTTATTAGTGAGGCTAGTTTGGATAATGCATCAGCGAATTGGTTCTCTTCGCGGGGTATGTGTATGAAGTCAATTTTGGTGAATTCCTTAGACATTGCCTCTACTTTAGTTTGGTACGGGGTAAGGCTTTCGCTACAAACCTTCCAATTACCCGTGGCTTGGTTGACTACTAAGGATGAATCTCCGTGGACTCTAAGGGTTTTGACTCCTAGAGATATGGCTTCTTTTAGACTTATTAGACAGGCTTTGTATTCGGCTTGTGTTGTTGGTAAGTTTGGTCGGTGGCTGTTTGAATCTAAGGTTGTTATTCTCGATTTCCTTCTTAGGGTGAAGTTGAGTGGGCTGCTTGCGGTAGCCCTTACATTTTATTCAGTTGTTATCGATAATTGGCATAAAGTCGGGTTTTTAAGCGTTTAAAGTAAATCGTTGAAAGAAAGTTAAGAGATTGTCGAGGCATGTTTGTAAAAAAAAAGAGATAACTGTTTTATTGATAATATTAGACGGGCTAGATGCCCATGATTTTGTTTGGGGGGAGGTGGAGGACATGTTCCCTCGCACTTCCCTGGACTCGATGACGAAAAGGAAGACGAAACATTTATTATTTTATTTGCCTAGGCCCTAGGATGAACTAGACTTTGACTAAGACACTGGTCACGCGGCCTGGTCGCATTGTGACGTTGGCCCCTCGCGCTTCCCGGGTCTCAACGTCTGTCACATCCCTCTGCAGATGCTCCCCTTGAGAGGCGCCTGGAGGCGGCTCTTGGGGACAGCTTGTCAAGGGGCTTGAAGTGACTTGTGACTACTACCGATGACACTATCTCTCCCTCGGCAACCGAGAAAGTAAAGTCGGTCTTTTGTCATTTTGTCGGGGAGTATGTTCCTGCCTCGATTAGGTCTTGGATAGAGTTTTTCAACGAGAAACATGCCTCGGTGTCGTGCCCATTGCCCCGATGGAATAGGCAGTAAGCATTGGGACTCCACTTTTTATTTCTTTTGCCCGCCGGCGGGTCTGGAGTGGGACCCTGAGGTTTGAGTAGCCCGTGATCTATTATGTGTTTAAGGATCTCAGCATATGTTGAGCCAAGTTTGGTAAACTCTCTGCAGGGTGTTTTGGCTTTGTTAGATAGTATCTTGTGAGGAGTCGAGGTTATTTCTTTGTCGTTTTGAGGGGATTTTGTCCGCACGGAGTATCTCGGTGATTCACTCGGGGTGTGTGTATGGTAGTTAATCGGACAGTAGTTCGGTTCGCTCTCTGCGTCCTTATTCTCGAGAAAGTAGAGGCGACTATCCATGCGACGAACGAAGCAGGACATATGGTCTATCGAGGTTCGGATACTGTGCACCACCTCAGCTAAGGCGTTAACGTCGGTGCAGAGGTTCTCAATCACTCCCGGTTCCGTGGACATGTTTGGGATAGATTTCTGCAAGATAGTGCCGTGGATTAGGAAGATTTCGTCGGACGTCTTAGAGACTCGAAGGATGCTTAGGATTGAGCGACACAGAATTGAGACCCTTGACCCGTGTGTGTGGTCATTAGTCTAGGGATTCAGGTGCTTTAGACTCTTAGTGTATCTGGCGAACCACCTACGGAGTTTTCTGTCTCTGTAACGAGACGATCTGACACGAACCTCGGTGGTGAGGTTTAAAGATGACTTCTCGAGGGGAGACGACCCAAAACATAAAATCTTGAGTTAAGGTGATCCTAGTAGCTAACATAGACAGTTAAACACACGGTTGTATGACGTAAGTGGTTGATCACGATCCCGGCTCCGGATCAAAGAATTTGGATGTATGTTTCTTTCAAAAACGACCAGTTTTGCAAATATTGAAAAGGATGGTTTGTGAAAATCGTGATGGCGTGACGATACCGTCCGCGATGTGTAGGTGTGTTGCTATGTGTGTGCATCGGAAATGATGACGAAATGTAAACACATTTTCTTTTTCTGAAAATAATTACGAGATGCTTCTACCGAAACTACTATTAATTAGCTAGTTCGATGCTCGCGGGGTGCGTGATGCTCGTGATGGAGCGTGAAGTCTGATGACGGTCTCCCTAAAGGTGTGACTAAATCCTTAGTGAGGGACTTAGGTGCTGAATAGTGTTTCCTATAAATTTCTCGCTTTTTGAAAGAAAAACCTCTTAAAATTAGTAACACACGTTCGTCGGTTGTACTAACATTAGACGGTGGGGGGTGTGTATTTAAAAAAAGTGTTTCGAAAGTGTAACCATTTTTTGAGTTTCTTGACTTCATTGATTGAAGCTTCAGTTGTGCTAACGGTATGTGTGTAAAAAGTTTTTTTTTTAAAATAAAATAAAATGTGACCGCGTGGTGGCCTTAACCCCATTAATTTGGGAGTTTCGGTTGCATTGACGGTAATCATTGTTGTTACCGGGTTTTAATTTGGCCAAGGTGATGACAATAAAAACTTTTTCTTTTTTTGAAATCAGTGAGCATAAATTTTGCCATGGTAACTGCATAAATAAAATGTTTCCCTTTTTTAGAAATCATGATTTGATCAGAGTACCGATGTTTAAACGGTCGTTTTGAAAAGATGAGGTATTTTCGAAAAACGAAATTGGGTGCGGTTGAATATGTTGGCGTGGTTGAATCCAGATTTTTAGTGCTTTATTTCGGTTGTATTGTTCAAACACGCTACACATAACTAGGAATGCGTACACTCATGCAGG
Organism: Agrostemma githago; assembly: GCA_958450325.1. NCBI lineage: Eukaryota > Viridiplantae > Streptophyta > Magnoliopsida > Caryophyllales > Caryophyllaceae > Agrostemma > Agrostemma githago. The sequence continues at coordinate 30,505,262 of OY288241.1, read as the reverse complement.
ATGCAGACACGGGTAGGTTAGGGTAGGCCACCGCCCACGAACAGTCTTTACTTAGGTATTGACAATGATCTGAGGAGATGAGTGTCGTACCATCCGTTTGGACTATCCGCTTATTAATCCCACGGGTTACGCGTCAGGCGGCCGGAGCGTCAATCGAGGATCTCTCCGCGTGTCCCTAGAGATCTTACCGCGAAGAGGTCGATTGGTCCTAATATCGGTTAGGGTGGGCTTTTTAGGGCCAAAACCTGTAGTGACCATAACTAGGAACTAAGAAATGATCTTCACCGACCTCGTTCAAGTTACACCACCGCTGGAAACTTGTTTCCAAATCCCCAGCGGAGTCGCCAAACTGTGGACGTCCGTCCGCACCGCCCGGCGCCCCGCGCGGGCACGCGCGGGACCGACCCGGTTTTCATCGTGTGGCGGCGGCCACCCACGCGGCTTCCTCCCTACCGGGGGCCGATCCACGCTCGCATACGGGGCAAAGTGTCGGACCTCGATATGGATGACGATCCGGACTTGTACTAGACGGGTGCGGGCACCCGTGTTTCCGTTTGGGAATCGATCGAGACGTGGTTGTAAATGTTTAAAGGCCGATTCATTTCTTAAGGCGACCTTTTTAGTGAACTGAATTCGTTGCCGATTTGTGGAGTCGCCACCGAGTCAATTATGGTGACTCGGAAACCGTTCAAGTCAACTTTGATCCCTTGCCGGCTCAAAGTTGAGTGGCACGGGACCTAAAGATAAAGACTTGTACACTTAAGCACTTCATGCCTAGAATGACTCTCATTGACAATGGTTTCGGACATCCGGAAACCGTCGATTCTGAGTAAGGGGTGAGGGTATGTATTGGGAAGCCAATATCCGATAGATGTCAACACCCAATCCCGCCCGCGCTATAGCGGCCTCTAGTAATCAATCGGTGGGCTGATTTCCTGGTTCTTTTGTTGTGGTGGAAGTACTGTAACATCCGTTGTTTTAACCCTATGCTTAGCTACGTCGGTTATTTAAGGACAAGTAAGTTTTATCATCGGAGTAGTGGTGTTTACATTCTTTGCATGCGGTTTCACGTGACAAGCAGGCCATGAAAAGATGCACGTAGGAGAGTAGAGAGTACTATGTATTATACGTATTAGCAAATCAGGTTTAACGCGATAATACAGATATTAGTTATTCTTGTGGTATACCTTACCTGGTACTCTGCTTAAGATGCGTCTGTTCGGTATTAATAAAGATGCGTCGAACCTAATACGGTGAGCACCTGGACTAATACGGAACCCGACCATCACTTTGTTCAGTTTTAAGTTATTTTACGTTTTGAATTCCGAGTTAGGTGATTTAGCATACGATTATAAGGTCATAAAAACAATAAATCATACGAAAAACTGTAAATGCGAATGTAAGTAAATCACATTTTGAAGAGTTGCACCCTCGGAGTATACACTAAACGGGACTCGATGCATAGATAGTCTTGAGAACGGATCTCCGAATTACTCGGGTCTATTTTAGTGTATTTTAGTATTTGTGGTTGAAGTTGGGACGTTACGTATTTTAGTTAGATGCTTATGGGCCTAGCGCCCTAGAGTTGTCGTAGTGCATAATAATAGAAGGTACAAATATGGAAAGTTTTGTTTAGATGGTAACCTAGTGACGACTCGATCAACTGGCGGATCCTCCTAGCTTGACCAGTGACTATGGCAGAACTCCGTTACCGTTTGACCTTCCCGTGACTACTCTGGCAGAGCTTCGTTTGCTAAGGACTAGTTCTGCGGCTAATCTGGCAGAACTTCGTTAGTAGTTTTGAGCTAGTCGAACACAGGCACCTCGGTATCAAGTGGGGTGCTCGAAGGTGAGGAGTAGCGTCGATGTCACTTTTTTATCGGAACTACGATCGAGTGGATCGTTTGCCTCGGGTATCGGAATGCGAGCCCTTAGCGAGAGTTTAGAGGGGGAAGAGAAGAATGAATTTGTGTGTCGAATGAATGGGACGGAGGGGGGTATTTATAGGTGTTTTCGGCCCTCGTTGCCCATATGGACGCGTGATCTGGGGCGCACCAAGACTCAGGCGCCTGGGCTAAGGCGTGGTGCGACCCAGGCGCGTTGGGTGGGGCGGTTGGGATTTTGAGGATACGGTTTTGATACTTTCCAAAACCGTGAAGCGGGTGTATGATATGTTTCTTGGACGTTAAGGCTTCCCACGGCTTGACCTAGCGCCGTGGGTTTAGTGGGGCTCCGGTGTTCATCCCGAGGCTCGCCTGACACGGTGATGACTCGGTTCGAGTTTCGGGGCCGACTCGGCGTCTCGGTGTCGGAATTAACTCTTGATGCGGGTCGGTTGCCTGCCTTTGGCCGCCTGCCAATCAGGCCCCAGGGCGTCCAGTCCTAGAGGGAGGAAAGGTCTGCCCAGCAGCCTTTCCGTCAAAGTCACTGAAATCTCCAAGTGTGGCCCTAATCCCTTGAGCCACCCGCCAAACAGAGCAAACCAGGCATGCCGCCTGCTCCCAGGGCGTTCCCGCCTGAACAGAACCGAAGGAGAACCGAGGACCCATCCGTCATTTTGCCTAAGGTAAGGGGAGATGGGTGGACAAGGTGAGTCCACGTGTCGCGCCAACATCCACCCATTTCCCTCCTCTTCTTTCTCTTTTCCTCTCTCTTATGGGAAGGTATAAATACTTACCCATTTCCCACATAAGAGGGGTTGGATTTTCTCTCTCTAGACTCTTACTCCTAAAAACGCCACCTAGTTCCTCACGAGCTAGGTTCGTCAAGGCATTTCACGGACTGACTTAGGCATCGGAGAGGGTTTCCTCGGACAAACTCCGAGGCCCTGTGCGTTCATTGTGCAGGGAGCAGGCCATTTCTGCCGGGAAGGTCCGATCTAGGGAGTGAGAGAAAGGGGAGACCAAGGGAAATCAAACGATCAGTTGTTCACAATTAACCCGATTATACAGCCCGGATCCTAGACCGGGTGAATTGTTTCCGTGACCGGAACAATTTGGCGCCGTCTGTGGGAAAATAGCGGTTGTGCTCACGAGTTACCCACTAAAATCAACCACTCACAATCACAAAACTAAAACAATCATGCCAGAAATTGTTGATGCCAGTGCAGAAGCGAGTCCGACGGTCCCACCGGTGACCCCCCTGTATGGTATGCCGCAGTCGGAGAGGGTTCCTCCTGCCACGATCTTAGGGGTGGGGGGAACCAATTTCCTTGGTGGATCTAACACCGCTGTGACACCTGAGTTGGGGACACACCCAGGACGTGCTCTCAATCTGACCCCAGCTCAGATGGCGCAGGCAGCCGCTTTCTTCTCTGCGATGCTGAACCAGGAGTTCACGCCTGAAGACTTGGTAGGCAGGGTCGCGTCGGCTCCCAGGCAACCATCCCCAGTCAGCAGGGACGAGGCCGGGGGCACGAGGCGGACCGCCGCCAGGAATGCTCAGAGAAAAGCAAGAAGAACAGATCAAGTGTATGCGCATGTGCAAAGGCACATCACTACTGGCAATCCAGAGCCACCTGTTCAGCAGGCGTTCTCCATTCATACAACAGAATCAGCGTCTGGAGGACAGGGAGGCTTATCCCAAGGATTACAGGAGCGCATGAGGCCCAGGGAGCCCATGTCAAAACGCTTGGGAGAAAGACCAGGCGGAGTTTTCTCCAGGCTAACGCCTGCCGCCAAGGAGCAGTCGACCCCAGGCTTATCCCAAAGCCTGCAATCCAGACTCAACCGGGGACAACCGCTCGAGTCCAGGTACCATCAGGGTGAAAACCTCTGCCACTCTCAGAGGAAGAGGCCCAGACGGACCTCCCCGAAAACAGAGGATGAGGCAGCCAGTAGGCCGCCACCAGGGCACCGCTCCCCCAGTGCGAGGAAACCGACCCATAAACAATGGGAATCTCACGGTAACCAGTATGGGGAAAGCAGGTCATGACTGGTAGGCAGGCCCACAAAAACCCCGTTGCACCCTGAGGTACAAGAGTACCACATTCCAAAAATCAAAATGCCCACCATCAAATTTGACGGGACGACAGATCCTGAAGACCACCTGGCAGCCTTTGAGAGCCACATGGGCATGTATGATGTAGATGATGCCATCTGGTGCAAAGTTTTCCCAACCACCCTGGTGGGGCTCGCACAAGGATGGTTCAGAGACCTCCGCCAGGGGTCAGTCAGATTCTTCATAGAGTTGGCTGAAATTTTCCTTGAACAGTATGCCGGAAATAAGAGAAGACGTCTTACCCGTTTCGATCTCATGACCCTGAAACAGAAAAAGGGTGAAAGTGTGAGGGAATACATGAGAAGGTTTGATCTGTCCTACCAGCAAGTTAGGGAGATCGATGATTCCACTGCCACCTACGCCCTGACAATCTCCCTACTTCCAGGGGAAATGAAAAACCAGATGATCAGGGCCCAGCCAGAAACCTTGGCCATGGCCAGGAAGATCGCGGAAGGGTTCATTCTGCAGGAGGAGTTCCACGGCCTGACGGATACCCCTGCAGGCCAAACAAAGCCTCAAGGGGGACCGCAGGGTGGAAGGGGCAGAAGTGAGCCAGGCAAGCAAAGGGAAGAGGGAGACACTCCCAAGAAGGAGCGCACAGTCTACCAGCCCAGATTCGACAGTTACACCGCTCTGAATAAATCCAGGGCGGAAATCTTCGAACTGGAAAAAGAAACTGCTAAATGGAACCGCCCGAACAAACCTCGCAGCCCAAAAGGAGACCCCAAGAAATTCTGCACTTTCCACGACTGTATAGGCCATACCACCGAAGAATGCCGTCACCTGAAGGACGAAATCGAGAAGTTAATCAGGAACGGATGGTTAGCCAACTACGCAGCTAAAAATAAGTCTCAGAAGGAGGTGCCTGAAAAACCCGAAGGGTCGGTGCAGAACCGCATGGTGATCCATGTAATCTCAGGGGGCACTGAGGGCCAGCTAAGTCGAAGAGGCCAAAAAAGACAAATGCGCGAGCTAAAGAACCAGATCTGCTATGCTGAGAAAGCAGGGAGTCCAAAGGGGGTGACCTTGAGCATCACCCCTGATGATGCAAGGCGCGTGGTATATCCGCACAGTGATCCTTTAGTACTGTCCCTAGAGATCAGCAACCACATTGTGCGAAGGTGTATGGTGGACACAGGCGCATACACGAATTTGCTGTATAAGGACGCCTTTGAGAAGATGGGCCTGGAAAAAAGGCACCTGCGACCAGCCCCCGGATCATTATACGGATTCAGTGGAGCAGGCGTGCTGCCCATGGGAGTCATAGACCTGCCCGTAACCTTTGGGGAAGGCTCCACTGCCAGGAATGTCAGGGCAACCTTTGTTGTTGTGGATGCAAGATCCGCCTACAACGCCCTAATTGGCAGAGCCACCCTGGACGAAATCGAGGCGGCCATCTCCATCAGGGCTCTCACCATAGCGTATGTCACAAATTTCGGGCTAGAAGGAAAGGTGCGCGGGGACCAGGAGTCAGCCAGACAGTGCTACTCTGTGGCCCTGCAAGAACACGAAAAAGAAAGGAAAGGGAAAAGGAAGGCTGACAGTTCCCCCAGCAGGGAGGGCGAGATCCCGGCCGAGCAACCGGCGCCCGACCACCTGGAGCCAGGGGGCGAAAGCATGTTGGTAGATTTGGAACCAGGCAGGCAGGTCCTGATAGGAGCTGACCTGGAAAAATCCTACCAGGCCGAACTGGTCAAGCTGCTAAAAGAAAACAAAGACGTATTTGCCTATTCTGCAAACGAGATGCCCGGCGTTGATCCATCATGCATCGTTCACAAGCTGAATGTAAGCATAGATGCTCGCCCTGTAAAACAGAAGAAACGAAACATGTCTGTGGAAAAAGACGCAGCAATCAAGGAAGAAATTGGCAAACTCTTGAAAGCAGATTTTATTGAGGTCTGTGACTACCCGGAATGGTTGGCGAATGTAGTCATGGTTAAAAAGTCATCAGGCGCATGGAGAATGTGCGTAGATTTTACAAACCTCAACAAGGCCTGCCCGAAAGACTGCTATCCGCTCCCCAGAATCGACCAACTGGTAGACTCCACCAGTGGTTACTCCATGCTGAGCTTCCTAGACGCCTTTTCAGGGTATCATCAAGTATACTTGTGGCAGCCGGACAGGGTGAAGTGTGCGTTTATCACCAGTTCAGGCACCTACATGTACAAGATGATGCCATTCGGGCTCAAAAATGCAGGGGCTACATACCAGCGGTTAGTTGATAAAGTGTTCGAGAAACAAAAAGGCAGAAACATCGAGGCTTACGTTGATGACGCCATCGTGAAAAGCAGAGAGGACAGAGAGCACCTGATAGACCTGCAGGAAACCTTCTGCTCCCTGCGCGCCTACAAAATGAAACTTAATCCAAAAAAGTGTACATTTGGAGTCCGCTCCGGCAAATTCCTGGGATTCTTGGTCAGTTCTCGGGGTATAGACGCCAACCCTGAAAAAATTCAGGCAGTCCTAGACCTTCCTGAGCCCAAGACCATTAGAGACATCCAGCGCCTGACGGGCCGCATGGCCGCCTTAGCACGGTTCGTCGCCCGATCAGCAGACAAGGCCACTCCTTTCTTCAAGATACTGAAAGAAAACAAACAGTTCAAGTGGGAAGACGAGCAGAAAGAGGCCTTTGAGCAACTAAAGGACCATCTTAAGAAGCTCCCCACCCTGGCTAGGCCACTAGCAGGAGAAAAGCTTTTCCTCTACATTGCAGTAACCAATATAACTGTAAGCGCGGTCATCCTGCGAGAAGAGGCAGGCGCCCAGCAGCCTATATACTTTGTAAGTCATGCGCTGGGGGCAGCCGAGAAGAATTACCCGATGGTCGAAAAAGCCGCCTATGCAGTCATAATTGCTGCTAGGAAACTCAGGCCTTACTTTGACGCACATCCAGTCGTGGTTCTCACTGACCAGCCACTAGAGAAGGTGTTAGAAAAGTTTGAAAAATCAGGGAGATTACTAAAATGGGCGATTGAGCTGAGTGGGCTAGGCATATCCTACCAGCCAAGAACAGCCATCAAGGCCCAAGCCTTAGCAGATTTTCTGGCTGAGTGTTCCCATTCAGGGGAAGAAGAAACCCCTGCCGAAGAATGGATCGTGCACACTGACGGATCCTCAACGGCCAATGGCGCAGGCGCAGGCGTCGTATTAACCAGCCCAGGAGGGGCTGACTTTGAGCACGCCCTCAGATTCGTTTTCCCAGCATCAAACAACGAAGCAGAGTACGAAGCAGTACTCGCAGGCATCAGGCTAGCTAAAGCCGCAGGAGCAGAGCGGATTGTCTTGGCGACAGACTCCCAGCTCATCGCCAACCAAATCAATGGAGAATACGAAGCAAGTGACCAAGCAATGGCCACATACCTGGAGATGGTGAAGGGAGAGTTATCCGGCCTAAAATCTTACGAGGTCAAAGAGATCCCCCGATCCCAGAACAACAGAGCAGACGCCTTGTCGAAACTGGCAAGCTCCAGTCTGCAGGACATCCGGAGATCAGTGTGGGTCGACGTTTTGCACGAGAAGTCCACTAACCCCTGTCAGGCGGTTAATACTGTGGAAAAAGAGCCAGAAAGCTGGATGACTCCCTTCATCCAGTACAAAAAACATGGTATCTTACCATCAGATTCATTACAAAAAAGGAAGACACAGGCTAAAGCAGCCTGGTTCATACTCATTAATGAAGAGCTTTACAAGAAGTCTTTTACTCATCCGCTGCTCAAATGTCTGCGGGCGGATCAGGCCGCTGAGGTATTGGAGGATATCCACTCAGGGATATGTGGACATCACATTGGTGGGAAAGCACTGGCCCACAAGGCCCTCAGGGCAGGCTACTACTGGCCTACCATGCTGGCAGATGCCAAGAGCCTGACCCAGAAATGCAGGAAATGCCAACTCTTTGCCCCATCCATCCATGCCCCAGCCCAAGAGCTCAGGCCAATCCTATCCCCCATCCCCTTCGCTCAATGGGGGATGGACATTCTGGGACCCTTCGCAGTGGCCACAGGGGGCAGAAAATTCTTAATTGTCGCCATAGACTACTTCACCAAGTGGGTGGAGGCCGAAGCAGTGCCCAACATCACTGAGCCGGCGGTCAGGAAAGTGATCTGGCGAAATATCATCACCAGATTCGGTCTACCAAAGATGTTGGTATTTGACCATGGCAGGCAATTTGATAATGATCCGCTGAGAATCTGGCTGGAAAGCCACAACATCTCAGTCGCCTACTCAGCTGTCTGTCATCCTCAAACCAACGGACAGGCGGAAGCAGCCAACAAACAAATCCTGAACGCCCTGAAGAAAATGGTGGATGACTGCAAGGGTAGGTGGGCTGACGAACTCCCCAGTATACTCTGGTCAATCCGAACTACCAGAAAAGAGTCTACAGGCCAGACCCCATTTGGTCTGGTATATGGAGCAGAGGCACTATTGCCAATTGAGGCAAGGATCCCCTCTCTGCGCTCCCTGCAGTACGAACAGGCTGAAAACGAAGCTGCAATGGTCGAAGCCTTAGACCTGATGAATGAATTAAGGGAAGAAGCCAGTACCAACATCGCTGCCTACCAGCAGCAAATGAGGAAAGCTTTCAACAACAAGGTACGACAGAGGAATTTCCAGATGGGGGAGCTGGTTCTGAGAAAGACACAGGCGATTGGGAAGTCAAGAGAACATGGAAAGCTAAGTGCCAACTGGGAGGGCCCATACCAAGTAACTCGGGTCCTGGGACCAGGCACATACAAGATCGCCAATCTGGAGGGACAAGAGCTACACGCTCACTGGAATGCAGACACACTAAAGAAATATTACGTCTGAACAAAAATACAGGCAGTTTTTACTTTTACTAAGAAAAAGGCGGAGGACGGTAAAAAATGTCGACGGCTCCGACCACCCCAATGTCAAAAAGAATTTTTAAAGAGAAATGAGAAGATACAGATTTATACTCGTTGCCTGTTCACACTCGCATCTCTCACACGCAAACGAGCAGGGGGCAATAGGGGGAGGCCCCCCTGTTGCCAAAATTGGGAAAAGTGAACCCCCCAACGCAAATCAAAAGCCGCCCTGCTTACCTCTGGGCAGGCAGGGGGCAGGCCCCCTGGACTTTGGACAAAAGCCAGGGACAGGCCGTACTAACAAGGACTGGGGGCAGGCCCCCCAACCTTGTATAAAAAACGCGAAAGCTACCCTGCTTACCTCTGGGCAGGCAGGGGGCAGGCCCCCTGGACTTTGGACAAAAGCCAGGGACAGGCCGTACTAACAAGGACTGGGGGCAGGCCCCCCAACCTTGTATAAAAAATACGAAAGCCACCCTGCTTACCTCTGGGCAGGCAGGGGGCAGGCCCCCTGGACTTTGGACAAAAGCCAGGGACAGGCCGTACTAACAAGGACTGGGGGCAGGTCCCCCAACCTTGTATAAAAAACACAAAAGCCACCCTGCTTGCCTCTGGGCAGGCAGGGGGCAGGCCCCCTGGACTTTGGACAAAAGCCAGGGACAGGCCGTACTAACAAGGACTGGGGGCAGGCCCCCCAACCTTGTATAAAAAACACAAAAGCCACCCTGCTTGCCTCTGGGCAGGCAGGGGGCAGGCCCCCTGGACCTTAAACAAATGCCAGGGGCAGGCCAGACTAACAAGGACTGGGGGCAGGCCCCCCAACCTTGTATAAAAAACGCGAAAGCTACCCTGCTTACCTCTGGGCAGGCAGGGGGCAGGCCCCCTGGACTTTGGACAAAAGCCAGGGACAGGCCGTACTAACAAGGACTGGGGGCAGGCCCCCCAACCTTGTATAAAAAATACGAAAGCCACCCTGCTTACCTCTGGGCAGGCAGGGGGCAGGCCCCCTGGACTTTGGACAAAAGCCAGGGACAGGCCGTACTAACAAGGACTGGGGGCAGGTCCCCCAACCTTGTATAAAAAACACAAAAGCCACCCTGCTTGCCTCTGGGCAGGCAGGGGGCAGGCCCCCTGGACTTTGGACAAAAGCCAGGGACAGGCCGTACTAACAAGGACTGGGGGCAGGCCCCCCAACCTTGTATAAAAAACACAAAAGCCACCCTGCTTGCCTCTGGGCAGGCAGGGGGCAGGCCCCCTGGACCTTAAACAAATGCCAGGGGCAGGCCAGACTAACAAGGACTGGGGGCAGGCCCCCCAACCTTGTATAAAAATGAAACAAACAGGAACCCTCCTACCTACAGGCAGGCCAGACTGCGAATCAAGTTCATGAGGAATCAAAATATACAAAAGCAAACAGAAAGTTCATACATAAAAGAAAAAGTAGTGTCAAAGGAATACAGGACAAGAGTTTTTCAAAACAAATGATTACAATCAAGAGCACGGCAGCCGGCCACCAAAGGGCTCGGCGCGCAAAGAAGGAAATTAAAACGTTGGCGCAGGCACAGTAGGGGACGAGCAAGAGCCCTCTGAGGAAGACTGCCCTCCATGTTAAGCAGGGGGAGCATCTGGGCCGGAAGCAGCAGCTCCCTCAGACAGCCTGCGCATTTGAGCTTCATCCTTAGCAGTATAAAGGGCTCGGAAAGCATCTTCGTCAAAACCAGGGAACATCTCCCTGACAGCTTCCATGACAACCCCCAGGCAGGAATTAGCGCCATTAACGAAGCCTGCCGATATGGCCGTTTCCACCTCCTGAAGAATCTCATCCCTCTCTTTCTCCCAACCCTCGGTCTTCGCCGCCAGATCGCCGAGGGCCGCCTGCAGATCAGAGTTTGCCTTGGAAAGGCGCTCCCCGAGGTCGATAACGCTCTTCTTAGCATGGTCCAGTTCATTCTTCCAATGTCTACACACCCTCTTCATCCCGCTCCATATCATCTCCTTTCGCAGGTCAGAACTCCTACTGAATATCCCCATCCATTGTAACAAACTAGCCCATACTTGTTCAGAATACATGCAGCAAAAGAACAGGTGTTTGTGAGTTTCTAAGGCATTATGACATAAGACACATCTATTCACCAGGCACATGCCCCGTTGTTGAATATTATCAACTGTAGCCAGCTTCTGTTGTACAGCCAACGAGAGAATAATTCTATGTTTTGGTATAATTTGCACTTCTTTGATCCATGCCCCGTTGTTGAATATTAATTTGCACTTTCTATTGAGAGTCCAGGCAATCAATTCTTTAGCCTTTTCTACTGACCCACATCGCAATACAATCTCATCCCTTATCACCAATATGCTCCTGAATGTTGCAGTATATAGTTCTTTCTTCGGTATAGTCCAAAAATCAATAACTCCAAAGACATAATGTTTGTGCCACCTATACCACAAATCATCGCCTCCTCTCATAAGCCTCCAAATCCACTGACTCACCCAAGCTTTATTCCAGGAAGGGAGATGTTTTATATTAAACCCTCCTTCCTCCCAAGGCGAGCAAATACTCTCCCAATTCTTGAAGACCATTCCTTTTCCATCTGCTGATCCGCTCCAGAAAAAAGCTCTATTGTCTTTTGTAATACTTTGGAGTACATTTACAGGTAGTAAGTATTATTATTATTTTTTTTTTAATTTTTGCAGAAAATTATCATTTCATATAAAAAAGATGTGAAATTACAAGATTTATGCAAAAAACTACCACACTAGGGGACTACAATTAATTCTCTAATTGAGCTAAGATCCTAAAGTGCTTAGGATATGCAAAACCATGAAATCGAGCTACAACAATGAATTTGACTTGAAGAAAAATCTGCTCAACAAGAATGACCTTATCAGTAAATTTCCTCTTATTCCTCTCTTTCCAGATCACATTAACAGTTGCTGCTAATGTTACCCATATCCATGGGATTTTCCAGTGCTTTCTATGAGCCTGATGGAGGCACCATCTGATGATGCTCTTCAAAGACGAAGAAAGAATTGTTGTCCCCATCCAGGTCTGACACTACGTCCAAATTTGCCTAGAAACAGAATAGTCAAAGAACAGATGCTTGTGAGACTCACTGGCCTGCAGACAAAGCATACATCGATTAACCATACAAACACCCCTCTTAACATATTGATCAACAGTTGGGAGTTTATCTTTCAAAGCTAGAGAAAGAAAAATCCCGTGATTAGGAACCAGCAGAGAGCTAGAAGCTATGAATTTATGAATTGCAGCAGCTGGTTGACTAAGAATCTTGAGATAAACTTGCTGTACGCTGAATTTATTACTACTGCCACAGTGCAGAAAACTCTGTGCTTCCTGAACTGTCCCACAAACATTCACAATGTAATCTCTGACAGATATAATATTCTTCATGCTTGATGGATAAAATTCTTTTGATGTAACAGACCATATGGTATCATGTTGAAGTAAGTAGGTCTTACACCACAGAGACCAGATGCTTCCCCTGTCATTATCAAGTTGCCATACCCATGTACTCATCAATGCAATATTCCAGGCTTCCAGGTTTTTTAGATTAAAACCCCCACAGTTCCAAGGAGTGCAAATTTCCTTCCACTTTTTAAAAACTAATCTCCAATAACTAGGTTTAATGCCATAAAAAAATCTTTACACATCTTATTAATCATTTTAAGAACAATTTTAGGGAAAAGGACACTAGCACACCAGAAATTCTCCAGCCCAAATACTACTGAATTGAGTAATTAGACCTTGCCAGCATAAGACAATAGACTTGTAGACCAGTGAGCAATAGAATTATGTATCTTTAGAATAAGAAGACTAAAAAGAGCCACAGAGATCCTGGATACACTAAGGGGCATCCCCGAGTATCTAAAGGGGAAAAGACCAGGCTTAAAACCTGTCTGATCCAGTATGAGGCTTTGAACTTCAGTAGAAACACCTCCAAAGTAGATATTGGTTTTATCAGGATTGGCACAAAGTCCAGATACAGTACCAAAGTTAAGTAGAGCTTTGTTAATTGCAAGGACAGAAGGAAGATCCCCTCTTGAGAAAATCATCAAGTCATCAGCAAAAACAAGGTGAGTTAGGCCTAGTTTTGAACACTTTGGATGATAAGAAACATTAGGCTCCTGACAAATCAACCTAAGTTGTTTGGATAACATTTCCATACTCAAAACAAAGATATAAGGAGAAAGGGGATCTCCTTGCCTAATGCCACTTTCTCCTCTAAAAAATCCTTCAATGCCACCATTAAGCTTAAAAGAATATAAGGGGTCCTTTACACATCCCATGATCCACTTAACAAACTGGAAGGGGAAACCTAAACCAGTAAACATTTGCTCAATAAATTCCCATTGCAAAGTGTCAAAGGCTTTCCTAATGTCAACTTTTTATTATTATTATTATTATTATAAACAAACCAGGGGTCCATTATTATTATTATTATTTTAATTTTTTTTGCAAGAATGTTATGACTCCTTTATTCTTCCAATAAGGGAAAATAAACAAGCCTGAAACTTACAAAAAGGATACCCCCTAAGATGTGATAAACACACCCCAAAACTATGATGAAAGTAAACTTTTCTATACTTCTATCTCCACTACTTTAATCTATAGAAATGCTAAGACTATGCAAACATATAAAGCGGTCAAATTTGATTCGTTTCACAAGGGTTTCTATATCTCGCTCATAACCTGTAAAAATTCTCGCATTCCGTTCCTCCCATATATAATATGTAGCGACAGCCAATGTAGCTAAAAACCAATTTCTCTTCCAATGCTTCCTTCGTCTCCCTGTGTTAATCCATATGAGTTCCGCCTTCAGTTCATTACTCCGCCCCGGAGTACTCATCTAGTTCAGCATCTCTCTCCATAAAGCAGATGTAAACTTACAAGCAAAGAAGAGATGAGGGTGCGTTTCAACCTCCTCTTTACAAAGCCCACACCTATTTGGAATGCAATACCCTTTCCGCTGTAATATGTCAGTAGTGGCGAGTTTTTCCTGGCATGCTAGAGAAATAATCACTCCATGCTTCGGTTGAATCACTCTTGCATTCAAGCCCCTAAACCAAACTCTTCGTTCATACTTGTTTCTGAACCAGTCGTAGGCCAGACTTGTAATCAACTCTCCTCTTTGAGTCCAACTATGAATTAACCTTGTAGCTTGATCAATACTCCCAGTTTATTATTATTATTATTATTATTATTATTATTATTATTATATTATTATTATTATTATTGTTATTATTATTGTTATTATTATTATTATTATTATTATTATTATTATTATTATTATTATTATTATTATTATTATTATTATTATTATAATTATTATTATTATTATAATTATTATAATTATAATTATAATTATAATTATTATTATTAGGGTTATTTAACAACAATAATACCAACTATATGGCGTCTTCCCAAAATAATATTAATTTTAATAAATCTGAGAATAATACGTATTATTGGAGTAGTTAAATAAGAGTAGTATAGGTGACTGGTTACCTGTAGAACCCTTCCACCTTCCTTTTTCATCTTTAATTTTATTTAACGGCAATAATATCAACTATATAACGTCTTCCAAAAATAATTCCAATTTTAATAAATCAGAGAATAATACATATTTTTGGAGTAGTTAAACCAGAATAGTATAGATGATCAGTTAGCGGTAAAACTCTTTCACCTGTCTTTTTCGCCTTTAATTTATTTCATATTTTTCACTCCTTTTCACTTAGTGTACGGGACATTAAATGTCATTCATGTCCTTCGTCTTCCTCTTGCTTCAAGTTTTCAACCTCACTAAATCTAGCTAACAATACAATCCTACATCAAAATCAACACGTTAATCTAAACGAAACATATAGGAAAAAAAACTAAAGAAGGTTGAAGAGTAATGGAGAGAGAGAATGATGAAGAGAACTAAGAAGAGGTAGAGCTGACAAAATTGACCCGGCCCGAATAAGCAAAACTGAACCCGACCTGACACCTGAATTGAAGACTTGATTTTGACCCGTAATTCGAATTAAGCCGAGCTAACTCAAAACTGGCCCGACTATTATTATAGAAAACGAGTCCATATCCCTAAAAAAGTTGAAATAACAAACCCGAGAATGACTCGAACCCGAAATTATCCGACCTGACCCGAAGTTAACCCGGTTATTATAACACAAAAGTGGTCCGACCTGAAACTGAACCAACATGGTTCACCCGTTATCCAGGTCTAAGTAGGAACGAAGGATGGGGGATAGGTAGCAGGTTAAATATTAATTAGGTGACCTGGTGTAACAGGTTATAAATTCACTTATACTACTCTTGTTTAACTACTCCAATAATACGTATTATTCTCAGATTTATTTAAATTGATATTATTTTGGGAAGACGCCCTATATAGTTGGTATTATTGTCGTTAAAAAACCCTTATTATTATTATTATTATTATTATTATTATTATTATTACTATTATTATTATTTTTGCAAGAAGGTTATGATTCTTTATTGATAACAAAGAGACGGTTCTTATAAAAGACAAACCTCTAGTTTATGCAAGCGTAAACAACGAAAAACCACTAATTGAAACATAGACTCCTACTTCTTAACCAAGTAAAGACCTCAAATTTAATACTCTTTATAAGAGTTGAGCTTTGCCTACAATTTCCCCTAAAAATTCTTGCATTTCTTTCGTTCCAAATTTGGTATACAGTGGCTGCCAAAGTGCATCTATACCAAGTGTGTTTCCAATGTTTGCCAACCTTCTTCAACCCACTCCATATCATCTCTTGCCCCAAATCATAACTCCTACACAAAATCCTCATCCATTGCAGCAAATTGGACCATATCTGACCCGAATAAACGCAGCGAAAGAACAGGTGTTTGTGAGTTTCCAAAGGACTTTGACATAAGGCACATCTGTTAACCCAATACATCCCTCTTCGTTGCATATTGTCAATTGTGGCGAGCTTTTTTTGTGCAGCCAATGAAAGAATAATCCTATGTTTGGGTATAATTTGCCCTCCACCAATCCATTTCAGCCACCTCTTTGATGCATACTTTGGTCTAAACCAATCATACGCCTTGCTTACAATGAACTTGCCATCGTGACTCCAACTTGTTGTCAGCTCTCTTGCCTTCTCCACAGAACCACACTTTAGCACAATTTCATCCCTTACTGCTAGTATGCTACTGGTATTATTATTATTATTATTATTATTGTTGTTGTTGTTGTTGTTGTTGTTGTTATTATTAATATTATTATTATTATTCTTTTTTCAAGAAAGATCATCATTTCATTCATATGAACAAAATTACAATATTGCAAAAAGCTATCACTCTATACTCTTATACAATGAGTCCCGAACTCTCCAATATACCTCTATCTTTAGGTGACTGAGTACAAAAGGACAATCTAGTGATAACTTTAAACTTCAATTGCTCAAATACCCCTTCAGCAGTATTCTCCTTCTCTGTGAAAATCCGCTTGCATCTTTCCTTCCAAACCGAAGCAATAGCAGCAGCCAAACAGGCTTTAACCCAAGAGCTTTTCCAATGCTTCCTGTGGTGCCTGTTTTTTGCCCAAG
Source organism: Agrostemma githago (assembly GCA_958450325.1). Lineage (NCBI taxonomy): Eukaryota > Viridiplantae > Streptophyta > Magnoliopsida > Caryophyllales > Caryophyllaceae > Agrostemma > Agrostemma githago. Next base: position 30,488,844 of record OY288241.1, on the reverse strand, counting down.
CTTCTATATCATGTAACTTTGTATTATGGTTCTGAATCGCCAACCAGTTTAGCACCATCATCCAAACATCTTTTGAGAAAGGGCATTTAAAAAACAGATGTGAGTGAGACTCAGCCTGTGTTTTACATAGTGAGCATCTATTTGCCAATTGGTAACCTCTTCTGCAATACTGATCCACAGTAGCCAGTTTCTGCTGCAACGCCAAGGATGCTATTACCTTGCAATAGTTTGCAATAGTTTGCTCCAGGTCCAAGGCCTACTAGTCTGTAATTGAGAATACGCTTTCTTAACGAAGTATCTACTACCAACAACACAACTATTCACAAGTTGCTGCACCAGTTAAACTAAGCCTAATTGAGCAGTAATTTTCAGACGAGCAGTGATGATATTCTTCATTCCAGCCGGAAAAAACTCATTAGCCTCAACATTCCAGATAGTATTATTCCCCAAAACATATGAATGGCACCATTTACTCCAAATATTATCCGGTTCTTTATCAAGTTCCCACAACCATTTCGTGAAGAGTGAAGAATTCCAAGTCTCTAGGTCTTTAATGTTAAGGCCTCCTGCATCCCATGGAAAGCATACTTCCCTCCATTTTTTGAACACATGTCTCTTAGATCCATCCTTGATTCCCCAAAAGAAATCCTTACATATTTTATTAAGCCTTTGGACCACTACTTTAGGCAACAAAATACTAGAACACCAGTAATTCTCAATGCCAAAGATAATAGAGTTGATTAGTTGACATTTGCCAGCATAACAAAGCAAGTGGGAAGACCAATGCTGAACAACCCTCTGAATTTTTAGAATCACATTGTCAAACATATGTAAACTGATTTTGGAATCTGAAAGGGGGATACCAAGATTTCTAAAGGGGAAAGATCCCTGTACAAACCCAGTTAGATCTAATATTTCCTTCTGAACATCAGATTGTACGCCTCCAAAATAGGCATTGGTTTTGTCTAGGTTAGCCTGCAAACCAGACAGCTGAGCAAAATTGTGTAGACAGTGTTTGATAGCCATGACAGAAGGCACGTCATCTCTAGAAAATATCATGAGATCATCGACAAAAATAAGATGCGATAACCTTAGCCTGCAGCATTTAGGATGATAAGAAACTTGATCTTGCTCACAGATTTTCCTGAGGAACCTAGATAAAATCTCCATGCTCATCACAAAGAGGTAACGTGAAAGAAGATCACCTTGCCTAACCCCACTTTTTCCTAGTAAAAAACCTGATATTCCTCCATTTATTTTAAAAGAATACCAAGGATTTCTAACACATCCCATAATCCATTTAGAAAACTGAGGGGGGAAATCCATACTAGCTAGTATTTGCTCTAAAAATTCCCATTGCAAGGAATCAAAAGCCTTTCTTATATCCACCTTTACTAAGCATCTAGGAGTTATGAATTTCCTAGAGTACCCCTTCACCAAGGCCTGAGAGAGCATAGTATTGTCAAAGATGTTCTCACCAGAAATAAATGCTGCTTGCTCTTCTCCCACAAACCCAGGTAAAATTACCTTAAGTCTATTTGCAAGAACCTTAGAGATAGCTTTGTAGAAGACTGTACAACATGAAATAGGTCGATAGTCTAGAAATGATCCTGCATCTTTCTTCTTAGGGATTAGAGTTACCAAAGTGGAACTAGCCTGCTTAGACAGCAGACCAGTCTTGAAAAAATAATACGCTGCTTTACAAAAGAGAGGACCAACAATCTGCCAAACGGCTTTAAAGAAGCCTGCAGAGAAGCCATCAACCCCAGGACTGTTGTTGTTGTTCATACTAAACACTGCAGTCCTTATTTCTTCATTAGTAATAGGTTTGGTAAGTGAAGATTTATGAGCATCAGTGAGAGAACTAGGAGGAATATAGCCACTTATAGGCTTACTTGTCCGAAGTAGACTCACATAGGTTTGGTAAGTGAAGATTTATGGGCGTCGATCTTTATTCTGCCGGCAAGCGTCATTAGGAGGATTGAAGCGATTTGCAGAAATTTCCTATGGTCTGTAGGGGCGGAGTACCAAAGAACACCCCTAGTTTCTTGGGAAAAAATTACTGTTCCAAAGACTGAAGGAGGACTAAATGTTAAAAATTCGGGTATTTGGAATAAAGCTGCTGTGGCAAAATTAGTGAATTGGGTCTACACCCAACCTGATAAGCTCTGGATCAGGTGGGTGAATCAAATTTATCTCAAGGACTCTGATTGGGATAATTATAGGCCCAAAGTTACTGACAACTGGTCGTGGAGGAATTTGTGTAAGATAAAGGAGATCGTCAAGAGTGCTTACGTGAATAAGAGTTGGAACGGATCAACTAAAGATTTCTCCATCAGGGATTGTTATGAATGGATGAGACCGAAACGCGCAAAATGTAACTGGGCTAATGTAGTGTGGTCAAATTGGAACATACCCAAGCACTCTTTGTGCTTTTGGTTGGCTATGATGGGGGGATTGAATGTGAAGACGAAACTGTTAAGAATTGGTTGCATTCAAGATGACATATGCTGCTTATGTGGGGAATTTCCTGAATCTGTCGAGCACTTGTTCTTTAACTGTCCTTATAGTAGCAGGTTGAAGAGTAACATCAAAGACTGGTACGGGCAAATACCGGAGGTTGACGAGCTGATTGGAGGCCAGAAAAATATGCCGAGGTGGAAGATGGATGTTATGATTGTTGCAGCCTGCTACTGCCACACTTGGAGCATGAGAAATAGAGCAAGGTTGGACGGTTTTGTTACCAGTCCTGAGAAGATGGCGGAGTTGATCAAAAAAGATATGAAAAATAGGAGCCAGGTGTCATTCCCTCAAATCAACTGCAGCTGGTTTTGAGTTGATGTGATGCGGTTTAAGTTGCAGCATATTTTGATTGTGTACTTGCTGTTGGTTGGACTTGCAGGCTGGTTTTCTTTTAGTCTGCTAGTTTCGACTTTCCCATTGTATATTTTGAGGTGTTGTTGATATAATAAAATCACATTTCATAAAAAAAAAGACTCACATAGTACTCCTGAAAAGCTTCAGTAACTGCCTTATTCCCCTGATGTAATCCACCATTAATGTCCTTAATGGCACCAATAGCTTGCTGAATTCTTCTTTCAGAAATTTTAGCAGAAAAATATTTAGAAGAACAGTCATTAAGCTGCAAATGCTCAATTTTTGCCCTCTGTTGCAACATACTCAACTCTGCTTTCTTTTGAGAATAGAAAGTTTGTGTAAGTACCTTTTCCTCTAGCATAAAAGATTCAGAAAAGGGGGAAATTCGTAACAACTGTTGACAATGCAAAAGAGCCTTTTTAGTATCTTTAGCCTGATGTGAAATATTCACAAAAGACTGTTTATGAAGCTTCATAAGGGCCCTCTTAACTATCTTGAGTTTTTGGAAAAAGCAATACATTGGAGAGCCTTTAATATTGCTCTTCCAAGTCTCCTCAACAATTGAAAAGAAGTCAGGATGTTCCACCCAACTGTTCAGAAAACTGAACCTCCTTTTAATCTGCAAATCATTAGAAACTTGCACCAGAATTGGATTATGATCAGATATCCCAACATCTTTTACAACAGCAAACGAAGAAGGAAAAGTTATATTCCATAGAGGATTTACTAAGGCCCTATCCAATTTGGACCAAACCCTAGTGGAAATCTCTCTTTTATTTGTCCAAGTCATATCTCCTGTACCAGGCATATCTTCAAGTGTACATTCCAGAATACACTGATTTAAATCCCACATGTCAGGTAGAGAAGGAGGATTGTTTCCCCACTTCTCATCAGGTTGTCTAACCACATTAAAGTCTCCCATCACCAGCCAAGGAAGAGAGGTATTAGTTTGCCCTAGATCCTTCCAGAGAGGAACTCTAGCAGCTCCATCATTCAAGCCATAAACAAAACTAAGGATCATTTTAGTATTGGAAGGGAAATGCCTCAGGTTGCCAGTTATGAGTTGAGCAGAATTCAGAATACAAGTAAAAGAAATAGTTCCAGGATTAGCCAGAACCCAGATTCTACCATTATGATGATGTTCATAGTTAGTCACATTATTCCAGCCTTGAAAGTTTCTATTGAGAATCTTCAAAGCCTTATTCCTCTTTACCCTAGTCTCCAATATTGCTAATACATCTAGCTTATTAGAAAGCAAAAAATCCCTAACTTCACTGATCTTCACTTGATCATTGAACCCTCGAACATTCAAGGCAGAAATATTCATTGCATATCTGAAGGAATTTTCAAAGCAACTAAGATAGGATCATGCCCATCTCCCTCTTCTTCCTCTGCAAGTCCCTCCTCATCAATTGAAGCTGATATGATATTGAAAGGATTTACAAGTGGCATAGGTTCTTTAATGACCTCTTTTTTGTTACGATTTGAAGAAGAGTTCCCTCTTGAAACAGGAAAGAAACCATCCTCTTGACTGACCTCTGGAGATGGAGAGATAGGGCGTGAGTCCACCTTCTCTTCCAACCCCTTTTCAGGTAAGATAGAAACCTCATCAGCAGCTGCCTTGGCAGCCAACTTCTTCTTTTCCCATTTACATGAATAAATTGTGTGACCCAATTTGCCACAACCCTTACAATAGTAAGGAATCCACTCATATTGTATAGTTCGGACAGAATGCTCACAAAAAGGTGTTCTAAGGGTCACATATTCAGGCAACTCCTTAGACACATCTGCCTCCACAAGAACTCTAGCAAAGGACAATTTAGCCTTGGTAGTCGTGGCTATATCAGCACAAAATGGTTTCCCCACCTTGCTAGCCATCTTACTCAACATCTTATCTGACCATAGAAACGGATCTAGGTCTGGAAATAGTATCCAAATTGGTACAGTGGCCACTCTATCCATTTCAGATGAAAAAGAAGGAGACCAAGCCTTAAGAATCAAAGTAAAGACACCTAACTTCCATGGTCCTCCTCTTAACACCCCATCCATGGCTTCCTTTGAACGGAATCGAAACGAAAACCACCCCTTCTTATAGTATTGGACCTTAGGTGCATCAAATTGACCCCAATTTTCAGTCACAAACTTCTGCATAATTGCTAAATTTGGTTTCGAGCCAATAACATTCCCCATTAGAGTGTTCTCCCACCATTTTAATTCATCCTCAAAATCAGTTAAACCTATATCAATTTCAGACACATCCAGACTATCCTCACAAAAATGAAGATTCAAACCAAGATTTTGAGGTTTAGCGGCTTTACTAGCCCAATTCGTCCTCATAGAGATCAGAGGAGGAACAGAGGTAGCATTTTCTGTCACAAGTTGTTTAATATTATCAAAAGATTTTGGAGGAACTAAATTTTCAGAGTTTTCAGCAGAAAAAAGAAGGTGTTACCAGCTTTAGCTATGGCGTCAGCGATCACATCATTCAGTGAAATTCTAAGCGAAGAGCTCTGATCATCATTCTTGAATTGTGACTCTGTAACAGCCGGCCCAGAGCCACCACCCGGAGGTGGAAGTGAATTCTTCTTCGGAGGCCGCCCTGGACCACGGTTAGGAGGCACGGAAGCCATAGGAGAAGCTCGAAGCTCGAAGCTACTGCGTAACAGAATTTCAGAGAGAATCCTAGAGAGAGAAAAACCGTTTATCTCACTTCGCGTTTTGACCTTTGTAATTTTATTGTATTTGACCTTTATTTTTATTATTATTATGGGAACTCGCATTAAGAACGAAACAAATTACAAGAAGTTAGTGGGTAGCCGAGATACTATCTGGGCACCCAAAACCTTAGCCGAGATATTATTATTATTATTATTATTATTATTGTTATTGTTATTGTTATTGTTATTTTATTATTATTTTTTTTTTATTTTTTTTTGGTTTTAAAAAAAAACCGAACTTTCATTAACACCTGAATAAATTACAAGAAGTTAGAGGGAAGCCGAGATCCTATCTGGGCCCCCACTCCCTTAGCGATTGCAAAACTAATTCTAGTGAAAATATGAACTACGACACGTGCTCCAGCATCCTGAGATATAGCGAATTTACGAATCCGCTGGAGCAGAGAAACAACATCCGTGTCGAGCTCACCGAGAGAGGAGAAGGAGAAAGGAAGGAAACCATACCCAATGGCCGTGCTGCGTGCCTGATACTTGACACACTTACGGCGAGCAGCATCAGCAACGACCTGTCCAGGCTCAAAAGAAGTCAAGCCGGACTGGGTCAAAGGAGAGGATCCAGTCAGATCGACATAAACATCACGTCCCTTGTCCCACGAATAGAGCTGAAGGTCGGCTGGTCGTAAGGGCTTGTCGTTATCGTCGCAGAAGCCAATCTCCACCTCCTTGCCTGCAGAAATCCCTATCAGAAAGCAAATATCCAATAGTGTGTCGCGAACAAGGTTATGGCGATGTTTAATCCCCACATTACCAGCGCACGAAACCGTGTGATCACCAAAAATATCCTCTCTGAGGGCTCTGGAGCAGAAAGAGCAAGTCCCGGAAAGCGGAAACAAAGGGACTCCCAGGCGGTAACTAAGTACACTGCGATATGTCCGACCGTTCATGGTTTGCACAAGCCCGGTAATAGAGACAACCCTCAGCCAGTCAGAAGAATGGTCCCCCTGCTGAGATTTCCACAGGGCAACCTGTCGAGAGGTCAGGGAGAAAACAGATTCCGCTGCTGTAGCAACCCTCGCGAAATATATATCTGCCAATTTCTTCATAAGTTTTGTGGCAGCGATCTCAGAGGGGTTATTCAAGAAGTCAGAACCGGTAGCCTCAACAAAACCACTCAAGGCGGACTCAAAGGCAAATCCAGGGGCGACGATCTCGGAGGGACGAATCAGCTTAGCTTGCAAATCGGCAGACTGGAGGCGAGAAGCAAGGAAGGCAAAGTGCAGGGCATCAGTGGCGGCAAAGACACCGAGCCCCCTAGGGAAAAGGGGAGGGTGGCCAGCCGCCACTGCCACTCCCCGAAACTGGGTCCAGACGCCGTGACAATACGCTCAAGACTAGAACGGAGCGCAGTGTCGAAAGAAAGGTGGGCCGACCCACAAGCACGGGGAGAGCAAGTGCGTAAGGCAAAGTATAACTTAGAAATACCTGTGCACGCCCGGAGAAAAAGTAACTCACACTGGGGGTCCTCAATCATAGCAACCAGGTCCATGAGCTCTATAGTACGGGGAACCCTCTTTGAGACAAGAGCACCACTGAAAGCCGGACACACGCTGACCGGCCCTCCCAGGACCTTAACTCCATCATAGGGTCTGGCAATAGCGGAGGGGAAAACACCAGCAAACCTACTCCTCGGGTCTTCGGTAGGCCAGAAAACCTCCGTTTTAGTAACGTTAAGATGGAGGCCAAAACGAGGGCCCTCATTCATAATCATCTGGAGGACCTTCCCTACAATAAGCGTATCCCCGACAATAGTACCATCATCGAGGTACCAAGCCTGGAAACAAAGATCGAAGGAGTCCCTGATCCTGCAAACTAGGGGATGCAGAACCAGGGAGAAAAGGAGGGGGCCTAAGGGGTCACCCTGTTGGACCCCCTGGCAAGAGCGGAGACAGTGCTCTCCGTAGTAGAGCCTAGCAGAACTGGAGTAGCAAAACTCAACCCAATGGGAGAGGGCAGGACACTGACGGCGAACCTCCCCCAGCATAGTCTCCCTGTCAATCAAGTTAAAGGCATTCTGGAAATCGACAAGTAACATGGAGAGACCCACATCAGCGCCACGATCCTCTACCAGTCGGTTCAAGGAATGCAGAATAGCTTCACCCCCGCTAGAAACACCTACCCCAAATTGAAGGCCCTCAAAACAGCCACCTAAAGATGGGACAACCAAGTAAGCACCAACCTTGGAAACAAGGCGCCCCAGATGGTACCCACAGCAATAGGACGAACCCCTCCCCCCGGCATAACGAGCGAAGTGAGCGGGGCACTGGCAATGTACTGACCTAACACCTGCGGACACTTCCCATCGAGAAAAAGGTTGACCACCCGAGCGATAGAGGCAATCAGATCATCAAAAATGGCAATAGCAGCACTACTCAAACAATCCAGCAGATGTTGGACCCGAAACCCATCCCTCCCACAAGACGTGCCCCGGTGGAAACTCCGAATCATGTCCAAAGCAACAGACATCAGCGCATCAAGACAGACGCCAAAAGGCTCAGACGGGAGGGCAGGAGGGAGAGCAGCCTGGTGCTTATCCTGGAGGGCCCGAACGGTGGCATCAGTGTACGAAGCCACACCGGACGAAGAAAGAACACGAACGGCGGCCGTGTAATGATCATCAGAAATCTTCTTACGACACTGACGGATGTTGAGCTCGCCTAAGTCAATCTCCTCCTCCTCACAAAAAGAAGGGGAGACCTCCGCAAGGCCTTCGCGCAAGAGCAACAACTTCCCCCCCGGCATTCCCCAAGTACGAATAGCCCCGACAATAGCTTCTTCCTGATGTTATCGTCTAATAGCAGTTCTACACTCCAAACTATTCCTCGGGGAAAAGATCTTCAAGACACAAAGAGGTAAGACAAGCAAGGAAACCAAACGAGAAACATCAAAAGGGGAGCCAACAACATCATCTAGGGCACCCTTCAAAGCCCGCGCGAATCCAATTCGACACCTAGGAGGGATAGATTTAACCGTGCGCAACCCCTTAGAGAGCAAACGATCAAGAGATGCCAAAGAAAGGCAAGAGGGCATGTCCTGGTCAATACCTCCCATCGACGGCACAGGGGACGGAACGGGACGAGGAAGGTCATACAGAATAAACCGGACGAACCCATCCCCACAATCCGGCGCCTCAACATAATCCCCCGCCCCATGTCGACAACAAGAAGTGAGCGAATGAGTCGAAAGGCAAACACCACACAACCAAATACTCATACGCTTAAAGGTGACCTCAGCCGAAGAGTAAACAGACAAGCTACTGGAGAGGGTTTGTCACGTTAATACCTGAGCACCGACACAAAAATGGCGGTTGCGCAAGTGAACGAGAAGGGATTGTTTGGTAAGACCTTTTCCACAACCATCCCGACAATCAGAAAAGACCCATGAAAGGACAATGGAAACGAGCTGAAGGAGGCATGGTAGAGCAAAGCAGAGGACAAACCACGAACCCGAAGGATGCAAAAGAGGAAAAAGAAAAGCGAACCCCGAAACCACAAAAAGAAGAAGGAAATAGCAGCACACGAGAAGCAAAAAACAAAAACCGAAACCCAAAACAACAAAAAGAAGAAAGAAACACCAGCAAACGAGCAGCAACCAGCGGGAAACCGAAAACCGATCCAAGGAACGAAACAGCAGCAGCCACCAACACCAAACAACACCAAACAGGCAGACAAAGTAGAGGAAAAACACAAAACCCGAGGCCAAAACAGACCCCAAAAAGAGCAGCAAACAAAACAAAACAGCGGAAAACCACGAAAGAGAGGAAAACTGACAGTCCGGCACCAGCTTGCCGGAGAAGGAACCCTCAGGCAGGAGCAGGCCGGCGACAAGAAACGGCAAGGGAATTTCGGCAAGAGCAGCACCAGCGAGCGGATTCCGGCAACGGCAGCAAAGGCCAAACCACGGTTGAGCCAACACAGAAAGCAGATTAAAAAAACTGAATTAAAGGACGACAGAAAAGCCGGCGAGGCGCCGGCGAATCTCTTGCAGGATGAGGCGGCAGAGGGCCGAAGCAGGAGCCAAGCGACGGCAGCAGAGCAGCAGCAGCGAAGACCCAGACCAGAACCAGCGAACAGAGCGGCAGTGGAGGGAGAGAAGGTCGATAGTACAGCCGGCGGCAGAGAAAGGTCGACGGCAGAGGTTCGTCGGGGAGGAACCTAGCAGGCACCCGCACTCCTTGATCGCCAAGACAACTTATTATTATATATATATATATATTGCATGAAAAGATATCATTTCATTCGTATGATGAGTGAAATTACAATTTCGATGCAAAAAAGATCTAACACACTAGAATGCTAAAGCATTGTAAGACCCAATATTCCCCTTAATCGTATTGTATCTAGGATTAGATTCATTACAAAACCGAATTGCCACATAGAGTTTAATTCTAGAAATAAAAGCATCAATGCTAGTCCACTTAGAAGTGAAGGTTCTTTTATTCCTTTCTTTCCAGATCATTGAAACTACTGCTGCAAGACTTGTTTGTATCCATGGCATCTTCTAGTGCTTTCTCTTTTGAGGGGATATCATCCATTTGATTATACTCTTTAGGGAATGACTCCCACATTCATCCATCCTGCAATCTCTAGCCAGATTTGCTTAGAAAAGGAACAAGAGAAGAAGAGATGAGAGTGAGATTCCTACTCTGCCAGGCACAAATTGCATCTGCTAACCATATTAAATCCTCGTTTGCAATACTGATCCTGAGTTGCAAGCTGTTCTTGTAAATCCATAGATAGGAAGACCTTATGGCTAGGCATAATTCTGACAGTATCGAGAACTCTACCCCAAGCTTTCAGAGACCAACCTTTAAGCAATTGATAACATTTTGAGACCTGAAACTTCTGAGTCTCACAGGACTGCAGCAGGTTTTTAGCATTTGAAATAGAACCAGTGAAACTAATGAGCTTATCTTTGACTTTCAAAATACCCTTCAAGCTTGATGGATAAAACTCTTTAGAAGGAATAGACCAGACTATTTGCTTATCAAGTATATAAGCGTCACACCATTTAGACCAAATACTTTCACCTTCTCCTGCAAACTGCCATAGCCATTTAGAGATAAGGGCTGCATTCCAAACTTCCAAATCTTTAATATTGAAACCACCTGCCTTCCATGGGGAACATACTTCAGACCATTATTTAAACACCAGCTTCCTCTCTCCCTCTTTAATCCCCCAGAAGAAATCCTTACAGATCCTGTGTATATGGTTAACAACACCTTTGGGTAGCAAAATTCCAGAACACCAGTAGTTTTCAATACCAAAAACCACTGAATTTATCAATTAATCTTTACCAGCATAAGTGAGGAAGTGAGTGGACCAGTGATGTATATTCTTCTGCACTTTTAAGTATAAAAGCATCAAACATAACTTCAGTTAGTCTTCCCTCAGATAGAGGAATTCCTAAGTATCTAAAGGGAAAGGAACCAGTAGAGAATCCAGTTGCTTCTATAATTTGCTCCTGAATATTAGCTTTCACACCACCAAAATATATGCATGTTTTGTCAATATTAGCATGAAGACCTGAGAGTTGTGCAAACTCAATCAAAGTGTGCTTAACTGCAGAAACTGAGGGAACATCCCCCCTAGTGAATATCATTAAATCATCAGCAAAAACAAGATGGGTTAGCTTAATCTTGCAGCATTTAGGATGATAAGATACTTGTTTCTTGTCACAAATAGTTCTTAGAGATTGATAAAGAATCTCTATACTCATAACAAAAAGGTATGGGGATAAAGGATCTCCCAGTCTGATTCCACTCTTTGCCTTGAAGAAAACCAGAAACCTGACCATTGATTTTAAAGGAGTACCAAGGGGAGGATATGCATCCCATAATCCAACCAACAAACACTTCTGGAAAACCATAATTCTTTAGCATAGCTTCAATAAAACCCCACTGAAGAGAGTCAAAGGCTTTTCTGATGTCAACCTTGATCAAACATCTAGGACTAAGGTATTTCCTATTGTATCCTTTTACAAGAGCTTGAGATAATAGAATATTGTCAAAAATATTTCTGCCTTCAATAAAAGAAGCTTGCTCTGGTCCAATTATGAGTTGTAAGACCTTTTTTAGTCTACTAGCCATCACTTTAGATACAGTTTTATAGAACACAGTACAACAAGAGATTGGCCTGAAGTCTAGCACAGAACTAGCATGTTTTTTTTTTGGGGATTAGGGAAACCACTGTAGTATTAGCTTGTTTAGGCATCTTACTAGATTTGAGGTAACCCCAAACAGCTTTACAAAAATCTTTCTCAATAATATTCCAAGAAGTTTGGAAAAATCCTGCAGATAAACCATCAATGCCCGGACTACAGTTGGAATCCATAGCAAAAACTGCTGCTTTAATTTCAGAGATCTGCACTGGTTCTAGAAGACAGTGCATTAACTCTTCAGAAATCTGTTCTCTTTTAGTGAAAACACCAGAAGTGTGAGAAGTATTACCCAAAAGAGTTGCATAATAAGCCTCGAAAGCATCTGATACCCCTTCCATACCAGTTTTCATTGCTCCTGTATGATCAAGAATAGAACCAATCATTTGTTGATGTTTCCTTTTTGATATCTTGGCATAGAAATATTTTGAGGAGCAATTAGATAGTTAAAGATGATTTACTTTTGCCCTTTGATATAGCATACTAAGCTCAGAAGTTTTAACCCTGCTATAGTTCTGTAATAAAATATCCTCTTGAGCCAAGAGCCCAGGAGACAAAGGAGAGTCTTGAATCAACTTCTGACATTGATTTAGTTCAAACTTTGCCTTATTCACCTGAACTGCCAGGTTTTTAAGAGTTATTATTATTATTATTATTATTATTATTATTATTATTATTATTATTATTATTATTTTATTTTTAAATGGGGGAATTTTATTGATGAATCAAAACGCAAAATTTATTATTATTATTATTATTATTATTATCATTATTAATATTATTATTTTTTAATTATAAACCGGAGCTTGCATCATCATCATCATTATTATTATTATTGTTAATTTTTTTTATTTTTTTGCAAGAAATGGTACGTCTTATTGATTAACAAGACGAGATCTTACAAAAGAGATAACCACTAATATGACATTCTAACAATTACTAATCAACCTCTTAGTAGCTAAATCAATCCCCTTAGAACGCAACCTAACAAACACCTCAAACTTAATCTGTTCCATAATACTCTTAAAAGAACAAAGAGAACTACTAAATAATCTGTTATTTCTTTCCCTCCAAATACTATAGACAGCAGCCATCAAACTACACCTATACCATTCATTCTTCCAATGCTTTCTGTTTTTCCTTCTAGTGCACCACTTGAGCTCTTCCTGCAAATTCATGCTTCTTCCAGTTATTTGCATCCAATTTAGCAAATGCTGCCAGACCTGTTTTGAGAAGGTACAGTAAAAAAAGAGGTGATTTGCATCCTCAATAGAGACCCGGCGCAAAGAGCATCTGTAGCCATCTGAACCCCCCTTCCCTGCATTCTGTCTTGTGTGGCCAATGCATTTTGACTAGCTAACCCAGCAATAATTCGGTGTTTAGGTATTATAGATCCCCTCCAAAGATGTTTCATCGAGGACATATTACTACCTTTAGGCCTGAACCATTCATAAGCTTTACCGACATCATTTTTCCCATTAGAAGTCCAAGAGAGCAGCAGCAGAATGGCATCATCAATGCTACCCATACCAGCAATAATATCATCTCTAACTGCTATAATGCTATTGAAGGAAGCAGTATATCTCTCCTGTTTTTTAATAAGCCAAATATCATAGCACCAGAAGCCCATAAACCTCTGGCACCAGTTTTTATGCTTCTACAGGTTTACAGATATCAACCCACTTTTTATAGCAAATCCTGATATTATCTCCCCCAGACCAGAAGAATCTCATGCTCAACTGCTCCAATCTTTTGGTAACATTCACAGGGAACATTGCATTTGCACTCCAGTACTTATTCAAGCCAAAAATAACAGAATTCAAAAGCTGACTACGACCAGCATAGGTTAGAAGGTGAGAAGACCAATGAGAGATCCTCATCTGAACCTTACTGATCAAAGCCTCATACTGAACTCTTTTGTTATTAGATGAATGTAATGGCAGTCCTAAATACTTGCAAGGGAATTGCCCTTGCTGAAAACCAGTTTGATGTAATATCAAATCTTTGATATCATCAGAAATGCCACCAAAGAAAATGTTTGTCTTCTCCTTGTTAACCTGCAACCCAGAAAATCTTCCAAAATCCACAAGAGTAGATGATATAGCATCCACAGAAGGAACATCACCTCTAGTGAACAAAACTAGATCATCAGCAAAAACCATATGGTTAAGGTTAATCTGTCTACACTTAGGATGATAGGAAACATTTGGTAGTTTTGTGAGATTCCTAAGCATTCTTGACAATACTTCCATACTAAGGACAAATAGATAGGGTGAAAGAGGATCACCCTGTCTAAGGCCACTTTTCCCTTTAAAAAAACCATGAAATAAAGGATCCATTAACCTTGATAGAGAACCACGACCCCTTGATACATATCATAACCCAATTAATAAAGGTGGGTTGAAAATTAAACCCCTTAAGCATGCCATGAATAAACTTCCATTGCAAGGAATCAAAAGCTTTCCTAAGATCCACCTTCAATAAGCATCTTGCAGTAAGGTATTTCCTATCATAGTTCTTAACTAGAGATTGGGAGAGAGCAATATTTTCATGTATGCACCTTCCTTTAACAAATACTGCTTGCTCCCAACCTACAAGTCTCTCCATAATTCTCTGCATTCTGTGAGTAAGAATCTTACTGATAGTTCTATAAAAAACTGAGCAGCAAGATATAGGCCTGTAATCAAGAACAGTTTGACAAATATCCTTCTTTGGGATTAAAGTAATAAGAGTTGTGTTAGCCTGTTTGATCATGTAAGTCTTCCTGAAAAATTCTAAAACAGCGTTGCAGTAATCCTGATGAATAATATTCCAGGCTGACTTGAAGAATTCAGAGGAAAACCCATCAGGGCCAGGGCTTCTTTCAGAACCAATTGAATACACCACTCTCCTAATTTCCTCTTCATTAGGAAGTCTAACAATATCATCCCACTCATCATAACTAACCATATCCCCTTTTCTGATCACCTCAACATCTAAATCAGAGATATTATGCTCATTACCAAGAAGCTCCTCATAAAATTCTACAAAAGCTTGAGCCACATTCTCCAACCCCTTCCTATTACACCCTTTACTATCCTGAATATTACCAATAACCTGCTGTTGCCTTCTTTCCTTAATTTTTGCATGAAAATAAGTAGTAGATTCATCTCCAAACTGCACTTTATCCATCTTAGAGCGCTGTCTAAGAATGCTTAATTCAGCTTCAACTAACTGATTATAAGCCCTCAAAAGCTCCTGCTCCTTTTCAATTAAACTAGCAGAGTTAGGCTGTAATTGCATCTTCATTTGGCACTCAGTAATCTATTTTTTAATATCAGTAATTCTTAATCCCACCTTTGTAAAATGCTGCTTATGCATTTGTTTAAGAGCTCTCTTAACATTTTTAAGCTTTCCAAATAACTGAAACCCAGTAGTACCCTTGACAGGTAATCCCCAAGCCTCCTGAACTACCTGTTTATAATTAGGGTGTTGAACCCAACAATTCAGGAAACTAAACCTCCTCTTGATCTTATCCCCCTCCGAGAGAGTAACAAGGATAGGAGAATGATCAGATATACCTGCAGGCAAGTAGTTAACAGTAGAACCAGGAAATTCATCAACCCAAGCATTATTAACCAAGACCCTATCTAGTTTAGACCATACTCTATCATCAGCACCTTTGTAATCCCCTAGAAATTCTAACGCAATACAGTGGCGGAAACACTGTAGAAGTGGGATTATAACACACTGTAGCTATGTCTTGATTAAATAAAATGGTAAGTCAATACATAAGCCATAAAATAAAAAATGGCTACAAAAAAAAATAAAAAATTAAAATCCATAAAAAGGGTTTTAACAATCCATAATACAGTGATCTGATTAAAACAAGCAGGATCCATAACTGCTCGCTAGCCCACCCGAAGGAAAACATATACCTGCCATGTTAAAAACATAACAGCCACAATCAGTGGGGAGCAACGTCAACGTTCTCCCAGCCGTATAACAGGATTTCAAAACAGTAATTACTAATATAGGAAAAATAGTAAAAATGGTAAACAGTAAAACAACATATTAAAATAAGCTTTAGCGTGAAACAAATTAATCAAAAGGGTTTCCGAAGAAACATAAAAATATTTGCCAACCTGCAAACAAATTTATATCGATAGTAAATATAATAATCAAAATGGCGTTATGGATAGGATTAATGTTGAATCTAGACTTTCACTAGGACAATACTAAATTAGCTTCGAGAACTTAGTCAAAACAAATCAGACTTCGGTCTCTAATAGGCAACTCAACTATAACAGGACTGCGTGCAGCGAGGTCCTGGCTTAAGTAATGTACACCCCTCCTAGACACCAACCGTAATCCAGTTCAACCCGACGGCGACTTACACAATGCGATATCTAAGTTTAAGGTCAAAATATACACACTCCTGAACACAAACCATGCTCAGTTCAACGACCAATGTGTCTCAACATAGACACACCAGCTTTATAGTTGATGGCAAAACGTACATCCCAGACTATATTACTCTAAACCCACACTTATCCTTATTCCATAACTCCAAAACAAGCCATTATCGATATATAAAAGATATAATCATTATAAATAATAAGAGGATAAAAGAAGTAAACATTTATATTCTAAAAGAGAAAACTTTCTATTTTAGGAAACTTCTATTTTTAGAAACTTTACAAAAAATAGCAATATATCAAAATAGTGAAAATATTAGTTCACACTAATACCACATTTTAGTAAACAATATAGATTTATAAAACTAATACTTTCGGCCTTAACGATATTAATTATTAAAGTAAGAACATTTGATTTTATGAAATTATTAAAATATCGTATAAGTGTTATAAAATGATTAAAAATGTCTTAAACATTTTAATATTACTAATTAGGGTGTTTTCGAAAGTCAAAAAACTAAAATTCCCTAATTATTATTAGTTTCGACAAATAAAATTATAAATAGGATTTTACGGCAAACATCAAATTAAATATTTGAACGTCTTTATTTAATCAAACCAACAAATATATTTATAAGATGTTAAGGAATGATTTAACTCTTAAAGTATCAGATTTAAATACTTTCAAAATTGCTGAAAAAAATAATTCTTTTAGTAAAGATGAAGCATTTTAACAATAAATCACAATTTGTCCGAAAATCAATACTTATTAATTAAAGACTTTAATAATAGTACAAAAATTACGTAAAATAGTTAAAATATATTTATGGACATTCTGTCCATAAAATAAAATTTTCCAGAATCCTAAAACTCGGTTTTTAAAGCATTTTCCCGTTAATCGTCTAACCTCGACAATAACGATTAATAAAAATAGTAATTACAAAACGATTTAAGTATTAATATCCAAAAATTGTTATTACACTTAAAAATCCTCATTTTCCAGAATATAAATTTTTCCAGATTTTTCCAAAACTCCAGATTCAACAAATTTCAACAAAACCGTCATTTAAACCCGTTTTCGCAATTAACGATTTCATTAATAAACCTATCGTTCCTAACATTTTATTAAGGAACTAAAAATCATAAAAATACATTTTAATATGAAATCATTAGAATCATAATTTTTTCCAGATTTAAACCAAAGACCAGAAATCGAGAATTTAAACAACAAACACGGTTTTAACGATAAACGATGATTTAAAGTGATTAATTAATTCATCCACTTAACAACTCCGAAAAATTATGAAAAAATTCAAAACATTCTATTTCCCCAGAAAGTTTCACCACATTAAAAATCAGATTAAAATAAAATGTTTAGGTACTAGAACTAAAAATCGGCTTTTAATCGTTTTTGTCCGAAAACGGTAATAATTCAATAATCTATATTTAAAATATCAGAAAAATCCTAAATTATTATAAATCATCAAAAATATAAATTTTACAGAATATAAACATATATTACATGTTTAGGCCGAATATTATGATTTTACAAATTAATATGACAATTTAATCGTTAATCTCGTAAAAGCGATAAAAATATTGAAACATGCAAATTTTCAACTTTTAAAAATTTTTCCAGATTATATCACATACATATATTGTCAAAAATGAAATATAAAAATTATACATGCAAATACACAATTAAAATCATGAAATATCGAGTAACATCGACGTTACCTCTAGTCCAAATCGGAAACGATAATATACTCGTCGGCCTCGGGATCGTCCACAAATCCTACCATACATGAAAATCATGGCAGAAAAATACCATGAGAAAAACTAAGAAAATCAAGGTGAATAACGATCGAAAACCACATCGCTTATTACCTTAACGGAAGGATCAGAATAACGATTAATTTGACGATGAAAACGAGACGATTATGACTCGATTGGAAGCAAGAATTAGCCTTGAGAGGCTGCTGGAGTCATGGCCAAATGAGAAGAAAGAAAGGATTTTTTTTGATGTTTAATTATAAGAATGAATGTTAGGAAATGGATGATTTTTTTTTCCTAAGCTTGAATGCTCTTAAAATTTGATGAAAATAATGCTACTCTACCGCATATGGCCAGCCAAAATGAACAAGCAAGGGAGGATGAAAAGTTTGACAATAATGCAAGGAATAAATGGAAGAAAAATAATCATACGTTTACGGTTTAACGTGATAAAATGAAACGTATTAATAAAAGGTAATAAAATTCCTGACCAGAGGCTTAGTCGGTCCAAAAAGTGAGAAAATGGCCTCAAATTATTTATAAGTTGATAAAAAGTATAATCGTAAAATAGTTAAAAGCATTTCAAAGTAATTCGAGTAAACCTCGCGTAAGAAAATAATTAATCGCGAAGCTTTGTAATAAAATCATTAACGACTAAATTTTTGTAAATTAAAATATTTACTAGTTGAAAATATTAGATAAATTTATTTAAACATTTTTAGGAAAAGGAATGACTTAAATCCGAGCTTAAAAACGTCAATTCGAAGAGAAATAGAATTCTTCGCGGAAAATTAATTAGTTTACGAAGAAAACTAAATAAATGGATTTAATAGAATAAAAATCTTTAAAATATAAATAAATATCATTAAACTCAAGCATTAAAATAGAGCTTAGTAAAATGATGAAATATGAGGCCGAAAAGTGACAGAGTAAAGACGGAGTCCTAACGGAAAGAATAAATATGCTAGGAAAAATAGCGGGTGTTACAACCTTGCTTATTAGTCCACGTGAACTCACATCCTTGTCCTGATAATTCACCCAACCCATTATCCATAATGCTCTTGTTAAAATCATCCATATCCCCTTCATCAGGAGCTTGTCCTCCAATCTTCTCTTCAACATTCCTTACAATGTTAAAATCTCCCATAATGACCCATTTATTTTGAGAGTTAATCTGCTTTATAACATTCCAAAGATCAGTTCTATCACTTCCTTTATTATAACCATAAACCACAGTCATATGTATCCCAATGCTAGAACCAAAATGATAGACTTGGCTATGAAGAACCTGAGCATGCGACTGTAGGATATCTACTTTCACAGTGACAGGATTCCAAATCAACCAAATCCTCCCATTATAATGATGCTGATAATTACCTATTACATTATAACTTCTGAAGAACTTTCTAATAATAGAAGAAGCCTTATTCTCCTTAATTCTAGTTTCCAACAGACCCAAGACATCTATGTTATTAGCAGTAATGAAATTAATAACTTCCCTAATCTTCACCTCATCATTACCCCCCCTTATATTCCAAGTGGAAATTTTCATTGCAAAATATCTGGGGGAACATTTTCTTCTACTGGTGCTACTAGTTCAGCTGTTTCTTCATCATTACTATTCTGCAAAATCTCATATCTGTTAGCATGCATCAATTCCAACTTCACCTTCTTTTCCATATGTAAAACTGAAGCTCCACTTTTCCCTTGGCCTGAATGCTTTACTAAGGATGCAGAAGAGGAGACCTTCAGCTCCTTAACATCATGGACAGCCCCTTTAGTTTCACTAATAATCTTGCCATCCAAAACATCCAATTTCTCTCCCCCAATATAAGTAGATATTGGTTCCTTTTCCACCTCCTTTTCCTGGTCCGTCTTCTTGACAGGCGTGTAACGTGTAGCTACAGGAGCAGTCTTCCTCTCCTTCTTGAAAGTCTCTTTCTCATGCCCCAACTTCCCACATCCAGAGCAAAAATAAGGCAACCACTCGTAGACAATGGTTTGCACTGATTTGCCCAAGAAAGGAGTATTTATTGTAATTTTTTCAGGAAGGTCCTTAGCAACATCCACTTCCACCATAACCCTAGCAAAAGACAGTCTATCCTTTTGAGTTGTGGTAGCATCAGCAAACATAGGCTTCCCAATTTGACTTGCCATCTTACTCAGAACCGTTTCAATCCATAAGTAAGGGTCTAAGTCCGGGAACAAAACCCATGTAGGAACCACTGAAACTCTATCCATCTCCTGAGAGAAATATGGAGACTATTGGTTCAACAGTAGACTATTTTGCCCCAATTGCCATGGCCCCCCTTTCAACAACATATCCATTTCAACCTTGCTTTTAAAGTGAAAGGAGAACCAACCCTTTTTGTAATACTTCACCATTGGCAAAGCAATATGATTCCAGTTCTTCTTAACATAATCATTAACTTTTTCCAGAGTTGGCCGTCCTCCTATGATAATCCCCATCAACGTATTCTTCCAAACGTGCAACTCAGATTCAAAGTCCTCATGGTCTATCTGAACCTCGACCGCTGTGGCATAGTAATCGTTAAAATAGAGTTTCATCCCCAACTTCTGATCCTTGGCTCTACCAGCCCAGATCTGAGCAGAATTCGTCGAGACTAAGGTGACCGGCTGTTCCGTAGCACCCTGAGCCCCATCTAAGTTAAGAATGACCGGTTGTTCCGTAGTATTCTTATCTCTAGAGATCAGGATGACCGGCTGTTCCGTTGTATCCTGATCTCCAGTAGGGCTCTTAAGCACGTTCAAGGTGACCGGTTGTTCCGTAGTACCTTGAACTATAGCTTTCTCCTTCAGTTTCTCATGTGATGATCCACTATTCCCTGTAAATTGGATTGCAGATTTGAGAGCAAGATCAATTAGATCATTAATAACATTCTTACCCTGTTTCCCAGCTCTTTGATCCTCCTCTAGATCCTCTGATTGCGTACTATTTGATCGGGCATCCTGATCCTGATCAAATTTCCTTTGTTGTAAGTTCTTCTGTGGCCGTCCCCGCCCTTTAACTCTCGGCGCCGTCGTTCCCAGCATTCCGGCGAAAAAACGAGGGAAATCTTTCCCTTAGAGAGAGAGAAGAGAGAGAGGGAAATTATATTATTTTATTATTATTATTATTATTATTATTACTATTATTATTATTTTTTTTTGTTTTTTTGTTTTTTTTGCAAGAAGATTACGTCTCTTATTAATTAACAAGAGGCTTCCATACAAAAAGTATAACCCCTAAACTTATCAAAAAAAAAACTATTCATACTCTGTGTATTCTAAGATCGATCCCCCTACTCCTTAATCTCATAAAGACCTCAAACTTAATTTGTGATATGATACTTGCATTACTCCTATATACATTCTTAAAAATTCTTGCATTTCGCTCTTGCCAAATGTGGTAAACAGTTGCTGCTATTACTGAGCAATACCAGCTATTTTTCCAGTGTCTTCTATTCCTTTTGCTGCTGCTCCATTTCAATTCTGCAATAAGCTTGTTGGTTCGACCCTTCATCCACATCCATTCCTTCATCCCCTTCCATATGCCCTCTGCCCAACTACATTTAAAAAATAGGTGATCATGGTTTTCCATGTCATTTGCACAGAGTATACATCGATTTACCAACAACATTCCTCTTTTCGTAATATTATCAATCGTGGCCAGTTTCCCTTGAGCGGCTAACGATGCTATGATACCATGTTTTGGCACCACCTGCATCTTATTAATACTCCTAAGCCATGGCTTCTGCTGAAACTTCTCCCTAAACCAAGAGTAAGCTCGTTGTGGGTGGAAGTTGCCTTTATCTTGCCATTGAGTAATCAGTTGAAGTGCTTGTTCTTTTCCCCCCATTCCTTCAATTAATTCATCTCTAATTTTGATTATACTCTTCATTGTTGCTGTAAACCTCTCCTCCTTATGGATCTCCCAAATAGTTCTAGGCCCCAAAATGTATCGCTTAACCCAACTAAGCCAAATCCCTTCCTTATTCATCAAAATTTTCCAAAGCCAATTGCAAATAAGTGCCTTATTCCAGGCCACAATATTTTTCACATCAAAACCCCCTTCATCCCAAGGTGCACATATGCTAGCCCAACTCTTATAATTCATTGTACCCTTCTCTATAGCCCCTGTCCAAAAAAAAGATTTGCATATTCCAATAATCTTCTCAATCACATTTGCAGGTATCAGAGTATTTGCGCTCCAGTGATTAAGTAGCCCAAATATGACCGAATTCAGAAGCTCAACCCTTCCTGCATAGGTGAGGGATTGAGCTGTTCATCCATTAATAGCTGCCTGTACATTGTCAATCAAACCTGTATAATTCACCATTTTGTTAGTAACATCATTCAGGGGAAGACCTAAATATTTACAAGGAAACATTCCTTGTTTGAAACCCGTATTTCTCAGTATCATCTCCTTGACATCCCTAGCAATTCCTCCAAAATATATATCAGTTTTATCTCTATTTGCGTGTAATCCAGATTCCTTAGCAAACCCATCCAGAGTATTAATAATAGCCATAACAGAAGGCACATCCCCTCTAGTAAACACCATCAAATCATCAGCAAATATCAAATGGTTTAGCCTTATCTTAGCACACTTAGGATGGAACGAAACCAAAGGTTGATCAATGGTGTGCCTAAGGTGCCTCGACAGAATCTCCATGCTCAATACAAAAAGATAAGGGGACAATGGATCCCCTTGACGAACACCACTCATTCCTTTAAAGAATCCTTGAGAAGATCCATTAATCTTGATGGAAAACCAAGAGCCTTGTATACATGCTTTAATCCACTTGCTAAATTCCATAGGAAAGTTATAATAAATCAGCATATTCTCAATAAACTCCCACTGAATAGAGTCAAAAGCCTTCCTAAGGTCTATTTTCATCAGACATCTAGGAGTCAGATACTTCCTATTGTAATTCTTAATCAAAGATTGAGATAGAGCAATATTCTCTTGTATACTTCTACTCTTAATGAAGGCAGCCTTTTCAGGCCCCACTATCTTATGTATCACCATTTGAATTCTCTTTGTTAGTATCTTACTAATAACTTTGTAAAGAATAGAGCAGCAAGACAAAGGCCTATAATCAAGCACAGAACCACACACCTGTTTCTTAGGTATAAGAGATTAAGGTGAGGTGCGCCAAGCCCAAGCAATAGTGCAACGCATGGGCGACACATGAAGGCCCAGGCAGCAAGCTACCTTGATGGACCTCCCCTCCTAAAAAATAAATTTAATAACGTGTGGGTCAATGACCCACATATCAGATATTAAACTGATAAGAACAGATACTACACTTGATCTTAGCCAAAAGGCCGAGAAAGGTATGTATGTATGTATTATTATTATTATTATTATTATTATTATTATTATTATTATTATTATTATTATTATTATTATTATTATTATTATTATTATTATTATTATTATTATTATTATTATTATTATTGTTATAATATGGATGTTATTATCCTTCCAAGCAATACGTCTCTCCGCGAAGAGACGCGTCCTTTATTGTTTCGATATCTATAAATATCGATCTAACTCATGTATTGTAACACACATCAATATAATCTCATTCCGATTTCCGGTTTACGACATTGTTCTACAATATATTTATAACACGTTATCAGCACGATCGTCTTTCTAGATTAACCATCTCTAACGAAAATATCTTCATCGCTGATTTCAAGGTTGATTGGAAAAGATAGTGGGACTTATTCTTATTTTTCTCTTATCTGATTATTATCTTGAATTCTACCAATCTAGTGTAAGTCATCCTACCCAATTCAAATTATGTCAACCTATCAGCATTCACATTTGTTTCATGGTGCTCTCGTTGAGAGTTAATGCAGTTGGTATTATGTGAACATACTTTGCGTAATATGGCGTAGGATTTATCATCCACTCTCGTATGATTTATCATCCATTGTTCCATTGCAGTTTATAAGTGTTACCATCAACATTGTATAATTTATATGCATAGTGTTATCATCAAAGTACTTTGTAGTATACTACTCATCATTATTGATATTGTTTATCCTATCATATCAGCATATTGCTTAATAACATCATCCTTCAAACCTTCACCAATATTGCTTCATCGTAATTGTAATTGTTTCGTCGGCATTTGTCAATGAATTTACACATCTCATGTTTCATCATTTTTTTTATATATGTATATAATCCTGATTAACCATTCACTTAATGCTTACTTATATGTATAATTGGTTGGTAATCCGTTTAAAGCATTTGTTTTCATTTTTATTATATATAATCATCATTGGTTGCTTTTTGGTATAGTATTTTTATACATGAACTTTGCAAAATGACAGTTATCTTAAATTTTATGTTTGGTAGGACGTTTGTATATGTGGACTATAGTGTTAGACGTAAAATTCATGACAATATGTAGGTAAATATTCAATATATATTTCACCAGACTAACCATCGTTGACTCATTGATGAATTAGTATCATGTTATAATCCTGATTCATTGATGAATTAAATGAATTGCTTAATGAGATGAAGATGACAGAAAGCATATATATTGTTGGTTTATCAAAGCATCATTATGTTCGTATGTGTTGCCATTACAAATAAATCTTATGCATGTAATGTTGATTGATTGAATTTGTTACTCATACTCTGAATAAGTTTTGACTAGGACAAAATTTTAACCGTAAATTGATATCAACTATCATGAAATTGCAAATTCAATAGTCTGACATAGTTATATGTTTGTTATTATTATTAAATGTTGTTTCAATTACATCTCGAAGTGATCTGAAGTGACTTATTTTATTATATATGAAATTGTAATGAAACGATTATTAATATTTTTTTTATCATCAATTTGCAACCTGATATATGAAAGATTTATATATTTTCGGAAAGAATGAAGTAGAAGATATCCAATATATGCGTAAAATGAAAAATTACGACTTTTAAAATACTCAAAGCGCGCAAGAGGAATATAGTCATATTCCCGGAAGGTATATGAACTGTGTTAATATCACTTATATGATCAGAAAATTTCTTCCCTTGCCCTTGAGTTGAAAAATATTATCCTGAAGGCAATATATTGTGAAAAGAGTTGTTAGAAATACTCTGAATAAATTTCCTGTTCACTTGAGTTGAACAAAATAATAAGTACGGAGTATAATTTTGGTTAAGGACGATAAATCTCTTTCAATCGATCGAGATTATTTCTTGAAGAAGTGGATGTGACATTCGATAAAGACTCTGCCAAAAGCAGAAGTCGGGTAATGATATAAGAGGAATTATTGCAAATAAAATTTAATTATTAAAAGAAAAATATAGTCATATTCCCAGAAAGAATATTGAAGAGTCTTGCTTATTTATATGAGACACCAGTTGTGTCATGTCACATCTATCATTTTCGTTTTGGCCATATGATAAAATACAATTATTGTGCACATACGATATATGTAGCTAACCAGAAGTTTTAGCATGATGAGATTCAGTTAACTGAAAATACGGCATACGATAAGTCGATTTATCGAGATATAACCAAATGCTTAAGAAAATTGCAATGAAATGAAGCCAAAGCCGACAAGAAAATTATAAAGATGTGACAATAAAGGCCATCCGAGTTCTTATTATTACACCCGTTTTTGATAAATCCGTAGTTTATCTTGAAAGAAATGGAAAAGTGCTGAACTTCTCTCGTGTATCAATGAAATAATATTTGAGGCAAGACAATACACTGAGATAAAAATTATGTTAGAGATTTGAAAACTACTCGTAGTTGGATGATAGAAATGAATATATTTATAGAAATGAATATGTTTATGTATGGTTTAATTATGTGACCTGTAGTCACAAAGAATTTTACGAGTAGTTTGGGTAATCAAAGTTCACAATTTGAGTATTATGTGAACAATATAATCTCCTGAATGGGCAATTTTAAGTCAGCACGTGGAAAACTAACTGCGTTATATCTAGCTCCCGATTGAAATTAAACAATTGTTTAAAGTTTTATGAAGTATGAGATGATTTCTAAGGTGGAAATGATTGCCCTTTAAAACCTATCAGGTAAAGATAATTTTTACCACCTTAGGGGGAGATTGATAAGGAAAAGCTGGTAAAAGGAACAAACAAGTAATAATTGATCCCCAACTGAACACGAAGTTCAGTGACTTGTTTAATATATCAACAATCTGAGAGTCAAGAAAACTCCGTATGAATTATGATTTACATCATTTGGATATGATGACGATGATATATCAGCACCTTATCATACAAAGATATAAATTGATCAGAGAAGCTTGCCAAAAATCATAAATTAATCACATTTGATGTGTAGTATGAAAATAATATTCGTTTCATATATCATAAGTAAGAAAACGGCAAGTATATGCAGTTGGTACTAAAGTTTGGAAATAAATGTCCCAGAAGTGATATAGATATCTGAAAGAAAATAGATGGCCTATACGAAATATGTGAATTCAGATATCAAACAGTACTGATAATATAAGAAATTATATCGATATACATACTTTTTAGAACCAAATATAATTTGCGCGCGATATAAAATGGACACTAGTGGGGATCTTATATAAAAGTCCATCTAGAAAGTCGACATACAATTTATGGTTAAAATGAGCTCATGGATCTGAAGTCCACCTATTGACCCGAAGTCAATCAAATTATGAATATTCGTTAAAAGTTCCGTGTAATTTACATTTAGTCTTCATGTGCATGTAAATAGAATTTCATTTTTTGTTTCATACATTATTATCATTAGCTTAAAACATTGTTTATATTATATTACATGCATGCGCACTATTATTGTTATTAAATGTTTTATTGCAGGATAAATGAATTATTCGTAACTGTTGTCATGATCTATGACTCCCTGAAGGAGCTTGTGTTTGAATGATCATGAAATTGAGAGTAATGAATGGATCGATTATTGTAAACTTCTTCATTATGATGTGAAGTTATCCTGAGTTAAAAGAGAATATTAATAATCCTGAAGAGTTTAGTTGAATAATTCATTATCGTTTGAACCAAAAGTATAATTGTAATATTATCTTGAACAGAAGTATGAGATATGAGAGGAAATAGAAAAATGAATATCTTGCAAAGTATATGAAATAATTGTGGTTCAGAAGTACCATAAAGATTGAAAATGATGACAACTTATTTGATGATCGGAATTGATTCTCCTGAAGAGATCAAAATGGATAAATAACTTCTACACTCTCTTTCCCTTCGACTAGGGTTTTATCCCACTAGGTTTTACCTAGCAAGGTTTTTTAACGAGGTAGATGTGTGTCTTTTATGTTGTTGACGTGATAATTATCATGAACAAGTTATGTCACGAACATACAACAAAACAGTATATAATACTTGAAATGAGTGGTACGTGACTCATTAATATTATGAGTTTTGAAGACACGTGATGACTACAAGTATATCACGAAGTTTTATTAATCGAAGATAATATCAAGTTTATCATCAGCTACAATGGAATCGACATCGATGATCAAGAGTTTTCGCCAAATTATGTATCATTTCAACGTATTAAGTGATGTAATCATGAGGGGGAGTAATGCGAGCTGTACTCTTTTTCCTTAACCATGGTTTTTTCCCACTGGGTTTTCCTGGTAAGGTTTTAATGAGGCAGAGGTTCATTCGCATCGTAAAATGTCATATTTTTGGATAATAGACATCCAAGGGGGAGTGTTATAATATGGATGTTATTATCCTTCCAAGCAATACGTCTCTCCGCGAAGAGACGCGTCCTTTATTGTTTCAATATCTATAAATATCGATCTAACTCATGTATTGTAACACACATCAATATAATCTCATTCCGATTTGGGTTTACGACATTGTTCTATAATATATTTATAACAATTATTATTTTTTTTTTTTAAAAACCGGAACTTGTATTAATAACGAAACAAATTACAAGAAGTTAGTGGGTAGCCGAGATACTATCTGGGCACCCACTCCCTTAGCAATAGCGAAACTAAGTCTAGTGAAAATAAAAGCAGCTGCGCAAGCTCCCGCATCCTGAGCGATAGAAAATTTCTGAATCCGCTTGAGCAACGCAACAGCCTCTGCATCAAGCTCCCCCAAAGACGAGAAGGAGAAAGGCAGGAACCCGTACCCAATCTTGGTGCACAAATCTCCATATTATTATTATTATTATTATTTTATTTTATTTTTTATTTTTTTGCAAGAACGTTATGACTCCATTATTCATCCATAATAGGGTAAATGAGGGAGACTAGTTCTTACAAAGCATATCCCCTACAATGTACAAATACATTTAATTGGCCAAAACTCTCCTATATAAATCCATACAAGAATACCTCATCTTAACAAACACTTCAAACTTTATCATCTTAAATATAGCTGTAAACGGTCTACTAGCATCATTAAAGAGTCTCTTATTTCTCTCCATCCATATGTGATGAGTAGCAGCAGCAAGACAGGATCTAAACCAAGCTTGCTTCCAATGCCTCCTATGGCGTCTATGAACACCCCACTTCAACTCCACAAGCAGCCCATTACTTCGTCCTCTAACATCCATCCAATGAAGGAGACCCTGCCAAACTCCTTTTGAATAATCACAAAGGAAAAACAAATGCTCATTATCCTCCAAAGCAGACTCACATAAAGGGCATCGATTAACCAGTGGTATCCCTCTTTTCTGAATAGCATCCTGAGTCGCAAGCTTACCCTGGCAAGCTAAAGAAGCAACCACAGCATGCTTAGGAAGAACTTGCATTCCCTGTAACCCTGTCAACCATCTCTTCTTGTCCCCTTTTCGTCTAAACCATTCATAAGCCTTCGTGGTTTGGAACTTTCCTTTGGACACCCAACTCTGAAGAAGCTGTGCAGCATTCATAACTGTTTGTTCAGCATTTAAGATCTCATCCCTTATCACTAATATACTCTTAAGAGAAGCAGTAAACCATTCCTTTTTATGAACCTCCCAAATAGTTCTAGGGCCAAGAACATAACTCTTAATCCATAAATGCCAGAGACCTTTTCCTCCTTGAGTGAGTTCCCAAAATTTAGCACACAGTAGTGCTTTATTCCAAGCACGCATATCCTTTATGTTAAATCCACCTTCATTCCAAGGAAGATAAATGCTATCCCAACTTTTAAAGATCATTCCTCTTATAATAAGGGAGCCAGTCCAAAAATAATTTCTACAGAGCTTTGTAATACAAAGAAGAACATTCTGCGGTATCAAAGAATTTGCCAACCAGTAAGACAACAAACCAAAGATAACAGAATTTAGCAACTGTGTCCTGCCAGCAAAGGAAAGCACATTAGCACACCAACTTCCTATACGCCCCTGAATTTTATCTATCAGCCCAATAAAATGCTCTAAACGATTGGTCACATCATTCATAGGCAACCCCAAATATCGACATGGGAAAGAGCCTTCATGAAACCCTGTAACTTGCAGAATCTGATCCTTAATAGCCTTATCCATTCCACCAAAATATATATCAGTTTTCTCCTTGTTAGCAAACAGTCCAGTCTCTTGAGCAAAACTCTCAAGAGCTCACAAAACAGTCACCACAGAAGGAACATCACCTCTCATGAAAACCATCAAGTCATCAGCAAAAACCAAATGATTCAACCCTAGCTTACTACACTTTGGGTGATAAGAGACCTGAGAACCATAACCAACCATCCTCAATCTTCGAGATAGCATCTCCATACTCAAAACAAATAGGTAAGGGGATAAAGGATCGCCCTGCCTTACCCCACTTTTCCCTTTAAAGAAACCATACACACCCCTATTAACCTTGAGAGAAAACCAAGACCCTTTAATACACGCAAGCACCCAATTGATAAATTGTTTTGGAAAATTTGAACCAACCAACATATCCTCCAGAAAAGACCATTGTAAAGAATCAAAGGCCTTCCTGAGGTCAACTTTCATCAAACACCTAGGAGAAAGATACTTCCTGTTATATCCTTTGATCAAACATTGTGAGAGAGAAATATTATCATGAATACTCCTATCATTATTGAAAGCTCCTTGCTCAGGTCCAACCAACTTATGAATCACCCTTTTGAGCCTATTAGCTATTAGCTTACTGATTGTTTTATATAAAACAGAACGGCACGAGATAGGCCTAAAATCAAGCACAGAGTTACAAACCTGCTTCTTAGGTATGAGTGAAATAATGGTTGTATTAGCCTGTTTTACCATTTTCCCCTTTTGAAAGAACTCCAATACAGCTTTACAAAAATCTTCCTTCACAATATGCCAAGAAGACTGGAAAAACCACGCAGAGAAGCCATCAGGCCCTGGGCTTTTCCCAGCCCCCATTAGGAAGACTAATCTCCTCCTCATTAGGAAGACAAAGCAAACTCTGCCAATCCGAGATATGCACAAGCTCTCCAGAATAAAGGGTATGCTTATGCAGAGCCTGAACTGCAGTTTCCTCACCCAAAAGCTTCCTATAATAGTCAACAAACCCTAAAGCAACCTCCTGTACACCTTCCCTAACATGCCCTTCATGGTCAGTGATAACACCAATCACTTGTTGCATCCTCCTTTCTTTAACCCTAGCATGGAAATAAGAAGTAGCCTGATCATGCAGGTTGATGCTGTCCATCTTAGCTCTCTGTTGCAAAATACTTATCTCAGCTCTTTTCAGATCAATGCACTTTGCTGCAATAGTTCCTTGCTTCTGAATTAGCTCATCAGAAAAGGGAAAATTCCTCAACTCAGATTGACAATCGTCCAACTCTTTTTCTAGATCAATAATACGCCTTTTGATATTAGAAAAACTAGATCTGTGCAAATCTTGAAGCCCAACCTTAACATGTTTTAGTTTTTGAAAGAGCTTATAACCTTCAGTACCATAAACCTTTTTACTCCAAGCTGTAGCCACAATTTCCTGATACAAATGATGCTTAGTCCATCAATTATGGAAACTAAACCTTCTTGAAGGTTTAGCAGCCAAGAAGACTGTTACCAAGATAGGTGAGTGGTCAGACACACCAGAATTCAAATATTGAGCAAAAGAATCTGGAAAACTAGAAGCCCAATGGAGATTGATTAGGGCTCTATCCAGTTTAGTCCAAACTCTAGATAAGGGGTCTTGCTTGTTAGTCCAGGTGAACTCACAACCTTGACCAACAAAATCCTGTAACCCACATCCAACAACACAATCATTAAACTCATTTATATCATTCAAGTCAGGATCAACTCCACCAATTTTCTCCTCCCCCGACCTAATAATGTTGAAGTCACCCATGACTAGCCAATTAGCCAAACCAGTAGCCCATCCTTCTAGTTTTGACCAAAGACCTCTTCTTCCCACTGCATCATTCCTCCCATAAACCCAAGTCACTACACATGAAGTGTTAGTTGCATAATGCAGAACACTAAGATGCATAAATTGCTCTCCTACATCTAAAATATCAACCTTAACTGTTCTTGGATTACATATAATCCAAATTCTCCCATTATTATGAAAAACATAGTTAGTAAAAACAAAGTACCCACTGAACTTGCTCCGAATAATATCATGAGCTTTATTCTCTTTAATTCTAGTCTCAAGTAAACCAAGTATATCAACCCCCTTGCCCTTAATAAGATCTAACACAGCAGCTTGTTTGTAGGCCTCATTTCCACCTCTTATGTTCCAAGAAGAGAAAATCATGGAGAGATATCAGGAGGAATATCCACCCCTAACTGGAAGGCATAACCCTCCTTCTCCTTCAGTACCTCACCTTCATTTTGCAACACATTGAACCTGTTGTGAGAGAGCACAATACCAACAGAGTTATTCAACTCCTTACCACCATAGCCAGCATTAGAGCCATTCACCTTAAGACCTAGCCCAGAGCTTCCTGAGTGCCTGGCAACAGGAGTAAACTCATGGGCACCAGTAAGGGCAGCCTGGCCTAGCCCTAGGCATTCTGAGCCCGAGTGTGCCCTTTGCTGGGCTTCCAATGAGCCTCCCATCCCAAGGTCACCTAGCTCCTGGGGTCCTGAGTCAGTGATAATCTGGCCTCCAATGGGCTCTTTCTCAAAGGATCCACAATGCTTTACAGTTGAAGCTTGAGGATCAAGTCCCATCTTGACGGCAAGGATTTGTCGCGGATCCCGCCACCAAATAATAACCGGCTAAACCTAACTGGGTAGATAGGGTAAGTCGGGTCGAATCCACGGGGACGGTAAGAGGCGTCTAGACTAAGTTCACCCAAATACTTGACCAAGTCAACGGGCTAAACTAAACTATAGAATGATAGAAGGGGAGAAGGCTAGGCTAAGACTAAGGAGAACAACTAAGGAAAACGGGCTAGGATTAGGTCGGGGTCAAAGGGGTAACGGAATGGTCAAGGAAGAGCTAGAGCGAAGGAGCTAGTAGGGTGATCTAGGTCGGTCCGGGCGGTCGCAACTTAGACCGACCTAGAGGTTCCTCATGGAACCCATTTTGGCAACACACATGACAAACGGGGTTCTAGCTCGATATGGCCTAGGTCGAATCCGGGCGGTCGCAACTTAGACCGACCTAGGGGTCGTCCTCACCGGGCTCTCGCAACTTAATGAGGGAACCGAACCCATAACAACTAACACCCAGAAGGGAAAGGCAAGAAAAACAAGCAATCTAACATACTTAGTCACTCAAGCAATTCATCAAACATGTCATATGCATCAACCAAGAGGAAACCCAAATCTTCCACCAACGTCTCCAAAAAACCCTTAATCACCCAATTAACACCCTAATCACCCTACTAATCCTAGCAAGAACACTACTCTAACATAATCTAACTACAACTATCATAAACAAGAGGAATCAAAACAAGAATCGAAACATCCATAATGAAACTAGTGAAAAAGATGAACTAAGAACAATAAGATGAACAAAGATTCAAACTTGGATAAATAAACAAGATTAAGAGTAAAAAGGAAGAGAAGATTATACCAAACTAGTGAAGAGGAAATATTGGAACTTGCATTAATGAAGAAAACCCAAAACAAACCACCAAGGTTGTCAATCTTGGAAGGATCTTGAAGAATTCCCTTAATACAAGTACTAAACTAAGATTAACTACTAATTACCGACTAATCTACACTAATCTAAACTAATCTAACCTAAAGTAGTCTAGGGTTTAGTGGGAAGTGAAGAACATAACATAAGATTACAAGAGGAGGGGTATTTATAGGGTTACAAATGGAAGGAATTGGAAGAAGCAAACACGGGCTGAAATAGGGACTTTCCCGATCGGGAATGGGCAATCCCGATCGGGAATCTTCACTTTCCCGATCGGGAATGTTGGGACCCGGTCGGGAACTTCTTCCAGTGGCCGTCTTCTTTGTGCGCCTTTTCCCGATCGGGATGGGTCTTGTAGGCCTCCAATATGATCTTTTTGGTCCCTCCTTGCTTAACATGGACTTCTCATCGATTCTCGGGACTCGGGATCGGGTCTCGGAGGCTCGGGATTGGGTCCCAAGGTCTCGGGGTCGATTCCAAGGCATCGAGTCGTCGTTCCTTTTTCTCGTTGGCTCCAAAATGTGTATGTATAGAGTCGGAATCGCTCCAACTCTTCCAAATCGGTCTCGGGAACCTGAAACGAACTAAAGGAAGCATAAGAAGCCCCTAAACCGCTCCCAAGGAGCGATTCTACAAGGAAAATGGGACCAAAACAC
This sequence comes from Agrostemma githago, assembly GCA_958450325.1. Taxonomy (NCBI): domain Eukaryota; kingdom Viridiplantae; phylum Streptophyta; class Magnoliopsida; order Caryophyllales; family Caryophyllaceae; genus Agrostemma; species Agrostemma githago. The sequence continues at coordinate 30,455,220 of OY288241.1, read as the reverse complement.
TACAAAATAGGCACTACAAACCACACTTATCAACTCCCCCACACTTAACCCTTACTCGCCCTCGAGTAAGCACATACTAACTACTATACTAGCCGAATGGGTATTAGCGCACCCTACGCCCTTTCAACTCACGCGAGTGCACTTAGAGGAAAAGTGCACTCCGCAAGGCAAGTCGGGTCTTGCGACAAAACTGTGGATGCAACCGGACACCAAACACGTAAACAAACAAACACACAAACAAACACACAAAAGGTTGCACCCAAAAGAAAAACAAATACCGCTTCCCTCTAAAAGCGATGAAAGAAGCACCGGTTTAGGACTCGAGGTAAGTGACAACGTTCCCAAGGTAGCAATACAAACCGAGGTGGACTAAACCCTAATAGTATGACGATAAAGCAACAAAAACGTTGGTAACTTACCTAGGTTCCTCCTAACCTTCTAAGAACGTACTACGGGACGGTCGGCGGAGTGGGAAGTGAAGAATCACGGTGTTAGTCGACACTGTAGGTAAGTGAGACCCCGCCCCCTTTAGCGTGAGCCAAGAGGGTCGTCCCGTGTCCAAAACCGCCTAACTAGTCCAAGTAAAAAGTGGAAAACATGCAAAATGAGGGAAGACCGACTAATGCCGCTATCATCCTTCCTCGGGACTCGATCCTTTGGTAGGCTCTTCACGGCAAAAGTCGGAAAAAGGCTTATTTTTGTGTGGTTAGAATCTTTTTGTGTGACGGTTTTCTTTTGGCATTTTCTCCTCTCTTTTGTATTTTTGCCTTGCTTTGCCATGCCATTTCTTTTTCTTCTTTTCTATATTCTTTTTGGCTTTTGTGCCTTTTCCTTTTCTTCATTCTTTTCTTTCTTTCATTTTCTTTCATTGTCTTTCCTTTGCCCTTTTTGGCAAGATTTGTCTTTTTGGCATTTCTTATTGCATCAAGAAAGAGAGGAATCAACAAGTTGCAAATTATTGTGTGGATATGTGTAGGAGGTAGGGTAATGGGTATGTCGGGGTCGCGATTTCCCTTCAAACCCACAAAAAGTGGAGAACTTGGACTAATTAATCAATCCTAGACGCGGTCACCTAGGGGACGGGACTCGGTAACCAAGGCCTTTTCACACCGTGGGTGGTCATAATGGTCAAAATGCAAATCCCGTAGTAAATCCCTAGTAAGCTAGGTGGACTCAAGGTAAAAGACCAACGAAATCATTGATTTAGGGTCATTCTACTAGATTAAAGTCCAAGACTCGATTTACACTACTAGGAAGGGAAAGTACACACTCACACACTAGCCTCTAAACCGAGTTTTCGAAAACGGTTTACACACAAGACACACAACAAAACACAAAACAAAGACTCAACGAAAACAAAATAAAAAGAAACAAAAGCGACAAAACAAAAACAAAATAAAACAAACACATACATAACACAAACACCACCCCTAGCTTCCAAACAAATCACGAAATCACCCACAAACTTTACAAAGCTCCACCCGAGCACACAACGTCACAATCTCCTCCAAGCTCCGCGAGAGATAAAGAAGAAAAAGGGATAAGATGTTACCGGTAATCTTGAAAGCTCTCCAAAGCTAGCGGTGATTTAAGCAACCTATAAGGAAAGAGGGAGGCAAAACACGCACAACACAACGAATACACGATACAACGACATAAAAGGAAAACACACAAAAGGAAAATCTTTTTGATTTTTGTGAAAAATTTTCAAATTTTTAGGGTTTTTAAAGATTTTTTTCGAAAAACTACAAATATAAAGCTAACTATGCTAGAATACCACTCCCCCACACTTAAGTCGAGCCATGTCCTCATGCTCGACCGTAGTGCATGGGAGCACAAAAGAAACTACGAAAATAAAGCTAAAAATCAAAAAGAAAAGTGGAGAAAAGAGTAGAAGGTGTCCGGCCGGGGTGTAGTCAAGTCACCATGGGCCGAGACAAGAAAAAGATATGGATGGGGGAAGAAAATAAAAAAGAAGGAAATAACAGGAAATGGGAGGGGAGGACTAGGTGTAATTACGTCACCTAGCCCGGATTCCGCCTAAATCCGACTAAATCCTCAAAAAGAAAGAGTGAAAAACTTGTAAAATTTGGATTTTGAAAATGACTCTCGATGTAGTCACATCATCGAGAGTCGGGAGCAACCAAAACCAAGGCCTCGAAGGCCACCATGACAAAAGGGAAGGGGAGAAACAAGGGGATAACAAGCAATAAAAAACGGAAAAGAAAGGATAGTTGCCATACCGACCGGTTAGCAACTCACTCTCTCCATCGTCTCAATGATCAATATAGGTACTTGCTTGTCTTCATCATTGTCATCCTTCTTCAAGCTTATGAAAACCACATGGCTAAGGTAGTAATGGTGTGAGGGGGTGGGATTTTATGTGAATATCGGTCTAAAGTGAGGAGGAAATGAGGTTAAGGTATGCAAATGAGGGACATGGGTGGCATGATATGTGCAAGGAAGGTAGGGAGGTTGGGTGGGGGTATACAATGGTTGGGTGGGCTTGAATGTCGAAGAAGAGGTACCAAAAAGGAGTAGGGGGTCATCCCGGTCGGGATGGGTGGTCCCGGTCGGGATGACATACCCGTCCCGGTCGGGAAGCCTCCTTCCCGATCGGGACGACACTCCAGTGAACTCGATTTTTGGCACCCTCATCCCGATCGGGACGGCCCCATCCCGGTCGGGACGACACACCCTTCCCGGTCGGGAAGGGTCTTCAAGACTCCCAAAACCCCAAAAACCGACTTCCTTACTCACAATCCAAGCTCTATCATTAACCACTCCTTACTAGGAGTCACCTTCACTTCACCTATCACAATAAACTCAAAGTACACATCAAATTCACTCCCTCACATCGCTCATCAAAATACCAAATCAATTACAAGGATATCACAAAACTAGCAAAATCAAGAGAAAAATCACACAAATACAAACACAAGTACTCTAAAGAGGAGAGGAGAATATACAATATGACGGTTCTTTAGGAACTCCGTCAAACCGAGGATGGTGGACTCTTCTTCAACCGTAGCCCTCAAGGGCATGGAGGAGCAAGTCGAACGCGCTACCGACAACATAGTGGAGGCCCAAGAAGCGCTCGAGCTTTGCCAACCTCCACGGCCTCCAAGGTGGAGGCAAGAAGTAAGAATCAAAAGACCCATCGTCATCTTTCAAGTCGTCTCCGGGGTCTATCCATCCTACGAGCTTCACCGACCTCTTCCTCCCTAGGCATCGCCTCCAATCACAAGCAAGCTTCATCTCCAAGAAACGAGGCACAAAAAGCGGTTTTGGCCTCATCTCCTCGATGCACACCCCCACGCTTTCCTCAAGTTGTGGTTCCCCATCTTCATCACTCGGCCCCACATCATCTTGGAGAAGAGGATCGAAACTTCTACCGGCGGTTTCAATCTCTTCCAAGTCCTTGCTTGGTTCACTAGCTAGAGGCTCTTGATGCTTATCCACGTTCTCGGACAAGGGCAACTCGAGGCTATCAATCTCACCCAAAAACTTCACAAACTCCACCAAATCATCCAACTCACCATCCTCCTCCAATTCCTCACCAATGTTGCCTTTACTAAGGGTCATCTCCTCATTCGTCTCTTTTTGGGTAGACGATTGAGGTTCTTCAAAGCAAATCTCTCTATCAAAGGGAACAACGTTGGCGGCTTCATGGTTAGGTTGCTCCTCTTTCTCAAGTGGGCACCCTTCATCTAGTTGCGATGTTCGGGATAAATACATTACGGTTTGAACCGCTATTGCATTTAATCGAGCATCCCTCGCCTCGTTTTCCCTTCGAATTTGGGCCCATAATTCATCTTGTTCTTTTTGCAATTTAAGGGCCGTTTCTTGGAGGCTCCTTTGCATTTGAAGAAGCGATTGAAACTCCTCCGTGTCGGGCAATTGGTGATCATTGGGGTCTTGTAAAGCTCCATGATAATCTCGATAATCTTGATGATAATCTTGATAATCTTGATTAAACACGGTGTCTTGATGATGCCCAAGGGGTGGGGCATCATATTGTTGGTAGCAAGGTTGGGGTGGTTGGTAGTATTGTGGGTCATAGGGTTCATATTGTGGTTGGGGTGGAGGGTAATATGGTGGGTTTTGGGGGTATTGGCTTCCACAAGGTGAATCTTGATTGAACATGGTGGGTTCACATTGATAACTCGAGTAATAGTCACCATGATCGTACGATTGGTAATCGTTCACTTGTTGGTAGCCGTTTTCATAGCCTTGAAGTTCATACCCACTAGAGTCTTGATCACCCCAAGAAGCTTGATAGTGGTAGGGGGACGTTATGTCATACCCTTGGTTCATGGAAGAAGAGGGGTAGCTCATATCGGCTCCCGAGTGTGTGGAGTTTAGATCAAACCCCATGCTTGCTCGAAAATCGTAGTCCATACCCGGTTGGAAACCACTCATCCTAGCAACCGTCCGTTAAAGCGGCTCTTAATCGCAAGAAGAAGATAGTCACCACCTCTAAGCATAAACTGCAGACTAGGAACAAACGTGAGAAGTCTAGTGTTTTTTGGGCACTAGACAAGAGAGAAATAAACCACACACACACAAGAAGCAAGGTAACCAAAAAGAAAAAGAAAAACACAAACACAAAGACAAAGTCAAGTAACTAGGAAAACGAAGTCTAAACTAGCATCGTCCCCGGCAACGGCGCCAAATTGACGGCAAGGATTTGTCGCGGATCCCGCCACCAAATAATAACCGGCTAAACCTAACTGGGTAGATAGGGTAAGTCGGGTCGAATCCACGGGGACGGTAAGAGGCGTCTAGACTAAGTTCACCCAAATACTTGACCAAGTCAACGGGCTAAACTAAACTATAGAATGATAGAAGGGGAGAAGGCTAGGCTAAGACTAAGGAGAACAACTAAGGAAAACGGGCTAGGATTAGGTCGGGGTCAAAAGGGTAACGGAATGGTCAAGTAAGAGCTAGAGCGAAGGAGGTAGTAGGGTGATCTAGGTCGGTCCGGGCGGTTGCAACTTAGACCGACCTAGAGGTTCCTCATGGAACCCATTTTGGCAACACACATGACAAACGGGGTTCTAGCTCGATATGGCCTAGGTCGAATCCGGGCGGTCGCAACTTAGACCGACCTAGGGGTCGTCCTCACCGGGCTCTCGCAACTTAATGAGGGAACCGAACCCATAACAACTAACACCCACAAGGGAAAGGCAAGAAAAACAAGCAATCTAACATACTTAGTCACTCAAGCAATTCATCAAACATGTCATATGCATCAACCAAGAGGAAACCCAAATCTTCCACCAACGTCTCCAACAAACCCTTAATCACCCAATTAACACCCTAATCACCCTACTAATCCTAGCAAGAACACTACTCTAACATAATCTAACTACAACTATCATAAACAAGAGGAATCAAAACAAGAATCGAAACATCCATAATGAAACTAGTGAAAAAGATGAACTAAGAACAATAAGATGAACAAAGATTCAAACTTGGATAAATAAACAAGATTAAGAGTAAAAAGGAAGAGAAGATTATACCAAACTAGTGAAGAGGAAAGATTGGAACTTGCATTAATGAAGAAAACCCAAAACAAACCACCAAGGTTGTCAATCTTGGAAGGATCTTGAAGAATTCCCTTAATACAAGTACTAAACTAAGATTAACTACTAATTACCGACTAATCTACACTAATCTAAACTAATCTAACCTAAATTAGTCTAGGGTTTAGTGGGAAGTGAAGAACATAACATAAGATTACAAGAGGAGGGGTATTTATAGGGTTACAAATGGAAGGAATTGGAAGAAGCAAACACGGGCTGAAACAGGGACTTTCCCGATCGGGAATGGACAATCCCGATCGGGAATGTTGGGACCCGGTCGGGAACTTCTTCCAGTGGCCGTCTTCTGTGTGCGCCTTTTCCCGATCGGGTTTTAGGCCTTCCCGATCGGGATGGGTCTTGTAGGCCTCCAATATGATCTTTTTGGTCCCTCCTTGCTTAACATGGACTTCTCATCGATTCTCGAGACTCAGGATCGGGTCTCGGAGGCTCGGGATTGGGTCCCAAGGTCTCGGGGTCGATTCCAAGGCATCGAGTCGTCGTTCCTTTATCTCGTTGGCTCCAAAATGTGTATGTATAGAGTCGGAATCGCTCCAACTCTTCCAAATCGGTCTCGGGAACCTGAAACGAACTAAAGGAAGCATAAGAAGCCCCTAAACCGCTCCCAAGGAGCGATTCTACAAGGAAAATGGGACCAAAACACTACAAAATAGGCACTACAAACAACACTTATCACAGCTCAACTGAGGTACCACCTCCCTTTTGAGAGACCTTCTTAGGAGTGTATCTCTGAGCAACAGGCTTTGAGACCACTACCTTCTTCTTGTCTTTCTTACAATGCTTCTTAGTATGACCAAGTTTACCACAACTAGCACAATGATAAGGCACCCACTCATAATCAATCCGTTGAACCAGCTGCCCAACCATAGGGATATTAATGACCATAGAATCAGGGAGCTCCTTAGAGACATCCACTTCCACCAACACCCTTGCAAAGGATAATCTCTCCTTGTAAGTTGTAGTTGTATCAGCAGACATGGGAACCCCCACTTTGCTTGCCATTTTACTAAGGACAATGTCCGTTACTAAGGACAATGTCCGTCCACAATTAAGGATCCAAATCTGGAAACAAAACCCAAACTGGCACCACCGAAACTCTATCCATTTCCAAAGAGAACAAAGGACTCCATTGTTTCAAAACAATGGTATTCTTCCCCATCATCCATGGTCCTCCCCTTAGAACAAGATCCATGTCCCCCTGATTCTTAAATCTGAATACAAACAAGCCTTTTTTAAAGTACTTGACTACAGGAGGACTTCCTTGGTTCCAGTTTTTATGCACAAAGTCCGTCATCTGGGTAACAGTAGGTTTCGCCCCAATTACATTCCCCATCAATGTATTTTTCCACATACCTAGCTCCAATTCAAAATCCTCAAACTGAATGTCAATTTCTGTCGAATTTGCACTGTTTTCATCAAAATGCAATCCCATACCAATCTTAGTATCTTTAGCCTTGCTACTCCAAGAATTAGGGTTAGAAAGCTCAATTCTAGCTCCCAGTTCAATTTCTTTCGATTTTAAACTTGGTCCAGAAGAAACCCTATTTTTGCCATTGTTAGGTATTTCCAAGAAATGCTGACTATCATTAACCGAATCATTAACTATCACGTTATCACCATGTTCAGCATCATGACTACTCGTAGTCATAATTTTCTTGGCCGATTGAAAAGCAATTTGAGTTAAGTCATTAACAGAATTCATACCCTGTTTCTCAGATGCGGGTTCTTCATAATTCTCCTTTAGTTGTTCATCATTCAGTCTAATATTAGTTTCCAAAGTCTCCTGAGATCCCTGAGCATCATCTGCAGCTTTAGTCTTACGTGGTCTTCCCCTCCCTCTTCCCGTACCCATTGCTATGAAGTTCGTTAATGGCGGGAACGAGAGAAAACTTCTCTAGAGAGAGAAAAAAAATTTATTATTATTATTATTATTATTATTATTATTATTATTGATGGGGGTCGGCAGCCTGCTCCGAACCACCTGCAAAGCAGGCTCTCAGAAGACCACTCAAGGAGTCCGAAAACCGACCTGGCAGGCAATCAGAGCAAAGTCACTAAAAAGAACCCACGGGGAACTTCAGATGACCGCCTGCCCGACAGAGAGGGGTGGTCTGCCAAACCTTGTCTTCGCATAGACCCAGTCTGCCTGCCTTCAGGCCATTCTCCGCAGGCAGAGCAGGGATCGCCAAGGGACCCCCTCGTCATTTCGCCTAAGGTAAGCGAGAATGGGTGGATGAGGTGAAGCCACTTGTCACCTCCTCATCCACCCATCCTCCTTCTACTTCCCTCACTTGTGGGAAGGTATAAATACTCTCCCCTTTCCCACAAGAAAGGGGTTTGATTTTCTCTCTCTAGAACTCTTACTCTAAAAACGCCACCTAGTTCCTCACGAGCTAGGTTCTTTAAGGCATTCACGGACTGACTTAGGCATCAGAGAGGGTTTCCTCGGACAACCTCCGAGGCCCTGCGCGTTCTGTGTGCAGGGAGCCAGCCCATTCCGCCGGGAAGGTCCGACCAGCAGAGTAGGAGGAAGGAGAGATCAACAAGACTAACCGATTAACTAATTCAAGGCAACACCGAACAATACGAGCCCGAATTCCGAATCGGGTTAATTGATTCCAATACCGGAACAATTTGGCGCCGTCTGTGGGGAAGATCTGGTTGTATCCACGAGTTACCCACAAAAATCAACCATTCCCAATTACAAAAACTAACCAATCAAGGTAATCATGCCTGAGATCGTTGACACTAGTGAAGGGATAGGTCTAACGGTCCCACCGGTGACCCCCTTATACGGCATGCCTCAGTCAGAGAGGGCTCCCACCGCCACGATCTCCGGGGTAGGAGGAACCGGTCTCCTGGGCATGCCGAATGCAGCTGTAGCACCAGGGTAGGGGGCACATCCAGGGCATACCCTGAACCTAACCCCAGCTCAGATGGTACAGACAGCTGCCTTCTTCACCACAATGCTTAACCAGGAGTTTACTCCTGAAGACCTGGTGGGCCGGGTCGCGGCGACCCCCAGACAGCCCTACTCAGTAAGCAGAGAGGGAGCTGGAGGTACGTAGCGAACCGCCGCCAGAAATGCCCAGAGGAAGGCAAGGAGAACAACTCAAATGTACGCACAGGTGCAGAGGCGTATCACAGCAGGCAGCCAGGAACCACCTGTTCAACAACAGGCATTCTCTATACACACTACGGAGTCCACGTCCCGGGAGAAAAGAGGTTTGTCTCAGGGACTGCAGGATCGAATGAAGCACAGGGAGCCTGCATCTAGACGCCTGGGAGAAAAGCAGGGCGGAGTTTTTTCCAGGTTGACACCGGCAGCAAAAGGACAACCAGCTCCAGGGCTGTCCCAAAGCCTGCAGTCTAGGCTTAACCAGGGGCAGCCGCTCGAGTCAAGGTTTCACCAGGATGACAACCTCGGTCAATCCCGGAGAAAGTGATCCAGGCAACCCTCCCTTGACACAGAGGACGAGGTGACCAGCAGCCAACCACCGAAGCACCGCTTCCCCAGTACGAGGAAACCGACCCTTAGACAATGGGATGTTCACGGTAATCAGTCTAGGGAAAGCAGGTCACGGATGGTAGGCAGGCCCACGAAGACCCCTCTTCATTCTGATGTACAAGAGTACCCCATCCCAAAGATTAAAATGCCCACAGTCAAGTTTGACGGGACTGCAGATCCAGAGGACCATATGGCGGCATTCGAAAGTCACATGGGCATGTACGACGTGGATGAAGCGATCTGGTGCAAAATCTTCCCAACCACCCTCGTAGGGCTTGCACAGGGATGGTTCAGGGACCTTCGCCATGGGTCAATCAGTTTCTTTATAGAGTTAGCCGAGGCATTCCTTGAACAATACGCAGGGAACAAGAGGAGGCGACTCACTTGTTTTGATCTTATGACCCTAAAGTAGAACAAGGGCGAGAGTGTCAGGGAGTACCTAAAGAGATTCGACTTGTCCTACCAACAAGTCAGGGAGATTGATGATTCAACTGCTGCCTACGCCCTGACAATCTTCCTACTCCCAGGGGAGATGAAGAACCAGATGATCAGGGCCCAGCCTGAAACTTTGGCAAAAGCCAGAAAAATTGCTAAAGGGTTCATTCTGCAGGAAGAGTTTCACAGCCTGCCGGACACCCCTGCAGGCCAAACAAGGCCGCACGGGGGACTGCAGGGTGGACGCGGCAGGAACGAGCCTGGCAAGCAAAAGGAGGAGGGGGATACCCCAAAAAAGAGCGCACAGCTTACCAGAAAAGGTTTGACAGCTGCACGACCCTCAACAGGCCAAGAGCAGAAATCTTTGAGCTGGAGAAGGAAACTGCGAAATGGAATCGTCCGAATAAGCCGCACAGCCCAAAGGGAGATCCTAAAAAATTCTGCACGTTCCATGATTGCATAGGCCACACCACTGAAGAATGCCGACACTTAAAAGACGAGATAGAAAAACTCATAAGAAACTGCTGGCTGAGTAACTATGCAGCAAGGAACAAATCCCAAAAGGAGGCAGCAGACAAACCCGAAGGTTCAGCCCAGAATCGCAAGATAATTCATGTAGTGTTAGGGGATGCAGAGGGGCGAACAAGCAGACGAAGCCAGAAAAAGCAAATCCGCGAATTACGAAACCAGATTTGCTACGCCGAGAGGGCAGGAAGCCCAAAGGGCACGACCCTGAGCATCACTCCTGAAGACGCAGGAAGAGTCATATACCCGCACAGCGACCCTTTGGTCTAAACTCTTGAAATTAGAAATCACATTGTCAAAAGGTGCATGGTGGACACTGACGCCTACACAAACCTCTTGTACAGGGACGCCTTTGAAAGAATGAACTTAGAGAAATGACATCTAAAGCCAGCTCCTGGATCTTTGTATGGATTCAGTGGGGCAGGAGTACTTCCCATGGGGATTATTGACTTACCGGTAACATTCGGGGAGGGGACCTCTGCCAGGAATGTCAGGGCATCATTTGTTGTGGTGGATGCAAAGTCTGCATACAACGCCCTGATAGGCCAGGCCACCCTAGACGAAATCGAAGCCGCTGTGTCAATCAGGGCCCTCACCATAGCCTATGTGACAGACTTTGGCATGGAAGGGAAGGTCCACGGGGATCAAGAGTCGGCCAGACACTGTTATTCCGTGGCCCTGCAAGCCCATGAAACAGAAAGAAAAGGAAAACGAAAAGCCGAGGGTTCCCCCAGCAGGGAGGGTGAAATCCCGGTTGCTCAGCAAAAAGAAGCCCATTTAGAGCCTGAAGGGGAAAGCATGCTGGTGGACTTAAAACCCGGGAGGCAGGTCCTCATAGGGGCCGACCTGGAAGATTCCTACCAGAAGGAGTTGATTGTAGTCTTGAGAGAAAACAGGGACGTATTTGCTTACTCTGCAGATGAGATGCCAGGGGTCGACCCGGCTTTTATTGTTCACAAGCTGAACATTAACCCAGAGGCTCGCCCTGTAAAGCAGAAGAAAAGAAATATGTCTGTAGAAAAAGACACGGCAATAAAAGAGGAGATAGAAAAACTCTTGAAAGCAGATTTCATTGAAGTTTGTGATTACCCTGAGTGGTTGGCAAACGTGGTGATGGTGAAGAAATCATCGGGCGCATGGAGAATGTGCGTAGACTTCACAAATCTTAACAAAGCCTGCCCAAAGGACTGCTACCCCCTGCCCAGGATAGACCAACTAGTGGATGCCACTAGCGGATATACCACGTTAAGCTTTCTGGATGCATTCTCAAGGTACCATCAAGTGTACCTCTGGCAGCCTGACAGGGTGAGGTGCGCCTTCATAACCAGCCATGGAACATACATATACAAAATGATGCCATTTGGACTGAAGAATGCAGGCGCCACCTATCAGCGATTGGTGGACAAGGTCTTTGAAAATCAAAAAGGGAGAAACTTGGAGGCTTATGTTGATGATGCAATTGTCAAAAGCAAGGGAGACAGGGAGCACCTGGCGGACCTGCAGGAAATATTCTCCTCCCTGCGATCGTACAAAATGAAGTTGAATCCAAAAAAGTGCACGTTCGGTGTCCGATCTGGCAAATTCTTAGGATTCTTAGTCAGCTCCAGGGGGATAGACGCAAATCCCGAAAAGATTCAGGCGGTCCTAGACCTTCCGGAGCCTAAAACCATAAGGGACATTCAACGGCTCACAGGCAGGATGGCTGCTCTGGCTCGCTTTATCGCCAGATCAGCAGACAAGTCGACCCCTTTCTTCAAAGTGTTGAAAGGCAACAAGCAATTCAAATGGGAGGACGAGCAAAAGAAAGCCTTCGAACAATTGAAAGAGCATCTGAAAAAGCTCCCTACCCTGGCGAGACCCGTGGCCGGAGAAAAACTATACCTATACATTGTTGTCACCAACTCAACGGTGAGCGCAGTCATCCTAAAAGAGGAAGCAGGCTCACAGCAGCCCATCTACTTTGTAAGTCATGCCCTGAGGGCAGCTGAAAGAAACTATCCTCTGGTGGAAAAAGCCGCCTATGCAGTCGTCATAGCAGCCAGAAAGCTCAGGCCCTACTTCGACGCACACCCTGTGGTAGTCCTCACCGACCAGCCGCTAGAAAAGATATTGGAGAAATTTGAAAAATCAGGAAGGCTGCTAAAATGGGCAATTGAGTTAAGCGGACTGGGGATATCATACCAACCCAGGACAGCCATTAAGGCACAGGCCTGGCAGACTTCCTGGCTGAATGTTCTCATTCAGGGGAGGAGGAACCTCCCGCCGAAGAATGGATAGTGTACACTGACGGGTCCTCAACGGCCAATGGTGCAGGGGCAGGTGTCGTGCTGACCAGTCCTGAAGGAGTAGATTTTGAGCATGCGCTCAGATTCACCTTCCCTCGCATCGAACAACGAGGCAGAATATAAGGCCGTACTTGCAGGAATAAATCTAGCTAAGACTGCAGGTGCAGAGCGGATTATACTAGCAACTGACTCCCAGCTCATTGCCAATCAAATCAACGGAGAGTATGAGGCTAGGGATCAAGCCATGGCCACCTACCTGGAAAAGGTGAGGCAGGGATTATCAAGCCTGAAGTCCTATGAAATCAGGCAAATACCCCGATCACAGAACAATCGAGCTGACGCCCTGTCAAAACTGGCCAATTCCAGCCTGCAAGACATAAGAAGGTCAGTTTGGGTTGATTTTGTGCATAGAAAATCCACTACTGCTTGTCAGACAGTCAACATCGTCGAAGAGGAGCAGGAGAACTGGATGACCCCCCTCATTCAGTTCAAAAAATACGGCATCCTACCCCCTGATCCAGTACAAAAAAGGGAAATACAGACCAAAGCAGCATGGTTCATAATAATTGATGAAGAGTTATACAAAAAATCCTTCAACTTCCCCCTGCTCAGATGCCTGTGGGTAGAGCAGGCCGCTGAAGTTCTGGATGACGTCCACTCAGGGATCTGCGGGCATCACATTGGAGGAATATCGCTAGCCCACAAAGCTCTAAGAGCAGGCTACTACCGGCCTACCATGTTAGCAGATGCAAGGAGCCTAACTCGGAAATGCAGAAAGTGCCAACTCTTCGCTCCATCAATTCTTGCCCCAGCCCAAGAACTCAGACCAATTTTATCTCCCATTCCTTTCGCTCAATGGGGGATGGACATACTGGGCCCCTTTGCTACAGCCACGGGGGGACGAAAGTTTCTGATCGTGGGGATTGACTACTTCACAAAGTGGGTTGAAGCCGAGGCAGTCCCAAACATCACCGAGCCGACAGTCAGGAAGGTCATCTGGAGAAACATCATAACCAGATTCGGCCTACCAAAAGTGTTAGTGTTTGATCATGGGAGGCAGTTTGATAATGACCCCCTAAGAGCCTGGCTGGAAGGGCATGGAATAACTGTCGCCTATTCCGCCGTCTGCCACCCGCAGACCAATGGGCAGGCTGAGGCCGCTAATAAACAAATCCTAAATGGGCTCAAAAAGATGGTGGATGATCTCAAAGGAAGATGGGCAGACGAGCTACCAAGTATACTCTGGTCAATAAGGACCACCAGAAAAGAATCAACAGGTCAGACGCCATTTGGCCTGGTGTATCGAGCAGAAGCTTTACTACCCATCGAAGTGCGAATTCCTACCCTACGGTCTCAGCAATACAGCAAAGCTGACAACGACGCAGCAATGGCCGAAGCCCTAGACCTGGTCCATGAAATCAGGGAGGAGGCCAGCATCAACATAGCCGCCTATCAGCAAAGGATGAGAAAGGCATAAAACAAGAAGGTGCATGAGAGAAGGTTCTGGATAGGTGACCTAGTACTAAGGAAGACACAGGCTGTAGGAAAGTCTAGGGAGGACGGCAAATTAAGCGCCAACTGGGAAGGCCCATACCAGGTGACCCGGATTTTGGGAACAGGCACATACAAAATAGCCAACCCAGAAGGCCAAGAGCTGAGCGCACATTGGAACGCCGACACCCTGAAAAGATACTATGTTTAGCTAAACCTTAGAAAAATCTCGTCTCTAAGAAAAAGTACTGGCGGAGAACGATCAGAACGAAATGTCGACGGCTCCGACCACCCTTATGTTCTAACAAAGTTTTTATATATAATACTCAAGAATTCATACTCGTTGTCTGTTTAAGCTTGCGCTCTCACACACAAACGAGCTGGGGGCAATAGGGGGAGGCCCCCCTATTGCCAAAACCAAGGAAAATGGACCCCCCAACAAAAATTCTAAAAACCCTCTACCTACCACTAGGCAGGCAGGGGGAAGGCCCCCTGGACTCTAAGCAGAGGCCAGGGACAGGCCAGGCCACGCACAGCTAACAAGGACTGAGGGCAATTCCCCCAACCTTGTATAAAAAACGCAAAAGCCCTCCCTGCCTACCTCTGGGCAAGCAGGGGGCAGGCTACGCACAGCTAACAAGGACTGGGGGCAATTCCCCCAACCTTGTATAAAAAACGCAAAAGCCCTCCCTACCTACCTCTTGGCAGGCAGGGGGCAGGCCCCCTGGACTCTAAGCAGAGGCCAGGGACAGGCCAGGCCACGCACAGCTGACAAGGACTGGGGGCAATTCCCCCAACCTTGTATAAAAAACGCAAAAGCCTTCCCTGCCTACCTCTGAGCAAGCGGGGGGCAGGCTACGCACAGTAGACAAGGACTGAGGGCAATTCTCCCAACCTTGTATAAAAAACGCAAAAGCCCTCCTTGCCTACCTCTGGGCAGGCAGGAGGCAGGCCCCTGGACTCCAAGCAAAGGCCAGGGACAGACCAGGCTACGCATACCTAACAAGGACTGGGGGCAATTCCCCCAACCTTGTACAAAAAATGCCAAAGCCCTCCCTGCCTACCTATGGGCAGGCAGGGGGCAGGCCCCCTGGACTCCGAGCAGAGGCCAGGGACAGGCTGGGACACGCCCAGCTAACAAGGACTGGGGAGAATCCCCCCAACCTTGGATCAGGCCATACCTTAAGGAAGAGAGAAAGAAGCAGACCAAAACAAAGGAAAGGCATTCCATAACAAACCCATGAAGGGTAAATAGTTTTCACAAAGTGGCAAAAGCAAAAATCCGAAAAAATAAATATTACATACAGTTGGCCATAACAAGGCTCAGCGCAAAGAATAGGGCTATTTCAAGAAAGGATAAACATTATGGAGCACCCTGGCTTGGACCGGCAGCTGCCTCAGGGGGTTTGGCCCTCCGAGCCTCGTTCTTAGCAGAATAGAGACTTCGGAAGGCCTCTTCATCAAACACAGGGAACATCTCCCCAATCACCTCCATCACCAGCTCCAGGGAAGAGTTGGCCCCACTCACAAAGCTTGCATCCACCGCAGCTTCGGTCTCCTCCACAAGGGCATCCTTCTCTTTCTTCCATTCACTCCTGGCCTGCAGAAAGGTTGAGTCAGCCTTGGACAGGCGTTCCTCCAGGTCAGCTGCTTTCCTTTTCAGGTGCTCCATCTCAGCCAGAGAGAAGTTAGCCTGCTCCATCGCCAAACGACTCTCCTTCAGCTCAGCTTCAAACTTGGCTGCTTCCCTCACAACTCTCTCTCCTTGAAGTTTCCACTGGCCAGCCCGACTCCTCGCCTCCTCCAGCTCGCCCTCCTGCTTAGCCAGCTTATCCTTCAAGTTATTTATCAAAGTTATGTCCCTTTCCACCATAGCCAGGCGGTCAGGAGGGGGAGCCCCGGGTGTGACAGTCAGCTCTTCGTCGCTCAAACGGCTTAGAGCCGCCAGCTCGGCAGACGCCAGCAACACCTTGGAGGTACGCTGGATATACTGAATCACTTGGTGAGAAGTTGAAGTTACAGACTTGGTAAGACGGTCTGCTAAGACGGCGCCAGAATCAGAGAGAAGACCCGACACGTCTACGCTGTCGCCAGCAGTATAATGAAACTCCGCATTCTCCTCCTGAAAAAGGGTGCTCGGGATGTCACGAGCAGGGCGTTTTGCCTTGGGGGTACAAACGTCAGCCTCCAAGTCCACCACAGGAGTAGACCCTGTGGGCTCCCTATCCCTCTTCCTTCTCAGCTCCAGAGAGACACTCTCCCCAGTCCCCTCAGAGTTCACAGGACGCGTTCCCTGGGGAACACGAGTCCCGGCTGGAGAGTCACCTTGCCTGCCTCTAGGAGAAGGAGTTGCCCCTGAAGTAACTTCAGCCTCCCCATCCTGGATGCTGGGGGAAGAAGTCGTCTGCTTTACCGACGGCAGATGAGAGGGAAGAGGCAGCCTCCGGCCAGCAGCGAGATTCTTAACGAGCCTTATTAAACTTTTCTCCCCTTTCTTGAAGTTTGAAGGGAGAGAGGGACGCTTCGAGACGATGACGAACTCCTCACTCAAACCTAACCTCTTAACTTACTTCCTTGTCCAATGACGAGAAGTAGAATCTACAGAGAAAAAAGGGCAGTCAGTTAAAAAGCAAAAGAATAAAAAGTCTAAGAAAAATCGCGCCAGCAAAAGCCCCCTAGAACTACCTTCAAGGCTAGGGATCAGGCTCAATGGAAGCAAGTACTCGTCCGTGGCTATGAGCTCTGCGTGGGGAAGCCAGAAAGCAAGGCCAAAAACACCAGACTTATCCGCAACTATTTCAAACTTCTTGACTAAAATCTCTTCTTTTGCACTCAGCTTTACCTCCAGGGCCTTCCCCCCGACGCCTGGATGGTACTCTTCGCGAGTTTCCATACGGGGATGAACATGGTTCCTAAAATGCCTAGGAATCCGCCACCCTGACGCACTATGTACATACAAGAAATTTTTCTTCCAGTCTTTCAGGCTGCTTAAAGTCGGCCAAACCAGAGCGTATTTGATGGGGGAATTTGTCGTGGGTCCTGCCGATCAATATAAAACCGACTATTCCTAGTGGGTAGCTAGGGCAAGTAGGGTCGAATCCACGGGGACGGTAAAGAGGGTTTGGACCAAGTTCCACCTAAAGACTTGACTAGGTCTCGACGCTAAACTAAACTAGAACGATAAGAAGTGAATGAACTAAGACTATGGCTAAGCTAGGGGTAACAACTAAGGCTAAACGAATCTATCGAACTAAAGAAATCGAACGAAGAAAGAGTAGGGTTAGGTCGGGTTCATAAGCATAGTAGGATGATTTGGGTAATCAAGGGTGTAGGTGTCTCCTAGTTGCTACTGTCGGTTCGGGCTCTCGCTACTTAGACCGATGTCAAGGTGGGTTCGCGCTCTCGCGTCTAAACCCTAGTCCACACTCTTGTGTCTAAGACTATTCTCAACATAATCACATACTAGACAAACAATGAGTAGAGGAAGACTAGCATGAGAAGCATGGCCACTACAACTCAAACAAGCATTTCAACAAACACATAGTGTGCCCAACATGTGACTAACAACAAAGATTCACCCTTTACCCATAATCAAGCCCTAATCACCCATAATCCACACTTAATCCTCCTACTAACCCCACAAAGAATCTACACAAACATATCTAAAGTAAAACTAACACTAACAAGAAGAGCCAACTCAAACAAACAAACTTGCATATGTGATACTAACAAGGATGATGAACAATAATCAAAGATTGAAACTTGAAGGAACGAACAAGATTAAGAGTAAAAAGGATGAGAAAGA
The DNA here is from genome assembly GCA_958450325.1 of Agrostemma githago. Classification (NCBI taxonomy): domain Eukaryota; kingdom Viridiplantae; phylum Streptophyta; class Magnoliopsida; order Caryophyllales; family Caryophyllaceae; genus Agrostemma; species Agrostemma githago. The sequence goes on along the minus strand of OY288241.1, from coordinate 30,437,565 downwards.
TTATACCAACTACAAAGGATGAAAAGAAGAACACTTGCATAGAAGAAAACTCAAACAATTCCACCAAGGTTGTCAAGCTTGATAGATTCTTCAAGAGATCCAATAATACAAGAGTAATCACTAGATTAACGACTAATTAAGGACTAATCTACACTAATCTATGCTAATCAAACCTAAAGTAGGCTAGGGTTTGTGGGTAATGACTAACATAACATAAGAATACAAGAGGAAGAGTATATATAGGGTTACAAGAGTAAAGGAGAAGAAACAATGAAGCGCGGGTCTGAACTGGGCTCGTCCCGGTCGGGATGAGTTGGTCCCGGTCGGGATGAGGTGGTCCCGGTCGGGATGAGCTCATCCTGGTCGGGATGGACCCAAAACAGCAGCTCTCTCTTTTGTGCACCTCATCCTGGACGGGATGAGGTCCTTCCCGTCGGGGATGGGCCTTGTAGGCCTCCAATATGATCCTTTTGGTCCTTCCTTGCCTCTCATGGGTTTCTCATCGATTCTCGGGACTCGGGATGGGGTCTTGGAGGCTCGGGATTGGGTCCCAAGGTCTCGGGGTCGAATCCAAGGCATCGAGTGATCGTTCCTTCAGTTCGTTGGCTCCAAAAAGTGTATGTATCGAGTCGGATTTGCTCCAATTCTTGACAAATGGTCTCGGGAACCTAAAACGAACTAAAGGAAGCATAAGTAACCCATAAATCGCTCCCAAGGAGCGATTCCACAAGGAAAATGGGACCAAAACACTACGAAATAGGCACTAGAAACTACACTTATCAGTATTTCTTCTGTCTCTGCAGGGACCAGTACCCAGGGGAACCGTCTCCCCCTGACGAGGACACCATTTGTAGCCCAACCATAAAGCGAAGGGCGTCAATATAAGGCCCCTCACCATGAAAAAGACAGGTCCAGGTGTAGGCTATCAGGGACCTAATGGCTGTGGCAGTCAGTTGGGCTATAGCCACGTTCATTCTCCTGAAGGTCTCATCCAGGAAAGGGTGAAGGGGGAATCGCAGACAGAATTCCAAGGCCTTATCGTATACAGCCACACAACCTTCAGGGGGGCAGCTTACTGTGTCCTTTTCCCCTGGAACTACGACTGTGTACCCCTCCCCAAAATGATAAAATTTCTCGATTTCCTCGGCAGCATTACTTTCTAAAATCAAATCCCTATTCTTGGCTTCAGGGTAGGTTTTTAGGGGAATCAAGTATTTTTTCTTATCCAAGTAAAAAGTTTTCCCTCTCTCCCTGCGAATGAGAGGGCCAGCAATCCTGGAGGGGTCCACCTCCAGTGCCTCGTTGTCTGAATCAACAACATCAAAGGGAGCGGGTTCGGGGGATTCGGCACCTTCCCCATGTCAAGATGATCCTCCTCTCTGGGCCCAACCCCAGAAGAGGAGGCTGGATCACGTCTATTCCCGTCTCTACCCTCAGCCCTCTCAGTCAATGAACTAAAAGAGAAAGCCCGAACTCGAGACATACTGGTGTATAAAGAAAAGTGTCGATGAAAGGGAAAAAGGGCGAAGATTCAAAGAGAGATCCTAACCTAGAGCGTTGGTCGTCGCTGGAAAGTGTGGCAGTAAACACTCCTCGGTCTCACGAAGTTCTCAGCAACAAAGACGGTTTGGGGAGTAGGAGAAGGATTACGAGTTTTGAAAAATGTAAAAGAAAGAAATGGATGAGGGGGAGGGCTTATATAAATCCCAGGAAGCCAAAAAGGCCGCCTCTCTGACAAAACGTCCCCAACAATCTACCCCACGTGTCACACTCTGGACATGGGCCGCTCACCTCTTCCCGAGAAGGGCCTCGAAAAAGCAAAAGTGTCAAAGGAACGGTCAGCTGGCAACGTCATCCCCGCATTCAAAAAAAAAAAGAGTAACAAAGTCGCTCGGATTTTTCATTAATTTTGATGGAAAATAGACTAAGTTACATATCAAGCCTGGCAAAGAAAGGAAAATACACAAGAAGCCTGAACTTCCGGCTCAACACGCCTATGTCCTGCGAGCAGGCCTAGTCATCACCAAAGTCTTGAGAATAGTCCCCAGGGCTGCCTTGACCTCCAAAGTACGATCCCCAATCCCAATCAGAGGAATCCTTGAAGGGATCATCAGGGAGTCCGTCCTCATCTCTGTCACTCAAGCAGCCCAGACCCTCACTGTCCTCAGAATCCCGGCTACTAACATCCCAGTCCCTGCCATAGGGAACAGCCTGGGATTCATCACAAGTACGGCAGCCTGTTTTCTTCACTGGAGAGGAAGGGCCTGACCCCAGGGAGGAGTCTGCATCAGAACAGTCGGGGTCGAATTGTTCTGGGTGCAACCATGGGAAACACTCGTGGCAACCCCGATCAAAGCACCCTCCTCCCTGAAGGCAGCGCTTGAACCTAGAAGCAGCAGGAGGGGAGGATCTTCTAGGGCCCTTGCCCGCCCTAATGGTAGCCCTCTGAACACTCCAGCGAGGATGTGGCCGTGGACGACGGCTGCGGCGAAAGGCCCGGTAAGCCGCCCGAGCATACCTGAGTCTCCAAAATCCCTTAAAAAGAAAGGTAACAGTGCGAACTCCATGGCGAGTAATAGATTTCTTAATCCAAACCATGATTCAGCAAAGAAAAGGGGAAGAGTTGAGGATGAAATAACAAAATGGCGAAGGGAGCTGGAATTTATACAAAAAAAATGGAGCATTAAATGGCATCCCAACCGTCTCGGCAGGGAATGCCACCAATCACGAAGCCCTCACATTGCCCGAAAATCCACCAAGCATGAAGGGTAATCATTGCAAAAGACCTCTCAGCTCTTTGTATACCTGACACAATTTACACTTCCTTCCTCGGGAAAGTACAAACGCATTAAATGCGGTAGTGAAGCCGAAAATAAGCCAACCTCCCTCCATCTAAGCAGAAGTCGCCAGCCGGAAGGAAGCCTTGCTCCCTCCCAGCTCGCGAAGGCCAATTGATGGGGGTCGGCAGCCTGCTCCAGACCACCTGCAAAGCAGGCTCTCAGAAGACCACTCAAGGAGTCCGAAAACCGACCTGGCAGGCAATCAGAGCAAAGTCAATAAAAAGAACCCACGGGGAACTTCAGATGACTGCCTGCCCGACAGGGAGGGGTGGTCTGCCAAACCTTGTCTTTGCATAGACCCAGTCTGCCTGCCTTCAGGCCATTCTCCGCAGGCAGAGCAGGGATCGCCAAGGGACCCCCTCGTCATTTCGCCTAAGGTAAGCGGGAATGGGTGGATGAAGTGAAGCCACTTGTCACCTCCTCATCCACCCATCGTCCTTCTACTTCCCTCTCTTGTGGGAAGGTATAAATACTCTCCCCTTTCCCACAAGAAAGATGTTGGATTTTCTCTCTCTAGAACTCTTACTCTAAAAACGCCACCTAGTTCCTCACGAGCTAGGTTCTTTAAGGCTTTCACGGACTGACTTAGGCATCGGAGAGGGTTTCCTCGGACAACCTCCGAGGCCCTGTGCGATCTGTGTGCAGGGAGCCAGCCCATTCCGCCGGGAAGGTCTGACCAGCAGAGTAGGAGGAAGGAGAGATCGGCAAGACTAACCGATTAACTAATTCAAGGCAACACCGAACAATACGAGGCCGAATTCCGAATCGGGTTAATTGATTCCAATACCGGAACTATTATTATTATTATTATTATTATTATTATTATTATTGTTATTATTATTATTATTATTATTATTATTATTATTATTATAACGGATCTTGCATTAAACACCAGAACCAATTTCAAGAAGTTAGAGGGGAGCCTAGATACTATCTGGGCCCCCACTCCCTTAGCAATAGCAAAACTAATTCTAGTGAAAATGTGAACTGCGACACGTGCTCCAGCATCCTGTGACATGGCGAATTTACGAATCCGCTGGAGCAGAGAGACAACCTCCGTGTCGAGCTCACCAAGAGAGGAGAAAGAGAAAGGGAGGAAACCATACCCAATCGCCGTGCTGTGTGCCTGATACTTGGCACACTTACGACGAGCTGCATCAGCAACGACACGTCCGGGCTCAAAAGAAATCAAAAGATTATTATTATTATTATTATTATTATTATTAGGGTTATTTCATGGGAATAAAACCAACTATACGCGTGCTTCTTAAATTAATACATACTATACGTAATCTCATTTTAATACGAACTATGTCTTCATTAACCTCGCTTTGCTACGAGTGACCGGCTACCTGTTGAACCTCCCTTATTCAACTATTTCTCTAACACTTCTTCTTCTGATTCACATTTCGTGTTCATTTTCGGCCATTGAAAAAAAAAATTCCGAAAATTCATCTTCCATTTCTTTTTCATTTAGTCTTATAGAAACTATGAAAAAAAATGTTTTTTATTGTTATTTTGACTTTCACGATGACTGCAACGGACCTAATAAAACCCTAGAAAGTTACAACAAGTCACTATGACCTGTAATAGCAAGTCATAATTTCATAAATAACAAAGTGAGATTAATGAATGTGTAGTTCATATTAAAATGAGATTATGTATAGTTTGGATTATTTTAAGAAGCACACACATAGTTGGTATTATTACCATGAAATAACCCTTATTATTATTATTATTATTATTATTATTATTATTAATATTATTATTATTATTATTATTATTATTAATATTGTTATTATTATTATTATTATTATTATTATTTTATTATTATTATTATTATTATTATTATTATTATTATTCTTGTTATTATTATTCCTTTTTTATTATTCTTATTATTCTTATTATTATTATTATTATTATTATTATTATTATTATTTTTTGCAGGAAAATTTATCATTTTATTTACAAAATGAAATTATATTTTGATGCAAAAGTATATCACTCTAGGGCCTAATTACATAGACAATTGATGTATTATCTTACTAAACTTAGGATTAGTGTGATTAGCAAAAAATCTAGTTTTTACTAGAAACTGTATTCTCTCAATGATTGCATCAGTCGTGAGTTTTGCACCAGTAAATGTCCTTGCATTTCGTTCAAGCCAGAGTACATGTATTGTTGCTGTTAGGCTTACAGTCATCCAATGATATTTCCAATGCTTAGTTATATATGCCTGAGACATCCATTTCCTCACCTTAGGGAGTTGATCACTTACATAATCCAATGACATCCAATTCAAAATAGTTTTCCAGACTTTGCTAGAGAAGCGACAGGTGAAGAAAAGATGAATGTGATCTTCAGAAGCTTTCTCACAAAGAGGACAATGAGAAGCCAGTTGAAACCCCCTTCACATATACTGCTCAGCTGTAGACAACTGCACCTGAAATGCTAAGGAAGAAGTAACCGTGTGACTTGGAGGAATTACTGAAGAATGCAAAATACATCTCCATCTCTGCATTTTCCAATGATTAATCAAATTATATAGTTTGTTCACCAGGAATTTGGACTCTGATGAACACTCCTTGATCCAATCTTTTGCTATATCTTTAGACCCAGCAATCTGCACAACCCTATCTCTAGCATCCAATATATGCTTGAAACCCATGGGAAAATACTCCTTAGCTTGAATAGAACAGATATCTTCAGTCCTTAGAATGTATTTACTGCACCAAGAAGTCCAAATGCTACTTGATTCTGCAGAAAACTTCCAAATCCATTGAGATTGTAAGGCCAAATACCAAGTTTCTGTATCCTTGATTCCAAAACCACCATTATCCCAGAGAGAGCAAACGCTCCTCCATTTTTTAAAAACTAATCTCCTCTGTCCAGGCTTAATTCCCCAAAAGAAGTCCTTACACATTTTATTGAGAGCCTTAGTAACAGAAACAAGCAAAAGCAAGCTGGTGCACCAAAAATTTTCTAATCCAAAAATGACTGAGTTGATGAGCTGAGCCTTGCCTGCATAAGAAAGAAGCTGAGTAGACCAATGCTGAATTGCATGCTGCACCTTCAAAATGAGAGCATCAAAGAGAGAGACAGTGATTCTAGCAGTGGTAAGTGGCAGCCCCAAGTATCTAAAAGGAAACTTCCCAACTGAGAACCATGTACTATGGGTTATCTCCTGCTGAACAAGATCCTTAACACCACCAAAATATTTGCAGGTTTCGTCAATATTAGGACGGAGTCCGGATAACTTTGCAAACCTATTAAGTTCTTCTTTAATTGCATTAACAGATGGGATATCGCCTCTAGTAAGGATCATTAGGTCGTCAGCAAAAATGAGATGAGTCAGCCTTAATTCACTACTACAAATGCCTTACCTTCACGACGCTTTAGCATCGACGCTTTTATAAGCGTCACCCTATTTCCTAGCCAAATTTGCCTTAAATAATTTTTATTCCTATTTTATCAACCCTAAGACTAAAAAGCTCCAAAACACGCCTACCCAAAATTTCAATCTACCGCTTTTGTAAAAAAAATTACTCCGTAATTCCAATTTGGCGCTCTATACATTCTAACCCTAATTGTAAACTGCTCTATTGAATATTCTCAATGCCTCAATTCAATATACATCTTCCTCAAATAGTAAATCTTCAATCGATTTTCATTACTTTAGATCCCTTTTTCAATTTCCTTGATGATTATCATTTTCATCTCTCCTAATTATTCCTACTGATCGATTTTTGCTGTATTGAATTGTTAACTCATTTGTCTTCTACAAGTGTGCGATTTCCTCATCTTATCCGTTCTCCAATGTAAGTCCCACTCAAATCATAATGATCTTATTTAAATGTCTCCAAATTTGTTGATTTTTTTATCCTCGACCAATTATATGATACTCCATATTATGTATATGGTTCTTATATTGCGGTGACGTTAATGGCGACCGCAGGTTATTCAAGGTTTATTGTGAAAGTTGAAATGTTTATTTAGCTCTCATAATGATGCAGGTTGGCTTAAGATCGTTAACTAGTAATAGGTCGGCATCCATCACTAGTAACTCTATTCAGGTTTGATCATGTGTTGTACTTTTGTCATTGATTTAATCTAGTGTATATATCAAGTATTTTGATTGATTTATGGTGTATTCAGGTTATTCGAGGTTTATGGTGTATTGTATTATGATATTGATTTGATTTTTTTAGGCTAATTAAGGTTGATGCATGAGTTCTTACAGAGAGAGTGTGCTTAGAATATACTGGACTCGTTAGTATCGGTGTTACTTGAGGGTAAGACTCACAAGTTTATTTATTTTGAACAGGCGATTTTAATGCATTTTAATTGATATTGACATTGCGATATGAATTAATCAGTTCGGTTTTATATGAGATAGTCAATTTCACATTCTGTATGGAAGCATAGATGAACTAAATTGATGAGTTGTCTTATGTGGCTTGGTGACAATGTTTGGCTTGATGCTAATGTGGTACCTCTTCTTTCCCTTGTTCTTTCTAGTTGTTTGTTTTTAGTTCATTTATTCAAATTTACATGTTTGAGAAATAATACCTAATGGATTGCACTTTCGTTTATGGATTACAGTGAGCATATCTGTAATATCTTCAAAAAGATTCAAGCGAGTACACAAAGTTAGTGTCTTCATGAAGAGATGTTCTAACACGTACCTTTTCATGGCACACTAAAATGTTGATCTTTGTCTTCCAATCTATGTGTATGAAAAAGAGAATCTTGCTCTCAGTTCTTAAGCTCTCACTCTCTCTGACGTGATAATTTTATGACAATAATATATGCATTTAATATGTACGTGACTGTAGGGGCCATGTCTAATTAAAGAGCTATGTCGTCAAAAAGCGAGTCAAGGTTACCTTGTTTTATTATAACAAAATCTAAGGAGATTGGTGTAGTAGTGGGTATTATAAAGTTGAAGGGAAGAGATGGGGAGGAATCCGAGTATTTGAGTGTTGAGTAGCTGTATGTGTGGGTACCTTGGCACAATGTTGATTCCTCTAATGTACAGTACTTGATATGGTATTCACATTCTTTAGCCTGATGTACAGTACTTGCGGTCAACTTGGGCGCGTCACATGGCAGATCTCTTGAAGCCTGATGGAGAGCTTATTACTTTAATGTTTCCGGTTCTTCTTCGCCACCTTTCAAATTTTGACTGTTTATTTCTATGATCGTAGAAAACACATGGCTTTTATTTCCCAAATTTGAATAATTGAATGGATATATTTGCCATTCTTACTCCACGGATTGAATGGTGGGTAATAAATAGCAGTCTATCAAAATCTTCCTCCATAGATGTATGGAAATCTTACTGAAGTGAATAAGAGCATCAAGTTTCAAAGCATTCTGTTTCAAAGCATTTTGTACATACTTGCCTACCGGAAGTTAATTTTCAAATTCTATCTATCTTATTGCGGATTGATGATCATGAGGGTGGACCCCCTTATAAGACATCGGTTGTTGAGTAACTTCTTTCCCCCTTAGACCCTTCCCCATTCAGCTAATGTCGATTTGGTTATGTGATGCAGTAATGGTGTTGAAGTGACTAACCAATTCCTTTGACGCAACTATGGATCAGTTTTGCATCCGCTGAGGTTCCAAGCAATAACTGTCGTTGAGAATGAGCTTGCTATACCCAGTCGTAAGGTGAGTTAAATTTCAAATGTTTGATGATTTAAATTTCAAGAACACAATATATAGGCATTACTTGAAGAAGACATTTTTTCAACCCAAAAAGAAAAAAGAGGAAATTTATCAAACAAGGCCTGATGGACATACTCTTGATAGTTGGATCCAGTTGGTTGATTATTGGTATTCTGAAGGTATTAATAATCTACAATCTATAAAGGTGATTAAATAAGGGTGATTAAAAGTATGTGTACTTATACAGAAATTCGCTCAATGGGGAAAAGAGGCACGAGCAGCACATAACCATGTCCATACAACTGGGTCAACAAGCTATGCTAATATACGAGCCGATTTTGTATTTACTCTACCATTTGTCACTCTTTATATACTAATTAGTTGGCTGTGTATAATAACTGATGTGCTATAACTAATTTGAGTTTTGACAATGAATAGGAAGAGAAGCATAAGAGAGACCCAAGTGAATTGAAGATATTTAAGCAAACTCATACGAGGAAAGATGAAACCTTTGTGAAAGACACTAACAGAGGATTTTCTGGTAACCTTATACTTATAAATTTCTACAACCCAATTGCTTTTCATTTTTCTATTTCTTTTTTTAAAGGTTAGAGTATATCTGTTAAATATTTTTTTGTTCAGATTGATGCAAATATTAATGTTGACACTCAAACTATGTTATATCCTAAAAAGTCCCAAGTAGAAATTGAGAATGATGTTTTTAACAAGCTAATGTTTGGGGAGGTCCCTGAACGTCCCTTGGGTTATGGATTTGGTGTGAATCAAACTGATATATATGGGGTGCGTAGTATCTTAAGAAAAGAGAGATTTAAGTGCAGTGAAAAAGATACTTCAACTTTACGAGATGTGCAAAAGGTTGTGGATAATTTGACAGAGGAAGATGAGAGAATGAAGAAGAAAAATGAAGAGCTACAATTGAAGTATGCTGAGACTAATTCGTTACTAAAATTTTTTTTGAATGTAATGAGTAGTGGGGGAACATCAGATGAGAGTGCAAATATGGCAAAGACAATCTTACACAACATTGCTGATCCTGAAGTAATTTATTTCTCTAATATGCATTTATATTTTCTATCTATTTATGGTTCATTATATAGTCTATTCAGTTTTCCTTACTATATTTTTTTTACCACTACAGGACGTTGTACAACACAAAAAGGGAGATGATGACGGAATTGATGGATGGCAAAATCGACTCACTATTTTTGATCTTGGACATTAAATTCAATGTTTTTTCGAAGGAAAACACGTACCTTTTTAAATGATACAGTAGTTTTTTAGTATTTTTTTTTATTTTACTTTGTATTGCGAAGTACATGATTGGATGGAGATTATTTTAGGTATTCGTCGTATGAAACTCTATTTATTGATTGGAGATTATTCTAATTAAGTGTTTGTTTTCTGAACGACCAACTCGATCTTTATGTATATTGATGTCAATTCAGTAAATGTGGAGTCATGCTTTTTAGACAACATAAATATGTAATTGCAAGCAGTAGTCAGTTGTTGGAAATATATAATTATTATTATTATATTCTTTATGATAAAATTCTCGACGCTTTTACAATATCAAAGTGTCGACAACTGAATTTTATATTATTATTTCTCGACACTTTAAATAGTAGAAAGTCTTGCGCTTTGAAAAAAAATTGTCTGGGAAAAAAATTGCGACATAGAAAAGCGTCGAGGTTGCATATTTTAGTATACCACGTAGTGACGCAAAAAAGCGTCTTGAATAAAATAATCAACGTTTTAATGTGTCGAGAATGGTGACATAAAAATGCGTCGAGAATTCCCGACGCCCAAAATCTCCACGCTTTTTGGAAGCGTCGAGAATTAAATTTGTGACACTTTAAAACGTCGAGAACCCACCTTTAAAGCGTCAAAAAATCAAGGATTTTGTAGTAGTGATTGGCAGCATTTATGATGATAGGAGACTTCCTTTTGTAAACAAATAGAGAACTAAGCTTCTGTGAGATGATCTCCATACTTAGGACAAATAGGTAAGGGGATAGTGGATCCCCTTGCCTAATTCCACTTTTACCTTGAAAAAATCCCGCTACTCCTCCATTAATTTTGAAAGAATACCAAGAATCCTCAATGCAACCCATAATCCATTTCACAAACATATCAGGGAAACCCATTGACTTCAACATAGTAGATAAGAAATCCCATTGCAATGAATCAAAAGCTTTTCTAATGTCCACTTTTACCATGCACCTGGGAGTTAGAAATTTCCTAATATAGCCTTTAACCAAGGCCTGTGAGAGCAGTATAATAACAAATATATTCCTACCCTTGACAAAAGCAGCTTGCTCTTTGCCTATTAGAGTTGGCATGATCGGTTTCATCCTATTAGCATTAATTTTGGTAATAGTTTTATAGAAGATGGTACAACATGAAATAGGCCTAAACTCTTTGACAGATTGGGCATCCTTCTTTTTAGGAATAAGGGTCACAAGAGTGGCATTAGCGTGCTTAGACATACGACCAGTTTTGAAAAAATGTTGTACAGCTGCACACAAAAACTTAGCCACAATATTCCAATAGGTTTTGAAAAAACCTGCTGAAAATCCATCAATGCCAGGACTGCTATTACAATCCATGTTGAAGACCACTCTTTTAATTTCATCAGGAGTAACAGGCAGACCCAGTTGATCAGCTATTGAGCATGGCATACTAGAAATATTATCAATAGTGCCAGAAACTGAGGAAGACTTACCAAGTAGATTTTGGTAGTAATCCTGAAATGCTCTAGAAACAGCAGGAAGACCAATACAAACCTTGCCATTTTATCCTGAATAGCACCTAGCATCTGTTCTGATTTTCTTTCTGCAATTTTGGAGTAAAAGTACTTAGAAGAACAGTTTGCCATCTGAATATGCTAGATATTGGCTCTCTGCTGGAGCATACTAAGCTCGGCCTCTTTAAGTAGACAATAAGAGGCTAAGAGCTCCTTTTCTTTATTAATCAGGTCCATAGAAAAAGGATTATCATTAATCTGCTTCTGACATTCAGCCAAATCATCTTTAGCTCTTTTTACAGCAGGTGTGAGCTTCAAGAAATAGGCTTTATGAAATTTGATAAGGACCTTATTCACTCTTTTTAGTTTCTGAAAGAGGCAATACATTGGTGCTCCATGTACTTTTTCCAACCAAGCTTCAGAGACCACCTGAAGAAAGTTAGGATGGCTTGCCCAATAGTTGAGAAACCTAAACATTTTCTTTGTTATTACATCTTTAAAAACCTCCACAATAACAGGAGAGTGGCCTGAAATCCCAGGATCTCCTATTATAACAGTAGAAACAGGAAATAAGACAGACCAGTTGGGATTAGCTAAAGCTCTATCCAATCTAGAATAAGATCTTGTATCTATTTCATGTTTGTTTGTCCAAGTCATCCTCCCCCCACTACAAGGAAGATCATCCAGCTTACAGTCTAGTAAACAACTATTGAAATCCCACAGTTCTTTTAACACTGGAGGAGTAGCTCCCAACTTCTCCTCAGGATTCCTAACAACATTAAAATCCCCCAACACTAACCAGGGTTTATCAGTGTAAACACTTCTCAAGTCTCCGCACAATTCCTCTCTGTTAGCTCCATCATTCATACCATACACCAAGCTAATTTGTTTTACCTTATTGCTGGCAAAATGGGTGACTGTCCCAGTAACTTGCTGAGCAGAAAGAACAATGCTAGAGATACTGACAATGGAAGGATTATAAAGAATCCAAAGTCTCCCATTGTAATGATAGTCATAATTGGTTACCACACTCCAGTGTTTGAACTTATTACTAATAATCTTCTTAGCTTTGTTAGACTTAACTCTGGTTTCCACTAGACCAATGAGGTCAACTTTATTAGTAGTTAAGAACTCCCAAACTTCACTATGCTTTAAGGGCTTGTTGAAACCTCTCACATTCCAGAACACAATCTTCATCTTGATATATCAGGAGACGGACATTGTCCTTTTTCAGTTCCACTATAGAGCATCCTTGGTGCATTACAGGCTGATAACCTAAGGTATCATCAGTAAGAAAAGGAGAGGAATGGTTGATTATACCAACATCCCCTTCTATTCCCTGAGAAGCACACGCATCCCCTGAGGTACTACCTAGCTCATCCCCATCACCAGTCTTCATGCCACTAAAGAGCATCTGGAAAGGATTTTCCAGAACTAGGGGATTCAAAATAGACTCCCTATATTTCCAAAAAGAAGAGTTCTTCTTTTGTACAAGAACAAAGCCATCATCCTTATTATTAGGACAACTCTCATCATCCACAGAGCATTCCGGGTGCATTATAAGATCAGGACTAGGCTCATGAACCTTAGAAAGGTCATGCAAACCCTCCTTACCTACCTAGCTCTTTCACTTCTTTTCCATTTACACTTTCCTCTCTAGATTTTCTTTTTTTCTTTTCCCACTTACAGTTAGGCTTGGTATGGCCTAGCTTGCCACACCCATGACATAGAAGGGAACCCATTCATATTTAACTGTCTGAACAGATGGACCAATAAATGGGGTATTGACTAAAATAGAATCCACAAAAGGTTGAGAGACATCCACCTCAATCAATTCTCTAGCAAATGACAGTTTAGCTTTAGTAGTAGTAGCTAAATCAGCACATAATGGCTTCCCAATCTTGCTTGCCAACTTACTGAACACTACTTCAGACCACATAAATGGATCTAAATCAGGAAAGAGCACCCATATAGGAACTGTATTAATCTTATCCATCTCGATTGAGAAATTGGGAGTCCATTCTTTCAGAATTAGACAATAAATTCCCACCTTCCATGGACCTCCTTTTAGCACATTGTTCATGTCCTCCATTGATGAGAACCTAAAAGAGAACCATCTTTTCTTATAATATTGGACTATAGGCTTAGCAATAGCTCCCCAACTATCCCTGGCAAACTTCTGGACAGTAGCCGATTTGGTTTTGAGACAATCACATTACCCATTAAAGTATGTTTCCATAATTGCGGTTCTTCAGCAAAATCCTCAAGCCCAATATCAATTTCAGTAGAATTACAACGATCATCACAAAGATAAAGATTCATTCCCAATTGCTTACGATTATGAACAACAGTCGACCATTTTTTAGCTTCCTCATTTTTTTTGTTGAACAGAGGGTTCAACAATGGCGTCATTATTCACGTGAACAACATTATTATCATTACTAATATGCAAATTTGAATAAGAATTAGCAGCAAAATTATCAAGTTTACCAGCTGAGTGGACAACATTCAAGATGATGTCGTTAAGAGAAGACGGTTGCGAAGTACCCTGGGAATCGGGATTCTCCTGTAACTCTGCGTCATTTTCGCCCAATTCTGGCCCAGAAGAACCGGAATTAGGAGGAAGTTGATTGCGTAAAGATTTCTTGGGAGGACGCATGGTCCACGCTTTGGTGGAAGAGCAGACGCCATTGATGAAAGCTTCGCGCTCGTAACAGAATTAGAGAGAAATGATCCTAGAGAGAGAAACTTTTCTATCACTTTGCTTATTTCTATTGTTATTATTGTTGTTGTTGTTGTTGTTGTTGTTATTCTTATTATTCTTATTCTTATTGTTATTATTATTATTATTGTTATTGTTATTATTATTGTTATTCTTATTATTCTTATTGTTATTGTTATTAGTTTTATTGTTATTGTTATTATTATTATTATTATCATTATTATTATCATTATTATTATTATTATTATTATTATGGGAAAAGTCTTATGGACCCTCGAACTATGTCACATTACACATGGTACCCCTGCTTTTAAGTTTCTTCCCATGGTAACCTTGAGTTTTATAGTTTATTTTCCGATTTGACCTTTCCCAAATTTCTGTCATAACGCCGTTAAGTTATGAACAAAATTAATTACAATACTCAACAACTACTTTTTTTCAAAAGGAGAGGAGTTCTCATGGTACCCCTAAGTTTTCATAGTTGTTCTCATGGTACCCTTAAGTTTTCATAGTTGTTCCCATGGTACCCTTAAATTTTTCGTAGTTGTTCTCATGGTACCCCTGAAAGGAAAGCAATGACTCATTGAAGTAAAGCAACGACTAGTTTACTGAACTACCCGTTACACAAGTGCTTATAAATTCACTTCTCTTTCTATTTTGGCAGAAAAAGAACTAAAAATCCACACTTACTCACTCAACCTTCTCATCTCTTTCTTCACTTGTACAAAAAAATGGAAAAAATTGATGTTTCCAGATGATCGAGCTTCAAGCTTATGGTGATGAAGTTTTTCCATTTTTTTTGGTACAAGTGAAGAAGGAGGTGAAAAAGTTGAGTGAGTAAGTGTGGATTGCTTCTTCTGCCAAAATAGTAAGTATGTAACGGCTAGTTCAGTAAACTTGTCGTTGCTTTGCTTCAATGAGTCGTTGCTTTTCTTTTAGGGACACCATGAGAACGACTATGAAAACTTAATGGTACCATGGGAACAACTATGAAAACTTAAGAGTACCATAGGAACAACTATGAAAATTTAAGGGTACCATGAGAACACCTCTCTTTTTGAAAAAAAAAAGTAGTTGTTGAGTGACGAAAGAATTTAACGGCGTCATGACAGAAATTTGGGTAAGGGCAGATTGGGAACTAAATTATAAAATTCAAGGTTACCATGTGAACAAATTTAAAAGTAGGGGTACCATGTGTAATGTAACATAGTTCGAGGGTACCATGAGAAATTTCCGTATTATTATTATTATTATTATTATTATTATTTTATTATTATTATTATTATTATTATTATTATTATTATTATTATTATTATTTATTATTATTATTATTATTATTATTATTTATTTATTTATTTTTATTTTTATTTTTTTGCAAGAAAAGGTATAACTCTTATTCATCCTTAAAGGGCAAATAAGGGACTAGTCTTACGAAAAAGGAAATCCCCTAGCATCATAAAAATCCCTCAATACATCATTCGATAACTAAAATTCAATTGCCAACTTTTCATTCTAGCACGAACCTCAAATTTAATTTGAGCAATTAAAGAATTTCCAGGCAGTTCCTTCCCATAATACTGCAATACCAAGAATGCTTCCAGTGTTTCCGTCTTCTACAACCTGCGCACCATCGCAGTTCTGATCTTAAGTCATTCGTGCGTCCCTTAATACCCAACCAATTCTTAAGCTCCATCCAGACCTCTTTTGCAAGCCTGCATTGGAAGAAAAGATGATTATGGGTTTCATTATTCTCCTTGCATAAGATACACATGTTGGTGATATAAATTCTTCTCTTCCGCATCTCATCAATCGTTGCCAGTTTCCTTTGGCTAGCCAGGGAGGCAATAACTCCTTGCTTTAGAATTATATGAGGCCCTCGAAGCACATTAAGCCAGCCACAGATCTCCTTCTTCTAACAAAACCAATTATAAGCTGCACTAACATTATAATCCTGCACATTATGCCAGGTTTGGACACGGGCAGCAGCCTCCTTAGTAGTCCCCTCTCTTGCCCTTACTTCATCCCTGATTTTAAGAATATTGTTGAAGCTTGTCGTATATCTGTCATGTTGCTTAAGATCCCATACCGACTGCCCTCTCAAAATGTAGTTCGAAACCCATTTTCCCCATATGCCACCTTCTCCCTGCAGAATTTTCGGAAGCCAGTTACTCATTAAAGCTTTATTCCAATCAATCAAGTTCTTAATGTTAAAGCCTCCCTCTTCCCAAGGAGTACACAAACTCTCCCAACTTTTGTAGTATACACCTTTATCATCCTGCCCACCTGACCAAAAGTACCTCCTGCAATTCTGAATTAGCTTCAATCAAACATTCCCAGGCAGTAGCGTATTAGAACATCAATAAGTCAGAATACCGAAATGAGTAGAGCTGATAACCTGTACCCTTCCTGCGTACGTAAGACTTTTTGAGGACCAATGGCTTAAAATATTATGAACAACATTAACCAGTCCATTGTAGTGAATCAGTCTATTATTCACATCATTAAGTGGCAAGCCTAAATATCTACATGGGAAATCTCCTTGCATAAACCTAGTAATCTGCAATATAGCCTGCTGCACCTCACCCACAACTCCTCCAAAAAATATATCAGTTTTGTCTCTGTTAATTTGAAGCACAGAAACCATAGCAAATCTATCAAGCTCCTCCACAGCAGGGACCACAGACGGAACGTCTCCCCTAGAGAAAATCATTAAGTCATTTGCAAAAATTAAGTGATTTAAGCCATTCCTCTTACATTTAGGATGAAAAGAAACTTGAGGCTTCCCAATCATGCTTCTCAGGAACCTAGACAAAACTTCCAAACTAAGGACAAATATATAAGGAGATAATGGATCTCCTTGCCGAATTCCACTCCTACCTTTAAAGAACCCACGAGAATTACCATTCATTTTTATCGAAAACCAAGAACCAGTGATGCATCCCATAATCCAGTTGATAAGTTGGATTGGAAAGTTAAACTCCTTCATCATAGCCTCAATGAAACCCCATTGGAGTGAATCAAAAGCCTTTCGCAGGTCTATTTTCATTAGACATCTTGGGGTTAAGAATTTGAGACCGTATGTATCCTTTAATTAGCAGCTGCGACAATGCAATATTCTCTTGTATATCACGTCCCTGGATAAATGCTGCCAGTTCAAGACCAACAATTTGATGAATCACCAATTGTAACCCACGTGTTAGTATTTTGCTTATGGTTTTATATAAGACCAAGCAACAAGAGATAGGCCTATAATCGAGAACAGATAAACAAGTTGCCTTCTTAGGAACTAATGTGATCAACGTAGCATTTGCTTGCTTAATTAAACGCCCTTTTTGGAAAAACTCCCGGACAGCTGCACAAAAATCCTCCCGAATAACTGACGAAGAAGTCTGAAAAAACCCAGACGAGAACCCGTCAGAACCTGGGCTTCTATCAATACCAATTGAGAACACCACATTCTTAATCTCTTCTTCCATAGGCAAAGCAGTAAGTGCCTCCCAATCCTCCATACTGACTTTAGGCCCTTGCTACATACCCAATTCTTCAGTTGCAGTACTAGAACCCAGAAGATCCTTATAGTAATCAACAAATCCATGTGCAACCTCGTTAAGACCACTTCTTTGAACATCTTGGCTGTCTTGAATGCTTCCCACAATCTGTTGCATCCTTCGTTCCTGCAGACGAGAATGAAAAAAGTTTGTAGGACCATCATCCAAAGCAATAGCTTCCATTTTAGCCCTCTGTTTAAGGATACAGATTTCTGCCTTCTTAAGCGACTTCCCTTCCAATTGCAACCCTCGTTCAGTCAGAATTAAATCAGTATTCATGGGATCTTGTTGCAGTCTAATCTGGCAGCTCATTAAGTCATTATCCAAATCCATAATTCTCTTTATAATGCTTGAATAATTCTTTTTGTGCATCTCTTTAAGAGCCCCTTTAACGTTCTTCAGCTTAGTAATCAGTTTCAACCCAGCTTTACCAAAGACTCTTCTATCCCATGCCTTCCTTACAATAGCCATATAATTCGGGTGATAAGCCCAACAATTAAGAAAACTAAATCGCCTCTTTATTCTTTCCTCTTGAATGATAGTAACTAGGACCGGTGAATGATCCGAAACCCTAGCCGCCAAGTATTGTGCACTAGAATTAGGAAAATCCCTGACCCACTGCTCATTAACCAAAGCCCTATCAAGCCTCGAGTAAACTCGAGAAGCAGGTTCTTGATTGTTAGTCGAAGTATACTCATAACCTTGTCCACTTAATTCCTGTAATCCACAATAAAGGAGATAAGAATTGAAGTCCTCCTTATCAGCATCTCCAGGTAAAGTACCCCCTATTTTTTCCTCAATGTTCCTAATTATATTAAAGTCTCCAAGTACCACCCAATTAGTAACTCCTCTACTGATTTGATTAAGCTGCTTCCATAAAGAATCCCTTCTCCGAGCCTTGTTGAACCCATATACCAAAGTGATGTAGCATTCTATCCCCGTAGAAATAGAGAGGACTTTACAATGCATTATTTGATCGTGTTCCTTAAGTACAGTAACCCTTATAGTGATGATTATAGTTATGGTTTCATATTATCCATATCCGACCATTATAGTGATGATTATAGTTACATTTCACAGTATAATCCTTAAATTTAGTAGTAATAATTGGTGCAGCTTTCACTTCCTTGATTCTGGTTTCCAGTAAACCAAGCAAGTCAATACCTCTAGCCTTCATAAGATGTACTACCTCATTTTGCTTATAAGGCTCATTCCCACCTCTTATATTCCAAGTGCCAACAATCTTTGAATATCGGGTGGTACTCCTCCTACTACTGGAAATAAATCCTCAACTGTCATATTCCTAGTTGGATTTTCCTCACCATGTTGCAGAATCACACACCTACTAGAAGTATGCAGCATAATCAGCTTCTCAATCCCCTCCTTCAAATCACATCCAGGAGTGGAGCCTTTCACCTTAAGGCCTACCCCGGAGCATCCTTGACGCCTTACAACATGGGTAAAGCCATCCTCAAGACCAGGGTGAATAGCATGACCTAGCCCATGGCATTCCGAGTCATCAACATTCACTTCTTGTCCTGAAGTTGGTCTTAACTCTGTTGAGGTACCGCCTAGCTCCTCGGTCCCTGAGCAAGTGATAACCAGGCCTTCATCCGACTCTTTCCCAGGGGGTCTTTGATGCATTTCAGAGCCGGCATGAACATGCACTCGTTGCTCTAAGGTACCACCTAGCCCCTGGGAGTTCCCCTTCTTCAGAGTATACCTTATTGTGACCAAGATTCCTCCTTCACCAGTTTTCTTAGCTTTCTCTTTTTTGCAAGAGCTTTGAACATGGTCCAATTTACCACCTAAATTGCAGTAAGAAGGCACCCATTCGTAGTCTACCCTCTGAACAGACTTCCCCAACAATGGAATATTGAGAGTAACTGACTGAGGTAGATCCTTCAAAACATCTACTTCAACCATAACTCTGATCAATTCGGTACTCAATACTCTTTATAACTATTGGTGGAGTATGTTCTTACTGCCCAAGTACATTATAAAAAGAATTGAAGCGATTTGTATGAACTATTTATGGGACGGAAGTGCGGAATATAGAAGAACTCCGCTTGTAGCCTGGGATAAAATTACTTGGCCGAAATCAGCAGGGGGTTTAGGGATAAAAAAACCAGGTGACAGTAATATTGCAGCAATCGGCAAGCTTGTTAATTAGATCTATGAGAAGCGGGACAACCTTTGGATTAAATGGGTGACCACTGTCTATCTCAAATCGACTCAATGGCATGACTATATGCCTCCGAAAGACGCTCCTTGGGCGTGGAAATCGGTATGCAAAGTAAAGGAGAAACTAAAACAGGGATTCATTGACGGCAAATGGATCCATGACTCTAAGGGATACTCGATCCATGGGGCGTATGAATGGTTGAATACTCGTCCTAAACCTCATCCCTGGACTGCCATAGTTTGGAACTCGTGGAATGTTCAGAAACATTGTTTGATTTTGTGGCTGATACTTCAGAAAGGCATCAAGACGAAGGCTAAACTCTTAAGAATTGGGATGTATTAAAGACGACACCTGCTGCATTTGCCAGGCTGACATAGAAACTGATGCTCATTTGTTCTTCGATTGTCCATATAGCAAGAAAATTCTCGCTGCTGTTAACCAGTTTACTGGTTACACCCCGTCTTTGACCAGCCTCATTGTTAATGATGATGGGTCGATCAGGTGGAAGTTACAAACTACGATTTTAACGGCAACCAATTATCATATTTGGCATCAAAGAAATAGGGCGAGGATAGAGAATAGTCTCCTTCGTCCAGAGCTGGTTGCACAGTTGATGGCTACAGAGGCTAGGAGAAGAATTAAGGTAAAAGAGGCGATATTGCTAATGAAGACATCCTACATCTCCGTAATATAAACTATGATTGCTAATTGATTTTTTCTGATATCGCCTTTTGGTAATTTTGATGTACAGAATATATGCTTCCTTGTAAATGTTTTTTTTATGAATGGATCTACTTACATTTCACCAAAAAACAAAAAAAAACCATAACTTGTGCAAAGGATAATCGTTCCTTATATGTTGTTGTTATGTCAGCATAAAGTGGGCAACCCACCTTGCTTGCCATCTTACTGAGAACCTGTTCCGACCGTAGAAAGGGGTCAAGATCAGGAAAAATCACCCAAACAGGCACAATAGAGATTATATCCATCTCATGAGCGAATAGAGGACTCCATTGCTTCAATACTAGAGTATTCCGCCCCATATGCCAAGGCCCTCCTCGAAGAACTTGATCCATTTCCTCTTTGTTTCTGAATCTGAAAGAGAACTACCCTCTTTTGAAGTACTGAACCACAGGGTATACATTATTCCAATATTTTGTGACGAAATATGTCATCTGTTTTAACGTTGGTTTGGAGCCAATAACGCTACCCATGAGAGTATATTTCCAAAGTTTTAATTCATCATAAAAATCTTCAATTCCAATATCAATCTCCTCTGAGTTTGCACTCACCTCATCAAAGTGGAGCCCCATACCCTTCTTCTGCTCTTTGACTTTATTAGCCCAAGAAGCATTTTCCCCTCCAGATTTTTGCACATCTCCCTAAGTTACAGTACCAATTGATTCAGGATTTAAAGTATTAGCATCATTTCCTTTCTCGCCATTGGTATTGTCCTTCCCTTCCAGAGGTCATGTTTGTGTACCCCCAGATGGTCTTCTCCCTCCAATATTCATAACAGATTGCAGCACCAGATCAATTAAATCATTTACATTGCAATGACCCGGTTGTTGCAATTCCTGGCTTTGAGCTAGTTGCTCATCCCCAACATCAGTGTTAACAGAACCAGTACTAACAGAATCGCCATGGTCGGACGTCTCGGAAGCTTTGTGTTTACGTGGTCTCCCCCTCCCCCTTCCCGTGCCTGCCGTTGAAGTTTTCATTACTGATAATCGCTGATGATCGCAGGAGAGGAATCTTCCTCTAGAGAGAGAGTAGAGAGAGAGTATTATTGTTATTATTATTATTATTACTACTACTACTACTACTACTACTACTACTACTACTACTACTATTACTACTACTAGTGTTACTATTACTATTACTATTACTATTATTATTATTATTATTATTATTATTACTACTATTATTTTGCAAGAAAAGTTATGACTCTTATTCATTCATAATGGACAAACAATAGACTAGTCTTACAAAAGCACATCCCCTAGAAATTAAACGACCTCAATACAACATTTTACAGCTAAAATTAGTATGCCTACTTTTCCTTCTAGCAAGAACCTGGAATTTAATTTGAGTAACCAAGGACTTTCCAGGTCTTTCCTTCCCCGTAAAAATTCGAACATTACGCTCCATCCAAATGTGATAAATAGTAGCCCCAATAATACTACAATACCAATTAAGCTTCCAATGCTTTTTCCTACGACGAGCTGCACACCACTGAAGTTCAGATCGCAGTTCATCAGATCGTCCCTTGACTCCTAACCATGCCTTAAGTTCCTGCCAAATCTCCCCTGCATACTGACATTTGAAAAAAAGATGAGTATGAGATTCATTGTTTTCCTTACAAAGTATGCACCAGTTCGTAATGTAAATTCCTCGCTGCTTCATCGCATCAATCGTCGCCAGTTTTCTTTGGCTGGCCAAAGAGGCAATAATCCCATGCTTCAGAATTATGTTAGGCCCTTTAAGAACATTACGCCATCCACAGATCTTTTCCTTCTTTCGGAACCAATCATACGCTACACTTACATTATTTTCTTGTAACTTGTAAGTTGTGCCAACTTTGGACATGGGCAGCAGCCTCCATTGTAGTCCCTTCTCTTGCCCTCACTTCATCTCTAATTTTAAGGATGCTATTGAAACTGACAGTATATCTATCCTGCTTCTGAAGATCCCAAACTGACTGCCCTTTCAGACTGTAAGTCGTTACCCAATTTCCCCAAATGCCATCGACTCATTAAGGCTTTATTCCAGTCAATCAGATTTTTAATATTGAAGCCGCCCTCTTCCCAGGGTTTACACATACTCTCCCAACTTTTGTAATAGACACCTCGATCTTCCTGCCCACCTGACCAAAAATACCTCATGCATATCTGATTTAGCTTTAATCTAACATTCCCATCCAAAAGCGTATTGGAACACCAATAAGTCAGAATACCAAAGTGAGTAGAATTAAAATCTGGACCCTTCTTGCATAGGTGAGACATCTTGATGACCAGTGACTAAAACATTATGAACAACATTGATTAACCCATTGTAATGAACCATTCTGTTATTACCATCATTAAGTAGCAACCCAAGATATCGACAAGGGAATTCGCCTGTCATAAAACCGGTTACCTTCAGTATTTCCTGCTGTACCCCATTCCCGACTCCTCCAAAGAATACTTCAGTTTTATCCCTATTAATATGAAGCCCAAAAACCCGTGCAAACCTGTTTAGCTCAGTCACAGCAGCAACCAGAGATGGCACATCACCCCATGAGAAAATCATTAGATCGTCCGCAAAAATTAGGTGATTTAAGCCTATCCTCTTGCACTTAGGATGAAAAGAGACTTGAGGTTTCCCAATCATGCTTCTCAAGAACCGAGACAAAACTTCCATGCTCAATACAAAGATGTAAGGAGATAATGTATCCCCTTGCCGAATTCCACTCTTTCTTTTAAAGAACCCATGAGAGGTGTCATTCATTTTAATTGAAAACCAAGAACTAGTGATGCAACCATATTATTATTATTATTATTTTAATTATAAAAACGGAACTTGCATTAAACACCAGAACAAATTACAAGAAGTTAGAGGGGAGCCAGATACTATCTGGGCCCCCACTCCCTTAGCAATCGCGAAACTAATTCTAGTGAAAATATGAACTGCGGCACGCGCTCCAGCATCCGGTGACATAGCGAATTTACGAATCCGCTGGAGCAGAGAGACAGCCTCCGTGTCGAGCTCGCCGAGAGAGGAGAAGGAGAAAGGAAGGAAACCATACCCAATTGCCGTGCAGCGTGTCTGATACTTGGCACACTTACGACGAGCAGCATCAGCAACGACTCATCCGGGCTCAAAAGAAGTCAAGCCGGACTGGGTCAAAGGAGAGGACCCGGTCAGATCAACACAAACATCGCGCCCCCTGTCCCACGAGTAGAGCAGGAGATCGGCAGGTCACAAGGGCTTGTCGTCATCATCGCAGAGGCCAATCTCCACCTCCTTGCCAGCAGAGATCCTCGATGGTAATTATTATTATTATTATTATTATTATTATTATTATTATTGTTATTATTGTTATTATTATTATTATTATTATTATTATTATTATTATTATTATTATTATTATTAGTATTATTATTATTATTATTATTATTATTATTATTATGAATTGGAGAATTTTATTGATGAATCAAAAAACAGTTTAAAAAAAATTGGTGGGTAGCCGAGATACAATCTGGACCCTCACCCCCTTAGTTATAACAAAGCTAAGTCTGTTAAAAATAAAAGGAGCAGCGTGTGCTCCGGCATCCTTTGCTATCAAAAATTTTTGAATCCTCTTGAGTAAGCCGATAGCATCCGCCTCCAATTCCCCCAGGGAAGAAAAGGAAAAAGGCAAAAACCCATACCAAAGCCCCTAGCATAGGCTCCTGTACTTAGCGCATTTGCGCCGAGCAGCATCGCCCACAACACAGCCTGGCGCGAAATCAGAGAGCCCGGACTGAGTCAAAGGAGAAGACCCGGTAAGATCTACGCAAACTTCACGTCCCCTGTCCCACGAATAAAGAAGCAAATCTGCAGGACGCAAGGATCTGTCGTGATCATCAATCAAGCCAATATCGATCACCTTACCAGCCGAGACCCCGGAACGGAAACAGATATCCAAAAGAGTGTCACGAACGAGGTTATGTCGATGTTTTATACCGACATCCCCCACGCAAGACACGACATGGTCCCCATAAATATCGCCGCCAAAAACTCGAGAGCAGGCAGAATACGGTCCAGGCACAGAAAACAAAGGAACGCTCAACCGATAGCTAAGCACACATCGGTACGTCCGACCGTTCATAGTCAGGCCCAGCCAGAAATAGGGACAGCGCGGAGCCAATCAGAAGCATGACGGCCTTGCTGAGACTTCCATAAGGCAACCTGACGGGAGGTCAAGGAGAAATCTGATTCCGCAGTAGCCACAACCCTCGTGAAATATATATCTGCCAAAGATTTCATAAGTTAGGGGGCAGCGATCTCTCTTGGATTACACTTAACAAAACCCAGAACCTCCTTAAGCCTACACAAGGCCGCATCGAAAGCCAGGCCAGGGGTCAGTACACCCGCAGCACGAAGCAGCGTAGCCTGCTAACCCGCAGATTGCAGTCGGTATGCCACAAAAGCATAATGCATGACATCTGCAGCGGCGTACACCCCAAGCGGCAGTCGGGAAAATATTATTATTATTATTTTATTTTTTATTTTTTATTTTATTTATTTTTTATAAAACGGAACTTGCAAATTATGTATTATTATTATTACTATTATTTATTATTATTATTATTATTATTATTATTATTATTATTATTATTATTATTATGTGACTACCTTACCACCTTGCATGAGAACACAACCCAAACCATGCTTAGAAGCATCACAATAAACTTCAAAGTTAACGCCTTCCTTAGGTAGGATCAAAACTGGAGTAGTAGTAAGCAGTCTCTTAAGCACGGAGAAACCATCTTCACAGGCCTGGTTCCATAGAAACTTAATTAGACTCTTTCTTAAGCAACTGAGTCATAGGACGGGCCAACTTAGAGAAATCTTGAACGAATCTTTGGTAATATTCAGCAAGACCTAAGAAATTTCGAATCTCACCAACATCTTTCGGACGTGTCCAGTTCTTAATAGCAGAAATCTTAGCCGAGTTCACTTTAATACCATTCTTAGAAATGACATGACCCAGGAAAGCCACTTCGGAGAGCCGGAATTCACACTTAGAGAACTTAGCATACCACGTTGAGTTTTTTTTGTAGACAAGAGGTGAACATGGAATACTGTGTTGGGGTTTAAGAGAAGTTTGGGAGAGCACAAGAAAAGGAAGAGGAGAACGTGCATTTGAACTAGGAGGGAATAGTGGATTCGGTTTTAACTATCTCAACTGAACCACAAAAATATCTCAGTCTGATGAAGGAAACGGTTGGGGCTGCTACAATTTGAGCCCGATTCGCGCTTAAAATCGTAAGTGGATCACTTTAAAAAAAAAAGTAGATGGACATTGTATAACTGTATAAGAACATGTTTACGAGAAAGTAATATTAAAATCACGTTTCAAAAATAATTATGTACGAAATCGCGTAGAAAATGATTAGATAGCAATTTCTCAAGATTAAACAAAATTTTCGCGAATGAGGTAATTAAAATTGGTTTTCGAACAAAGTAAAATTATTAAAACCTTTTCACGAAGGTCAGACCCAAGCTTGATAAAATAACGAGACTCGATAAGAGTCGATTTAATTGCAATGGGACGGATAGCAAAGTTATAAATTTTATGGGTGTTACAGCGGACCTTGCTTCGCCAATTGAAAACTCATTGCATCCAGTGACCAAACTGTTGTGGGATCCATTCCTTTTACATGGCGTCAGCTTTGACAAAGTAATGCTGTTTCACAATCCAAAACCTACACTCATTCAGGTATGTAAGTTAGGTAGAGCGTACTAAAAGAAAGACTACACGCGTAAAATAGGGACACGACAACCCACTAAAAAACCTGAATAGGTTGATTAGAGTTGTCCAAATTTGTGCAATGATTCACGTTGTTAAGTTCTCCGGATTTATGTCAAAAAATTAGATTAATATCAAAATAATTTCGAAGTGATGGCTCCTACGTGGGTACTTACTTTTTCAGTTTGTGTGGACAAATTTGAATCTCTCCTCCTCCACTTGAAGCATTCAAACTCATTATAAAAATGGTGATATCTACATTCCAACGCTTCATGATAGGAAATATGCACACGACAATTCTGGGATAGAGAGTACAATGTGAAGAATGATGCAGATCTGAGATTGATAGATAGGATGCTTCAACATTAGAATTTATGCTATAGATGATATTGAACGAAGTACCTTGAGACTCTTCAACAAATTGGTGGGAAACATGGTTGAAGGATGGGAAATGTGAGTGAAAGAAACGAAGAGGTTCACGGTAGATTACAAAGCACATTAATAATAGACTATCAATTACTCTGGTTGACAATGTATCTGCTCAATGCAATTTTTGAGGGCCGTGAATATTAACTTTACTGTGAATATTAAATAATCTCTATTATTTATCGTGAGTAAATAGGTTTACTTCTTTAATGTAGGGCGAATGTTTTCGAGGCTCATTAAATGGAGGACTTTGTTGATACACAATTACTTCTAATACCCTTCATAACCCTTGCAAATTAAAAAAACAAAAAAAAGGACTTATTTTAAAATTGGGATTCCACATTGTGCCACTTCAAGGCTCTTGGTGTTTTCTTTTATGTAAAGAAGATTGCATATTTAGTCCCTCCAATTTCCACTTAATTACTCATTAATCCATAAGTTCTTAATTTTCATATAACCAAAAAAGAAAACGTTAATCTTATTACAAATACAAATTTTATTATATCAATTTATTTAATATGAAAATAAATACATATATTTTACTTACTTTAATTTGCGTAATTTTACTTATTTTTATTAGTTTAAGTTAACAAAAAAAGACGAAATCACTGATTTTTAAAAAAAAATCAAAATTTTAAAATGTAATTTATAGTTTATCGAATTAAATTGTAAAATTTTGAGGATATCTTTAAGATTATTCAATTAATGAATCAATATTTTATCGAATTTGTGTTAACAGTATTTCCTAATTCACGAGTTCCTTAATAATATGCAAATACAATAAAAATCAACATTTCTTAATTTCTGTGTATATCCAAAAAATTACCGGCCCTTCAAAAAAAAATGTAAAATTTCAAATATATTAGGTCATGTACATAATACTTTACTCTTTAAAAAAAAGTAGTTAAGTAACAGTACCCTAGCAACAATTCCCTACTCCCCCTCTCTACTCCCCTAGCAACAATTCCCTACTCCCCCTCTCTACTCCCCTTTCCTCTCTACCTCTTTCCTCCTATGCTTCTTTCGTCCTTGTCTTCCCTTCTGCTTTTGTTTCCACGTTTCTATTCTTTCTTCTCCTGCATTACCTTTCTTCCTCTCGCTCTTTTCTTTCCCCTTTTCTGTTCTTTATTTTCTTCATCTCATTTTTAATTCTCGTCTTTCTTAATCAGATTGTTTTTTTGTTGCAGGTTCTGTCTTCTATTTCTTTTTTCCTGTCCTGTTTCTCTTGATCTGCTTGATTTTGTTGTTTGTTCTTCCGATTTTTTGGGCTGTCCTGTTTTTCTTAATCTGATAGTTTTCTTTTTTTGGTTACAGCTTCCATCTTCTAATTTTTTTACTGTTATAATGATGAATAACGAAGATGTGGTTGTTGTATCATCTCATTTATTATTATTAATATTATTATCGTTATTGTTATTGCTATTGCTATTACTATTGTTATTATTGTTACTGCTATTGTTATTATTGTTACTATTATTATTGCTATTATTGTTATTGTCATTGTCATTGTTATTATTATTATTATTATTATTATTATTATTATTATTATTATTATTATTATTATTATTATATTGCTATTGTTATTATTATTATATTGTTATTATTATTTATTGTTATTATTGTTATTATTATTTATTGTTATTATTTATTGTTATTATTGTTGTTATTATTATTGTTATTATTGTTGTTGTTATTGTTATTGTTATTATTGTTGTTGTTGTTATTGTTTTTGTTATTGTTATTATTGTTGTTGTTACTGTTATTATTGTTGTTATTGTTATTATTGTTGTTGTTATTATTATTGTTGTTATTGTTATTATTGTTGTTGTTATTGTTATTGTTATTATTGTTGTTGTTGTGGTTATTATTATTATTTTTATTATTATTTTATTTTTTTTGCAAGAAAGTTAATCTCTTTATTCATCCATAGAGGGAAAATGAAGAGATGATCTTAGAAAGACATACCCTTTGCTTTGGAACAAAATCTAAAAAGAAGAAAACTCCTAACCAAGAACCATACAATGGTGCTTACTCAATCTAGTTCTAACTTCCATCTCGATCTTCTCAAGTCTCTGTGCAATATACTTCTCTATACCATTGAAGATTCTATGATTCCTTTCCTCCTAGATATTGTAAACCACCGAGCATATAACCACCTTGTACCCCATCTGCAGCTTGGACTGAAAACTCAGTTTCCTGAGTTCTTTCCTGAGATCTTGATGATATGACCTCATCTGTAACCATTGCTTGACTTCTGCCCTGAGTTTCCTTGAGTATTGACATTGAAAAAAACAAATGACTACGAGATTCCAAAGCCATTTTGCATAACACACACCTATTCACCATTGTAATGCCCCTAGATTGGAGCTTATCAACTATTGGCAGCTGTTGTTGTGCTGCTAGTGAAGTGACCACCTTTTGTCTTGGATAAATTGCATTCACCTGTAGGACTTTGAGAATTTGCAGCTTGTTGCTCTTCCCAAGAAACCAATTATATGCCTTCCTAGTAGCAAATTTATGTCCTGCTGACCAGCTAAGTACAAGTTCTCTGCTAGCTTCAATTGTTCCAGCTCTCATTAGGATTTCATCCTTAACCTGAATGATACTTCTAATAGCTTAAGAATGCCTATCTATGGTTTCCAAGGCCCAAAGTGATGTACTATTGAATACATATGACTTCAGCCATTGAATCCAAAGACTGTTGTGACCAATTTGTAATTGCCAGATCCATTTCACAACAAGCGTTTTATTCCATGAAAGTAACTCCTTAACATTAAAACCTCCCTCAATCCATGGTGAGCATATAGATTTCCACCCCTTTAATTGCATCTTTCTGTCAGACCATAAGAAGTCTTTGCAGAATCTGTTCATGATCTGAACCAATAATTGGAGATGCCAAAGATAACGGAGTTAATGAGCTCTAATCGATCTGCATAGGAGAAAGAGTTAGTACACTGGTGCAAAAGAGCACCCTGAATCTTAGTGATCAAACTCCCATACGTGGCAATGTTATTTTGAATAGAATTTAAGGGCATTCCCAAGTATTTGCAAGGGAGCTGACCCTCAATAAATCCAGTTACCCTCAAAATTTCATCCTTCACCAGAGGCTTAACACCACCAAACAAAGCTTCAGTTTTTTCTTCATTAATGTGTAAGCCTGATAGAATAGCAAAATGCATTAGAATCTTCTTAGCCGCCATCACAAAGGGAACATCTCCCCTGGTAAAAATCATTAAGTCGTCTGCAAACAACTGATGGGTAAGTCTAAGCTTTGCACATTTAGGGTGATTTGAAACATTATCCAATTCATTCATCCTTCTGAGGTATCTAGATAGAATTTCCATACTTAAAACAAAAAGGTAGGGGGAGATAGGGTCCTTTTGACTTATACCACTCTTACCCTTAAAGAAACACACAACCTCTCCATTCAACTTGAGCGAGAACCAAGGACTTGTAATACAACACGTAATCCAATCAATGAATCTACGTGGGAAATTGAGCACTTCTAACATAGTCTTAAGGAATGGCCATTGAAGGGAGTCAAAAGCTTTCTTCATATCAATTTTAAGCATGCATCTAGGTGTAAGAAAAGACCTGCTAAGCCTTTTATAAGAGCTTGAGATAGTACCACATTATCATGAATGCTTGTTTTAGCAATAAAGGCCGCTTGTTCAGCGCCTATAACCTGTGGTAAAACCATTTTCATTCTATTTGCAATGATTTTGCTAATCGTTTCATAGACTGTAGTGCAGCAAGCAGTAGGCCTGTAATCCATTGCAGTATTATAGGTGATCTTCTTTGGAACCAAGGTAATTAGAGTAGTAGCCGTCTGCTTACTCAACTTTTCATGCTTAAAGAAGTCCAAAATTGCAGTGGAGAAGTCATGCTTTACAGTAGGCCAACTGGTTTTAAAGAGTTCTGTTGAAAACCCATCAGGACCAGGGCTTTTATGTGCCCCAATTCCAAAAAGAGCAGCCTCAATCTCCTCCAAATTTGGAGTACACTACAGGCTTTGCCACATGTCTGTGCATAGTATTGAATCCTGTTGAAGGAAGTGCACATCCAATGGCAGGACAGGTGAAGTGGATCCAAGTAACCATTTATAATAGTCAATAAACCCCTCAGCTACAGCATCATGACCTTTACAAGTTACACCATTCTTATCCTGAATACTGCCAATAATCTGCTGTTTATGTCGCTCTTTAATTATGTTATAAAAATAATTAGACGAAGCATCAGTCAGAGTAATATAATCAATTTTTGATTTCTGTTTTAGCGTACTTATTTCTACAGATCGTAGTTCTTAGTACTCCTCTATCTGATCAGATTCAGTTCTCATCAGCTCAGAGGATAAGGATTTACTCCCTCCGTTCCAATGAATTGTTTGCCTTTCCTTTTGGCACCAAGGTTAAGGGAACCAATGAGGGAGTGACATGTTGAGCAAAATTCATGAGAATGATCAAATTGCATATAAAAAACATTCTTAAAATAGAAAGGCAAACAATTCATTGAGACGCCCCAATATGGAATAGGCAAACAATTCATTGGGACGGAGGGAGTATCATGCAAAGCCTTCTGACAAGCATCCACTGTCAACTTAGCATCCTTAATTCTTTTATCCAACTGAGAGTAGCAATTTTTATGCATTTGTTTAAGCTGATTCTTGACATTTTTTTAGCCTAGCAAACTATTGAAAACCCTCTTTCCCATATACCTTATCATTTCAAGCAGACTTAACAATATCATGGTAATTGGGGTTCGCAATCCAGCAATTAAGAAAACAAAATCGAGGAGGTAACCTGACAGTTTTGAGAATATTATTCACCAGTACAGGAGAATGATCTGAAATGCCAGAAGGAAGATTAGTAGCACTCGTCTCAGGAAACATCTTATCCCATCCAAAATTTGCAAGGGCTCTATCAATTCTTGACCAAACCCTAGCACCTTCCTCTTGTTTATTTGTCCAAGTATATTGCCTACCAGTTGTAGCAATATCATCCAAACCACAAGCATTAATACAAGCATTGAAGGCCAGAATGTCACATAATAAGTTTGGATCCGTCTCACTTATTCTTTCATTTACATCGCTAACAATATTGAAATCACCAAGGATGAGCCAATTATCAACCGTTTTACCGATCTAACATAGCTGATTCCAAAGATCTTCCCTAGCACCACCACCATTACATCCATACACCATAGAAATGTTCATATGACTGTTAGATGCATGGTGCAAAAAATTGCAATGCATGATTTGTGCATGAGAAACCTTTACCTAGACATTATTAACAGTTTAGGGGTTCCAGATCACCCATAGTCTCCCATTATAATGAGCACTATAGTTGTGCTCAACATGAAATCCCTGAAAATGCTTTCTAATAATCTTTGTAGCTTTATTTATTTTAATTCTAGTTTCCATGATGCCCATAAGATTCACCTTATTCATTTTAATGAAATTTAGTACTTCAATTTGCTTAAGTGGATCATTACCTCCTCTAATATTCCAAGAGGCAGTAATCATTTGGTTGATTTATCAGGAGGGATAGCTGCACTATCCTCCTTATGACTTCCAGTACTAGGATGACAGCCTAGCTTCATTTCCTCTCCACACGCTGAGTGCTTTACAGCCTGAGGAGTGACAGGATCAAATGGATGGGAAGAGTTGTGATCTAGCTCCATGCATTCTCGATCAACCTTCATTCCCAGTGCCCGTGTGTCTCCCCCATCCCCATCTGAGGTACCACCTAGTGGAGTATCTTCACTCATCTTGTTCATAATAACAAAGCTATTCCGCAATGATATTCCTTGACTCTGACCTTCTGAATTTAATCTTTTCATAGGTCCTGTGTAACCTTTAGCTCTTCCAATTGAGACAAAAGAGTCTAAAGTACCCTGATCTGTGCATTCTTGATGCATTTTAGGCAGGTCAACAGGGGCAGCAATGGCTTCCAGATGAGTATTACCAGCCTCAGTCTGGAGACTCAAAGCAACCTCCTGCTGATAGCCTAAGGTACCACCTAGCACAGTTTTCCCCTTCTTAACACCCCCCATATCACCTTTAGGCTTATAAACCTGTCTTGTCAGATGCTTCTTTTTTACCAGCTTGCATGTATTTTGTAGGTGCCCCAACTTCTTACATTCCTGACAGAAGAATATGAGCCATTCATATTCAACCTGTTGTACAAATTGACCAATAACCGGCGTATTGACAATCAAAGATTCAGGAAGCTCTGTGGACACATCCACCTCTACAAGAACACTTGCAAACCCCAAACGTGCTTGAGTAGTAGTAGTAGTAAGATCAGCAAATAAAGGCTTGCCAATCCTACTAGCTAACTTACTGAGTACAGTATCAGTCCAAAGAAAAGGATCAAGATCCTTTACTTAAGGATAATGGAATGAAATCCATATTTCCATGGGCCCCCTTTTAGTATAACATTCATGTCTTCCAATGTCTTAAACCTAAAACTGAACCATCCTTTCTTGAATATCTGGACATTAGGTACAACAACATTAGCCCAATTCTTGACAACAAAATATTTCATTCCCTGTAGAGTTGGTTTAGCCCCAATAACATGCCCCATGAGTGTATTGTTCCATTTTTTGAGCTCATCTGCAAAATCATCAAGCTCAATGTTAATCTCCAAGACATCAACACAAGAGCGATCATAGTGAAGCTCCATACCAACATTTTTCTGTTTAAAAATTGTATCTTTCCATTTAGGTTTTTCAATTTCAATACTAGTTTTCTCAATTTCAATACCAGGTTTCTTCACCATCGAATCAATAAGAGGTTTCATCGTAGATACCTGAAGTGGTTTCTACGACTCTACGAAATTTGACTCCCAGATTTGGATGAAAATGCCTTGTTAATCAAATCATTGAGTAAAATTGACGATCGAACAGGGGATAGTGTTTCGTCATCGATGGTGGTTTCCTTCATCAAGTCACTTTGTTGCTCCTCTCCAAATATGCCTCTCTTTTTCTTTAGCAGGTGGTCAGGACGAACATGCAAATCAGTTTGACGCTGAGTTAAGCAAAGAGTAAGATTCCCCGCCATTTGCGTTTGTAACTGAGCTTGAGTATGAGAGCGCAAGGATGTTCCAATCCCCGCGTTAATGCTCGAATTGAGTTTACAAGAAGCATCAGCATCTGCGTGGCTGTTTTTCCGATGTCGTCCTCGTCCTCGAGGCAAGCTTGGCTGCATAGCCATAGTGGTCAACGGCGAAAAGTTTGTTAGAAATCTGTTATTTTCAGAGAAATTATTATTATTATTATTATTATTATTATTATTATTATTATTATTACTATTACTATTATTATTATTATCATTATCGTTATCGTTATCGTTATCGTTGTCGTTGTCGTTATTGTTATTGTTATTGTTATTGTTATTGTTATTGTTATTGTCATTGTCATTGTCATTGTTATTGTTATTGTTATTGTTATTGTTATTGTTATTGTTATTGTTATTATTATTATTATATTGTTGTTGTTGTTGTTGTTCTTATTATTCTTGTTGTTGTTGTTGTTGTTGTGTTATTATTATTATTATTATTATTATTATTATTATTATTATTATTATTATTATTATTATTATTATTATTATTATTATTATTATTATTATTATTATTATTATATTGTCGTTATTGTTATTATTGTTGTTGTTGTTGTTGTCGTTGTTGTTGTTTGTTGTTTGTTTGTTTGTTTGTTTGTTTGTTGTTGTTGTTGTTGTTGTTGTTGTTGTTGTTGTTGTTGTTGTTGTTGTTGTTCTTATTCTTCTTCTTATTATTATTTCATTTTATATTTTTATGTAAAAATGGGGCAATTTTATTGATAACTCAAAAAGCAGTTTATAATAATAATTATTATTATTATTTTCTTTTGTAAAAAGGATATCATTTCATTTCAATGAGAAAAGAAATTACAATGTTGCAAAAACTAGCTCACTAGTGTTACAAATTAGCTTGAAGCTAATATATCTAAAATCCCATAGAACTTAGGATTTCCTTACTTACACAAAAATCAAGTATGTACAATGAATTGAAGATTGACAAATATAGCATCCGGTGTAGAGGCTCTTTTTCCTTTCTTTCCAAATGAGGTATACTGCTGTTGCTTTGCTTACTTTGAGCCAAATTTTCTTCCAATGCTTCTTACTTCTATGATTATTCATCCACTTAATAACTGTCTGCAGGTCAGGCTTCAAGTACGACAAACCAATCCAATTAAGAAGTTATCGATCACTTTGTGACTCGGAAAAAATTACTCAGAGGAGAAATAAGAATGCCAATTCTTCTTAACAGGACCTTTGAGGATCAAGTACATTTTAGAGACATGGAACTTAGTTCCTACAGTACAATTCTTGATAGCCAATTGAGCTTGCTCAACTGATCCACAATGCTCAAGCAATTGGTCCCTAACTATCAGTATATTCTTAATACCAGCAGGGAAGAACTCTTGAGGTTGAATGGACCAAATAAAACCTGCATCAAACACATAGTGACTGCACCAATTACTCCAAAGCCTACTAGGTTCTTTGGAGAAGATCCACAACCATTTAGTAAGGAGTGCAGCATTCCAGCACTGGATATCCTTGATATTAAATCCTCCTGAATCCCAGGGAGAGCAAATGTCCCTCCACTTTTTAAAGATTAGCCTCCTTTGCCCATCTTGTATACCCCAGAAGAAATCCTTGCTAATCTTGTTAAGCAACTTAATGATTGCCTTGGGTAAGAGCAGACTTGAACACCAGAAATTTTCAAGCCCAAATATAACTGAATTAAGTAGTTGAGCCTTACCAGCATAAGAGAGAAAAAGGTTAGACCAGTGCCCAACAGCATGTTGAACCTTCAGGATGAGGGAACTGAACATGTTAATACTAATTCTAGCATCAGTAAGAGGTACTCCCAGATATCTAAAGGGAAAATAACCTTCAATAAAACCAGTCTTTAGTAAGAATGTCATTTTTCACCCCTTGATCCACACCTCCAAAATAAATGCAAGTTTTGTCAACATTAGCCACTAATCTTGAAAGAGAACCAAGGGAATCCAAAGCATCTTTAATAGCCATTATAGAGGGTAGATTCCCTTTAGTAAAGATCATCAAATCGTCTACAAAAATTAAGTGAGTAAGATTGAGCCTACAACACTTAGGATGGTAGGATATATTGGCTTGAGAACATATCTTCTTGAGGGACTTGGCCAGAATCTCCATACTCACTCACAAAGAGATAGGAGGATAGAGGGTCACCCTGCTAATCCCACCCTTACCTTGAAAGAAACCAGTGACTTTCCCATTAACATTAAAAGAATACCAAGGATTACAAATACAACCCATTATCCACTTCACAAAAATCACAGAGAAACCCAAGTGACTTAACCTCTTCTCAATGAAACCCCACTGCAAAGAGTCAAAGACTTTCTTGGTGTCTACCCTAACTAGACATCTAGGTGTGATGAACTTTCTAGTATATCCTTTTACCGGAGCTTGAGACAACAAGGTGTTATTAAAAATATTTCTTCCAGACACAAAAGCTACTTGTTCTACCCCTATGATGCTAGGAAGCATGGGCTTTAGTCTATTGGCAAGACTTTTAGATACAGTTTTATAAAAAAACAGTACAACATGAAATAGGCCTATAATCACTACAACAAATTGACACTTGCGCCACGAATTATGCCACGAAAATTTGTTATTTGTGGCTAAATTTTACCTAGCCACGGGAAAAATTTGATTCACTACTTGGGAAATGATATATGCCACGGGACCAATTTTTCCCGTGGCAAAAAGTCACTTGCGCTACGAATTTTATTAAAGTCGTGGCCAATAATCACTCTTGCCACGAAAGATGCCACACCTGTGGCAAAACATATATTTAGCCACGAATTTGTTCAGTGCCAAATATTATTTAGGCAGGACATAATTAACTTCCGTGGCAAAATTATTTTTTAGCCACAGATGTAATAAACGCATGTGGCTAATGGTTCTCCAAATTTTAATCAAATTACTTTCAAGTTAAGCCAAGTGTCAATTATTGATCTTAAAAATTCATTAAAATTCAAAGCTAAAGATAATATGAAGAAAAAAAATATTTAATTTGAAAATATTTAATTAATAAAAAAATTTGTATTATTTTATTTAGTTTTAAGAAAAAAAAAATAGATTTTTTGTAAAATGAAATACAAGAAAACTTTGGTTGTCTAATTTGTTGATTTTTAATTAAACATCATTTGTGTAGCAATTGATTTCTCTTAATTTGACAAGATGTTTTATTAAAATTTTGTAATCTTAAGTATGACTTTTGAAAGACAACTAACATTTACATAGTGTAATATATGCTAGCTAAAATGCGGCGTACATAGCATATCAAGTAAAATTAGTATGTGATTGATCATCCATCATTAAGACATCTAATATTATTTAAGACTCTTTCTTTTTTACCGCTTAATTAATTAATTTTTTCACATGTAATACACTTCTTTTTAAGACAAAAAAACTTTAAAAAAAAGTGACTGAGCATGATTTTTGTCCAAATTATTGATTTTCTTACAATATTTTCAGTGTGAAAAAAACCAATTTATTAAATTGGTATTTAAGAATTCTAATCGGTCTATATTTTTTTATGGAATTAACTTTGACTGCGAAAACAATAATTATTTTTGTAAATTAATTGTCTTTCAAGTTGTTTGGTTTGGAAGAAAGATTAACGTATTAGAAAGTCGTGCATAAGTTCAATAACAAGTGAAAATAATTTTTCAAAAAAAGAGAGGTATAAGTGACAAAATCAAATAATTAACAAATACAAGAAAATCTAATAATTAAGGACTAATAGTGAGAAAATCAAAAATTAATTTATCGTCAACTGTTTAATTCGGTAGCTGTTCTGTAATATTATTTGGAAGATATTTTAAAAAATGAATTTAAAATAAAATATACTTAATAAAAAAATAAAATTCGAGTAAAACTTGAAGTAAGATAGAGGAAACTCAATGAGGATAAAAAAACTGATGAAATAAAATAACGACCGATAACGAAAAGAAAAAAACATATCGAAAGAACTAGCAATAAAAGAACGTGGAAAATAAAAACTAAAATAAAAAAATCGATAAACTAATGGAATCATGAGTCCGAAAATCAACTTCGAATTTTTTTTTTCGGAATAATAATTTTTTAATCATAATATGTAAATCACAAGGGAAAAAAAATTAATTACTCAAAAGAAAATGTAGTTTGAAAAAAAACATCACTTTAAAATAATTCAAACAAATGATTAGGTCAATAAAGTTCAATTTCATTTCTGGTAGCTGCCCATAAGAACTCAACAGTTAAGCGTGCTTGAGTGAGAGTAGTGTTAAGATGGGTGACCTCCTGAGAAGGCTCTTCGATGCGTATGGAGAAATTAAATAATAGTGGAATGACTCAGCTTGACTCAGCTATAAAGCTAGTAACCGGTCCAGATGTGACTACTATAGGGGTAGAGAATTCTTACGGTTATTAATTTATTATATATTTTGTCACCGGAATAAATATTTCGCCACAAAAATAATTAGCCACGGGATAATCCGTGGTAAAAAAATAATTAGCCACGGGATAATCCGTGGCAAAAAATTAATTCTAGCCAAGGGAGACTCCGTGGCAATAAAATCAATACTTGCCACACTTTTTTTTTCCGTGGCTATTTGTTTGCCATGGCCACTTGCGCCACAGATGGTTTTTCCGTGGCAAAGTACTTTAGCCACGAAAATTTAGCACTTTTGCCACGAATTCAGTCGTGGCCCAAGTTCTCATTTGTAGTAGTGAATCCAAAACTGATTGAGCCTCTTTCTTTTTAGGAATAAGGGTGACCAGAGTTGAATTAGCTTGCTTAGACATTCTCCCATATCTGAAGTGGCTAAGAATTGCATTGCAGAAATCAGTACCTACAATATTCCATGATGCTTTAAAGAAACCTGCAGAAAATTCATCCATCCCTGGGCCACTATTCACATCCATCCCAAAAACTGCAGCTTTGATCTCATTTGTAGTGACAGGACTAATAAGGGAAGACACCACATTACTATCCAAAGTTAAGGATTGAAATGGATTCTCACCTGTAATTGTCTTAGCCTGGCCAAGAAGAGAATGATAATAGTTCTAAAAAGCATCAGCCACAACTTGTCTCCCAGATTTTAACAGCCCTGTAAAATCATGAATATCACCAATAACCTGTTAAGTCTTTTTTTTCTGGAATTTTAGCAAAGAAATATTTAGAGGAACAATCAATCAATTGCAAGAGTTTGACTTTGGACCTCTGTTGCAGCATGTTTAGTTCCACAGATTTGAGCTCATGAAACTCAGTAATAAGCTTTTTTTTCCTCCTCCCAAAGAGAAAGAGAGAAAGGATCAGAATTAAGCCTCCTCTGGCAGGAAATTAGAGCTTCTTTAGCTTCTATAACTTGAGAAGAGACATTAGCAAAATTAATTTTATGCAAGAGGATAAGGCCTTTCTTCACATTCTTTAGTTTCTGAAATAAACAGAACGTAGGGGAGCCATAAATAAGCATGTTCCAAGCTTGAGCCACCACTGAGTGATACATAGAGTGAGTAGTCCAACTATTCAGAAGCTGGAATCTCTTCCTATAACCCTTTTCCTGTGATGCAGTGACCAGGATGCATGGGGGAGTGGTGAGAAATGCCAGATTCACAGAATAATGCAGAAGAGTTAGGGAAAGTATTGTTCCATTCAGGATTGGCAACTGCCCTATCTAACTTTGACCAAATTCTATGAGTATGATCTCTTTTATTAGTCAAGGTTAAGGTGCAACCTAAGCTATTAAGGTCATCCAAATGACAATTCAACGGACAATTATTAAAGTCCCACATCTCTTTCAATGCAGGAGGAGAATGACCCAGCTTTTCCTCAAGACTTCTCACTATATTAAAGTCACCTAGGGTCAGCCAAGCATTGGAAGGAACAAGAGCATTGATATCAGCCCAGAGGGATTCTCTAGTCACTTCATCATTATGCCCATAGACCACAATAAGTTGGAATTGAGCACCAGTCTGAAAATGAT
Source organism: Agrostemma githago (assembly GCA_958450325.1). Lineage (NCBI taxonomy): Eukaryota > Viridiplantae > Streptophyta > Magnoliopsida > Caryophyllales > Caryophyllaceae > Agrostemma > Agrostemma githago. The sequence continues at coordinate 30,397,855 of OY288241.1, read as the reverse complement.
GGATAGACCCTGAGATAAGTTGGTCAGATTTAAAAATCTGACCAAAAGCCACAATGGAAGAAGCCACAGTGGAAGCATTATACAAGAGCCAAATTCTTCCATTATAGTGTTGATCATAGTTGTGAACAAATGACCAACTCTTAAACCACTTATTAATAATATTGGATGCCTTCTTCACCTTTACTCTAGTTTCTAGAATAGCTAGGATATCCACTTTATTCTTTACTAAAAAATCCAGAACCTCACTATGTTTAGTGGGGGTATTAAAACCCCTAATGTTCCAGGAAGCTACTTTCATGAGGAGATTTTATCAGGTGGGACCTTAACAGCCTCCACTTCTCCACTTGAAATAGCTTCCTTCTCCTTTGGACATACTGAGTGCTTTACAGTAGCTGTCCTAGTGGGTTTTCCACCAGAATAGGAGTCTCACACTCCACCTCTGGGTTACTCATCGCCCCTAGGTGCTCTGAGGCACCACCTAGTCCATCTCCATGTGTATGAGAAAACATCTGGAATTGGTTAGTCAAAGGCATTGGCTCAACCACAATTGCAGACTTGATTTTAAGAGGAGAAGAATAACTTCTCTTAGAGACAGTAATGAATGTATCATCCCGATAGAGACTTGAGGAGCATTCTTGATGCATTAAAGCAACATTCTTAAGGAGTTTTCCACCAGTAAAAGGAGTCTTACACTCTATCTCTAGGTTAATCATCGCACATGAGTGTTCTGAGGTACCACCTAGCTCTTTTGGAGGTTGATTACCCACACCAATAGGGTCAGAAACAACCGCTACTGATGCTATGACAGTAGGCTCAACCTTCCTTTTTACTTCAGCCATTTTCTTCTTCTCCCACTTGCAGTTAGAGAGAGTATGGCCTAGCTTACCGCAACCCTTACAAAAATAAGAGATCCATTCACATTGTATCTTTGTACTGAAGCCTGATTATAAGGAGTATTGATCACCACCACATCAGGGAGAGGCTGAGAGATATCGGTCTCAATAAGCACCCTAGCAAATGAGAGTTTGGCCTTAGTAGTAGTAGCAAGGCCAGCACAAATAGGCTTAGCAATCTTACTTGCCATTTTACGGAGAACAACATCAGAGCACAAGGAAGGGTTTAAATCAGGAAAAAGCACCCAAATAGATACAATTGTAACTCTGTCCATTTCAGCAGAGAATGAGGGTGATCATTCCTTTAATATAAGAGTATACAACCCTACTTTCCAAGGTCCACCCCCAAAACCCGTTCCATAACCTCCTTTGAATCAAATCTAAATGAAAACCAGCCTTTCTTGAAATACTGAACTCTGGGTGAAGCTGACATACCCCAATTATCCTTAAAAAATTCATTGTCTGCAGGGTGGGTTTAGAACCAACGACATTACCCATAAGGGTGAATTGCCAATTCCTTAGTTCATCTTGAAAATCATCCATTTCAATAGTGGTTTCAGAGCAATTAGGGATTTCCTCAAGAAATTGAAGATTCATACCCATTTGTTGCTTAGACTGAGTAATTCTACACCATGAAGGTTTTTTACATGTTCAGTATCAAGAGCAAAATTCAAAACAGGGATTTCAACATTTGGAATCACAAACGGATTAATAACCGAACTGGTAGCAGAATTATGATTAACTGAAGCATCAGGAATAGGAATTTTACCAGCAGAGGCCATAGCCTCAAGGATTATATCATTCAGAGAAGCTTTCAATGAAGAACCCTGGGTTTCAGATTGAATCACCGAATCATCACCATTTTTCTCCAAACAACCACCTGAATGATCAACATTTGGAGGAGGAAGAGAATGGCGAGAATTCTTTGGCGGAGGACCCGGTCCTCGCTTCACAACTGCTGAAGAAGTGGTGGTTGCATGCGAAGAAACAGAATCGCAAATCCTAATTGAATTCCAGAGAGAGAAAGAAGTTTCTCTTTCTTTGTTGCTGAAATTATTAAGCTTGTCCTACCCATGAGTAAATATTTTGTAGTAGCCTCATTTGACCGTACATCTTTCTTGGTATATCCAAAAAATGGGTAGGAGCATAAACTGAAACATTCTGTTGCTACAAAGATAGTTGTTGTTGTTGTTGTTATTGATGGGGTCGGTAGCCTACCATGGGCCGCCCGCCATGCAGATCCCGGGGCGACCCGACCCATACCGCAAAAAGGTCTACCAGGCAGGCCATCCAACAGGATCTATCCCAATGATCCCAGGGAGCTTCCCTGGAGAGCAGCGCTAAGCCCCAAATGAGATGCCAAGCCCCCTGCCCATCTGGGTCAGACCACGGCCACCGAAGCCAAGGAAAAAAAGTACCACTCTGCCAGTCAGACGTCAGGGGGACAACCCCTGACGAACTCGGGACAGACGACCAGACTCGGGAAAGAGGAAATGAGTAGACAAGGAGCGCCCACGTGTCGCCCACTCATATCTTTTCTCTCTCTCTCTCTCTCTCTCTTCCTCTCTCTTGTGGGAACCTATAAATACTAATGTATTTCCCACAAGAAAGAGGTTGGAGTTTCTCTCTCTAGAATCTCACACTAGAAAACGTCACCTTACTCCTCTCGAGTAAGGTTCATCAAGTGCATTCACGGACTGACTTATGCATCGGAGAGGGTTTCCTCGGACACCTCCGAGGCCCTGTGCGCTCCTGGTGTGCAGGTGACAGGCCCACTCTGCCGGAAAGGTCCGACTGCTGATGTGAGAGGAAGGAGAAGCTTGGAGTACTAAACCACTCCGTTGAAGAATCACAAATACGAAGATCCGAATCCGTTTCGGGTCATCAATTGTTTCTATACCGGAACAATTTGGCGCCGTCTGTGGGGATCTTAAACTGAGATTCCTAAAATAACCAAAAGCCAGTTGAAGAATGCCTGAGGTTGTCGAAACCGAGTCAGGGGTGGATCCGGCGGGACAACCAGTAATCCCTCTGTACGACATGCCCTTACTAGCAAAAGAGGTGACGCCCGCTGCCACACTCTGGGGGATGGGGCTGGCCACCCTCTACGAAGTACCAAACAAGGAAGTCACAGACGCAACCGGGCAGGGGGAGCAATAGGGGCTCTATCTTAGCCTCACCCCTGCTCAGGCTGCGCAGGCTGCTGTCTTCTTCTTTGCCATGCTAGATTAGCAGGTTACACCTGAGGACCTGGTAGGCAGGATCGCAACGACCCCCAGACACCTACACTTTGAGAGTGTTCAAAGGGCTGGGGGCACGAAGCGGACCGCCGCCAGGAACGTTCAGAGGAAGGCAAAGAAGACAGCTCGAGGATACGTGCAGGCTAAGAGGCGCATGATAACTGACTCCCACGAACAGCCAACTCAACAGCAACATGGGTCTGTGCACACCACAGAGTCCACTGCATCTGCCGAGAAAAGACGTCTATCTCAGGAAATTCAAGAACGGTTAAAGCCGAAGGAACCCGTTTCAAAGTGCCTGGGGGCAAAGCAGGGTGGGGTCTTTACCAGACTGACGCCTGTTGCGGAACCACAGAAGGCTCCAGAACTATCAAAAAGTATGCTGGACAGGCTCAATCAGGGTAGACCCCTGGAGTCGGAGCACCATCAGCAGCCACCCAGGGAAAAGAGACATAGACATCGCTCCTCTGAAAAGAAGGATGAGGCAGCAAGTAGGCACGCATCTAGACATCGCTCCGCTAACGCTGGCAGACCGACCCCTGATAGATGGGATGACTACGGTTACCATTCTACGGGAAGCAGATCTAAGGTACTGGGTAGGCCTACCAGGACCCCGCTTCACCCTGATGTTCAGAGTTGCCCCATCCCAAAAATTAAAATGCCCACGGTTAAGTTCGATGGGACTACCGATCCCAAGGACCACCCGGCGGCCTACGAAAGCCATATGGTAATGTATGATGCTGACGACGCCGCCTGGTGTAAAATCATTCCAACAACTTTGGTGGGCTTGGCCCAAGGGTGGTTCAGGGACCAACCGCGGGGATTATCGATTTATTATTTCGAGGAGTTGGTCGAATACTTCCTAGACCAATATGTAGAGATTAAAAGGCACAGGTTGACTCACTTTGACCTGATGACCCTGAAGCAGAAAAAGGGGCAGACCATCAGGGAATATCTGAAAAGGTTTGACCTAGCCTTCCAGCAGGTCAGGAAGATCGATGACCCAACGGCGGCCTATGCGCTGACCAATTCACAGCTCCCAGGAGAAATGAAGAACCAAATGATCAGAGCCCAACGAGAGTCCCTGGCTAAAGCTCTTAAGATAGCCGAAGGCTACATGCTGCAGGAAGAATTCCACAGCCTGCCGGATACCCCGCAGGACCTTCCAGGCCACAGGGGGGACCGCAGGGTGGGCGCAGCAGGAGCGAGGCGGCGGGAAGGCAGAGAGCTGACGAGAGTGTGTAGACACCCGCATTTTGCCTGCTAGTGTCTATTGCAGTCCCCGACAAACACCCGATGATGATCGGACGCAGACGTGACTTAGTATACTCAGATTTGGACCTGAAATCAATAATATCTGACATGGACTTTTAGCGGAGTAATAATCTCACAAAACAGACCTCAAATCCAGGCCCAGTGGGTCGTTCCGAGCAAAATAAGACTAATTTGGGCCAAAACCGACACCAAAAATAAATCCCGTCTTTTAGCGACCGGGTCAAAACCCGGTCAAAGACGAAACTGTCTCATAAATCAGCCAGGTTCAGCTGGCGTAGAAATCCAAATTCAAAAAAATCAATCAAAACAACAATATCAATTCTTTCCTATTTTGTCTCGATTTGCTTGACCCACTCGATCGAGTGGATTGACCCACTCGGTCGAGTGGAGCGTCATTTTCCGGATCAGGCCCATTTTCTAGGGCACTCGACCGAGTGCACTAGGGCCACTCGATCGAGTGACCCTAGGTCGTGGGGTAAACTCTATAAATACCCCACGACCCCCACTCATTTCAGGAGGCTTTTTACACAGATTTTCACCTACATTCTACATACACTTTACCCTACATTCACCTATACTACATGCCTTAGCAAGCCTAAGCACTACATACAAAAACCGAGTCCCTTGTCCCTCGAAAAAACGACAAACACACACACATATACACACACACACCATAACTTGCATACATCCTCGATACTCCGACGTCCCGTCACTATTTACGAGTCCATTTCCGAGGTCCTTACTAAGCATGTATGTTGAGGGTGTCCTAAACCCCATCTCGATCCTTGTTACTCTTTTTATTTACGTTTTTCTATCGTTTATATTATATCTATACTAGTATTGTAATCCTAACTTCTAACGTAATTCTAACATTTTACTTTTTTGTATACTAACTTTTTTACATTCTCGTTACTAACTTTAATATACCGCGTACGTATATATAAACTAGTATCAAAGTCCGGCTCTAAATCCATTTGACTATGATGTTTGGCTAAAGTCCGTCTAATCCCTTTACGAGCAACGACGGAGGTGGAGCCCTTTCGAGGAGCCCCGCCCCAATGTACTCAAGGGCGTGACGTGATCGCAATCGGTCATAGTTGAACGAATTTAGTTCCATTTCTATAATTAGTACGGAACCCGTTGACACGAAAACCGACATCACATAACCCGAAAGGGTTAGTTTTGATGTCGTGACGTAGAGGGATGCATCCCGTTGCTAATTCAAAGTTTCTATGTAAATATTTTCATAAAATCCCGACAACGGTATTATAATCGTACATGTACACGATTATAGCACCGGAGGTCGAGTTAAATTCAAATCATGCGATATTTGTATTTAATTTGACCGACCGTCGATTTTAAACCCCAAAAGCGAAACGAGTTGACACTCGTACAGGGGCTACTCGACCGAGTACGTAGGCTACTCGATCGAGTAGCGTCCATAAAACTGGGCAGACCACTTTTCGAGGACACACTCGACCGAGTCAGACCGTGACTCGACCGAGTGGGTCCTGTAACCCAGAAAACCGAGGGCTTTGACACACATTTCAAGCCTCGTCCTTTTATCGACTTTAGTCATCACGTGTAAAGACAATCACGTGACTTCCCCTTTTTCAAAACTCACGCTTATCACGACACTATAACAACTTTGATCTATTTTTCGATGTGATAAGTTGGGACAAGGCATTGAGACATAGGATCGGGCTAGCATCACGCTTAGGTCCTATGTCTCCGTCCTTCGTTTAATACACAACGCAATGTGTATTTAATCGGGGTTCGTCCATTCACAAGGTTCACGGTTTAGTTTGCATACGGGTCCGTCCCTAACTTTTTTTATTTATTATTCCATTTCTATATCGCTTATGATTTTTGTATTGGCCGGGTTGTATTTCCGCCCGTGTAACTTGTACGTTATTTATGTTTGAGTTTCATTTATTTACTTGCTTACCGCTTTATAAACGAACCTCGCATGCTAAATCATTTCGACCATAATTAAGATGCATTAAATGATGTAGTTCACATACTATTCATATGCTTAGCCCGAAAACGCTGTTTGCATATCATTTAATCGTTTTACTAGCGCGCACAAACGAACACGAACGATGTCTTAGTAGAGGCCGCCATGTGCGGGCGGGGTTGGGTATCCTTAGTGGGCTTCCCAACACGTACCCTCATCCCTTACTCAGAACCTTTGGTTTCCGGATGTCCAAAACCCTTGGCGCACGAGAGTCATTCTATATACGAAAGCCGGTTTAGACGGTATCGATATTGCAATGCAAAGGGACGAGCCCAATGAACTCTGAAATCGAAGTGGGCTTACTTTGTGTATAGCCCATGACGACATAGAGTGGGCTCGTATGGTTCCGAATAACCACAAAATTCGGTGGCGACTCCATTTTGACTTAAATTTCGAACCCGAGAACAATCTCACCATGAGATTCATTCGCCTACCCAAACCCGCGCGTGGTCGCGTCGGGGTGGACCTACGTCATGTCCACAATTTGGCGACTCCGCTTGGGATACCTGATGTACCACATGTCATCGGGGTTCCTAGGGTGAGACTCGAAGAGAAATCGTTCGTATATTAGTGTGCGCGCATTAGTTTAATGGTTCATGCATAACCCAAATTTTGCCCGGGCAGGTTACTTGTGACCGACGTCCCACTATACCACGGTGCATTCCTACATGGGTGCACTAAAGACTTCGATGGCGAAACTCACCGGGGTTTTACGGCAGGTCCTAGTTCCAAATCAGCTAGGGAGTCCGTCCCGTTTCGTGAGAATGCTATCGTTGTTGGTATAGACCCTACTTGGACTGACCGAGACTTAGTGTAAAGCATACATAAGCGTCGTTATAATGCTTGTTTGACTACATGCTACTCGGTTTCCGTGTCATTTTTTCAAAAACCATCATTTCAAAAAATGCATATTTCCAAAAACACCAAATTTTGAAAAACCCGAAATACTGTCCGTTTCGGGACCCGTCTTTTCAAAATATCCAATTTTCAAAACTCGGAATGCCGCCGAAATTTAGGATCAACGATTTGACTCAAAATATCCTTTTTCTCTAGTAGGCATGCTGCCCATTTTAATTCTTGGATTTCCAACACCATTCCGATTTTCTGAATTTTCAAAATTCTAATATTGGTTTTCGAGATCCCGTTTTCAATTTTCGAACTTTTGAAAGCTCGCTCCTTTTATATTCAAATTTCAAACATCCAACCTTCCTAGTAAACCTTCCTTATTATAGGACCTATCGCCTAGCCGTGTGTCGGGTCTTTTCATAGTATGTCGAAGGTCTATAGCGTCGAAACTCCGCTGATCCTATATCACGAGTTTCCCCCCTTTCCCGAGTCCGCCTTATCCGTCAAGGCACGACCAACCCGCGTAGGGCATACCCCTACAAAGGAAAGTCCGTCCATACACTCGAGTCAAAAGTCTGGGGAAAAGTCTCACGTGGACCTTCCTTCGAACAGGATTAGGCCCACAAAGCCAAAATCCTAAGGAAGTTATACCACCCATCGAGTCATCCGTCTAGATGTCTTTCTCGAGTCTTTAGTCTTCCTTCTTAGTGTCGCTCGGGATGTACTTTTCCTTTTTTTCCAAGATCTGGGTTCGGTTTCTGATTACGCGGTGTTCTTACAGACAGGCCGCCAGCAACTAGACACGCTCGAAGGATGGCTACTTTGAACAGCCTACAAACCTCTCTGGACGCCATGGTCGCGAAGCAAACCGACATCGAAGCCCAACTGACTGAAATGAGGGCTGGCCAAGTGGCCATTGTTGCTCGCCTAGCTACGGTGGAGCAAAGGGCTCCTAATGTCGAGGCTAATGAGCCTCTAGCTGAACTAGTCAGCGCGGTGTGCCGATTAGAGGAACAAGTCCATTTGGCTGGGAGTAACAACATCCATCGGGAGAATAGTCGAGAGTACAACCCGCTGAGTGACAAACTACCTGCAAACCTGAATCTCACAGGTTTGCCCATGTTTGAGGGAACTGAGGACCCGTTACTACATGTGCGGGCCTTCAAGGAATTCATGACCATCAAGGAAGTGGATTCGACCATGTTCAAGAATCTCTTTGATGCATCCCTTGAGAAGCACCCACGGGCCTGGTACTACAGGCTAGACCCGAAAAAATACCCTACATGGGATGATGTGGCCACCGAGTTCGCTCGGAACTATGCTGACAACACCGAGATCCAAACCACAATGCGATCTCTGGAGGTTATGGCCCAAGAGGCGAAGGAAGGTTTTACTAAATACCTTCAACGCTGGAGGGCCGAGAGCATGAAACTGGTTGATAAGCCCAGTGAAAAGACTTTGGTGGAGGCTTTTGTCAAGAACCTCCTCCCCTCCTACTGGGTTCACCTCCGATATGCTGTCATACCCAATTTCACCACCCTTACTGAAATGGGTGTGAGGATCGAAGACGATCTGAGACTAGAAGGCCTTACTAAGGCCGCTAGCAAAGGATACCAAGGGGCCTCTTCCTCCACCACTAAGCCCCAGGGTGCAACTCGCAGCATTTTTGACGCGGTTAATCTACTAGATGCCCCGTCCAAAAAGAACACCCCACCTCGGGTTTTCACTGATATAGGTACCACCTATACCTATGCCTTACAAAGGCTGTCCTCCAAAGGCCTAATCCAACCGATAGGCCCAACTCCTGAAGTTCCGGTCGAGCGACGCTCCAAGAACTATAATGCTCAGGCCTATTGCCAATACCACCGAGGCAACGGGCATGATACCAAAAAGTGCTGGAAGCTGAAGCACCTGATCCAGGACTTGATCGAAAGCGGTAAAATCCCGCTACCCGGAGATAAGCCAAGCAACAAGGAGAATCCTTTCAGCTCCCATGCCATCTTTGCTGGGGAGGTGATTGATTGCTCTCATCTTATTTCTCCATTTATCCCGCAAGTGAACGGGATCTTGTTTGACGACGAGGATGATGTCTACCTCGCTAAAGGGGAAACCGTTCCCATCACCCCTGAACAGATTCGCGAGGCCAAAACTCGAGTCCTAGCCAGCAACAACCTTGGTCATCCCTATCTAGCCACAAGCACTAGGGACACCCCCATCCCGGCAACCATCACCGATCCACTCGGGATGGAAGTTGCCCCTGAAGAGCCTACCGCTGAAACGGCTATTGTGAAGCAACTGAAGAAGACCCGAGTTGACCTCACTATATGGCAACTCTTAGTCAGCTCACAAGAACATCGAGAAACACTTACAAAGGCTCTCGGTCAAGTCAAGATCGACTCTTTGGCTACCCCTGCTGAAATGGTAGCCACGGTCCTACCCCACCTAAAGGGTAAGGCCAAGGAAGGAGGCCCAATGATCACCTTTTCCGAAGCCGATCTGCCGCCATTCGGGGCCTCCCACAACCTGGCCCTCTACATCATGGTGATTTGCCGGGGAAAATACCTCCCGATGACCCTAGTCGATGACGATCAGCCGTGAATGTCCTTCCTCTGAGGACCGCCAAAGCCCTCGGCATTACCGAGGCTGACTATATCCCGACGGCTCAAACCATCCAAGCCTTTGATGGGAGCCCGAAGACGGTATCTGGGGCCGTGAAGCTGACCATCATAACGGGCCCGATAGAAAAGGAACTTGAATTCCAGGTGATTGATGTCACCTCATCCTTCAACTTGCTCCTAGGAAGGCCATGGATCCACGCGGTCAAGGTGGTATCCTCCACTCTCCACAGAAAGATCAAAATGCCTCTGCTCAACGATGTTATTACCTTAGAGGCAACCCCAATGACCGTAGCTAGTTGTAATGCCACGGGCCGCACGGACCTCTGGGGGTTCGACTTTGTGGGGATGATCGAGGAAGAGTACCTCTTTAGGCCTTACTTCACCACGGGCATTGATACAATGCTCCAAAACCTAGGGTACCTTCCGGGGGCTACCTCTCGACCCGACCTTCCAGCTGGGAAGATCATCAAGGTCCTTAAGGACGAACACTCTCACTTCGGCCTTGGCTACGCCACCACTACGGGCAACGTTGTCCGAGCAGGAATCGAAAAGGCCTGCAACATCATGAAGTGTATCCACTTGAGCCCTTACAGCCCACGGTTGTCTGACTACTTTGTCACACCCGTGTTTGGGGCTATCCAGGTTGGACTATACCAACCCAATGCCACGCACCTCGGGACCCACTTGGCCCGGGACTGCAACTACATTCCGGATGAGGTGTTCGCTCTCATCCAGTCTGATGAAGCTAATGATGCTGAGCCCGCGCTAGGGCTGCTCTTCGGGGAAGACACCATAGCCCCGACTCCAAAAGAAGACCTGGTCAACCTGATTCTCCGCAGCAACAGGTTTGACCCGACCAAGCTGATCTCGGATGTTGGCTCCGAGACGGGAAACAGGGCCTGGAGGAAGACTGTCAAGTGGACTGACAGTCAAGGAAAGATCTACAAGCTGGTCACCGGAGAGGGAGACATGCCTGAGTCTGAGTCCGAGTCTGAGTCGGAGTCTGAGTCAGAGTCTGAGGTCGAGTCTAAGAAAGTCGGTGCTAGAGTCACTCCTATAACCCCTCTCCCTTCTATCATTCCTGCTGCTAGCACTTCGGGGTCTGTCCCGAGTGCTTTACCAATCCCGCCACTGACCAATGATCAAATGGCTGCTCTCTTTGAGCTGTTTTCCAAGTTTTCAATCAATAATAACAACCATTCTGCTTACAACTTGTCTTTTTTAAATTCTGCTTTCAAAAATGTTTTGTGCTATGACATTGAGAAATCCGACGAACAGGTACCCTTACCTCCACATCTGATCGAGCAACTAGAGCAAAGGGAATCCCGGAACCCGGTAATTGAAGAGACCGAGTCCATAAACGTGGGAACAACCTTAGAGCCTCAGATACTTAAGATAGGGTTATCTTTAGATCCCGAGGAGAAACAACAGTTCATAAGCCTCCTCCAAGAATTCAAAGATGTCTTCGCATGGTCCTACAAGGATATGCCGGGGATAGATCGGGAAATAGCCGAGCACCGCATACCTATCAAAGACGGGTGCAAACCGGTCAAGCAGAAGCTTCGTCGAATGAGGCCCGAGTGGTCTCTCAAAGTAAAAGAAGAAGTCGACAAACAGTTCAAAGCCGGCTTCATACAAGTGTCCGAGTATCCGGACTGGGTTGCGAACGTCGTACCGGTTCCTAAAAAGGACGGTAAGGTGCGGGTATGCGTAGATTTTCGGGATCTTAACAAAGCAAGCCCGAAGGATGATTTTCCGTTACCACACATCGATATACTGGTGGATAACACGGCCGATCATGCCCTTCTGTCATTCATGGACGGGTATGCCGGATATAATCAAATCAAGATGGCGGAAGAAGATATGAGTAAGACTACCTTCACTACACCTTGGGGTACTTACTGCTACACCGTCATGCCATTTGGTCTTATTAATGCCGGGGCCACATACCAAAGGACCGCTACCACTTTACTACACGACATGATGCATAAAGAGGTAGAGGTTTATGTGGACGACATGATCATCAAATCCAAAGAACGGGACGGTCACATCACCGCCCTAAGGAAATTTTTCACCCGATTGTGCAAATACAACATGAGGCTAAACCCTCAAAAGTGCAGTTTCGGGGTAACGTCAGGCAAATTACTGGGACATATCGTTAGCCAACGAGGTATCGAGGTCGACCCAGCTAAAATCAAAGCCATTACCGAGATGCAAGCTCCTAAAACCGAAAAAGAAATAAGGGGATTTCTCGGGAAAGTCCAGTATATTAGTCGATTCATTTCCAAACTAACCATGGTATGTGAACCAATTTTCAAGAAACTGAAAATAGGGGAACGGATACTATGGAATGACAAGTGCCAAGCTGCTTTCGACAAGATCAAGGAAATTCTGACTGCTCCGCCAGTTTTGATGCCACCTCAACCCGGTTTTCCTCTGTCGTTATACCTAACAACGACCGAGACAGCCATGGGGGCTATGCTGGCTCAGACAGTCGAGTCCGAAGAACGAGCCATTTATTACATCAGCAAGAAGTTTTTAGAGTATGAGTGCAAATATACCATGCTCGAAAAGACGTGTTTGGCTCTGGTCTGGGCCACTAAAAAGCTCCGACACTATATGCTCAGCTACGAGGTCCATGTTCTATCAAAGTTGGATCCGATCAAATACCTCTTCGAAAAACCCATCCTCAATGGCCGAATTTCTAGATGGACTCTAATGTTGGCAGAGTTCGACCTAAAATTTGTGCCATTAAAGGCCATTAAGGGACGGGCGGTAGCTGAATTCCTCGCTGACAGCCCGGTAACCGAAGAAGGACACACCGACACCTGGTCCTTCCCAGACGAAGATATTTTCCATACCGATGCCGAAACATGGGATTTATACTTCGATGGAGCGTCTAATTTTCGAGGGTTCGGAGTCGGGATCCTTCTAATTTCACCAAGAGGGGAGCATACTCCCGTCTCCATCAAACTGGACTTTGATGTTACCAATAATGCAGCAGAGTACGAAGCATGCATTTATGGGCTACAAGCCGCCGCCAACCTGGGAATCACAAATCTCCGGGTACATGGCGACTCATCCTTGGTCATTAACCAAGCACTCCAAAAATGGAAGACTCGGAATGCTAATCTCGTGGCCTACCAGGCACGAGTAAGGGATCTCGAGAAACAATTCCAAAAGGTGGAGTATATATACCTACCTCGGGAAGAAAATCAGTTTGCAGATGCACTCTCAAAATTGGCATCTTTACTGAACATTCCCGACCACTTGACCAGTATGCCAATTTGCGTCGAAAGACGGTCCGAGCCGGCATACATCCATGACATCGAAGACATCGAGATCACTGATCCCAAACCTTGGTACCAGGCTGTATTAAAGTACCTGACGAATGGAGAATATCCTCCCGAGACTGAGGGTCGAGCCAAGAAAGCCTTACGGAGGCTAGCCAGCCAGTTCATCCGTACTGATGACGGACAACTATACACAAAGACGGCACAGGGGGGCTTTTCTCCTTTGTGTTGACAAATATAAGGCCGAGAAAGTAATGGCCGAAGTACATGATGGTGAAAACGGCCCACATATGAATGCTCACATGTTGGTCCGAAAAATCATGAGGCTCGGGTATTACTGGAATACCATGGAAGCCGACTGCCAATTTTATGTCAAACATTGCCATAACTGTCAAATCTTTGGCAATGTGCAACATATGCCGTCGTCTCTGCTTTATACCATGACGTCGCCTTGGCCGTTCTCGACATGGGGTATCGACATAATCGGTAAGGTAAATCCCTCCGGTACCGGCGGACACTGCTTCATTTTAGTAGCTATCGACTATTTCACCAAATGGGTCGAAGCTGAATCATATCGCATCCTCAATGCTAAGCATGTCGCCAAATTTATCCAAAACAAGATAATATGTCGATATGGAATCCCACATGAATTTATCAGTGATCATGGGACTCATTTCCAAGCTGAGACCGCAGCCCTACTGGCTAAATATAAAATTCAAAGGCACACGTCATCGCCTTACCGACCCCAAACGAACGGAGCAGTAGAGGCGGCTAATAAAACGATTGTCTACCATACTCAAAAAGATGGCTGATAATTATCGGGACTGGCCCGACAAAATACCTTTTGCCCTATGGGGATACCGGACATCAATTCGCACCGCAACCGGAGCAACGCCGTACTACCTAACTTATGGGATGGAGGCAGTCCAACCAGTTGAACTGGAGGTACCGTCCCTCAGAATCCTGTTAGAAAGTCAAGTACCCGAAGCCGACTGGGTTCGAGCATGGTACGATTCGTTGGTTCTACTAGACGAACGACGGTCCCGCGCTCTCAACAACATCCAAATTTACCAGAAACGGATCCAACGGGCCTTCAACAAGCGGGTAAGGCCCAGAAACATTAAAGAAGGGGATCTAGTCCTTAAGTCTGTTCGAGCTTTACTACCAGTTGATCCAAGGGGAAAATTCAAACCCAACTGGGCTGGGCCATATCTGGTGAAGAAAATCCTATCAGGGGGAGCAGTGATGCTGACAGACCTGGACGGGAATGAGTTCGTCAACCCAACCAACCTGGACCAGCTGAAGCGTTACTACCCTTAGCCATTTCTCAATGTCATTAGCAAAATTTATCAAAATTCTTTACAAAAAAGCAAGTCAATAAGCTAGAATTACTTATTCTACTGTCACAAAACATCTTGAACCAATAGTCTTGGTGTAATTCAAGATTGCAAATTTCCTAAGCCTGAACTACGTTTGGTTTGATTCTGCTAATCGCGGATACGTAGGCAGCCCCTCAAAAGGGCACAACCAGTGCAATCGAGAAAAGACAGGAACGGTTTAATAATAAACTTTCTTTTATTAATCATCACAAAAAGAGCCCCAATAAACTTGGGAAAATTACAAAGTGCAGGAATTCAAAAAAAATTACCAAAAAAAACACATGACAAAAATAGTAATAATATTTAAATAATAAAAAACTAAGGACTCGGTATTTAGAGCATCTTGCCCTTCCCCTTGTCCTTGGCCTCCTTGGCCGTCCACTGACAACGACGCGGAGGAGAGCGTTCCCGAATCACCACAGGAACCTCTTTAGCCCGGACTCGTTTCTTGGAACTCGAGTCCTCATCCATCTCGATAGGCTCGAGTCGGGCCTTCACGGGCTCTGGGAGCCGGTCACGCGGACCTAATCGGTCCCGGGCCGCCAACCTTGGCTCAAGTCGCCGTTCCAAATCGGTCTGGGGGCTTTGCCGCCCCCGTGTGCCGCTAGCACCGACATCTTTAGCTCGAGTCTTAGTATGTGACTTAAGACCTGATTCTAATCGGACTAAGGTAGCAGGGGTCTCTCCCTCATCAAAGAATCCCCTATTATCCTTTGCCGTCTCCCGACGGACCAATTCGAAGGCCTCATCGACCTTCAGAGCTTTGCGAACTTCCTCGGATTCCTCAGAAGTCCATTTCTCATAAGCCCGAGAAACCCAAGTGGATTGGCAAGGGTTGGGAATAGTCCATGTAGGACGAGTAAACCATCTCTGCAACCAAGTGTCGCACATAGCGTCTGTCAGTTGGAGCGAGACGCTAATAATGGCTTCAATCTCAGGAATGCGCTGAGACGAACCGAACTGCCTCAGGATGCGGTCCGGGTAAATGTGAACTGTCCAGTCAAGGGACAGAATCACCAGGTAGCGAGCTTGGTCTCTCTTGGCCAGCCCCGTGAATTTAGAAAGGAACCACCAACAATCGTCCACCTAATTAAGGGGCCACCATGGAACACCAACTCCTCATCCCAGTAATCTCGATTTATATGGTGATTTGAGCTTATCCGGCGCCCTCTTGAACTGATTTGGCTACTACGGTAGTTGGGAACGCTCGGAGGAGGCTCTATGATTGATAAGCGTTCCGACAACCAAACCTGCAAAAAGTATATACAAAATTCATAAGCAAAAGAATGGTCCGCTACAGCCCACTCGATCGAGTACACCATCTGACTCGATCGAGTAAGGCTCTCTGAAGAAAAACAGAATCTCGTTAAATGTGCCACTCGATCGAGTAAAGCATCTCACTCGATCGAGTAAGCCCTTCACAGATGGGCAGAAGCACTTTGCAGACATCACTCGATCGAGTAACAGGTCCACTCGATCGAATGACTTACGGACCTCAGGAAATCACGCGAAACACAAAAAAAAAAGAAGGCAAAAATTGAAAATCACGAGACATATACCTGCAGAATAAGGGTGCTCCCCGTCAATTGCCGAGTTGGGTCAAGTCGCCTAGCATCCAGACCCATGATGATTTCCCCAGTGGCTAGCCAAGCAGGGCTATGACCAGTCTCCATCTGGTCAACCACTCCGATCAGCCTAATTTGACCCACGCATGAGTCAGCATCCATCATCCCCTGAAAAACGTAGCGGTGCAGCATGCAGAATGCGAAAGCCCTACGCCTATGAGAAGGCGTAGCCCTTACATCTTGACTGTTCATAAACTTGTCAGCCAAGTCGAAGAGGGAAACAGTATCTCCCCGCACCATTCGATCTGCCTTAGCATGAGACAGACCCAGGAAATCCCTCAACCTTCTCCTCGGGTCCGGGTAGAACGGAGGGACGGCAGGACGAGCAACAGGGCTCCAACCCCCGATGGCTGCGATCTCCTCAGGAAGAGGGCATATCTCTCCTCGCGGGAACGCAAAGACGTGATGGGTGGTATCCCAAAACGACAGGCAGGCGTCCAAAAAATGCAAATCAGGTATTAGGCGTCGAAGAGGAAACAGGCTGATAATCCCCATTTGGGTCAGCTGAATTTTGTCCTCGTCTCGAAAGTGCTGGGACCAGGCAAAAAGCATTGAAGTAAGATGCTCGATACCCATGGCAGGAATTTGAATTCTCTTGAGAGACTAAGAGATTTTTTGAAGAGAAGAAGGGTTTTTGATTTGGGATGCAGTAAACTGAAGCAGGGAGACCTATATTTATAATAGGGAAGCCTGACTGTAACCCTAACTAACCCTGCCTCCTCAGCAAACCTGGGCCCCAGCATGTGCAGGTCTGACTTCAACCCAGAATAGGAATCTAGTTGTCCCGAGCTTTCCTAAAAATTTTCTAAAAATCCTGTGATAAAAAAATCTCTTTCAAAATTTTCGGATTTTCAAAATTCAGTACATTTTCCCCAGCACGAGTCGGTGTTTTGCCTATGTGTTACATGCAATTTGTTATGTGTCAGCATACAGGTACACCCCGGACTTCAGAAGCAAGTCGTCGCGCAACTACTTCACTCCCCAACGTGAGCCAATATTTATCCCAAAATGCTACAATCGGAGCCATGATGTATCAGCATACGGGTACTCCTACACCCCCAGAAGCAAGTTTCACTCCCCACAGAGCTATCATCAGAAGGACAGGTATGACCCTCTGCCTATGGCTGGCGAGCTCTTCACGCTAGTCTACTGGACTATAAACGACCCGACCGGAAGTCTGCCAGGTCGTAATCTGCGATTGGCCTGGTAGCTACTATGACTTTTGCCTTGTCCAAGCCTCAGTCAGAGTGGGGGCTCTGTAGACACCCGCATTTTACCTGCTAGTGTCTATAGCAGTCCCGACAAACACCCGATGATGATCGGACGCAGACGTGACTTAGTATACTCGGATTTGGACCCGAAATCAATAATATCTGACATGGACTTTTAGCAGAGTAATAATCTCACAAAACAGACCTCAAATCTAGGCCCAGTGGGTCGTTCCGAGCAAAATAAGACATATTTGGGCCAAAACCGACACCAAAAATAAATCCCGTCATTTAGCGACCGGGTCAAAACCCGGTCAAAGACGAAACCGTCTCATAAATCAACCAGGTTCAGCTGGCGCACAAATCCAAATTCAAAAAAATCAATCAAAACAACAATATCAATTCTTTCCTATTTTGTCTCGATTTGCTTGACCCACTCGATCGAGTGGATTGACCCTCTCAGTCGAGTGGAGCGTCATTTTTCGGATCAGGCCCATTTTCTAGGGCACTCGACTGAGTGCACTAGGGCCACTCGATCGAGTGACCCTAGGTCGTGGGGTAAACTATGTACATACCCCACGACCCCCACTCATTTTCAGGAGGCTTTTTACACAGTTTTTCACCTACATTCTACCTACATTTTACCCTACATTCACCTATACTACATGCCTTAGCAAGCCTAAGCACTACATACAAAAACCGAGTCCCTTGTCCCTCGAAAAACCGACAAACACACACACATATACACACACACATCCTCGATACTCCGACGTCCCGTCACTATTTACGAGTCCATTTCCGAGGTCCTTACTAAGCATGTATGTTGAGGGTGTCCTAAACCCCATCTCGATCCTTGTTACTCTTTTTATTTACGTTTTTCTATCGTTTATATTATATCTATACTAGTATTGTAATCCTAACTTCTAACGTAATTCTAACATTTTACTTTTTTGTATACTAACTTTTTTACATTCTCGTTACTAACTTTACTATACCGCGTACGTATATATAAACTAGTATCAAAGTCCGGCTCTAAATCCGTTTGACTATGATGTTTGCCTAAAGTCCGTCTAATCCCTTTACGAGCAACGACGGAGGTGGAGCCCTTTCGAGGAGCCCCGCCCCAATGTACTCAAGGGCGTGACGTGATCGCAATCGGTCATAGTTGAACGAATTTAGTTCCATTTCTATAATTAGTACGGAACCCGTTGACACGAAAACCGACATCACATAACCCGAAAGGGTTAGTTTCGATGTCGTGACGTAGAGGGATGCATCCCGTTGCTAATTCAAAGTTTCTACATAAATGTATTCATAAAATCCCGACAACGGTATTATAATCGTACATGTACACGATTATAGCACCGGAGGTCGAGTTAAATTCAAATCATGCGATATTTGTATTTAATTTGACCGACCGTCGATTTTAAACCCCAAAAGCGAAATGAGTTGACACTCGTACAGGGGCTACTCGACCGAGTACGTAGGCTACTCGATCGAGTAGCGTCCATAAAACTGGGCAGACCACTTTTCGAGGACACACTCGACCGAGTCAGACCGTGACTCGACCGAGTGGGTCCTGTAACCCAGAAAACCGAGGGCTTTGACACACATTTCAAGCCTCGTCCTTTTATCGACTTTAGTCATCACGTGTAAAGACAGTCACGTGACTTCCCCTTTTTCAAAACTCACGCTTATCACGACACTATAACAACTTTGATCGATTTTTCGATGTGATAAGTTGGGACAAGGCATTGAGACATAGGATCGGGCTAAAATCACGCTTAGGTCCTATGTCTCCATCCTTCGTTTAATACACAACGCAATGTGTATTTAATCGGGGTTCGTCCATTCACAAGGTTCACGGTTTAGTTTGCATACGGGTCCGTCCCTAACTTTTTTTATTTATTATTCCATTTCTATATCGCTTATGATTTTTGTATTGGCCGGGTTGTATTTCCGCCCGTGTAACTTGTACGTTATTTATGTTTGAGTTTCATTTATTTACTTGCTTACCGCTTTATAAACGAACCTCGCATGCTAAATCATTTCGACCATAATTAAGATGCATTAAATGACGTAGTTCACATACTATTCATATGCTTAGCCCGAAAACGCTGTTTGCATATCATTTAATCGTTTTACTAGCGCGCGCACACGAACACGAACGATGTCTTAGTAGAGGCCGCCATGTGCGGGCGGGGTTGGGTGTCCTTAGTGGGCTTCCCAACACGTACCCTCACCCCTTACTCAGAACCTTTGGTTTCCGGATGTCCGAAACCCTTGGCGCACGAGAGTCATTCTATATACGAAAGCCGGTTTAGACGGTATCGATATTGCAATGCAAAGGGACGAGCCCAATGAACTCTGAAATCGAAGTGGGCTTACTTTGTGTAAAGCCCATGACGACATAGAGTGGGCTCGTATGGTTCCGAATAACCACAAAATTTGGTGGCGACTCCATTTTGACTTAAATTTCGAACCCGAGAACAATCTCACCACGAGATTCATTCGCCTACCCAAACCCGCGCGTGGCCGCGTCCGGGTGGACCTACGTCATGTCCACAGAGTGATACCCTGAGAAGGGAACGCGTGGCTTACCAGCCAAAGTTTGACAGTTACACAACCCTTAACAAATCGAGAGGTGAGATATTTGAGCTGGAAAAGGAAACAGCAAAATGAAATCGCCCGAGCAAGCCACGCAGCCCAAAGGGGGACCCGAAAAAGTTCTGTACGTTCCATGATTGCATAGGGCACACGACTGAGGAGTGCCGCCACCTGAAGGATGAGATATAAAAACTCATCAGGAACGGCTGGCTGAGTAACTATGCTGCCATGAACAAGGGACAGAAAGCTGCCACAGATAAACCGGAGGGCTCGGTGTAGAACCGGAGTGGCCAGAAAAGGCGGATCCGGGAGCTCCGTAATCAGATTTGCTACGCTGACAGAGCAGGAAGCCCGACTCGACTAACAATAAGCATAACCCCCCAAGATGCAGGCTGGGTGATCTACCCCCACAGTGACCCCTTAGTCCTGTCACTGATTATTAGCAACCACATAGTAAGAAGGTGCATGGTCGATACTGGCGCCTACACAAACTTGTTATACAAGGACGCCTTTGACAAGATGAACCTGGAAAAAAGACACCTCAAACCTGCCCCTGGGTCCTTGTATGGCTTCAGCGGAGCAGGGATCCTTCTAATGGGAGTCATTGAGCTGCTAGTCACCTTCGGGGAGGGGGCATCCGCCAGGAACATCCGAGCCTCATTCGTGGTTGTGGACGCCAAATCAGCATACAACGCTTTGATAGGCAGGGCCACCCTGGATGAAATCGAGGCAACAATATCCATCAAAGCGTTAACTGTAGCCTATGTCACAGACTTCGGAATGGAAGGCAAAATACACGGGGACCATGAGTCAGCCAGACACTACTCGGTCGCCCTGCGCACTCACGAAACAAAAAAGAAGGCAAACGAAGGGTAGACAGCTCCCCCAGCAGGGAAGGAGAGATTTCGGCTGATCATCAGGCAGTAAAAAATACTGACCACCCAGAACTTGGGGGCGAGAGTATGGTGGTAGAGCTGGAGCCAGAAAGGCTTTTCTGATCGGCACCGACCTGGAAGAGTCCTACCGGAAGAAGCTGATCAAAGTCATGTAGGATAACAAGAATATCTTCGCCTACTCGGCTGACGAAATGCCAGGGGTCGACCCAGCCCATATCGTTCACAAGATGAACGTTAATCCGGAGGCTCGGCCTGTGAAGCAAAAGAAACAAAACATGTCAGTGGAAAAAGACATAGCCATTAAAGAAGAAATCGAGAAGCTCCTGAAAGTTGATTTTATCCAAATTTGCGACTACCCTGAGTGGCTCGCCAACGTGGTGATGGTGAAGAAATCCTCAGGGGCCTAGAGGATGTGCGTGGATTTCACCAACCTCGACAAGACATGTCCCAAGGATTGTTACCTCCTGCCACGAATTGACCAGTTGGTAGACGCCACCAGTGGGTACTCTATGCTCAGCTTCCTGGATGCCTTCTCTGGCTACTACCAGGTGTACCTCTGGCAACCAGATAGTGTCAAGTGTGCGTTCATCACGAGTGCAAGCACATACATGTATAAGATGATGCCATTTGGCCTCAAGAATGCAGGAGCAACCTACCAACGTCTGGTGGACAAAGTATTTGAAGGCCAGAAGGGCAGGAACCTGGAGGCGTACGTACAGGACGCCATAGTAAAAAGCAAGGGGGACGAGGAGCACCTGAAAGATTTGCAAGAAACCTTCTCCTCCCTGCGCGCCTACCAGATGAAGCTGAACTCGGAAAAGTGTACCTTTTGTGTTTGCCCTGGAAAATTCCTGGGTTTCTTGGTCAGTGCCAGGAGAATTGATGCAAATCCGAAAAAAGTGCAGGCTGTTATGGACCTCCCAGAACCAAAAACAATCAGAGACATCCAGCGTCTAACTGGTAGGATGGTCGCCCGGGCACGGTTCATCGCCAGGTCAGCTGACAAGTCAAGACCCTTCTTTAAAATACTGAAGGGGAACAAACAGTTCAAATGGGAGGCAGAGCAGAAAGAAGCCTTCGAGCAATTGAAGAAACACCTAAAGAAATTACCAACCCTGGTAAGGCCAGTGGCAGGAGAGAAACTCTTTCTCTACATAGCCGTAACAAATTCAACTGTAAGTGCAGTAATCCTAAGGGAAGAAGCAGACTCTCAGCAGCCAATTTACTTCGTAAACCATGCCTTGGGGGCGGTTGAGAAAAACTAACTGGTCGTCGAGAAGGCGGCCTACGCGGTAGTTATAGCAGCCCGAAAGCTCAGACCGTATTTCGACGCCCACCCTGACGTCCTGTTAACCGATCAACCTCTGGAGAAAGTATTAGAAAATTTTGAAAAATCCGGGAGGCTATTGAAATGGGCCATAGAGTTGAGCGGGCTAGGGATTTCCTATCAGTCCAGGACCGCCATCAAGGCACAGGCCCTGGCGGACTTCCTGGCTAAATGCTCCCACTCAGAGGAGGACGACCCACCTGCCGGCGAGTGGACGGTGTACACCAATGGGTCATCCACGGCCAATGGTGCGGGGGCAAGAGTAGTGCTTACAAGCCTCGAAAGGGCGGACTTTGAGCATGCTCTCAGGTTCACCTTTCCTTCGTCTAACAACGAAGCTGCGTATGAGGCTGTCCTAGCAAGAATCTACTTCGCCAAAGCAGCAGGGGCGGAGAGGCTCATCTTGGCTACAGATTCCCAGCTCATCGCAAACCAAATCAATGGGAAGTATGAAGCTAGGGACCAAGCCATGGCCTCATATCTGGAGAAGGTCAAACAAGAACTGTCTGGGTCAAAGTCCTACGAAGTCAGATAGGTCCCCCGATCGAAAAATAATTGGGCTAACGCCCTGTCTAAATTGGCAAATTCCAGCCTTCAGGACATCAGGAGGTCCGTATGGGTAGATGTTACACAAGAAAAATCCACTACGCCCAGCCAGCTGATAAGTGTTATTGAAGAAGCGGAAGTTGAAAGCTGGATGACCCCAATCATCTAGTTCAAGAAATACGGAACCCTCCCACAGGACCCGGCTCAGAGGAGAAGAATGCCAGCCAAAGCTGCATGGTTCATATTAATCAGCGGAGAATTGTACCGCAAATCATTTTCATCTCCTTTGCTTAAATGCCTGGGGGCAGAACAAGCCACAGAAGTTTTGGACGACATACAATCAGGGATCTGCGGCCACCATGTAGGGGGACGAACACTGGCACACAAAGCCCTGAGGGTAGGGTACCACTGGCCAACCATGCTGGTAGACGCTAGGGACCTGACCCAAAAAAGCAAAAAGTGCCAACTCTTCGCCCCTATAATACACGCCCTAGCGCAAGACCTCAGACCGATCTTATCCCCCATCCCTTTCGCTCAGTGGGGGATGGACATTCTGGGTCCATTTACTGTGGCAACTGGGGGAAGAAAATTCCTCATAGTAGGAATCGATTACTTCACCAAATGGATTGAAGCTGAAGCTGTCCCAAGCATAACAGAGTCGGCCGTCAGGAAGGTAATCTGGAGAAACATCATAACAAGGTATGGCCTGCCAATGGTGCTGGTCTTTGACCATGACAGACAATTCGACAATGACCCGCTAAGAGCCCGGCTGGAAGGTCATGGTATAACTGTCGCCTACTCTGCTGTCTACCACTCTCAGACCAATGGGCAGGCCAAGGCAACGAATAAACAGATCCTGAATGGGCTAAAGAAGATGGTAGACGAGCTAAAGGGAAGATGGGTAGATGAACTCCCGAGTGTCCTGTGGTCAATAAGGACCACAAGAAAAGAATCCACGGAGCAGACTCTTTTCGGTTTAGTCTACGGGGCCGAAGCCTTGCTACCCATCGAAGCACGGATTCCTACCCTCCGGTCTCAGCAGTTTGACAGAGCTAGTAACAAGGCTACAATGACTGAAGCCCTCGACCTGGTCCGAGAAATGAGGCTAGAGGCCTTCTCTAATATCGCAGCCTATCAACAAAGGATGAGGAAGGCATACAACAAAAGGGTAAACATGAGGAACTTCCAGGTGGGCGACCTAGTCCTACGAAAAACTCAGGCAATAGGAAATTCTAGAGAGCATGGCAAGCTAAGTGCGAACTGGGAAGGCTCGTATCAGGTCACACAAATCATGCGACCGGGAACATACAGGATCGCCAACCCCGAAGGACAGGAGCTGGCAGCCCACTGGAACGCAGACACCTTGAAAAAATACTATGTCTAGATTAAGAGTCAAAATATTTTCATTTCTCTAAAACATAGGAGAACGATCAAGTTGAAATGTCGACGGCTCCGACCACCATGTTAAACTTTTTGCTTCAAGGAATGAAAGAGACTCTTGAATTCATACTCGTTGTTTGTTCAGATTGTTTGTTCAGATTAGCACTTCACAAACAAACGAGCATGGGGCAATAAAGGGAGGGCCCCCTGTTGCAAAGCCTAGGGAAAATAGACCCCCCAATAAAAAAAACGTTATGTCCCCCACCTGCCTTTGGGCAGGCAGGGAGCAGGCCCTCTGACTCCGGATCAGGAGTCAGGGTCAGGCCGGGCCCCATGAGCCGAACCAACAAGGACTGAGGCACACTCAACCTTGTATAAAAAATGCTTAGTCCCCCACCTGCCTCTGGTCTGGCGGGGGACAGGCCCTCTGACTCCGGATCAGAAGTCAGGGTCAGGCCGGGCCCCATGAGCCGAACCAACAAGGATTGAGGCACGCTCAAACTTGTATAAAAAACGATAAGTCCCCACCTGCCTCTGGGCAAGCAGGGGGCAGGCCCTCTGGCTACATATCAGGAGTAAAAATCAAGCAAAACTCTTAAGACAGGGCAATAAAGTAACATCGAGCAAGGGAGTATCCATAAAATTAAGTAAAAAAGTCAGGAGAAAAGGTTGAAGGGCAAGCAAATAAAATCTGGTTACAGAGAATTAAGGATTACAAGGCCGGCAGCCAGCCACATCTGGGTCCGGCACGCAAAAAGATTGTAAAATTCAGCGAGGAAATAAAGGCGTCGGAGGGTAAGGACAAGAACCCTTAGAAGACGACTGCCCTGTGTACTATGCGGTAGGGGCACTCCGGTCAGGCCCAGGACCATCCTCAGGTGACTTCCTAGCCCTGGCATCATTCTTCGCCGCATAAAGCGCCCCAAAAGCATCCTCGTCAAAGTCCGGAAGCATCTCCCGGATGATTTCCATAATAAACTCAGAAGAGGAAGAGGCCCCTGACTGAAAGGCCTTATCCACTTTCGTGTTGGCCTCCTGAATGATATCCTCTTTTTCCTTGAGCCATTTTTCACCCTGAACCTTCAGCTCATCTTGGGCTACCTTAAGGTCAGAGTCAGCCTTGGATAGCCGTGTAGCATACTCTCCAAGGTGACCCTCCAGCTCGGCAGCATTCTTCTTGACCTGCTCCAACTGCACCTCCAAGTCTGCCGCCTCTTTTACAGCCTTCTCTCCCTAATCCTTCCACTTGGCAGCCTGACGCCTAGCCTCCTCCAGCTCATTCTCATGCCTGGACAGCTGGAGCCTCAGGTTGTTGATGAGGACAACATCTCTCTCAACCTCTGCCACGCGCTCAAAAAGGGAGCTTTCAGGGGCAGTAGTTAGCTCCTCGTCACTTAAACGATTGAGGGCCGCTAATTCCGCGGAAGCCTGAAAAACCAGCGAACAACGGTGGAGAAGTTGAGTTACCTGGTTACATAAGCGTGGCAGGGACTTGGCAGCCTGGTCGAAGGATGTGGAGTTAGAGTCAGAAAATAGAGCGGAGACGTCAACACTATCGCCAACCGCGAAATTGAACTCAACATTCCCTTTAGTGAATAGGGTCTCAGGAAGTTCAGGAGCAGGGCACTTGGGGTGAGGAGTGTTGGCGTCAGCCTCTAAATCTACCACCCCGTCTGTGTTTACAGGCCCTTTTTCCTTCCTCTTCCTGCTAACCTGAGGAACACTCTCCCCGGTCTCCTCAAAGGGTGAGAGCCTTACCACCATGGAGGGGCGGGCCCCAGGAGTAGTGCCCCCTTGCCTGCCAACTGACGAAAAGGTGGCCTCTGACGTGGTTCCTCCCTCAGCCACCTTAGGAGTACGGGTTGAAGGCGAGGAACGCTTAGCAGCTGGCTTAGGAGGAGGAGGAAGCCTCGCACTGCTGGCGGTGATACTCTTCACATGACCCATGAGAGTCTCTCTCTTAAAACTAGGGGGAAGAGCAGGGCGGGCAGTGAGAGGCCTTCGGTCCAGATCTAGTCCCAGGCGTTTCAACTGCTTCTTTGTCCATGTGTTTTTCTGGTAATCTTCAGGCAAAACAAACTAAGTAAGTACACAATAAGACACCCCAGAAAAAGCTCAGTATTTTCAAGCCCCTGAACTACCTGAGGGGAGGCCAGGGTTTAAATCCAAGGGGGTCAGATATTCGTCAGTCGATATAACGTCTACAAGGGGGGGCCAATCAACAAGGCCAAATACACCTTTCCCATCCTTCACGCAAGCAAATTGTCTGATCAAGGATTGATCTTTACTGATCAACTTAACTTCGAGAGCCTTTCCACCAACCTCAGGGTGGTACTCCTCGCGGGATTCCAGGCGAGTGTGAACGTGGTTTCTGAAATGTCGAGGAATTCTCCACCCCTCCTCGCTGTGAACATACAAGAAGTTATCCTTCCAGTGCTTCAAACTGTTCATGGCCGGCTAGACCAGAGAGTAACGTTTCTTCAAACTGTTCATGGCGGTCAGCTGAGCAACGGCAACATTCATACGCCTGAGAAGGAAGACAAAGGTTGAGAATCTAACCTAGTTAGATACCGCCGGAGAAGGAAGACGAAAAATCCTCTGTCTAGAGATCCGACAGAAGGAGAAGTGTATAAAGAGATGGGGTTTGTGAGAGTTCGAAAGTGTAAAAGGGGGAGTAGTGGGGTTGGAAGCGCATTTATAGGAAGGGGAAGATGAGAAGTCCCCCCTAAGAAGCCATCCAGTCAGAGGCCCTCCCTATAAGTCCCCCACGTGTCACACTTTTCAAACCTACCCGTCCACCACTTCCCAAGATTCTTGAAAACATAAGAAAGATAACAGGAAATGATTGCGATACGTCACCCAAGGTGCAAAAAAAAAAGCGCAGTAACTGAAAGCAGACCGGATTTTTTCATTAATCAAAGGCCCAAAGGCCCAGAATTACAAAACGAGAGATGGGAAACAAAAGAAAAGAAAGCAAGATGATTACAAGCAAAATAAACCTAAGGCCTGACTCAGTCAGTCAGGGAACGTAGGGAAGGCCTATTCTTCGTCCGAGCTTGGGAAAGAGTAGTCCCTGGGGCTGCTGCAACCCCCATCATCAGAACCCCAATCCCAGCTGCCTGAGTCTTTCATCGGGTCATCAGGACCTGACGCGAGTTCATTTTGCAGCGTTGTTTTGATCGGTCCATATCTCAAGTTATACTTGGAATTTTGTAGTCATCCAAAATGGAGGAGATAGATTTCGAGCTTATCTTTCCAATGACTATTCGTGAAGGCTCATTCAACAAGTATTGACAAAGTTATAGTCCGAACAAGTCAGTTGTGCATGGGAATTTCGCAGAAGTTATTTATTTGACGGGACTGTTTCTTTTGTATCAACTTTCAATAAAATAGCTAGTGGATACATTGCTCTAATACGATTTCTAAGTTCAAATAATCAGCAATGGGATTAATTGCTTTCAAGACTAGAAGATAAATTAACCAAGTGCAAAAACACACCAGCCTACTAAAGCAAACAAAGAAGCATTGCATCTGAATTGGAGCAAAATAGTGGCTGCTAGTGTTCACACTTATTCTTTGTATCTAGTTGTCTAAGTTCTTTTCCCTTTCTTTGTTTCTATCACCACTTTAAGAGGCTTGACTATTCTGGTTGGCCTCTCTTTGGGTCCTTTTGTAGGCTATAAATAGCCACCCATTAGATGCAAAAATAATTCAACCTTCATCAAACAAAATCTGAGTTAAGCTTTGCTTTCCTTTTCGTCTTTGTAGTTCACAAGACAAAGTATTAGAGTAAGTCGCGTTACAAGGTCTATACTCGCTATTTCAATCGAGTGTTTGAATTAGCACCCGCTTTGTTGAGGTATAGGTCTATCTCACTTAGCACACTATCCTTGATTACGTTCTATTATCACTTTACAGCAACTATTTCAACCTGATTTCGTTGCTTTGTTTCGTTCATTTCAATTTACTATCAATCTCCAAATTACTTGTTCAAGGTTCATTCCAAATCACATCATAAGTGGTATCATAGCTACAACTCTTGACTTTTCTTAAAATCAAGACGGTCAAAGAAGTGTCGAAGCCAAGTTATTAGTTGAATTTCTGATTGTGATTGGAATTCAAAGGTTAAACTCGTGCAAGGTTGTTCGAGGGTTAATCGGTTTTGATTATATCGTGGTTTTAGTTGAAGTTTCGATACATTTGTTTCTTACTGTTCACGTGTGTACTGTTCACCCAAAAAAATGTCAGCAATTTTCTCGTTTGAAAACACTTAAGAGGAAAGTTTGGTGTTTGATCCAACGTTACCACCTGTTTTTGACGAGTATCATCTTCAACCTAATGGGTTATGCAAGAAGAAACAAATTCTGATCTTAGCCAAAACAAACTTAGAGAGTAAAGGGATTGTGCTTGTGGAATACTTTGAGAAGCAACAAAAAAGACTTGATCCATCCTTGTTCACAAAAAGCAAAGTAGAGTTCACAAGCATTCAAAGCAGCACCTATTTGAAAAGGAGTCGAGCTTGTGGTCGAGCTTGTGGTCGAGCCATAATACCAACGTTACCCACACTTATATCTATTTGGAGTGAGGATGTGTTGATCCTAACAAATTTTGTATTTGATCCAGGTGGGATACTTGTTACAAGAATTGAGGACAATTCTTTTTCAAAGAAGGAGAGTATGACGCGAGTTCATTTTGCAGCGTTGTTTTGATCGGTCCTTATCTCAAGTTATACTTGGAATTTTGTAGTCATCCAAAATGGAGGAGATAGATTTCGAGCTTATCTTTCCAATGACTATTCGTGAAGGCTCATTCAACAAGTATTGACAAAGTTATAGTCCGAACAAGTCAGTTGTGCATGGGAATTTCGCAGAAGTTATTTATTTGACGGGACTGTTTCTTTTGTATCAACTTTCAATAAAAGAGCTAGTGGATACATTGCTCTAATACGATTTCTAAGTTCAAATAATCAGCAATGGGATTAATTGCTTTCAAGACTAGAAGATACATTAACCAAGTGCAAAAACACACCAGCCTACTAAAGCAAACAAAGAAGCATTGCATCTGAATTGGAGCAAAATAGTGGCTGCTAGTGTTCACACTTATTCTTTGTATCTAGTTGTCTAAGTTCTTTTCCCTTTCTTTGTTTGTATCACCCACTTTAAGAGGCTTGACTATTCTGGTTGGCCTCTCTTTGGGTCCTTTTGTAGGCTATAAATAGCCACCCATTAGATGCAAAAATAATTCAACCTTCATCAAACAAAATCTGAGTTAAGCTTTGCTTTCCTTTTCGTCTTTGTAGTTCACAAGACAAAGTATCAGAGTAAGTCGCGTTACAAGCTCTATACTCGCTATTTCAATCGAGTGTTTGAATTAGCACTCGCTTTGTTGAGGTATAGGTCTATCTCACTTAGCACACTATCCTTGGTTACGTTCTATCATCACTTTACAACAACTATTTCAACCTGATTTCGTTGCTTTGTTTCGTTCATTTCAATTTACTATCAATCTCCAAATTACTTGTTCAAGGTTCATTCCAAATCACATCAGGACCCACTTCCTCGCTCCCCAAAGCGTCACGACCAGACGAGTAACCCTGACCGTTGCTGTCTCCTGAGTCGCAGCTGCTCAGGTCCCAGTCTTCGCCAAACTTGGCCACCCTTATGTCTTCAGGATAGCTAGAATCATCTTTCCAGCCCTTCGGCTCAGGGGAAGAAGGACCCGATTCTGGAAGATCGGGATCAAAGTTCTTCGGCTGCAGCCAGGGAAAGCAACGATGACACCTTTTGCAGAAGCAACCCTCTACTTGTGTGCAGTAGTTCAGCTTCGGCTTGGCAGGCGACGAGGCCCTCGTAGAATGCCTGATGGCCTTACGAGAAGTGCTCGCCTCAGAAGCCTGGAGAGAGCGGAGATGGGTCCGCCTGCTGCGACGGACGATGGGTTGTACTTGTCTAGGGTATTTAAACCACCTACGCCCCCTGAACCTGAGTGTGGTAGCGAAGACTCCCCGTTGAAGGATCTTGTCCTTTACCCAAGACATTTTTGAAGAAGAAAATAACAAAGGAGGATATTCAAGAAGTTTGTAGGAGAAAATTAAGTGAACTCGGGTTTTATACAAAAAAAATGAAGGTTGTGCATTAAATGGCACTCCAACCATCCCTACAGGAAAGGGCCAAGCATCAGCCAGACACGCAGCTCGAGGGATCATTTTACGAAGAGCAATCATGAGGAAAAGCTTCCCAACTCTTTGCATGCCCGAAGCTATTTAAGACATTTCTCCTAGGGAACATGCGCAACATTAAATGCAAAGAGGGGATTCAAAAGTCAACCTCCCACCATGCTGATCAAAGATCGTCTGCCGAGGGGAAACCCTGCTTCCCCCCTACCGACGCGGGCTAATTGATGGGGGTCGGTAGCCTGCCATGGGCCGCCCGCCATGCGGATCCCGGGGCGACCCGACCCATACCGCAAAAAGGCCTACCAGGCAGGCCAGCCAACAGGATCTATCCCAATGATCCTAGGGATCTTCCCTGGAGAGCAGCGCTAAGCCCCAAATGAGAGGTCAGGCCTCCTACCCATCAAGGTCAGGCCACAACCACCGAAGCCAAGGAAAAAAAGTACCACCCTGCTAGTCAGACGTCAGGGGGACAACCCCTGACGAACTCGGGACAGACGACCAGAGGCCTCCCTGTTCATGCCTAAGGTAAAGAAAAAATGAGTGGACAAGGAGCGCCCACGTGTCGCCCACTCATATCTTCTCTCTCTCTCTCTCTCTCTCTCTCTCTCTCTCTCTCTCTTCCTCTCTCTTGTGGGAACCTATACATACTCATGTATTTCCCACAAGAAAAAGGTTGGACTTTCTCTCTCTAGAATCTCACACTAGAAAATGCCACCTTACTCCTCTCGAGTAAGGTTCATCAAGTGCATTCACTGACTGACTTAGGCATCGGAGAGGGTTTCCTCGGACACCTTCGAGGCCCTGTGCGCTCCTGGGCGCTCCTGGTGTGAAGGTGACAGGCCCACTCTGCCGGGAAGGTCCGACTGCTGGTGTGAGAGGAAGGAGAAGCTTGGAGGACTAAACCACTCCATTGAAGAATCACAAATCCGAAGATCCGAATCCGCTTCAGGTCAATTGTTTCCATACCGGAACAATTATTATTATTATTATTATTATTATTATTATTATTATTATTATTATTATTATTATTATTATTATTATTATTATTATTATTATTATTATTATTATTATTATTATTATTATTATTATTATTATTATTATTATTATTATTATTATTATTATTATTATTATTTATTTTTTTAATAAACCAGAACTTGTATTAAGATCGAAACAAATTACAAGAAGTTAGTGGGTAGCCGAGATACTATCCGGTCACCCACTCCCTTACAAAGTTATTATTATTATTATTATTATTATTATTATTTATTTTTATTTTGCAAAAATGATATCATTTCATTGATTTTAATGAAATTACAAAGATGCAAAAGATCTAACACACTAAACTTTACAACTTCTCTGTAATCCTAACATACTTAGGATTGTGTTTTTGTGTATAAAATCTAGTTGATACAACAAACTAAATCTGCTGAACAATAACGTTCTCATTTGCTATTGAAGAAGTAAAGAGTCTAGCGTTCCTCTCCGTCCAAATCATGTAGACTGCAGCAGCCATACTGACCTTAAACCAGATTGCTTTCCAGTGCTTTCTCTTGTGGCGATTAGCAGCCCAAAACAGCATATTACGCAGTTTATATTTAGGGCAAGAAGTACTCATCCATTGTTGTATACTCTTCCATATACTGGCAGAGAATGAACCGGAAAAAAAAGATGTTGAACAGTTTCTTCATCCTTTTGACATAAGCAACACCTGTTCGCTAATTGAAAACCCTTTTGCTGCAACTTGTCCACAGTTGGGAGTTGATTTTGGCCTGCTAGAGTAAGAGTGACTTTATGTCTTGGGAGAGTAATTGAAGAGTTAAGAACTCTATACCAGGGCAATGTTGGACCACTATCACTAAAGAAAGCATAAGCTTTATCTATGTGAAAGGAATGTCCAGAAGGAGATCTGCAAATTGACTCCACAGCTAACTCAACTAGTCCGCATTTCACGATATATTCATCGCGCACCTGCAATATGTGTTTTAATCCTGAGGAGAAATACGCCTTTGATTGCACTGTCCATATATAGGTGTTTGGCATGATGTAGTGCTTGCACCATTTAATCCAAACACTGCCTCTATCAACAGTAAATTGCCATAACCAACGAGCAAGCAAGGCTTTATTCCAAGCTGTCAGATGCTTTATGTTAACCCCTCCATACTGCCAGGCAGTACAAACATCCTTCCATTTTATGAAATTCATCTTCCTGGTACCAGTGCTAGTGCCCCAGAAGAAGTCTTTACATAATTTCTGCAGTCTTTACAGAAATTTTGTAGTCCAAAAATCACAGAGTTTATAAGCTGAATTCTACCAGCAGAGGATAACAAATTAGAAGTCCAATGCTTGATTGAATTCTGAATTTTCAGTACCATCGGATCAAACATGTGCACCTGTATTGTGGCATCATTTAAAGGAATGCCTAGATATCGAAAAAGGAAATAGCTTTGTAATAAAGGCATCACCTGTATTATTGTTATTTTTTATTTATTTATTTTTTTTGCAAGAAATTATGTCTCATATATAAAATGAAACTGGAATCTTACAAAAAGTCATATCCTCTAGGGAATTTAACAACGGACTAAAAAACTATAACAATCTACAAGTAATATCTATGTTTTTCCCTCTAAGCCTGATGAAAATATTGAATTCGAGCTTAGCAACAATACTCAGAATTAAACTCCTATTGCCCATTAAAATCCTACTGTTCCTCTCTTGCCAGATTCCATAAACTGTAGCGGCTAAGCATACATAAAACCATGAGTTCTTCCAATGTCTCCTTTTTTCTCTACTTGTGCACCATTGCAGCTTCGTTCTCAAATTACAACTCCTACCAGTTATTTGTATCCAGTTGAGAAGATGTAGCCAAATTTGCCTTGAGAAACAGCAGAAAAAAAAAAAAAGATGCTCAATCGTCTCAATATCCTGACAACACAAAACACACCTATTCACAGTTGGTATACCTCTTGCCTGAATTTTGTCCTGTGTAGCTAGCATTTTCTGACTGGCCATTACAAGAATAATTCTCTGCTTAGGGATAACAGCAACACCTTTGAATTTGTCCATCCAAGGCGCTACAGGCTTCTTGCATCTAAACCACTCATACACAGCTTTAGTATGAAACACCCCTTTTCTAGACCAGCTATGGACTAAACCCTCGCCATCAGCCCCTACTCTATCGATAATTTATCCCTAATCTTCATTACACTCCTAAAATTGGTTGTATGTCTCTCCTCGCTTTTAATGGTCCAAATGCTACCTTCTTTTATCACATAAACGCGATACCAGTTACACCAAAGCCCGTCCTTCCTTGTGACAATCTTTCAAAGCCAATGAGCTATCAAGGTTTTATTCCATGCTAATAAGCTCTTAAGGTTAAAGCCTCCCTCATTCTAAGGAAGACAAATCCTAGCCCATTTTTTAAATACCATTTTTTGCTGCAGTAATCCACCAGTCCAGAAAAATCTTCTACTGATTCGCTCCACCTTATGATGAACGTTGGCAAGAAACAGTGCATTAGCACTCCAAAAACTGGTAAGACCAAAGATAACCGAAGAAAGGAGTTGCAGTCGTCCTGTGTAGGTCAGGAACCTTAATGACCAGCAGTTGATCCTCTTCTGAATGTTAAGAATCAGAGTTTGATATTGATTTCTCTTATTGCTCACCGAGTTAAGAGGAAGCCCTAGATACCTGCAAGGAAACTCTCCTTAAATAAAACCGGTATGAAGAAGTATTTGCTCCCGAATAACTCTAGATACACCCCCAAAAAAGATGTTGGTCTTCTCTTTATTGGCCTGCAAGCCAGATTCCTTTGCAAAAATAGCTAACGCATCGACTACAGCAGCTACAGAGGGATGATCTCCCCTAGTAAACACCATTAGATCATCAGCGAAGATCAAGACATTAAGCTTGAGTTTACAACATTTAGGATGATATGATACCTTTTTTTGTTGATTAATTAGCCTTAGCCTTCGAGACAAAACCTCCATACTTAAAACAAATAAGTAAGGAGAAATTGGGTCTCCCTGGCGAATTCTACTCCTTCCCTTGAAGAAACCATAAGTCATTCCATTGATCTTCAATGAGAACCATGAACCAGAGATACAACTCATGACCCATCTCACAAAACCAGGAGGAAAACTAAGTCCCAACAACATGTCTTCAATGAAACTCCATTGAAGAGAATCAAAGGCTTTCTTTAGATCAATCTTTATTAAACTTCTAGGAGTTAGGTACTTTCTCTAGTAATTCTTTATCAAAGCTTGAGAGAGCGAGATATTTTCATGGATACTTCGTCCTTGAATAAATGCTGCCTGTTCATGCCCAACTAAACCTCCTAATACTCTCTGGATTCAAATGGTAAGTAGCTTACTCACTGTTTTGTAGAATATAGAGCAACAAGATATAGGTCGAAAGTACAACACAGAGTGACATATCTCCTTTTTAGGAATAAGAGTTATCATTGTTGCATTGGCTTGCTTTAACATCTTCCCCTTAATAAAGAATTCTTTAATAGCTCCATAGAAATCTTCTTTAATCACATTCCAAGAAGCTTTGAAGAACGCAGACGAAAAACCGTCAGGCCCAGGGCTCTTGTCCACCCCTATAGAGAACACTACATCGTTAACCTCATCTGCAGTTGGTATTTGTTGCATTAAAGCCCAATCAACTTCCTACACTTTATTTCCGCTCATTAAGATCATAGAATCAATAGGAATAACTTCCTGAGATTGACCTAATAATTCTCTATAGTACTCCTCAAAACCCAATGCAACCTCTGATAATCCCTCTCGAAACACTTCCTTGCTATCAGTAATGTTGCCAATAATTTGTTGTAGCCTCCTTTCTTTAATTCGAGAATAAAAGAATTTAGTATATTCATCACCTTGAATAATATTCTCCATTTTTGCTCTTTGTTTAAGGATACTGATTTCAGCTTCAACCAAACTGAAATAGAAAGCGGAGAGATCCTTCTCCTGATTGATTAAATCCAGAGAAAAGGGCCTCTTTTGAAGCTGATCCTGACAGCAGCTTAGTTGCAGCCTAGCCTCCTCTATCCTTTTTGCTATGTCAGAATAGCTGTTCTTATGCATAATTTTGAGAGCTTGTTTAACCCTTTTAATTTACTAAAGAACTTGTATGCTGCACTCTCATACACAGTTGTATTCCAAGCACTTAGAACTGTATGATGGTATTGTAGCGAATTCGTCCAACAGTTTAAAAAACTGAAGCATCCCCTTCTTTCCACCTGATACAAAATAGTGACTTGTATAGGAGAATGGTCTGAAATTCCGGGGCTTAAGGCAGAGGCAAATGATGAAGGATAAGTCTCCAACCACTTCCCATTGAGTAAAGCCCTATCAAGTCTAGACCAGACTCGTTCCCCTAGATTATGCTTGTTAGTCCAGGTATATTCGTACCCCTGCCCATTAAGTTCCTGCAGACCATTTTCAAAGATACAGGCATTGAACGCAACCATGTCATTATTGTCAGGATCTGTACCACCAAGTTTCTCCTCTTCATTACGGATAATATTAAAATCTCCAATCACCAACCAGGTAGTATCCAGTACTTTTACATCATTTATAGCCTGCCATAGCATCTCCCTTTCTCTACCCCCATTGCATCAATAGACTGCAGAAAGATATACCTCATACCTAGTAGCAAAATGATGTATATGCCAGTGAATAAGCTGAGAATGGAAGAATAGAACATTCACCCTAACCGTACTTTGGTTCCAGATGAGCCAAATGCGACCATTATTATGTTGATCATAGTTGCAACTTGTAAGCTACCCCACAACCTCGAAACTTTCTCTTTATTATTGAAGGAGCCTTAGCTGCTTCAACAAACGTTTCAAGCAGCCCCAGGAGATCAATTTTATTGTTTCTAATATGCAAGGATACTTCATTTTGCTTAGCCTCATCATTCCCTCCACGAATATTCCAAGTTGCAAGCTTCATTAGGTTAAGTCTGGCAGAATAGACTCCTCCTCTTGACCTCCAGATTCGTCCCCCTCTGCCTCAAGATGCTTTTGCAAAGCCTCAAACATTTTATTTTTATTATTATTATTATT
Source organism: Agrostemma githago (assembly GCA_958450325.1). Taxonomy (NCBI): domain Eukaryota; kingdom Viridiplantae; phylum Streptophyta; class Magnoliopsida; order Caryophyllales; family Caryophyllaceae; genus Agrostemma; species Agrostemma githago. The sequence continues at coordinate 30,361,457 of OY288241.1, read as the reverse complement.
TTTTTTAAACCGAACTTGCATTAACACAAGAACAAGTTACAAGAAGTTAGAGGGAAGCCGAGATACTATCTGGGCCCCCACTCCCTTAGCGATCGCAAAACTAATTCGACTGAATATATGAACTGCGGCACGCGCTCCAGCATCCTGTGATATAGCGAATTTACGAATCCGCTGGAGTAGAGAGACAGCCTCCGTGTCGAGCTCACCGAGGGAGGAGAAAGAGATAGGAAGGAAACCATACCAATGACCGTGCAGCGTGCCAGATACTTGGCATACTTACAACGAGCAGCATCAGCAACGACCCGTCCGGGCTCAAATGAAGTCAAGCCGGACTGGGTCAAAGGAGAGGACCCAGTCAGATCAACACAAACATCACGCCCCCTGTCCCACGAGTAGAGCAGAAGATCGGCAGGTCGCAAGGGCTTGTCGTTATTATTATTATTATTATTATTATTATAAAGGGAACTTGCATTAACACCAGAACAAATTACAAGAAGTTAGAGGAAAGTCGATATACTATCTGGGCCCCCACTCCCTTAGTGATCGCAAAACTAATTCTACTGAAAATATGAACTGCGTCACGCGCTCCAGCATCCTGTGATATAGAGAATTTATTATTATTATTATTATTATTATTATTATTATTATTATTATTATTATTATTATTATTCCTACTACTATTGTTACTACTATTGTTACTCTTATTGTTACTGTTATTGTTACTGTTATTGTTATTGTTATTATTGTTGTTATTGTTTTTATTGTTGTTGTTGTTGTTGTTATTGTTGTTGTTGTTGTTCTTGTTATTGTTATTGTTATTGTTGTTATTGTTATTGTTTGGTTTTCTCAATCGTCCTGACTAGCTGTTTCTTTTTGAATTGAATTGATGTAATTGTTGAGAGATGATATGAATATACTTACACTTTACCAAAAAAAATATTGTTTGGGTATCAAACAATCGTATGCCTCCAACCGGCTATGGCCGGCGATCTCCTTCTTCGTTCCTAAAAGGCTCCCGACTCTGGACTGGCACAAGGAGCACACAAGGGCCTCGGATGGTGTCTGAGGTTGCCTCTCCGACGCACGAGTCAGTCACGAAGGCTAAGGGATCGATCTAGGATTATGGAGGGGGTTACTTAGCTTTTTAGAGAGATGATATGTTGTGTATATTTTTGTGTCCCTTTGTTTGTGGCGGCTCTCTAGGTATTTATAGGGCTTCGAGTCGTACGGAGCAGCCGTTCCCTGCCGTGGTAGGCCGGCGTCAGCCTCCGCCAGGAGGGACCGGCGTGATCTGATAGCTAGGAGAAAGGTGCCTTCGAGTTGCCGGCTTTCGGCCGCCTGTGGTGCCGACCCCCATCAATTGCCTCATCGCTGGCTATCTGCCAAGAATCATCGTAGGCTGGTTCCAGTGATCAGTACCTGGGTGGGGCGTCACAGGGCCGATGGCATCTTGCAGAGTCCGTTCACCTTCCCTATCCGTACCTAGGGTGTCCTTAGAGGTAATGATGACCTTTGCTCTTCCCTAGGTTGCTGGGTAGTTGTGTGCATTAAATGGGGTGCATGCGTGGCTGGGTGTTCCTATATAATACCCTCATTTTTTACCATTTCTGGCATCATTTTCCCACTTCTTTTCTTACAAACATAGCTTAGTCATGTCATCTTCTGGCAGCAACTCTCCCCCGTCCACCGTGGTGCATCCCCGTGTTCCTGCTAGGCGTCGGAAGCGTTCCCCTTTTCCGGAGACTTCCAAGCACCAGCTAGGGCGTTGTGTCTCCCGCGGGCCCCCATCACGTCCGTCGGAACGTCCCGCCGTAGCCCTTCCTCCCCCTCTTCCTGCTTGGGGGGCTGTTGGATGCTCCCATGGTGGTGCCCGTCCTCTCCGTCGTCGGAGGGCCAGGGTGCACTTCGAGGTTTCCGAGCCGGACATCGACTCGGATTGTCCGTCCTCAGGTGGTTCCTCCAGCTCTTATTCCTCAAGGAGCCGTTCATCCGGGCCGTCGTGGATGGCCGGACCCCTCTGCCCTAGTGACTCATCGGGCGAAATAGAGGAGGGTTTTGATACTCTTCGTGGGATTCGTGCCCCTCCTCCTTCTCCCGCCTCCTCGTCTTCTACTGCCAGCTCGGCCTCCTCCCTCCCTCAGGAGGATACCGATGGGGAAGAGACGGATTAGGGCCCCCCTGCTTGGTCGGACCTCGTTTTGCCGGTTGAGGTTGACAGAGAGAGAAGGTGGTCTACTTTTTGCAGTGCAACTATGCCGATGGTGCTTCGTTGGTGGTCCTCAGCTTATTATGTCGCTCTTTTGCTTATTTTCTGTAGTTTTCTAGTCGGATTGTGTAGTTTCGGGGTTGCTGGCCCTTTTTGGCTTTGTTTTTCAATTACCGGCTTTGTATATTGGGATGCCGGTTCCCTTCGGCTGTGGTTGTTAGGACTTCGGGTGTAAGTTGACTATTTATTGAATGTGGACCCTTGTGTTTTGTGCCAAAATTACACTTTTCAATTTGTCTGCCCCCCTTCCCTGTGTTATCTTTTCGTATTCTGCACTCTTCAAGTTGCATTGAATGCCATCTGTCTCTTGTCAGGTTTTGTATGGGTCGACCTAGGAAGCCTCCTTTGTATAAATAGGGGCTTTTTTCCTCACTTGCTCTCATTTGCACCTCTCATTCTCTCACTCATAGCAACGCACACTCTCTCTTCTGCCCTTTTTCATCTTTTGTTTTTGTTAGGTCGCCGTCTCCTGTCGCGGGAGTTCTAATTTTGCCGGCGTATCTAGGTTAGTCTCCTATCCCTTTTTATCTTTTGTTTATTGCTTTGCTTCCGAATCATCTCCACCCGTTCCCGCGGTGTTCATTTTGAGGAGGAGGGCGACGAGGCGATGTCGGCATACGACGGGGTCTAGGCCAGTAGATCTGGGGAAGACGCTGGCGACGTCTCCTCTGACGCGTCTGTAGAGGTGGTGGAGCCCATATCCCTGGTCCCTCTTCGAACCTTACGTATTTCTGGTTGCGAACCTCTTCGAGGGGGGCTAACCTCCATTTCTGGGGTGGGCGGGGAAGAGGCGCCGTCTTCTGGCTTCTCTCGAGGAGATGTGGCGGGGGGTAGTTCAATGATTTTACGCCGTCGTCGTCGGAGAGGCGCCCCTCGTCAGGGGGATTCTTCTGAGGTGGATGGGTCATCTCTTCGCCGTCCGGCTTCCACTTCTGGGCCGGCGAAGGGGCGGTTAGAGAGTATTGAGGGTGAAGGCCAATTTCTTCGTCACGCCCATACTGTGGTGGATGAGGATTGGCGCCAGAAGGTACTCAACGCCGACGATCTTGACGCCGCCAAGGAGCTTTATCCTCTCGGGGAGGGTTATGACTATGTGTTGCCGGAGCCGGGTGGTCAGTCGATTTCTCTCCTCCTGAGGGCTGTGTGGGGGTGTCGGTGAAGTCTCTGAAGTTCGGTCTGCGTCTTCCCCTTGACCTCTTTTTGGAGGAGGTGTTCCGTCGCATGAACCTGGCGTTGGGTCAGCTGACTCCTCAGGCTTTTCGCGCCATCATCTCATACTGTTGGGTGTGTCGGTTTAGGAAGTGGAGACCCTCGGTAGAGGCGTTCAGGTTTATGGCGCACCTCAAGGTAGTACCGTCCTCTACCTATTGGGCTCTGGGTCGGCGAGGCAAGTACGTTACCTCTTACCCCATACTTTCAAACTGCCACAAATGGAAGGGTGCCTTCCTGTATGTGCGCTCGGCTCGGCAATGGGCTGTTCCTCGTGTGTTTCAGTCGGATGTGCATGTTACCATGGAGAGTGATAAGGAGGTGGGGCGCTGTCTGGATATGAGGGAATCCAGCCTGGGACCGTCATATAAGGAGATTGTTGGCGCCTTTCCTGCCGTTATGAAGTGGATTGGTAAGGAGAGGGTGGCCATGCCTTCAGTTTGGCTGCCCCCTTTCGACCGAATTTCAAGAAACAATTACTTGGAACGGGTGGGCATGAGCGTCCCTGTCGCCGGCCCAGGTATCTGGCGACCAACCTACTCACTTGTGCCGTCCACTTTTTTTGATAGCAAGCAGACCCTCAATCCTATGCCCATTTTTCTGCCTAATTTTGCAGGCAGTGGGCCAACATCCTCTTGGACGTCTGAGGAGCTCGACTTGCTGGGATTGGATCCTTCCCTTTGCCTGCTCATCTCTACGCCGCCGCTCCCTCCGCTGGACCGCCCGACGATCATGACTTACCGAAGGTCGAGATTCGCCAGGACAAGGAAGGATGCTGCGACTTCAGAATTTGGGGATCTTCCTCCTCCGAAGAGGCAAGCCGTGGGGTCGCCTTCTGCCGTTCATGAGGCGAATATGAGCATAGCCGGTGTACAGGCTGATGATGGGGCTTCTGAGTTTGTCACCTCCTCAAGGACGACAGGCTCCCCGGTTGTTACTATGGCCGCCTTCCCTGGCTCGTCGGAGGCTATTGAGCCGGCCTCTGATCTGGGGGAAACGGCCGTCCGCCTGGAGGCTTCTCAGGACCGGGATACTATGCGTAATATCGTCGTCGCCGTGGACACGCCCCTCCCCACTTTGTCTGAGCTTTCCCTCTTCAGGATGCTGGAGGGGGATATTTCGTCCGTCGATCAGATTCAGACCCCTGCTCAGTTGGAGACCGTCTACCGCGGCATGGGAGAGGACTTTTCTAGGTCTATTCAGGCCATTATCATGATTAAGAAGGCGGCGGAGGAGGGTGCGAGGTTGATGTCTCGTTTGCAGGAGGCAGAGCTAAAACTGGAGACGGAAAAGCAGCTAGGGCTGGAGACCGAGGAGAAAGAGATGGTTGGTCGTGTTGAGTTGGAGGCTCTCCAAGGGGTCCACTCCTCTTGTGGGCCGTCCAGGAAGGCTCTGGAGGGGCAATTGGAGGCTGCCCACGGCGAGATGGCGTCTGCTCATGCTGAGGTGGAGTCTCTTCAGTCGAAGCTGGCGACGGTCGAGCAGGACGTGGCGAAGAAGTCTGCGAAAATTGCTGAGTTGGAGATGGACGGCGGCGAGGCTTATACCGAGGGGATGAATGCCGTTATTGCCTTGACGTCAAGAGCTCTTCTTGAGTACAACCCCAACTTTGATTTTGGTCGGTATAATCCGATATACAAGCGCCTTCAAGCCGAGGAGGATGAGCATGAGGATGGGTCGCCGGAGGCGGCACCTCCGACCTCCCCGAAATAGGAAATCTGGCCGTCATCCTCCTGTGCCTCATGTACCCTCAGGGAAGGAGAGGAGGGGGCGGCAGAAGAAGGAAATCTGGCTTTTTGTGGATCTCCTCGCACCTACCCTTTGAGGTTTAGGCATAGGCTTACCCTCCATGCTTCATCGTTTTTCCCTTTTTGTCGTGTTTGTAGGTGGCGCTTGATCCTTTGGGGACGGCTGCCGAACTTGTAATAATCGTAGCCTTATTTTGACTCCTCATTGTAACCAACATTTGGCGCTTCTGACGCCCTTTACTTTGCACTTTGATTATGCCTTTGCTTTTGATTTCTTGCGACTTTTGGTAGTCCCCCTCTTATTTTCACGCTTGTCTTAAATTCATGCCCCCGCACTGTGGGTGGGGGAGATTTGGCCAGGGAGCCGGCTGTGGTTATGACCACAGGCGGTCCTGACTTATGCCCCCACACTGTGGGTGGAGGAGATTTGGCCAGGGAGCCGGCTGTGGTTATGACCACAGACAGTCCTGACTTATGCTCCCCCACACTGTGGGTGGGGGAGATTTGGACAGGGAGCCGGCTGTGGTTTGGACCACAGGAGGTTCTGACTTATGCCCCCACACTGTGGGTGAGGGAGATTTGGCCAGGGAGCCGGCTGTGGTTTTGACCCCAGGCGGTCCTGACTTATGTCCCCACACTATGGGTGGGGGAGATTTGGCCAGGGAGCCGGCTGTGCTTTTGACCACAGGCGGTCATGACTTATGCCTCCACACTCTGGGTGGGGGAGATTTGGCTAGGGAGCTGGCTGTGGTTTTGACCACAGGCGGTCCTGACTTATGCCCCCACATTGTGGGTGGGGGAGATTTTGGCCAAGGGGCCGGCTGTGGTTTTGACCACAGGCGGACCTGACTTATGCCCCCACACTGTGGGTGGGGGAGATTTTGGCCAGGGAGCCGGCTGTGGTTTTGACCACAGGCGGTCCTGACTTATGCCCCCACGCTGTGTGTGGGGGAGCCAGAGAGCCGGCTATGGTTTTGACCACAGGCGGTCCTGACTTGTGCCCCCACGCTGTGGGTGGGGGAGATTTGGCCAGGGAGCCGGTTGTGGTTTTGACCACAGGCGGTCCTGACTTATGCCCCCACGCTGTGGGTGGGTGAGATTTGGCAAAGGAGCCGGCTGTGGTTATGACCACAGGCGGTTCTGACTTATGCCCCCACGCTGTGGGTGAGGGAGATTTGGCCAGGGAGCTGGCTGTGGTTTTGACCACAGGCGGTCCTGACTTATGCCCCCACGCTGTGGGTGGGGGAGATTTAGCCAGGGAGCCGGCTGTGGTTATGACCACAGGCGGTCCTGACTTATGCCCCCACACTGTGGGTGGGGGAGATTTTGGCCAGGGAGCCGGCTGTGGTTATGACCACAGGCGGTCCTGACTTATGCCCCCACGCTGTGTATGGGGGAGGTTTGGCCAGGGAGCCGGCTTTGGTTTTGACCACAGGCGGTCCTGACTTATGCCCCCACGCTGTGGGTGGGGGAGATTTAGCCGGGGAGACGGCTGTGGTTTTGACCACAGGCGGTCCTGACTTATGCCCCCACGCTCTGGGCGGGGGAGATTTGGCCAGGGAGCCGGCTGTGATTTTGACCACAGGCGGTCCTAACTTATGTCCCCACGCTTTGGGGGGGGGGGGGGAGATTTGGCCACGGAGCCAGCTGTGATTATGACCACAGGCGGTCCTTACTTATGCTCCCACGCTGTGGGTGGGGGTGATTTTTTGTGGGGTGTCCACTCTATGCGGTAGGTGAATAGGGGCTCCCCCCCTTTATTGCCCCTTACTTGTTGCTCGAGAAGGTAGAGAACGGGGAGCAAGTAGATTTATCAAACAAAATGCCTCTCTTATTAAATTTGTCCAAGTTCTGGAGGTAGGGTCGTCGACAGGCCCGATAGTACCCTGCCGGGAATCGAAAAAACAGTCGACCTACTCGTTGCTTAGACGTAGTATCTTGTGATAGTGTCTGCGTTCCAGTGTGACGACAGGTTTCCCCCCTCTCCGTCTTTCAGCCTGTAGGTACTTGGCCCTACTATTTTGGTGACTTCGTATGGTCCCTCCTAGTTGGCGCTATGTTTTCCGTGTTCGTTTGCTTTGCTGACCGCTGCAGATTTCCTGAGGACCAAATCCCCCACCTGGAATCTTTGGTGGTTGACTTTTTGGTTGTATGCCTTTCTCATACGCTGTTGGTATGCCACCAGGTTCATATGCGCTTCTTCCTTGGTTTCCTCCAATAGGTCCAGGGCTTCTTCCATGGCGGCTTCGTTCATGTTCTCCTTATAATACTTGCTGCGGGCAGAGGGAATGCGTACCTCTATGGGGAGAAGGGCTTCTGCCCCGTATACGAGGCCAAACGGTGAATGCTCGGTCGCAGTGTTTTGCGTTGTTCTTAGGTTCCAAAGCACACTTGGTAATTCGTCCGCCCACCTTCCTTTGAGGTCTTCCAGCATCTTCCTTAGCCCATTGAGGATTTGCTTGTTGGCGGCCTCGGCCTGGCCGTTGGTTTGGGGGTGGCAGACGGCTGAATATGCCACGGCAATTCCCAATCCTTCTAGCCATTCTCTTATGGGGGGGGTTGTCAAATTGTCGGCCATGATCGAAGACCAGCAACTTGGGCACTACGAACCGGGTTATGACGTTGCGCCAGATCACCTTACGCACGGCCGGCTCGGTGATGTTTGGGACGGTCTCTACTTCTATCCACTTTGAGAAATAGTCCACTGCTACTATCACGAACTTCCTGCCCTCGGCAGCCATAGGGAAGGGTCCTAGGATGTCCATTTCCTATTGAGCAAAGGGGATGGGGCTCAGGATGAGTTGAAGCTCTCTTGCCGGGGCGTGGATTATTGGCGAGTGAATCTGGCAGTTGCGACACCTTTTGGTTAGCTCCCGGGTGTCGTGCAGGGCGGTTGGCCAATAGTAGTCGGCTCGGACCGCCTTATGTGCTAGATTTCTGCCTCCTATATGGTGTCTGCACATTCCTGAGTGGATGTCGTCCAGCACCTCCGCTGCCTCTCTTGGTTTTAGGCACCTTAGGATTGACACCACGGTTCCCCTCTTGTAAAGTTGGTCCTCTATTATATTATACCTTGACGCGGTCGTCGGCATTTGCTTTGCTCTGGCGGGATCCTCTGGTAATTGTTTGCTGAGGATATACTCGATGATAGGCGCCCGCCAGTCGTTGTTGCCCTCATGCTCTACGTTGTGGACGCCGTCCTGGCCATCCTCGTCTGTCGTGATGCTTTTCTTTTGCCTAACGTCTACCCAGACATAGCGTCGGATATCCTGCAGGCTTGAGCTTGCTAGTTTCGACAAGGCGTCTGCCCTGTTATTCTGTGATCTGGGCACCTGCTTGATCTCATATTACTGGAGTTGGGATAGCTCTTCCTTCAGTTTCTTTAGGTAGAGCGTCATTGAGGGTTCTCTAGCTTCATATTCTCAATTGATTTGATTCGTCACTAGTTGCGAATCTGTTGATAGTACGACTCGTTCTGCGCCGGCGGCCCTGGCGAGATGAATGCCGGCCATGACGGCCTCGTATTCGGCTTCGTTATTGGATGTCTGGAAGGTGAATCTTAGGGCGTGCTCGAAATCTTCGCCGTCAGGGCTCGGTAGGACAACTCCGGCCCCCGAACCGTTGCTGGTAGCCGAGCCGTCGGTAAAGACCTCCCACACTCCTATCGGTGGGTCATCCTCTTCCGAGTGGGAACACTCGGCTATGAAGTCTGCCAGTGCCTGGGCTTTTATCGCTGTTCTTGACTGGTATGTCATCCCCAGGCCACTCACTTCGACGGCCCATTTCAGCATTCGTCCTGACTTCTCGAATTTTTCCAAAGCTTTTTCCAGAGGTATGTTTGTGAGGACGGTCACCGGGTGTGCGTCGAAGTATGGGCGCAGCTTCCGGGCAGCCACGACTACGGCGTACGCCACCTTTTTCTACCATTGAGTAATTATTTTCTACCGGTCCCAGCGCGTGGCTGACGAAGAATATCGGCTGCTGGGCTTTCTCCTCTTCTCTAAGGATGACGGCGCTTATTGTGACGTTAGTGACTTCTATGTAAACATACAGCCTTTCGCCTTCTGCCGGTTGCGCTAGCGTTGGTAGAGATTTCAAATGCTCCTTTAGGTCGGCGAACGCCGTTTTCTGCTCTTCCTCCCACTTGAAGTGTTTGTTCCCCTTGAGGACTCCGAAGAAAGGGGTTGATTTGTCCGCTACTCTTGAGATAAATCGTGCCAAAGCTGCCATCCTCCCCGTGAGTCTTTGTATGTCTCTGATGGTCCTTGGCTCCGGTAGGTCCTGGATGGCCTAAACCTTCTCAGGGTTGGTGTCTATTCCCCTGGCGCTTACTAGGAAGCCTAAGAATTTCCCGGACCTTATTCAGAATGTACATTTTTGGGGGTTGAGTTTCATCTTGTACTTTCTTAATGACTGGAATTTTTCCTTCAAGTCGTCGAGATGTTGGTCGTCCTCTTTGCTTTTTACGATCGCATCATCCACGTACATCTCCATGTTCCGGCCTCTTTGTCCCTTGAAGATTTTGTCCACCAATCTTTGGTAGGTGGCGCCTGCGTTTTTCAGTCCGAACGACATCATTTTGTACATGAATGTCCCGGCACTGGTTAGGAACACGCATTTGACCTTGTCCGGTCCCCACAGGAAGACATGGTGGTACCCGGTGAAGGCGTCTAGGAAGCATAGCATGGTCTGCCCGCTGGTGGCATCCACCAATTGGTCGATTATGGGGAGGGGGTAGCAATCCTTTGGGCATGCTTTGTTGAGGTTGGTGAAGCCGACGCACATGCGCCAGACGCCCGATGACTTTTTCACCATTACCACGTTCGCCAGCCAGTCGGGGTAGTTGCAAGTCTCTATGAAGCCGGCTTTTAGCAACTTGTCGATCTCGCACCGGATGGCGTCGTCTTTTTCCGCCGACATGGTTCTTTTCTTTTGCCTTATTGAACGGAAAGTGGGGTCGACATTCATCTTGTGTACCGCCACTTTCGGGTCCACCCAGGTCATTTCATCTGCCGAGTATGCGAACACGTCGGCGTTGTCCTTTAGAAGGCTGGCGAGGCGTCCTTGGTAGTCCGGCTCTAGACTGATTCCTATTAGAACGGATCGGCCCGGCTCCAGCTCCACCGTCATGCTTTCCCCCCGGGCTCGAGACGCTCGGGGCCGGGGTCTGTACCTTCCCTGATCCTGAGTGTTTTGGGGGTCAGTTGGCAATCCTCGTGAACGAGGGCGATTTTCCGCTTGCCCTTCAGTTCTTCCTGGGATCGTCTGAGGGCTACAGAGTTGCAGTTCCTGGTGGAATCCTGGTCGCCGTGTAGCTTTCCCTCGGTGTTCCTGTCGGTGACATAGGCCAAGGTCAGAGCTCGTATGGATACCAGCCTGTGTACTCCGTCCAGGGTTATCCGTCCGATTAGGGCGTTTTAGGCGGACTTGGCATTTACCACCACGAACTGGGCTGCCACTGTTTTCGTGTCCTTTCCTTCTCCAAATGTGGCCGGTAGGTCGATCGTACCCATGGGTACGACTCCGGTTCCGGAAAAACCGTATAACGTGTCGGCCGTCGGTTTTAGGTGCCTCTGGTCGAACCCTATTTGTTCGAAAGCCTCTCTGTATAGCAAGTTCGTGTAGGTGCCCGTGTCTATCATGCACCTTCTGACCGTGTGGTCGCCTATCTTGATGGCCAACACCAGGGGGTCACTGTGGGGGTATGTCACCCGTCGGTAATCATCCACCGTGACGCTGAGGGTTGGGATCGTGTCCCTCTTGGATTCATTGGCGTAGCATATGTGCTGGGTCAGCTCTCTTAGGTGGCGCTTGATCTGCCTCTTGCTGGTCCCGGCTCCCTGCTGTTCTTCGTTCATCATGTTAATGATGTTGTGCTTCTTTCTTTTCTCGGCTCTGTCCCTGGTGTTGTCGGTTGCCGTGCCGTGGTTGTTGTTGTCATTGTTGTGTTTGTTGTTGGTGGCGCGCTGGGTTCTGGCTTCATACGCTGCCAACGAGCCGCGCCGTATGAGGCCTTCAATTTTGTCTTTCAAGTTCCTGCATTCCTCCGTCGTATGCCCCGTCTGGTCGTGGAACGCGCAATATTTCTTTCGGTCGGTATGGGGCCCGGGCCTGATGGGTCGGGAAGTCCCCCACTTTCCGTTGTTCTTTTCTATGTCAAAGATCTCGGCCCTGGGGCATGTTAGCGCGGTGTAGTGGTCGAATCTTTCCCTACGGCTTCCCTCCGGCCTTCTCTCTCCGCGGCCTCTATTCCTTATTCTGGGAGGCTCCCTCTGTCCTGTTGGGCTCGAGACCCTTTCCAAAGGTGGGCGCCGGGGTCTTGGCGGTGAGGGGTCCTCGCATCGTGTTTTGTAGTCTTCTTCGTTCATGTACCCTTCCGCTATTCGACATGCCTCCACCAAGGAGGTCGGCCTCTCTCTGAGTAAGTGGCTCTGTAGAGGGCCCTCTCTCACCGTATAGGTCAGGGCGCAGGCGGCCGTTGACGCGTCAATTCTCCTAATTTGTTGGCATTCTAGGTCGAACCTCCTGACATACTCCCTGATGGTCTCCTTCGGTCTTTGTCGTATGGTCATCAGATCCACTGTAACAATCTGCCGGCGTCGACTCCCGGCAGACTGGTCTATGAACGTCGTGCTGAGGTCTTTGAAACTTCGGATGGACTCCCGGGGCAGGCCTCGGAACCATGACTGGGCGTACCCGGTGATTGTGGTGGGGAATACTCGGCACCACACTGCGTCGTCGAGCTCGTACATGGCCATGTAGCTCTCGTACGTCGCTAGGATATCTTCCGGGTCTATCATTCCGTCGAACTGGATGTTCGGCACCTTTACCCGGGGCATGGGGTGCTCCGTGATTTCTGGGTAAAAGGGCGACACTGTGGGCTGTCCCTTCTTGGGCGTCTTCTCGGCGGGCGTGGTGCATTCGGACTCGCCCTCCTCCTCCTCCTCTCGGGCGGTGGGTGCGTTCCTCTAGGACAGGCATGTCACGAACGTCTCTTGGTCGGGGGACTTTTCCTGATGGGTGTGCTCGCCCTCCCGGCCGGTATCATTAGTCAGTCGGGTGAATACCGAGCCTCGTCCTTAAAGGCTGGTAGGCCTTATTCCACGTTCCCTGGTGCCCAGTCGGTCCTTTAAAGTTTTTGCGGGCCTTGACTCTCTTTCCCTCTAGTTTAGTCGGTGACGAACCGTTCTCTGGGGGCTGTGGCTTCTTCTGGCCTTTCGGGTACCGGGGCCCAGGCAGTGGCACATTGTTGGGGTGTGGCTTCTGCTCCTTTCGCGCTGTCTTGCTCTTGGCGGGGACTCATTGTCTCTCCCTATGTTGATGGCCGGTGCTAGGACTCCCAAACCCGCCTCTGGGCGATATGGCGAAGGCCCTCTGGACTGGTACTTCTGTCTCTTCCGGTGCAGCTCGATCCTCTCCTCGTCCAGGCGTCTACTTTTCTCTTGGTACCGGCGTTTCCTTTCTTCCAGTGTTAGCGCCTCAGGCCGCTCGGGAAAGAGTTCCCTGGGAGAGACGTTAGCTCTTTGGACAGTCCCGGTGGCTGGTTCAGGATGCTCTCCCGCTCGGGGCGATGTTAAGGCTGACGGGGCCGTCGTCCTTAAGAGGGCGGCGAGGAAGAGTTGAGCGGCGGACATCTGTTCGGGGGTAAAGGTGTTCGCTAGGACGCTGGCCGGGGGTATCCTTGCTGGGGTGGACGCCGAGGCCATGAGACCTTTGCCCTTATCCTTGTTCCGGGCTTGGTCTTCCGGTGGGGGAGGTCTCCACGACCTCGAGCTCGGCGCTCTTCTCCGCTGCCGTGATGGCATCTGTGGCGTCGCGGGTTGCCCTATCCCTGAATTGTTTCGACGGGATTTTTTTTCTAGAGCGATGAGCTTTTTGTACAACTCCCCACAGACGGTGCCAAATTGTTTGGGTATCAAACAATCGTATGCCTCCAACCGGCTATGGCCGGCGATCTCCTTCTTCCTTCCTAACAGGCTCTCGACTCTGGACCTGCACAAGGAGCACACAAGGGCCTCAGAGGGTGTCCGAGGTTGCCTCTCCGACGCTCGAGTCAGTCACAAAGGCTAAGGGATCGATCTAGGATTATGGAGGGGGTTACTTACCTTTTTAGAGAGATGATGTGTTGTGTATACTTTTGTGTCCCTTTGTTTGTGGTGGCTCTCCAGGTATTTATAGGGCTTTGAGTCGTACGGAGCAGCCGTCCCCTGCCGTGGTAGGCCGGTGTGTCACCCTCTGCCAGGAGGGACCGGCGTGATCTGATAGCTAGGCGAAAGGTGCCTTCGAGTTGCCGGCTTCCGGCCGCCTGTGGTGCTGACCCCCATCAGTTATTATTGTTATTGTTATTATTATTATTATTATTTGCAAGGACGATATCATTTCATTTCATTGTGAAAAAAATTACAAGCTTTGCAAAAAAACTACCACACTAGAACATTTCATCCCTTTAGGCACCGATTGGTTCAATGACTCTATGAAACTTCAGACTATCTCTATAACTGGAAAATCTAGTAATAACCAAAAAATTTATCTGTGAAAAAATAGTCTCGACAGTAGCTTTCTTATCTACTTCTTTTGTTGCGCTCCTTCCATATGGTGTAAATAGTAGCCGCAAGACTAACTTTAAGACAAATCATCTTCCAATGCTTTCTTTTGGTTGCTGTCAGCATCCACCGTAAGATCTTGGGCAAACTAAACTCTGAAATCGAAAAATGCAACCATCGAAGAACATCTATCCAGTCTTCCCTTGAGAAAATGACATTTGAAGAATAAATGAGGATGATTCTCCAAAGCACTCTCGCACAAACAGCACCTGTTAACTACATGAAATCCTCTCTTGCAATATTGATCAATCGTGGTCAATTTCTGTTGAATGGTTAAAGACGGAACGACCTTGTGGCTTGGCATAAGGACGCTAGAGGACAAAACCAAGCTCCAGTGTTTCTTCTCCGTTATTTGCAGCACATCATAGGCCTTCTTCACTTTGAAAACTGAATTACTAACACAATTCTGTATGAAGTTCTAAGCAAACACAACAGACCCAAACCGCTGAACCAACATATCTCTAAATTTTAAGCAATGCTTAAAGCTAGAGGGGTGAAACTCCTTTGCTTTAATGACCCAAATTGTGCTTGAACCCAAAATATACTCCATACACCACTTACCCCAAATGATAGAAGGCGGTCTTGAGAAAACCCATAACCATTTTGAGAGAAGAGCATAATTCCACGTCTGAAGGTGTTTGATATTAACCCCACCTGCATCCCAAGGAGAGCACAATTTGTTCCATTTCTTAAAAAACTAATCTGCGCTCTCCTTCTTCAATACCCCAAAAGAAGTCTTTACACATCTTGTTAATCTTTTTAAGTATCGCCACAGGAAGAAGTAGATTAGAACACCAAAAATTATCAAGGCCAAAGATCACCGAGTTAAGTAATTGAGCTTTACCAGCATATGAGAGAAACCTAGTCGACCAGTGATGAATTGAGGGCTGAATCTTAAGCAACAAAGGAGAGAACATATCTATACTAAGTCTAGAATCCGTGAGTGGAATTCCTAAATATTTGAAAGGTAATGTACCAGCTACAAACCCTGACTGAGTCAGTATTAGCTGCTGAACTTGCTGAGCCGCTCCACCAAAATAGATGTTAGTCTTCTCTAAGTTAGCAGCAAGCCCTGAGGTCTGAGCAAACGAGTTTAGAATCTGTTTACAAGACAGAACTGAAGGGAGGTCCCCTCTTGCGAAAATCATTAGATCATTCACGAAAATTTAGATGAGTCAAGTTAATCCTTCCACACTTTGGATGGGATGAAACTTGAGGGATCTTACATAGTGTTCCTAAGCCGCGAGAAAGAATTTCCATACTTAATGCGAAGATATAAGGCGAATGGGGATCCCCTTGACGGATTCCGCTCTTACCCTGAAAAAAACTTGAAACTCCACCATTAATCTTTAACGTATACCAAGGATTTTGAATGCATCCCATTATCCATTTTATAAACGGACCTGGAATACCAACACTCTATCATTTGATTAATAAATGACCACTGAGTGAGTCAAAAGCCTTACGTATGTCGACCTTGATAAGGTATCGAGGAGTCAAGAATTTTCTACTGTATCCTTTCACCAAAGTTTCTGATTGCATTGCATGGTATTATCAAATAGATTTCTCCCCGAGATAAATGCAGCATGTTCTTCTCCCACAAGAGAGGGAAGGATTGGCTTCAATCTATTGGCTAGAATCTTGGCAATTGTTTTATAAAGGACGGTACAGCAAGATATTGGCCTATAATCCATCACAGATCCTGCATCTTTCTTCTAGGAATGAGAGAAACAAGAGTAGTGTTGGCTTGTTTAGACATTTTTCCACTCTTAAAGAAGCTTAGAACTGCAGCATAGAAGTCACCACTAATAATACCCAAGAAGATTTAAAAAACCCATCAAAGAAACCGTCCAAACCTGGACTACTTTTGTCGTCCATGCTAAAAATAGCATTCTTAATTTCTGTAATAGATATTGTAGCAGTAAGGGAGACGGTAGCATCAACAGGAAGAATACTTGCAGCCTTAGCAATACATTTAGTTTGAATTGCATTGCCTAGAAGCTTGGTATAGTACTCCTGAAATGCCTCAGAAACTGCAGAAGAACCAGTTCTAATTATACCATCCGCATCCTTAATCGCACCAATATTCTGTTGGTTTCTTCTTTCAGCCACCTTCGCATAGAAATATTTTGATGAGCAATCTGCCATTTGAATGTGCGTAACTTTAGCCTTTTGTTTGAGCATTCCTGGCTCAATTTTCTTAAGCTTGATGTACTTATCAAGAAGAACTTTCTCCTGTGCATGCAACTGATCAGAAGAAGAAAATACTAAAATCTGCCCCTAACAGTCCAATAATGCTGTCTTTTCCTCTTTTACTTGCAAGGATAGATTTGTGTAGTTGCCTAAGTGAAGTTTGGATAGCCCATATCTGACTCGCTTCAGTTTATGGAAAAGGCAATACATAGTAGAACCAGCAACCCGCAAGCACTCTTAATCGTCTCCAAGTACTTAAGATGCTCAATCCAACAATTTAAAAAATTAAAGCGCTTATTAGGGAGCAATTCAGCCGAAACATTCACCAAAATTGGTGAATGATCGGATACTCCTTGCTCACAAAAGATGGCAGAAGATGTAGGAAATATCTGAGACCATTCAGGATAAATTACCACCCTATCCAACTTAGACCATATTAGTGAATCAGGTTCCCTTTTGTTCGTCCAAGTCAGGTTACATCCTGAACTATGCATGTCATCCAGTCTACAGTTCAAAAGACATTGGTTGAAGTCCCACATGTCCTGAAAATCAGGTGGATTGGCCCCTAACTTTTCATCAGAACTTTGAATAATAATGAAATCCCCAAGAGCTATCCAAGGAATACCAGTAGAGAGAGCCTCAAGTTCATTCCAAAGCTGCATTCTCCCCAACCCCTCATTAAAACCATAGATTGCACTCAGCTGATACTTTGTATTAGTTTGAAAATGATGCAAAAATCAAGTAATCTGCTAAGGAGAGGTACTAGAAACAACAAAGGAAATTGTGGAAGGATTGAATAGAATCCAAATTCTCCCATTATTGTGACTATTGTAATTATCTATTACGGACCAAGCAGAAAAATTGCCTTTAAGTATTTTTGAAGCCTTATTCCATTTCAATCTAGTTTCAAGGATTGCCATGACATTCGGCTTAATTCACATTCAAGAAATCACGAACTTCACTATGTTTTATTGGGTAATTAAATCCCCTAACTTTCGAGGAAGCCACCTTCATTACTTTTATCGGGGGGAGAGGCTCAACCTCATCCATAATCTCACTAAAAGCGACCTCCGATTCATCACCAACCTCAGGAAAATCCCCTTGATCATTCATAAGCACCTGAAAGCCATTCTCCAAAACTATAGGCACTCTTACAGCAGTTGGAATGATTCTCCTTGAAGACTTTCTCATAGAAGAGAAATCGTTCATAGAAAAAGCTGTGGATCTGAGATATCATCATTAGCTTGCTTATCCTCAACCTGTGTAGGAGGATCCTTCACCTCAACTACAAAATCTACTACTTTCACATCCGCATTCTTCTTCTCCCTTTTACAAGAGGCAATGGTATGCCCAAGTTTACCACAACACTTACAGTAATACAGAATCCACTCATATTGCACCCTTTCAGCAGAATGCTCACAGTAGGGTGTAGAGTTCACAATGGTGTTAGGGAGGGTCTTGGACACATCTGCTTCCACCAGAATTCTAGCAAAAGAAAGCTTAGCTTTCGTTGTAGTTGCTAAGTCAGCACAAAAAGGCTTACCAATCTTGCTGGCCATCATTCCTAATACGGTTTCTGACCACAAAAAAGGATCAAGAACAGGGAATAGCACCCAAATTGGAACACACGCAACCCTGTCCATTTCACTCGAGAATGTAGGGGACCATTCCTTAAGGATTAGCGTATATACACCCATTCTCCAAGGACCTCGGCTCCCCTAAGAACTTCATCCATGGCTTCCTTAGATTCGAATCTAAAGGAAAACCAACCTCTCTTAAAGTACTGAACCATCGGCTGAGCAATCGCACCCCAATGTTCCTGTACAAACTTCTTCATCATTTGCAAATTTGGCCTGGAACCAATAACATTCCCCATTAAAGTGTTCTTCCACACTTTGATTTCATCCTCAAAGTCATCCATCGTAAAGTCCAGAATCTCAGAATCCACCACATCATCAAAATAAGAGAGATTCATACCTAATTGCTGCTTTTCCCCAACAATTCCAGACCATTTCTTAACCGGAATTACAGGTTCAACAACAGGCTCAATAACAGAGGAACCTCTGGAAAAACAATAGAATCATTCATTGAATGATCAATTCCAGATTGAGGAGATTTAGGAGGATCAGAATGAATACAAGAAGAGTTCATTGCGTGAAGAATGAAGTCTTTGATCGTGCTATGTTACGAAGCGCTCTGAGACTCCGTTTGCTCTGTATCATCATCTTCATCCTCCAATTATGAGCTGCGAGAACCAGACAGAGGAACTTGAGGAATATGAGGGTTGTTATGACCTTTTCTCGGCCTTCCAGGACCTCTCTTGGCTTGAGAGTCCGCCATGGAAGCTCGATCAAGGAGCTGAATTACAGAGAAATTATTATCATTATTATTATTATTATTATTATTATTATTATTATTATTATTATTTTGGTAAAGGGTAAGTATGTATTAATATGTGTCTAACCAATTTACAAGGAAAGGACTACATCAAACGTTGTAGTCATCTAGCGTCTTTGTCACGTAATGGGTATTTGATCTTACACATTATTCTATTCCTTACGTCCATCTTAATCAGCTTGACAACACACTGTGGTCATTGCACTACTTCATCAATTCTGCACAAATTCCGTTGTCTCCAAACATGATAGATCATGGCGTTGAGCAATGCGCGAAGAACGTTGCATTGCAATTTCGATCCCCGCATATTGCACGCCCAATTTAGGCCATTACTACTCGGAATTCTTTTCTTCACCAAGTCACTCAGTAAATCCACCACTCGAGAACTCCAATAACATCCAAAGAAAAGATGCTCCAAATTCTCTTAATGAGATTCACACAAATAACAAAGGTCTGAATTTGCAACCCCAAACCTCATTAATTTTTTCCTAGTGTTTAAAGCACCCCTAAACACAAGCTAAGAAATAAAGCTATGTTTAGGCATACTCCAATCACTCCAAACAAGCCGAGCCCAAGGCACCCTTGGTCTATGCGGCCGAAGAACCTCATAACCCTCCGAAACTGAATAACAGGTTCGCGATCCATGCCAAAATCCATCCACATACATATTTTTAATCTTCTCCTTTGCCTGACAAATCTTCCTCCATGCCCAAGTGACATCAGTATTAGGCTGATAATCACTCCAGGCACGCCCCTTCAGATAAATGCTATTAACTCAACGAACCCATAATCGATCAGGTTGATCAAACACCCACGAAGCTAACTTCGCCACGGTAGCCTCATTCCAGGAATATAAGTCTCTAAGTCTCAACCCTCCTTCCACCTTAGGGCGACAAACTTTCTCCCAACTCACTAAAGCCCGATTAGTACCTTCCACACCATCATCCCAAAGGAAATTGCGACATAGAGAACTAATACGAGCCATAATATATTTTGGGATAATAAAAACCATAGCCCAATAGTTATGCAGCTGAGACAGCACAGTCTGAACCAAGGTCAACCTTCCCGCATAAGATAGCTTACGAGCTCCAATACTAGTGATTCTCGAGATAATACGAGCTAACAGTTTTTCACAATCATTTTTACCTAATCGGGTACTTTGGATAGGTAATCCAAGATAACGAAAAGGCATCGTACCTTCCACACGGCCGGAGTACTGCAAAATAGCTGCCTTCCTATCTTCATCGACTCCTGCAAAGTAAGCATGGCACTTGCCTACGCTTATACTCAAGCCCGAGGCTCTGCTGAAAGAAGCAAAGGCTTGCCACAAGAACTCCATTGACTCTGTCTCCCCTTTGCAAAAAAGGAGTAGATCATCAGCAAAGAGTAAATGGGTAAGCTTCATCGGGCCACATTTCGGATGTTATTTAAAGTTCCTGTCCTTATTGCCATGAGTGAGAATTTGAGAAAAATACTCCATACAAATTGTGAATAGTAACAGAGACATTAGGTCACCTTACCTCAATCCCCTCTTCCCACGGAAAAAACCGAAATTATCCCCATTTGCACAAAAAGAATAAGAGACCGACTTAATGCACTCCATGACCAATCGCCGAAAATGATCAAGAAAATCTAAAGCTCGCAACATTTGATCAACAAAACTCCACTCCACACTATCATAGGCCTTATGGATGTCGAATTTAAACAGGCAACGAGAGAAATGCGCCCCCTTGTATACATACAAACCAAATCTTGGCATATCAGCACATTTTCCACAATACTCCGCTCTTCAATAAACCCCCCTTGAGTAGGCGAAATTATCTGGGGCAAGACTTTAGCTAGTCTCGAACAAATGATTCTGGCAATACGTTTGTACAAAACATTGCAGCAGGCAATCGGCCTAAATTCTTTCACAGACTGCGGTCTATTAACTTTTGGAATAAAGGTTATGTTAGCACAGTTCAGCTGTTTCAGAAGCTTACCCGAGACAAAAAAATCTTGGATAGCCTCCACCACGTCGCCTCCAATAATATCCCAAGAGTCAATAAAAATTGACTCGAGAAACCATCTGGACCCGGCGCTTTGTCTCGAGGAATACTATGCATTGCTCTTTTAATCTCCTCCTCGGTCACACTAGCTCCTAGCCAAATTTTGTGCTCTTTAGTACAATTTTTCCCTCTTCGAACAATGCCCACATTAATAGGCTCAGCATTTCTCGATTCCCCTAAGAGAGTCAAATAATATCGAATGAAGGCCCCTTCAATGTCAGCTTTACTCGTGCATTCATTACCCTCAGCATCATTAATTTTGGAGATAGCATTGTGAGCTCTCCGCGCCCTTAAAATGCCATGAAAGTACGCGGAGTTCACATCCCCATCCTTGACCCACTTTTCCTTCGATTTCTGAGTTCAAAAGTCTGACCGCGCTGCCTGCAGACCACGGACCTGGTCATTCAGCCTCGATTCTTCCTGCATCAGTGTCCTGCTACCGTCAAACCGCAGCCTGGCCTGCAGTTCTTCGAGTCTAATTTCAGCTTGGTTACATCTGTTCTCGATGTCATAAAAACAGCTCGCATTAAGCTCTTTCAACGGCCTCTTCAAGCTGCGTAATTTAGACACGACTTGGAACATTTTCGTCCCCCTGATCGAAGCTCCCCATGCCGCCTCCACACAGCTCTTGAACTCAGATGATCTACTCCACATATTCATGTACTTGAGGATCGATTCCTCCTTACCGGCGGGTTCCCCAGCTGCACAATACACGGGCAGTGATCGAACGTTCCCTCCGGTAAGAAGTTCGCAAATCCATTCGGGTATAACCGCGACATATCATCATTATCCAAACACCGGTCAATTCGACTATAGACTCTAGTTTCCTCCACTTTATGCTTGTTATTCCAAGTGAACCAAGACCCACTAGTCTTAAAATCACTAACTTCACAATTTGCAATACAATCACGGAATTGGCTCATAGCCTCATCCGAAGAAATTCCTCCAAGGCGTTCTCGAGCGTCAATAACACAGTTAAAGTCACCCAAGATCATCCAAGGACCCATAGAAGCATAGGACTCAAGCCTTCACCATAGTTCAACTCGCCCCAAAATCTAATTAAAAACGTATACAAATGTAAGCAGGTAATCTTTCCCCGAGCTCGTTGAAACCATAACATGAATGCTCTGATTACTATACTCCAAAATCGTCAGGTTCACCCTTTCATGCTTCAATAAAAGCCAAACCCGACCACCTTCATAACAGTGATTATTGGTCGTAATGCTTCATTCATAGAAAATATTCTTGTGAACTTTTGCATACGCTTTATTCTTTATTTTCGTTTCAAGTAAACCAAAAATGTCTACATGCTGCTTCCCAATAAACTCACAAATTGCACGCTGCTTATTTATATTACACATGTCGCGTACATTCCAACAACCTATATTATGTACCTCCATGTAAAACTAGTTCCAAACCAACTCCTTCCTTTTCTAAGACCCTCTCCTTTCGTGGTGATCCCTTCAACATATCAGTGAATGGGATGTTCGGATTCACCCCCGTATTGTTCCTCGGTATATGGGACGAAGCTGCAGCAGCTGTTTTTTTAGCCTGAACAGCAGCAGGCCGTACAGGCTGGACCTACTGTCTCGCAATAACAACAGCTGGCCGCACGGGTTGCACAGCTTCTCCCTCAACGTTCTTCTGTTTTGCCTCAAGTCACGCCTTTTTCAGTTCCTCTTTCTTACAGTCACTCCCATCATGAACATAATTTTTACATTTAGTACACCACATGGGTTTCCACTCATACTTAATAGATACTTCAACCTCATTACCATGCTCATCCAGGAATTTGACAGAATTCTTAAATTTCTGTCCCACTTTGGCCAGTACCATAACCCTAGCATACCCCAACCTAGTGCTGGCATCCGTTGCTAAGTCAGATTTACATACGGTCCCACTAGAGAGGCTATCCTCGGAAGGCAACGACCCCAAAATTTCAAAGGCAAATCATGCAATTGTATCCAAATAGGCACCTCTTGCACATCTTCTTTGTCTAATTTAGCATCCGGTGTCCATTCTTTCACAATAAGAGGCTTATTATCAAACATAAACAAGCCATGGTTGAGAATTTTTACCTTATCTTCCTTCTCCTTGAACCGCACTTGGAAAATTTCATTTCAAAGAAATGAAATCTTGTCTATAGCATGTTCTTTCCAAATTCGCTTCACGTATCCTTCTATTAATTCCCATGGGGGATTGGCACCCATAATGAAGCAATATACTACGTTACTCCAATATTTGACTTCATCCTCAACGTCATCTTCCGAGAATCTCATCAACTCCTCTTCTTGCTCAACATCAATCACTTTTTCCCCCTCTTTGTTTCCATCCAATGTTATCTAAGGGTTTTGTCACATGCATAGGATCTGTTTCAGGGACATATTCTGAAACTTCCTCTGAAACTTCCTCTGATTCATCCTCTGATTCAAAGTTCAGACCGGGAATATCATTGATCTTAGAATTCTCCGATGAACTCTCCTCCGCCTCTTTCGAAATGGTCTTCGTGGCAATTTTACGACAGTTCTTCCTTCGCTGCTCGCGTCAATGGTTTAGGGCCCTTCTGTACGGAACGAGCCTTCTTCCTCATGCTTTCAGTCACCAAAAACCAGCGTTAAATCGAAATATCGTCGTCAAAATGATTCAACGCCGGAGATCGCCGGAATTCGCCAGGGTTTCGCCGGAATTATTATTATTATTATTATTATTATTATATTATTATTATTATTATTATTTTATTTTATTTTATTGCAAAAATATCATCATTTCATTAATATTAATGAAATTACAAAATTACAAAAAGAATACTCCCTCTGTACCACTAAGATCTTCCCACTTTTATTCATTTGTGAAGGATATAATATTGAAATGGGAAGATCTTAGTGGTACGGAGGGAGTACCACACTAAGATTACGTAGATCATTCTATCATTCTATCCAATATCATTTTATACTTAGGATGCGACCTATAAATAGCAAATCTATTTGTAACTACAAACTTTGTATGTGTAACCAAACTCTCTATAGTATTAGAAGCACCATTAAATAGCCTCATATTCCGCTCCCTCCATATTATATATACTGCTGCCATACTCGTTGAAAACCGTTTTGCTTTCCAATGCTTACATTTACTGGCCTGAAAAATCCATTTCTAAGCCTGAATAAGCCCAAGAGGAGATGAGGAGATCCTCATCCAGGCCAAGAGATGCAACCATAAGGTCTTGGAGAAGGTACATCAAAAAAAACAAATGTTGAACTGATTCCTCTTCCTACATACATAGTACACACCTATTTGTCAAATGAAATCCTTTAGCCTAAAAGTTGTCAACTGTGGCCAGCTGATTCTGCGGAGCCAGTGAAACAATGATCTTGTGCCTTGGCATAACAACCGGAGGAGCTAAGCTTCTTGCCAAAAGTGTATTAGCAGCCACCTGTTGGAAGAATACATAAGCTATGGAAACTTTGTATTTTCCACCAATGCAACAGGAATCAATGAACTGCATTGCAGCAGTCGTGGATCCACTAATTTTCACATAATCGTCTTGAACCTGCAAAACTCCTTTCAAACCAGCAGAGAAATACTCTTTCATTTTAACATGCCATATTGAAGTATTGTTCAGAACATACACCCTGCACCAACTTGTCTAGATACTACCAGTACCCGTAGGAAGATGCCACAATCACTTAGTGAGCAAAGCCTTATTCCAAGCATCCAAACTTTTGATGTTAAAGCCACCATAAGACCATGGAGAACAAATATCAACCCACTTTTTAAGATAAGGCGCCTTGTACCTGGATCTATCCCCTAAAAAAAATTCTTACAAATTTTATTAACATTCTTAATGACAGTTTTAGGAAGCAAGATACTAGAACGCTAGAAATTTTGCAAACCAAAAATCATTGAGCTTATTAACTGCGCTTTGCCAGCATAAGACAGAAGCTTTGTTGTCCAATGCTTCACAGAATTCTGAATCTTGAGAATGAGAGCATCACACATCTCCACCTTAATAGCATCATGAAGAGGAATACCAAGATACATGAATGGGAACGACCCATGTGCAAAACCAGTAGACTGTAAGATTTGCAGCTGAACCTCAGGATTAGTACCTCCAAAATAAATGCTAGTCTTATTCAAATTGGCCTTTAAACCAGAAAAATTCCCAAAATCATCCAATACCTATTTAATAACCAGCACAGAGGGAGCATCTCCTCAATCAAAAATAGTGAGATCATCTGCGAATATCAAGTTGGTCAAGTTAATCCTACAACACTTAGGATGGAAGGAAACTTGACTCCTTTCTCCAATTCTCCTCAAAGCTCTAGACAAAACTTCCATGCTTAAAACAAATAGATAAGGAGATAGGGGATCTCCTTGTCTAATCCCACTTCTCCCTCGAAAATACCCATGAACTTCCCCATTGAGTTTAAATGAATACCAAGGATTAACTATACAGCCCATAATTCATTGCACAAAAATATAAGGAAACCCCATTGTTAGAAGCATTTCCTGAAGAAATGACCATTGAACTGAGTCAAATGCCATCCTTGTGTCAAATTTCACCATACATCTAGGAGTAATGAACTTTCTAGTGTAACCTTCACCAGAGTCTGAGACAGTAAAGTATTTTCAAAGATACTTCGACCTTTTATGAATGCAGCTTGCTCCTCTCCAATTATACTAAAAAGAAGGGGCTTCATCCTGTTGGATAAATCTTACTGATTGTCTTATAAAAGACTGTACAACAAGAAATAGGACGGAAATCAATCACTGAAAGAGTGTCCATTCTCTTAGGAATAAGAGTTACTCCTTCTGTTTCATTGATATCTTCCACATTTCCTTTTTCAATCATTTCTTTGATTTCTTCCACTTTCCTTTTTTCTATCACACTTCTCTCTTACCTAGGTGGCCCACTTAATTTACTCCCTCTCTACTTTTACTTATTTTATAGCTTTTCTTAAGAAATGTACCACTTTTAAGGTGGAAGAAATAATTGAAACGGAAGGACTATCAATGTAGAGTTAGATTGTTTTGAAATTCTCCCAGCTTTAAAATAAACTCAGAATAGCCCAGCAAAAATCTCCTTCTATAATATTCCAAGCAGACTTAAAAAAACCAGCAGAAAAACCATCGATGCCTGGACTACAATGAACATCCATGCTGAAGACTGCCTCCTCAATCTCCTTCACAGTAATAGGAGAAGTTAAACTACTCCAATAATCAATGGCTATGCAAGGTTTATTTTGAATGAATGAGTGTTGTGGACGTCCGTCCGCACCGCCCGGCGACCCGTGCGCGCCCGCGCAGGACTTACCCGGTTTCATCAGGCGACCACCCACGCGGCCCCCTCCCGGTCCGGGGCCGGTCCGATCTCGCGTTCGGGGTTATGTTTCAGACCTCGATTTGAATGATGATTTGGATAGTACTAGATGGGTGCGGGCACCCGTGTTTCCGTTGGAATCGATCGAGTCGTGGTTGTAAATGTTTAAAGGTCGATTCGTTTGGTAAGGCAATCTTTTTAGTGAACCGAATTCGTTACCGATTTATGGAGTCGCCACCGAGTCAATTATGGGGACTCGAAAACCGTTCAAGTCAACTTTGATCCTTAGTTGGCTCAAAGTTGAGTGGCACGGGACCTAAAGATAAATACTTGTACCCTTAAGGAATCCATGCCTGGAATGACTCTCATTGTCAATGGTTTCGGACATCCGGAAACCCTCGATTATGAGTAAGGGGTGAGGGTACGTATTGGGAAGCCAACGTCCGCTAGACATCGACACCCAATCCTGCCCGCACGTAGCGGCCTCTACTAATCAATCGGTGGGCTGATAACTTTGTTCCTTTGTTGTGGCGGAAGTACTGTAACATCCACTGTTTTAACGCTATGTCTTCGCTATGTCGGTTGTTTAAGGACAAGTAAGCTTATGGTCGGGCTGTTTTAACCCGACCATCCTTTGTTCATTTTAAGCTTGTTTACATTTTGAATTTTGTGTTAGGTGATTTAGCATGCGATTATAAGGTCATAAAAGCGGTAAATCATACAAAAGCGGTAAATACGGAATGTGAGTAAATCACATAGTGAGAAATTGCACCCTCGGAGTGTACACTAAACGAGACACGATGCGTAGATTGTTGAGAACGGATCTCGGAAGTACTCGGGTTTAGTTAGGGTGTTTTAGTGTTTATGGTTGAAGTTGAGGACGTTACGTATGTTTATAAGCTGCCATAGACCTAGCGTCCACGTTTGACATTATCGAAGTGCATAATTAAAGTACGGGAATGTAAAGTCTTGTTTAGATGACAACCTAGTGATGGTTCGACTTCGGGGCGGATCCTCCTAGCTCGTCCTGCGGTGATTCCGGCAGAGCTTCGCTACTATTCTCGCGGTTATCTAGGCGAGCGCAGGTGCTCCTCGGTCACGAGTAGAGTGCTCGAAGGTGAGGAGTAGCATCGATTCGTTTATCGGGACTACGATCGAGTGGATCGTACTTAGGGTCGGAGTGCGAACCTAAGTTAGAGAAGAAGAGGGGGAGAGCGAGTTGTGGAGAAGTAGTCACGAACTCGTGGATGTTGTGTCGAATGAATTAAATGATCGAGAGGAGTATTTATAGTTGATCGCGCAGTTCAAATCATCCTCTTGGACCCCTGAGTCCAGGCGCACCAGAACTCAGACGCCTGGGGTCGTGCGCACGAAGATTAGGATGCCTGGGATTTTGAAGATCTGATTTTGAAACTTTCTGAAACCGAGAAGATGCGTATAATACTTTGACTTGGGGATTATGTAACAACCCGAATTTTCGATGACTTAAATTAATAGATAATGCGGAAAGTTGTCTAAGTCATTTAATTAAAATTATATCAGAGTGTAAATAAATCTGGATCGCTACGGATCCTTACAATAAATGACTATTAAGTACATAGTCTTGAATCACTTAGTATAGAATAAATATTGTATTTTATATAAACATGTTATAAAATCTCTCTCGCTCGATTCCCCAACGTCTTAGACCTGCAAAAAAAAACAGTGGACGTTGAGCGGGACAGCAACCAAGCCGTTCATCTAACATCACCTCGTACACATAAGACAATCATGTGAATAACAAATAATATGCTTACAAAAATATTAAAGGATATCACGTAACAGATAGTTTCTTTTAATTCAATTAATCAACATGTGATTAATTGTTGATTAATCACATGTTGATTAATTGAATTAATCAAGATGTGAATAACTAACAGAGAAGGAAAGAAAAGAAGAAAAGAGCCCTTAAAGAGGCACATTACCCTTAAAAACCCTAGTAAGGAAAAGCGACGGCTGGGCGATTGGAGACTTCGGCATCATGGCCAAGTCGCCGGCGGCTGCCTCACCGGCGCTAACTAACATTACTAGGAGAAAAAATAAACGTAGGGATGATGATCCAAAAGGAGGTGTTTTGAGCGGACGTGACAGATCACCCATGAACGTGCCTGTGAAAGAAAAATCCATGCAGGATATCATGGGTATTCCGCCTTACATAATTGAGGATGAGGACGATGATGGGGATGCTTTGTTGACCAATGATGTGAAAGACGAAATTGATGGGGATCATGACGCCTTGGAGAAAGGAATTGCGCATGAACATGCCGAATGGTTGATGAAGTAGGGCAAGAAATATGTTCCAATTATTAAGGCACAACCTTTGCTAAAACTGGAAGAGGAGGATGTGAAAAATGAACTTGATTACTGGAAGACTGCTGTCTACAGTTTCATTGTGGGTGCTAACCCGCCTCGGACAGTTTTAGAAGGTTTTTTTCGAAGAATATGGAAACACCACGCGATTGACAAGATATCCTTCATGCCAAATGGGGTCTTCTTGATAAGATTCCAGACGGAGGCGATAAAGAATATAGTGCTTAACTCAAGTTTCTATATGTTTGATAACAAACCGATGATCATAAAAGCAGCAAAGGTCCTGACAGAATTAAACATCAAGGCATGAAAGAAGGGCAACATTGAGACAAGGATGAGGGATCAACTTCTATTCATAGGAGCAATGTTGAAAAGGAGGGGGAGGTTTCAGTTAACCTTAATTCTCAATGAATTTAGGTTATTGGAACGTTAGAGGTCTTAATAAAGTGAAGAAGCAATTGGAGGTAAATAAGCTTCTTCTTAGTTGGAAGGTTGGTTTTTTTGCTTTATTAGAAACCAAAATAAAGGCTGTGAACCAGCATAGAGTAAGGACTACTATTTTTAATAGCTGGAGTATTGTTACTAATAATCAATACTCACGAGAGAGGCCGTATCTGGGTCCTTTGGGATCACCAAAAGTGTGAGGTGTATCCGCATTTGTGTACTGATCAACTCATTCACTGCCATGTGAAAGATTTGAGCTCAGGTAGTATGTTTTGGGTCACTATGGTGTATGGTTTCAATGAGGTCCATAAGCGTGAAACTCTGTGGACTGATCTTAAGAGACTGGCAAGTAACATCAGCACTCCGTGGCTAGTGGGGGGTGATTTCAACTGTGTTCTGACACCCGATGAGAGATTGGGTGGGGGTTTTACAATGGCTGAAGCAGAACCTTTTCGGGAATGCATTTCAGATTGTTGCTTGTTAGACTGTCCTGCGTTAGGGGCCTTCTATACTTGGAATAACAAACAAAAACTGGAGGATAGAGTTTATAGTAGATTGGATCGATGTTTGATAAACCAGGAATGGATGGATCTGAAGGAGGATTATAAAGCACATTTCTTGCCTGAAGGACTTTTTGATCATTGTCCATGTCTTATTAAGAGGAATGAAGACCATTCAAGTCATAAACGTGCATTCAAATATTATAACATGTGGAGTAAGGCGGAAGGGTTTGATAATTTAGTTGCAGGAGATTGGCAGACAAGCATAAATGGCACAAAGCAATTTTGTCTTGTGAAAAAGCTGCAGCGTCTTAAGAAAGCTCTCAAGCATCTCAACAACTCGCGGTTCTCTGATATTGAAAACAGAGTAGGAATTGCTCAGATAAAGCTCATTCGACTGCAGAAAGAATTAATTCGCAGTCCAGCTGACCTGGGCTTGAGAGAACAGGAAAGGAAAGCTCAAGAAGAGTATCAATTTCTCAGCAATGCGCAATCAGAATACCTCCAACAAAAGGCTAAATGCCTTTGGATCAAGGAAGGGGACCAAAATATTGCATATTTTCATGGAGCACTAACGTCTAGGAGAGTGACTAATGCGGTTCATCAGATTATGGACGAGAGTGGGATGACCCATGAGGATCAAGAAGGGATACAGTCCGCTTTTCTGGATTTCTATCAACGACTTCTTGGCTCCCAAACCTCTACTACTGCTGTCAAAAGGAAAATTATTGAGCAGGGGATGGTATGTACTACTAAGCATCATACTATCCTTAATCAGCTGGTGTCGAAAGAAGAGATTAAACAAGCCATTTTTAGCATTCCTGATGATAAGTCCCCGGGTCCGGATGGGTATTCTAGTAAATTTTTCAAAGAATCGTGGCATATTGTGGGTGATGATGTCACAGCAGCGATTGAGGATGTCTTCAATTTGGGTTGTTTGCTTAAACAGCTCAATACTACTTCAGTTACCCTCATTCCTAAGGTTGATAGACCTATGTCAGTGACGCAGTTTAGACCGATAGCATGCTGCAATGTGATCTATAAGGCGATATCTAAGATTATGTGCACGAGATTAGCTACTGTCCTCCCCGACATTATCTCTCCTGCCCAAGGAGGATTCATTAAGGGGAGAAGCATTATTGAAAACATCTTGATTTGCTAGGACTTGATCAGACAGTATAACAGGAAAAGTGTCTCCCCCCGTTGTATGTTCAAAATTGACATTCAAAAAGCGTATGATACGGTAGAGTGGAGCTTCCTGAGGCAGATGATGATACACCTAAATTTCCCACAGCGGTTCAGAGAATTGGTCATGCAATGTGTCACTACAGCTACTTATACCTTGAGCCTGAATGGGAACTGTTTTGGTTTTTTTCCGGGTAAGCGAGGACTCAGACAAGGTGACCCACTTTCCCCTCTCCTATTCACTATTTGTATGGATTACCTAACTAGATTGTTGAAATATACAACTAGTAATATGTCGTTCAGGTTCCATCCGTTATGCAAGGAATTACGATTAACCAATCTTATGTTCGCGGATGATCTGCTACTGTTCTCAAAAGGGGATGTTAATTCCATAATGCTTATACTGCGCACCTTCTCGACTTTTTCTGAATCATCTGGATTACGCATGAGCAAGTGGAATTCGAGTGTTTATTTCAATGGAGTTATGGAGGCATTGAAGGCTGATATCATCAAGGTGTCTGGTTGTTCTGAAGGTACTTTTCCTTTTCACTACTTGGGAGTCCCTATTAAAACAACTAGGCTTTCATTACTTGATTGCCAACCGATTGTTAATAAGATAGTGGAGAGAATTAGGAGACTTGGAGCAAAAAATTTATCCTATGCGGGTCGATTAATTCTGATCAAGAGCGTTCTTTCTACCCTCCACAATTACTGGGCCACCATCTTCATCCTTCCTTCCGCGGTGATGAAGCATATAGATAATATCTGTAGGAATTTTCTGTGTGATGGGACAGCTAAATATCATCGGGTTCCGCTTGTCTCTTGGGAGAAAATTTGTGTGCCTTTCAGGGAAGGGGGACTGAACTTAAATCAAACTGCGATATGGAACAAAGCTGCAATTGGGAAAATGGCTTGGTGGATTACTAGTAAGCAAGATAGATTATGGGTCCAATGGATTCATCAAGTCTACTTAAAAGGAAAAGAGTGGGAGGATTATACCCCAGGACCGGATACTTGTTGGTATTGGAATTTTTTTTGTCAAAGCCGTGACATGCTGAAACAGGTGTCCAGAAGCGACGAACTGAGTATGCAGGGTGTGAAGGGATATTCAATATCGAAAGCATATGGATGGCTGAGGAATAAGCGTGAGTCTGTGGATTGGTGCGCGGCTGTGTGGTCTAGGTGGTCTGTGCCGAAACACAGACTGGTGGCGTGGCTGATACAGCGCGGAGGATTGAACCTAAAAGATAAATTGCACACACTTGGTATTACTGAAGACGACAGATGCATCTGCTGCGGTATGTACTCCGAAACGGTGCATCATCTTTTTATAGATAGTGACTATGCCAAGAGGGTCTTGAATGCCATTTGTGAGAAGCTGCTGATCATTCATAAGATTGAGATGGGGAATGATTGGAGGAAGAAAATGAGAGGGACCAAACTCCAGCGAGCTATAAAAAATGGATTAATCAACTCAATCAATTATCACATATGGTTGCAAAGGAATTCTGCGAGAGTTGAGGGCTTACTTCTTCATCCTGAGAAGTTGGCTACTCAAATTAGGAAGGAGCTATTTGTGTTTTGCAAAAGCAAATGTAATCAAACGTTTAGTAGCAAGGATAGCACTTTCATTACTAGCTTACTAGAGCAATTGATGTAATTATCATTCTTTTTATATAATACTTACCATTTCCAAAAAAAAAAAAAAAATATTAATCAACATGTGAGGTGATTAAAACGGTAAAGTTTAAAAGATGGGACATTGGCAGCCATTTGATCTAAAAATCATTTTTCACGTAAACAGAGAATAAACACACGAGTCATGGCTCCTAGTATCACCGCTACATTCTATTTGCTTGCATCTCACCAATAGAAGTAACCGTTTTACCGACTCGTAGACCAAACCGATCTTATGAGGTTTATATCTCACCCATAATGCTCAATTGGGCCCGAACTTCTATTATATTATACGTTTATTCAGACGGGGCTCTGGCGAAATGAAAGCCGATGATTACATTCTGCATCGCCAAGAGGGAACCCGCAGTTTTCAGAATCCTGTTCTGCCCCCGCTACCTAGGTGGTAATACTGATCAAGTACTTGTCTATACATGCGCACATACCCTACGCAGACTCTTGAACCGTAGCTCTCACTGTCATAGGATGACTACCTTAAACACTAGGTCGACTCTCGGACCGCAGCCTCCGAGTTTTCTTTTCATTACAAGTGCAGTCGAAACACCACATATGGTAGAATCCAACACAAGTTATTCCTCCCAGACTCGCATCGTAAACCTTATATAAAAGTCGCCCGCGAACAAGCGGTACTTTATTTGGTGACCTATAATAATTGGTCGGACTCATTTGAAACAGTCAAATCCTCAAATTCTTACTTTCAGTGTGACAACGTTATACTTTAATCTTCAAGTGTCACCCAAAACATTATATCCCAAATATCTTATAATTTTTACTTAAAAAATAAGAGTTTCTTTAAAAAGAGGTTTTATATTAAAATAAAATTAAAGTATAATAAAATATTATTTCAATATTCAAAGTTTTATTTTAAAATTTAAAGTTTCTGTAAAATATAATTTTTTTTTAAAAGAATATATAAATTAAGTGGTACTTAAGATTTGACGTGAAATCATTTTTTAAAAATTTATGAAAATCGTGTAAGAATCTTGGAATAAAACAAATCCATTTATTTTAGAAAAAGAAATTTATAAATTTCTACCTATATAAAAATAATAAGTGAAGTTTTATTAAAATAAAAATATTTTGCAAGTTACTAATTTACTCTATTATTTATAATATATAAACAAATGTAAAATTACTAAAGAAAGTTAAAAATATGACCAAAATTACAATTATACAAAGTACATAAAAAATATAAAGTACATAGAATAAAAATACACGGAGTAAGTAGAATTAAATAAATAAAATACAATGAAAATGATATAAGTAAATTTTATTATTTCAAGTTCTTTTACTCATTTACTCAATTTTCATATAGACAAAAATGTAAAGGTGATAAATAAATAAATTAAACAAGTGATAATTTAGTCAAGTTGAATTTAGTCATAAATATATAACATAAATAAAATATCACGTAACATTTTTTATATACATAAGTAATTTAGTCATACAAATAAGCCTAAATATTTAAGTAAACAATTTATTAAGTTAGTAACATAATATACTTATATATATAAAATGTTGTGAGAAAAAAAGTTTGGTTACCTTAATAGCTATTACGGAGTATTTATTTTATTTTTTTGGTAAAATGTAAATATATTATAAGTGAACAAAATGTTTGGGCAAAGCCCAACTTACACCAATAATTTATCAATCAAGTTTTTGTCCCTCGTAGAGGAAACACATGAGTCAGAAAAAACTATTCGGAATTCTTCCTTAATACTCAAGATGATGCGCTCCGGTTTCAAAAGTTGCTGCTCTATTCTTGCCTTATTCCTTTGGGACCAAACATTATAGATCATAGCATTCAAGATGCCATTGATAATCGCTCGACGGGTAGACGAGCCTCTCCTCGCATTTCTCCAAGTGTCGATATTGTCATAAGGAAATTGAATACCTGTCCAGTCACTGATCAAACTGACCACTCGCCTGCCATATCAACATTCAAAGAAAAGGTGATCCAGGGTTTCAGTCTCTTCCTTACAAATACAGCAGCGATCCGTGTTAGCCACTCCTAGTTTGGCCAATTTCGATCTGGTATTCAAGCCATTGTGTTGTAGCATCCAACAAATGAATTGGTGCTTCGGGATCGTCCAGTCATTCCAAATATAAGCATGCCAGTTTACCTTAGGAGCCGGAATTATCAAGTAATCATATCCTTTCCTGATAGTATACCTCATATGAGGTTCATTAGTCCAAGTTCCATTCACAAAACCGTCCTTAAAAAGGCCTTTAGTCTTGCAAATTTTCTTCCAAGTCCAAGGGACGTCTGCAGGGGGATCATAAGCCTTCAATTAGCATTATTAAGAATGAAAAGTTGTCAGGTCAATAATATTGTCTACGTTGTTAGAATGAAAAGTCATTCCCGATGCTCCAATTAGAAGGACGAGAGAGTAAATATAGTATAGTAAGTAGAAGGGGTGCGTAATATAGTATTCCGTAGTATGTAGTGAGTAATTGTAAGTAGGAGTAGCAGTAGTACGTTGTGCATAGTACTGTATATAGTAGGAGTATAATAGTGTGTATAAGGATGAGTGGGTAAGAGTAGGTGTATGACTAGCTATATGAGTGAGTGTAAGGATGAGGGAGAAGTAGGAGCTAAGGTGGGGGTAAAAGGAGGGAGTAGGTACTGTGAGTAAGGATTTGTGTGGGTAAGGAAGAGTGTGGGTGGCCACGTGGGGTAAAGTAGGGTCACACTTCCCGAGGTCCAGACCGTTTCTCGTACAAACATCTTTTTTTTTAAAAAAAAGTTGAAATATAAGATTACGGAATTAAAATAATGGAAACCGTAAAATTTATTTTTAAAAAGGAATTTGTGAGATGGTAAGTAAAATAGACGGTAAATAGTTTTATGAGACAATAGTTATAAGTAATCATTATTTTAAAAATTCGATAAATTATTAAATTTTTACGAGACGAGAAAATGTCAAAACGACAGGTTATTATTAAAAATATTTTCAAGTTTTGAACTTTATTTAACGAAAGATAAAAATTGTAATAATTCGATAAATAAATTCTCATGTTTTTAATACGGAATAATTTTTAATTTAATGAAAATAAAACATTTTATTCACGAAAATAATTTTTCAAACGTTAAACTTGGTTTAAATAAATGTTTAAAATTTTAACACTATTTGAAAAATACAGGGTGTTACATTCTACCCCCCTTAAAACAATTTCTTTCTCGAAATTTCTGGCATAACTTAGGAAATTAACGAAGTTTAAGACACTACATGTATAAAATGAAACGTTAGAGTTTCTCTCGCAAAAATGACTCAGCTCGTAAGTGACTTGCTCATATATCTGACCTCTCCGCAAAAGTTTTACAAAGGTGGTACATCCCAAATTAGTATGGTAGGTATTACTGATCAACGACGGTAGATTCTAAATTCTCGTATATTGGCACTATGCAATCTCAGATCATTCTCGAGATTTGGTTTATGGTTTTTCTTATCTCCAAAACATCGTGATGTAGTTTATATTCCTTAAAATTGAAAGGTGTTGTTTTATGGGTAATACAAGTTTCTCGTAGCATAAAAGTCCATTAAAGAAGGTTATCCTAATTCACATATAATCTGTAGAGCGTTCATAAACTATGATATTATTGGGTTTAATAGGACACTTCTCTCATGTAATCTCCTAGAAAATCTAACGCGATACACTGTAATTATGTCTTAGTAAAATTAAAATGGTAAAGTCGAACAATAAGCCTTAAATAAAATGGTCAAAATTTAAAACAATCCACAAAAGGGGTTTGAACAATCCATAAGACATAATTATCAAAATAAACAAGCAGGACCCATACTGCTCGCTAGCCCACACCCGGAACACGTATACCTGCCATGTTAAAACATAACAGCCACAATCAGTGGGGAGCAACGTCGACGTTCTCCCAGCCGTATAACAGGATTTTAAAACTGTAATTACTATTGTAGAAAAATAGTAAGAAAATGGAAAACAGAAATACAGTATAAAGAAAATACATTTTTAGTGAAAAACTTCACGTATTGAAACAATATAATAAAAACGAGTTTTCCGAAGAAAACATAAATAATTTGCCAACCTGCAGCCAAATTATATCGATAATAATAAAATATTCAAAATGGCGTTATGGATATTCGGTTAGTGTGCACAAGGCTAGACTTTCACTAGGGATATACTAAAACTAGCTTCGAGAACTCAGACACCAACTTCACACGCAGCGAAGATCCAAAGTCTCTAACTAGGCAACTCAACCATAATAGGACGGCGACTTATCAATGCGAGGTCCTAGCTTAAGTAATATACACCCCTCCTGGATACCAAATGTATCAAGTTCAACTGACGGCGACTAACACGATGCGATATCTAGCTTAAGGGCACAATGCACATATACTCCTGGACACCAATTGTATCCAGTTCAACAACCAATGCATCCCAAATGGATACACCAGCCTTATAGTTGATGGCAAAACAGTACATCCTAGACTGTATTACTCTAACCCCACACTTATCCTTATTCCATAACTCCAAAACAAAGCCATTATCGATATTCAAAAGATATAATCATTATAATAATAGCAGAACAAAAGGGAAAAAGGATCGCCTTCCAAAAGAGGAAATTTTCTATTTTAGGAAACTTCTATTTTTAGAAAATTTACTAAAAATAGCATCATATCAAAATAGCAAAGTTATTAGTTTATATTAATACAACATTTTTAGTAAACGATATAGATTTATAAAACTAGTACTTTCGGCCTTAACGATATTAATTGTCAAAGTGAGAGCATTTAGGTTTATGAAATTATTAAAATATCTTACAAGTGTTTATAAAATGATTAAAAATGGCTTAAACATTTTACTACTACTAATCTGGGTGTTTTCAAAGTTTATAAAATTAAAATTCTCTAATTATTAATAGTTTCGACAATACGAACATAAATAGGATTTTACGACAAATGTCAAAATAAATCATTTAACGTCTTATATTAAATTAAACCATTGAATATATTTAGAGTATGTTAAGGAATGATTTAATTCTTAAAGTTTCAGATTTAAATATTTTCAAAATTGCTGGAAAAATAATTCTTTTAGGTAAGACGAAGCATTTTAACGATAAATCGTAATTTTGTCTAAAAATCATTAATATTAATTAAAGACTTTAATAAATAGTACAAAAATTACGTAAAACAGCTAAATTATATTTTTGAACATTTTGTTCAGAAAAGAAAATTTTCCAAAATACTTAAACTCGGTTTTTAAAGGGTTTTCTCGTTAATCGTCTAATCTCGACAGTAACGATTAATAAAAATAGTAATTACAAAACGATTTACGTATTAATATCCAAAACTTATTATTAATCTCAAAAATCATGATTTTACAGAAACTACTATTTTTCCAGATTTCCAAAATTCCATATTTAGCAAATTCCGTTAAAACTGTCTTTTAAAACCTGTTTTCACAATTAACGATTCCATTAATAAAACTTATCGTTCCTAACATTTTATTAAAGCACTAAAAGTCATAAAATTACATTTTATTATGAAACCATCAGAAACATATTTTTTCTAGATTTAAACAAAAGACCAGAAATCGAGAATTTAAACGACAAACACGGTTTTAACGATAAACGATGATATAAAGTGATTGATAATTTACCCACTTAAAAAATCCAAAAAATTATGAAAAAAATTTATAAAATTCTTTTTCATCAGAATGATTATCCACGTCAAATTTCAGATTAAAATAAAATGTTTAAGTACTAGAACTGAAAATCGGCTTTTAATCTTTTTTGTCCATAAACGGTAATAATTCAATAATCGATAACTAAAATATCAGAAAAAAAACCAAATTATTAAAAATCATTAAAAACCTTATTTTTACAAAATATAATCATATATTACAAGTTTAGGCCGAATATTACGATTTTACAAATTAATATGACGATTTAATCGTTAATCTCGTAAAAGCGATAAAAATACCGAAACTTGAAAATTTTAAAATTTTAAAAAAAATTCAGATTATATGACATACATATATTGTCAAAAATGAAATATAAAAATATACATGCAATTACACAAATAAAATCACGAAATACCGAGTAACATCGACGTTACATCTAGTCCAAATTGGAATTGATAATATACTCGTCGGCCTTGGGATCGTCCACAAAACCTACATCACACGAAAATCATGGTAGAAAAATACCATGAGAAAACTAAGAAAATCAATGGTAAATAACGATCGAAAACGCATCGATTATTACCTTAACGATAGGATCGGAAAGGGGATTAATTTGACGATAAAAATGAGACGATTATGATCCGAATTAGATCAAGAAAAATCCTAGAGGGGCTGAAGATGCCAAAGACAAAAGGAAGAAGAAGAAAGAGATTTTTTTTGTTTAAGTGAAGAAGTGAATGTAAGGAGAAATGGATGGTTTCTAAGTATAAATGATAATGAATTTTTGATAAAAACAAGGTAGAATTTAGTCCAAATGCACCAGCCAAATTAAGGGGGAGGAGAATGAAAAGTTTGATAATTAAGCAATGGTTAAATGAAGAAAAAGAATATAACGTATTAACGTTTTAACGTGATAAAATGAAACATATTATGAAAACGTAGTAATTAAGGGTGTGACAAAAAGATGTTTCAGTCCAAAACATGGGGAAAATGTCTCAAATAATTTGTAAGTTGATAAAAAAAAATCGTAAAGTAGTTAAAGGTATTTCAAATCAATTCGTGTAAGCCTCGCGTAAGAAAATAATTATTTACGAAACTTCGTAATAAAAATCATGAATGGCTAACTTTTCGTAAATAAAAATATTTCTAGGTTGAAAATATTATAAAAATATGTTTAGACACTACTAGGAAAAGAAATAACTTAAATCTGAGCGTAAAAACGTTAATTCGTGGAGAAATATAATTCCTCGCGCGAAAAAAATTAATTTACGAAGAAAATCAAATAAATAAAGTTAAAAGAATTAAAATCTTTTGAAATAAAATAAATATCCTTAGACTTAAAAATAAAAATGGAGCTTGAAAAATGAAGAAACATAAGGCCGAAATGTGACAGAGTCATAACGGTAAGGATAAAAAAATGCTAGAAAAAATAGCGGGTGTTACATCTCATATGTTTAAATACATAGATTATACAAAAGTTCAAAATTCGCATGATGACATTAGCATTTCTCGTTAACCAGTTTGATCTTCTAAGGTTGATCCTCAAGTGTTTTTGTCGGTCATGACGGGGTTAATCCTGAATTCCAATGTTGGCTTTCTAAATTTCTCAAAATTTCAAAATTGTTTCTCTGTTGTTTTATTCTTCAAACAACGGGTTAATCACAACTTCAGATCAAAATTCCTTGGTTCACAAGTGTCCTTTACAATTATGACACTTAGGGTTTGCAATACTATCAACCATTATTCAATAAAATTGTCTCCCAAAAGTATATGGTATTTCCTAGGGATTCTCCAAAATATTGTTTACAAATCATTCAATCAATCAAGTGGATTCTACAGATTCGACAAAGAATGTTCAACATATAATTCCTCAAAATAACATTCGACGTATATAATGGTAAACCTCAAAATAATTTTGATCTATGATCGTTCTCTTAGCATTCTCAAATACTTAGCTCCCTAAAAAGGTATTGATCATCATAAATATCACTCGACTTCAAAAATATACTCTCTCTTATCATAATATGGTGGTTAAGACCTAGGTTATAATGCCATGGTCTAAGTCTCACGATAGGTTGCTGTTCTGTAAGGCTAACACTTAACACGTTATAAGACACGTCCAAAAACTTGACTTGATTCTTCAACGTGATTAAGTTTGAGTTAGCTCCTAAAGTTGATTTGGATAAAGCCTTCACTGGTGCGCCATAATACTGATGCCCACATCTTCCTTCTTGATCATCGACTCACAATATTTATCAAAAATAAATTTAAACTAGCTAATAGGCTAAAGGTTAGGCAGTCAATTTACAAACAATTATGCAGATAGCATGCAACAATTATATAGGTAGATATTGTATTTTCCCTTAATGACAATTCTACCCCGATATATTATTTGATAGGATCCTAATAGTTTCTAAGTGAATCTCTCATTTTAATGATCTAATATTGTATTAGTATTTTAGTAAGTCTACCCAGGCGCACTCCTCGTTAGGTAAATGAAGCTCAATCCTCTCTTACGGTCACAAGGTCGCTCTGATACCAACTGTAACAACCCAGATTTTTGATGACTTAAATTAATAGATAATGCGGAAAGTTATCTACGTCATTTAATTAAAATTATATCAGAGACTAAATAAATCCGATCCGGATCGCTACGGATCCTTACAATAAACGACTATTAATTACATAGTCTTGATTCACTTAGTATAGAATAAAGATTGTATTTTATACAAACATGTTATTAAATCTCTCTCACTCGATTCCCCAACGTCTTAGACCTGCAAAAAAAAAAAAACAGTGGACGCTGAGGGGGACAGCAACCAAGTCGTTCATCTAACATCATCTCGTACACATAAGACAATCATGTGAATAACAAATAATATGCTTACAAAAATATCAAAGGATATCACGTAACAAATAGTTTCCTTTAATTCAATTAATCAACATGTGAGATGATTAAAACGATAAAGTTTAAAATATGGGACATTGACAGTCATTTGATTTAAAAATTATTTTTCAAGTAAACATATAATAAACACACGAGTCGTGGCTCCTAGTATCATCGCTACATCCTATTGGCTTGCATCTCACCAATAGAAGTAACCGTGTTACCGACTCGTGGACCGAACCGATTTTATGAGGTTTACATCTCACCCATAAGGCTCAATTGGGCCCGAACTTCTACTATATTATACGTTTATTCAGACAGGGCTCTTGGCGAAATGAAAGCCAATGATTACATTCTCTACATCACCAAGAGTAAACTAGCAGTTTTCAGAATCATGTTCTGCCCCCGCTACCTAGGTGGTAATACTGATCAAGTACTTGTCTATACATGCGCACATACCCTACGCAGACTCTTGAACCGCAGCTCTCACTGCCATAGGACGACAACCTTAAACACCAGGTCGACTCTCGGACCGCGGCCTCTGAGTCTGCTTTTCATTACAAGTGCAGTCGAAACACCACATATGGTAGAATCCAACACAAGCTATTCGTCCCAGACTCGCATCGTAAACCTTATATAAAAGTCGTCCGTGAACGACTAGTACTTCATTTGGTGACCTTTAATAATTGGTCGGACTCATTTGAAACAGTCAAATCCTCAAATTCTTACTTTCAGTGTGACAACGTTATACTTTAATCCTCAAGTGTCACTTGAAACATTTTATCCCAAATATCGTATAATTTTTATTTAAAAATAAAAGTTTCTTTAAACGAGGTTTTATATTAAAATAAAATTAAAGTATAATAAAATATTATTTCAATATTCAAAGTTTTATTTTAAAATTTAAAGTTTCTGTAAAATATAATTTTTTTTAAAAGAATATATAAATTAAGTCGCACTCAAAATTTGACGCGAAATCATTTTTAAATATTTATGAATATCGTGTAAGAATTTTGGAATAAAATAAATCCATTTATTTTGGAAAAAGAAATTTATAAATATCTACCTATATAAAAATAATAAGTGAAGTTTTATTAAAATAAAAATATTTTGCAAGTTACTAATTTACTCTATTATTATAAAATATAAACAAATGTAAAAGTACTAAAGAAAATTAAAAATATGACCAAAATTACAATTAAATAAAATATACGGAGTATGTAGAATTAAATAAATAAAATACAATGAAAATGATATAAGTAAATTTCATTATTTTAAGTTCTTTTACGCATTTACTCAATTTTCATATAGACAGAAATCTAAAGGTGATAAATAAATAAATTAAATAAGTGATAATTTAGTCAAGTTGAATTTAGTCATAAATATATAACCTAAATAAAATATCACGTAACATTTTTTATATACATAAGTAATTTAGTCATATAAATAAGCCTATATATTTAAGTAAGCAATTTATTAAGTTAGTAACATAATATATATATATATATAATGTTGTGAGAATAGAAGTTTGGTTACCTTAATAGTTATTACGGAGTATTTATTAGCGTTATTAAGAATGAAAAGTCATCAGGTCAATAATATTGTCTATGTTAGGAAAGTCGTCTCCTTCCCCCTTTTAAAGAATTTTCGGTCGAGATTGGTTTGATCCAAATACGGTTCTAGAAAATTGATTCCGCCAATTACTGGGTAGCTCCTCATTCCCGATGCTCCAATTTGAAGGACGAGAGAGTAAATATAGTATATTAAGTAGAAGGGGTGCGTAATATAGTATTTCGTAGTATGTAGTGAGTAATTGTAAGTAGGAGTAGGAGTAGTACGTTGTGCATAGTACTGTATATAGTGGGAGTATAAGGGTGTGTATAAGGATGAGTGGGTAAGAGTAGGTGAATGACTATATGAGTGAGTGTAAGGATGAGGGAGTAGTAGGGGCTAAGGTGGGGGTAAAAGGAGGGAGTAGGTAATGTGAGTAAGGATTAGTGTGGGTAAGGATGAGTGTCGGTGGCCACGTGGGGTAAAGTAGGGTCACACTTCCCGAGTTCCAATCCGTTTCTCGTACAAATGTCTTTTTTTTAAAAAAGTTGAAATATAAGATTACAGAATTAAAATAATGGAAACTGTAAAATTTCTTTTTAAAAAGAAATTTGTGAGACGGTAAGTAAAATAGACGGTAATTAGTTTTATGAGACAATAGTTATAAGTAATCATTATTGTAAAAATTCGATAAATTATTAAATTTTTACGAGATGAGAAAACGTCAAAACGACAGGTCATTATTAAAAATATTTTCAAGTTTTAAACTTTATTTAACAAAAGATAAAATTTTTAGTAATTCGATAAATAAATTCTCATGTTTTTAATACGGAATAATTTTTATTTTAACGAAAATAAAACATTTTATTCACGAAAATAATTTTTCAAGCGTTAAACTTGGTTTAAATAAATGTTTAAAATTTTATGACTATTTGAAAAATACGGGTTGTTACAGATTATGCTTTCCCATAACCCTAGAGCGTTGATGCGCCGGGTGGGGTTCGGGTGTGCGTCCCGAGGTTTGCTCGGCCCGACGCGTTGACTTGAGTTTGACGTTGCATATTTCGGGACCGATTTGGGGTCCCGGTGTCGGAATTGACTCTAATTAGTGTCGACGCGACCGTAATGAGACGACTAAGGCTGTCTTGATGTTAAATTAAATTTTCCAAGTAATTATTTGATCAGTTCTATAAAAAAACCATCTAAAGCATCGTAATATTGCATCGCGTTGCACTCCGATCGTCATTGAGTGTTTGTCGGACACTCCCGCAACCACCAGGTCCAAATCTGGGTGTCTACAAGTGCAGATCCAAGACAGGAACGGACTTGCCCAAAAGTTTCTTGTAATACTCCTGAAAAGCATCAGCAACAGCTGTAGTACTCTCCTTAATTCTCCCATTCTTATCCCTGACTGCACAAACCATTTGATGATTCCTTCTCTCAACAATTTTAGCATAAAAGTACTTAGTAGAATAATCTGTAAGCTATCAGTACTTTTAGCTCTCTACTTTAACATATCCAATTCAGACCTTTTCATCTCAGCATATGCTAGTGCCAAATCTTTCTCATTCTCAATTAATCCTGAAGAAAAAGGATTATCCCTCGGCTCCTTTTGACAAGAAATAAGGCTAGCCTCAGCCTCCTTGACCCTAGTGGACATATCTGCAAAATGTGTCTTGTGGAAAAACTTCAAAGCATTCTTGACCAATCTGAGCTTCCCAAAGAAACAATACATAAGAGATCCAACAACCTGACCCTTCCAAGCTTGCTCAACACTGCCCAGAAAATCAGGATGTCCTATCCAACTATTCAGAAAACTAAAACTCTTCACATATTTTGAAGTTTGCTTCATAACATTGACTATGACTGGAGAATGATCTGATATCCCAGCTTTAGAAAAGATTGCAGAAGAAGAAGGAAATGAGGAGTACTAGCTAGGATTAACTAGCACTCTATCCAATTTAGACCAAACCCCCTCTTCAGGCCCTAGCTTATTTGTCCAGGTCATAGAGCAACCTGGGCTAAGTAGATCATCCAATTGACAATTGGCCAGACAGTTATTAAATGCTAACATATCTACCAGTAAAGCTGGATTATTACTCAATTTTTCCTCAGGACTCCTGACAATATTATAATCGCCCGTAGCTATCCAAGGGCTATTAGTATTGCTAGCAACCATGAAATCCCAAAGCCTATCTCTGTCCCCCGCATCATTACTACCATAGATCACACTTAGTTGAAACGAGAACTAGACTCAAGATGATAAACCAAGCAGGAAATGGCTTGATCAGAAAAAGTACCATCTGTTATCTTTACAGTACTATGATTAAAATTTATCCAAATCCTACTATTATAGTGATGGTTATAATTATTTAGCACCTCCAACTTTCACTCTAGTCTCCAAAAGTCCCAGAATATCCAATTTATTAGTATAGAAGAACTCCATAACTTCACTATGCTTGATGGGATCATTGAAACCCCTAATGT
The DNA here is from genome assembly GCA_958450325.1 of Agrostemma githago. Classification (NCBI taxonomy): domain Eukaryota; kingdom Viridiplantae; phylum Streptophyta; class Magnoliopsida; order Caryophyllales; family Caryophyllaceae; genus Agrostemma; species Agrostemma githago. The sequence continues at coordinate 30,316,920 of OY288241.1, read as the reverse complement.
TCCAGGATGCAAGCTTCATTTATCAGGGGGGAAGTTCTTTCCTCAGAACTATCAGGGATGTCCTCAGAAGTCTCCAATGTTCCTGTATTCCTGTCAGCAAAAACTTGATATGAATTCACCAAAGCCATGGACTCAATGTCAGGATCCCGAATACCCTGACTAGCTGGGCAATTTTTCTTCAAAACAGTAATAAACCCATCCTTAGATGGACTCCTCAGTCTAGTAGCATTAGCCGTAGCAACCTGAGAGAAAGTTCCGACAGATAACCCAACGTTGTCTACTCTAGACCCAACGGGCATCCCCCCTACGTGCTTCCCCTTTGGAGGCGTTCCAACAGATACAACACTGTCTCCTCCAGACCCAGCCTGATCTGCGTACTTGCCATCCCCCATGGTAGGTTGCTCAACATCAGCCTTCCCACTGAATGCTGCAGCACCTGAACTGGTAACCTGCTGATTAAGATCAACTTTCTTTTTCTCCGACTTGCAAGACTTAATGGTATGCCCAAGCTTCCCACAGCCATTGCAATAATATGGAAACCATTCATATTGAACTTTCTAAATAGAGTAGTCACAAAAGGGAGTAGTAATCACTAATTGCTCGGGTAGAGGTTTAGAAACATCAGCCTCCACAAGAACTCTCGCAAAGGATAGTTTCGCCTTTGTAGTTGTAGCCAGATCTGCACACAAAGGTTTGCCAATTCTACTAGCCAGTTTATTCAGAACCAAATCCGACCATAAGAAAGGATCCAAATCAGGGAATAAGACCCAAATTGGAACCACGGCAAGCTTCTCCATGTTGCTAGAAAATGAAGGTGACCATTCCTTAAGAACAAGGGTATGTATCCCAATATTCCAAGGACCACCACTGAGCACACTCTTCATAGCTTCCATTGAATCAAATCGGAAGGAAAACATCCCTTCTTAAAATATTGCACCACAGGCTTCGCAATGGAGATCCACTTCTCTGCTACAAACTTCTGCATCTGTTGCAAAGAAGGTCGAGATCCTATGACATGACCCATGAGTGTAAAATGCCAGAGTTTCAGCTCCTCCTTAAATTCATCCAACTCAATATTAATTTCCTCACATCCAGCCATCTCCTCAAAATACTGTAGAGTCATACCTAGTTGCTTTGGCTTAGAAGCCAATTTCGACCAACTAGGCTTGGCGCCACCATGATCAGATCCCTTCTTCGGAGCTACAAAAGAAGACCCAGGAGGTTGATCCAACTCAGCACCACTATCATCATCATGAGTATTACAAGAATGATTCAAATTAGATTTAGAAGAATGTATACTAGAATTGCCTATAGCATTATGAATTACATCGTTAAGAGTAAATTCGCGCGAAGAACTCTGGTTTTGATCCACCTTTGAGGATCCTTCCCCAACCTCCACCATACCAGACCCCGATGACGCCAAGTTTGGAGGATGGAGATTGTCGTGAGCCTTCTTGGGCGGCCGACCTGGAGCACGTTTCACGCCGGTAGAAACCATGAGAGTCGACGCCATTACGGTCGTAACCGAATCGCACTTAGGGAGAACAATTCTAGAGAGAGAAACAGTTTCTCTCTCTTCGCTTTAATATTATTGTTATTGTTATTGTTATTGTTATTGTTATTGTTATTTTTTTTGTTTTTTTGTTTTTTGTTTGCAAAGAAGTATCATTTCATTTCATTTCGAAAGGAAATTACAATGTTGCAAAAGACTATCATACTACAAAATTAGCTAGTAGCTAGCCTTTCTTGAATCCTACAAAACTTAGGATTGCCTTCTTTACAAATGAATCTAGTTCGAACTAGAAATTAAGATGCTTGATGATAGCTTTAACTGTCTGCCCTTTGTTAACAAAGAGTCTCTTGTTCCTCTCCTTCCAAAGAAGATAGACTTCAGTAATCATACTAACCCGAATCCATATGTTCTTCCAGTGTTTACTATTCCTATAGCATTTCGCAACCAAGTACTCACTTCATGAAGAGTCTGGCCAATGAGTGGTACTTCATTCCACCTTAGAATACCTTGCTAGACCTATCTTGAAAAGGAGCATTTGAAGAAAAGATGCTGACAGCTCTCCTCAGCAGTAGAACACACATAGCATGTACTAGCCAGCTAGCTGAAAACCTTTGCTTTTGTAGTTTTCTGCTGTAGCCAGTTGATGTTGCAATGCCATGGAGACAATGACCTTATGACTGAGACAAGGAATGGAGGAATTAATAATAGTGAGCCAAATTTTCCTGACTGGTGCACGAAGTGCAGAATAGACCTGATCAACTTGGAATCTAGAACCAGAAACACACCCCAGCAAAAAGTCATTTGCCAGATCACCTGAACCAAACTTCTCAATGAGTTTGTCTCTAACTGTAAGGACATTCTTTATTCCAGCAGGAAAGAATTCCGTACTCTTCACCTGCCAAATAGATTCTGAACCAAAAATGTAGGACTTGCACCATTTCTTCCATAAGCTACTTGGCTCTTGAGAAAAAGACCAAACCCATTTTGAGAGTAATGCTACATTCGAGTCCTGCAAATCTTTGATATTAAAGCCCCCAGAATCCCAAGGAGAACAAATGTCCCTCCACTTCTTGAAAATAAGCCTACTCTGACCATCCTGAATGCCCCAAAAGAAATCTTTGCATAGTTTGTTTAGAAGCCTAACAACTCCGGAAATATGAGGTGAGAAAGATTGAGTCTGCAACATTTAGGGTAATAGGAGACATTCCTATTATTACCCATTGTTCTAAGAGATTTGGAGAGTATCTCCATACTCATTACAAAAAGATAAGGTGACAAAGGATCACCTTGTCTAATGTCATTCTTACCTTGAAAGAATCCGGTGACCTCCCCATTCATCTTGAGAGAATACCAAGGACTACAAATACACCTCATAATCCACTGAGCAAACTGATCAGGAATACCCAAACACTTAAGCATGTTGGCAATAAAGTCCTAACTCAAAGAATCAAAGGCTTTACGTATATCCACTTTGACTAAGCATCTAGGAGTAAGAAACTTTCTTGTATACCCTTTAATAAGGGCCCGAGAAAGCAAAGTGTTATCAAAAATACTCCTACCAGAGATAAAAGTTGCTTGCTCTTCCCCAATGATGGAAGGGAGGAGAGGCTTTAATCTAAGAGCAAGAATTTTGTTAATAGTTTTGTAAACAACAGTACAGCAGGAAATAGGCCTATAGTCCATGACAGATTGGGCATTCTTTTTCTTAAGAATAAGGGAAACCAAAGTGGAATTGGCCTTTTTAGACATTCTACTGGTCTTAAAAAAAATCAGTACAACCCTACAGAAATCATGTCCCACAATTCCCCAAGAAGACTTAAAGAACCCTGCAGAAAAACCATCTATACCAGGGCTACTATTACTATCTAAACTGAAAACTGCAGATCTAACCTCAGCAATAGAAATAGGAGCCAATAGTTTAGAAATCTCCTCAACAGGAAGACCATTAGGAGTATGAGAGGGAAACTCTGCAACAATACCTCCTTTTCTTGCAAGACCAGTATAATACTCCAAGAAAGCTGAAGCAACAACATCAACTCCAGTCTGCAGATTGCCTTTCACATCAGTAATGGCCCCAATAATCTGTTGATGCCTTCTTTCAGCAATTTTTGCAAAAACATATTTTGAGGAACAATCTGACAATTGTAAATGCTGGACCTTAGCCCTTTGAGCTAAGATATTAAGCTCAGAAGATTTAAGAGCAGGATATTGTGCTAGTAATCTCCTTTCCTCTTCAATTAGCTGCAAGGAAAAAGGTTGTAGCATTAAATCCTGCTGGCATTTTACAAGGCTTCTCCTAGCATCAAGAACTCTACTAGAAATGTTGGAGAAGTGATCTTTATGAAGCTGCATCAGACCCCTCTTTACTTGCCTTAACTTCTGAAAGAAACAATACACTGGAGAGCCAAGAGTAGGACAGTTCCAGGCATTACTAACCACAGAATTATAGGAAGGATGAGAGATCCAGTTGTTCAGAAAACTGAAAGTCCTATTAAACTGCTTGTCATGAGTGACAGTAACAATAATTGGAGAGTGATCTGAAATACCAGGCTCTCCAATTATAGCAAAGGAGTTAGGAAAAGAACTAAGCCACGCAGGTGTCACCAGGGCTCTATCCAACTTAGACCAAACTCTGGACTGCGGATCTTGTTTATTAGTCCAAGTCATATTACCACCAGTACTAATGATATCCTCCAACTGACAACCTAATAGGCAATTATTAAACTCATACATGTCCTGCAAAGAAGGAGGAATAGATCCCAATTTTTCATCAGGATGCCTAATCACATGATGTATTATTAGTTTGATAATGCACCAAACTACCAGTAATCTTCTGATCAGAAATATTCTGAATTACAAAACCCAAAGTAACAGCATTATACAGCAGGCAAATCCTACCATTATAGTGATAAGGATAGTTATGGACCCCTGTCCATTTATTAAACCACTTCTTCCAAATCTTTGGAGCTTTATGTTCATTCACCCTAATACCTAGGACATCCACTTTATTAGTAAGCAAAAAAACTCAGAACCTCACTATGTTTTGTCGGGTCATTAAATCCCCTAATATTCCAAGAAGCTACTATCATTAGAATTTATGTCAGGAGGAACTTTTTGAGCTTCCATAGTAGCCTCTACCCTGGGACATCCTGGATGCATTACAAGCTCCTCAGAGATCTTTTCACTAGGAATAGGAGTTCCAATCCTCTCATCTGGGTACTCAGAAATCTTCAAGGGCACTGAGGTACCACTTAGTCCCACTGCATTATCATCACCTGCATTTAATCCTAGAAAAATCTGGGAACTTATTCACCAAAGGCATAGGCTCCTTTATAGGCACAAGCTGTTGAGTCTTAGTAGAAGATCATCTCTTTGAAACAAGCTGAAATGCATCTTCTTGATCATTTGAAGAGCTTCCTGAGTGCGTTACAGCAACAACCTTAGGGTGATTTCCTTCAGGAAAAGAGGTCTCCAACCTCACCTCTGAGTACTTTCTTAATCCTATGGGTTCTGAGGTACCACCTAGCTCTTTAGGAGAGGGAATTACAGCAGTTGTAGGTTCCAATGTAGAACCCACAACCACCTTCCCCTCCTCCTGCTTCTGAATCTTCTTTTTCTCTCATTTACACTTGGAGATGGTGTGACCCAGCTTTTCACATCACTTACAATAATAAGGAATCCATTCGTATTGAACCTTCTGAAATGAATAAGCATTATAAGGGGTCCTAATAACAACTTGCTCAGGCAAAGGCTCAGAAATATCAGCCTCAATTAACACCCTGGCAAAAGAAAGCTTAGCTTTCAGAGTAGTTGCAAGATCAGCACATAAAGGCCTCCCAATCTTACTGTCAAGTTTGCCAAGCACAGCATCCGACCAAAGGTAAGGATCTAAATCCGGGAAAAGTACCCAGATAGGAACACTTGAAACTCTATCCATGGTTTCAGAGAAAGCAGGAGACCATTCTTTCAAGATCAGAGTGTAAATGCCCAGATTCCATGGTGCTCTCCCTAAAACCCTTTCCAAGGCTTCCTTCGATTCAAATTGCCCCATTTCTCAGTAACAAACTGCTTAATCTGCTGCAAAGATGGCTTAGAACCTATAACATTGCCCATAAGCGTATGTTTAATTTCCACAAATCTAGCTCTTCCTCAAAATCGCTCAATTCAATACTAATCTCAGGACTTTCAATCACATACTCATAGTATTGAAGATTCATTCCTAACTGCTGTTTCTTAGAAACAATGCGCGACCAATTTCATTTTGGGCGAACATTAACATCTGACTCAAGAACAGGGGGTTTCAGAGAATTAGAAACATTTTTATCTATAACATCCACAATTTCTTCCGTATTATCAGTAGAATTATGTTGAAATTGATTAGGAGGCAGAATTTTACCAATACAGCCATAGCATTGTTTATTAGATCATTCAGATAAGTCTTAAGCGAAGAACCCTGAGCATCGTCTCTTGTTTGCAATACCGCATCAGGCTCCTCAAATCCACCATTGTTAGGTGGAGGTATGGAATGGTGATTCTTCTTTGGTCGACCTGGACCCCGCTTCACGGTGGTGGAAGCCATGAACAAACAAGAAAGCTATCATGTAACAGAATCACGCGAGAGAAAACTGCCTAGAGAGAGAAAGTGTTTCTCTCACTTCACTATTATTATTATTATTATTAGTATAATCATCATCATCATTATTACTACTATTATTAGTATTACTATTATAAAATGGGAGAATTTTATTGATGAATCAAAACATAATTTCCAAAAAAATTGGTGGGCAGCCGAGATACAATCTGGGCCCCCACCCAGATTATTATTATTATTATTATTATTATTATTATTATTATTATTATTATTATTATTATTATTATTATTATTATTATTATTGTTATTACTACTACTACTACTACTACTACTACTACTATTACTCCTCCTCCTCCTCCTCCTACTACTACTATTATAAACCAAAACTTGCATTAAGAACAAAAAAAATTACAAGAAGTTAGTGGGTAGCCGAGATACTATCTAGGCACCCACTCCCTTAGCAATAGCAAAACTGAGTCTAGTGAAAATAAAAGCAGCTACGCGAGCCCCCGCATCCTAAGAGATAGAGAATTTCTGAATCCGCTTGAGCAATGCAACAGCCTCTGCATCAAGCTCCCCCAGTGACGAGAAGGAGAAAGGCGGGAACCCATATCCAATCTTGGTGCACAAATCTCCATACTTGGCGCACTTACGTTGAGCAGCATCAACGACCACGCGACCAGGCAAGAAATCAGCCATCGCAGACTGGGTCAAAGGGGACGACCCTGTCAGATCAACACACACATCACGCCCCCTATCCCAGGAATAAAGAAGCAAATCCACCGGGCGTAGGGGGTTGTCGTGCCCATCCATCAAACCGACATCCACCTCCTTGCCGGCAGAAATACTAGATTGGAAACAGATATCCAAACGGGTGCGTGTCGCGAACCAAGTTATTTCTATGCTTAATACCAACGGTACCAGCACACAACACAGCATGATCTCCAAAAATGTCGCCAACAAACACTCGGGACAAGGTCTAGGTATCGAGAACAAAGGGACACCTAACCGATAGCTAAGCACAAAGGGGTAAGTCCTCCCATTCGTGGTCTGCCCCAGCCCGGAGATAGGCACTACGCGTAGCCAATCAGACGTATGAGCGCCCTGTAGAGACTTCCACATCACAACCTATCGCTGAGTCAATGAGAAATCCGATTCTACCGAAGCAACAATCTTCGTGAAATATATATCTGCCAATTTCTTCATGAGTTTGGGGGCAGCGATCTCACTAGGATCACGGGGAAGGTCGGTACCGGTGGTCTCGTTAAACAGAGCCTAGGCCGCATCAAAGGTCGGCCCGGGAGCTAAGACTGCTGATGGCCGAAGGAGCATAGCCTGTAACTCAGAGGACTGGAGGCGAGAAGCCAAAAAGGCATAACGCAGAACATCCCCAACACTATACACACCAAGCCCTCCAAAGTGGAAGGGTAGTGTTGAAAGACGCCACTACTGCCAGTCCCCAAACCCGAGGCCGGACGCGGTGACAATGCGCTCCAAGCTAGACCGCAGAGCAGCATCGAAGGAAATCTTAGTCAAGTCGAAAACCGAAGGGGGGAAAGTGCGCAGAGCAGAAGAAAGCTTGGAAATACCCGTACATGCACGAAGTAACAACAACTCGCACTGTGGATCCTCAATCCTGGCAACATAATCCATAAGCTCAATGGTCCTAATTACTCTCTTCACCACAAGCTCACTGCTGAAAACACGGCAGACACTGACGGGGCCACCAAGAACTTTGACACCACGTGACGGTCGAGAAATATCCGGGGGAAAACACCAGGAAGTCGACTCCTAGGATCTTCCTTAGGCCAAAAAACCTCGGTTTTGCCGACGTTAAGGTGGAGACCCAAGCGAGGACCGTCCTCCATAATGAGCTCCAAAACCTTCCCCACGACCAAAGTATCTCCAACGATGGTGCCGTCGTCCAAGTACCAAGCTTGCAAGCTCAAGGCGAAAGACTCCTGGATCTTATTATTATTATTATTATTATTATTATTATTATTATTTTGCAAGAAGTTTATGCCTCTTTATTCATCTATAAAGGAAAGAAACAAGAGACTCGACTTAAAAAAGGAGACCCCCTACTAGTGTTCGAACTCTATGAACTGCGTCTTTGAAGACTAAGATCCATACCCCTACTCCTTATCCTAATAAAAACCTCAAACTTAATCTGATTAATAATACTATTACAAGATTTCATACTATCCTGAAAAATTATATTGTTCCGTTCCATCCAAATATGGTATGTGACAACAGCAATGCAATGGCAATACCATTGATTCTTCCAATGCTTCCTTCGTTGCTTCGCCATGCTCCATTTCAACTCAGCCTTAAGGTCCTCTCCTCTTCCTTGAATTTTCAACCAAGCCTTAGTCCCCTGCCAGATACTCATAGCAAGTTTAAAGTTAAAGAACAAGTGTGTGTGATCCTCCTCCTCTAACCTGCAAAGAACACATCTGTTGATGATTGAAAGCCCTCTTTTCCTAATGTTCTCCACAGTCGAAAGCTTCCCCTGAACAACCATAGATGTAATGAACCCATGTTTGGGGATAACCTCTTGCCCCTTAATCAATTTCAACCATCGTTTCTTTGGAAATTTAGTCCTAAACTAGTTGTACGCCATATCAACCTGAAACTTCCCCCTTCTCCTGCCACCTACAAATAAGCTCTTTAGCCTTAAATTTATCTCCCACACCCGCAACAAATCTCATTTCTAACCTTCAGTATACTCTTCAACGTAGCAGTATATCTTTCCTCTATCCTAATGTCCCAAATGGACTGACTACCAAGAATGTAGCAGTTAATCCAAGCAATCCATAACCACTGCTCATTCCTAATCATATTCCACAGCCACTGACTAACTAAAGCTTTATTCCAGGCCTTCATATTATTATTATTATTATTATTATTTATTATTATTTTATTTATTTTTCAAGAAATGGTATATCTTATTAATGATAATAAGATGAGATCTTACAAAAAGAGAAGAACCACTATACAAAAACAAACTAACAATACCCACTCTACCTATAAACAGTGATGTCAAAACCCCTAGCCCTCAACCGAGTAAAGACATTAAACTTAATTTGCTCTACAATGCTACTAAGAGAACAAAATTTACTATCAAACAATTTGTTGTTCCTTTCCCTCCAAATGTTGTATTTGGCTGCTGCTAAACTGCTACAGAACCATTCATTCTTCCAATGTTTTTTCCTCCTTTTCCTGGCACTTCATTTTAATTCTGTTGCAAGATCCTTGCTTCTACCAGTGATTTGCATCCAATTCAACAAATGTTGCAATACCTGACATGAGAAAGGACACTCAAAGAACAAATGAGTCACATCCTCTAGTGAGTTTTGACATAAACAACATCTGCTAGCCAATTGCATTCCTCTTTTCTTCATCTGTTCATGAGTAGCTAATGCATTCTGCCCTGCAAGACAAGTTATAACACAATGTTTAGGAATGCTAGATCCCTTCCAAAGATGTTTGGCCCAAGTATTAGAATTCCCTTTAGGCCTAAACCAGTCATAAGCTTTCCCAATATTATAGTTCCCATTGCTAGACCAAAAGAATAATAGCTGAGCTGCATCCCTCCTACTGCCAGTAGCGTCAATCATCTTATTTCGGACCCCGAACATACTATTGACAGTAGCTGTAAATCTCTCCTTCTTCTCTATGTCCCAAATGCCCTTTCCTTTAAGAATATATGTTGAGTGCCATTGAGCCCAAATGCCACCAACACCTGATTCCAATTTCCATAGCCAGTGGGCTATCATTGCCTTATTCCAGCTTCTCAAATGCTTAACATTAAATCCTCCCTCACCCACCGGCTTGCAAATATCATGCCTACTCTTATAGAAAATCCTAGTTACATCCTTACCTGACCAGAAAAACCGCATGCTTAACTGATTCAGTCTTTTAATTACATTTACTGGGAAGCTAGCATTATCACACCAGTAATTGTTCAGTCCAAATATGACTGAATTCAATAGCTGAAGACGACCTGTATAGGTTAGGAGATGAGTAGCCCAATGGGAGATTTTCAACTGAACCCTACAAATCAAAGTAGCATACTGAGTCCTCCTGTTGTTTGCAGAATGGAATGGCAGTCCCAAATACCTACGGGGAAAATCCCCTAGTTGGAACCCAGTCTGTTGCAAGATTAAATTCTTGATATCAGCAAATACCCCCCCCCCAAAAGAAGATGTTAGTTTTCTCTCTATTAACCTGCAGCCCAGAGTACTCCTCTAAATCCATCGGAGTATCAGTTACAGCAACAACAAGGCACATCCCCTCTAGTAAAGAGAACCAAGTCATCAGCAAATACCATATGTGTAAGCTTGACCTTGCAACACTTAAGATAATAAGAAACATTATGTTTAGAAGTGATATCTCTCAACATTCTAGATAGAATTTCCATACTGAGCACAAAGAGATAAGGCGAAAATGGATCACTTTGCCTAAGACCACTCTTCCCCTTAAAAAACCCATGAGTGGAACCATTCACCTTGATAGAGAATCAAGACCCCCTTATACACTCCATTACCCACTTAATATGGATAGGAGGAAAGTTGAATCATGTGAGCATATCTTCAATAAAGCTCCATTGGAGCGAATCAAAGGCTTTGCGTAGATCCACCTTCATTAGACATCTTGGTGTTATGTATTTCCTGTCATAATTCTTGACCAATGATTATAGAGCAATATTCTCATGAATGCATCTCCCCTTTACAAATGCAGCTTGCTCTCCTCCTACTATATCTCCAATAATCTTTTGAATTCTTAGAGTTAGAATTTTGCTTATAGTTTTATAGAAAACTGAGCAACAAGAGATTGGCCGAAATTCCAAAACTGAATTACATACATCCTTCTTAGGAATGAGTGTAATAAGTGTTGTATTGGCTTGCTTAATCATCTTAGATTTTCTGAAGAACTCTGAGACAGCATTACAGTACTCATCCTTTATTATACTCCAGGAGGTCTTGAAAATTTCAGAGGAAAACCCATCTGGACCAGGACTCCTTTCAGATCCACTAGAGAAAACCACCCTTCTTATCTCCTCAGCTGTTGGAGGTCTGGTAATATCATCCCAATCCTCCTGCTGAACCAGCTTTCCTCTTTTAAGAATCTCATCCTCAACCCTCAAGACTGCATGTTCAGTACCCAAAAGATCTTCATAATATTCAACAAAAGCCTCACCTACATTCTTTAAACAATTTCTGATATTCCTCTTACTATCATGAATACTTCCTATCACCTGCTGCTGCTTCCTTTCCTTAATCCTATCATTATCCCTAATACTTCCTATCATGAATACTTCATATGTTGTAGCCTCATCCCTAAGCTTAACATTATCCATCTTAGCCCTCTGTCTAAGTATACTTAACTCTGCTAATAAGAATCCAGTAATCTTTGTTCCTCTTTCAACAAATCAGTTGAGAAAGGATTGTCCTGTAACTTCCCTTGACAGTCATCAATTTGGGATCTGATCTCCTTAATTATCAACCCTACATTAGTAAAATTCTTCTTACGCTTTATTTTAAGAGCATTCTTAACATATTCTAACTTACTAAACAATTGGTAACCAGCAGTCCCTTTAACAGTTTTAACCCATGATTCCTGAACTACTTGACAATAGTCAGTATGCTTTGCCCAACAGTTCAGGAAACTAAACCTTCGTTTTGCCTTTACCCCAGCCTGAATGGTGACCAGAACAGGAGAATGATCTGAAATCCTAGCAGGTAAAAACTTAACAGTTGAATCAGTCAGGGAATTAATCCATTCACTATTAACCAAGGCTCTATCTAACTTTGACCAAACCCTGTCAACAGGATTTTGCTTATTAGTCCAAGTATATTCACACCTCATACCAGCCATCTCACCCAGTTCATTCTCCAAAATACTTTGGTTAAAATCATCCATGTCTCCTTCATTTGGAAATTGACCACCAATCTTCTCATCTGGCGTTCTAACAATATTAAAATCACCCATTACTATCCATTTTTCTTTAGTATAATTCTGCTTCAATCCCTTCCAAAGATCAAGTCTGTCTGTCCACTCACTGTAACCATAAAAAGTAGTTACAAATATCCCAATGCTAGATGCAAAGTGATAAACATAACTATGCATAAATTGAGCATGAGTAGATATGATATCAACCTTAACTGTACAAGATTTCCAAATCAGCTAAATTCTCCCATTATAGTGATGCTGATAGTTTCCAACCACTTTATACTGATGAAAGCTGTTATTAATAATACTTCTAGCCTTAAGTTCCTTTATTCAGGTTTCCAACAAACCTAGTACATCTATGTTATTATTGGTTATGAAGTTAATAACCTCCTTATATTTTACCTCCTCATTTCCCCCTCTAATATTCCAAGTAGATATAATCATATTATTATTTTTTTATTTTATTTTATGAAACAGAACTTTCATTAGCACCAGAATAAATTACAAGAAGTTAGAGGGCAGTCGAGATACTATCTGGGCCCCCACTTCCTTAGCGATTGCGAAACTAATTCTAGTGAAAATATAAATTGTGGCACGCGCTCCAGCATCCTGAGATATAGCGAATTTACGAATCCGCTGGAGCAGAGAAATGACATCCGTGTCGAGCTCACCGAGAGAGGAGAAGGAGAAAGGAAGGAAACCATACCCAATGGCCGTGCAGCGTGCCTGATACTTGACACACTTACGGCGAGCAGCATCAGCAATGACCCGTCCATGCTCAAAAGAAGTCAAGCCGGACTGGGTCAAAGGAGAGGACCCAGTCAGATTGACACAAACATCACGTCCCTTGTCCCACGAATAGAGCAGCAAGAAAGTGTATTATTATTATTATTATTATTGCAAGAAAGTGTATGACTCTTTATTCATCCTTTAAGGGCAAATATTGAGACTAGTCTTACAATATTATTATTATTATTATTATTATTAATATTATTATTATTAGGGTTATTTAACAACAATAATACCAACTATAGGGCGTCTTTCCAAAATAATATCAATTTTAATAAATCTGAGAATAACACGTATTATTGGAGTAGTTAAACAAGAGTAGTATAGATGACCGGTTACCTGTAGAACCCTTTCACCTTCCTTTTTCACCTTTAATTTATTTAACGGCGATAATAGCAACAATAGAGCGTCTTCCGAAAATAATTCAAATTTTAATAAATCAGAGAATAATACGTATTTTTGGAGTAGTTAAACCGGAGTAGTATAAATGACTCGTTACCGGTAGAACCCGTTCACCTTCCTTTTTCGCCTTTAATTCACTTCACATTAATTCACTTACTCAGTGTACGGGGCACTAAACGTCATTCATGTCCTCTGTCTTCATCTTCCGTCAAGTCTTCAACCTCACCAAATCTAGCTAACAACACAATCCTACACCAAAATCAACACGTTATTCTAAACGAAACGTATAGAAAAAAACTGAAGAAGGATGAAGGCTACGGTAATGGAGAGAACTAAGGAGGATACCTGGCAAAACTGACCCGACCCGAATAAGTCAAACTGAACCCGACCCGACACCCGAATTGAAGACTTGATTTTGACCCGTAATCCGAATTGACCCGAGCTAACTCAAAACAGACCCGACTATTATTATAGAAAACGAGTCGACATCCCTAAAAAAGTTGACAAACCCGAGAATGATTCGAACACAAAAGTATCCGACCCGACCCGAAGTCAACCCGATTATTATAACTCGAAAGTGGCTCGACCCAAAGGTAACTCGACACGCCCGTTATCCAGGTCTAAGTAGAAAGATGGAGGATATGTAGCAGGTTAAATATTAATTAGGTGACCTGATATAGCAGGTTATAAAGTCACTTATACTATTCTTGTTTAACTACTCCAATAATACGTATTATTCTCATATTTATTGAAATTCGTATTATTTTTGGAGGATGACCTATAGTTGGTATTATTGTCATTAAATAACCATTATTATTATTGTTATTATTATTTTTATTATAAATGGAGAATTTTATTGATGAAACAAAAAGCAGTTTACAAAAAATTGGTGGGTAGCCGAGATAAAATCTGGACCCCCACCCCCTTAGCTATAGCAAAGCTAAGTCTGGTAAAAATAAAAGGATCAGTGCGTGCTCCGGCATCCTGTGCTACCGAAAATTTTTGAATCCTCTTTAGTTAGCCGATAGCATCCGCCTCCAATTCTCCCAGTGAAGAAAATTTTTAAATCCTCTTTATTATTATTGTTGTTGTTGTTATTATTATTATTATTATTATTATTATTATAAATGGAGAATTTTATTGATGAATCAAAAACAGTTTACAAAAAATTGGTGGGTAGCCGAGATATAATCTGGGCCCCCACCCCCTTAGTTATAGCAAAGCTAAGTCTAGTAAAATAAAAAGAGCAGCGCGTGCTCCGGCATCCTGTGCAATCGAAAATTTTTGAATCCTCTTGAGTAAGCCGATAGCATCCGCCTCCAATTCCCCAAGTGAAGAAAAGGAAAAAGGCAAGAACCCATACCCAAGCCCTGAGCATAAGCCCCTGTACTTTGCGCATTTGCGCCGAGCAGCGTCTTCCACAGCACGACTTGGCGTGAAATCAGAGAGCCCGGACTGAGTCAAAGGAGAAGATCCGGTAAGATCGACACAAACGTCACGCCCCCTGTCCCACGAATAAAGAAGCAAATCTGCAGGACGTAAGGATCTGTCATGATCATCAATCAGGCCAATATCGATCTCCTTACCAGCCGAGACCCCGGAACGGAAACAGATATCCAAAAGAGTGTCCCGAACGAGGTTATGTCGATGTTTAATACCGACAACCCCCGCGCAAGACACGACATGGTCCCCATAAATATCACCGTCAAAAACCCGAGAGCAGGCAGAACACGGTCCAGGCACAGAAAACAAAGGAAGGCCCAACCGATAGCTAAGGACACATCGGTACGTCCGACCGTTCATAGTCTGGCCCAGCCCAGAAATAGGGACAGCGCGGAGCCAATCAGAAGCATGACGGCCATGCTGAGACTTCCATAAGGCAACCTGACGGGAGGTCAAGGAGAAATCCGATTCCGCAGTAGCCACAACCCTCGTGAAATATTATTATTATTATTATTATTATTATATTTTTTTTTAACGGATCTTGCATTAACACCAGAACAAATTACAAAAAGTTAGAGGGAGCTTAGAAATTATTATTATTATTATTATTATTCAGGGCCGGCCAATCATATCACGAGGCCCTGTTCAAAATTTTTATTTGTGGCCCCGTATTAATAGAACCAAAAATCAAGACAACAAATTTTTTTAATGAATAACGAAGAATCCGAAGATAGAAAATCAAATTGACGTGTTTAAAAAAAATAATATGGTATATAATATTCTTAATTCATTATTAACTCTCTAATCGAAAAAAATACAGAACAATCTTCAATTATACAGAGTATATCATAATCAACGGAACCGAAAATTAATCAATAAGTATTTCGTTCTTTTGAAGAAATGCAAGATGACCACTGAACAATCGATGTAATTAAAGATTTGTTAATGGAATTATAAGTTGAATTTGATTAAAGATAAAACTGTATAATGATACGTACTCCTATCAAATCTTTATTTCTTTTATAAGAATTGTACGGAATATAATTTTTATGGGGAAATTAAATTAAGGATTTATGGGGAAGTTAAATTAAAGATGGAAGGTTATCAAGTAATCTAGGGAATTGTTCGATTAATTAATGTTAACTTGGGCATTAAATTTTTTTTTAAAAATCGTTACTCTTTTAGTTCTCTCTCATCTAGTGCGTACGTGTTGTTGATAACTAATGACCAATTAAAAAAATTGGGCTCAAACAATGTCTCTTCTAGTAAACAATGGAATTTGGGGCCCTCTACTTTTTGGGCCCTAGTTCGTCGAACTGAATGGAACAATGCTTGGGCCAGCTCTGTTATTGTTGTTGTTGTTGTTATTATTATTATTATTATTATTATTATCTTTATTATTACTATATTTATCATTATTACAATCACTGTTACTGTTACTATCACCGTTACTATTATTATTATGTCAGTTTGTGGATCTGGGATTATAGTAACTGGATTAGTTGAAGATGAGGTTTTGTTCAGCATCTCGATAATGTAAGCTTCATTTAAATTTCCCCTCCTTTAAATTTGTTTTGTTGAGTAACTAACTTGAATTTTGAATGTTTGATTTCTTAGGGTTCGATCATCTCACTCATTTGTTTCCCTTTTAATTTCCATTTCTTAATTTGATTTGTTTTTTATTTGCAGAAACCTAAAAATAGTGACATGTTCCATCTTTTATTTGTGGTTGTGATCTCATCTCTTTTTTTGTTTTCTCTTTCTTTTCTGGTTAGTGGATCTGGGATTATATCAAGTGGGTTTATTGAAGATAGGTTTTTGTTCGACATCTTGATAATGTAAGTTGAATTTTGATTTCTGCTATAATTTTTTTTTGAGTAATCAGGTTGAATTTTGAATATTTGATTTCTTGGGGTTTGATTTTTAAGAAACCTAGAATAGGGATTAGATTGCTATGCTTTGAAATGTATTTATTTTTTCAGAATTAGGATTTTAAGTTACTAATTTTATCACTTGTCTTCTTACTATTGATTGTCTTTTGAAATTTTGTTGCGTTTGTAGATCCTAGCGATCCAATAAATACTCTGGGGTGTGTGTGTGAATAGAGTATGTCCCCTTTTAAAATTTGAATATCGTATTTAAAATTGATGCTTATTATGAAAGTTTTAGTTTCCAAAATACGTATTCGATTAAGCTAGTTAAAATGAAGTGACAATTTAATTGCGATTATACTTACTACTAGAGAGTATAGGTATATGAAATAGCAAAGAGAGATAATAACGTAAAAGTAAATAACACGATAATTTAACGTGGTTCGACCCAATTGAAAAGCCTACAACCACCGGCGTCTTTTATTTATATGTAAGAGTACCTACTCCGGATTACCTTACAAATAAATACTTTCACGACTAACTTCAGTCGTGATTGTGAGAGTGATGTTAAACACTCGGTTTGAGAGATGCTAAGCTCTCGGTGTGAGTAATGTTAAGCCCTCGGGGTGTGGGATGTTAAGCCCACGATAGTGAAGGATGTTAACCCTTCGGTGTAAGGGATGTGAAGCCCTTGGTGTTTGAACGATGTGAAGTGTTCAATTTGTGAACGAGGTCAATCGTTCGTTTGAGTATAAACTACTACTCGACTCGTGTACTTTTACTATTACTAGTTTACAATATTTCTCTGGACCAAGAATACAATTTAATTGATTATAGAGAAGATAAAGAAACAATGTGGCTTCAAAACTTAGATCAATATAATACGATTTTAAATAGTCAAGACTTAATCAAAACTTCTGCAAAAATTCTTTTACTTAAAAATTATGTTGCTTTGAAAAATAAAGAATTGTATTGTGTAAGTCGTTAGTATAAGTGTGAGTGATTACTCATATATATATACACGAGGGATGCTCATCTAAAAAGGAGAGAATAAGTCAATGATATCAATCATATGCCTAAGCTTCCTTGTTTAGTGAAGATTATGATTTGGCAATATTACATGTGATACTAAGTAGGTCAATCAAGCCAATTTTGTTAAGTTTCCTTTGTCAAATGATTTCATGATATCTTAAAGAGATAAGATACTTTTTGGAGATCATTTATATGTGGAGACTTATTGTCTTGATTTTTTTAACTCAATTTATTACGTGCTATTCTTGCAAAGATATTTTCCCTTTTAGAAAAGATAAAATTTTTATAGAATATCACACATGATACTTGAAAATATCAAGTTAGGAGTAAGAATATCTTGTTACCTTTTAGTGAATGATTTTCTAATATCTTATGAGAATAAGATATTTGATAATCATTTACATATGAAATAGTAAGATACTTGCTTAATACTTTCTTTGATTATCACGCACTACACTTCCACTTATATTTATTTTAAGAAATATTTTTGAGAGTAAATTAAAAATTTCTCCCTTTTAAAATACCAATTTTAAAATTTACTTCCTTTTGAAATTTTTGTTAAAAATAACTCCCAAAATCTATCAAAAGTTCAAAAATTACTCCCAAACATAATTTTTGGACGAAAATGCCCCTAACTTTTTTATGTCATATTACTTCACCTCACCCTATAGCCAAGGGCATTTTCGTCCTAAAAATAAATTTGGGAGCAATTTTTGAACTTTTGATAGATTTTGGGAGTTATTTTTAACAAAAATTTCAAAAGGGAGTAAATTTTAAAATTGGTATTTTAAAAGAGAGTAATTTTTAATTTACTCTATTTTTGAATACAAATCTTTTGATGTTGAAATATTTTTGTAAATAAATTTTGGCTTCGTGTTTTAATTATAGTTTTAAGGTTACCTTAACCCTGCACGCACATAGTTAAAATATCCTCTTTACATTCAAGATCCTAATCTTCACTTCTTAACTTGCGTCTTGTTGTTCCTTCTATTTGATATTTGAAGACATAGTTCACGACCTACCAAACATAGTCATATCATCTTAGAACTGAGTCCTTAAGACAATTTCAAATATCTTTTCTTGATTCTCGAACTTGATACCAGAATAAGATATAATATAACTACCACACAAACTCATAATACTTAGAAGTAAACACTTGACAATCATCTAAACAAACATCTAATGATCTAGGGTCAACAAGGTTCTTATACAAATATTGAACTGACATGCCTGGTCTTTTAATTTACAGGGCGAAGTTTTACGATCTCAGGGCTCCCGTCTATATTCGCCAAGTCTTGTTCATTCGGGAACCAAGTCATGTACTTTACATATTGTATATAGGTCACTATGTAAAGTACGTATATAAATACTAGTTGTACATAATCATTCAAGGACATCTTACAGTGGTTCACTGTACATATTTCTATATTACTTGCACATAACCTTTTCCAGTATCCAAAATAAAGATGAAAGTTGGGAGCCAAAGTCTTTTCCTAATAATATTGTACTTCCTCCTTCACCTATACACTTGTGCTTGGGAGGGAACCTCAGGAGTAGGAACTTGGTTAGTTCTTCACCTACACCTCCTTTGTACCATTCAAGGGACTGTAACGGTATCACATAATTTTGTGTTGATGAACAGATCAACACAAAACTTGAACTTGCACCAATTCATCTAAGGTACTAAAGACAAATTAACTAAAGATTTTATTTGAATGGTACTTGATGAAATAACTACATGAATATCATTATTTCTCATTAAATAATAAAGATTTTTTAATACAGAGAGGGAGGGATTGTGGGTGTGATCGTGTTTGTACTTTCGTCGATTTATACTGTAAATGCGAAAACAATTATTAATTTGAAAAAAAAGGTGTAGCAGGAGCAGGTATAAGTCGGGCAAGTATTTTCATAAATTTGGAAGAATAAATGCTTCACGCGTCAAAAACATCCTTCCCCAAAAGCATCCATGCTCCACGAACTTGAACCTTATATAATTAACTACGGAGTAATTACCTTATATACAAACTTAATATATGTGTAGCTTTACTATATATAGGTCAATATGTAAAGTAAATATATAAATACCAGATGTACATATTCGTTCAAGGACACCTTACAATGGTTCAATGTACATATTTCTATATTACTTGCACATAACCCTTCCTAGGACATATTAGAGGGCTTCATAATGGATAGTGGGCCACAAAGAGGATTTTTCTACATTAGTTTCATGGCTCCTACAACATATACAAATACAAGATGTACATAACTCGTCAAAGGACATCTTAGAGAGGCTCACTGTACATAAATAAGGAAAAGGGTTTAGGGTTGGAATAGGCGGAACCGCGAAGCGGGGATGCCTAATCCAACCCTAAACTCTTTTCCGTCCTGTCTTATGCAGTACCCCCATCTTTGAACCATGTCCATGTCAGGGTTCACTTATACCCTCCAAGTAGGGCTGAGCAAATTATCCGATTATCCGAATCTGATCCGATATCCGATCCATATCCGATCCGTAAAACCGGATATCCGATCCAAAAATATTTTTCAGATCGGATATCCGATCCGAAACTTTCGGATATCGGATCAGATTCGGATATCCAAAATAATTTTGTCGGATATCCGATCCGATCCGAACAATGGGTTATTTTTGGATTTTTTTTGGGTTGGTGTATTCTAATATAGTAGCCTATAATTTAATCCATTTTACTTCGAGCCTTGGTTTTATTTTTTTATTGTCTTAAAATATAGAGCGGTATACCCTGTATAAAATTAGATTAATTAAAATAAGGCTTTTTCTGTTTAATTGAACCTTATTTAGAATTTAATTTGACCAAAAGTACCAACCGAATCGGATATCGGATATTTCGGATATACGATCCGAAATTTTCGGATATCAAAAATCGGATATCCGAAGTACTTCGGATCGGATATCGGATATTAAAATTTCGGATTTTCCGGATCGGATATCCGATCTGAAAATCGAATTCGGATCGGATATTCGATCCGTGCTCAGCCCTACCTCCAAGGTTCCAGTTAGTTATGGGATTAGTGACCTTGAATAAGGAAAAGGGTTTAGAGTTGGATTAGGCGAAACCGCGAAGCGGGGACGCCTAATCTAACTCTAAATCCTTTTTCGTCCCGTTTCATAAATAAGGAAAAGGGTTTAGGGTTGGATTAGGCGAAAACGCAAAACGGGGTCGCCTAATCCAACCCTAAACCCTTTTCTGTCCCGTCTTATGCAGTATCCCTATCTTTTAATCATGTCCACGACAGGGTACACTTATACCCTCATAGGGTTCAGTTAGTTGTGAGATTAGTGACCTTGAATAAGGAAAAGGGTTTAGGGATGGGTTAGGCGGAACCGCGAAGCGGGGACACCTAATCCAAACCTAAACCCTTTTCTGTCCCGTTTCATAAATAAGGAAAAGGTTTTGGGGTTGGGTTAGGCGGAACCGCGAAGTGGGGACGCCTTATCCAACCCTAAACCTTTTTTGGTCCTGTCTTATGCAGTACCCCCATCTTTGAACCATGTCCACGATAGGGTTCACTTATACCTTCCTAGGATTCAGTTAGTTGTGGGATTAGTGACCTTGAATATGGAAAAGGGTTTAGGGTTGGATTAGGCGGAATCGTGAAGTGAGGCAGAGATTTATCGTCGACTCCGACACCAATAAACCAACCTACCTAAACCAAGTAGTATGGGCAAGTCGGGTCGGTCCACAAGAGACAGTAAAGTGAGCTTAGACTAAAACTTACATAATCTCAAGACAAAGTTGCAAGGAAACAAGGAGAAGAATTGTTGATGTTTGATTAGACTAAGACTATTACTAAAGGAACAAGAACAACCTGAAACAATGATAATAACTAAAATTATGATGATAAAAATGGAGAAATCAATAAGAGATAGAGTAGGGTTAGGTCGAGTTCATAGGTGTTTAAGGCTAGGGGGAAGTCGAGGGTAAAGGTTTCACCTAGTCACTAAGGTAAGGCCGCGCTCTCGCGTCAAAGACAAACCCGAAAACTCAAGTATGATATTACCCAAAACAAGAGAATTCAACCACAAATTATGCATACCATGAGAAGGAAGAAACTAGCAAGAAAAAGCATGGCCACTACTATTCTGACAATCATTTCAACAAACACAAAGCATGCTTAACATGTGACAAGTGACAAAGATTCAACCTTTACCACAAACAATCCCTAATTACCCATAAACAACACCTAATCCCCCTATTAACTCCACAATGAGTCTACTCACACATGTTTAAGATGAAACTAACATTCACTAAGGAAACTAACATAATAATCAACATGTTCATAATGGAAGATTATCTATGAAAAACAATAATCTAAGAACAAAGATTGAAACTTTAATGAAAAACAAGGATTAAAAGAGAAGAGATTAAAGAGATTATACCAACACAAATATGGAATGAAAAGATCTAAACTTGCATAAATGATAACCCAAAAAACATCCACCAATGTGTCAAAGTGATGAATTCTTCAAGAGTTTGCCAAATTACACAAGTAGACTAGGATTAAATTAAACTTTAAAGAAGGATTAAGGAGAAATTAAGGTAAGATTAAGCTAAAGTAGTGTGCCTCTCTCTAGGGTTTTTATCTCCTTTACAAAATACAAGAGGAAGGGTATATATAGTGTTCCACAAAAAAGAGGAATGAGGCGTCGAAACTTGAAGAAAAATAAGACAGGGGGCTCACGGCCATGATTAAGGGGCTCATGGTCGTGAGGCACCCCCGTCCCGGCCATGAGCGGCTAGGGTCACGGCTATGTCGGGCTATTGTTGCTCCCTTCCTCCCTTCTTTGCTTCACGGCTTACTACACGGCCATGTAGCTTCCCCGGGATGACTCCTTCTTGCTTTTCCTCGACTCTAAGGATGTCTCGTGACTCGGGATAGGCGCTTAAGACGTAGAAATCGACTCCAAAAGCCGCGTTCTTGCCATAGGAACCTCGAAACACAAGATAACTCAAGAGAAAACATTAGTAGCCCAAAAATCGCTTCTAAGAGCGATAAAACCAAGAAAAAAAACGAGTAAATCAAGAAGGAACGACGATATAAATCAAGCATATCAACTCCCCCACGCACACTAAACCCTTACTCGCCCTCGAGTAAGCACGAACTAACTAACTAACTAAAAACTAAACTATTAGCCGAGTGGGTATTAGAGCACCCTACGCCCTTTCAACTCACGCCGAAGTGTCCATGAGGTAGAACACTCCCCGCAAGACAAGTGAGGTCTTGTGACAAAAATGGTGAATACGCCTCGCACACAAAACAAACAAGCGCACAAACACACAAAAAGAGACGTATCCAAACTAAGAAAACACCGAATTCCTCATCAAAACGGTGGGAAGACTCCGGTCATGAACCCAAGGCAAGTGAAACATTCCCAAGTTAGCTACATAAGAAGTAAGGGACACAAATTCTAATAGAATGACGGCTAAGCAACAATTATATTGACAACTTGCGTAAGTCCTTATAATCTACTAAAGAAAATTTACACCGGGACGATAAATGGAGTGGAAAAAGGATGTACTCCGGAGCGAGTCGACATTGTCGGTAAGTGAAATTTCACTCCCCAAGCAAAGCCTAGAGGGTCGTCCCAAATTCAAAGTCACCAACTAGTCCAAACAAAAAGGGTGAAGATGCTAAGCGAAAAGGCACAACCGAATAGTCACCGCTATCTTCCTTCCTCGGGACTCGGTCCGTTGGTAGGCCCTTCACGGCAATGCATCGGCAAAGGCAAAAAAAAACAAGGAGGGAAAAAATCGAATAATCACCGCTATCTTCCTTCCTCGGGACTCGGTCCGTTTGTAGGCCCTTCACGGCGACGCATCGATAGAGGGAAAGGTTTATTATTTATTTATTTTGTTTTTTTTGTTTGTTTTTTGGAATATTTTTGGGGTTTATTCTTTTCTTCTTGACTTGGGGCTAACAATTTTCACTTTTAAACTTGTCTTTCTTCTCCCCTTAAGTCAATCAATTGGGGGCAAATTTTTGGGCATTTTTCGTTTTTTTTAGCCCTATTCTTTCTTGATTGGCTTGCCCATGACAACATCTAAATGCAACTTGCCAATTTCAATATGCAAAGCTTATTAAATGGAAATGGAGGAATGGTAGGAAAATAGGTAAGTTAGGTGTGCACCCCTTCCTAACCCACAAAAAGGTGAAAAAAAAAATTGGACTAGAAAGCGGTTACTCGAATAAGGTCACCTAGGGGAATGAAACCCTGGCACCAAGGCCTAACACTCCGGGGGTGGTCAAGGTGGTCAAGTGCAAATCCCGGTGTAAAAACTTAGTAGAAAAGATGGACTCAAGGCAAAAGGTCAATATAATTATTGATTAAAGGTCATTCTACTAGAATAAAGTCCACAAATCCAAAAAGTGACGATAACTAGGGAATAAGAAGCACTTGCACACAAATCACACAACCGGGTTTTCGAAAACACATTTACCTACACCTAACACAAACTATACAAGACAATGACAAAAGTTGGAGAAAAATAAAAAACACAAAGAAGAAGGAAAAGGAAGAAAATAAACATGCAAAACAAACATACACCACCCCTTGCAACCCAAGCAAGCTACTTGGACAACCCAAACTTCACAAAGCTCCACCCGAGCCTCCATCACCACAAAACAATCTCCAAACTCCGCAACGGAAAAAGGAAAAAGAGATGGAGCGATATTACCGAGTGTCTCTAGAGCTTCCCGAAATTAATGGTCATCGAGCAACCTACAAGGAAAAGGAGAGGCAAAACGCACGTAAACGACAAATATACAAGACACGCACAAAAAGGAAAATAAAACATAAAAGAAAATATTTTTGAGATTTTTGAATTTTTTTTCAAATTTTTAGGAATTTTTGGATTTTTTCGAAAAACTATGAAAATAAAACTAAACTTAGACTAAACTATCGCTCTCCCACACTTGAATCGAGCAATGTCCTCATGCTCGATCGATAGTGTGTGGAAGACACAAAAGAAAAGGAAACAAAAATAAAAATAAAGAAATTAATTGAAAAACTACACTAAAAATGAAGAAGGGGTAGAGGGTTTCGGGCCTAGGTGTAATCACGTCACCTAGACCCGAGTCAAGAAAAGATATGGAGGGGGGAAAGTTAAAAAGAAAATAAAAATGAAATGGGAGGGGAGGGCTAGGTGTAATCAAGTCACCTAGCCCGGATTCCGCCCGATTTCGACTAAATTCTACCGATTAATCTAAAAAAAATATAGAAATAAAAACTAAGAAAACTAAGGAGAAATTGTCATTTTAGATTTTCTAGTGATTCTTGACGTAATCATGTCGTCAAGAATCACCGGGAGCAATCATCAAAAAGGCCCCGAGGGCCACCAAATCACAATAACATGGGGGAAATAAAAAGGACGAGCATCAAAAACGGAAAAGAAAAGTAAGTCGCCATACCAAAAGGTTAGCAACCGACACATGTCCATCGTTTCAATATTCAAAGTCATCACCAAGCTCGTCATCATCCTTATCGGTTTCATTCCCCTCCTCACTTTCATTGTTGCCATTGTCTTCTTCATCATTGTTGTCATCCTCATCTTCATTCTCATTCTCATCATCGCCTTCACCTACCTCCTCCTCCACCTCCATAGCCTCCCCATCTCCGGTCGTGCCGGCATCCGGGCCCATGGATGGGAAGCTGGACGCCAGAAACCACGACGGTACCTCGCCTGAAGGATCAATCAGGCCTTGTTGGGCTTTCTCATAGTAGATCGGATATAGGGCGGAGTAGTTGTCCCTTAGCATGGTGTATTGTTGAAGGTGAAATGCTTGGAACATGCCCCCAAGATGCATATATAGAGTGGGAGGCACGTCCAAGGGAACATAAGGGGCAAATGGTGGGACTCATACGGGTCCCGGAAGTGTGGGTTTACTCGGTTGCTTACCATGGACATCACCTTGTTTTACTTGGGAACCATCCCCTCGGCTATACACTTGCTTGCTCTTACTTCGTGCTTGAACTTCCCCCTCCTCAATCTTGGTTGGCAAGAGATAAAGGAGGTTGTTTGGAGGTGAAGACTTCGGAGCACGTGGTTCTAACAAGGGGAGACGGTTACACGATGGCGGGCTCGCCAGGGATTAGCCAAGCCCACCCTTTTGTCATCGGGCTTGGGGATGAAGAAACTATTTGCCAAAAAGTCTCCATCCAAAAGTGTACCCCCCTTAGCCACCGTGTACACCTCCAAATGTATCTTAGGGTTGAATTTCTTAGCAAGCAATGTAATGAGGCCACCAAAAATGAAAAGATGTCGTTGTCGACCTAGTAATTAACTCCTCAAACTTTTGGACCGTGTACACTTTTATGTTGACTTGAAAATTAGCGCGGCCCAAAGGATTCAAGTAAGCTTTTAGAATTGTCAATTCCATCTTATTAATAACTCTTCGTTCTGTTCTAGCAAAGATACTTCCGGCTACAAATCTAGCCCAAAATCTAAGAACGGGATGGTGGATTCTATTATGTGGAAGTCGTTGGTAATTAAGAAGATTAAGCCCCGTCATATGCTTCCACAACACCGAAGGATCAAAATATTCCGGCTCCCTCCCCGTACTAGTGTCGGTAACCCCTAGATGGTCACAAAACTTTTTAATACTACACACATACCCTTTGTTTCCAAGCCTAAAGGAAATAGGGGTCGGGTTGTGCGGGCTTTTGTCAGCATGGAAAGAGCTTGTGAACTCCAATGCCAACTCAAGGTAGGTTATTTCATGCACATCAAATAATTTTTCCATGCCTAACCCGATAAATAAATCATTGGTCTCCTTAAATATTTTAAGTTTCCTAAGTAGACGATGGTCTAGAAATCGGGTTGGCACTACCCTTTTAGCCAAGAATTTTTCAAACTTAGCTCTATGTGAAGGTGACATGAAAGTAACACCACTATAAGCGGGAATAGAGATTACCTCCTCCACTTCGTGAAGGATGTCGGAAGCCAAAGGTTGCTCGACGACGGACGGGACGACCGTAATTGACGTCGAAGTTGAAGGTCCCTTTTTTTTCTTTTTAACTAAAGGAGTTCGAGCCGGAATCCGAGCCGGAGCCTTTCCTTGTCTCCTTGGTCTGTCCATAGTGATAAGCAAGCTTGAAGATAATGGATTATAAAAGTGAAGAAGATGGCAACTTTGTGTGACACCGAAGTTGACCAAAACCGAACCAAATCAACCCAAATTTTGATCCACACGACCCTAGGAACACTCTAGAACCAAGCGGAATCAAGAAAACTCGAAATAAAACAACAACAAAAATCCCGGATTTTTGAAACCCTAGAATTAGAAATGTCGATTTTGAGCTAAAAACTTGATTTTTGTTCAAAATATTGCCAAGAGATTGATAGGAATTAGTTTAGGAGCGATTTAGGGAGAAGAATTGTTAAAATCGGTTGAGAATTGAGTAAGTTATGGTGATTTGGGATTTTGGGGTTTATGTGGGAATTGGGGTTTATGTGTTTAGTATGGAGGATGAAGATGAAGAATGAATTTGAAACGGTTTTGTTTATGTGAGTATGGAGATGGGGTTGGGTCGGGTCGGGTCGGGTTTTTAAATTAAGGGTGGGTTGGGTTGTTTTATGAGAGGGGGTGGAGGGGCGGGCTGGGTATATGTGAGGGGAAAGTGGGGGCGGGTCGGGTCGGGTATGGGCTAGGTGATGTTAATGAGGGGGGGGGGGTGGCGGACTGGGTTTGGCGGGTTATTTAATGAAGGGGCGGGCTGGGTAAGTATATAGGAGGGGTTGAGTTGTGGGCTGCTTATGTGAGGGGAAGGGTGGGATTGGGCTGGGCAAGTATGAGTGAAGGTGGGATTTGTTTGGGCTGGGTAATTTAATGAGGGGATGGGGTTTGTTTGGGCCGGATTGAATGCAAGGGAGATGTTGGGCGTACGAACCCGTCCTGGCCATGAGGGTGAGGCTCATGGTCGGGAACCCTCATGGGCGTGACTCGGCCCCTGATGCCCGTGAGGGAGATCAGTAAGCTGCTATTTTTGGACTTCTAGCTCACGGTCATGACACCCCCCCCCCCCCTCATGGCCATGTCTCCCTTGACATGGCCATGTTCCAACTCAGTAGCATGTCACTTTTGCACCAATATCCTCCCCACCATGTAGCCTTTATCATGGCCATGACGGCTTATGGTCATGTCTTTAGCCTCATGGTCATGTCTTTAGCCTAAGTCTTCTATCATCATAACCACACCGAACTTTTCACCCAAGTGACAAATAATAACTCGGGATCAAAAATCCCGGCCCTAAAAGCTTATGCCAAGCTCAAAAACTGACCTTCTAGCTCCCGTCTTCCAATAAAAATCCCACCGAGCCGAAACTTGTAGGAAGAATAGAAAACCGGGCAAGAAAAACTTGATCTTCATCAAGGGAGTTAATAATAGAGCTTCTCTTGATTTGTAAATATTCACCTAAGCGTCAAAGCTTCATCAAAGCTCCGCAAATTAATAATAAGATCGCTCCCAAGATCGCTTCAAGCATTCACCTCCAAAAACTCAACATAATAACCCATCAATCTTCAAACATCCTACACAACTCCATAATTATCATTAAAACCCCCTCCATTACATCACTCACAAGAAAATATCCAATGACAATTTTTACCCACACAAAGTCTAAAAAAAATGCAAGAAACACAAAATAAATCACAAAAATTAAAAGAAGAAAGGAAAAGATATTTACAACATGACGGTTCTTTAGGAACTCCGTCGAACCGAGCTTGCTTGGTTGAGGGGATGGGTTGGAGGTAAAGAACCTCCACCGACCCCGTGGTTGCACTCTCATTGTAAAGCTTGATTCTTTGACCGTTGACTCGGAACAATTCACCTTTATCATTGCTCAACTCGAAGTCCCCATACCGACCGACTTCCGTGATGGTGAATGGTCCGGACCAACGTGAACGGAGCTTTCCAGGAAATAGCTTAAGCCTTGAATTGAACAATAGCACCTTGTCACCCACTTGAAACGACTTATTATTAATCCTCTTGTCATGCCATAATTTAGTGCGTTCCTTGTATATCCGCGCACTCTCATAAGCATGTAGTTGGAATTCTTCTAATTCATGAACTTGAAGCAACCGCTTCTCACCGACTAAAGTAGGATCGAGGTTGAGTTCTTTTATGGCCCAAAAAGCCTTGAACTCCATTTCGACCGGAAGATGACACGCTTTCCCATAGACAAGCCTATATGGCGATGTGCCAATAGGTGTCTTAAATGTCGTTTAGTAGGCCCATAGCGTGTCATCGAGCTTCATGCTCCAATCCTTCCGATTTCTTGTGACAACTTTTTCAAGGATAACTTTGATTTCTCGATTTGAGATTTCTACTTGGCCGCTTGTTTGAGGGTGATAGGCAAATCCGGTTCTATGATGTACGCCATATTTCAACAAGAGAACATCAAGGCGTTTTTCATGAAAGTGGGTTCCTCCATCGCTTATAAGGGCACGAGGAACTCCAAACCGTGGAAAGATCACCCTTTTTAGGAGATTCATTACAACTCTAGCATCATTCGTGGGTGCGGCAACGGCTTCCACCCACTTCGACACGTAATCAACGGCTACTAGAATGTATCGATTCCCCCTTGACGATGGAAATGGACCTTGATAATCTATGCCCCATACATCAAATATTTCAAGCTCCAATATCCCCCTATGTGGCATCTCGTGCCTCCATGATATGTTCCCGGTTCTTTGGCACGCATCACACAGGGAAACAAATTCCCTTGCATCTTGGAATATATTAGGCCAATAGAACCCGAATTGTAAGACTTTTGCAACCATCTTGGAGGCACCGTGATGTCCTCCATATGGGGATGAGTGGCAAGCGTGCAATATAGCTCCTTGTTCCCAATGAGGAACACACTTCCTATATAGCCCATTGGCACATGCTTTGAACAATAGCGGATCATCCCAAAAATATTGCTTGACGTCATACAAGAACCTCTTCTTTTGTTGATAGCTCAAGTCCGGGGGGAGAACACCTCCTACAATATAATTTTCATAATCGACGAACCAGGGGGGTTGATCCGACGATGTAGTGCAAACAAACATGATAGCATCATCCGGAAACGAGTCATCAATGCTAATATTCTCAAGGTCTTCAACTCGGAGACGGGATAGATGATCTGCCACCACATTTTCGGCCCCCTTCTTGTCGCGAATCTCAAGGTCGAACTCTTGTAGAAGAAGAATCCAACGGAGCAATCGTGGCTTAGACTCCTTCTTGGATAATAGATACTTCAAAGCGGAGTGATCGGTGAAGACAATCACCGTAGAACCAAGAAGATAGGACCTAAATTTGGTGAGGGCATAGACGATGGCTAAAAGCTCCTTCTCGGTTGTAGCATACCAAGCTTCGGTGTTGTCGAGGGTCTTGCTAGCATAGTAAATGGCATGTAGGGCTCTTCCTTCTCTTTGGCCTAGTACGGCTCCTACCGCATAGTCACTTGCATCACACATCACCTCGAATGGTTTGGACCAATTCGGCGATCTAATGATAGGAGCGGTGATCAAAGCCTCTTTCAACCTAGCAAAAGCCTCATTACACGCATTAGTCCACACAAAAGGGGCGTCCTTCCAGAGGAATTCGGTGAGGGGCTTGGCCAATTTTGAAAAGTCTTTGATAAAACGGCGGTAAAAACCCGCGTGGCCTAAGAAACTCCGAACTCCCTTGACATTCGTAGGTGGGGGCAAATGCTCAATGACTTGAATTTTTGCCCCGTCTACTTGGATACCCCCATCTTTAATCAAATGACCTAACACAATGCCTTCATTTACCATGAAATGGAATTTCTCCCAATTCAACACCAAGTTTACTTCCTCACATTTCGCAAGCACTTTAGACAAGTTCACCAAACATGACTTAAAGTTTTTACCATAAACACTAAAATCATACATGAAAACCTCAGCAATAGACTCGATATAGTCCGAAAAGATGCCCATCATGCACCTTTGGAAGGTGGCCGGGGCATTGCACAAATCAAATGGCATGCGCCTATATGCAAAGGTTCCATAAGGACAAGTGAATGTGGTCTTAGGTTGGTCATCCGGGTGAATCGGGATTTGGAAAAATCCCGAAAACCCATCAAGAAAGCAAAAGTGAGTGTGGGAAGCCAACCTTTCTAGCATTTGTCAATAAATGGGATAGGGAAGTGATCTTTCTTTGTGGCATTATTGAGTTTCCTATAGTCAATGCACATTCTATGACCGGTGACACACCTAGTGAGCACTAGTTCATCTTTTTCGTTCTTTATGACCATGATTCCTCCCTTCTTGGGAACCACTTGTATAGGACTCACCCAATTAGAACTCGAGATGGGATATATAATCTCGGCATCAAGGAGTTTCATGATTTCTTTCTTTACGACCTCTTGCATGTTAGGATTAAGCCTTCTTTGTCCTTGGACACTAGGCTTAAAATCGTCTTCTAAGTGTATCCTATGCATGTAAAAATCGGGACTAATCCCTTGTATGTCATCAAGGCTATAACTAATGGTGCTCTTATATTTCCGCAAAACCTCAAGCAAAGCATCCAATTGGCTAGACTCAAGCTTAGAGCTAACTATGACCGGACAAGACTTCTTATCATCAAGATAGGCATAACATAAATTAGGGGGAAGGGGTTTAAGATCAAGAGATTGTACCTCAACCGAGTAGACTCCACTAAGTGTAGCTTGATCTTTGACCCACTTCTTAGGAAAAACTTCCTCCCCATCTAGAGCTTCTTTAAGTACACCCAAGTCTTCGTCCCATAGCCCATCTTTAGCTTTATCAAACTCCATTGTTAGGAGAGCTTCAAGAGGGTCTTTCACAAAGAGTGTCTCGGTAGCATCTTCAACAACCTCATCGAGTATGTCGATTGCACAACAAGAGTCGTTGATATTCGGAGTCTTCATTGTAGTATGTAGATCAAAAGATACTTTCTCATCTCCAATTTCCAAGTTTAACTTCCCGTTCTTCACGTCTATTAGAGCACCCGCCGTATGGAGAAACGGGCGTCCAAGGATGATTGGAATGTTGGCATCCTCGGCCATATCTAGCACTATGAAGTCAACCGGAATAAAGAACTTGCCTATGCGTACCGGAACATCCTCTAATATGCCTAGGGGGTGCTTGATCGATCGATCCGCCATTTGGAGTGTAATGGAGGTACACTAAAGCTCATTCATGCCTACCTTCTCACATATAGAGTAAGCTATAATGCTCACACTCGCTCCCAAGTCACATAGAGCTCTCTCGATGTGCAAATTCCCAATCTTACATGGAATGGAGAAACTCCCCGGATCTTTAAGCTTAGGTGGGGATGGTTGTAGGTACATCTCATTGCACCCCCCCATAAAAGCAATAGTCTCGGGTTCTCCCAACGACCTCTTTCTAGATAATATCTCCTTCATAAATCGTGCATAAGTGGGCACTTGGGTAATTAATTCGGTGAAGGGGATAGTTACCTCTAAATTTTTCACGAGCTTGAGGAATTTTTCGAATTGTTTGTCCGCTTTGGACTTGGTTTGCCTTGCGGGAAAGGGTAGATTACCCTTAGTAGTGTCCCTCACTTCCTTTGACTTTACAATGTCACCTTGAGCCTCCTTGGACTTAGAAGAAGCTCCCTTAGATTTGGATTTGTCATATGGAATGAAAGTAGATGAGGTTCTTTGCGAAGAAAGAACATTAACACCCTCGTCTATGTCTTCAACAATCACTTCTTCCTCTAATTCGGGACTCGAGACTTCTTCAAGTATAGGTTCCTCTCTATGATTTTCTAGCTCTTCATGGTCATGGGTTTAGTTTTCCACATCTTACGTAGCTTCTTGTTCATTAGGAAACAAAGGTGAGTCATAAGATGTACCGCTCCTCAAAGTGATAGCGCTCACATTTTCAAACTTCGATGATACGCCTTGAGGGGGTAGTTGACCCTTTTGCCTAGATGAGCTACCTGAGGCAAATTGAACAAGTTGAGTTTCAAGCATTTTTACATGTGTATCCCTTGCTTTATTGTCCTTTTGGATTTTATTATAGAACTCTTGTTGGCTTCGTTGCATGTTCATTTGGTTCCTTTGCATGTCCAACATCGTCTTTTGCATGTCAAAATCCGATGTTGGAGCTTCTTCAGTGTGTGGAACATTCGTGAGGGTTAAAGGGAAACCGTAATCATAAGTAGGAGATTTACTCCTAGGCTTGGTATCTTGATGTTGGTTTTGGAAATTACCTTGAGCTTGGAAGTTACCTTGGTTTTGACCTTGGAAATTACCTTGGTTTTGGCCTTGGAAATTGCTTTGAAAGCCTTGAGAGTTAGGATTGCCTTGAAAACCACCATGTTGAGCTTGGTTATTGAAGTTACCTTGATTGTTGAACCCTTGTTGATTGTTATAGGCACCTTGGTTTTGATAGAGATTTTGTTGTTGAAAGTTGTTGAAAGGCCTTGGATTGCCTTGGAAACCTTGGTTACCTTGGTTACCCCTAAAGGGAGGGGCAACATATGCTTGTCGGCCTTGTTGTTGGCCTTGTTGTTGGCTTTGTTGAGCACCTTGAAAGACTTGAGGATTTTGGATGTTTTGAGTCTTGTATGATATAAAAGGGTGCTTATGAGTGTTGGCATTGTAGTAGTTTGAGAATGGAGTGCCTTGCTTATATGCTTGGAACGCATTCACTTGTTTCACATTGCTTAAGCATTCATAGGACTCATGCCGGAAAATTCCACAATTGTCACACATGCCATGATTGGAAGGGTTAAATGTAGAGTCCATAGCATTAACTTGGTGCGGAGGTGATTGAGTGGAAGAACTCGTGCCTTGAGATTGATTAGCATGCCCTTGAAGCTTTTTATCGATAGCATCCATATGAGTCTTCGATTGTGCACTCAAATCGGCACTTTGTTGTGTAATAGCATCAATATCATGCCTCCCCCCTCGATTTGCCTTCCTAGGCCTAGAATATTGGGAATTATGGACCGCCATTTCCTCAATCCTTGCCCATGTTTGATCATCTTCAACTTCGGTGAACCGCCCATTCGAGCCCATATTGAGTATGGCTCTTGAATCCTCGTATAAGTCGTTCCAAAATTGTTGGACCAAGAACCATTGTGAAAGCCCATGATGGGGGCACGATCTAACCAATGCCATGAAACGCTCCCATGCTTCATAAAGGCTCTCTTCATCCCGTAGTTGGAAACCGGTGATAGAAGCTCTTAATAGATTTGTCTTCTCCGGAGGTAAAATTTTTGGTAGAAAGCTAAGGCTAGCTTCTTCCATGTGTCAATCCCTAGAGCCGTCTTGTTGAGACCCTTAAGCAATTGTTTAGCCTTACCGATTAAACAGAAAGGGAAGAGGACCCATCAAATTTGATCTTGGGTTACTCCCGGTTGAGAGATGGCATCATAATAGTCAGAAAAGGTTTCCATGTGTTGATGTGGATCCTCGGTGGGTAACCCACTAAATTGACTCCGCTCAACCAATTGGATAAATTGAGTCTTTGCCACAAAGTTGCCGGTGTAAGCGGCCGGTAAAGCGGTAGGACCGGGCAAAACATCCTCGGTAAACGTCGAATGTGAAGAGAACTTAGGCATGATGTGATGGATTGGTGATGATGGTGTAGAACTTGATGGGGATGTTGAAGGAGAAGTAGTTTGAGATGTAGGAGGTGGTTGGAACAAAGTGCCAAAGGGGTTCAAGAAGCCCCCTTCGGTGTTGTGTTGAGGTGGTTCATTCAAGCCAATTCCAAAGTCTTGTTACTCAATGTTGTTGCTCGGACCCGGTTGGGAATTTCTTACTCTAGCAATTGTCCTTTGTCGAAAGGCTCGAAAGAGTCTCTCCGGATCTGAATTGAAGAGCAAGGAGTCGTTCCCTCCTCTAGGCATAAACTACACACTCAGAACAAACGTGAGAACACCTAGTGCTTTGAGGGCACTAGGTAGAGACAAAAACCAACCACAACAAAAGACAAGGAGAAAAGCACACAAAAACGGCAACTAAGTCACGAAAACAAGTAAACAAAGTCTAAACTAGCACTGTCCCCGGCAACGGTGCCAAATTGATCCGGCGATTTATCGTCGACCCCGACACCAATAAACCAACCTACCTAAATCAAGTAGTATGGGCAAGTCGGGTCGGTCAACAAGAGACGGTAAAGTGAGCTTAGACTAAAACTTACCTAGTCTCAAGACAAAGTTGCAAGGAAACAAGGAGAAGAATTGTTGATGTTTGATTACTCTAAGACTATTACTAAAGGAACAATAACAACCTAAAACAATGATAATAACTAAAATTATGATGATGAAAATGGAGAAATCAATAAGAGAAAGAGTAGGGTTAGTTCGGGTTCATAGGTGTTTAAGGCTAGGGGGAAGTCGAGGGTTAAGGTTTCACCTAGTCACTAAGGTAAGGCCGCGCTCTCGCGTCAAAGACAAACCCGAAAACTCAAGTATGATATTACCCAAAACAAGAGAATTCAACCACAAATTATGCATACCATGAGAAGGAAGAAACTAGCAAGAAAAAGCATGGCCACTACTATTCTGACAATCATTTCAACAAACACAAAGCATGCTTAACATGTGACAAGTGACAAAGATTCAACCTTTACCACAAACAATCCCTAATTACCCAAAAACAACACCTAATCCCCCTATTAACTCCACAATGAGTCTACTCACACAGTTTAAGATGAAACTAACATTCACTAAGGAAACTAACATAATAATCAACATGTTCATAATGGAAGATTAATAATGAAAAACAAGAATCTAAGAACAAAGATTGAAACTTTAATGAAAAACAAGGATTAAAAGAGAAGAGATTAAAGAGATTATACCAACACAAATATGGAATGAAAAGATCTAAACTTGCATAAATGATAACCCAAGAAACATCCACCAATGTGTCAAAGTGATGAATTCTTCAAGAGTTTGCCAAATTACACAAGTAGACTAGGATTAAACTAAAATTTAAAGAAGGATTAAGGAGAAATTAAGGTAAGATTAAGCTAAAGGAGTGTGCCTCTCTCTAGGGTTTTTGTCTCCTTTACAAAATACAAGAGGAAGGTGTGGACATGACATCGGTCCACCCCGACGCGGCCACGCGCGGGTTTGGGGAGGCGAATGAATCTCCATATAAGAATGGATCGAATTGAAATTTAAATCGAAGTGGAGTCGCCAACGAACTTTGTGGGAGTTCGGGCCCGTTCGAACCCACTCTATGTCGTAGTGGGCCGTGTACAAAATACGGCCCATTTCTGATGTCAGAGTTTATTGGGCTCGTCCCTTTGCATTGCGATACCGATACCGTCACTACCGGTTATCGTGTATTGAATGACTCTCATGTGCCAACGGTTTCGGGCATCCGAAAACCGAGGTTCTGAGTAAGGGGTGAGGGTACATGTTGGGAATCCCACAAAGGACACCCAAACCCGCCCGCACATTAGCGGCCTCTACTAGGATAACGAATGACTTTCTAATACGCGCGTTAATTGAACGGGAAAATGAATATGCAAACATTATTTTCCCTAAACATGCGAAATATTGAAAGGGTTTCTATGTCCATTTAATGCAACTAATTCTAACGTCGATGTTAAATTTAGCACGTGAGTTCATTTTAGTACAATAAAATAAACAATAAAAGATAAACCGACAAAAGAAGAAACGGTTAGTAACGGTATTACGATAATAACGGTTTGTGAAAATGTAGAATGATATGGAAAGATGTAAAGCTTTGAAAAGTGATGTTTCACGTGATTGATTAGACACGTGTTGACCTAAGTCATAAAAGAACGTTAACGAGACTCGAATGGCCTTGTAGGACTCACGGTATTTGTCGTGATAAGGCCACTCGATCGAGTCATTGAGGGACTCGACCGAGTGGACCTCAGAAAAGGCTTCTGTCCCGTATTTTAGACACTACTCGGTCGAGTTATTGATGAACTTGACCGAGTACGCTGCCACTCGATCGAGTCATTGTGAGACTCGACCGAGTGGAGGTCAAAAAAAGCATTCTATCTCGCGTTTTGGGTGCCACTCGACCGAGTGGGCTAGGCTCTCGATCGAGTGCCCCCTGTACGAACCAGGGTTCGTTTTGCAACTTGTTATCGGTTTCGAAATTGCTCTTTGATTTTGATGATTCGATGAGTTTGTTGAATCGGGCATAAATATTGTGGAATTTATACTCGAAACTTAACTTTGAGACTCGTCATATCCCGTATTCGATTATTGAATCGATATGGGATACTAGAGTGAAAACTTGAAAAAAAAAAATGCTTTAAGTCATTTTAAGTTAACTAGCACGATATGAATAGATTTCCTCCGCGTTTAATAGTGTCGTAATTCTAACGAATTGTATGACAATTATTCTGGCATCAACAAAAATCGCGTTAGTTAAATTATTTGACTAACCGTTGAGATTCGACATCCAACTATTGAGTTGGTATCGAATCTAACAAATTGACACGTTACTTGAATTGAAAGACTTGATTCCCTCGGCTTCTCCGACATCGTAATGAATCCCTAGGGATTATGTGACGTCAGATCCGCATCAACGGGTTTCGACCCTTAAAAAATGTTTGTTTTGAAAGTAGTTTGTAGTTGATGAAATATACGATTGAATAATGATGCGAACGAAATAAAAATTATTGTTTAAGTTGACTTGTTTCAATAATCAAATGCTAGGGGTGTTAGGATAAGCGACCGGCAACGCTGGGTGCAATAACCTTGTATATTCGGGTTTCCTTATTCCGACATCCTTCGCACACGACACAAATCCACAAGTATTTTAATGCTTTTATACTAGTGATATTAACGATATTGTAACGCGATAATGACGATAAATAATAAAAAATGGGATGATGACGACGATATAGACGACGTGAGAGAGAAAGAGAAGAGAGAAAGGGTGGGATTTGGCACCCTCAACCTACATGTTTCTTATGCTCGGACGGGACTCGTAGTTGTGGCTTGCCCGGGAGTATTGAGATTTAGGTTAAGTTGTGGTGGCTAGGGTTCGGATTCCTAAGTACTGGGGTTAGGGTTTTGATGTATGTAGATTAGTGTAGAATAGGGTTGAATTAGGGTTGCAAAAGTTCATCAAAGTTTTGTCAAAAGGTGAGTGCATGGGTGTGTTTATATAGGCTAGGCTATGCACACCCGGCTAGGGTTACTCGACCGAGTAGCCCCTTGACTCGGTCGAGTGGCCCAAGCGCCTGCAGCCGGGCTTGAATGAGGGCCCACTCGATCGAGTGGGTTGAGCACTCGATCGAGTGGATCAGCTGGAGCGCGCGGGTCTAATGTTTTGGACCTTGAGTTTGGTACTTGATGGGTTTTGTGTTTGGCCGTTTTTATGTGTCTCGGAAACGGCTTTGACCGGGGTTGACCCAATCGCTAAAAGTCGGTTTTATTTCCGGTGTCGGTTTTGACCCAAATTAGTCCTGTTCGGTTGGAAAAGATTGACTGGGCCTGAATTTGAGGTCATTTTTGTGAGATTTGTACTCCTTAAGTGCTTAAGCCAACAACTAATGGTTTTGAGCCCACATCCGAGCGCGTAGAAACACGTTAGCGTCCGATCATCATCGGGTGTTTTTTGGAAACTACCATAGACACCTGGCAATCAAAATGCGGGTTTCTACATAGCCCCCACTCTGACTGAGGCTTGGACAAGGCGAAAGCCAGAGTAGCTACCAGGCCAATCGAGGATTGGATCCTAGCAGACTTCCGAACGGGTCGTTTATAGTCCATTAGACTCGCGTGAAGGGCCCGACAGCCATAAGATAGAAATCATACCTGAACTGATGATGATAACTCCGTGGGGAATCGGACTTGTCGCATAAGTCCTGGGTGCGCCCATGTGTAGGCCCATCCCGTACCATTCCGGGAAAATGCCGCCTCGGGCTTTCCTCTGGGGAGATATAGTGGGTTGCAAGTCCTTGCTTGAGTCGTACCTGTATAAGTTACATAAAATTTTGCATGTAACACGTAGGTAGAAAATATGACTCGCGCTGGGGAAAATGATTTTGTGAATTTTTGAATTCTTGAAATTTTGAAATTTGATATTTTTGACCCCAAAGAAGTTTAGGAAAGTTCGGGATGACTAATTCTCGGGTTAAGAATAGGAAATCTCTAGACGAGGCCTGTATGTTGATTTCCTGTTAGAATTAGGAAACTTTTTGTGTAGGGAAGATATGGAATGAAGGTTGTGAGGTTAATGCTATATATAGCCCTCTCTTGTCTTTGGTTTTCCTCACAAACTCCTCATAATTCATCCCTCCTCAAAAAGAAAGTCTCCTTATTCCTTTCAAGAAATTTAACCATGGGAATCGATCGATTGACCGTGATGTTGCAAGAATGGTCCCGACGTTTTAGGGATACGGATAGGGTGGCTCTCAGTCAGACGGGTATTACTCAGTTGTACCCATTCCGTCAGATGCAGGTTGATCGTTATTTCCTTGATGCCTGGTTGTCTTATTGGGATGACATATATCATGTCTTTGCCTTTCCCCGGGGAGAAGTTTGTCCCTTACCTGAGGAGATTGCTGCTGTGGGAGGATGGAACCCGATACTTCGTCTTGCCGTCCCGTATTCAGTTTATGACCCGAGGAGGAAGCTTCGAGAATTTTTAGGGCTTTCTCACAACGAAGTATCCCGCATGGTGGAGGATGGTAATATTTCTCTGATCGACTTGGCTAAGAAATTTATGAATCCTCTCGATGTCCGGGTCAGACCGGTTCACAGCCGTAGGGCCTTTTCCTTCTGTATGCTCCATGTTTATGCTTTTGAAGGTCACATGGATTTATTGTCTTGCATGGGTAATGCCCGCCTCTTGACCGTGGTTGATCTGATGGAGACGGAGCACAGTCCGGCTTGGCTTATCACGGGTGAAATTATCCAAGGCCTAGACGATCGCAAGAGGGATTCGTCAGCCCGCTTGACCAGGAGTACCCGTTTGTTGCAAGTATGTCAGATTTTTCCTGATTTTTATTTTCTTGATTTTTGATTGTTTTTTCACGGTTTTTTCTAATACAGAGGGCACTCGATCGAGTCACCCTGGCACTCGATCGAGTGCCCCCGTAAAAAGCCCCCTGTTGGTGTTCAGAGGTACCACTCGATCGAGTGTCCCTCAGGCACTCGACCGAGTGCCCTTAGGCGGACGCCTATTTCATCTCGGGAACTCATATTTTGCCTTCTTTTTCAGATTTGGCTATACGAGAGACTATCAGTGATAGATCCTCCTCTTGACGCGAGAAATTACCGTCATAACCAGGTGATGACGAGGAGACGGGCCATTGATTTTTCTCGCCAGATTACCCAGAAGTATTGGGACGAGGTGTTGTCATTCCATGGTGGTCCATTGATTCGATGGGTAGTGCCGTGGTGGCCCATCAATGTTTAGACTGGCTTGGACCCGAGGGACAGAGCTCGTTATCAAGTAATATTGTCTTTCAGGCAGACGATCCATCTTTATCCCGACCACATACTAAGGCAGTATGGTTGGACCCAGAGAATCCCGGAGATTGGAGCAGTTGTGAGTGGTCCTACCCAACTGACTGATGTGAGGTGCGATACCTGGATGCAAAGATGGTATTCCCGACATACTTGGCCTATTCCCACATCTCGTCACTCCATCTGGGTTTCAGACTCTTATGTGAAGTGGACTAAAGCAGGCGATGCCAAAGCCTGAGCTGCTCTGAAGGTCGATGAAGCTTTTAATCTACTGCGAAGGGAGCAAGTTAAACACAATAGGGGCTTCTTCGACGAAGGTGACACCCCAGCTACTCTGATCCGTCTAATGTCAGGTCAGAGAAAGAAGACAAAGACTCAAGCTGAAGGGTCTAGTGCTAGAGGTGCACGGAGGAAAGTGAGCCCCCAGACTGACTTGGAAAGGAGACTGGGCCCAAGATTAGCAGTGCAGGACCGACTTGGCCCATGAGATAGACTACCCGAGCACGTGCGGGCTCGGCTTGGACCAAAGACGATGGTAGAAGACCCGCTGTCAAAGAAACGGGTTCGAGCTAAGGAGGTTCCCCTCGTGATTCGGGAACGCTCGTCCCCGCCCCGGCGACCTCGGGCTCCACGCGACCCAAAGGACAAAGGAAAGGGCAAAATGCACGAATATTAGTCTCCTTTGTTTTATTATTTGAGTATTATTATTTTTTTGTGGTGTGATTTGTTTTTTTTTTTGTAATTTGAATTTCCCGAGTTTATCGGGTTTTAATAAAGACGTATTAGTGAATACCGTTCCCGTCTTTTCATTTATTGCAGCGGTTGTACCCTTTTGAGGGGTTACCTACGTATCCACAACTAGCGGAATCAAACCAAACGTAGTTCAAACATGGAGTTTTTTGCAATTTTCGAAATACATCAAGAGTATTAGTTCGAGATGTGCGACAGTAGAATAATTAATTCTAACTTATTGACTTGTCTATAATTTTTGAAAATTTATAAAAAGACAAATTTTTATAAATTTTTGCAAATGACATTGAGATAGGGTTTATGGGTAGTAGCGCTTCAACTGGTCCAAGTTGGTCGGGTTGACGAATTCGTTCCCGTCCAAGTCTGTCAGCATTACCGCTCCTCCTGGTAGGACCTTCTTGACTAAGTATGGCCCAGCC
Organism: Agrostemma githago; assembly: GCA_958450325.1. Lineage (NCBI taxonomy): Eukaryota > Viridiplantae > Streptophyta > Magnoliopsida > Caryophyllales > Caryophyllaceae > Agrostemma > Agrostemma githago. Next base: position 30,275,700 of record OY288241.1, on the reverse strand, counting down.
CAATTGGGTTTGAATTTTCCTCTTGGGTCAACCGGTAGTAAGGCACAAACCGATTTTAGGACCAGATCCTCTTCTTTGATGTTTCTGGGCCTAACTCTTTTGTTGAAAGCCCGTTGGATCCTCTTTTGATATATTTGGTTATTGTTGAGGGCTCGGGATCGCCGTTCGTCTTAAAGGACTAGCGAATCGTATCGGGCTTGGACCCTATCTGCTTCCGGTACTTGGCTTTCAAGTAAAATTCTGAGGGATAGCACCTCTAGCTCGACCGGTTGGACCGCCTCCATTCCATATGTCAGATAATATGGAGTTGCTCCGGCTCCGGTGTGAATTGAAGTCCGATACCCCCAAAGGGCAAAAGGTATTTTGTCGGGCCAGTCCCGGTAATTCTCAGACATCTTTTTAAGTATGGTGACAATTGACTTATTGGCCGCTTCTACCGCTCCATTTGTTTGGGGTCGGTAGGGTGAAGATGTATGCCTTTGAATTTTGTATTTTGCTTGCAACGTAGCGGTTTCAGCTTGAAAGTGGGTCCCGTAATCACTGATAAACTCGTGTGGGATCCCGTATCGGCATATGATCTTGTTCTGGATAAATTTGGCCACGTGCTTGGCGTTCAAGACACGGTATGACTCGGCTTCGATCCATTTGGTGAAATAGTCGATGGCCACTAGAATGAAGCAATGACCTCCCGTCCCGGAAGGGTGCACCTTTCCAATTATATCAATACCCTATGTCGAAAATGGCCATGGTGATGTCATGGTATATAATAGGGAAGATGGCATATGCTATACATTAGCGAAGATCTGAAAGTTATGGCAGTGTTTGATATATAGCTGACAGTCTGTTTCCATGGTGTTCCAATAATACCCGAGCCTCATGATTTTTTGGGCCAGCATATGGGCGTTCATATGCAGGCCATTTTCACCATCGTGTACTTCGGCAATAACCTTTTCGGCCTGTATTTTGTTGATATACAGGAGGAGAGCCCCCTGTGCCGTCTTTTTGTATAACTGCCCGTCGTCCGTGCGAACAAATTGGGTTGCCAATCTTCGCAAGGCCTTCTTGGCCCGGTTTTCAATTCCCGGGGGAAATTCTCCCGTTGCCAAGTAGGTTAGGACGGCCTGATACCAAGGTTCTGGATCAGTTATCTCGATATACTGGATGGCGTGGATATAGGCCGGCTCGGACCGTCTTTCAACGCAAATCGGCTTGCTAGCAAGATGTTCCGGTATATTTAGCAGGGATGCTAATTTGGAAAGTGCATCTGCAAACTGATTCTCCTCTCGGGGTAGGTAGATATATTCCACCTTCTGGAATTGTTTCTCTAGAACCCTTACTCGTGCTTGGTAAGCCACAAGATTGGCGTTCCGAGTTTTCCATTTTTGGAGCGCCTGGTTGATGACCAGTGATGAGTCACCGTGGACCCGGAGGTTCGTTACCCCTAAATCAGCGGTGGCTTGCAACCCGTGAATGCATGCTTCATATTCGGCTGCGTTATTGGTCACGTCAAAGTCCAATTTGATGGATAACGAGGTGTGCTCCCCTTGTGGTGAGATTAACAGAATCCCAACCATAAATCCTCGGAAATTGGATGCTCCATCAAAATACAAATCCCATGTTTCGGTATCGGTATGGAATATGTCTTCATCAGGAAAGGCCCAAGTATCGGTGTGTCCCTCTTCAGATATCGGACTGTCGACAAGGAATTCTGCCACTACCCGGCCTTTGATGGCTTTTAATGGTACAAACTTGAGGTCGAACTCAGCTAACATTAAAGTCCATCTAGACATCCTACCATTGAGGATGGGCTTCTCGAACAGGTACTTGATAGGATCCATTTTGGATAATACATGTACCTCGTGACTGAGCATGTAGTGTTGGAGCTTTTTAGTGGCCCAGACCAAAGCTAGGCACGTTTTCTCGAGCATTGTATACTTGCATTCGTATTCTTGGAAATTTTTACTCATGTAGTAAATAGCCCGTTCTTCTGAATTGACTGTCTGGGCCAGCATAGCCCCCATGGCTGTCTCGGTCGTTGTTAGGTATAATGATAGAGGCAGACCAGGTTGAGGTGACATTAATACCGGCGGTGCAGACAGGATCTCCTTGATTTTATCGAAAGCCGCTTTACATTTATCATCCCATAGTACCCGTTCTCCGATCTTCAGTTTTTTGAAAATGGGCTCACATACCATGGTTAGTTTTGAAATGAATCGGCTGATATATTGGATTTTCCCGAGAAACCCCCTTATTTCTTTTTCGGTGTTGGGTGGCTGCATCTCGGTAATGGCCTTGATTTTAGCTGGGTCGACCTCGATGCCGCGTTGGCTAACGATATGGCCCAGTAATTTGCCTAATGTTACCCCGAAGTTACACTTTTGAGGGTTCAGCCTCATATTGTATTTGCGCAGTCGGGTAAAGAATTTTCTTAGGGCCGCAATGTGCCCACTTCGGTCCTTGGATTTGACGATCATGTCGTTGACATAAACCTCCACTCTTTATGCATCATATCATGTAATAAAGTAGTGGCTGTCCGTTGATAAGTGGCTCCGGCGTTGATAAGCCCAAATGGCATAACGATGTAACAGTAAGTACCCCAAGGTGTAATGAAGGTGGTCTTACTAATATCCTCTTTCGCCATTTTGATTTGATTGTATCCGGCATACCCGTCCATGAATGATAGAAGGGCATGATCGGTCGTGTTATCCACCAGTATGTCGATGTGTGGTAACGGAAAATCATCTTTTGGGTTGTCCTTATTAAGGTCCCGGAAATCTACACAAACCCGCAACTTGCCGTCCTTCTTGGGTACCGGCACGATGTTTGCGACCCAGTCTGGATATTCAGAAACTTGTATAAAGCCCGCTCTGAATTGCTTGTCGACTTCTTCTTTGACTTTGAGAGACGATTCGGTCCTCATTCTTCGAAGTTTCTGTTTTACCGGTTTGCACCCATCTTTGATGGGTATTCGGTGTTCATCTATTTCCCGATCTATTCCCGGCATGTCCTTGTAGGACCATGCGAAGACGTCCTTGAATTTCTGGAGGAGGTATATGAATTGTTTTCTCTCCTCGGGATCTAAGGATAGGCCCAACTTAAGCATCTGGGGCTCTAAAGTGGTTCCCACATTGATGGACTCGGTTTCTTCAATTACCGGATCTCGGGACTCCGTTTGTTCGAGCTGCTCGATTAGATGCGGAGGCAGAGGTACCTGTACGTCGGATCTCTCAATATCATTGCATGTAAAATTTACGAATTTTGAAAATAAGACAAGTCGTAAGCAGAACGATTTTCGTTATTATTATTATTATTAATGGTAAATTTTGAGAAAAGCTCGAATAGAGCGGCCATCTGCTCGTTGGTCAGTGGCGGGATAGGGAGAGGTCTTGGGACAGGCCCCGAGACCTCAGTGGAAGTGGCTAAGAGGGGTTACAAACTCGACTCTAGCACCAGACTCTCTAGACTTGGACTCAGACTCCGACTCAGACTCCGACTTAGACTCGGACTCGGTATCCGGCATGTCTCCCTCGCCGGTGGTTAACTTGTAGGTCCGTCCTTGGTTGTCGGTCCACTTGATGGTTTTCCTCCAGGCCCTTTTCTCGGTGTCCGCATCAACTTCAGAGATTAGCTTGGTTGGGTCAAACCGGTCGCTGCGGAGGATCAGGCTGACCAAATCATCCTTTGGAGCAGGGACGGCCTTGTTTTCTCCAAATAGGAGCCCCAGCACGGGCTCGGAGCTGTTTTCCCCTTCCTTGGACTCGGCCTGAAGAAGGGTGAATATATCATCGATGATGAAATTGTATTCCCGAGCCGTTTTGGTCTCGGGATATGTGATGGTGGGTTGGTAGAGGCCCACTTGAGTAGCTCCGAAGACTGGAGTAACGAAGTAGTCAGTTAACTTCGGGCTATAAGGGCCGAAGTAAGTGCCCTTGAGGATGTTGGTGGCCTTGTGGATACCAGCCCGGACCACGTTTCCGGGGTTATAGCATACCCCAATCCGAACTGTGATTCGCCATCGTTCAGGACCTCGATAATCTTCCCAGTTGGAAGATATGGCCTCGAGGTAGCCCCCGGTAAGTAACCCAAGTTTTGTAGGATCGTGTTGATGCTAGTGGTGAAGTAAGGCCTGAAGAGATATTCCTCCTCGATCATGCCCACGAAATCAAATCCACGTGGGTCGGCCCGGCCTGTAGCATTGCAGCTTGCTATGGTAATGGGGGTGGCCTCTAGTGTGATGACACCGTCTTGAAGTGGCATCTTGACCTTCCTATGTAGGGTAGAGGACACGGCCTTGACCGCGTGGATCCAAGGCCTTCCGAGTAGCAAGAAGGATGAGGTGACATCAATCACCTGGAACTCCAGTTCTTTTTCGATTGGGCCCGTTATGATTGTCAATTTAACGGCCTCGGCTACTGGTTTTCGGCTTCCGTCAAAAGCCTGGATAGTTTGCGCCGTTGGGAGATAGTCGGCATCTGTGATGTCGAGGGCCCTGGCGGTCCTTAGGGGTAGGACATTCACAGCAGATCTGTCGTTGATTAGGGTCATCGGAAGGTACTTCCCTCGGCAAATGATCGTGATGTATAGGGCTAAGTTATGGGCGGCCCCAAATGGTGGTAGATCGGACTTAGAGAAGGTTATGAGTGGGCCTTCCTTCGACTTGCCCTTGAGATAGGGCATGATAGTGGCTACCATTTCAGCAGGGGTAACCTGAGAGTCGACCTTGATTTCATCGAGAGCCTTAGTCAGTGCCTCTCGATGTGCTTGCGAGCTAACCAGTAGTTGCCATATGGTTAGATCAGCTCGAATCCTCTTCAATTGTTGAACCAAGGCCGTGTCACTGCTTGGTTCTTCGAGGGTGGATTCCGTCCTTGCAAGTTCAGTGATGGTTGTGGGAGTAGAGCGTCCGGCTGTTGGGAGGTGGTTAGTGGCTAAGGCTTTGGACTTAGCTTTTCGGACCTCTTCACTTGTGATGGGGACAGTTTCTCCTTTGGCTAGGTAAACGTCGTCCTCGTCATCGAACTATATCCCGTTGATTTTTGGGATAAAAGGGGAAATAAGGTGAGAACAGTGGATTACCTCTCCCGTGAATATAACATGGGCACTAAATGGGTTTTCTTTGTTGCTCGGCTTGTCCCCGGGCAACGGTATTTTCCCGCTTTCAATCAGATCTTGAATCAGATGCTTCAGCTTCCAACATTTTTCCGTGTCATGCCCATTACCTCGGTGATACTGGCAATAGGCTTGGACATTGTAGCTCTTGGGCCTTTTCTCCACTGGAAGTTCGGGAGTCGGGCCTATTGGTTGGATAAGGCCTTTAGAAGATAGCCTTTGTAAGGCGTAGGTATAGGCCGAGCCTATTGGTTGGATAAGGCCTTTAGAAGATATCCTTTGTAAGGCGTAGGTATAGGTAGTCCCTATATCCGTAAATACCCGAGTTGTTGTATTATTTTTGGATGAGGTGTCAAGCAGATTTACCTCATCGAAGATGCTGCGAGTTGCAGCTGCAGATGTGGGCTTCTTCACAGATGAACTGGCCCCTTGATATCCCTTAGTAGAGGCCTTAGTCAGGCTCTCTAACCTTAAGTCATCCTCTATCCTTGTGCCCATTTCAGTAAGGGCGGCAAAATTGGGGATGATTGCATACCGGAGATGGACCCGGTAGGATGGGAGGAGGTTCTTGACAAAGCCTCCACTAGCACTTTTTCGCTGGGCTTATCAACCAGCTTCACACTTTCGGCCCGCCATCTTTGTAGATATTTGGTGAACCCTTCTTTGGGCTCTTGGGCCATCACTTCCAGAGTACGCATTGTAGTCTGGATCTCGGTATTATCAGCGTAATTCCGAGCAAATTCAGTCGCCACATCGTCCCAAGTTTTATATTTCTTGGAATCGAGCCTGTAGTACCAGGCCTTGGGATGCTTTTCAAGGGAGGAAGGGAATAAGGGCTTAAACATGGTAGACTTCACCCCTTTGACTGCCATAAAATCTTTGAAAGCCCGGATGTGATGGACCGGGTCTTCAGTACCCTCAAACGTTGGAATTCCCGTGAGGTTGAGGTTAGCGGGTAGCTCGTCGTTTAAAGGTGAATAGGAACGAGCATTTTCAGTGTGGATCGAGTTGTTCGTTAACAGGTGAACCTGTTCTTCGAACCTGCGAACAACGCTGACTAGTTCGGCTATGGGCCCAGCGGGCTCGGATCCTTCAATAGGGGCTACCTTCTCTACGGCACTCACACGGGTGGCCAAGGTCGTTTGGTCGGTCTGGATGGCAGTCAATTGAGTCTCGATCTTGGCCAGTGCGGCGGTCAGTTGATCCGAAGTCGACTGCATTTTCTGTTCTCTGGTTTCGGTTGGCCTGTCTGTAAGAACACTGCTTAATCAGAAACTAGCCCGAATCCCGAAATAGAAAGTACATCCCGAACAAGACTGAAAAGGGAAATGTGAAAAGTGGGCCTTCTTTAGGATTCAGCGGGTGGGCCGAGTCCTGTTCGAGAGAAGGTCCACATGAGACATCCCCAGACTTTCAGACTCGATTGTGTAAACGGGCCCTCCTTTGTAGGAGTATGTCTTACGTAGGTGGGCCTTGCCTTAGTCTAATAAGGCGGACTGGGATAGGGAAGAAACCCGTGATGTAAGATCGACAGAGTTTCAACGCTAAAGACTTTGACGACTTATGACATGACCCGACACTACTAAATACGGGAAGTCCTAAGAAGAGGAAGGTTTTGAAAAGGATTGTTTTTGGAAAACCCGAGCAAACTCGGGGAAGGGCCCGACTTTTCTAAAGAATCGGAAAGTGCATCGGGCCACAAATTTGAAAGTTTGAAAACATTTTCGAGTTTTGAAATGAGCAGAATACCGGCTAAAAATAGGCTATTTTGAGTAAAATCATAAGTCCTAAATTCGGTATATGTCCCGGGTTTTGAAATTGAATATCTTGAAAAAGATGTATTTTTTTGAAAAAGTTGACGATTTTTTGAAAACGACACGGAAACCAAGTAGCATGTAGGCAGGCAAGCATTATAACGACGCCATGTATGTTTTACACTAAGTCTCGGTCGGTCTAAAAAGGGTCTATACCAGTGCACATAGTCTAGACGTTGATCGGGACGGACTTTCTAAATCGAGTTGAGCTTAGAACATGCCGCGAAACCCACTCGAATCGACTATGAACACCTTTGACATATCCATATTGGAGTACATCACGGTATAGTGGGACGTCGGTCGCGAGTACCGGCCCGGGAAAATACGGGGTTACGCATGAACTGTAAAACTAAAAAGCGTATTGTACTAGTCAAACGATTTATATTCGAGTCTCACCCTGAGGATGCCGATGGTAAGTCACACATCAGTTAATCCCCAGCGGAGTCGCTAAATTGTGGACATGACATAGGTCCACCCCGACGCGGCCACGCGCGGGTTTGGGGAGGCGAATGAATCTTCATATGAGAATGGATCGAATTGAAATTTAAATCGAAGTGGAGTCGCCACCGAACTTTGTGGAAGTTCGGGCCCGTTCGAACCCACTCTATGTCGTAATGGGCCGTGTACAAAATACGGCCCCTTTCCGATGTCAGAGTTTATTGGGCCCGTCCCTTTGCATTGCGATACCGATACCATCACTACCGGTTATCGTGTATTGAATGACTCTCGTGTGCCAACGGTTTCGGGCATCCGGAAACCGAGGTTCTGAGTAAGGGGTGAGGGTACGTGTTGGGAATCCCACAAAGGACACCCAACTCCGCCCGCACATTAGCGGCCTCTACTAGGATATCGAATGACTTTCTAATACGCGCGTTAATTGAACGGGAAAATGAATATGCAAAAATTATTTTCCCTAAACATGCGAAAGATTGAAAGGGTTTCTATGTCCATTTAATGCAACTAATTCTAACGTCGATGTTAAATTTCGCACGTGAGTTCATTTTAGTACAATAAAATAAACAATAAAAGATAAACCGACAAAACAACAAACAGTTAGTAACGGTATAACGATAATAACGGTTTGTGAAGATGTAGAATGATATAGAATGATGTAAAGCTTTGGAAAGTGATGTTTCACGTGATTGATTAGACACGTGTTGACCTAAGTCATAAAAGAACGTTAACGAGACTCGAATGGCCTTGTAGGACTCACGGTATTTGTCGTGATAAGGCCACTCGATCGAGTCATTGAGGGACTAGACCGAGTGGACCTCAGAAAAGGCTTTTGTCCCGTATTTTAGACCCTACTCGGTCGAGTTATTGATGAACTTGACCGAGTACGCTGCCACTCTATCGAGTCATTGTGAGACTCGACCGAGTGGAGGTAAAAAAAAGCATTATGTCTCGATTTTGGGGTGCCACTCGACGGAGTGGGCTAGGCACTCGATCGAGTGCCCCCTGTACGAACCAGGGTTCTTTTTGCAACTCGTTATCGGTTTCGAAATTGCTCTTTGATTTTGATGATTCGATGAGTTTGTTGAATCGGGCATAAATATTGTGGAATTTATACTCGAAACTTAACTTCGATACTCGTCATATCCCGCATTCGATTATTGAATCGATATGGGATACTGGAGTGAAAACTTGAAAAAAAAATGCTTTAAGTCGTTTTAAGTTAACTAGCACGATATGAATAGATTTCCTCCGCGTTTAATAGTGTCGTAATTCTAACGAATTGTATGACAATTATTCTGGCATCAACGAAAATCGCGTTAGTTAAATTATTTGACTAACCGTTGAGATTCGACATCCAACTATTGAGTTGGTATCGAATCTAACGAATTGACACGTTACTTGAATTGAAAGACTTGATTCCCTCGGCTTCTTCGACATCGTAATGAATCCCTAGGGATTATGTGACGTCAGATCCGCGTCAACGGGTTTCGACCCTTAAAAAATGTTTGTTTTGAAAGTAGTTTGTAGTTGATGAAATATACGATTGAATAATGATGCGAACGAAATAAAAATTATTGTTTAAGTTGACTTATTTCAATAATCAAATGCTAGGGGTGTCAGGATAAGCGACCGGCAACGCTGGGTGCAATACCCTTGTATATTCGGGTTTCCTTATTCCGACATCCTTCGCACTCGATACAAATCCACAAGTATTTTAATGCTTTTATACTAGTGATATTAACAATATTGTAACGCGATAATGGCGATAAATAATAAAAAAACGGGATGATGACGACGATATAGACGACGTGAGAGAGAAAGAGAAGAGAGAAAGAGTGGGATTTGGCACCCTCAACCTACATGTTTCTTATACTCGGACGGGACTCGTAGTTGTGGCTTGCCCGGGAGTATCGTGATTTAGGTTAAGTTGTGGTGGCTACGGTTCGGATTCCTAAGTACTAGGGTTAGGGTTTTGATGTATGTAGATTAGTGTAGAATAGGGTTGAATTAGGGTTGCAAAAGTTGATCAAAGTTCATCAAAGTTGTGAAAAAAAGTTGTCAAAAGGTGAGTGCATGGGTGTGTTTATATAGGCTAGGCTATGCACACCCGGCTAGCGACTCGGTCGAGTGGCCCAAGCGCCTGCAGCCGGGCTTGAATGAGGGCCCACTCGATCGAGTGGGTTGAGCACTCGATCGAGTGGATCAGCAAGAGCGCGCGGGTCCAATGTTTTGGACCTTCAGTTTGGTACTTGATGGGTTTTGTGTTTGGGCTAGACTTTTTGATGATTGTGTGGCTGTTTTTATGTTTCTCGGAAACGGCTTTGACCGGGGTTGACCCAATCGCTGAAAGTCGGTTTTATTTCTGATGTTGGTTTTGACCCAAATTAGTCCTGTTTGGTTGGAAAAGATCCACTGGCCTGAATTTGAGGTCAGTTTTGTGAGATTTGTACTCCATAAGTGCTTAAGCCAACAACTAATGGTTTTGAGCCCATATCCGTGCGCGTAGAAACACGTTAGCGTCCGATCATCATCGGGTGTTTTTTGGAAACTACCATGGACACCTGGCAGTCAAAATGTGGGTGTCTACAGAAGGGTATATATAGTGTTCCACCAAAAAGAGGAATGAGGCGTCGAAACTTGAGGAAAAATAAGACAGGGGGCTCACGACCATGATTAAGGGGCTCATGGTCATGAGGCACCCCCGTCCCGGCCATGAGCGGCTAGGGTCACGCCCATGTCGGGCTATTGTTGCTCCCTTCCTCCCTTCTTTGCTTCACGGCTTACTACACGGCCATGTAGCTTCCCCGGGATGACTCCTTCTTGCTTTTCCTCGACTCTAAGGATGTCTCGTGACTCGGGATATGCGCTTACGACGCAGAAATCGACTCCAAAAGCCGCGTTCTTGCCATAGGAACCTCAAAACACAAGATAACTCAAGAGAAAACATTAGTAGCCCGAAAATCGCTTCTAAGAGCGATAAAACCAAGAAAAAAACGAGTAAAGCAAGAAGGAACGACGATATAAATCAAGCATATCACGAAGCAGGGACGCCTAATCGAACCCTAAACCCTTTTTCGTCCCATTTCATAAATAAGGAAAAAGGTTTAGTGTTGGTTTAGGCGGAACCGTGAAGCGGAGATACCTAATCCAACCCTAACTCTTTTCCATCCCATCTTATGCAGTACCCCCATCTTTGAACCATGTCGACGTAAGATTCACTGATACCCTCCTAAGATGTTCTACAACCAAGAAGAAGTTTTCATGATTGAATGATCTATTCTAATATATTCACAAAAATGTTTATTATCTTAGATCTATTTTATTAGAAAGATTATTACTTACTATTTTTAGATCAATATCATTGTAGTATAGTTTTTAGATGTAATATTGTATGTTTGTTCCTTGTTATCTACTTATGTTCACCAAAACAAATAGTGCTTTACATCTGTATATTTGAACTATGCCTTATGTGCTCTATAAAGAAACTTATATACACCCGTTTATTTTAACTATGGCTTATGTGTACTACAAAATAAATTATGTACAGCCATTTCATCATTATACAAGCCACGCAAGAAATTATTACCCACTCAACCCATTGAAAAATGAGAATAAAATTTGAAAGATGTGAATTAATGTTATCTGCATTTACAATTAGAAATTATTTAAAATTATTATTTTTAGTTAATACTGATATACTCGCATGGCTTATGTTCATTACAAAGTAACATATGTGTACCAAAATAGACAAAGTAATTATATACATTTAATAAACAACGTAATGCAATTAATATACATCAGAATTTCAATTTCATTTCCATAGAACTTCATTTCCACTGCGCAACATTTCAGATAATTCATACACCTTTTGGAACTCTTCTACTGTAATTAATTTCAGCCTATGTTGGTCTTTTTCTTCTTCAGCACACTCAACAGTGTCCAAGTGTTTATTTTCCTTACATCAATAGTTTCCAATTGATAAGTGTGCAATACTATTTTTGCATGTATATATCTGTATGATAGCATCTACATCTCTTTGAAACATTAATTTCACCCCTAAGTACAATATTCATTCCATCACGGATCAATGTTATCAAGCTTCTATTGTAATCCACAATCTAACGAGGTGCATCATAGTGTAATAGAAACATCTGCACCCATATTTTACACGCAAACGCCGTGTTAGCCTTGTCAACATAAGATGGAAGTTTTTCGAAAAAAGTTCCCCATGCAATCTTCGTTGCACATAACTTTGGTTGTTGATGAAGATCGTCTATCATATGTCTCAAACTGATTGAAAATGAATGAAAGATTATGCATCTTCTGCTGCCTTGAGTTATTCTGTACAGTTGTTACTCTATCTTCAACCTCATTGTTTTTTTTTTTGGTGTAAATGTAAGTGTGTGCGTGTGTGTGTGTGTATATCAAAATTGAGTCAGCGCACATACAATTTGTAATCCATATCTCCCACTTTAGCTACCAATCAGCCTAGCAATCTATCAACATATGAATCATATTTACAAGGGAGCCTTTTCCTGCAATATCTGAGTTTTACTCTTATCTCCATACGCACCAACTGAACAACATACTCAGGACGCTCAAGCTGCAGTTGGATTCTACACTGATTCTGAACCCTCCAAATATGGTACCATACTCCCAAGATACCAGCTGCCACTACCTGCTTGCATAATAAAAATTTCAATCTTAGTTTTCTCCACCAATCAGCTGTATCAGCAGCAGGCACCTGTACCCGCAGTCAATTTGATAGCAGTAGGAAGCACCATTTAGCATACTGGGTAGATGAAAACAGATGGGCATGCGATTCAACTTCAGTTCCACATATACAGCATTCCAAGCTTGTGATGCCACAATATTTTTGTAGTCGGTTCCTAGTGAGTAAGCGGTTCCGATATACAAGCCAAGCAATAAAACCATGTTTAGGAAGACTCGTTCTATTCCAAATCAGTTTATCCCACCCCACTTTCTACCTATGGACCCTCAACCATTCATAGCCCCCGGCAACGGTGCATTTCTGCCCCTGGCTAAGCAAAGTAGGAAACATATTATTAGAGTAAAATAAATCCTTAACCCAACAGATCTTTCTCCAAGACCAACTAGAGTTAAGGGTAGGTTGATAAGAACTCCAATCATGATCTCGAAGATAGACTACATGTATCCATTTAACCCATAAGTGGTCCGTTTTACTAGTCACCCACCACGCATAATTACCAATGCAAGCAATGTTCCATAGGTGGTTATCCTTAAGGCCCAACCCTCCCTCTTCTTTAGAACAACAGACTTTCTCCCAAGCTACTAATGGGGGAGGGGATTATAGTGCTCAATTCCTTGCCATAAAAAGTTCCTGCACATAGCATTAATTTTGTTGATGACACTTGTAGGTATGATGAAAATACGCACCCAATACATGTGAAGTGTGCTTAGAAACGATTGCACCAGTATCAATCTTCCACTGTATGATAGTTTTCTAGCCCCCAAGGCTCTAATCCGACTCACAACCTTCTCAGTAAGAAAATGGCACTCCATCACTAAAATCTTCTTAGGTGACATAGAAATGCCCAAGTACTTAAAAGGTAGGCTGCCCTTCTCCATTCCTGTAATGGCTTTAATCTGTACAACATCCACCTCTTTAATCCCATTATAATATATGCTCGATTTGGATTTATTCATCTTTAGCCCTGAAGCTGCAGAGAATGTACAGAATGCCTGCATAATCCATGTAACAGATTCAACCGTCCCTTTACTAAACAACATTAAATCATCAATGAAGCACAGGTGACTCAGTTGCACGTATTTACAATGAGGATGATACCTGAAACCCTTCTGTTTTTGCACAATCAGTAGTATTCTACTGAGATACTCCATACACAGTGTGAATAAAAGCGGGGATAATGGATCCCCTTGCCTTAATCCCCTCCTTGCCTTAAAGAACCCAAAAGCTTCCCCATTAATCACTAAGAAGTAACTGGGGGAAGTCAGACATTCCATAATGATGATAATAAACTCTTCAGGAAACTGCAACGCGCCCAACATCTCTTCAACAAATGCCCACTCAATTGTGTCATACGCTTTCTGCATATCGACCTTGAGGATTACTCGAGGAGAACAAAGCTTCCTATTATATAATCGAATCAGGTCCTGACAAATATGAATGTTTTCTACAATATCTCGCCCTTGTACAAAGGCGCTCTGACTAGGGCTCACCATGTCAGGAAGAATGCTGCTCAAGCTACCACAGATTACCTTAGACACGCAATTGTAAATTGTGTAACAGAAGGCTGTTGGCCGAAATTGGCTAACATTCTGAGGATTAGGGACTTTAGGAATGAGAGTGAGGTTCGTATTATTACTAGTTTGTTTCAGTAGCTTGCCACTCCTAAATACATCTTGTACTGCAACTATGATATTAGGACCTGTAATACCCCAAGTGTCTTTGAAAAATTGGTTTCTATAGCCACCCGGCCCCGGAGCATTATTGCCATCTATGCTAAACATTGCAGTTTTCACCTCCTTCTCTGTAGCACTCCAATTGGACTTAGCTTTCTGCTGCAAAAACTTATATCTCGTTGCGTCAAGTGTCGCAAACTGTTTAGCTATTGCACTCTCGTAAGCCGTAAGAGTATTATTAGTAGGATCTTGCCTCATTTGGGTCTGAATATTAAGTAAGGCTGTCTCCATAACCTCTGCCATATTTACCGCATCCCTATATAGTTTTCTATTCAATTCCTGAAGCCCAGTCTTTCGATTCTTCAGTTTCTTAATCACCTGAAACATAGGGCTACCTTCTATTCTATTCCTCCACTCATGGGCTACAATTTCCATGAAATTCTCATGCGGACCACATATTGAAGTACTTGAACGAATGCTTCCTTTTCTTATACAGATTATTCAGAGTAATGATGCCAGGGTAGTGATCATAGAGCCCTTCTGCAAGAAAGTTTACCATGGATTCAGGATACTGTAACAACCAAGTATCATTATGCAAAACTCGATCAATTCTACTAAAGACCCTCCTCCCCGGTTCATGTTTGTTATTCCAGGTGAAGTGAGATCCAATAGTTTTTAGTTCACTTAGCCTGCAATCCTGAATACACTAAAAAAACGGACGTATCCCAGCCATGGTAAAAGAACCTCCACCTATCCTTTCATCGTTCCTCAACACATTATTAAAATCTCCAAACAAATTCCAAGCCCCATTACTAGTGCTGGCATAATTCCTGAGATGAGACCACAGTGGGCCACGTTCAGCAGATTTATTCAGCCCATACACCATAGTACACTAAAACCACCTATCACTCTCAACTGTATTAACCTTCAGATGAATGGTTTGATTAGTAATATCTAATATATCAACCTGATACCTCTGCGGATTCCATAAGCACCATATACATCCACCCTTATGAGTAGCATTATTAGTCGTTATTGACCAATCAGAAAACAGATTGCTAGCATTATGCCAGTTATTACTACCTATCTTAGTGTAGACACCCGCATTTTGCCTGCTAGTGTCTATAGCAGTTCCCGACAAAACACCCGATGATGATCGGACGTAAACGTGACTTAATACGCTCGAATACGGACTCGGAATCAATAGTATCCGACGTGGGCATTTAGCGGAGTGTAAATCTCTCAAAACCGACCTCAAATCCAGGCCCAGTGGGTCGTTTCCAATAAAATGAGACTAATTTGGGTCAAAACCGTCACCGGAAATAAAACCGTCTTTTAGCGACCGAGTCAAAACCCGGTCAAAGTCGAATCCCGAGACGAACCAGCCTCACATTATGTCCAAATACACAAAATGAATCAAGTCACAACAACCAAATCATTCAAAAAAAGTCAATCACGTAATTCTAATCTTCAAAACCCATGCATATCACCATCACTTAAAACGACTTTGATCGACGGTCTCGCACCATTAATCTTGTGTCGACGACTCTTTAGTCGTATCCGACACATGATTAATTTAGACTCTATTCCTCGATGTGATAAGTCGGGACAAGGCATCGGGATTCGGGATCGGGCTAGCACCACGCCTAGGTTCCATATCTTCGTCCTTTGCTTAATACGCAATATAATGCGTAATTAATCGAAGTTCGTCCATTTGCACAACTTACGGTCTAGTTTATATTATACGGGTCCGTTTCTAGTTAACATTTGCCGCTTATAATTCAATTATTCTATTTTATTGCTCGTTGTATTGTGAATTCCGGGTTGTATTCCGCCCGTGTAATTTGTAATTTATTTACGAGTTTTCTATTATTTGATGTTTGCCATTTATTTATTTAAATAAACATCGCATGCTAAATGACTTTGACGTGAATCAAGATGCATTAAATGACGTAGTTAATCAACAACTCGCATGCTTAGCCCGAAAACGCTGTTTGCATATCATTTAATCGTTTTACTAGCGCGTGCACACGAACACGAACGATGTCTTAGTAGAGGCCGCCATGTGCGGGCGGGGTTGGGTGTCCTTAGTGGGCTTCCCAACACGTACCCTCACCACTTACTCAGAACCTTGGTTTCCGGATGCCCGAAACCATTGGCGCACGAGAGTCATTCTATATACAAAAGCCGGTTTAAACGGTATCGATATTGCAATGCAAAGGGACGAGCCCCATAAACTCTGAAATCGAAGTGGGCCGTACTTTGTGCACAGCCCATGACGACATAGAGTGGGCTCGTATGGTTCCGAATAACCACAAAATTCGGTGGCGACTCCATTTTGACTTAAATTTCGAACCCGAGAACAATCTCACCACGAGATTCATTCGCCTACCACTACTACAAATCATCAAATAGACATGTGTCGTTTTCACTAATAGACATGGGTTTCGCGACCCATGTTAAGTTGAGTGACATCTATTGTCAAATACTTAGACATAGGTCGTACGACCTATGTCTATCTAAAACATAGACATAGGTTTTTCTAATAACCCATGTCTAATTTTATATTAGACATAGGTTTGAAGATTAACCCATGTCTATAAAAACAATAGACATGGTTTTTTATGGTTTTTTGTACGCCCTATGTCTATTTATAAAATATAGACATGGGTTATTTTGACAGCCTATGTCTATTGAACTGTTAAATTACAAAAAAAAATACGAAATAGACGCACCACTCTCACATAAATGGTAATTAAGTTTTATTAATAACAAAACAATTAATTACAACCACAAGACATTATGTCTCTTCCTTTCACACTATAGACTACAAATCTAAATTGGATAACCAATCAAGAAACCTAATAAACATGCTAATAAAGCGACTAAATACTACTCCGTATCTTGGATGTATTTGAGAAAGATAAGAGATCGATGCTCACCTCATAATCACATCTAGAGAAGAAGGTCCTTCCATAAGTTGCCCAATATTCTTTCACCACGTTAGCTACAAAAACTAGTCTTTCTCCAAGTTTCTTCTCCTTGTTTCGATAGGCAATGATTGACGAATCGATAGTTTTCCAGAGTCCACAAGATTCCCAAAGAATTTCCACCCAGTAGGAACCTACACCAAGATTATCTTTTGTCAGTAAAGTTTGATATCATACAAACAATATTCCTCCAACCGAAGAAGTATATTCCAATCATCAAAAACATCAAAAAATAGGAAGATTCAATTTATCAGGAACACGATCAAGTGCACCACTTGTCGGCATAGATCGAGCCAGCCCCAACACAATAAAAACAATCAAATAACTATTGAGGTTTACAGGAACAAAATGAGACAGAATAAAAGGTGACCAGATGAGCAGAATGCTACCTTGATCCCGTCATGAAAATACAGAATTGCTTCCTGAGCATTGGCTGCAATTATAGCAACTGAGTCTGATGGTGTAACAAAGAAACTACTGCCCAGAACCATATTTCTGTCACCATCACCTAGACCATGGTGTAACAATAACTATTGGACTTGTAATCACATGAATGGATTCTTTCCCATTTTGTGGTTAATAAGTGTCTGCTGGACTGTGTCCGTCGCTGTGAAGTGCGAACAAAGACACTTCCCAAACTGTTCGCGTAAAGTGACAAACGAAAGGCTCATCATCATAATATTTCTGACAATTAATAGCTTAAAGCATCAGAAAGACTATGAACTACATGAAGTCATTTTCACCAAGAAAGAACTGCAGAAACAAAATCATTCACATGGAGAGAAACTTCAACCCTCAGGCAATTCTTTTGAATCAAAACCCATCTATTCCTTGTGTTCAACTGTACTCTGATATAAACGAGGACTATCAATGTTCCTTCATAACTATTGGAAGAGTCGTATAGAAAAAGAATGTATTACCATCACTTGCTGCTTCGAAATCTGGTCCATTCTCAGCGTACATTATCTCAACAAAATCCTTAGCATAACTATATCAAGTACTACTTAGACCAAATACCAGATCATACAGAAAGGCATGTGCGAAAGTGTGGGAAAACTTACTCACATGAGATTAAGATCAGGATGGCCATGGCCGAAGTCTTCTAGAGGAACGCCATTTGTTATTGATTCCTAAATACCAGACTGAAGAAATTAATAAAACCAATTGCCTCAAAAACGGCAACCACTAGCCCATTACTTTAGTCACTAAGTAAGATACCGGACGAGCACCCAGCTTTTCCTCAAAGATTGGGCTTGCATAGGCACCAGCAACGGCATGCATGACATCAAATGTGAATCTGAGAAGCATAGATAACAAATTGTCAAATATAGGTAACATGACTAAAAATGAAGAGAATCTTGATTTACAGTCCTATGTTCAAACTCATAGGCTTATCATGTCGTTGGACCCAAGTTTACAGAAATACTAACAATGATATTCCACAGAACAAACTTAAGACAGATATGAAATTACAAGAATGGGAAAAGGATGAAGGCTGGCTGTTAGGGTCAATGTGTGCACCTGTAATCTGATCGCGAGAGCAGACTTCTGATTAGCTCGAAATCAAAAACATTCTGCATGGAAAGACAGTATTTCAGGCATTTACAATTAAGTAATCAATTTTTTTTGTCTTGACTAGATCTAAATAAGGAGGAGATGCAACAAAAAAAACTTCACTGAGCATATATACCTCCATCATTTCAATGTAGTCAGCAACTGGGTCAACTACTTCAATAACAAAATTGCGAAACTTTGTTACTCTAACCCTAGAAAGATCTACATCAGGGATGTTTTCCATCTTAATTTCAGATATCTGCAGAGGGGTTTCAATAATCAGATTGTCGCTCGAAAAAAATCTCCATTACTATTTTCCAGATGTATAACCAACCACCAAATGCTAGACTTGACATTGAATAACACTACTGGACAGAAGCATAACTTAAAAATAACATGATAGGGGATTTGAGAAGCGTACATAGAGCGTGTTTCCAGGCATGTGGGGGGACTTCTTAAGATTATTCTACATCCGAATTTCCAACCACCACTAGTAAGTTGAAAGCAACTCAAAAGTCCATGAAAACAAATCATTCACGATCATGTGTCTCCACTAGTGAATATTGACATAAAAGCACTAAAATAATCTAGTACCAAAATAAATGTCGGCAGATACACTCGTTCATACAAACATCAACCATTCAACCCATAATTTCCATGCTCGTTCTCTTCGGTGGTTGGTACTTGGTCCCTATATCTAATCAATAATTCATCTCATTTTTTCTCATAATGAAAAGATACCAACTTCTACAGCAACCCATTTCATTTAAGGATGCAACTTCCACATTCTCAAACTCACCAACTTTGTCTACCCCATTTCCATAACTTAGATACCTAGAAATCCCGGTGCCAAAATATGCCAGAGCAACAACGAACAAACCCAGTAGCAGACAAATTTACTACCTATGTCGCAATTATTTGTTCACATTTAATTAAAATGACCGCTCACATGTCACAATAATAACTACTTCTACGCCAGTATCAAGAAAGTAACTTCAAATCCGGCTCAATAAGGAGCTCTAAAACATAACTAAATGAATGAATGAAATCACCATTGAATGACCTAACTAAACAAAAGCAACAAAATGTAGGCAGTTGTATACCTCAACACCATATCGAATGGCAATTCCGGCAAAAGTATCGAACTTAGTGACATGATGTTCAATAGATCGCCAGGGGGAGGAGGAGGAGGAGGAGAAGGAGGAAGACGATGAATGACCTTTCTAGTGTTTCCGGATTACTATCTCAGACATTACCGGACAAGAAAAATAAAAAAACCAGCAACAACATACACATATATTATAAGATGGTGAACGATAGCAGACCTTCCTCTTTCGAATCACTGCAGAAATTGCTGGTGTCGACAGAAACCATCCCTGCAACCATAAAACTATTGTTATGCTGGTGTTGTCACTAACTCACCACGTATCCCAATCAATCTCAGCTTTTCAAAAACTTAAGTCCTTCACCAAAAGATAAGTAACGTAGAGTCGCAGACAAATCAACCAGGTTAATGAACAAGATTCAACCAGGTTAATCAACGAAAAATCAACAAAACTTAATTACAGTACACAGATTACAATCGATCAACCCGTTGAATTGAAACCCTAAATCGATTCTCCCAATTCACACCTAAAACCTAATTCAAACCTGAACAACACCGAACCAGGTAATTTGGAGTGGAAGAAACTGACCCGTTGAAGAAACTGGAGGCAAATTGATGTTGAAGGCAGATTGATGTTGAGAGCAATTAGGTCTTGAAGGATTCACGTGATCTTGTACAATCGAGAGTAGAAGAACTACTAAGATCTACAACAGGAGGACGCCCGTTTTCTGACCAACTTGATGATACTTCCTCCAGCCATCATACTTCAGAATCGAGGGAGAGAATTTCATGGTTAGATGATTCATCAGGAACATCGGATACATCAGATTACCAGCGCCTAGATGTGGACATGACGATACCCGACTCCTTTCATTATCTGGATGAACACATTGATTTAGAATCTTTAATTCAACCGTCTGATCTTTCGGAGAACTATGAGTCCATGTCTCATCCCCCTGCTTGTCGGTCGGAGGAAGATAATTGTAAGGAGGTTCGTTGCATTGACGTTGAAGAAGCAAGTATCAATAGGGAAAATTGATTATCATATCTGTGATGATTTTTTCGGCACGAGTTACTGAAAAGGAAATTCAAAAGGCGAAAGACAGGGAAAAGGAGAAGGAAAAGGAAAAGATCGATGCTTATGTGAAAGAGAATATTGTATCAGCTGAAAACACGAAAGGTACCGATTTCGTGAAGAATTCTGGAGTTGGCTTCATCCTACAGTAGGTTTCATCCTATTAGTTCATTAAAAATAGATGATTAATTCTGGAGGCTACGTGAAGAATTTTGGAAGAGAGATGAGTAATTCTAGGGTTCATTAGTCTAGGAGTAATAGACATGTGGTATTAGTTTATTGGTCTTGTTTCAATATACTTGGGTTTTTATATGCCCTACATCTATTCATATATTACAGACATAGGTTTTACTTTGACCTATGTCTATAATTTATAGACATAGGTTTTAATTTTTACCTATGTATATTCTCTTTTATATACATAGGTTTTTTAAATAACCTATATTTATTAAAAATAGATGTGGATTTTTCTTTTAACCTATGTCTATTAGGTCATGTCTATGACTAATTTTGTAGTAGTGTATCCAAACCCGCGCGTGGCCGCGTCGGGGTGGACCTACGTCATGTCCACAATTTGGCGACTCCGCTGAGGATACACGATGTACCACATGTCATCGGGGTTCCTAGGGTGAGACTCGAAGAGAAATCGTTCGTATATTAGTGTGCGCGTATTAGTTTAATGATTCATGCATAACCCAAAATTTTGCCCGGCCCGGTTACTTGTGACCGACGTCCCACTATACCGCGGTGCATTCCTACATGGGTGCGCTAAAGACTTCGATGGCGGAACTCGTCTGGGTTTTGCGACATGTCCTAAGACCAAATCGGCTTAGGAAGTCCGTCCCGATTCACGAGAATGCCATCGTTGTTGGTATAGACCCCATTTTGACCGACCGAGACTTAGTGTAAAGCATACATAAGCGTCGTTGTAATGCTTGCTTGACTACGTGCTACTTGGTTTCCGTGTCATTTTTTTTTCAAAAACCGTCATTTTAAAAAATGCATCTTCCCAAAAATACCAAATTTTGAAAAACCCGAAATACTGTCCGTTTCGGGACCCGTCTTTTCAAAATATCCTAATCTCCAAAACTCGGAATGCTGCCAAAATTTAGAATTATGATTTGACTCAAAATAGCCTATTTTTTCGCCGGCATGCTTCCCATTTCAATTCGAATATCCGATCCACCATTCGATTTTCGAATTTTCAAAATTCAATTTCAATTTACAAATCTTCGTGATGCCATTCGCGATTTTCAAATCCTCAAGATTCCATTCACGATTTTCAAATCTCCGAGATGTCGTTTTCGATTTTCAAGTCTTCGGGATCTCATTTTCAATTTTCAAATTTTTGGAAATTTATTTTCGATATTCAAAATTTCAAAATTTCAAAAATTCAACTTTTCAAAAAACCGGTCCTGTCGGCATGCTGCCAATTTAAAAAGACGGGATCGCCTCCTCAATTTTCAAAACGCGAAATTACTCGCAACCATTCTAATATTTCAAAATGCCTGGTCCTATTGGCCCACTGCCAATTTCTGGACTGTCCTCTCAATTTTCAAAATTCAATCATTTTTCAAAACCTTCCGTATTATAAGACCTACCGTAATCCGTGTGTCGGGTCTTTTCATAATTTTTCGAAGGTCTATAGCGTCGAAACTCCGTCGATCCTACATCACGGGTTTCTTCCCCATCCTAGTCCGCCTTTTTCTAAAGGCGTAACCGACCAACACGAGTCACACACTCGTAAGTGGAAGGTTCGTCCATACACTCGAGTCCTAACTAGAAAGTCTCACGCGATCTTTTCCTCTAGCAGGACGGTCCCCACGACCTTTCCTAAGGGAATCTCGCCCGTCTTTCAATCCGTTAGTCGAGTCATTCCAACTCTAGAACTCTTTAACTTAAGGGTCTACCCTAATCACAGGGCCACCCTTATTCGAGTCAAGTCAAGGGTCTCTAGCGTCGAAACTAGGCCGATCCTACATCGCAAGTTTCCTACCTTACCCGTCTGCCTTCCTCGAGGCCGAGTCAACCTTTTACAAGGCATAGCCCTGTAGCGAAAGGTTCGTGATCCTTACGTCTAAGGGTCACTCGTCCGACACTCGAGTCTTAACAAAACCTTCAATCTCACTCGGGGGCTACCCTTCAGCAGAGCGATTAATCACGGTTGCTCTAAGGGTCATGTCTTACACGTGTTGTCTCACGTACCCCGCTTTTGAGTAACTTAGATGTCGCACCATCTGAGTCCTACAAGAGTCCTTGGTCTCACTTGGGGGCTATTCTCCGACGGGGCGATTAATCACAATCACTCCGAGAATCGTACCCTACATATTTGTCTTAGGAGAGTCTAACCCGAGTCAAACCAGAGTTGTCTCTCCTCCCGCGCTATTTCCTATGCCTTGGTGTATTCAAGTTCCGAAGCAACATTTCTTATTACGTGGGTATTCTCGCAGAGGATGGCATCCACAACCGGGAATAGGGAGATGGAAAACACCATTAATGAACTGAAGGCTTTGCTAGAAACCATGGCTAGTAAGCAGGCCATGTTTGAAACCCAACTAGGGTTCATAAGAGCCGACCAAGAGGCCTTGGATGTTCGTCTAACTGTCGTTGAAGAACAAGACTTCAATTACGGGTCGGTAAATACTGGGCCATTTGCCAAACTGATAAGCACGGTGCGTGAGCTTGAACAACAGTTCCATGCCTCCCAAGAGAACAACATCCGAGTTGAAAACTCCCGAGACTATACACCCATTAGTGAGAAACTACCAACAGATCTCAATCTAGAAGGGTTACCCATATTCGAAGGGACGGAGGATCCATTACTACACCTCCGAGCTTTCAAGGCGTTTATGGCGATCAAGGGGGTCAAAGCCGACATGTTCATCAATCTGTTCGGCACATCCCTCGGAAAATATCCAAAAGCCTGGTTCTATAGGCTTAATACAAAAAGATTCCCCACTTGGGAAGATGTGGCTACCGAGTTCGCTAAAAACTATTCTGATAATACTGAACTTCAGACTACCATGCGGACTTTAGAAGTCATGGCCCAAGATCCAACAGAAGGTTTCACCAAATACCTTCAACGTTGGCGGGCTGAGGGTGTTAAGCTGATAGACAAGCCCAGCGAGAAGACACTAGTGGAGGCATTCATCAACAACCTTCTACCCTCCTACCGCGTCCATCCTAGGTATGCCGGCATTTCAAACTTTGCAGTGCTTACCGAAATAGGCACTAGGATTGAAGATGATCTTCGACATAATGAAGATCTAGGTAAAGCTTCTACCGAAGGCTATACTGGACATCCATTTGAGTCCTTAGAAGCCGAAGATTACTGACAACCTCATCCCAGAATCCAGATTTGATTTAAGTCCGAGTCTGAGTCTGAGTCTAGGATGTTCTATTTCTTTCAACTCCGATTCAGAGTCAGAGTCAACTGTATTCTGTCCTCTTTCCAAAATTCAATAAAATCAACTTTTTCAATCTCTCCTATATGCTTCCTTATGTGTTTCCGAGATCATGATGAACACCATCATACACTGTGAGCACATGCACGTGACTATTATAGGCACATCTATAATGACTGCAGGAACTGAGACCCATGTTTTCCCTTACCTGTTCCATGTCCGGCATAGACAGCCACATAACTACCCTAGTAGGAGCAGTATCGAATCCTATGACAAATCTAGGTAGTCTCCTAGTTTGGGTTCAAGACGGAAGGCAAGCCCATTTCCCACAATAAACACCCCTCCAATAAGACTGATCAATCCCTACCTTAGGCGTTAGTCTGACCAGAAGCAAAAAAGAAGCATCGTGACTCTATAGGCTTGATGCCAAAAATACCCAACTCGGGACGATGCTCCCACTAAGCCTGCTCGAAATTATGATGACAATACCGAGATCCAAATCACCATGCTTACCGTAGAGTACTCCACCGCGAGTTGCACTCACCAACTAGGCTTACACCTTACAAAGGTTTAGCTCCACCAGCCTAATCCAACCGATGGGCCCGCCCCCATATCCACCCACAACATCAAAGGGCGGGATAGCCGTGAAAAAAAAACTGGACAAAAAAACAGAAGTCCAAAGAAAAAAGCAAAAGGCCGAAACAAAAGAGCTGGCCATGACCAAAAAAGAACTCTCAACATCCCTCGACCAGATACGATCAATCCCTTGACCGGGACACAATCAACTCAAGTGAAGGATCCCACGACCGGGGCTAAGAGGTCAACCCAAAAAAAATAAAAACATAAAAATTCAAACACCCATGACCGTGGTCAACGTTCAACACAAGTGAAAATCCCTTGCCCGGGGTACGGTCAATTCAAAAATTATCAATGCCCATACCATCGAATAGGGGAGAAACAATCAGCTGGTCAGGTAACACCACACTTAGCCTTCCCGCATTACAACCTTCAAAACCTTCCTGAGACCTAGGCTAAGAGACTGCCCAAAATTTTGAGGATTCAAGCTCCATAGGATACACCCTAACCATTAGGGCCAGACATGGAAATCAGATCCCGCATTATCAAACCTACCCTGATCGATGTCCGAATCATTTTTACTCGACTTCCCCCTTTCCTACCATATTGCAATACCTTACCCTCGAAGCCTTAGCTCCACAAAATCGAGCTCCAGATTTCGAATCATCAAAGCCACTTGCAACCTAGCTCCACATTTCGAAAAACATCCAAACCAGTTACTAACCCCAAACACGGGAACTCAGCCTGCAGTCGGCATAGAACATGCCCAAATAGTTCACACCACCTCTGGGGGCTACCCCGGAGAACGCTCAAAGTCACAGGATCAACATCCTAACTATTCCAGCCCTTTGATCAAGACATCATTGGGAACACATCAACACACCTAGCCTACATCGTCGTTGTGGCTAGTTACACAAAGCCCTAATAAACTAGGCAACATAACATATCTTTCAATCCCCTGAACTACGGCTTGGTTTGATTTCACTACACGTGAATACGTAGGCAGCCTTTCAACAAAGGCACAACCACCCATATTGACACAAATTCAGAAAGCACCATCATTCCTATCACGACACTGTCATGTTCTCAACAGTTAGCTTTGTCTTCCTGGGGGCTTCTCTTAGGCAGAAGTTCTCCATCCACCCACATAATCCAAATACTTTCAAAAATCTAGCCACCTTTCTATAGTGTGTCCTAGTACTCGGCTCAGTCAAAGACGAGAATCTGTCAAGGACTCGAAGCAACACCCACTTTGGGAATGTACCCCAAAATCAATAATTCAAAAAAAGCACTAGACTATAACATTGCTACTACTAAGTCGTGTCGTTACAGACTACTGCAGCCACCCTATAGCACATCCTTCCCATTTTGATGTTCGACCGTGTTGCCACTCGCCTAGGCTACGGAATAGCGCAGCTTAAGAGTCTTGTCATCTTAGGTGGCCCACCCCCCTACCGAGTCACAGTCCAACCCCTGCGAGATGCCAAGTCGTGTCTGTCAACTCGTCCGGTCACATCCAGAGTCGAGTCTGTCGATATGTTTCTCCCTTCAAATTCTCATTTTAAAAATTTGCAAAACTTAGCCATTTGAGAAAATCCTTTTCGACAAGGTCAAATTTCGCTCTATTTAAACTGCAAATTTCTTTTCTACCCCTTTCAATTTTGAAAACCTATCTCCTAGCATGTGAGTTGCTTTCAGGACTTCGATTTCAAAACTAAGCAAAAATCATTTTCCCAGCGCAAGCCAGTCTATAGATGCTAACTGCATTTCTTATGTGCTATCTTGCTGTATACTATGCCTGCTATTTCTGCCTATGTATCTAACATTTTAGGTGCCAGCTAGTGCTTCCTAACGGAACATCAAAAGCGGTGTTTCTCCTGGAATGCTACGTCCAAGATGTGATGTGTCGGCATACGGGTACACCCAAGACTTCAGAAGCAAGTCCCCGCGCAGCTACTTTACTCCCCAGCATGAGTCGGTGTTTCACCTAAATATTATGTGCAAATACAAGTACACCTAGGACTTCAAAGGCAAGTCCGACTCCCCACAGAGCTATCATCATCAGGATAGGTATGAACCTTTTCTTATGGCTGGCGAGCCTTTCACGCGAGTCTAATAGACTATAAACGACCCGACCGGAAGGCTGCCAGGTCGTAATCTGCGATTGGCCTGGTAGCTACTCTGACTTTCGCCTTGTCCAAGCCTCAGTCAGAGTGGGGGCTCTGTAGACACCCGCATTTTGCCTGCTAGTGTCTATAGCAGTTCCCGACAAAACACCCGATGATGATCGGACGTAAACGTGACTTAATACGCTCGAATACGGACTCAGAATCAATAGTATCCGACGTGGGCATTTAGCGGAGTGCAAATCTCTCAAAACCGACCTCAAATCCAGGCCCAGTGGGTCGTTTCCAATAAAATGAGACTAATTTGGGTCAAAACCGTCACGGGAAATAAAACCGTCTTTTAGCGACCGAGTCAAAACCTGGTCAAAGTCGAATCCCGAGACGAACCAGCCTCACATTATGTCCAAATACACAAAATGAATCAAGTCACAACAACCAAATCATTCAAAAAAAAGTCAATCACGTAATTCTAATCTTCAAAACCCATGCATATCACTATCACTTAAAACGACTTTGATCGACGGTCTCGCACCATTAATCTTGTGTCGACGACTCTTTAGTCGTATCCGACACATGATTAATTTAGACTCTATTCCTCGATGTGATAAGTCGGGACAAGGCATCGGGATTCGGGATCGGGCTAGCACCACGCCTAGGTTCCATATCTCCGTCCTTTGCTTAATACGCAATATAATGCGTAATTAATTGAAGTTCGTCCATTTGCACAACTTACGGTCTAGTTTATATTATACGGGTCCGTTTCTAGTTAACATTTGCCGCTTATAATTCAATTATTCTATTTTATTGCTCGTTGTATTGTGAATTCCGGGTTGTATTCCGCCCGTGTAATTTGTAATTTATTTACGAGTTTTCTATTATTTGATGTTTGCCATTTATTTATTTAAATAAACATCGCATGCTAAATAACTTTGACG
Source organism: Agrostemma githago (assembly GCA_958450325.1). Taxonomy (NCBI): domain Eukaryota; kingdom Viridiplantae; phylum Streptophyta; class Magnoliopsida; order Caryophyllales; family Caryophyllaceae; genus Agrostemma; species Agrostemma githago. The sequence continues at coordinate 30,248,151 of OY288241.1, read as the reverse complement.
TGAATCAAGATGCATTATATGACGTAGTTAATCAACAACTCGCATGCTTAGCCCGAAAACGTTGTTTGCATATCATTTAATCGTTTTACTAGCGCGCGCACACGAACACGAACGATGTCTTAGTAGAGGCCGCCATGTGCGGGCGGGGTTGGGTGTCCTTAGTGGGCTTCCCAACACGTACCCTCACCCCTTACTCAGAACCTTGGTTTCCGGATGCCCGAAACCATTGGCGCACGAGAGTCATTCTATATACGAAAGCCGGTTTTAATGGTATCGATAATGCAATGCAAAGGGACGAGCCCCATAAACTCTGAAATCAAAGTGGGCCGTACTTTGTGTACAGCCCATGACGACATAGAGTGGGCTCGTATGGTTCCGAATAACCACAAAATTTGGTGGCGACTCCATTTTGACTTAAATTTCGAACCCGAGAACAATCTCACCACGAGATTCATTCGCCTACCCAAACCCGCGCGTGGCCGCGTCGGGGTGGACCTATGTCATGTCCACACTTAGTTTCCAACAGACCAAATAAATTGACCTTGTTATTGTGCATAAACCATCTAATCTCCTTTTGCTTCTTGGGTTTATTCATGCCTCAAACGTTCCAGAACCCTATACTATCCATTAGCAAGGCTCGGATATTCCTCCCCATCATCTCCTACTGTGCCACCTTTATCCTTTGTTGATGTTAGTCTTTCCAAGAAAGACACGCCCTCTGGGTTAAACATCAATCCTGAATTATGAGTAGGCTTAGTCATCATCAGTGGAGTTTGCCTGATGGGAATCAGTGGAAGAGGTACATGAGCTATGGTCTCTTGTGGTTTCTGGACCACCGGCTTCCATACCTTCTTAATTTTCCCTTCATCAGCCTTAGTTCTACATTGCAGTTCATTATGACCCATGCCTTTGCAGCGAACACATAAAATAGGTAACCAATCATATTCAATTGAGATATGCTGTACCTTCCCTGTTTCATCAATGAAACTGATGCAGTCCGGTAATGCTTGCCCAATTTCCACCTCTATCATCAACTTAGCATACTTTTGAAATTGCTTCTGATCAGTTGAAACAGCATTCCTAATTACTTTGCCTAGGAGACCCTCAATCTTCCTCAGACAGTCCCTACCCAAACATTTAAGGTCGAGGTTCATAAGCTTCACCCAAATAGGCAGTTTATTGACATCATATTTAGCAAGCTCCACATTCGGTTCCCATTCATGAATGATGACCGGTTTATTATCAAACATGAGATGTTCAGATGCTAGAGCTATCTTCTGAGAGTCAGTGTCCAAAAATCTACCAAGAATATACCATTTGGAAGAAATGATACCTTATCGATCTTCAAGTTCTTCCAAATCCTCTGTAGGTAACCAGTGACAATGCTTCAAGGAGGATTAGCACCAACTATGAATCCATAAACCGCCGTACTCTAGTAGTTGAGCTCCTCCTGGACGTCCTCTGGCGTAACCTGAAGCAGAGTTGTCTCAGAAGCTGTTGATGCCTGCAACTAAGGTTCCTCAACCACATCCTCCAATATCACATCAAGCTCAATAGGCACCACTTCCTCATCCAGCAGCGTATCATTCACCTATAATTTTTGTGTACTAGAAGAATTTTTATTAAGATCATTATTATTTTGTGTATTAGATGATGATTTATTACTATTATGTTTGTGATGTTTATTTGAGCTAACCGCCTATCACCCACTCCTTGCGGGTTTAATTATCCGTGAATTTTTATTAAGAAATTTTATAATGAATATAAAATTATAAATTTAAGAAATATTGAGGGTAGAATGGTAAGTGTGTGAGAATAGGAAAGATTAAAGGTGTAAAGTGTATTTAGTTCTCGGGTATTTCCCATTTTCCCGTGCAGAATTAGTTATGTGTATTTAATACACATTGAGCATGCAACAATCTACCAATCAACAATTAAATCTTTTCGGTTAACAATACTTCTCGGTCATTGCAACAATCAACCAACTCGATATACAACGCATCTCGAGAATACAGAATATGACACTTAAGTTCAATGTAACTAGGACTTTCAATTTCTTGGTGCCTTCAAACTTGTATATATCTAAGGAAATTAAAGAAAATTTAGAAAGATTTTTTTTGGAAGAGATATGAAAATTGGTTAACGTTAGTTTTGGATTGAGGAGAAAAATAGTCAGATAACGTAAGTTTGAATATGGGGATTAAGGAGAGAGTCAGACTGTAGACACCCGCATTTTGACTGCCAGGTGTGTATGGTAGTTTCCCAAAAAACACCCGATGATGATCGGACGCTAACGTGTTTCTACGCGCTCGGATATGGGCTCAAATCCATTAGTTGTTGGCTAAAGCACTTACGGAGCACAAATCTCACAAAATTGACCTCAAAATCAGGCCCAACGGACCGTTCCGAGTCAAAAACAAGACTAATTTGGGCCAAAACCGACACCGGAAATAAAACCGACTCTTTTACGATTGGGTCAACCCTGGTCAAAGTCGTTTCCGAGGCATACAAAACAGCCCCTCACAACATCAAAAGTCCAAGTCAAACACAGACCCATCAAAAACCCAGGTCACGGTCCAAAGCAATGGACCCGCGCGACCCAGCTGGGCCACTCGATCGAGTGCCCCATCCACTCGATCGAGTGGGCCTATTTCAAGCCCGACGGCTGACGCACTGGGCCACTCGACCGAGTCAGCCGCTTACTCGGTCGAGTAACCCTAGCCGGGTGCCTTGCTTTTGCCTATATAAGCACACCCATACACAACCCTAAAGACATCTTTTAGACATCTTTTCAAACCCTAATTCTACCCTAATCAACTACTCAACTCTAATACTACACTCAAGCCCTAACCCTAGTACCTAGGAGGCAAACCTAAACCACCACAACTTAGCCTACATATCTCGATCACTCCCGTGCAAGCCACAACTAGACGAGCCTATACCGAGAACAAGAACATGTAGGTTGAGGGTGCAAAACCCTCCTCCTTCCTTTCTCCTCTCTTTCTCGTTTTTCATCGTCATTATCGTTGCGTCATTGTTTATTTTATTCGTGTCATAATATCGCTAATATAATTAGTATCAGAAGACATTAAAATACCCGTCGATTTGTGTCGAGTGCGAAGGATGTCAGGATAAGGAAACCCGAATATACAAGTGTACTGCACACAGCGTTGCCGGTCGCTTATCCTGACGCCCTAGCAATTGATTATTGAAACGGGTCAATTTCAACAATAATTCGTTTATTTTCGTTTGCGTCGCATATTGCATCGATTTTCTAAAAACCTTCTTCAAAACACATATTTTTAAGGGTCGAAACCCGTTGACGCGGATCCGGCATCACAATCCCTAGGGATTTATTTCGATGTCAGAAAAGCCGAGGGAATCAAGTCTTTCAATTCAAGCGTTGATCTATTAGATTCGATACCAATTTCATAATTGGACGTCGAATCTAACGATCTAGTCACATAAGTTAACTAATGTGATTTTTCGTTGATGCTAAGATAATTGTCAATACAATTCATTAGAATTACGACATTATTAAACGCGGAGGAAATCTACCATATCGCGGTAGTTAATTTAAGGCGACTTAAATTAATTTTCTTTTATTTTCACTCTAGTATTCCACATCGATTCAATAAACGAATATGGGATACAACGAGTATTCAAGTTCAGAATTGAGTATAAATTCCACAATATTTATGCCCAATTCATCAAATCATCAAAAATCAAAAGCAATTTCAAAATCGATAACCAAATTGCAAGAAACGAACCTGGTTCGTACAGGTGCCACTCGACCGAGTGCCTAGGCCACTCGATCGAGTGACATCACAAAAATCGAGCAGAATGCTCTTTCGACCGCCACTCGGTCGAGTCTCATAGTGACTCGATCGAGTGGCAGCGTACTCGACCGAGTTGGTCAATAACTTGGTCGAGTAGGGTCCATAATACGAGACAGAATGTCTTTTACGACCTCTGCTCGGTCGAGTCCCACAATGACTCGGTCGAGTGGCGGTGGACTCGTCGAGTTGGTCAATAACTTGGTCGAGTAGGGTCGTAAAACCCGGACAGAACCTTTTTCAGAGGTCCACTCGGTCGAGTCACATAATGACTCGGTCGAGCGGCCCTTTATCACGTTAAGCCGTGAGTCCTACAATAGCATTCGAGTCTCGTCAATCGTTTTTTCGTGACTTAAGTCAACACGTGCCTAATCTATCACGTGAAACATTTTTTTCAAAACCATGCATTAACTCGCTTGCACCATTCTACACATTTCAATATTTCATAAACCGTTATATCGTTACTAGCGCGTTTATTGTTTCTCTTGTCAATTTTGGTTTTTTATTTTATCGTACTAAAATGAACCCGCATGCTAAAATACAACTTCGACGTTAAGATTTTAGTTGCATTAAATCGACATAGAAACCCTTTCAATTACATTCACATGCCTAGGGAAAATAATCTTTGCATATCATTTTCTCGTTTAACTAACGCGCGTATTCAAAAGTCATTCGAGATCTTAGTAGAGGCCGCTAGTGCGGGCGGGGTTGGGTGTCCTTCGTGGGCTTCCCAACACGTACCCTCACCCCTTACTCAGAACCTCGGTTTCCGGATGCCCGAAACCGTTGGCGCACGAGAGTCATTCAATACACGATAACCGGTAGTGACGGTATCGGTATCAAATGCTAAGGGACGAATCGAATCAGCTCTGACATCGGAAATGGGCCGTATTTTGTACACGGCCGACTACGACATAGAGTGGGTTCGAACGGGCCCGAACTCCCACAAAGTTCGGTGTCGACTCCACTTCGATTTAAATTTCCATTCGATCTGTTTTCATATGGAGATTCATTCGCCTCCCCAAACCCTCGCGTGGCCACGTCGGGGTGGACCTACGTCATGTCCACAATTTGGCGACTCCGTCGGGGATTAACTGATGCGTGACTTACCATCGACATCCTCAGGGTGAGACTCGAATAGAAATCGTTTGACTAGTACAATACGCGTTTTAGTTTTACGGTTCATGCATAACCCATATTTTCCCGGGCCGGTACTGGTGACCGACGTCCCACTATACCATTGATGTACTCCAATATGGATATGTCAAAAGGTGTCCATAGTCGATTCGAGTGGGTTTCGCGGCATGTTCTAAGCTCAACTCGACTTAGAGAGTTCGTCCCGATCAACATCTAGACTATGTACACTGGTATAGACCCTCTTAGACCGACCGAGACTTAGTGTAAAGCATACATGGCGTCGTTATAATGCTTGTGTGACTACGTGCTATTTGGATTCAGTGTCGTTTTCAAAAACCGTCAACTTTTCAAAAATACATCTTTTTTTCAAGGTATTCAATTTTCAAAACCCGGGTCGCATGCCGAATTTAGGACTTATGATTTTACTCAAAATAGCCTGTTTTCTAGCCGGTATGATGCCCATTTCAAAACTCGAAAACGTTTTCAAACTTTCAAAAACCGAGGCCCGATGAGAAAATCGGGCCTTTCCCCGAGTTCTCTCGGACTTTCCAAAAATCATTAATTTTCAAAACCTTCCTCTTCTTAGGACTTTCCGTATTTAGCAGTGTCGGGTCATGTCGTAAGTTGTCAAGGTCTTTAGCGTCGAAACTCTGTCGATCTTACATCACGAGTTTCTTCCCCATCCCAGTCCGCCTTATTAGACTAAGGCAAGGCCCACCTCCGTAGGACAAACCCCTACAAAGGAGGGCCCGTCAACACAATCGAGTCAAAAGTCTGGGGATGTCTCACGTGAACCTTTCTTCGAACAGGACTAGGCCCACTCGCCGAATCCTAAGGAAGACCCACATTTCACAAGTCACCCGTCTAGGTGTCTTTTCTCAAGTCATTTCCCTTTTTAGTCTTGTTTGGGATGTACCTTCTATTCCGAGATTCGGGCTAGTTTCTGATTACGCGGTGTTCTTACAGACAGGCCACCCCGAAACCAGACATCAACGCAAAATGGACGCATTGAAGGAGGCCTTAGAGAAAATCGAGACTCAACTGACCTCCATCTAGGCTAGCCAAGCAACGTTAGACACCCGTTTGAGCGCCGTAGAAAAGACGGCCCCTGTTGATGGGTCAGGGACCACTGGGCCCATAGCTGAGCTTATTAGCGTTGTTCGCAGGCTCGAAGAACAAGTTCATCTGTCAACGGACAACTCGATCCACTCCGAAATTGCTCGTTCCTATTCGCCTTTGAATGACGAGCTACCTGCTAACCTCAACCTTATGGGAATTCCTATGTTTGAGGGTACCGAAGACCCGGTCCATCATATCCGGGCTTTCAAAGATTTTATGGCTGTCAAGGGGGTAAAGTCCACCATGTTTACCCACCTATTCCCTTCCTCTCTGGAGAAGCATCCTAAGGCCTGGTATTACAGGCTCGATTCCAAGAAATACAAAACTTGGGACGATGTGGCAACCGAATTCGCTCGGAATTACGCCGACAATATTGAAATCCAGACTACAATGCGTACTCTGGAAGTGATGGCCCAAGAGCCCAAAGAAGGGTTCACCAGATATCTACAACGATGGCGGGCCGAGAGTGTGGAGCTGGTCGACAAGCCCAGTGAGAAGGTCCTAGTGGAGGCTTTTGTCAAGAACCTCCTTCCGTCCTACCGGGTCCACCTCCGGTATGCCGTTATCCCTAATTTTGCTACCCTAACTGAAATGGGTACCAGGATCGAGGACGACTTAAGGTTAGAGAGCCTGAATAAGGCCTCTACCAAAGGCTATCAAGGGGCAAGTTCATCTACGAGCAAGCTCACACCCGTAGCTGCAACTCGCAGCATCTTTGATGAGGTAAATCTGCTCGACACCTCATCCAAAAAGAATACACCAAATCGGATATTCATAGATATAGGGACTACCTATACTTATGCCTTACAAAGGCTATCTTCAAAGGGTCTGATCCAACCGATAGGCCTGATGCCCGAGCTTCCAGTAGAAAAGAGGCCCAAAAGTTATAACGCCCAGGCCTACTGCCAATATCATCGTGGTAATGGGCATGATACCGAAAAATGCTGGAAAATGAAACATCTGATCCAAGATCTGAACGAGAGCGGGAAAATCCCGTTGCCCGGAGACAAGCCGAGCAACAAAAGAAAACTCGTTTAGTGCCCACGCAATATTCACCGGTTAGGTAATTGACTGTTCTCACCTCATCTCCCCCTATATCCCACAAATTAACGGGATATGGTTCGATGACGAGGATGACGTATACTTAACCAGAGGGGAAGCTGTCCCCATCACCCTTGAAGAGGTCCGGAAGGCTAAGTCCAAAGCCTTAGCCACCAACCACCTCGCCACAGCTGGGCGTTCTATTCCTACATCCGTCACTGAACCCGCCAGGACGGAACCTACCTTTGAAGAACCAAGCAACGACACCGCCTTGGTCCAACAAATGAAAAGGGTTCGAGCTGACCTAACCATATGGCAACTACCGGTTAGCTCACAAGCACATCGAGAAGCACTGACTAAGGCTCTCGATGAAATCAAGGTCGACTCACAGGTTACCCCTTCTGAAATGGTAGCCACTATTATGCCTTATCTCAAAGGCAAGTCTAAGGAAGAAGGCCCACTCATCACTTTCTCAGAGTCTGATCTACCAGCATTTGGGCCCAATCATAATTTGGCCCTATACATTATAGTCATTTGCCGAGGGAAGTACCTTCCAATGACCCTTATCGATGATGGGTACGCTATGAGTGTCCTACCTCTAAGGACCGCTAAAGCTCTCGGCATCACCGATGCCGACTACCTCCCGACAGCACAGACCATCCAAGCTTTCGACGGAAGCCCAAAACCGGTGGCTGGGGCCGTTAAGTTAACAATAATAACGGGCCCTATCGAGAAAGAGTTGGAGTTCCAGGCGATTGATGTCACCTCGTCTTTTAACTTACTATTAGGAAGGCCTTGGATCCACGCAGTCAAGGCCGTATCCTCCACTCTCCACCGAAAAGTCAAGATGCCACTTCGGGACGACATCATCACACTAGAGGCTACTCCTATTACCGTGGCAAGTTGCAACGCTACGGGCCGGGACGACCCACGAGGATTTGATTTCGTGGGCATGATCGAAGACGAGTATCTCTCTAGGCCCTACTTCACAACTAGCATCGACACGATGCTACAAAACTTGGGATACTTACTGGGGGCTACCTCGAGGCCATATCTTCCAGCTGGGAAGATCATCGAGGTCCTGAACGACGGCGAGTCCCAATTCGGATTGGGGTATGCTATAACCCCGGAAAATGTAGTCCGGGCCGGGATCCATAAGGCCACCAACATTCTCAAGGGTACTTACATAGGCCCTTATAGCCGGAAGTTAACCGATTACTTCGTCACTCCAGTCTTCGGAGCCATTCAAGTGGGCCTCTACCAACCCACAATCACACATCCTGAGACCAAAACGGCTCGGGAATGCAATTTCATCCCCGATGATATATTTGCCCTCATTCAAACCGAGTCCAAGGAAGGGGAGAACAACTCCTAGCCCGTGCTGGGGCTCTTATTTGGAGAAGACAAAGCCGTCCCTGCTCCAAAAGATGACTTGGTCAATCTGATCCTCCGCAGCGATCGGTTTGACCCAACTAAGCTAATCACCAAAGTTGGTGCAGATACAGGAAAAAGGGCTTGGAGGAAGACCATCAAGTGGACGGATGGCCAAGGACGGACCTACAAGCTGACCACCGGCGAGGGAGACATGCCGGATACCGAGTCTGAGTCTGAGTCGGAGTCTGAGTCCGAGTCTAGAGGGTCTGGTGCCAGAGTCGAGTCTGTAACCCCTCTTCCCTTATCCACTGAGGTCTCGGGGCCTGTCCCAAGACCTCTCCCTATCCCGCCACTGACCAACGATCAGATGGCCGCTCTTTTCGAGCTTTTCGCAAAATTCACCATTAATAATAATAACGAAAACCGTTCTGCTTACGACTTATCTTATTTCCAAAATTTTCTCAATTTCAAAAATTTTATATGCAATGACATTGAGAAACCCGACGAACAGGTACCTCTACCTCCACATCTGATCGAGCAGCTCGAACAAAGGGAGTTCCGAGATCCGGTAATCGAAGAAACCGAGTCCATCAACGTGGGAACCACTTTAGAGCCCCAGATGCCTAAGTTGGGCCTATCCTTAGATCCAGAGGAGAGAAAACAATTCTCAGACCTCCTCCAAGAGTTCAAGGACGTCTTTGCATGGTCCTACAAGGACATGCCGGGTATAGATCGGGAAATAGCCGAGCACCGAATACCCATCAAAGATGGGTGCAAACCGGTAAAGCAAAAACTCCGAAGGATGAAGCCCGAATGGTCTCTCAAAGTCAAAGAAGAGTTAGACAAACAATTCAAAGCGGGCTTTATACAAATGTCTGAATATCCAGACTGGGTTGCAAACATCGTGCCGGTACCCAAGAAGGACGGCAAGGTGCGGGTATGTGTGGATTTCTGAGACCTCAACAAGGTAAGCCCAAAAGACGACTTTCCGTTACCACACTTCGACATATTTGTGGATAATACGGCCGATCATGCCCTTCTATCATTCGTGGACGGGTATGCCGGATACAATCAGATTAAAATGGCAGAAGAAGAAATGAGTAAGACCACCTTCATTACACCTTGGGGTACTTACTGTTACACTGTTATGCCATTTGGGCTTATCAATGCCAGGGCCACTTATCAGCGGACTGCCACTACTTTATTACATGACATGATGCACAAAGAAGTGGAGGTCTACGTGGACGATATGATCGTTATGTCCAAAGACCGGAATGGGCACATTGCGGCCCTAAGAAAATCTTTACCCGACTGCGCAAATACAACATGAGGCTAAACCCTCAAAAATGCAGTTTTGGGGTAACATCGGGTAAATTACTGGGCCATATCGTTAGCCAATGCGGCGTCGAGGTCGACCCAGCTAAAATCAAAGCCATCACCGAGATGCAACCACCCAAGACCGAAAAAGAAATACGGGGGTTTCTCGGGAAAGTCCAATATATCAGCCGGTTCATTTCAAAATTAACCATGGTATGTGAGCCCATTTTCAAGAAACTGAAGATCGGAGAACGGGTACTGTGGGACGATAAATGTCAAGTGGCTTTCGATAAAATCAAGGAGATTCTGTCTGCTTCGCTGGTATTAATGCCACCTCAACCCGACTTGCCTTTGTCGTTATACCTAACAACGACCGAGGCAGCCATGGGGGCTATGCTGGCCCAGACAGACGATTCAGAAGAACGGGCTATTTACTACATCAGTAAAAAGTTCCTCGAATACGAATACAAGTACACAATGCTCGAGAAGACGTGCCTAGCTCTGGTTTGGGCCACTAAAAAGCTCCGACATTACATGCTGAGTCACGAGGTACATGTATTATCCAAAATGGATCCTATCGAGTACTTGTTCGAGAAGCCCATCCTCAACGACAGGATGTCCAAATGGACTTTAATGTTATCTGAGTTTAACCTCAAGTTTGTACCATTAAAAGCCATCAAAGGCCGGGTAGTAGCCGAGTTCCTCGCCGATAGCCCGATATCTGAAGAGGACCACACCGACACTTGGGCCTTTCCTGATGAAGACATATTCCATACTGACACCGAAACATGGGATTTGTACTTTGATGGGGCATCCAACTTCCGGGGATTCGGGGTCGGGATTCTGCTAATCTCACCACGAGGGGAACACACTCCCTTATCCATCAAATTGGACTTTGACGTGACCAATAACGCAGCCGAATACGAAGCATGCATTCACGGGTTGCAAGCCGCCGCTGATTTAGGGGTAACAAACCTCCGGATCCACAGTGATTCATCATTGGTCATCAATCAGGCTCTCCAAAAATGGAAAACTCGGAACGCCAATTTCGTGGCTTACCAAGCACGGGTAAGGGTTCTGGAGAAATAATTCCAAAAGGTAGAATACATTTATCTGCCCCGGGAAGAAAATCAATTCGCAGATGCACTCTCCAAATTAGCATCTCTACTGAACATCCCGGATCACCTGACCAGCATGCCGATCTGTGTCGAAAGACGGTCCGAGCCGGCGTATGTACACGCCATCCAGGACATCGAGCTAGCTGACCCAGAACCTTGGTATCAGTCAGTCCTAACCTACTTGGCAATGGGAGAATATCCCCCGAGAACTGAAAACCGGGCCAAGAAAGCCCTGCGGAGATTGGCAACCCAATTTGTTCGCACGGACGACGGGCAATTATACAAAAAGACGGCACAGGGGGCTCTCCTCCTATGCATCGACAAAATACAGGCCGAAAAGGTAATGACCGAAGTACACGATGGTGAAAACGGCCCGCATATGAACGCCCATATGCTAGCCCGAAAAATCATGAGGCTCGGGTATTATTGGAACACCATGGAAACAGACTGTCAGTTGTATGTCAAACACTGCCATAATTGTCAGATATTTGCCAATGTATAGCATATGCCATCTTCCCTCTTGTATACCATGACATCACCATGGCCATTTTCGACATGGGGTATAGACATAATTGGAAAGGTGCACCCTTCCGGGACGGGAGGTCATTGCTTCATTTTGGTGGCCATCGACTACTTCACCAAATGGGTCGAAGCCGAGTCATACCGTGTCTTGAACGCCAAGCACGTGGCCAAGTTTATCCAGAATATGATCATATGCCGGTATGGGATCCCTCACTAATTTATTAGCGATCACGGGACTTACTTTCAAGCAGAAACCGACGCATTGCTAGCAAAATATAAAATTCAAAGGCATACATCTTCGCCTTACCGACCTCAAACAAATGGAGCGGTAGAAGCGGCCAATAAAACAATTGTCACCATACTTAAAAAGATGGCTGAGAATTACCGGGACTGGCCCGACAAAATACCCTTTGCCTTATGGGGGTACCGAACGTCAATTCGCACCGCGACCGGAGCAACTCCATATTATTTGACATATGGAATGGAAGCAGTCCAACCGGTCGAGCTAGAAGTACCATCCCTCAGGATTTTACTTGAGAGCCAAGTACCTGAAGCAGATTGGGTCCAAGCCCGATACGATTCGCTAGTCCTTTTAGACGAACGCCGATCACGGGCCCTCAACAATATCCAAATATATCAAAAGAGGATCCAACGGGCTTTCAACAAAAGGGTTAGGCCCAGAAACATCAAAGAAGGGGATCTGGTCCTAAAATCGGTTCGTGCCTTACTACCGGTTGACCCAAGGGGTAAATTCAAACCCATCTGGGCTGGGCCATACGTAGTCAAGAAGGTCCTATCAGGAGGAGCGGTGATGCTGGCAGATTTGGACGGGAACGAATTCGTCAACCCAACCAACTTGGACCAGCTGAAGAGCTACTACCCATAAACCCCATCTCAATGTCATTTGCAAAAAATTTATAAAGATTTGTCTTTTTATAAATTTTTCAAAAATATAGACAAGTCAATAAGCTAGAATTAATTATTCTACTGTCGCACATCTCGAATTAATAATCTTGATGTATTTCGAAAGTTGCAAAAATCAATCAATCAATTTTTAACTACGTTTGGTTTGATTCCGCTAATCGCGGATACGTAGGCAACCCCTCAAAAGGGTACAACCATTGCAATAAACGAAAAGACGGGAACGGTATTCTTTAATACGTCTTTATTAAACCGATAAACTCGGGAATTGCAAAAAAAAAATGCCAAAAACGGCAAACCACAAAAAAATCACACCCAAAAAATAATAATAATATTCAAATAATAATAATGGAGACCAATATCCGGGCATTTTCCCCTTCCCCTTGTCCTTCGGGTCACGTGGAGCCTGAGGTCTTCGAGGTGGTGGCGAGCGTTCCCGAATCACAAGTGGAACCTCCTTGGCACGAGCCCGTTTCTTCGATGACGGGTCTTCTACCACAGTCTTTGGTCCAATGCGAGCCCGCACGTGCTCGGGTAATCAATCCCGTGGGCCAAGTCGGTCCTGCACAGGTAGTCTTGGGCCCAGTCTTCTTTCCAAGTTAGTCTGGGGGCTCACCTTCCCCCAAGCACCTTTAGCACTGCACCCTCCAACTTGAGTCTTGGTTTTCTTCTTTTGTCCTGACATAAGACGGACTAGGGTAGCAGGAGTGTCTCCTTCGTCAAAAAAGCCCCTGATGTCTTTAGCTTGCTCCCTTCGCAGCAGGTCCAAAGCTTCATCAACCTTCAGAGCAGCTCGGGATTTAGCATCGCCTGCTTTGGTCCACTTCGTGTAGGAGTATGAAACCTAGATCGAGTGGCGAGATTTGGTGATGGGCCAGGTGTGCCGGGTGTACCATCTTTGCATCCATGTATCGCACATCACATCAGTCAGTTGGGTAGGGTCACTCACAACTGAGTTCGACTTCAGGGATTCGTTGGGTCCATCCGTACTGCCTCAGTATGCGATCCGGATAAAGATGAACTGTTTGCCAGAAAGATAATATCACCTGATAACGGGCTCTGTCCCGCGGGTCCAAGCCGGTCCAAAGATAGATGGGCCACCACGGAACCACCCATCGAATTAGCGGACCACCATGGAATGACAATACCTCGTCCCAATATTTCTAGGTAATCAGGCGAGAAAAGTCAATGGCCCGCCTCCTCGTCATCACCTGGTTATGACGATAGTTGCTCGCATTAAGAGGAGGATCTATCACCGATAGCCTCTCATATAGCTAAATCTGCAAAAAGAAACAAAAACATGAGTTTTTAAGGCAAAATAGGCGTCCGCCTAAGGCCACTCGGTCGAGTGCCTGGGACACTCGATCGAGTGGTACCCCTGAACACAAACAGGGGGCTTTTACGAGGGCACTCGATCGAGTGGCACCTCGGAAGGCAGATCAGGAGGGTTTTATCGAAGGTACTCGATCGAGTGCCAGGGTGACTCGATCGAGTACCCCCCTGCAGTAAAAAATTAGCAAAAAAAAATCAAAAATCAAAAAATCGAGAAATTGGGAAAAATAAAATGCAAAGTAACATACTTGCAGCAAACGTGTGCTCCCGGTAAGACGAATTGATGAGTCCCTCTTGCGGTTGTCCAATCCTTGGATAATCTCGCCCGTGATCAGCCAAGCCGGGCTGTGTTCAGTCTCCATCAAGTCCACTACGGTCAAAAGACGGGTGTTTCCCATGCAGGATAACAAATCCATGTGACCCTCGAAAGCATATACATGGAGCATGCAGAAAGAAAAAGCCCTACGGCTGTAAGCCGGTCTGACCCGAACATCAAGAGGATTCATAAACTTCTCAGCCAAGTCGATCAGAGAAATATTTTCACCCTCCATCATACGGGATACCTCGTTGTGAGAAAGCCCTGGAAATTCTCGAAGCTTCCTCCTCGGGTCATAGATCGAGTACGGGACAGCGGGATGGAGTATCGGGTTCCATCCTCCTATAGCTGCAATCTCCTCAGGTAAAGGGCAAACTTCGCCCCGAGGAAAGGCAAAGACATGATATATGTCGTCCCAGTAAGCCAAGCAGGCATCCAAGAAGTAACGATCAACCACCATCTGACGGAACGGGTACAGCTGAGTTATGCCCGTCTGGTTAAGGGCTACCCTATCTGTGTCCCTGAAGCGTCGGGACCATTCTTGCAGCATCACAGTTAATCTATCAATTCCCATGACTAGTTTCTTGAGAAGGATGAAAAGGGTTTTCTTTTTAAGAAGGAGTGAATTGTGATGGATTTGTGAGAAAATCAAGAGCATTGAAGGGGTATTTATAGTAGACCTCTTTCCATATCTTTTCATGCATAAGGGTTTCCTAATCCCAATCGGAATCAACCCACAAGCCTAGTCCCGATACTAGCACAAAATATTCATCCCGAACTTTCCTAATTTCTTTAGGAGTTAAAATTTCAAACAAATTTCAAAATTTCAAAATTTTCAAAACTTTCACAATTTCAAAAATCATTTTTCCCCAGCGCGAGTCATTTACTACCTACATGTTGCATGCATTTTATGTAACTTATACAGGTACGACTCAAACAGGGACGTGCAACCCACTATATCTCCCCAGCGGAAGCCAACGGCGGCATTTCACGGGATGGGCCTATATACAGGCGCACCCAGGACTTATGCGACAAGTTCGATTCCCCACGGAGTTATTGTCATCAGCTCAGGTATGACTTCTAGCTTATGGCTGGCGAGCCCTTCACGCGAGTCTAATGGACTATAAACGACCCGATCAGAAGTCCGCCAGGTTTCAATCCTCGATTGGCCTGGTGGCTACTCTGACTCTCGCCTTGTCCAAGCCTCAGTCAGAGTGGGGGCTCTGTAGAAACCCGCATTTTGACTGCCAGGTGTCTATGGTAGTTTCCCAAAAAACACCCGATGATGATCGGACGCTAACGTGTTTCTACGCGCTCGGATATGGGCTCAAATCCATTAGTTGTTGGCTAAAGCAGTTACGGAGCACAAATCTCACAAAATTGACCTCAAAATCAGGCCCAGCGGACCGTTTCGAGTCAAACAAGACTAATTTGGGCCAAAACCGACACCGGAAATAAAACCGACTCTTTTACGATTGGGTCAACCCTGGTCAAAGTCATTTCCGAGGCATACAAAACAACCCCTCACTACATCAAAAGTCCAAGTCAAACACAGACCCATCAAAAACCCAGGTCACGGTCGAAAGCAATGGACCCGCGCGACCCAGCTGGGCCACTCGATCGAGTGCCCCACCCACTCGATCGAGTGGGCCTATTTCAAGACCGACAGCTGACGCACTGGGCCACTCGACCGAGTCAGCCGCTTACTCGGTCGAGTAACCCTAGCCGGGTGCCTTGCTTTTGCCTATATAAGCACACCCATACACAACCCTAAAGACATCTTTTAGACATCTTTTCAAACCCTAATTCTACCCTAATCAACTACTCAACCCTAATACTACACTCAAGCCCTAACCCTAGTACCTAGGAGGCAAACCTAAACCACCACAACTTAGCCTACGTATCTCGATCACTCCCGTGCAAGCCACAACTGGACGAGCCTATACCGAGAACAAGAACATGTAGG
Source organism: Agrostemma githago (assembly GCA_958450325.1). Classification (NCBI taxonomy): domain Eukaryota; kingdom Viridiplantae; phylum Streptophyta; class Magnoliopsida; order Caryophyllales; family Caryophyllaceae; genus Agrostemma; species Agrostemma githago. Next base: position 30,232,152 of record OY288241.1, on the reverse strand, counting down.
TTGAGGGTGCAAAACCCTCCTTCTTCCTTTCTCCTCTCTTTCTCGTTTTTCATCGTCATTATCGTTGCGTCGTTGTTTATTTTATTCGTGTCATAATATCGCTAATATAATTAGTATCAGAAGACATTAAAATACCCGTCGATTTGTGTCGAGTGCGAAGGATGTCAGGATAAGGAAACCCGAATATACAAGTGTAATGCACACAGCGTTGCCCGTCGCTTATCCTGACACCCTAGCATTTGATTATTGAAACGGGTCAATTTCAACAATAATTCGTTTATTTTCGTTTGCATCGCATATTGCATCGATTTTCTAAAAACCTTCTTCAAAACACATATTTTTAAGGGTCGAAACCCGTTGACGCGGATCCGGCATCACAATCCCTATGGATTTATTTTGATGTCAGAAAAGCCGAGGGAATCAAGTCTTTCAATTCAAGCGTTGATCTATTAGATTCGATACCAATTTCATAATTGGACGTCGGATCTAACGATCTAGTCACATAAGTTAACTAATGCGATTTTTCGTTGATGCTAAGATAATTGTCAATACAATTCATTAGAATTACGACATTATTAAACGCGGAGGAAATCTACCATATCGCGGTAGTTAATCTAAGGCGACTTAAATTAATTTTCTTTTATTTTCACTCTAGTATTCCATATCGATTCAATAATCGAATATGGGATACAACGAGTATTCAAGTTCAGAATTGAGTATAAATTCCACAATATTTATGCCCAATTCATCAAGTCATCAAAAATCAAAAGCAATTTCAAAATCGATAACCAAATTGCAAGAAACGAACCTGGTTCGTACAGGTGCCACTCGATCGAGTGCTAGGCCACTCGATCGAGTGACATCACAAAAATCGAGCAGAATGCTCTTTCGACCTCCACTCGGTCGAGTCTCACAATGACTCGATCGAGTGGCAGCGTACTCGACCGAGTTGGTCAATAACTTGGTCGAGTAGGGTCCATAATACGAGACAGAATGTCTTTTACGACCACTGCTCGGTCGAGTCCCACAGTGACTCGGTCGAGTGGCGGTGTACTCGGTCGAGTTGGTCAATAACTCGGTCGAGTAGGGTCGTAAAACCCGGACAGAACCTTCTTCAGAGGTCCACTCGGTCGAGTCACATAATGACTCGGTCGAGTGGCCCTTTATCACGTTAAGCCGTGAGTCCTACAATAGCATTCGAGTCTCGTCAATCGTTTTTTCGTGACTTAAGTCAACACGTGCCTAATCTATCACGTGAAACATTTTTTTCAAAACCATGCATTAACTCGCTAGCACCATTCTACACATTTCAATATTTCGTAAACCGTTATATCGTTACTAATGCGTTTATTGTTTCTCTTGTCAATTTTGGTTTTTTATTTTATCGTACTAAAATGAACCCGCATGCTAAAATACAACTTCGACGTTAAGATTTTAGTTGCATTAAATCGACATAGAAACTCTTTCAATTACATTCACATGCCTAGGGAAAATAATCTTTGCATATCATTTTCTCGTTTAACTAACGCGCGTATTCAAAATTCATTCGAGATCTTAGTAGAGGCCGCTAGTGCGAGAGGGGTTGGGTGTCCTTCGTGGGTTTCCCAACACGTACCCTCACCCCTTACTCAGAACCTCGATTTCCGGATGCCCGAAATCGTTGGCGCACGAGAGTCATTCAATACACGATACCCGGTAGTGACGGTATCGGTATCAAATGCTAAGGGACGAACCCAATAAGCTCTGACATCGGAAATGGGCCGTATTTTGTACACGGCCCACTACGACATAGAGTGGGTTCGAACGGGCCCGAACTCTCACAAAGTTCGGTGGCGACTCCACTTCGATTTAAATTTCCATTCGATCCGTTTTCATATGGAGATTCATTCGCCTCCCCAAACCCGCGCGTGGCCGCGTCAGGGTGGACTTACGTCATGTCCACACAAACATTAATAAGGGGATTAATTAAGAGAGTAATTATGAGTAAGGAATTAAGAAAAATAGAGTGTGATTAATTAGGGGAGTAAATAATACCCCGTATTAGTTGGAAATAAGGAATCCCTATTCTATTAAAGTAATGTCAAATAAAGCTCTCACATTCATTCTCAACAAAAAATGATGATGTGTCGGCACCACAATTTTTTAAGGAGTAAAATATTAATTTGAGAAGTTGCCTAATGTACAACAATAATAAAATAACCGCTTATTAAATTAAAATGAAACCACCCGCATCAATAACTATACAAATTATCATGGATACAATATATTGTCGAATTGATCATCATTTATAAAACTAAAACTAAAAAAAACCAATTGATATAGTAAAAGAAATTTCTACAAATTCCGTAAGATTATGATCAACATTTTGAATTTTTTTCGTTATAACAAATTGTTTAAACGCAATTCATGCAATTTCCGCACGGGTTAACTTTTGTATTTTACTGTAATACGTAAGTAAAAAAATGACATGTATGTCATCATGAAATTTTATCATAAAATGATACGGAGTATGTCACAAAGATTTGAATTAAGAAAATACGAAGTAGAAGTTTTTGAAAATAAAAGGTTAACAAAATTTAAGAAAGTTAATCTTATATTTTACTCTTTGTTACACAATTCATAAGACTAACTATTGTTACACAATTTTTCATGTGAGAGGTCTCACAATAATGTAAGAAAACTTTCGATATGTTACATACTACATAAGTACGTATAACGTTTGATTTGCTATAAATTATATTACTCTATGGTTGAGTTATGAGCCAAAACCATCTATTTAATTATTCTAACTCCGTAAAAAATCATATAACGAACTACGTATACGTAGTACAGACTACAGAGTAATATTAATACAATCCCGTGAATTTTCACGGGGCTTAATACTAGTGGTTTAGGAAGGTAGGTCAAAATTGATGTTGTAATTGTCTAACTAATACCTTAATTAATGTTATAACAATCTAATACGAAGTAATTTATATTTACTAAATTCCAATATTAGCATATATTTTTCTCCACAAAATACAAAGTCGGAGTTGATCAATTTTCGGTCAAAATAAACTTCAACCAAAAAATTAGTATTAACAATTTAAGATGTATTCCCTCTCATTCATTCAATTCTTTACGTGAGACCGCTTTGTGAGAAAAAATGATGGACCTATGTAAAGAATTGAATGGATGGGAGAGAGTACAGTTCAGTTGTTTTCGGGGTTAAATATAAAACCTTTTATTTGGATTTTTTGAGATTTTTTTTGGACTTCTTACGTGGTGTTGTTATCTTTCAACACAAATGAAATAATCATATGAAGTAGCCTGCTGCCATATACCATAATAGTTATTGATTTCACAAGCGTAAGCTCGATATTATGCAATCCTTTAACTAATATAGTCTGTGTTGCCTGTCTTCTTTGGGTTTTCAAGTAAAATTCTTATACCTCATTATTATAATTAAGGGGCGATGATCTTATCTTTTAAAGCAAACATTTCTGCTTCCCACATTAAGCCACGTGGGATCATGGCTAGGATCATAACATGGATCACATGTGTCAAGTGATGTGGCCCTTGAAACTATGGAAAAGTGACAAAAAAACTGTCAAAAAAAATCCATAAACTTCTCCTAATTGACGGTTTATTGCAGTTTAGAAATCGTATCACTAAGTATCAACTATCACCCATTAATACCACTTTCCCCCTTTTCTCATTCTCATTTTGTAGAATCTCACTGTAATAGTTATCCCTGAAAACCAAAAATCAATTCTTCATCAATCAAACAACTCTAAAAAACAAAAACCAAAGATCTTTCGCTGCCATTCCTCCATCAAATTCATTAAAGGGTGAGTTTCAGAGAACTAATGAATTGGAGATTGAAGAACATGAGTTACTGATTACGAAGTAATCGATTACTTAAGACAGTGGGTTGGATATGAGGTAATTTACATCTCATCTATTTTTATAACAAAAAAGATTTCATAACTTTACAATAGATGGCTATGGTATCATACCATTAGTGTATCATCACTTACAAAGATTGTGTTTATTAGCTTTGTTGGTTTTAATTTGTAATAATATTAGTACGGAGTATGTGATTTTGTATTTGTTTTTATTAGCTTTACATGAAAATTTCGACAAAAATCAAAGATGAAATGCGAAAGAAACATGAAGAGTTGAAATGGGAAGTGAGGTTTTAGTTATGTGGAGTAGAAACATGTTTATTGAGTTATGCTTAATTTTGGATTTTAGTTTTTGATTTGTGTGATTTGATTTTTCTTTTCTTCATATTTATATAGCTTTAGATTTATTTGACAGTATGTTGTTTACTGAATTTGATTTGTTGATGTTGCGTAATTGATTCGTTGTAGCTTAAAGTTTACGATTTCGCAATCAAGTTGCGGTTAATTTTGGGTTTCAGTTTTAGATGCGTAATTTGGGTTTTGTTTTGGTAAAAATTTACCGGGTCTAAAATTTCGGTTGCGGGTCAAAGCGATCGTGCTATAACTATGGTCGACGAAATTGAATCGAATCTAGCGAACAAGAAAACAACGAAAGGAAAAGGAACACACACAAAGTTTTGGTGACGCAGAAATCTGATGTGGGAAAAACCGCGGGGGGAGTCGGAATCCCACCAAAATTCTACTACGAATGGGAAAGAGTGGAGAAAGGAATACAAATACAAAGAATTTGACTATAATTGTGACTTATGGTTGATGGTGGGTATTTTATCGTGATATGCGCTTGGAATGGGTGTGCTTCAATGAATCCATCTTTCTCCTTCTCCTCCTCTTTTATACTGCTGCTGACCGTTGCCCCTTTATCCCCCAGAATCTTCACATTTACTCCCTCTTTATTGCTGGATATCTTGGCATTTACTCTCTCTTCAGCAGTTACATTCTTCTCCTGGATTCCCTTCTGGTCTACAGGAGGGTTTCCTCCTTTGTAGGAGCAGCAGCTGCTGCCTCTCCCTCTTTATATGGGCCGAGTTCTTCCCTTGTTTGTTAGGCCTGCTCGTTTTAAATGGCTCATTGTTTTATTTGCTCCACGCTTTGCTTGACCCATTACCGTATATTATTCCAGGTTTGCTTGACTTGACGATCTTTGATTATTTTGACTTCCGTTCTTTAGTCTTCGGTTTTGACTTTTGACCCTCGGTTTTTGACTATCGTCTTTGACCTCCCGATCTTTGACCTTTTGACCGTCCACTCGTAGCATGCCACGTTGCATTCCGAAGGTGCCAATTTTTGGCCCAAACAAATGCTCCCAAATTTTCGGCTAAGTTCATCTTAGGCGGGAATTTTCGTTTGCTTCAGTTGTAGGCAGTTGGTTCTGCTTCTGCTGGCCTTGCTGGTTCTAGGAGAAGGCGTAATCCGTCCCCTCTCTTAGAAGTTACTCCTGCAGAAAGTGAACCTCTGGTGGCAGATCTTTCTGAGTCTCACTCTTATTCTGCCCCCAGACCCATTGATGATGTTTCTGCTGGAGTGGTGCTCAAATTTCCTGAAGGCTTCGGTAAGTCTGCAGAGGATATGACTTTTCTGGATCATATGCTACTTCCTGGTCCCAGGTTTGTGCTAGAAAAAGGTTCTCTGAAGGAGCTGGATTTGGTTCGCAGATTATTGGCGAAGAAATCTGGTTGTGGAGAAGAAGCGACTGGATGAGGAATTGCATGTGGCACCTGACCTGGATGCTCTTTCCGATGTGGAGGCGGAGGATCTGAGCCGATTTCCCCATTGCCGACGAGGAGGCTGATGGGCAAGAGAGTGTGGACCAGGAGGATGTCTCTGATGATCCTGGGAGAGGTTCTGTTGCTATTCATCAGAGACCCGAGTTTCTGCAGGAGGATCTGCTACAATTCCGCCTCCACCAGAGGAGAATGTCCAGGCTGTGGACCAAGTTCTGCTGGAGCGATGTTACTCCTCTTTTGTCTTCGGCTTATGAACCCTGCGTAGTGTGAACTTCTGTTAGTGTTTGCAAAAAAATTATGTAGTGACTTTGCCTTTGCTCAGGGGAGCGAAGTGTGTTAGTATTTTGTGGCACTTCGTGCCTTAAATTTTGATCGTAATCGTTTGCCTTTGATTGTGATTGTTTGCATTTGATCGTGTTTGATTGTAATCGTTTGTTGTAGTTTTGTCTTACTACCTTCTGTTGTATGCATGCCTTATGTATGTATGGTCGACCTTTGATATAGTGGTGGCCTGGGGTTTAGTTCGCCCACTCAGTCGGAGGTGCCACGCTTTGCGTGGGTGCTAAGTGGCGCAGGAGACTGTAATGTCCCGGTTGTAGGCACTTAGTCACAAGACACACGCCTCTATAGAAATTGTGCACTCCACCAGATTAGTCACCAGTTTGGAAAAACTGAAAAAAAATCGGCAAAGATAGGGAACGCAATATTTGAAGACATATGTGGAAGAAAAAATCGAATTTCAAAAATATATGGAGAGAGACAATTAAATTTCGAAAATGTATGCAATAAGAAAATCAAACCTTGACGCCAAAGGAAATTGAATTTCGACGACACAAGTAAAAAGGAAATCAAAATTTTATCTGACTTAAATATGCGGGAAAAAATTTGAATTTTGCGAAAAGAAAGAAAAGAAAACAGAAGAATGACAGGAAAATTTAAATACGTGTTTACGAGGTTTGAAAAGATTAAACCTGGGTTCTGGTGGAGGTGCACCTGGCAGAATAGATGCCACGTTTCTGGCGGCTGTAGCCCATGTTTCTGGCGGCAGTGGCCCAGATTGCTGGCGGCTGTGGCCGACTCAGAAGAAGTATTTCTTTAGGTGTATGATGTTCCATGGTTTTTGGATGATTTTCCCTTCCATGGTCATAAGTCAGTAGGCTCCGTTCCCAACCACTTTCTCTATTTGGTATGGCTCTTCCCAATTGTAGCCGAACTATCCTGCTCGTTGATTTCTGGAGTTCTGGAAGACTTTTCTGAAAACTAAGTCTCCCTCCTGCAGGACTCTGATTTTGACATTCTTGTTGTAACTCCTGGCGACTGTCTGTCTGTAGGAGGTCATCCTTATTTGGGCATCGGTCCTAAGCTCATCTATAGTATCCAAGTTGCTTGCCATCTCCACCCGGTTCCTGTCTTCGGTTATGCATCCGTATCTATGGGTGGGCACTCTTACTTCTGAGGGAATGACCGCCTCAGCACCAAAGACCAAGCTGAAAGGCGTCTGTCCAGTAGCTACTTTGGGTGTGGTTCTGTCAGACCATAGCACCAAGGGGAGTTCCTCTGCCCACCTGCCCCCTGCCTTATTTTCAGGTTGTCTATCACAATTTTGTTGCTAGACTCTACCCGACCAATAGACTGAGGATTTCTGGGGTAGATTTGCTTAGTGTGATGTTCCACTTGGCACAGTAGGCCTCCATCTTGTTAGCAATAAACTGGGATCCGTTGTCGCAGATGATTTCTGAAGGTATGCCAAACCCGCAGATAATGTTACGTTTAATGAAGGATATAACCTGCTTCTCAGTCACCTGAGGAAATGCCTCTGCTTCTATCCACTTGGAGAAGTAGTCTGTCATGGCCAACATGAAGACTTTGTTTCCCGGGGCTCTTGGTAACTTGGCAACAATATCCATCCCCCACTTTATGAAGGGCCAGGGAGAAATTACTGGGTGCAACGGTTCTGCTGGCTGGTGGTTAACTGGTGCATGTCTCTGGCAGGCGTCACACTTCCTAACATATTCCCTGACAGCCTTGCGCATTGTCGGCTAGTAGTAACCTTGGCGGAGTGCTTTGTTGGATAGACTCTTGCCCCTGCATGATTTTCACACTCAACACTGTGGAGGTCATGCATAACCACCTCTGCCTCCTGCTGACTCAGGCACCTCAAGTATGGTCCTGCGGTTGATCTTTTGAACATGACACCATCAATGAGGGTGTACCTGGACGCTTTCATCCTAAAACTCCGTGCTTCCGTCTTGTCTACCGGCAGAATATCGTTTTGCAGCCATTCTTTGTAGGGTTTTCTCCAGTCAGAGATTTCCTCCTGCCCTGCTGTGGTGCTACAGATTCCTGCTTCCTGTAGCCACCGCAGCCCCTGGTCTGGTGAATTTTCCTGTGTACCATTCCAGACTGCTGGCTCTAGTACGTGGACAATGGGTATGGTGGAAACTGCACCAGGCTTGAACATTGCCCCCAGGGTAGCTAGGGCGTCTGCTTCGACATTCTGGTCCCTCGGGATTTGGTTGATTGAGAAGTCTGCGAACCTAAGGGAGAGCTCCTTTACCAATTCAAGGTAAGACATCATCTTGGAGTCCTTAGCTGCATACGAGCCAGTCACATGATTGACTATCAGCTGAGAATCGCTATACGCCTCCAGGCGCTTGATTTTGAGGTCTAGAGCCAGCTGGTGACCTAAGATTAGAGCTTCATATTCTGCCTCGTTGTTTGTTGTTCGGAACTCGCACCGTACCGCTTGGACTATGAGATCCCTCTGAGGAGACTTAAGAACTAATCCTGCCCCGGATCCTCGCATGTTGGAGGCGCCATCTACATTTAGCTTCCACACACGTTCGCTTTTGTCCCCCTCAAGGAGGAGGATGTCTTTCTCTGCCTGAGTCTGCAGTGCTGGGCTGAAGTCGGATATGAAGTCTGCTAACGCCTGGGACTTTATTGCTGTTCTGGGGACAAATTTCAGGTCGAAGCCGCTCAAGTGCATGGACCACTTGGCCATCCTTCCTGACAACTCAGGTTTTCTCATAATAGTTTTCAGCGGGTAATTGGTTATTACAGAAATAGCGTGTGACTCGAAATAAGGTCGAAGTTTATAAGATGCCGTAACAAGTGCAAGTACGAGTTTTTCAAGGGATGTGTACCTGGTCTCTGCAGGAAGCAGAGACTTACTGACATAATATACCGGGTGTTGTGCTCCTTCGTGTTCTCGTACTAGTACCGCGCTGAGTGCTACCTCTGTTACTGATAGATACAGGAAGAGTTGCTCTCCAGGTTCTGGTTTTGACAGCAGAGGTGGAGTGCTGAGGTAGTGCTTCAGGTCGCTGAACGCCTTCTCGTGCTCTGCTATCCAATCAAACCTTTGGGCCCTCTTCAGGATATCATAGAACAGCCGACATCTATCTGAAGACCTAGAGATAAATCTGTTCAGAGCAGCAATTCTTCCAGTCAGCCTTTGCACGTCTTTTGGCTTCTGTGGAGATTCCAGCTGGAGGATGGCCTTAATCTGCTCAGTGCTAGCTTCAATTCCCCTCTGGGTTACCATGTACCCCAGAAACTTCCCACATGACACTCCAAATGTGCACTTTGAAGGATTTAACTTTATCTTGTATTCCCTCAAGGTGTTGAAGGTATCCTCCAAGTGTGTTGTATATTGCGAAGTTTGCTTTGACTTGACGACCATGTCGTCAATATATACCTCCATTGTATCCCCAATCTGTCTCTTGAACATCTTATTGACTAGTCTCTGGTAGGTGCAACCTGCATTCTTCAGACCAAAAGGCATTACATTGTAACAATATATACCTCTCTCAGATCTGAACTGTCTTCTCCTGGTCTGCTGGATGCATCTTGATCTGGTTGTACCCACTTCATGCATCAAGAAAGGTTAGCATCTCGTGGCCTGTTGTAGCATCTACCATGGCATCTATATGTGGTAGGGGAAATGGATCTTTCGGGCATGCTTTGTTCAAGTCGGTGAAATCAACGCACACCCTCCACTTGCCATTCTTCTTTGGGACCACCACCACATTAGACAGCCACTCTGGATACTTTACCTCCCTGATTTTTCCAGCAGCCAGCAGGTTGTCTACTTCCTGATTTATGACTTGATTTCTCTCTGGAGCAAACTTCCTTCTCTTCTGCTGGACTGGTTTGTAACTTGGGTCCACGCTTAGCCTGTGAGTGATAACGCTCGGATCTATACCTACCATATCATCATGCGACCAAGCAAAACAATCCATGTTAGTTTTTAATAATTCAATGAGGTTTTGGCGGATATTACCTGTGCATTCTGATCCGATTAACACTTTTCGCTCTGGATGTTGCTTGTCTAAGTTGGCTTCATCCAACTCCGCCTGAGGTGGCTCTACGTACTCCTGCAGAGGCAGATGAAGGCTCTGTAATTGCTATGCTAGGGGGCTCGCCGTCTTCTTAAGGGCTACCCTGTAGCAATCCTTGGCCTCTCCTTAGTCTCTGTTGATCTTCTGCACTCCCCAGAGTGTAGGGAACTTCAGGCACTGGTGGTAGGTGGAGGTGATTGCCTTTATCTCATGGATCCAAGGCCTTCCTAGAATCACGTTGTAGGTGGACGGTCCATCAATGACTAGGTACCGTACTTGCTTGTTTACTCCTCTGGCATAGGTAAGAATAGTGATCTCTCCCAGAGAATGCTTGGTCTCACCACTAAAACCTACCAAGGGAACCGCCTTCCTTGTTAGATCCTTCTCGCTAAACCCCATGTTCTGGAGAGTTTCCAGCATGATGAGGTTGACTGAACTCCCAGTGTCCACCAGAATCTTCTTCACGGTGCAATTCCCTAGGGAGAGAGTAATTATTAATGCGTCATGGTGCCTCTCTGGAGTAGCTTCTGCATCAGTTTCGTCAAAGGTGACAGCTGGAAGATCCTTGCAACTGATTCTGCAGGAGTGTTCTGGTTTGTCTCCTCTGGCGTGGGAGGCGTGTCTCTTGGCTGCTAAATAAGTTAGTCCACATAATTCTGACCCTCTTGTGATCACATTGACAATTCTGGTACATACTGGAGGTGGAGAAGGCAATACTTGGTCTGCTGCATTTATCCTACTGGAGTTTCTAGACACGAGGTGGTCCAGATTCCTCTGATCATACTGGAACTTAACCTCCCTCCTGAGCTGGACGCACTCATCGGTATGGTGTCCAATGTCGTCGTGGAATTCGCACCTCTTGCTAGCGTCTCTTCGGTCATTGGTGTACTCCTGTCTCCAGGGCCACCTGACTCTGCGCCCTAACTCCCTTAGAGCCTTGAGTACCCCAGCAAGGTTGGTAGAGAACCCATACTCACTTACTTTGGGTGGCAATCCTGGATTGTCCTTCCAGTCTTTCTCCTCGGAAACCTTGCTCACGTTCCTGTCATAGGGCTTTGACTTTCACCCCTCTTTTCTGATGGCGCCTTTCTGGTGACATGCTAATAACCATGTGCAGCCCTTCTGGGGCCTGAATCTTCTTCTAGCCTGATGGCTGCCATCGCCTTGATCTGCACATCCTCGAATGTGGCACAGGGGTACTTTGTGAGGTCCTTATAGAGGTCTGAATCCTGGTGGAGCCCTTGGCGGAAGGCTTCTATGGCGGTGGGTACATCACATCTGGGGATGGTTACTTTCTCCTTGTTAAATCTGTTGAGGAAGTCGCGTGTGGATTCTTCGAACTTCTGCACCACCCGGTACAAATCACTGGTCTGCTTTTCTGGTTTCCTGCTGCTGGCGAACTGCTGGTTGAAGGCATTGACCAGATCAGCGAAGGAGGTGATGCTTCGGTTAGGCAGACCAACGAACCAATGGAGGGCTGCTCCTGAGAGAGTGGAGCCAAACCCCTTGCACATGCAGGCTTCCTTCAGGGGGCCCGTAGCGGTCACCACCATCATCTTCTGTTTGTACTAGTTGATGTGATCTAGGGGGTCTGCAGTGCCATCATAAAGCGTCGTGGCAGGTGGCGTAAAGCCCTTAGGTACAGCAACACAAGCGAGATCGGCGATGAAGGGTGAATCGGCGTAGCTGTCCCTAGCTGCTCTCTCCAGGGGGCGTGGCATTCCAGGAATCTTGTTGATCAAGTCTCTTAGTTCCTTTAGTTCTTGGCGTTGCTGATCTGCTGTGCTGGTTGTTCCTGCAAGAGGGTTAGAGACAGAAGGAGAAAAGTTTAAATGAGTACTTCCTGCATAAGGTCCTCCAAGGTGTTGACTACTAGGAGGAGGAAAAGGTGCTGCTGCTGTCACGGATCTGGGCTGCCACTCTGGTGCCTGCTGGAGTGGGACTCTGGGCAGCCAGGTTCCTCCTAGATGTGGGCTGCTGTCGGGGGTCGCCATACTGACTGGGGCTCCTTGCTGCCATCCTGGTGTCTGCTGGTTGGGGGTAGGCGTTGTCCACACTCCTCCAGAGGACTGGTTTATGGATAAGGTGGTCATCCCTGGTGGAGTTACAAATTGTCATCCTGGTGCCTGGTGGACAGGGGTGCCTGCAAAAGATAATGAGTTAGTTTCTCGACTTTCGATGTTGGAGAGAAGGTTACCTGTGGTAGGAGATCTGCCGGGTGTGGGGTCGTAGGTCAGGTAACCCAATCCCTGGGGTTCAATGACTGGGCCTGGTGGAGCCAATCCTAGCTCCAGCCTGGTGACCAACTCTGAGGGGACTTCTCTGGTGGTCTTCCTGCTGGTCATTGACTCCCTGCGGGTGTTGGGCTCTCCTCTAGGCATCAAGGGCGGTATCTCTGGTGACATCTGTAGCGATGCAACTGGAGTCTTGTCTGCTACCGAGATCCGAGCCTTGATTTCTTGGTTGTCTTTCTGCAGGGTTTCCACTGCCTGGCGCAGAACATTGATTCCCTGGAGCATACTCTGCATCAGGTCTGGTGACCCCACTCCACTGGAAGCTTCTCCTACGAATCCTCCTGGAGTCAAGGTTCTGGTTGGTATGCTTTCCTTCCTGGCCTTGGAGGAGCTGGTGACCCCAGAGGTTTTAGGCGTCGGAGGGGACCTAGACACCGATAACATGGGTTTCACCGCTTGGCTGGTGGGAATTCCCGGAGTGAGGGGTGTGAAAATCGGCTCTGCTGATCCTGGGGATGACCCTCCTCCAACGGGCTGAGTTGATGCCCCTTGACTGCTGGAAGAACTTTGGCCGGATCCGGTCACGACGACACGAAATTGCTTCACGGTAGGGTTTGCCTTATAGAAGATGATCACTTTTCCCCACGGTGGGCGCCAAATTGTTTTGGTAAAAATTTACCGGGTCGAAAATTTTGGTTGCGAGTCAAAGCGATCGTGCTATAACTATGGTCGACGAAATTGAATCGAATCTAGCGAACAAGAAAACAACGAAAGGAAAAGGAACACACCCAAACTTTTGGTGACGCGGAAACTCGATGTGGGAAAAACCGCGGGGGGAGTCGGAATCCTACCAAAATTCTACTACGAATGGGAAAGAGTGGAGAAACGAATACAAATACAAAGAATTTGATTATAATTGTGACTTAAGGTTGATGGTGGGTATTTTATCGTGATATGCGCTTGGAATGGGTGTGCTTCAATGAATCTATGCTTCTCCTTCTCCTCCTCTTTTATACTGTTGCTGACCGTTGCCTCTTTATCCTCCAGAATCTTCACATTTACTCCCTCTTTATTGCTGGATATCTTGGCATTTACTCCCTCTTCAGCAGTTACATTCTTCTCCTGGATTCCCTCCTGGTCTGCAGGAGGGTTTCCTCCTTTGTAGGAGCAGCAGCTGCTGCCTCTCCCTCTTCATATGGGCCGAGTTCTTCCCTTGTTTGTTGGGCTTGCTCGTTTTAAATGGCTCATTGTTTTATTTGCTCCACGCTTTGCTTGACCCATTACCGTATATTTTTCTGGGTTTGCTTGACTTGACGATCTTTGATTATTTTGACTTCCGTTCTTTAGTCTTCGGTTTTGACTTTTGACCCTCGGTTTTTTACTATCGTCTTTGACCTCCCGACCTTTGACCTTTTGACCGTCCACTCGTAGCATGCCACGTTGCATTCCGAAGGTGCCAATTTTTGGCCCAAACAGGTTTCATGAAGTTTTCCTCAATTTTTAAATTGGGAAAGTGATTATACTTCTATTTTCCAGATTCAAAAATGTAAATTTTACTAAATCTTTCTTTTTTTCCCTTTATCCAAGATTCGTTTCATTCATTATTTTCCTCTTATTAAACTACGTAAAAAAAAGTAAACATTTGAATGAGATGGAGTGATTATGCCTTTTAATCATTGTATACTTCTCTTAAGATTGAAGAGCTGAATATTAGGTGCTAAATAGTTGAGACTTACCGTGCATTTTGATAATTGATCTGATTCATTGTCAACACATTTGTTGGATAAAGGTTGTAATTTGTGATGGAATCAGAATAGTGAACCAGGCAACTAAACCAGGTATGTCGAGTCCGCCATTCTCACCCGAAATGATGATTTTGCCACTTGAGAGTCCTTTTATATCACATGAGCAAGGAAATACCACCACAGAGAGCACCAACCAACAAGTACCCTGCTGGATATTGCCTTCCCCTTTGCTACTTTCTCTAAAGATAGCAGAAAAAGAAACTTTACTTGATAATAGACATGTCTGCACCCCATCTTTCGTTATACCCGGATATAAATCTTCAAAAAAAAAGTGTTCCGTTACACAGCTGATCACATGCGTTCCTTTTTTTTATTTCCTCATTTTGATTGTTTGCTTATTTGTTTTATTTTCTTCAATTTTTCGCATGAATCTGTTTTTGTGAGCCAGAGTTCGTAGGATCAACATCTGAACTAAATGAAATATATTATTTTTATTACTTCAAATATGAGAATTATAGCAGACGAGTCCCTCAATGTTATAATTTTGTCAAAAGCTGATGGGGTCTTCTTTAATGTAGGTTTGTTCAGCTCCTCGGGACAAAACACCGCTTTTGGTGAGACGGAGAAGCGTATAAAGTTTGAAATTTTGAAGCCCACGGATGCAAGAATGGAGGATCTGTTCATGATGGAAACATGATGTTTCTGAATCAAGTAGCACCATCTTAGAAAAGGAATGAGATTGAATTGGTAATATTGCAGAATATGATCCTCAATTGGAATCCTGGGAGTACGAAGACGGATGAATTTGAGGAAGACTCTGAAGACGAGGAAATTGTGGTGATTTTTAAATCATTGAATATCCAGAAAAGATATTGAAAGCAATGAGTCAAGGCTTCTAAAACAGGCCCCTGATTCACTTCCAGCCGAGCCAAAGAAGAAGAAGGTGCTTTAAAAGAAACCGGTACTTTAGAAAAAATACGACAATGCCACAAAACTTAAAATTCCAGGATCTTTAAAGAGGTATGATTTAGAGGCACACCTCATCTTTTTTTACACTTTTATTTTTTAAAACTTTTTAATTGTTGTTTTGTTAAATCTGTTAAAGGTATTTGAACAATTGTTGTTTTGTTAAATCTGTTAAAGGTATTTGAGCAATCCTAATATGTCAAAAGAGTAAATCAAAACCACCTTCTCCCTTATCTCTTCTTTCTTCTTCGCCTCCTCATTCTTCAATAAATCCTCCTTCTCATTCTTCAATCAATCCTCCTTCGTTTTAAGTTTTTTTTTCAAAGTTCATCAATGGTGGATGTTAAGTACAGATGTTTCGTTGGCGGCCTTGCTTGGGCCACCGCTGATCAAGCGTTAAACCGCTTTCTCTTTGTATGGTGATGTTACTGAATCCAAAATTAACAATGATCGTGATAAAGGAAGATCAAGATGATTCGTGAAATTCGCTAACGAGAAATCGATGAACGATGCTATCGAAGGGATCAAGACATCTGATTGATATATACTCCGTATTATTTTTCCCGGAGGTATGATTCTTTTGTTCGCCCCTGATTCTGTCATTAATATTTTATTTTGGTTATTGCATTGATTGATTTTCAAATTGAATTTAGACGGAATCACTAAAGGAACATCTTAGATTTGAGTGACATAATTGTTGTTTGGATACTAAATGTTACTATAATGTTGCAGGCAAACGAAGATTATTGAAGATGATAGTTATGACTTTGATTTTATACTACTTGAATCTCTCATTGGTCCTTCAATGACACGGTCACTCTCCTGAATGAAGTGGTAAGCCCTCAGAATCAAACTGCACAAAATAACAACATCATCCAAGTTCCTTCTTACACGAGCATTCGAATTACGCAGGCATCGCTTAGCAGCGAAGAAGGTCGAACACAACTGCTTGACCCAATTGTGTTGTCAACGTCTACAAAAGAATCGCTGACAACAGCTATCTCAAAGTTAAGGTAGTTGGTGTATTTGGCATGGGCGATTCAGGTAAGTTGTAATGTCATTTCCTTTTTAATTTTTTTTTATGCTTCAGTTATACATATTTCACTAATTAATGTTTTTTATTTATGGTGGGTCCGGTTAGATTTTGGTCTTAGATTAAAGAGTCGTTTTCAGAGTTCGAGTATAGGTTCAGATGGTGAAAATTTTACAGGCCGTTGATATATTTGTAGTGCTTAAGTCTATATACAAAGTAGTGAAACTTTTTATACAAGCTTCACTAATCACTTTTTCTCTTGCCCTCTTGGTATATAGAGTAATTATTTTTTGGTCATTTCTAATGATATATGTAGTGCTTACCTTCAGATTAAAGTATATTTACAAAGTAGTGAAACTTTTTACGCAGCTCTTTATTTTTTGGCTTACATAAGAACTTGGGACATAGTCATGGGTGCGTAGATAAAGAAAAGGTAGGATATTTAAAGTAAAAATTATAGTATTGTCAAAGTGAATAACCATACGTTGACCTTTATGCTGATTATGTGATTGAAATTATGTAGATAAAGAAATATAATGGACAATATAAAATTATGTGATTGAAATTGATACAACATGTTGTCGTCAATGTCAAATGCAGTGTCCCTTTACGTTGACCTTTATGCTCTGAGATGTGATTAATCAAGGCATAAATTTTTATGGATCAAGTATAGTAGCGAATGTGAAGCTTGATTTTGTGATATCGTGGTTAATAGATTGGTTCATGGTTATTACTGAATGATAACTACTGTGAGTGAATAATAGTCTATTTGTAAATGACGAAGTACGTATAACCTGCAGGGGCATCGGCATCCGATAATATATATTGTCCATTATATTTCTTAAGAAAGATGCTATAATAAAATTTCAATATGTGTGATTATGTATGTTAGTTCGTTGGTGAAAGGTGAAAGGTATGAGGTTGTGAATGGTAACTTGATGCGGAGATATCCAGCTTCTAAATCTGATTATTCTCACCTAATTAAGTGTTGCTGTGTTTTTTACCTGTGAACTTTTGAATTCAATTTGTATCATTTTCTCCCATTTTATTTTAAATACTAAACGAAACTCGAATAGATATGACTTGATAGTCTTTTTGTTTTTCAATCCATGTGAATCTAATTGTTTGATATAGTCTACACAATGTATTACGGAGTATGAATTTAATTTACTCAAATGGGTCTAATTAAGGTGGTTTTGGGATCTCTCCTTAAATACTCCCTCTTTTCAATGAAAACTTTCACTTTTTCATTTTTCGTAAATTTCTTTGATAATTTCACTTTCTTTTTTTGGTATCACTCTCTCTCTCTTAGCTAAGTCGCCCACCCGGCCCCTCTCTACTTTTGAATACGTATTTTATTATTCTCCTTAAAAATATGTCACTTTTTACGTGGAACCTTCAACATTTCATTGAAATGGAGGGAGTATGGAACAAGTTTTAATTGTTCTTTCCCTCATTGCCTTCACAATGACTACTTGATTCACCATATTGCAGGATGTTGTAGGGTGTTCAGATGAGATACTTATATATTGAGCTTCTCATCGATCTTTTAGTCTATTCTACCGTCTCAAGAGTTGTTTTTTTTTGTTATTTCTGAATCAGATAACTTTACATGCCAATTTTTATGGCACAGACAATATAAATGTATTGAGTTCAATTATTATATTTATATAGTAAGTTTTAATGTTTTGAGTTTCAAAAATAAAAATAAGCTACATGTGTTCTTGAATAACAGTGTGGACTTGGAAGGTGAGGGCCTTTGGAAATGACATTGAAAAGACAACAAAGGTAGCTCCGAAACGACACCTACTAACTTGGATCGTAATTCCAATTCCATGAACAGCTCGGTGGATATTCAAAATTCAATATTCTACTTGGATGTGGGTCGATTTTGTCTCGAACAAGATTTTGGACAACAAGCAATTTATGTGTTGTCTTTTAATCAATAATACATCAATGTCTTTATTATGAAAAATTTAACTTATGAATGATCTTAGTACATCTTAATTAAAATTATTTTTTACGATATCTAAATCTTTTTCTTTCTCTAATTTTAGACATTTTTAGCGAGTTTCTGGCAGAACAGTTGACGTTATGCTAGCAATTACATTTTATGATATTGAAAGTGAAGTTCATGTGCGAAAATTACAAAAACTTTAATTTAATATATCTTTTAAAATAATAAATAAACGATGAGTAGTTACAAAATAGTTCCGATAAATTACCCTAGAAAAGTCAAGATTTATTTATTCTAACAAAACCTAAAAACAAATCCTCAATCTCGGATATTTTAATTAACTTGGCAAGAAAACTCAGCAATATACTATAAAATATACACCAAAAATTCAATACACAAAAGAAAACAATACATACAAATTTCACCAACTTAAAAAAAATAGAGCATTAATTTTAGTTAAGATAAACTAACATAACAAAGTCAAGATGAAATTTAAATCTACTAAAAATGTACAACAAACAAACTCCTCAAAATTTTGGATATCTTAATTAAATTGGCCAATACAAAATCCAAAAACAAATTGCACATAAAGTATTAGTTAAAACTTAAAACTACTTAAAGTGCAAAATTATTTGTTAATCTATATACAGGTGTCTCTTTGGATGAAAGGAACTTAAATAGGTATTGTATATCGTATATATGAAAGAACGATTTTCGTATATCTCATAATGTTGCATCGTTTGAACATGATGATATAACTATTTTTATTGTATGGTCTTGAATATTGTATGCTAACAGATATGTAGTTCAATATTAATTTTTCATATTTTTTTCTAATATTTTAAATATATCACACATTTTTAATACATCCGTGCAATTAGTTGCTCACATGTGACATGTTCATATCCCCAAGCCCGTGTGACAAGTATACGTTGCAATATCCAGGGTTAGCAACAAGTGTGAATTAAAGATTCTTATTCATGGTAACAATAAATACACTTCCGATACTACTACTACCAATGTCGTATATCAAGAAGTATTTTTATATTTATAATTTCATATTTGTATATTCACGTAAATATTTTCTTTTGTCATTTTTTTTCTATAGTTTTACATTTTCAAGTACATGTCATTCTCATTTTACAAAATCTATCGATTTTTTGTATTACTTAACTGAAGTACATGTCATTCTCATTTTACAAAATCTATCGATTTTTTGTATTACTTAACTGATCTCAGCGATTACGGTTTGCATTGATGTAAATCAGCCAAAAAAGTGGGCAACTAGCCAGAAGATAATCAAAGTGGGGCTTCAAATTAAAACCTTTTTTGATTTTTTATTATAAATTACTCATTATGAACGAGGTCACCATGAAAAAATAGACGAGGGACACAAGATTCAAGATTAGAGTACATCAGTTATTGTTTCATATTTTCTACAAAGAACACTGCATTAGGCTTCCAGTAACTCATGCAACATTTACTTAATGGGATACCTTATTTTATTTGTTGGGTAGAGGAATGAATATGCGAGGGGTTGTTTCAACTTGGGGACGGTCATATATTATCATACCATAGCTTTTAAAAGACATATCAGCCATGTTGAAGGCTATCCGGTGGGCTAAGCGTTAAGGGATTCTTCATTTGACTTTACAGTCCGACTGCTTACAACTTGTGAACCAAATTGCAGATGATGTGGAGATTCATTATAGTATTAGAGAATTGATATAGATGATCCATGAAGTTGTTATTTTCTTTCACTGCTTTTCTATTAAGTTTGTACCGCGAAACCTTAACACAAGTGCGCATAACCTAGCTAAAACCGTTATGCGTACGTGGTAAGGTGGGACTTTTTCCGATGGCAAAAAAAAGACATATTAGATGACTATATGATTACATGACCCATAGAGTACCTCTTCCGCTTGTTTTTTTAACAATGACCCATGATGCTATTTATTCATTAGATTAGATGTAAAATTGATGAGTTAGGATGGCTAGTTTCATGTGTAAGGTCGTGTTTGTGCAATTACATTAGCTAAATGCCTCTTTGAATGTTCTGTTTCACACCTTCGAGCAAAACTACGTGTCTTTCAATTCATCTGTTTCTATTTTTTTCCCAAGGCACTACTCAAATACATCTGCCTTTGCTTGGATCCTTATAGCTAAAAGCTACAGTTTACACCCTGTCTTGGGTCTTGCTAGTCTCCAAACTTGTTTGTGTAATAATTTTTCTTGAATGTAATTGGAATAATTTTTTTGCCTATCATCTCTGTTGTTTTGTGACATTACCATAAGCTTATAACTTGAATCTAATTTTTTAATGTATGGATGTTTCCCCAAGGTTGTTGAGAGAATTGCAGTTTTATAGAAGAAAACTGAGAGAAAAGATGTGCAAGATGTCTTTGGTGAGTTCTGATGTTCCTCTGATTCAGCTATCTATGTTTTGCCCTCTATTTGAATGCTTGACAACTCATTTTTACCCTTCTATGTTTCCATATTCGGAATAGTCTTACTGGCTAGAACTTTTTTGGTATAGTATGTATCATATGACTTATTCTGTGTCAGGATTATACATACTTTCTTCTTATGGATATTTACTTTTGCAGCTAAACAAGGGCACTGAAGCAAGCACTCGAGTCAGCTCACAAATGGATCGTACAACAAATAAAATGACTAGTAGCTTGACTGCTGACATGGAACCTGAAAAAATTTAAAGCGTGCATAAGAACTGGTTGTTAAGCTTGTATGGTTAGTTCTTTAATGATGTCCACCAACCAATTTCATAGGTAATCATCTAGTCTTACTTTTTACAACATAAACAGAACCAATACTTTCCCTTCCACTCCAAGGTCTGCCTCAAAACCATGTCATGGATTACACAACCCACAAAGCAAGTGGTAGCACCTTGAGATTTGAAAAGGAGTAACTCAAAGAAAACTAGGTCGTTGACTTTGAAAATCAAAAACTATAGTTCCCTTTAGATTTGGCTTTGGAGTACATTGAGTTTATCATTGAGCGCACAAGAGAGTATTATAGTTTTTTTTTTAAAAAAAAATCATCTAAATGTGAGAAACCCGTTGTTTTGAGGGCATATTATGACAACGATTATAGTTTATTAACCTTTGTTGTCATTAGTTTTCTATAACTCATACTTTTTTTTCAGGACAATTCCTTTAAGGTTGTGTGGTCTAACAGTAAAGATGAATGGCAACTGATAATTTATTAGTTAAATGATGTCTAACACTAAATTTGACTATTTTAATAACGCTAAATCTTATAATTAGGTGGCTTCTAAACGAGCAGATTGATGTCACTACTTTTGCTGAGCGTTTTTTCCTACACATTTCTCATATTTGCGATGTTTGGTCACTCGTGTGTCGTATATATGTAAGTCTTGTTAAAAAACAAGTTGTATATAGGCAAGTCTCTGCCAGTTGCCGAGTTTGAGTAAGGTCAACAAGAAGAAAATACCCGGTAACATTTTTTGAGTGTGTTGCTTTCATTTTGTAGAATTTTTGTGAATTCCAATATAAGGAAAATGATAGTTCGATCCTCCCAACATGTCACAGGTTCCTACATTCATGTTTTTTTTTTCGTGTTTGTTCACCAGCGAAATTCGGAATATACTCCGACAGTGCTAATGCCCTTTAGACTTTGCTATCCATAGGTAATACCCTTTAGACTTTGCTAATATAAATCTCATTTTATAACATTTACTCCCTCCGTTCCAGTGAATTGTTTGCCTTTTCTTTTGGCACCAAGGTTAAGGGAACCAATAAGGGAGTGACATGTAGAGCAAAACTCATGAGAATGATCAAATTGCATATAAAAAACATTCCTAAAATAGAAAAGGCAAACAATTCATTGACACGCCCCAATATGGAATAGGCAAACAATTCATTGGGACGGAGGGAGTAACATTTTGGAGCTTTATGTTTTGTTTTATGAGTGTTAACCATGATTGATAAATACAATCCATATCACTTTTTTAGATGGACAACCAACCATCATTAATTTATCGCCAAAAAAATTAGGGACGTGCTAAATCATACACGAAAATTACTCCGTTGTACACGCAATTTCCATATTTACCCCTCTCATTTCTCATTTTCAACTTTCACCTTTGAGAGAAAAACTCAAAAAACAATGAAACTTCCTCGTTCCCTTACCTATCTTTCCCCCTCTTTTGATCATTATTTAGACTGTTCTTCATTTTGGGCATTCTATTTTATCTTCAAACTTTGCTTTCGTTCATCTTGCGTTCACCATAATCTTGATTTTTTGTCAAGGTCAATTTTTTTTTATCAATTTGGTTTGTATCATTCATAATTATTTTTGGGTTTTCGTTTATTTGTTGTTTGAGTTGTTATATATGAAAAAGTGTAAGTTTTTTTTATTGTTTTTCGTTGTATGCATTGCTCAAATCTCAATTGAATTTTGTTTTGGTGCTGAATTTTTCAATGTTTATTGTTATGAATAATGACATCCAGATCAACTTTTTATTGTTTACAATTTGGGTTTTCGTTTAAGATCTCGCCATCCATTGTCAACCCAACTACCACCACCCAGAACCACCTCCGTCAGCCAGGCTCCCACAAAACCGTCAACCGCGCACTCAACGGATCAACGTTGATCGAAATATCGTGATTACTAAACCCTAATTAATGAGAAAATTAACGATTTAATTAAACTGTTAATGAGAAATTAACGAGTTAATTAAAGAAATTCAAATTACTTGTTCCATGTCGACTTGATTAATTTTTTTAGGTTTGATGGAAGAGAGAAACTATCAAGGTTTTTTTTAAAAGGGTAAACACGGAAAAATTAATGACAAAATGTGTACAACGAAGTAAAAGTCGTGTATGAAATAGCAATTCCGAAAAATTACTTCTCCGTCTTTTTATGATCTACCCATCTATATAAAACAATAAAAAGTCATTCCCTCAAAGTTAACTAGCTAACAACCTTCAAGAGTTTGACATGTGGCATCTCAAATGCCACGTCCTCTAACCCTTTCCCTAACTAACCTACCCCTAACCCACCTCCCCTAATCCATTCCCTAACTAATCTACCCCTAACCAAATTGCCTACTCCCCTCTTCACCTCGAAGAGGAATCTACCTCCATTAAACCACATTTACTCCTCCATTAAACTTCTTCTCAATTAATTCCCTTGCGGTTACAATGGTATCCAATGAACTCACATTATTTGAGACTATTTATGTTTCCCAAGTTCATACATATGACAATGGTACGAGAATTATATTAACCACCAAAGAAATCTTGAACACCTTTACCAATGAAAGCCTTATCAGAAACTTCAGCCAAAACGGCATTGAGTGTGAGCAAAACGACACTGGAAGCGGCAATAACAGCAAGCACCACGCCAGTAGTTCCCACCACTTTCCCGAATTCCGGCCACTCTATCTTCCCTACCTCCTCCACCACGCCATTCCAAAACCCATCGCTTTCGCCTCCACTCTATTCTTCAATAGTTCCCAAGTTGATGCTATTTTTGTTATTGCTCTTTGTCCGTCAAATTTAGTCTTCCCCTGTATGAGATTGAAGCAGCTGCTACATCTTCAGTTGAAGTGCTAGACTAAATTATCCGTCAACGTACTCGACTAAATTATCCGTCAACGTACTCGGAACATCGCCACCCTCAAAAAGTAGCTGAAGAAACTTCGTAGCTGCTGCCCTGCGACTGTCATCATATGACCCAAGGTTATTTCATTTACCATAACTCTGTAATTTCCAACCCCTAATTATTTCAGTGCGTACTGTAAACGGATAATGCAGTAATTCTCCGTCCCACTGTCTGTAATCTCAATGTTATAACCTCCAGGAACAAATGGGTTCTTGCAATTCATCTTCAACCTTGGTTTTACTCTTATCTGGTTCTTTTCTCTGCAATGTGACGATTTTTTCCTGAAACCCCACGAAATAAAATCAGTTTAAATTGTTAAAAAGAAGCAAAATTGGAGTAAGAAATTAGATGATGATGGTGTAATTTGTGCTTACCAATAAATTCATGTTCATGGGACAAGAAATGGAGAAATGATACGATTTTTATTTTAATTGTGTTTTGTTAATTTTGCCCCTCTCTTGTGTGAAGAAACACCACATGATATTCATATATGAGGATTAATAGTGAAGTAGGTTGGAACCAGACTTCATTTAGCAAGCACCACATTAACAAACACCACATGATATTCATATATAGATGGTATGATATTCAATGAGGATTTGTTCCTATTGTAATTTATTGGTGTACGGCCCTATACCATTGCCCCCTTTACATTTTTGGTTGGCAATAGTTGTGACATGCCTTGGCACTGGTGTAACTGTAACACTCATGTTTCCTTCGATCCCTTCCCTTTCCTCCTCTTACCCATTTCACTTCCCTCCAACGCCATTAATTGGCATACATTTCTTGTACATAAACAATAAAAAGCCATTCCCTCAAAGTTAACTAGCCTAAGAACCTTCAAGAGTTTGACATGTGGCATCTCAAATGCCACGTCCTCTAACCCTTTCCCTAACTAACCTACCCCTAACCCACCTCCCCTAATCCATTCCCTAACTAATCTACCCCTAACCAAATTGCCTACTCCCCTCTTCACCTCGAAGAGGAATCTACCTCCATTAAACCACATTTACTCCTTCATTAAACTTCTTCTCCATTAATTCCCTTGCGGTTACAATGGTATCCAATGCACTCACATTATTTGAGACTATTTATGCTTCCCAAGTTCATACATATGACAATGGTACGAGAATTATATTAACCACCAAAGAAATCTTGAACACCTTTACCAACGAAAACCTTATCAGAAACTTCAGCCAAAACGGCATTGAGTGTGAGCAAAACGACACTGGAAGCGGCAATAACAGCAAGCACCACGCCAGTAGTTCCCACCACTTTCCCGAATTCCGGCCACTCTATCTTCCCTACCTCCTCCACCACGCCATTCCAAAACCCCTCGCTTTCGCCTCCACTCTATTCTTCAATAGTTCCCAAGTTGATGCTATTTTTGTTATTGCTCTTCGTCCGTCAAATTTAGTCTTCCCCTGTATGAGATTGAAGCAGCTGCTACATCTTCAGTTGAAGTGCTAGAATAAAATTATCCGTCAACGTACTCGACTAAATTATCCGTCAACGTACTCGGAACATCGCCACCCTCAAAAAGTAGCTGAAGAAACTTCGTAGTTGCTGCCCTGCGACTGTCATCATATGACCCAAGGTTATTTCATTTACCATAACTCTGTAATTTCCAACCCCTAATTATTTCAGTGCGTACTGTAAACGGATAATGCAGTAATTCCCCGTCCCACTGTTTGTAATCTCAATGTTATAACCTCCAGGAACAAATGGGTTCTTGCAATTCATCTTCAACCTTGGTTTTACTCTTATCTGGTTCTTTTCTCTGCAATGTGACAATTTTTTCCTGAAACCCCACGAAATAAAATCAGTTTAAATTGTTCAAAAGAAGCAAAATTGGAGTAAGAAATTAGATGATGATGGTGTAATTTGTGCTTACCAATAAATTCATGTTCATGGGACAAGAAATGGAGAAATGATACGATTTTTATTTTAATTGTGTTTTGATAATTTTGCCCCTCTCTTGTGTGAAGAAACACCACATGATATTCATATATGAGGATTAATAGTGAAGTAGGTTGGAACCAGACTTCATTTAGCAAGCACCACATTAACAAACACCACATGATATTCATATATAGATGGTATGATATTCAATGAGAATTTGTTCCTATTGTAATTTATTGGTGTACGGCTCTATACCATTGCCCCCTTTACATTTTTGGTTAGCAATAGTTGTGACATGCCTTGGCACTGGTGTAACTGTAACACTCATGTTTCCATCAATCCCTTCCCTTTCCTCCTCTTACCTATTTCACTCCCCTCCAACGCCATTAATTGGCATACATTTCTTGTACATAATTATCCTATCGTTCGGTTATGTTTTGCAGGGTTCCAGATACACTTCCCCACCACTCTCAAGTACGTAAGCTTCGATTCGTAATTCCGTATCATTAATTTTTAGGCAAATTCAGTGATTTCCCTTTCTGTAACCTACATTTCATTCTACTCTCATTTTGATATTTGCTCCTTCATCTGCTAAACCCTGTAATTTTGAATGCGAAAACTGGGTTCGGGGTCATACACCTGATCACAACACACTGAGCAACACAATTCTGCTCTATGAACATCAACATAAATATCATGGCGTAGACTAGACTCAAAATGTAAATGGAACAACTCCATATAAAACAAGGTGGTGGTCTTCTTTGTATACATCTAAGTAAAGATTGAAACTTGATCAAAGATTAGATCTCCCTTTCTGGTTAATGGGTCAGACAACAGAGATCTAACAAAACCCAAAAATGAACAGAATTCCTTACAATTTACGGGCCTATTAATCAAAAACCTCTAAGGTTCTAACTTCTAAGGCAAAATCCCAGCTCTTTAACATCGGATGACAGCTGAACACCCTAAAAAATTAATTTTTCACCAAAATTCTACGATAAATCGAGCTGAAGTCCTAAGTTCATCTCTACAATAGAAATCAGAAATTATAATAATTGTGATTAACCTTTTAATCAATCAGAAATTAGTAGAACTGAATAAAAAATAAAAAATAGATAAGAATGAAACAGAAAGGAAATGGGTCGAACCGGAAGCGAATAGTGAGTGGCGGAGGAGAGGGTGATGAATGCGATTGTTGAGAGCAGAGGTTGAGGTTGAGGGAACTGGGAAATGAATGCGATTGTTTGCAATTAATTTGGGAATTAGGTTTTTAGTCTGGGTTTTGTTGAGTTTCGTGCTCGCTCTACTTGGATTAATCTTTCAATCAATTAGAAATTAGTAGAACTGAATAAAAATAAAAATTAGGCAAGAATGAAACAGAAAGGAAATGGGTCGAAAACTATTCTAATTCGTACGCTATATAATATCTTCACACGACCACCTCATACAAGATGTTGATAATAATAATAATAATAGTACTAATAATAATAATAATAATAATAATAATAATAATAATAATAATAATAATAATAATAATAATAATAATAATAATAATAATAATAATAATAATAATAATAATAATAATAATAATAATAATAATAATAATAATAATAATAATAATAATAATAATAATAATAATAATAATAATAATAATAATAATAATAATAATAATAATAATAATAATAATAATAATAATAATAATAATAATAATAATAATAATAATAATAATAATAATAATAATAATAATAATAATAATAATAATAATAATAATAATAATAATAATAATAATAATAATAATAATAATAATAATAATAATAATAATAATAATAATAATAATAATAATAATAATAATAATAATAATAATAATAATAATAATAATAATAATAATAATAATAATAATAATAATAATAATAATAATAATAATAATAATAATAATAATAATAATAATAATAATAATAATAATAATAATAATAATAATAATAATAATAATAATAATAATAATAATAATAATAATAATAATAATAATAATAATAATAATAATAATAATAATAATAATAATAATAATAATAATAATAATAATAATAATAATAATAATAATAATAATAATAATAATAATAATAATAATAATAATAATAATAATAATAATAATAATAATAATAATAATAATAATAATAATAATAATAATAATAATAATAATAATAATAATAATAATAATAATAATAATAATAATAATAATAATAATAATAATAATAATAATAATAATAATAATAATAATAATAATAATAATAATAATAATAATAATAATAATAATAATAATAATAATAATAATAATAATAATAATAATAATAATAATAATAATAATAATAATAATAATAATAATAATAATAATAATAATAATAATAATAATAATAATAATAATAATAATAATAATAATAATAATAATAATAATAATAATAATAATAATAATAATAATAATAATAATAATAATAATAATAATAATAATAATAATAATAATAATAATAATAATAATAATAATAATAATAATAATAATAATAATAATAATAATAATAATAATAATAATAATAATAATAATAATAATAATAATAATAATAATAATAATAATAATAATAATAATAATAATAATAATAATAATAATAATAATAATAATAATAATAATAATAATAATAATAATAATAATAATAATAATAATAATAATAATAATAATAATAATAATAATAATAATAATAATAATAATAATAATAATAATAATAATAATAATAATAATAATAATAATAATAATAATAATAATAATAATAATAATAATAATAATAATAATAATAATAATAATAATAATAATAATAATAATAATAATAATAATAATAATAATAATAATAATAATAATAATAATAATAATAATAATAATAATAATAATAATAATAATAATAATAATAATAATAATAATAATAATAATAATAATAATAATAATAATAATAATAATAATAATAATAATAATAATAATAATAATAATAATAATAATAATAATAATAATAATAATAATAATAATAATAATAATAATAATAATAATAATAATAATAATAATAATAATAATAATAATAATAATAATAATAATAATAATAATAATAATAATAATAATAATAATAATAATAATAATAATAATAATAATAATAATAATAATAATAGAATGTTGCTCTCTTACTTCTCTGAACAGCGGTACCACTTGCACCTCCACTTTCGAATCGAAACCAAGGGTTTTGGCATAACATCAGCTGTGCGGCTCAGCATACTCGGAACATCGCCTCCCTTAAAAAACAGCTGAAGTAACTGCGTACCCGCTGTCCCGACTGCCATCATACTAGCCAAGGTAATTTAATTTACCATTGGCAGTTACACTGATTCATTTATCCTTCCCATTCTTTACCCACCGTCTCTTACTATGGTCTCTTTCTACGCTTAGCATGTTACGAAAAAAATTCACGAAATGCAGAAATTAGTGACCACGAATGTGTAATCAACCCGAAGTGATGTGTAACCTTTCATATTAATTAAAAGTGATGTTCTTACCTGCTATTTACACACCCACTACCAGGCAACGCCTCCAATGCAGCCACAACCACAGTTGGGGTTGAATCCTCACATTCGTCGCTTGTACGCTCATCTAACAAAGAGAAATAGGGAGTCCAGAAGAAATATTTTGGCCGAAGCGAGGAAAACCCGGGCCCCACCGCCTCCAAGCCGATCAGGAAGGGGTCGGAAGAGGAAAAGAATTAGCTCCCCGGGTGGACCCTCTAGGGAACTGAGCCGGGGAGAGAAAGAGGCAGCAACTGCGACTTCTGAACCCACGACCACGTCCTGTGCTAAAAAGGGAGAGAGCAAGTCCGAAGTCGGAGAACTGAGTAGCCCACCAAGCTGCTCACAGACACTCGAACTTGGCCCTATTGGTACGCTCCACTGCACCATATACCTGTTACTCTTAAGTAGAAACAAATACCAACTCCACTCCCCTACTTAATTCACGTTCCCCTCTGCCTATATATACACATGTAGACCCATCACCAGAACCGATTTACATAGACAATCACTCATGGCCGTAAACCTAAGAATTAGGTAAGATATAAGTCTGAATTTGGTGTCACCCTACATTATTCGTAACGCCTTTGTAGAAACATATGAGACGAGTGTGATAAGTAAATCACCGTTTGAAAATTTAGAATTAGCGTGGACAAGGTTAGTGTATGTAAAATTTGTGTGTTCCTATCGTAAAAAGTTGGTCGCAAATGGAGTAAGATTCTTTACTATTGGAAATTCATTATTTGTTGGCCTGGAGACTTTTTTTGTTGAAAAAGTTTTGTCCTCTTATTAATGAACATGTACCGTACTAAATTTCCGCCAAAGCAGATTTGTGGACTTCGTGCTCTGCTTTCACACATCAATATTGCTTATATTTTTTCCATAATTTCATATAGATCACATTCATTTTCCCATACACATATGTATATATGCACAGCAGCCCACTGTTCAAACGAGCCACAAGTCGGAGCCACTGTTCAGGTCGGGAAACCCACAAGAAAAGTAGGTCGGAAGAACACAACAAAATCAATTGCCACCAAGGCCCCAAAGACTCGCCAAGCTGCTGCCAAAAACAGGCCCGCACCTGTTGATGGCCCGTCCAGTAGTCCCCCGTCGTCTTCGAGAACCAAACGTAGCAACCAACAGCCCACTGAAGCTACTGGTACATCCCACTTCCCTTCTGCTTTGCTTAAACAAGGCTATTTAGAAATATCATGTACCAGCTAACCTCCCCGTCGTTACTGACCACGCAGCAGCCCAATCTCCAGCCGAATCGCAAGAAATACACAAGCCGGCCTCCACCAGCAAACGTGGAAGTAAGCTCCGATGTAGTAAAAGCTCTAGCATACCTTGCCCTTTGCATACACCTTATTACCATGCCTTTTTCGCAGGAATGTTTGATGAACCTTGGTTCTTCGGCGCCCCTACTGAGACATGTGAGTACTGCGGTGCGGTCGTGTGGATTGAGGAGTCTGTGGGCAAACGTACCAAAAAAAAACCGCCCTAAGTTTAGCATTTGCTGCCAAAAGGGGAAAGTGAAGCTCCCTTTGCTACAGGACCCACCTGAATACCTGCAGGGCTTGCTAAACCCGAATGGCGGTCCCCGGTCGAAAAAGTTTCGCAAGCAGATAAGAACCTACAACTCTGGCTACGGATTAACATCGTTGGCAGGCAAAGTAGACAACGCCATCAACAAAGATTCCGGCCCATACTGCTTTAGACTTGGCGGCCAAAATCACCACAACATCGGCTCCTTCCTGCCACCAGAGGGGAAACAGCCCAAATTCATGCAACTATATTTCTTCGAAACTGAACAGGAGGTCACACAGAGAATGAATTCTCTGGGACATGGCGCCAGTACCAGCCTGTACCCCGAAATTGTCCAAGGACTTTCAGACATGCTATATGAACATAATGTGCTGGCAAAGAT
Source organism: Agrostemma githago (assembly GCA_958450325.1). Lineage (NCBI taxonomy): Eukaryota > Viridiplantae > Streptophyta > Magnoliopsida > Caryophyllales > Caryophyllaceae > Agrostemma > Agrostemma githago. The sequence goes on along the minus strand of OY288241.1, from coordinate 30,201,137 downwards.
GTGCAAAATGGCAAGGGAAAGTATTGATGAGGAAAGTCTCCAACCAGTTCGCATCCGCCTCCACGGAGGCCGCAAAAAAGACGGGAGACAATTTAATTTGCCGACCGTGGACGAGGTTGCAGCTCTTATTGTAGGAGACGGAGAGATTGATACACATCTAAGGGATGTTATCATCCACGACCGCGCTAAAGGGTTGAAAAAAATTTCCGCACTTCACCCCAGCTTCATGGCAATGCAATATCCAATAATGTTCCCCTACGGTGAAGATGGGTACAGACCTGACATTAAGCACAATGACGCTGAGACAACGACACGAAAGAAAAGAACTTTTGTGACGATGAGAGAGTATTACGCTTACCGTTTCCAGGAAAGGCGAAAAGAAGGGAGAATCATAGACGGCTGGAGCATTCTTTGTGGGAAACTGAGACAACAATTTACTGTTGATTCATTCACGTCCGTCGAACAACAGCGGCTGGACTATGTTCGCAACAACCAAAAAGATATACGCAAATACTCCCTTCGTGGACTTACTGATGCAGTGACAGCTGGAGAAACACTGGGAGCATCTATTGGTCATCGAATCATCCTACCCCCATCATTCCCTAACTGTTTCAGATTTGGGTTTCAGAACTACCAGGATGCGCTCGCTATATGTCGTTGGGCCGGCCCACCTGATCTGTTCATTACTTTCACATGTAACCCACAATGGCGAGAGATCAAAGAATTTCTACAAGCTGTTCCAGGCCAACGTCCCAAGGATCGCCCCGATATAGTTGCAAGAGCTTTTAGAATCAAACTTGATCAGCTAATTGAGGACATTACCAAGCACAACTTCTTCGGCAAAACACTTGCAGGTAAGCCAACGATTTACGCCCACAATATTGGTTATATTTGATTTGTCCTAGGTTGTTTATGCCGCCTTCCAGCGAGTTCCCATGATTACATTAGTCTCACAAGAGTGTAATTATTAATCGATGCATTTTCTTACAGTTTTATATCGCAGCACCTATGTAGTATAGGTTAATCGCAGGAACTTCTTCGACCCCTTCCTCTTTATATTAGACTTTCCCAGAATTGTTTGCGCCACCGTCCACTGAGTTTCCAAGATTACTTTAATCTCACAAGAGTGTAAATATTAATCAATGCATTTTCTTGCAGTTGTATACACTATCGAATTTCAGAAAAGAGGATTACCACATGCACATATTTGCCTCTTCCTACATCCAGATGATAAGCCCACCGACCCTGCTGATATTGACAACATTATCAGTGCTGAGATTCCTGATGAAAAAGAAGATCCGCTTGGGTATGCCACCGTTATGCAATTCATGGTCCACGGTCCCTGTGGTGAAATGAACTCTCAATCGCCATGTATGATTGATGGGAACTGTTCTAAATATTATCCAAGAAATTTCTGCAGCCAGACATCAGTTAGTGAAGATGGGTACCCAGAGTATCGACGGCGGAATGATGGTAAAACATTGGAAAAGAGCGGCCACACCATCGACAATAGATTTATTGTGCCTCATAACATAGATCTATTGGTCAAATACCAGGCCCACATAAATGTAGAATGGTGTAATAAACATAGGTCAATCAAGTACCTTTTCAAATATATGTCCAAGGGACCTGACATGGCGTTGGCAAAATTAGAAGAGATAAGAGGAGACCAGGATACTGGAGAGACGTCAAACAAACCAGTTGACGAGATTGAGATGTATCTTCGTTGTAGGTACATATCAGCCTCTGAAGCTTCCTGGCGTATGTTCGCATTCGAGATTCAGTTTAAGCAGCCGCCAGTCCAGAGACTATGTTTCCACTTGGAAGATGAACAACAAATCATTTTCGAAGACGAACAGGAACCGGAAGAGGTACTTGAAAGGGTCGGTGAAGCAAAAACAACCTTCACAGAGTGGATGGAGACAAATAAACAGCACGAAGAGGCGCATGAGTTAACGTATGCTGATTTCCCACTAAAATGGGTATGGAATGCCGGATCTAAGAAGTGGACAAAAAGGAAAAAAGGACTGAAGCTCGGTAGAATATTCTTCGCCCCACCCAAAGCAGGAGAATCATATTATTTGAGGTTGTTGTTGAATATAGTTAAGGGAGCTACATGTTATGCGGACATTAGAACAGTGGACGATGTCATATATCCGACGTTCAAAGATGCTTGCAAAGCTAGAGGTTTGCTTGATGGAGATGATGAATGGCACGTGGCGTTGAACGAAGCTGCAACTTGGTCAACACCTCGACAACTTCGAGAACTCTTTGTGACCATGTTGCTGTTTTGTGAAGTGACAGACCCAAAAACCCTGTGGGATGCACATTCGCAAGACTTATCTGACGACATACTGCATCGCCAACGCAGAAGGTTCGGCATCGGAAATTTAAGTTTAACTATTGACCAAGTCAAAAACTACGCGCTTTATGAGATAGAGCTGATCCTAAACCGTAGTGGCCGAAGCCTTAGACAATACGATGACTTCCCTTTACCTGATGATGCCCTAATGCGAGACTCATCTAACCGCCTAATACTTGAAGAACAAGATTACGACGAAGAAACACTGCGTGAACAAGCCGACCTGCTACAATCCGGTCTGAACATTGACCAGAGGCATGTGTACGACTCAGTACTGAAAGCAGTGCATCTCAAAAAGAGCGGTGTTTTCTTTGTCTACGGCAGTGGCGGAACAGGTAAAACCTATCTTTGGAAAACACTGATTTCCAGGCTTAGATCTGATGGCCATATAGTCCTCGCTGTGGCATCCTCTGGCATAGCCTCTTTGTTGTTGATTTCAGGCAGAACTGCCCATTCACGGTTCGCTATACCATTGCTTCTGAGTGACAACACAAGCTGCAAGATAGAACAGGGGTCGGACTTGGCACATTTAATCAGGAAAGCAAGTCTAATCATATGGGACGAAGCACCGATGGTCCATAGACACGCCTTCGAGGCTGTTGACAGAGCGTTTAGAGACATTATGCAGCTTGATGATGGCATGGCGATGCATAAAGTATTTGGCGGAAAAACTGTCGTGCTAGGTGGGGACTTTAGACAAATTTTACCCGTAGTTCCTAAGAAGGGGAGAGGAGATATAGTTGACGCTTCTATTAGTAGATCAAGCCAAATCTGGCCACATTGCACTGTCATGAAACTTCAAAAAAACATGCGCATAATGCAAGGAAAAAGTGAAGAAGAAGCCGCAGAACTATCTGAGTTCAGCAAATGGGTACTTGACATGGGAGATGGAAAGATACCTGCAACATCCAAGGAAGATGAGGATGAAAGTTCGTGGATAAATATACCGGAGGACCTTTTAGTTCGTCCGGGTGGAGACCCGGTCGCTTCAATTGTCCAAGAAGTTTACCCTCAACTATTGGATAATTTCACCAACCGTGCGTATTTACAAGATCGGGCTATATTAACACCAAAGAATGACACAGCTGAAGAGGTCAACAATTACATGTTAAGCCTCATACCGGGAGAAGAACATATATCAAAAAGCGTTGATAGGATTTGTCCATTGACGCGGCATGCAAGTAATATGGATAACCTATATCCAACTGAGTTCCTTAACTCCCTCAAGTTCCAGGGTTTGCCCAATCATGAAATACGTCTTAAGGAAGGTTGCCCGATTATATTGCTACGAAACATTAATCAAGCTTCAGGAATGTGCAACGGGACAAGACTCATAGTTACCAAAATACGGTCACGTATTATTGAGGCAGAAGTCATCACCGGCACCAACATCGGTACGATTGTGTCAATACCAAGAATTGAGATGACACCAACAGAGACAAAATGGCCTTTCATGCTGAAGAGACGACAATTCCCTGTCAAAGTATGTTTCTCAATGACAATAAACAAGAGCCAAGGCCAGACATTTGCTAAGGTAGGCATATACTTACCCCAGCCTGTTTTTAGCCACGGCCAGTTATATGTTGCTGTTTCAAGAGTCACGTCGCGTAAAGGCTTACGAATTTACATACCAAGTGAGAGTGATAAAGACGGATGCGCGAGGATGACTAAAAATGTCGTCTATAGAGAAATTTTCGCGGATTTGTAACAGCTAAATTTGAAGCCTTCTTTATACGTCACATACAGTATAGGGTATAGGCTAATCACTCGATTTTTATTTTAGATGGTTTTATAGCTGTATTTTTTGTGGAATTACTTTTTTTTAAGGAATATTTACTCAATCGTAATGATTTTTTTAAAAATTTCTATCCTACCCTTATAAACTCTTGGCCTTTTACCCAAAATTCGGTTTACATTCAGTTATTTATTGATGATGTAATATCAGTTACTCTGCTTATTTACTTAATTATTTTATTTATTGTATTATTACAATTTAATTAATTATTTAGATTTAATTGTTTAGGGCTCATGTGGTGGATGGTGTGGCGACCGTTCTCTTTGACCCACTCTTTTTTCTTCATTTCCTTGCGTTTTGGTATCGATTTCTTTTGAATTTAAGCTTCGATCACTTAAAGATACCGTTCTTTGCCATCACACTCTCATAGATTTCGCAGATAGATAGATAGAAGGTTATCTTAAAATACCCCATGTTTTATATTTATGCTATCTATATTGATATTCCAATTGAATTGTGGTTTCAAATTAGATCGCATTCCCGTCTCGCCTTTGTCTTACTGCGCCGTAAACACTCATTTTATGCATAGCCTTTGAAAGTAATGACCAACTACGCTCGACGATGCACATATTAGATGAGTTGAGCGCTGCCTGTAGAGGTTTATCGATCAATCAGTAAGGATCAACCGCTGCCTCTAGTGCCCTTCAACCAATCATCAAATTCAGATTAACAAATTCCAACTATAATCCGCAAAAACCCAGATCACAGAAATCAAATGTATGATGTACATCATGATTGACTGAAGTAATTTAGCAATGTAATGAAATAATAATCGTAATGGAATGTGATAAACAATGACAAACTCATAGTCATCACCCATCATCTTAATCTTATCTTAGTATATCGATATAGTAATAGTAATTGACTGATTGATGATGATAGGAGCGGAGTAATGGGTGACAGGAAAAGGCGTGATGCTGGATGATTTTATAGAAAAAAGGAAAGGATTGGGAATGAGAAGAATCAAAATGACACAGGTAAACTCTCCGCTTCAGTGCTTACTTACCTTATTCTGGTTACTAGAATTACATTTGAGTAGTAATTATAATGTCAATAACTATAAATAGTTTAAAACTGACAGCTTCAAAGTAAACATGATGATGCTTTTATTCGACAAGGAAAAACCAACCTACCACGACCAATCAACATGTAGTTCAAATGTAATACAGTACAAACTGAAACTTAGGCTAGACTAATCAATCAAGATAACCCATCTACCATTCTCGCAAACTTGACAGAGACGCATTAGAGACATCTCCCCTATTAAGACTTGATCATTCATCTCGAGGTGGACACCATAGTAACCAGGATGACTATACACATGCACGATTCTTCCGACATACCACCCATGGAACACATAAAGCTCCACTAGATCATCTACAAAAAACCCGGAGCTGTTAATAAACGGTGGAAAAGGACGAACCAAGTCCACGACAACAACATCGCTTAAAGGGCTTACCCCGGCCACTCGAGTCGGTCAAATTGTGAAACTGCACATACAAACATCTGCTACCACCACAGTACACGACACAGCCACTATAGTAACCACCCCAGAAACCCGCGTAAGGATACATGACCTCCACTATGTCCCCATTCAGATAGTTGTGAGCCATTTTTACAAATATCACCTTATATGTAAGAAAAATAGGAATTTACACATGTCGGAACATAAACAATCGAATATATACTGCTATATCCAATTGAATACAAATAGCAATTAATTTCATTCATAAATTCGTATTTAATTCAATTTGTATAATTCAAATTTTATATCCAAGCACTGCAGCATTCAATTCAATTTGTATAATTCACTAACAGTTTTATTTTAAAAAATATACTCTCATTTCAAATTTCAATTCAAAGCAAATACATATCGTTCAAAAATTCGTAATTAATTTAAGAATTAATCATTGCAAATACAAATCAATTCAATTTAATTTGTATAATTCACTAAAAGTTTTATTTCAAAAAATATACTCTCATTTCAAATTTCAGTTCAAAGCAAATACATATCAGTCAGATCAAATCATCAATTCAATTCATTCAAATTGAATAATTCATTAACAGTCTAAAAGAGCTTCGCATATTTTGCGTCATTATAGAGTGCTTCACCTTCATCCTGGGATATGGGTGTCAAAGTTCTTGAAGGGTGTGCAGACCTGTGGAATTTATGAATGAAAACACGATCCTATCTTTTCATCAATTTGCAAGCCTGTGGAAGACACTGTATATTTATTTATTTATATTTATTACATAATAATACTAATTCATCAAGAGCCTGATTTCAAAATACACTCTCATTTGTAATTAAGACTCTGATTTGTATCGTTATATTAGATGTGAATTAACATCTCTAATCTCACAATGAATTTAGACGTTATTCGGCCTCTATCCCTCAATCCATGCTATGAATCATGAATTATGATCCACTTTTTTAAACAAAATCATCTCAAACATAAAACTTTAAGACCAGCAGTAAACACAATTATAATGGCACTAAATGTGCACAAATTAATTACCTTCATACACATCCTATCATATAAATAGGTAGATAGGTAAATAGAAATCACAAATCGGAAAGCATTACAATAAGATTGACTGCAGAAAATTAAACCCAAGGAAGACAACAAAATACCCATCAAAAGGTGATGATAATGATGAGTAGACACATCACTTATCAATTTTGGTGTTTAGATTGCCGTCATTGTCCTGCTACTGCCGAACCATAATATTTCTTCATTTCCACATTCCCTAACATTTTGTGGCTCTTATTTCTTACTTTGCTCCCAACTTTTTTGGTTGGATGTTAATTTACTATAAGCATTGTTAGATATTAGACATTTTTTACTATAAGCATTGTTAGATATTAGACATTTTTTAAGTAATGGTAAGCATCGTACGGCACTAAATGTCACCGCCAATTGCTTAGCTCATTTAAGCCTCAGTCCATATTATTTGTGACATATGCATTCATGCCTCCTACCTTCTGCTCACCATCTTAGCTAATACCCATTCTTATTTTCACATGTGCAGGTCAAAAGGCAGAGAAGAGCACAAACAGAAATGGCACCAATTTTGACAACCATAGCCAACTTACTCCCCTCAAAATCAAAGTACAAAATCACTGCAAGAGCAACAAGAATATGGGAGGTGAATCCAAACAAGACAGCCCACTCACTATCAATGGACCTGATTTTCTTAGATAAAGAGGTAACTGAGAGAATACTGCTTCCTTGACACATAATCTACGACATTCTAACAAAATGTTTAACAGGGACACCACATCCACACAACAATACCAAAAAAATTTGTTAGCTCTTACAGAGAGGAATTGAAGGAAGGCAGAGTATACACATTGCAGCACTTCGACGTTATAAAAAACACCCGCTCATACAGGCTTGTCAAAACTAATGACAATATCATCAGGTTCACCCCTTTTACATCAATTGTCGAAGATGAAACTCCAAGCCAGGCTATTCCATTACACAAGTTTGAGTTCTTCCCAATAGAGAGTCTCCACGAGCGTAACAACAAGAACGATTATTTAATAGGTAGAACAACCCATTAAAATATGTACATAGTCATCGTATTTGTCCTAAATATTCACCTAATTTACGACTTTCTCGTATAAACCTAACATATTTTATTCATGGAGCAGATGTTGTGGGATTATTGACAACAATAGAGACAATAAAAGAAGTGCGGACTGAGAACGGCTTCACCAACAAAGACATATAGAGATCATAAACGAAAGACAAGCCATTACAAAATTTAACCTTAACACATATTAACCAGTTGTTGCCGACATGAAGTGTATATTCTCTATTTTTACAACGCTCAGGGACGAAAAGGTACGTGCCACTTTATGGGGAGATGCGGCCGCACTCGTGGACGAGGAGATGGCGCACGACATCGATGCGAAAGTCGTTGTAATAACGTCTACCAGAGTAACGCAGTACGACGGTAAGAACTAAGAACCAAAAAACCAACAGCTGTGAAGAACAACATTACATACACTACGTACGCACCCATCTAATTCCGAAAAACTACATAACGTGTTCGCAGGGATTTACCAACTACAATCCACATATGCCACAAAAATATATGTAAATATGGCCATTGCAGAGACACTAACTCTGCAACAAAGGTTCTTCCCCGATAGCTATGAACCATTTACTTTACAGTACTTTGTCAACTCCTCGCCAAAACTTTTTACACGTTACATATATATCTATAGGGACCCTCCAACTATTCATGTGACGTTATCAGCCACCCCAGAAGAGACGTTTGAGGAGTTGCTGAAGAACAAAAAAAACCATCCGGGAACTACTAGAGATGGAAATAACAGACAAGAAAGAAGCAATTATATGCGAAGGCACGTTAGTGGAAGTCCACACGGACGTCGATTGGAAATACCAATCATGCCCGACATGCAAGACAGGCATTCGTGAAGATAGAACGTGCGGTAACTGTGCCCAACTGATTTCCTACCCGACCCAAAGGTAAGTAACAATTAAATTAAGGCTCCCTTGAAACAAGAACGTTTCCCAACTTTCTACTTGCAGGTATAGACTAATGACCACGATAGCGGACGGAGACACATCCGCCCCGTTGGTTATTTTCCACAAGGAAGCAGAGAAGGTCATTGGGAAGCCAATAGCTCAGCTGTTGAACTTGTATGAGAAGGTAATGATGACTTCACAAATACTATTACTAATATTCAATTTAATATGATATTACGAGAGATCAGAATGCACTAACCACCTGTTTCGGAATGGTATTGTAGGATGACGGAAAAGGAAAAGTATTTGACATTCTACAGCAATGTGTTGGGAAGACATGTACTTTCAAGGTTAAGATAGGGGTAAATAAATTTGGGAATGAAAGGGAATTAAAGGTGCAGAAGACATTTCTGCCTGCGATACATGAATCGACAGTCAACAAATCCCTAGACAAGGTATATACGATTACTTTTTTGGTTCCAGAACAACTGCTAACAATATCAATGATGTTCACAACGGAAACAAAAATAACCTGCAGTCCGTAGAAAGAAATGAGGAAACAAGTGCGGCCGTAGACTCGCCAAAAGACGAACTGCTCCTCAACACTCCACATAAAACAGAAACTTCAAAGCGTCCGAAACAGTAATGACAAAAAAACATACATTCACAAATAATTATTACATTTACTTCCTTATGCTAATTGAGCATAATCTGTCTACAATGTGCCGCAGGGATGACCCTAACGCGAAAGACACAAACATGAAGGAGATTATCAAGGTCGGGAAGCGATTGAGGCCAACAACATCACACCACACTTAAGCGGAGCACAATAAAGAAACCTACAAGCATTGGTCGAAAAAAAACTTACGCATTATTGTTAGTTAATTGTGTCATGCAATTAAATTTTATTTTGACTTTAACCTACCACGAACTACATTCTAATTTGTTTACCAAGATTTGGGGGTGTAACTCACCCAGATTCCCCTATTCCTTATTTACTAGCGTTGTTTGCTATCTACATTACGCTTATCGTTCGGATTTACGCAACTTCGAGCAACCAAATAATGAAACACTAAAAATTTCCACTCTTTCACCAATTGGCCACTACACTACCAATAAACGCACACAAAGAAGGTACTGCACTAAAGGGACATCGCACAAACATACCATTGCAAGCCCCGTGAATTTCACGGGCATGAAAACTAGTTATATATTAATTAAGGTGGTATATTTTAATTTAATGGGTATAACATAGATAGACGGAGGATGTATAAAAGTTGACTCTTATAAAAGAGTAGTTGGTAGGTGCATAGAAGGGTAAATATATGTTGAATATCATTATTGAACTCGAAAGCTATGTTCATCTGAATTGGCTATTACTATGTTATTTTGTACAACTTGGCATTTTGAGAATTGAATGGAGAAAATACTTGTGTAGTTGTTCAAGATGCCTTTTTCTAAACTATGTAAGTTAAAGCTTAGCTGCTAATCCAAGTCGTGGCATGATTGTTTCAGAGGAGTACCCTACATACCAAATTCGATTGTTCAAGGACATAACTCAAGGAGTCAAGGATGCGTGGATGAGAAGAACTAATCTTTCTTCTAGTTGAAGAAGGATGATTTTTCTCTTCATCAACATCTGACCATAGCAAGGGTCTAAGTCGTTTGATTTTGGGCCATAAAAGTGACGAGAAGAACATGATGATAGCTCCTTGGAATTAATACCATTGGTACATTGAGAAAATAATAGTAACCTCCAGCTCGCTACCAGGAATTATTGCCGTCCTATGAGTGCACTTTCTTTGAACAAATTAGTAGCACTTCTGTTTGATTTAATAAACAAACAACAACACCAATTTTGAGAGATGAGTAGTTGTATCTTTTGACCTAGGGACTTGGTCCTTTTCTAGTTATTCCTTATTTTTGTATGAAGACATTACTAGCACTGTTTTTTTCAATGTCTCTTGTATATTCAGATGAATAACTAGTTTTATCACCCGTGAATCTTCACGGGTCAGTTTATAGTTACGTTATATATATAAATTGAAATAAAACTAAAAACAATGAATGAGATATATCATACTCCCTCCTATTATTACTTCCACTTTCCTTTTTGAGCTTAGTTTTATTTTTTTTCTCACTTTCCTTTTTGGATGTACTTTTAATCATTACTTATTCTTCCAACAATTCTTTATTTATTTTTTCTCCACACCTAAATCCGACCGCCTTTCACTTTATACTGCATCTTTTTACACTTCATACCCCACTTTTTACCCATTTCTTAATTTCTCTCCAAAAAAATTGGAGAGGAATACTCATAATAGGAGGGAGTATATGAAGTCAAATAAAATACGGAGTATGTATTAGAAAAAAAAGTATTCATGGTACTATGTATGTGCACCATTGATTAACTAAAAAATTGTGTGATAAACTAAAAAAAAATGAAAGGAACATCGTCATACTATCTCAAAAATTAGTTAAAAGAAAAAAGAAATTGAGTTCTCCCCTTTTTAGGGTCAAAAGCCCGTTTTTTAGGCCTACAACTTGTTTGACTGAACCCAAAATAACTCGTTAATTTAGAGACGATACCTTACCCGATCCGTTCAGTTAGTGAGAATTTATTAAAATTAAATAAAATATATATACCTAAATATTATATTTGAATTTATAATTAAAAATAAATGTTTTTTTATTATAAATATTCAATTTAATACAACTTTTTTTTTTATCATTTAATTCTTAAATAATTTTACAAATTGAATTAATTTTTTTTAAAAAAATATAAACATTATTAAAGAGTACAATAATAATATTAATATTAAAAAAATAATATTAAAAATATTTTTGTTGGACTTAAAAAGTTTATAAAAAATAGAGGTGTTCGAAACTATTTTCGACCCTAATCCAAACTGTGACCCGTATAACCCGACTTATATTTGATCTGACCCATATTTGGACCCGATCCGTTGGATCCATTTGACAGGTATACATATTACGCTTCCGCTTTATTTTTGAGGGGTTGAATAACTTTAATTGATGGTGTTAGTTTTCAACCCGTAACCGTAAAATTAAAGATAAGAGTTCAAACGCTTAAACAGAATTAAAAGTATAGTCCGGGCACTAATCTTACTCTTCAATATATTTCAATCGGTTTTGTCTATTGTTTTTAGATATATAAACTCTTTATATGATCGAAAATGTACCTAATTAATTATTTAAATCACTTAAAATATTTAGATTCGGTTTTTATGTTTGCAATCAACTCTCTTTTCGGGTCGTGAACCCATTTTTTCGACCCGCAACCCGTTTGACCGACCTCAATGTGACCCGTTAATTTAGGGTCGAAATCTGACCCATCCCATTCAACCAGTTCGATCAATGAGAATTTATTAAAATTAATAAATTATTTAAATTTAATTATTATTTTTGAATTTATAATTAAAAAATTAATACGTATTTTAAATTACAAATATCCAATTTAATTTATAATAATAGTAGTAGTAGGAGGAGGAGGAGGAGGAGGAGAATAATATTAAAATTGCTTTTGCTGGACTTAAAAAGTTGGTTAAAAATATAGGCGTTCGAAACTATTTCTGACCCAAAACTCTTGACCCGTATAACCCAACTCATATTTGATCCGACCTGTATGACCCGATCTGAAACTTTTTCATATGTTCTCATATTATGCTCCCACTTTATTTTTTGTGGAGTTGAGTAACTTTAATTGTCGGTGTTAATTTCAACTCTTAATCGTAAAGTTAAAGAGTTCGGACCCTTTAATGGAACTAAAAACAAAGTTCAGAGGCTAATCTTACCTTTAAATATATTTTTCAATCAGTTTTGATGTTTTTAGACATATAAACTCCAGAACTGAATACGTACATGATTAATTAGACAAAAAAATTATTATTTTCATTTATTGTTCGCTGACATCAATCTATCTACATTATATTTGTATTACGATTATTGCATGATAATAATTTCGATATTAAAAATTAATACTGCAATATCAACTTTTTGTATTCTAAAAATAAAGAATTATTTTAAATATATTTAAGAAAATATCAGAATTTTTTTAATATATTTTATATTTATAATAATGATATACGAATAATAATTTTACATAAATTTTATGTAAATAATAATATTACGTAAATGTTGGAGTATATGTTATATGAATAATAAAAGTAAATAAATGACGTAAATGTTGCATAAAATGGATTAAGTTGAAAATGTATAGATGTAAGATGATTAATAATTACGGAGTAGCAATTATGTTTGTTAGTAATATAGATTACAGAATTTTAAGATTGTAAATTACAGATTTTTAAGATGTTAAATAGGATGTTAAATTAATTTTTAGTAATTTTGATTTCTAGTAACTTTAAGATTGTAATTAATCATCAACTTTTTATTTTTAGTAACTTTGATTTCAAAAGATTAGAATACATAATATTGTGCCACGTAAGCGAAGGGATGCATCCACGCTGCCATGTCAGCAGTGGATGCATTCAATTGATATATATATATATATATATATGTATATATATATATATGTATATATATATATATGTATATATATATATATGTATATACATATATATATGTATATATATATATACATATACATATATATACATATACATATATATATATATATATATGTATATATATATATATGTATATGTATATATATGTATATGTATATATATATATATATAATATATATATATACATATATAATATGCATATATATATATATATGCATATAGAGGTAGGTTCAAATAAGGTCAACAATTTTTTTAAGTCTATATTAAAGTTACAGATGACATACGTTAAAGTTGCATTTGTTCAAAATTGATATGTAACTATAACATTCAGCACTTTTATCACTTCAAGTGATAAAGTGCAACTTTATCACTCATCTCGTGTAACTTTAAGCACTTTTTGTGTAACTTTAACACTGGAACTTAGGAACTTAAAAAAGTTGTTGACCTTATTTGAACCTACCTCTATGCATATATATATATATATATATTATATATGTATATGTATATATATATATATATATATATATATATATATATATATATATATAGATTACCATGCTTCTTCTAAATATAATATATTCAAATTGAAAATTTTGTTTTACATATATACTTGTCTAATTATTGTTTATTATATCATTTAGTCGTTTATAATGTCCATTTAAAATGATATGGGGTATAAAATATCTGGAGCAAAATAGGCCGCGAAAAATCAGCGATGTAAAAATGTGTCGAGAACTAATGGAAAATATTGGCGGAAAAAAGTGTCGCTAGTTAAATAGGCACTGACACAATAAACCGTGGGTAATCTTGACACTATAAAGCGCCTCTAAACTCGACGCTAACAAGCGTCACAAAATCCTGACATCGACTACCTCGCTTAACCAAGCGTCGAGAAATAATTTCTGATGCTTTAAAGTGCCGAAAACAACTTGAAAAAGCGTCGCGAATGTCATGTATTTGTAGTAGTGATATTATGTGCATTACAATAACTCCACATATATGTTTGTGCGAAAAAATCATATAATGATCAGATCTTTAATAATATGCAGTTTCCATACTATAAACGTAAAATCTAATAATACGGCGCATCTTAATGACTTCCATGGCAATGAAAGCATAACAATTGATGAAGTTTATGAAAAACCTAAATAATAAACATAATAATCTGGAATCTATACTAACACGAGAGCAATGAACCATAGATATGAATCTATGATGAATGAAATGAATAAAATTGATGCAAAACATGAAAGCAATATCGAAACTCACCATTGTTGTACTCCACGAATTGCTTATCAACCGTTGATGAAGATGTCGCGATCATTTAATCCATAGTAACGGGTTGCCGAGCACAGATTTGAATGAATGAATGAACGTGATATTGGAAGCGTTTTTTTTTAGGTTTGATGAACGTGAATGAATGAATGAGTGAGTGAATGAACGTGATATTATTGTTTCCTAAAATTATGGGAATTATTTTAGGATGCAGGGTATCTCCCTTTTTTCTTTTCTTTTTTAATGCAAATATTAGGATGAATCTTGTTCATCCATCCTCGTCCCATTCAATGGATGAGATGAGAACTTAAGGACTCATATATAGAGAAGGACTCATAAGAGCCTTACTCTATATATAGTATATATAGAGGTAGGTTCAAATAAGGTCAACAATTTTTTTAAGTCTATATTAAAGTTACAGATGACAGACGATAAAGTTGCATTTGTTCACAATTGATATGTAACTATAACATTCAACACTTTTATCACTTCAAGTGATAAAGTGCAACTTTATCACTCATCTCGTGTAACTTTAAACACTTTTTGTATAACTTTAACACTAGAACTTATGAACTTAAAAAAGTTGTTGACCTTATTTGAATCTACCTCTCTCTCTCTCTCTCTCTCTCTATATATATATATATATATATATATAGAGAGAGAGAGAGAGAGAGAGAGAGAGGGGGGGGGGGGTTCTTATGAGTCTCTCTCATATATCGAGTCCCTAAGTCCTCATCTCATCCATTAGATGGGAGAGGGATGGATGGACGAATCGTTATATTAATAAAAAAGAAAAAAAAGATATTGCTTCCATCAAAATAGGAAAGAATATCATTCAGTAACGTAATCATTCATACTACCATTCATACCACAACCCACATTCATTCTATAATTTCTCACTTTCACAGAACAAAATCTTCAATCAAAATTTATGCAAATCGTTCAATCATTCATCTTCTTCTTCGCACCGCTGCAACTTACATTCAATCAACCAACTCAATAATACATACAATCATTCGTCTTCTTCGTCGCGCCGCTGAAACTTCTCCTTCGATGGCGGATATGCAAATCGTCGAATGCACAAACGGTGAGTATACGCTTTGTAATTTATACTGGAAACGCCATGGAAGTCATTAAGATGCTCCATATTATTAGTTTTTACGTTTACAGTATGGAAACTGCATATCATTAAAGGTTTGATCATTATATGAATTTTTGGCACAAACAATATACGGAGTTATTGTAATGCACATTATTTGTTACTTTAATATAAACCATCTATTATTTTAATGTATAACCCTTGTGTATAGGCAACTTCTGTTAATTGAATCTCGTGTTACTTTAATGCACTTCGTCTGTTACTTTAGTTCTTTTCATCTGTTATTGTAGTGCATTGGAGTGTCAAAAGGATTTAGAATACCACCATATAAAAAAATAAAAAATAATAAAGAAAGATACTGCTTCCTATAATTATGGGACGTGATTGACTTCAAAATAAGAAACAATATCAAAGAGTATCGCCCTCATTCAAAGAAAGATATTGCGTCATACTCTCATTCATCACTTTCAACTTTCTTCAATCAAAGCATACACGTTCAATAAACACACTCTATAAACACGTTTATGGTATGAAAATTGCATATTATTACATTTCTGATCATTATGAATTTTTTTCACAAACCTATACCTGGTATTATTTTAATGAACATTATCTGTAACTTTAATTCACATTATCCGTTACTTTAATGTTTGACCTCTGTTACTTTATACCTGGTGTATAAGCATCCTCTGTTAATTGAATCCAGTGTTACTTCAATGCACTTTATCTGTTACTTTAATTCTTGTCATCTGTTGCTTTAATCCATATTTTGAGTTCCGATTGTTTCCTTTTCGCCATGTTTATTGCCACTGTTATTGTTTTTCAGTAGACGCAAAAGCACAGGAATGTTGTAGGGATGTGGGTGAGAGTTTCCTCCATACATAGGGCAGATCTTCAAGGACGTGGATGAGTCAGTAAACTTCTATAAAATCTACGCATTGGCTTGTGGATTCGATGTGAGGAGGTACACAACGAAAAGTTGGCGCGGTGGTGAGATTAAATCAAAGCAGAAGAGGACGAGTGGGATGAAGAAGAAGCAGAATTCAAAGTAGGACAGGATATTGTTAGAATAACATACATTATTCGTTAGAGTAACATACTTAATGAATTACAGTAACGCAGATTATGAGTAACAGGTGTGAAACATTGGAATTGTAATGGAGTTGATTCAGTTGAACCTCCTGTACCAATTTTTGTTTTGGAGTATTCTTAATAAAAACAAACATTATTCTTTTGGTTAATTGGAACGACTTCTGTGTTTACAAGAGACTATTATGCAACGGAACATATTTTAGGAGTTAGGGTAACACAGTTAATGAATTACAGTAACACATTATTATATGAGTCAAAGTAACACAGTCTATGAGTTAAAATAAACATTATGATGCGTCAAAATGGAGAGTATGTTATGCGGGAGGGTTTGTGAATTGAAAAAAAATTAATTTTGAAGAAATGTGTTGTGTGAGAGAAAGAAGGTCAGTGAAAAAAATTAATAGGAGAGAGAAGATTTGAGTAGATAATTAGAGATGAGAGAGAGAAAATGAAATATTTACAAAGGTTTTATCAGTTATTTTCTTAATTGACAAAACAAATCATAACCATTCATCTATACTCAATTATGATAAGTGGACTCACCTGATCTCTCTTCTATATATATATATATATATATATATATATATATATATATATATATATATATATATATATATATATATATATAGAGAGAGAGAGAGAGAGAGAGAGAGAGAGAGAGAGAGAGAGAGAGAGAGAGAGGGGGGGGGGGGAGGGGGGAGGGGGATCCTAATTGAAATATTGGAATCCTAATTCTAATTATGAATATGACTTTAATTGGATATAATATTTTCATTAAATAAATAATGTTAGAGATATTTTTAAAATTTACAATTAAATTCGATAAATTACAAAATTATATATCAAAATGTTGAACAACTATATATCAAAATGTTGAATATATATATATACACTCCCTTTCTCTCTCTATATAGAGAGAGAGAGAAGAGAAGAGATCAAGTAAATTCACCATATGTAATTAAGTCTATATTAAAGTTACAGATGACATACGATAAAGTTGCATTTGTTCAAAATTGATATGTAACTATAATATTCAGCACTTTTATCACTTCAAGTGATAAAGTGCAACTTTATCACTCATCTCGTGTAACTTTAAGCACTTTTTGTGTAACTTTAACACTGAAACTTATGAACTTATAAGAGTTCTTGTCCTTATGCGCCACGTCAGCTGACTTGGGCCCTTCTTTTATATAATAGAGATGTTTAATATAATTACGCAAATTTATATATTTCTAATATTATAAAGATTTTATGAATTGAGTTTGGGGACTTAATGAGTAATTTAGTGTAATTTTGAGGGCTTAAATATGCAATATCTACATAAAAAAGAGTGTTATAAGCATAAGCGATGACAGAGCCAAAAAGAGGGAATGGAAGAAAGAGACTGCGCCACGGCAGCTTACTTGGGCCTTTCTTTTATATAATAGAGATAGAGATAGAGATAGAGATAGAGATAGAGATAGAGATAAAGATAGAGATATTGTTGCAAGGCTCATATTTTCCCAATTTTACTCTTTTTAAATAGTTATTCCAACCCATTAAACCCAGAAATAATCAAATTTCACCGCAATTAACAAAAGTTCCATCAGATTCTAAGAATTGATGAAACTCCAACTTAATTATCACTTTCGCTTCTCCTCGTTGGCGATTTACTTAAAATTGTCGACAATTTTATATGATTTACCTATTTTGCCCCTTGTCTCAATTTACCCCTCTTTCCCTTCTTGTCTCAACAACAAATTAATTCATTACATCTAACTTTCCTTGACTTTGGTAAACAAAAATCGTTTCCTTAACCTTGTTGAACAAAAATTACTTATTCAATTATATTACTCCTCTCCCCCTAACCCTCACAAACTTCAGAAATCGCTTACTAACTCTCAATTAAACAAAAATCACTTATTCAATTTACATAACCCTAAGTTATTCAATTACTCGATGGTTTCACTTATTCTAACCGTCTTCTAACTCAACAATTAAGGAGAAACCGAGCAAAAGTTAAATCGACACCGACAATCGGCGTCATCGAAATAGCATTAAAATAAACATAGCCTGGGCGTAGCCGTTGAAGTTCTACGGTTCTACCTGGATGTAGACGTCGAAGTTCTACGGTTGTACCTGGCCGTAGCCGTAGAAGTTCCACGGCTGTACCTGGGCGTAGCCGTAGAAGTTCCACAGTTGTACCTAGGTATAGTCACTAATATTCAACACCTGACCTTTTTTCCGCGATAATCAACGAGACTAATTACATCCGCGTACATAACAAGGGAAATTACGGCAAATTAAAATCAAAAGGGAAAATTTTTTTCGCGTTCAACATTCCAAACAATCGTCAACGAATAATGGAAAATTCGAAATATAACCGTTTCGATGTTGTTTCGAACGTGATTAGGTTTATTTAAAATATAGTGTTATGTTCATAATTTGTAATTTAGTTAGGTTAAATAGTAATTAGGTTAATTTAATTAGTAATTAAACAAGGAGCGATCTATCAAATTTGTCGACGACGATGAGTAGTGCCCTTAATTAACACAAATCGCATTGACAATAAATATTAACAAAGTCTTGATTATAAATAAAGGACATATCCATCTTAAATTAACAATATAACTATAAAGTCTACAAAGTCAATCATTCAATCTGCGACGAAACATAAACTACAAAACGCTAACATTTCAATCGAAAAAACAATGAACATGAACAAATTCATTTTTTTTTGGTGAAATGTGAATAATTATATTTCAAAAACAGTGTACAATTTACAAGAAGCTTTCAAGCTCATCAGCAGTCAACCAACATTAAATCTGAAATACAAGAATAACTAGTAGCAACTCAATCAAATCTCATGCTATCCCCCATCCTTTAAGCCATTTAGTCTCTGATTTGGTTATCTTGTTATCCATTTTACTGCTATTCTCTTCTTTACTTGGGCTTTGATCACTTCTACAGCCTGTTTTGGTGTCATCAACCACAGGTTAACTCTAGCATTGTTTCTCTGCTACCAAATAACATAGTGACATGTTGTCCAAATGACAATATAAACTTTGTACTTTAAGCTTTATTTTCCTGCATATCTTGTATCAAGTCTAACCTGTTTTTTGTAGGTATACTTGAAGAACAGATGGTCCATGATGCGCGTATTTTATATACACTTTTTGTGCTTTTATTACGCGCATTCCCGTACTTATCGAGTAGTGAAAGATATTATTTTGCCCCGAATTGGCTACTTTGTGGTGTATCTGTCTTTTTGCAGGAACGGAAGCCATAGGTGCTAAAACGTATCAAAACCGAGCCAAAACGAAGGAGGAAAGAGTTGATCGCTGAAATAGGTATAATAGTCGACCGACTATCAGAATAATCAGCCGACCATGACGATAGTCAAACGACAGTTTTAATTGTCAGCCGACCATTTGGGAGCTTGCAGAAGATCACATGAGTTAATATTAGTCGACCGACTATTAAAATAGTCGGCCGATTATTTTCTGCGCCGCGGACAAATTTCATGTTGGGCAAGTAGTTTCCTTATTCAGTTTTAACTCTTTCTAAATTGTATAAATAGAGAGTTTCAGCCACATTAGAAATCACTTCTCCACTTCTCTCTTTAGATTTTTACTCTTAATCTCTCCTAGAATTACTTTTGCTTCTAGTTTAATTTCTTTCTTAAAAACTTGGTTATTGTAAGATTTCAAGATTCGAGTCGCCTTCATCCCTTTTGGTAATTTAATCTAATCTTTCTTCCTTCCTCTTCGTTCTTGATTATTCTTAATCTTTATTTATACTTGTGGCAATTTTATTATCATTCATTATGTTTAATCTAGTAGAATCGTTTATTAATACTGTTGTTCTTGATTTAATTATGAGTAGCTAATTTCCTTCGCTAGGATTTAGGGGATCTGTGAATTGAATGTGGTCGCTAAATAATTTATAGATCTGTCAATGATATTGTGTCTGAGTTGTCAATTGTAGCATATAATCACGATTAGTCAGTTAATGCACATGATTGATTAATTGAATTCGGTAAACTTGAACCTATGATCGGAAGCCTGGTAAAAGTTAGACCTGCTGCAACACATTAGTATGCCCTAATAAGATCGGAAGCCTTTAGACGCATGCTATGGTGAATAGCGGACCGGAAGGACCTTTTCATTACCCCTTAGACCAATATCTGCGATAAACCTGTGACTTAGATCGTTACCATATAAAATTCGTTGTGAACCGACAATCCTAGTTTTCTCTCTATATTTATTCATCCTTATTCATTATATTTATTTTAGTTATCCTTCTTTTTACTTCTCTTCCTTCACTACTTTTAGATTAGTTAAACACAAATACAAAAACCCCGAATTTGTTACTTAGATAAACTTTAATTACGAGTAGAATTTATTTGTCTCCTTGTGGATACGATCCTGACTTCCCTAGCTATATTTTTAGTTAAACCTAAGTTAGTTATCTTTGATAGGTGTACGATTAGCTTGTCAGTCCACAGTTTCAGTCTCACTTTCACAAATGCAACAATGTTATTCTGGACTGTATCCAATTGCATACAACTTATCCCTAAGATTCACTCCATTTTGCTTAACTAGCCAAGTAATAAAAGCATACTTGGGGACGATCCACCCCTGCCAAACTATATTATGCCAGACCAGCTGGGGATATTTGCTCTTCAGCCATTCATAATCTTTTTTAATGGTATACCCATCATTATCTTCCTGCCAGACACTTAACCATGTTTCATATTCTCCGTGACCTTGCAGATATTTTTCCAAGCCCAAGTAGCAGATTGAGGGGGGACATAGCTATACCAGTCAGCACCTCTAAGATATATATGATGTCCTTAGCAGAATTAAAGTTTTAGGAACAAAAAACCTATCTTATGTCGGTAGACTTGTTCTCGTCAAAGCGGTGCTGAAAACCTTACATAACTATTGGGCTTCTCTGTTTATTATACCTAAGACCGTCATTTACAAAATTGAGGCCGTTTGTAGGAATTTTCTATGGGACGGGTGCGCCGAATATATTAGATCGCCACCAGTTGCGTGGGATAAAATATGCTCCGGAATGAAAGAAGGCGGCCTGGGACTGAAGAAGGATATCGACTGGAATAAAGCGGCTGTTGGAAAATTAGTGTGGTGGATTCATTCTCACCCTTCCAAACTATGGGTTTAATGGGTCCATCACAACTACTTAAAAGGTAAAGAATGGGCTGATTATCATCCTCCTCGTGATGCTAGCTGGGTTTGGAAGAAGATATGTAAGGTTAAAGAGGTGTTCAAACAGGCGTACGAGCTTGGAACCTGGGATCATTCGGCTAACAAAGAATACAACATTGCTGAGGGTTATAAATGGTTGAATCCCACAGGAGCTAAGGTGGACTGGTTCTACCATACTTGGAACAGATGGACAAAACCTAAACACTCCTTCATTGTGTGGATGCATCATCAAAAGAGCGTGAACACGAGAGACAAACTGCTGAAATGGGGGACAATTACAGATGACAGCTGTTGTCTCTGCGGACAAGAAAAGGAGACGGAACAACACCTTTTTTTCGCCTGTGCAGGTGGTTTCTCACTTACGACATTGGACAGATTTTATACTGCCAACTTTGGAAGTTCAGAAGTGGAGAAGGAAGATGAGATGCTCTAAAATTAAGCAAGGCATAATCAATAGCATCCTAAACGCAACCGTGTACCACATTTGGAAACAAAGAAACTTAAGTTGGCATGAGGGGAAAATTGTGACACCGAAATATTGCTTCCAAGTCATTCAACAGGAGATTCGATCTCAAATTCTGAGCCAAATCAAGGGGAACCTAAAGACTAATGATATGAATTGGATAGATAAAATACTGATGAGATAGAATTAGGTTCTGCTTGTTACAGGCTGCATGATTCATTTGGAATGATGTAATTTTCGAGAGTAGTTATTAATCTACTTACATTTTACCAAAAAAAAAGATATACATGATTTATCTAGCGTATCAGCAATCTATCAGCCTGCCCATAGATCCAGCTAACTAGTTTGCCCACAGCAGCAGTGTTCGTGGTCTCGACCATTTTTATTCCAAGGCCTCCATTTGATTTTGGAAGTGTCACTATGTCCCAACCCACCAAGGGCACTATGTGGTATTCAGTACCCTCATCCCATAGGTAGTTCCTACATATAGCCTCAATTCTCCTAATAGCTCCTTTGGGAAGAAGTGTAACACCCCGTAATTTTCAAATAGAGTTAAAATTTTAAACATTTATTTAAACCAAGTTTAAAGTTTGAAAAATTATTTTCGTGAATAAAATATTTTATTTTCGTTAAATTAAAAATTATTCCGTTATAAAAACATGAGAATTTATTTAACGTATTATTAAAAAAATTATCTTTCGTTAAATAAAGTTTAAAACTCGAAAATATATTTTTAATAATGAACCGTCGTTTTAACATTTTCTCGTCTCGTAAAAATTTAATAATTTATCGAATTTTTAAAATAACAATTACTTATAACTCTTGTCCCATAATACTATTTACCGTCTATTTTACTTACCGTCTCACAAATTCTTTTACGGTTTTCATTATTTTAATTTTGTAATCTTATATTTCAACTTTTTAAGAAAGAAAGAAATACGTTTGTACGAAAAACGGACCGAAACTCGGGTCTCCTATTGACTCCCACGTAACACTTACATTCCTCCACCCTACTTTCACCACTCAACCTACTATTTGCTGCTATTACTCCACCTAATGAAGCCTAACCCTATAACCTACTAATAACCTATGCACACTACTACTACACTACACTATATATATGTTACTACTCCTACTCCACTTCTTACTACTCCTGCGTATTATTACTACTACTCCTGCTCACTTAATATATACTACTACTCCTACGTACTATATACTCCATACTATATACTTCATACTATATACTATATTTACTTTCTCGTCCTTCTCTATTGGAGCATCGGGAATGAGGAGCTGCCCAATAATTGACGGAAACATTTTCTGGATTGTATTTGGGTCAAATCATTTCGACCGAAAATGTCTTTAAAAAGGGAAGGAGACGTCTTTTATAACGTAGACGATATTATTGACTTGTCGATCTTTAATTCTTAATAACGTTAATAAATATTCCTTAATAGCTATTAAGGTAACCAAACTTTTCTTCTAACAACATTTCTTATATATAAGTATATTGTGTTAGTAACTTAATAAATTGCTTACTTCAATATTTAGGCTTATTTTTATGACTAAATTACTTATGTATATATAAATATGTTACATGATATTTTCTTACGACCAAATTCAACTCGACTAAATTATCACTTGTTTAATTTATTTATTTATCACCTTTACATTTCTGTTTTTATGAAAAATGAGAAAATGAATAAAAGAACTTAAAATAATAAAATTTACTTATATCATTTTTATTTATTTATTTAATTCTATTTGCTATGTATATTTATTCTATGTACTTATATATTTGTATGTATTTTATATAATTGTAATTTTGGTTGTATTTAATTTTCTTTAGTACTTTTACATTTGTTTATATATTATAATAATAGAGTAAACTAGTAACTTGCAAAATGTTTTATTTTTATAAAACTTCACTTATTATTTTTATATAGGTAGAAATTTATAAATTTCACTTTCTAAAGGAAATGAATTTATTATATTACGAAATTTCTACACGACATTTATAAATAAAATGATTTTACGTCAAATTTTGTTAATCAATTAAGTACGACTCCTTCTCGTGAGGCTCTAGCTCTTGTGGGACAATCAACACTCGTTTCTTGGCCGGGACATAACTCCTGGCGGCCATCTTTGCTTTTCGTTGGATTCTTCTAGCAGCAGTTCGTTTGGTTCCTCCTGCTGGCGTTGAGCTCGGAAACTCAAGGTGCCTAGGGGTCGTTGCCAACCCGCCGACCAGATCTTCTGGTGTAACCTCTTTGTTGAGCAATCCTGTAAAGAAACTAGCGGCCTGCGCGGCTTGTGCCGGAGTGAGCTCTAGGTTCATCCCTTGCTCTACCACCTGCAACCTCGCGGCCCCTGTACCCTTACTTGGAGTACCACAAGCCGTGACCTGCCCGCCTCCCCAAGGGGCGGCTGGCACTGCGTCTCGTGGCGTCGTAGGCATGCCATATCGTGGGACGATGGGTTGCCCTGTTGGATCTGTAACTGTATTGATCTCTTCGATCTCGTGCATCTTTTGGTGACTTTTTGTTCTCCAATGATTTTAACTCTTTATCCCCACAGACGGCACCAAATTGTTCTTGTTCGAAAATAATCTACTCTGGTTTTGGATCTAGTTGAATTGGACTCTTTTGATCTTGCTTAGTCTTCATGTCTCACTTCTTTCTCCTCTAGGGTCGGACCTCCCCGGTGGAGTGGGTTACTCGTGCCTGCACAGGAAGCAAACAGGGCCTCGGAGGTGCCCGAGGGAACCCTCTCCAATGCCTAAGTCAATTCGTGAATGCACTTAAGAAACCTTGTTTGTAAGGAACAAGGTGGCGTTTTTTAGAAAGAGATTTTAGTGAGAGTAAGTTAATTACCCCTCTATGAATGGATATAGTGGGGTATTTATAGGTTTGCACAAGAGAGAGAAAGGAGCATGTGCTTCTCGCGTGCCCCTTACCTTAGGCTAGGATCAGGAGGGTCGGCTGGAGCACCCTAGGGGTCAGAATGACCAGGGGTTAATGATTTCCTGGAGGGGATGCAGAAAGGCTCGGCCAGGCCGATCGGGGGTCGGGCCTCAAGGCCGGACCAAGGTTCAGGAGGTCAGTCCTCCCCAAAGGCGTGCCCCTGGGGGTCGGCCGGGTAGATCCGGCCTGACGCCCCGACACCGGTCCCGCTGCCAGCCCGGGCCTCCTTAGAGTCGGGTCGGACTCGGGTCTCTGACTAACGGGCGACACCCAACAGGTAGCTGACCCCATCAAATAATATTTTATGTGATTAGGGGTACAGAAATGATCTCATATATTTTTTTAATAAGTGACCTATTATAAAAAAAAATATAATACTCCATACTTTTTATTTAATTTTGACTAATAGATATCACAATTAAAGTGGCGTATTTTGTTAATAAAGTAACAAGAATACCATTTAATAAAGTAAAAAAAAATACTTAGGATTGTATAGTTGATGTGATCGAATATGTGAGCGTCGCTCTGAAAGGGATTTACTAGAATTACTTATGAGTGGAAATGTGAAATATATGACATGAATGTGTATAATATAGAGTGACACTAATAATGAATTATATATCTGGTTCACTTTTAACTAGGTATCACAGGTACAACTGTTAAAAAGGTCGCGCGGGTCGGGTCATACAGGTCGGGTTATACGGGTCATGGGTCAGGTTAGGCTCAGAATACAAGTCAGAAATATTTTCGAAAGCCTAATTTTTTGTCAAAAAAATTCTCTGCATATTCTAATTTTTTTTAATTTTAAAGTTTATTATTATTATTATTATTTTTTATTTTTTATTTTTTTTATTATAAACCGGAACTTGTATTAATAACGAAACAAATTACAAGAAGTTAGTGGGTAGCCGAGATACTATCTGGGCACCCACTCCCTTAGCAATAGCGAAACTAAGTCTAGTGAAAATAAAAACAGCTGCGCGAGCTCCCGCATCCTGAGCGATAGAAAATTTCTGAATCCGCTTGAGCAATGCAACAGCCTCTGCATCAAGCTCCCCCAAAGACGAGAAGGAGAAAGGCAGAAACCCGTACCCAATCTTGGTGCACAAATCTTCATACTTGGCGCGCTTACGTTGAGCAGCATCAACGACCACGCGACCAGGTAGGAAATCAGCCATCGCAGACTGGGTCAAAGGGGACGACCCTGTCAGATTGACACACACATCACGCCTCCTATCCCAGGAATAAAGAAGCAAATCCGCCGGGCGTAGGTAGTTGTCGTGCCCATCCACCAAACCGACATCTACTTCCTTACCGGCAGAAAGACCAGATCGGAAACAAATATCCAAAAGGGTGTCGCGAACCAGGTTATGTCTATGCTTGATACCAACGGTACCAGCACACGACAACCAGGTTATTATTATTTTATTATAAACTCATATGTACTCACTTCCCTTTTCAAAAAATTTCCACATTTTCATTTTAGGTCACTCACAAAGATCTTCCATGTTCCTTTTCGGTATATGATTTGTTGTTCTCATTTTTTGTGATCTCTCCACATATTTTCATTCTTTTTATTTCCTCCTGTTCCGGTCACGGAAACAATTAACCCGACTCGAATTCGAGTTCTCAGAACTTGATATTGCTTTGATGGTAATCGTTTTTACTTCCTAAACCTCTCCTTCCTCTTACTCCGATGATCGGACCTTCCCGGCGGAGACGGCCAGTTCCCTGCACACAGAACGCACAGGGCCTCGAAGGTGTCCGAGGAAACCCTCTCCGATGCCTAAGTCAATCCGTGAAATGCCTTGACGAACCTTACTCGTGAGGAGTAAGGTGGCAGTTTTAGAGTAAAATTCTAGAGAGAGAAAGTCCAACCTCTTTCTTGTGGGAAATACCGAAGTATTTATAGGTTCCCCCAAGAGAGAGAAAAAAGGGAGAGAGAAAGAGGAAGAGTGAGAGGACAAGGAGGTGACGCGTGGGTTCATCTCGTCCACCCATTCTTCCTTACCTTAGGCATGGACGGAGGGGCTTCTAGTTCCTCCCCCCTGCACCCCCCCAGGGGGGATCCCCTGGGGACTGGCAGGCAGGGGAGGCTTGCTTTGTTTGGCCGTAGTAGGCAATTCGACCCTGTCAGGCAGGGGCATACATGCCTGGAGCTCGGAGCGGCTGAATTCGCCCTTGGGAGGCTTCCTGGTAAGGTTTTGCTGGCTGGCCTTCCGTGCAGGCTTTTATTTTTCTTCCGGGTGGGGCTTTCTCGGGGCCCATATGGCGGGCGACCCGTGGCAGGCTACCGACCCCCATCAATTGGCCCTCGTCGGCGGAGGGGGAGCAAGGCTCCTCCTCAGCAGACGACTTCTTGATTGGGATGGCGGGAGGTTGACTTCTTGAATCTCACCTTGGCATTTAATGCGATGCATGTTCCCAAGAACGAATGACTTAAATGCCTTGGGCATGTAAAGAGTTGGGATGCTGCTCCCTTATCATTACCTCTCGTAGAACGATTCCTCGAGCCGTGCGCCGGACTGGCGATTGACCCTCTCGTAGGGATGGTTGGAATGTCATTTAATGCTCTACTCTCCTCTTATGGGTATAAAATCCAACTCCACTTCATTATTTTCACAATTTTTCCTCAACATCCTCTTCCACTATTCTTCTCCTACAATGTCTTGGGTGAGTAATATTATCTGATGGTGAGATTTGTCGTGGATCCCGCCGATCAATATTTAACCGACTATTCCTAGTGGGTAGCTAGGGCAAGTAGGGTCGATATCCACGGAGACGGTATGGTAAAGCCTAGACTAGGTCCGCTCACAACAAAACTAAGTCACACAAACAAACACAAAGAAGACAATAAATGGTAAACTATGGTGGTTGGAGATGAAGGAAGTGGACTAACAATGACTAGACTAAAACAATGCTAAGACGGAATAACTAAAGATTAAACTAACAAGAAAACTAAAAGAAACAATGACTAACTAAGAAGTTGAAATCAATATGAAAGGAAGTGGGTTAGGTCGGGTTCATGAGTGTAGTAGGGTAATTGGGGTGGTCAAGGGTGTAGGTGTCTCCTATTTACTAGAGTCGGTCCGGGCTCTCGCTACGTAAACCAACACCGAGGTAAGTTCGCGCTTTCGCGTCTAGGACTAACCTCAACACAACCACATAATAGACAAACAATGAGAAGATGAGCACAAGTATGGGAAGCATGGCCACTACTACTCACACAAGCATATCAACAAACACATAGAGTGCCCAATATGTGACTAACAACAAAGATTCACCCTTTACCCCTAATCAAACCCTAATCACCCATAATATACCCTTAATCCCTCTACTAACCCACAAGGAGACTACTCACTCATTATCAAGAATAAACTAACAATAGTAAGAGAAAACAACATCACAAACCAAACATCCATAATGAAGAACAAGAACAATAACAATAAGCACTAAGTAAAGATTCAAACTTGATTAAATAAACAAGAACAAGAGTAGAGAGAATTATACCAACAACAAGATGATGAAAAAGATGTAAACTTGCATAAATAAGAAACCCAAATCAACTCCAAGGTTGTCAAGCTTGGATGAATCTTCAAGTATCCTCTTAATACAAGACTAGTTACAAACTAGATTAAAAGGAGATTAACTAAGAATTAAGGGAAGATTAATCTAAAAGGATGAACTCTAAATCTAGGGTTTTTTCTTGTAGAGAGGCTTAAGAGAGTCTAATGTAAGGTAAGATACATAAACAATACAAGAGGAAAGTATTTATATGGTTACAAGAATGAGGGAGGATGAATTAAAGAGTCACGCGCAGCAGCACCATGGTCCCGACCGGGACGGTATGATCCCGACCGGGACGGGTCCAAAACAGCAGCTATGCAAAATGCGCACCTCATCCCGGACGGGATGAGGCCATACCCGTCGGGGATGAGTCTTGTAGGCCTCCAATATGATCTTTAAGGTTCCTCCTTGCTTCACATGGACTTCTCATCGACTCTCGGGTCTCGGGATCGGGTCCCAAGGTCTCGGGGTCGAATCCAAGGCATCGAGTGATCGTTCCTCCGCTTCGTTGGCTCCGAAAAGTGTATGTATTGAGTCGGAATCGCTCCAACTCTTCATGAATGGTCTCGGGAACCTGAAACGAGCTAGAGGAAGCATAAGTAGCCAATGAACCGCTCCCAAGGAGCGATTCCGCAAGGAAATGGGACCAAAACACAGCAAATTAGGCACTACAAACTACACTTATCAACTCTCCCACACTTAACCCTTACTCGCCCTCGAGTAAGCACAAACTAACTACTAAACTAGCCGAGTGGGTATTAGCGCACCCTACGCCCTTTCAACTCACGCGAGTACACTTAGAGGGAAAAGTACAATCCGCAAGGCAAGTGGGGTCTTGCGACAAAACTGTGGATGCAACCGGACACAAAAACACATAAACAAACAAACATACAAACAAACACACAAAAGGTTGCACCCAAAAAGAAAAAAATACCGCTTCCCCCTAAAAAGTGGTAAAAGAAGCACCGGTTTAGGACTCAAGACAAGTGACAACGTTCCCAAGCTAGCAATACAAACCAAGATGGACAAAACCCTAATAGTATGACGACAAAGCAATAAAAACGTTGGTAACTTACCAAGGTTCCTCCTAACCTTCTAAGGACGTACTACGGGACGATCGGCGGGATGGAAAGAGAATGAACCACGGTGTTAGTCGACATTGTAGGTAAGTGAGACCCCGCCCCCTTTAGCAATGAGCCAAGAGGGTCGTCCCATGTCCGAAACCGCCTAACTAGTCCAAGTAAAAAGGTGGAAATAATTGCAAAGTGAGGGAAGACCGACCTTTACCGCTATCATCCTTCCTAGGGACTCGGTTCTTTGGTAGGCTCTTCACGGCAAAAGTCGGAAAAAGGCTTATTTTAGTGGGGTTAGGGTCTTTTTGTGAGATGATTTTCTTTTGGCATTTTCTCTTTTCTTTTGCATTCTTGCTTTGTACGTTGCCATGCCATTTCTTTTTCTTCTTTTCTATTTTTCTTTTTGGCTTTCTTTTTGTGCCTTTTCTTTTTCTTCAATCTTTTCTTTCTTTCTTTTTTCTTTCTTTTTCTTTTCTTTGCCCTTTTGGCTTGATTTGAATTATAGGCATTTCTTTGCAACAAAAAAGGGAGATTACAACAATTTGCAAATTTATTCGGTGGATATGTGTAGGAGGTAGGTGAATGGGTAAGTCGGGACGGGCCCTTCCCTTCAAACCCACAAAAAGGGGAGAACTTGGACTAGTCGAGCAAATTTCAAACATGGTCACCTAGGGGACGGGACTCGGCAACCAAGGCCTTTTCACACCGTGGGTGGTCAAAATGGTCAAAATGCAAATCCCGTAGTAAATCCCTAGTAAGCTAGGTGGACTCAAGGTAAAAAACCAACGAAATCATTGATTTAGGGTCATTCTACTAGACTAAAGTCCAAGACTCGATTTACACTACTAGGAAGGGAAAGTAAACACTTGCACACTAGCCTCTAAACCGGGTTTTCGAAAACCTTCTTACACACAAGACACAACTACACACACAAAACAAAGACACGACATAAACGAAAGAAAAAAGAAGCAAAAGCAACAATACAAGAACAAAATAAAACAAACAAGCAAAGGGAACAAACACCACCCCTAGCTTCCAACCAAGCCACCAACCAACACCAAACTTTATAAAGCTCCTTCCGAGCACACAACATCACAAATCTCCTCCGAACATCACAATAGGTAAAGAGGAAAAAGGGATAAAGGTGTTACCGGATGTCTTGAAAGCCTTCCAAAGTTAGCGGCGATTGGGCGACCTAAGAGGAAAAAGGGAGGCAAAACACGGACAACAAAACACAAATACGATACAACGAAACAAAAGGAAAACACACAAAAGAAAATCTTTTTGATTTTTGTGAAAAATTTTCAAATTTTTAGGATTTTTAAAGATTTTTCGAAAAACTACGAAAATAAAACTAACTACGATAGAATATCGCTCCCCCCACACTTAAGCCGAGCAATGTCCTCATGCTCGACCGTAGTGCATGGGAGCACAAAAGAAAAGAAACTATGAAAATAAAGCTAAAAATCAAAAAGTGGAGAAAAGGGTAGAAAGTGTCCGGCCGGGGTGTAGTCAAGTCACCATGGGCCGAGACAAGAAAAGATATGGATGGGGGAAGAAATAAAAAGAAAGAAGTAAAAGGGAATGGGAGGGGAGGACTAGGTGTAATCAAGTCACCTAGCCCGGATTCCGCCCAAATCCGACTAATTCCTACAAAAGGGTGAAAATCTTGTAAATTTGGATTTTGAAATGACTCTCGATGTAGTCACGTCATCGAGATTCGGGAGCAACAAATACCAAGGCCCCGAGGGCCACCATGACACAAAAGTGTAAAAGGGGAGAGTAACAAACAAAGGCAAACAAGCTATAAAAAACGGAAAAGAGAGGATAGTTGTCGTACCATACGGTTAGCAACTCACTCGCTCCATCGTCTCATAAGTCAATATCGGCACGTAGCTAGTCGTCGTCATTTTTATTCCTCTCCAATCGCTATACGGTTCCATGGTTGGGGCACAAAGGTAAAATGAGATGGGTTTTGATGTGAAAGTCGGTGTAAAGTGAAGAGAAAGTGAGGTGAAAATGTGTATGTGGGGTGTAGGGGTCATATTATGAGAGGAAGGACATGTAGGGAGGTTGGGAGGGGGTATAAAGTGGTAGGGTGGGCTCAAACGACGAAGAAAAGGCCAAAGGAGGAACAGGGGGTCCATCCCGGCCGGGATGGGTGGTCCCGGTCGGGATGACCTTCTCGTCCCGGTCGGGAAGCCTTCGTCCCAGTCGGGATGGCACTCCAGTAGACCCATTTTTAGTCACACTCATCCCGGACGGGATGACACCCTTCCCGGTTGGGATGACTCATCCTTCCCGGTCGAGATGACCTCTTCTCGGCCGGGAAGAGTCTTCCTAACCTATATAACTCCAAAAGCTCATTCCGGGCTTCAAAAACTGACTTCCCTTCACTTGATCCAAGCTCTAACATTAACCCTTCCTTCCTAGGAGACACTTTCACTTCACGCCTATCACAATAAACCCAAACACAACATCAAATTCCCTCCCTCACATCGCTCATCAATCAATCCAAATCATCAAGAATTTCAC
This sequence comes from Agrostemma githago, assembly GCA_958450325.1. Lineage (NCBI taxonomy): Eukaryota > Viridiplantae > Streptophyta > Magnoliopsida > Caryophyllales > Caryophyllaceae > Agrostemma > Agrostemma githago. The sequence goes on along the minus strand of OY288241.1, from coordinate 30,168,651 downwards.
AAAACTAAACAAACTACAAGAGAAAGAAACATATACAAAGGGACGGTTCTTGTGGAACTCCGTCAAACCAAGGTGGTGCATTCTTCAATCTTTTTCTTCAACAACAATGATTAGTTCCATCTCCATCAAGGGCACGAAGAAACAAGTCGAAGGCCCTAGCAAAGTATTCAATCAAGCTAGTAATATAAGCATCCAAATACCAAGTCTCTCCATGACCTTGTCTCGACGTTCCCGGGGCGTCCCAATCTTGTAAGTTCAATGGCTTGAACTTATACTTTTGATTCTTCGAGATATACCCGAACGTCCATCGATCCTCATGTGGCCCCAAGGGAGGCTCATCTTCCTTCTTGCCTTTCAACTTGTCATCAAACCCATGATATGGGCACTCATCCTCTCCAATCTCGGAGTCATCATCCTCAAGTTCACAAGGGTTCTTCTTCAAGCTTTGTCCCGACTCTCCACCTAGATCAATGTCTTTTGTGGCGTGGATCATTTTTCAAGACTCATCATTAGTAGGCGAAGTGTTGCCTTGGAGGTCAAACACTAGCTTCTCTTCGCCTAACTCGAAGGTGATCCTACCATTCTTCACATCGATCATAGCACCGGCGGTGTGTAGAAATGGGCGCCCAAGGATAATGGAAGTGTTGGCATCTTCCGGCATATCGAGCACGATGAAATCGACCAGAACGAAGAACTTCCCGATCCGTACCGGCACATCCTCTAGCATCCCCAATGGTCGGTTGAATGAACTATTGGCCATTTGGAGTGTAATGGAAGTACTTTTAAGCTCCTTCATCCCAAGTCGGCAACAAATAGAATAAGGAATGATGCTCACACTCGCACCCAAATCACATAATGCCCTCTCGATCTTGTAGTTGCCTATGGTGCAAGGGATCGAGAAACTACCCGGATCTTTCAACTTTGGAAGGGTGGAACCTTGAATAAGCTCGCTCACCACCCTTGTGAACGCAATAGTCTCTTCCTTGTCGATAGATCTCTTCCTAGCTAGGATTTCTCGCATGAATCTTCCATATGCCGGGATTTGGGTAAGTAACTCGGTGAACGGGACACTCACATCCAACTTCTTCACAATATTAAGGAACTTGTCATATTGGCTATCCACCTTGGTCTTCATTTGCCTTGTTGGGAAAGGCAACTTGATTTGGATCTTGTTTTGCTCAATAGGGGTGGACTCTTCAAATGACACTTTCCTTTTACCCTTGTCTTTTCCTTGAAGTGGGGGAAGCTTGTCTTCTTGGGGTTTCTCAATCTCCCATAAGACTTGCTCCTCCATTGGATCTTCCTTGCTTGAGTTTTCTTGAATCGGAGGCACAACTTCTCTTGTTGGTTCTTGCTAATTCGGGAGTGGGGGAGGGTTATAAGATGAACGACTCCTTGTGGTAATAGCATTCACATGCTCGAATTTCGCCATTTCGCCTTGAGGAGGTAGTTGCCCCCTTTGTCTCGAGGAGCTTCCCGAAGCGAGTTGAGATATTTGAGTCTCAAGCATCTTCATATGAGTTCTTGTCTCCTTGTTTTCATTTAAGATTTGGGCTATGATCTCTTGTTGTGATCTTTGTGTCTCCAATTGACTCCTTTGCATTTCTTGAGTACTCCTTTGCATATCCATCATTTGCTTTTGCATGTCAAAATTCCGAGGAGGAGATTGTTGGTTATGAGGAGTATCGGTGATGGCTAGAGGAATGCCATAGTCATGAGTAGGAGATCGGCTCCTAGGCTTGCTTTGTTGTTGTTGATGGTTCCCTTGGAACCCATGAGAATTGCCTTGATAAAGGCCTTGATTGTTGCCATTGTTGTGATTTTGACACCCTTGGTTGTGGTTTTGTTGTCTTTGAAAGTTTTGGTTTCCTTGGAAACCACCTTGATTGAAGTTCCCTTGTTGGAACCCTTGATTGTTGTTGTGGGAAGTACCTTGGTTATTTTGCTTGAAATTGTTGAAGGGCCTTGAGTTACCCACATAACCTTGATAACCTTGATTGTTGTCCCTTAAGGGAGGTGGAACATAGGGACGAGGTTGCATAGCTTGTTGTTGAGGGACTTGATTGGAAGCTTGGTATTGATTGGAATAGGAGGCACTTTGCTCGAACGCTTGAAAGGCGTTCACTTGCTCAACTCTTCCTTGACAATGCATAGGATCATGACCAACGACTCCACAAGTATCACACATCCCATAATAAGGCAAAGGAGGTGCAAATCCCAAAGCATTCACTTCTTGAATTGAGTGTTGGTGGGAGGAACTAGTGCCTTGGACTTGGTTGAGGTGGCTTAGGAGGTTCTTGTCAATGGTCTCCATGTGTGTTTTCAATTGAGCTCCAAGGTCAATGCTTAATTGAGTAATAGCATCAACCTCGTGCCTACCTCCTCGATTTGCCTTCCTAGGCCTTGAGTATTGAGAATTATGAACCGCCATCTCCTCGATTCTTGCCCATGTTTTGTCATCATCGACCTCGGTGAACCTACCATTGGAGCCCATATTGAGTATAGTTCTTGAGTCCTCATAAAGACCGTTCCAAAATTGTTGGACCAAAAACCATTGTGAAAGTCCATGGTGGGGGCACGATCTAACCAAAGATTTAAACCTCTCCCAAGCTTCATAAAGGCTCTCTTCATCCCGTTGTTGGAAACCGGTGATGGAGGCCCTTAGCAAATTAGTCTTCTCCGGAGGGTAGAACTTTTGGTAGAATGCCAATACAAGTTTCTTCCAAGTATCGATACCCATGGTTGCCCTATCGAGACTCTTGATCCATTGCTTCGCTTTTCCAATTAATGAGAATGGAAATAATACCCAACGGATTTGATCTTGTGTAACCCCAGTTTGAGAAATAGCATCACAATAATCGGAGAAAATCTCCATGTGTTGGTGCGGGTCTTCGATGGGCAAACCAATAAATTGGTTCCTCTCCACAAGTTGAATGAATTGAGTCTTGCACAAAATTTCCGGCATAAGCGGCCGGTAGAGCATTCGGTCCCGGCAAGACATCTTCCGTAAATGTAGAGTGAGACGAAAACTTCGGCATAATTGGATGTAAGGGAGATGGTGGTGAAGATGGATTTGAAGTAGATGTAGAGGGGGAACTAGGACTAGAATATCCAAAGGGATTAGTGAAATTCCCTTCGGCCGTCTCTCGAGATGCTTCCTCAAAATCGTTTCCTTGAGCTTGCTCTTGATGAGTATTGCTTGCGCTTGGTTGAGAGATTCTAACCCGGTTAATCGTCCGTTGGCGAAAGGCTCAAAAAAGTCTTTCCGGCTCTGGATTAAAGAGAAAGAAGTCGCCTCCCCGCCTAGGCATACACTACGCACTTGAGCAAACGTGAGAACACCTAGTGCTTTATGGGCACTAGGTAACGACAATAAACAAGCACAATCGAAAGACAAAGAGAAAAAAGGGAGAAATAAAACTAAGGAAACAAAAAAAATCTAGAGAATATGCACAAGAGATGATAGAAGAGCACAAATAAGGGTAACTAAGTCTAGCTATAAGCAAACTAAGTCTAAACAATGCACCGTCCCCGGCAACGGCGCCAAATTGATGGTGGGATTTGTCGTGGATCCCGCCGATCAATATTTAACCGACTATTCCTAGTGGGTAGCTAGGGCAAGTAGGGTCGATATCCACGGAGACGGTATGGTAAAGTCTAGACTAGGTTCGCTCACAACAAAACTAAGTCACACAAACAAACACAAAGAAGACAATAAATGGTAAACTATGGTGGTTGGAGATGAAGGAAGTGGACTAACAATGACTAGACTAAAACAATGCTAAGACGGAATAACTAAAGATTAAACTAACAAGAAAACTAAAAGAAACAATGACTAACTAAGAAGTTGAAATCAATATGAAAGGAAGTGGGTTAGGTCGGGTTCATGAGTGTAGTAGGGTAATTGGGGTGGTCAAGGGTGTAGGTGTCTCCTATTTGCTAGAGTCGGTCCGGGCTCTCGCTACGTAGACCAACACCGAGGTAAGTTCGCGCTCTCGCGTCTAAGACTAACCTCAACACAACCACATAATAGACAAACAATGAGAAGATGAGCACAAGTATGGGAAGCATGGCCACTACTACTCACACAAGCATATCAACAAACACATAGAGTGCCCAATATGTGACTAACAACAAAGATTCACCCTTTACCCCTAATCAAACCCTAATCACCCATATTCTACCCTTAATCCCCCTACTAACCCACAAGGAGACTACTCACTCATTATCAAGAATAAACTAACAATAGTAAGAGAAAACAACATCACAAACCAAACATCCATAATGAAGAACAAGAACAATAACAATAAGCACTAAGTAAAGATTCAAACTTGATTAAATAAACAAGAACAAGAGTAGAGAGAATTATACCAACAACAAGATGATGAAAAAGATGTAAACTTGCATAAATAAGAAACCCAAATCAACTCCAAGGTTGTCAAGCTTGGATGAATCTTCAAGTATCCTCTTAATACAAGACTAGTTACAAACTAGATTAAAAGGAGATTAACTAAGAATTAAGGGAAGATTAATCTAAAAGGATGAACTCTAAATCTAGGGTTTTTTCTTGTAGAGAGGCTTAAGAGAGTCTAATGTAAGGTAAGATACATAAACAATACAAGAGGAAAGTATTTATATGGTTACAAGAATGAGGGAGGATGAATTAAAGAGTCACGCGCAGCAGCACCATGGTCCCGACCGGGACGGTATGATCCCGACCGGGACGGGTCCAAAACAGCAGCTATGCAAAATGCGCACCTCATCCCGGACGGGATGAGGCCATACCCGTCGGGGATGAGTCTTGTAGGCCTCCAATATGATCTTTAAGGTTCCTCCTTGCTTCACATGGACTTCTCATCGACTCTCGGGTCTCGGGATCGGGTCCCAAGGTCTCGGGGTCGAATCCAAGGCATCGAGTGATCGTTCCTCCGCTTCGTTGGCTCCGAAAAGTGTATGTATTGAGTCGGAATCGCTCCAACTCTTCATGAATGGTCTCGGGAACCTGAAACGAGCTAGAGGAAGCATAAGTAGCCAATGAACCGCTCCCAAGGAGCGATTCCGCAAGGAAATGGGACCAAAACACAGCAAATTAGGCACTACAAACTACACTTATCAACTCTCCCACACTTAACCCTTACTCGCCCTCGAGTAAGCACAAACTAACTACTAAACTAGCCGAGTGGGTATTAGCGCACCCTACGCCCTTTCAACTCACGCGAGTACACTTAGAGGGAAAAGTACAATCCGCAAGGCAAGTGGGGTCTTGCGACAAAACTGTGGATGCAACCGGACACAAAAACACATAAACAAACAAACATACAAACAAACACACAAAAGGTTGCACCCAAAAAGAAAAAAATACCGCTTCCCCCTAAAAAGTGGTAAAAGAAGCACCGGTTTAGGACTCAAGACAAGTGACAACGTTCCCAAGCTAGCAATACAAACCAAGATGGACAAAACCCTAATAGTATGACGACAAAGCAATAAAAACGTTGGTAACTTACCAAGGTTCCTCCTAACCTTCTAAGGACGTACTACGGGACGATCGGCGGGATGGAAAGAGAATGAACCACGGTGTTAGTCGACATTGTAGGTAAGTGAGACCCCGCCCCCTTTAGCAATGAGCCAAGAGGGTCGTCCCATGTCCGAAACCGCCTAACTAGTCCAAGTAAAAAGGTGGAAATAATTGCAAAGTGAGGGAAGACCGACCTTTACCGCTATCATCCTTCCTAGGGACTCGGTTCTTTGGTAGGCTCTTCACGGCAAAAGTCGGAAAAAGGCTTATTTTAGTGGGGTTAGGGTCTTTTTGTGAGATGATTTTCTTTTGGCATTTTCTCTTTTCTTTTGCATTCTTGCTTTGTACGTTGCCATGCCATTTCTTTTTCTTCTTTTCTATTTTTCTTTTTGGCTTTCTTTTTGTGCCTTTTCTTTTTCTTCAATCTTTTCTTTCTTTCTTTTTTCTTTCTTTTTCTTTTCTTTGCCCTTTTGGCTTGATTTGAATTATAGGCATTTCTTTGCAACAAAAAAGGGAGATTACAACAATTTGCAAATTTATTCGGTGGATATGTGTAGGAGGTAGGTGAATGGGTAAGTCGGGACGGGCCCTTCCCTTCAAACCCACAAAAAGGGGAGAACTTGGACTAGTCGAGCAAATTTCAAACATGGTCACCTAGGGGACGGGACTCGGCAACCAAGGCCTTTTCACACCGTGGGTGGTCAAAATGGTCAAAATGCAAATCCCGTAGTAAATCCCTAGTAAGCTAGGTGGACTCAAGGTAAAAAACCAACGAAATCATTGATTTAGGGTCATTCTACTAGACTAAAGTCCAAGACTCGATTTACACTACTAGGAAGGGAAAGTAAACACTTGCACACTAGCCTCTAAACCGGGTTTTCGAAAACCTTCTTACACACAAGACACAACTACACACACAAAACAAAGACACGACATAAACGAAAGAAAAAAGAAGCAAAAGCAACAATACAAGAACAAAATAAAACAAACAAGCAAAGGGAACAAACACCACCCCTAGCTTCCAACCAAGCCACCAACCAACACCAAACTTTATAAAGCTCCTTCCGAGCACACAACATCACAAATCTCCTCCGAACATCACAATAGGTAAAGAGGAAAAAGGGATAAAGGTGTTACCGGATGTCTTGAAAGCCTTCCAAAGTTAGCGGCGATTGGGCGACCTAAGAGGAAAAAGGGAGGCAAAACACGGACAACAAAACACAAATACGATACAACGAAACAAAAGGAAAACACACAAAAGAAAATCTTTTTGATTTTTGTGAAAAATTTTCAAATTTTTAGGATTTTTAAAGATTTTTCGAAAAACTACGAAAATAAAACTAACTACGATAGAATATCGCTCCCCCCACACTTAAGCCGAGCAATGTCCTCATGCTCGACCGTAGTGCATGGGAGCACAAAAGAAAAGAAACTATGAAAATAAAGCTAAAAATCAAAAAGTGGAGAAAAGGGTAGAAAGTGTCCGGCCGGGGTGTAGTCAAGTCACCATGGGCCGAGACAAGAAAAGATATGGATGGGGGAAGAAATAAAAAGAAAGAAGTAAAAGGGAATGGGAGGGGAGGACTAGGTGTAATCAAGTCACCTAGCCCGGATTCCGCCCAAATCCGACTAATTCCTACAAAAGGGTGAAAATCTTGTAAATTTGGATTTTGAAATGACTCTCGATGTAGTCACGTCATCGAGATTCGGGAGCAACAAATACCAAGGCCCCGAGGGCCACCATGACACAAAAGTGTAAAAGGGGAGAGTAACAAACAAAGGCAAACAAGCTATAAAAAACGGAAAAGAGAGGATAGTTGTCGTACCATACGGTTAGCAACTCACTCGCTCCATCGTCTCATAAGTCAATATCGGCACGTAGCTAGTCGTCGTCATTTTTATTCCTCTCCAATCGCTATACGGTTCCATGGTTGGGGCACAAAGGTAAAATGAGATGGGTTTTGATGTGAAAGTCGGTGTAAAGTGAAGAGAAAGTGAGGTGAAAATGTGTATGTGGGGTGTAGGGGTCATATTATGAGAGGAAGGACATGTAGGGAGGTTGGGAGGGGGTATAAAGTGGTAGGGTGGGCTCAAACGACGAAGAAAAGGCCAAAGGAGGAACAGGGGGTCCATCCCGGCCGGGATGGGTGGTCCCGGTCGGGATGACCTTCTCGTCCCGGTCGGGAAGCCTTCGTCCCAGTCGGGATGGCACTCCAGTAGACCCATTTTTAGTCACACTCATCCCGGACGGGATGACACCCTTCCCGGTTGGGATGACTCATCCTTCCCGGTCGAGATGACCTCTTCTCGGCCGGGAAGAGTCTTCCTAACCTATATAACTCCAAAAGCTCATTCCGGGCTTCAAAAACTGACTTCCCTTCACTTGATCCAAGCTCTAACATTAACCCTTCCTTCCTAGGAGACACTTTCACTTCACGCCTATCACAATAAACCCAAACACAACATCAAATTCCCTCCCTCACATCGCTCATCAATCAATCCAAATCATCAAGAATTTCACAAAACTAAACAAACTACAAGAGAAAGAAACATATACAAAGGGACGGTTCTTGTGGAACTCCGTCAAACCAAGGTGGTGCATTCTTCAATCTTTTTCTTCAACAACAATGATTAGTTCCATCTCCATCAAGGGCACGAAGAAACAAGTCGAAGGCCCTAGCAAAGTATTCAATCAAGCTAGTAATATAAGCATCCAAATACCAAGTCTCTCCATGACCTTGTCTCGACGTTCCCGGGGCGTCCCGATCTTGTAAGTTCAATGGCTTGAACTTATACTTTTGATTCTTCGAGATATACCCGAACGTCCATCGATCCTCATGTGGCCCCAAGGGAGGCTCATCTTCCTTCTTGCCTTTCAACTTGTCATCAAACCCATGATATGGGCACTCATCCTCTCCAATCTCGGAGTCATCATCCTCAAGTTCACAAGGGTTCTTCTTCAAGCTTTGTCCCGACTCTCCACCTAGATCAATGTCTTTCGTGGCGTGGATCATTTTTCAAGACTCATCATTAGTAGGCGAAGTGTTGCCTTGGAGGTCAAACACTAGCTTCTCTTCGCCTAACTCGAAGGTGATCCTACCATTCTTCACATCGATCATAGCACCGGCGGTGTGTAGAAATGGGCGCCCAAGGATAATGGAAGTGTTGGCATCTTCCGGCATATCGAGCACGATGAAATCGACCAGAACGAAGAACTTCCCGATCCGTACCGGCACATCCTCTAGCATCCCCAATGGTCGGTTGAATGAACTATCGGCCATTTGGAGTGTAATGGAAGTACTTTTAAGCTCCTTCATCCCAAGTCGGCAACAAATAGAATAAGGAATGATGCTCACACTCGCACCCAAATCACATAATGCCCTCTCGATCTTGTAGTTGCCTATGGTGCAAGGGATCGAGAAACTACCCGGATCTTTCAACTTTGGAAGGGTGGAACCTTGAATAAGCTCGCTCACCACCCTTGTGAACGCAATAGTCTCTTCCTTGTCGATAGATCTCTTCCTAGCTAGGATTTCTCGCATGAATCTTCCATATGCCGGGATTTGGGTAAGTAACTCGGTGAACGGGACACTCACATCCAACTTCTTCACAATATTAAGGAACTTGTCATATTGGCTATCCACCTTGGTCTTCATTTGCCTTGTTGGGAAAGGCAACTTGATTTGGATCTTGTTTTGCTCAATAGGGGTGGACTCTTCAAATGACACTTTCCTTTTACCCTTGTCTTTTCCTTGAAGTGGGGGAAGCTTGTCTTCTTGGGGTTTCTCAATCTCCCATAAGACTTGCTCCTCCATTGGATCTTCCTTGCTTGAGTTTTCTTGAATCAGAGGCACAACTTCTCTTGTTGGTTCTTGCTAATTCGGGAGTGGGGGAGGGTTATAAGATGAACCACTCCTTGTGGTAATAGCATTCACATGCTCGAATTTCGCCATTTCGCCTTGAGGAGGTAGTTGCCCCCTTTGTCTCGAGGAGCTTCCCGAAGCGAGTTGAGATATTTGAGTCTCAAGCATCTTCATATGAGTTCTTGTCTCCTTGTTTTCATTTAAGATTTGGGCTATGATCTCTTGTTGTGATCTTTGTGTCTCCAATTGACTCCTTTGCATTTCTTGAGTACTCCTTTGCATATCCATCATTTGCTTTTGCATGTCAAAATTCCGAGGAGGAGATTGTTGGTTATGAGGAGTATCGGTGATGGCTAGAGGAATGCCATAGTCATGAGTAGGAGATCGGCTCCTAGGCTTGCTTTGTTGTTGTTGATGGTTCCCTTGGAACCCATGAGAATTGCCTTGATTAAGGCCTTGATTGTTGCCATTGTTGTGATTTTGACACCCTTGGTTGTGGTTTTGTTGTCTTTGAAAGTTTTGGTTTCCTTGGAAACCACCTTGATTGAAGTTCCCTTGTTGGAACCCTTGATTGTTGTTGTGGGAAGTACCTTGGTTATTTTGCTTGAAATTGTTGAAGGGCCTTGAGTTACCCACATAACCTTGATAACCTTGATTGTTGTCCCTTAAGGGAGGTGGAACATAGGGACGAGGTTGCATAGCTTGTTGTTGAGGGACTTGATTGGAAGCTTGGTATTGATTGGAATAGGAGGCACTTTGCTCGAACGCTTGAAAGGCGTTCACTTGCTCAACTCTTCCTTGACAATGCATAGGATCATGACCAACGACTCCACAAGTATCACACATCCCATAATAAGGCAAAGGAGGTGCAAATCCCAAAGCATTCACTTCTTGAATTGAGTGTTGGTGGGAGGAACTAGTGCCTTGGACTTGGTTGAGGTGGCTTAGGAGGTTCTTGTCAATGGTCTCCATGTGTGTTTTCAATTGAGCTCCAAGGTCAATGCTTAATTGAGTAATAGCATCAACCTCGTGCCTACCTCCTCGATTTGCCTTCCTAGGCCTTGAGTATTGAGAATTATGAACCGCCATCTCCTCGATTCTTGCCCATGTTTTGTCATCATCGACCTCGGTGAACCTACCATTGGAGCCCATATTGAGTATAGTTCTTGAGTCCTCATAAAGACCGTTCCAAAATTGTTGGACCAAAAACCATTGTGAAAGTCCATGGTGGGGGCACGATCTAACCAAAGATTTAAACCTCTCCCAAGCTTCATAAAGGCTCTCTTCATCCCGTTGTTGGAAACCGGTGATGGAGGCCCTTAGCAAATTAGTCTTCTCCGGAGGGTAGAACTTTTGGTAGAATGCCAATACAAGTTTCTTCCAAGTATCGATACCCATGGTTGCCCTATCGAGACTCTTGATCCATTGCTTCGCTTTTCCAATTAATGAGAATGGAAATAATACCCAACGGATTTGATCTTGTGTAACCCCAGTTTGAGAAATAGCATCACAATAATCGGAGAAAATCTCCATGTGTTGGTGCGGGTCTTCGATGGGCAAACCAATAAATTGGTTCCTCTCCACAAGTTGAATGAATTGAGTCTTGCACAAAATTTCCGGCATAAGCGGCCGGTAGAGCATTCGGTCCCGGCAAGACATCTTCCGTAAATGTAGAGTGAGACGAAAACTTCGGCATAATTGGATGTAAGGGAGATGGTGGTGAAGATGGATTTGAAGTAGATGTAGAGGGGGAACTAGGACTAGAATATCCAAAGGGATTAGTGAAATTCCCTTCGGCCGTCTCTCGAGATGCTTCCTCAAAATCGTTTCCTTGAGCTTGCTCTTGATGAGTATTGCTTGCGCTTGGTTGAGAGATTCTAACCCGGTTAATCGTCCGTTGGCGAAAGGCTCAAAAAAGTCTTTCCGGCTCTGGATTAAAGAGAAAGAAGTCGCCTCCCCGCCTAGGCATACACTACGCACTTGAGCAAACGTGAGAACACCTAGTGCTTTATGGGCACTAGGTAACGACAATAAACAAGCACAATCGAAAGACAAAGAGAAAAAAGGGAGAAATAAAACTAAGGAAACAAAAAAAATCTAGAGAATATGCACAAGAGATGATAGAAGAGCACAAATAAGGGTAACTAAGTCTAGCTATAAGCAAACTAAGTCTAAACAATGCACCGTCCCCGGCAACGGCGCCAAATTGATGGTGGGATTTGTCGTGGATCCCGCCGATCAATATTTAACCGACTATTCCTAGTGGGTAGCTAGGGCAAGTAGGGTCGATATCCACGGAGACGGTATGGTAAAGTCTAGACTAGGTTCGCTCACAACAAAACTAAGTCACACAAACAAACACAAAGAAGACAATAAATGGTAAACTATGGTGGTTGGAGATGAAGGAAGTGGACTAACAATGACTAGACTAAAACAATGCTAAGACGGAATAACTAAAGATTAAACTAACAAGAAAACTAAAAGAAACAATGACTAACTAAGAAGTTGAAATCAATATGAAAGGAAGTGGGTTAGGTCGGGTTCATGAGTGTAGTAGGGTAATTGGGGTGGTCAAGGGTGTAGGTGTCTCCTATTTGCTAGAGTCGGTCCGGGCTCTCGCTACGTAGACCAACACCGAGGTAAGTTCGCGCTCTCGCGTCTAAGACTAACCTCAACACAACCACATAATAGACAAACAATGAGAAGATGAGCACAAGTATGGGAAGCATGGCCACTACTACTCACACAAGCATATCAACAAACACATAGAGTGCCCAATATGTGACTAACAACAAAGATTCACCCTTTACCCCTAATCACCCATATTCTACCCTTAATCCCCCTACTAACCCACAAGGAGACTACTCACTCATTATCAAACTAACCATAACAACAATAAGGGAAAACAACATCATAAACCAAACATCCATTATCAAGAACAAGAACAATAACAATAAACACTAAGTAAAGATTCAAACTTGATTAAATAAACAAGAACAAGAGTAGAGCGGATTATACCAACAACAAGATGATGAAAAAGATGTAAACTTGCATAAATAAGAAACCCAAATCAACTCCAAGGTTGTCAAGCTTGGATGAATCTTCAAGTATCCTCTTAATACAAGACTAGTTACAAACTAGATTAAAAGGAGATTAACTAAGAATTAAGGGAAGATTAATCTAAAAGGATGAACTCTAAATCTAGGGTTTTTTCTTGTAGAGAGGCTTAAGAGAGTCTAATGTAAGGTAAGATACATAAACAATACAAGAGGGAAGTATTTATATGGTTACAAGAATGAGGGAGGATGAATTAAAGAGTCACGCGCAGCAGCACCATGGTCCCGACCGGGACGGTATGATCCCGACCGGGACGGGTTGGTCCCGACCGGGACGGGTCCAAAACAGCAGCTATGCAAAATGCGCACCTCATCCCGGACGGGATGAGGCCATACCCGTCGGGGATGAGTTTTGTAGGCCTCCAATATGATCTTTAAGGTTCCTCCTTGCTTCACATGGACTTCTCATCGACTCTCGGGTCTCGGATCGGGTCCCCGGCAACGGCGCCAAATTGATGGGAGAATTTTGTCGTGGATCTCCACCGATCAATAAAAAACCAACTAATCCTAACTGGGTAGATAGGGCAAGTCAGGTCGAATCCACGGGGACGGTAAGTGGTGTCTAGACTAGGGTCACCCAAATACAAGACTAGGTCAACTAAGGAACAATGACTAACTAAGATGACGAATAAATCAAATAAGGAAAGAATAGGGTTAGGTCGGGTTCATAAGTGTATTAGGATAGTTAGGAGATCGATGGTGCAAGGTTCACCTAGTTACTAAGGATGGTCCGCGCTCTCGCGTCAAGGCCTATGTCCGCACTCTCGTGTCAAAGACAAAACCCGAATTCTTATGCAAGGTCGGTCCGCGCTCTCGCTTCTAAACCCAAGTCCGCACTCTCGTGTCAAAGACTAAACCCGAAAACACAAGAATTCAATCACAAGTCGACCACAAAAGGAGAAGAAGAAGACTAGCATGAGAGGAATGGCCAATTCTACTCAAACAAGCAATTCAACAAACACATGGAGTGCTCAACATGTGACTAGTAACAAAAGGATCAACCTTTACCCTCAATCAAACCCTAATCATCCATAATCAACACTTAATCACCCTACTAACCCCACAAAAAAGTCTACTCACACATATCTAAACAAACAATAACATAAACAAGAGAAATCCACACAAACAACAAAACATACATAATGAAACTAGTGAAAACAATGAACAAAGAACAATACAATGAACAAAGATTAAAACTTGATTGATAAACAAAGATAAAAAGAAGGGAAAAGGAGATTATACCATACTAGAGAAGATGAAAAGAAGAAATCTTGCATAAATGGAAGAAAACCCAAATACATCAACCAAGGTTGTCAATCTTGGTTGTATTCTTCAAGAATTCCCAAATTACAAGAGTTAAACTAGGATTAAAGATTAACTAAGGACTAATCTACACTAATCTATTCTAATCTATGCTAAACTAGGCTAGGGTTTGTGGGTAATGTCTAACATAACATAGGAATACAAGAGGAAGGGTATATATAGGGTTCCAAGTGGAAAGGAGAAGAAACAATGCATTCACGAGCTGCCACTGGGCCTTCCCGGCCGGGATGAGGTGGTCCCGGTCGGGATGGGGTCGGTCCCGGCCAGGATGACCTACTCCCGATCGGGATGGGCCGGACAGTAGACTTCTCTTTTGTGCACCTCATCCCGGACGGGATGAGGTCCTTCCCGTCGGGGATGGGTCTTGTAGGCCTCCAATATGATCCTTTTGGTCCCTCCTTGCCTCTCATGGGTTTCTCATCGATTCTAGGGACTCGGGATCGGGTCTCGGAGGCTCGGGATTGGGTCCCAAGGTCTCGGGGTCGAATCCAAGGCATCGAGTGATCGTTCCTTCACTTCGTTGGCTCCAAAAAGTGTATGTATTGAGTCGGAATCGCTCCAACTCTTCACGAATGGTCTCGGGAACATGAAACAAGCTAGAGGAAGCATAAGTAGCCCATAAATTGCTCCCAAGAAGCGATTCCACAAGGAAAATGGGACCAAAACACTACGAAATAGGCACTACAAACTACACTTATCATTATCCTTCGCCGTGGGGTTTATGTGAGCTCCCTTCGCTACAAGGGGCGTAGAAGGCTAAGGTACCCCCAGCAAGCGTATTCAGCTATCCGCCGCAGTACCCGGACGCATCGTCGCCCTTTGCAAGCTGTTCGGGCGAAACCTTCATCTAGGGCTAGCAAACGCCCCAAAAAACCTTCGTCACCCACAGAATCTAGGCCCACACACTGCACCCAGGCAGGGGGCTGCTCTTTCAAGGGATGCTACAGGTGCTTTCCCTGGCTGCAGCCTGAAAACCTCGACCCTGACTTCCCGGATTCGGGCTCTTCTCCCGACTCAGGCCCTTCCTCCCCTCTGGTGAGGAAGCCGAAAGATTATTATGGCCTTCTTGAGGATACCAGGGTGGCCCAATATGGCGCGGATTGGGAACTGAGCAGCCATGACTCAAGGGACAGCGACGGTCAGGGCTAATCATCTGGCCGGGATGGCTTGGGGAGTGTAGAGGAGGGCCCTAATGACTCTTTCAAGGACTCTGGCAGCTGGGACTGGGGGTCCGATGACGGAGGCTCCAGCAGCCCTGGGGATTACTCCCCGGGTTTTGATGAAGATTAGGCCCACCCTGCTCTTACAGGCTGGTTGAGCCAGATTATCATGCTCTTTTGTACTTTTATTTTATTCCCACTTATTTTGTAATTTTGGCCTTTTGGGCCTCTTAATTAATGAAAATCAGGTGGGCTTTTGTCTTCAATGTGTTGTTTTTTTTGTGCCTCGGATGACGTCACGTTGATTTACCTCTGCTCTTGTTACTTTTTCGATGTCTCTTGGGAAGTGGTGGGTGGTTGGATTAAAAGGGTGTGACACATGGGGCTTTTATAGGGGGGGCCTTCTGACTGGATTGCTTTCCTAGGAGGGGCTTTCCGTATTCCCCTTCCTATAAAAGCACCCTTGCTTCCCCCATTCCCCCATTTCACACTTTTGAATTCTTATAACCCAACTTTCATACTCTCTCTGTCGAGCATTTATTCTGAGGAATTTTCCCGACGTCACCTTTCGGCGACTCGCAACTAGGTTAGGACCTTCAACCCTGACCTCTTCGTCTTTCCATTATTTGCCTTTTCTTTTCTTGCTTTCTTGAACACTATGGTCCTTCATCGCGGCACTCGGATCCTTTCTTTCGACGAATCTCCTGCTGACAAGCCAAAGGAGGGTAGGGGTAGGGTTAATACTGACCTTCCCTCCTCCTCTGGGGGACCAGGGGTTAGGGTGACTGATAAGGGGCGCTCAGAGGATAGTGGGGAAGCCAACTTCCCTGAACCTGCCTCATATGACGTTGTTGATTCTGATGATAGGGCGCTGGAGATTGATCCTTCTACAATCGCTGGCCCCCTTGTGCCCAGAGAACCAGGGAGAACCTACTACCTGGATAAAACTAAGTATAGAATCCCCCTGCGAACTTACCCGGCCCCTAAGAACCGGGATGTGATACTTGAAAAGAATGCTGATGGGGCTATAGCGAATTTTTAAAACTTTGGGGAGGGGTACATAGTCATTATCCCTGGGGAGAGGGACACTATGTGTAATCCCCCAGACGGCTGCATAGCCGTCTACCATAAGTGCCTTGAGTTTGGCATGCGCTTCCCTCTGCACCCCTTCTTGATGGAGGCCTTCAGGCGCATGAACGTGGCCATTGCCCAGCTGACTGCTGTGGCTGTTAGGTCACTCATAGCCAATACTTGGACCTGCCTGTTCCTGGGTGAGGGGCCTTTCATGGATGCTTTAAGGTATATGGTTGGCCTGCAAATGGTGGCCTCTTCTGAGGGGGGGCAACTCTCCAGGGTATTTCTCCCTTCTCCGCCAGAAGAACTGTTCCCTGGTCTGGCCAACCCTAAATAGCCTGAAGGACTGGAAGGATAACTTCCTATATGTGCATAGCAATACAAGGTGGAGGATTCCCCGGCATTTTCGAAACCACATCCACACCCGGCAAGAAACTCGCCAAGAGTATCACCCTGGGGTTGGGGGGAAGGCTCTTGAAGTCAAGCTGACCGACGAAGAGCTGGACTTGGTCAAACGGTTCGCTTCCTCCAAAGATAAGAGAGGCGTATTTGGTCCTGACAATTGGCTCCCCCATGCGGACCTTATATCAACTAACGACTACTTGACCTGAGTGGGGATGAATCCCGGCCTCGGAGAAGGTAGCTTGGGGATTCTGATAATAGTCGACTTTTTCTAGCCTTGCTTTATTTTAGTGCTTACTCGGTTAACCTTTGATTTTTGCAGACCTTGTAACTCATCTTTGGTCAAGAAAGAAACTGAGGAAACTCGGCCTGAACGAAGATCTCACAATTTCTACCAGCCGTCCCCTCTTACCTGTTGATTTTAAGAAGCAGACTCTGATGAAGTACGTAGAGAGTATCTCAGCCAGCAGGGCAAGGCTTCCTCCTCCTCCTCCCAGTTCGTCCTCTACTCGCCCTGCAGCTCTCACTCCATTCCCCAGGGTGGCAGAGGAGGGGGCTGCCTCAGAGGCCACTCCTTCCCCTGGCGGTAAGCGCGCGGGATCTTCCCCTAGGACTCATCCCCCTTCGGGGTCGAAACCCTCAACTTCTGAGGAGACTGGGGAGAGTAATCCCCTGATCGGCAGGAAGAGGAAGACTGCAGAGCCGGTGGGCGATGTCCAGGTGGTGGACCTGGAGGCAGATGCCAGCACACCACAAGCTAAGCGCCCTGCTACCGACCTTCCGGACACTTTGTTCTCGGATGGAAATCCTGAGTTCAACTTTACTGCTGGTGAGAGTGTTGACGTTTCTGTCCTCTTTTCAGACTCTACTTCTACGCTGGCGGACCATCTTGCCAAATCCCTAACTTACTCAAGCAACCAGGCGATCCAATTCATCCAACACTGCTCCCGGGTCTTTCAGGCTTCTTCAGAGCTGGCGGCCCTCAACCGCTTGAGTGATGAGGAGTTAAGTGTTAACCCTGGGTTCCCCCTTCGTGAGCGTATAGCGGTGATTGAGAGGGACGTCGCTCTCATCGCCAAAGATCAGGCTGCTCGCTGGAAGAATCAGGGCGAGAAAGCAGTAAACGAGGCGGCGAAACTGGAGGCTGAGCTAGGGCAAGCCAGGAAGGAAGTGGCTGAGTTGGAGCAGATCAAGAAGAGGGTTGCTGAATTGGAGGGCTGCTTGTCCAAGGCTGAATCGGATCTTCAGAAGGTGCGGGCTCAACTTAACACTCAGGGTGAACAATGGCTCAAGGAGAAGGATGAGATTATCCAGGAGGCCAACTTAGAGGTGGAGAAGTCCTTTGCATCAGGAGCCTCCTCCTCCTCAAAGTTTATCATGGAGGTTATTAGGGAGATGCTCCCGGACTTCAATGAAGATGCTTTCCGGAGCCTTTATGATGCTAAGAATGAGGCCAGGGCTAACAGGTCCCCTGAGGAGGCTTCTAGGCCTGATCAGAATGCTCCTACCGCGTAACATGCAGGGCAGTCGTCCTCTGAGGGCTCCTGTCCCTACCCCACTGCGCCTATGCTTCCTCGATGATATTTCCATCTTTTGCACGCCGGGCCCTGACGTGGCCGGCTGCCTGCTATTATAATTCTGAATTTTCGTGTATTTGAATTTTTATCACCGTCTGTCTTTGTAAAAAAACTATTGTGACTTCTCTCTTTATGAATGCTTCTTTTGCTTTTGTATTTTTGCTGTTCTTATTAAATTTCAAGATTTTGCCTGACCTTGATTTTTGGTTGGAGTTCAGGGTGTTTGCCCCATGCCTGCCAAGAGGCAGGTGGGGGGACTTTGCATTTTTTAGACAAGGTTGGGGGTTTCCCAATCCTTGTTCCTTTTTTGGCGCATAGGGCCTGGCCTGACCCTGGCTTCTTGCCGAAGTCCAGGGGACCTGCCCCCTGCCTGCCCAGAGGCAGGTTGGGCGACTTTGCATTTTTTATACAAGGTTGAGGGTTCCCCAGTCCTTGTTCTTTTTTGGCGCGTGGGGCCTGGCCTAACCCTGGCTTCTTGCCGAAGTCCAGGGGGACTGCCCCCGCCTGCTCAGAGGCAGGTTGGGGGACTTTGCATTTTTTATACAAGGTTGGGGGTTACTCAGTCCTTGTTCTTTTTGGCGCGTAGGGCCTGGCCTGACCCTGGCTTCTTGCCGAAGTCCAGGGGGCCTGCCCCCTGCCTGCCCAGAGGCAGGTAGGGGGACTTAGGTTTTACATTGGAGGGTCTATTTTCCTTGAGTTTTGCCACAGGGGGGCCCTCCCTCTATTGCCCCCTGCTCGTTTGTGTGTGAAATGCTTAGTTTGAACAGACAACGAGTATAGATTTGAGAGACTTTTTCATTTCTTGAAAGACTTTAAACATGTGTGGTCGGAACCATCGACATTATATTTTTGACCGTCCTCCGCCGATATTTCAAAAAAAGAAAGCTAAAAAAAAACTTTAACTTCAGACGTAGTACTTCTTCAAAGTATCCACATTCTAGTGGGCGGCCAGCTCCTGGCCTTCAGAGTTAGCAATTCTGTAGGTTCCTGGCCCCATAATCTGGGTTACTTCATATGGGCCTTCCTAGTTGGCACTTAGCTTTCCATGCTCCTTTGACCTTCCTACAGCCTGTGTCTTTCTTAGGACTAGGTCCCCTACCTGGAAGTTCCTTGTACTCACTTTTCTGTTGTAAGCTTTTCTCATTCTTTGTTGATAGGCGGCGATATTGACGCAGACCTCTTGCCTTCCTTCTCCGACTAGATCAAGAGCCTTGGCCATTGCAGTCTCGTTGCTTGCCCTATCATACTGCTGGGATCGGAGGGTGGGAATTTGTGCTTCTATGGGTAATAGGGCCTCGGCTGCGTAGACAAGACCAAAAGGAGTCTACCCTGTGGACTCCTTCCTAGTGGTCCTGATTGACCATAGCACACTTGGAAGTTCATCTGCCCATCTCCCTTTGAGCTCATCAACCATCCTTTTTAGCCCGTTCAGGATCTTCTTGTTCGCTGCTTCAGCCTGCCCATTTGTTTGTGGGTGGCAGACGGCGGAGTAAGCGACAGTTATGTCGTGGCCTTCCAGCCAGGCTCTCAGGGGATCGTTGTCAAACTGCCTTCCATGGTCGAAGACTAGCACCTTTGGCAGGCCATATCTTGTTATGATGTTTCTCCAAATTACCTTCCAGACTGCTAGCTCTGTTATGTTTGGGACGGCTTCGGTTTCGATCCACTTAGTAAAATAATCAATCCCCACTATTAGGAACTTTCGGCCTCCAGTTGCCGCGGTAAATGGCCCCAGGATGTCCATCCCCCACTGAGCGAAAGGGATGGGAGACAGAATTGGTCTGAGGTCCTGGGCAGGAGCGTGTATTGATGGGGCGAATAGTTTGCACTTCCTGCATTTCCGAGTTAGATCCCTGGCATCAGCGAGCAGGGTCGGCCAATAGTAGCCCGCCCTCAGGGCTTTGTGGGCTAGTGACCTTCCTCCTATGTGATGACCACAGATGCCTGAGTGTATATCGTCTAGTACTTCCGCGGTCTGCCCTGCCCCCAGACACTTGAGCAGGGGAGAGGAAAATGACTTTCGATATAACTCTCCATCAACTAGTATAAACCACGCGGCCCTGGCCGGCATTTTTCTCCTTTGGATTGGATCTTGTGGAACAGCTCCATATTTTTGAATTGGATGATTGGGGTCATCCAATCCTCAGATTCTACTTCCCCGACAATACTGACCAATTGGTCGGGCGTTGTAGACTTCTCTTGTATCACAACCACCCACACTGATCTTCTTATATCTTGGAGGCTGGAGCTGGCCAACTTAGATAGGGCGCCCGCCCGGTTGTTTTCTGACCTGGGAATCTGCTTTACTTCATAGGACTTCAACCCTGACAACTCTTGCTTTACCTTTTCCAAGTATGATGTCATGGCCTGATCCCTAGCCTCATATTCGCCATTGATTTGGTTTGCTATGAGCTGGGAGTCCGTGGCCAAGACAAGTCTCTCGGCCCCTGCGGCTTTTGCTAGGCTGATGCCTGCTAGCGCGACCTCGTACTCAGCCTCATTGTTTGATGCGGGGAAGGTAAACCTGATCGCGTGCTCAAAGTCTATTCCTTCAGGGTTGGTTAGCACAATTCATGCCACCGCACCATTGGCTGTAGACGACCCGTTGGTGTACACCGTCCACTCGCCCACAGGGGAATCATCCTCCTCCGAGTGAGAACACTTTGCTAGGAAGTCTGCCAAGGCTTGTGCTTTGATGGCCCTCCTGGGTTGGTACGATATGCCCAGCCCGCTCAGCTCTATAGCCCATTTCAACAGTCTTCCAGATTTCTCGAATTTTTCCAGGACTTTCTCCAGGGGCTGGTCGGTTAGTACGACGACGGGATGGGCATCGAAGTACGGCTTGAGTTTGCGGGCTGCTATGACCACAGCATAGGCATCTTTTTCAACGATAGGATAATTCTTTTCGGCTGCCCCCAGGGCATGGCTCACAAAGTAAATTGGTTGTTGGGAGCATGCTTCCTCCCTTAAGATTACTGCGCTAACGGTTGAATTTTTTACGGCAACGTAAAGGAAGAGCTTCTCCCCTACCACCGGCCTCGCCATGGTGGGCAGCTGCTTCAGGTGTTCTTTTAATTGCTCGAAGGCCTCTTTTTGTTCAGTTTCCCACTTGAACTTTTTGTTTCTTTTTAACACCTTAAAGAAAGGCGTTGACTTGTCGGCTGACCTGGCGATGAACCGTGCCAGGGCAGCCATTCTACCGGTTAGGCGTTGTATGTCCCTAATTGTCTTTGGCTCTGGCAGGTCCAGGACCGCCTGAATTTTCACCGGGTTCGCATCAATTCCCCTGGCGCTGACCAGGAAGCCTAGAAACTTTCCTGAACGTACTCCGAAGGTACAGTTTTTAAGATTCAGCTTCATCCGGTAGGCGCGCAGGGAGGAGAAGGTCTCCTGCAAATCCTTTAGATGCTCCTCATCCCCTTTACTTTTCACTATTGCATCATCCACATAAGCTTCGAGGTTTCTACCCTTCTGGTTTTCAAACACCTTGTCAACCGGCCGCTGGTAGGTGGCGCCTGCATTCTTGAGCCCAAATGGCATCATCTTATACATAAATGTGCCAGAACTGGTGATGAACGCGCATTTTACCCTGTCAGGGTGCCAGAGGTAGACTTGGTGATAGCCTGAAAAAGCGTCCAAGAAACTTAGCATGGAGTAGCCATTGGTAGCATCTACCAATTGATCTATTCTTGGCAGAGGTTAGAAATCCTTGGGGCTTGCCTTGTTAAGATTGGTGAAATCCACGCACATTCTCCAGGCGCTCGAGAACTTTTTCACCATTACTACGTTAGCCAACCATTCAGCGTAGTCGCACCTTTTTATGAAATCTGCTTTTAGGAGCTTTTCGATTTCTTCTTTGGTGGCTTGATCTTTCTCTGCAGACATATTTCTCTTCTTCTGCTTTACAGGGCGTGCTTCCAGACTCACATTCAGCTTGTGAACGATATGAGTCGGATCGACCCCCGACATCTCGTCTGCCGAGTAGGCGAAGACGTCTCTATTATCTTGCAAGACTTTAATCAGTTTTTCTTGGTATGACTCTTCCAGGTCTACTCCTACTAGGACCTGCCTTCCTGGCTCTAGTTCCTCCAGCATAGTTTCTCCCCCAGGTTCAGGGTCGTTTGCTTTTTGCTGACCAGCCGGAATCTCTCCTTCCCTGCTGGGGGAACATTCTGCCTTCCGTTTTCCTTTCCGCTCTGTTTCATGGGCGTGAAGGGCCACGGAATAACATTGTCTGGCTGACTCTTGGTCCCCATGTACCTTTCCTTCCATACCGAAGTCTGTGACGTAGGCCACCGTCAGCGCCCTGATGGATATGGCTGCCTCGATTTCATTCAGGGTCGCCCTGCCTATTAGAGCGTTGTACGCAGATTTTGCGTCCACAACAACGAACGAGGCTCGGATGTTTCAGGCCGATGCCCCCTCCCCGAATGTAACCGGCAGCTCGATGACCCCCATTGGGAGGATCCCTGCCCCACTGAATCCGTATAATGATCCAGGGGCGGGCTTGAGGTGCCTTCTTTCCAGATTCATTTTTTCAAAAGCGTCTTTGTATAACAGATTGGTGTAGGCGCCTGTATCCACCATACACCTCCTCACTATGTGATTACTGATTGTGAGGGACAAGACTAGGGGATCGATGTGGGGGTAGATTACCCTTCCTGCATCCTGAGGGGTGATGCTCAGGGTCAGGCCCGCTGGGCTCCCCGCTCTCTCAGCATAGCATATTTGGTTCCTTAGCTCTCGGATTTGCTTTTTTTGGCCCCTTCTGCTTGTCTGGCCCTCAGCGTCCCCTGATATCACATGAATTATCATCCGATCCTGTGTCGGGACTTCAGGCTTGTCTGTTGCAATTTTTTGACCTTTGTTTCTTGCTGCATAGTTACTCAGCCAGCCGTTTCTGATGAGTTTCTCAACCTCATCCTTTAGATGGCGGCACTCTTCCGTGGTATGCCCTACACAATCATGGAATGTGCAGAATTTCTTCGGGTCGGCCTTTGGGCTGCGTGGCTTGTTTGGGCGATTCCACTTGGCAGTCTCCTTTTATAGCTCGAATATCTCAGCCCTTGATTTGTTAAGGGTCGTGTAGCTATCAAACCTCGGCTGGTATGTTGCACGTTCCCTTTTTGGGGTATCGCCTTCCTCAGCCCTTTGCTTCTCTTCCGTATCACCCCTGCCGCATCCACCCTGCGTTCCCCCTACGGCCTGGAAGGGCCTGTGGGAGTATCCGGCAGGCTGTGGAACTCCTCCTGCAGCATGAAGCCTTCATCTATCTTTCAAGCCTTTGCCAGGGTTTCTGGCTGGGCTCTGATCATTTGATTTTTCATTTCCCCAGGGAGTAGGGAACTAGTCAGAGCGTGTCGGGTCATCGATTTCTCTGACCTGCTGGAAGGCCAGGTCAAACCTTTTCAGGTACTCTCTAATAGTTTCGCCCTTCTTTTGTCTAAGGGTCATTAAGTCAAAACGAGTCAATCTTCGTCTTTTGTTCCCTGCATACTGATCCAAAAAGGCTTTGGCCAGCTCTATGAAATAACTGATTGATCCTTGAGGCAAGTCCCTAAACCATCCCTGAGCCAGACCCACAAGAGTGGTAGGGAACATCTTGCACCAGACCGCATCATCATCATCATACATCCCCATATGACTCTCATAGGCCGCCAGGTGGTCTTCCGGGTTAGTGGTTCCATCAAATTTGACGGAAGGCATCTTAATTTTTGAGATGGGACACCCCTGAACCTCAGAATAGAGTGGGGTCTTGGTAGGCATGCCCATCATTTTTGACCTGCTCCCAGTAGAGTGGTAACCGTAGTCATCCCATTTGCCAGGGGTCGGTTTTCCAACACTGGGAGGAGCGGTGCCTGGGCGCTTGCCTGCTCATAACCTCATCCTCCTTTTCAGGGAGCGGCGCCGGGGTCGTTTCCCCTGGGGCGGCTTGAGGTTATCGCCCTGGCGGTGCCTTTGCTCCAGCGGCTGTGCATTGTTGACCCTTGACTGCATGCTCTGGGACAGCCCTGGGGTCTGCTGCGACTCAACAGGTGTTAACCTGGAAAAGACTCCGCCCTTCTCCCCCGGGCGTCTCGAGGCGGGTTCCCTGGGTCTCATTCGCTCCTTGAGCTCCTGGGATAACCCTCTTTTTTCGGCACCTGCCGTTGACTCGATGGTATGTATGGAGAACGCTTGCTGTTGGGCGGGCGGCGCCTGGTCACCGGTTGTGATGCGTTTCTTGGCTTGCACATACCCCCGGGTATTTTTCTGCGTCTTTCTCTGAACGTTCCTGACAGCGGTTTGCTTCGTGCCCCCAGCGCCTTCCGCACTCTCAAAGTGCAGGTGTCTGGGGTCGTAGTAATCCGGCCCACCAGATCCTCCGGCGTAAACTCTTGATTTAGCATAGCTGAGAAGAAGGCCGCATTCTTGTGGACGTCCGTCCGCACCGTCCGGCGCCCCGCGCGTGCCCGCGCGGGACCGACTCGGTTTTCATTGTGTGGCGGCGGCCACTCACGCGGCCCCTTCTCTACCGGGGGCCGGTCCGATCTCGCATACGGGGCGAAGTCTCGGACTTCGATTTCGATGACGATCCGAACTTGTACTAGACGGGTGCGGGCACCCGTGTTTTCGTTTGGGAATCGATCGAGACGTGGTTGTAAATGTTTAAAGGCCGATTCATTTGGTAAGGCGACCTTTTTAGTGAACTGAATTCGTTGCCGATTTGTGGAGTCGCCACCGAGTCAATTATGGGGACTCGGAAATTGTTCAAGTCAACTTTGATCCCTTGCCGGCTCAAAGTTGAGTGGCACGAGACCTAAAGATAAAGACATGTACCCTTAAGCACTCCATGCCTGGAATGAATCTCATTGCCAATGATTTTGGGCATCCGAAAACCGTCGATTCTGAGTAAGGGGTCAGGGTACGTATTTGGAAGCCAACATCTGATAGATATCAACACCCAATCCCGCCCGGACTATAGCGGCCTCTAAAAATCAATCGGTGGGCTGATTTCCTAGTTCTTTTGTTGTGGTGGAAGTACTGTAACATCCGTTGTTTTAAACCCTATGTCTTTGCTATGTCGGTTGTTTTAAGGACAGATAAGTTTTATCGTCAAAATAATGTAGTTTACATTCTTTGCATGCGATTTCACGTGACAAGCAGGTCATGAAAAGATGCACGTAGGAGAGTAGAGAGTACTAATATTATAGGTATTAGCAAATCAGTTTTAACGTGATAATACGGATATTAGTCATTCTCGTGGTATACCTTCCTTGGTATTCTGCTTAAGATGCGTCGGTTCGGCATTAATGGAGATGTGTCGAACCTAATAAGGTGAGCACCCGGACGAATACGGAACCCGACCATCACTTTGTTCAGTTTTAAGTTATTTTACGTTTTGAATTCCGTGTTAGGTGATTTAGCATGCGATTATAAGGTCATAAAAGCAATAAATCATACGAAAAACTGTAAATGCGAATGTAAGTAAATCACATTGTGAGGAGTTGCACCCTCGGAGTATACACTAAACGGGACTCGATGCATAGATAGTCTTGAGAACGGATCTCGAAATTACTCGGGTCTATTAAGTGTATTTTAATATTTGTTGTTTAAGTTGGGAAGTTACGTATTTTAGTGGACGTTTGTGGGCCTAGTGCCCACCTCTAGTGTTGTCGTAGTGCATAATAATAAAAAGTGCAAATATGGAAAGTTTTGTTTAGATGACAACCTAGTGACGACTTGATCAACAGGCGGATCCTCCTAGCTTGACTAGTGACTCCGGCAAAACCCCATTACGGTTTGACCTTCCCGTGGCTACTCCGGCAGAGCTTCATTACTAAGGACTAATTCTGCGGCTAATCCGACAGAACCTGGGTACTAGTTTTGAACTAGTCGATCGCAGGCACCTCGGTCGAGTGGAGTGCTCGAAGGTGAGGAGTAGCGTCGATGTCGCTTTTTATCGGAACTATGATCGAGTGGATCGTTTGCCTCGGGTGTCGGAGTGCGAGCCCTTAGCGAGAGTTTTTGAGGGAGAAGAGAGAATTGAATTGTGTGTCGAATGAATGAGGCGGAGGGGGGTATTTATAGGTGTTTCGACCCTCGTCGCCCATATGGACGCGTGACTTGGGACGCACCAGGACTCAGGCGCCTGGGTCCGAGCGCGGGGAGACCCAGGTGCGTCAGGTGGGGCGGTTGGAGTTTTGAGGATACGATTTTGATACTTTCCAAAACCGAGAGGCGGGTGTGTGATATCTTGCTTGGTCGCGAAGGCTTCCCCACGGCTTGACCTAGTGCCGTGGGTTTCGTGGGCCTCGAGTGTTCATCCCGAGGCTCGCTTGACTCGGTGTTGACTCGGTTCGAGTTTCGGGGCTGACTTGGGGTCTCGGTGTCGGAATTGACTCTAATTAGTGTCTATGCGACCGTAACGACACGACTAAGGCTGCCATCATGTTAGTTTTAATTTTCCGAGTAATTATTTGGTCCGTTCTATAAGAAAACTATCTAAAACATCGTGAACCTGTGTCGCGTTGCAGTCCTATCGTCATCGGGTGTTTGCTGGGCACCTCTGCAGCCACCAGGTCCAAATTTGGGTGTCTACAGAAGCCCCCACTTTGACTGAGACTTGGACAAGGCGAAAGTCAAAGTATAGCCATCCAGGTCAATCGAGGATTACGACCTGGTGGCTGTCCGGTCGGGTCATTTTAAGTCCGTTGGACTACGTGGTGAGGCTCGCCAGCCAAGGCTGAGAAGTCATACCTGATGTCTTCGCTTGTGATTGATTGCTTGGGGCCCGGGCCGTTGCTTGACATCTTGTTCTTGATTCTTTGTGCGCGCGTGCTTTGTCTTCTTCGGTTTATTTAGAGGTTTTGTTTAATTTTAAGTGTTTTTTTGCACGCTAGCAACGCATTAAGTTGGCCTTTATTTGTACGAGTATATTTTGGGCTGCTTGTGAACCCTTGATGAAACAAAGCGTTCGAGGGCGTTAGTCTCCACTCGAGCGGTTGTCTTTGGGATGCTTATGACCCCTAGGACAAAACGAAGGAATATAAAACCATTCGAGGGTGTTAGTCTCCACTCGAATAGTTGTCTTTCGGGATGCCTCTGACCCCTAGGACAAAGTTGTTGCTGGTGTGCCTCCAGGATCACTAAGATCCCCTGGGTAAAACTCCTCGAGGGCGTTAGTCTCCACTCGAGTAGCTGTCTTTTGGGATGCCTCTGACCCCTAGGACAAAATTGTTGTTTCTGTGCCTCCGGGATCACTAAGATCCCTTGGGCAAAACTCCTCGAGGGCGTTAGTCTCCACTTGAGTAGCTGTCTTTCGGGATGCCTCTGACCCCTAGGACAAAATTGTTGTTGCTGTGCCTCCGGGATCACTAAGATCCCTTGGGCAAAACTCCTCGAGGGCGTTAGTCTCCACTCGAGTAGCTGTCTTTCGGGATGCCTCTGACCCCTAGGACAAAATTGTTGTTGTTGTGCCTCCGGGATCACTAAGATCCCTTGGGCAAAACTCCTCGAGGGCGTTAGTCTCCACTCGAGTAGCTGTCTTCCGGGATGCCTCTGACCCCTAGAACAAAATTGTTGTTGCTGTGCCTCCGGGATCACTAAGATCCCTTGGGCAGAACTCCTCGATGGCGTTAGTCTCCACTTGAGTAGCTGTCTTTCGGGATGCCTCTGACCCCTAGGACAAAATTGTTGTGCCTCCGGGATAACTCAAACCCCTCGGGCAAATTGCTGTGCCTCCGGGGTAACTCAGACTCCTCGGGCAAATTGTTGTGCCTCCGGGGTAACTCAGACCCCTCGGGCAAATTACTGTTTGTTTTATTTGTTTTAGTAAAATGTTGGTGGAGTGAGTTTGTTTTAGTTAATTTTGTTTCGCATGCTGTCTTATTTTGTTCGGGTTTGCCCTTGCTTTTGTTTTGATCTTGGGTTTGAGTTTGCTCGGAGTTTGCTTATGTTGATCTGGGTTGTTTTTTGTTACGCGTCCGGACACAGCGTTAAGCGCTTGCTTTAGTCGAGAGTGTATTATTGATGTTAATTAGTAGTTGTCTCGTTATTTTTGTTTGGCTTGTCTTAGTAGGTGCATGTGTATTGTCTTTGAGTTATATTTGTTTTGCTTTGTTTTAGTCTGGACTAGGCCGCTTAGGCGCGCGTTTTTCTGCGCTCCAAGACTCAGGCGCTCAGCCCCCAGCGCACCAGGACCCGAGCGCGTAAGTTGGAGCGGTCGGATTTTTGTGGTCCGGGTCCGTTTAAGTAATGCGAAAATTAAGGCGCTCGTTCATTACTCAAAGAATTCGAACGCGTCATCTTCTTCGCCCCAAACTAGACCTCAACGATTTTTCTTACCGAATTTCGTTACGATTCTGCTTTTTACGACAATGTCGACTTTGGGTTAGTATTCTTTACTTGCTTTTTGTTGGTTTTGCTTGATTGAATTGATTATGAGTTTGTTTGTTGAAAAATCCTAGAAAATCAATTTGGGTGTTTTTTATTTGTTAAGTTTCGATGCTTGTGCTTGATTTCATTGTTAAATTAAGGTCGATTAGAGCTTGTTGAAGTAGTTATAAGCTTGATGAGGATGTTCGAGGTGTGACAACGGTTCCGTAGGGAAATGTGTTAGGAGAGCTAGGGTTAAGGACCGTTTTCTGGTTATTCCCATGTTTATTTTGCACAATTTTGCTTAAATGGGGTTTATGGGGATGTGGGTAGATCTATTGTCGATTGCTAGGGCTAGGATGACCTTTTAGAGCCTTCCGTGAGATTTTGTGTGTCTTAAGACGGACCAAAAGGTGTCGAAACGATGCCGGATTTTCCCGAAACCACTTCCATTGTGACTGGGATCGAAAATGTGTGCTATCGGCTTTCTTGGATTTTCGATATCCTTATCCGAAATTTTGACCCTATTTTGACCTGTTTAAGCTGATTTAGCCTGATTAGAGCTATGTTTTGTTGTGTTTCTTTTTTGTTTTGGGCTTCACAGCCAGAGGTAATACCGAGCGTCCCGAGGGAGCTTCCTCGGTTAGTGCTAGTGCTAGTGAGGAGGTTATTGGGGCAAGTTCACAGACTCCTCGAGGGATTCGCAGGAGGAAACAGAGCGTCTCGTCTCAGCGGCGTGACCCTGAGACCATTAACGAGGCCGAGTTCGATAGAGTAAGGAAGCGCAAGCTTCCGGAGACGGTGGCTAGGAGGGCTCATGTTCCGGTTCCAATACCGGAGAATGAGGAGGTAGTTTACGAAGATCCCGAGTGGGCTCGGGACTGGGATGGTCACCAGCTGATGTTTCATCTTGACCGTTATATTTCTAGCCGTGTTGTGCGAGGCTTGGTGAGTGTCCTATTCGTGTTTATTTGGTTCTGACTCGGATTTTGCTATCGTTATTATTTTGCTCGGGTTAGGCTAGATTTGTTTTTGTTTATCCTAACATTGCTTCGGTTTGCAGTCCCCAGGTCCGATGAGGACTTTCTCGGGTTTTACTACATGCCTCGACGTCTATCATCAGAAAGTGACCCTCACGGTAAAGGGGATTATCGAGAGGACCGCCCTGGGTCCCGTGGTCGGGCAATGGGTTAGGTTGGTGGGTTGCCAGACTAAATGCAACCTTATGGTGATCCGGGCGATGATAGATCGCTTCCATGATACTACCTCGACCTTCCACATGGCTTTTGGGGAGGTCGGAATGACCCTAGAGGACTTTGGGATGATTAGTGGTATGCCCTGGGGTCCGGATAGGATTAGGTGGGCCGCCGAGGGTCCTAGTCTAGATAGTGATGAGGTGAGGGGCCTTATCGGAGATTGTTTGCAGCGTGAGGCATATAGTACGCCTCATGCTATGGTGAGTTCTTATATTACCGACCACTTTGAGCGAGTGGCGGTTTTAGAGGGCCGAGAACCCAACACGCCAGAGCAGGATGCCCGGTTGTGGTTGCGGTATTTCCTAGGGTCGACCCATTTTTCGGACAAGGATGAGAGGTTCAGTACTAGGATATTGCCTTTCCTGGCTGAGCTGAACCAGCTTGGGCGCTACGACTGAGTGACTGCGGCTTTTGCGGAGATGACTTGTTGTCTACAAGTTACGGTGAGGCCGCTGGTTATAGAGTCGGCCTCGGCTGTGCCCATCGTGGGTCCGGGCCTTATACTGGAGGTTGGTTATTGCTCTCACTCTTGTATTTGAAGTTTTACTTGGTTTCGGCTTGGTTTTGCTAAGGTCATTTTGGGATTAATTCAGGCTTGGATCTACTCCTACTTCCCGTGTTTGGCACCTAAGACGGTGCGGGTGCACCCAAAGAGATTCCCGGCGGGGATCGAGTGGAGGCTTGCTCAGCCTAAGAGCACAATCAGCCATTACCCGTCGGAGAATGCGTTAGTGAACAAGCTACGCATTGAAGATGTGAGTCCCCTTCTTTTCTTTTTGTGGCTTACAATTCTCGATAGCCCCCAAGGTTTGGGTTTTACTAAGATGTTGGTTTTGTTCGTGTAGTTTGTGGCCCGCCCTAGGGCCGATTATGAGGGCGTGCCGGAGTACGTGACTGCGGAGCTGAGGCCTCGGAGCTATAGGAGGATGCTTCTCCCTGCGTTGATTTGTCCAGTTTGGTATCTGGGCGAGCGATTGGTGCGTCAGTGCCTATATGACGATTTCAGGGTGCCGGTTGATCCTCCCCGGACCATGTTCAGACCACCGACCGCCGCAGAGGTCCTCGAGGATAGGGACGGAGAGAGAGGCGATACACTCTTGGTGCCTAATGCCTCCAACCTGTCTCACGTCACCTGGCAATTGGCTTGGTACCGTCTCGTGGTAAGGTTCTAATCTTGGTTCTAAGACTTGTGTTACGGTTTACTGTCTATGTGCCCTCTGACCGACCAATCTGTTGTCTTCTCAGCTAGCCGATCCGGCTGATGACATCCAGCCCCCAGATTTTCCCCTAACACTGCTTAGGGTTGACGCGGCTGGGATACCTTTCACTGAGCCTCTCCCTCCGTGTTCTGCTGAGGATATGGATGCCGGGATAGAGTGGCGTGACCGGGTGTACCGGGTGAGTTTTTATTTTTGTTTTTGATTCGTGTTCTAAGAATTAGGGTCAGTTTGCCTAACTTTTGTGGGTTTGCTCTCAGGTTTCGTCGGCTTGCCATCAGCGGTTGTGGCAGACTGCCAACTGCTTCTGGGCTTATGCCTCGAGGGTTTCCCGTGACACTTTGGGGCCTCGATCGGTGAGTTTGTGTGACTAAGGTGCATTCCTAGGCTGTTTGCGTGCCTTCCTAATGCTCGAGTGTGTTTGCAGGATGTCTCAGATATGGTGGGGCAGTTGGAGACTCGGGTGACCGAGCTCGAGGTGAAAGAGGTTGAGGCACAGCGGCTCCTGCAATCTTGAGCTGACGAGATTGCCTTCTTGAAGGAGCAGCTGGCTCGGTCCCGGGGTGAGACCTCAACACAAGGTGAGGCCAGACATCGGATGGAGATGGAGAGTGAGGCTGAGGCTGAGGCTACGGGCGCTATGGAGGAGGTTGGAGGGATTCCCGAGACAACTACCCTAGATATGTTGTCGGGGATGAACGGTAGTGAGTCTCCTCTTATAGACTTGGAGGACTTAGGTCTGGATGACCGGCTTTGTAAGATTGTAATAGTCGTCGGCGTGACCTCTAGGGGTCCTACCTAGCCTTGATTTGTATAAAGATTTGTATATTTTGTATATTTATTTTAGATTCTTAGTATTTGAATTAATTGGATTAGTCTTGTTTTTTGTTCGACGAATCGCTCACCTAGATTAACAAGTAATCCCTTTTTGCGTTTGCTTGCTTTGCGTTTTGACCTAGTTTAGGGTGCGTTGGCGTTGCATGAGAGTATGAAAACAGTTCCTTTCGGATGTTTTGAAAATGTGTAGTTTGAGCCGGGAATTGGATAAGGTAGTACGTCGATTAAAATGTTTTGACTCGAGATGGACGAGGTGTAAAGCGTTAACGTAAAACATTAACGTATTCTGACCGAGTATATTAGGAGATGAGTGCAGTTGCTTTGACATTGGGAACAAAATCGAAGTTTTAAAATTCGGGCAATATTTGAAAAAAAAAAAGTTAGACCACTTTTTGCATACTCTTAATATTGCCTTGTTATGCTATAGATGCGACCTGACTATAACCGTTAAGAGGCTACAACACGCCTAGGTGGGGTAGCTTATCCCCATAAAAAGAATGAAAAGACGTCTAAGTCTGGTGGATCTGATGGACGAAATGTACCATCCGTGTGGGCCTAATACTTCTGGGCATTCCGACTGTTAGAAGGGGGTTTTGTGACTCTAGGAGGTCGTTCCTGGCGTCCGGGGTTGTCGGGTGTGAGAGAAAAGTTAAGGATTGTGAAGATGATTGTACTACAGAATAAGGAAGCTATGTGGGCTAATGTTGCTAGGTGTCCGACCAAAGACGGTGTTACCGATCCCAGTATTCATTAATTCATCTAGACGGGCCTAGACCGATAAGACTCATATTGAAGATGTGAGCGAGGATGGGAAGTGGAATTGGCTTGGCTCGCTTTTGGCTAGGAAGGTGGAAGCTTGCGTTAAAAGGGTCAATGGTGAGAGACCCAAGCAAACACGCCCGATTGGCAAGGGAAAGGAAAAGTTGGGCCGGTAGAGCCCAGCCGTCTTAGTACTATGTTGTATTAATTGGTGCTATGTGGCGTATTAGTACTAGTTTTTGTGGAGTTTTACTTGACGCGTTGTCGTTTCTCGGGGTAGCCGGATTTTGGATGTTTGATGTAAATACCTCGACAAAAGCTCGATTTAACCAGTTTTGTTTTTTATGAGAAGCATGTTTTTTTTTCTTTACTTATTTTTTCGTAGTGGCTCGCAACTCGATTCTTCATTTTGCCCGGAGTACCCTTTCGGGTTTTCACTCCGCCCTCGGCTCACCTTTGTTTTGCCCTTTTTTTTGTTTTTTTTGTTTTTTTGTATTTTTGTATATATATATATATATATATTACGACGGCTCGCAACTCGATTCTTCATTTTGCCCGGGGCGCCCTTTCGGGTTTTCACCCCATCCTCGGCTCGTCGTTTGTGCTTCGATATTTTAAAATCACTCATTGACCAGGTTGTGGGGAGAGTCCCGGTTTGTACATGGACCGATTAATCGACTGCTTTGTTTAGTTGTTTGGTTGTACCCGGGAAAGGGTTGCCTACGTATCCGCTTTCAGGTGGAATCAAACCATGTTCGTAGTTCTTTTTAGACGTGAGTGATTTTGCTTTAGACTCGTTATGCCGATTATCGATGCGAGATGTTTAGGGTATATTCACATGGGTTTTCACCTTTGTTAAAAATTAATGTGAAATGGTCGGGTGTGACCCCTTGAAAGTGACAATTATCGAGATACCGTGTTTGGGTCAAGGTGACTGGCTTGGACGATTTTGGAATGCGGAGCTAGGTAGTGAGTGGCTCTGATGAACTAAGATCTTGGAGCTTGATTTTTGTGGAGTTAAGGCTATGGGGTTGCGGTTCCGTAATGTGGTAGGAAAGGGGAAGCTGAGTAAAAATGACTCAGACTTCAATCGGGTGGGTCGTAAATTACGTGGGATCTGATTTCCATGTCTGGCCCTAACGGTTGGGGTTATCCTATTGAGCTTGGATCCTCAAAATTCCGGATTGTCTCCTAACAAGTGTCTCGGGAATGTCTTAAGGGTTGTAATGTAGGCAGGCTAGTATTTGGGTGCTAGCTGACTGGCCTTTTTCATTTTTCTTTTTCTCTTTTTTTTTTTGCTTTTTGTTCGGACTTTGCACTTGAAGTCGAATTGAGTGATTGGGGGCTTCATTTTGACCGTTGAGTTTGGTCTTGATTATTGAATTGGGCCGGTTTAGCTTGGCCTTGTCTTCCCTTTTTCCTTTGGCTCCTTTTGGCAATTTCAGACTCTTTTTTTTTGTCAGACTAGCACCTATGGTGAAGGTTTGCCTTCCGTCTTTATTTGAGGGATATTTATTGTGGGAAATGGGTTTCCGTTCCGTCTTTGATCGCAAGCTAAGAAACTATCTAGATTTGTCATAGGATTCGGGAATTCTCGTTCTAAGGGATAGTTTGTGGCTTTCTATACCAGGCATGGAATAGGTAAAAAAAAGAACACGGGATCTCGGTTCTTGTAACTCCTCGCTGTTTTGAGGTTTACTTGGTTGTTATCAATAAATGGCATAGTATCAAGTCGTAAGCGAGAAATGATTGATAGTAAATGTATGTTTATTTTTTGGTTGTTATTACTTGGTTGTTATCGATAAATGGCATAGTATCGATAAATGTATGTTTTAAATCAAGCGATTGTCGAGGCGCATTACAAAGGAAGAAAAGTTTATTTCTTTTTATTGATAGTAATAAGTAGGCTATGCGCCCGACATATTTTTTTCGGGGAGGTGGAGGACAGACCCCCTCACACCTCCTGACTCGATGCGAGAAACGAAAAGACATTGGCTATATTACTAGGTCTAGGCCCTAAGACGAACTAAACTCTGACTCGGACACAGATTTACGCGTCTCGGGAGATGCCCGTGGGTTCACTACAAGAAAAGGTGCCCCAGGCGTCCACCTAGTGGCCACCGACAGTGGACGTTATAAGCAAACGAGCGTCCGCAAACAGACGTTAGAAAGCGGAAGCCACGACCCCTCGCCCATTTTTTAAACGGGCGTCCACTATTGGACGCCAAGAGAAATGGTGACCGACAGTCCACGCCATGGATGGCGTCCGACTGTGGTTGCCAGGAGTCCCCAGATGGCGTCCACAGTCGGACGTCAGGGCCCTTAAGTTGGCGTCGGACTGTGGACGCCATCTGAGGACTCCTGGCAACCACAGTCGGACGCCATTCTAGCTTCCCTTGGCGTCTGTTATGGCGTCCGTTATCGGACGTTATTTACGCTGTTGCATGGCCGTAAACATGCGTTCAATGTCTAGCCAAAACCTGCAATATAAACCACATCCACAACACTCAACCAACCACAAATGTGGACTATCCACAATACCTCAACCTCATTCACTCTCAGTCAACCAAAACACTTCATCTCTCGACTCATTTCTGCTGAAAAAACTTATATAAAAAAAATTTAACGTACGGTTTGAAGATACACAAATCTAAACTAGTTAGAAGATACATAATCCGCAAATTAAGTTACAACAACAGCAACAAAAAACAATCAGCAAACTGTGAAGCTAGCTGCAGCACCAGAGTTACCACCACCATCACCAAATGGGTCTCTGTCGTCTGGAGGGGATGGGGGACGACCTTGGTTGCAATTTCTGAACATGGCCTGAAACATGGCCATCTGTTCCTGCATCTTCTTTATGTTCTCGGCCTGGTCCTTCAGCTGCTGCTGCTGGGCCGTCAGCTGTTCCTTCATGGCGTCCTTCTCCGGGTCGGGTTGCTGAGATCCAGCCGGCGTGTACTCCATTTGTGTGCAGGTGCTGAGACGCGGTGTGGGAGGTGTGAAGTACATACCGTGTGCATTTCCTACACCGTACACACTACCTTTCTTGTAACCTTTGGCGACCTTGAACCAAGTCTCATTCGGGTCGACTTCCTCAACATCAGGATCAGCCTCGAGTCTCGATAGCTCTTCTTGGTAGGCGTCCTGCATCGTACAGAACAACGATTTCAATTGAAGTTATTATTAGATGAAACCATCGAAGATAGTTATCTACCAACTAAAGTCGATTTATTTGAAATAGTTAGTACTCACCCAGAGCGCCTGATCCTTTTTCGTCTTAAAGGTAGTCCCTTTGTCATCGGTCTGCCCATGCATGTCGAAGAATATCTCCGCTGCGGTTGGCAGCCTCCCGAGCTCAGCTTGCATCTATTAAATGAGTACGAATGTTATTAGGTGAATATAAATTATGCGAAAATATTTTCCGATTATTCAAGTAAGAGTACGGTATTAATTAGTAGAAATCATACCCTCTTGGCACGACTGAAAGAAGACTGAGAACCACGATGATGTGTCGGGTTTGCGTGGCCCTCATGCTCACAGTCGGCAAGTTTGTTCTTCTGGGCCCTTTCAGACCTGACCTTAAAGTCCTTCTTGTCGTGGTACGCGACCCATCTCTCCAATGCTTCACCTAAAATATGACGACCCAATATATTATTTAATACAGTGAAATATTGAAGTTAGATTGTTTGTTAAAATTGATTACCAAAATAAAAGCAACACCTTTAAGGTCCTTTAGCGGAGTCCCCCGCGTGCGTCGTTTATTCATCACACAAGTGAAACGTCGTGTGCATGCCTCATTGTACCGGCTCCAGACCCTTCCCTCTAACTCGGGTGCCCAACTGAACTTCATCTACACAATCAAGGAGGATTAATAATTAGTAGCAAAATTATTTACAAAGTCCTCATTATAAATTAAAAACTCGGTAGCAAAACAATCCACATACCCGGAATTGGTTGAACCACCACTGCCATACCTCCTCCGGCACCTGAGACCAACAGGCATACCCCTGTCCTTTGTCGACCATGTAGCTGGTAGTACAGCCTCTAACGACATCTTTATGCAGAAACCTGCACCGAGTCCAGAAGCACATATATGTACAAAATCATACAAGATGTAGTCCAAAAATAAACATGTTATAAACGAATAATCAACAAGTTAGATTATATTACCATGTGCCTGTAGGTTTGAGAATCACCCGACCGGCATCGTCCTTATCCAGCTTTTCCACCTGCCCCTGCTGCTCCTCCTCCTCCTCATGCTCATCGGTCTGCTCCGGTATCGTTTCGGGAATCACTTCCTCCTCCTCCTGCTGTGTGGTCGACGTCTGAGCAGACCTACTACCCCCACCACGTTTTCTGGTCGATCTACTGCCTGCCATTATCTTCACCTTGCAACAAATTAAACAATGTTAACAACAACTAGCGACTACATTCTAACTTGATTTAAGTAATGTACCAAATAAGTAGCACAGTGACCTAGTCATGTAATCATCAATATAACTTACTACAACAACTCGCTTAGTCATCTTCACTGTCGTTATTGTCTTCAGCCTCATCCTCCTCAGTCTGATCCTCCTCCTCCGTCTCCTCGCCCTCCACTTGATCGTCCTCCCAATTGCCTTCTTCGTGTCCGTCATCCTCCTCAAGGATCTCTGGTACATCCATAACCATGTAATCTCCTTGTACGTCCTCAAAATCTTCCTCTGCCCCTTCATCCTGATCTTCTTCATCGGAGAATATGGCCTCTTCAATAGAAGATAAGCGTGTACCAGTTGAAACAGCTTCTTCCTGGAACAGAGAACTGTCTATTTGTCCCCGTGGTTTAGTCGTAAAGACTGCCCACCATTGACTTTGATTTCTGTCATTTTTTGTGTAAGGAGAAGGAGCAAAATAAACTTGCTTCGCCTGATGGGCGAGTATGAACGGATCGTACATAGGAAATTCCTTTGTGTGATTAACTTCCACAATCTTGTAACGTTCATGAACTCGGGTCCCGTTGACGGAGCTGTCTTTCCACTCACATTTGAAAACCACAGCTCTATACGCTCATTCTTTGCCGGCATAACAAAGCTCAAAAATGTCCTCCAAAATACCATAGTACTCATCACCATCAAGAGATGACACACTCACACCAAAGTTGCATCTAGCCTTGTTCTTCCCGTAGTTGAATGTGTGGAAATTGAACCCATTCACCGAGTATCGTTTCCAGGTTTTAACCGCTCGCACTGGACCAAATGCCAAACTTCTAACCAAGTCATCATGTATGTCTAAGGAAACTACGTGATCCTTGAGCCACTTCGGAAAATGTTCGTCGTGCTTACTCCAAACGTCATCAGGGTTCACGTCAGGATTCGCACCGACATATTCAGTTACAAATTGCCTCTCATAAGGCTCTAAGATCTCACAATTAGAGAGTAGGTAAAGGTGCGCTCGGCTATACTCTTTCTCATCTAGTGTCCTATAACCCTCAGCGGATGAAGTTCCTTCATCGTCCTTCTTTTGAAAAAACTCGGGTATAGTAGGATCAATGGACACCGAATGTTCTAGGTTCAAGTTCTTTGTTTTTGTTTGAACATCTTTCTCGAAGTAGAGGGAGCAGAAGTTTGCAATCTCTTCTGTCAAATATGCATTACAAATAGATCCCTCTACCCTAGCCTTGTTACCAATTTTCTTCTTCAAATGATTGAGGAACCTAAGTAAACAAGTTATGTATTTCAATTAATAAAAATTAGCTATGTTTAAATTAAATGTATAAATGAAGTTACAAAATTTATGTACCTTTCAAATGGGTACATCCATCTATACTGGACAGGTCCTCCAACCTTAGCCTCGTAGGGCAAGTGGACAGGTAGATGCTCCATGGAATTAAAGAACGACGGTGGGAAGATCATCTCAAGTTTGCAAAGTATCTGTGGAATTTGATCCTCCAGCCGAGTCATGTCCTCAATTGATACTGTAGCTGAACACAAATCTCGGAAGAACTGAGATATCTCAGTTATAAAATTCCACACCGTCGG
The DNA here is from genome assembly GCA_958450325.1 of Agrostemma githago. Lineage (NCBI taxonomy): Eukaryota > Viridiplantae > Streptophyta > Magnoliopsida > Caryophyllales > Caryophyllaceae > Agrostemma > Agrostemma githago. Next base: position 30,130,176 of record OY288241.1, on the reverse strand, counting down.
TGGCAAAAGGTTCTTTAGTGATACCGGAAGCAACCTCTCCATGAAGACGTGACAGTCATGACTCTTTAACCCTTGTAGCTTCAGGTTCTTAAGATCAACACAGCGTTTGAAGTCGGAGGCGTACCCATCAGGGAACTTCAACTTCTCTACCCACTCCAACAACGCCTTTCTCTGAGCCTTGTCAAGTGTGAACAAGGCTCTCGGTTTCGACCCATCCCGTTTGATGTGCAGTTGAGGACGGTCACAAAAATTCTTTACATCTCGCCGGGAGCCTATAGTGTCACAACTCTTCCCCTCCACATCCATCACCGTGTGAATCAACTGCTCAAAGAAGTTTTTCTCTATATGCATCACATCTAAATTGTGACGAATTAACAAAGTCCTCCAATATGGTAGGTCAAAAAATATGCTACGTTTAAACCAACCATTTTTCAACTTCTTGAGGTCTTTGAACTCCTGCTCTGTTCCGTCGATAGTGGACGGGTAATCGGAAATCAACTCCCAGACTTCATCTCCGGGGAGTCGATCAGGTGCGTCATCAAGCACAACCTCACCCTTCTTGAATGCCTTCTTATTCTTTCTATATGGGTGACCTTCTGGTAGGAACTGTCGATGACAGTCAAACCAACTTATTTTACTAGAATTTGGAAGATAAAAAGCTTTGCTCTCATCCATACAACACGGACATGCTTTCTGACCCGCAGTAGACCACCCCGAGAGCATACCGTATGCGGGGAAGTCATTTATAGTCCACAACAAAGCTGCTTTCAACTGAAAGTTTTGTCTAAGAGAGACATCATAAGTTTCCACTCCTACCTCCCACAGTTGTTTCATTTCCTCAATAACAGGTTGCAAGTAAACATCCAAATGATTTTTCGGGTTTTTGGGTCCGGGCACAATAAGAGATAGGAAGATGAAAGGCTGCTTCAAACACAACCAAGGAGGTAGGTTGTAAGGTGTGATCATCACTGGCCAGCAAGAGTACGATTTACCAAATTGGTCGAACGGTGCAAAACCATCAGTGCACAACCCAAGCCTTACATTTCGTGGTTCTAACGCAAAGTGGGGATGTAGTCTATCGAAACGCTTCCACTCCTCACCATCACTCGGATGATACATCTTCCCTAGTACCCTAATGTCCTCCTTGTGCCACCTCATTTGCTCCGCTATGGTTTTTGTGGCATACAATTTCTGAAGCCTAGGTGCAATAGGGAAGTACGTAAGCTGACTTATTGGGATTGGTTTCTTACCCCTGACACCACTTTTCCCTTTTCTACCTCTCAAAACAATATCCCCCTCAACCATCTTATACCTACCCTTACCACATCTCCTACATTCATCAAGCATCGCATCATCCTTCCAAAATAGCATGCATCCATCTGGACAAGCATCAATCTTTTGATGCGGGAGTTGAAGTCCCTTCACAATCTTTTTGGTTGTGTAGAATGATCGGGTCATGATATTGTCCTTTGGAATAACTCTCTCGAGCAAGGCAGCAATACCATCGACACAAGCAAAGGGTAGGTTGAACTCACATTTAAGGCTAACTACCATAGACGCGACTTCTAACAAAGTCACATCACACCCTCCGTACAACGGTTTCTCATAAGCATCCAACATGTCAAAAAACGCCTTTGCTCGTGGTTTAGGCTCTTGTGGGTTAGGGTAGTCTTGTGGGTTAGGTGAGTCGTCATTCCCATATGTGTTCTCGTTATTAAATAAATTGCACTCCACAACGTCAACTATCATACCTCTCAATCCCCCCTCATTTTGATGGTTTCCGGGTTCCTCACACTGAGATGACTCACCATGACAAATCCAATTATAGTATTGGGGTAAAAAACCACTATAGATGACATGTTCCTTAACTACAAGGATCTCAAGAAATTTTATGTTCTTGCATTTAGTACACCGACACCTAACCTCCCCCCTCGATGCATAATCTACTGACTTTTTAGCCACCTCGACAAATGATTCAACACCCCTCAGAAATTCGACGGTGGGACATCTCTTCTCATCAAGTCTTCCCTCATACATCCATTTCCGTTCAATCCTCTTCATTTTCTATGTTCAAAAAATATATATAACACATTAAAGTTTAATTTTCCTAACTTCATTTGTAACATACTAAACGAAAATTTAATCACCATTTAACTTAAACTTAATTTCTCTAACTAAGTTTCCTCAATTTAATCCCTAATACGTCGAAGTAAACCCAAATGTCTTATTACTCTAGAATTGACCTTACAAAAACAGGTCAAATAAGGTCAAATTTTCGGATACAGATATCAAAACTCCGAAAGCACCGCTAACAACTAATTACAACCCCGATCAAGATAGAAGTGGTTTCGGGAAAATCCGGCATTATTACGACACCTTTTGGTCCGTCCTAAGTGACACAAAAACTCACGGAATGCCCTAGAGTCATTGTAGCTCAATTCAACCAAATTGATCAAACCCTAATCAAAATTGTGATGGGCAAAACTAATCAACCTAATCAAATTTGGGCTAAACTAATCAACCTAATCGAATTTGGCCTAAACTAATCAACCTAATCTAAATTTAGACCTAAACAATATTTACTATCAAACTATCAATAAATAACGATAACAATAGAAAACAAGAACTAAATATAATGAATAACAACTAAGTAAGTAAGAAACATACCAAAAATTAGGAAAAAATTGAGGAGAGGAATGGAGGAGTGGATCGGCGAGGAGAGGAAGAGAGGTAGAGAGTGTTTTTTTTTAGAGAGTGATGGGGGAGAGGGGGGTGCGCGAGCATATGTCGCCAGTAGGAGCTGGGCGGGCGTCCACTGTCGGACGCCATGGTGGACGCCCGTTTTACCCAAAATGGCGTCCGCCAGTGGACGTCAATTACCCCAAATGGCGTCCGCCTGTGGACGCCCGTCGGCTTGAGTTTTGTCCTTCCAAAATGCAATCGGACGCCAATTTTGACGTCCGACTGTGGACGCTCGTATGATTTTTCCGACGCCATGTCGGCGTCCATATGCCAAGGACGCCAAACAGGTGGATGCCCGGAACAGTTTTTCTTGTAGTGGTTGTCAGGATTTTCCTCGATATTCCGGGCATTCTCCTCTATAGGGTCGCGGTGGGAACAACCGATGGTGTCGTCAGGGACGGTGTGAAGTCTAAAAGGATTTGTGGTATTGTTTGGTTTCTCGGGTGGAGGGAGGCTAATGGTCCCGTTTTCGATCATATCTTGTATGGCATGTTTGAGCCGAAAGCAAGATTCGGTATCATGCCCGTTACCTTGGTGATATAGGCAATAAGCATTAGGGGTCCAACTTTTGCTTCGTTTGCTGACTGGTGGGTCGGGAGTGAAACCCAAAGGTGAGAGTAACCCTTGATCGACTAGGCACTTAAGGGCTTCGGTGTAAGATAAGTTGATTGGGGTAAACTTTCTCGGTGACCTTCCTACTTTGTTGGGTGTGGTCTTGTAAGGTCTTGGTGTCCCTTCCGTATTGACTTTAGGAAGTCCCAATCGGGCGGAGCACTGGGATAATCTATCCCGGGTAGGCTTTTGGGTATGGTAATCGCTTGGGTTAGCGTTTGTATTGCTTTCGGTGTCTCTACTCTCAAGGAAATTGAGGCGGCTATCGATGTAACGGACGGATAAAGTCAAACGGGTTAATGAAGCATGGATGTTGTGAACCAATTTGGCTAGGGCATTGACATCGTTGCGGATGCTTTCGACGGAGTTTGGATCTACCGACATGTCGGGGAGTGATTCTAATGGGAAAGGATTAAAAGGTCAGAACGGATCCACCGGACGACTTAGAGACTCGAGGAATGCTCGTGATCGAGCGACACGGAAATGAGACCCTTGACTCGTGTATGTGTGCGGTTATTGGCTTAGGGACTCAGGTGCTTTAGACTCTTGGTGTATTCGGCGAAACGCCTAATGAATCTTAAGTCTCTGTAACTAGACAATTTGACACAAACCTCGGTGGTGAGGTTTAAAGAGGACTTCTCGAAATGAGACGACCCAAAATGTAAGACCTCGAGTAGAGATGATCCTAGTAACTAACAAAGACAGTTAATAACGCGGTTGTACGACGTAAGAAGTTGATCGCGATCCCGGCTCAGGATCAAAGAATTTTTAGTTTTTTTTTTCGAAAACGACCAATATTTGTAGAGGAAAGTTTTTGAAACAGGATGATTTTGTAAAATCAGGGTGACGATGGTGTGGTGACATCGCTTGTGACGTGAAAATGTGTTGCTATACGTGTGCGTCGGGAATGATGACGAAATGTAAACATGTTTTATTTAGAGGAGCGCATTTCTTTTAAGGGGAACATCTTTTTTTTCCTTCTTGAAAATAATTACGTGATGCTTCCATCGAAACTACCATTAATTAGTTAGTTCGATACCCGCGGGGTGCGTAATGCTCGTGATGGAGCGTGAAGTCTGATGACAGTCTCCTTAAAGGTGTAACTAAATCCTTAGTGAGGGATTTAGGTGGTGAATAGCGTTTTGTTAGAAAACTTTCGCTCGTTGGAAAAACTTTTGAAGTTAGTGACCTACGTTCGTCGGTTGTACTAACTAGCATTAGACGGTGGGGGGGTGCATTGTAAAAAGAAGTGTTTTGAAAGTGTAACCGCTTTTGAGTTTCTTGACTTCATTAATTGAATTCGGTTGTGCTAACGGTATGTGTGTAAAAATTTATTTTTTTTGAAATAAAATGTGACCGCGTGGTGGCCTTAACCCCATTAATTGGGCGTTTCGGTTGCATTAACGGTAACTATTGTTGCTAATAGGTTTTAGTTTGGCCAAGGTGATGGCGCTAAGAACTCTTTTTTTTGAAGTTAGTGAGTGTGAATTTTGCCATGGTAACGGCATTTCTTTTTTAAAACGTTTTCCTTTTTTAGAAACCATGAATTGGTCGGAGTATTGATGTTTAAACGGTCGTTTTGAAAAGATGAGGTATTTTCGAAAAACGGAATTGGGTGCGGTTGAATATATTGGCGTGGTTGAATCCAGATTTTAGTGTTTTATTTGAGTTGAATTGTTCAAACACACTACACATAACTAGGAATGCATACACTCATGCAGGATCCAGACTTGGGTAGGTTAGGGTAGGCTACCGCCCACGGATAGTCTTTACTTAGGTATTGACAATGATCTGGGGAGATGAGTGTCGTACCGTCCGTTTGGACTATCCGCTTATTAATCCCGCGGGTTACGCGTTAGCCGGCCGGAGCGTCAATCAAGGATCTCTCCGCGTGTCCCTAGAGATCTTACCGCGAAGAGGTCCATTGGTCCTGTTATCGGTTAGGGTGGGCTTTTTAGGGCCAAAACCTGTAGTGACCACAACTAGGAACTAAGAAACGAGCTTCACCGACCTCGTTCAAGTTATACCACCGCTGGAAACTTGTTTCCAAATCCCCGGCGGAGTCGCCAAACTGTGGACGTCCGTCCGCACCGTCCGGCGCCCCGCGCGTGCCCGCGCGGGACCGACCCGGTTTTCATTGTGTGGCGGCGGCCACTCACGCGGCCCCTTCTCTACCGGGGGCCGGTCCGATCTCGCATACGGGGCGAAGTCTCGGACCTCGATTTGGATGACGATCCGGACTTGTACTAGACGGGTGCGGGCACCCGTGTTTCCGTTTGGGAATCGATCGAGACGTGGTTGTAAATGTTTAAAGGTCGATTCATTTGGTAAAGCGGCCTTTTTAGTGAACTGAATTCGTTGCCGATTTGCGGAGTCGCCACCGAGTCAATTATGGGGACTCGAAAACCGTTCAAGTCACCTTTGATCCTGCCGGCTCAAAGTTGAGTGGCACGGGACCTAAAGATAAAGACTTTGTACCCTTAAGCACTCCATGCCTAGAATGACTCTCATTGTCAATGGTTTCGGGCATCCGAAAACCGTCGATTCTGAGTAAGGGGTGAGGGTACGTATTGGGAAGCCAACATCTGATAGATATCAACACCCAATCCCGCCCGCACTATAGCGGCCACTACTAATCAATCGGTGGGCTGATTTCTTAGTTCTTTTGTTGTGGTGGAAGTACTGTAACATCCATTGTTTTAAACCCTATGTCTTTGTTATGTCGGTTGTTTTAAGGACAGATAAGTTTTATCGTCAAAATAATGGTGTTTACATTCTTTGCATGCGATTTCACGTGACAAGCAAGCCATGAAAAGATGCACGTAGGAGAGTAGAGAGTACTAATATTATAGGTATTAGCAAATCAGTTTTAACGTGATAATACGGATATTAGTCATTCTCGTGGTATACCTTACCTGGTATTCTGCTTAAGATGCGTCGGTTCGGCATTAATGGAGATGCGTCGAACATAATAAGATGAGCACACGGACTAATACGGAACCCGACCATCACTTTGATCTGTTTTAAGTTATTTTACGTTTTGAATTCCGTGTTAGGTGATTTAGCATGCGATTATAAGGTCATAAAAGCAATAAATCATACGAAAAACTGTAAATGCGAATGTAAGTAAATCACATTGTGAGGAGTTGCACCCTCGGAGTATACACTAAACGGGACTCGATGCATAGATAGTCTTGAGAACGGATCTCGAAATTACTCGGGTCTATTAAGTGTATTTTAATATTTGTTGTTTAAGTTGGGACGTTACGTATTTTAGTGGACGTTTGTGGGCCTAGTGCCCACGTCTAGTGTTGTCGTAGTGCATAATAATATAAAGTGCAAATATGGAAAGTTTTGTTTAGATGACAACCTAGTGACGACTTGATCAACAGGCGGATCCTCCTAGCTTGACTAGTGACTCCGGCAGAACCCTATTACCGTTTGACCTTCCCGTGGCTACTTCGGCAGAGCTTCGTTACTAAGGACTAGTTCTGCGGCTAATCCGACAGAACCTGGGTACTAGTTTTGAACTAGTCGATCACAGTCACCTCGGTATCGAGTGGAGTGCTCGAAGGTGAGGAGTAGCATCGATGTCGCTTTTATCGGAACTATGATCGAGTGGATCGTTTGCCTCGGGTGTCGGAGTGCGAGCCCTTAGCGAGAGTTTTTGAGGGAGAAGAGAGAATTGAATTGTGTGTCGAATGAATGAGGCGGAGGGGGGTATTTATAGGTGTTTTCGGCCCTCGTCGCCCATATGGACGCGTGACTTGGGGCGCACCAGGACTCAGGCGCCTGGGTCCGAGCACGGGGAGACCCAGGCGCGTCAGGTGGGCGGTTGGAGTTTTGAGGATATGATTTTGATACTTTCCAAAACCGAGAGGCGGGTGTGTGATATCTTGCTTGGTCGCGAAGGCTTCCCCACGGCTTGACCTAGCGCCGTGGGTTTCGTGGGCCTCGGGTGATCATCCCGAGGCTCGCTTGACTTGGTTCGAGTTTCGGGGCCGACTCGGGGTCCCGGTGTCGGAATTGACTCTAATTAGTGTCTATGCGACCGTAACGACACGACTAAGGCTGCCATCATGTTAGTTTTAATTTTTTTTGAGTAATTATTTGGTCCGTTCTATAAGAAAACTATCTAAAACATCGCAAACCCGTGTCGCGTTGCAGTCCTATCGTCATCGAGTGTTTGCTGGGCACCTCTGCAGCCACCAGGTCCAAATTTGGGTGTCTACAAGTCTGTGCGACCTGGGCAGGGGTGAGGTTAAGGTTAGGCCTCTGATTATCAACCTGCCCAGCTATACGACTGTAGTCTCCTTATTGGGCGCCTCGTGGAGGCTGGGCCGCCCTACGCCTCGGATCGTGGGGGCGGGTGTTACCTCCGGCAGAGGCATGCCATACAGGGGGATCACCGGATGTGCCGTCGGATCTGCCCCAGAGTTGGCTTCAATTATCTTAGGCATTTTCCTGCGGTTGATTTTTGTGGGAAATTCGTGAGCACATCCGGTACTTCCCCACAGACGGCGCCAAATTGTTACGGTCACGGAAACAATTAACCCGACTCGAATTTGGGTTCTCAGAACTTGATATTGCTTCGATGTTAATCGTTTTTACTTCCTGAACCTCTCCTTCCTCTTACTCCCATGATCGAACCTTCCCGGCGGAGACGGCCTGTTCCCTGCACACAAAACGCACAGGGCCTCGAAGGTGTCCGAGGAAACCCTCTCCGATGCCTAAGTCAGTCCGTGAAATGCCTTGACGAACCTTACTCGTGAGGAGTAAGGTGGCGGTTTTAGAGTAAGATTCTAGAGAGAGAAAGTTCAACCTCTTTCTTGTGGGAAATACTGAAGTATTTATAGGTTCCCTCAAGAGAGAGAAAAAAGGGAGAAAGAAAGAGGAAGAGTGAGAGGACGAGGAGGTGACGTGTGGGTTCATCTTGTCCACCCATTCTTCCTTACCTTAGGCATGGATGGAGGGGCTTCTAGTTCCTCCCCCCTGCACCCCCTAGGGGGGATCCCCTAGGGACTGTCAGGCGGGGGGGGGGCTTGCTTTGTTTGGCCGTAGGAGGCAGTTCGACCTTGTCAGGCAGGGGCATACTTTTTTTTGGGGAAAGGTAAGTATATATTAATGAGAAAAAATAATTACATCTTTACATTATATCAGTTGCCCCAGAAGGCCCTTAATGAAATTTCTATCCTTGTTACTAAACCTTTGATTACATTTGCCTTTGCAATAGTCAAATAAATCCTTACTAATTCGAGTAGCCAACTTCTCAGGATGTAGGAGAACACCTTCAACTCTAGCTATATTCTTTTGCAGCCAAATATGGTAAGTGATCGAGTTAATTAAACCATTCTTTATAGCTCGCTGTAATTTGGTCCCTTTCATTCTTTTCCTCCCTTCATTCGTCATATCAAGCTTGGGTATGACTGAAACCTTCTCACAGACAACTCTAAAGACCCGCTTAGTGTAGACACAATCCAGGAACAGATGCTGACTCGTTTCAGGTAGATCATCGCAGCAAATGCACCTGTCATTATCGGTAACTCCAAATTTATGGAGTCTGTCTTTTAAGTTCAAAGCCTTCTGCTGGATTAACCACGCCATTATCCTGTGTTTAGGTACGGACCACCTGGACCACGCTAAAACACACCAGTCAACTTTCTCGTGTTTTTTCCTCATCCAATTATATGCATTCACTACTGAAAAACCATTCACTCCCTGTACATTCAAAGCATTGCTGCTGTAAGCCGGCTTCAACATGTCTCGAATTTGGCACACTTTCTTCCAATACCAACAAGAATCTTGACTTGGTTTGTATTCTTCCCATTCTTTCCCCTTTAAGTAAATTTGGTGAATCCATTGGACCCATAATCTGTCTTGTTTACTAGCAATCCACCAAGCCATTTTCCCAATCGCCGCTTTGTTCCAAACCGCACTCTGATTCAAATTCAGCCCCCCTTCTCTAAAGGAGACACAAATCTTATCCCAAGAGACAAGAGGGACCCTATTATATTCAGCATGCCCGTCCCAAAAGAAGTTCCTACAGATATTGTCTATCTGTTTCATCACAGCTGAAGGAAGGATGAAAATAGTAGCCCAATAGTTATGTAGAGTGGATAGTACGCTCTTAATCAATGTTAATCGACCCGCATATGAAAGCTTTTTTGCTCCAAGTCTCCTAATTCTCTCCACGATCTTGTTAACTATCGGTTGACAGTCTAGAATAGACAGCTTGGTAGTCTTAATGGGGACTCCCAAATAGCGAAATGGAAGAGTACCTTCATACAACCAGACACCTTGATAATATCTACCTTCAAAGCAACATCTACTCCATTAAAATATACACTCGACTTCCCCTTACTCATCCGTAACCCAGAAGAATCAGAGAAGGTAGAGAAAGTACGCAATAGGACCATCATGGAATTAACATCCCCTTTCGAGAAAAGGAGCAAATCATCCGCAAACATAAGATTGGTTAGTCTTAGATTCTTGCATAAAGGATGGAATCTGAACGGCATAGTACTAGTTGTATATTTCAACAATCTAGTCAAGTAATCCATACAAATGGTGAATAGGAGCGGTGAAAGCGGATCACCTTGTCTGAGCCCTCTCTTACCTGGAAAGAATCCAAAGTTGTTCCCATTCAGGTTCAATGTGTAGGTGGCTAAAGAAACACATTGCATAACTAACTCTCTGAATCGTTGAGGCTGGGGCATACTTGCTTGGAGCTCGGAGCGGCTGAATTTGCCCTTGGGAGGCTCCCTGGTAAGGTTTTGCTGGCTAGCCTGCCGTGCAGGCTTCTATTTTTCTTCTGGGTCGGGCCCATATGGCGGGCGACCCGTGGCAGGCTACTGACCCCCATCACCTCCCAAAAGCAATGTACAAGTTTTGACCTTAAATTAACGGGTCATTTCGGGTTCGAGTCAAACGAGTCTCGAGTAAAAAAACGGGTTCATGAACCTAATAAATGTGTCGGGTTTGCAGGTCGGCTCGAATTTCGACATGTCTAAGACTCATAAGTCTTTTTTTTTAACCTGAGGAGACGACTAACTTTAACAACGTCACCTCACAAGTAACTACTTCAGATATTATATACGAGTACATATCGCAATTTGATATTGCTGACCCGTGAATTTCACGGGTTGTAAAACTAGTTGTTTTTAAATATCAACCAACAATCTTTTGAGTAAAACTCGATCTTAATAAGAATACAAACTTAAAATTATCCCACACCGAAAAATCAAAATAAGGTGATGATTCTATATTATAAATAAGAATAATCATGTGTTTTTTTGCTCTTAAAAAGAGCTCTTAAAACTATAAACTTAAGTAAATTATCTTACATCTTAAATTGTGATGAGGTGGTGGAAGACTATAAACTTAAGTAAATTATCCCACATCTAAAAAATTGTAATGAGACGATGAAATTCTATATCTATATTATAAATAAGATCAATCATTCATTCTTAGATATCAATAAAAAAAAACTTTTGAGACTTAAAAAAGTCTTTTAATAAAATTACAAGCTTAAGTAAAATAATCTCACATCGAACCATTATAATAAGGTGATGAAACTCTACATTATAAAAAAAGAATAATCATGTGTTCTTTTGTGACTTAAAAAAGTTTTTAAAACTATAAACTTAAGTAAATTAGCCTAGATCGATGAGGTGAAGAAATTCTATATTATAAATATTGACTTATCATTCGTAGTTAAATATCAACTAATAATATTTTGAGTCTTATAAAAAGCCCCAAGATTATAAACTTAAGTAAATTATCTCACATCAAAAATTTATGATGAGGAGAAGAAGTTCTCTATTATAAATAAGAGTAGTCATAACTAAAATTATTAATTACCCCACATTGAAAATTTATGATGAATGATGAAATTTTATATTATAAATAAGAGTAATCATAAAATATTTTGAGTCTTTAAAAAGCTCTTAATGCTATAAACTTAAGTAAAAATATTAAATATTTTTATCATAAGTATTTATGATAAATTTAAGTAAAAAGCCCTAATTAACAATCTTTATTATTGTATCAACAATAGAATGGGCATACAATAGTACATCTTAGATAAACAAAATCATATATATAAATATATATCTTTTGAGTCTTATAACAATTTTTAAAGCTATAAATTGAAGTAAAATTATCTCAAATTGAGAAATTATAATAAAGTAATGAAATTCTATTAATATAAATAAAAGTAATCATTATTCGTCTTTAGATATCAACCAAAAATCTTTTGAATCCTAAAAAGAGTTCTTAAGACTATAAATTGAAGTAAAAAAATTTCACATCAAAAAATTATACTCTCTCTCATTCTCTATAATCTTCCACATTTCTGTTTTAGGACATTTACTGAGATGTTCCACATTCCTTTTTGCTATATGATTTGTGGTTCTCATTTTTTTGATTCCGTATAATTTTCATATCATTTGCTAAAAAAAAGGACATGATTAAACTATTAACTAATTCCATGTTATGGTAATCTTAGAACGCTACTATAGAATAATAATTTTTTTAATAAAGTTACAAACGATTAAATAAATTACTATAATTAATTAAATAATTAATAAAATTTCAAATAATTAATTTAATTAACACAATATTATTTTCATATAAAATTACACATTAATCACTAAATATTTTATTAACCGTGCAACGCACGAAAATCCATCTAGTCTTGTTTATAAGTCTATAGAACTAGTGTGATACCCGTGAAAAATTTCACGGGTTACCCAATTAAAATTTCATAGAAAATAGTATGAAGTGAAGTTTTATTGTAGGTTATTCGTTAAGAGACTGAATGTTAATTAATGTATTAATAGGTGTATGAAATTACGAACAACGCATAGAACGTCAAAATGTTTGTATAAGCAATGAAGAAGTGTACCGATGAAAAAAATTTATACTATAGTAGAGTTTGTGCAGGTAATAATTAATTCATTGTAAGTTTGCCAATGTCATACACTTTCTCTTCAATGATATGTGTTCCGGTTACGGAAACAATTCACCCGGCTCAGAATCCGGATGGTACAATTGGATTGATTACGGATAATTAGTTGCTTGATTCTCTTGATCTCCCTTTCCTCCCACTCCTGAAATCGGACCTTCCTGGCGGAAACGGTTTGCTCCCTGCACAATGAACGCACAGGGCCTCGGAGGTCGTCCGAGGGAACCCTCTCCGATGCCTAAGTCAGTCCGTGGAATGCCTTTTACGAACCTAGCTCGTGAGGAACTAGGCGGCGTTTTAAGAGTAAGAGTCTAGAGAGAGAAAATCCAACCCCTCTCATGTGGGAAATGGGGAGGTATTTATACCTTCCCACAAGAGAGAGAAGAGAAAGAGGAATGGTTGGATGGGAGAGTGACAAGTGGCGGCTTCCCATCCATCCATTCCCAATTACCTTAGGCAAAATGACAGGAGGGCCCCTGGGGTTCATGGCCCTGTCGGCCAGGGATTTCCCCAGGGCAGACAGTCTCCAAGTGGGGGGCTGCCAAGCCTTGGCAGGCTGCATTGGCCGGCGCTCTCGGCGGCTGACGGCCAACTTAACGTTTTCACGCTTTGCTCTTGGTTCTTGCCGGGGGCTGGTCTTTCGACTCTCCGACAGGAATTGCCCCGGGGCCTGCATAGCAGGCAGTTGATTGTTAGGCGGCCCACCCCCAATCAATTGGCCCTCGTCAGTAGGAGGGAAGTGAGACTTTTCCTCTGCTGGCGATCCTTGCTTGGAGGGGGGTTGACTTCCATGTCTGTCGTAGCATTTAATGCTTCGCGCCTTCCCCATGGAACTTTGTACTGTTCCTGTCAGGAATGCAAAGAGGCAAGAATACTTCCGTAATGATTGCTCTTTTCTTCTGGGCGGATTTTGGGGAAACGTGTGGTGTTCCTGATTGGTGGTTCTCCTCCCAGGGTGGTTGGAGCGCTCATTAATGCGGAGTTCACCTTGGTATAAAATCTTCAGCTTTCTTGATCACTTGTGCTTCATTCTACTTTCAATCTCTCCATTTTCTTCATTTTAAACATGGCTTGGATTAAGAAAAGTGTGGTTCGCCGTGGAGTCAAACATGTTTCCTTTATCTTCAGGGGGTTTTGGCGACTTAGATATGCACGAGCTGCCTATTTAGCGGTTCGCCGGAGCCGTTGCTCCCGACTTCGCCTTCGCCGGAGGGGAGGGAAGGCCTCTATCAGGATGGGCAAACGCCCTAGGAGGTCCCCTCCTCCTGCCGTGCCTAGATTTAGGCGTTGCTCCCAGGGAGGGGGCTGCTATGATAGGGGGTGCCATGAGTGTTTTCCATGGCTGCACCCTGAACAATTCGGCCCTAACTCCGACACCGACTCTTCCCTGGAGTCGGGCCCTTCTTCGCCTGTAAAGAAAACAGGCTGTCGCACTTGCGACGAGTCCCGAGCTGTCCCTTTTGGAAGGGATTGGGAAGACAGCAGCCGTGATTCTGACGACAGTGAAGGCCTCGGCTGCCTGAGCGATAGGGACGAGGATGGGGCTGCAACTGACCCCTTTCTGGATTCCCCAAGTTGGGACTGGGGTTCGGCTCTCGGGAGCCCAGGCAGTCCTGGAGATTACTCTCCAGATTTGGGGGACGACTAGGCCTACGCGGCAGGGCCTTTAATTTCTGTCAGGCTGGAATTTTTCCGAGCCTTATGTAATTTTTCTTTCATGCATGCCTTATGATGTACCTTCCGCTTGCGGTGTTTTCAATGAAATGGATATTTTGCGCATTTGAATTTATTTTTTATTTTTTTTTTTTTTTTTTTTTGAATGGAGTCGTTGATTGACTTTTCTTTCTGACGTTTCCGTTTACCGAGGCCCTTCTTGAAAAAGGTGAGCAGTCGGTGTTCAGCGCGTGACACGTGGAAAGTCTTCGCAGGTTTTGTCAGGGGTTCAACCTTTCGAACTTCTTTGGGCCCTTATATGAAAACCCATCTCTCCCTTCATTATCTTCTTTTACTCTTCTTGATATTCTTACTCCCCCTAACACTTTTTGAATTCCCTTCATTGATCGAGCGTTTCTTTCTTGGAGGAGCAAGGATCATCTCTTGTCGCCATCTTTGATAACCTCACCGGCGCTTTTTAGGTTAGAACCCTTTTTTCCTTTTTTGAATCTTTCGCTTCTTTTCTTCCCTTCCATAGCCTAGATGTCACGAGCCCGCCCCCTTTCTTTCGATTCTTTGCTCGGAGGGATTAGCGGCGGCGACGGTGGTCGTCGTGACGTAGCTTCTTCCTCCAGGGTTGGCCCCCGGGAGGGAGATGATTACAGGGGAGAGGGGGCTGAGTCACCCGACCCAGCTCCCTTCGATGTGGTCGATTCTGACGATGAAGCCCTGGAGGTGGACCCCGCCAGGGTGGCCGGTCCTCTCATCCGCAGGGAGGGAGGGAGGACCTATTTTTTAGACAAGGAGAAGTACGTGATTCCTTTACAGACCTACCCCGAGGCCAAAAATAGGGACCTGCTCTTGGAATGCGACGCGGCTAAGGCCATCGAGCAGTTTTATAACTTTGGGGAGGGGTACACTGTGGTGATCCCTGGGGAAAGAGACACAGTATGTTGTCCCCCAGATGGGTGTGTAGCTGTCTTTCATAAGGCCCTAGAGTTTGGCCTGCGATTTCCGTTGCATCCTTTCCTGGAAGATACTTTCAGGAGGATGAACGTTGCCATTGCTCAGCTGACTGCAACAGCCATTAGGGCTTTAGTGGCCTATACTTGGACCTGCCTATTCCATGGTGAGGGGCCCTACATCGACGCCCTTCGCTTCATGGTTGGCCTTCAAATGGTGTCTTCATCAGGGGGGGATGGCTCCCCTGGCTACTGGTCTCTGCTGAGACAGAAAAAATACGCCCTGGTATGGCCACCCCTGAGCAGTCTCAAGGATTGGAAAAACAACTTCATATATGTCCACAGTGCGACGGGGTGGAAAATTCCCAGACACTTTAGGAATCATGTCCACACTCGCATGGAGACGCGTGAGGAGTATCATCCTCGCGTCGGGGGGAAAGCTCTGGAAGTCAGGCTGACCGAAAAGGAGAAGATTTTGATTAAAAAGTTTGAGATTGTGACGGATAAACATGGGAACTTTTGCCCTGTTTTCTGGCTCCCTCACGCGAAGCTTATCACTACTGACGAGTACCTGCTTCCCATGGGCCTGATTCGTGGCCTTGAAGGTAGTTCTAGGGTTTTCTTGTTGTCGCGGTTTTCCAGGGATTTTATCTCTCCCTGCTTTTTAAATGACCGCCTCTCCTTTTCTGCAGATTCCTACTCTTGGACCTGGACCAAGAAGCAGGTCAGAAGGTTAGGCCTGAGCGAGGAATTGCACGTTCTTTCAAAGCGCCCTTCTCTTCCGCCAAACTTTAAGAAAGGAAGTAAGGCCCTGATGAAGCTTGTGAAAGACTTCGCCGCAGGTCGAAGATTGCCTCTTCCTCCCCGACTGCCTTCGTCGAAGCCGGCGACTCCTACTCCCAGCACTCATGAGGGGGAAGCGGAGGTTACCTCAGGGGCTACTCCCTCCCCTGGCCAGAAGCAGGGTGCTTCTTCAGCTGGCCCTCGGATCTCGCAGGGAACGCAGCCTGGAGATTCGGAGGGGACCGGGGAGAGTACTCCCTTGGAAGCGAGGAGAAAAAGGGAGAGGGAGCCCCCCAGAGCTGATGTGGTGGATTTGGAGGCGGATGTCTCTACCCCGGATGCAAAACGCCCTGCTCGTGAGCCTTCGAGCATTCCCTTCCCAGAGGAGAATGTGGAGTTTCACTACACGGCTGGGGATAGCGTGGACGTTTCGGGCCTACTTTCTGACTCTGGGGCTGTCTTGGCTGACCGCCTTACAAAGATGGTAACTTCTACTTCTCACCAAGTGCTTCAATATATCCAACGCACCTCCAAGGTTATGTTGGCCTCTGCAGAACTGGCGGCTCTCAGCCGTCTGAGCGATGAGGAGCTAACAGTTACCCCTGGGGCTCCTCCTCCTGACCGCCTGGCTATGGTAGAGAGGGACGCTGCCTTGATAAGCTCCTTGAAAGACAAACTGGAGGAGGCCAAGAGGCAGGCTGATAACTGGAGGGTGCAGGGGGAGATGGCTGTGAAGGAAGTTGCCAAGCTGGGGGCCGATCTGCAGGAGAGCCGACAATCATTGGACCGTGCTAACATATCTTTGGCTGAGATGGGGCATTTGAAGGGAAGGGTGACTGTTTTGGAGGAGCAGCTGTTACAGGCAAAGTCGGCTTTTGACCAGGCACAGTCGGCTTTTGACCAGGCCAAGGGAGAATGGGCAAAGGAGAAAGAGTCCTTGGCTGCGGAGACCGAGGAAGCAGTGGGTGCCAGCTTTGTGAGTGGCGCCAACTCTTCTCTGGAATTGGTCATGGAAGTGATAGGGGAGATGTTCCCTTCTTTTGACGAGGACACTTTCCGGAGCCTTTATTCTGCTAAGGACGAAGCCCGGGTGACTAGGCAGCCTGAAGCAGACGCCAACGCCCGCCAGGATGCCGCATGATGCCCCTTCTCTTTTATAAAAACTCTGCATTTTCTTGTGCTGAACCAGTGTTTCATGGTTTTTCTTGTAATATTTTGCTACTCGGTTTTTCTGACTTTGTAAAATTTCTCCACCCTCCACGGGTTGTTTGTAGGATATTTTCCTTTGCTTTCTATGGCATTACTGTTTTAAGGATCTTCTTCTCGTATGTTTGATTGCGCCTGTCATGGCCTGTCTCTGGTTTTTCGTTCCAAGTCCAGGGGACTTGCCCCCTGCCTGCCTAGAGGCAAGCAGGGTAGCCTTTTTGCGTTGTTTTATACAAGGTTGGGGGACTCGCCCCTAGTCCTTGACCGTCTGGCCTGTCCCCGGCTTTTGTTAGAAGTCCAGGGGGCCTGCCCCCTGTCTGCCCAGAGGCAAGCAGGGTAGCATTTGCGTTTTTTTTTATACAAGGTTGGGGGGCCTGCCCCCAGTCCTTGTTGATACGGCCTGTCCCTGGCTTTTCGTTCAAAGTCCAGGGGGCGTGCCCCCTGTCTGCCCAGAGGCAAGCAGGGTGGCATTTGCTTTTTTTATACAAGGTTGGGGGGCCTGCCCCCAGTCCTTGTTGATACGGCCTGACCCTGGCTTTTCGTTCAAAGTCCAGGGGGCCTGCCCCCTGTCTGCCCAGAGGCAAGCAGGGTAGCATTTGCGTTTTTTATACAAGGTTGGGGGGCCTGCCCCCAGTCCTTGTTGATACGGCCTGACCCTGGCTTTTCGTTCAAAGTCCAGGGGGCCTGCCCCCTGTCTGCCCGGAGGCAAGCAGGGTGGCTTTTGGGTTTGCGTTGGGGGGTTCACTTTTCCTGATTTTGGCAACAGGGGGGCCTCCCCCTATTGCCCCCTGCTCGTTTGTTTGTGAAAGAGTGAACAGACAACGAGTATAAATCTGTATCTTCTCATTTCTTTTAAAAATTCTTTTGACATTGGGGTGGTCGGAGCCGTCGACATTTTTTGATCGTCCTCCGCCTTTTTATTGTGAAAGTGAAAACTGCCTACGTTTCTGCTCAGACGTAGTATTTTTTCAGCGTATCTGCATTCCAATGAGCGCTCAGCTCTTGTCCCTCTAGATTGGATATCCTGTACGTGCCTGGACCCAAAACCTGAGTTATTTGGTATGGGCCCTCCCAATTGGCACTTAGTTTCCCATGCTCTCTTGATTTTCCAGTTGCCTGTGTTTTTCTCAGGACTAGCTCGCCCACCTGAAAGCTCCTCTGCCGGACTTTGCTATTGAAGGCTTTCCTCATTCGCTGCTGGTAGGCAGCGATATTTGTACCGGCTTCCTCTCTTAGCTCACTTACTAGGTCCAGGGCCTCGACCATCGCAGCTTCATTCTCAGCCTGGTTGTACAGTTGGGAACGCAGAGAGGGAATCCTTGTCTCAATCGGCAATAAAGCCTCTGCTCCATACACCAAGCCAAATGGGGTCTGGCCTGTAGACTCCTTCCTGGTAGTTCGGATGGACCAGAGTATGCTGGGGAGTTCATCAGCCCACCTACCCTTGCAGTCATCCACCATTTTCTTCAGGCCATTCAGAATTTGTTTGTTGGCTGCTTCTGCCTGTCCATTGGTTTGAGGGTGACAGACTGCTGAGTAGGCGACTGAGATGTTATGGCTTTCTAGCCAGATCCTTAGTGGATCATTATCGAACTGCCTGCCGTGGTCGAACACTAGCATCTTCGGTACACCGAACCGGGTAATGACATTTCGCCAGATTACCTTCCGGACAGCCGGCTCAGTGATGTTGGGCACTGCTTCAGCCTCCACCCATTTGGTGAAGTAGTCTATGGCGACTATCAAAAATTTTCTGCCCCCTGTGGCCACTGTGAAGGGCCCTAGAATGTCCATCCCCCATTGAGCAAAGGGAATGGGAGATAGGATTGGCCTGAGCTCCTGGGCCGGGGCATGGATCGACGGGGCGAAGAGTTGACATTTTCTGCATTTCTGGGTTAGGCTCCTGGCATCTGCCAGCATGGTAGGCCAGTAGTAGCCTGCCCTGAGGGCCTTGTGGGCCAGCGACCTCCCGCCAATGTGATGTCCACAAATTCCTGAATGGATATCATCCAATACTTCAGCGGCCTGATCCGCCCGTAGGCATTTAAGCAGGGGATAAGTAAAAGATTTTTTGTAGAGTTCTCCATTAATGAATATGAACCAGGCTGCTTTAGCCTGTACCTTCCTTCTTTGCAATGGATCTGGTGGTAGGACACCGTGCCTCTTGTACTGGACGAAAAGGGGTCATCCAGCTTTCTGGTTCTTCTTCCATGGCATTAATTTCTTGACCAGGATTAGTAGACCTTTCGTGTAAAACGTCAACCCATACCGACCTCCGGATGTCCTGCAGACTGGAGCTTGCTAGTTTTGACAGGGCATCTGCTCTGTTGTTCTGTGATCGGGGAATTTGTTTGATCTCGTATGATTTCAAGCTGGATAGCTCTCCTTTTACCATCTCTAGGTATGCGGCCATCGCTTGGTCTCTGGCTTCGTATTCTCCATTAATCTGGTTGGCGATGAGTTGGGAATCTGTCGCCAAGATAATTCGCTCCGCCCCTGCAGCTTTAGCTAACCTGACGCCTGCGAGTACTGCTTCGTACTCAGCCTCATTGTTTGATGCTGGGAAGACGAATCTGAGAGCATGCTCAAAGTCGGTCCCTTCTGGGCTGGTTAATACAACTCCTGCGCCTGCGCCGTTGGCCGTGGAGGACCCATCAGTGTGTACGACCCACTCCTGGGCAGGGGCTTCCTCTTCCCCTGAATGGGAGCACTCAGCCAAAAAGTCTGCCAGGGCTTGGGTCTTGATGGCTGTTCTCGGCTGGTAAGATATACCCAGCCCACTCAGTTCAATTGCCCATTTCAACAATCTTCCTGATTTTTCGAATTTTTCCAACACTTTTTCCAGGGGTTGATCGGTGAGGACAATGACTGGATGCGCGTCAAAATAAGGTCTGAGCTTCCGGGCTGCAATTATGACCGCGTAGGCAGCCTTTTCAACCATAGGATAATTCTTCTCAGCTGCCCCCAACGCATGACTCACAAAGTATATAGGTTGCTGGGTGCCTGCTTCTTCCCGCAGGATGACTGCGCTGACAGTTATGTTAGTTACTGCGATGTAGAGAAAAAGTTTTTCTCCTGCTACTGGTCTTGCCAGGGTAGGGAGCCTCTTAAGATGGTCCTTCAGTTGCTCGAAGGCTTCTCTCTGCTCGCTTTCCCATTTGAATTGTTTGTTTCCTTTCAGAATTTTGAAAAAAGGAGTGGCTCTGTCTGCTGATCGGGCAATGAATCGTGCCAAGGCGGCCATTCGTCCCGTCAGGCGCTGGATGTCCCTGATGGTCTTGGGTTCAGGGAGGTCTAGGACCGCCTGAATTTTTTCAGGGTTGGCATCAATACCCCGAGAACTGACCAAGAATCCTAGGAATTTTCCGGAGCGGACTCCAAACGTGCACTTTTTCGGATTCAGTTTCATTTTGTAAGTGCGCAGAGAACTGAAGGTTTCCTGCAAGTCTGTCAGGTGTTCCTTGTCTTCCCTGCTTTTTACGATGGCATCGTCAACATAAGCTTCGATGTTTCTACCTTTCTGCTTCTCAAACACTTTATCAACCAGACGCTGGTACGTAGCTCCCGCATTCTTGAGCCCGAAGGGCATCATCTTGTACATGTACGTGCCCGAACTAGTGATGAACGCACACTTCACCCTGTCCGGCTGCCATAAGTATACTTGATGGTAGCCTGAAAAGGCGTCCAAGAAGCTTAGCATGGTGTAGCCACTAGTGGCGTCTACCAATTGATCGATCCGGGGGAGCGGATAGCAGTCCTTTGGGCAGGCTTTGTTCAGGTTCGTAAAGTCGACGCACATTCTCCATGCTCCAGACGACTTTTTGACCATAACAACATTTGCCAGCCATTCTGGGTAGTCGCAGACTTCGATAAAGTCTGCTTTCAAGAGTTTGTTGATTTCTTCCTTGATTGCTGCGTCTTTTTCTGCAGACATGTTTCGTTTCTTCTGTTTTACAGGGCGAGCATCCGTGCTTACGTTCAGCTTGTGAACGATGCATGAGGGATCAACGCCGGGCATTTCGTCTGCGGAATAGGCAAACACGTCCTTGTTTTCTCTCAGAAGTTTGACCAGTTCGGCCTGGTAGGATTCCTCCAAGCCTGTTCCTACCAGGACCTGTCTTCCTGGTTCTAAGTCCACCAGCATGCTGTCGCCTCCCGGTTCCAGGCGGTCGGGAATCGGGTGCTCAACTGGGACTTCGCCTTCCCTGCAGGGGGAACTGTCAGCTTTTCTTTTTCCTTTCCTGTCCTTCTCATGCTCTTGTAGGGCCACGGAGTAGCATTGTCTAGCTGACTCCTGGTCCCCACGTATCTTTCCTTCCAGCCCGAAGTCTGTGACATATGCAATGGTGAGAGCTCTGATGGAGATTGCGGCTTCGATTTCATCCAGCGTGGCCCTGCCAATCAGGGCATTATAGGCAGACCTTGCGTCCACAACAACAAAGGTTGCCCTGACATTTCTGGCTGCGGAACCCTCTCCGAAGGTTACGGGCAAGTCAATGACGCCCATGGGCAGCACGCCGGCCCCACTGAATCCATACAGGGATCCGGGAGCAGGCCGTAGATGTCTTTTTTCCAGGCCCATTTTTTCGAAAGCATCCTTGTACAAAAGGTTGGTATATGCGCCAGTGTCTACCATACATCTTCGGACAATATGGTTGCTGATTTCTAGAGACAGCACCAGAGGATCACTGTGCGGATATATCACCCGCCCTGCATCATCAGGAGTGATGCTTAGTGTCACTCCCTTTGGGCTCCCCTCTTTCTCAGCGTAGCAGATTTGGTTTCTCAGCTCGCGCATTTGCCTTTTTTGACTTCTTCGGCTGAGCTGGCCCTCAGTGCCCCCTGAAATCACGTGGATTATCATCCGGTTCTGCGCAGACCCCTCGGGTTTCTCAGACACTTCCTTCTGAGACTTGTTTTTAGCTGCGTAGTTGGCCAACCATCCGTTCCTGATTAATTTCTCAATCTCATCCTTCAGGTGACGGCATTCTTCAGTGGTGTGGCCAATACAGTCGTGGAAAGTGCAGAACTTCTTTGGGTCGCCTTTTGGGCTGCGAGGTTTGCTTGGACGGTTCCATTTGGCAGTTTCTTTTTCCAGTTCGAAGATTTCCGCCCTGGACTTGTTCAGAGCGGTGTAACTATCGAATCTGGGTTGGTAGACTGGGCGTTCTCTCTTGGGAGTGTCTCCCTCCTCTTTTTGCTTGCCTGGTTCACCTCTGCCCCTTCCACCCTGCGGTCCCCCTTGAGGCTTTGCTTGGCCTGCAGGGGTGTCCGTCAGGCCGTGGAACTCCTCCTGCAGAATGAACCCCTCGGCGATTTTTCTGGCCATGGCCAAGTTTTCTGGCTGAGCCCTGATCATCTGATTTTTCATTTCCCCTGGAAGTAGGGAGATTGTCAGGGCGTAGGCGGCGGTGGA
This sequence comes from Agrostemma githago, assembly GCA_958450325.1. Taxonomy (NCBI): domain Eukaryota; kingdom Viridiplantae; phylum Streptophyta; class Magnoliopsida; order Caryophyllales; family Caryophyllaceae; genus Agrostemma; species Agrostemma githago. Next base: position 30,107,840 of record OY288241.1, on the reverse strand, counting down.
ATCGTCGATCTCCCTAACCTGCTGGTAGGATAGATCGAATCTTCTCATGTATTCTCTCACACTTTCGCCCTTCTTTTGTTTCAAGGTCATGAGATCGAAACGGGTGAGACGTCTTCTCTTGTTTCCAGCATACTGCTCAAGGAAGATCTCAGCCAACTCTATGAAGAACCTGATTGACCCCTGGCGGAGATCTCTGAACCACCCCTGCGCAAGTCCTACCAGGGTGGTAGGGAAAACTTTGCACCAGATGGCGTCATCTACATCGTACATTCCCATGTGGCTCTCAAAGGCTGCCAGGTGGTCTTCAGGGTCCGTCGTCCCGTCAAATTTGATGGTGGGCATTTTGATTTTTGGAATGGGGTACTCCTGTACCTCAGGGTGCAACGGGGTTTTCGTAGGCCTGCCCACCAGTCGTGACCTGCTCTCCCCAGACTGGTTACCATGAGATTCCCATTGTTTATGGGTTGGTTTCCTCGTACTGGGGGAGCAGTGCCTCGGCGGCGGCCTGCTAGCTGCTTCATCCTCTGTTCCCGAGGAGGTCTGTCTGGGCCTCTTCCTCTGGGAGTGGCAGAGGTTTTCACCCTGATGATATCTGGACTCGAGCGGTTGCCCTCGGTTGAGTCTGGACTGCAAACTTTGGGATAGGCCAGGGGCTGACTGTTCCTTGGCTGCAGGTGTTAGCCTGGAGAAAACTCCGCCCGGCCTTTCCCCTAAGCGTTTTGACATGGGCTCCCTGGGCCTCATGCGCTCCTGTAATCCTTGAGATAAGCCTCTCTGCCCTCCAGACGCTGATTCTGTCGTGTGAATAGAGAACGCCTGCTGGACAGGTGGTTCTGGTTTGTCGGTGGTAATGCGCCTCTGCACATGTGCATATACTTGGGCTGTTCTTCTTGCTTTTCTCTGAGCGTTTCTGGCGGCGGTCCGCCTCGTGCCCCCGGCCTCGTCCCTGCTGACTGGGGACGGTTGCCTAGGAGCCGATGCGACCCTGCCTACCAAGTCCTCAGGTGTGAATTCCTGATCCAGCATCGCCGAGAAGAACGCGGCTGCCTGCGCCATCTGAGCTGGGGTCAGGTTGAGAGCACGTCCAGGGCGTGCCCCCAGCTCGGGTGTCGCAGCGGCGTTAGATCTACCGAGGGGATTGGTTCCCTCTACCCCAAGGATTGTGGCAGGAGGGACCCTCTCCGACAGCGGCATTCCGTACAGGGGGGTCACCGGAGGGACCGTCGGACCCGCTCCTGCACTATCATCGACGATTTCTGGCATGTTTGTGTTTAATTTTGTGGTTATGAGTGGTTGATTTTAGTGGGTAACTCGTGAGCACAACCGTAAGTTCCCCACAGACGGCGCCAAATTGTTCCGGTTACGGAAACAATTCACCCGGCTCAGAATCCGGATGGTACAATTGGATTGATTACGGATAATTAGTTGCTTGATTCTCTTGATCTCCCTTTCCTCCCACTCCTGAAATCGGACCTTCCTGGCGGAAACGGTTTGCTCCCTGCACAATGAACGCACAGGGCCTCGGAGGTCGTCCGAGGGAACCCTCTCCGATGCCTAAGTCAGTCCGTGGAATGCCTTTTACGAACCTAGCTCGTGAGGAACTAGGCGGCGTTTTAAGAGTAAGAGTCTAGAGAGAGAAAATCCAACCCCTCTCATGTGGGAAATGGGGAGGTATTTATACCTTCCCACAAGAGAGAGAAGAGAAAGAGGAATGGTTGGATGGGAGAGTGACAAGTGGCGGCTTCCCATCCATCCATTCCCAATTACCTTAGGCAAAATGACAGGAGGGCCCCTGGGGTTCATGGCCCTGTCGGCCAGGGATTTCCCCAGGGCAGACAGTCTCCAAGTGGGGGGGCTGCCAAGCCTTGGCAGGCTGCATTGGCCGGCGCTCTCGGCGGCTGACGGCCAACTTAACGTTTTCACGCTTTGCTCTTGGTTCTTGCCGGGGGCTGGTCTTTCGACTCTCCGACAGGAATTGCCCCGGGGCCTGCATAGCAGGCAGTTGATTGTTAGGCGGCCCACCCCCAATCAATATGATCTTCCAATTTCTTTTCTTAGTTGAAAATAACATTTAGTGACTCATTAAATGGAAACGGCCGTATATAAATTTCAGGACAGATGCTAATGCGTACAGGTATCCTAAAAATGACAAAAGGGAGAAGATGAAGCCCCATCTCAAGCCTAAGTAGAGAACATCACACCAATTTGTCCTCGTCACATTTTTTTGGCCCGTAGATATGTACAATTAGGACGGTCCACATGGGTCTTCATCGAAGCAGCCATAATACTAATAGAGTGCGGAATTAGCAATGATATTCTAACACAATAAAGAAACGTATGCTACCAATTAAAGTTTTACGTTGTGGGCTAAATTGAAGGAGTAATTAGATAGTCCCTGATTATTAGTAATGTTCAGTAGTAAAGGAGTAATGTTTAGTAATTGTAGGCTATATTGAAGGAGTAACCTAATACGTTCCAATATTAGTTTTTTCTAATATCAATATTTATTTTAATGACATTTATTTTAATTTTGAGTTTGTCTTGAATATTTACTTTAACTTATAAGTACGACTTTGGTTTATTTATTTATTTATATATTTGTTTATCTTGCTCGATTTTAACCCGATTTCATACTTGGGTCGACTTTTGACTCGATGTCTATTTGTACAGTGACGGTGTAACACACTATTTCTGAAACCCGTCTTTTATTCATTTCGACTCTTTACTTTTTCTGACCTAATTAACAGATCCTTGATTTCTCTTTTGTTGGTGAGACGTTGTCCCTTAAACGTGCTCCTTTTTTCCTTCGTTTTCTTCATGCAACTCCCCTGCCACATATCTTTCTCCCCCTGTCATCAACAACACCCTATTGTGTAAGAAGATAATTACTGGACTCTGTATATTGTGTTGCACAATTTTTCAAAATAGAACTCCGTAAGAAATATTTATTTATTTATAAAGTTTCTTTGATTGATATGGTTTCTCATTAATATTATTGAGAGATATTTCACATGTTGGTTAGACAAATTCATTTAATTTTATTTTTCATATCATTACTCCGTATGTTACTTTTAAGCAGTTGGAGTACTCTAATTTCAAAACTTGAGAAGAATATTCTAAATACTTGGAGTACTTAAATTCCAAAGATGAAGTATTATGTTTATTATTTTAATTGCACATGTAAAACTTGACCTAACCGCACCAACATTTTCTTTCATAGTTTAACACCCACTTATTGTGACACACAACCCAATTGAGCTGAACCCGAAAAATCATCTTTATATTTATAAGTATAAAATGTGAGCTAATAAAAATAAAGTATAAATATACTACATCCGGTCATTATTTTTCGCCGATTTCTTGAATATTTGTGAAAGATGTATATATATATTAACGAAATGAGGATAAAAATTATGAGATCGTAAAAAAAAAACGTCATGTAAATTAATATAAACACGGGGTTCACGGGGTTGAAGTTCTAGTGTAATTCCTGTGAAAATTCACGGGGTTGAAGCGTTTTTTTCATTAAAAAGGCAAATCACAATACATATGAGAATGAACAAAAAGACGATATTGATTGAAAATAACATAAAAGATCATAAGTGAATATTGACGCGTAATTTATTGTGAGACCGTAAATTCAGGAGGCTTTCAGAAATACGATTACCGTCTCGGAGACTTAGGATGAATTTCATAAATACAATTACCATTATTATCGTAATAAATCACACCCGAATATTCAAGTGGTTGACATTTCACATGTTGTCACCCACGCATGAATATAATCATTTAAAATGGTCATTTTAAAATATATGTTTAGTAGCTATTAAGATGAATTGTTCAATGAAATAAGAAGAAAATTATTGACGATGTTTGTATAAGAAGAATAAATTTACTTCTACACTTTCTTGAAAAAAAGAAAAGTCAAGCAAGTAACAATTACTATACACAAAGAAATCTGGTACCAAATAAAATTAAAACGATACCAACTAAAAAAATTCTAATATGCAATTAATTACTATGTCTCAAAAATCAAACTCTAAATTTTTCCTTAACAAACACCAAAAAATTCTACTATGCGATTAATTAATTGCGAATTGCGTTTACCAACTAAATCCCGTACCATTTTTTTAACTAACTATGCAAATAATTACTTGGTCTCGAAAATAAAAAGTCAGTTACTTGTAGACAGGAACTAAAAAAATTCTACTATCGATTAATTATTTGATCTCCAAAATCAAATATGGAAATGTTATTTTTGTTTTTCCCATTTACTATAAAAGTCATGATCAGTAGTTCCTAAACCTGCAAAAACTTCCAAAAAACATATAATTTATTAGAAAATTATTTATTTATTTTTCAAAATATAAAATTCAATCCGAAGATATTAGAACTATTATATAATAATTTATAAATAAAATTCAATCCAAAAATAAATAAAATTATTTATATTATTTACGAATATATAAAATAAAAGATAGTATATGTATGTAAAAGATAAATATAGTTATTTGAAATATATATAAATGTAAATATAGTTATCTATTATATATGATTAAACAAAAATATTTAGAATAAACTCTCATCGACCTGTACGTTTAAGTATACAAATAAATTTTCACAAAACAAATCAATTTGCATGAAAAATATAAAATAATTAAATAAGCTTTCAAATAGTTATAAAAAATTAATGGACTTTAATTTCTAAAATACATCTACGAAGTTCACTATATCATTTTCGTTCATCATCACCTGGAAAGAAAATGTCCTTCATCAAATATTAACATAACCGTCTATCTTCATCATATTCTCAATTAAACATACAACCTACAACATAACCAAAATTATTATACACATTAAAAATCGAAAATACAAATTCACTGAATTAATTTTTGTTACTAAATCCCAAAAATTGATTTCGATTGAATTTAAAAACAAAAATTAATCATTGCATGAAATCAACTAAATGTGAAGGGTAGTAAAGTTAAGAGTAGCGAAGGCCTTCAATTAGCTCAAGCTTGAATCCAATCAAGATAGTAATCCCTTATTATATAAAGTAGAAGCATTTGGAGGCCTCATATTAAGCCACGTCAGCACAAGTCTAGGTGGCGCTGAGTTGTCGAGCATTGGTGCATCTATGAAAAAGAGGCAGTTATTAATTAGGCTGATCAATTCTATAGCAGTTATTTTTGGAGCAGTTAGTCGGAAACTATGGCACAGTAACTAAACTAATTATATCAGTTATCACTACCACTTATCCTTCATTCCCATTAGTAGAAACTGTATCGGTTTCTTTATCCTATACTAATTTTTATTCCTCATTAATTTCCACTTAATTACTCCTTCAAAAATCTCCGGTAAATTTCTCTCAATCAATCTCCTCAAAACTACCTTAGGCAATGGAATTGAGGTTTTAGTAGTATGGTTAAGATGAGTAGTAAGAGAAGCAAGGAGAAGATGGAGATGGAATTCGAAGAAGAAGAAGAAGTAGAAAAGCGAGGAGTGAAGAGGCAAAAGCAGGAGGATGAGGATGCAACAATAGCAGTATTTGAGAACCCACTCTGCCACTCCTCCCACTCGCCTCCTACGACGAGGACTATGAATAACAGGAGGAAGAGGACAACAGGTTTCTTGCTGCTGCTCTCCCACGGCCACCCGCTTCCACTACTCATAATCACACTTACTCCGACGAGGATGATGATGCCGTCACCTTGGCTCCGTCGAGATCCGCAAGGATTGCCCTTATCTCGACATCGTCAATCGCCAGGTTCCCCTCTTTCCTTTCATTTTCTTTACCTTATTTCACCCCTTCCCTTACTGAGTTACTGTTGGAATCCTCCATCTTTCCTGGGTATTAATTAGGTTTTTAATTTCGATTTCGTGAAATTCAGCTCGATTTCATTGACCAATCTCAACGCCTACGCAGGCTTGCTTTGTGGCAAATATTACCAAGGCAGAACCTGAACCAAAAGAAACTGTCTTCGGTTTCAATGAGTATGCAAATTATGATCCAAAGGTTAGAACTAATTACAATTTATTATTCACAGCTATTACAGTATTATTTAATTTTACCCTTACCTCCACCATCACATTCACCATCTCATGTCTATGAATAATAATAATAATAATAATAATAATAACAATAACAATAATAATAATAATAATAATAATAATAATATATCTCAGTGGATTTGTCAGTCCTGATCGTTGGGATTGTATTTGTTTGAGCATTACAGTATTAGTATAGTAGTCATTTCCTTTACTTGAGTTTTTGATTATGTTTGTCAGGTTGTTTGTTATCTTATGATTCAGTTGTATATATACACTTTGTAGTAGTGTTTATGTGATCTCTCTTTCTGTATTTATAATTCTATACCATATAAACTTCATACTTCACATTTAATTTACAAGTACTTGCATTTCAACAATTATTTTCCTGTTGCACTTTTTCCGAATTCGATGTTTGCCCTTATGGTAGCTAATCTATCGGTATCAAAATTGAATTGGAGCTCGCATAGCAATGAAAAAAAATAGATTTTGACATATCATGTTCACAGAAATCAGTGAGAGCAGAATTAGTTACAGATTACATGCTGTTAGCTATGAAGTTAACTTTAATCAGCACTGAAAACGAATAGTCTGTTGATTAAATTTGAATTTGCACGGGTCACTTCCTATTTAGTTTTCAACACAGAAATCATTGTTCTTCAGGCCGTCATGTCCTATGCTGCACGGGCTGTTGCAGCCCTGTACTTCGATGCACATATAAGACCCAAATCTAAAGGCATCATTACTGCCTGAACAAAAGTTAATCGAGGGGATTCAGAGACTGATATTTGAACTCGGGTTCATGTTGAAAAGAGGGATTTTTGTGGTGCGATTATTTGTGTTTTTCTTATAAGGGTATTATTTCATTTTTTTTGGGTGATTAATTGATTTTGTTTCAAAATGTTTCATCTCTCTTAAACCCTAGAATTTTACTTTCTTGAATTACATTGAAAGGGTACATTAATTTATGCATTATGTCACTTTCCCATGTTTCATTTTGGGTAATTGATGAAATTAATTATTGTTTCTTGATTAATTGATGATTTTTATATTTTTGGATGAGAATAAGCAGCTGATTATGGCAATTATGGAATGTCAGAATTTGGGTAAAATCCTATTATTAATATCAGAATTAAAATGCACTGGAAGATATTCTCAAGGGAATTTTTCACTCTCGGATTCTCGAGTTTGCTAATGTTCATCCCGAGATATACATTGATATCCCAATTCTATGAATAGACATAGTTTATTGCTAATTTAGTTGCCACTTTCAATATTTTGAGGATATCTCGGGTATTGTGTGAGATGATTTCTCTCTAATTTGTGTTAGAGGATACGATTGGCTTACTTTATGATATTATTTGCTTTCAAACTGATGTACCAAAGGGTGAATTTCGTGAATTGTTCTATAAATCGAAGCAAGAATCTAAAGTTTGTTCCGCAGTTTCTAAAGAACCAAGGAACAAACGATCTCAGAATCCGAAGCAGGAACTAAGGATCTACAGCTTCTATATATATATATATATTCGAAGTATGTTATATATATATAGGATTTGTAGGAACTATTTCCGGAACATCTTTACAACTCTTTAAGTCGATTTCCAATGTTTTCTCATGGTTCCAGCAAATATTCATATAAAAGGCAGAAGTTTATTTACTCTTTACATCAGATTTTGATTGAGAATGTTTATTTCAGTTGAAGGAGAACGAGCGAAAACCAACCGAAGAGAAAAACCCGATTGTGATGCAAGCAAATAAGCGACATAAGTTAATTGGCTAATTGTCGTTGTTCTTAAACTCTTTGACATGATTCAGTTATTGTTTCGTCAGACGATCCGTGATCACCAAAGACGAGCTCATTCACAAAACCATTACAGGCCATTGACATTGTCGATAGAGGTATTTGTCTTCTTCAATTTTTTTCGTCCAATAGAAAAACTTTTATGAAACCGTGATCTTTATGTCTAATGTGTGAACAGTATAGTAAAAATAAGGCCATAAAATGGCAAGAGGTAACCCTCTTTATATTTTTGAGTAAGTTTTGATGGTTACTTAGACAGAAGGTGTCGTCCGAGTTCAAAAAATCGAAATAATGAGAGTCCTCACTTGAATATATAACAACCAAAAGGTATATATGCATGATTTCTTATCAAATCGTAAGATATATATCTTCAATGAAGGTACTAATGACCTTAATTTAAAACATGTCATCATCAAAACTAACTCGAAAGTACTAAACTGTTAGAAAAATATCCGCCATTGAAGTAGATTATCTTTAGTTTACCATCAAAATCCCTTACACGGTTCACACTCAATGATTTACCGTATTATTTTATTATTTTGTTACTTGACCCGTATTAGATAGATTTGCAGAAGTAACATGATAAACCTACCATTCGGTTTATGATATTACAATTTAGTACCACAGTCCACTTACTTACCCGTTTTCAGCTCGCATTCGGGTTTAAGGAGCTTTTGTTGCTAATTCGGTACTCTTGATTGGTATCCATTGATTTTTAATGGAAATGTTTTGATGATTTTTAGTTTGTTAGTAACAAAGATGACTTTTTTGATGTGAGATAAAGATGACTTCGTTGTTTGTTTTACATTTTTTAGTTTGGTGGATTTTCATTTTCATTTTGATTTTTGTTTCGAGAGCAATTGGAAAGTCAATTACAGGTTTAACTTAAGTGATAATTTATTTAGTGCAGATGGTTTAATTTCAACGAAGTTTACGTCACTAATTTAAAATAAATGTTTCTCTTCTTTATTTTGTAGGTACACAAATATCAAAAATTATGTTTTTCATATGTCGAAGGATAGCATCTGTAATATATGCCACAACTTGAAACTTCAAGTTGTATAGGAAGATGACATTTGAGGAAGAAATACAGCAGTTAAAAGTTGAAACTTATTACGTGGGTAATAATAAAGTAGGAACAAATAAGTAAACTTAATCTGCAAACTTATTGATGTGGCCAAAGTATTGAAAATGTCAAATGAAGAAATACAGCAATACGTTAAATAAGCGATTAATGGAGATGACGCAAGTTTTCAAAGTTGAAAATATTAAACTTTCAAGTACTGAAGTTAAATCCTATCTTAACTTATACGGAGTATTGAACCGAGCCTTTTTTTTGTGAAAAATGATATTACCTCCATACCAAAATGATCTTCCCATTTTATTATTATATCTCTCCAATGAAATAAAAATGGGAACATGTTAGTGATACAGATGGATTAACAGTATTGGCAATTTGACATTCATTTTATCACATGCCATTTACTCTCTCTATTTACTTTTTTTTCTCTGATTTAATTTAACATGGTCTTTAAGGCAATACTTTCACCATTATTTTAACCACTTATATAATTAGAAGTAAGTTTTAAAATACTTCTAAAATATAGGAGATTAGGAGTATACCCTCTCCCATCCAGTCAATTCTTGACATGAGGATCATTTCTGTGAGGATGGTGAGCCTATGTAAAAAATTAAATGGATGAAGGGAGGAAATATATATTTAATGAGTATTAATTTTTCATATTCTTTGTACAGATTATTATTTATTAAATTACTTCTACTTTAAATATATAACACATCTTTTATACATCCGTGCAATTTTTGCACGGGCAAAAACTAGTTTATGAACAAAAGAAAAGCTATTATATCCTTAAGTGAAAAGAAACAATACAAAGTTAGCATGTGGAACAGTACAAATAATAATTTAGAATGAAGTTAAGGCATGTTCAAAACAATATGTTTCGTCATGAAAATAAACTAGTGTAATACCCGTGACACGTCACGGGATTGTAATTTTTTTTTCTAAATAATCGGAAGTTAGTAATATTGAAACATATCCGATGATGTAGATGAAGTAGTTAGTAATATTGACCCGTCATGTGCAAAACATTTCACAATGAATATGAGGATGAACGGAAAGACGATATTGATAGAAAATAACGTAAAAGAAGTGAATATTGATGCATATGGGGTCGTTTGGTTCAACTTGTGTGGGTATGAGGTATGGGTTTGGAATGACCAAACTCCATACCTTCTGTTTGTTTGCCTCTTTTTTTGTTTTCATACCCATACCTCAAACCCATGAGGTATGGGTTTCTCATGCCCACCCCCACCCTTGGGTATGAGAGTTGATACCTAGGTATCAAAAGTTTTTTTGTTTCCAAAACATATTTATTGGAATTTGTTCGTACGTTTCTATTGTTATTCAACCCGATACTTGTTTTCTCAATGATGAAAATGTGCATAAAATAATTCTTATTCAAAAATAATACGGAGTATTAATTTTTGGTTAAAGCATTTTTTCCTAAGAAAAAACATTAGTGTTCAATCAAGTAAAAATGCGTAAAAAATAATATTCTATCACAATAATAATAGATGTTTTTTATTAAAAACATTTTTTTTCTTTAGATTACAAACTTTTTTTTCCTGAGATTACTCATACCAGAAATGAACCAAACACAAGGTATCAGGAATGGAGTTCCAAACCTATACCACCCTGGTATGATTCCTCATTCCATACCGATACCTTTGTGGTCAATAATTTCGATCCGTTTGTGTAAAAGATAATCAAACATGTAATTATCTTGTGTTTCACACAATTCATACATTTACCAAGTATTTAATATGCCTAAGTGAGTTATAATAATGACTCAACTATAATTTCCCACCCTACACCCAAATACACCCAATTCCGTCAAATTTAAAGAATGGATGAAAGTTACAAAGAGACTCAATGTTATTTTCCATACAAATAACCTTAATTATAATAATCAATTAAAGTATATTAATTAATACTTTAATACTTAAAAACGATTTTAGGTTAATACTTTAGAAAATGAATACTCGATTTTGAAATAAGTGGTTATTGTTGTCAATTAATAGTTGACGCATTGACGGTTTCTTTTTGGTGGTGGTTATTGAGTTATTGTAATTTTGGTGAGAGTTGTAATTTTTTTTGTAAATTGAAATTTTATTGAATATAGTAATAAATGTTTATCTTTTCAAGGGTGGTTGGTTTCTCAAAAGTTGTTTTCAAAACTTTACCTAGAGTATTAATATTAGTAATAATTATTATTATGTATTTAATGTATTTGATTAAAAATTTTACGAAGTACATTTTAAATTATCAACTACTATTATTTAATTTAATGTTTAGTTAGCCTTTCATAAATAATTTTATGATGCAATTAGTTTTGTATCATAGAATCAATAATAGTTTTGTAGACCAATCACACCAATGTATATCATTAAAAACTAAAACTACATTAACGCACAATTGAAAATTTTGATTAAGTCTCATTTTCGGATTAAGAGGTAATATTAGAAATTGAATACCTTGTTTAAATGTATACCTAATTATTTAAATGTGTACTCGTAATAAAATGAATACCTAATTATTTAAATGTATTGTACTCTTATTTTTTTTAAATCGAATTCAATTAACTTTATTGCATTCTTAGTTCAAAAATTATCCAATTAAATTGTAAAATTCAATAAATAAAATAAATAAATCAGCCTTAAATAGTTAATTCTCTGTTCAGAAACCGATTCCAGGAACATACTTCAGCCACACAGGAAATTCTGCATTAAACATAAAGCCAAAGTAGATTATTTACAATTACAAAACTACATTTTTTTTTAAAAAAATAAAAAATTATTTCCTTTTTTAACCATGGAAATAAGTAAATCGGTGCTCCTCTGTCTTAGTCGTTTGTTTAACTTCAATTAGCTAAACGAATTATTGAGATGGAAAGAATACAATAAAAACACAATTAAAAATTAATATATATTAAAATTATCCAAAATAATTAAAGGAACTACACTAATTAAATTATTTCTATAAAAAAAATACTTGTACTATTTCTTCAAATATATACCGCCAAAAAAAAGAGACAAAATGAAACTCCAATCACAAAAATAACTACAAAAACTTAAGAATTAAAATCAAGTAAATTAAATACAAAATAAATCAGAATAAATCTTAAGAAAAAACTTACGAAACTTAAAAAGGAGAGTAGTTTCATCCTTCTCCCTCCGTCAAAATAAATCATAATACAAAAACTTAAGAAATCACTACCTAATAACTTAATTAAATATAAAATAAATTACATTAATAAATTAAGTAAATTACAATAACTACACTATATTTAGTAGTTTTTCAAAATTATACTACAAAAATATTCAATTATAAAATAACCTTCTACCCACAAAAATAAATCAAAAATAATGAACACGGTTTATATCTAATTAACTTTATAACTTAATCAAAATACAAAATAAATCAAATTAATTCATCAATTAATTAAATTAAATGGAGCAAAGAACATTACTTTTCTAGGAGAAGGTTCATGCACATCTCTAAAAAAAATAAGACTTCCAATCCTCCTACTTTTGCCTTTGTTATAAGATCTTCTCACCTCTGAAACACAACAATAATCGGAATGTAAAATAAAAAATGTAAAATTAAAAATTAAAAATCTGAAATACTAAGAACATATAAAAAGTGAATACTTGTATAAATCACAGCTGTAAACTCATAATTAAACTCATAATTGTTATAAATCACAGCTGTAAACTCATAATTAAAAAATTTGATAAACAAAGAAGTAAAAATTTTAAAGAACCGTACCTGATTGAATCTAATTTCATGAACCCAAATCAGAATGAAGCAGAACTGAAAAAACATGAAAAATGAATTAAAAGTAGAAATACTAAAAACTAAATAAAGAAAAAAGATTAGCAAAAGATGAATTGAAGAGGAAGATGGTGGATGATCGAATGGAATTTGAATCCATTTTATAGTGGTGTGTCGACAGGTAAATATGAGTGCTTGGTGAGATTTCAGATTATTGATGATGAATTGTGTGGGGATCGAAGAGTACTCACCAATTTTCTAGGATGAGAGTGCCTAGGGAGATGGTGGGAGAAACAATTAAAGTTAATGGTGGTAGAAATTGGGAATTGGGGAGTGATTAATTTCCTGGGAAATAGAGTGAGTGAATAGAGTGAGTCAATAAAGAATGATTTTTGAGGGTGAGTAAACACGGCACATTGAATACTTGTGCAAGTGGATTATTATTCTCAATCCTTCTTATATGTTTCTAATTCCTCCTCCTAATACTACTTAAACCTATTGAAAATCAAAATATAAAAAAATGGACTTATTTTCAAATGGGCAACAAAGAGAGGTGTCACATCATTGGGTGTGGTGTCTTCTTTTATATAAAGAAGATCAACTTACATGGCTCTCAGTGGCAGATAATTATTAAGTAGGAACACTTCATCCACCAACACAAATCTAAATAAACCATTAAACAATGAATCATATAGAGAATACGATGGTAGTGCATAATATTTTTCATTAACCAAACCAAACCAAAAAATAATATGTCACATACCTTAAGATAGACTATGTATGAGACTTTACTTTGAGCACTTAGAGAGGCGGGCTGCAACTCTTGACTTTCCGAGAGCGTTGCTGCTTCATTTGCTTTGATTGCGTCATCTTTTATTACTGCCAAACTGATTTCTAAATGCTTATATAGATCAAATTAAAAAGAAACTCCAAGTCATGACAATATCATAGAATACAATTGGAAACTCAACTTTTCATTTATAAAAAAACACGTCAGCCACTCAATGTACAACAGGACACGCCCATGGAAATTTTCTTCTATATTCCAAAATTTCTGAGTAAAGCCATGATAATAAGAAAGGAGAGGGAAAAGGGAAGGAGGGACGGTGATTTCAAAAGCGATGACAAAACCGGGCTTGTAAGCAGTTCTAGCATTGTAAACTTTGAATAAAGTCATGCATTGTGATCACTCCAATTACTGCATAAAAAAAACCCAATTCAAAAATGAATGTAAAACCATAAGGAATGAAGATTATAGGAATGTAAAACCATATGAAAATAGAATTGCGTGAGAGCAGAGGAAATCAGAGATGGTCGTTGGTTGAATTGGAAAATGACCGAACCACGAATGTAATATATAGTAGATTGTTCGAAGTGATTGATGAAGGAGGAGCGGAGACGATGAGGCAGCCATAATTGACATTACCATTTTCGGAGGAGAATATGGGAATACCTAGGTAGACGCTAACCGAGGAGGCATTAGTAAACATGGGCCACGGGAATCGGAGAAAGGGGATTAATGATGAAGGAGGAGTAATTAATGATCCGGGTAGTTGGATTAAGAATGAGTGGATTTGGATTGAATCTTCTTTATATAAAAGAAGACACCAGCCACAACTATGTGGCACAATGTAGGAGCTCTATTTTAAAATAAGTTCTTATTTTTACACTTCTTATTTAGTTCCCTTAAGGCAGTAAGAAATTCAATTTGCTTTTCAAAATCAACAATTTAATGCAATCTCCTAGTAAAACTAAACTTAATTAATCAAGCTATTGGAAATTACACAGCATTGAAACCTCAAGAAAATGTTCATTCACGCTGAACAATGCTTCTTGAGACCTGAGTATCTCTCCTTCCCCATAATTCTCTCCATCCCCATATATTTATTCTTCAATCCCCTCCTTTATAAATAGATAACTACTTGAAGTGGATCTGTCAGACAAAAAAATTGAAGAAGAAGGTGAAAGAGTTATGTCCACTGTCCTACGGATTTACCCGCTTAAGTCTATGTATCCGATATGCCTTGCTAGAGGTCGATGTCGGGTTGACATATAAATGGGTTATATGTCTGATAGTCTTAAGTGGGCCCATTGGGTCACACACAATGTGTACGGGATATTATTAATATATCGGTATATTAATATATCGAGTCAGTAGTAATACGACTCAGCTGTGTTGTCGGGTTGTGCTAATTAGAGTTATAGTAATAATCTAGTTATGATAACTAGAGTTATTGTGATAATCTAATTATACCAATTAGAGTTGTGGAATAACTTTTATATGGTAACTAGAATTATTCTGATAATCTAATTATACCAATTTGAGTTATGGAATAACTTCTAGGTTAAGTAACCTAGCTCTCTAGCTCTCCTATATAAGGAGGTTCATATGATGAACTAAAACATACAATTTAGAGTATTATTCCATATATTATTAGAGAGAGAGAGAATTTGTGAGACTGTCTCACAAAACCCTTATACTAGCATATACACCGCAGTTCCGTACCTGTGTGGATACTAACGGAGGCATCACATCTGGGTTGCTTTATTCTGTCCGTGGGGAATTATATATTCTTCTGGGTTATTATATTCCTTATTATTTTTATTAATACGCTCTTCCGCTGCCAATAAGGTATATTCGTTATCCCTCTATTGCTTGTCTTTTCGGTTAATACTTGTAACAGGTCCTTGGCTTTAACGGTTGTAACCCTTCTGTGGACATGACATAGGTCCACCCCGACGCGGCCACGCGCGGGTTTGGGTAGGCGAATGAATCTCATGGTGAGATTGTTCTCGGGTTCGAAATTTAAGTCAAAATGGAGTCGCCACCGAATTTTGTGGTTATTCGGAACCATACGAGCCCACTCTATGTCGTCATGGGCTATACACAAAGTAAGCCCACTTCGATTTCAGAGTTCATTGGGCTCGTCCCTTTGCATTGCAATATCGATACCGTCTAAACCGGCTTTCGTATATAGAATGACTCTCGTGCGCCAAGGGTTTCGGACATCCGGAAACCAAAGGTTCTGAGTAAGGGGTGAGGGTACGTGTTGGAAATCCCACTAAGGACACTCAACCCCGCCCGCACATGGCGGCCTCTACTAAGACATCGTTCGTGTTCGTGAGCGCGCGCTAGTAAAACGATTAAATGATATGCAATCAGCGTTTTCGGGCTAAGCATGCGAGTTGTTGATTAACTACGTCATTTAATGCATCTTGATTCACGTCAAAGTGATTTAGCATGCGATGTTCATTTAAATAAATAAATAAATGGCAAACATCAAATAATAGAAAACTCGTAAATAAATTACAAATTACACGGGCGGAATACAACCCGAAATTCACAATACAACGAGCAATAAAATAGAATGATTGAATTAAATAAGAAGAGCGATAAATAAATACACGACTCGACAAAGACCCGTATACAATAACTGCACACTAGATCGTGAATTAGTTAGACGGACGAACTTTAATTAATTACGCATTATATTGCATATTAATCAAAGGACGGAGGTTCGAGACCTAGGTGTGGTGCTAACCCGATCTCGAACCTCGATGCCTTGTCCCGACTTATCACCTCGAGAAATGGAGTCTAAATTAATTATGTGTCGGATACGACTAAAGAGTCGTCGACATAAAATTAATAGTGCGAGACCGTCGATCAAAATCGTTTTAGGTGTCGTGATATGCATGAGTTTTGAAAATTAGAATTACGTGATTATGCACGTGTCGACTAAAAGTCATAAAAAGAATGATGAGGCTCAAATGTTGCATTGAAGCTCTCGAATTCTGGGCTACAGGACCCACTCGATCAAGTCATGGTCTGACTCGGTCGAGTGTGTCTTTAAAGTAGCTACTGTCCAGATTTTTGGGTGCTACTCGATCGAGTAGCCTACGTACTCGGTCGAGTAGCCCCTGTACGAGTGACAACTCGTGTTGCTTTTTTGGTTAAAATCGATAATGGGCCAAATTAAATACAAATATTGTACGATTTGTACTTAACTCGGCTTTCGGTGCTATAATCGCATATGCAAGCGATTATAATACCGTCATCGGAATTTTATGAAAATGTTATCGTTTAGATTGAAATTTTGAATTAGTGACGGAATTGCATCCCTCTACGTCACGACATCGGAACTAATCTTTTTGGATTATGTGATGTCGGTTTTCGTGTCAACGGGTTCCGCACTAATCTTGAAAATGGGATCAAATACGTTCAACTATGACCGATCACGATCACATCACGTCCTTGAGCACATTGGGGCGGCGCTCCTCGAAAGGGCGCCACCTCCGTCGTTACTCGTAAAGGAATTAGATGGACTTTAGGCGATCGTCATAGTTAAACGTATTCGAAACCGAGATTTTAATACTAGTATGTATATATACACGGTGTAATAATGTTAGATGTTAGAATACGGAATTAAAGTGTTAGTATACAAAAATGAAAGTTAGTGTTAGAATACATAAATAAAATGTTAGTATGCACAAAATTAAAGGTTAGTGTTAGTGGTTAGTAGTAGTAGTAATAATAATAATAATAATAATAATAATAATAATAATAATAATAATAATAATAATAATAATAATAATAATAATAATAATAATAATAATAATAATAATAATAATAATAATAATAATAATAATAATAATAATAATAATAATAATAATAATAATAATAATATATACATAAAAAACAGTAAAAAGAGAAGGGAGAAAAAGAAACGGGGTTTGATGACACCCTCAACCTACATGCTTAAATGGCCTCGGAAACGAACTCGTAGTAGCGGCGTGTGCGCGGGAGTGTCGAGATATGTAGGGTGAGTTAGGGTGTGTTTGGTTAGGGAGAGGATGCTCTCGGGTTTTTGACGAGTTTTGATCTCGAATTTGATTGTATGTATGTGTGTATAGAGAGGATATGAGTGTATAGATTGAATATAGTAGAAATGTAGGGTTGAATGTTGTGTAAGTGTGATGAAGAGATGACTGAAATTATGATGTAAAAAAGTTGATGGGTAAAAAGTTGAAGAAGAGTTGTTTAATGTGATGGGTTGATGGGGTATTTATAGGAGAACCCCACGACCTAGGGTCACTCGATCGAGTGCCCTAGTGCACTCGGTCGAGTGCCTTCAGAAATGAATCTGGTCCGTTTTTTGAAGCTCCACTCGACCGAGTGGGTCTATCCACTCGATCGAGTGGATCAAGCAAATCGAGCTATTTTAGGAAGGAATTGATATTGTTGTTTGTTGTAATCTTTTTTGAATTTGGATTGGGCGCCAGCTTCTAGAAGGTGCACTTGGGCTGGTTTTTGTGACGGGTTCGTCTTTGACCGGGTTTTGACCCGGTCGCCAAAAGACGGGATTTATTTTTGGTGTCGGTTTTGGCCCAAATTAGTCTCATTTGACTCGGAATGACCCACTGGGCCTGAATTTGAGGTCGGTTTTGAGAGATTTGCACTCCGCTAAATACCCACGTCGGATACTATTGATTCCGAGTCCGTATTCGAGCATATTAAGTCACGTTTACGTCCGATCATCATCGGGTGTTTTGTCGGGAACTGCTATAGACACTAGCAGGCAAAATGCGGGTGTCTACACAGCCCCCACTCTGACTGAGGCTTGGACAAGGCGAAAGTCAGAATAGCTACCAGGCCAATCGAGGATTACGACCTGGCAGCCTTCCGGTCGGGTCGTTTATAGTCCAGTAGACTTGCGTGAAGGGCTCGCCAGCCATAAGCAGAGGGTCATACCTGTCCTGATGATGATAGCTCCGCGAGGAGTCAGACTTGTTGCATAAGTCCTAGGCGTGCCTATATGTGGGCCCATCCCGTACCATTTCGGGGAAAATGCCGCCTCGGGCGTTCCGCTGGGGAAATATGTGAGCTGTACGGGCTTGCTTTTGAAGCCTTGAGTCGTACCCGACCTGATGATGATGCTCTGTGGGGAGTAAAACTTGCCTTTCGGGGCGTAGGTGTACCCGTATGTCGACACATCACGCCTTGGATGTAGCATACCGGGGAAAAGTTGACTCCATTGGGGAATTTAAATAGTTTCGCGGGGACTTGCTTCTGAAGTCTTGAGTGTACCTGTATGCTGACACATAACAACCTGTATGTAACATATAGGCAAAACACTGACTCGTGTTGGGGAGTAAAGTAGCTGCGCGGGGACTTGCTTCTGAAGTCTTGGGTGTACCCGTATGCTGACACATGACAACTTGCATGTAGCATTCCAGGAGAAACACCACCTTTGATGTTCCTTTGGGAAGCACTAGCTGGTACCTGAAATGTTAGATACATAGGCAGAAATAGCAGGCATGGTATATAGCAAGATAGCACATAGGAAATGCAGTTAGCATCTATAGACTAGCTTGCGCTGGGAAAATGATTTTTGCTTAGTTTTGAAATCGAAATCCTGAAAACAACTCACGTGCTAGGAGATAGGTTTTCAAAATTGAAAGGGGTAGAAAAGAAATTTGCAGTTTAAATAGACCGAAATTTGACCTTGTCGAAAAGGATTTTCTCAAATGGCTAAGTTTTGCAAATTTTGAAGTGAAAATTTGAGGAGGGAGGTACTGACAGACTCGACTCTGGACGTGACAGGACGACGAGTTGACAGACACGGCTTGGACTCTCGAGGGGTTGGATTGTGACTCGGTAGGGGGGTGGGCCACCTAAGATGACAAGACTCTTAAGCTGCGTTATTCCGTAGCCTAGGCAAGTGGCAACACAGTCGAACATACATCGAAATGGGAAGGATGTGCTATAGAGTGGCTGCAGTAGTCTGTAACGAGACTGTAACGACAGGACTTAGTAGTAGCAATGTTATAGTCTGGTGCTCTTTTGGATCTTTGGTTTTGGGGTATAGTCCCAAAATGGGTGTTGGTTCGAGTCCCTGACGGATTCTCGTCTTCGACTGAGCCGAGTACTAGGACACTCTATAGAAAGGAGGCTAGATTTTGAAAGTCTTTGGATTTTGTGAGTGGATGGAGATCTTCTGTCTAAGAGAAGCCTCCTGGACGACAAAGCTAACTGTTGAGAACATGACAGTGTCGTGATAGGAATGATGGTGCTTTTTGAATATGTGTCAATGTGGGTGGTTGTGCCCTTGTTGAAAGGCTGCCTACGTATTCACGTGTAGTGAAATCAAACCAAGCCGTAGTTCAGTGGATTATGGTGCCTAGTTTATTAGGGCTTTGTGTGTAACTAGCCACAGCGATGATGTAGGCTAGGTGTGTTGATGTGTTCCCAATGATGTCTTGATCAAAG
The DNA here is from genome assembly GCA_958450325.1 of Agrostemma githago. Classification (NCBI taxonomy): domain Eukaryota; kingdom Viridiplantae; phylum Streptophyta; class Magnoliopsida; order Caryophyllales; family Caryophyllaceae; genus Agrostemma; species Agrostemma githago. Next base: position 30,087,869 of record OY288241.1, on the reverse strand, counting down.
GGCTGGAATAGTTAGGATGTTGATCCTGTGACTTTGAGCGTTCTCCGGGGTAGCCCCCAGAGGTGGTGTGAACTATTTGGGCATGTTCTATGCCGACTGCAGGCTGAGTTCCCGTGTTTGGGGTTGGTAACTGGTTTGGATGTTTTTGGAAATGTGGAGCTAGGTCGCAAGTGGCTTTGATGATTCGAAATCTGGAGCTCGATTTTGTGGAGCTAAGGCTTCGAGGGTAAGGTATTGCAATGTGGTAGGAAAGGGGGGAAGTTGAGTAAAAATGACTCGGACTTCAATCGGGGTAGGTTTGATAATGCGGGATCTGATTTCCATGTCTGGCCCTAATGGTTAGGGTGTATCCTATGGAGCTAGAATCCTCAAAATTCTGGGCTGTCTCTTAGCCTAGGTCTCGAGAAGGTCTTGGGGGTTGCAATGTGAGAAGGCTAAGTGTGGTGTTAGCTGACCATCTTGATTGTCTCTCCCCTTTTTGATGGTATAGGTATCGATAATTTTTGAATTGACCGTACCCCGGTCAAGGAGCTTTCACTTGAGTTGACCGTTAAACATGGTCATGGGTATTTGAATTTTTTTTTTTTTTTTTTGGGTTGACCTCTTAGCCCCGGTTGTGGGATACTTCATTTGAGTTGACCGTGCTTTGGTCGGGGGATGTTGATAATTCTTTTTGATAATCATGGCCAGCTCTTTTGTTTTGGCCCTTTGCTTTTTTCCTTGGACTTTTGATTTTTTTTTTGTCCAACTCTTTTTCTTTTTTCTTTTTTTTTCACGGTAATCCCCTCCTATGGTGTTGTGGGTGGATATGGGGGTGGGCTTATCGGTTGGATTAGGCTTGTGGAGCCAAACCTTTGTAAGGTGTAAGCCTAGTTGGTATTTGTGTGAGTGCAACTCATGGTGGAGTACTCTACGGTAAGCATGGTGATTTGGATCTCGGTATTGTCATCATAATTCCGAGCAGGCTTAGTGGGAGCATCGTCCCGAGTTGGGTATAGAGTCACGATGCTTCTTTTTTTTGCTTCTGGTCAGACTAACGCCTAAGGTAGGGATTGATCAGTCTTATTGGAGGGGTGTTTATTGTAGGAAATGGGCTTGCCTTCCGTCTTGAACCCAAACTAGGAGACTACCTAGATTTGTCATGGGATTCGATACTGCTCCTACTATGGGTAGTTATGTGGCTGTCTATGCCAGACATGGAACAGGTAAAGGAAAACGCGGGTCTCAGTTCCTGCAGTCATTATAGATGTGCCTATAATAGTCACGTGCATGTGCTCACAGTGTATGATGGTGTTCATTATGTTCTCGGAAACACATAAGGAAGCATATATGAGAGATTGAAAAAGTTGATTTTATTGAATTTTGGAAAGAGGACCGAATACAGTTGACTCTGACTCTGACATCGGAATTGAAAGAAATAGAACATCCTAGACTCGGACTCAGACTCGGACTTAAATAAAATCTGGACTCTGGGATGAGGTTGTCAGTAATCTTCGGCTTCTAAGGACTCAAATGGATGTCCAGTATAGCCTTCGGTAGAAGCTTTACCCAGATCTTCATCATGTCGAAGATCGTCTTCAATCCTAGTGCCCATTTCGGTAAGCACGGCAAAGTTTGAAATGCCGGCATACCTAAGATGGACGCGGTAGGAGGGTAGAAGGTTGTTGATGAATGCCTCCACTAGTGTCTTCTCGCTGGGCTTGTCTACCAGCTTAACACTCTCAGCCCGCCAACGTTGAAGGTATTTGGTGAAACCTTCTGTTGGATCTTGGGCCATGACTTCTAAAGTCCGCATGGTAGTCTGAAGTTCAGTATTATCAGAATAGTTTTTAGCGAACTCGGTAGCCACATCTTCCCAAGTGGGGAATATTTTTGTATTAAGCCTATAGAACCAGGCTTTTGGATATTTCCCGAGGGACGTGCCGAACAGATTGATGAACATGTCGGCTTTGACCCCCTTGATCGCCATAAACGCCTTGAAAGCTCGGAGGTGTAGTAAAGGATCCTCCGTCCCTTTGAATATGGGTAACCCTTCTAGATTGAGATCTGTTGGTAGTTTCTCACTAATGGGTGTATAGTCTCGGTAGTTTTCAACTCGGATGTTGTTCTCTTGGGAGGCATGGAACTGTTGTTCGAGCTCACGTACCGTGCTGATCAGTTTGGCAAATGGCCCAGTATTTACCGACCCATAATTGAAGTCTTCTTCTTCAACGACAGTTAGACGAGCATCCAAGGCCTCTTGGTCGGCTCTTATGAACCCTAGTTGGGTTTCAAACATGGCCTGCTTACTAGCCATGGTTTCTAGCAAAGCCTTCATTTCATTAATGGTGTTTTCCATCTCCCTATTCCCGGTTGTGGATGCCATCCTCTGCGAGAATACCCACGTAATCAGAAACGTTGTTTCGGAACTTGAATACACCAAGGCATAGGAAATAGCGCGGGAGGAGAGACAACTCTGGTTTGACTCGGGTTAGACTCTCCTAAGACAAATAAGTAGGGTACGATTCTCGGAGTGATTGTGATTAATCGCCCCGTCGGAGAATAGCCCCCAAGTGAGACCAAGGACTCTTGTAGGACTCAGATGGTGCGGCATCTAAGTGACTCAAAAAGTGGGGTACGTGAGACAACACGTGTAAGACATGACCCTTAGAGCAACCGTGATTAATCGCTCTGCTGAAGGGTAGCCCCCGAGTGGGATTGAAGATTTTGCTAAGACTCGAGTGTCGGACGAGTGACCCTTTAGATGTAAGGACCAAAAACCTTTAGCTACAGGGCTATGCCTTGTAAAAGGTTGACTCGGCCTCGAGGGAAGGCAGACGGGGTATGGGAAGAAACTCGCGATGTAAGATCGGCAAAGTTTCGACGCTAGAGACCCTTGACTTGACTTGAATAAGGATAGACCTTGCGATTAGGGTAGACCCTTAAGTTAAAGGACTTTTGAATTGGGATGGCTCGACTAACGGATTGAAAGACGGGCAAAATTCCCCTAGGAAAGGTCGTGGGGACCGTCCTGTCGAAGGGAAAGATCGCGTGTGACTTTCTAGTTAGGACTCGAGTGTATGGACGAACCTTCCATTTACGAGTGTATGACTCGTGTTGGTCGGTTATGCCTTTAGGAAAAGGCGGACTAGGATGGGGAAGAAACTCGTGATGTAGGATCGACGGAGTTTCGACGCTAAAGACCTTCGACAAATTACGAAAAGACCCGAAACACGGATTATGGTAGGTCCTATAATAAGGAAGGTTTTTGAAAAATGACTGAATTTTGAAAATTGAGAGAACGGTCCTGAAATTGGTAGTGGGCCAATAGGACCGGGCATTTTGAAAGGTTAGAATGGTTGCGAGTAAATTCGCGTTTTGAAAATTGAGGAGGCGATCCCGTATTTTGAAATTGGCAGCATGCCGACAGGGCCGAGTTTTTTGATAAGTTGAATATTTGGAATTTTGAAAATTTGAATATCGAAAATAAATTTCCGAAAATTTGAAAGTTGAAAATAAGATCCCGAAGATTTGAAAATCGAAAACGGCATCTCGGAGATTTGAAAATCGAGAATCACATCTCGAGGATCTGAAAAAAAATCGAAATGGAAATTTGAAATTTGAAAATCGAAATGGAATTTGAAAATTCGAAAATCGAATGGTGGATCGGAAATTCGAATTTTGAAATGGACAGCATGCCGGCTAGAAAATAGGCTATTTTGAGTCAAATCGTAAGTCTAAATTTCGGCAGCATTCCGAGTTTTGAAAATTGGATATTTTGAAAAGACGGGTCCCGAAACGGATAGTATTTCGGGTTTTTCAAAATTTGGTATTTTTGGAAAGATGCATTTTTGAAATGACGGTTTTTGAAAAAAATGACACGGAAACCAAGTAGCACGTAGTCAAACAAGCATTATAACGACGCTTATGTATGCTTTACACTAAGTCTCGGTCGGTCGAAGGAGGGTCTATACCAACAAGGATAGCATTCTCACGAAACGGGACGGACTCCCTAGCCGATTTGGAACTAGGACCTGCCGTAAAACCCCGGTGAGTTCCGCCATCGAAGTCTTTAGTGCACCCATGTAGGAATGCACCGTGGTATAGTGGGACGTCGGTCACAAGTAACCGGCCCGGGCAAAATTTGGGTTATGCATGAATCATTAAACTAATGCGCGCACACTAATATACGAACGAATTCTCTTCGAGTCTCACCCTAGGAACCCCGATGACATGTGGTACATCAGGTATCCCCAGCGGAGCCGCCAAATTGTGGACATGACGTAGGTCCACCCCGACGCGGCCACGCGCGGGTTTGGGTAGGCGAATGAATCTCGTGGTGAGATTGTTCTCGGGTTCGAAATTTAAGTCAAAATGGAGTCGCCACCGAATTTTGTGGTTATTCGGAACCATACGAGCCCACTCTATGTCGTCATGGGCTATACACAAAGTAAGCCCACTTCGATTTCAGAGTTCATTGGGCTCGTCCCTTTGCATTGCAATATCGATACCGTCTAAACCGGCTTTCGTATATAGAATGACTCTCGTGCGCCAAGGGTTTCGGACATCCGGAAACCAAAGGTTCTGAGTAAGGGGTGAGGGTACGTGTTGGAAAGCCCACTAAGGACACCCAACCCCGCCCGCACATGGCGGCCTCTACTAAGACATCGTTCGTGTTCGTGAGCGCGCGCTAGTAAAACGATTAAATGATATGCAATCAGCGTTTTCGGGCTAAGCATGCGAGTTGTTGATTAACTACGTCATTTAATGCATCTTGATTCATGTCAAAGTGATTTAGCATGCGATGTTCATTTAAATAAATAAATGCCAAACATCAAATAATAGAAAACTCGTAAATAAATTACAATATACACGGGCGGAATACAACCCAAAATTCACAATACAACGAGCAATAAAATAGAATGATTGAATTAAATAAGAAGAGCGATAAATAAATACACGACTCGACAAAGACCCGTATACAATAACTGCACACTAGATCGTGAATTAGTTAGACGGACGAACTTTAATTAATTACGCATTATATTGCATATTAATCAAAGGACGGAGGTTCGAGACCTAGGTGTGGTGCTAACCCGATCTCGAACCTCGATGCCTTGTCCCGACTTATCACCTCGAGAAATGGAGTCTAAATTAATTATGTGTCGGATACGACTAAAGAGTCGTCGACATAAAATTAATAGTGCGAGACCGTCGATCAAAATCGTTTTAGGTGTCGTGATATGCATGAGTTTTGAAAATTAGAATTACGTGATTATGCACGTGTCGACTAAAAGTCGTAAAAAGAATGATGAGGCTCAAATGTTGCATTGAAGCTCTCGAATTCTGGGCTATAGGACCCACTCGATTGAGTCATGGTCTGACTCGGTCGAGTGTGTCTTTAAAGTAGCTACTGTCCAGATTTTTGGGTGCTACTCGATCGAGTAGCCTACGTACTCGGTCGAGTAGCCCCTGTACGAGTGACAACTCGTGTTGCTTTTTTGGTTAAAATCGATAGTGGGCCAAATTAAATACAAATATTGTACGATTTGTACTTAACTCGGCTTTCGGTGCTATAATCGCATATGCAAGCGATTATAATACCGTCATCGGAATTTTATGAAAATGTTATCGTTTAGATTGAAATTTTGAATTAGTGACGGAATTGCATCCCTCTACGTCACGACATCGGAACTAATCTTTTTGGATTATGTGATGTCGGTTTTCGTGTCAACGGGTTCCGCACTAATCTTGAAAATGGGATCAAATACGTTCAACTATGACCGATCACGATCACATCACGTCCTTGAGCACATTGGGGCGGCGCTCCTCGAAAGGGCGCCACCTCCGTCGTTACTCGTAAAGGAATTAGATGGACTTTAGGCGATCGTCATAGTTAAACGTATTCGAAACCGAGATTTTAATACTAGTATGTATATATACACGGTGTAATAATGTTAGATGTTAGAATACGGAATTAAAGTGTTAGTATACAAAATTGAAAGTTAGTGTTAGAATACATAAATAAAATGTTAGTATGCACAAAATTAAAGGTTAGTGTTAGTGGTTAGTAGTAGTAGTAGTAGTAGTAGTAGTAGTAGTAATAATAATAATAATAATAATAATAATAATATACATAAAAAACAGTAAAAAGAGAAGGGAGAAAAAGAAACGGGGTTTGATGACACCCTCAACCTACATGCTTAAATGGCCTCGGAAACGAACTCGTAGTAGCGGCGTGTGCGCGGGAGTGTCGAGATATGCAGGGTGAGTTAGGGTGTGTTTGGTTAGGGAGAGGATGCTCTCGGGTCTTTGACGAGTTTTGATCTCGAATTTGATTGTATGTATGTGTGTATAGAGAGGATATGAGTGTATAGGTTGAATATAGTAGAAATGTAGGGTTGAATGTTGTGTAAGTGTGATGAAGAGATGACTGAAATTATGATGTAAAAAAGTTGATGGGTAAAAAGTTGAAGAAGAGTTGTTTAATGTGATGGGTTGATGGGGTATTTATAGGAGAACCCCACGACCTAGGGTCACTCGATCGAGTGCCCTAGTGCACTCGGTCGAGTGCCTTCAGAAATGAATCTGGTCCGTTTTTTGAGGCTCCACTCGACCGAGTGGGTCTATCCACTCGATCGAGTGGATCAAGCAAATCGAGCTATTTTAGGAAGGAATTGATATTGTTGTTTGTTGTAATCTTTTTTGAATTTGGATTGGGCGCCAGCTTCTAGAAGGTGCAATTGGGCTGGTTTTTGTGACGGGTTCGTCTTTGACCGGGTTTTGACCCGGTCGCCAAAAGACGGGATTTATTTTTGGTGTCGGTTTTGGCCCAAATTAGTCTCATTTGACTCGGAATGACCCACTGGGCTTGAATTTGAGGTCGGTTTTGAGAGATTTGCACTCCGCTAAATGCCCACGTCGGATACTATTGATTCCGAGTCCGTATTCGAGCATATTAAGTCACGTTTATGTCCGATCATCATCGGGTGTTTTGTCGGGAACTGCTATAGACACTAGCAGGCAAAATGCGGGTGTCTACACCTTCAGAAGGGTGCCCTGCTTACCCTAAAAATATAAACAATAATTATTCTAATTTCTTTGAAATCTCACAATCATCAACTCCGATATCACGAGGAGACCATTTATATGCTAGATCTCCTCTGTCTATGAGCCTTCACGACGACCACAAGCGCAACCACTACCTCTAATGGGAGGAGATAGGCGGCGGCGGTGGTTCACCCCTAATTGTTGGTTCAATTGTTGATCATCGTCATCATCATGATGGGGTTCTTCCAGTATAACAATTTCATAATCTACGGAAAGAAGTGATTTACAAAAGGTAACCCTAAGCTTAGGGTGAAGAGGGTAGATGATGTGATTTGGAATGAACTTTGAACAAGTGAATTGGAGATTGATAGTAAATTGAAATGAACGAAACAAAGCAACGAAATCACAGCGTTTTTCAAAGAATTTAACAGCAGCGTTTTTCAATGCACAGCTGACTTGTTTGGGGCATAACTTCGTCAATACTTGTTCAATGAACCTTCATGAGTAGTCATTGGAAAGATAAGCTCGAAATCTATCTCCTCCATTTTGAATGACTACGAAATTCCAAGTATAACTCGAGATATGGACCGATCAAAACAACGCTGCAAAATGAACTCGCGTCAGTAGATGAATCTTCTAATCAATAAAGATAAAGATGGAGGTGGGTATCAATAAAGATGGAGAGTGATGAAGATTATTGGAAATAGTAATTGAAGGAGACAGGAGAGTAATTTAGAGGGGTGAATGAGTGGGTTGACGGCGAACAGTGTCATATGTTTTAGTAAATTAGGTTAGAAACAAATTATGGAATTACTAATTTTAGTTTATTTTCATCTTATTAACATAATTAGCACATAAAATAAATTGGTGTAGATTATCACAATGTAATTTATTTTAATGAAATAAATTAGTATTTACTATAGAATACTTTGTATTAATTTGTTGTTTTTAATGTACTCATAATTAGTAATTTAACAAGTGTATTGATAATTTGGTACCCAAGTTGATAAATTAGGAATTGGAACACATACTTCATAGTTACAATTCATGTTCACTTACAAGTGAAAATTGAATATTAATATTGCGTTTTTCATCATAAAAAATAGGAGTGGTAATTAATATGGTTTTGTTATTTTTGAAAATAATTGTTGAGGAAAAAAAAGAAGGATAATAATTATAAATTGATTAATCGAGTAACATACGAGTATGAAAAAATAATTCCGTTAGAGGGTGAATGTAATCAAGACTAATTTAAAAATTTGTGGAGGTTAGTGTATGCAGCATTATTTTGGAGGGTATGTAATCAAGACTAATTCTGTTGGAGAGTATGCATGTCTCTAGATTCATTTAATTTTTCTTTTATTTAAATCTCTATCTACCATTAGGGTCCATTACTATCGTCCTACCTTTTCTACCACCTCAATTATCAAAGAGTCTACCTCTTTTAAAACATCACATTTTTTCCTTCCCCATAAATCTCCTTACCAATGGATCATATACGGAGAAATTAAATGTGAGCAATTAATTCGAGTGAGTTTTAAAAAAAAGTACTCCTAAGAGTTATATCGTTTATTTAAAAAAATATCGTCTTTATATTACCAATGTTTTTATAACTCCATTTTTTTGAACAACCCATAAAAAATACCACTACCTCCGAGTCTAACTTATGTTCCCCTTTGATTTTGGGAGAAAAATATTACTCTATATATTTTCATTATAATCCAAATATATTATTCCCTCCGTTTTAAAATGTTTACCACATTTCCTAAATTTATGTGAGAAGTACATATTATTGAAATGAAGCAAATATTAAAAAATCGGTGAGAGTATATATAAATACAAATATTTCATGGAGTATTAATTTAATAAATTCAGTTTGACCCAACGGGTCCAACACGTAACGACCCGTTTACGTATTTTTATTTTTTACAAAAAGAACTTTATCAATTATAAGTGATATATTAGGTTAACTACTTCACCTTCGTATGATTTTTTTTATAAACCCGTAATATTAGGTTAAGTACATGTGCAAAAATTTTGTAAACCCGTAATATGTCCAATTCATTTATTAGAAATTCTCTTACCATTGACCACTTCTACACACAACCACACCAAAATAGCCTCATTTCATTGGCCTCTCATTTTTTTACATTCTTTGTCCTTTTTCGAAGTTTTGTGACGGTTCTCTAACCAAGAAATATGTAACCTAATGTCAATAGGTAACAACGCAAAGATCAGACCTTCGTTGTTCTATGAATTTGAAATCAAATGTCGCAAATAACATTCGTATTGTCATTACCATACTAAACTTCCAATGTTATTTATAATTCCGTGACGTGTCACGGGTATATCACCAATTTTCTTTTTTCAAGGTTGTGTGTCGGGTTATATTAAAACTACAAATACGTAACTTGACGTCGAGATGTTGCAAAGTAAACAACTTCGTTCATTATATGGATCTTTTTATCAAATGTCGGTAATAACATTTGCGTTGTCCCTGCCAATCTACATCGGATGTGTTCCAGTGTTACTGACTTTTAATCATTTTAAAAAGAAGTTCACAACACGTCACGGGTATTACCTAATTTCGGCTCGGGCTCATAGCTCGGACGGGTTCCGCCCCATAATATTTGTGATTTAGAGCCGTAACGTTCATTATAGGCCTTCTTACTTTTTTGTATGAATTGTGTCAAACACATATTAACACGTACTCATTTCGACGCCATATGTCGTTATACTTGAGACATCTACATTTATCCTACAGTCTCTGAAATTATTATTTACCTACATACTCACATGGGTTATTTAACTTCAATATTGAACACACTATAATAATCATATACGTCACTATTCACTTCATTTGCGTTATTTTAAGTCAATATCGTCTTTCCGATCACCCTCATATGGATTGTAATTTGACTTTTTGATGCAAAAAAACACTTCAACTCCGTGAATTTTCACGGGTATTACGCTTTATTTCTAACTTCCTATTATTTTAAAAAAAATGTTCACAAATCCGTGACGTGTCACGGGTATTACACTAGTTAGGATTGAATTGAATGGAATTGCTAGAAATTCAATTGATAGAAAATTGGGGCCAATTTCAAAATGGAGGCTTGTATTGCTCTTAATTTCTGAAATGTGGTTCCCGTTTTAATATATAGAAGACTATTATAAGTAATGGATATAAATAAAATACTACAATATTAAACAAAATGAAACTCTTAAAGTATATTTTTATTGATATTATAAAAGGTAGAGAAGTAAAATAAATTATTTTGTAATTTTATCTAATATGTACTTCGTACTAAAATTCATAGGAACAATATTTTTTTTATTAAATGAAATGTATTAATTTTTACATAAAATTGTTATTTTTCACATCTTATTTTCTCAAAAATGTAAATATAATTCTATTAGGATAACTTTATTACGGAGTATAATATATCTATTTAAATTAGGAAAATAATTTTATTTTATTGATAATTTATGAAGAAATTCAAAATTTTAATTCTATATTTTCAGAGTTCTTATATATTTTAGAGGGTGAATAAATAAATATTAATATTAAAGTTATCAAACTGAACTGAATACGCGTTTCACGCGGTGTTTATTCAGTTTTTGTTGTCTTCTGAGGTGATATTGACGGTTTATATAAAGATAATTATTTGAGTCTCAGGTGTGTTAAATTATTTTTTGAAATACATAAAATTCATGGAGTATTATTTATTATCTAATACGACAAATGAGAGTATTATTTATCCTATTCAATTTTAAATATGGATAATATTTAAACTTTTAGTGTTTTAAAAAAGTTGGATTAGTCGTTTGAAAAAAACCTCTTTTAATTATACTCTCTCCATTCCATTTGATTCCATACGTTTGTTTTATGCACGTATGTCAATGTTCGTTTTCTTTTGTTGATAGCTTTAGTTCTGTATTACTAAAAACTATGAAAATTTGATATTCATAATGCACTCGGTGAGACGATTTAAATAAGATCTCACTTGACTATCTTTTCTTTTATAAATTAGAACTTATATTGAAAATTCTCCACATTGATGAATAGTGTCTAAAAAGTCAAATGTATGGAATCAAGTATACTCCCTCCAATTTTTAATGGGACATGTTAAATCATACCCAACTTTTTTCCAATTCATACCCACATTTCTCAAATTATCCTTCTCAGTTTTCTTCAATCATCCACCTCCACAATCTCTCTTTTCTATCTTTTCTCGATCTTATTCAATCTTAATCAATTCACCACTTAATTATCTCAATCAATTCAATATCTATCTGTAAACATAACCACCATGCCCACCCCTTACCTTCAACAACCACCCTAATTAGGGTTTAATTAGAAAAAAAAAATTGATAGGTTCAACAATCCCCTAATTAGGATTTAATTAGAAAATATCATTCAATGGTTATATATTAAAAAGTAAAATTATTAATACAAACAACGAATCAATTGTCTTGATCTGTAACTTCGATCCGTAATTCAAAAGTTACAGAAAGATCAAATTAGGATTTAGTTAGAAATAAAACAAACAAATAATCAATAAGATAATTAGGGTTTGAATAGAAATTAAACAAAAAATTAAGATAACATCTCATCCCCTTTCCACTAACCAAATAACAAATCTCCAAATTTTCCCGCCTACTAACATATGGGCCTACCATATGGGCCTACTTTTGGATTATTTAATATATATTGGTTGGGCTTATATCTAAATTACTCATGCATGTTAACTGCGATCAATAGCTATATGTTTAAAAGATACTACCATAAAATTGTATAATTAATAGAGTAGATGCTACCATTTTTGTTATACCATAAAATAGTATAAATCTTTTTCTATATATCATACTAATTAATTGATTGATTAATTGACAGTACAATCTAATTTTATATATATTATCATACATTTAACATTATACGTAAGGCTAAATATATGCTAAATATATCATATCGTAATATCATATATACCGTGCATCATTAAAAAATATACGCTAAATATATGGCAATAATCAATTCAATAAGAATACCGTGTATATAATATAATTATTATGCCTTAAATTTCATATAGAATGCATACGTTCCTTATAATATGCATCTATATTATTTTCCGTATATTATGCCATATAATCCATATATATGCCATAATTATTATATCACATTATATTTCATCCCATATCAAATTTCATGTAATACCGATAATTGTATTTCTGAGTATCTTTGACAGTATAATATTTTGAAAGTAATAATATACTAGAAATGACATTTTGGTTAATTGAGTCTATACTAGAAGATATTATTATAACTAGTTCAATACGATATAATTGTATATCTTTTTTTATTTAAAATCAATCTTTTAATTGTAGAAGACGATCAATCTTTTGATTTTGTATAACTGATAGAATTTGTGTGATTGATTTTGATAGACTTTTTAAATTGTATACTATCATACGTAATCATATAGAATATAGAACACGTACCTTAGTATTCTATATATCATATAGAATATAGAATACTAATTAATTGATTGGTATACTATCATATATAATTGATTGGTATATATTTAAGTTAACCGTATGATATATTTTATTCTATATATCATACATCATACTAATTAATTGTGCAAATATAATTGATTGATTGATTGATTAGATTATATGTCATCCCCTTTCCACTAACCAAATAACTCAACTCATTTATTTCCCCGCCTAAAGCTATTCACAAAAAAAAATTAAAAATCCCCTCTCCACTAACCAAATGACTCGACTCATTTATTTTTCCGCCTAAAGCTATCCACCAACAAAAATTAAAAAATAGATAAAATGAGCTTTGTGCAAATCGAACCCCTTAACCTCATGTATATCACCTTTCTCCTCTCCAACTACACTTTAACATCTTACTGATTAAAATATCACTACATCACACATAAAGCTATACACCACAGAAAGTATGTAATTAAAGAAATTTGATTAATTACACTGATTACAAAAATCACATGTTTTACATAGAAGATATCACATACAATATTTAATATGGAATGTATGATTTAAAAAAGTATAAATATATTGTATTCCGTTTTAACCAAATAGTTGCATTATTTTTGTTAATAGGAGATTGCGCTTCCCCGTACAATATTTTACATAGAATATAAAATAGTTATGATTATTATTGTATATCTTTCTGATCATATTCGAAAAATCATATTCTTAACATCGACATAAAATTTAGTAACTATATAAAAATGGAATATATATTCTGATTGCTCTTACAAAGCCTAATACATAGTAAAAACTCACCAAAAATTCTTTATATACTAGTCTAAGACAATAACAGTTACTAACATTTTCCTCAAAAATACACTAATTTAAATTGAGTAGTAAAAGAACATTTCACTAATAAATTCGCAAATTATTCATTTTCATTAATGTTAAAGAAATTGACAAAAAAAAACTTTTATTTATGAAAATAATTAGATAAATTTTAAGATATGATGTCACTAACCTTGTGAAAAAATCAGTTATCTAAAAAATTTATTTTTGAAATGAGCAATTACTTTAACTTTTACAAAGATCTACTCTCCCCGTCCCAATGAATTATTTGTCTATTCCATATTAGGGCGTCTCAATGAATTCTTTGCCTTTCTATTTTAGGAATGTTTATATATATATATATATATATATATATATGTAATTTGACCTTCTCATGAATTTGGTTCACATGTCACTTCATCATTGGACCTTTTCCCCTTTGTGCCAAAAGCAAAGGCAAACAATTCATCGGGACGAAAGGAGTATATGCTCACTCGATACCACTAAGATCTTCTCATTTATTCAAATGTGAGGATTATAATTATCATATAGAAAAATTATTTTGGTACGGGAGAGTACAAAATACGGAATATACTATTAAAATCCACATAAAAAAAGTTTCACAAATTACATAATATAAGTCTTACAACTGAGACAATCCATTTTTTTTTTAATTTTCTAATGAAAAATTGAATAGCTTTTTTACACAAAGAGAACGTATCATGGCGTGCTAACCATTAAAAAAAAGTTCATTATTATACAATTTTTGATAAATATTTATGTATTTTACGGTATGTTAAAGAGAGAAGTGGGTATCTCGAAATGTGAGATGACATAAACCGAGTATATAAAAAATATAAACAATATTTTCATTAATTACACGTTATTTAATACTCCGTACATTTCAAGACATTACTTAAATATTTTGATTGAGTTTGCGATTTAGAAAATATTTTCCTATTTCTAAAATACACAGTCGATAAATAGTAAAAATAAAATAATAATTTTTTTATTTTAAATCTTAAATGAAATATTCTATAAGATAAATATATTATAAATACCGTGCATTGCACGGGGTCTATACTAGTAGATATATTAAAAAGTATCAATAAAAACAAGCAAATTACTTGTGTCGTGTACAAATTGATATAGTTATCAAAGAATTTAGTTAAGTTTTGATGGATTAAAAAAGAGGAAATTCGTTAGGTTCGAAGGGGATTGGAAGCGACATTTTTCTAAGAAAAGGGTAGTGATTGGAAAAATAATGAAAAATTGGGTATGAACTAGTAAAACATGAGTATGATTTAGCAATTACGTTTTTAATTATCTTCCCTGTTTTCTTATTGTGCTGAAACTACCTTTTTTTTCTTCTTCTTATTTCTATTTTGGATCATTAACATGTGATCTAGAATTAGACTTACATTTCACTATCATCCTTCTTCTCTTTTGAGCTGTCCTACACCCTTATTGTAGGAGGAGGGAGTATATATTGAGGATTGATATTGATTACTCCCTCCGTTCCAACGAATAATATACGTTTGCTTTATGCACGTACGTCGATGCTAGTGTTCTTTTGTCTATATCTTTAATTACGTATTACCAAAAATTATAAAAATTTGATATTTATAATGTATTCGACTAGATGATTTAAACAAGATCACTCACGACTATCTTTTATCTTATATATTAAAAGTTATATTGAAGATTCATCTCACTCATGAATAGTGTCAAAAAAATCAAACGTATACAATTCGTTGAAACGGAGGGAGTATTTCGATTTACTTGAATTCAGTTTAGTTCAACTCAACCGAAGTCAGTTCAATGCACATCACTCCTCTTCAATTGAACTCACTCTAGTCTAAAAGAATGGGCCTAATACTTTACGTCGGGGAGACTCATAACTGATAATGCCCTAATCGCTTTCGAAGTCTTCCACGCAATGAAAAGAGGCGGAGAAGGCAAACATGGTAATATGGCACTCAAACTGGATATGAGCAAAGCTTACGACCGAGTCGAATGGGCTTTCTTGGAGTCTATGATGAATGCTATGGGCTTCGATGATAGGTGGTCGCGAAGAATTATGAGCTGTATAAGCTCCGTTTCCCATGCTTTCGTTATAAATGGAGAGTTGACAGGCTACATCACTCCGAGCCGTAGGTTAAGACAGGGCGACCCGTTATCTCCATACCTGTTCCTTATGTGTGCTGACGCATTCTCCTTTCTCATTCGCCGCGCGGTCCAGGAACGCCAGATTCATGGAGTTCGGGTTTGCAGAGGTGCACCTATTATTTCTCATCTTTTCTTTGCTGATGACAGTATACTTTTTGCTAGAGCTACCTTGGAAGAATGCTCGAAAATAGCTAACTTGATTAGCCAGTATAAAAGAGCTTCGGGACAGAAAATTAACTATGCCAAGACGGAGGTTGTTTTTAGCAAAAAAGTGTCGAGTAACATTCGGGAGACGGTTGGGAATATGATGGGTGTGCGGGCTGTTGATAGACATAAGAAATATTTAGGGCTTCCAACAATGATTGGTCGATCAAAGAAGGCGATATTTATGAGCCTCAAGGACAGAGTTTGGAAAAAAGTTAATGGGTGGAAGGAGAAATTACTCTCTAAACCCGGGAAGGAGATCCTTCTTAAGGCGGTGGCCCAAGCGATTCCGACATACATGATGAGCATATTTTATATTCCCGAGTCCGTGATAGAGGAGCTCCACAAGACGAGTGCTAGGTTCTGGTGGGGGTCCACGGAGGCCAAGCGGAGAATACACTGGATGTCGTGGGAAAAAATATGCCAAGCTAAAGGAAGGGGAGGTTTGGGGTTCCAGGACATGAGAGTTTTTAACCAAGCAATGCTGGCTAAACAAATTTGGAGACTCTACTCTCATCCCTCCACGCTTGTTGCTCGGGTCCTAAAGGCGAGATACTATAAGAACTCGTCCGTGTTGGAAGCTAGACGTGGCTATGACCCTAGCTACTGTTGGCGGAGTATGTGGGGGGCGAAACCACTGCTTCTCGACGGCATGAAGTGGCGCGTAGGGAATGGCCGGGATATTAACGTCTGGTCCGAGGCCTGGCTCCCGGGTCATACCTCGGCTAGAATACCCATACCGAACTTGGAAGTGGAGGCGGAGTTGAAAGTAGCTGACCTGATCGATCATGATACTAGGGAGTGGAATATCTCCAGGATCCGTGATATATTCGTTGAGGAGGATGCTAGAGCCATTCTCGAACTGCCCCTGTCTATCAATGACACGCCGGATACGATGTTTTGGTGGCCTACGAGGAATGGGGAGTTCACGGTCAAATCTGCTTATCACCTGGGATTGCGAGAAGGAGACACGGGTACCTCGACCACGACCCAACCGAACCAAATGCCAATTTGGAAGATGATCTGGAGTATGAATATACCTCCGAAGCTTGCTCACTTCATTTGGAGGGCATGTTCGGAGTCTCTTGGTGTTCGATATAGACTTTACGCCCGTCATTGTGCAGATTCTCCGAGTTGCATGCTATGTGATTTCGAGAACGAGACTGTCACTCACGCGCTCTGGGGATGTGCTAAGACGAGGTGGGTTTGGATGGGGTCTGGTTTGGAACACCTGTTTGAGTCTATTAACATGCATGATCCTTTTGCCATGAGTTTACAGGGTGTTTTGGAAGGTATTGAGACAGAGGAAAGGGTGAAATTATTTACTCTCGCATGGGCGGCGTGGACGATTCGAAACTCTCTGATCTTTGAGGAAAACCCGAAGCACCCAACGGTCATTCTTCATAGCTTATCTACATTTGTCCGTGACTATGGTCTGTATAAACAGGCTGTTTCGGGTAATGATGGGCAGATAAGGAGGGTGGGTGGAAGTAACTGGAGAAGGCCGGACCGTGATACCGTGAAAGTCAATGTAGATGCTGCTATTGTGAACGACAATGAGATTGGTTTAGGGTTTGTCATTCGAGATAGTGAGGGATCTCTATTAATGATTGGCAGCAGGAGAGTGCAGGCTCGATGGACCCCAGAAATAGCCGAGGCTAAGGCTGCGTGCTTCGGGTTAATTCATGCTCTTCGTGGGGGGTTCCAGAATGTCGTGCTCGAGAGTGACTCGTCCAACATTGTGCAGAATGTGGTGCATCGGACCCAGTGGAGGAGCCCAATTGGTTGTGTCTTTAATGATATTACTCGTTTACTCGATAGCTTTGCTTTATATCTTTGTTTGCATATTAAGCGTAGCGGAAATACCGTTGCTCACTGGTTAGCAAGACTTTGTTCTTCTGTGGGCACGGAGATTGTAGTGGACTCGAATTTTTCGTCAACCGCGATTGAGCTGGCGGAGGTTGATTTAATATAAAGAGCTACGCTTTCTTCAAAAAAAAAAAAAAAATAGAATGGGCCTAATATGCGGATCGTCTATGAAAATTGTTTGGATAAAAGGCCACAATGTAACGGTGGAGATGATATAAGAAGATCAACGGCCGTAAGTGTGTCCTCTTGTGATGTTATGCCGGATTGGACATTACAAATTCAGGCGCACAGTCACAGGCACAGGCACTCACAACTCACAACTCACAACTCACAGCCCTTTCATTATTCACCTTCTCTCTCCTTACTTGAAGAATCCCAGATGATTTAGGTTCGCGCCTCTCTCTCTCTCTCATCAAAATGTCGTACAAAGGCAAGGCAGTCATGTCAGGCGGAAAGGGGTCCTCGGAGGAGAAGACTAAGAAGCGTAAAAATCGCGACGTTCTTCAGTTTTTTGAAGACGCTGCCGACGAAGTTGACGGATCGGACGGTAGTGACTGGAGCAACTTCTTCGACGACGACGATGGTATCATTTTATTCTACATTTTCTTAAGTTTTTATCTTTCCTTGTTTATTACTCCGTATTATTAAGGAGTATTTTTTTTTAGGGTTTTAATTTTAATTTAATTTAATACACCGCTCGCATGTCCGTATTTCGCCCAGTCTTACAGTTTGTGACTCTACCCTGATTTTACCATCATCTGTGTGTATGTGTATCCTGTGATCAGTTTTTTTTTTTTTTTTTTTTTGAGATTTCGCAGCCGACAAGCTTTTCTTTTTAATGGAATGGTTTGGTGTGACAATTCTGGGTGATGTAGATGTGTTTTCTTGCAATAATAATTTGATCAAGTCTGGCTGTGATCTTGCATTGATATCTATGCTTTTGAAGTTTGGCTGTTGTTTGCTACCAGATTCTAGGGTTTTCGATTGACTTATGCTTCGATTGATCAACCGCCAATCTTTCTTTCAACATGACGTTTTTTGTGCTTTCACCCCCTGCACAAATTCGGTCTCACGGTAATTGTTTGAGCCATTATGTTATTCTATCGAGGAGTTCGTAGAGCTACTATTAGAACATGGATCTTCCTTTTCCATTGTGGAAGCATTCTATTTTCTGTTCATCGATGGTGCTCTGCATCATCACATTGGATTTGTGTATACTTCTTTTCTGACTTCAGATTAAGTGTCATTTACTTCTACTCAACTTACACTACTAAGTTGTGGGATGAATTGCAGTTTTCCCAATTTGAATTATTGCCAATTAACTCGCGGTTGATTCAAACCGTTTATTCTGCACTAAATCTCGTGTAAGCATATCCCTTAATTATTTATCACTGAATCTTTCACATAGCATGCTACTGCTATTGCGATTGCGTTGTGTTGGTGTTGGTTGTTGTTTCACCTTTCCTTTTTGTTTCTGGTGCATTGTATGGTTTGTGTGCGACGCTCTCTGTTAAGATTTTTCCTACCAGATGAATTTTGATATGCTGTGGTGTATGGAGTATTTATTTATTTATTTATTATTCTTATTTTATACGTTATCATCATTTACATACGATTTTGTGATGGTTACTGAGAACAAATAATTCTCTTTCCTATGGTCGGATTTAAATGTGCAGGCAATTGTGTTTTTTATGTTTATGAGTTCCACTGTTAAATTTGATGCTACTTCTTCAGTCTGTATTTCGTTATATGATTTTTAACGTAACGGAAATTACTGCATTCATTCTGAATTTATGGCACTCATTCAGTTGTTAAATCTGATATCAACTTCTTCAGTCTGTTGTTGTATTGGTCAAAACAGGTTACGATTGTCATGCTGTGTTTTGTAATATAAAGTACTGCAATATGATGGTTCCCAATATTTGGGAGACATGTTTTTCTTATGAGGGAGCTGAAGTTTGTCATGATGCTTTTTTAATCAAATATATTGATATACTGATAGTGCTGTTTTTTAAAACAGATTTTTTAGGTGACTTTACTGCTGATCCTCCTAAAGTCAAAAGCGGGCATGAAAAATTTGACCAGGTCCCTTTTTTCCCTAAAGAGGAAGAGCTAAGTGGTGACGAGCTTGAGAAAGTGTTAAGAGAACGTTATGGAAGTGGTTCTGGATTTGTTCGATATGCTGAAGCTGACTATGAGACTAAAGGATCTGTCGATAAAAGTTTTCTTATCCCTTCTATTGTGGAACCGACAATCTGGAAAGTCAAGTGCAAGGTGCGGTCAATGAAAATACTTTTTAAGTATACAAAGTTTTATGCTATGCCATACTCATCTTGTGTTTTATAATGTTGTACTTGTATTACTTGATGCAACAATTATATGGATTTTTTGTTTGCTCTTATCTTCAGGTAGGTAGAGAAAAGAATGTCGTCTTCTGTCTCATACAAAAGTATGTAGATTTGAAAGTACTAGGGACCAAGCTACAGATAATATCTACCTTTGCTGTAGAACATATCAAAGGTTTTGTATTTGTTGAAGCTGA
Organism: Agrostemma githago; assembly: GCA_958450325.1. Taxonomy (NCBI): domain Eukaryota; kingdom Viridiplantae; phylum Streptophyta; class Magnoliopsida; order Caryophyllales; family Caryophyllaceae; genus Agrostemma; species Agrostemma githago. The sequence goes on along the minus strand of OY288241.1, from coordinate 30,067,729 downwards.
AAAGCAGTCAGATGTCACTGAGGTGATGTTTATTTTATTTTATGGTGTAATTACAACTATTACAAACTTACAAGCTGTAACTTTATTCTCTCATTTCATCGTGTCATGTTTCTCTGATCTATCTGTCAGGCATGCTACCAGCTTGCTGATGTGTACTGTACTCTAGTTACTCAAGTCGCCTCAAATGAGGTAGGTCAACTGCTGAATGTTAGAAGGAAAAGTAATGAAGTCAAGGAGGGCACTTGGGCACGTGTTAAAAATGGAATCTACAGGGGTGACTTAACACAGGTATTTCATTTGATATTTAAGTATGGTGCAGTTACTGCAACTAGTCTTGCTACTTGATTTCCAACAAAAACTTTTTTTTTGTTAGGTGGTGGCTGTCAACAATGAACGTAAAAGAGCTACAGTGAAGCTAATTCCAAGAGTTGATATGCAAGCTCTGATGGAGAAATATGTAAGTTGCATTTTAAACTAGTTCAGCTGTCTTGAGTGTTAAATTCTTCTACCTTCATTGCAAATTTGTCATCAGCATTCTTCTTTTATGGTCCACTGATGACCAATGTCAACTTTAACCATTAATTTCTCCACACAGCCACATATATGCAAAATATATCGTTAATGTGTTGTGTTTGTTATATGAAGGAAACTTATTATTTTTGAAAAAAGCTCAAATTACTCAGGAAATTGATGGGGTCAAACTCGAAATGTTTTGGTTATAGAAGACGTAACTCTGATAAAAAAATTCATTGTATTTTCCACATGAGGTTGATCTTTGTGAAGATGTATCAGACAATTTTAGTTATGGATCTGATTTGATGTTGGATAAAAAGTCTGTATGTTTTGTTATCCTGTATATAATTTTCTTGTTATCATTTACATTTAGATACCGGCCAAACACCTGTATAGAGCAGAATATTATGTGTCATGTATGGAATTTTTACTTACAGTTAGAACCAGCTATGTGATATTCTTTGCCTTTTATAGTAGCTTCAAGCCTTGAGTTAACTTATAATGCATGCATACTTATAGTCATGAGTCAAGAGGTTCTTTCAAAAATTGTACATGTGACATGTTTTTTGGGGGAAGGGCATGGGTGGGTTTGGATATATGTTTTTATCTTAACTGCTGATGAAACATTAATAAGTAACCCAGCAAGTTGTATAAACTCTCTCCATGAATGTTGTACGGACGTGTCAGCTTGATTTTTTAGATTGATTTCCCTTGGGTTTATTAAATTGGCACTCGAAATTTGTGAAGGCAGCAGCTTCAAATGGGAATGTATGTGCAGTGTGTCTGCTGTATTTCAGTTATAAATATATGAACTCTGCTCATGCATTGGTTGAGAAATTGTTAAATTCTTTGTACAGGGTGGCGGCAGTAAGTTGAAGAGACCAAAAAGCAGTGTACCGACAGCGAGATTAATAAGCTCAAGAGAACTGGAGTAATATATATAACGTTTCCGTAACATATTGTACTTCTGCATATCAATTGTTGCAGTCTTGACCTTTGTTTTAACAGGGAATTTCGGCCTCTTATGCAATACCGACGTGATCGTGATACTGGAAAGGTTTTCGAGTTTCTTGACGGCTTAATGCTTAAAGATGGTTTTTTGTTCAAAAAAGTCTCACTTGATTCATTAGCCTTTTGGGATGTGAATCCCACTGAAGACGAATTACAGAAATTTATACCTCCAATTCACGATGAATCTGATAATGTAGAGTGGCTTTCACAACTTTATGGGGAGAAAAAGAAGTGTGATGTGAAGATAGTAAGCAAGGGAGGTGGAAAAGGAGGAAAGGGAGGAAAAGGAGATGGGTCATCCGGATCTAGTGAGCAATCTGGCTTTGAAGTGCACGATCTTGTTCTTTTTGGGTGAGGCAGAATGCAGATCCTCACATTTTTTTGGTCTTTTTGGTCTTACATTTATTTTGCTAATTTATTGTCTTTCTATCAGAAAGAGAGATTTTGGTATGGTAATAGGCATGGAAAAGGATGAAAAATACAAGGTAGAATATTTACTTGTATGCTTATTTCTTAATTCCTGTTTTGGACTTTATGCATGTCATTCCCATTGTCCTCTTGCAGGTTTTAAAACAAGGCTCTGAAGGGCCTATTACTTTGACTTTTGGACCAAAAGAACTAAAATATGTATCTATAGAAAATAAATTTACTGCATCGGATCATCATATGAAGATAATATCCATCAATGATGCAGTTAGAATGTTGGATGGTCCAAGCAAGGTTTTGCTCTTTTCAACTTAGATTCTTGAATTTGATAGAAATCCCAAAAAGTAGAGGTTTGGTTCGTAACTATAGAAAAAACCTTTTTTCTTCAGGGCAAACAGGGTATTGTGAAGCAGATTTATAGGGGAATTATATTTGTGTATGATGAAAACGACTTGGAAAATGCTTATTTCTGCAGTAAATCCAAACTGTCTGAGAAAGTCAAGCAGTCGAACTCAGCTGGTCACGGAAAGGTTTTGCTGCTTTGACATATAATTTTGTGCCTTGGATATATTGATTTATGATGTTCCCTTTTGCCTGATTTCCTTGATTTTTGTTATTCATGCAGGATGAAGGCTGTCCTTCAACGTTTGAAGATATTCCATCCTCGCCTAAATCACCCTTATCTCCTAAGAAACCTTGGCAAATGAAGGAAAATAGCTCTGATGGTATGCATGTGGACAATTTTGACCATTCAATTTGCCTCTCTCCATTGGTGGGAGAACTCTTTCCCTTTGAACTATTTGCATATTTTGTTTTCTTTTATCACAGACCGAGGGGACAATGACATATTTTCTGTTGGGCAATCATTGAGGATTAAAGTTGGTCCCTTGAAGGGTTATCTCTGCCGTGTCTTAGCTGTTCGCTATTCAGAAGTCACTGTGAAACTCGACTCTAAGCAGAAGGTTCTTACAGGTTTGTCAATACTAGGTGCTCAATTGATTGATTAATTTTTTATTTAAAACAGGAGCTTAGTTTTTGATAAAACATGTTGCTGTAGTTAAACGTGAGCACCTTTCTGAGGTTCGTGAAAAGAGTTATGGCTCATCAATGAGGTACTCTATATCTGAGATGCATGTTTAGAAGATCTTCCATATTAGCAGTACTCTTATTGGTTGATTACTTGTCTATTTCTAATTTTCTGACAAGGTGTTTATTTTTGTTGTTGTTTACAGCCAGGACCCTGGGCTGCCTTCTTCTTTCAAACCATTTGATTTAATTGGAGGCGATGGCGGTGCCAACGGTTGGGACCTACTCTATCAGTATCTTGTTTGACCTGTTGTAGTTCGACTCTGTTATCGTAATTGATTAATGGCCCACAGGGCTATTATACCGACTGTTCTACTAGGAGATGTTTTTGAATTGAGTGTTAGTGATTGTGTTTTGGTGGCAAAATCGTAGAAACCTCAAGCGTCTAAATAATTTGTAGCTTATAAAATAGGCCTGGTTGACCCGATACCTTACCAACAAATTATCTGTGTTTGTTTTGGATTCAAAACCTCACGAAAAGAGTGTTATCACCCGCCTTTTGTAATATAATTAGTGGTTCTTGTGATTGCTTTTTTACAGGCCTGATTATTGGATCCTTCCTATCTTGTCTTACATCATAATTGTTTGTTAATTTGTCTCTTCATTTCTGTAATCACATTATTCCTTTTGTGGCTATCACACTCATGTAGGTTTATTTTTTATTTGTTGATTTGTCTCTGCATTTCTGTAAGCACATTATTCCTTTTGTGCCTATCACACGGATGAGGTTTTACTTTTGGTATTATGTTTTGGTCTCAGTCTCACAGAACATTCATGCGTGCTTATGTTATATGATTTGTTCTACAACTGAACTTGTTTTTGTTTGTATTCTGGGTCGGCCTCGTGAAGATTGGTTACAAGGCACTAGTGGATCAGCAAATGGAGATGGTTGGAATGTAGGTTCATCTAATGAAAGGTACAATATTACGCTTTTTCATACTGCATTTATGTTATTTAGAGTATGCTAAACCCATTTTATTGCTCCTGTGATTATTCTATTATCTATCAGTTGATACTGAAGTTTTTGAAGTTTGAACATGTGGTACTCCACTCATGAATCCATGAACGAAAATAATTCATCTTGATTAGTTTATCTATTTTCTTTATTATTAATTCATCTTGATTAGCTTATTTATTATTTATTTTTATTTTTAAATTGACAAATAAAAATAGATGATTATCCTACGTCCATAAATGACCAACTCAATTCAATTATATATATATATATATATATAAAATAAATAAGCTAATCAAGATGAATACCTTATTATATTTATATATATATATATATTATATATATTATATATATATATATATATATATATATATATTAAGGTAAACAATTATTTTAAGTTCATAAGTTCCAGGGTTAAAGTTACAAAAAAAGTGCTTAAAGTTACACGAGATGAGTGATAAAAGTGCTGAATGTTATAGTTACATATCAATTTTGAACAAATGCAGCTTTATCGTATGTCATCTGTAACTTTAATATAGACTTAAAAAAGTTGTTGACCATAATTCGAACCTATCTCTCTCTCTCTATATATATATATTAATTGAGTGCATCCACCGTTGACATGGCAGCGTGGATGCACTCTTTCGCTTACGTGGCATAATAATATGCATTCTAAGCTTTTGGAATCAGAGTTAATAAAAATAAAAATAGATGATTATCCTACATCTATAAATGACCAACTCAATTCAATTATTAATGTAACATTTATGTAATATTATTATTCACATAAAATTTATGTAAAATTATTATTCGTATAGCATTATTATTAATATTAGTGAGTTTTTTTTGTCAGAACTTACCTTTTATTTAGGGTATTTTGTGAGCAACTGTATTTTATTTATTTCTTGGCATTCAACTATCTTTTATTTATTTCTAGGCATTCATCTATCTTTTATTTTCATTTTTTTTTTGTTAAAACCTACCTAAATCTAATTTCCGGTGACCCGGAGTCAACTTTCTGACGTTGACTAAAACCTGAAGTATTTTGTTTTGCGGGAAACTACCTTTTATTTTAATTATTTTTGTGGCTAACTACCTTATTTGCAAACAACCTTGTAATGCAAAAATTAAAATTTCAGATAAATAATCATATTAAATTATAGTAAAGTACATCTAAGGAATATTCATGTTTTTTCATTAATTCTCCAATTTAAACCTTAGTTTAGTTTATTTAATAACAAAATAATGTCACCTATTAACCTCTTAATCATTCATTCATGTTGTTAATCACGATCTATCAAAACACTTTTTAATTAACCCTCTAACTTGTAAAGTCCATATATATATATATAGGCATCTATATCACACTCTTTGTATTGTTAATTGCGAAATAAGTAAAACTCATTCACGTACTACTCTCCCTCATTCCCACTAAATATCACTCTATCAAACAATTTAGTCAAGCTTACAAACCAAAAAATAATATCCTTAATTCTTGTTCCGATTTCGATCAATTGGGTGATTAAGCAAGTTAAGAATGATAAAATCAATATTAAGAGTGCATTAATAAGCTCAAATTTGGGAAATGTGAAGAGTGTTCGGCTTGTTTTATTCTATTTATAATTGGTGAACATATAAGATAACTAAAAAATGTTAACATTTGTTTCACAAAGGTTGCATAAATTAATGATTTTCTACCCTTTTCAGTTGTCTTATTTGTAGGTCAGTTGATTAAAGATGAATTCATGTTTTGGGTTCAAGAGATATTTGTAGAAGTGATTTACGACAATGTTTGTTTGAAATGTTTATGCTTGATTGAATTTTTGCAAGTTTTGTTTGAAATAAGGTAGTCACCCAGAAAACAATCAAAGCAAAAGGTACTTCCCCACAAAACAAAAAAAAATCAGGTTAGTCAATGTCGGAAAGTTGACTTCGGGTCACCGGAAATCAGATTTAGGTAGTTTTTAACAAAAATTGGGAATAAAAGGTAGTTGAATGCCAAAAATAAAATAAAAGGTAGTTGCTCACAAAACATCCTAAATAAAATGTTTGTTTCTGACAAAAAAACTCTTAAATATATTAAAAAATTCTGATATTTTCTTAAATATATTTAAAATAATTTTTTATTTTTTATTTTTTATTTTTTATTTTTGTAATACAAAAAGTTGATATTGCAGTATGGAATTTTAATACCGAATTTATCGTCATGCAATAATCGTAATACAAGTATAATATGGATAGATTAATGTCATCGGAAAAATAAATGAAAAATAATAAATTATATGTCTAATTAATCATGTACATATTCAGTCCTAGAGTTTATATGTCTAAAAACATCAAAACTAATTGAAAGATATTTAAGGGTAAGATTAGCACCCGAACTTTGCTTTTAGTTCCATTTAAGGGTCTGAACTCTTTAACTTTACGGTTAAGGGTTCAAAATTAACACCGTCAATTAATGTTACTCAACCCCGCAAAAAATAAAGTGGGAGCGTAATATGAAGACCTATCAAACGAGTTCAGCTAATTGAGTCATACGAGTCAGATCCAAATACGTGTTAGATAAAAAAAGAGTCGCATTATACGGGTCAAGGTGTCGGGTTAGGGATAGGGTCAGAAATAGTTTCGAACGCCTGTATTTTTTTTATCAATGTTTTAAGTCCAACAAAAATAATTTTAATATTATTTTATTATTATTTTAATAGTATTATTATTATAATCTTAATAATAATGTTTGCACTTCAAAAATATTAATTCATTTTTTAAATATTATTTTATTATAAAATGATAAAAAAAGGTTGTATTAAATTGAATCTTTATATTTTAAAATACTTATTTATTTTTTTAATTATAAATCCAAATATAATATTTAAATTTAAATTTAAATATTTTATTAATTTCAATAAATTCTCACTTACCTAACTGGTTGAATGGGGGTCAGGTTTCGATCCTAAATTAACGGGTCATATTGGGGTCGGTCAAACGGGTTACGGGTCAAAAAAATGGGTTCACGACCCTAAAAAAGGTTTTGATTGCAAACATCAAAACTGAATCTAAATATTTTAACTGTTTTAAAGCATTAATCATGTACGTATTCGATCCTATAAAGAGTTTATATGTCTAAAAGCACTAAGAGCAAAATTGATTGAAAGATATTGAAGGGTAAGATTAGTACCCGAGCTACCCGAACTATGCTTTTAATTTCAATAAATTCTCACTTACCTAACGGGTTGAATGGAGGTCAGGTTTCGACCCTAAATTAAAGGGTCATATTGGGGTCGGTCAAACGGGTTGCAGGTCCAAAAAATGGGTTCACGACCCTAAAAAGGGTTTTGATTGCAAACATCAACACTGAATCTAAATATTTTAACTGATTTAAAGCATTAATCTTGTACGTATTCGATTCTATAAAAAGTTTATATGTCTAAAAGCACTGAGAGCAAAATTGATTGAAAGATCTTGAAGGGTAAGATTAGTACCCGAACTATGCTTTTAAATCCGTTTAATGGTCTGAACTCTGATCTTTAATTTTATGGTAAATGGTTGAGAATTAACACCATCAATTAAAATTATTCAACCCCTCAAAAATAAAGCGGAAGCGTAATATGTATACCTGTCAAATGGGTCCAGCGGGTCGGGTCATACGAGTCGGGTTCAAATATGGGTCAAATCAAATATGAGTCTAGTTATACGGGTCACGGTTCGGATTAGGGTCAAAAGTAGTTTTTGAACGCCTATATTTTTTAGAAACTTTTTAAGTCCAACAAAAATATTTTTTTATATTAATATTATTATTGTACTCTTTAATAATAATGTTTATATTTTAAAAAATAATTAATTCAAATTTTAAAATTATTTTACAATTAATTGACAAAAAAAGTTGTATTAAATTGGATATTTGTATAAAATATTTATTTTTAATTATAAATTCAAATATAATATTTAGATATAGATATTTTACTTAATTTTAATTTTAATAAATTCTCATTTACTGAACGGGTTGGGTAGGGTTTCGACCCTAGATTAACGAGTTTTTTTGGGTTTGGTCAAACAAGTTGTGGGTCTAAAAAACCGGTTTATGACCCTAAAAATGGGGGTCGATTTTTTTAAAAACTGGTTTTTGTGATAGTATGACCATGTTTCTTTTTAATCAATATGCACATACATAGTACCGTGAATACTCTTTTTCTAATACATATTTTATTTGAGTTCATGTATGATACTCATTCATAATTTTTAGTTTTATTTCAATTTATATAACACAACTATAAACTGACCCGTGAATCTTCACGGGTGATAAAACTAGTATATGTTGGTTGGGAGCCATTTTCTTTACTCCGTATTTGTAAAACAAAGAGAAGTCAATAGTTGGTGCCATTGACAACCTGAAACAATTAATGACTTAAATTGCCTATATAGAAGATTATCGAACTCCATGTTAATATTTGGATTTAATATACTACTACCATTTAAATATTTAGTTGCGTCTCGGTTTATGGTATCCTGTATCCAGCATGATGCCAGTATGCCTTTCTTGGTTTCTTTTAGTTTCCAATGTGATCAGCAAGTCCTAGACATATATGTTGATGTTGCTTTATATCCTATTATGTTTTCTATCTATGCAGCATATTGTTTTAGTACTTGGAGCTTTCTTATGTTAAATTAATTAGTTTGAGCCTTCACGGTGTTTGGCATGATGCCACATGTATCAATGGGTCCTTCTGGTTCTCTTTCTGCTTCAAGCTGATCAGTGAACTGATCACTGTGTCCTTATGCAGTCATGCATATAGATTAATTACATACTTATCCTTCTTGAATAAGCCCCATAATAAGCCCCATTTCCCTTATTTGAAAATTTATCATTTTGCCTCATTTCTTATTTTGGCAACTAGTTATGATCCAAAGTGACCATTCTAACCCTTAAATGACAATATTCTTTACCCAACTTATCTCTCAATCTCCCAATCTCCCTCGTAACCTCACCCCCTGACCAACACAAGTCCACCTCATCCACTTCATCCTCAAACCCCATTCACCACTGCCACCTAAATACAAACCACCCACAACATCCGCATCAACACCTCTGCAACATCACCACTCCGACACTCAACATCTCGAACACCACCTGTTCAACACTTATTTACACCACCCGACGACCCGACACCACTGGGTACCGTCAATCATCGCCAGTTTCACTGGACACCACATCACGACCACGACCACCGTTACCATCTCTGAACTCCACCAATGATGCTCAACATCTCCGAACACCACCGAGCTCAACACCTACATGCACACCACCAAACTTCACCCCCAGTCACCTCCATGTCGCGCCCCGACCACCACCACCTCAAACAATTACTTCAAACCATAGATTTGCACCACTGTCACAACCATTTCAAACCACTTCGGACACTTGCCAATCAGATTAGGCTGGACTTAGTTAGTGGCGGTGCCGACGGAGAACGGTGTTGGACTTTGGGGGGAGGTGGAATGGCGCTGTGAAGGCTGACGAAGAGGGGACGAGTGGATGACCCTGTGCAAAATGCTTGACTTAATTAAGGGAGTAACATGTTGGTGATATGATAGTTTTCACGTTCTCAAAACAACAATAATGATAGTTTTAAGACTGACACACCAAATCATGTTGATTTTTTTGACAGCCCTTTGGCATTTCCTTTGGCCATCATCAGTTGTTATTGGCCCGCCAGATTTATGCATGAATTAGCAGTTTATGGTTATGTATAGCAGCGTTGAAGAAGTCAGGGTGGCATGTAGGCTAGTCAAGCCGTAGGCCGTCGGCCGTCGGCAAATGAAGTGTGGGTGGTTGTGGGTGGATATGGCGATTATTGCGTCTGCAACATGGTAAGGAATGAGGGTTGGGTGAGGGCGAGTTATTTGTTTGATGGGTTGAGTTCACACTTTGTATAGTACTAATATCTAAGCACGATTTTAATGAGAGCATGACGCATGCCCTTTTCTTTTTTAGTAGTTTTTCGATTAGTATATAAAAAAATTACAGTGTGTTACTGGTGATACTTATTAACTCAAGTCTTTTGTGTATAGATACGCTGGAGCCTCTAACTTGAATTCTTGATATCATTTTTAAAACATTTTGTCTTGCGGTTATTTTTGCTGCTGTGGTGGTGGTGCTGGTCGTTGTGCTTGTCCTTCTGTTTGATGTTTTTATGTTAGTGTTTGTGTCTGTCATTCAGTGTGTATTTTCATTTTGGTTCTTGCAGGAGCACTTTGGGAGCTGTTTCTTCTTGGGGTTCTGCTGTAGGTTTCTTATATATTTCTTCAGTTTGCTTCTGCACGACTATTTTCCTCCAGAAAAGGAACATACATTTATTTGAATTTGCATGTTACCGATGAATGCTGATTGCCCTTTGGTGACACAGGTCAAAGAGGGCACTACATCTACTATCCCTGATTTGGTTAACCATGACACTGGAAAAGGTATATATGAAGTACTGAAAGATGGTTAAAACATTTCAAGTTGGAAACAACTGTCGTGATTGGATCTCATTGTCATAAATGTTGTTAATGTCACCTCAAAATGCGGACATGCTAAGTGTTAACTTTTTGAAACTTCGATAAATAACTTGCCATATCTTGAACAATGATGAGAACACTACCTTAGGAGAGAACGCTATGTATGAGCACGCACAGAGTTAAGTTCCGGTGAGAACACTACCTTAGGAGAGAACGTTAAGAACAACTTTGAAATGTTCCTTTTAATGTTTTAAAATGTCCATTATGGTATTTTATAATATCCATGATGTGAATTTCTTTGAAATGTACCTTTAATTGTTTTAAAATATATCTAAAATTCATTTTAGAATCCCCCTTGAGTGCATCACAAATATCTATTATGTACATTTCGGAGGACTCAAATGTGCATTTTGAAAATTCTTCCCACTGCTCCAATTTTATTAATAATTTTGTTAACTTTTACATAAAATCACTACTAAAAATATGACTAAGTAATGTATACTCAAATGTGCATTTTGAAATTTTTTTCCACTGCTCCAATTTCATTTATAGTTTTGTTAAATTTTTATATGATTGTGATAAACTCACTACAAAATGTAACTTTAAGTAATGTCTAACTAATGTATAGGTACGTTGTAAAACCTTCCTAGGTACATTGTTGTGCACTCATGGGTACATTTAAAAACTGTTCTCACCGTTCTCATGTAAGGGGAGTGTTCTCGTATGATCCTAAACCTATATGTCTATGTGTGCCAGGAATAGTTTTTTTTTTCCGGTCATGTTAAGCGATGCATTCTTATTACGCTCTGTTTTGGTATTCATGCAGAAGATCCCAACTGGCTCACTAAAGTCGATAGCAACCAGAAAAGTGATACTGATACCGCTTGGGGAAAACGATCTGTTGCTAGTGCATCTAACAGTTGGGGAAAAGCAAAAAGTTCTGAGGGGAATAATGCGACACCTTGGAACATCAGTGCATCCAGTTCTGGCCAAGCGAGTCAAGAGACAAGCAGCTGGAATGATAAAGCTACTGACAAAGCCAATCCTGGCTCTTGGGATAAGGGAAATCATGTTGACGATGCAAGTGCCTGGAAGAACCTTGGTTCATGTGGCGATGCTGGTTCATCTGGTTGGGGTAAACAAAAGGCTGATGACGTTAATGCAGTCTTGGAAAAGAGTACTGGTGACTTTATTGCTGACGATTCGTGGGGAAAAGCAGCTAGTGGCTTCAAAATTACTGGCGATAACAAGGGATGGGGGGGTGATCGCAAAGTGGATCATCTTGAGAAGTACGTATGCTATTGTTGTTTATACATGATAACTTACATTTTTACATTTACAATGTATCAGTGTGCCTCATTTTTACATTTTTACACTTAAATTTAAAGAACCCTTATACGTGCTTGATCTTGAAAGTCTGAACCGCAGTGAGGCTCTTGGAAAAGCCTTTCAGAGTGCCGTTTAGATAATGTGTAGCCAGTGAGGCGCGGTACTTAGAAATTTTCTTTTGTTTCCCTCTAGTCCTGTTATTGTATCCTTCTATTGGCTTAGCTCTCTTTATATCCAAAATAAGGTGTTGATTTTTTTTTTGTGATAAGTGCACCTCATGTTGATGCCTATGGACTGTTGTGGTTGTTGTAAGCGCACCTCATGTTTATGCGGCGTGTACTTGCACTTCGTTGCCACTAGCCCCTGAGACCTCGATGCGGCTCGTTCCTTTCAAAACTATGTTCATGCCTATGGATTTTTGCTGATGTGCCTTCATTTTTGTTTATTGGTCTGTTGGTTTAGTATTTTAAATCCTAATCCTAATTCCTGGTTGATTGCTGACAAATTTTCAAATTTGATGTGCTGATTTTGTGAATGATGTTGGTTCTGGTGATTCTACTCCCAGTCAGCTGGAGTCTTTCTGCAAAGCATTCCCTTACATCTTGACTGTTTGGTCGTCTTCTTTCTCGTAACTGTTGCAGGAATATTTGGTTTGAAAGAATTGATAGCTGCTATTTCCATAGTTGCTCTTCTTCGTTCTCATAATTGTTGCAGGAGTATTTGGTTTGAGAAAATTGATAGTTGCTGTTTCCATAGTTATCACATGCTTAAGCATAATTCTCTGTTGATCTCTTTCTTGGGATGAGCCTATATGTAAATCTTCTAGATGGTGTTACAGGCTTTCACATGTCATGTAATTTGGGTTTATTTCTGTTCTGCCTTAGTATGTGTTGAAAATTAAATGTCTGACTATTGGATTTTGTCGGCACATTTGTATATTACAAGATCCGGATGTTGACTTTTGAATTGGGAAATTGGTGTCACCTGCATTTTTTTCTTTTTCATTTCTGGTGTCCTATAGTGTATTCTGCATTGGATCAGTCCTTCGGTTGTTTTTCACTGTTGGGTGTGGGTGTAATGTTAATACAACAAATAGACTTCTCACTGTTTTTCCTTCACCTTACATCGACATCCTTCCAATAAAGTTTTTTTTCCATTTAGTTTAACTGTGGCTCATTTTTGTTTGTGTTGTCACAGAAACTCGTCGGATACTGCTTGGAATAGTGCACCTTCTGGATTATCTAGTCAGGGCCACAGCTCTTGGGAGAAAGGGAAGGGTGTTGCCGCTGAAGGTGCCTTCTGGGGCAAATCTTCTGAGACCCGAGAAGTATCTGCCATGGATATTGTTGATAAACAAACTGGCCGCTTATCTGATAACTCTTGGGAAAGAGTGGCCGAAGAGAAAAACGCGAAAAGTTCCGGTGGAAGCCAAGGATGGGCTTCAACTGCGGTTGGTCATTCCTCCGAGGGGAATGCGTGGAGCAAAGGTGGTGGTACATCTGATTCAAGTGGCTGGAGGAAGGGTGGAGATGGTAGTGCAGGTGGAGGAGATGGCGGTTGGCAGAGGCCAGGGAACTTGGAATGTGATCATGGGTTTGGTTCTGGTTGTGCCATGACCTCTGAAAAAGATCAAGGGTTTGGTTCCGGCCGTGGATCTGGCAGAGGTTTTGGAAGAGGACGTGATTTTGCTGGTCCTGGTCGGGGTAGATCAGATGGTCGAGGATGGGGCTCAAGTCGAGCTGAAGGTGAAGGTCAAGTTTCTTGGGGAAACTCATCTGGGGGAAACGGAGGAAGCAGCTGGACTATCAGTAAACCCTCTGGAAACAAGAGCTGGAGCCAAAAGGGGGAAGACAATGCTACTAATGATCCATCCGGAGACAAAAGTTGGGGTCATGGGTCGGGTGGTAACGATGGTGGTGGTGGTTCGTGGGGAAAGTTGCGACCAGCGGAAGCCAAGACAAATGCTTCTGAAGGTGGATCCTCTTGGGGAGGTGGGGGTAATGATCAAACTAGCTTAAAAAAGGGTGGGGACTGGAATGAGAAGGCGTCTGAATCTAATCAGGGTGGGGGGTCTTGGGGAAACTCACAGGCAGTTGGTAGCTCTGCTGAGGGTGGCTCGTCTTGGAAGAAGTCTCAGTTGAAGGAAGAAGGCCAGAACAAGTCTAGTGAAGGCGGACAGCCATGGCCTGGGGTCAGTGGTAACATTGGCGGAGGTAGTGGTTGGGGAAATTGACTTTGATATTTGTGTATGGCGGCTGATACTGCTAGCATCTACTCTAGTAAGTAATATTATGCATGACTTGGTAAAATCTAATAAACTATGTAAAGTAAGAAGATATTCCATTTTGGTTGGGATATTGCGGAACGTGTCCTCTTTCCGGTTTGCTAACTATACTGTGAAATTCCCTATATTCGGTCAATTGTCTGACTTCAATTTGGTATGTAGAAAGCCAGAAATCGTGTGTTTTTATGTACTCGTTTTCTACTTTAGCGCCTTGTTTCTGATTATCATATGAGTAGTCATGTTAAGTAAAAGTAGACGGCTTTTGTATATTGGATGCTTGGATGGTTTTTCAATCATTGTATGCTACCTTGCCACAGGCCACAGATCTCAGGCCCACAATTTGTGTAGATTTTGATTTACTTCTTGGTCATTTGTTTACCTTTTATCAAAGTAAAACTAACAGAATTTCAAAGAATAAACATGAACGAGGTGGAGGGTGTACATGGCTTGGCTTCCCAAGTTTGATATCCTTGACTAAGACAATGTAGAATGTCTGAGTTGCCTCTAAAACTAATTACGTGCATAGACTGCTTATATTTTGGGACATCAGTCGATCACAATTCACAAATGACGATGTTTGTAGAAAATTTGTTTGTTTTGCTTGCCTCTAATTGTTCTTTGTTTTGTACTCCGTCCATTTATAAATAAAGAATGAAAATGAGAGAAGTTGATATAAGTAGGCCATAGTAGAAAGTATTAAAAAATGAAAATGTAAGACTAATATGGAAAAAAATAGAAATGGGTAAAATATTAGAAAAAGACCCAAAGTGAAAAATGAGTAAAATATTAATAAATGGAGGGAGTATTACTCTCTCTTTATAATCTCTTATTATAATTGTCAAGATATTTCACTATTGTTAATGCCGCGTAAAAATCTCGACACTGTTCTTTTGAATTAGCTATAAGTGAGTAGACACTTATCCTTCTGTGTTATAAGTCAAGGTATAATTAGTACTTCATCCTTCTGTGTTTTTAATGGCATTAGTATTTCATCCTCTTGATATTTGACCATGGAGTGAGCTTGGTTGAACAATGATTTTCCATGCCAGTTTTCCGAGATGGGCTTGATTGATTGAGGCAGTGTATGTTTCTAATTATTCTTAGCCCTCTAGTTGGTAACTAGACAGCTGAACCAGTAAACTAGTTTTCCTCTTTTGGTTCTTGTCCACTAGAAATGCTCCAGTAGCTTATTTAACCTATGAACTACACTTACCATTACCTATGCTCCAGTAAAATATGATATTGAAAGTGAGGCAAGAACCCAAAAGATGAGGGTGAACCCTCCAACAGCAGAGAGGACTGAGGAGAGACCCATCCCAAGAAGTTATTCTCGATACAACCTTTTTTATCATGGTGTTGCAGAAATGTTGAGCCCCTCTTTATTTCACGAGGTAGTCCAAGATTTTTTTTGCCGGCTGGATAGAAGCTAGAGTTAACCGTCATTGCGCACACAAATGGCTACCCCATGGGCACGCTTATTTAGATGCATAGGAAAGAAAGACAGTGAAAACATTGTGAGACTTGAAAGATGTCCTCAATGACACGTCCGAGGTCATTCCTTTGTGTGTTGGGCTCAAGGACAACATCAAGAAAGACCAGGCAGTCGGTAGCGATAAGTCGATAACAAGATGCAAGACCCGTTGAGAGCTCGCCTAGTTGCAGGCTTCAAGCACTCAATGGCTTCAGCGGGCAGAGAGGTACTAGAGAGAAAGGTCTTCGAAGCGTGTTCCATAACCGAATCATACTCGTCAAATAGGACCCAACCTCCAGCAGCTGTGAAGCTTGGATCCAAGAGGCATCCACCTTGACGAGGGAAGGCCGACAACTGCAAGTAGAACCAATTAAATGGATGAGCCTACCATCTCCGAGGGACTACCATCATTTGCAATGGTTTGATGGTTAGAAACTTTGTTTCGTGGAATGGAAAGCGGTTGGAGTCCGTTAATGAGATTAAGGGCTATTTCCGTGGGCCACTCCACTCCCCTGTAAATGCAATTATTTCTTGCAAGCCAAATAATTCATAGGGTACCCAAAAATTTGCAGACCAACCAATCTGGATCCACATTGGAGTAGAAGTATTTAATCCAATTGATGATCCATATTTTGAGATCCATTTTGTTATTGACATGGCTTCTGATTCCCATAGGTCCACCTAACCAAACACATTTGGTAAAAGCACAGTCCCTGAAAAGATGGGAGTCGGTTTCGACGGAGGAGGATCCAAAATTCTCACAGAAGTAGC
This sequence comes from Agrostemma githago, assembly GCA_958450325.1. Taxonomy (NCBI): domain Eukaryota; kingdom Viridiplantae; phylum Streptophyta; class Magnoliopsida; order Caryophyllales; family Caryophyllaceae; genus Agrostemma; species Agrostemma githago. The sequence goes on along the minus strand of OY288241.1, from coordinate 30,051,388 downwards.
AGAATGTAGGGAAATGAATCCCTCTCTTTAAGAAAGAGGCTCCAAGAGGGGGGCTATTGTGAAGAAACTTCCAAATGAAGACTTTCCATTTCCGTGGGCAGGGTAGTTTCCATAGATGCTTCTTGCAGGAGAGCTTGATCTCGTCAACAACTGTGGTTTTATCAGAATCTTTAAAGGATGCTTCACGCAGATTGTTGAAAGCGACTTTGTATGTAACCCGTGTTTACAGTGTACATCCCATAAGCAGAAGCACTCCAGAAGAGGGAGTCAGAGAGCCCTGTGAGCGACGGATGTAGATTCCAGAAATGCAATTAACCCAAAGCTTGAGAAGACGTGATTAAGAATAGTAAGGTTCTAGTAACCATTCGTAGTAATAAGGTCAGAGACCTTCTCATGGATACCCTCGAAATCAGTAATGTCGATGCCAATTTTTGGAATTGGGATCATATTGTTCACCCATCTGGTGTTAAATGCTTTTCTGACAATCGCTACCAATAGTCCAGGCAATCTTGCAGTTCAGAAGCTCTAAGCCCCACAAAATTCCTCGCCATCCCCATGAGTAACCATTGAAATTCCCAGACAAGGTATTGCAGATGGTGGTGCTAGTAAGTTTATACTTGGCTGTAAAGGTTTTGCTGAGAAGAGAATTGGCGTTTACAAGGATTTTTCAAGCAGTTTTGGCTATGAGGGCTTGATTGAAACAGGTCAGGTTTCGGATTCCAAGACCTTCCTCCGCTTTAGGTAGGCTGATGTAGTTAGTACTCTTCCAATGTACAATACGATTTAATCGACCTCCTGCCCACCAGAAATGTGCCAGAAGAGAGTTAATTCTCCCAGCTACACTTATTGGTATGCGAAATACCGATAGAAAATAGATTGAAAGTGAGGAGAGGACTGAGGAGATGAGGGTTATTCGACCCACTGGTGATAGAAGGGTACCCATTTCAGAAGTTGATTCTACGCTTGACGCGGTTAATAAGGTCATCGTAGAAGCCTTTTTATTGCCTTCAATAAGAATCGGGATACCTAGGTAGTTGCCCATTCTGTTATGCCTTTGTATATGAAGGGTATCAAGGCAGAATTTACCCCGAGCGTGAGTAGTTACTGAACCAAAGTGAATTGCAGACTTGTTATAGTTGATGACTAGGCATGATGAAGTACAATAATCACTTAGAATCTTATTGAGGGTTGTAATAGATTGCTAGTCATAGTGCGCAAAGAAAATTGCATCATCTGCGAAAAAGAGGGGATTGATAGGCGACACATATCGGCTTATATTAATTCCCCGAAGTAGTCCATCAGATTGAGCTTTTGTGAGATTTGATGAAAGGACTTCCATAAAAGACCAACTCAATTCAATTATTAATGTAACATTTATGTAATATTATTATTCACATAAAATTTATGTAAAATTATTATTCGTATAGCATTATTATTAATATTAGTGAGTTTTTTTTGTCAGAACTTACCTTTTATTTAGGGTGTTTTGTGAACAAATTATTTATTTCTTGGCATTCAACTATCTTTTATTTATTTCTAGGCATTCATCTATCTTTTATTTTCATTTTTTTGTTAAAACCTACCTAAATCTAATTTCCGGTGATCCGGAGTCAACTTTCTGACGTTGACTATAACCTGAAGTATTTTGTTTTGCGGGAAACTACCTTTTATTTTGATTATTTTTGTGGCTAACTACCTTATTTGCAAACAACCTTGTAATGCAAAAATTAAAATTTCAGATAAATAATCATATTAAATTATAGTAAAGTACATCTAAGGAATATTCATGTTTTTTCATTAATTCTCCAATTTAAACCTTAGTTTAGATTATTTAATAACAAAATAATGTCACCTATTAACCTCTTAATCATTCATTCATGTTGTTAATCACGATCTATCAAAACACTTTTTAATTAACCCTCTAACTTGTAAAGTCCATATATATATATATATATATATATATATATATATATATATATATATATATATATATATATATGCATCTATATCACACTCTTTGTATTGTTAATTGCGAAATAAGTAAAACTCATTCACGTACTACTCTCCCTCATTCCCACTAAATATCACTCTATCAAACAATTTAGTCAAGCTTACAAACCAAAAAATAATATCCTTAATTCTTGTTCCGATTTCGATCAATTGGGTGATTAAGCAAGTTAAGAATGATAAAATCAATATTAAGAGTGCATTAATAAGCTCAAATTTGGGAAATGTGAAGAGTGTTCGGCTTGTTTTATTCTATTTATAATTGGTGAACATATAAGATAACTAAAAAATGTTAACATTTGTTTCACAAAGGTTGCATAAATTAATGATTTTCTACCCTTTTCAGTTGTCTTATTTGTAGGTCAGTTGATTAAAGATGAATTCATGTTTTGGGTTCAAGAGATATTTGTAGAAGTGATTTACGACAATGTTTGTTTGAAATGTTTATGCTTGATTGAATTTTTGCAAGTTTTGTTTGAAATAAGGTAGTCACCCAGAAAACAATCAAAGCAAAAGGTACTTCCCCACAAAACAAAAAAAAATCAGGTTAGTCAATGTCGGAAAGTTGACTTCGGGTCACCGGAAATCAGATTTAGGTAGTTTTTAACAAAAATTGGGAATAAAAGGTAGTTGAATGCCAAAAATAAAATAAAAGGTAGTTGCTCACAAAACATCCTAAATAAAATGTTTGTTTCTGACAAAAAAACTCTTAAATATATTAAAAAATTCTGATATTTTCTTAAATATATTTAAAATAATTTTTTATTTTTTATTTTTTATTTTTGTAATACAAAAAGTTGATATTGCAGTATGGAATTTTAATACCGAATTTATCGTCATGCAATAATCGTAATACAAGTATAATATGGATAGATTAATGTCATCGGAAAAATAAATGAAAAATAATAAATTATATGTCTAATTAATCATGTACATATTCAGTCCTAGAGTTTATATGTCTAAAAACATCAAAACTAATTGAAAGATATTTAAGGGTAAGATTAGCACCCGAACTTTGCTTTTAGTTCCATTTAAGGGTCTGAACTCTTTAACTTTACGGTTAAGGGTTCAAAATTAACACCGTCAATTAATGTTACTCAACCCCGCAAAAAATAAAGTGGGAGCGTAATATGAAGACCTATCAAACGAGTTCAGCTAATTGAGTCATACGAGTCAGATCCAAATACGTGTTAGATAAAAAAAGAGTCGCATTATACGGGTCAAGGTGTCGGGTTAGGGATAGGGTCAGAAATAGTTTCGAACGCCTGTATTTTTTTTATCAATGTTTTAAGTCCAGCAAAAATAATTTTAATATTATTTTATTATTATTTTAATAGTATTATTATTATAATCTTAATAATAATGTTTGCACTTCAAAAATATTAATTCATTTTTTAAATATTATTTTATTATAAAATGATAAAAAAAGGTTGTATTAAATTGAATCTTTATATTTTAAAATACTTATTTATTTTTTTAATTATAAATCCAAATATAATATTTAAATTTAAATTTAAATATTTTATTAATTTCAATAAATTCTCACTTACCTAACTGGTTGAATGGGGGTCAGGTTTCGATCCTAAATTAACGGGTCATATTGGGGTCGGTCAAACGGGTTACGGGTCAAAAAAATGGGTTCACGACCCTAAAAAAGGTTTTGATTGCAAACATCAAAACTGAATCTAAATATTTTAACTGTTTTAAAGCATTAATCATGTACGTATTCGATCCTATAAAGAGTTTATATGTCTAAAAGCACTAAGAGCAAAATTGATTGAAAGATATTGAAGGGTAAGATTAGTACCCGAGCTACCCGAACTATGCTTTTAATTTCAATAAATTCTCACTTACCTAACGGGTTGAATGGAGGTCAGGTTTCGACCCTAAATTAAAGGGTCATATTGGGGTCGGTCAAACGGGTTGCAGGTCCAAAAAATGGGTTCACGACCCTAAAAAGGGTTTTGATTGCAAACATCAACACTGAATCTAAATATTTTAACTGATTTAAAGCATTAATCTTGTACGTATTCGATTCTATAAAAAGTTTATATGTCTAAAAGCACTGAGAGCAAAATTGATTGAAAGATCTTGAAGGGTAAGATTAGTACCCGAACTATGCTTTTAAATCCGTTTAATGGTCTGAACTCTGATCTTTAATTTTATGGTAAATGGTTGAGAATTAACACCATCAATTAAAATTATTCAACCCCTCAAAAATAAAGCGGAAGCGTAATATGTATACCTGTCAAATGGGTCCAGCGGGTCGGGTCATACGAGTCGGGTTCAAATATGGGTCAAATCAAATATGAGTCTAGTTATACGGGTCACGGTTCGGATTAGGGTCAAAAGTAGTTTTTGAACGCCTATATTTTTTAGAAACTTTTTAAGTCCAACAAAAATATTTTTTTATATTAATATTATTATTGTACTCTTTAATAATAATGTTTATATTTTAAAAAATAATTAATTCAAATTTTAAAATTATTTTACAATTAATTGACAAAAAAAGTTGTATTAAATTGGATATTTGTATAAAATATTTATTTTTAATTATAAATTCAAATATAATATTTAGATATAGATATTTTACTTAATTTTAATTTTAATAAATTCTCATTTACTGAACGGGTTGGGTAGGGTTTCGACCCTAGATTAACGAGTTTTTTTGGGTTTGGTCAAACAAGTTGTGGGTCTAAAAAACCGGTTTATGACCCTAAAAATGGGGGTCGATTTTTTTAAAAACTGGTTTTTGTGATAGTATGACCATGTTTCTTTTTAATCAATATGCACATACATAGTACCGTGAATACTCTTTTTCTAATACATATTTTATTTGAGTTCATGTATGATACTCATTCATAATTTTTAGTTTTATTTCAATTTATATAACACAACTATAAACTGACCCGTGAATCTTCACGGGTGATAAAACTAGTATATGTTGGTTGGGAGCCATTTTCTTTACTCCGTATTTGTAAAACAAAGAGAAGTCAATAGTTGGTGCCATTGACAACCTGAAACAATTAATGACTTAAATTGCCTATATAGAAGATTATCGAACTCCATGTTAATATTTGGATTTAATATACTACTACCATTTAAATATTTAGTTGCGTCTCGGTTTATGGTATCCTGTATCCAGCATGATGCCAGTATGCCTTTCTTGGTTTCTTTTAGTTTCCAATGTGATCAGCAAGTCCTAGACATATATGTTGATGTTGCTTTATATCCTATTATGTTTTCTATCTATGCAGCATATTGTTTTAGTACTTGGAGCTTTCTTATGTTAAATTAATTAGTTTGAGCCTTCACGGTGTTTGGCATGATGCCACATGTATCAATGGGTCCTTCTGGTTCTCTTTCTGCTTCAAGCTGATCAGTGAACTGATCACTGTGTCCTTATGCAGTCATGCATATAGATTAATTACATACTTATCCTTCTTGAATAAGCCCCATAATAAGCCCCATTTCCCTTATTTGAAAATTTATCATTTTGCCTCATTTCTTATTTTGGCAACTAGTTATGATCCAAAGTGACCATTCTAACCCTTAAATGACAATATTCTTTACCCAACTTATCTCTCAATCTCCCAATCTCCCTCGTAACCTCACCCCCTGACCAACACAAGTCCACCTCATCCACTTCATCCTCAAACCCCATTCACCACTGCCACCTAAATACAAACCACCCACAACATCCGCATCAACACCTCTGCAACATCACCACTCCGACACTCAACATCTCGAACACCACCTGTTCAACACTTATTTACACCACCCGACGACCCGACACCACTGGGTACCGTCAATCATCGCCAGTTTCACTGGACACCACATCACGACCACGACCACCGTTACCATCTCTGAACTCCACCAATGATGCTCAACATCTCCGAACACCACCGAGCTCAACACCTACATGCACACCACCAAACTTCACCCCCAGTCACCTCCATGTCGCGCCCCGACCACCACCACCTCAAACAATTACTTCAAACCATAGATTTGCACCACTGTCACAACCATTTCAAACCACTTCGGACACTTGCCAATCAGATTAGGCTGGACTTAGTTAGTGGCGGTGCCGACGGAGAACGGTGTTGGACTTTGGGGGGAGGTGGAATGGCGCTGTGAAGGCTGACGAAGAGGGGACGAGTGGATGACCCTGTGCAAAATGCTTGACTTAATTAAGGGAGTAACATGTTGGTGATATGATAGTTTTCACGTTCTCAAAACAACAATAATGATAGTTTTAAGACTGACACACCAAATCATGTTGATTTTTTTGACAGCCCTTTGGCATTTCCTTTGGCCATCATCAGTTGTTATTGGCCCGCCAGATTTATGCATGAATTAGCAGTTTATGGTTATGTATATGTTGTGCGGAAGCTAACAAACACGGCAATAATAAAAGAAAGAGACCAAGATTTAACGTGGTTCACTAACAACTTGTTAGCTACGTCCACAGGCGAAGGGAAAAACTTTTACTAAGTCGAGAATGCAAATTACAGACTCGTATGAGCTCTCTCTAAGTAATGACTTAAGAGACTCAAATATTTTTGGATGGATTCTAAGGTGGAGGGGAGACTCCTATATATATATGAAAAGAATCTCCTTACCTTTCTTAATCTTTCGATGTGGGACAAGAATACAATATATATGTTGTACATGAACCACACTTTCCTATTTCCTTAGATGTGGGACAACCACCAAATTAGGAAATATCAACTTCAAGTCACATATTCTAACAATTCTCCACCTTGACTTGAACGATCGCATCTTTCAATGGTCTTCAGTCAATAGTCGTTTTTCTCCCTTCCCTCGGTTGTCTTTTTCACCCAAGACACGGGTCTTGCCTTTTTCACCCAAGGCACGGGTCTTGCCTTTTTCACCCAAGACACGGGCTTTGCCTTTTTCACCCAAGGCACGGGCCTGCTCCACCTAGGACTTAATACCCTTCGTGGAGATGTACAGCCCCGAAGGGCTTACATATAACTGTCAACATTTAGCAAATCCAAACAATGTTTGAATTTGCTAGGCGGAACCGGCTTAGTGAACATGTCAGCTGGATTATCAGCTGTCCCAACCTTTTTCACCACGATGCGCTTCTCATTACGTAGGAAATGATACCTTACATCAATGTGTTTGGTTCTTTCATGATGCACCTGATCCTTAGCAAGACATATAGCACTTAAGCTATCACAGTACACAACTGCTTGATCATGATGTAACCCAAGATCGCTAACTAACCCTTTCAACCAAATACCCTCCTTGGCCGCTTCAGTTAAAGCCATGTACTCAGCCTCTGTTGTTGACAAAGTAACAGACGACTGTAGAGTAGCCTTCCAGCTGACAACAGATCCACCAAGAGTGTATACGTAGCCAGTCATTGATCTTCTACCGTCTACATCTGCTGCATAATCAGAATCTGAATAACCCGTCACCAAACACGTTGTATCACACCCATATATGAGACCGACATCTGACGTTCCCCTCAAATAGCGGAATATCCGCTTAACTTGTTGCCAGTGTTCGCGGCCAGGTTGAGCCATAAACCTGCTTACAACACTAACAGCATGCGCAATATCAAGCCTCGTGCAAACCATAGCGTACATCAAGCTACCAACTGCACTAGCATACGGAACACCTGACATGTATGTCTTCTCAGCTTCAGTTTGAGGTGCAAAAGAATTAGATAACCGAACATTCGCAGCCGATGGAGTGTTTATAGGTTTCGCGGCACTCATCCCAAACCTGGATAAAACCTTCAAAATATAACTTTTCTGTGACAAGAAAAGCTTCTTCTGAACCCGATCTCTATAAATCTCCATGCCGAGAATTTTCCTAGCTGCTCCCAAATCTTTCATATCAAACTCGGAACTGAGAAGTACCTTGAGCTTCTGAACATAAGACATCTTCTTCGCAGCTATGAGCATATCATCTACGTATAGGACCAAGTATAAATACGAGCCATCCTCCATTTTGTTATGATAAACACAACAATCATAAGGACTCCTATTGTAGCCATGCCCTACCATAAAGTTGTCAAACTTCTTGTACCACTGTCTCGGTGATTGTTTGAGCCCGTATAAAGACTTCTTTAACTTACAAGCATAGGCCTCTTTTCCCGGAATTTCGAACCCCTCTGGCTGACTCATCAAGATATCTTCCTCTAACTCCCCATGAAGGAAAGCTGTCTTCACATCCAGTTGTTCTAGTTCTAGATCATAATGAGCGACCATCGCTAAAAGAACTCGAATAGAAGTGTGTCGCACTACAGGAGAAAAGATCTCATTGTAGTCAACTCCTTCTTTCTGACTAAAACCTTTCGCGACTAGACGTGCCTTGTATCTGATGCTTTCACCCTCTGTTGTTCCTTCTTTCCGTTTGAATACCCACTTGCAACCAACCACCTTCCTGCCTTGTGGCACCTTAACTAGCTCCCATGTCTTGTTCTTGTGAAGAGACTCTATTTCCTCACTCATAGCAGTGATCCATTGCGCAGAATCACCACTAGAAACTGCTTCTCTATAAGATAGTGGCTCAGATGACTCAATTTCGTCGGCTACTTGTAGTGCATATCCCACCATCTCTTCAGCATAGCAGTTCTGGGAACGAATTCTTCGCCCCTCTATCTCTTTGATCAACCTACTAGGCTCTCTTATTGTCCGTTTAGGACGCCCATCAGAAGCCTCTGGTTCATCAACACTGGACCCTTCTGGTTGACTTTCCTCCCCAGCTAGAGTAGTCTCTGGAGCTTCTTCTGTAACTTGAATCGATGTTCCTAGTAACAACACGGCTGGCGCTACATCTGGATCCACCTGTTTCTCGAGACTATCATTCTTGTCTTGACTTGTTGAATTATCGGAAGACACAAACATAGAGCTTTCATCAAAAGTGACATCCCTGCTAAGAATGACACGGTTCTCTGACGGAGACCAAATGCGGTATCCCTTAACTCCATCTCCATATCCCATAATGCAACCCTTTTTGGCTCGCGGTTCTAGCTTTCCCTCATTTACATGATAATAGGCTAAACAACCAAAAACCTTCAGACATGAATAATCAGCATCTTTACCAGACCATACCTCATAAGGCGTCTTGCAGTCAATCCCCCTATGAGGTGCACGATTTATCAAGTAACAGGCCGTCTTCACAGCTTCACCCCAAAACTTCCTAGTCAACCCTGCATTGGAGAGCATGCACCGAACTCTCTCAAGCAACGTCTGATTCATGCGCTCTGCAACACCGTTTTGCTGCGGTGTTCCCCTAATGGTGTGATGCCTAGCAATCCCATTATCCTTGCAAAGCTCATTGAACTCAGACAAACAAAATTCTAGACCATTATCCGTTCGTAGCCTTTTGATCTTCTTTCCCGTTTGATTTTCCACCAACGCCTTCCACTGAATGAAGGTTTTAAGGACCTCACTCTTGTGCTTCAACAAATAAAGCCACGTGTACCTGGAGAAATCATCTATAAAGGTGACAAAATAGTGAAACCCTCCAATACCTTCTACGCGAGCAGGACCCCAACAATCTGAATGGATATAATCAAGCGTTCCCTTGGTAGTGTGCACCCCTTTGCCGAACTTAGCACGATGCTTCTTCCCGAACACACAATGCTCGCAGAAACTAAGATTCTTCATCTTATACCTACCCAGAAGATCCCTCTTGGATAATATCTGCATCCCCCGTTCTCCCATGTGACCAAGTCGCATATGCCATAACTTAGTCTCATCTGTGTGACGATCCTCTGACGCTACAGCTGCAGAACCTGTCAACGTCATACCTTGCAATAAATACAAGGTATTTCTCTTGATACCTGTCAGTATCACCTTGGAACCCTGCATAACGTTCAATGTCCCTTCTGAACCCGAAAAAGTGAAACCCTTTTCATCTAGAACACCAAGAGATATCAAATTTTTCTTCAACAAGGGAACATGTCTTACGTCAGTTAAAGTACGAATCATACCATCACATGTTTTAATCTTGATTGACCCTTTCCCAGAAACTTTGCAGACAGCATCATTTCCCATAACAACATTACCACCATTAAAGCTCTCATAAGTGGAAAACCAATCACGATGTGGACACATATGATATGAACAACCTGAGTCTAATACCCATTTGTCGGAAGGATGTTGAACATTATTGACAGTTAAGGCTATATCATCCTCCGAATCATACTTTTGACTCTGGACAACAGCTGCAGTTGAAGGCTTTTTCTTTGGACAATCAGCCTTCCAATGTCCCGGTTCCTTACAAATGTGGCAAAGGTCATTTGGGCTTGGTCCTTTAGGTTTAGATTTAGACTTATTCTTTTTCTTACCTCCTTGACCCTTCCCCTTGGATGTATTAACTACTAACCCAACATTATGACTTTCACCCACATCAATTGTCGCCTTTTGACGCAACTCCCTAGTGTGAAGGGCCGACTTCACCTCTTCTAGGGTCAAGGTTTCTTTCCCAACAACAAATGACTCAACAAAATTTTCATACGAGTTAGGCAAAGAAACAAGCAGTATTAAGGCAGCATCCTCATCCTCGACCTTAACATCTATATTACGTAAATCAAGCAATATAGTATTTAATCTATCGATATGATCTCTAAGGGACATACCATATTGCATTCGGAGGCTAAACAAGCGTTGCTTCAAAAGCAACTTGTTGGTGAGCGACTTCGTCATAAACAAAGACTCCAACTTTGACCAAAGCCCCAAGGCAGTATCTTCGTCAGCAACTTCGGTGATGACGTCATCCGCCAAGCATAACAAAATGGTGGAGTGAGCTTTCTCCTCCATCACCTCCAATTCGGCAGCTGTGATGCCCCCCTTTGTAGGTTCCGCTCCCTCAGCTGACACCGTAGCCTTAATACCCTTCGTCAAGGGTTTCCAAATACCTTGTTGCTTAAGCAAGGCCTTCATCTTAATTTGCCATAGCCCGAAGCTATTCCTCCCCGTGAACTTCTCAATCTTCATACTCATCGCCGCCATTTCCCGAGATCACAGATACCCGAGATACCTTGAGCTCTGATACCAGTTTGTTGTGCGGAAGCTAACAAACACGGCAATAATAAAAGAAAGAGACCAAGATTTAACGTGGTTCACTAACAACTTGTTAGCTACGTCCACAGGCGAAGGGAAAAACTTTTACTATGTCGAGAATGCAAATTACAGACTCGTATGAGCTCTCTCTAAGTAATGACTTAAGAGACTCAAATATTTTTGGATGGATTCTAAGGTGGAGGGGAGACTCCTATATATATGAAAAGAATCCCCTTACCTTTCTTAATCTTTCGATGTGGGACAAGAATACAATATATATGTTGTACATGAACCACACTTTCCTATTTCCTTAGATGTGGGACAACCACCAAATTAGGAAATATCAACTTCAAGTCACATATTCTAACAGTATAGCAGCGTTGAAGAAGTCAGGGTGGCATGTAGGCTAGTCAAGCCGTAGGCCGTCGGCCGTCGGCAAATGAAGTGTGGGTGGTTGTGGGTGGATATGGCGATTATTGCGTCTGCAACATGGTAAGGAATGAGGGTTGGGTGAGGGCGAGTTATTTGTTTGATGGGTTGAGTTCACACTTTGTATAGTACTAATATCTAAGCACGATTTTAATGAGAGCATGACGCATGCCCTTTTCTTTTTTAGTAGTTTTTCGATTAGTATATAAAAAGATTACAGTGTGTTACTGGTGATACTTATTAACTCAAGTCTTTTGTGTATAGATACGCTGGAGCCTCTAACTTGAATTCTTGATATCATTTTTAAAACATTTTGTCTTGCGGTTATTTTTGCTGCTGTGGTGGTGGTGCTGGTCGTTGTGCTTGTCCTTCTGTTTGATGTTTTTATGTTAGTGTTTGTGTCTGTCATTCAGTGTGTATTTTCATTTTGGTTCTTGCAGGAGCACTTTGGGAGCTGTTTCTTCTTGGGGTTCTGCTGTAGGTTTCTTATATATTTCTTCAGTTTGCTTCTGCACGACTATTTTCCTCCAGAAAAGGAACATACATTTATTTGGATTTGCATGTTACCGATGAATGCTGATTGCCCTTTGGTGACACAGGTCAAAGAGGGCACTACATCTACTATCCCTGATTTGGTTAACCATGACACTGGAAAAGGTATATATGAAGTACTGAAAGATGGTTAAAACATTTCAAGTTGGAAACAACTGTCGTGATTGGATCTCATTGTCATAAATGTTGTTAATGTCACCTCAAAATGCGGACATGCTAAGTGTTAACTTTTTGAAACTTCGATAAATAACTTGCCATATCTTGAACAATGATGAGAACACTACCTTAGGAGAGAACGCTATGTATGAGCACGCACAGAGTTAAGTTCCGGTGAGAACACTACCTTAGGAGAGAACGTTAAGAACAACTTTGAAATGTTCCTTTTAATGTTTTAAAATGTCCATTATGGTATTTTATAATATCCATGATGTGAATTTCTTTGAAATGTACCTTTAATTGTTTTAAAATATATCTAAAATTCATTTTAGAATCCCCCTTGAGTGCATCACAAATATCTATTATGTACATTTCGGAGGACTCAAATGTGCATTTTGAAAATTCTTCCCACTGCTCCAATTTTATTAATAATTTTGTTAACTTTTACATAAAATCACTACTAAAAATATGACTAAGTAATGTATACTCAAATGTGCATTTTGAAATTTTTTTCCACTGCTCCAATTTCATTTATAGTTTTGTTAAATTTTTATATGATTGTGATAAACTCACTACAAAATGTAACTTTAAGTAATGTCTAACTAATGTATAGGTACGTTGTAAAACCTTCCTAGGTACATTGTTGTGCACTCATGGGTACATTTAAAAACTGTTCTCACCGTTCTCATGTAAGGGGAGTGTTCTCGTATGATCCTAAACCTATATGTCTATGTGTGCCAGGAATAGTTTTTTTTTCCGGTCATGTTAAGCAATGCATTCTTATTACGCTTTGTTTTGGTATTCATGCAGAAGATCCCAACTGGCTCACTAAAGTCGATAGCAACCAGAAAAGTGATACTGATACCGCTTGGGGAAAACGATATGTTGCTAGTGCATCTAACAGTTGGGGAAAAGCAAAAAGTTCTGAGGGGAATAATGCGACACCTTGGAACATCAGTGCATCCAGTTCTGGCCAAGCGAGTCAAGAGACAAGCAGCTGGAATGATAAAGCTACTGACAAAGCCAATCCTGGCTCTTGGGATAAGGGAAATCATGTTGAGATGCAAGTGCCTGGAAGAACCTTGGTTCATGTGGCGATGCTGGTTCATCTGGTTGGGGTAAACAAAAGGCTGATGACGTTAATGCAGTCTTGGAAAAGAGTACTGGTGACTTTATTGCTGACGATTCGTGGGGAAAAGCAGCTAGTGGCTTCAAAATTACTGGCGATAACAAGGGATGGGGGGGTGATCGCAAAGTGGATCATCTTGAGAAGTATTTTTACATTTTTACACTTAAATTTAAAGAACCCTTATACGTGCTTGAAGAGATATGACAATATTAAGATAGGGGGAAGAATAAAGCAAGATGATCTTCACCAAAGATGTGGAGATGTCGTGATCTTCCATGATCTAGCCTATCTTTTATTTCAAGTAATAGAGTAGAATAAAATCACACACATAAGGAGAGTATATGTCGAGTGATATTAGTTAGTTGTTTTATTTATTACTAGTTTTCATCCCGCGCAAATTGCGCGGTTGTTCTTTAAAAAACTGTACAAATTATAATGTGAGACCTACTCTCACAATAATATAAAAGACGACAACTGACCGAGAGGGAAGAAGTAACTGATTATTGTTTGATGTTTCAGATAATTTATAAAGTTAGTCTAACAATTTTTTTCCAATTTTTTTTTTGCTTGTTTTAATTTCTACCTTTCATAAAAAATTTGGCCTCTCAAATTTGATTAATAAGTTTAAAGGGTTTAAACCCATGAATTTCACGGGTATGTTCTGATATGTGGTTATAGGGTAAAAAAAAACGATGTTGTGTTAGATGTACAAAAAATGAACTTTGACCAAGATATCAAATACAAAAATCGAGATTACTTCATTTTTGTCACACACAATCAACAAATTAAGCCTCACGATACACAAATTATGAAGAAAAAAACACAATAATCGAATATCAATTTACGATATACCAAGTTCTTAATAAGTACAATCATTAATCCATGCAAAACAGTCAGATTAAGTCTCTACTTAACACCAATAATTGACATAGAAAGTGAAGCTTTTCACTAATTTCTCCAAGGTGAACAACAACTTCCGTAGATGAGAGAGGTAGCTCGATCTCCGTGAGATTCTACAAATTAAAGACTCGAGTTCATCCATGCATTACGGCGCATGTGGAGTGGTTTTTTACTCGATTATTGTTCGTATAACGTGAATTTCCTCCCACATTTTCCCCTCATTTACCTATTTTTAAAATACACATCATATACTCGCTATAGAACGAAAACCTTTTGTATTTCTAAGAGATAGAAAAACCGAGATAAAACCGTTTCATTCTCCCCGATGGGAACTTACCAAAATATATTTTGGAATAACATTACTGTGTATTATATCATGAAGTTGTACACACATGTAGGAATACTCGGGTCAGGGTGCATCTTCATGACTTTTGTGCTATATTCGATCCAAATACGGCATTTATGAGAAGTCGCCTTCTCGTTTGCCACATTTGATGGAGTTGAAAATTTGGAAATTATATAAATGTTCCCTTCTTTAAAAGGGGAGTCGAAAGACTTGACCAATATTTGTTTAAAGGTGCCTTGAATCGTTGCTTCCTAAACATCAAGAATTTAGAAATTAATAACGTTCATACATACTGTGAAATGGACATCGCATATTGATATAAATGAGATTCTTACTGAGCTATCGACGAAGATCATTTCAATGCCAAAAATTGGATCATTTTTAAGCTGACTATTCTCGTTGATAGATTCCGGTTGCCTCTTCTTTCGAACCCACTTTCGCATAACCCTTGCAGTAATAGAAATTCGATTAATGTAACTGATTAATGTTTGATGTTTCAGATAATTTATAAAGTTAGTCTAACAATTTTTTTCCAATTTTTTTTTTTTTGCTTGTTTTAATTTCTACCTTTCATAAAAAATTTGGCCTCTCAAATTTGATTAATAAGTTTAAAGGGTTTAAACCCATGAATTTCACGGGTATGTTCTGATATGTGGTTATAGGGTAAAAAAAAACGATGTTGTGTTAGATGTACAAAAAATGAACTTTGACCAAGATATCAAATACAAAAATCGAGATTACTCCATTTTTGTCACACACAATCAACAAATTAAGCCTCACGATACACAAATTATGAAGAAAAAAACACAATAATCGAATATCAATTTACGATATACCAAGTTCTTAATAAGTACAGTCAATAATCCATGCAAAACAGTCAGATTAAGTCTCTACTTAACACCAATAATTGACATAGAAAGTGAAGCTTTTCACTAATTTCTCCAAGGTGAACAGCAACTTCCGTAGATGAGAGGGGTAGCTCGATCTCCGTGAGATTCTACAAATTAAAGACTCGAGTTCATCCATGCATTACGGCGCATGTGGAGTGGTTTTTTACTCGATTATTGTTCGTATAGCGTGAATTTCCTCCCACATTTTCCCCTCATTTACCTATTTTTAAAATACACATCATATACTCGCTATAGGACGAAAACCTTTTGTATTTCTAAGAGATAGAAAAACCGAGATAAAACCATTTCATTCTCCCCGATGGAAACTTACCAAAATATATTTTGGAATAACATTAGTGTGTATTATATCATGAAGTTGTACACACATGTAGGAATACTCGGGTCAGGGTGCATCTTCATGACTTTTGTGCTATATTCGATCCAAATACGGCATTTATGAGAAGTCGCCTTCTCGTTTGCCACATTTGATGGAGTTGAAAATTTGGAAATTATATAAATGTTCCCTTCTTTAAAAGGGGAGTCGAAAGACTTGACCAATATTTGTTTAAAGGTGCCTTGAATCGTTGCTCCTTAAACATCAAGAATTTAGAAATTAATAACGTTCATACATACTGTGAAATGGACATCGCATATTGATATAAATGAGATTCTTACTGAGCTATCGACGAAGATCATTTCAATGCCAAAAATTGGATCGTTTTTAAGCTGACTATTCTCGTTGATAGATTCCGGTTGCCTCTTCTTTCGAACCCACTTTCGCATAACCCTTGCAGTAATAGAAATTCGATTCATGTTTTCCGTGATTTCGGTGATTGACTTCGGCTGAAATTGGAATGCCATTGTGTATATCAACTTTTTTATGCTCTCTATTCAATGAAATTCTATCAAATTTATAAGAGAGGGGTGAGAAGTTGAATTGGGAAGTTGAAGAGTACTTGTTGAATTGGGAAGTTGAAGAGTAGTGGGAAGTTTTAGAAGTTGAAGGGAAGTTTTAGAAGTTACTATAAGTTACTCAACTTCTCCCAGGATTGATGGGGAAGTTACGACATTTTTTTAAATTTAAAGTTAAACTGCCACATAGGACGCCATGTTGGAGCCACGTTGGATGCTTACGTGGATGAATATGGTGGCTCCATTTTCTTTGGCTTTAATATATAAAAGATTTTCTACTTAACCACTTGTAATTTAGGCAACAATCACTTTAGTGATTTCGTATTGTAGGCTATTTAAAGCCACGACAATAATGCATTAGAGGAGAAGAATATGAATAATGAAATGAAGAAAAAACCGGTTGCATTTTGATCTTTTATTTGATCATGGTGTTTACTAAATTCGAGAAGGTACTTCGAATTGGCGATAAAAGATTGGGCTCCAATCTCTTTTGTAATTAGTTCTGGATTCAAGGTCGAACTACAGGTTAAATATCCCTTTATATTTATCCTTTATTTTTGTTCGTCAATAAACTTCAAGGTTATATTAACCTTGTTCCAAAAAAAAAAAATACGAAAACAAGTTTGCATTGGAGCTTCCGCATTTTTATTTCGTATCACTAATTAATTAGGATGTTAATTGAATGATTTATTATTTCGTTAGATCTATAATTATCATTTTTTATTATAATAGAATCGTTAGATCTAATCTATTGTTACATCAAAAAAAATTGTACGTGAGCCACTTGGCCTCTCCGTTTGGAGATACTAGGGTTGTTTCATCGATGGCTTTAGGGATTCAATTCTAGGTAGTAGATGACTCATCCTATCATCACCCGATGTTGAGGTTGAAGTTGAGGTTAATCTGACCTTGATTGAAGTTAATCTAACTTTATTGGAAAGTTACCATACAACTTCACTTAAGGTTAAGGTAACTTCGATGCGGGGATATAGTCTCATTGGGGCTCAATCTAAGTGACTCCACGAGGTTATAATCAAGGTTAATATAACCTTAGTTAAGGTTTATGTAACAAACTGGTCCATTGGATCTATCAGAATGAGCAGCGATTATGGGTTAAGTGGATTAATAGCATCTACCTAAAAGGACAGGATTGGGAGACATATCAGGCTCCAAATACTGCTTCTTGGGCGTGGAAACGCATTTGTAAGATAAAGGACAAGGTCAAGCATGGTTTTCCTAATGGAATGTGGCAAGGTGATACTGATGAGTATTTGATTAAAGATGGTTATAAGTGGCTTAGGGGGATCCATCCTACCGTGGAATGGCATCCGATTGTCTGGAACGGTTGGAATGACCCTAAGCAAACTTTTGTTACTTGGTTAGTCAAGCAGAGGGGCCTGAATTGCAGGGGAAAATTGTATGATCTGAGATTTTGTCAGGACAAGGAATGTTGTCTTTGTGAAAGAGGAACGAAAACATTTGAGCATTTATTTTTTGAGTGCGATTACAGTTCCATGGTGATCAAGCACGTTGAGAACTGGTGTGGATTTAGATTAAATGTTAACATGACAGGATCGGGACATCTTACCTTGAAATATAAACTACATACGATCCCGTGGACTACTACACATTATCAGGTCTGGATGCAGAGGAATAATGCAAGGATGAATTATGTTCTACAGATTCCTAAACTGGTGGCTAATTTGATCATTCAACAGGCGAAGAAGAGAATCGCGGCTAAATGTCGTACCCAGAATCAAGAGGATATGCGTTGGAGAAGAATATGGGGCATCTGAAGATTCTTTTTTTTAGATGTTTCATTTATGAGTTATTCCTGCTTGTATTTGGTCAGTCAGAATATGAACTGTTGTAAATTCTTTTGATTTATATACCACTTCACATTTTACCAAAAAAAAAAAAAGAGGTTTATGTAACTTTATTATAAAGTCACTATACAACTTCACTTGAGGTTAATGTAACCTTATTGCGTGTTATAATCTCACAGAGGTTAATGTAACCTTATGTGAAGTTAAAGTAACTTTAAATGAGAAGTTACAATACCCTTCACTTGAGGATTACGTAACACCGTCGCGAAGCTATAATCTCAATGAGGTTAATGTAACCTCACAAGGTTATAGTTGAGGTTAATGTAACCTTAACTTGAAGTTGACGTCATAGTGGTTATACTATGACACCACCTTCAGGTTGACATTATATACATAACTTCACTTTAGTAGACAAGGTTAATGTAACTTTACCTTAACCTTGAATACTAATACACGTTAGATGTTCAGGATTATAGTCTGTTAGACCTTAACCTTGGAACTAATGCCATGTTATAGGCGGTTGTTCTATAACTTCATTATGTTATCATTTTTTAGTTACTTCAATACTCATTCCCTCTAGAACAATCAGTTCCATTGTTCTACGTTTGAGTCGTGATGTTTATCACAAATGATTAATACTTAGTATAGTTAGTTACACTATACCAGAGTTTGGTTATAACTTGGTATAGTTAGTTACACTATACTAGGTTTGATTACTACATAGTGCTGTCAGTTACACTGTACTATGTTGGAGTCGTGAGATTCCTCACGCAGTTGGTAGTCAGTTACACTGTACAACGTACATGATGGTTAGTGATATAGATGACGTTAGTATCAGTTACATACTATAAGAATGAACCAAGACTGCTCGCATGAGGTTTAATTACTCTATGTTCGGTGAGTTCATATTCGCCAGTTACATGTTCTAGATTCCCGTGTGTCGTTTGACGTACAGTTACTGCGTCGAGAGTTCTCGCTAGGTCTTAGACATATAGTCGTCAGTTACATGCTATAGATAGTACCGTGGAGTATCAGTTACAAACTTCACAAAACGGAGAGTCAGTTACACTCTCTGACAAGTTAGAGTATCAGTTACATACTCTAGCCGATGTTCATTCTATATCCTATACGTCTTTGTATGAAGTCTGTTGTTACTTACTCCGACATGCATGGATGGATACGTAGTTTCTATTTTGATCGTTATGCTTAATAATAACGTCAGTATGCGTTGATATAAATATGTCGTGTCCATTCTGTTATTAAGTTGTTTATGAATTGCAATATATTATAATTATGTCTAATAACATGTTGGTCATGTGTACTGATGTCTTCACATATCTTTTAATTATGTTATCTTTCATTATTATTGCTATTCATGTTCCACTTTTTATAACCACGACTGAGAGAACATCTAGTTGCTCCCCACTAACTATGGACCCCCTTTCAGGTCTTTCAAGATGCTGTTGAATGTGATCGATGATGTTGGGAAAGTCCTGTGGAGAGAGACCTTTATTTAAGTTTTTGAATTTTAGTTTGAACACTTTTGAATAATATATTAGTTTGACCGTCGAGATAGTAATGATTCGAATCTGGTCGGGTGTTTCCGCCACCTTTGCCCTTATTATTATTACTACTATTTTTATTATTTAAAGTTTTTAAAAACCCGGGTTGTTACAATTGGTATCAGAGCTAACATGATCCCAACTCTCGCTTAATCATTCAAAAACTAACTTGACTTAGTAAATAAGTGAGAGTAAATGGGGTAGAAACAATTAAGGACTTGTGATGAGACGCATTTTGTATGGTGTACGAGGGTATAATTTGTGCTAGTTTTGTTTCTTGGAGAAGGTGTTTGAAGAGCTTTATTGTATATCTTATTTCCAACGGTGTTTATATCAAGTTATGCGTTATTTTGAGATAATGTGTAACTTGTATTGGACTAGTGAAGTAAGGTGAAGTTGTGATGGCTGACATGGGTCAAGAGAAGCATGTGGAGTTGTATTTGATGGAAGAGTCAAGGCCCAATCACTATAGGTCAAGGCACGAGTCAAGCAAGGAAGCAAACACGGAAGAAAATAAGAGCCCCTTTAGGCGGATGGATCCGCTCTAAGCGGATAGATCAGTCCACCAAGAAGAATTGAGATGGGAGAACCGCTACGAGTGGCAGAATTCGCTTATCGCGGCTGGACTGCACCATGTCTCTTCGGATTCTCTTATTTGATGTTACACTTGTTTTTTACTACATTAAATTATAACTTGATGAGAATAATGAGACATTAGTTTTTATCTCATCATTTCCCATTACTACTAGAACTCAACACACATTAGGTTTTATTCATCATTTTCCACATAGAATTTCATATTTTCCATTGCATTTTCTTATCATCCATGGAAGGCTAAATTCTCAATTCTTGGAATAGGAGATTGAAACCTTCAAACTAAGTTGATTGTAAGACTTTAATCTCTATTTTGTCTTTTGAATATCAAGTATTGTTTTATATAATTGTTTGGTTGTTAATTTATTTCTAGTTTGATCACCTAGAATTATTTTGATAATCAATTGCTAGTTTGGGTAATAGAATCCGATTGTTCATGTTACCTAGATATTTGTAGCGAACATATTTCATCAATTTGTATGCCGATTCATCGTTGGTGATTTATAAATAAACAATACTTGTGTGAATCGAATTGTATGACCGCTTGTGTATGCATCGTTTATCTTTGTCAATTCCTATGATTTATTCTACGTTGTGATTGAACTTAGACGCTTGGACTAGGTTATCATTTTCGTAAGGGCTATTTGTGTACGCTTTCGTAGTAAATGGCTAGACTTAATTGGAATGGTAAATTGTGATTTTACATGACAAAGTATTCAAAGACAACTTAGAGTAATTGAGTCAATGATCAATGTTTAGTTTGTTGGTGGAAATCGATTATTCTAAGATTCGTTTTATAATATTTTCATTATCATAATATTGCATTTTACTTTTAGTAGACTTAGAATCAAAAATCAAAACACCCCCCAATTGGTTACTTTAGCTACAATCTCTAAACACATTTGATCGACGTACACCTTCCTCGTGGGTTCGACCCCTACTTACGCTTGCTATTAGTTTGAGTTTGTAGTGGATTAAATTACTAATTTGGAGACTCACGACAAGTCTAGCCAACTTGCTTGCCATAGTGGCATTGTAGAGTGTTTCAATAGTTACTTGTAAGTGGTGCCTAGGCTTGAACCACTTGATAATACTAGTGCACGTTGTTGCAGATAGCACGCAATGGAAACAACAATGATTCAAAGGTAGCTTGCTTCAGAGGTATTGAGGAAGCTTTGGCAGCGATGGCTGAAGGGTTAGCCACTCATGTCAATAACCAGCTCAACAACCAATAGCACAACAACTAGACGGTAATACCGACCATGTCGCCTTGGAAGCATGGATTCTAGAAATGGAGAAGTTCTTGGCTTCAGAGTGTCTGCAAGCCCAGAAGGTGAACGTGGATTCTTATTACTTGAAGGAAGAGACTGACACCTAGTGGGTCGTAGCTAGGGTGGATCTTCAAGCATAAGCTGGATTTGGATGGAGAAACTTCACTAAGGCTGAGACAAATAAATTCTACTTAAAAATAAATTCTAATGACACTCCATGGACTTGGAGATCGATATGCAAAGCTAAAGATAAGATGAAGGATGGGTATATCAATGGAACCTGGCTGCACTATCCAAAAGGTTACAACATTGCTGATGGCTATAAATGGCTATGTGGTACCGGGGCTGAAGCTCCTTGGCACCATCTCATTTGGGAGAAATGGAGTATACCTAAGCATGCTATTGTATCATGGATTCTGATTAATGGCGGTCTGAACACTAGAATGAAAATCGCCAGGTTTGGATGTGGAAACGAACTGAACTGCTGCATTTGTGCAATGGACGAAGAGACGACACATCATTTGATGAATGAATGTGTATATAGCTTGAGGATTAAAGATAAACTGATTGAATGGACTGGTCTTACTATGCCGAAACAGCCAGAATATAGGCTTGAAAATGGAACACGGGGGAGGGTACAAGCTATGATACTCAATGCCTTTCATCACACTATCTGGGTAAAAAGAAATACAGCAAAACATGAGGGTGTGCTGCTACACCCGGAAGTTGTTTTCAAACAAATCCATCAAGAAATCAAGAGTAGAATTGACAACATTCTGCAGAGTCCGAACAATTCCCTAGAAGATATTAAGGTGCTCAATGAGTTGAAAAGGAATTAGATGTCTTTAGACTTGAGCTAGAGATGTCTATTGTATATCTTGTACCTTGTTTGTATATTTTTCTTCAATGGATTAATAAAAGCTCACATTTCACCAAAAAAAAAATTCTACTTGCAACTTAACCCTGTATAAGTAACCAAATATGAGGGTTGTTTGATTGTTTACTAAACTAAAAGTAGTGAAGGAAAAAAATTAAAGGAAAATAATAATAACGAAACGAATAAGATGAATAATGGTGAATTTACACAGAAAGAAAACTAGGATTGTCGGTTCACCATGAATTTCCTACGGTCACATGTCTATCGCAGATATTGGTCTAAGGGGTAGTGAAAAGGTTTTTCCGGTCCGCTATTCACCCTAGCATGCGTCTAAAAGCTTCTGATCTTATTAAGGTAAACTAATGTGTTGTAGCAGGTCTAACTCTTACTAGGCTTCCGATCTTAGGTTCGAGTTTACTAATTCAATTAATCAATTAAGTAGACTTAATCAATTAATCTCAATTAAATGCTACAATTAACAACTCAGACGCAATTTCGTTGACAGATATATAAACTAATTAGCAATCACATTCAATTCACGAATCCCCTAAATCCTAGCAAGGGAAATTATCTACTAATGGAGAGATCAAGAGCAATATTAATAAAGATGATCACTAGAATAATAGATTAAAGAGAAAGAGAAAGTAGAATTAAATTACCAAGTTCAAGAGCAGTAAAGAGAAATTCGAGATCTATGAAGGAATTAAGGTAAACCGTGTTCGTAGTCTAAGAGAATAAAAACCTAAAAGTTGAATAAAAAGTAAAAAAGGAGAAGAGAGTAGAAGAAGAGAGGGAAGGGAGTAAAAAAGAATCAGAGAGGACTAAAAACTAAGCTTATAGTTTTCTTTAAATACAAATTAAAACCAAGCCCAAGAGTCCTAATAAGTATATTCTTCAAATTAGGAAGGAGTCTTCGTCCAGTGTCAATAATAGTCGGTCGACTGAAATTGACCTTTTTCGTTCTCAGCACTACACGTTCGACTTCAAACGCTTGTATTTTCTTCATTACTTGTTCGAATCAGGCTTGTCATATACCGTTGGAAAGCTAAGAGAAATAACTTTCCAACGCAACTTGAATCAGATCAATTAGAGTTGTAAAGTTCATGAAATTCACGTTTTGATCTGACCCGTTTGAAAACGATCATTCTCTTTTCTTATTTCGCATAAGATATAATCTTTAAGCACGAGTTTTGGCTTGTTTATGTGTCCACGGGTCCATGCCCTACATAAGACGCAACACGAGCACAAAGTATCAAATTCGGGAGAAAAAATTAGTCAATTATAATCCTCTATAAAATCTAACGCAATATAGTGGTGAAAACACTGTAGATGTAGGATTATAACACTCTGTTAACTAAGTTTTAATAAATAAAACGGTAAGTCAATACATGTGCTATTAAATAAAAATGGCAAAAAAAAAATCCATAAAAGGGTTTATAACAATCCTCAAAATAATTATTAAATAGCGATGCCAGATCACTAAACCGCTCGCCAGCCCACCGGAAAAAGGGAACAAACAAACCTGCCATGTTAAAAACATAACAACCACAATCTGTGAGGAGCAACGACGACGTACTCCCAGCCATATTACAAGATTTTAAAACTGTAATTACTATTATATGAATAGTAAAAATGGAAATCATTAAAACGATATTATCAAAATAAGCTTTTAGGAAAAACTTAAAATATTTGCCAACATGCAAGTCAAAACAAATCGATAACCATAATAATATTCAAAACTGGCATTATGGATAGAATCGGTGTGCATAAGGCTAGACTTTTACTAGAGATATACTAAAGGTACCACAGCACCCAAAACTAGCTTCGAGAACTCAGACACCAACTTCACACATAGCGGAGATTCGAGGTCTCTAACTAGGCAACTCAACCAATATAGGACGATGACTTATCAATGTGAGGTCCTAGCTTAAGTAATATACATACCTCCTGGACACCAACTGTATCCAGTTCAACTGATGACGACCAACACGATGCGATATCAACTTAAGGGACAATGTACAAATACTCCTGGACACCAAATGTATCAAGTTCAACAACCAATGTATCCCAAATGGATACACCAGCCTTATAGCTTATAGTTGATGGCAAAATAGTACATCCTAGACTGTATTACTCAAACCCTACACTTGTCCTTATTCCATAACTCCAAAACAAGTCATTATCGATATTCAAAAGAGATAATCATTATATTTAAAAAGAGGAAACTTTCTATTTTAGGAAACCTATATTTTTAGAAACTTTACAAAAAATAACATCATATCAAAATATCGAAAATATTAGTTCATGCTACTTCAACAGTTTTAGTAAACAATATAGATTTATAAAACTAATACTTTCAGCCTTAACGATATTAATTTCTAAAACGAGGATAAATAGGTTTATAAAGTTATTGAGATATCACACAAGTGTTTATTAAATTAATAAAATGTCTTAAATATTTTATTACTACTGATTAGGGTATTTCCAAAGTATACAAAACTAAAATTCCCAAGTTTTTAATAGTTTCGACAGAACAAGCATAAATAGGATTTTACGGCAATTATCAAAATAAATCATTTAACGTTCTTTATTTATTAAACAATCTAAACAACTTTAGAATATCATAAGAAGTGATTCAAGTGATCAAGGTTTAGATTTCAGAACCATTAAAAATAGCTGAAAAAATAATTTATTTAGCTGAAACGGAATATTTTATCGGTAATTCGCAACTTTCCTCAAAAATCGATACTATCATTTAAAGGTTTCAATAAATAGTATAAAAATTATGTAAAATAGTTAAAATGTATATTTGGACATTTTGTCTAGAAAATAATTTTTTCCAGAATCTGTAAACTCGGTCTTTAGAGAGTTTTTATGTTATTCGTCTAATCTCGACAATAACGATTAATAAAAATAGTAACTACAAAACGATTTAAGTATTAATACCCAAAAATTATAATTAAACCTAAAAATTGAGATTTTCTAGAAACTTATAATTTTCCCAAAATGTCAAAATTCCAGAATTCATGACATTTAGTAAAACCGTCTTTTAAGCCCATTTTCAAAATTAACGATATTTTTAATAAAATTGTCGTCCCTAATTTTTTATTTATTAAAACACTAAAAGCATTAAAATACCTATTTCACAAGAAAACATCATGATTTTTTTTCCAGATTCAAACAAAAATCAGAAATCGGGAATTAAAATGACGAACACGGATTTAACGATAAACGATGATTTAAAGTGATTAATTAATTCAACCACTTATCAATTCCAAAAAATTATGAAAAAATTCAGAAGTTTTCACTAGAATAGTCATCCATGCCGAATTTCAGATTAAAATAAAATGTTGACGTATACGAACTAAAAATCGGCTTTTAATCATTTTTGTCCGAAAACGGTAATAATTCAATAATCGTTACTTAAAATATCAGAAAAATACAAAATTTTCAAAAATCATCAAAAGCATCATTTTTACAGAATATATGCATATTTTACATGTTTAGGCCGAATAATACGATTTTACAAAACAATACAACAATTTAATCGTTAATCTCGTAAATGCGATAAAACTACCGAAATATTCAAATTTTACGACTTTTAAATTTTTTACAAAATATACATGACATAATATATTGTCGAAAATAAAATTCTAATTATATACATGCCATTACACAAATAAAATCATGCAATATCAAGTAACATCGTCGTTACCTTTAATCCAAGTCCGAATCTACGATATACTCGTCCGTTTCCTGGTTGTCCAAAAATCCTACAAAAGCATATTTCATGGTACAAAAACATACCATAAGAACGCTAAAAAAAACGATCTAAGAAGAAATCGATTAATACCTTAACGAAGGAGATGAAACGAGGAACGATAAAAGAGAAAAAGAGGGACGAATGAAGGAGGATGAACAGAGTTGCAAGAGCTGAAGAAGCAACTAGAGGAGTTGATAAAAAAGGGCTCTATAGGGCCGAGTGCTTCTCCTTAGGGTTCCCTAGTGTAGACACCCGCATTTTGCCTGCTAGTGTCTATAGCAGTTCCCGACAAAATACCCGATGATGATCGGACGCAAACGTGACTTAGTATACTCGAATATGGGCTCAGAATCAGTAATATCCGACGTGGACATTTAGCGGAGTACAAATCTCTCAAAACCAACCTCAAATTCAGGTCCAGTGGGTCATTCCGAGTAAAATAAGACTAATTTGGGCCAAAACCGAAATCGAAAATAAAACCCGTCTTTTGGCGACCGGGTCAAAACCCGGTCAAAGACGAGTCCGTCCTCAAAATCAGCCTAGAGAGCTTCTAGAAGATGGCGCCCAAGCACAAAATTCAAAAAAGTCAAGACTCAACTATTTCCTAAAATGACTCGATTCCCTTGATCCACTCGGTCGAGTGGAGCCTCATAAACCGGAACAAACCCATTTTCAAAGGCACTCGATTGAGTGCACTAGGGCCACTCGATCGAGTGACCCTAGGTTGTGGGGTATTCTCTATAAATACCCCCTCAAACCCTTTGCATTTTCAGTTTTTTTTCAATGCAATTACACCCTACATTTCTACCCTAATTCACCTATACTCTCTACACTACAACCCTAAGCAATACTACACAAAAACTGAGTCATTTGTCCTTAAAAAAACCGACAAATCCACACACACACACACACATACACCATAACTTGCATACATCCTCGATACTCCCGCGTTCCCGTCGCTATTACGAGTCCATTGCCGAGGTCTTCCTAAGCATGTATGTTGAGGGTGTCATAAACCCCGTCTCAATCTTTACTATCTCAATTCATTTTACGTACATTTTCTGTAACACCCCGGCCCAATCCTAGGACCAGAAATGTTAACTGCGGTAGCCCGCCAGGCTTTGTACCGGTCCCACAGACCAACACGAGTCCTTTCCAGCACATTTTGTCCTCACTCATGCGCATTCCGGAAACCTTCCCAGGAGGTCACCCATCCTAAGATTGGGGCTTAACTGCAGAGTTCTTATCATGGGTAAACCAGAAAAGAAAGTGCACTTTGTTGATATGAGTATTACTTCAAATCCCTTTAAGCAAGGCTCATAAATAGGACATCTTCAATCAATGTGGGGTGTTTCATTTTCGTATTTTCTATTACTAACTACTAACACTAGCGTTAACATTTAATTCTATCGTTTACTAACTTTTATCTTTTCGTTACTAACAATTAATATCGTGTATATATATAATAGTACTAAAATACGGATCCTAACCCGTTTGACTATGACGACCATCCAAAGTCCGTTTAATCCCTTTACGAGCAACGACGGAGGTGACACCCTTTCGAGGAGCGCCGCCCCAATGTACTCAAGGGCGTAACGAGATCGTGGTTGTTCATAGTTGAACGCGTAGGGCTCCATTTCTAAGATTAGTGCGAGATCCGTTGATGCGAAAACCGACATCACATAATCCGTTAGGATTAGTATCGATGTCGTGACGCGGAGGACTACAATTTCGTCACTAATCAAACCTTTTCAATTCCATAATAATAAATTTTCATAAAATCCCGATGACGGTCTCATAATCGTACAATACACGATCATGACGCCGAAAACCGAGTTGAATTTTAATAATGCAATATTTTCATTTAACTCGGTCAACCATCGACTTTAAAACACAAAAAACAAAACGAGGCATGCCTCGTACAGGGGGCACTCGACCGAGTGCCATGAGCCACTCGATCGAGTAACATCCCCAAAAAATGTGCAGTAGCTACTTCGAGTATGCTCGAGTCCATACCATGACTCGATCGAGTGGGTCCTGTAGCCCATAAAACCGAGAGCTTTAATGCATCAATCGAGCCTCGTCTTTTTTTTACGACTTTAGTCGTCACGTGTAAAGTCAATCACGTGATCCCATTTTTTCAAAACCCATGCATATCACGACACTTTAACGACTTTGATCGTAGTCTTTCACGATTAGCCTTATATTGCCGACTCTTTAGTCGTGTCTAATATATGGCTAACCAAGACGCCATTTTGCGATGTGATAAGTCGGGACAAGGCATCGAGATTCGAGATCGGGCTAGCACCACGCCTAGGTCCAATATCTCCGTCCTTCGATTAATACACAAAATAATGTGTATTTAGTTGAAGTTCGTCCGTTTACGCGACTTACGGTCTAGTTTGCATCTATTGTATACGGGTCCGCTTCAAGTTATTATTTATCGCTCTTTCTTTTGTTTTCCATTCATGCTATTTTATTATTCGTTATTTTGTTTTGGCCGGGTTGTATTTCCCCCCGTGTATATTGTATTATTTACAGGCTTTATTTATTTCGATGTTTATCGCTTTATAAATGAACCTTGCATGCTAAATCATTTCGACCATAATTAGATGCATTAAATGACGTAGTTAACCTACAATTCGCATGTTTAGCCCGAAAACGCTGTTTGCATAACATTTAGTCGTTTTACTAGCGCGCGTACATGAACACGAACGATGTCTTAGTAGAGGCCGCTAAGTGCGAGCGGGGTTGGGTGTCCTTAGTGGGCTTTCCAACACGTACCCTCACCCCTTACTCAGAACCTCGGTTTCCAGATGTCCGAAACCGTTGGCGCACGAGAGTCATTCTTTACACGATACCGGTGTAGATGGTATCGGTATCGGAATGCAAAGGGACGAGCCCCATAAACTCTGAAATTGAAGTGGGCCGTACTTTGTGTATAGCCCATGACGACATAGAGTGGGCTCGAACGGTTCCAAATTCCCATAAAATTCGGTGGCGACTCCAACTTTGACTTAAATTTCAACCCGAGAACAATCTCACCACGAGATTCATTCGCCTACCCAAACCCGCGCGTGGCCGCGTCGGGGTGGACCTACGTCATGTCCAGAATTTGGCGACTCCGCTGGGGATACCTGATGTACCACATGTCATCGGGGTTCCTAGGGTGAGACTCAAAGAGAAATCGTTCGTATATTAGTGTGCGCGCATTAGTTTAATGATTCATGCATAACCCAAACTTTGCCCGGGCCGGTTACTTGTGACCGACGTTCCACTATACCGCGGTGCATTCCTACATGGGTGCGCTAAAGACTTCGATGGCGGAACTCGTATGGGTTTTGCGGCAAGTCCTAAGACCAACTCGGCTTAGGGAGTCCGTCCTGATTTACGAGAATGCCATCGTTGTTGGTATAGACCCTATTTTGACCGACCGAGACTTAGTGTAAAGCATATATAAGCGTCGTTATAATGCTTGTTTGACTACGTGCTACTTGGTTTCCGTGTCATTTTTCAAAAACCGTCATTTCAAAAAATGCATCTTTCCAAAAATACCAAATTTCGAAAAAACCCCGAAATGCTGTTCGTTTCGGGACCCGTCTTTTCAAAAAATATCCAACTTTCAAAATTCGGAATACCGCCGAAATTTAGGATCAACGATTTGACTCAAAATATCCTTTTTCTCTAGCCGGCATGCTGCCCGTTTTAATTCTCGAATTTCCGACACTATTCTGATTTTCTGAATTTTCAAAATTCTAATCTTTGTTTTCGAAATTCCGTTTTCAATTTTCAAACTTTCGGAAATTCGATCATTTTATATTCAAATTTCAAAACTTCAAAACATCCAACTTTCCTAGTGAATCTTCCTTATTATAGGACCTACCGTCTATCCGTGTGTCGGGTCTTTGCATAGTATGTCGAAGGTTTATAGCGTCGAAACTCCGTCGATCTTACATCACGAGTTTCCCCCATTTCCTGAGTCCGCCTTATTTGTCAAGGCACGACCAACCCGCACAGGGCATACCCCTACAAAGGAAAGTCCGTCCATACACTCGAGTCAAAAGTCTGGGGAAAAATCTCACGTGGACCTTCCTTCGAACAGGATCAGGCCCACAAAGCCAAAATCCTAAGGAAATCGTACCACCTACGAGTCATCCGTCTAAATGTCTTTCTCGAGTCCTTTTTTTCACTTAGTTTTTTTTCCTTTGTCGCTCGGGATGTAATTTTTATGGTTCCGAGATCTGGGTTCGGTTTCTGATTACGCGGTGTTCTTACAGACAGGCCACCGTCCACCAGACACAGCCGCAAAATGGAAGCAACTCTGAACAACCTGAAGGCCTCCGTGGATGCCATGGCCGCCAAACAAACCGACATTGATGCCCAACTGGCTGAAATGAGGGCTGGTCAAGTGGCCATCGTTGCTCGTATGGCTGCAGTGGAGCAAAGGGCTCCTAATGCTGAGGCTAGTGGGCCTCTAGCTGAACTAGTCAGCGCGGTACGCCGACTAGAAGAACAAGTCCATTTGGTTGGGAGTAACAATATTCATCGGGAGAATAGCCGAGAGTACTCCCCGGTGAGTGACAAGTTGCCCGCGAACCTGAATCTCATGGGCTTACCCATGTTTGAGGGAACCGAGAACCCCTTACTACATGTACGGGCCTTCAAAGAATTCATGGCTATCAAAGGGGTAGATTCTTCAATGTTCAAGAATCTTTTTGCTGCGTCCCTTGAAAAACACCCACGGGCCTGGTACTATAGGCTAGACCCGAAAAAATACCCTACCTGGGATGATGTGGCGGAGTTTGTCCGGAACTATGCTGACAACACCGAGATCCAAACCACAATGCGATCTTTAGAGGTTATGGCCCAAGAACCCAAAGAAGGTTTTACTAAGTACCTTCAACGCTGGAGAGTCGAGAGCGTGAAACTAGTCGACAAGCCCGGTGAAAAGACTTTGGTGGAGGCTTTCGTCAAAAACCTCCTCCCCTCCTACCGGGTCCATCTCCGGTATGCTGTCATACCCAATTTCGCCACCCTTACTGAAATGGGTATGAGAATTGAAGATGACCTGAGACTAGAGGGCCTTACTAAGGCCTCTAGCATGGAATACCAAGGGGCTTCCACTTCCACTGAAAAGCCCCAGGCTGCAACCCGCAGCATTTTCGACGCGGTTAATCTACTAGATGCCCCGTCCAAGAAGAACACCCCACCTCGGGTTTTCACTGATATAGGTACCACCTATGCCTATGCCTTACAAAGGCTGTCCTCAAAGAGCCTAATCCAACCGATAGGCCCAACTCCTGAAGTTCCGGTCGAGCGATGCTCCAAGAACTACAATGTCCAAGCTTATTGCCAGTACCATCGAGGCAATGGGCATGACACCGGAAAGTGCTGGAAACTGAAACACTTGATCCAGGACCTGATTGAGAGCGGTAAAATTCCGCTACCTGGAGATAAGCCGAGTAACAAGGAGAACCCTTTCAGCTCCCATGCCATCTTTGCCGGGGAGATGATTGATTGCTCTCATCTTATCTCTCCATTTATCCCGCAAGTGAACGGGATCTGGTTTGACGACAAGGATGATGTCTACCTCGCTAAAGGGGAAACCGTCCCCATCACTCCTGAGCAGATTCGCGAGGCTAAATCCCGAGTCTTAGCCAGTAACCACCTTGGTCGTCCCTATCAAGCCACTAGCTCTAGGGACATCCCAATCTCGATAACCGTCACCGATCCACTCGGGATGGAAGTCGCCCCTGAGGAGCCGACTGCTGAAACGACTCTCGTGAAGCAACTAAAGAAGACCCGAGTTGACCTCACTATATGACAACTCTTGGTTAGCTCACAAGAACATCGAGAAGCACTCACTAAGGCTCTCGATCAAGTTAAGATCGACTCTTTGGCTACCCCTGCTGAAATGGTTGCCACGGTCCTGCCCCATCTAAAGGGCAAAGCCAAGGAAAGAGGCCCAATGATCACTTTCTCTGAAGCTGACTTACCACCGTTCGGGGCCTCTCATAACCTGGCCCTCTACATTACGGTGATCTGCAAAGGAAAATACCTCCCGATGACCCTAGTCGACGACGGGTCCGCTGTGAATGTTCTTCCTTTAAGGACCGGCAAAGCCCTCGACATTACCGAGGCCGATTATATTCCGATGGCTCAGACCATCCAAGCCTTTGATGGGAGCCCAAAGTCGGTAGCTGGGGCCGTAAAGCTGACTATCATAACGGGTCCGATAGAAAAGGAGCTTGAGTTCCAGGTGATTGATGTCACCTCATCCTTCAACTTGCTCCTAGGAAGGTCGTGGATTCACGCGGTCAAAGCGGTATCCTCCACCCTCCACCGAAAGATCAAGATACCTTTGCTCGACAACGTTATTACTTTGGAGGCAACCCCAATGACTGTGGCTAGCTGTAACGCCACGGGCCGCACGGACCTCTGGGGGTTCGACTTTGTGGGGATGATCGAGGAAGAGTACCTTTTTAGGCCTTACTTCACAACTAGCATCGACACGATGCTACAAAACCTAGGGTACTAACCGAGGGCTACCTCTCGACCCGATCTTCCAACTGGGAAGATCATCGAGGTCCTTAAGGACGAAGACTCTCACTTCGGCTTTGGCTATGCCGCCACTCCGGGCAACGTTGTCCGTGCAGGAATCGAAAAGGCCTGCAACATCATTAAGGGTATCCACTTGAGCCCTTACAGCCCACGGTTGTCTGACTACTTTGTCACACCGGTATTCGGGGCTATCCAGGTTGGTCTGTACCAACCCAATGCTGCGCACCTCGGGACCCAATCGGCCCGGGATTGCAACTACATCCCGGATGATGTGTTCGCCCTCATCCAGTCTGATGGAGCTGACAATGATGAGCCCGCACTGGGGTTGCTCTTCGGGGAGGACACCATAGCCCCGACTCCAAAGGAAGATCTGATCAACCTGATTCTCCGCAGCAACAGTTTTGACCCGACCAAGCTGATCTCGGATGTGGGTTCCAAGACGGGAAACAGGGCCTGGAGGAAGACTGTCAAGTGGACTGACAGTCAAGGGAAGATCTACAAGCTGGTCACCGGAGAGGGAGACATGCCCGAGTCTGAGTCCGAGTCCAAGTCTGAGTCGGAGTCTGAGGTCGAGTCTAGGGAAGTCGGTGCTAGAGTCACTCCTGTAACACCCCTCCCTCTTGCCATTCCTGCTGCTGGCACTTCGGGGTCCGTCCCGAGTGCCTTACCAATTCCGCCACTGACCAATGATCAGATGGCTGCTCTTTTCGAGCCTTTTTCCAATTTTTCAATCAATAATAACAACCGTTCTGCTTACGACTTGCCTCTTTTAAATTCTGTTTTCAAAAATATTTTGTGCAATGACATTGACAAACTTGACGAACAGGTACCCTTGCCTCCCCATCTGATCGAGCAGCTAGAGCAAAGGGAATCTCGAAATCCGATAATTGAGGAGACCGAGTCCATTAATGTGGGGACAACCTTAGAGCCTCAGATACTTAAGATAGGGTTATCTTTAAATCCCGAGGAGAAACAACAATTCACGAACCTCCTCCAAGAATTCAAAGATGTCTTCGCATGGTCCTACAAGGACATGCCGGGGATAGACCGGGAAATAGCCGAGCACCACATACCGATTAAAGACGGGTGCAAACCGGTTAAGCAGAAGCTCCGCCGAATGAGGCCCGAGTGGTCTCGCAAGGTAAAAGAAGAAGTCGATAAACAGTTCAAAGCCGGCTTCATACAAGTGTCCGAATATCCGGACTGGGTGGCAAACATCGTGCCGGTTCCTAAAAAGGACGGTAAGGTGCGGGTATGCGTAGATTTTTGGGATCTTAACAAGGCAATCCCGAAAGACGATTTTCCGTTACCACACATCGACATATTGGTGGATAACACGGCCGATCATGCTCTTCTATCATTCATGGACGAGTATGCCGGGTATAATCAGATCAAGATGGCGGAACAAGATATGAGTAAGACTACCTTCACTACACCTTGGGGTACTTATTGCTACACCGTCAAGCCGTTCGGCCTCTTTAATGCCGGGGCCACGTATCAACGAACTGCTACCACCTTATTACATGACATGATGCATAAAGAGGTAGAAGTTTATGTAGACGACATGATTGTCAAATCCAAAGAACGGGACGGTCACATCACCGCCCTAAGTAAATTTTTCACCCGATTGCGCAAATACAACATGAGGCTAAACCCTCAAAAGTGCAGTTTCGGGGTAACATCAGGCAAATTACTGGGCCATATCGTTAGCCAACGAGGCATCGAGGTCGACCCAGCTAAAATCAAAGCCATTACCGAAATGCAACCTCCTAAAGCCGAAAAATAAATAAGGGAATTTCTCGGGAAAGTCCAGTATATCAGTCGGTTCATTTCCAAACTAACCATGGTGTGTGAACCGATTTTCAAGAAACTGAAAGTAGAGGAACGGATACTATGGGACGATAAGTGTCAAGCCGCTTTCGACAAAATCAAGGAAATCCTATCTGCCCCGCCAGTCTTGATGCCACCTCAACCCGGCTTGCCTCTGTCGTTATATCTAACGACGACCGAGACAACCATGGGGGCTATGCTGGCTCAGACGGTTGACTCCGAAGAACGAGCCATTTATTACATCAGCAAAAAGTTTTTAGAGTATGAGTGCAAATATACCATGCTCGAAAAGACGTGCTTGGCTCTGGTTTGGGCCACTAAGAAGCTCCGACACTATATGCTCAGCTACGAGGTCCATGTGCTATCCAAGATGGACCCGATCAAATACCTTTACGAAAAGCCCGTTCTCAATGGCCGGATTTCTAGATGGACTCTAATGCTGGCAGAGTTCGATCTAAAATTTGTGCCGTTAAAAGCTATTAAAGGCCGGGTGGTAGCTGAATTCCTTGCTGACAGTCCCGTAACCGAAGAAGGACACACCGATACCTGGTCCTTCCCAGATGAAGATATCTTCCATACCGATACCGAAACATGGGATTCATACTTCAACGGAGCATCCAATTTTCGAGGGTTCGGAGCCGGGATTCTCCTAATTTCACCAAAAGAGGAGCATACTCCTGTGTCCATCAAACTGGACTTTGATGTTACCAATAATGCAGCCGAATACGAAGCACGCATTTATGGGCTACAAGCCGCCGCCGACCTGGGGATCACAAATCTCCGGGTACACGGTGATTCATCCTTGGTCATTAACCAAGCACTTCAAAAATGGAAAACTTGGAACGCTAATCTCGTGGCCTACCAGGCACGAGTAAGGGTCTCGAGAAACAATTCCAAAAGGTGGAGTACATATACTTGCCTCGGGAAGAGAATCAGTTTGCAGATGCACTCTCAAAGTTGGCATCTTTGCTGAACATTCCCGACCACGTGACCAGTATGCCAATTTGTGTCGAAAGACGGTCCGAGCCGGCATACATTAATGACATTGAAGACATCGAGATAACTGATCCTGAACCTTGGTACCAGGCCGTATTAACGTACCTGACAAAAGGAGAATATCCTCCCAGGACTGAAAGCCGAGCCAAGAAAGCCTTACGGAGGCTAGCCACCCAGTTCATCCGTACCGATGACGGACAATTGTACAAAAAAACGGCACAGGGGGCTCTTCTCCTTTGTGTTGATAAATATAAGGCCGAAAAAGTTATGGCCGAAGTACATAATGGTGAAAACGGCCCACATATGAATGCTCACATGCTGGTCCGAAAAATCATGAGGCTCGGGTATTACTGGAACACCATGGAAGCAGACTGTCAGTTATATGTCAAACATTGTCACAACTGCCAAATTTTCGCCAATGTGCAACATATGCCGTCATCTCTGCTTTATACCATGACGTCACCCTGGCCATTCTCGACATGGGGTATCGACATAATCGGGAAAGTAAACCCCTCTGGTACCGGAGGGCACTGCTTCATTTTGGTGGCTATCGACTATTTCACCAAATGGGTCAAAGCTGAATCATACCGCATCCTCAATGCTAAGCATGTTGCCAAGTTTATCCAAAACAAGATATTATGCCGGTACGGGATCCCGCACGAGTTTATCAGTGATCACGGGACTCACTTCCAAGCTGAAACGGCGGCCCTGCTGACCAAATATAAAATTCAAAGGCATACGTCTTCGCCTTACCGTCCCCAAACAAATGGAGCGGTAGAGGCTGCCAACAAAACAATTGTCATCATACTAAAAAAGATGGCTGATAATTGCCGGGACTGACCCGACAAAATACCTTTTGCCCTATGGGGATACCGGACGTCAATTCGCACCGCAACCGGCGCGACACCGTATTACCTAACTTATGGGATGGAGGCAGTCCAACCAGTTGAATTGGAGGTACTGTCCCTCAGAATTCTGCTAAAAAGTCAAGTACCCGAAGCTGATTGGGTTCGAGCACAGTATGACTCGCTAGTTCTACTCGACGAACGACGATCTCGTGCCCTCAACAATATCCAAATCTACCAGAAAAGGATCCAACGGGCCTTCAATAAAAGGGTAAGGCCCAGGAACATTAAGGAAGGGGATCTGGTTCTTAAGTCTGTCCGAGCCTTACTACCGGTTGACCCAAGGAGAAAATTCAAACCTAATTGGGCTGGGCCATACTTGGTAAAGAAGATCCTATCGGGAGGAGCAGTGATGCTGACGGACCTGGACGGGAATCAGTTTGTCAACCCGACCAACCTGGACCAGCTGAAGCGTTACTACCCTTAAGCCTTTTCTCAATGTCATTAGCAAATTTTTAAAATTATTTTACGAAAAACAAGTCAATAAGCTAGAATTATTTATTCTACTGTCGCAAGCACCTTGAACCAATAGTCTTGGTGTAATTCAAGATTGCAAATTTACTAAGCTTGAACTACGTTTGGTTTGATTCTGCTAATTGCGGATACGTAGGCAGCCCCTCCAAAGGGCACAACGATTGCAATCGAGAAAAAGACAGGAACGGTTTAATAATAAACTTCTTTTATTAATTATCACAAAAAAACCCCCCCCGATAAACTCGAGAAAATTACAAAATGCAGGAATTCCAAAAAAAAAACTATTACAAAAACAAAAGCACACGACACTCCAAAATAAATAATAATAATATTCAAATAATAAAAGCAAAGGACTCGGTGTTTAGGGCATCTTGCCCTTCCCCTTGTCCTTGGCCCCCTTGGCCGTCCACTAACGACGACGCAGAGGAGAAGGCTCCCGAATCACCACGGGAACCTCCTTAGCCCGGACTCGTTGCTTGGAACTCGAGTCCTCATCCACATCGATAGGCCCGAGTCGGGCCCTCACGGGCTCTGGCAGCTGATCGCGTGGACCAAGTCGGTCTCTAACCGCCAATCTTGGCCCAAGTCGCCTCTCCAAATCCGTCTGGGGGCTTAGCTGGCCCCGCATGCTGCTAGCACCGGCATCCTTAGCTCGAGTCTTAGTATGTGACTTAAGACCCGATTCTAGTCGGACTAAAGTAGCAGGGGTGTCTCCCTCATCGAAGAAGCCCTTGTTGTCCTTTACCGTCTCCCGACGGACCAGTTCGAAGGCCTCATCGACCTTCAGAGCTTTACGAGCTTCCTCGGACTCCTCGAAAGTCCTTTTCTCGTAAGCCCGTGAAACCCAAGCGGATTGGCAAGGGTTGGGAATAGTCCATGTAGGACGGGTGAACCATCTATGCAACCAGGTGTCGCACATAGCGTCTGTCAATTGGAGCGAGACGTTGATAATGGCTTCAGTCTCAGGAATGCGCTGAGACGAACCGAACTGCCTCAGAATGCGGTCCGGGTAAATGTGAACTGTCCAGTCAAGGGACAAGATCACCAAGTAACGGGCTTGGTCCCTCTTGGCCAGTCCCGTCAGTTTGGAAAGGAACCACCAAGCGACAGTCCACCTGATTAAGGGACCACCATGGAACACCAGCTCCTCATCCCAATAAGCTCGGTTTATATGGTGACTCGAGCTTATCCGACGCCTCCTCGAACTAATTTGGCTGCTGCGGTAGTTGTGAATGCTCGGAGGGGACTCTATGATTGATAACCGTTCCGACAACCAAATCTGAAAAGCATACACAAATTCCGTAAGTAACAGAGTGGTCCGCTATAGCTCACTCGATCGAGTACAACATCTGACTCGATTGAGTAAGCCCTCTAAAAACAGGCAGTAGCTCGTCCAAGATGTCACTCGATCGAGTGACAGGTTCACTCGATCGAGTGATTTACGTACATCAGAAAATTCGCGCGAAACAAAAAAGAAAAATCGCAAGATGAATACCTGCAGAATACGGGTACTCTCCGTCAGATGTCGGTCCGGGTCAAGTCGTCTGGAATCCAGACCCATGATGATCTCCCCGGTGGCTAGCCAAGCAGGACTATGACCAGTCTTCATCTGGTCAACCACTCCAATCAGCCTGATTTGACCCAAGCATGAGTCAACATCCATCATCCCTTCAAAAATGTAGCGGTGCAACATGCAAAAGGCGAAAGCCCTACGCCTGTGAGAAGGGGTATCCCTTACATCTTGGTTGTTCATAAACTTGTCAGCCAGGTCAAAGAGGGAAATAGTATTTCCCCGCACCATTCGATCTATCTCAGCGTGAAACAGACCCAAGAAATCCCTCAGCCTCCTTCTCGGATCCGGATAGAACGGAGGGATAGCGGGACGAGCGATAGGGCTCCAACCGCCAATAGCTGCGATCTCCTCGGGAAGAGGGCATATTTCTCCTCGCGGGAACGCGAAGACGTGATGGGTAGTATCCCAAAACGTCAGGCAGGCGTCCAAAAAGTGTGAATAAATTATCAGACGTTGGAGAGGAAATAGACTGACAATTCCCACTTGGGTTAGTTGAACTTTGTCCTCGTCCCGAAAATATTGGACCAGGCAAAAAGCATCGAAGTAAGATGATCGATACCCATGGCAGGGGTTTGAATCTTCTTGAAAGTCTAAAGGATTTTGAAGAAAAGTAGGAGTTTTTGATTTGAGATACAGTAAGCTGAAGCAGGGAGACCTATATTTATAATAGGAAACCCTAACTGTAACCCTAACTGCCATGCCTCCTCAGCAAACCTGGGCCCTATGCGTGCGCAGGCCTGATTTCAGATAAGAACCCAGAATAGGAATCAAGTTGTCCCGAGCTTTCCTAAAAAAATTTTTGGCCTTTCAAAATTCAATATATTTTATTTCCCCAGCACGAGTCGGTGTTTTGCCTATGTGTTACATGCAAGTTATTATGTGTCAGCATATAGGTACACCCCAGACTTCAGAAGCAAGCCTCCACGCAACTATTTCACTCCCCAGCGTAAGTCAATGTTTCTCCCAGAATGCTACAATCAGAGCTGTGATGTATCGGCATACGGGTACACCTACACCTTCAGAAGCAAGTTCAACTCCCCACGGAGCTACCATCGTCAGGACAGGTATGACCCTCTACTTGTGGCTGGCGAGCCCTTCACGCAAGTCTACTGGACTATAAACGACCCGACCGGAAGGCTGCCAGGTCGTAATCTGCGATTGGCCTGGTAGCTACTATGACTTTTGCCTTGTCCAAGCCTCAGTCAGAGTGGGGGCTCTGTAGATACCCGCATTTTGCCTGCTAGTGTCTATAGCAGTTCCCGACAAAACACCCGATGATGATCAGACGCAAACGTGACTTAGTATACTCGAATATGGGCTCGGAATTAGTAATATCCGACGTGGACATTTAGCGGAGTACAAATCTCTCAAAACCAACCTCAAATTCAGATCCAGTGGGTCGTTCTGAGTAAAATAAGACTAATTTGGGCCAAAACCGAGACCGAAAATAAAACCCGTCTTTTGGCGACCGGGTCAAAACCCGGTCAAAGACGAATCCGTCCTCAAAATCAGCCTGGAGAGCTTCTAGAAGATGGCGCCCAAGCACAAAATTCAAAAAAGTCAAGTGTCAACTATTTCCTAAAATGACTCGATTCCCTTGATCCACTCGATCGAGTGGATTGACCCACTCGGTCGAGTGGAGCCTCATAAACTGGAACAGACCCATTTTCAAAGGCACTCGATCGAGTGCACTAGGGCCACTCGATCGAGTGACCCTAGGTCATGGGGTATTTTCTATAAATACCCCATCAAACCCTTTACATTTTCAGTGTTTTTTCAATGCAATTACACCCTACATTTCTACCCTAATTCACCTATACTCTCTACACTACAACCCTAAGCAATACTACACAAAAACTGAGTCATTTGTCCCTCAAAAAACCGACAAATCCACACATACACACACACATACACCATAACTTGCATACATCCTCGATACTCCCGCGTTCCCGTCGCTATTACGAGTCCATTGCTGAGGTCTTCCTATGCATGTATGTTGAGGGTGTCATAAACCCCGTCTCAATCTTTACTATCTCAATTCATTTTACGTACATTTTCGTATTTTGTATTACTAACTACTAACACTAGCGTTAACATTTAATTCTATCGTTTACTAACTTTTATCTTTTCGTTACTAACAATTAATACCCTGTGTGTGTGTGTATATATATATATATATAATAGTACTAAAATAAGGATCCTAACCCGTTTGACTATGACGACCATCCAAAGTCCGTTTAATCCATTTACGAGCAACGACATAGGTGGCACCCTTTCGAGGAGCGCCGCCCCAATGTACTCAAGGGCGTAACGAGATCGTGGTTGTTCATAGTTGAACGCGTAGGGCTCCATTTCTAAGATTAGTGCGAGATCCGTTGATGCAAAAACCGACATCACATAATCCGTTAGGATTAGTATCGATGTCGTGACGCAGAGGACTACAATTTCGTCACTAATCAAACCTTTTCAATTCCATAATAATACATTTTCATAAAATCTCGATGACGGTCTCATAATCTTACAATACACGATCATGACGCCGAAAACCGAGTGGAATTTTAATAATGCAATATTTTCATTTAACTCGGTCAACCATCGACTTTAAAACACAAAAAACAAAATGAGGCATGCCTCGTACAGGGGGCACTCGACCGAGTGCCATGAGCCACTCGATCGAGTAGCACCCCCAAAAAATGGGCAGTAGCTACTTCGAGTATGCACTCGATCGAGTCCATACCATGACTCGATCGAGTGGGTCCTGTAGCCCATAAAACCGAGAGCTTTAATGCATCAATCGAGCCTCGTCTTTTTTTTACGACTTTAGTTGTCACGTGTAAAGTCAATCACGTGATCCCATTTTTTCAAAACCCATGCATATCACGACACTTTAACGACTTTGATCGTAGTCTTTCACGATTAGCCTTATATTGCCGACTCTTTAGTCGTGTCTAATATATGGCTAACCAAGACGCCATTTTGTCATGTGATAAGTCGGGACAAGGCATCGAGATTCGGGATCGGGCTAGCACCACGCCTAGGTCCAATATCTCCGTCCTTCGATTAATACACAAAATAATGTGTATTTAGTTGAAGTTCGTCCGTTTACGCGACTTACGGTCTAGTTTGCATCTATTGTATACGGGTCCGCTTCAAGTTACTCCCTCCCCACCACAATGATCTTCCCACTTCATTATGGCACATGGATTAAGAAATGGGTAATGAAAGGTGGTAAATTGTTGGGTGGGATTCAAGATGTCAAATCACAAAAAGTAACCAATAGAAAGTGAGTATAATGGATGAATAGGGAAAGTTTTGAAGTGGGAAAATCTTAGTGGAGTTTCCTTTTAAGGAAAGTGGGAAAATCTTAGTGGTGGGGAGGGAGTATTATTTATCGCTCTTTCTTTTGTTTTCCATTCATGCTATTTTATTAATCGTTATTTTGTTTTGGCCAGGTTGTATTTCCGCCCGTGTATATTGTATTATTTACGGGCTTTATTTATTTCGATGTTTATCACTTTATAAATGAACCTCGCATGCTAAATCATTTCGACCATAATTAGATGCATTAAATGACGTAGTTAACCTACAATTCGCATGTTTAGCCCGAAAACGCTGTTTGCATAACATTTAGTCGTTTTACTAGCGCGTGTACACGAACACGAACGATGTCTTAGTAGAGGCCGCTAAGTGCGGGCGGGGTTGGGTGTCCTTAGTGGGCTTCCCAACACGTACCCTCACTCCTTACTCAGAACCTCGATTTCCGGATGTCCGAAACCGTTGGCGCACGAGAGTCATTCTTTACACGATACCGGTGTAGATGGTATCGGTATCGCAATGCAAAGGGACGAGCCCCATAAACTCTGAAATCGAAGTGGGCCGTACTTTGTGTATAGCCCATGACGACATAGAGTGGGCTCGAACGGTTCCTAATTCCCATAAAATTCGGTGGCGACTCCAACTTTGACTTAACTTTCAACCCGAAAAAAATCTCACCACGAGATTCATTCGCCTACCCAAACCCGCGCGTGGCCGCGTCGGGGTGGACCTACGTCATGTCCACACCTAGTCTTGTTCGTTCGCAAGAAAGATGGTAGCATGAGGTTATGCATTGACTACCGAGAGCTGAACAAAGTTATGATAAAAAACAAGTACCAATTGTCGAGGATTGAAGATTTGTTCGATCAAGTTCGAGGAGCTAGTGTAGTCTCTAAGAATGAACTGAGGTTA
The DNA here is from genome assembly GCA_958450325.1 of Agrostemma githago. Taxonomy (NCBI): domain Eukaryota; kingdom Viridiplantae; phylum Streptophyta; class Magnoliopsida; order Caryophyllales; family Caryophyllaceae; genus Agrostemma; species Agrostemma githago. The sequence continues at coordinate 30,008,561 of OY288241.1, read as the reverse complement.
GGGTATCATCAGACCCCATTGAAAAAGGGTGATATTCCAAAAATTGCTTTTTGTTCGAGGTATGGTCACTATGAATTTGTGGTTATTCCGTTTGGTTTGGCGAATGCACTAGCGGTGTTCATGGATCATATGAATCGTACTTTTAGTGAGTATTTGGATAAGTGTGTTGTGGTGTTCATAGATGATATACTCATTTACCTGAAGGACAATCAAGAACATGAGAGTCATCTCAACATCATTTTGGAGACTCTCCAAAAGCAGAGGTGGTACGCCAAGTTCTTAAAGTGTGAGTTTCAGCTAAAAGAGGTGACCTTCTTAGGTCATGTGATTTCTGGTGAAGGGGTTACGGTTGATCCGACCAAGATTCAAGCCGTAGTCGATTGGCAGAGTCTGAAGAATGTCTACAACTGTGGACGTCCGACCGCACCACCCGGCACTCCGCGAGTGCCCGCGCGGGACCAACCCGATTTTCATCTCGTGGCGGCGGCCACCCACGCGGCCCCCTCCCTGTCGAGGGCCGGTGCGATCTCGCGTACGGGGCGAAGTGTCGAACCTCGATTCGGATGACGATCCGGACTTGTACTAGACGGGTGTTTCCGTTTGGGAATCGATCGAGTGGTGGTTGTAAATGTTTAAAGGCCGATTCATTTGGTAAGACGACCTTTTTAGTGAACTGAATTCGTTGTCGATTTCTGGAGTTGCCACCGAGTCAATTATGGAGACTCGGAAACCGTTCAAGTCAACTTTGATCCCTTGTCGGCTCAAAGTTGAGTGGCACGGGACCTAAAGATAAAGACTTGTACCCTTAAGCACTTCACGCCTGGAATGACTCTCATTGCCAATGGTTTCGGACATCCGGAAACCGTCGATTCTGAGTAAGGGGTGAGGGTACGTATTGGGAAGCCAACATCCGATAGATGTCAACACCCAATCCCGCCCACACTATAGCGGCCTCTACTAATCAATTGGTGGGTTGATAACCTAGTTCTTTTGTTGTGGCAGAAATGCTGTAACATCCATTGTTTTAACCCTATGTCTTTTAATACGTCGGTTGTTTAAGGACAAGTAAGTATTGTTGTCAAAGTAGTTGTGTTTACATTCTTTGCATGCGATTTCACGTGACAAGCAGGCCACGAAAAGATGCACGTAGGAGAGTAGAGAGTACTAATATTATAGGTATTAGCAAGTCAGTTTTAACCCGATAATACGGATATTAGTCGTTCTCGTGGTACACCTTACCTGGTATTCTGCTTAAGATGTGTCGGTTCGGTATTAATAGAGATGCGTCGAACCTAATAAGGTGAGCACCCAGACTAATACGGAACACGACCATCGCTTTGTTTAGTTTTAGTTGTTTTATGTTTTGAATTCTGTGTTAGGTGATTTAGCATGCGATTATAAGGTCATGAAAGCAATAAATCATACGAAAAACTGTAAATATGAATGTAAGTAAATCATGTAGTGAGAAGTTGCACCCTCAGAGTGTACACTAAACGGGACTCGATGCATAGATAGTTGAGAACGAATCTCGGAATTACTCGGGTCTATTTACCGTGTTTTAGCATTTGCGGTTGAAGTTGGGACATTACGTGTTTTAGTAGATGTTTGTGGACCTAGCGTCCACATCTAGTATTATCGTAGTGCATAATAAAAGTAAGTGCGAATATGGAAAGTTTTGTTTAGATGACAACCTAGTGACGACTCGATTTCAATAGGCGGATCCTCCTAGCTTGACCAGTGACTCCGGCAGAGCTCCGTTACCATTTACCCTTCCCGTGGCTACTCCGGCAGAGCTTCGTTACTAAGGACTAGTCCTGCGGCTAATCCGGCAGAGCTTCGCTACTAGACTTGAGCTAGTCGATCACAGGCACCTTAATATCGAGTGGGGTGCTCGAAGGTGAGGAGTAGACTCGATGTCGCTTTTATCGGAACTACAATCGAGTGGATCGTTTGCCTCGGGTGTCGGAGTGCGAGCCCTTAGCGAGAGTTTAGAGGGGGAAGAGAAGAATGAGAATTGTGTGTCGAATGAATGAGGCGGAGGCGGGTATTATAGGTGTTTTCGACCCTCGTCGCCCATATGGATGCATGAGCTGGGGCGCATCAAGACTCAGGCGCCAGGGCTTGGGCGCGGTGAAGCTGAGACGCGTGAGGTAGGGCGACTGGAGTTTTGGAGATACGATTTTGATACTTTCCAAAACCGAGAGGGAGGATTATAATTTGTTACTTGGGGATTAAGGCTCCCGCGGCTTGACCTACCGCCGTGAACGTTAGTGGGCCTCGGGTGTGCATCGCAAGGTTCGCTTGGCGCGGTGCTGACCCGGTTTCGAGTTTCGGGACCGACTTGGGGGTCCCGGTGTCAGAATTGACTCTAATTAGTGTCTATGCGACCGTAACGACACGACTAAGGCTGCCATCATGTTATTTTAAATTTTTCCGAGTAATTATTTGATCCATTCTATAGAAAAACTATCTACAACATCGCGAACCCGCGTCGCGTTGCAGTCTTATCGTCATCGTGTGTTTGTCGGGCACCTCTGCAGCCACCAGGTCCAAATCTGGGTGTCTACAAAAGCCCCCACTTTGACTGAGGCTTGGACATGGCGAAAGTCCAAGTATAGCCGCCCAAGTCATTCGAAGATTACGACCTGGTGGCTGTCCGGTCGAGTCGTTTTAAGTCCAGTAGACTACGTGTTGAGGCTCGCCAGCCATAGCTTAAAAATCATACCTGACGTTTTCGCTTGCGGTTGCTTGCTTGGGCCCGAGCCGTTGCTTGATATCTCGTTCTTGGTTCTTTATGCGCGCGCGCTTTGTCTTCTTGGATTGTTTAAAAGTTCTTTCAATTTTAAATGTTTTTGTGTGTAAGTGACGCGTTAAGCGTACGTGCAAAGAACGTTCTTATGTGTTGTCTTTTATTTAAATGCATGTTTCTTTCGGGATGCTTGTGAACCCTTAGGCGAAACGAAGTGAAACGATAAAAAAAAAGTTCAAGGGCGTTAGTCTCCACTCGAACGCCTGTCTTTGGGATGCCTCTGACCCCTAGGACAAAACAAGATGATATAAACTACTTGAGGGCGTTAGTCTCCACTCGAATAGCTGTCCTCGGGGATGCTCTGACCCCTAGGACCTAACAAAATGAGATAAAAGAACCATTCGTGGGCGTTAGTATCCACTCGAATGACTGTCTTTCGGGATGCCTCTGACCCCTAGGACAAATGTGCTGTTGTTAATTACTCGAGGGCGTCGGTCTCCACTCAAGCAGCTGTCTTCGGGGATGCTCTGACCCCTAGGACAAAGTTGCTGTTGTTAACTACTCGAGGGCGTCAGTCTCCACTCGACCAGCTGTCTTCGGGGATGCTCTGACCCCTAGGACAAAGTTGCTGTTGTTAACTACTCGAGGGCGTCAGTCTCCACTCGAGCAGCTGTCTTCGGGGATGCTCTGACCCTTGGACAAAGTTGCTGTTGTTAACAACTCGAGGGCGTCAGTTTCCACTCGAGCAGCTGTCTTCGTGGATGCTCTAACCCCTAGGACAAAATACACCATTCGAGGGCGTCGGTCTTCTCTCGAATGAAAAATGCTGTGGAGGTATCAGACTCCTTTGAGGGCGTTGGTATCCACTCAAAAATTGTTGTGGAGGTATCAGACTCCGTCGAGGGCGTTGGTATCCACTCGAAAATTGCTGTGGAGGTATCAGACTCCTTCGAGGGCGTTGGTATCCAGTCGAAAATTGCAGTTGCCGTGCCTTCGGGATACTAACGTCCCTTAGGAAAAATTGTCGTGCCTCTGGGATACTAACGTTCCTCGGGCAAAATGCCGTTTGTTGTGCCTCTGGGATACTAACGTCCCTCGGGCCAAAATGCTGCGCCTCCGGGATACTAACGTCCCTCGGGCAAGATTGTTGTTTGCTTATTTGTTTTAGTTAAAAGTTTTAGTTTAGTGAGTTTGTCTTATTTTGTTTGGGTTGCTCTTGCTTTGTTTTAGTTTGTTGTGCATTTGAGATTTGTTTTAAGGTTAGTTCGGTTCAGATTGCTTTGTTACGTGTTCGGGTGTAGTGTTCTGGTTAAGTGTGGTTTTGATGCTTGTCTTGAGCGTATTTTGTCGATGTTGATTAGTAATTGTTTCGTTATTTGCTATTTTATTTGTCTTAAAAGGTGCGTGTTTTATGTGTATCGGATTTAGAGTTTTGTTTGCTTTGATTTGGTCTGTACTGGGCTGCTTAGACGCGCATCAGTCTGCGCTCCAGTCTTCAGGCGCCTAGCCCTCAGCGTGCCAGGACTCGGACGCATCGCCTGAAGCGGTCGGGTTTCTGACTTTCGGGTCTATTTAAGTTTTCAAAAGTTGGGGCGATTTGTTCATTCACACAAAACGTCGAACGTGTCAAGCCATTCGCCCCAAATCGCCCTCTTGACTTTTCTTTGCCAAATTTGTCTCGATTTTTCGTCATATGCGACAATGTCGACTCCGGGTAAACAACTTTTACTTGTTTATTATCGTTTTTCCTTGATTTGATTGATTATTAGTTTGTTTTGTTGAAAACCCTAGAAAATCGATTTGGGGGTTTTTAGTATGTTAAGTTTCGATGTTTATGCTTAGTCCCACTGTTAAATTAGGGGTGATTGGAGCTTGTTAGGTTTGTTATAAGCTTGATAGAGGTTCTCGAGGTGCGATAATGGCTTCCTAGGGTAATAGGTTCGAAATGCTAGGGTTAGGGACCGTTTTCCCAATTATTTTCGTGTTTATTTTGCATGATATTGTTTAAATAGTGTTTGTGAGGATGTGGGTAGCTCTCTTGTCGGTTTTCATGGGCTAGGGTGGCTCCAGGGCTTTTCGTGAGGTTTTGTGTGTCTTAAGACGGACCAAAAGGTGTTGTAACGAATCCGGATTTTCCCGAAACCACTTCCATTGTGACCGGGATCGAAAATGGGTACTAACGGTCTTTTCGGAATTTTGATATCCTCATCCGAAATTTTGACCCTATTTTGGCCTATTTGAGCTGTTTTAGCCTGATTAGAGATATGATGTTTGTTTTCCCTTTTTTGTTGATTCCATAGCTAGAGATGATACCGGGCGTTCCGAGGCAACCTCCTCGGTTGGTGCTAGTGAAGAGGTTGTTGGGGCGAGTTCACAGACTCCTCGAGGGATTCGCAGGACACATCGGAGTATCTCGTCCCAGCGTCGCGATGCCGAAACTATTAACGAGGATGACTTTGATAGAGTGAAGAAGCGCAAGCTTTCAGAGACCGTGGCTAGGAGGGCTCATGCCTCGGCTCCTGCACCGGAAGACGAGGAGGTTGTTTACGAAGATCCCGAGTGGGCTCGGGACTGGGATGGTCATCAGCTGATGTTTCACCTTGACCGTCACATTTCTCACCGCGTCGTGCGGGGTCTGGTGAGTGTCCTATTCGCGCTTATTAGTTATGTCTCAGGTTTTATTTTTTTGGCTCAGGTTAGGTCAGGTTTGTTTTGTTTATCCTCGCATTGTTTTGGTTTGCAGCCCCCAGGTCCGATGAGGACTTTCTCGGGTTTTACTATGTGTCTCGAAATTTACTTTAAGAAGTTATCACCCAAGGCAAACGAGATTATCGCGAGGATCGCTCTGGGTCCCGTGGTTGGGCAGTGGGTTAGGTTGGTGGGTTGCAAGACTAAGTGCAACCTTATGGTGATTAGGACGATGATAGATCGCTTTCATGATACTACCTCGACCTTCCACGTGGCTTTTCGGGAGGTCGGGATGACCCTAGAGGATTTTGGCATGATTTCCGGTTTGCCCTGGGGGCCGGATAGGATTAGGTGGGCCGCCGAAGGCCCTAGTCTAGATAGTGATGAGGTGCGGGGCCTTATCGGGGATTGTTTACCGCGTGAGGCATATAGTGCGCCTCATGCTTTGGTGAGCTTGTATATCACCGATCACTTCGAGCGAGTGGCGGTGTTAGAGGGTCAAGAATCAAACACGCCGGAGCAGGACGCCCGGTTGTAGTATTTCCTAGGGTCGACCCACTTCTCGGACAAGGGCGAGAGGTTCAGCACTAGGATTTTGCCCTTCCTGGCCGACCTGACTCAGCTAGGACGTTATGATTGGGTGACCGCGGCTTTCGCGGAGATGACTCGCTGCCTGCAAGTCATGGTGAGGCCGTTAGTGATAGAGTCGGTTTCAGCTGTGCCCATTGTGGGTCCGAGCCTTATACTGGAGGTTAGTTACTATTCTCACTTTCGTATTTCAAGTTTTTTTGGCTTGGTTTTGCTAAGGTTGTTTTGGGATTTTACAGGCTTGGATTTACTCCTACTTTTCGTGCTAGGCTCCTAAGACGGTGCGGGTTCACCCGAAGAGATTCTCGGCGGGGATCGAATATAGGCTGGCTCAGCCTAAAAGCACAATCAACCACTACCCGTCGGAGAATGCGCTGGCTGGTTAACAAGTTGAGCCTCGGGGATGTAAGTTTCCCTTTTATAGCCTATTTTGTTCAATAGCCCCCAAGGTTTGGGATTCATTGGGATGTTGGTTCTATTTGTGTAGTTTGTGGCCCGCCCTTGGGCTGGTTATGAGGGCGTGCCAAAGTATGTGGCTATGGAGATGAGGCCTCGGAGTTACAGGAGGATGATCCTTCCTGCGTTGTTTCGCCCGGTTTGGTATCTGGGCGAGTGGTTGGTGCGTCAGTGTCTGTATGACGATTTCAGGGTGCCGGTTGATCCTCCCCGGACCATGTTCAGACCACCGACCGCAGCAAAGGTCCTCGAGGATAGGAACGGAGAGGGAGGTGATACACTCTTGGTGCCTAGTACCTCCTATCTATCTCACGTCACTCGGCGGTTAGCTTGGTATCGCCTCGTGGTAATGTCCTGATTCTCGATTCTAAGGTTTGCTTTGCGGTTTATTGTTTATTTGCTCTCTGACCGACCAGTCTGTTGTCTTCTCAGTTGGCCGATGATGGTGGGAATTGTCGTGGATCCCCACCGCCAAATAATAACCGGCTAAGACCTAACGGTAGTTAGGGTAAGTCGGGTCGTGTCCACGGAGACGGTGTTGCAAGGTTTAGACTAGGTTGGCCTAAAACGAGACCAAGTCACAACAAACACAAAGAGCTACTAATTGACGAATTATGATGAGAGGAGATGAAGGAATTAGACTAACAAGGAACTAGACTATAACAAGGCTAAACAATGCTAATAATCAAACTAACTAGCAAACTAAAGAAATGATGACTAACTAATAAGATGAAGTCAAATATGGAAAGAAATGGGTTAGGTCGGGTTCAAAAGTGTAGTAGGGTGATTTGGGTGGTCAAGGGTGTAGGTGTCTCCTAATTGCTAGATTCGGTCCGGGCTCTCGCAACTTAAACCGATGTCGAGGTAGGTTCGCGTTTGATGGCGTCTAAACCCTAGTCCACATGGTATGTATAATGACTATTCTCAACATGACCACATACTAGACAAACAATGAGTAGAGGAAGACTAGCATGAGAAGCATGACCACTACAACTCAAACAAGCATTTCAACAAACACATAGTGTGCCAAGTATGTGACTAACAACAAAGATTCACCCTTTACCCCTAATCAAACTCTAATCACCCATAATCTACCCTTAATCTCTCTACTAACCCACAAGGAATCTACTCACTCATAATCAAACTAACTACAACAATGAAAAGATAAAACAACATCACAATCCAAACATCCATAATGAAAGAAAACAAGAACAATAACAAGAACACTAAGTAAAGATTCAAACTTGAAATAATAACAATAAACAAGAGAAAGGAAGATTATACCAACAACCAAATGATGAAAAGATGATAAGTTGCATAAAAGAGAAACCCAAATCAACTCCAAGTTTGTCAAGCTTGGATGAATCTTCAAGTAATCCCTTAATTACAAGACTAATTAACTAAGATTAACTAAAGATTACAGGAAGATTAAAACTAATGAGAGGAACTAAATCTAGGGTTTATATGATGTAGAGAGGCTTAAGAGAGTCTAGGGTATGATAAGATACATAAACAATACAAGAGGGAAGTATTTATAGGGGTACAAGAATAAAGGAGGAGGAAAATAAGAGGCGCGGCTACAGGTGCTTGGTCCCGACCGGGACGGGATCATCCCGACCAGGACGGCCTGTCATCCCGACCGGGACGGCCTGGCAGTGACCCCTTCAAAAGTGCACTTTATCCCGGACGGGATGAGGTGCATACCCGTCGGGGATGAGTCTTGTAGGCCTCCAATATGATCCTTTTGGTTCTTCCTTGCTTCACATGAACTTCTCATCGATTCTCGAGACTCGGGATCGGGTCTCGGAGGCTCGGGATTGGGTCCCAAGGTCTCGGGGTCGAATCCAAGGCATCGAGTGATCGTTCCTCCGGTTCGTTGGCTCCGAAAAGTGTACGTATTGAGTCGGAATCACTCCAACTCTTCACGAATGGTCTCGGGAACCTGAAACGAGCTAGAGAAAGCATAAGTAGCCCATGAACCGCTCCCAAGGAGCGATTCCGCAAGGAAATGGGACCAAAACACTACGAAATAGGCACTACAAACTACACTTATCAACTCCCCCACACTTAACCCTTACTCGCCCTCGAGTAAGCACATACTAACTACTAAACTAGCCGAGTGGGTATTAGCGCACCCTACGCCCTTTCAACTCACGCGAGTGCACTTAGAGGAAAAGCGCACTCCACAAGGCAACTGGGGTCTTGCGACAAAACCTTGGATGCAACCGGACACAAGACACATAAACAAACAAGCACACAAACAAACACACAAAAGGTTGCACCCAAAAGAAAAGAAATACCTCTTCCCTCAAACAAGCGGTGAAAGAAGCACCAGTTTAGGACTCAAGGCAAGTGACAACGTTCCCAAGCTAGCAATACAAACCAAAATGGACAAAACCCTAATAGTATGACGACAAAGCAATAAAAACGTTGGTAACTTACCTCGGTTCCTCCTAACCTTCTAAGAACGTACTACGGGATGATCGGCGGGATGGAAAGTGATGAACCACGGTGTTAGTCGACACAGTAGGTAAGTGAGACCCCGCCCCCTTTAGCAAAGAGCCAAGAGGGTCGTCCCATGCCCAAAACCGCCTAACTAGTCCAAGTAAAAAGTGGAAATGATTGCAAAGTGAGGGAAGACCGACCACTACCGCTATCATCCTTCCTAGGGACTCGATCCTTTGGTAGGATCTTCACGGTAATGATTGGAAAAAGGCTTATTTTGATATGTGAGGATTATTTTTGTGAGACGGTTTTTTTTGGCATTTTCTTCTTCTTTTGCATTTTTGCTTTGTTTTGCCATGCCATTTCTTTTTCTTCTTTTCTATTTTCTTTTTGGCTTTTGTGCCTTTTCTTTTTCTTCTTTCTTTTCTTTCTTTCATTTTCTTTCATTTTCTTTTCTTTGCCCCTTTTTTTTGGCTAGATTTCAATGATAGGCATTTCTTATTGCAACAAGAAAGATGACTTCAATCAATTTGCAGTTTTATTGTGTGGAAATGTGGAGGAGGTAGGGTAATGGGTGAGTCGGGAGCGCGCTTTCCCTTCAAACCCACAAAAAGTGGAGAACTTGGACTAATCAACCAATTCTAGACACGGTCACCTAAGGGACGAAACTCGGTAACCAAGGCCTTTTCACACCGTGGGTGGTCATAATGGTCAAATGCAAATCCCGTGGTAAATCCCTAGTAAGCTAGGTGGACTCAAGGTAAAGGACCAACGAATTCATTGATTTAGGGTCATTCTACTAGACTAAAGTCCAAGACTCGATTTATACTACTAGAAAGGGAAAGTAAACGCTTTCACACTAGCCTCTAAACCGGGTTTTCGAAAACCATTTACACACAAGACACACAACAAAACACAAAACAAAGACTCAACGAAAACGAAAGAAAAAGAAACAAAAGCAATAAAACAAGAACAACACAAAACGAACACATACATGACACAAACACCACCCCTAGCTTCCAAATGAGCAACCAACCAACATCAAACTTTACAAAGCTCCTCCCGAGCACACCACATCACATTCTCCTCCAAATTCCGCAAGAGACAAAGAAGGAAAAAGGGATAGAGGATGTTACCGGACATCTTGAAAGCTTTCCAAAGCCATCGGTGGTTTAAGCAACCTATAAGAAAAAATGGGGGGCAAAACACGCACAACACAACAAATACACGATACAACGACATAAAAGGAAAACACACAAAAGGAAAATCTTTTTGATTTTTATGAAATTTTTTCAAATTTTTAGGATTTTTAAAGATTTTTTTTTGAAAAAACTACGAAAATAAAACTAACTACGATAGAATATCGCTCCCCCACACTTGCCGAGCAATGTCCTCATGCTCGACCGTAGTGCATGGGAACACAAAAGAAAATAAAAGAAATTACGAAAATAAAGCTAAAAATGAAAGATAAAGTGGAGAAAATGGTAGAATGTGTCCGGCCGGGGTGTAGTCAAGTCACCATGGGCCGAGACAAGAAAAGATATGGATGGGGGAAGAAAAATAAAAAGAAAGAAATGAAAGGAAATGGGAGGGGAGGACTAGGTGTAATCAAGTCACCTAGCCCGGATTCCGCCCAAATCCGACTAATTCCAACAAAAAGGTGAAAGTCTTGAGAATTTGGATTTTGAAATGACTCTCGATGTAGTCACGTCATCGAGAGTCGGGAGCAATAGATACCAAGGCCCCGAGGGCCACCATGAGACATAAGTGTATAAGGGAAGGGGAACAAACAAAAGAAGACAAGCTAGAAAAGACTGAAAAGAAAGGATAGTTGCCGTACCGTATGGTTCTCTTGTAGCTAGTCTTCGTCGTTGTTATTCCTTCCCAATCGCGATACGGTTCCATGGTTGGGGCACCAAAGTAAAATGGGGTGGGTTTTGATGTGAAAGTCGGTTTAAAGTGACGAGAAAGTGAGGTGAATGTGTATGTGAGGTGTAGGGGTCATATAATGAGGGTAAGGACATGTAGGGAGGTTGGGAGGGGATATACATTGGTTGGGTGGACTCAAATGACGAAGAAAAGGCCAAAGGAGGACAGGGGGTCCATCCCGGTCGGGATTGGTGGTCCCGGTCGGGATGGACCTTCTCGTCCCGGTCGGGAAGACCTCGTCCCGATCGGGATGGCACTCCAGTAGACCCAACTTTTGTCACACTCATCCCGGACGGGATGACATCCTTCCCGGTCGGGATGGGCCTTCCATCCCGGACGGGATGACCTCTTCTAGGCCGGGAAGAGTCTCCTAACCCTCTATAGCTCCCAAAAGCTTGTTCCAAGCTTCAAAAACCGACTTCCCTTCACACGATCCATGGTCCAACAATGACCACTCCTCCCTAGGAATCACTTTCACTTCACACCTATCACAATAAACTCAAATAACACATCAAATTCCCTCCCTCACATCGCTCATCAATCATCCAAATAATCAAGAAATTCACAAAACCAAACAAACTACAAGAGAAAGAGATATATACAAAGAGACGGTTCTTGTGGAACTCCGTCAAACCAAGGTGGTGCATTCTTCAATCTTTTTCAACAACAAGAGCTAGTTCTATCTCCATCTAGGGCACAAAGAAACAAGTCGAAGGCCCTAGCAAAGTCTTCAATCAAGCTTGAGACATAAGCATCCAAATACCAAGGCTCTTCATGACCTTGTCTTGACGTTCCCGGGGTGTCCCGATCTTGTAAGTTCAAAGGCTTGAACTTATACTTTTGGTCCTTCGGGATGTACCCAAACGTCCACCGGTCCTCATGTGGCCCCAAGGGAGGCTCATCTTCCATCTTGCTTTTCAAATTGTCATCAAGCCCATGATGTGGGCACTCATCCTCTCCAATCTCGGAGTCATCATCTTCAAGTTCACAAGAGCTCTTCTTCAAGCTTTGTCCCAACTCAACCCCTAGATCAATGTCCTTCGTGGCTTGGATCATTTTGCAAGACTCATCGTTTGTAGGCGAAGTGTTACCTTGGAGGTCAAACACTAACTTCTCTTCGCCTAGCTCGAAGGTGATCCTACCATTCTTCACATCGATCATAGCACCGGCGGTGTGTAGAAATGGGCGCCCAAGGATGATGGGAGTGATAGCATCTTCCGGCATATTGAGCACGATGAAATCGACCGGAATGAAAAACTTCCCGATCCTCACCGGCACATCCTCTAGCATCCCCAATGGTCGGTTGAATGAACTATCGGCCATTTGGAGTGTAATGGAAGTACTTTTAAGCTCCTTCATCCCAAGTCGGCAACAAATAGAATAAGGGATGATGCTCACACTCGCACCCAAATCACATAATGCTCTTTCGATCTTGTAGTGGCCTATGGTGCAAGGGATCAAGAATCTACCCGGATCCTTCAACTTTGGAAGCGTAGAACCTTGAATGAGCTCGCTCACCACCCTTGTGAACGCAATGGTCTCTTCCTTGTTGATGGACCTCTTCCTAGCCAAGATTTCTTTCATAAATTTTCCATATGCCCGGATTTGGGTAAGTAGTTCGGTGAATGGGACACTAACATCCAATTTCTTCACAATGTTAAGGAACTTTTCATATTGAGAATCTACCTTGGTCTTCATTTGCCTTGTTGGGAAAGGCAACTTGATTTGGATCTTGTTTTGCTCAATAGGGGTGGACTCTTCAAACGACACTTTCCCTTTACCCTTGTCTTTTCTTTGAAGTTGGGGAAGCTTGTCTTCTTGGGGTTTCTCAATTTCCCATAAGACTTGCTCCTCCATTGGATCTTCCTTCCTTGAGTTTTCTTGAATCGGAGGCACAACTTCTCTTGTTGGCTCTTGCTCATTCGGGGGTGGGGGAGGGTTATAAGATGTACCTCTCCTAGTGGTAATAGCATTCACATGCTCGAATATCGGTGTTTCACCTTGAGGAGGTAATTGCCCCGGTTGCCTTGAAGAGCTACCCGAAGCAAGTTGAGCTATTCGGGTTTCAAGCATCTTCGTATTGGCATCTCTCGCCATGTTGCCCCTTTGAATAAAAGCATAGAACTCTTGTTGGTTTTTTGACATCTCCATTTGACCCCTTTGCATCTCCAACATAGATTTTTGAATGTCGAAATCATGAGTTGGAGATTGTGGATTGTGCGGAGTATTGGTGAGGGCTAATGGAGAACCGTAATCATGAATAGGAGATCGACTCCTAGGCTTGCTTTCTTGACGGTTAGCTTGAGTTGCTTGTTGTTGATGGTTCCCTTGGAACCCATGAGAATTGCCTTGATTAAGGCCTTGGTTGTGGTTTTGTTGCTTTTGGAAGTTTTGGTTTCCTTGGAAACCGCCTTGATTGAAGTTCCCTTGGTTACTTGGCTTGGAGTTGTTGAAAGGCCTTGAGTTGCCTTGGTAACCTTGGTTGCCTTGATTGTTGTCCCTTAAGGGAGGTGGAACATAGGGACGATGTTGTTGTTGGTGTTGAAAGGCTTGTTGTTGAGGGACTTGATTGGAAGCTTGGTATTGATTAGAGTAAGAGGCACCTTGCTTAAACGCTTGAAAGGCGTTTACTTGTTCAATACTTCCTCTACAATTCATAGGATCATGACCAACGATTCCACAAGTATCACACATCCCGTAATAAGGCAAAGGAGGTGCAAATCCCAAAGCATTCACTTCTTGAATTGAGTGTTGATGGGAGAACCAATGCTTTGAACTTGAGTGAGGTGGCCTTGGAGCTTCTTGTCAATGGCCTCCATATGGGTCTTCAATTGAGCTCCAAGGTCAATGCTTAGTTGAGTAATAGCATCAACCTCGTGCCTACCTCCTCGATTTGCCTTCCTAGGCCTAGAGTATTGCGAATTATGCACCGCCATCTCTTCGATTCTCGCCCAAGTTTGGTCGTCATCGACCTCGGTAAACCTACCATTGGAGCCCATGTTGAGTATAGTTCTTGAGTCCTCATAAAGACCGTTCCAAAATTGTTGGACTAAGAACCATTGTGAAAGTCCATGGTGGGGGCACGATCTAACCAAAGACTTAAACCTCTCCCAAGCTTCATCTCTTCATCCCGTTGTTGGAAACCGGTGATGGAGGCCCTAAGCAAATTAGTCTTTTCCGGAGGGTAGAATGTTTGGTAGAACGCCAATGCAAGCTTCTTCCAAGTGTCGATGCCCATGGTTGCCCTATCGAGATTCTTGATCCATTGCTTCGCTTTTCCAATTAATGACAATGGAAATAATACCCATCAGATTTGATCTTGTGTAACCCCGAGTTGAGAGATAGCGTCGCAATAATCGGAGAAAGTCTCCATATGTTGGTGCGGGTCTTCGGTGGGCAAACCACTAAATTGATTCCTTTCCACAAGTTGGATGAAGTGAGTCTTAGCCGTAAAATTTCCGGCATAAGCGGCCGGTAGAGCATTGGGTCCCGGCAAGACGTCTTCCGTGAATGTAGAGTGGGATGAAAACTTCGGCATTATTGGATGTAAGGGAGATGGTGGTGAAGACGGAGTTGAAGTAGATGTAGAGAGGGAACTAGGACTAGAATATCCAAAGGGATTGGTGAAATTCCCTTCGGCCGTCTCTTGAAATGCTTGCTCAAAATCGTTTCCTTGAGCTTGCTCTTGATGAGTATTGCTTGCACTTGGTTGAGAGATCCTAACCCGGTTAATCGTCCGTTGGCGAAAAGCTCGAAAAAGCCTCTCCGGCTCTGGATTAAAGAGAAAGAATTCGCCTCCCCGCCTAGGCATACACTACACACTAGAACAAACGTGAGAACACCTAGTGCTTTATGGGCACTAGGTAACGACAATAAACAAGCACAACTAGAGACAAAGGGAAAAGAAAGCTAAGAAAATGGGAAAAACTAGAAAATATGCACAAGAGAGGGTAGAAGGGCACAAAGAAGGGTAACTAAGTCTAGGTATAAGCAAACTAAGTCTAAACAATGCACCGTCCCCGGCAACGGCGCCAAATTGATGGTGGGAATTGTCGTGGATCCCCACCGCCAAATAATAACCGGCTAAGACCTAACGGTAGTTAGGGTAAGTCGGGTCGTGTCCACGGAGACGGTGTTGCAAGGTTTAGACTAGGTTGGCCTAAAACGAGACCAAGTCACAACAAACACAAAGAGCTACTAATTGACGAATTATGATGAGAGGAGAAGAAGGAATTAGACTAACAAGGAACTAGACTATAACAAGGCTAAACAATGCTAATAATCAAACTAACTAGCAAACTAAAGAAATGATGACTAACTAATAAGATGAAGTCAAATTTGGAAAGAAGTGGGTTAGGTCGGGTTCAAAAGTGTAGTAGGGTGATTTGGGTGGTCAAGGGTGTAGGTGTCTCCTAATTGCTAGATTCGGTCCGGGCTCTCGCAACTTAAACCGATGTCGAGGTTGGTTCGCGTTTGATGGCGTCTAAACCCTAGTCCACATGGTATGTATAATGACTATTCTCAACATGACCACATACTAGACAAACAATGAGTAGAGGAAGACTAGCATGAGAAGCATGGCCACTACAACTCAAACAAGCATTTCAACAAACACATAGTGTGCCAAGTATGTGACTAACAACAAAGATTCACCCTTTACCCCTAATCAAACTCTAATCACCCATAATCTACCCTTAATCCCCCTACTAACCCACAAGGAATCTACTCACTCATAATCAAACTAACTACAACAATGAAAAGATAAAACAACATCACAATCCAAACATCCATAATGAAAGAAAACAAGAACAATAACAAGAACACTAAGTAAAGATTCAAACTTGAAATAATAACAATAAATAAGAGAAAGGAAGATTATACCAACAACCAAATGATGAAAAGATGATAAGTTGCATAAAAGAGAAACCCAAATCAACTCCAAGTTTGTCAAGCTTGGATGAATCTTCAAGTAATCCCTTAATTACAAGACTAATTAACTAAGATTAACTAAAGATTAAAGGAAGATTAAAACTAATGAGAGGAACTAAATCTAGGGTTTATATGATGTAGAGAGGCTTAAGAGAGTCTAGGGTATGATAAGATACATAAACAATACAAGAGGGAAGTATTTATAGGGGTACAAGAATGAAGGAGGAGGAAAATAAGAGGCGCGGCTACAGGTGCTTGGTCCCGACCGGGACGGGATCATCCCGACCAGGACGGCCTGTCATCCCGACCGGGACGGGTTGGTCCCGACCGGGACGGCCTGGCAGTGACCCCTTCAAAAGTGCACTTTATCCCGGACGGGATGAGGTGCATACCCGTCGGGGATGAGTCTTGTAGGCCTCCAATATGATCCTTTTGGTTCTTCCTTGCTTCACATGAACTTCTCATCGATTCTCGAGACTCGGGATCGGGTTTCAGAGGCTCGGGATTGGGTCCCAAGGTCTCGGGGTCGAATCCAAGGCATCGAGTGATCGTTCCTCCGCTTCGTTGGCTCCGAAAAGTGTACGTATTGAGTCGGAATCACTCCATCTCTTCACGAATGGTCTCGGGAACCTGAAACGAGCTAGAGAAATCATAAGTAACCCATGAACCGCTCCCAAGGAGCGATTCCGCAAGGAAATGGGACCAAAACACTACGAAATAGGCACTACAAACTACACTTATCAGCCGACCCGGCTGATGAAATTCAGCCCCCAGATTTTCCCCTGACGCTGCTTAGGGTGGATGCGGCTTGGATAACCTTTACTGAACCTCTCCCCCCGTGTTCTGGTGAGGAGATTGATGCCGGGATAGAGTGGCGCGACCGGGTGTACCGGGTGAGTTTTGGTTTACGTTCTTCGTTTGGCTTCCAAGAATTAGGGTCGGTTTGCCTAACTTCTATGGTTTCATATTTCAGGTTTCCTCGGCTTGCCATCAGCGTTTGTGGCAGGCCGCCAACTGCTTTCGGGCCTACGCCTCGAGGGTCTCCTGTGACACTTCGGGGCCTCGATCGGTGAGTTTACGTGACATAGGGTAATTTTCTAGGTTGCTGGTGTATTTTCCTAATGTTTAAATGTATTTGCAGGATGTCTCGGATATGGTGGGACAATTGGAGACTCGGGTGACCGAGCTCGAGGCGAGAGAGGTTGAGGCGCAACGGCTTCTGCAATCTCGGGCCGACGAGATTGCCTTCCTGAAGGAGCAGCTGACTCGGTCTCAGAGTGAGACCTCTGCGCAGGGCGAGGCTAGGCATCGGGCTGAAAGGGAAGCTGAGGCTACGGGTGCTAATGAGGATATTGGAGGAGTTCCCGAGATGGCTACTTTAGACATGCTGTCTGGAATGGATGATAGTGAGTCTCCTCTTATAGACCTGGAGGATCTAGGTTTAGATGGCAATCTTTGCGAGGTTGTGCTAGCTATTGGTGCGGCTTCTAGAGGTCCTTGCTAGCCTCGATTTGTGTATGAATTTGTATATGTTGTATATTTGTTTTTTAGTACTTGAATTAGCTGGATTAGTACTTGAATTAGCTGGATTAGTCTTGTGTTTTCGTTTGGCGAATTACCTAGATTGACAAGTAATCACTTTTGTGTTAATTCGTTTGCTTGTTTTGCGATTTTAACATAGTTTAAGGTGCGTTGACGTTGTACAGAAGTGTGAAAACAGTTCCTTTTGGATGTTTCGAAATGCGCCGATTTGAGTCGGGAATCGGATCGGATATTACGTCGATTAAAATGTTTTGACTCGAGATGGACGAGATGTAAAATGTTAACGTAAAACATTAACGTGTTTTGACCGAGTATATTAGGAGATGAGTTTAGTACGAAATCGGAATTTAAATCCGGGCAATTTTTGAAAAAGTTAGACCACTTTTTGCATACTCATAATATTGCCTTGTTAGGCTACAGACGCGACTTGACTATGATTGCCAATAGGCTACAACACGCCTAGGTGGGGTAGCTTATCCCCCTAAAAAAATAAAAAAACACCTAAGTCCCGAGCGTCCGACGGGTGGATTCGCGTTCTTCAGCTTCTGGGGCGGGTTTTAGTGACTTCGAGAGGTCGTTATCGATGTTTGATGTGTCATGTGGTAGCCATGGTTATGATACGGGATCATTTCTTCTATCTTTGGACTTGTTTGACATACCGCCCACCTGGGTACAGACACTTAGGTTAAGGCTCCTTGGTTCTGGTCCGCTTGGGCTTGAGCGGCCGGAAACTCGGGCGCGTGGGCCGGTGCGGTTCGAGTCCGAGTTATGGAATTTTTTGTCGTTTCCTAATTTTTGTGGGATTAGGGCTATATATGCGGGTTGTGGTTGCTTGTTTTAGACATACTAGGATATCCGTAGGGTATAGCACACTTATATTTAGGGTCATGCCGGGTTTTGAGAATGTCCTTTCCGAGTGGGCTAGTTCTTTTAAGAAGTGTGACCCCAAGATTTGTTCGAATGATGGCTTGTCAATGGTTGTCGCGCTAAGTCGAGTCAAGGTACAGGATGACTTCTTATTAGCATGCTCTAGGTTTTGGGACTCGAAGGGTCATGTTTTTGCCTTTCCCGGGGGTAAAATTTGTCCTTTGCCCGAGGAGATAGACGCTACAGGTGGGCGGAGCTCGGCTCGTCCTTGTGTGCCTTATGGGGATGACGCTTATGTGGAGCAATTTTACCATTTTTTGGACCTTTCGTCATTGGAGGAGGCTAAAGGTTATTTTGGTAGGGATGACATTAACTTAGAGTTGCTTTCTAAGACATTCTCACAGGTTGGCTCTCATTATGTTTCAGCCTTAGCATGTAGGCGTGCTTTTAATGTTGCGATGGCTTGCTATCATCTTTTTGAGGATGTGAGGGCTCGTGAAGGCTGGGGTAACCCTCGAGTTTTGGATGTGGTGATGGGGATGGAACATGGACGATCACCCTCATTGCTTAGTTTGGGTGAGCTTGTTCTAGGTCTTAATGCTCGTGCTCGAGTTCACGATACATCTTTCCGAGGTTCCCGGATCATTTTACAGGTATATTTTTTTGCCATGTTTCTTCGTAGCTTGGTTTTTTTTGTGTTTTGTTTTTGTGGTTGTTTTTTTTCGACTGTTGCGGTTTGGAGGTGTGATTTTTGTGGTGATGTGTGCAGGTTTGGTTGCAGGAGCAGCTTGGTTTGGTCAACCCTCCCCGAGGCTTTAAAGATTATAACTATAGGGGTTTCAAGTGCGGAAGACGGCGCCGGTGTGGGGGAAGGTCCACAAGGAAAAGGATTGGCTTTCCTATTTGGCTAAGGGTGATGTAGTCATTAGGTGGTCTATCCCGTGGTGGAATATTAGTGGGCGCGTTGGATTTCCATTTTCGTCTTTGACATGGGCTTTGTTAATACCATCTATGAGGGATCGGGTTTATATTTACCCGTGCATGTTGTCAAATCAAATGGGTGTTAGACCCTCCATTCCAAAGGATGCTAAATTTATCGCTAGTTCTGACGCGTGGACAGAGGGTTCGCTCATGGAATTTAGGGTGTCCTGGGAACAGAAGTTCTCGCATCTCGTTGTTAAGGAAAATGTTCGACCGACCGGCATTTCCTCCGTCCGACAGAGGGTTTGTGAACACCCGTCAGAAGAGAGTAACTTTAAAGTTAAGAGGACAGCACCACTAGAAGGTGGGGAGGTGACTCAAGAGACCAAGTGCCTGACCAAAGACAGTGTTACTGATCCTAGTTCGGTCAGTTCATCTAAGCGGGGCAAGACTAATGAGACCCATATTAAAATCGTGGAAGATGAAGGAAAGTTTAACTGCCTGGGCTCGTCTTTGGCTAGGGCGTTAGAGGTTTGCCTTCAGAAGATCGAGGACGAAGAAGGCAAGCAGGTACACCCGAATGGCAAAGGAAAGGAAAACTTGGACCGGTAGAGCCCAACCGTTTGTATTATGTATTATTAGTTGATATCATGTGGCGTATTAGTACTAGTTTTTTGTGGAGTTTTGACACATTGTTGATTCCCAGGATGTCCGGGTTTCAGATGCTTGATGTAAATGCCTCGACAAAGGCTCGATTTAACCGAATTTTGTTGTTAATGAGAAGCACGTAATATTTTTTCATTTTTTTGTGGTGGCTCGCAACTCGATTCTTCATTTTGCTCGGAGCGCCCTTTCAGGTGTTCACTCCGTTCTCGGCTCACCGTTTTTTTTCCTTTTTTTTTTTGCTTTTTTTTTTTTGCTTTTTTTTTGTTTTACGACGGCTCGCAACTCGTTTCTTCATTTTGCCCGGGGCGCCCTTTCGGGTTTTCACCCCGTCCTCGGCTCGTCGTTTATGCTTTGTCATTTTAAATCACTCGTTGGTCGGGACGTGAAAGGAGTCCCGATTTG
This sequence comes from Agrostemma githago, assembly GCA_958450325.1. Classification (NCBI taxonomy): domain Eukaryota; kingdom Viridiplantae; phylum Streptophyta; class Magnoliopsida; order Caryophyllales; family Caryophyllaceae; genus Agrostemma; species Agrostemma githago. Next base: position 29,988,379 of record OY288241.1, on the reverse strand, counting down.
TACATGAATCGATTAATCGATTTCTTTTTTTGCTCGTTTATTTTGGTTGTACCTGAACGCGCGCGGTCCTCGACACGCACAATCAAACAATATTTTTAACTCCGACTAACCTAACTAACGTAGTAGTGGTAGGTCGGGATCGATCCGCAGGGAGAGGGGTTAAGCCGTAATGGTCAAGTCTAGAGTCTAATCGTGATCGGGGGACTGAGATGGGGGTTTTGGGTCGAGAGAGAGGTCGAACTATTGCTAGCAAACTACACTACTAAAACTAGGGGCAATAATAGGGAAAGGTGTTGGGGAGAGTCGGGATTCGGAAATGGGGTCTTAGAGTCTCGCGATCGAGTTTTTGTTACAACGTTAAAAAGGAAGGTTGCCACCTTTCGGTTTCTCACCCAACCTACCTAAACCCGCTTTCGCGACGAAAGGGTAAGTCTCAATCTAAGGTAATTTCTACCCCGAGTTTCCCCATATTGGTAGAAATGAGTCAAGGTCGGCCTAGTCGCGATTCTAAGTCAACAAAGACACAAAAACCATAAAATTGATAATTAACAAGTAAACAACCCACCAACATCCCTTGAATCAAATAATCCAAATCCTCCTCCCTAATTCCCCAGCAAGAAAATCTACTCACTAATCATGGTGATAATCAACAATACACTAACTGATAAGTGTGGTTTGTAGTGCCTATTTTGTAGTGTTTTGGTCCCATTTTCTTTGTAGAATCGCTCCTTGGGAGCGGTTTAGGGGCTTCTTATGCTTCCTTTAGTTCGTTTCAGGTTCTCGAGACCGATTTGGAAGAGTTGGAGAGATTCCGACTCTATACATACACATTTTGGAGCCAACGGAGTAAAGGAACGATGATTCGATGCCTTGGAATCGACCCCGAGACCTTGGAACCCAATCCCGAGCCTCCGAGACCCGATCCCGAGTCCCGAGAATCGATGGGAAACCCATGAGAAGCAAGGAGGGACCAAAAAGTTCATATTGGAGGCCTACAAGACCCATCCCGATCGGGAAGGCCTCAAACCCGATCGGGATGAGGTGCACAGAAGACGTAGCCACTGTGGAGCATTCTCGATCGGGTTGGCATGTTCCCGATCGGGAAAGTTGAAGATTCCCGATCGGGATTTCCCATTCCCGATCGGGAATGTCCCAGTTCCAGCCGCGTCACTTTGTTCCTTGCTCCTTTCCATTGTAACCCTATAAATACCCCTCCTCTTGTAATCTTATGTTATGTTCTTCACTTCCCATTAAACCCTAGACTACTTTAGGTTAGATTATTTTAGATTAGAGTAGATTAGTCGGTAATTAGTTCTTAATCCTAGTTTAGTGCTTGTAATTTGGGAATTCTTCAAGATCTTCACCAAGCTTGACAAACTTGGATGTTTGTTTTGGGTTTTTCTCATCTATGCAAGTTTTCTTCTTCCTTTCATCTTCTAGTATGGTATAATCTTCTTTTCCTTTCTCTTAATCTTGTTCTTTCATTAAAGTTTGAATCTTTGTTGTGTGGATTGCTCATAGTTTATAGTTCTTGTTAGTTTCATTATGCTAGTTTGGTTGTTTAAATGGATTTCTCTTCTTAGTGCTAGTTTTAGTATTAGTTTGATTATGTTAGAGTAGTACTCTTGCTTGGGTTATTAAGGTGATTAGGGTGTTAATTGGATGATTAAGGGTTTGTTGGAGATGTTGGTGGAAGATTTGGGTTTCCTCTTGGTTGATGCATATCACATGTTTGTTGGAATGCTTGAATGACTAAGTAGGTTAGAATGCTTGTTTTTCTTGCCTTTGTTTTGTGGGTGTTAGTTTGTTGTGGGTTCGGTCCCCTCATTAAGTTGCGAGAGCCCGGTGAGGACGACCCCTAGGTCGGTCTAAGTTGCGAGAGCCCGGATTCGACCTAGGCCACCATAGCGCGCTAGAACCCCGTTTGTCATGTGTGTCGCCGAGATGGGTTCCATGAGGAACCTCTAGGTTAGTCTAAGTTGCGAGAGCCCGGACCAACCTAGATCACCCTACTACCTCCTTCGCTCTAGCTCTTCCTTGACCATTCCGTTACCCTTTTGACCCCGACCGAATCCTAGCCCGTTTTCCTTAGTTCTCCTTAGTCTTAGTCTAGCTCTCTCCCCTTCTATCATTCTCTAGTTTAGCTTAGCTCGTTGACTTAGTCTCGTATTTGAGCGACCTTAGTCTAGACGCCTCTTACCGTCCCCGTGGATTCGACCCGACTTACCCTAGCTACCCTAGTTAGGTTTTGCCGGTTATTTATTTGATCGGTGGGATTCACGACAATTCCTTCCGTCAATTTGGCGCCGTTGTCGGGGACGGTGCTAGTTTGGACTTTGTTTTCCTATTTGCTTGACTTAGTCTTTGTGTTTGTGTTTTCCTTTTTCTTTTTGTTACCTTGCTTCTTGTGTGTGTGGTTTATTTCTCTCTTGTCTAGTGCCCAAAAAGCACTAGACTTCTCACGTTTGCTCTTAGTCTACAGTTTGTGCTTAGAGGTGGTGACTATCTTCTTCTTGCAACTTAGAGCCGCTTTAACGGACGGTTGCTAGAATGAGTGGTTTCCAGCCGGGTATGGACTACGATTTTCGAGCGAGCATGGGGTTTGATCTAAACTCCACACACTCGGGAGCCGATATGAGCTACTCCTCTTCTTCCATAAACCAAGGGTATGACATGACGTCACCCTACCACTATCAAGCTTCTTGGGGTAATCAAGAAGGGTATGATCTTCAAGAATATGGAAATGGCTACCAACAAGTGAATGACTATCAATCCTACGATCATGGTGACTATTACTCGAGTTATCAATGTGAACCCACCATGTTCAATCAAGATTCACCTTATGGAAGCCAATACCCCCAAAACCCACCATATTACCCTCCACCCCAACCACAATATGAACCCCATGACCCACAATACTACCAATCACCTCAACCTCACTACCAACAATATGATGCCCCACCCCTTGGGCATCATCAAGATTATCAAGGAACTTTATAAGACCTCAATGACCACCAATCGTCAAACTTGGAGTTGTATCATTCGCTTCTTCAATTGCAAAAAGAACAAGATGAATTATGGGTCCAAATGCGAAGGGCAAACGAGGCGAGGGATGCTCGATTAAATGCAATATCGGTTCAAACCGTAATGTATTTATCCCGAACATCGCAATTAGATGAAGGGTGCCCACTTGAGAAGAGGAGCAACCTAATCACGAAGCCGCTAATGTTGTTCCCTTTGATAGAGAGATTTGCTTTGAAGAACCTCAATCGTCTACCCAAAAAGAGACGAATGAGGAGATGACCCTCGGTGAAGACAACATTGGTGAGGAATTGGAGGAGGATGGTGAGTTGGATGGCTTGGTATAATTTGTGAGGATGTTGGGTGAAATTGTTAGCCTCGAGTTGCCCTTGTCCGAGAATGTGGATAAGCATCAAGAGCACCTAGCTAGTGAACCAAGCAAGGACTTGGAAGAGATTGAAACCGCCGGTAGAAGTTTCGATCCTCTTCTCCAAGATGATGTGGGGCCGAGTGATGAAGATGGGGAACCACAACTTGAGGAAAGTGTGGGGGTGTGCATTGAGGAGATGAGGCCAAAACCGCTTTTTGTGCCTCGCTTCTTGGAGATGAAGCTTGCTAATGATTGGAGGCGATGCCTAGGGAGGAAGAGGCCGGTGAAGCTCATAGGATGGATAGACCCCGGATATGACACGAATGATGATTTTGGGTCTTGGGAATCCTACTTCTTGCCTCCACCTTGGAGGCCGTGGAGGTTGGCTAAGCTCGAGCGCTTCTTGGGCCTCCACTATGATGTCGGTAGCGCGTTCGACTTGCTCCTCCATGCCCTTGAGGGCTACGGTTGAAGAAGAGTCCACCATCCTAGGTTTGACGGAGTTCCTAAAGAACCGTCATGTTGTATATTCCCCTCCTCTCCTCTTTAGAATACTTGTGCTTGTATTTGTGTGTTTTGTTTCTTAGATTTTGTTAGTTTTGTGATATTCTTGTAATTGTTTTGGTATTTTGATGAGCGATGTGAGGGAGTGAATTTGATGTGTATTTTGAGTTTATTGTGATAGGTGAAGTGAAGGTGACTCCTAGAAAGGAGTGGTTAGTGATAGAGCTTGGATCGTGAGCAAGGGAGCCGGTTTTTGGGGTCATGGGAGTCATGAAGACCCTTCCCGACCGGGAAGGGTGTGTCGTCCCGACCGGGATGGGGCCGTCCCGATCGGGATGAGGGTGCCAAAAATCGAGTTCACTGGAGTGTCATCCCGATCGGGAAGGAGGCTTCCCGACAGGGACGGGTATGTCGTCCCGACCGGGATCATCCATCCCGACCGGGATGGTCCCCTACTCCTTTTTGGTGCCTCTTCTTCGACATTCAAGCCCACCCAACCATTATATACCCCCACCCAACCTCCCTACCTTCCTTTCTCTTATCACACCACCCATGTGCCTCATTTACATACCTTAACCTCATTTCCTCCTCACTTTAGACCGATATTCACATCAAATCCCACCCCCTCACACCCACTACCTCTACCATGCGGTTTTCTCAAGCTTGAAGAAGGATGACAATGACGACAACAAGCAAACGCCTATATTGATCACTGAGACGATGGAGCGAGGGAGTTGCTAACCGGTCGGTATGGCAACTATCCTCTCTTTTCCGTTTTTTTATTGCTTGTTTTCCCCTTGTTTATCCCCTTCCCCTTTCTCATGGTGGCCTTCGAGGCCTTGGTTTTGGTTGCTCCCGACTCTCGATGATGTGACTACATCGAGAGTCATTTTCAAAATCCAAATTCTACAAGTTTTTCACTCTTTCTTTTTGAGGATTTAGTCGGATTTAGGCGGAATCCGGGCTAGGTGACTTGATTACACCTAGCCCTCCCCTCCCATTTCCTTTTATTTCCTTCCTTTTATTTTTCTTCCCCCATCCATATCTTTTTCTTGTCTCGGCCCATGGTGACTCGACTACACCCCGGCCGGACGCCTTCTACCCTTTTCTCCACTTTATTTTTGATTTTTAGCTTTATTTCGTAGTTTCTTTTCTTTTTCTTTTGTCTCTCCGCACACTACGATCGAGCATGAGGACATGGCTCGGTTTAAGTGTGGGGGGAGCAATATTCTAGCGTAGTTAGCTTTATTTTTGTAGTTTTTCGAAAAAATCTTTGAAAATCATAAAAATTTGAAATTTTTTCATAAAAATCAAAAAGATTTTCCTTTTGTGTGTTTTCCTTTTGTGTCTTTGTCTCGTATATTTGTTTTGTTGTGTGTGTTTGCCCCCCTTTTCCTTATAGGTTGCTTAAACCACCGATGGCTTTGGAAACCTTTCAAGATGTCCGGTAACATCGTCTATCCCTTTTTCCTTCTTTGTCTCTTGCGGAATTTGGAGGAGAATGTGATGTTGTGTGCTCGGGAGGAGCTTTGTAAAGTTTGTTGTTGGTTGGTTGCTCATTTGGAAGCTAGGGGTGGTGTTTGTGTTATGTATGTGTTTGTTTTATTTTGTTTTTGTTTTGTCGCTTTTGCTTCTTTTTCTTTCATTTTCGTTGAGTCTTTGTTTTATGTTTTGTTGTGTGTCTTGTGTGTAAATGGTTTTCGAAAACCCGGTTTAGAGGCTAGTGTGCAAGTGTTTACTTTCCCTTTTTAGTGGTATAAATCGAGTCTTGGACTTTAGTCTAATAGAATGACCCTAAATCAATGATTTCGTTGGTCCTTTACCTTGAGTCCACCTAGCTTACTAGGGATTTACTACGGGATTTGCATTTTGACCATTTCGACCACCCACGGTGTCAAAAGGCCTTGGTTACCGAGTCTCGTCCCTTAGGTGACCGTGTCTAAGATTGTTTAATTAGTCCAAGTTCTCCACTTTTTGTGGGTTTGAAGGGAAGGGCCCGTCCCGACTCACCCATTTCCCTACCTCCTACACATTTCCACACAATAAAAATTGCAAATTGTTGAAGTCTTCTTTCTTGTTGCAATAAGAAATGCCAAAAAGCCAAATCAAGCCAAAAGGGCAAAGAAAAGAAAAAGAAAGAAAATGAAAGAAAGAAAAGAATGAAGAAAAAGAAAAGGCACAAAAGCCAAAAAGAAAATAGAAAAGAAGAAAAAGAAATGGCATGGCAAAACAAAACAAAAATGCAAAAGAAAAGAGAAAATGCCAAAAGAAAATCGTCTCACAAAAAGATCTTAACCCCACAAAAATAAGCCTTTTTCCGACTTTTGCCGTGAAGAGCCTACCAAAGGACCGAGTCCCGAGGAAGGATGATAGCGGCATTAGTCGATCTTCCCTCATTTTGCATGTTTTCCACCTTTTTACTTGGACTAGTTAGGCGGTTTTGGACACGGGACGACCCTCTTGGCTCACGCTAAAGGGGGGCGGGGTCTCACTTACCTACAGTGTCGAATAACACCGTGGTTCTTCACTTCCCACTCCGCCGATCGTCCCGTGGTACGTTCTTAGAAGGTTAGGAGGAACCTAGGTAAGTTACCAACATTTTTGTTGCTTTGTCGTCATACTATTAGGGTTTAGTCCACCTCGGTTTGTATTGCTAGCTTGGGAACGTTGTCACTTACCTCGAGTCCTAAACCGGTGCTTTTTTCACCGCTTTTAGAGGGAAGCGGTATTTGTCTTCTTTGGGTGCAACCGATTATGTGTTCGTTTGTGTGTTTGTTTGTTTTTGTGTCTTGTGTCCGGTTGCATCCGCAGTTTTGTCGCAAGAACCGACTTGCCTTGCGGAGTGCACTTTTCCTCTAAGTGCATTCGCGTGAGTTGAAAGGGCGTAGGGTGCGCTAATACCCATTCGGCTAGTATAGTAGTTAGTATGTGCTTACTCGAGGGCGAGTAAGGGTTAAGTGTGGGGGAGTTGATAAGTGTGGTTTGTAGTGCCTATTTTGTAGTTTTTTGGCCCCATTTTCCTTGTAGAATCGCTCCTTGGGAGCGGTTTAGGGGCTTCTTATGCTTCCTTTAGTTCGTTTCAGGTTCCCGATACCGATTTGGAAGAGTTGGAGCGATTCCGACTCTATACATACACATTTTGGAGCCAACGGAGTAAAGGAACGATGATTCAATGCCTTGGAATCGACCCCGAGACCTTGGGACCCAATCCCGAGCCTCCGAGACCCGATCCCGAGTCCCGAGAATTGATGGGAAACCCATGAGAAGCAAGGAGGGACCAAAAAGTTCATATTGGAGGCCTACAAGACCCATCCCGATCGGGAAGGCCTCAAACCCGATCGGGATGAGGTGCACAGAAGACGTAGCCACTGTGGAGCATTCCCGATCGGGTTGGCATGTTCCCGATCGGGAAAGTTGAAGATTCCCGATCGGGATTTCCCATTCCCGATCGGGAATGTCCCAGTTCCAGCCGCGTCACTTTGTTCCTTCCTCCTTTCCATTGTAACCCTATAAATACCTCTCCTCTTGTAATCTTATGTTATGTTCTTCACTTCCCATTAAACCCTAGACTACTTTAGGTTAGATTAGTTTAAATTAGAGTAGATTAGTCGGTAATTAGTTCTTAATCCTAGTTTAGTGCTTGTAATTTGGGAATTCTTCAAGATCTTCACCAAGCTTGACAAACTTGGATGTTTGTTTTGGGTTTTTCTCATCTATGCAAGTTTTCTTCTTCCTTTCATCTTCTAGTATGGTATAATCTTCTTTTCCTTTCTCTTAATCTTGTTCTTTCATTAAAGTTTGAATCTTTGTTGTGTGGATTGCTCATAGTTTATAGTTCTTGTTAGTTTCATTATGCTAGTTTGGTTGTTTAAATGGATTTCTCTTCTTAGTGCTAGTTTTAGTATTAGTTTGATTATGTTAGAGTAGTACTCTTGCTAGGGTTATTAAGGTGATTAGGGTGTTAATTGGATGATTAAGGGTTTATTGGAGATGTTGGTGGAAGATTTGGGTTTCCTCTTGGTTGATGCATATCACATGTTTGTTGGAATGCTTGAATGACTAAGTAGGTTAGAATGCTTGTTTTTCTTGCCTTTCTTTTGTGGGTGTTAGTTTGTTGTGGGTTTGGTCCCCTCATTAAGTTGCGAGAGCCCGGTTAGGACGACCCCTAGGTCGGTCTAAGTTGCGAGAGCCCGGATTCGACCTAGGCCACCATAGCGCGCTAGAACCCCGTTTGTCATGTGTGTCGCCGAGATGGGTTCCATGAGGAACCTCTAGGTTAGTCTAAGTTGCGAGAGCCCGGACCAACCTAGATCACCCTACTACCTCCTTCGCTCTAGCTCTTCCTTGACCATTCTGTTACCCTTTTGACCCCGACCTAATCCAAGCCCGTTTTCCTTAGTTGTTCTCCTTAGTCTTAGTCTAGCTCTCTCCCCTTCAATCATTCTCTAGTTTAGCTTAGCTCGTTGACTTAGTCTCGTATTTGGGCGACCTTAGTCTAGACGCCTCTTACCGTCCCCGTGGATTCGACCCGACTTACCCTAGCTACCCTAGTTAGGTTTTGCCGGTTATTTATTTGATCGGTGGGATTCACGACAATTCCTTCCGTCACTAACTAAGGAGAATCTAACTAGAGCATGCATAACAACTACACTAACAATTAACACTAAGGAGAGAAAATCATAAACTAACTAATGGAGAAAAGAGAGAGGAAAGAATTTACCAACTATAGAGAAGACTAAGGAGAAAGTTGAAGATAAATAATAAAGATTGAATCTTGGGAGAAATATAAGAATTTGTCACCAATCCATGCATAAATCTTCAATCTTCAATATAAGCAATATAAATCTTCAAGAAATAATACAAGGGTTTTGTCACATAAACCCTTGCAAAACCCTTGTATCTTCAACAATCTTCAACAAAGATGAAGACTTTTCTACTAATTAAGGAGTAATTATACTAATACTAAGTAGATCTATTAATTATTTGTAGAGAATTTTCTAGGAAGCTTACTACAATCTACTACTACTACTAGAGAGTTTTCTACCCTACTCCCACTCCTAAGGGCTAATCCCAAGGCTCACTTAAGGCACAAAGGAGGCACTAAACCCTAGGAGGGGTATATATAGATTTCTTAATGGGTTGCACAAACTTCAAGGCCTATAATCCAATCCTTCTTCAATTAAGCTAGACCTTCACCCTTTGCATCTTCATGGGGTGAAACTTCACCCTGCGGCTCGACCTAGTAATCCCACCGGGTGAAATTTCACCCGGTGAGATTTTCTTCAGTTTTTGCGTTTTCGGCCCGGTCTCTCCATCGGGCGAAATTTCACCCGGTGGGCGAAATTTTGCCCGGTCATTTCGCCCGGTGGTAGCTGCCATGAAAATCTTCGGGGAGTGGAAAATGTCGTCGGGCGAAACTTCGCCCGGTGAGTGTGATGACTCACCGAGCGAAACTTCACCCGGTGGTCAGCCACCTCTCTTCCGGTCTCTTTCTTCGTCGATCAATTGGATTACTTGAACTTTTAGTTGTGTGCTTTGCTCTTGGACCGTATCTCTCTCATGCTCGTAGAAGCTCAAACGCGTTTTCAGTCGAAATCCTATCAAAATAGACAGAAAAATACCAAAAACTCGTAAAATGCAAAAGAGAGACACTAATGCGAGAATTACGCAAAATACGGCGATAATCGCACTCTATTCTCACAAAACGGAGGAAAAACGGGTCTAAATGGGAGGAAAAACGGTCCAAATTTGGCACACAACAATTCCCCCACACTAAACCGTTGCTCGTCCTCGAGCAAAGACCCAAAAAGAAATTAGCTACTACTAATTAAGCTAGACTATGCTAAGCCGATACGGGGCAATTAACGGGCCCGCTCCATCCCTTCAACTCACATCGAGATACCCATGAGGTAGAGTACCTCCATGCAAGGCAAGTTGGGGCTTGCTCAAAACTGGGATTGCGACTAACACACACAAACACACAAAACAAAGAAGACACACACAAAGAGATAGTCGCAACCAAAAAGAAAATAAATCGCCGAATCCCTCATCGAAACGGCGGAGAAAGCACCGATTCGAGCTTAAGACAAGCGAGAACACTACCAAGTTAGTAACACAAATTGACATGGACAAAATCCTAATAGGATGACAATCAAACAACAAAAACATTGAAAATTTACCAAGGTCCGTCTAATTCCACTAGGGATGCCTACAACGGGACGATAAATGGAGTGGATAAGTGAGAAACATGGAGTTAGTAAGCACTGTAGGTAAGTGTTATGCCGTCTCCTAAGCTAAGCCTAGAGGATCGTCCCAAACTCGAGAAAGCCAATTAGACCAAAAGATGGATGTGTTTGCGAAATGGTAAAGATTGACAGATTACCGCTATTTTCCTTCCTCGGGACTCGGTCCTCTAGTAGGCATTTCACGGCAATAAGTCAACCAAGGGATTATTTGGGTTTGGGAATGATTTTTTTTTTTTGAGATTTTGATTTTCTTTTCGGTTTTCTTTTCCCATTATTTCGATCGGGGGCCTTTTTTTTTTTTTGACAATAACGCCCTTCTTCATTTTTCCCTTTTTCATTTTGAATAGCTCATTTTTGGCTAGATAATTCATTTGAGATCAAGGTAAAGCATATTCTTGCAAACTTATTTGTGGAAATGGGTGAATGGTAGAAAATAGGCTAGTCGGGTGTGCACCCCCTCCGAACCCATAAACTCAAAATTTGGACTAAAGAAATGGCTTCTCAAGTAAGGTCACCTAAGAGAACGGGGAACGGTAACCAAGGCCTTATCACTCCATGGGTGGTCTGGGTGGTCAAATGCAAATCCCGGTGTAGACTCTTAGTAGAAAAGTTGGACTTATGGTAAAAATCCAATGCAAAAATTGGTTAAAGGTCATTCTACTAGAAACATGTCCAAAGATCAAAAATGGTCACTAACAAGGGAGTAATAAACACTCGGCCTAAACTCAAAATCGAGTTTTCGAAAGCTTTACCTAGACACGCTATACACACAATGAAAAAGAACACACAAAAACGACAAAAACACAAGAAAACAAAACAAAATCACGAATATAGCCAAGCACTCCGAACTCCATCAAGTCAACACAATCACAACCACCAATTCCAAAATGTTCACCAAGTGAACCTCCAAATAGCATATGTGCCCAAACTCCCATGCATAAGAGAAAGGGATAAAACGAAGGTAGAAAATATTACCGTGCGGTCTTCATTTCATTTCCGCTACCTTACGTATCCACGCTAAATGGTTGGCGGTGCACCTACAAGAAGGAAATGCAAGGCAATACAAGTGGCACAAAAACAAAAATAAAAGAGAAAAGAAAGCTAAAATGATTTTTTTTTGGATTTTTGGTTTTTAAAGGAAAAATGAAAAAGAAAAGAAAGAAAAAGGATAGTAGATCCCTCCCCCACACTAAACCGTGCATTGACCCCAATGCACAAGTAGAGGAAGAATCGAAAAAGAATAAAGAGAGAAATGAACGGAAAATCTTTTTGAATTTTTATGATTTTTCAAATGTTTTTGGGTTTTTGATAATTTTTCAAATGTTTTTGTATTTTTGATTTTTCAAAATGAAGAAAATAAAAAGAAAAGAAGAAAAAGAAGAGAAAATAAAAGGAAAATGAAAAGAAAAAGGAAAAATCGATAAGATGGGAAAGGGCGTAGGTGTAATCACGTCACCTCACCCAGATTCCGCACGAATCGGGAAAAATAAAAGAAAAAGAAGATTTTGGATTTTTCAAAATGGTCTTGGTGCGATCAAGTCACCGAAGACCGGGAGCAACAATCAGGTCCTTCTTTTCTAAGGCACCTGCAAATAAACCTCACGTTTGTAATGACCCAAGTAGGATCACGTGAGGGGCTGACAAGTCTCCAAACCAACCAAAATATTATCACAAATTTATCAACAACAATAATTATTAAATGCCAAAAATTGGCGCTGCACTGATAAAGATTACTGAGACTAGAGAACAGATTAACGACGACTGACGACTGACATCTAACACCCCCACACTAACACTGACGACACTCGACCACTCACATCGGACCTGGGGGACGAGGTGGTGGGTAGTAAGACCCTGGCGGAGGCACACCGAAAATTTGATTAAAGAGGTTTTGTTGCTGTTGCAACATCCTCTGGTTCTCCTCCGCCACCGTCCTCGCTGCTTGGGCGTCCCTAGCCATCTCAAAGCTACTCCGGGAAAACTCAAAGCCTTCCCTAGAGTACGTGTAAGAACCATGCGCAGTATCGCGCGCATCCCGGGCTACATTATAGACGTCCTGGGCCAGGTTCAAAGATGTGGTTGAGTTCTCCCAAGTCTGACGTGTACGGTCATAAACTTCCCCCCACTGGTTATAAAAGTCCTCAGATCCGAAGAACGAGGAGTGTCGTGGAGGACTCATGTTGACGTCCTCCTGAAAACCTGGGGTAGACTGGGTGAACGTGGAGTGTCTGTGCGGTGTAAAGTCGGGTGTGAAAAACTGGGAGGTCGGGGGTTCGGTCTGACGGGAGGAAGAGGGTCCGTGTGATGATGACGGTAAAGTCCTATGACCCTCATCCCGAGAGGTTTCAACCTCCGGTTCCTCCTCCGACACGTCTACGACCTCAATATCGTCGTCGCCATAATCTAAAGGTCCATCGGGGTATTGAACCATATAGAACTTACCTCGAGTGTTATCCCGAATGTACTCCCCAGACCTCTTCGGCATGCCGAAGTTCTCTTCACCATCTAGCCTGACCCATTCGTGGTTAGGCATTGCAATAGCTCTCATCTCAGTAATCTTATACAAGAACAAACTGTTATAATCCCCTTTCTGGGGCCACACAAGGAAAGGACAATAGACTTCATCTATAAAAAGTCCCGCTTCGTCAACTGGTGCTAAATCGCTAAAATCAATGTCCAAGGCTCTAGCTATCATCGTTACAATACCGCCACAAGAAATTTTCTTGCGGCTGCCCTTCGCAACCTGGGCAAAATGAGTAGCTAAGGCCTCAGACATATCAATAGACGGGCCTCTATTCAAAACCGCATCCTCCAATAACTGTACAGCTGTGGCACTACAGTTATGGTGCGTATCATAGCTTGTCAAGAATGAGTTGGCTATGATACGTGCAAAATATCGAAGGATGGGATTCCGAATGGAGAAAGAACGCATCTTCCCTCCCTTGAAAGTCCTCTGGCGGGCTATTTTGAACCAGAATCGATCTCGTCCGAATTTATCGTCCCGAGTCTATCCCGCCCTAGGCCTTCCAAGGACCGAAGAAGGTAAACCAATCAATGCACCAAAGTCCCTTAAGTTGAGGACGTACGAAGTTTCTCGCAGCTGAAACGAGACAGTGGCATTATCGTCACCACTTAGCTCGAAAGTTGCGAAAAACTCGCACGTCAACTTTTGAAAAGTTTCCTCCTTGGAGGCATAAAATCTGCTAAGACCAAGGCTTTGGCACATTGTTCGGACCTGCGGTTCTATACCCATACGCTCAAGTACATCTCGAGCCGCCCAACGAGTCGGCTCGAGACGACAGACCCAAAATTTCTTACATTTATCAACATGAGCTTTTTTAGCGAAATATAAACCAGATTCAGGATGACGAAAACTACGGCGAATTTTTGGGTAACGTACCTCAAGCGGAACAGGTTGTTCGCGCGGTGTTGGTCTTTGTGTCTGAATCGACATCGGGACAGATTCATCCCAAGCCTCGGCCGTCTCCTCCGACCTAGAGGACGATGTTGATCCCGAATTCCGACCTAGCATTGAAGAAATCCGTTTCCTCGCCATTTGCTTCACCCTTCTCATTCTTGATGCTTGAAATTTGATGATTATGTGTTGACGGTCTCGGTTTGGGGTTTGTCGGAATCGGAACAATTTCTCGAAACAAACTCCAAGAAGATGTTAGGAATGTGATAAGGATGAGAAATATATAATTTAATTGGATTTTGGTGAAGGAATGGAGGGATTAGAGGTGGTTTAAGGTGAAGGATTTGGGGTTTGTTTGGGGTTTTTGGGGTTTGGTTGAGGAGAGAGATAGGGAAAGTGAATTATGAAGATGGGAAAGGGTGGGTTTGGCTGGGTAAGTGACGCGGGGTGATTTTTCGCTCGACGGTATTCGGGTCAATTCTCGTCATTTCCGCGCTGCTTCACCACCGGGCGAAATTTCGCCCGGTCAGACTCCACCGGACGCAATTTCGCCCGGTCAGATTTCCGTCAATTCCAAGTCGCAAAATATTTTTACCGCAGGGCGAAGTTTCGCCTGGTGAGATTCCACCGGGTGAAATTTTGCCCGACGGATTTTCCGTCGATTCCTTTAGTTTCGAGCAAAGTTGCCACCGGGTGAAATTTCACTCGGTAAAATATTCATTCCAAAACGGGACTTTGCTACGAAAAATCTCTTTGACTTGGCCCAAACCATCCTTAGCTCTTCAAATAAACCAATCTTCTCAATCCATGATTATTCATAATCGTTTAAAGCGCAACCCCAAAAATTCCGAAAGAAATCTTCACGATTCCTGCAGGTACCAAAACAGGCTCCAAAAGAAAAATCCAAAACTGTTGCCCAAAGAAAATAAAAAGAGATGGGAATATACAAATATTTACAAGGTGGTTATTATGGACACCACCAAACCGAATTGAATAGTTTGAAATTAGTTGGGGTTGCTTGAAAAGCAACCCGAAGGGTCTTGATCATTCACTCCAAATTCCACGTTACCGATCTTGAGCTTTTCTCTAAACTCCGGCATATTCATAAGTTGCGCTACCTCGGGAAGCATGGCAAATTCTTAGGGAATATCTTCGTCGGAGGTAGAACCAAGTATGAATAGGGCACCGTCGTCTTCTTCATCATCATAGTCAAGATCTTCGGTAGAAGGCTCTTCATTTGATGGGAACTCCACCATTTGGTTCCAAAACTCCGTATTAGGAGGATCTTTGGGAAGGAACGCGGGAAGCACAAATAGAACCATTTCATTAGCGACATTGAAAGATAAACGTCCTCGCTTCACATCGATAATCACCCCACCGGTAGCTAGAAAAGGCCGTCCCAAAAGGATAGGATTTCGCTCCTCAATTGGCATGTCCAAAATGACGAAGTCGGTGGGGATATATAAATTCCCCACATTAACCATGAGATTACGAGCCAATCCGTAGGGTTCTTTAGTGGTCCCATCGGACATTTGCACATTCACGGGAAAATTATCCAAGTCTTTAATATAAATAGTGCGAGCAATGGCTAAGGGCATCAAACTAATGTCGGCTTCAAGGTCGCACAAAGCATGGTCTATTAAGACAGGGTCGATGGAGCATGGAATGGCAAAATTACCCGGATCTCCTAGTTTAATGGGAATTGTAGCTTTAGGGTTGGTCTTTGGAGAAACGGGAGCCTTTTCCTCCTTGGCGGGTTTCAAAATGATGTCTCGGATGTAATCGGACGGGGTAGGCATAGATGTGCTTGTGACAATGTTTTCAATAAGGTCGGTGAAGGTTATCATTTCCAAGGCTTGATCATTGAATAGGGTTGTTGGTTTGTCATTCAAAGGAGGTACTTCAATCCTAGACACTAGATTTGTGTCCTCTATTGGAATTTGTTCGATAACAAATGCAAGGTCTTTCACAAGATACTTCGACGGATCTCTCCTTGATTTTTCGGTTACATCCTTGACCACTTTCTCATCAAGTTGATTGATTGAGGGATGAGATGTAATTTGTGGGTCAAAAGATTTCACCGGTTCCTCTTTACTAATTACCTTAACGGCATTCACGGATGCTTTGTTGAAAGAATCGGTCGGCTCTTGAGGAGATCGAGCTCGAGACGCAGCTCGTGCTTCTAGAGCTTCGAGTCTAGCTTGATTTGACGCATTTTCTTCCAACAAGAACTTAATAGTTTGTTGAATGTCATAAAAGGGTTGAGAGTTTCCTTGAAAGTTCCTTGGAGGACCTTGATTAGGCGGTGGATAAGCTCCGAAAGGAGGACCTTGATTAAATTGAGTATGAGCCCCAAAAGGTGGACCATAGTTCGGTCTAGGTGGTCCTTAAGGATGGAAATAGCCTTGATTGAATTGATGTGTGTGAGGAGGTCTCGGTTGATAATAGAAGCCATGAGAATTAGGATAAACCCTTTGATTGGGAGCTCTTGTAAAAGGATATGATCCTTGAGTAGGCATGGAATAATATCCGGTCCCCGAATTAGGATTGTTTGTTTGAGATTTTTCATGGGATCTTTGAGTGTTGGCTTGAAAAGCACTCTCCTTTCTCATACACAATTCAGAATCGTGGTCATATCTCCCGCAATGATCACATGGAATTTCAATACGATACAATTTCGGTGGTGAAATGGACGATCGTCTCGGTGAACTTACTCTTCTTGGTGGAGATGTTCTAGTCTTGGGTGGAGAATTGGCTCTAGCAACATAGACTTCAAATTGCTTGACCAACTCCTCAATTCTAGCTTCAAGTTCGGTTCTACTCTCGGTTGACGATGTCGAATCACCACTTAGCTCTTCATGTTGATCATTTTCGGAGTATTCATCATTTTTGGCTATCCTTTCAATGAGTTTTGTAGATTCGATTTCATTTAACAAAAAGAAATCGCCTTTTGCCGCCGCATTGACATTATCTTTGGCGTTGTCCAATAACGAGTGGAAGAAAATATGAAGTAGAAGCCAACTAGGGATGCCGTGGTGCGGACATTTCCTTTGCAACGTTTGAAATCGGTCCCAGGCTCTACCTACGCTTTCATTTTCTTGTTGTTGGAATGTTTGAATTTCTCTTCGGAATTTGTTGGTCTTGGATAGTGGGTAGTATTTTTTGAGGAAAGCGTTGCTCAAATGTTCCCAAGTGTGAAAAGTATTGTTGGAAAACTCTTAATCCATCTCCTTGCTCCATCACGCAAGGTGCGAGGAAAAAGGATCCGACGTAGTTTGCACTCGGTGACACCTTCAAGCTTGACACCAATAAGACTTTCCTTGAAAAGACAAACATGCTCTATTACATCTTCATCCGGCAAACCTCGGAAAGTTTGTTGTTGAATTAAATGGATGATGGAAGGCTTAAGCTCGAAACTCTCCGGGATGGCTCCAATGAAGACGGGTGAAGAAATCTCTTCAATAGATGGTTGAGAATGGGACCCAAGTGTAGCCATACTTGAATCCTTGGAAGTTGTTTTGAATATGGAGTGTTGAGAAATGATGAAATTGATGGAGGATTACACTATCGAGTTGTTGCTTCGGTCACAATATTTCCAAGCGACTTGCTCTCCGAATGGGGATCAAGCAACCTAAATCAAGAGTAAACCTAGAAAAAACTCAACAAACGATGAGTCCTCCTAGCACCTAATGGCACTAGGGTAGGAGGAAAGAAAAACAATTATCCAATCACAATAAAACTAAGACTTAATCAATCAACTAATCACCGTCTCCCTGGCAACGACGCCATTTTGAACGCGCGCGGTCGTCGACACGCACAATCAAACAATATTTTTAACTCCGACTAACCTAACTAACGTAGTAGTGGTAGGTCGGGATCGATCCGCAGGGAGAGGGGTTAAGCCGTAATGGTCAAGTCTAGAGTCTAATCGTGATCGGGGGATTGAGATGGGGGTTTTGGGTCGAGAGAGAGGTCGAACTATTGCTAGCAAACTACACTACTAAAACTAGGGGCAATAATATGGAAAGGTGTTGGGGAGAGTCGGGCTTCGGAAATGGGGTCTTAGAGTCTCGGGATCGAGTTTTTGTTACAACGTTAAAAAGAGAGGTTGCCACCTTTCGGTTTCTCACCCAACCTACCTAAACTCGCTTTCGCGACGAAAGGGTAAGTCTCAATCTAAGGTAATTTCTACCCCGAGTTTCCCCATATTGGTAGAAATGAGTCAAGGTCGGCCTAGTCGCGATTCTAAGTCAACAAAGACACAAAAACCATAAAATTGATAATTAACAAGTAAACAACCCACCAACATCCCTTGAATCAAATAATCCAAATCCTCCTCCCTAATTCCCCAACAAGAAAATCTACTCACTAATCATGGTGATAATCAACAATACACTAACTAAGGAGAATTTAACTAGAGCATGCATAACCACTACACTAACAATTAACACTAAGGGGAGAAAATCATAAACTAACTAATGGAGAAAAGAGAGAGGAAAGAATTTACCAACTATAGAGAAGACTAAGGAGAAAGTTGAAGATAAATAATAAAGATTGAATCTTGGGAGAAATATACAAGAATTTGTCACCAATCCATGCATAAATCTTCAATCTTCAATATAAGCAATATAAATCTTCAGGAAATAATACAAGGGTTTTGTCACATAAACCCTTGCAAAACCCTTGAATCTTCAACAATCTTCAACAAAGATGAAGACTTTTCTACTAATTAAGGAGTAATTATACTAATACTAAGTAGATCTATTAATTATTTGTAGAGAATTTTCTAGGAAGCTTACTACAATCTACTACTACTACTAGAGAGTTTTCTACCCTACTCCTAATCCTAAGGGCTAATCCCAAGGATCACTTAAGGCACAAGGAGGCACTAAACCCCAGGAGGGGTATATATAGATTTCTTAATGGGTTGCACAAACTTCAAGGCCCATGATCCAATCCTTCTTCAATTAAGCTAGACCTTCACCCTTTTCATCTTCATGGGGTGAAACTTCTGCCTGTGGCTCGACCTAGTAATCCCACCGGGGGAAATTTCACCCGGTGAGATTTTCTTCGGTTTTTGCGTTTTCGGCCCGGCCTCTCCATCGGGCAAAATTTCACCCGGGGGGCGAAATTTCGCCCGGTCATTTCGCCCGGTGGTAGCTGCCATGAAAATCTTCGGGGAGTGGAAAATGTCGTCGGGCGAAACTTCGCCCGGTGATGACTCACCGGGTGCAACTTCACCCGGTGGTCAGCCACCTCTCTTCCGGTCTCTTTCTTCGTCGATCAATTGGATTACTTGAACTTTCAGTTGTGTGCTTTGCTCTTGGACCGTATCTCTCTCATGCTCGTAGAAGCTCAAACGCGTTTTTGGTCGAAATCCTATCAAAATAGACAGAAAACTACCAAAAACACATAAAATGCAAAAGAGAGACACTAATGCGAGAATTACGCAAAATACGGCGATAATCGCACTCTATTCTCACAAAACGGAGGAAAAACGGGTCTAAATAGGAGGAAAAATGGTCCAAATTTGGCACACAACAGTACCCGGAGAAGGGTTGCCTACGTATCCATTTTTAGGCGGAATCAAACCATGTTCGTAGTTCTTTCGAAAAGTATGAGTGGTTTTGCTTTAGACTCGTTTATGCCTTTTATTGATGCAAATTTGTTTTTTTTGTGTTGTTTTTTTTGCTTCCCCCTAAGCCGGAGGTCGGGACGTGGTTTTCCCTGTTTTTACGGGTAGTATCGTTTGAGCTGATCCATGTTGGTTGGGGTTGAGAACTCTTGACCGTCTAGGTCGGTGAGGATCATGACGCCTCCCGAGAGTATTTTCCTAACGAGGTATGGGCCTGCCCAATTTGGTTTGAATTTCCCTCTAGGGTCAACGGGAAGGGGCGCTCTAATGGATTTGATTACTAAATCTCCCTTGTGTATGTTTCGGGATTTCACTCGTTTGTTGAAGGCTCGCTGGATTCTTTGTTGGTAAGCTTGTACGTTGGATAGGGCATGCATCCTACGTTCGTCTAGTAGTACTTGCTCGTTATACCGTTTTTGGTTCTATTCTTCCTCAGGGATACCACTCTCGGCTAATATTCTTAGCGATGGTATTTCTAGCTGTAGGTTAGGTAATATGGTGTGGCTCCGGTGGGTGTTCGATACGATGTTCGGTACCTCCATAAGGCAAAGGGAAATTTGTTTGGCCAATCCTTGTAGTTGTCTATCATTTTCTTAAGGATTGTGGATGTCCCCAGCGGAGCCGCCAATCTGTGGACGTCCGTCCGCACCGCTCGGCGCCCAGCGCGTGCCCGCGTGGGACCGATCCGATTTTCATCGTGTGGCAGCGGCCACCCGCGTGCCCCCCTCGCTGCCGGGGGCCGGTCCGATCTAGCGTACGGAGTGAAGTGTCGGACCTCGATTCGTTGCCGATTTGTGGAGTCGCCATCGAGTCAATTATGGGGACTCGGAAACCGTTCAAGTCAACTTTGATCCCTTGCCAGCTCAAAGTTGAGTGGCACGGGACCTAAAGATAAAGACTTGTACCCTTAAGCACTCCACGCCTGGAATGACTCTCATTGCCAATGGTTTCGGACATCCAAAAACCGTCAATTCTGAGTAAGGGGTGAGGGTATGTATTGGGAAGCCAACATCCGATAGATGTCAACACCCAATCCCGCCCGCACTATAGCGGCCTCTACTAATCAATCGGTGGGCTGATAACCTAGTTCTTTTGTTGTGGCGGAAATGCTGGAACATCCGTTGTTTTAACCCTATGTCTTTTACTACGTCGGTTGTTTAAGGACAAGTAAGTATTGTTGTCAAAGTAGTTGTGTTTACATTCTTTGCATGCGATTTCACGTGACAAGCAGACCATGAAAAGAGTAGAGAGTACAAATATTATAGGTATTAGCAAGTCAGTTTTAACGCGATAATACGGTTATTAGTCGTTCTCGTGGTATACCTTACCTGGTATTCTGCTTAAGATGCGTCGGTTCGGTATTGATAGAGATTGGTCGAACCTAATAAGGTGAGCACCCGGACTAATATGGAACACGACCATCGCTTTGTTCAGTTTTATTTGTTTTACGTTTTGAATTCCGTGTTAGGTGATTTAGCATGCGATTATAAGGTTATAAAAGCAATAAATCATACAAAAAACTGTAAATGCGAATGTAAGTAAATCATGTAGTGATGAGTTGCACCCTCGGAAAGTACAATAAACGGGACTCGATGCATAGATAGTTGAGAACGGATCTCGGAATTACTCAGGTCTATTTAGTGTGTTTTAGCATTTGCGGTTGAAGTTGGGACGTTACGTGTTTTAGTAGATGTTTTAGTAGATGTTTGTGGACCTAGCGTCCACATCTAGTATTATCGTAGTGCATAATAAAAGAAAGTGCGAATATGGAAAGTTTTGTTTAGATGACAACATAGTGACGACTCCATTTCAACAGGCGGATCCTCCTAGCTAGACCAGTGACTCTGGCAGGGCTCTGTTAACGTTTACCCTTCCTCTGGCTACTCCGGCAGAGCTTCGTTACCAACGACTAGTCCAGCGGCTAATCCGGCAGAGCTTCGCTACTAGACTTGAGCTAGTCGATCACAGGCACCTCGGTATCGAGTGGGGTGCTCGAAGGTGAGGAGTAGCATCGATGTCGCTTTTATCGGAACTACGATCGAGTGGATCGTTTGCCTCGGGTGTCGGAGTGCGAGCCCTTGGCGAGAGTTTAGAGGGGGAAGAGAAGAATGAGAATTGTGTGTCGAATGAATGAGGCGGAGGAGTGGTATTTATAGGTGTTTTCAACCCTCGTCGCCCCTATGGACGCCTGAGATGGGGCGCACCAAGACTCAGGCGCCTGGGCTTGGGCGCGGTGAAGTTGAGACGCGTGAGGTAGGGCGGCTGTAGTTTTGAAGATACAATTTTGATACTTTCCAAAACCGAGAGGGAGGAGTATAATTTGTTACTTGGAGATTAAGGCTCCCATGGCTTGACCTAGCGCCGTGAACGTTAGTGGGCCTCGGGTGTGCATCCCGAGGTTCGCTTGGCGCGGTGCTGACTCGGCTTTGAGTTTTGGGACCACTCGGGGGTCCCGGTGTCGTAATTGTCTCTAATTAGTGTCTACGCGACCGTAACGACACGACTAAGGCTGCCATCATGTTAGTTTTAATTTTTCCGAGTAATTATTTGATCCGTTCTATAGGAAAACTATCTACAACATCGCGAACCCGCGTCGCGTTGCAGTCCTATCGTCGTCGGGTGTTTGTCGGGCACCTCTGCAGCCACCAGGTCCAAATCTGGGTGTCTACAACGAGATCCGCACTTTCCTTGGTCTCACTGGATATTATCGCCGCTTTGTCAACGACTTCTCAAGGATAGCAAGACCGTTAACTCGGTTGATGAAGGAGTCCAAGTTCATTTGGACCAATGATTGTGAAGCTACTTTCCAGGAGTTGAAGAAGCGGTTAACTACTGCTCTAGTGCTTACTCTTCCCGAGGAAGGTGTTGGATTCGATGTATATTGTGATGCATCAAAGTCTGGATTGGGTTGTATTAAAATGTAGTATGGCAAAGTGGTAGCCCATGCTTCGAGGCAATTGAAAGTTCACGAGGTAAACTACCCGACTCATGATCTGGAGTTAGCTGTCGTGGTGTTCGCGCTGAAGTTGTGGAGACACTACTTATATGGTATTTCTTGCAGCATTTACATTAACCATAAGATCTTGAAGTATATCTTCACACAGAAAGATCTCAACATGAGGCAAAGGCGTTGGATCGAACTGATCAATGACTATAAGGTTGAACTTTTATACCATGAGGGTAAGGCGAATGTGGTCGTTGATGCTTTGAGCGGCAAGACTTGTCATGCCATGAGGGTGTCACCTGATGATCTAGTTCGAGAGTTCCAGAAGTTGAACCTTGAAGTGGTTCTACCGGGTTCCTTAAATTTGGGTGCTATGGTTGCTGTGCCTGAGTTCTTCCATGAGATCCGAGCTAAGCAAAGAGAAGACGACTTCCTTGAAAGAATTATTGTCGCCATGGGTGAGGGTCGAGCTAAGGGTTTTGAGGTTGGATCCGATAGTGGTTTGAAATTCCACGGAAGATGGTGTATCCCGAGCTGTGAAGTTCTAAAGGGAAAGATCCTCAAAGAAGCTCACAATACTCTGTATTCTGTGCACCCTCGGGGTGGCAAGAGGTATAAGGATTTGAATGGTGGCTTGGTATGAAAAAAGAAATTACCGAGTTCGTTAGTCGTTGTCTGGTATGCTAAAAGGTTAAGTTCGAACACATGAGACCTCGAGGTTTGTTGCAACCTCTTGAGATCCCCGCCTGGAAATGGGTTCTATTTCGATAGACTTCGTAATGGGGTTACCAAGATCGCAGAGGGGCATAAATGCTATTGGGGTTGTTGTGGATCGGTTGACAAAGGTGTCCCACTTCATCTCGATGAAGGAGACTTGGTGTCTTAACGAACTAGCGAATGCCTATTAGCGAGAAATTATTCGTCTGCATAGAGTTCCTAAGGACATCATCTCAGATCATGACTCGCGGTTCTGTTCGCAGTTTTGGAGGAAGTTACAAGAATTTTTTAGTAGTGAGTTGAAAATGAGTACAACATTTCATGCAGCTACTGATGTTCAAACTGAAAGAACTATCTAGACACTTGAGTATATGTTGCAAGCATGTGCCTTGGAGTTCAAAGAGAGTTGGGAGAAGAGTTTGCCTTTGGTTGAGTTCTCCTATAATAACAGTTACCATGCCAGTATCCAGATGGCTCCCTTTGAGGCTCTGTATGGGAGAAAATGTCGTAGCCCGATGTGTTGGAATGATAGCAGCGAGATAGTTGTGCTCAGTCTGGAACTTCTACATGAATCGATGGAGCAAGTAATATTGATTCATGAGAAGTTGGAGGCTTCCCAGGATCGTCAGATGTTGTATACAGATTTGCGACATAGACCAATTGAGTTTGAGGTTGGGAATAAGGTTCTTCTTAAGGTATCTCCAATGAAGGGCTTTAAGATATTTGGAATCAGGGGGAAACTAAGCCCTAAGTACATTAATTGGCCCCTACGAGGTACTTGAGAGAGTTGGCAAGGTGGCCTATAGGTTAGCTCTACCTCCGAATCTGTCGAAGGTTCACAATGTGTTTCATTTATCTAAGTTGAGACGTTATCACAGTGATCCTTCTCATGTATTAGAAGCAGATGTGATCGAGTTCGAGCCAAATATGACATTTGAGGAACGTCCAGTCCGTATCTTGGATATGAAGGATTTGATTATGTGGAATAAGGTGGTTCCCTTGGTGCGAGTTCTATGGAGGAACCAGAGGTTCGAAGAGGAAACTTGGGAGACCGAGACGTCTATGTGGGAGAAGTATCCACATTTCTTTGATTGGGGTAATCATCTTTCCAATTTCGAGGATGAAGCTTCTTTTAGGGGGTTGGATTGTAACACCCCGAATTTTTGAACATAATTATTTATTCCATTTCATATATTCTAATATCCGAAATTATTTAATTCAATTCCTATAATTTTTCTATTCGGATATCCCCTTTTTCCAATTTAATTGTCCGAAAATCGTATCCTAGACAAAAATAAAATAGGAAAGAGGGGACAAATCACCTATCAAGAAGTATCAGAGGAGCCCCCAGAAGGTCGATGAGAGCCACTACGTGCCTCTCGACGACTATCAATAGCGCTCCTATCAGCTGCCAACTCTGCATAAAACCGCTCCGAAGGGGAAGTGTATGTGTCAGGATGCTTAGTTGATAAGAACTTGTCGAAACCTCGACACAACTCTAGCACTTCCCGCATAGCTAACCCTTGTTCCGCCCTCCAATCATCGACCTCTAACCTCCACATATCAAACTCCCTAGAAGAAGAAGAAGAAGAAGAAGCATGTGTGAATGAGGGAGAGGGTCTCTCGGTCGCATTTCCATCATCACGACCATTTGTATCATCATCATTTGACATCTCCTCATAATTTTCTGCAACTCGATTTTGCCACCCTTTTGTCACCCGGCTCCAAGAGAGTAAGTGGGTCACGTGGTATATAAAAATCGACGGTCTTTGGCCCGGTAGGAATAGATTTCTCCGTAGGACGAGGCAATCATAAGTAAGGTGAAACTTTCGGACCACGTCGCCATAAAAAATAACCACGGACCACCGAATCTTGAAGCATAAATATACGCTCCAATGTATCAAAATCAAGCAAATGACCTCACGTCACCGGAGTAACTGTGCTAGGAATAGTGACTTCCAAATGTGTAAGTATCAATGTAACCATGCCACGCATACTAATTTTTCCTTTGACGTTCTTTCTACACTTAAGACAACTAGATACATATAGGTCAGCCCAATCAGGCATCAATGAAGCTTCGGGCATCAATGCCCACAAGTAACCCATTTCATTTTGAATCACCTCCACCATTTTTTTTTCTTTTTTTCCTTTTTCTTTCTTTTTCCATCTTTTTTCCCTTCTTTTTTTTTCCTTTTACATAAATAAAATTGAAAAAAAATACATACGTAACCTGGGTTGCCTCCCAAGAAGCGCTTGTTTAACATCATTAGCTTTATGAATGCTTTTGTAGTGTAATTATTAAGAGGATGACATCAAAGCACTTAGAAGCCGATCATAAACCTGTGAATGCGAGCTAGATAACTCTGAATAACAAGATTTTAAACAATAGACTAAGACCCCACCAAAAGATCGTAGGAACTTATCACACATTTTTGAGGAACTAGTATCATGCATAAACACATCAATCCATGCTAGAGTCTTAAGTCCATCAAACTTTGTAGCACAAAATTTTTATGATGAGACACAATCCTCTATATCACGAAGTAAAGGCACACTTTCATTAATAATCATCGCATAAATTTCAGGAGGCCTACCTTTATTTGTTCCAAAACTATCACAAAGAGAAGATGATTTAGACCAAACAAACTTCTTCATAATTATGGAACTAAAAGAGGGTAATGAGCTTAAACAAGGTGGAGGATAAAGAAGTGGAAATGATGGAACCATATTAAGGGGATTATATTTGAAAGATGCATATGAAGTACAACCATGGAGAGTGATATTAGAATGGTTGTGAGGAACAAAATCCTTCCTATAATCACAATCCTTAACTTCCTCGTCGGCCAAAAACCCCTCAATAGGATGGTAAATTTCACTCACACTCTTATCATGCTCAATACTATTATTTACAAGCTCACAATTATCACTAGTTTCCACATAAATATTGCCTTTAACACACAAAGAAAAAGAGAAATTTGGTTTACAATCGTCAAGAGATAGCCAGTTATAGAATTTCAATGATTCATCAGCGGATCTAGAAGGAAAATTTCCATTACAAAAGTTAAGCATTGATTGTGTACATCTATTGATACCTTTCTCTATTGTTAGATATAGCTCTTCGTCGCTAAAGCCATGACCATCCAGTGAGACAAGGTATTGTTTAAGTCGATCAAGGTATGTAATCCCCTAGAAAAATCTAACGCGATACAGTGGCGGAAACATTGTAGAGTCGGGATTATAACACGTTGTAACTATGTTTAGATAAAAATTTAAATGGTAAAGTCAAACATTAGGCCTTAAATAAATTGGCCCAAAATGAAAACATTCCACAAAGGGGGTTTAACAATCCATAATACAAAATTATTAAAATTAATCGAGCAGGGATCATGTCTGCCCGCTAGCCCACACCCGGAAACATGCATACCTGTCATGTTAAAAACATAACAGCCACAATCAGTGAGGAGCAACGTCAACGTTCTCGCAGCCGTATAACAGGATCTTAAAATAGTAATTTCTAATATAGGAAAATACTAAAAATGGAAAACAGTAAAACAGCATATTAAAATAAGCTTTCAGCGCCAAAACCAAAATATTAAAATGGGTTTCCGAAGAAACATAAAAATATTTGCCAACCTGTAAACCAATTTATATCGATAACAAATAAAATAGTCAAAATGGCGTTATGGATAAGATTAATGTAGAATCTAGACTTTCACTAGGATAATACTAGAAACTAGCTTCGAGAACTGTAGACTTAACTCATAACAGAATTCAGTCTCTAACTAGGCAACTCAACTATAACAGGACTACATGCAGCGAGGTCCTGGTTTAAGTAGTGCATACCCCTCCTAGACAACAAATATGTCTAGTTCAGCTGACGGCGACTAACACGATGCGATATCTAGCTTAAGGTCAAAACATACACTCTCCTGGGCGAAACTACGCCCAGTTCAATGACCAAATGTGTCCCAAATAGACACACCGGCTTTATAGCTGATGGCAAAAACGTACATCCCAAACTATATTACTCCAAACCCACACTTGTCCTTATTCCATAACTCCAAAACAAGCCATTATCGATATTCAAAAGATATAATCATTGTAAACAATATGAGGATAAAAGAAGTAAACATTTATATTCTAAAAGAGGGAACTTTCTATTTTAGGAAACTTCTATTTTTAGAAACTTTACTAAAATAGCATTATATCAAAATAATGAAAATATTAGTTCATACTAATACCACATTTTTAGTAAACGATATAGATTTATAAAACTAATACTTTCGGCCTTAACGATATTAATTATCAAAGTGAACATTTAATTTTATGAAATTATTAAAATATCGTATAAGCGTTATAAAATGATTAAAAATGTCTTAAACATTTTAATATTACTAATTAGGGTGTTTTCCAAAGTTATAAAGTTAATTCCCTAATTATTATTAGTTTCGACAATAAAATTATAAATAGGATTTTACGGCAAATATCAAATCAAATATTGAACGTCTTTATTTAATTAACCAACAAATATATTTAGAGTATGTTAAGGGATGATTTAACTCTTAAAGTTTCAGATTTAAATACTTTCAAAATTGCTGGAAAAATAATTCTTTTAGGTAAGACGAAGCATTTTAACGATAAATCACAATTTGTCTGAAAATCAATACTTATTAATTAAAGAATTTAATAAAAAGTACAAAAATTACGTAAAATAGTTAAAATATATTTATGGACATTCTGTCCTGAAAAGAAAATTTTACAGAATCCTAAAACTCGGTTTTTAAAGCGTTTTCTCGTTAATCGTCCAATCTCGACAATAACGATTAATAAAAATAGTAATTACCAAATGATTTAAGTATTAATGTCTAAAAATTATTATTAAACCTAAAAATCATCATTTTACAGAATATACTAATTTTCCAGATTTTCCAAAGTTCCAGATTTACCGACTTCCATCAAAACCGTCTTTAAAACCCGTTTTCACAATTAACGATTCTATTAATAAAACTTATCGTTCCTAACATTTTATTAAGGCACTAAAAATCACAAAATTATATTTTAATATGAAATCATCAGAATCATAATTTTTTCAGATTTAAACCAAAGACCAGAAATCGAGAATTTAAACGACAAACACGGTTTTAACGATAAACGATGATTTAAAGTGATTAATTAATTCATCCACTTAACAATTCCGAAAAATTATGAAAAGATTCAGATAATTCTATTTCATCATAAAGTTTCACCACGTCAAAAATCAGATTAAAATAAAATGTTTAGGTACTAGAACTAAAAATCGGCTTTTAATCGTTTTTGTCCGATAACGGTAATAATTCAATAATCGATATCAAAAATATCAGAAAAATACTAAATTATTAAAAATCATCAAAAACAACATTTTTCCAGAATCTAAACATATATTACATGTTTAGGCCGAATATTATGATTTTACAAATTAATATGACAATTTAATCGTTAATCTCGTAAAAGCGATAAAAATACCGAAACATGCAAATTTTCAACTTTTAAAATTTTTCCAGATTTTATGACACACATATATTGCCAAAATAAAACATAAAAATATATACATGCAAATACTCAATTAAAATCATGAAATACCAAGTAACATCGACGTTACCTCTACTCCAAGTCTGAATCGATTATATACTCGTCGGACTCGGGATCATCCACAAAACCTACATCACACGAAAATCATGGTAGAAAAATACCATGAGAAAAACTAAGAAAATCAATGGTAAATAACGATCGAAAACCCATCGATTATTACCTTAACGATAGGATCGGAAAGAGGATTAATTTTACGATAAAAATGAGACGATCAAGACTCGATTAGGGACAAAATTGGGCTGGAAAATATGGCTGAAACTCATGGCCAATATGAAGGAATTGAAGAGTATTTTCTTTGTTTAATGTGGTTGAATGGGAATGAATGAAAAGAAATGAATTATGTGAATTGTGTGAGAATATGATCTTAAAAATTTATGAAAACCAATGTTGGATACACTTAAAAAAACCAGCCAAAATGGATTAACAAGGGAGAGTGAAAAGTTTTGCAATTAGTCACCAAATTCATTAAGGTAATAAAAATATCTAAGGCTTTAATCGCTTTATAAAACCAAATGAAAAAAAATGTGAAGATGTGTGACCATGGGTGTCATGGTCTAAAAAGGGGCCAAAAAGTGCTTCTTTTAAATGTAGGTTGATAAAAATAAGAATCGTATAAATAAAAGCATTTCAAAGCAATTCGAGTAAACCTCGCAATAGAAAATAATTATTTACGAAACTTTGTAATAAAATGATTAAAGGCTAAATTTTTCGTAAATAAAAATATTTCTTAGTTGGAAATATTATATAAATGTGTTTAGACATTTTTAGGAAAAGAAATAACATAAATCCAAGCTTAAAACGTTAGTTCGTAGAAAAAATAGGACCCCTCGCGAATAAATAAATAGTTTGCGATGAAAATTTTATAAATAGATCAGGAAAATACAATATTTAAAATCTTTAATAAAAATAAATAATATTTGACTTCAAAATGTTATGAAGCTTGAAAATGAAGAAAACTGAAGACAGAAAAAATAACAGAGTCATGATGGAGTCATAACGGAATATATAACAAGCATAGAAAATTAGCGGGTGTTACAAGGTAAACCCAAAATTCTTCATCTTCATATTGTGGAAAACCAAGATAAAACATAATTAAAAGAACTCAAAACTCAAAAATATAATTAAAAATAGCGTAGTCTAACAACTCAAAACTCCAAGCTAATATTAATCTGTTACCTCCCCGGCAACGGCGCAAAAAACTTGTTACGTTTTATTTTGTAGTATCGCAAGCGTACGGGTATTGTAGCATACGGGTCGATCCCAGGGAGGTGAATGATTAAGCAATAGCTAATTTCTGACTACAAGTTATCTACGTCGAATAAATCGGAATGGTGATGATATAACTAATTTTTAACAAACTAGTACAAAAGGTAATAAATCGTGATGAAATCAATAATAG
The DNA here is from genome assembly GCA_958450325.1 of Agrostemma githago. Lineage (NCBI taxonomy): Eukaryota > Viridiplantae > Streptophyta > Magnoliopsida > Caryophyllales > Caryophyllaceae > Agrostemma > Agrostemma githago. Next base: position 29,958,501 of record OY288241.1, on the reverse strand, counting down.
AAAGACCTAGGGCAATGGTTCACCGTTAATATGGATTATCGATGCAATCAAAATATGACACAATTTTGTCAAATTACCGTCTTGGGTGAGACTAGCATTCCAATTTTAATCAATACTTTAAATTCTCTCTCGAGACATAAAAAGCTTATCTAGCATGTTATAAATCCTATTCTCATGGCACAAATAACAAAACTAGATGGATTAAGAATCGATACTAACATGTCCCAATTATTCCAGTTCACTATTCTCATGTGAAAATTCAAATCTTGTTTCGACTCTCTAAATTAAAACCCGACTCTCGTCGTAATTAAAATTTAGTAGAAATTAATCGACAAAGATACAAACTTTTAGGTATGAAAACATCCAACTCTCGTTGTAATGATAATCTTGACTCAAACCTAGCAATTCTAACTAATCAATCAATTATTAAGCACAACCGAAACAAATCCAATTCAATAATTTAACAAAGCGCAATTAAAATCAAAGCATCAATAACCCATATTATCGGCTCGCCGAGCCCTAGATAAAAGAACTACTCACAATTCATAATCAAAATAACAATCAACAAATAAAATAAAGAGTAGGGAATTAGAAAAACTTAGTCTTGATTAATGAACAAAAGATGAACGATCGTCTTCTTCAAGGTCTTGAACAATAAAACTCAAATTGCATAAATCTAATAAAATTGCATAACTTTGATGTATCTAGTCTAGGAATGATAAGATTGTTCTAATAAAAACAAGCATCCAATATAAATAGGATAGAAGAGAGGAAGATCAAGAGTCACACGTGGGTAGCTGTTCGCTAGTAGCGGCCATTTTTGCTACTAGCGGCACTCTGAAGTCCCCAAAATTTGTATTAACTCTGATTATGCCGCTACTGGCGGCACAATTGCTCTTCGTCATCCTCTACTAGCGGCACTTAAAAACTCCAAATTCTTTCTTCCTTACTTTTTCTTTTCTTCTTTTCTTCATTCAATCCTTGATATAACCCGACATTTGACACGTATACCACCACTATAATCCGGGCATAATACAAGAATTTATTGGATTTTCAAAATAACTAGAACCGTCATCGAAAATCACATATATAATCAAACCATGCGAGATCATCGGAAATCACTTCAAATGTCACTATATCGTCCAAAATCCACTCTTAAAAACTACAAATATGACGATATATACTCACAATTAGTGCTAAAAATAGCACTTATCATCTCTATAGATGGTACGACTGGTGAAGCTTTCGATGCGAGTTTCCTGACCGCCCGGATGGCCCGTAAGAGATGGTAGATTGTGCCTTCGCCTAGGCTAGAGTCCGAGGTGATAAATGAGGATTAGTTTTTTCGAGTTAGGAAGCGCATCTTGCCCGTGATAATTCAGAGGAGAAGACGGGTACCTAGGTCAGCTGAAGTAGCCGAGGAGGTAGATTACGTAGATCCCGTCTGGGCTAGGGATTGGCATGGACGACAACTAATACTCCGTCCAGACTTGCACGTGTCAAGCCGTACCGTTAACGGCAAGGTGAGTACCTTTGATTATTTTTGATATCAATTTGTATTTGTTATCGATTTGTATTTATATGGTTCGCTTATACTCTCGTATTATTATGATTTGTAGCCCCCAGGTCCGATGAGGACCTTTTTTGGGTTTACGATGTGCTTGGATGTATACTCTCAAAAGCTTAGCCTTGAGGCTAAGAAGTTGGTCATGGGGACGACCTTGGGTCCCTTAGTCGGGCATTAGGCTTGATTGGTCGGTTGCCAAACCAAGAGCAACCTAATGGTGATAAGAGCGATGGTGGATCACTTTCATGACACGACCTCGATATTTCATATGTCGTTTGGAGAGGTCACCATGGCATTGTAAGATTTTGGAGTATCAAGGGACTACCTTGGGGTCCCAACTTGATCAGGTGGTCATCGGAGGGTCCTACGTTGGATAGTGCCGAGGTTAGGAGTTGGATAGGAGACTGTCTAGTGCATTGTGCTTACGGCACGCCCCATTCCCTAGCCAATTCTTACATCACCAACCACTTTGAGAGAGTGGCGGTCTTGGAGGGTTGGGAGCCTAACACGGCGGTGCAGGATGCCCGTCTGTGGTTATGGTATCTCCAAGGGTCGACCCACTTCTCGGACAAGGGCGAGCGATTTAGTACTAGGATTTTGCCTTTCCTGGCTGATTTGAGTCAGTTGGGTCGTTTTGACTGGGTGACAGAGGGTTTCGCGGAGATGAGTTGTTGTTTGCAGGCTATGGTGAGGCCGCAGAAAGTGGCCTCAGACTCAGCCATATCCATCGTGGGTCCAGGTCTCGTGCTGGAGGTAAGTTAATTAACTTGTATTTGGTTTAAGTTTGTTTTGTTTTGTTTTGTTTGTTGACGGTGTCTCGGGTTTTGAAGGGTTGGATCTATTCTTACTTTTCGTGTTTGGCACCTAAGACGGTGCCGTTTCGTCTTGCCAGGTTCCCGGCTGGGATCAAGTGGAAATTGGCTCAAACCAAGACGACTATGAGCTACTACTCAACGGAGAGCGTGTTGGTGAACCAGCTACGTCTTGAGGATGTAAGTCTTGTTTCATTTGCTTTTCTAAGTAGCCCCCAAGGGAGTTTTGAAATGCAGTGCATGTTTGGTTTTGCAGTTTGTAGTTCGTCCTTGGGCCAATTACGAGGGTTTGCTCGGGTGTGTGGGGGCAGAGTTGAGCCCGAGAAGCTATCAGAGGATGCCCCTCCCCGCACTATTTCGCCCGGTTTAGTATTTAGAGAGAGGCTAGTGCACCAGTGCCTTTACAACAAGTTTAAAGCCCCGGTTCACCCTCCCCGGACCATGTTTAGGCCTCCTGCTATGGCTGAGGCCCGCGAGGACAGGGACGGTGATGGAGGCGAGGCGTTACTGGTGCCCGATGCCTCCTGCGGGCCCCACGTCTGTCAGTGGTTGGCTTACCACCGCATTGTGGTAAGTATTTGGATTGTTGTTTGTTCGTTTATGTTTTATGGTTCGGGTTTTTCGTATTTTGAAATGGTGTGTTTTTGTTCTAGCTGGCTGATCTGGGTGACGCTATTCAGCCCCCATACTTTCCCCTGACATTGCTTAGGGTAGACGCGGTTGGGGTGGCCTTTACTGAGCCTCTTCCTCTTTAATCTGTGGAAGAGTTGGAGGTCGGAATGGAGTGATGCGATCGGGTGTACCGGGTAAGCTTTTTTGTGATTTTAGTTAGAAGATGGCTTTGTGGGTTAGGTTTTGTCGGCCAACTTGTTTGGTTTTGTTGTTCAGGTTTCGTCGGCTACTCATTAGCGGTTATGACAGGCTGCAAACCGCTTCCGGGCCTACGCATCAGGGAGGGTTCCTGCCTCGGCTCGCGACACGTCTGCGCCTTGATCGATATATGTTGCTTTCTGTAGACGGTTTTCGGCTAGTTGTTCATTTCGCCTTTTGTTTTTCTCTATTTTGTAGGACGTTCCCGATGCAGTAGCGCAATTGGGAGCGCAGATAGATGAGCTTGAGGCGGTTGAGCTCAGTCTGATCCTGTCCGTACGGGCTCAGGACATCAAGAATAATAAGCTGAGGGAGCAATTGGCTCGGTTTCAGGGTGAGACCTCGGGGCAAGGCGAGGCTAGGGCTAAGGTTGATGCAGAGGTTGAGGTAGAGACTGAGGCTATGGTTGAGGATCATTCCACCGGTGTTATTGAAGAGGTCGAGGCTACAGGAGGAGTTCCCAGTACGAGGATGGCTATCGTGGATATGTTGTTTAGTCTAAACCGTTCGGTAGTTGACGGGATGTGGTCTCCTACTTTCGATCTCGAGGATCTAGGCTTAGATAATAACATCGGTGAGTGTATTGGCTGTAGCAGCATCTAGGGGTCCTCCCTATTTGTAAACTCGAATATCTATCGGATTTGTATGTTTGTATATTTGATCGAAAGCACATTGGCGAGCTTGTATTGGCTATTGCAGCGGCTGATGTGTGCTAAATTTAGCCCATTTTTCCGTCTTGTTTAGACTCATTTTCCTACGTTTTTGTGAGATTAGAATGCGATTATCGCCCTATTCTTAGTATTTCTCGCATTAGCGTCCCTCTTGTGCATTTCGCGTGTTTTTGGTAGTTTTTCTATCTATTATTGATAGGATTCATCGCCAAGAGCATGTCCAAGCTTCCACGAGCACACGAGAGTGGAATACCGTCCAAAAGCAGCACACAAAGCCTAAAGTCCAAACAATCAAACGACAAAGAGAGAAACCCGAATAGTGGTTAAGGAAACCATCGGGTGAAACTTCACCAATGAGAAGCTACCGGGCGAAGTTTGGCCTGACGACATTTCAACCTCTCCGAAGATCTTCAGGAAACTTTTACCCACCGGGCAAAATGACCGGGCAAAACCTTCACTCACCGGGTGAAGTTTCACCCGACAGTAGTGAGGCCCCCAAATGCAAAATCTGGAAGAAAAGTCCACCGGGTGAAACCCCCGGGTGAAGTTTCACCCAACGGAAATGGCTCGTGAAAATTAGTAACTTGCAGGGCGATGTTTCACCCCTTGAAGTTTCATTGGGCAAAAGTCTCACTCAAAGTGATAAAATCTGATTTGGGCTTGGTTTAATGATCCATTAAGCTACTACTATATATAGTTTAACCTAATTAGACTACCACAACTTACATTAGAATACATTACATTAGATAGAGGCTCATTAGAAGATATTCATGGAGGCACATTCATAGATTTCATCAATCTTCATATTCTTCATCTAGCTTTAGATTCAAGTTATTGTAAGGAATTCTAGCTTTAATCAAGAAGTTCTTTGGAGATCATCAATGGATTAGTGACAAATCCATTGTTTTCTTCATAAAGGTTCACCTTTATTTACATGTATCTTCATCTTCCTTATTTCTAGTTTTCCTCCATTGTTGGTATAACTCTCTTCCTCTCCCTTTTCTATAGATTAGTTTTTACTCTTACGCTCTCTTTATTGCATCGTTTTCTTTGATTTTTCTTGCATTGTTTTTAGATCGTTATGTAGTTTCATTAGTTGATCGTAATTTACTTCGTTGTTTTAGTCTTACTTCCTCTAGTTTTCGTCATTATGCATGTTTTTGGTATTATCACCATTGTTATTATTTTTGTTATATTTTTCATGAGTTGTGAGTAGAATCTTGTTGCATGCTTGTTGATTTATCTTGTTTGAGGTTATTGTGTCTTTGGTGACTTAGTCCGGCCAACTAGATCGACCTTGACTCACTTCTATCAATATGGGGAAACTCGGGCTAGTAGTTGCCTTGACTTGAGACTTACCCTTTTTCACCGCGAAAGCGGGATCTAGATAAGTTGGGTGAAGAATTCGAAAGGTGGCATTCTCCCTTTATCGACTTTGTGACCGACCCCATAATCCCTTGACTTGTAGAACCCGATTTCTGACTCCCCCTAACACCTTTTCCTTATTGATTACTCTTCGTCATTTAATGCATCGTTAGTATAGACTCGACTCAAAACCCCCAATTAAGACCCCTAGCGCATTTGCTCTTTCTCAATCAACTCATCATCATCCCTGTGGACGACCTCGACTTACCACTATTACATTTATTTGTTTTTGTGTTATTTTTTAGTCTTATAAATTTTGTTTGATCACCTATCCATTATTACCGATCGATCCTAGATAGGCGGAGGTCAAAACGACGCCGTTGCCGGGGATGGCTACTAGTTAATTGAGTTTTAGTGTATTTGTGTTTGGTTAATCGCTTTCATTTTATTTTTCCCCTTTCCCAAGTACCAATTGGTAGGGGTGAGCTAAACCAGATATCCGATCCGGTTTTGTAAACCGTATCGGATATCCGATTTTAAAAGTAAAAAAAATTCGATCTGTATCCGATTTTTCCGGATATCCGGTATCCGGTTTTATATTTTTCTTATTTTTTTAAACAATTTTACATTTTTATTAAGAGTAGTTAATTGATTTTTAAGCAACATTACAATTGTTATAAATTGATATAATAAAAATACATAAAAAAAACCTAAAACAATGGTATACATGTCTTACGGTACCATTATTCTAACAAAATCTTACGTTTCATTACATAATATCATAAATTCACTAATGATTTTGTTTTTTACCTTTGAGAATAATTGGTGAGTTTTGAATTCTTTATTGTATAATGCATATTAGGATTATATTTTTCATATTTTTAATTGTTTTTAAAAAACCGGATCAAAAACCGGATATCCGATTTCAATTTTCCCCGATACGTATCTGTGGACATGACGTAGGTCCACCCCGACGCGGCCACGCGAGGGTTTGGGTAGGCGAATGAATCTCGTGGTGAGATTGTTCTCGGGTTCGAAATTTAAGTCAAAATGGAGTCGCCACCGAATTTTGTGGTTTTTCGGAACCATACGAGCCCACTCTATACCGTCATGGGCTATACACAAAGTAAGCCCACTTCGATTTCAGAGTTTATTGGGCTCGTCCCTTTGCATTGCAATATCGATACCGTTTAAACCGGCTTTCGTATATAGAATGACTCTCGTGCGCCAAGGGTTTCGGACATCCGGAAACCAAAGGTTCTGAGTAAGGGGTGAGGGTACGTGTTGGGAAGCCCACTAAGGACACCCAACCCCGCCCGCACATGGCGGCCTCTACTAAGACATCGTTCGTGTTCGTGTGTGCCCGCTAATAAAACGATTAAATGATATGTAAACAGCGTTTTCGGGCTAAGCATATGAATAGTATGTGAACTACGTCATTTAATGCATCTTAATTATGGTCGAAATGATTTAGCATGCGAGGTTCATTTATAAAGCGGTAAGCAAGTAAATAAATGAAACTCAAACATAAATAACGTACAAGTTACACGGGCGGAGATACAACCCGACCAATACAAAAATTGCAAATGATATACAAACGAAATAATAAAAATAAAAATAGTTAGGAACGGACCCGTATGTGAGCTAGACCGTGAATTGCATAAACGGACAAACCCCGATTAAATACACATTGCGTTGTGTATTAAACGAAGGACGGAGACATAGGACCTAAGCGTGACGCTAGCCTGATCCCATGTCTCAATGCCTTGTCCCAACTTATCACATCGAAAAATCGATCAAAGTTGTTATAGTGTCATGATACGTATGAGTTATGAAAAAGGGGAAGTCACGTGATTGTCTTTACACGTGATGACTAAAGTCGATAAAAGGACGAGGCTTGAAATGTGTGTCAAAGCCCTCGGTTTTCTGGGTTACAGGACCCACTCGGTCGAGTCATGGTCTGACTCGGTCGAGTGTGTCCTCGAAAAGTGGTCTGCCCAGTTTTATGGACGCTACTCGATCGAGTAGCCTATGTACTCGGTCGAGTAGCCCCTGTACGAGTGTCAACTCGTCTCGTTTTTGGGGTTTTAAAATCGACGGTCGGTCAAATTAAATACAAATATCGCACGACTTGGATTTAACTTGACCTCCGGTACTATAATCGTGTACATGTACGATTACAATACCGTTGTCGGGATTTTATGAAAACATTTACGTTAGAAAATTTGAATTAGCAACGGAATGCGTCACTCTACGTCACGACATCGGAACTAACCCTTTCGGGTTATGTGATGTCGGTTCTCGTGTCAACGGGTTCCGTACTATTTATAGAAATGGAACTAAATTCGTTCAACTATGACCGATTGCGATCACGTCACGCCCTTGAGTACATTGGGGCGGGGCTCCTCGAAAGGGCTCCACCTCCGTCGTTGCTCGTAAAGGGATTTAGACGGACTTTAGGCAAACATCATAGTCAAACGGATTTAGAGCCGGACTTTGATACTAGTTTATATATACGCGGTATAATAATGTTAGTAACGAAAATGTAAAAGTTAGTATACGAGAAATGAAATGTTAGAGTTAATGCTAGAGTTAGTATTAGGATAATAATAATACAAAAACATAAATAAAACAAAGTAATAAGGATCGAGATGGGGTTTAGGACACCCTCAACATACATGCTGCGCTTAGTAGGGACCTCGGAAATGGACTCGTAAATAGTGACGGGACGTCGGAGTATCGAGGATGTATGCAAGTTATGGTGTGTGTGCGTGTGTGGGTGATTCGTCGGTTTTCGAGGGACGAAGGGCTCGGTTTTTTGTGTGTAGTGCTTAGGCTTGCTAAAGCTTGTAATATAGGTGAATGTAGGGTAAAATGTAGGTTGAATGTGGGTGAAAAACTGTGTAAAAAGCCTCCCAAATGAGTGAGGGTCGTGGGGTATTTATAGAGTTTACCCCACGACCTAGGGTCACTCGATCGAGTGGCCCTAGTGCACTCGGTCGAGTGCCCTAGAAAATGGGCCTGATCCGGTTTTTGACGCTCCACTCGACCGAGTGGGTCAGTCCACTCGATCGAGTGGATCAGGTAAATCGAGATAAATTAGGAAGGGGTTGACTTGGTTGATTTGGTTATCTATTTTGAATTTAATTTGGGGCGCCAGCTTCTAGAAGGTGCATTTGGCTGGTTTTTGTGACGGGTTCGTCTTTGACCGGGTTTTGACCCGGTCGCCAAAAGACGGGATTTATTTTTGGTGTCGGTTTTGGCCGAAAATTAGTCTTATTTTGCTCGGAACGACCCACTGGGCCTGGATTTGAGGTCTGTTTTGAGAGATTATTACTCCGCTAAAAGTCCATGTCAGATATTATTGATTTCGGGTCCAAATCCGAGTATACTAAGTCACGTTTGCGTCCGATCATCATCGGGTGTTTGTCGGGAACTGCTATAGACACTAGCAGGCAAAATGCGGGTGTCTACAGAGCCCCCACTCTGACTGAGGCTTGGACAAGGCGAAAGTCAGAGTAGCTACCAGGCCAATCGCAGATTACGACCGGGCAGCTTTCCGGTCGGGTCGTTTATAGTCCAGTAGACTAGCGTGAAGGGCTCGCCAGCCATAAGCAGAGGGTCATACCTGTCCTGCTGATGATAGCTCCGTGGGGAGTGAAACTTGCCTTTGAAGGTATAGGTGCACCCGTATGCTGATACATCATAGCTCTGATTGTAGCATTCCGGGATAAATATCGACTCACGTTGGGGAGTGAGGTAGTTGCGCGGAGACTTGCTTCTGAAGTCTGGGGTGTACCTGTATGCTGACACATGACAAATTGCATGTAACACATAGGCAAAACACCGACTCGTGCTGGGGAAAATGTACTGAATTTTGAAAAAGTCGAAATTTTTGGGAATTTTTTTTTTAGAATTTTTAGGAAAGCTCGGGACAACTTGATTCCTATTCTGGGTTTTAGTCTGAAGTCAGGCCTGCACATGCTGGGGCCCAGGTTTGCTGAGGAGGCAGGGTAGTTAGGGTTACAGTTAGGCTTCCCTATTATAAATATAGGTCTCCCTGCTTCAGTTTACTGCATCCCAAATCAAAACTCCTTCTTCTCCTCAAAATCTCTTAGTCTTTCAAGAAGGTTCAAGTTCCTGCCATGGGTATCGAACATCTTACTTCGATGCTTTTTGCCTGGTCCCAGCACTTTCGGGACGAGGACAAAATTCAACTGACCCAAATGGGGATTGTCAGCCTGTTTCCTCTTCGACGCCTAATACCTGATTTGCATTTTTGGACGCTTGTCTGTCGTTTTGGGATACCACCCATCACGTCTTTGTGTTCCCGCGGGGCGAGATATGCCCTCTTCCCGAGGAGATCGCAGCCATCGGGGGTTGGAGCCCTGTTGCTCGTCCTGCCATCCCTCCGTTCTACCCGGACCCGAGAAGAAGGCTGAGGGATTTCCTGGGTCTGTCTCATGCTGAGGCAGATCGAATGGTGCGGGGAGATACTGTTTCCCTCTTCGACTTGGCTGACAAGTTTATGAACAGTCAAGACGTAAGGGCTACCCCTTCTCATAGGCGCAGGGCTTTCGCATTCTGCATGCTGCACCGCTACGTTTTTGAGGGGATGATGGATGTTGACTCATGCGTTGGTCAAATTAGGCTGATCGGAGTGGTTGACCAGATGGAGACTGGTCATAGCCCTGCTTGGCTAGCCACTGGGGAAATCATCACGGGTCTGGATGCTAGGCGACTTGACCTAACCCGGCAATTGACGGGGAGTACCCTTATTCTGCAGGTATATGTCTCGCGATTTTCAATTTTTGTCTTGCGCGATTTCTTGAGGTCCGTAAGTCACTCGATCGAGTGAACCTGTTACTCGATCGAGTGATGTCTGTAAAGTGCTTCTGCCCATCTGTGGAGGGCTTGCTCAATCGAGTGAGATGCTTTACTCGATCGAGTGGCACACTTAACGAGATTCTGTTTGTCTTCAGAGAGGCTTACTCGATCGAGTCAGATGGTGTACTCGATCGAGTGGGTTGTAGCGGACCATTCTGTTGCTTACGAATTTTGTATATACTTTTTGCAGGTTTGGTTGTCGGAACGCCTGTCAATCATAGAGCCTCCTCCGAGCGTTCCCAACTACCGTAGCGGCCAAATCAGTTCAAGAGGGTGCCGGATAAGCTCAAATCACCATATAAATCGAGCTTACTGGGATGAGGAGTTGGTGTTCCATGGTGGCCCTTTAATTAGGTGGACGGTTGCTTGGTGGTTCCTTTCTAAATTGACGGGGCTGGCCAAGAGAGACCAAGCTTGCTACCTGGTGATTCTGTCCCTTGACTGGACAGTTCACATTTACCCGGACCGCATCCTGAGGCAGTTCGGTTCGTCTCAGAGCATTCCTGAGACTGAAGCCATTATTAGCGACTCGCTCCAACTGACAGACGCTATGTGCGACACTTGGTTGCAGAGATGGTTTACTCGTCCTACATGGACTATTCCCAACCCTTGCCAATCCGCTTGGGTTTCTCGGGCTTACGAGAAATGGACTTCCGAGGAGTCTGAAGAAGCTCGCAAAACTCTGAAGGTCGATGAGGCCTTCGAATTGGTCCGTCGGGAGACGGCAAAGGATAATAGGGGATTCTTTGACGAGGGAGAGACCCCTGCTACCTTAGTTCGATTAGAATCGGGTCTTAGGTCACGTACTAAGACTCGAGCTAAAGATGCCGGTGCTAGTGGCACGCGGGGGTGGCTAAGCCCCCAGACTGATTTGAAACGGCGACTTGGGCCAAGGCAGGCGGCCCGGGACCGACTAGGTCCACGTGACCGGCTCCCTGAGCCCGTGAGGGCCCGACTCGGGCCTATCGAGGTGGATGAGGACTTGAGCTCCAAGAAACGAGTCCGGGCTAAAGAGGTTCCTGTGGTGATCCGGGAACGCTCTCCTCCGCGTCGTCGTCAGTGGACGGCCAAGGAGGCCATGGACAAGGGGAAGGGCAAGATGCCCTAAATACCGAGTCCTTAGTGTTTTATTATTTAGATATTATTACTATTTTTGTCGTGTGTTTTTTTTTTGTAATTTTTTTGAATTCCTGCACTTTGTAATTTTCCCAAGTTTATTGGGGCTTTTTTTTGTGATTAATAAAAGAAAGTTTATTATTAAACCGTTCCTGTCTTTTCTTGATTGCACTGGTTGTGCCCTTTTGAGGGGCTGCCTACGTATCCGCAATTAGCAGAATCAAACCAAACGTAGTTCAAGCTCAATAAATTTGCAATCTCGAATTACACCAAGACTAGTGGTTCAAGATGTTTTGTGACAATAGAATAAATAATTCTAGCTTATTGACTTGCTTTTTATAAAGAATTTTGATAAATTTTGCTAATGACATTGAGAAATGGCTAAGGGTAGTAACGCTTCAACTGGTCCAGGTTGGTTGGGTTGACGAAATCATTCCCGTCCAGGTCTGTCAGCATTACTGCTCCCCCTGATAGGATCTTCTTCACCAGATATGGCCCAGCCCAGTTGGGTTTGAATTTTCCCCTTGGGTCAACTGGTAGTAAAGCTCGAACAAACTTAAGGACTAGATCCCCTTCTTTAATGTTTCTGGGCCTTACTCGCTTGTTGAAGGCCCGTTGGATCCGTTTCTGGTAAATTTGGATGTTGTTGAGAGCGCGGGACCGTCGTTCCTCTAGTAGAACCAATGAATCGTACCGTGCTCGAACCCAGTCGGCTTCGGGTACTTGACTTTCTAACAGAATTCTGAGGGACGGTACCTCTAATTCGACTGGTTGGACCGCCTCCATCCCATAAGTTAGGTAATATGGTGTCGCTCCGATTGCGGTGCGGATTGATGTCCGGTATCCCCATAGGGCAAAAGGTATTTTGTCGGGCCAGTCCCGATAATTATCAGCCATCTTTTTGAGTATGGTGACAATCGTTTTATTAGCCGCCTCTACTGCTTCATTCGTTTGGGGACGGTAGGGCGAGGACGTGTGCCTTTGAATTTTATATTTATCCAGTAGGGCTGCGGTCTCAGCTTGGAAATGAGTCCCATGATCACTGATAAATTCGTGTGGGATTCCATACCGACATATTATCTTGTTCTGGATAAATTTGGCGACATGTTTAGCATTGAGGATGCGATATGATTCAGCTTCGACCCATTTGGTGAAATAGTCGATAGCTACTAAAATGAAGCAGTGCCCGCCAGTACCGGAGGGATTTACCTTCCCGATTATGTTGATACCCCATGTCGAGAATGGCCATGGCGACGTCATGGTATAGAGCAGAGATGACGGCATATGTTGCACATTGCCGAAGATTTGACAGTTATGACAATGTTTGACATATAACTGGTAGTCGGCTTCCATGGTGTTCCAGTAATACCCGAGCCTCATGATTTTTCGGACCAACTTGTGAGCACTCATGTGTGGGCCGTTTTCGCCATCATGTACTTCGGCCATTACTTTCTCGGTCTTATATTTATCAACACAAAGGAGAAGAGCCCCCTGTGCCGTCTTTTTGTACAATTGTCCATCATCGGTGCAGATGAACTGGGTGGCTAGCCTTCGCAAGGCTTTTTTGGCTCGACCCTCAGTCCCGGGAGGATATTCTCCGTTGGTCAGGTATGTTAACGCAGCCTGGTACCAAGGTTCGGGATCAGTTATCTCGATGTCTTCGATGTCATGGATATATGCCGGCTCGGACAGTCTTTCGACGCAAATTGGCATACTGGTCACGTGGTCGGGAATGTTCAGTAAAGATGCCAGTTTCGAGAGTGCATCTGCAAACTGATTTTCTTCCCGAGGCAGGTATATATACTCTACCTTTTGGAATTGTTTCTCGAGATCCCTTACTCGTGCCTGGTAGGCCACGAGATTAGCATTCTGAGTCTTCCATTTTTGGAGTGCTTGGTTAATGACCAAGGATGAGTCGCCATGTACCCGGAGATTTGTGATCCCCAGGTTGGCGGCGGCTTGCAGCCCGTAAATGCATGCTTCGTATTCTGCTGCATTATTGGTAACATCAAAGTCCAGTTTGATGGAGACGGGAGTATGCTCCCCTCTTGGTGAAATTAGAAGGATCCCGACTCCGAACCCTCGAAAATTAGATGCTCCATCGAAGTATAAATCCCATGTTTCGGCATCGGTATGGAAAATATCTTCGTCTGGGAAGGACCAGGTGTCGGTGTGTCCTTCTTCGGTTACCGGGCTGTCAGCGAGGAATTCAGCTACCGCCCGTCCCTTAATGGCACAAATTTTAGGTCGAACTCTGCCAACATTAGAGTCCATCTAGAAATTCGGCCATTGAGGATGGGTTTTTCGAAGAGGTATTTGATCGGGTCCATCTTGGATAGAACATGGACCTCTTAGCTGAGCATATAATGTCGGAGCTTCTTAGTGGCCCAGACTAAAGCCAAACACGTCTTTTCGAGCATGGTATATTTGCACTCATACTCTAAAAACTTCTTGCTGATGTAATAAATGGCTCGTTCTTCGGAGTCGACTGTCTGAGCCAGCATAGCCCCCATGGCTGTCTCGGTCGTTGTTAGGTATAACGACAGAGGCAAACCGGGTTGAGGTGGCATCAAAACTGGCGGAGCAGACAGAATTTCCTTCATCTTGTCGAAAGCAGCTTGGCACTTGTCATCGCATAGTATCCGTTGCCCTATTTTCAGTTTCTTGAAAATTGGCTCGCACGCCATGGTTAGTTTGGAAATGAATCGACTAATATACTGGACTTTCCCGAGAAATCCCCTTATTTCTTTTTCGGTTTTAGGAGCTTGCATCTCGGTAATGGCTTTGATTTTAGCTGGGTCGACCTCGATACCTCATTGGCTAACGATATGACCCAGTAATTTGCCTGACGTTACCCCGAAACTGCACTTTTGAGGGTTTAGCCTCATGTTGTATTTGCGCAATCGGGTGAAAAATTTCCTTAGGGCGGTGATGTGACCGTCCCGTTCTTTGGATTTGACGATCATGTCGTCCACATAAACCTCTACCTCTTTATGCATCATGTCGTGTAGTAAAGTGGTAGCGGTCCTTTGGTATGTGGCCCCGGCATTAATGAGACCAAATGGCATGACGGTGTAGCAGTAAGTACCCCATGGTGTAGTGAAGGTAGTCTTACTCATATCTTCTTCCGCCATCTTGATTTGATTATATCCGGCATACCCGTCCATGAATGACAGAAGGGCATGATCGGCCGTGTTATCCGCCAGTATATCGATGTGTGGTAACGGAAAATCATCTTTCGGGCTTGCTTTGTTAAGGTCCCGAAAATCTACGCATACCCGCACCTTACCGTCCTTTTTAGGAACCGGCACGATGTTTGCAACCCAGTCCGGATACTTGGACACTTGTATGAAGCCGACTTTGAACTGTTTGTCGACTTCTTCTTTTACTTTGAGAGACCACTCGGGCCTCATTCGACGAAGCTTCTGCTTGACCGGTTTGCACCCGTCTTTGATAGGTATGCGGTGCTCGGCTATTTCCCGGTCTATCCCCGGCATGTCCTTGTAGGACCATGCGAAGACATCTTTGAATTCTTGGAGGAGGTTTACAAACTGTTGTTTCTCCTCGAGATCTAAGGATAACCCTATCTTAAGTATCTGAGGCTCTAGGTTTGTTCCCACGTTTATGGACTCGGTCTCTTCAATTACCGGATCCCGGGATTCCCTTTGCTCTAGTTGTTCGATCAGATGTGGAGGTAAGGGTACCTGTTCGTAGGATTTCTCAATGTCATAGCATAAAACATTTTTGAAAGCAGAATTTGAAAGAGACAAGTCGTAAGCAGAACGGTGGTTATTATTGATTGAAAATTTGGAAAACAGCTCAAAGAGAGCAGCCATCTGATCATTGGTCAGTGGCGGAATTGGTAAAGCACTCGGGACAGACCCCGAAGTGCTAGCAGCAGGAATGACAGAAGGGAGAGGGGTTACAGGAGTGACTCTAGCACCGACTTTCTTAGACTCGACCTCAGACTCTGACTCAGACTCCGACTCAGACTCGGACTCAGACTCAGGCATGTCTCCCTCTCCGGTGACCAGCTTGTAGATCTTTCCTTGACTGTCAGTCCACTTGAGAGTCTTCCTCCAGGCCCTGTTCCCCGTCTCGGAGCCAACATCCGAGATCAACTTGGTCGGGTCAAACCTGTTGCTGCGGAGAATCAGGTTGACCAGGTCTTCTTTTGGAGTCGGGGCTATGGTGTCTTCCCCGAAGAGCAGCCCTAGCGCGGGCTCAGCATCATCGGCTTCATCAGACTGGATGAGGGCGAACACATCATCCGGGATGTAGTTGCAGTCCCGGGCCAAGTGGGTCCCGAGGTGCGTAGCATTGGGTTGGTATAGTCCAACCTGGATAGCCCCAAACACGGGTGTGACAAAGTAGTCAGACAACCGTGGGCTGTAAGGGCTCAAGTGGATACCCTTCATGATGTTGCAGGCCTTTTCGATTCCTGCTCGGACAACGTTGCCCGGAGTGGTGGCATAGCCAAGGCCGAAGTGAGAGTCTTCGTCCTTAAGGACCTCGATGATCTTCCCAGCTGGAAGGTCGGGTCGAGAGGTAGCCCCCGGAAGGTACCCTAAGTTCTGGAGCATTGTGTCAATGCTCGTGGTGAAGTAAGGCCTAAAAAGGTACTCTTCCTCAATCATCCCCACAAAGTCGAACCCCCAGAGGTCCGTGCGGCCCGTGGCGTTACAGCTAGCCACGGTCATTGTGGTTGCCTCCAAAGTAATAACATTGTCGAGCAAAGGCACCTTGATCTTACGGTGGAGGGTGGAAGACACAGCTTTGACCGCGTGGATCCACGGCCTTCCTAGGAGCAAGTTGAAGGATGAGGTGACATTGATCACCTGGAATTCAAACTCCTTTTCTATTGGGCCCGTTATGATGGTTAGCTTTACGGCCCCAGATACTGTCTTCGGGCTCCCATCAAAGGCTTGGATGGTCTGAACCATCGGGATATAGTCAGCCTCGGTAATGCCGAGGGCTTTGGCAGTCCTCAGAGGAAGGACATTCACGGCTGACCCGTCATCGACTAGGGTCATCGGGAGATATTTTCCTCGGCAAATCACCGTGATGTAAAGGGCCAGGTTGTGGAAGGTCCCAAATGGTGGCAGATCGGCTTCAGAAAAGGTGATCATTGGGCCTCCTTCCTTGGCCTTACCCTTTAGGCGGGGTAGGACCGTGGCTACCATTTCAGCGGGGGTAGCCAAAGAGTCGATCTTGACTTGATCGAGAGCCTTTGTAAGTGCTTCTCGATGTTCTTGAGAGCTAACCAGGAGTTGCCATATAGTGAGGTTAACTCGGGTCTTCTTCAGTTGCTTCATAATAGCCGTTTCAGCGGTAGGCTCTTCAGGGGCGACTTCCATCCCGAGTGGATTGGTGATGGTTGCCGGGATAGGGGTGTCCCTAGTGCTTGTGGCTAAATAGGGACGACCAAGGTTGTTGCTGGCTAGGACTCGAGTTTTGGCCTCGCGAATCTGTTCAGGGGTGATGGGAACGGTTTCCCCCTTAGCGAGGTAGACATCATCCTCGTCGTCAAACCAGATCCCGTTCACTTGCGGGATAAGTGGAGAAATAAGATGAGAGCAATCAATCACCTCCCCGGCAAAGATGGCATGGGAGCTGAAAGGGTTCTCCTTGTTGCTTGGCTTATATCCGGGTAGCGGGATTTTACCGCTTTCGATCAAGTCCTGGATCAGGTGCTTCAGCTTCCAGCACTTTTCGGTATCATGCCCATTGCCCCGGTGATATTGGCAATAGGCCTGAGCATTGTAGTTCTTGGAGCGTCGCTCGACCGGAACTTCAGGAGTTGGGCCTATCGGTTGGATTAGGCCTTTGGAGGACAGCCTTTGTAAGGCATAGGTATAGGTGGTACCTATATCAGTGAAAACCCGAGGTGGGGTGTTCTTTTTGGACGGGGCATCTAGTAGATTAACCGTGTCAAAAATGCTACGAGTCGCAGCTTGGGGCTTAGTGGTGGAGGAAGAAGCCCATTGATAGCCTTTGCTAGCGGCCTTAGTGAGGCCTTCTAGTCTCAGGTCGTCTTCGATTCTCATACTGATTTCATTAAGGGTGGTGAAATTGGGTATGACAGCGTATCAGCGGTGAACTCGGTAGGAAGGGAGGAGGTTCTTAACAAAAGCCTCCACCAGAGTCTTTTCATTGGGCTTATCAACCAGTTTCACGCTCTCGGCCCTCCAGCGTTGAAGGTATTAAGTAAAACCTTCCTTTGGCTCTTGGGCCATGACCTCCAGAGATCGCATTGTGGTTTGGATCTCGGTGTTATCAGCATAGTTCCGAGCAAACTCGGTGGCCACATCATCCCATGTAGGGTATTTTTTCGGGTTTAGCCTGTAGTACCCGGCCCGTGGGTACTTCTCAAGAGATGCAGCAAAGAGGTTCTTGAACATGGACGAATCCACTCCCTTGATGGCCATAAATTCCTTGAAGGCCCGTACATGTAGTAACGGGTCTTCAGTTCCCTCAAACATGGGCAAACCCGTGAGGTTCAGGTTTGCTGGCAGCTTGTCACTCAGCGGGTTGTACTCTCGACTATTCTCCCGATGGATGTTGTTACTCCCAGCCAAATGGACTTGTTCCTCTAGTCGGTGCACCGCGCTGACTAGTTCAGCTAGAGGCTTATTAGCCTCGACATTAGGAGCCCTTTGCTCCACCGTAGCTAGGCGAGCAACAATGGCCACTTGGCCAGCCCTCATTTCAGTCAGTTGGGCTTCGATGTCGGTTTGCTTCGCGACCATGACGTTCAGAGAGGTTTGTAGGCTGTTCAAAGTAGCCATCCTTCGAGCGTGTCTAGTTGCCGGTGGCCTGTCTGTAAGAACACCGCTAATCAGAAGCCGAACCCAGATCTTGGAAAAAAGAAAGGAAAAGTACACCCCGAGCGACACTAAAAAGGAAGACTAAAGACTCGAGAAAGAAATCTAGACGGGTGACTCGATGGGTGGTATAACTTCCCTTAGGATTTTGGCTTTGTGGGCCTAATCCCGTTCGAAGGAAGGTCCACGTGAGACTTTTCCCCAGACTTTTGACTCGAGTGTATGGACGGACTTTCCTTTGTAGGGGTATGCCCTACGCGGGTTAGTCGTGCCTTGACAGATAAGGCGGACTCGGAAAAGGGGGGGAAACTCGCGATATAGGATCGGCGGAGTTTCGACGCTATAGACCTTCGACATACTATGCAAAGACCCGACACACGGCTAGACGGTAGGTCCTATAATAAGGAAGGTTTAATAGGATAGTTGGATGTTTTGAAATTTGAATATAAAGTGGATGAATTTCCGAGAGTTCGAAAATTGAAAACGAAATTTCTAAAACCAAGATTAGAATTTTGAAAATTCAGAAAATCGGAATGGTGTTGGAAATTCGAGAATTAAAACGGGCAGCATGCCGTCTAGAGAAAAGGACATTTTGATTCAAATCGTTGATCATAAATTTCGGCGGCATTCCGAGTTTTGAAAATTGGATATTTTGAAAAGACGGGTCCCGAAACGGACAACATTTCGGGTTTTTCAAAATTTGGGTGTTTTTAGGAAGATGCATTTTTTTTTTGAAATGACAGTTTTTGAAAAAAATGACATGGAAACCAAGTAGCACGTAGTCAAACAAGCATTATAACGACGCTTATGTATGCTTTACACTAAGTCTCGGTCGGTCAAAGTAGGGTCTATACCAACAACGATAGCATTCTCACGAAACGGGACGGGCTCCCTAGACGATTTGGAACTAGGACCTGCCGTAAAACCCCGGTGAGTTCCGCCATCGAAGTATTTAGTGCACCCATGTAGGAATGCACCGTGGTATAGTGGGACGTCGGTCACAAGTAACCGGCCCGGGCAAAAATTTGGGTTATGCATGAATCATTAAACTAATGCGCACACACTAATATTCGAACGATTTCTCTTCGAGTCTCACCCTAGGAACCCCGATGACATGTGGTACATCAGGTATCCCCAGCGGAGTCGCCAAATTGTGGACATGACGTAGGTCCACCCCGACGCGGCCGCGCGCGGGTTTGGGTAGGCGAATGAATCTCGTGGTGAGATTGTTCTCGGGTTCGAAATTTAAGTCAAAATGGAGTCGCCACCGAATTTTGTGGTTATTCGGAACCATACGAGCCCACTCTATACCGTCTTGGGCTATACACAAAGTAAGCCCACTTCGATTTCAGAGTTTATTGGGCTCGTCCCTTTGCATTGCAATATCGATACCGTTTAAACCGGCTTTCGTATATAGAATGACTCTCGTGCGCCAAGGGTTTCGGACATCCGGAAACCAAAGGTTCTGATTAAGGGGTGAGGGTACGTGTTGGGAAGCCCACTAAGGACACCAAACCCCGTCCGCACATGGCGGCCTCTACTAAGACATCGTTCGTGTTCGTGTGCGCGCGCTAGTAAAACGATTAAATGATATGCAAACAGCGTTTTCGGGCTAAGCATATGAATAGTATGTGAACTACGTCATTTAATGCATCTTAATTATGGTCGAAATGATTTAGCATGCGAGGTTCATTTATAAAGCGGTAAGCAAGTAAATAAATGAAACTCAAACATAAATAACGTACAGGTTACACGGGCGGAAATACAACCCGGCCAATACAAAAATTGCAAATGATATACAAACGAAATAATAAAAATAAAAATAGTTAGGAACGGACCCGTATGTGAGCTAGACCGTGAATTGCATAAACGGACAAACCTCGATTAAATACACATTGCGTTGTGTATTAAACGAAGGACGGAGACATAGGACCTAAGCGTGGCGCTAGCCCGATCCCATGTCTCAATGCCTTGTCCCAACTTATCACATCGAAAAGTCGATCAAAGTTGTTATAGTGTCATGATACGTATGAGTTTTGAAAAAGGGGAAGTCAAGTGATTGTCTTTACACGTGATGACTAAAGTCGATAAAAGGACGAGGCTTGAAATGTGTCTCAAAGCCCTCGGTTTTCTGGGTTACAGGACCCACTCGGTCGAGTCATGGTCTGACTCGGTCGAGTGTGTCCTCGAAAAGTGGTCTGCTCAGTTTTATGGACGCTACTCGATCGAGTAGCCTATGTACTCGGTCGAGTAGCCCCTGTACGAGTGTCAACTCGTCTCGTTTTTGGGGTTTTAAAATCGACGGTCGGTCAAATTAAATACAAATATCGCACGACTTGGATTTAACTTGACCTCCGGTACTATAATCGTGTACATGTACGATTATAATACCGTTGTCGGGATTTTATGAAAACATTTACGTTAGAAAATTTGAATTAGCAATGGAATGTGTCCCTCTACGTCACAACATCGGAACTAACCCTTTCGGGTTATGTGATGACGGTTCTCGTGTCAACGGGTTCCGTACTAATTATAGAAATGGAACTAAATTCGTTCAACTATGACCGATTGCGATCACGTCACGCCCTTGAGTACATTGGGGCGGGGCTCCTCGAAAGGGCTCCACCTCCGTCGTTGCTCGTAAAGGGATTTAGACGGACTTTAGGCAAACATCATAGTCAAACGGATTTAGAGCCGGACTTTGATACTAGTTTATATATACGCGGTATAATAATGTTAGTAACGAAAATGTAAAAGTTAGTATACGAGAAATGAAATGTTAGAGTTAATGCTAGAGTTAGTGTTAGGATAATAATACAAAAACGTAAATAAAACAAAGTAATAAGGATCGAGATGGGGTTTAGGACACCCTCAACATACATGCTTAGTAGGGACCTCGGAAATGGACTCGTAAATAGTGACGGGACGTCGGAGTATCGAGGATGTATGCAAGTTATGGTGTGTGTGCGTGTGTGGGTGATTCGTCGGTTTTCGAGGGACGAAGGGCTCGGTTTTTTGTGTGTAGTGCTTAGGCTTGCTAAAGCTTGTAATATAGGTGAATGTAGGGTAAAATGTAGGTAGAATGTGGGTGAAAAACTGTGTAAAAAGCCTCCCAAATGAGTGAGGGTCGTGGGGTATTTATAGAGTTTACCCCACGACCTAGGGTCACTTGATCGAGTGGCCCTAGTGCACTCGGTCGAGTGCCCTAGAAAATGGGCCAGATCCGGTTTTTAACGCTCCACTCGACCGAGTGGGTCAGTCCACTCGATCGAGTGGATCAGGTAAATCGAGTGGGTCAGTCAGGAAGGGGTTGACTTGGTTGATTTGGCTATCTTTTTTGAATTTAATTTGGGGCGCCAGCTTCTAGAAGGTGCATTTGGCTGGTTTTTGTGACGGGTTCGTCTTTGACCGTGTTTTGACCCGGTCGCCAAAAGACGGGATTTATTTTTGGTGTCGGTTTTGGCCCAAATTAGTCTTATTTTGCTCGGAACGACCCACTCGGCCTGGATTTGAGGTCTGTTTTGAGAGATTATTACTCCGCTAAAAGTCCATGTCAGATATTATTGATTTCGGGTCCAAATCCGAGTATACTAAGTCACGTTTGCGTCCGATCATCATCGGGTGTTTGTCGGGAACTGCTATAGACACTAGCAGGCAAAATGCGGGTGTCTACAGTATCCGCTACGGTTTTAAGAAAAACCATATCGTTTTATCCGGTTATTCGTGTCGGATATCCGGAAATTTCTTATAATTGAAAGCCTATACCGTATCGTATACGTATAATAAAACCGTATCGTATATTTTTGCTCACCCCTACCAATTGGTGCTAGGAGACTTATCGTTTGTTGAGTTTTATGCCCAGAAATACGTCATCGGCCTTGTGGTTCGATCCAGAGCCGGAAATAACGTTTAGAGCTTTGAGATTTCGGGGAAATAATTCAAGAACTATAATCCCACATCCTTCACTATTACCACTAAATCAAAATCCTATCCTACCAAATACATCTCTTACACCAAATAAACTTTCCGCATCCTCTACTTCTCAAAATTTACCACCAACTCCTCCATTACCAAAAACTCCACAACACAACCACAACAAAATCGACAAAGCCCTCCAAAACAACCAACTCAACCTCAACCAATGGCAACTTTAGGATCCCATTCCCAACTTACAGATGAAGAGACCCCATCACCGGTCGATTTCGTGGAGATTCCCGAAAATTATGAACTTAAAGCTTCTCTTACCAATGCGGTCCAACAAGAGACTTTTCCCAAGAAGATGCCCAAGAACATGTAGCATCGAAACTAGTCGGGGCCCGATTGAAGGGGTTAACATCATGTCAACTTCACCGATTTCTATTCCCTAAAACCTTGTGAGACGGAGCTCGAAGATGGCTTCATGGCCATCCGGATAACACTTTTACAAAATGGGCTCAACTATATAATGCCTTCTTGGAGAAATATTATCCTCCATCGAAAACTAACCAATACCGCATGGAGATACAAACTTTTAAGCAAGATGAACTTGAAAGCCAAAGCGAAGCTTGAGAGCGATTTAGGGACCTTCTTCGTAAATGCCCTCATCACGGAATACCCGATTGGCTAACAACCCGAACTTTTTACAACACCCTTTCATCGAGAACCAAGGAAAACCTCAACTCGGCCGCCGAAGGAGATTTCTCTTCCCTTACCGATGGACATCTAAGAGTCTTATTGAAAAGATGGCGAAGAGTGATTCTAGAGTAGGCCAATCGAGGGATTCTGGGAAAAATGTAGAAGTGCACTCTTCTAAGACTAATAATGAATTGAAACTGGAAGCCAAAATTGAAGAAATAAAAAAAAGAATGGATGCCATGCACTCTTAACCAACTTCTAGCTTGTTTTAGGTTCCTAAGAACAATATTGGAGAAAAGGAACGATTTTGACTCGTTTCCGACACATTTGGAGCCTTAGAAGAGAAGCGACGATCACTCGGTGGCTTGGACTCAATCCCGAGACTTTGGGATCCATTCCCGAGCACCGAGAATCGATGAGAAGCCTATGAAGAGCAACTAGGGACCTCTATGATCATAAGAGAGGCCTACAAGACCCATCCCAGTTGGGATGAGTGGCCATCCCGGTCGGGATGAAAAGCATAACACTGCGCGGTGTTATGCGCCATCCTGGTCGGGACCATCTCGTCTCGGTCGCAACCAACCCATCCCGGTCGGGACGACCCTCATCCTGGTCGGGATAAAGTGCAAGAAAGAAGCGTCTTTTGATGGGTCATCACGACCGGGAAGGATGTATCATCCCGACCGGGAAGAGCATAACACCGCCCGGGGTTATGCTTGATCCCGGTCGGGACCGTCTCGTCCCGGTGGGACCACCACCTTCCCGGCCGGGATGGAGCTGTTGTAGCCGCGTGACTTTCTTTTCTTTTCCTTCACTCTTGTAACCTTATAAATACCTTTCCATTGTATTGTTTAAGGACCTTAGACCCCTTTGCATTATTCAAAACCCTAGATAAAATTCCTCCTCTCATTAGACTAATCTCCCCTTAAACTTTTGTTAATCTTAGATTAATTTAGTTAGTTAATCTTGTATTAAGGATCTCTTGAAGAATCCATCAATCCTTGACAACTTTTGGTGGAGATTTTTGGGTGCTCTTTTAATACAAGTTCTCATCTTTTTAATCTTATTATTTGTTGGTATAATCTTCTTAATCTCTTTTCTCTTGTTCTTTGTTTAGTTCTTCAAGTTTTCATCTTTACTTATTGTTCATTGTTCTTGTTAGTTGATAATGAATGTTTGGATTATTATGTTGACTTCTCTTGATAGTGTTAGTATTAGTTTGATAATGAGTGAGTAGACCTCTTGTGGGGTTAGTAGGGGGATTAAGTGTGGATTATGGATGATTAGGGTTTGATTGTGGGTAAAGATGAATCCTTTGTTGCTAGTCACATATTGAGCACACTATGTGTTTGTTGAATTGCTTGTTTGGGTAGTAGTGGCCAATGCTTCTCATGGTTGTCTTTCTCTTCTCATTGTGTGACTAATTTTTGATTGAATCCTTGTGCTTTGAGTAGTATCTTGCATGAGTGTTCGGGTCTAGTCTTTGACACGAGAGTGCGGACTTTGGCTTTGACGCGAGAGCGCGAACCAACCTTAGTAACTAGGTGAAACCTACATCCTTGATTACCCAACCATCCTACTACACTTATGAACCCGACCTAACCCTACTCCTTCCCTTATTTGATTCGTCCATCTCTTTAGTCATTCATTTCCCTAGTTTGATAGTTTCTTCAATCTTTATTTGTTTCACTTAGTTATTGTTATATTTAGTTCGTTGTTAGTCTAGTTTCATCCTCTCCCGTCATCTAAGATAATCAACTCTTGTTAGTTTGTTCATCTTTGTGTTTGTTGGTGACTTAGCCTCGTTTTTAGGTAGACCTAGTCTAGACACTTATAACCGTCCCCGTGGACTCGACCCGACTTACCCTAGCTACCCGTTAGGATTAGTTGGACTCTACTTGATCGGTGGGGAACCACGGCAAAATTTCCACCATCAATCCCCCCTCACCTCATTCATTTGACACAACACTTCCTCTTCTCTTTTCCTTCTTACTCTTTACGAGTTTTCCTAACTTGGGCTCGCACTCCGTCACCCAAGCCAACGATCCACTCAATCGTAGTCCCGATAAGCGAATCGACGCTACTCCTTACCTTCGAGCACTCCACTCGATCCTGAGGTGCCTGTGTTCGACTAGCTACCTCAAGTCTAGTAGCGGAAGCTCTGCCGGATTAACCGCAGAACCATCCGTGGTAACGGAACTCTGCCGAATTCATCACAAGGCAAGCTAGGAGGATCCACCCTCAAAGTCGAACCGTCACTAGGTTGTCATCTAAACAAAACTTTACATTTCCGTATTTTTTATGCACTATGATAATGTCAAACGTGGACGTTATGTCCATGGCACGTTATAAACATACGTAACGTCCCAACTTCAACCATAAACACTAAAGCACCCTAAATAGACCCGAGTAGTTCTGAGACCCGTTCTTAACTATCTATGCATCGTGTCCCATTTAGCGTATACTCCGAGGGTGCAACTCCTCACTATGTGATTTACTTACATTCGCATTTACAGTTTTCGTATGATTTATTGCTTTTAATCGCATGCTAAATCACCTAACACGCAATTAAAAACGTAAACGGGCTAAAAATAAACAAAACAATGGTCGGGTTCCGTATTAGTCCCGGTGTTCACCTTACACGGTTCAACGCATCCCTATTAATACCAAGCAGACGCATCTTAAGCAGAATACCAGGCAAGGTATACCACGAGAACTACTAATATCCGTATTACCACGTTAAAACTGATTTGCTAATACGTATAATATTAGTACTCTCTACTCTCCTATGTGCATCTTTTCATGGTCTGCTTGTCACGTGAAATCGCATGCAAAGAATGTAAACGCAACTACTTCGACGATAAAGCTTATTTGTCCTTAAACAACCGTCGTAGCAAAAATACAGGGTTAAAACAACGGATGTTACAGTACTTCCGCCACAACAAAGGAGCAGAGTTATCATCCCACCCATTGATTAGTAGAGGCCGCTATGTGCGTGCGAGATTGGGTGTCGATGTCTAGCGGACGTTGGCTTCCCAATACGTACCCTCACCCCTTACTCAGAATCGACGGTTTCCAAATGTCCAAAACCATTGGTATTGAGAGTCATTCCAGGCATGGAGTGCTTAATGGTACAAGTCTTTATCTTTAGGCCCCGTGCCACTCATCTTTGAGCCGGCTAAGGATCAAAGTTGACTTGAACGGTTTTCGTGTCCCCATAATTGATTCGGTGGCGACTCCACAAATCGGCAACGAATTCGGTTCACTAAAATGGTCATACCAAACATATCGGCCTTTAAACAGTTACACCCACGACTCGATCGATTCCAGCGGAAACACGGGTGCCCGCATCCGTCTAGTACAAGTTCGAATCGTCATCCAAATCGAGGTCCGAAACATCACCCAAAACGCGAGATCGGACCGGCCCCCGACCGAGAGGGGGCCGCGTGGGTGGCCTCCGCGATGGAACCGGGTCGGTCCCACGCGGGCGCGCGCGGAGTGCCGGGTGGTGCAGTCGGATGTCCATAGTTTGGCGACTCCGCTGGGGATTTCGAAACAAGTTTCCAGCGGTGGTGTAACTCGAACGAAGTTGGTGACACTCATTTCCTAGTTCCTTGTTGTGGTCACTACAGGTTTTGGCCCTAAAAAGCCCACCCTAACCGATATTAGGACCAATCGACCTCTTCGCGGTAGGATCCCTATGGACACGCGGGGAGATCCTCGGTTGACGCTCCGGCCACCTAACGCGCATCCCGCGGATATACTAAACGAAAGGTTCTAAGCAAACGGTACGACACTCATCTCCCCAAGTGACCTGTCGTCACCTAAGCAAAGACTATTCGTGGGTGGTAGTCTACCCTAACCTACCCGTGTCTGCATCCTGCATGAGTGTACGCAGTCCTAGTTATGTGTAGCATGTTTGAACAACCCAAATAAAACACTAAAATCTGGATTCAACCACGACAACATAATCAACCGCACCCAACTCCGTTTTCGAAAAAGAAACATCTTTTTTTCAAAACTACCTTTCGAGCGGCGATGCTCCAGCCAAATTAAAGTTATTTTCAAAAACACTTTAGCACTGTCATCAAGACAAATTTTACACTCACTACTTTCAAAAGACCCTTTTTAGCGCCATCGTCTTGGCCAAAATAAAAACTCGTCGTTTTCAAGCAAAACCGATGACTGTTAATGTCACCAAGCTCCCAACTAATGGGATCGAGGTACCCTATACGGTTAGATCTTTTTTTTTTTGAAAACATTTTTCGCACATACCGTTAACACAACCGAAACTTCAATCAATGAAGTAAAGGAAACTCAAAAAGGTTATACCCTCAAAACACTCTTCACAATACATCACCTCCACCGTCGAAATACTAGTTAATGGAGTCGACAAGCATGGGTCACCCTTTTTTTTTTTTTTTAAAAAGGGCTTTTTTTAGAAAAAGAAAGACATTTTCACTACCTAAATTCTGTATTAAGGATTTAGTCACTCCTCCGAAGCACCATCACAGACGCCACGTTCTCCCACGAGTGCCGTCTACACCAAAAATATCGAACTAGCTAATCAATAGTAGTCTCGACAAAAGCACAATATTACCATTTTCAAAACCGGTTCCTTTAGAACCGCGCTTCTCTTGTAAAACCACCATTTACACTTTTGCTATCGTCAAGTCCTCGACGTGCACGTAGCAACACCTTTTCACGTCACAAACGATGTCACTAAACCATCGTAGCACTAATTTTATGAACCCCGCTTTTTTAAAAGAAAAGGTTTTATTTTCAAAACCCATCCGTTTTCAAAAACATCAAAACTCTTTGATTCCGAGCTGGGATCGTGATCAATTCCTTACGTCGTACAACCGTGTGATTAACTGTCCATGCTAGTTACTAGGGTTGCCTCTATTCGAGGTCTTACATTTTGGCTCATCTTGTATCGAGAAGTCGTCTTCTTTAAATCTTACTCCCGAGATTTGTGTCAAATCGTCTCATTCCAGGGACATAAGTCCGTTAGGCGCTTCGCCAAATACACTGAAAATCTAAAGCACCTGAGTCCCTAAACCAATGACCGCAAACACGCACAAATCAAGGGTCTCATCTCCGTGTCGCTCAATTACGAGCATTCCTCGAGTCTTTAAGTCGTCCGGTGGATCCAGTCTCATCTTCAGTTCTGTCTCGCAGATCTAAGGATGTCCTCCAACAACAACCTCGAACAACTCAATACCATAGTAGGGCATGTCAAAGAACTCCAAAACACCATGGCTCAAATAACCGTCGCCCATGAAAACATCCTCCTCCAACTCGGCAAGCTCGAAGGAGCTGCCAACGAAACGCGAAACCTCCCCCGGGAGGAGGTAGATGAAAAACCCCTCATCCCTAGGGAGAAGATGAGGCTCAAGCTGGCTAGGTTCGTCCCAGCCCTTGGGGGGCATCCCTTCAGAAGCCTAACAGACCTAGGCATGACCTATGCCGAAGCTCTTAGAATCGCGAACGATGACTGGCAGTTATCCCAGCTCACCTCTACTCCGGACCCGCCTTGCGAGGCCCGGGAAGCGGACTGGGATCCCAGTGCCTACTGCCTATATCATCAGGGCAGGGGGCACGACACGGAGGACTGTGACCGCCTCAAACACGACATCCAGGACCTGGTGGATGCTGAAACCTTCCCTCCTGTGAAAGCACAGAGGGCGTAGCTCGCCTTTGGGGAGGCTAGCGACAAGGCGACCACGTCTGTGGTGGTTAAGACGAACGATGCCATCAAGGTGCTCTTCTCGGGAGGAAGCCTTGATGCTTTGAGGCGTAGCCGGTCATAGTCAGGGTCTCGAGCGTCTATAGGGCCTAGGCTTAAATAATAATAATTTTTTTACACATCGAGTCAGGGAGATGCGAGGGGACCTGTCCGCCACTCCCCATCAAACAACATCACGGGTACGTAGCCCGTTTATTACTATATCAATAAAATAACAACCTTTTACAAACACGCCTCGACAATCGCTCGATTTTTCTAAATAACATACTTTATCGCTCGAAACATGATACTATGCTATTCATCGATAACAATTAACCCAAGCGTAAGGGCTACAACAAACGACCCACTTAATTTCACCCTAAAAAGAGATCAGGAACAATTACCCTAAGCTCAACCTGCGACAGACTCCCCAATCTACAAAACACAACATAAGAAACTCACACAACCAATAACCAATAGGTGACCACACTAGACTTCTCAGTTACCAACAACGCAGCCGGATACGAAGCCTGCCTAATAGGGCTAAAAAGCCGCCGTAACTCTAAGAGCCAAGAAACCTTGAAGTACACGAAGATTCATCCCTAGTAGTCAACCAAGCCACGGGCACCTGGAAGGTCTATAGAAAAAGCCTAGCCCTGTACCAGACCGAAATAGAAACAATATCCCGAGAGTTCACCGAAATCGACTTCATACACATACCCCGCGAGGAAAACCAATTCGTTGACGCCCTATCCAAGTTAGCCTCACTAATAAACATGCCTGACAATCTCTTCTCTATGCCTATCTGCGTAGAAAAGAGTGAACAACCCACCTACATCCATAATCTTGAACCGACGACATCCCCGAAGAACCCTGGTACGAAGCAATCCGAAACTTCAAAACCGATGGATCATACCCATCCAACACAAACATCAAAAACAAAAGAGCCTTACGAATACAAGCCGCCCATTACGTCCTAAACCAAGGCCTACTATACAAACGAACCCCACACGGAATAATCCTTAGATGCATAAACAAAACCCAATCCGAGAGAATCATGGAAGAAGTGCATGACAGGGAATGCGGACCCCATATGAATGCACACCTATTAGCCCGAAAAATAATGAGACTAGGTTATTACTGGGTTACCCTAGAGGCAGACTGTCGGTGTCATGTCCGCAACTGCCAAATATTCGCCAACATCCAACACCTACCGCCATATCCACACCATACCATAACAACACCCTGGCCCTCTGCTCTAATTGGGGAATTGACATCATAGGGAAGGTACACCCAGCCGGGACCAGCGGACACTGTTTTACACTGGTGGCCATCGATTACTTTACCAAATGGGTAGAAGCAGCCTCTTACACCACATTAATCTCCAAACAAGTAGTCAAATTCTTACAAAATAACATCATCTGCCGCTACGACATACCCCACGAAATCATCAGTGATCAGGGGGCTCATTTCAGGGCCGACACCCAAAAACTCCTAGACAAATACAAAATCCAAAGACACAAATCCTCACCTTATAGACCTCAGACAAACGGGGCCGTGGAGGCAGCAAACAAGACCATTACCACGATCCTTAAGAAAATGATAGACAACTACCAGGATTGGTTAAACAAAATCCCCTTCGCATTATGAGGATATCGAACCTCCTATCGAACGCCCACCGGAACCACACCATACTACTTCACCTACAACTCCGAAGCCGTGCAACCCATAGAACTAGAAATACCTTCACTAAGGATACTAGCCGAAAGCGGTATTCCCGAAGAAGAATGGAACCAAAAATGTTACGATGAGCTAGTACTCCTAGTCGAGCGTGGAATGCAAGCACTGTCCAACGTGCAAGCCTACCAACAACGCATACATCGAGCCTTTAACAAACGAGTCAAATCCCGAAACATACATGAGGGAGATTTAGTAGTCAAATCCATCAGAGCACCCCTTTCCGTCGATCCTAGAGGGAAGTTCAAACCAAACAGGACAGGCCCCTACCTCGTGAAGAAGATACTCACGAGGGGCGTCGTGATCCTCACTGACCTAGACGGTCAGGAATTCTCAACCCCAACCAACATGGACCAACTCAAACGATACTACGCCTAAACATCCCAACAACCCCATCTTAATCTCCAACCTAGGGCGAAAGCCCACACAAAACGATTAAAAATAATTCGCATCGATAATTGGCATAACGAGTCTAAAGCAAAATTACTCACATCTAGAAAGAACTACGACCATGGTTTGATTCCGTATAAACATGAATACGTAGGCAACCCTTCCACGGGTACAACCAACAAAATAATAAAATCGATTACTCGATTAATATGCGAACCGGATCCTTTTCCCACGCTCCGGTTAGCGAGTGATTTCAATGACGAAGCACAAACGACGAGCCGAGGACGGGGTGAAAACCAGAAAGGACGCCCTGGGCAAAATAAAGAAACGAGTTGCGAGCCGTCGTAAAAATAATAATAATGACGAGCCGAGGACGGGGTGAAAACCCGAAAGGGAGCTCCGGGCAAAATGAAGAACCGAGTTTCGAGCCGTAAAATAAAAAGAAGAGCAAAAAGAGGAAAAAAAAGAGAAACAAAACAAAAGGTGAGCCGAGGACGGAGTGAAAATCCGAAAGGGTGCTCCGGGTAAAATGAAGAATCGAGGTGCGAGCCACCACAAAAAAAATGATAAATAAATAAAAAATGTGCTTCTTATTAATAAAAAAAATCAGTTAAATCGAGCCTTTGGCGAGGACCTTTACATCGAGCGTCGGAAATCCGGCTATCCCGGAAAATGACAACGTGACAAAACACCACAAAACCTAGTACTAATACGCCACATAATATCAACTAATAAAACATAGTACAAAACGGCTAGGCTCTACCAGTCCAAATTCCTTTTTCTCCCATCGCCATCTGGGTGTGCTTGTTCGGATTTTTACCATCGACCCCTCCTAACACAAGCTTCCACCAACCTAGCCAAAGGCGAGCTTAGCCAATCATACTTCCTCTCATCACTCATATTTTCAATATGGGTCTCGTCAGTCTTGGCCCGTATAGATGAACTGACGGCACTAGGATCGGTAGCGTTGTCTTTGCTCAGGCACTTAGTGACGTTACCTCGAGTCGCCTCCTTATCCTCTAGCACAGCGGCCTTCCTAACTTTCGACTTGCTCTGTCCTAGCAGATATTCATAAACTCCCCGCCGGAAGGAAGTAACGTCAGTCGGTCGAGCATTCTTTATAACAATGGAACGTGAAAACTTCTGTCCCCAAGATATCTTAAACTCCCGGAAAGAACTTTCCGTCCACGGGTCAAACTTAGGATCACCCTTAGTAACCTCCGAGGAGGTTGGCCTTACCCCCATTTGGCTCGACAACTCGCTCGGATAAATATAAACTGGATCCCTTAAGGATAATATATGCATAGCCTGAGTCGAAGATGAGAAGGAAAACCCGGTCTGTCCACTAATATGCCACCACGGGACTGTCCACCTGATAACCACTCGCCCATTAGCCTAGTAGGAATGTCATCCTTCTTCGGCATGACAATTACTCTATGCCTGCACCCTTTTGCGACCCGTAAAGCCCATATAGCTATAACCCTTGACGGACCGGGGAGGGTCGACCAAACCAAGCCTCTCTTGTAGCTAAACCTGCATGAACCACAACACAATGTCACACTTTCGAACTAAGGCAGCCTATAAAAAGCACCAAAAAGGACAACACCCTACATACCTGCAAAATGATCCTAGAACCACGAAAAGGAGCTTGATGCAGCGGAGCACGAGCATCAAGACCTAGGATAAGCTCACCCAAAATGAGTAAAGAGGGTGATCGCCCGTGTTCCATCCCCATTACAACATCCAAAACCAAAGGGTTACCCCAACCCTCATGCACTAACGCATCCTCAAAGAGATAGTAACAAGCCACCGCAATATTAAAAGCCCGTCTACAAGCTAAAGTTGAAATATCACGAGAACCCGTCCGTGAGAATGTTCTAAAAAGCAACTCTAGGTCGATACCGTCTCTCCCGAAGATAACATTAGCTTCCTCTAACGAAGAAAGGTGCAAAAAGTGATGAAACCGTTCCATAAAAGCATCATCTCCCAAAGGCACACAAGGTCGAACCGAACACTACCCGCCTATAACGTCTAGCTCCTCGAGAAGAGGACAAACCTTACTTCCGGGGAAAGCAAAAACATGACTTTTCGCAAACCAAAAATTAGAGCATGCTAACAAAAAGTCATCTTGTACCTTAACTCGACTTAATGCAATAACCATGGACAAACCATCACTTGGACAAACCTCGAGGTCACATTTCTTAAAACGACTCGCCCACTCGGTTAAAAGATCCCCGAAACCCGACATGACTCGAAATAATACAAGGGAGCTACAGACACACTATGGGTGTTTTAGTATGTCTAAAACAAGCACCCACGACCCACATATGTAGCCCCAGTCCCACAACAATTAGGAAACTACAAAAGTTTCCATAAACGAGAGTCAGACCGCTTGAGCCCAGGCGTCCAAATACCAGGCCGCCCGAGCCCGGGCAACCCGAAACCAAACCGCCCCAGCCCGGGCGCTTGAACCCTAAGTCATTAGCCTTCCTAGCACCCAAAAGTCATAACATTGACCTCGCTTTACCCCAACAATTACCGCTTGACAACCCCAAACATCGGGAACGACCTTGCGAAGTCGCTTAAACCTTTTCCGAAAGCCAAAATACCCATGCAAGAGCAAGAAGGCCATATGGGCAACAAATTTCACCCGTCGGATCCACCAAACTTAGACGTCTTTTCATTTTTTATTTTAGGGATAAGCTACCCCACCTAGGCGTGTTGTACCCTTTAACGGCATCGTCAATTCGCGTTCGTAGCCCAGTACGGCATTCCCATGAATATACAAAAAGTGGCCAAACTTTTTTCAAAATTGGTCTAACCCCTTTTGTTTTGCCTCATTCTAAACATGAATGTCGAGACAACTACACATGTCTCCCAACGCGGTTAGTCAAAACATGTTAATTTCTTACATTTCGCAAGTCTCGAGTGAAACATCTTTAATCGACGTACTACTTGATCCAACTCCCGGCTCAAACTAAAGCATTTCAAAAGTCCGAAAAACCTTTTCCGTACTTTCACGCAACCCTGACGCATTTAAAACATCCTAAAACTACGACGAAATCGCAAACAAACTAAACCTGAAGTGATTACTTGTCAACATTTCACAAAACAAAAACGCAAGACTAAATCAGTCAATAAATTGCTAAAGTTAAAAATATACAAAATATACAAACCCATACACAAATCGAGTTCACAAACCAGGGAGGACCCCTGGAAGCTGCGCCTATAGCTATTACGAGCTCATTAATGTTGTCATCCAAATCTAGATCCTCCAAGACGAAGGTAGGAGACTCACTACCATCCATCTCCGACAGCATATCTAGAGTAGCTATCTCGGGAATCCCTCCAACATCCGCGGTGGTACCCGTAGCATGACCCTCAGCCTCAGCCTCAACCTCCCTCTGCGCTGAGACCGAGCTAACCGCTCCTTAAGTTGGGCAATCTCGTCGTCCCGAGATTGTAGGAGCTGACGCAGCCTAGTATCTTCCGCCTCGATCACGGTCACTCGAATCTCCAGATGCCCCAGCATGTCCGAGGTATCCTGCAAATATACCCGTACTTTAGGAAAACATATAAATAACCCAAAAAGCCAACCCTAGGTACGCAAACTCACCGATCGAGATCTTGAGGTATCACGGGAGATCCTCGACGCATAGGCCCGAAAGTAGTTGGCGGCCTGCCACAACCGCTGATGACAAGCTGACGAAACCTAAGAGGCAAAAAACCATACGAGTTAGCCAAACAAAACCTGACCCTTAGAACCCAAATCCAAGACAAAAACCGAAACTTAGTCGGTACACCTGGTCACGCCACTGTAACACCCTAAATTTCCAAACATAATTATTTATTCCATTTCATATATTCTAATATCCAAAATTATTTATCTAATTTAATTTCTATCATTTTCCCATTTGGATATTCCCTTTTCCTGTTTAAATTAATTGTCCTAAAATCGTACCCTTGTAATCTATTGTCGGTTTAGCTTGGAATTTGGGCCCAAGTAAGCTTTTCCCATGATTTTCCCTATATATATATATATCTGATTAGGGTGAAGATTCTACCTCTTATTCTCATTTGCAAAACCCTAAAACTAGGTTTTCACCCTCTCCTCTCTTATCCTCCTCCTAGCCACGACACACCACTCCTCCTTCTCCTTATTTTCGTGCCTCCTAACACTCATTCAAGCATAAATAT
This sequence comes from Agrostemma githago, assembly GCA_958450325.1. Classification (NCBI taxonomy): domain Eukaryota; kingdom Viridiplantae; phylum Streptophyta; class Magnoliopsida; order Caryophyllales; family Caryophyllaceae; genus Agrostemma; species Agrostemma githago. The sequence goes on along the minus strand of OY288241.1, from coordinate 29,923,723 downwards.
TCATCCCTTTCGAATCCTAATCAATCCTAGCACAGTCTTTCGCATTGTTTCGTAAGTTTCGTTTCTTTTCGCGCTAGTTTTTCGTAGTTCTTTTAGTAGTGTTTGATTAGGGTTTTCTTGTGGTGTTTGGCATGTGATTGATGGTGATCTATGCGTGGAGACGGGTCCGAGTGAAGATATTTATGTGATAGAAGACGAGATCAAGAATTAGCACGCTTCAAGGTAACTAGATGTGTCTTTTTTATCGTGTTTATGATATGTGAATGCTATTAATATGATGTATGAATGTTTAATATGATATTGGATGTCATGTGATATTATTATGCACGTTTATTATTTCTTTGATAGATTGCACGATTTAATTGTGTTGTTAATTTTATCGTTAAGATGTTAATTAGCATTTTATGCGAATTAATTAGAAAGTTCCGAATCGTTTAAAGAGAATTCTAGGGCGCGCATGAACCGACTGTGGCCTCCCTTGGTGGAGATGCTAGGGTGTTTCATCGATGCTTTTAGTGTTTCAAACCTTAGATTCAATGATGACTTAACCTACCATCACCCGGTGGTTGAGGTTAGGGTTGAGGTTAATATAACCTTATTTGAAGTTAATGTAACGTCGTTGAGAAGTACTATACAACTTCACTTGAGGTTAAGATAACTTCAACACGGGGTTATAATCTTGTTGAGATTCCCGAACTTTGCAAGGTTATAGTAAAGGTTATTGTAACCTAAAGTTAAGGTTAGGGTGAAGGTTAAGGTAACCTTAGCATGGAGTTAAGGTTATAACTACGGTTAATGTAACCTTAAAAAGAGTTGATGTTATAGCCGGAGGTAATATACCCTTGATTGAAATTAATGCACCACTACAAAACCCTTGGTTTCTTGACGCTTTAAAGGTGGGTTCTCGACATTTTAAAGTGTCACAAATTTATATCTCGACTCTTCCAAAAAGCGTGGAGATTTTGTGCGTCAGGAATTCTCGACGTATTTTTATGTCACCATTCTCGACGCATTAAAACGTTGAATATTTTATTCAAGACGCTTTTTTGCGTCACTACGTGGTACAGTAAAATATGCAACCTCGACGCTTTTCTATGTCACGATTTTTTTCCCGGCCAAATTTTTTTCAAAGCGCGAGATTTTGTACTATTAAAAGAGTCGAGAAATAATAATGTAAAATTCAATTATCGACACTTTGATATCATAAAAGCGTCAAGATCTTATCATAAAAATATAATAATAATTATATATTTCCAACAACTGACGACTTCTTGCGATTACATATTTATGTTGTCTAAAAAGCGTGACTCCGCATTTACTGAAGATATCAAAAATACACAAAATCGAATTGGTCATTCAGAAAACAAACACTTAATTAAAACAATCTCCAATCATATATATATATATATATATATATATATATATATATTTCACAATCAAATAGAGTTTCATAAGACGAACACCTAGAATAATCTATTATTTAAAAAGGTACGTGTTTTCCTCCAAAAAAACATTGAATTTAATGTCCAAGTTCTAAAAAGTGAGTCGATTTTGTCATCCATCAATTCCGTCATCATCTTCTTTTTTGTGTTGTAGAACATCCTGTAGTGGTAAAAAAATATAATAAGAAAAACTGAATAGACCATATAATGAACCATAAATAGATAGAAAATATAAATGCATATTAGATAAATAAATTACCTCAACATCAGCAATGTTGTGCAAGATTGTCTTTGCCATATTTGCACTCTCATCTGATGTTCCCCCACTACTCATTACATTCACTTTTTTTTAGTAACGAATTAGTCTTAGCATACTTCAATTGTAGCTCTTCCTTTTTCTTCTTCATAACAGATATACCTCTAACCTTTAAAAAAAGAAATAGAAAAATGAAAAGAAAATGGGTTGTAGAAGTTTATAAGTATAAGCTTACCAGAAAAATCCTCTGTTAATGTTGGTGTTTCCATAACAATGCTACTCAAAAAATAGAAACCAAGAAAAGAAAGGTGGAAGTTCCATTCCAGAGTCCTGAAATGTAAGACCCGCAGTTCCATTCCAATTTGGTCTCAGAGGACGACTAACTTCAACACCAGCTGTCACTTGGTCAATAATCAAGCTACTCCCATCAAGTTGCTCGCCATAGATTAAATTACCAGGACTCCTTGAATTCTGGATAAAAAACTTGTATCAGTCTTCGCGTTAGTTTTATTTTATGAGAAAAAGTGAATGCTAGAGTGAAAGAGTAAATGTTTCATCACTTGCATCGTAATTGAACTGGATGTACGGTTATTGTCTCCATCAATCCATGGAACCCTGTAAGCTATCCGAAAGATAGAGTCTATTTGGCCCCTCTCTAACGAGACATTTACTTTTTGATTCTTGCCAAAAAGATTCTTGTAGACAAACCTTTAAGTTTACATAAGAACATTATACTTGCTCATCCCAAGATGTTGATACATATCTAATTATTAGTGTATTGTGTTGTGCAGTTAACTTAATCCACACCTGTCAATCTTCTTTCTTTTTGCAGAAAAGCAGTTGATGCTGAAGATCGCAGAACTGGTACCTTGGCACCCTGGAAGAGTTAAGAAGCAGGAAGCGGCTTCCAGTTCAAGTAACGCCCCTGCTAAATCTTGAAAGGGTGGCAAAAAGAAGAAATAGAACGGTTGGTTCTCTGTATTGTTTTATTGGTTAACGAACCTCTACTACTCTGAACTGAAACATATGTGTGGAGAGCATTTGGACACATCTTTGCTTATTAGTTGACAGTACTCGAGCTACACAGGAGCATAGTGTGTTTAACTGTTTATCCTTGGTCACTCAATGATCATTTTTCAACCGGCAATATTCAGTTTTTATGTAAAGCTATAATGAAAAACTGTTTCCTGGATTCGGTTTTATGTAAAGGTGTTGATGCAAATAGACTTAACAAACGGGTTTTTAGGCCCTGTGCGAGAGCTCAATTCATTGTTCGTATGTTGGGCTTTTGGATTTTTATCCGCTATGTTACTCTGACACTTCATTTGGGTTCGTGTTGTGTGTCCGACACCGACACAACACTTTGATACTTCAATTTAGACAAAAGAAGTTTGATTTTTTTTTTTGCTAAAATAGTCATGTCAAACACGTCACCTCGTAGAAGAGTTTGAGTAACATTGGTAATCAACATGGCTAGGGCCTAGGGGTAAGGGTGATTGTAAATTGGGTAGTCATATTTGGCTATTAAGTTCGAGTCAGGTCAACTTTGCCCAATCAGCTGGAATTCGAACATGGGTGATCGTCATCATTTTTGGAGGCTTCATTGTTTTCACCTACTAGGCTACTATACCCGTTGACATTTCATTTGTTATTCTATTAGTGTAGCTATTCTCATGGAAGTTGATGAAGAAAGCAACAGCAAGCTATATCAAGGGGTGTTTTCATTGATCACAATATACTTCAGTAATTGGCAGACCACCAAAATTCTGGATGAGTCAGTGAAGTCATATTTTTAATTAAATTGGATCCGGTCAACTTTGCAAAGTTGGCTCTGTCACCTGGATTTCATATTTTGATAGTAGATCGGGTTAGGCCAACTTTGCCAAATTGGCTCAGTTAGCTGGATTTCATATTTTAATAATAGGATCGGGTCTGGTCAACTTTGCGGAATTGGCTCAGTCAGCTAGAGTAAGAACTTGGACAATCTTCATCAATTTTCAATAGAGTTCATTTACTCCACTAAACTCATTGCCATTTGTTGTTCCATTTACTCCATTAATTATATTCTCATCAAAGTCAATGAAGAAATAAACTAGTACGAGTATATGTTTAACCGAGCTACAGCTGAAATTTTACTGCTTCTACAGTAAAATAATTATAATTATTGACTGAGTATGAAGTATATCATATGAGGGATATTTTCATTAAACAGAACAAAAAATTGACAGATAGATAGACAAACCAATAAATTAAGCTTGAGAATAGAAGTATGACATAACTCCTTACCCACTTGAAAGTCCTCCACAAATCCACCACTTGCACGCTCAACGATGTTCATCACTAAATCAACCTTTCCAGTCTCTAAATTGTCAAAGGCAAACTATTAAAATCAGAGTAATGGAAACAACATTGTGTGTGTGAAACTGCAAGCAAATGAAATGCAAATATCTCAACAATAGGATGGAATCCTCATTATTATACATTTTAATGCATCAAGCATAGAGCTAATTAGATGAAACCAAGGCAGTGGGAATCTCTAGTTTCAACTCCTAATCTCGGACTAACTAACAGATAGAGTGATGATTCAATTCAAGCTTAGATACAATTCAAATGTAGAGCCACCACATTTTGGCTCGCAAATATAGTGTTAGTCTTTTTACCTCCAGAAGGCTGGGGAGCAATGTCAGCATCCTCCATAATTTCCCTGGCTAAAACAGTCTCTACATCTCTTTTTCCTCGGTTAATACTGTAAATCTGTCACACAACAATGAAGTTTTTTTATCACAATTAGCTGACAGAATGGTTGAAAATGGACATCACGTGATAATAAAACAGATATGCAGTACCCAATGAAATATTCAAAGCTCTACTGAAATTGATTTAAAGTTTCAGCTTAAGGTCTATAAGCTACTTACAAACTCTGAACATCCTTGATTGTAACCAAATTATGGTTGCTTACTTGCTTACCTATCCTTTTTTAGTAGAAAGTTCCCGAAGAATTGTTTCAGGCCTGGTCTTCTCCTTCTTTCCGACAGGTAGCTCACACCTATAGACAAAGATAAACAAAACTTAATCAGACTGGTGCAGGCATTGGAGTAATAGCGAATAACAGGAAATAATCATTTGTTTCTATTCTAGTATCGTACTTCTTGAAATAATACAAATTTCAATCTTCTGCACAACATTATTTCATTCTAAGTATTTATATTGCCTTACTATCAGAGCTGAGAAAGTTGGATCATACAACTCCTTATCAAGAAGACGAATAGGGACGTCATTGACCTCTGCTTCAGCAACTTGTAACTTTAGTACACCGCCTGGAAGAATTTCAACAGCTGAAACCTAAATGTGTAAAAGCTAATCACATAGGTGAAAAAACCAGACTTTCAATTAATTAAAAAATTATACTAATATGAACATATTAATATAATTAAACTGACATGAGACAAATAGGAACTCATACGAACATCACCAACAATCAATTATACTAATACGCAACGAAAACATCAAAAACGATATCTTATTGTGAGAGAAACACGGATTAATTGTTTCGAGAATGGTTTGGATAATTAAGCAGGATCGACACAGTACAATGAAAGATATTAGAGAGGAAACAAAAAGAGGGTGATGCAAATATGCAAATCGAGTAGAAAAAGAAGAAACAAATACGACCACAAGAGCACGACATTGACAACACAAGACGACTCCAATTGCAATAACGAACAAACAGCAACAACATTAGCATTGACCTGTAGCAGCAAAACGAAGAAGGGAAAGGAGTAGCAACAGCGAAATACGAACAAAACAACAATTCAATACTCAATTAAATAAAGATTGAACGAACAATTCGATACTCGATTAATACATTTCGTCAACTCTGGCTACGATGCCATTGCCGATGCTGAACCAGAGCACGAAAATAGAAAGAGAGAAAAATGAGTAAAGAAAGGCCTTGAGCAACAAGAGTATTTCGACCCTAAGATTGCAGATGAGGAACGGGAAAAGGGAAACGAATACTTCATGGAGCATAAGTATCCTGAAGCAGTGAAGCATTACTCATAAGCTATCAAGGGATTAACCAGACTTACAATCAGTGTACAGAAGAAGCAACGACAATGGTAGAGAATGAATGCAAGAATCAGTAAGATTTAGTGGAGACGGCATGGGGATAGAACTCAGATGACAATAACGAGGCAACAAGAAGAAAAAAGGACATGGGTCAAAACACAATACTAAGGTAGAAAACGACAGCAGAAGCAGTGAAATACAAACGAAAAAAGGATACGAAAGGAGTGACGGTGGCAATAGTAATAACAACAGCAGAAACACAACATTGGTAGTAACAAAAATTGCATCGACAGTATCTATATCAGCAGCAGCCATACGAAGTATGAATAAGAGTAACAAGTTGAAGAAATTAAATAACTACCCAATACCTGATAATCCGTGAGAAATTTCTGAATGAAGGTGAAAGGTTCCAATAATCGACCCACATTAACAATTCAATTAATTAAAAACATAACCAGCGGAAAATTCACAGGAAAAAAAAATCGACAAAATAAACAAATTAGATAAGAAAAAAGGTGGACACTTATAAAAGCGTCCAGCTTAAAGCGTAAAGAAATCGAGGGTTTTGTAGTAGTGATGTACCTTCATTGAGAAGTTACTACACCATTTCACTTGAGGTTAATGTAATATCGTTGTAACATCATAATCTTGTTGCAGTTAATGTAACTCCACGAGGTTATGGTTGAGGTTAGGTCAACCTCACCTTAGTAGACAAGGTTATAGTCAGCGAACCTTAACCTTGGATACTATTAGGCATTAGATATGTGAGGTTAACTATAAGGTTATAGTTAGTTGTACTATCTATTATTCACGTATTGTTGAAAAGTTACTTCTACGTATGTTCTTCATAGTTCATTCAGTTATATTGTCCTATGTTTGAGACATGATTGGTATCTAATATAGTCGGTTATACTTATTGGATTGGAGTAACACTTGGTATAGTCAGTTACACTATCTAGGGCTTGATTATCCCTGGTATGGTTAGTGACAGTATACTAGGTATGATTACTACCTTGTATAGTCAGTTATACTATACCAGGATGGGTTGCCACTTAGTATAGTCGGTTATACTGTACTAGGATTAGAGTCGTGACGTTATTCACGAGAGCCCTGTACAGTCAGTTACACTGTACAGTTACACGAAAGCTAGTGGTATAGATAACGTGCGGTATCAGTTAAATACCAATTAGAATGAATAAGCGCCAAATACCGTAGGTCTATGTTCGGGAGTGCCTTGAGACGTCAGTTATACGTTCTGGGTCCCGTGTGTCATTCGATGTACAGTTATTGCACCGAGAGCCCTAGCTAGGCTTTGAAATATAGTCGTCAGTTATACGACTATACATAGTATAGTGGAGTATCAGTTATATGCTCCACACCGATGGGAAGTCGGTTATACGACCCGTCCGTCAGAGTATCAGTTATATGCTCTGGCAGGTGAGAGTGTCAGTTATACACTCGAGCCGGTGTTCGCTCTATACCCTAGATGTAGTGTATGAAGGTTATTTGTGTGTGATCAGTCCGGTTTGGATGTTTGAGGTTCTTAGCAATTGGTATGTTCCTAATTGGTCGAGTATGATAATGCTTTATGTATTCCTGTACCCGTATTATTCATTGATTGCTGATTATTAGTTGCTTTCATCCTATTGTAAAGACGATAAGGAGAGCATCTAGTTACTCCCCACTGACTGTGGACCCCCCCTTTCAGGTCTTTCGGGATGTTGTTGACTGCTTAGTTGTCGGGGAAGACCTGTGGAGAGAGAGACCCTTTATTTAAGTCTTTAATTTTCAGTTTGAACACTTCTGAATAATGTATTAGTTGAATGTCGAGATAGAAACGATTCGGATTTGGTCGGGTGTTTCCGCCACCTTTGACCCTATTATTTATACAATTTATATTATTTAAAGTTTTTAAAAATCCGGGTTGTTACAGCCACTCTATCCCAGCATCCATCTCCTCGGCGGAACATGGGGGGAGAGGCTCAGTGAAGGCTACCCCGGCTGCATCGACGCTTAGCAGCGTCAAGGAGAAGTCTGGGGGCTGAACAGCATCAGCCGGATCGGCCAGCTAAAGGAAAAGCAAATCGGTCAAGGTGCGAATAAACAATAAAGCCATAGAACAAACAAGCCTAAAATAAAGACCGAGTACTCACCACGAGGCGGTAGCATGCTAGCCGATGGATGACGTGAGATAGGTTGGAGGCGCCAGGTACCAGTAGCGCATTGCATCCTTCTCCATTCCTACCCTCGAGGATCTCTGCGGCGGTCAGTGATCTAAACATGGTCCAGGGAGGATCAACCGGCACCCTGAAATCGTCATACAAGCACTGACGCACCAACCGTTCGCCCAGATACCAAACCGGGTGAAACAGTGCAGAAAGGAGCATCCTCCTGTAGCTCCTGGGCCTCAGCTCCGACGCCACGTACGCAGGAACACCCTCGTAATCGGCCCAAGGTCGGGCCACAAAATGCACAAAAAAAATTGACGCCTCAATAATCCTAATGAATAAAACAAGCCGTAAGAGGGAAACTTACGTCCTCGAGGCCCAGTGGTTCACCAGCACGTTCTCTGACGGGTAGTGACTCGTCGTACTCTTGGCCTGGGATAGTCTCCACTCGATCCTCGCCGAGAACCTAACATGACGAGCTCACACCATCTTGGGTGCTAATCGAGGGAAATAGGAATAGATGCCCAGGCTCCACTCGATCCTCGCCGGGAACCTAACCGGACGAGCTCACACCATCTTGGGTTCTAATCGAGGGAAGTAGGAATAGATCCAAGCCTACAAAACCCAAAGGAAAACATCATTAGCAAAACTAGACCAAACTAAGCAAAACCTGAAAAACGAATATAGGGGCAATGACTAACCTCCAGCACGAGACCTGGGCCCATGATAGGCAAAGTAGAGGTCGATTCCACTTGCAGCGGCCTGACCATGACTTGCAAGCAATGGGTCATATCCGCGAAAGCTGCGGTTACCCAGTCAAAACGTCCCAGCTGATCTAAATCAGCTAGGAAAGGCAGAATCCTAGTACTAAACCTCTCGCCCTTATCCGAGAAGTGGGTCGATCCTAGGAAATACCACAACCACAGCCGGACATCCTTCACCGGCGTGTTAGGTGCTCGACCCTCTAATGCCGCCACCCTCTCGAAGTGGTCGGTATTGTAAGAACTCACCAGAGCATGAGACGTACTATAAGCCCCACGCTCCAAAGAATTCTCGATCCACCAACGGACCTCATTGCTATCCAATTTAGGGCCCTCGGCAGCCCATCTAATCAACTCTGGACCCCCGAGTAGGCCCGTGATAACCCTGAAGTCCTCCAAGATCTTCTCGACCTCCCCAAAAGGCATGTGGAAGGTCGAGGTAGTGTCGTGGAAGCGATCTAGCATCGCTCTGATCAACATAAGGTAGCACTCAGTCTTGCAACCCACCAACCGGGCCTAGTGTCCGACTATTGGGCCCAGAGTCGTCCTCGCAATAATCTCCTTTGCCGCGGGACTAAGCTTCTGAGAATAAATCTTTAAGCATGTCGTAAAATTTGAGAAGGTCCTCTTCGGACCTGGGGGCTGCAAACCGAGACAATACAAGCATAAACAAACCAAACCAAACTAACCAAATTAAAACCAAAATTCAAAGCCTAAGCAAATAAGCGTGAGTCGAGATACTCACCAGGCCGCGCACAATACGGTGAGAGATGTGTAAGTCAGGACGAAACAGCAAATGATGGCCATCTCAGTCCCGAGCCCACTAAGGATCCTCGTAACCAATTTCCTCGTTCCCTTGCGCGGGATCCGGGATGTGAGCCCTCCTAGCAATCATCTCAGGCAGCCTACGCTTCCTTACTCGATCGAAATAGGCCTCATTTATGGCCTCTGGATCACGACGCAGTGAAGGAACGCTGCGAGTCGCGCAGATATCATGCGAGTCGCGCGCCTGTGCAAGTCGCGCGAAGTTCATACAAGTCGCGCGATTGCCTGGAAATTGCCACACAAAAGGATTTTTTTTAGTTCAATTTAAAAACGACTTATAACATCTTTTCTAAACTCGCTCCTAATATTTTATATTGATTCCATAATCAAATATTGAATATGACGAGCATCGAAATTTTAAAGTCGAGTATAAATCATAACATATTTTTATACGACTTAGCAAAATTATCGATTTTCCAAAATCATGCATCATGTTCACATTATCTTATAGCATTCTATATTTTCGCAAATCGTTATTATCATTATACAGTTACTAACATGTTTGTTTCTATTTTTGTCGATTTATTTTCGCTATTCGTTTTATTATACTAAAATGAACCCGCATGCTAAATCCAACTTTGACGTTAAATTTAGATGCATTAAGTCGACTAGCAACCCATTCAATTATTCTCATGTTTAGGCAAAACACTGTTTGCATATCATTTTTTCATCGTTCTACTAACACGCGTATTCGAGGGTCACACGATATCTTAGTAGAGGCCGCTAATGTGCGGGCGGGGTTGGGTGTTCTTTGTGAACTTCCCAACACGTACCCTCACCCCTTACTCAGAACCATGGTTTCCGGATATCCGAATCCATTGGCACACGAGAGTCATTCAATACAAGGTATCCGATAATGTCGGTATCGGTATCAAATGCAAAGGGACGAACCCAATAAACTCTGACATCCGAGTGGGCCGTATTTTGTACACGACCCACTAAGATATAGAGTGGGTTCGAACGGGCCCCAACTCCCACAAAGTTCGGTGGCGACTCCACTTCGATTTAAATTTCAATTCGACCCATCTCATATGGAGATTCATTCGCCTCCCCAAACCCGCGCGTGGCTGCGTCGGGGTGGACCTATGTAATGTCCACAATTTGGCGACTCCGCTGGGGATTAACTGATCCGTGACTTACCATCGGCATCCTCAGAGTGAGACTCGAATAGAAATCGTTTGACTAGTACAATACGCGTTTTAGTTTTACGGTTCATGCATAACCCTATTTTTACCCGGGCCGGTACTGGTGACCGACATCCCACTATACCGTGATGTACTCCAATATGGATATGTCAAAGGTGTTCATAGTCGATTCGTATGGGTTTCGCGGCATGTTCTAAGCTCAACTCGACTTAGAGAGTCCGTCCCGATTCACGGATAGGCTATGTGCAGTGGTATACACCCTTTATAGACCGACCAAGACTTAGTGTAGAGCATACGTGGTGTCGTTATAATGCTTGCGTGACTACGTGCTACTTGGTTTCTAAGGTCGTTTTTTCAAAAACCGTCATTTTTTTCAAACAATACATCTTTTTCAAAATATCCAATTGATGGGAAGGGATTTGTCGTGGATCCCACCGCCAAATAAATAGCCGGCAAAACCTAACTAGGGTAGCTAGGGTAAGTCGGGTCGAATCCACAGGGACGGGAGGTCGGACTAAGGTATGCTACGGTCTAGGACTAGGTTCGAGACGAGCTAATCTAAGGAGGGGGAGACTAGGGCTAAGCTAGGTCTAAAGCAAGAAAACAAACAAGTAAAACGGGCTAGGATTAGGTCGGGGTCAAAGGGGTAACGGAATGGTCAAGGGAGAGCTAGAGTGAAGGAGGTAGTAGGGTAATCTAGGTCGGTCCGGGCGGTCGCAACTTAAACCGACCTAGAGGTTCCTCATGGAACCCATTTTGGCGACACACATGACAAACGGGGTTCTAGCGTGTTATGGCCTAGATCGCATCCGGGCGGTCGCAACTTAGACTAACCTAGGGGTCGTCCTCACCGGGCTCTCGCAACTTAATGAGGGAACCGAACCCATAACAAACTAACACCCACAAGGGAAAGGCAAGAAAAACAAGCAATCTAACTTACTTAGTCATTCAAGCAATTCATCAAACATGTAACATGCATCAACCAAGAGGAAACCCAAATCTTCCACCCACATCTCCAACAAACCCTTAATCACCCAATTAACACACTAATCACCCTACTAACCCTAGCAAGAACACTACTCTAACATAATCAAACTACAACTAACAAGAACAAGAGGAATCATCATAAGAAACAAACATACCTAAACAAACTCTACCAAACTAACAAGAACAAGAACAAACAATAATAAAGATTCAACATTGATTAAAGAACAAAGATTAAGAAAAAGGAAAAGAAGATTATACCATACTAGAAGATGAAAGGAAGAAGGAAACTTGCATAGATGAGAAAAACCCAAAACAAACATCCAAGTTTGTCAAGCTTGGTGAAGATCTTGAAGAATTCCCAAATTACAAGCATAAACTAGGATTAACTACTAATTACCGACTAATCTACCCTAATCTACACTAATCTAACCTAAAGTAGTCTAGGGTTTGAAGAACATAAGCTAAGATAGTGTCTTAATACAAGAGGGGGGGTATATATAGGGTTACAAGTGGAAAGGAGAAGAGAAGAATGAAGCGCGGAGCAGCAGCAGCCCTTCCCGGCCGGGAGGAGGTGGTCCCGGTCGGGAGGGTGTCGGTCCCGGCCGGGAGGAGCTGGTCCCGGTCGGGATGGACCCAAAACAGGAGCATCCTCTTTTGTGCACCTCATCCCGGACGGGTTGAGGTCATACCCGTCGGGGATGAGTCTTGTAGGCCTCCAATATGATCTTTAAGGTTCCTCCTTGCTTCACATGGACTTCTCATCGATTCTCGGGACTCGGGATCGGGTCTCGGGACTCGGGATTGGGTCCCAAGGTCTCGGGTTCGATTCCAAAGCATCGAGTCATCGTTCCTTTATCTCGTTGGCTCCAAAATGTGTATGTATCGAGTCGGAATCGCTCCAACTCTTCCAAATCGGTCTCGGGAACCTGAAACGAACTAAAGGAAGTATAAGAAGCCCCTAAACCGCTCCCAAGGAGCGATTCTACAAGGAAAATGGGACCAAAACACTACAAAATAGGCACTACAAACCACACTTATCACCAATTTCAAAACCCGAGAAACATACCTTATTTAGGACTTATGATTTTACTCAAAATAGCCTATTTTTAGCCGGTATGCTATCCATTTTAAAAATTCAAAAAAATTCAACTTTTCAAAAATTCAGGCCCGATGACATTTTCGCCAATTTTAAGTCGGGATCCTTTTTCGATTTTCAATTTTTCAGAAATTCATCTTCAATATTCAAAATTCCGAAATTCCAAAAATGCATCTTTTCGAAAATATTCAAATTTCAAAAAATTGGAAAGCTGCCGAAATTTAGACTTAAGATTTGACTCAAAACAAGCCTATTTTCTAGCCGGCATGCTGCTCATTTCAAAATTCGAATTTCTGATCCACTCTTCGATTTTCGAATTTTCAAAATTCAATTTTGATTTAAAAATTTTCGAGATGCCATTCGCGATTTTCAAATTTTCGAGATGCCAGTTTCGATTTTCAAAACTTTCGAGATGCCAGTTTCGATTTTCAAAATCTTCGAGATGCCATTTTCAATTTTCAAATCTTCGAGATGCCGTTTTCGATTTTCATATCTTCGGGATCTCATCTTCAATTTTCAAATTGTCTAAAATTCTTTTTTTTTCGATATTCAAATTTCAAAATTCCAAATATTTAAGTTTTCAAAAACCCGGAATGCTACAGAAATTAGGATTTACGATTTGACTCAAAATAGCCTATTTTTAGCCGGTATGCTACCCGTTTCAAAATTCAAAAATATTTTCAAAACTTCAAAATCACGGCCCGATGGCACTTTTCCAATTTTCGGAAAAATTGGGCCATCCACCGTTTTTTTGGATTTCTTTCTAAAAAATTCCCTTTTCAAAACTTTCCTCTTCTTAGGACTTCCCGTATTTAGCAGTGTTGGGTCTTGTCATAAGTCGTCGAAGGTCTTTAGCGTCAAAACTCCGTCGATCTTACATCACGAGTTTCCTCCCTATCCTAGTCCGCCTTATTTGACTAAGGCATGGCCCACCTACGTAGAACATACTCCTACGAAGGAAGGCCCGTTTACACACTCGAGCCCAAAAGTCTAGGGAATATCTCACGTGGACCTTCCTTCGAACAGGACTCGGCCCACCCGCCGAATTCTAAGGGAGGCCTACCTTTCACGAGTCACCCGTCTAGGTGGTCTTTCCGAGTCATTTCCTTTTCAGGCTTTTCCTCACTCGGGAGCTACCCTTCAGCAGAGTGATCAATCACGGTTGCTCTAAGGGTCATGTCTCACACGTGTCTCACGTACCCCACTTTTGAGTCACTTAGATGTCACACCATCTGAGTCCTATCTGAGTCCTTATTCTCACCTGGGGGCTATTCTCCGACGGAGCGATTAATCACACAATCACTCCGAGAATCGCACCCTACACGTTTGTCTAAGAAGAGTCTAACCCGAGTCAAACTGGAGTCGTCTCTCCTCCCGCGCTATTTCCTATGCCTTGGTGAATTTGAGTTCCGAAGCAACTTTTCTGATTACGCGGTATTCTTACAGACAGGCCACCGGTAACCAGACGCCAGAAAATGCAAGAAACCTTGGACCAACTGACCACCTCACTGGCTAAGATGGAGGCCCAACTGACAGCCATCAGGACCGACCAAACCGCCATTGCCACCCGTTTGAGTGCCGTGGAGCTAGCAAGGGGCTCCTAAGGTCAGGAATGAAACCACTGGGCCCATAGCTGAACTAGTCAGCGCCGTTCGCAAACTTGAAGAACAGGTCCATTTGTCAACGAATAACTCGATCCATACGGAAAACGCTCGTTCCTATTCGCCTCTGAATGACGAGCTACCCGTCAACCTTAACCTTATGGGAATACTGATGTTTGAGGGTACTGAAGACCCGATCCATCACATTCGGGCTTTCAAAGAATTCATGGCTGTCAAGGGGGTGAAATCCACCATGTTCAAGCACTTGTTTGCTTCTTCCCTCGAGAAGCACCCGAAAGCCTAGTACTACAGGCTCGATTCCAAGAAGTACAAGACTTGGGATGATGTTGCAACAGAGTTCGCGTGGAATTACGCCGATAATACCGAGATCCAGACTACGATGTGTACTCTGGAGGTTATGGCCCAAGAGCCAAAGAAGGTTTCACCAAGTACCTTCAAAGGTGGAGGGCCGAAAGTGTGAAGTTGGTAGACAAGCCCAACAAGAAGACATTAGTGGATGCGTTCATCAACAACCTCCTACCTTCCTAGTGCGTCCATCTTAGGTATGCCGACATTTCAAACTTTGCGGTGGTTACCGAAATGGGCATTAGGATTGAAGACGATCTTCGACATATTGAAGATCTGGGTGAAGCTTCTACTGAAGGCTATACTGGACATCAACTCAAGTCCTTAGAAGCCGACGACTAATGACAACATCATCCGAGTGTCCGGATTTGATTTAAGTCTGAGTCTGAGTCCGAGTCTAGGATGTGTTATTTCTTCCAAAGTCAAAATCAGAGTCAGAGTCAGTTGTATTCTGTCCTCTTTTTCAAAATTCAATAAAATCAGCTTTTCTATTTCTCATATATACTTTCCTTATGTGTTTCCGAGAACATGATGAACATCATCGTACACTGTGAGCACACGCACGTGACTATTATAGGCACATCTATAATGACTGCAGGAAATCGAGACCCGTGTCTTCCTTTACCTGTTCCATGTCTGGTATAGAAAAGCCACAAAACTACCCTTAGCAGGAGCGGTATCAAACCCTATGACAAATCTAGGTAGTCTCCTAGTTTGGGTTCAAGACGGAAAGCAAGCCCATTTCCCACAATAAACACCCCTCCAATAAGACTGACCAAACATCAGGTGTTAGTTTGACCAACAAAAAACTGGACGAAAAAAAAAACAAAAGTCCAAGAAAAAAAGGAAAAAGAAAAAGCTGGACAAAAAAAAAACAAAAGTCCAGGGAAAAAGCAAAAGGCCAAAACAAAAAAGCAGGCCATCATCAAAAAAGATCCACCCGTGACCGAGGTTAAACGGTCAACCCAAATGAAGAATCCCATGACCGGGGCTAAGAAGTCAACCAACTATTCAAAAGCCCATGACCGTACTTAACGGTCAACTCAAGTGAAACGGTCAATTCAAAATTATCAAAACCCATAGCATCCAATAGGGGAGTACAATCAAGCTGGTCAGCTAACACCACACTCAGCCTTCCCACATTACAACCCTCAAGACCTTCCCGAGACCAAGGCTAGAGACAGCCCGGAATTTCGAGGATTCAAGCTCCATAGGATACCCCTAACCATTAGGGCCAGACATGTAAACCAGATCCCACATTATCAAACCTATCCCGATCAAGGTTCGAGCCATTTTTACTCGACTTCCCCCTTGCACAACAACTACAACACAACACGACACGACATAACAAAATTCACAATCACCATACAAAGACCCGAGATCAAAACTCGTCAAAGACCCGAGATCACAACTCGTCAAAGACCCGAGATCAAAACTCGTCAAAGACCTGAGATCAAAACTTGTCAAAGACCCGAGATCAAAACTTGTCAAAGACCCGAGAGAAAAACTCATCAAATCCCATCCCAATTCTTCTCATCCAAACCAGTTACCAGCCCCAAACACGGGAACTCAACCTGCTATCGGCATAGAACATGCCCAAATAGTTCACACCACCTCTGGGGGCTACCCCGGAGAACGCTCACAGTCACAGGATCAACATCCTAACCATTCTAGCCCTTTGATCAAGACATCATTGGGAATGCACCAAGCGTACACCATTGCTATGGCTAGTTACACACAAAGTCCTATTACACTAGGCACCATAATATATCTTTCTTCACTGAACTACGACATGGTTTGATTTCATTACACGTGAATCCGTAGGCATCCTTTCAACAGAGGCACAACCACTGACACACATTCAAAAAGCAGCATCATTCCGGTCACGACACTGTCATGTTCTCAATTGCTAACTTTGTCGTCCTGGGGGCTTCTATAAGACAGAAGTTCTCCTTCCACTCACAAAATCCAAAGTATTTTCAAAAACTAGCCTCCTTTCTATAGTGTGTCCTAGTACTCGGCTCAATCGAAGACGAGAATCTGTCAGGACTCGAAGCTACACCCTACTTTGGGAAAATTTCCCCAAAACCAAAAATTCATGAAAGAACCAGGCTACAGCATTGCTACCGCTAAGCCCAATAACGGATCGTTCCCATTTCAAATTCGACCGTGTTGTCACTCGCCTAGGCTACGGAATAGCGCAACTTAAGAGTCTTGTCATCTTAGGAAGCCCACCCCCCTACCAGGTCACGGTCCAACCCTTAGAGAGTCCATGTCACGTCTGTCAACTCGTTCTGTCGCGTCCAGAGTCGAGTCTATCGGTGTGTTTCTCTCTTCAAATTCTCACTTTAAAATTTGCAAAACTTAGCCATTTGAGAAAATCCTTTTCGACAAGGTCAAATTTCAGTCTAATCAAACTGCAAATTTCTTTTCTACCCCTTTCAATTTTGAAAACCTATCTCCTAGCACGTGAGTTGCTTTCAGTATTTCGATTTCAAAAAACTAAGCAAAATTCACTTTTTCATGAAAAGTTTCCTAATCCCTTTAGGTTTACACATACATGCCTAGTCTCGGATTGCCCAATCTTAGCTCAGGAATTAGTCATCCCGAGTATTCCTATTTTTTTTTTTTCAAAAAAATTTCAAAAATTTCAAAAATTCAAAAAAATGCATTTCTTTCTATTCCCCAGCGCGAGTAATTTTTTTCACCTACATGTTGCATGCAAAATTTATGTAACTGCTACAGGTACGACCCAAGGCTTCAGAAGCAAGCCTGCACAACTCATATAGCTCCCCAGCAGAAATCCCAAGGTGGCATTTTTTTTACGGGATGGGCCCATATATAGGCGCACCCAGGACTTATGCGGCAAGTCCAATTTCCCCACGGAGTTATCATCATCGACCCAGGTATGGCTTCTGTCTTATGGCTGGCGGGCCCTTTCACGCAGGTCTAATGGACTATAAACGACCCGACCGGAAGTCTGCCAGGTCCTAATCCTCCATTGGCCTAGTAGCTACTCTGACTTTCGCCTTGTCCAAGCCTCAGTCAGAGTGGGGGCTCTGTAGACACCCACATTTTGACCGTCAGGTGTCTATAGTAGTTTCCAAAAAAACACCCGATGATGATCGGACGCAAACGTGTTTCTACGCGCTCAGATGTGGGCTCGAAACCATTAGTTTCTGGCTTGGGCTTTTTATGGAGTACAAATCTCACAAAACCGACCTCAAATTCAGGCCAAGTGGATCATTTCCAATCAAATAAGACTAATTTGGGTCAAAACTGACACCGAAAATAAAACCGTCTTTTAGCGACCAGGTCAAAACCCGGTCAAAGCCGTTTCCGAGAGCAAACCCGCGGTCCTCTTTCAGGCGGGCCATCGGATCAAGTCCATCAGGGCATTAAACCTTAGACAGCAAGGGGGAGCAATTGTCTTTATATACACCCCCTTGCATGCAATTAAAAAGGCTAAATTTCATAACTACAAATCAACTACACACATCCTCACACAACTTTACAAAAACCCAAACACATCTACACACAACTTAAAAAAACCCTAAGAGAACCCTAATCAATTCTACATCCTAATTACTACCCTAAACCCTAGCAATCTAGGAACCCTAAACCACCATAACTCAACCTTCATAAACCTCAAAACTCCCGTGCTAAAGCCACAGAAAAACGAGTTCCATCCGAGACAAGAAACATGTAGATTGAGGGTGCAAAATCCCGTTCTTTTCTCTTCTCCATTCTTTCCTCGTGTCGTCCGTGCGTCATCGTCGTCATTGTCGTGTTTTTTCACTTTTTTTTATTATCGTCGCGTCTCTAATATCGGTAATAATCTCAAATATAAAACATTAAATTATTTGCTAATTCATGTCGAACACGAGGGATGACGGGATAAGAACATCCGAATATTACGAGGGTAACGCACCTGATGTTGACGGTCGTTTATCCCGACACCCCGAATGTTTGATTGTTGAAGCAAGTCAACGTCAATAATCGTTTTTTATTTCGTTACGTCGCTAGTCACGCTTTTTATTATTCGTGTCGTTATCATCATCGTTCATCGCATCTTTATCAATTTCGAAACTATTTTTTTCAAGTAAGGCATCTTTTTTTTAGTTAAGGTCGAAACCCGTTGATGCGGATTCGACATCACACAATCCGCAAGGATCTATTACGATGTCGGGATGCAGAGGGAATCAAGTCGAGTCCTTTTTTTAATTCAAGTGTCGATCCACTAGATTCGATACCAATTCAATAATTGGATGTCGAATTTAAACGATCTAGTCAACAAATCCGACTAATACGATTTTCGTCGATGCTAAAAATAGTGATCATAATTCGAAAGAATTAATCCCGACACTATAAAACGTGGAGACAATTTATTTCGTTTTAGTTGATTTAAAACGACTTACAAATTTATTTTCTAGATTTCGCTCTAAATATTCGATATCGATTCAATAATCGAATATCGGATACGACGAGTATCCAAATCCGAATCGAGCATAAATCATACAATATTTCTGCCCGATTCAACAAAAATCATCATTCCAAGGATGCGATACCGACTCCGTAGTCGAATATCAAATCTAACGGAATTAATCAAAAAAACCAAAACAGCCCTCCATGCGAGTCGCGCGGATATCATGCGAGTCGCGCGCCTGTGCAAGTCGCGCGAAGTTCATACAAGTCACGCGATTGCCTGGAAATTGCGACACAAAAGGATTTTTTTAGTTCAATTTTAAAACGACTTATAACATCTTTTCTAAACTCGCTCCTAATATTTGATATTGATTCCATAATCAAATATCGAATATGACGAGCATCGAAATTTTAAAGTCGAGTATAAATCATGCCATATTTTTATACGACTTAGCAAAATTATCAATTTTCCAAAATCATGCATCATGTTTACATTATCTTATAGCATTCTATATTTTCGCAAATCGTTATTATCATTATACAGTTACTAACATGTTTGTTTCTATTTTTGTCGATTTATTTTCGTTATTCGTTTTATTATACTAAAATGAACCCGCATGCTAAATCCAACTTTGACGTTAAATTTAGATGTATTAAATTGACTAGCAACCCATTCAATTATTCGCATGTTTAGGCAAAACACTGTTTGCATATCATTTTTTCATCGTTCTACTAACACGCGTATTCGAGGGTCAAACGATATCTTTGTAGAGGCCGCTAATGTGCGGGCGGGGTTGGGTGTTCTTTGTGAACTTCCCAACACGTACCCTGACCCCTTACTCAGAACCATGGCTTCCGGATATCCGAATCCATTGGCACACGAGAGTCATTCAATACACGGTATCCGATAATGTCGGTATTGGTATCAAATGCAAAGGGACGAACCCAATAAATTCCGACATCCGAATGGGCCGTATTTTGTACACGGGCCACTAAGATATAGAGTGGGTTCGAACGGGCCCCAACTCCCACAAAGTTCGGTGGCGACTCCACTTCGATTTAAATTTCAATTCGACCCATCTCATATGGAGATTCATTCGCCTCCCCAAACCCGTGCGTGGCCACGTCGGGGTGGACCTATGTCATGTCCACAGGTGCAAACCAGTTAAACAGAAGCTCTGCAGAATATGGCCCGAATGGTCTCTCAAGGTCAAAGAAGAAGTCGACAAACAGTTCAAAGTCGGCTTCATACAAGTGTTCGAATATCCGGACTGGGTTGCAAACATCGTACCGGTTCCTAAAAATAACGGTAAGGTACGTGTCTGGGTAGATTTTCGGGATCTTAACAAGGCAAGCCCGAAAGATGATTTTCCGTTAACACAAATCGACATACTGGTGGATAACATGGCCGATCATGCCTTTCTATCATTTATGAACGGGTATGCCGAGTATTATCAGATCAAGATGGCGGAAGAAGATGAGTAAGACCACCTTCATTACACCTTGGGGTACTTACTGCTATACCGTCACGCCTTTCGGTTTCATTAATGTCGGGGCCACATACCAACGGAACGCTACAACCTTATTACACGACATGATGCATAAGGAAGTAGAGGTTTACGTGGACGACATGATCGTCAAGTCTAAAAAACGGGTGTGAACGTCCGTCCGCACCGCCCAGCGCCCCACGCGCACTGACCCAGTTTTTCAATGTATGACGGCGGCCCCCCACGCGGCCCCCTCCCGTTCGAGGGCCGGTCTTATCTCGCGTACGGGGCGATGTTTCGGACCTCGATTCGTATGACGGTCCGGACTTGTACTAGACGGGTACGGGCACCCGTGTTTCCGTTTGGAATCGATCGAGTCGTGGTTGTAAATGTTTAAAGGTCGTTATGTTTGGTAAGGCAACCTCTTTAGTGAACCGAATTCGTTGTCGATTCGTGGAGTCGCCACCGAGTCTATTATGGGGACTCAGAAACCGTTCAAGTCAACTTTTACCCTTGGCCGGCTCAAAGCTGAGGGGCACGGGACCTAAAGATAAAGACTTGTACCCTTAAGCACTCCATGCCTGGAATGACTCTCATTGCCAATGGTTTCGGACATCCGGAAACTGTCGATTCTGAGTAAGGGGTGAGGGTACGTATTGGGAAGCCAACATCTTATAGACATCGACACCCAATCCCTCCCACACTATAGCGACCTCTACTAATCAATCGGTGGGCTTATAACATTGTTCATTTGTTGTGGCGAAAGTACTGTAACGTCCATTGTTTTCACCCTATACCTTTTGCTATGTCGGTTGTTTATGGACAAGTAAGTTTTGTCGTCGAAGTAGTTGTGTTTACATTCTTTGCATGCGATTTCACGTGACAGGCAGCCATGAAAAGATGCACGTAGGATAGTAGAGAGTACTAATATTATAAGTATTAGCAAGTCAGTTTTAACGTGGTAATACGGATATTAGTCGTTCTCGTGATATACCTTACCTGGTATGTTGCTTAAGATGCGTCAGCTTGGTATTAGTAGGGATGCGTCAAACCTAGTAAGGTGAGCACCGGGACTAATGCGGAACCCGACCATCACTTTGTTCATTTTTAGCTTATTTACGTTTTGATTTCCGTGTTAGGTGATTTAGCATGCGATTATAAGGTCATAAGAGCAATAAATCATACGAAAAACTGTAAATGCGAATGTAAGTAAATCACATTGTGAGGAGTTGCAGCCTCGGAATATACACTAAACGAGACACGATGCATAGATATTTGAGAACGGATCTCGGAATTACTCGGGTCTATTTAGTGTATTTTAGTGTTTGCGGTTGAAGTTGGGACGTTACATGTTTTAGTATGTCTTTGTGGACCTAATGTCCATGTCTAGTATTATCGTAGTGCATAATAAAAGAAGGTGTAAGAATGTAAAGTTTTGTTTACATGACAACCTAGTGACGACTCGACTCCAAAAAGCGGATCCTCCAAGTTTGCTTGGTGATTTCGGCAGAGTTCCGTTACTGTTGACCCTTCCTGTGGCTACTCCGGCAGAGCTTCGCTACAATTGGCTGATTCTGCAGCTAATTCGGCAGAATTCCGTTACTGAGCTATAGCTAGTCGAACACAGGCACCTCGGGATCGAGTGAATTGCTCGAAGGTGAGGAGTAGCGTCGATGTCGCTTTTATCGAAACTACGATTGAGTGGATCGTTTGCCTTGGGTGTCGGAGTGCGAGCCCTTAGCGAGAAACTCTTTACGAGTGAAGAGGGAAGAGACTTGAAGAAGTTGTGTGTCGAAATGAGGGGATGGAGGGGGGTATTTATAGGTGTTTTCGGTCCTCGTCACCCAGATAGGCGCCTAAGGTCAGGCGCACCAAAACTCAGGCGCCTGGGTTTAGGCGTGTGAAGACTCAGGCGCGCAAGGTGAGGCACTCGGGATTTTGAAGATACGATTTTGATACTTTCCAAAACCAAGAGTGGTACGTATTATTCATTGCTTGGGGGTTAAGGCTTCCTCTCCCTTGACCTAGCGCCGTGGTGCTTAGCGGGCCTCGGGTGTGCATCCCGGGGTTCGCTTGGCGCGGTGTTGACTCAGTTCGAGTTTCAGGACCGACTCGGGGTCTCGGTGTCAGAACTGACTCTAATTAGTGTCTCTGCGACCGTAACGACACGACTAAGGCTGCCAATATGTTAGTTTAATTTTTCCGAGTAATTTATTTGATCAGTTCAATAGAAAAACTATCTAAAACATCGCGAATCCGCATCGCGTTGCAGTCCAATCATCATCGGGTGTTTGTTGGGCACTTCTGCAGCCACTAGGTCCAAATCTGGGTGTCTACAGAAGTTCCCACTTTGACTGAGGCTTGGAAAAGGCAAAAGTCAAAGTATAGCCACCTAGGTCAATCGGGGATTACGACCCGGTGGCTGTCCGGCGGGGTCATTTTAAGTCCATTGGACTATGTGTTGAGGCTCGTCAGCCAAGGCTTAGAAATCATACCTGACGTCTTCGCCTGCGGTTGCTTGCTTGGACTCGGGCCGGTGCTTGTCATCTTGTTCTCAGTTCTTCATGCTCGTGTGTTTTGCCTTTTTAGATTGCTTAAAAGTTTGTTCAATTTTGAATGCCTTGTGTCTGGGTGACGCGTTAAGCGTAGATGCGAAAAAATGTTTGTATGTGTTGGCTTCCGTTCGAACAAATGTCTTTGGGATGCTTATGAACCCTTGGACTTAATGAAACAAAAATAAAACGTTCGAGGGCATTAGTCTCCACTCGAGCGGTCGTCTTCGGGATGCCTATGACCCCTTGGACAAAATAAATCGAGATAAAATGTTCGAGGGCGTCAGTCTCCACTCGAACACTTGTCTTCAGGATGCCTATGACCCGTAGGACAAAATAAAGTGAGATAAAATGTTTGAGGGCGTCAGTCTCCACTCGAACACTTGTCTTCGAGATGCCTCTGACCCCTAGGACAAAACAAAACGAGATAAACTACTCGAGGGCGTCGGTCTCCACTCAAATAGCTGTCTTTCGGGATGCCTATGACCCCTAGGACAAAACAAAGCAATATAAAACATTCGAGGTCGTCCGTCTCGATTTCCGCCATATGTGAGAATGTTGACTCTGGGTAAGCGTTCTTTGTTCGTTTATTGTCGGTTTTGCTTGATTCGGTTGATTATGAGTTTGTTTTGTTGAAACCCTAGAAAATTGATTTGGCTGTTTTTAGTTTACTAAGTTTTGATGTTTGTGCTTAATTCCATTGCTAAATTAGGGTCGATTAGAGATCGTTAGGGTAGTTATAAGCTTGATAGGGAATTTCGTGGTACGACAATGGCTCCTTATAGTGATAGGTTCGAGATGCCGGGGTTAGGGACCGTTTTCACGGAAATTCCCGCATTTGTTTTGCGTAATATTGCTCGATTAGTGTTTGTGAGGATATGGGTAGCTTCCTTGTGGATTTTTATGGGTTAGGATGGCTCTTAGGGCTGTAGACACCCAAATTTGGACTTGGTGGCTGCAGAAGTGCCCAACAAACACCCGATGACGATAGGACTGCAACGCGGCGCGGGTTCGCGATGTTGTAGATAGTTTTTCTATAGAACGGATCAAATAATTACTCGAAAAATTAAAACTAACATGATGGCAGCCATAGTCGTGTCGTTACGGTCGCATAGTGTAGACATCCGCATTTTGACTGCCAGGTGTCTATGGTAGTTTCCAAAAAACACCCGATGATGATCGGACGCTAACGTGTTTCTACGCGCTCGGATATGGGCTCAAAATCGTTAGTTGTTGGCTTAAGCACTTATGGAGTACAAATCTCACAAAACGGACCTCAAATCCAGGCCTAGTGGGTCGTTTCCAGTCAAACAAGACTAATTTGGGCCAAAACAGACACCGGAAATAAGACCGACTTTTTTGCGATTGGGTCAACCCCGGTCAAAGTCATTTCCGATACACACAAAAAAACAGCCACACAAACATCAAAAAGTCCAACTCAAAAGCAAAACCCACAAAATATCCAATTCAAGGTCCAAAGCCCGGACCACTAGATCCAGCTGACCCACTCGATCGAGTGTCAGCTCCACTTGATCGAGTGGGCCCTTATTCAAGCCCGGCTGCAGGCGCTTGGGCCACTCGACCGAGTCAAGGGGCTACTCGGTCGAGTAACCCTAGACGGGGTACATAGGCAATGCCTATATAGACACCCCCATGCACACACTTCAACACAACTTTTGAAACCCTAATTCTACCCTAATCAAACCCTAATACTACACTAGCAAACCCTAAACCTAGCTTTAGGAATTCAAAACCCTAACCACCACAACTTAGCCTACATACTTGATACTCCCGTGCAAGCTACAACTACGAGTCCCGTCCGAGCATAAGAAACATGTAGGTTTAGGGTGCAAAATCCCATCTTTTCTCTCTTCTCCTCCTTTCTCTCGTCATTTATCGTCATAAGGGTCGTTTTCTTATTTTTATCGCATTCTAATATCGATAGTATTATTAGTATAAAACACTAAAATACTCGTAGATTTGTGTCGAGTGCGAAGGATGTCGGAATAAGGAAACCCGAATATACAAGTGTACTGCACATAGCGTTGCCGGTTGCTTATCCTGACACCCTAGTACTTGATTATTGAAACGAGTCAACTTAAACAATATTTTCTTGTTTTCGTTTGCATCGTTATTATCTAATCGCGTGTATCATCAATTACAAACTATCTTTCAAATCGAGCATCTTTTAATAAGGGTCGAAACCTGTTGACGCGGATCCGACATCACATAATCCCTAGGGATTTATTACGATGTCGGAGAAGCCGAGGGAATCAAGTCTTTTTATTCAAGTGTCAATCTTTAGGTTCGATACCAATTCCATAATTGGATATCGAATCTAACGACTTAGTCAAATAATCAAACTAACCCGATTTCTCGTTGATGTTAATATGTACGTCATACAATTCGACAAGAATTAATGCGACGCCATAAACGCGGAGGGAATTTATATCGTCTTGGTTGATTCAAAAATGACTTATAGCAGCAATCAATTTTTATTTCGCTCTAATATCCGATGTCGATTCAATGATCGCACGTTGGATATGACGAGTATCATACACACGAATCGAGCACAAATTAATCAATATTTATGCCCGATTCAACAAAGTCATCAATTTAGCAAAAATCAAAAGCAATTTCAAACCAATAATCAAATTGCATGCGAACCCTAGTTCGTATAGGGGGCACTTGACCGAGTGCCTAGCCCACTCAGTTGAGTGGCACCCTAAAAACGAGACAGAAGGTTCTGACGACCTCCACTCGGTCGAGTCTCCCAATGACTCGGTCGAGTGGCAACGTACTCGGTCGAGTTGGTCAATAACTCGATCGAGTAGGGTTTCAAAAACGAGACAGAACACTTTTCAGATGTCCACTCGGTCGAGTCCCTCAATGACTCGGTCAAGTGGCCCCTCTATCGCATCAAACCGCGAGTTCTACAAGGTCATGCGAGTCTTGTTATCACCTTTCATGACTTAAGTCAACACGTGCCTAATCCATCACGTGAAACACCACTTTTCAAAACTTTGCATCATCCTATTTGCATCTTTCCATATCATATTACATCTTTGCAAACCGTTAACATCGTTATACCGTGACTAACCGTTTGTTCTTTTGTCGATTTACTTTGTTTATTTTATTGCACAAAATGAACCCGCATGCTAAAATACAACTTTGACGTTAAGATTTTAGTTGCATTAAATTGATGTAGAAACCCATTCAGTTTCTCACATGCTTAGGGAAAACAATGTTTGCATAAGCATTTCCATCGTTTAACTAACGCGCGTATTCAAAAATCATTCGATATCTTAGTAGAGGCCGCCAATGTGCGGGCGGGGTTGGGTGTCCTTTGTGGGCTTCCCAATACGTACCCTCACCCCCTTGCTCAGAACCTTGGTTTTCGGATGCCCGAAACCGTTGGCGCACGAGAGTCATTCAATACACGATAACCGGTAGTGACGGTATCGGTATCGCAATGCAAAGGGATGAGCCCAATAAACTCTGACATTGGAAATGGGCCGTATTTCGTACACGGCCCACTATGACATAGAGTGGGTTCGAACGGGCCCGAACTCCCACAAAGTTCGGTGGCGACTCCACTTAGACTTAAATTTCAATTCGATCCATTCTCATATGGAGATTCATTCGCCTCCCCAAACCCGCGCGTGGCCGCGTCGGGGTGGACCTATGTCATGTCCACACATAGACACTAATTAGAGTCAATTCCGACACCGGGACCCCGAGTCGGTCCCGAAACTCAAACTGAGTCAGCACCGCACCAAGCGAACTTGGTATCCACACCCGAGGCCCACTAACATTCACGGAGCTAGGTCAAGCCGCGGGAACTTTAACGCCCAAGTATTGAATTATCCTCCTCCCTCTCGGTTTTGGAAAGTATCAAAATCGTATCTTCAAAACTCCAACCGCCCCACCTCACGCGTCTCAGCCTCACCGCGCCTTAGGCCAGGCGCCTGAGTCTTTGTGCGCCCCAGCTTAGGCGTCCATATGGGCGACGAGGGCCGAAAACACCAATAAATACCCCCCCTCCGCCTCATTCATTCGACACAATTCTCATTCTTCTCTTCTCCCTCTAAACTCTCGCTAAGGGCTCGCATTCCGACACTCGAGGCAAACGATCCAGTCGATCGTAGTTCCGATAAAAGCGACATCGAGGCTACTCCTCAACTTCGAGCACCCCACTCGATACCAAGGTGCCTGTGATCGACTAGCTCAAGTCTAGTAGCGAAGCTCTGACGGATTAGCCGCAGAACTAGTCCATAGTAACGAAGCTCTGCCAGAGTAGCCGCAAGAAGGGTTAACGGTAACGGAGCTCTGCCGGAGTCACTGGTCAAGCTAGGAGGATCCGCCTGTTGAAACTGAGTCGTCACTAGGTTGTCATCTAAACAAAACTTTCCATATTTGCACTTTTTCTTTTACTATGCACTACGATAACACTAGATGTGGACACTAGGTCCACGAACATCTTTAAAAACACGTAACGTCCCAACTTCAACCGCAAATACTAAAACACACTAAATAGGCCCGAGTAATTTCGAGATCCGTTCTCAACTATCTATGCATCGAGTCCCGTTTAGTGTACACTCCGAGGGTGCAACTCCTCACAATGTGATTTACTTACATTCGCATTTACAATTTTTCGTATGATTTATTGCTTTTATGACCTTATAATCGCATGCTAAATCAGCTAACACGTAATTCAAAACGTAAAACAACTAAAACTGAACAAAGCGATGGTCGGGTTCCGTATTAGTCCGGGTGCTCGCCTCACTAGGTTCGACGCATCCCTAATAATGCCGAACCGACGCATCTTAAGAAGAATACCGGGTAAGGTATACCACGAGAATGAATAATATCCGTATTATTGCGTTAAAACTAATTTGCTAATACGTATAATATTACTACTCTCTACTCTCCTATGTGCATCTTTTCATGGCCTGCTTATCACGTGAAATCGCATGCAAAGAATGTAAACACAATTACTTTGACGACAATACTTACTTGTCCTTAAACAACCGACGTACGTTGCAAAAGGTATAGGGTGAAAACAACGGATGTTACAGTATTTCCACCACAACAAAAGAACTAGGTTATCAGCTCACCGATTGATTAGTAGAGGCCGCTATAGTGCGGGCGGGACTGGGTGTTGACATCTATCGGATGTTGGCTTCCCAATACGTACCCTCACCCCTTACTCAGAATCAACGGTTTCCGGATGTCCGAAACCATTGGCAACGAGAGTCATTCCAGGCATGGAGTGCTTAAGGGTATAAGTCTTTATCTTTAGGTCCCGTGCCCCTCAGATTTGAGACGGCTAAGGATCAAAGTCGACTTGAACGGTTTCCGAGTCCCCATAATTGACTCGGTGGCGACTCCACAAATCGGCAACGAATTCAGTTCACTAAAAAGGTCGCCTTACCAAATGAATCGGTCTTTAAACATTTACAACCACGACATGATCAATTCCAAACGGAAACACGGGTGCCCGCACCCGTCTAGTACATGTCCGGATCGTCCTCTGAATTGAGGTCCGAGACATCGCCCCGTACGTGAGATCGGACCGGCCCCCGACCGGGAGGGGCCGCGTGGGTGGCCGCCGCCACACTTTGAAAAACCGGGTCGGTCCCGTGCGGCCGCGCGTGGAGCGGTGTGGACGGACGTCCACAGTTTTGCGACTCCGCTGGGAATTTGGAAACAAATTTCCAGTGGTGGTGTAACTTGAACGAGGTCGGTGAAGCTCATTTCTTAGTTCCTAGTTGTGGTCACTACAGGTTTTGGCTCTAAAAAGCCCACCCTAACTGATATTAGGACCAATCGACCTCTTCGCGGTAAGATCTTCAGGGACAGGCAGAGAAATCCTCGATTGACGCTCCGACCGCCTAACGCGTAACCCGCGGGATTGATAAGCGGATAGTTCCGAACAGACGGTATGACACTTATCTCCCTAGACGATTTGTCAATGCCTAAGTAAGGACTGTTCGTGGGCGGTAGCCTACCCTAACCTACCCGTGTCTGCATCCTGCATGAGTGTATACATTCCTCGTTATGTGTAGCATGTTTGTAAACAACCTGATTAGTCTAGTAAAGTAAAGATTAATAAGGGTCATTTAGTTGACTATTTTGTAGTTTTGGGTGTGTTTTGAAGATTTATTGTGTATATGTCCAAATTGATGGACTAAGGTATGAAAATGTGTAATTAAGTGGATTAAGTAGTGAAAAGAGAGTAGGATATCAAATGGTGTGTGTTTTGGGCTAATAGACGAAAAACTATTCGAAGTGAAGACACATGGAGCCCAAGGTACAAGTGAAAGCCTAAAGACAAGAAGAAAATGAAGGATTAAGTTGCCACAGGCAGCGGCACTTTCTGCTACTTTTTGCCACGGGTGTTGGCTTTGACAGTTTGCCACAGGTGGAGGCATTTCTGCCACAGGTGGAGGCATTTCTGCCACAGGTGGAGGCTCAGTTTTATACATATGATTCCTTCTAGGATTCTATTTTGCATTGGATTCTTTTTTTCTCTTCTTTACTCATGAACATTACTCTTCTCCTTTATGATGGTCATTGTTATGAGGCATTTTATGAGGCTTTATGAGCCATTGATGAAGATGCTCCATGGATGACTATATAAAGAGGAGAAGTTCACCATCATTTTGATCATCCAAAACATCAAGTATCATTTGTAATTTTTAAAAACACACGTATTTTCTAGTTTATTTTGCAAGTAGTTCTTTTGCATGGAGGGCTAAGTTCTTATTCTTGGAACAAGTAGTTGAAGCCTTTCAAGTTAGTGAATTGTAAGACTCATTTCTATTTTATTTTTATATTAGAATATCAAGTTTAATTTGCATTATTTCTTGGTTTGTTAATTCATCTTCTAGCTTGATCACCTAGTTTTTGTTATTGATAAACCATTGCTAAAATAGTTAAATGAATCTTTTGTTTGTTTAACTATATCCGAGTAGCAAATATAATTCACCAATTTGTATGCTTTTCATCGTTGTTAAGTGATAAGGATTAAACTTGTATGAAACAAAGTGATACCGCTTGAGTAATCATTCTTTCATCTTTGCTAAATTCCATCGTTTTAATCTACATATTGATACGATTTAGACGCTTGATTTAAGTTGACAATATCGTAAGGGTTATTTGAGTATGCTTCTCATATCTTATAACTATTAATAAGTGGAATTAGAAGTCGATTAAACTTCATAGCAAAGTATTCTAATATAAATTGTAAAGTAGAAGAGTCAATGATCAATTCGTTAAGCTTGTGGTGGATATTGCTTGGTCCAAGTATTTTTCTCATATTTGTTACATCGGTTATTCATATTAGTTTATTTAGCTAATTTATTTTATTAGTTTTTTTAGACTTAGAAACAACACATTAAAATCCCCCCATTTGGTTACTTTTATATAGATATACACACACTTAAAACAACATAATCACCTTCCTTGTGGGTTCGACCCCTACTTGTCCTTACTATTTGTTTGAGTTAGTAGTGGATAAAAATTGTAATTTGGAGGCTCACGACTAGTCTAGCCAAATTTTGGCGCCGTTGACGGGGAAGGCAATTTTTGTTATTTCTATATATTATTATTCTATTGGTGTTTGGTTTATGCCGAACACCCGTTCTACTAACGATAAATTAGTAGATTTTGATCCAGAATTGGAGCAGACTCTTCGTCGCATTCGGATGGAAATCAAGAGGAAGCTCGATTTTGATAACATAGTTGAGGAGACAAAGGAGATCAAAATGGTCAAAGAAACAAGAACCTTGAAGGAGATCAAAGCTCCCGATCTTTCTCAACAACCACTTTGCATCACTTTTCCGGCCTTGGCGGAAAATGCAACCTTTGAATTAAATTCGGGTTTGATCCACTTATTACCCTCATTCCATGGATTGAGTGGTGAGGACCCACACAAGCACTTATCCGAGTTTCATGTTGTATGCACTAGCAAGAAACACAATGGTGTTACCGAAGAGTAAATCAAATTGAGGGCATTTCCATTTTCCCTCAAAGATGCCGCTCGGGATTGGTTGTACTACCATCCACCGGGTAGTATCACAACTTGGGAATTAATGAAGAAGGCGTTCCTTGAGAAGTACTTCCCCGCCGCCAAATCGTCAAGTATCAAGAAAGAGATATCCAATGTGGAGCAAGACGATGGGGAAAGACTTTATCAATATTGGGAGCGTTTCCAAAAATTATTATCAAGTTGCCCATATCATGGGTATAGTGCTACCGATCTCATCCTCTATTTTATTGGAGGATTATCTCCGGATGATACACGAATGGTCCATGCCGCTAGTGGAGGAGGCATTGTTAATAAAAATCCGGATGATGCTTATGCATTATTGAGTGAGCTTGCCGAAAGCTCACGCCAATTTAGTGTGAGAACTACCACAAAGAGGGTGAACATGGCTACTTCAAGTTCTCACACTTCACTTGAAATGAAGGTTGAAGATTTGGCTTCCATGACGAGGGACATGATGAAGGGGAATCAACAACAAGTTCAAGCTTGCTCTATTTGTTCGTCACATGGGCATTTCGCTGACAAGTGTCCACTTATGGAAGAGGAGGCCAACGAGGAGGTAGATGCGGTCGGTGCTTTTGGCCAAAAGAGGTATGATAATTTTTATATGAGAAGAGACCATCCCGGGTTCCAATATGGAAACCCACAAGGAGGCTTACAACCTCAAGGTCAATTTGTTAATCAACCTCAAGGACAATACTTTGGCCAACATTTTGGTCTAGTCCGACCCCGTATTATTCCTAGAAACCAAGTCCCAAACACCTTCACCCCACAAGCCCAAACTACCACACCTACTATGTCCACGGAGGATATGATCCGGGCTTTAACCTCTAATGTTGCCACAATGCAAGCAAACCAAGCCCCATTCCAACATGACACTAAAACTAGCATTCAAAACCTAGAACATCAAATAGGTCAAATGTCTAGTGCTATAGGGAGACTTGACGCTCGGAATTCCGGGAAACTTCCATCCCAACCTATTCCCCCACCTAATGCTAATGCTAGTGCTATTACTTTGCGAAGTGGGAAAGAATTACCCGGTCCACCGGATAGGATTCAGGAAATGGTGGAGCAAGAGGAGGAAGAACTTGAGGTTGAGAACACCGTCCCAACCCCGGTGGAGCAAGAAGCATCTTCACCAACAGTGACGGTACTACAAAACCCTTGGTTTCTTGACGCTTTAAAGGTGGGTTCTCGACGTTTTAAAGTGTCGCAAATTTAATTCTCGACGCTTCCAGAAAGCGTGGAGATTTTGGGCGTCAGGAATTCTCGACGCATTTTTATGTCGCCATTCTCGACGCATTAAAATGTTGAATATTTTATTCAAGATGCTTTTTTTGTGTCACTACGTGGTACACTAAAATATGCAACCTCGACGCTTTTCTATGTTGCGTTTTTTTTTCCCGGGCAATTTTTTTTCAAAGCACGAGACTTTCTACTATTAAAAGAGACGAGAAATAATAATATAAAATTCAGTTATCGACACTTTGATATCGTAAAAGCATCGAGAATCATATCATAAAGAATATAATAATTATTATATATTTCTAACAATTGAGAACTGCTTGCGATTACATATTTATGTTGTCTAAAAAGCGCGACCCCACATTCACTAAATTGATATCAATAATACACAAAGTTGGCTCATATATTAGCATAGCTTATTGACCCAGTTGTATGGACAAGGTTATGTGCTGCTCGTGCCTCTTTTCCACATTGAGCGAATTTCTGCATAAGTACACATACTTTTAATCACCCTTATGATTATCTAAGCAGTGAATCTGTGGACATGAAAAACATCAAACACATATATTAAGATAATACAAATTGATGAGACAATGTAATACCCCTGTGGTGTCCCATATGATTTCAAATTTTGTACCAGTACTGACGGCAACCCGCTTTCCCCACCAGCATGATGCTAAAATTCCCGCTAAGGAGTCCACATGACGTTTTCAGAAGCCCTCTCAAAACATCTCCTGGGTGTCTGGCCAAAACAGAATAAAAACAAAAACCAACATAAAGTCTATTAGCATAAACTCATAGTTGTAAGAGCACAACATTACTTCTATTAAATTAGAAATGGTGCTAACATAGAGAGTTGCCTCGGTGAAAGGCACTTGGGCACTTAGTGCACAACATAATGCCTTGATTCCACTTATATTGAAGCAAACCTAATTTCCAGAGCAAGTCATGCTGCTAGCCAAGAGAATCAAATACTCTTTGAGAACACCTCTTGTGACCAAAGTCACTGATGTCGAAAGTTGCTGCAATTAACAGAAATGAACTCCTTAAAATAGTTTTTTTTTAAACAACCGATCGAAAAGTAGACAAAGTAGCAACAAGGGTCATAAAATAATGCTTAAGAAAATGAAAATAATGTAAAAGAACAACTCTCTTTATGATACGACAAATCTTAGTCAGAACACTAACACGGGCGAGTTATATAGTATGTTCTCCTTACCTAGTGAAGGGAACAATCACTGGACAAAATTCTCATCGCAGTTTTCATAATTAGCCGTCCAGGCAATGCCTCTATCAAGGATTAAAAGAAATAGCGTTTAGAAGAAAAAAAAGGTATGCAGGAGGTGCTTAATAACGAGTCCATACAGCTCGTGGCACACTCCACATTCCAAGATGGATAAGCATACACCTCATTTGACATTTTCCCTCTCACTTAAAAAATCAATTGGGGCTTAGTTAGTAAAAAATACGGAGTCATTTTTTGACAGGATGTCATTGCAACGGAGGAACTACAAATTTCAACAAATCCCAGCAATAAATCATGGTGCAACTTATAAACAACGACAATTCATCACATTGCCAAAAACACACAAGCATTTCATCCCAATTCCCACCCAACTTCAATTTAACAATAAGCAATGAATATACTTGTGGAATTATGGCTGCATATTCTTTCAAGTAGACCTAAAGCAGTCCAAAATGAGATACACAGAGCAAATAAATTCAAAATACCAACTTTGATAAAATAAACCAATAAACCACCCAAATGAGTTGCATACTAATAAACCACCCAATAATCATTTCGAGTCAGTATGAAAACTTATTATCAAAATAGGGTTCACGTAGGGTTGGATATACGGTCCCTGAGACATGGAGTAAACCGGTCATTAAACTGGATTATAGCATTCACAAGTAGATTCTTGAAAGTCAACATTCACCCATAGAATAAAGTGTCCAGTTGTCCACAACCTTCCGTAGTCAAACAAAATAAGTACATAAGCTATAGGTCAAGAGTAAAATTCAACAAAAGGATAAAACTTCAATTCGTCCTTTAAATTTATAGAAATTTGTCAAGCCCAGAAGACATTGAAGAATTGTCAGCAAACAGGCCACAGCCAGAAAATAGAATTGCACTTGGAAAGCAAATAAACGATAAGAAAACTGGTACTGTACAATTTTTCAAGAGAAAGAGTGGAACAAATGAATCAGAATATAAAAGACGTGTCAAAGAGGTTGACCAACTTAGGTTCAGATCAGATCAATATAATTAAGTCTAGTGGGTGTCATATTTTCAAATGTTTCAAATTAGACATACCAAGAAATGATAATCCAGACCATGTAAAACCATGTGCTGAAAAAACATTCTAAATGCACTAAGATGCATATCATACATTTGAGTCTGTGACATAAGAAGACATGAATTACACCCGAATTTATAGTATAAAATAACACACCTGAACTGCCTGATCAAATGCACAACAAAGTCCAAGGAGGTCTTGTATTTGTTTGATGCATACGGGATGGATCGCCTCATATCAATCAAGTGGAACACAGGGAGACATAAGTCCAGGACGATCCTCCATGCATCCCCGCTCTGCCGTACAGACATCTTCTCTAAGGTAACTTCTACAGCAAGTTCACCCTTTCTTTCACATGAACTTTGCACCAAACTTGTTGTCCCGGGATTAATCCAGACAAAGCTAACAGTAGATATACGAGGATCACCTGCCAAAGTCCATATAAGAAACACTCAAACATGTAAAAAAATTATGCCTGAAGTTAGAAACACTGTAAACAAGCACATAAAAAAGCTGTCGAAATTTTATGGATAGAAGAACTCCCTAGATGTCAGGCATCACCATGAATTCTCATATGAAACAATCTCATGAAAAGATTATCATGACATGACCCATATTAATGATTAGTACATTAGAGAGGGACAAAGCAAGAGAACACAATAGAAAGTGACTTCATTACTAGCGATGCTTACACAAATTCATTTCTCCTTTTTTTTTGTAAAAACCTTAATATTACTAGATGGACTAGAATATTCTGTTGATTTTAAAAGAACCCACAAATCAAACTGTAAATATAAAATCCATACAATCTAACAAGTACCCATTAGAAATCAAAGCCTAAGCCACACACCGAATGAATTCTCACGAAAAAAAATGATTAATTTCTTCAAATCCTAAAAGTCAAACTGCAAGAACAAAACTTGTACCTACAATCTAACTAGTACCCATCAGAAATCAAAGTCTAAGCAATGAACAAAATGAATTCTCCACAATCAATTTGCCTAATTCTTTCAAAATCCAGAAATCAATCAGCAAGTGGCTTACCTTCAAACAATTTTACAAGTACGCATTTGTAATCCGAATTTAATAAATTCACCTAACTAATCAAAAACACATAAATCACACTGTAAGAACCAAACTTTCAATTCATTCAAAAATTATATTATGAACATATTAATATAATTAAACTAACATGAAACAAACAGGAACCCATATGAACATCACCAACAATCAATTATACTAATACGATGATATATCTTACTGTGATACGCAACGAAAACATCAAAAATGATATATCTTACTGTGAGAGAAACATGGACTAATTGTCTCGAGAATGCTTCGGATGGATAAGCAGGATCGACACAATGAAAGATATTAGAGGGGAAACAAAAAGAGGGTGATGCGATGAAATTAAATTCGTACCTGAAATCAATAATCAGCAGTAGCGATGACGAATAATCAAGAGCAGAACGTTGACGCGAAATCAAAACCAGGACGGTGATGCGAAACCAGAAGCAGAACACGGTAATGAACGAAAGTGATTGATGAACGAATTAGGTTTAATTAGGTTGGAACGGTGATACGTAGATGATTGATGAACAGGTGAGCGGTAATTGGTTTCATCAGTGATTAGAGAATTAGAGAGGGACAAATTAGAGCGTGTAAGGGCGGTAATTGGTTTTTGGTAAAGGCCGGGTAGGATTTTTTTTTCACCGCTCATTTCAATTCGTCAGTGTAGAGGAGTTTAGAGGTTTTGCTTATGAATTATATTAAAAATATAACTCTCGACACATTAAAGGGTAGAGAAGGAAAATTTGATAAGAAAAAGGGTGGACACTTATAAACGCGTCCAGCTTAAAGCGTCAAGAAACTAATGATTTTGTAGTCGACACCCGCTTATGTGGACCCACCACCATTTCCGGAGGCACTCAAAAGGAAGACTCGCCCCATGCAAGAAAAAGATGTCTATGAAACTTTCCGGAAATGTGAGGTAAACATCCCTTTACTTGATTTATTGAAAAGTGTTCCTAGATATGCTAAATTTCTTAAGGAATTGTGTACTATCAAGAGGAATCAAAAGCTTAAGGGAGTCCAAAAAGTTAAAGTCAATGAACATGTGTCGGTTTTGTTTCAACATAAATTACCACCTAAATGTAGTGACCCGGGTATGTTTAACGTTCCTTGCACCGTAGGAGACACCACATTTCCTAATGCTATGCTTGACTTAGGTGCATCGATAAATGTACTCCCATATTCATTATACAAATCTTTGAAATTGGGTCCTTTAGTTAAAATGGGGGTGGTAATACAATTAGCCGATCGTTCTAATGCTTACCCCAAAGGGGTTGTTGATGATGTCCTAGTAATGGTGGACAAACTCATTTTCCCCGCCAATTTTTATGTGCTTGAAATGGAACATGATTCACATGCGACCCCTATACTTTTAGGTAGGCCATTTTTGAAAACCGTAAGCACTAAAATCGATGTGTCTAATGGTTCACTCACTATGGAGGCTAATGGTCAAGTGGTTAATTTTAACATCTATGATTCAATGAAATATCCACGTGACGACCATTATTGTTATATGATTGATTATTTGGAGCCCATAGTGCAAGATGTGTTCAACCTAGAAGGAGAAGATGACTTGATTGTGGCTATTGATAATTGCTTATATTGTAATGAATTGGATCTAACTCTTTCTAGTAACTTGCAGGAGGTTCTGGCTTCCTTATCCAAGATGGAGACTTCATCTATTATGTCGTCTTTTTCTAAACCACTAACACTAACTTTGCCTCGTGAGAAATTGTTGCCTTTAGTTGTGCAGGCAACCGTGGTAGAATTAAAACTCTTGCCGGATCATTTGAAGTATGTGTTTCTAGGAGATGGTGAGACCTTACCCGTCATCATTTCTAACAAGCTCACGGAAGAGCAAGAAGCAAGGCTAGTGGAGGTTCTTAAGGAGAATAAGTTAGCTATTGGATGGACTATAGCCGACATCAAAGGCATTAGCCCAACCACTTGTATGCATCACATTTTCCTAGAAGAAGATGCCAAACCGGTGAGGCAACCCCAAAGGAGATTGAACCCACCTATGATGGAGGTGGTGAAGAAAGAGATCTTGAAGCTCTTGCAAGTGGGTATAATTTACCCAATCTCGGATAGCAAGTGGGTGAGTCCCACACAAGTTGTGCCAAAGAAGAGTGGCGTGACGGTAATAGAGAATCAACATGGAGAGTTGGTTCCCACTCGTGTTCAAAATGGGTGGCGAGTTTGCACTGATTACCGTCGACTCAATGCGGTGACTAGGAAAGACCATTTCCCTCTACCTTTCATCGATCAAATGCTAGAGAGGCTTGCCGGTAAGGCCTTTTATTGCTTTTTAGATGGGTACTCGGGCTATTTTCAAGTAGCAATTGCGCCCGAGGATCAAGAGAAAACCACATTTACTTGTCCATTTGGTACTTTTGCATATCGACGCATTCCATTTGGGCTATGTAATGCCCCCGCGACTTTTCAACGATCCATGGTTGGTATATTTTCAGAATATGTAGAGAATTTCATTGAAGTTTTCATGGATGACTTTACCGTGCATGGTGACTCGTTTGATAGTTTCTTATCTCATCTATCTCTTGTACTTAAGAGATGTATTGACTCTAACCTTGTTCTTAATTCGGAAAAATGTCATTTCATGGTAGAACAAGGTATTGTCCTAGGTCATGTGGTTTCATCTAGAGGTATTGAGGTCGATAAAGCCAAAATTGACACAATTCAATCCCTTTCTTATCCAACTAATGTGCGTGAAGTTCGTTCTTTCCTTGGTCATGCAGGTTTCTATAGGAGATTTATCAAGAATTTTTCGAAAATAGCTTCACCATTATGCAAGTTGTTGCAAAAGGAAGTGGATTTTGAGTTCGATTTGGCATGCAAGGAGGCGTTTGATAAGTTGAAGGTGAAGTTAACCTCATCACCGATTATCAAATCTCCGGATTGGTCACTCCCATTTGAACTCATGTGTGATGCGAGTGACTATGCCATTGGTGTCGTTTTGGGTCAAAGAATTGGACGGTTACCTCATGTGATATACTATGCATCTATGACCCTTAACGAGGCTCAAAAGAACTACTCTACTACCGAGAAGGAGATGTTGGCGGTAGTGTTTGCTTTAGAGAAGTTTCGTTCCTACTTACTTGGTACCAAGGTGGTGGTTTACACTGATCTCGCCGCTCTTAGGTATTTGATGACGAAGAAAGAGGCCAAACCGAGACTCATTCGATGGGTTCTATTGTTGAGTGAATTTGACTTAGAGGTCAAAGATAAGAAAGGAGCCGAGAATGTGGTCGCGGACCACTTAAGTCGATTGGTGAATCAAGATAGGCTAGTTGAGCCTATTCGGGGTTCATTTCCCGATGAAACACTATTTGCTCTTACTTTCGTTCTTCCTTGGTATGCAAACATTGTTAACTTTCTTGTTTCCAATGAATTTCCAACAATTTTTCAAAATCTCAAAAAGAGAAGATTCGTAGTGATGCTAAATATTATGTTTGGGATGATCCGTACCTGTGGAAACATTGCGCGGACCAAATAGTACAAAGGTGTGTTCCGGAGAGTGAGGTGAGCTCTATCCTTGCCTTTTGTCATTCATATGCTTGTGGAGGCCATTTTGGAGCTAGACGTACCGCAAGAAAGGTACTAGATTGTGGTTTTTATTGGCCTAGCTTGTTTCGTGATGCTCATGGCTTTGTTAAGACTTGTGACAATTGCCAAAGGAGCGGTAACATTTCACGTCGAAATGAGATGCCTCAAACCCCTATGATTTATTGTGAAATTTTTGATGTATGGGGTATTCGTTTTATGGGTCCATTTCCCATGTCTCATGGGTATTTGTATATTATCCTTGCGGTTGATTATGTCTCGAAGTGGGTGGAAGCTAAACTCACTAGAACTAACGATTCTAAGGTTGTTGCAGATTTTGTTAAATCTAACATCTTTTCTAGGTTCGGAATTCCCCGGGCTTTGATAAGTGATAGAGGCACCCATTTTTGCAATAGGACGGTTGGCGCATTGTTGAAGAAATACTTTGTTACCCACAAGGTGTCCACCGCTTATCATCCTCAAACCAATGGGCAAGCCGAGGTGTCTAATCGAGAGGTGAAATCCATCTTAGAAAAGACGGTAAACCCGAATCGGAAAGATTGGAGCATGAGGCTCGTTGACGCTTTATGGGCCTATAGAACGGCTGATAAGACTCTGATTGGTATGTCACCGTATCGATTAGTATTCGGTAAGTCTTGTCACCTCCCGGTTGAACTTGAGCACAAGGCATATTGGGCAGTGAAAAAATTGAATATGAGGATGGATGAATCGGGTGAATATCGGAAATTGCAACTACAAGAGCTCGAGGAGATTAGGAACGAGTTCTATGAGAATGCCGCAATTTTTAAAGATCGAACCAAAGTGTGGCACGATAAAATGTTGGCTCAGAAAACCTTCACCGTGGGACAAAAAGTGTTGCTTTTTATGTCCCGTCTTCGGTTATTCCCGGGAAAATTGCGATCCCGGTGGGTTGGTCCGTTTGAAGTCACCCAAGTATATCCACATGGAGCGGTAGAGATTTGTAGTTTTTCTACGAATAAGATTTTTAAAGTGAACGGACATCGTCTTAAGCCGTATTATGACGGATTTCAGAAGGAAATAGTCGAGGAAATCGACATTTCCGACCCAATTTATGAAGATTGAATCCGTTCTCTTTATGTCGAGCCACGACGTTAACTAAGGCGCTTGTCGGGAGGCAACCCGTCTTTTCCTTTCTTTTATTTTATTTTTCATCATTTTATTTATTTCCCGTTATTTTAGAATAATTTTAAATTTTTCTAATTAATTTCATTTTCCTATTTTGTAGGTTTCGGATATGAAATCGACTTAATTCGATTTTATAACTCGAGTAAATAAAAAAAATAAAAAAAAAAAAAATTGTTGGCTGCAACGTTATTGGCCGCTGGCTGCGACAAGTGTGGCCGCTGGTGGCGGAACAGTGGCAGAAGTATCGATTTTGAGCCTTGGCAGCCGCGGGTGGTGGCTATGATTGCCGTTGGTCGCGGCAATTTCTGCTGCTGGTCGTGGCCATCCTCGCCGCTGGTGGCGGGTCTACATCAGTAGTAGGTAAGTTTTATTTTCTTCTTATTCCCCTTCCACACGCCTCTTCTTCATTAAAAAAATAAAAATAAATAAAAATCAGCACATAAATTCTACCAAAAACTCCATCAAAACTCATTCAAATTGCTTCAAAATTGGTTCAAAATCACTCAATTTTACTCTATTATCATTACCCATTACATAAAACATCAATTAAACACTTAATTTAGATAAAAAAAAATTGGGTTTTTCTATGGGGTACCCCTCAACTATCGACTTTTACAAGTGGTACCCCCGCCCTTTTCGAATTACAAGATGTACCCCTAAACTCTGTAAATTAGTCTATATTGTAACCAAAGTTATACTTTTCCAACGGAAATTTCTCAATTGATGATATAAATAGTGAATATTCCCTATTTTACTTTCATCAACCATGATATATTTCTTCAATTTGCATCCTTTACTCGAAAAAATACATTCCACCACACTACGACAAGGGGGTGACGGAGGGATTGAGGTTGACGGATTTAAAAGAGTGAGGGAGATAGGTCGATGTCGGCCGACAATAGAGTGCATTTTGATGGACATTTGGTGGATTGATGAATGGCAAAGAAAAAGAGGTGGTTTGTAGCATCAAATTGGATTGATTAATATGTTAATTATTCATTTTAAAAAAATAATTTTAATACACTTATCACTTTGGTTATGATATGGACTGATAGGTAAAGTTTAGGGATACACCATGTAATTCGAAAAAGGCGGGGGTACCACTTGGACAAGCCAATAGTTGAGGGGTATCCCATAGAAAATTCAAGTTTTTCTAGCCCTAGGGTCAAGAAAAACGAATTTCATTTTTTTTTCTTCAAAATTGGGTAAAATTTGATTCTCATTAACACAAGGAGGGAATTCATTCATCTTCTATTCATCCTTAAGAGGTATAATTGTTGATTTCATATTAAAATTCTTTGAATTTACCTTTTGCCCTTAAGATAGTAGCTTGAATTTTGTTCTTGCTCCAATTTTTTTGGGTTTTCCTTTCTTCCTTCTTGTGTTATTTGATTTCTTTTGTGGAATTGATGTTGCTAATTTTGTCATGAGAAATTTGGCGGTTGAATTGTGAAAATGAGGATCAAAGTGTAGTCGTTTTTGTGAGTTTGAGGGACTTTTTGGTGATACTTGTTCAAGAGTTGAGACATGGCGAGAGCTAAGAGACAAAACACCACCCCCGCTAC
Organism: Agrostemma githago; assembly: GCA_958450325.1. Lineage (NCBI taxonomy): Eukaryota > Viridiplantae > Streptophyta > Magnoliopsida > Caryophyllales > Caryophyllaceae > Agrostemma > Agrostemma githago. The sequence goes on along the minus strand of OY288241.1, from coordinate 29,881,588 downwards.
CATACCACCACCAAAAAAAATCCAAAACCGTCACTAAGAAAGTTTCATCCAAACCCGTTCATCCTAAGCACATTCCCGTTTCGAAACCAACTTGTTTAACTAAAGCTCAAACCGAAATTTGGGATAGGTTGTACAAGAAGGAGATGAGAAGTACTCGATTTATTTGTCATTCTACTCTTGAGAAATTAGGTATGCTTGATGTCGTGACAAAATTGATGACACGTGTGGGTTTGGAAGGATTCATGGAGAAAGGGGCTCATACTTTTCGTAGGTACACACTTGAATTCATGTCCACCATATCGATGTCTAAAAATAGCAACAAATATGTCCCGGCAATTAGCTTTCGATTAAATGGGAAGGCTCGTGAGTTAACTTATGAGGAATTGAGAGAAGCCTTTGGTATTCGGAAAATAATGGGGCAAGTGTATAAGCTGTTGGAAGATGACAAAACATGGTGAAGGGAAGTAACTGGGTTAGAATTGGGTGGTAAAGCCGGTGAAATAAGTTCAAACCTTCCTAATCCATGTCTTAGACTTGTCCATCGCGTTATAGCCAACTCATTCCTATGTAAGAGGGAGCCTAATAAGCTTCCTCGATCCCATTTTGGTTATTAAATGCTATGATGCCAGATGGAGAAAGTGTTCCCGATTGGGTTGATCTTTTTGTCAAATCTTGCATAGCTTTGGGTGCGAAAGATGGGGGAGTTATAGGTGGAGGCGGGATGGTGACTCTCATTATGAATCATTTGGATTTGGATGTGGCGGAGGGTGAAAATCCATTACTTGATAACTATCTTTTGCATATTCCTTGTTTGATTCACTCAAAAATGTTACGGCCCCGATCGAAGGGAACGAATTCCTATTTTTATCGTCGAGGAAAAAATCATGATTCTTATTTACAACTACCTAGACCCGAGGATGATCCTTTGGTTTATGGTGAGGTATCGGAGGATTTCTTTGTCCCTCGGGATCGTGGCATTGATGACATTGATGATGATGATGATGATGATGATGATGATGATGAGAGTGAGGATGGTGAAGGGAGTGAGGATAGTGAGGGTGTTGGAGAAAAAGTGAGTAAGGAGCAAAATCATGTGGTGAATGTAGATGCTCATGTTATGAAAGGAGAGATGACAAAATCAGAGCTAGATGTATGGTGTGCCGCGACCGACGCTCGGTTAGTTACACTTCATGCTCGAGTGGATGAGACTCATGCCGCTACTTTGGAAACTAGAGATTTGATGAGAACCTTGTCTCATGCTCTCTTGGCACGTTTCCCGGATTCTCAACAATTTCCATCAAGTGAGATTCCCCTCCGATACTTGATTGCTTTTCTATGTTCTTATTTCTTCTTTTATTTGTCTTTTTCTTTATTGTTTCTCACCTTGAGGACAATGTGAAGATTAAGCGTGGGGAGGGGAATACATTTGTATATATAAGCTATTACATTTATTAAAAAAAAAAGGAGAAACGAGAAAAAGAAAACGAAAAAAAAAGAAAAAGAAAAAGAAACAAAAACCGGCTAGGTGAAAACTCGCAAGGGCGAGCGCCTAGGCAAAAATGGGTATATGGCCGAGGATGAAGTGAAAACCCGAAAAGGCGCTCCGGGTAAAAAGAAGAAACGAGAAGCGAGCCATGAGAGTAGAAGTGAGGAATAAAAGCTAAATTGAAAACCCGCAAGGGCGGGCGGTTTAGGCAAAATGAGGGATTAGGAAAAATAAAATCGTTACTTTGATTACTATTTTTTCTATTTCTTCATGAATTGGGAGTCATAAGGAGGTTTGAAGGGTGGTTTGGGTTTATGAACATCTTAGAGTTGGAGTGATAAGTGGATATCAACTACACCATGTTTTATTTGTCAAAATTCTTTATGTAATTAATATTGTGATTGGTGGTGAGTGAGCATTGATTGTAATGTGGTCTTAGTGAATAGGTTATTCTATTTCTTTGACCATATATTTTTAGAGGGATGATATAAGGCGGAGGTGTGAGAGTCGAGAGCATCTAGTGGTTGTATCAAGCTACCCATGCTTCGCAGTATAGACCTTCCGGAGGATCATTATTTTAATATAATTTACTCGAGGACGAGTAAAGGTCTAAGCGTGGGGATGTTTGATTAGTCTAGTTTAGTAGGGATTAATAAGGATCATTTAGTTGACTATTTTGTAGTTTTGGGTGTGTTTTGAAGGATTATTGTGTATATGTCCAAATTGATGGACTAAGGTATGAAAATGTGTAATTAAGTGGATTAAGTAGTGAAAAGAGAGTATGATATCAAATGGTGTTTGTTTTGGGCTAATAGATGACAAAATATTCGAAGTGAAGACACATGGAGCCCAAGGTACAAGTGAAAGCCCAAAGACAAGAAGAAAGAGAAGGATTAAGTTGCCACAGGCAGCGGCACTTTTTGCTACTTTTTGCCACGGGTGTTGGCTTTGACAGTTTGCCACAGGTGGAGGCATTTCTGCCACAGGTGGAGGCTCAGTTTTATGCATAGGATTCTTCTAGGATTCTATTTTGCATTGGATTCTTTTTTCCTCTTCTTTACTCATGAACATTACTCTTCTCCTTTATGATGGTCATTGTTATGAGGCATATTATGACGCTTTATGAGCCATTGATGAAGATGCTCCATGGATGACTATATAAAGAGGAGATGTTCACCATCATTTTGATCATCCAAAACATCAAGTATCATTTGTAATTCTCAAAAACACATATTTTCTAGTTTATTTTGCAAGTAGTTCTTTTGCATGGAGGGCTAAGTTCTTATTCTTGGAACAAGTAGTTGAAGCCTTTCAAGTTAGTGAATTGTAAGACTCATTTCTATTTTATTTTTATATTAGAATATCAAGTTTAATTTGCATTATTTCTTGGTTTGTTAATTCATCTTCTAGCTTGATCACCTAGTTTTTGTTATTGATAAACCATTGCTAGAATAGTTAAATGAATCTTTTGTTTATTTAACTATATCCGAGTAGTAAATATAATTCACCAATTTGTATGCTTTTCATCGTTGTTGAGTTATAAGGATTGAACTTGTATGAAACAAAGTGATACCGCTTGAGCAATCATTCTTTCATCTTTGCTAAATTCCATCGTTTTAATCTACATATTGATACGATTTAGACGCTTGATTTAAGTTGACAATATCGTAAGGGTTATTTGAGTATGCTTCTCATATCTTATAACTATTAATAAGTGGAATTAGAAGTCGATTAAACTTCATAGCAAAGTATTCTAATATAAATTGTAAAGTAGAAGAGTCAATGATCAATTCGTTAAGCTTGTGGTGGATATTGCTTGGTCCAAGTATTTTTCTCATATTTGTTACATCGGTTATTCATATTAGTTTATTTAGCTAATTTATTTTATTAGTTTTTTTAGACTTAGAAACAACACATTAAAATCCCCCCATTTGGTTACTTTTATATAGATATACACATACTTAAAACAACATAATCACCTTCCTTGTCGGTTCGACCCCTACTTAACCTTACTATTTGTTTGAGTTAGTAGTGGATAAAAATTGTAATTTGGAGGCTCACGACTAGTCTAGCCACAACCCAAATAAAACACTAACAACCTGGACTTAACCACGCTAACATATTCAACCGCACCCAATTCTGTTTTCGAAAAATACCTCATCTTTTCAAAACGACCTTTTAAACGCCGATACTCCGGTCAAATCATGATTTCTAAAAAGGGAAAAACATTTTTAGATGCCGCCATCATGGCAAAATTTACACGCACCACCTTAAAAAAAAGAGTAATATTTTTAATGCCATCACCTTGGCCAAATTAAAACCCGTCAACAACGAATACCGTCAATACCACCGAGACTCCCAATTAATGGGGTCAAGGTACCTTAAACGGTTACTTCTTGTTTAAAAAAAATGTTTTTACACACATACCGTTAACACAACCCGAAACTTCAATTAATGAAGTCGAGGAACTCAAAAACGGTTACACTTTCAAAACACTTTTTACTATGCACCCCACCGTTAAATGCTAGTTAACGCAACCGACGAACGTGGGTCACTAGTTTTAAAAGTTCTTCTAAAAAAGAGAGAGTTTTCTAAAACACTATTCACCACCTAAATCCCTTACTAAGGATTTGGTCACAGTTTTAAGAACACTGTCATTAGACTTCACGCTCTACCACGAGTATCGAACCAGCTAATTAATAGTAGTTTCGATAAAAGCATCATACAACCGTTTTCAAAACCGGTTCCTCTAAAAGAACTGTGCTCCTTTAAAAAAAACATTTACATTTTGTCATCCTCGGAATCCCGACACACACCTATAGCGACACACTTTCACGTCGCAAGCGATGTCTTCACGCCATCGTCACCCTATTTTTACAAATCGACCTTTTTAAAATCTTCCTTCTGCAAAGATTGGTCGTTTTCAAAAAAAAACATACATCAAAATTCTTTGATCCTGAGCCGAGATCGCGATCAACTTCTTACGTCGTACAACCGTGTGTCTAACTGTCTATGTTAGTTACTAGGATCGCCTCTACCCGAGGTCTTACATTTTGGGTCGCCTCATTTCGAGAAGTCCACTTTAAACCTCACCACCGAGGTTTGTGTCAAATCGTCTCATTGTAGAGACCTAAGATTCATTAGGCGTTTCAGCGAATACACCAAGAGTCTAAAGCACCTAAGTCCCTAAGCTAATGACCGCAGACACACGCGAGTCAAGGGTATCATCTCCACGTCGCTCAGCCACGAGCATTCCTCGAGTCTCTAAGTCATCCGGTTGATCCGATCTGACCTTGTGATCCTTTCTCACTAGAATCACTCCCCAACATGTCGGTAGACTAAAGCGCCATCGAAAGCATCCGCAACGATGTTAGTACCCTAACCAAGTTGGTCCTCAACATCTATACTTCGGTAGCCCGTTTTACTTTCTCCGTTCCTTACATCGATAGCCGCCTCAATTTCCTTGAGAGTAGAGACACAGAAAGTGAGACAAACGCCAACTCGGGCAATTACCATGCCCAAGAGCCTACCCAGGATAAATCATCCCAATGCTTCGCCCGATCGAAGCTTCCTAAAGTCGATATGGGAAAAACACCAAGACCTTATAAGACCACATCCAACAAAGTAGAAAGATCACTGAGAAAGTTTACCCCAATCAATTCATCTTACACCGAAGCTCTTAAGCATCTAGTCGATCGAGGGTTACTCTTGCCCATGGGTTCCACTCCGGACCCACCAGTCGGCAGACGAGGCAAAAGCTGGACCCCTAATGCTTATTGCCTATATCACCAAGGTAACGGGCACGATACCGAATCCTGTTATCGACTCAAACATGTCATACAAGACATGATCGAAAATAGGACGATTCTACTCCATCCACTCGAGAAACCAAGCAATACCACAAAACCCTTTAGCGTTCACGCTGTCCTTGACGACACCTTCGGCTGTTCCCACCGCGACCCTATAATGGAGAATGCCCTGAATATCGAGGAAGATCCCTACGACCCACGGGCATCCACCGAAACGAGTAAATCTGTGTCCGAGTCAGAGTCTAGTTCATCTTAGGGCCTAGACCTAATAGTATAACAAATTTCTTTTGTTTTTACATTGAGACAAGAGGTACGAGGGGATCTGTCCTCCACCTCCCCGAAAACAATATCTCGGGCGCATAGCCCGCTTATTACTATCAATAAAAAGAAATAAACTTTTCTTCCTTTATAATGCGCCTCGACAATCACTCGATTTAATAATGCACTTTCTTGCTTACAACTCGGTACTATGCCATTTATCGATAACAATCAACATACCTCGAAACAACGAGGAATTACAAGAACTGAGATCCCGTGTTCTTTTTTTTACCTATTCCATGTCTGGTATAGAAAGCCACAAACTATCCCTTAGAACGAGCATTCCCGAATCCAATGACAAATCTAGATAGTCTTTTAGCTTGTGATCAAAGACGGAAGGCAAACCCATTTCCCCACAACAAATACCCCTCAAGTAAAGACCGAACATTTCCTACCATAGATGCTAGTCTGACAAAAAGAAAAAGAAGTTTGAAACGGCCAAAAGCAGCCAAAGAAAAAAGGCCAAACTAAACCGACCCAATTCAATGATCAAGATCAAACTCGATGGTCAAAATGAAACCCCGAATCATTCAACTCAACTTCAAATGCAAAGTCCGAACAAAAAAAAAAGAAAAATGAACAGACTAATCAACTAGCACCCAAATACTAGCCTCCCCACATTACAATCATTAAGACCTCCTCGAGACACCTGTTAGGAGACAGTCCGGAAATTTGAGGATTCAAGCTCATAGGATAATCCCAACCGTAAGGGCCAGACATGGAAATCAGATCCCACGTAATCTACATCCCACCCGATTGAAGTCTGAGTCATTTTTTACTCAGCTTCCCCTTTCCTACCACATCACGAAACCTTAGCCCATAGCCTAACTCCACAAAAATCAAGCTCCAGATTTTGATCTATCGAAACCACTTACTACCCAGCTCCACATTCCGAAACCATCCAAGCCAGTCACCCTGACCCAAACACGGTATCTCGGTAATTATCACTTTTAAGAGGTCATACCTAATGACTCCACCTTAAATCTATAACTAGGGTGAATACACTCTAAACATCTCAAATCGATAATTGACATAACGAGTCTAAAGCAGAATCACTCACATCTATATATGAACTACGAACATAGTTTGATTCCGTCTAAACACGGATACGTAGACAACCCTTCCAAAAGTACAACCAACAAAAAGATTAATAACAAAAATCGATTACTCGTTTCACATGAAAATCGGAACCTCTTTCCCGCGTTCCGGTTATGGAAGTGATTTCAATGACGAAGCACAAACGACGAGCCGAGGACGGGGCGAAAACCCGAAAGGGCGTTCCGGGCAAAATGATGAAACGAGTTGCGAGCTGTCGCAAAAAAAAGAAAAAAAAAAGAACAAAAATGAACAAAAGGTGAGCCGAGGACGGGGCAAAAACCCGAAAGGGCGCTCTGGGTAAAATGAAGAATCGAGTTGCGAGCCACCAAAAAAAAATTAATAAAAGAAAAATGTGCTTCTCGTTAATAAAAAATCAGTTAAATCAAGCCTTTGTCGAGGCCCTTTTCTTCAAGCATCCAAAATCCGGCTACCCCGGAAAATGACGACGTGCCAAGCAAAACCCTACAAAGAACTAGTACTAATACGCCACATAATATCAATTAATACAACATAATACTAAACGGTTGGGCTCTACCGGTCCAACTTTTTCCTTTCCCTTGTCATTCAGGTGTGCTTGCTTGAGCCTCTCACCATTGACCCTCCTAACGCAAGCTTCCACCTCCCTAGCCAAAAGCGAGCCCAGCCAATCTCACTTCCCCTCCTCACTCACATTTTCAGTATGGGTCTTGTCGGTCTCGGCCCGTTTAGATGAACTGACGAATACTGGGATCAGTAACGCCGTCTTCGGTTGGGCACTCAGTCACATTAGCCCACATAGCTTCCTTATTCCGTAGTATGGTCATATCCACAATCCTTAACCTTTCTCTCACACCCGACAACCCCAGACGTCAGGAACAACCTCCTGAAGTCGCGAAACCCCTTTCCAAAAGCCAAAATGCCCACGCAAGAGTAACATGTCCACGCGGGTATCACATTCCACCCGTCGGACCCACCGGACTTAGACGTCTTTTCATTTTTTTTAGGGGGATAAGCTACCTCACCTAGGCGTGTTGTAGCCTTTTAACGGTCATCGTCAAGTCGCGTCTGTAGCCTAACAAGGCAATATTATGAGTATGCCAAAAAATGGTCCAACTTTTTTCAAAAGTTGCCCGAATTTTAAACCTCCGATTTCGTTCTGAATGGCAAAACAACTAAGCTCATCTCCTAATGTACTCGGTCAAAACACGTTAATGCTTTACGTTAGCGTCTCGTCCATCTCGAGTCAAAACTTTTTAATCGACGTACTATCTGATCCGATTCCTGGCTCAAATCGACGCATTTTAAAACATCCAAAAGAAAATGTTTTCATACCTCTGTACAACGTCAACGCACCTCAAGCTAGGTCAGATCGCAAACGAATGAACGCAAAAGTGATTACTTGTAAATCTAGGTGAACAATTCGCCAAACAAAAATAAAAGACTAATCCAGCAAATTCAAGTACTAAAATTTAAAAACAAATATACAACATATACAAATTCATACACAAATCGAGGCTAGGAAGGACCCCTAGAAGCCGCACCAATAGCTATCACAACCTCGCAAAGGTTGCCATCTAAACCTAGATCCTCCAAGTCTATAAGAGGAGACTCACTACCATCCATCCCCGACAGCATGTCTAGGGTAGCTGTCTTGGGGACTCCTCCGATCTCCTCACTAGCACCCGTTGCCTCAGCCTCCCTTTCAACCCGATGTCTGGCTTCGCCTTGCGACGAGGTCTCACCCTGAGACCGAGCCAGGTGCTCCTTTAGGAAGGCAATCTCGTCAGCCCGAGATTTCAAGAGGTGTCGCGCCTCAGCCGCTTCCGCCTCGAGCTCGGTCACCCGAGTCTCCAGCTGCCAAACCATATCCGGGATATCCTACAAATACACTTAAACATTAGGAGGGTACGCCAACAACCTAGAAAACCACCCTAATCACACAAACTCACCGATCAAGGTCCCGAAGTGTCACGGGAAACCCTTTAGGCATAGGCCTGGAAGCGGTTGGCGGTCTGCCACAACCGCTAATGGCAACCCGATGAAACCTGAAAGGTGAAACCACGGAAGTCAAACAAACCAATCCTAACTCTTAGAATACAAACCCGAAACGAAAGCCTAAACTTACCCGGTATACCCGGTCACACCACTCTATCCCCGCATCCATCTCCTCATCAGAACACGTGGGGAGAGGCTCGGTGAAAGGTATCCCAGCCGCATCCACCCTAAGCAGCGTCAGGGGAAAATCTGGGGGCTGGATTTCGTCAGCCGGGTCGGCCAGCTGAGAAAATAACGGATTGGTCGATCAGAGGGCAAAGAAACGACAAACCGCCAAAAACATGTCTTAGAACCAAAATTAGAACATTACCACGAGGCGGTACCAAGCTAGCCGTCGGGTGACGTGAGATAGGTAAGAGGCACCCATCACCAAGAGCGCATCGCCTCCCTCTCCGTCCCTATCCTCTAGGATCTCTGCGGCGGTAGGTGGTCTAAACATGGTCCGGGGAGGATCAACCGGCACCTTAAAATCGTCATATAGACACTGACGCACCAACCGCTCGCCCAGATACCAAACCAGGCGAAACAACGCAAGAAGGAGCATCCTCCTGTAACTCCGAGGCCTCAGCGCCCTGGCCACGTACTCCGGCACGCCCTGATAATCAACCCAAGGGCGGGCCACAAACTACACAAATGAACCAATACTACGATAAATCCTAAACCTTGGGGGCTATTAAGCTAAGTAGGACATGAAAAAAAAGAAAACCTACATCCTCGAGGCTCAGCTTGTTAACCAACGCATTCTTTGACGGGTAGTGGCTGGTAGTGCTCTTAGGCTGAGCCAACCTCCACTCGATTGTCGCCGGGAATCTCTTCGGGTGAACCGGCACCGTCTTGGGTGCCAAACAAGGAAAATAGGAGTAGATCCAAGCCTGCAACAAACCCCGAATACATTTAGCAAACACTAAGCCAAAGCCAAGCAGAACTCGAGATACAAGAGTGAGAATAGTGGCTAACCTCCAATACAAGGCCCGGACCCACGATGGGCACAGTTGAGGCTGACTCTATCGCCAACGGCCTCACCATAACTTGCAGGCAGCGGGTCATCTCCGCGAAAGCCGCGGTTATCCAATCATAACGACCCAGCTGAGCCAGGTCCTCTAGCAGAGGCAAAATCCAAGTGCTAAACCTCTCGCCTTTATCCGAGAAGTGGGTCGAGCGTAGGAAATACCACAACCACAACCGAGCATCCTGCTCCGGCGTGTTGGGTTCCTGACCATCTAACACCGCCACTCACTCAAAATGATCGGTGATATACGAACTCACCAAAGCATGAGGCGCACTATATGCCTCATGCGGTAAACAGTCCCCGGTGAGGCCCCGAACCCTATCACTATCTGGACTAAGGCCTTCGGCGGCCCACCTAATCCTATCCGGCCCCCAAGGCAAACCCGTAATCATCCCAAAATCCTCTAGGGTCATCCCGACTTCCCCATAAGCCATGTGGAAGGTCGAGGTAGTATCGTGGAAGCGATCTATCATTGCTCTAATCACCATAAGGTTGCACTTAGTCTTGCAACCCACCAACCTAACCCACTGATCAACCACGGGACCTAGAACAGTCCTCGCGATAATCCCGTTTACCGCAGGGGTCAACTTCTAAAAGTAAATCTCGAGACACGTAGTAAAGCCCGAGAAAGTCCTCATCGGACCTGGGGGCTGCAAACCGAAACAATACGAGCATAAACAAAACTAGTCTAGCCTAGCCAGAGTCAAAAATCTAATACATAGCTAACAAACCCGAATAGAACACTCACCAGAGCCCGCACGATACGGTGAGAAATATGACGGTCAAGGTGAAATAACAGCTGATGACCATCCCAATCCCAAGCCCACTCAGGATCCTCATAGACAATCTCCTCATCCTCCGGTACAGGAACTGAAACGTGGGCCCTCCTAGAGACCGTCTCCGGAAGGCTACGCTTCCTCACTCTATCAAAATCGGCCTCATTAATGGCCTCAGGGTCACAACGCTGAGACGAGGTACTCCGTCGTCTCCTACGAATCCCTCAGGGAGTCTGTGAACTCGTCCCGACAAACTCATCACTAGGAGCTCCCTCGGGACGCTCGATGTTACCTATCACTACAAAATCAAACAAAAAAGAAGAAAAATTTGCGCCTCAGGTCAGACTAAAGCAGCTCAAACAGGTCAAAGTTTCGGATAAGGATATCAAAATTCGAAAAAGGCCGTTAGCACCCATTTTTGATCCCGGTCACAATGGAAGTGGTTTCGGGAAAATCCGGCATCGTTACGACACCTTTTGGTCCGTCTTAAGACACACAAACTCCACGGAAAGCCTAAAGGTCATCCTAGCCCATAAAAATCGACAAGAGAGCTACCCGCATCCTCACAAACACTATTTGAACGAGATTACGCAAAACAAATACGGAAATAATCGGGAAAACGGTCCCTAACCCTAGCATTTCGAACCTATCACCCTGGGAAGCCATTATCAAACCTTGAGAACCTCTATCAAGCTTATAACTAACCTAACGAGCTCTAATCAACCCTAATTTAACAATGGGACTAAGCACAAGCATCGAAACTTAACATACTAAAAAACCCCAAATCGATTTTCTAGGGTTTCCAAACCAAAACAAGCTCATAATATATCAAATCAAAGAAATCAAATCAAGTAAAAAATGATTACCCGGAGTCGACATTGGCGCGTACGACGGAAATCGAGGAGAAATTTGGCAAAGAAAATTCGAAAAATCAATTTGTAGGCGAAGGGAGTGACGCGCTCGAGTCTTAAAACAAATGAACCATCACCCCTAATTTTAGATTACTTAAACAGACCGAGTTCTGGCACGCTGGGGGCTAGGCGCCTGAAGATTGGAGCGCAGACGAATGCGCATCTGAGCTGCCCGGTACTGACTAAAACAAAACAAACAAAACTCTAAATTCGATACACATAAAACACACACCTTTTAAGACAAGCAAAATAACAAAAAACGAAACAATTACTAATCAACATCGACAAAACATGCTTAATAATAAGACAAGCATCAGAACCACGCTTAACCTGAACACTACACCCGAACGCGTAACAAAGCAATCTGAACCGAGCTAACCCTAAAACAAATCTCAAATGCATAACAAACTAAAACAAAGCGAGAGCAAACCCAAACAAAATAAGACAAACTCACCAAACAAAAACTTTTAACTAAAACAAATAAACAAACTGCAATTTTGCCCAAGGGACGTTAGTATCCCGGAGGCACAGCAATTTCGCCCGAGGGACGTTAGTATCCCGGAGGCACAGCATTTTGCCCAAGGGACGTTAGTATCCCGGAGGCACAGCATTTTGCCTGAGGGACGTTAGTATCCCAGAGGCACAACAATTTTGCCCGAGGGACGTTAGTATCCCGAAGGCACAGCAACAGCAATTTTCGAGTGGATACCAACGCCCTCGAAGGAGTCTGATACCTCCACAGCAATTTTTGAGTGGATACCAACACCCTCGAAGGAGTCTGATACCTCCAGAGCATTTTTCATTCGAGAGGAGACCGACACCCTCGAATGGTGAACTTTGTCCTAGGGGTTAGAGCATCCCCGAAGACAGCTGCTTGAGTGGAGACTGACGCCCTCGAGTAGTTAACAACAACAACAACTTTGTCCTAGAGGTCAGAGCATCGCCGAATACAGTTGTTCGAGTGGAGACTAACGCCCTCGAATAGTTTATATCATCTTGTTTTGTCCTAGGGGTCAGAGGCATCCCGAAAGACAGCTACTTGAGTGGAGACTGACGCCCTCGAGTAGTTAGCAACACCAACTTTGTCCTAGGGGTCAGAGCATCCCCGAATACAGCTGCTCGAGTGGAGACAGACGCCCTCGAGTAGTTTACGACAGCAATTTTATCCTAGGGCTCAGAAGCATCCCGAAAGATAGCCGTTCGAGTGGAGACTGACTCCCTCAGATGGTTCTTTTATCTCATTTTGTTTAGTCCTAGGGCTCAGAGCATCCCCGAGGACAGCTATTCGAGTGGAGACTAACGCCCTCGAATAGCCTTTACCATCTTGTTTTGTCCTAGGGGTTAGAGGCATCCCAAAGACAGGTGTTCGAGTGAAGACTAACGCCCTCGAACATTTGTGTTGTTTCACTTTGTTTCGCCCAAGGAGTCACGAGCATCCCGAAGACGACCGCTCGAGTGGAGACTAACGCCCTCGAATGTTTTATCAAGGGTTCACAAGCATCCCGAAAGAAACATTCGTTTAAATGAAAGACAACACATAAGAACGTTCTTTGCACGTGCGCTTAACGCGTCACCTACACACAAAAACATTTATAATTAAAAGAACTTTTAGACAATCCAAGAAGACAAAGTGCGCGCAAAAAGAACCAAGAACGAGATATCAAGCAACGGCCCGGGCCCAAGCAAACAACCGCAAGCGAAGACGTCAGGTATGGTTTCTAAGCTATGGCTGGCGAGCCTCAACACGTAGTCCACTGGACTTAAAACGACCCGACCGGACAGCCACCAGGTCGTAATCTTCGATTGACCTGGGCGGCTATACTTTGACTTTTGCCTTGTCCAAGCCTCAGTCAAAGTGGGGGCTTCTGTAGACACCCAGATTTGGACCTGGTGGTTGCAGAAGTGCCCAACAAACGCCCGATGACGATAGGACTGCAAGCGACGCGGGTTCGCGATGTTGTAGATAGTTTTTCTATAGAACGGATCAAATAATTACTCATAAAAATTAAAACTAACAGGATGGCAGCCTTAGTCGTGTCGTTACGGTCGCATAGAGACTAATTAGAGTCAATTCCGACACCGGGACCCCCGAGTCGGTCCCGAAACTCAAACCGAGTCAGCACCGCACCAAGCAAACCTCGGGATGCACACCCGAGGCCCACTAACGTTCATGGCGCTAGGTCAAGCCGCGGGAACCTTAACGCCCAAGTATTGAATTATCCTCCTCCCTCTCGGTTTTGGAAAGTATCAAAATCGTATCTTCAAAACTCCAACCGCCCCACCTCACGCGTCTCAGCTTCACCGCGCCTTAGCCCAGGCGCCTGAGTCTTGGTGCGCCCCAGCTCAGGCATCCATATGGGCAACGAGGGCCGAAAACACCTATAAATACCCCCCTCCGCCTCATTCATTCGACACAATTCTCATTCTTCTCTTCTCCCTCTAAACTCTCGCTAAGGGCTCGCACTCCGACACCCGAGGCAAGCGATCCACTCGATCGTAGTTCCGATAAAAGCGATATCGATGCTACTCCTCAACTTCGAGCACCCCACTCGATACCGAGGTGCTTGTGACCGACAAGCTCAAGTCTAGCAACGAAGCTCTGACGGATTAGCCGCAGAACTAGTCCATAGTAACGAAGCTCTGCCGGAGTAGCCGCAGGAAGGGTTAACAGTAACGGAGCTCTGCCGGAGTCACTGGTCAAGCTAGGAGGATCCGCCTGTTGAAACCGAGTCGTCGCTAGGTTGTCATCTAAAAAAAACTTTCCATATTCGCACCTTTTCTTCTACTATGCACTACGATAACACTAGATGTGGACACTAGGTCCACAAACATCTACTAAAACACGTAACGTCCCAACTTCAACCGCAAATACTAAAACACACTAAATAGGCCCGAGTAATTCCGAGATCCGTTCTCAACTATCTATGCATCGAATCCCGTTTAGTGTACACTCCGAGGGTGCAACTCCTCACAATGTGATTTACTTACATTCGCATTTACAGTTTTTCGTATGATTTATTGCTTTTATGACCTTATAATCGCATGCTAAATCACATAACAAGGAATTCAAAACGTAAAACTAAAACTGAACAAAGCGATGTTCGGGTTCCGTATTAGTCCGGGTGCTCGCCTTACTAGGTTTGACACATCCCTACTAATGCCGAACCGACGCATCATAAGCAGAATACCGGGTAAGGTATACCACGAGAACGAATAATATCCGTATTATCGTGTTAAAACTAATTTGTTAATACGTATAATATTAGTACTCTCTACTCTCCTATGTGCATCTTTTCATGGTCTGCTTGTCATGTGAAATAGCATGCAATGAATGTAAACACAACTACTTTGACGACAATACTAACTTGTCCTTAAACAACCGACGTAGCAAAAGGTATAGGGTGAAAACAACGGATATTACAGTATTTCCACCACAACAAAAGAACTAGGTTATCAGCCCACCGATTGATTAGTAGAGGTCGGTATAGTGCGGGCGGGATTGGGTGTTGACATCTATCGGATGTTGGCTTCCCAATACGTACCCTCACCCCTTACTTAGAATCGACGGTTTCCGGATGTCCGAAACCATTAGCAATGAGAGTCATTCCAGGCATGGAGTGCTTAAGGGTACAAGTCTTTATCTTTAGGTCCCGTGCCCCTCAGTTTTGAGCCGGCTAAGGATCAAAGTTGACTTGAACGGTTTCCGAGTCCCCATAATTGACTCGGTGGCGACTCCACAAATCGGCGACAAATACAGTTCACTAAAAAGGTCGCCTTACCAAATGAATCGACTTTTAAACATTTACAATCACGACTCGATAGATTCCAAACGGAAACACGGATGCCCGCACCCGTCTAGTACAAGTCCGGATCGTCATCCGAATTGAGGTCCGAGACATCGCTCCGTACGCGAGATCGGACCGGCCCCCGACCGGGAGGGGGCCGCGTGGGTAGCCGCCGCCACACGTTGAAAAACCGGTTCGGTCCTGCGCGGGCGCGCGCGGGGCGTTGGGCGGTGCGGACGGACGTCCACAAGGGCCTTTCGTGAAGTTTTGTGTGTCTTAAGATGGACCAAAAGGTGTCGTAACGATGCCGGATTTTCCCGAAACCACTTCCATCGTGATCGGGATCGTAAATGGGTGTTAGCGGCCTTTTCGGAATTTTAATATCCTTATCCAAAATTTTGACCCTATTTTGACCTGTTAAGCTGCTTTAGCTTGACCTGAGGCATGGGTTTTTCGTGTTTTGTCTGATTTTACAGCTAGAGGTGATATCGAGCGTCCCAAGGGAGCTTCAATGGTTGGTGCTACTAGCGAGGCCGCCGGGACGAGCTCACAGACTCCCTGCGGAATTCGCAGGAGACGACGGAGCATTTCATCTCAGCGTCGTGATCCGGGCCGGAGGCCATAAATGAGGCCGATTTTGATAAGGTGAGGAAGCGTAGGCTTCCCGAGACAGTTTCTAAGAGGGCCCATGTTCCGGCCCCCGTACCGGAGAATGAGGAGATTGTCTACGAGGATCACGTGTGGGCCCCGGGTTGGGATGGTCATCAGTTGTTGTTTCGTCCTGACGTACAAGTTTCTCACCGCATCGTGCAGGTCTGGTGAGTGTCCTATTCGTGTTTATTAGTTATGTTTTGGATTTTAGCTCGGGTTAGGTTTGGTTTGTTTCGTTTATACTTTGTATTTCTTTGGTTCGCAGTCCCCAGGTCCGATGAGGACTTTCTCGGGCTTTACTACATGTCTCGAGATTTATTCTCGAAAGTTGACCTCCGCGGTAAAGGGAATTATCGCGAGGACTGCTCTAGGTCCTGTGGTCGAGCAGTGGGTCCGGTTGGTGGGTTGCAAGACTAAGTGCAACCTTATGGTGATTAGAGCGATGGTAGATCGCTTTCATGATACTACCTCGACCTTCCATATGTCATTTGGGGAGGTCGGGATGACTTTAGAGAATTTCGGGGTGATTACTGGTTTGCCCAGGGGTCCGGAGAGGATTAGGTGGGCTTCTGAGGGCCCTAGGTTAGACAGTGATAAGGTGCGGGGCCTCATTGGGGATTGTTTGGAGTGTGAGGCATATAGTGCGCCTCACGCTTTGGTGAGCTCGTACATCACCGATCACTTAGAGCGGGTGGCGGTGTTAGAGGGTCGAGCACCCAACACGCCGGAGCAAGATGCCCGGTTGTGGTTGTGGTACTTCCTAGGATCGACCCACTTCTCGGACATGGGCGAGAGATTATGTACTAGGATTTTGCCTCTCCTAGTTGATCTGGCTCAGCTCGGACGTTTTGATTGGGTAACCGCGGCTTTTATGGAGATGACTCGCTGCTTGTAAGTCATGGTGAGGCCGTTGGAGGTGGAGTCGGCCTCAGCCTTGCCCATCGTGGGTCCAGGCCTTGTACTGGAGGTTAGTTGTTGTTCCCGCTTTTGCATCTTAGGTTCTGCTTAGTTTTGGATTAGTTTTGCTAAAGGTGTTTTGGGATTTTCCAGGCTGGATCTATTCCTACTTCCCTTGTTTGGCACCTAAAACGGTGCGTGTTCATCCGACGAGATTCCCGGTGGAGATCGAGTGGAGGCTGGCTCAGCCTAAGAGTACAATCAGACACTACCTGTCGGAGAACATGCTGGTCAACCGGCTACGCCTCGAGGATGTAAGTTTTCTTTTTTATGCCCCTCTTTATTTGGCGTTTATCGTGGGTTTAGGGTTGTTGAAGTGCTAATTTCGTTTGTGCAGTTTGTGGCCCGCCCTTGGGCCAACTATGAGGGCGTGCCTGGGTATGTGGCTGCGGAGTTGGGGCCTTGGAGCTATAGGAGGATGCTTGTACCCGCGTTGTTTCGCCCGGTTTGGTACTGGGCAAGCGGTTCGTGCGTCAGTGTTTGTATGACGATTTCAGGGTGTCGGTTGATCCTCCCCGGACCATGTTTAGACCACCTACCACCGCAGGTCCTCGAGGGTAGGGATGGAGAAGGAGGCGATGCGCTCCTGGTGCCTGGTGCCTCCCATCTATCTCATGTCAGCCAGCGGCTAGTTTACCACCGCCTCGTGGTAAGGTTTTAATCTTTGGTTCAAATAAGGTTTGTTTCATGGTTTGGTGTTTACTTGCCTCTGACCGACCGATTTCTTGTTCTCTCAGCTGGCCGATCCGGCTGATGCTATCCAGCCCCTAGAATTCCCCTTGACGCTGCTTAGGGTGGATGCGACCGAGATAGCTTTCACTGAGCCTCTCCCCCCGTGTTCTGCTGAGGAGATGGACACTGGGATAGAGTGGGGTGACCGGGTATACCGAGTAAGTTTTGGCTTTCGTTTTGGGTTTTGGTTCTAAGAGTTAGGATTGGTTTGTCTAACTTTCGTGGTTTCACCTTTCAACTTTCATCAGCTTGCCATCAGCGGTTGCGGCAGGCCGCCAACCGCTTCCGGGCTTATGCCTCGAGGGTTTCCCTTTACACTTCGGGACCTCGATCGGTGAGTTTGCGTGACTAGCGTGGCTTTCTAGGCTGTTTGCGTGTTTTCCTAACGCTTAGGTGTACTTGTTGGATGTCCCGGATATGGTGGGGTAGATGGAGACTCGGGTGACCGAGCTTGAGGTGGAGGCGGTTGAGGCGCGACAGCCCTTGTAATCTCGAGCCGACGAGATCGCTCACCTTAAGGAGCAGTTGGCTCGGTCTCAAGGCGAGACCTCTGCGTAGGGTGAGGCTAGGCATCGGATTAAGAGGGAGCAGAGGCTGAGGCTGCGGGTCACGCTACGGGTGCTACCGAGGAGGTTGGAGGAGTCCCCGAGACGGTTACCCTAGACATGTTGTCGGGAATGGATGTAGTGAATCTCCTCTTCTGGATCTGGAGGATCTAGGCTTGGACGACAACATTTGTGAGGTTGTGATAGCCATTGGCGCGGCTTCTAGGGGTCCTCCTTAGTCTTATGAATTCGATTTGAGTATGGATTTGTATGTTTTGTATATTTTCTTGAGATTCTCAGTATTTCCATTAGTTGGATTAGTCTTGCGTTTTAGTTTGGTGAATTGTCTACCTAGATTGACAAGTAATCACTTCGCCTTCATTTATTTGCAATTTAATATTAGTTTAGGGTGCGTTGGCGTTGCATGGAAGTACGAAAACAGTTCCTTTCAGATGTTTTGAAATGTGTTAGTTTGAGCCGGGAACCAGATCAGTTAGTACGTCGATTAAGATGTTTTGACTTGAGACGGGCAAGATGCAAAGCGTTAACGTGCTCTGACCGAGTGTATTAGGAGATGGGTATAGTTGCTTTGACATTCAGAATGAGGTCGGAATTTACCTCGTAAAGAGTTTCTCGCTAAGGGCTCGCACTCCGACACCCAAGGCAAACGATCCACTCAATCGTAGTTCCGATAAAAGCGACATCGACGCTACTCCTCACCTTCGAGCACTCCACTCGATTCCGAGGTGCCTGTGTTCGACTAGCTATAGTTCAGTAACGGAATTCTGCCGAATTAGCCCCAGAATCAGCCAATTGTAGCGAAGCTCTGCCGGAGTAGCCACAGGAAGGGTCAACAGTAACGGAACTCTGCCGAAATCACCAGGCAAACTAGAAGGATCCACCTTTTGGAACCGAGTCTTCACTAGGTTGTCATCTAAACAAAACTTTACATTCTTGCACCTTCTTTTATTATGCACTACAATAATACTAGACATGGACATTAGGTCCACAAACACATACTAAAACATGTAACGTCCCAACTTCAACCGCAAACACTAAAATACACTAAATAGGCCCGAGTAATTCCGAGATCCGTTCTCAACTATCTATGCATCGTGTCCCATTTAGTGTATATTCCGAGGCTGCAACTCCTCACAATGTGATTTACTTACATTCGTTTTTACAGTTTTTCGTATGATTTATTGTTTTTATGACCTTATAATCGCATGCTAAATCACCTAACACGGAAATCAAAACGTAAATAAGCTAAAAATGAACAAAGTGATGGTCGGGTTCCGCATTAGTCCCGGTGCTCACCTTGCTAGGTTTGACGCATCCCTACTAATACCGAGCCGACGCATCTTATGCGACATACCCGGTAAGGTATATCACGAGAACGACTAATATCCTTATTACCACGTTAAATTTGACTTGCTAATACCTATAATATTAGTACTCTCTACTCTCCAACGTGCATCTTTTCATGGCCTGCCTGTCACGTGAAATTGCATGCAAAGAATGTAAACACAACTACTTCGACGACAAAACTTACTTGTCCTTAAACAACCGACATAGCAAAAGGTATAAGGTGAAAACAATGGATGTTACAATACTTTCGCCACAAGAAAAGAACAAAGTTATCAGCCCACCGATTGATTAGTAGAGGCCGCTATAGTGCGGGCGGGATTGGATGTCGATGTCTATCGGATGTTGGCTTTGCAATATGTATCCTCACCCCTTACTCAAAATCGACAGTTTCCGGATGTCCAAAACCATTGGCAATGAGAGTCATTCCAGGCATGGAGTGCTTAAGGGTACAAGTCTTTATCTTTAGGTCCCGTGCCCCTCATCTTTGTGCCGGCTAAGGATCAAGGTTGACTTGAACTGTTTCCGAGTCCCCATAATTGACTCGGTGGCGACTCCACAAATCGGCAACGAATTCAGTTCACTAAAAAGGTTGTCTTACCAAACATAACAACCTTTAAACATTTACAACCATGACTCGATCGATTCCAAATGGAAACATAGGTGCCCGTACCCGTCTAGTACAAGTCCGGATCGTCATCCGAATCGAGGTCTGAAACATTGCCCTGTAAGCGAGATCGGACCGGCCCCCGACCGGGAGGGGGCCGCGTGGGTGTCCGCCGCCATACATTGAAAAACCGGGGCGGTGCGCGAGGGCCACCGGGCGGTGCGGACGGACGTCCACACCCGTTTTTTAGACTTAACGATCATGTCGTCCACGTAAACCTCTACTTCATTATGCATCATGTCGTGTAATAAGGTTGTAGCCGTCCGTTGGTATGTGGCGCCAACATTAATGAGACCGAAAGGCATGACGGTATAGCATTAAGTACCCCAAGGTGTAATGAAGGTGGTCTTACTCATATCTTCTTCCGCCATCTCGATCTGATTATACTCGGCATACCCGTCCATAAATGATAGAAGGGCATGATCGGCCATGTTATCCACCAGTATGTCGATGTGTGGTAACAGAAAATCATCTTTCGGGCTTGCCTTGTTAAGATCCCGAAAATCTACACAGACACGCACCTTACCGTCCATTTTAGGAACCGGTACGTTGTTTGCAACCCAGTCCGGATATTCGGACACTTGTATGAAGCTGGCTTTGAACTGTTTGTCGACTTCTTTTCTGACCTTGAGAGACCATTCGGGCCTCATTCTACGGAGCTTCTGTTTAACCGGTTTGCACCCGTCTTTGATCGGTATGTGATGCTCAACTATTTCCCGGTCTATCCCTGGCATGTCCTTGTAGGACCATGAGAAGACGTCTTTGAATTCTTGGAGGAGGCTCGTGAATTGTTGTCTCTCCTCGGGATCTAAGGATAACTCTATCTTAAGCATCTGAGGTTCTAAGGTGGTTCCCACAATTATGGACTCAGTTTCCTCGATTACAGGATTCCGGGATTCGCTTTGCTCTAATTGCTCGATCAGATGCGGCGGTAAGGATACCTGTTCATTGGGTTTCTCAATGTCACTGCATATAATATTTTTGAAATTGAAAGCATTTTGAAAATAACACAGGTCGTAAGCAGAACGGTTGTTATTATTGATTGAAAATTTTGAAAATAGCTCGAAAAGAGCAGCCATCTGATCATTGGTCAGTGGCGGGATAGGCAAGGCGCTTGGGACAGACCCCGAAGCACCAGCAGCAGAAGTAACTAAAAGGAGGGGGTGGTTACAGGAGTGACTCTAGCACCGGATTCCCTAGACTCGACCTCAGACTTCGACTCGGACTCAAACTCAGACTTAGGCATGTCTCCTTCTCCAGTGATCAGCTTGTAAGTCCTTCCTCGACTGTCAGTCCACTTGACAATCTTCCTCCAGGCCCTGTTCCCCGTCTCGGAGCCAACATCCGAGATTAGCTTAGTTGGGTCAAACCTATTGTTGCGGAGAATAAGGTTGACCAAGTCTTCCTTTGGAGTCGGGGCTATGATTTCTTCCCCGAAAAGTAGCCCTAGCGCGGGCTCAACGTCGTTGGCATCTTCCGACTAGATGAGGGCGAACACGTCATCCGGGATGTAATTGTAGTCCTGGGTCAAGTGGGTCCCAGGGTGCACACCCTTGGGTTGGTACAGACCAACGTGGACAGCTCCGAATACCGGCGTGACGAAGTAGTCAGTCAGCCGTGGGCTATAAGGGCTCAAGTAGATAACTTAATGATGTTACAGGTCTTTTCAATACCTGCTCGAACAATGTTGCCCGAGGTTGTAGCATGACCGAGGCCCAGGTGAGAGTCTTCATTTTTAAGGACCTCGATAATCTTCCCAGTGGGTCCGGAGGTAGCCCCCGGAAAGTATCCTAGATTTTGTAGCATCGTGTTGATGCTAGTTGTGAAGTAGGGCCGGAACAAAAACTCCTCTTCGATCATCCCTATAAAATCGAACCCCCAAAGGTCCGGGCGGCCCGTGGCGTTACAGCTAGCCAAAGTCATAGGGGTCGCCTCCAAGGTGATGACACTATTGTGTAGGGGCAACTTGATTTTCCGGTGAAGGGTGGAGGATACCGCCTTGACGGCGTGGATCCATGGCCTCCCTAGGAGCAGGTTAAAGGAAGACGTGACATCGATCACCTAAAACTCCAGCACTTTTTCTATTGGGCCCGTTATGATGGTCAGTTTCACGGCCCCAGCTACCGACTTTGGGCTCCCATCAAAATCTTGGATGGTTTGAGCAGTCGGAATATAATCGGCCTCGGTAATGCCGAGGGCTTTGGCGGTCCTCAAGGGGAGGACGTTGATCGCGGACCCGTCATCAATTAGGGTCATCCGGAGATATTTCTCACGGCAGATCACCGTGATATAGAAGGCTAGGTTGTGGGTAGCCTCGAACGGTGGCAGATCGGCTTCAGAGAAGGTTATCAATGGGCCTTCTTTCCCAGCTTTGCCCTTTAAGTGGGGCAAGACCGTGGCTACCATTTCAGCAGGAGTAGTCGAGGAGTCGATCTTGACTTGATCGAGGGCCTTAGTGAGTGCCTCTCGATGTTCTTGTGAGCTAACCAGGAGCTTCCATATAGAGAGGTCAACTCGAGTTTTCTTTAGTTGCTTCACGAGAGCCTTTTCGGTGGTTGGCTCTTCGGGGGCGACTTTCGTCCTTATTGGCTCAGAGACGGTTATCGGGATAGGGGCGTCCCTAGAGCTAGTGGCTTAATAGGGACGACCAAGGTGGTTACTAGCTAAGACCTTGGATTTAGCCTTCCTGATCTCCTCGGGAGTTATGGGGACAACTTCCCCTTTGGCGAGGTACACATCGTCCTCGTCGTCAAACCAGATCCCGTTCACTTGCGGGAATAATGGGGAAATAAGATTAGAATAGTCAATCAACTCCCCGGCAAAGATGGCGTGGGAGCTGAAGGGGTTTTCTTTGTTACTCGGCTTTTCTCCGGGTAACGGGACCTTACCGCTCTCGATCAAGTCCTGGATCAGATGCTTCAGCTTCCAGCACTTTTCAGTATCATGCCTGTTGCCTCGGTGGTATTGGCAATAGGCCTGGGCGTTGTAGCTCTTGGAGCGTCGCTCGACCGGAACTTCGGGAGTTGGGCCTATCGGTTGGATTAGGCCCTTTGATGATAGCCTTTTTAAGGCATATGTATAGGTAGTACCTATATCAGTGAATACCCGAGGTGTGGCATTCTTCTTGGACGGGGTGTCTAGTAGATTAACCGCGTCGAAAATTCGGCGAGTTGCAGCTGCAGCTGGGGGCTTGGGAGTGGAAGAAGTCGCCCCTTGATATCCCTTGCTAGAGGCCTTGGTAAGACCCTCTAGCCTCAAATCATCTTCGATTCTCATCCCCATTTCAGCCAAAGTAGTGAAATTGAGTATGACAGCGTACCAAAGATGGACCCACTAGGAGGGGAGGAGGTTCTTGACAAAGGCCTCCACTAAAGTCTTCTCACTGGGCTTGTCCACTAGTTTCACACTTTCGGCCCTCCAGCGTCGAAGGTATTTGATAAAACCTTCTTTGGACTCCTGGGCCATAACCTCCAAGGAGCATTGCGTTTGAATCTCGGTATTATCAGCGTAATTCCATGCAAATTCGGTTGCCATGTCATCCCAAGTTGGATATTTCTTGGGGTCCAGCCTGTAGAAACAAAATTATGGTAAACGATAAAACAACAATAAGTAAACTAATTGATTAGCGATTTCTACGATGCATGGCTTAAAAAATGAGTAAACCCCGTGATGGACTTGACACGTGGTGACCGAAGTCGTTAAAACGAGATTTATGGAGGCTTGAAATATATTGAAAGCTCACGATTTTAGCGTGACAGAGGCCACTCGATCGAGTCATGGGAGGGACTCGATCGAGTGCCTATAAAAAAAACCTGCCTCAATTTTGGGGTGTCACTCGATCGAGTGGGCTATGGCACTCGATCGAGTGCCCCCTGTTTGAGCAGTTGCTCGGGATTCGGTTAACGTAGTAATTCTGGTTTTTAATGCTTGAATTGATAACTTGCCGAGTAGCGTGAAAATATTGTATAATTTAATCTTGACTCGGTTTATGACGCTCATAAGGTAAATTGTACGATTACGAGATCGGTTATCGATTATTTTGAAAAAAAAACATTATAAAATCGATTTGAGTTTGGCTAGAACAAATATCGATTCCCTCCGCGTTATAATGTCGTAATCAAGCCTTTCGGACCGTGTGACAATTAATTCAGCGTCAATGGGTTCGTGCTAGTATAGTCTATCGATTAATTCTTTTAGACATGGTATTCGACTACGGAGTCGGTATCGCATCTTTAGAATAACGTTTTACTTGTTTGATTAGAGCGAAAGTCGATTCCTTCCGCGTCACGACATCGTTATTAACCCTTGCGGATTATGTGATGTTTGATTTGCATCAACAGGTTTTGTTCTAACCTTAAAAAGGGGAATCGGAAATGTTTAACGAGGATTATTCGCGATCCCATCACGCCCTTGAGTGTTTAGGGCGGTGCTCCTCAAGAGGGCACCACCTCTGTTACAACTCATAAAGAGATTAGAAGGATCTTATACGAGATTCATCTTTAAACGTATTCGATTCGAGATCGTTTTATAAATTTATGTAAGCGTGATGTTTATTATCTAATTATGACGATAACAAAAAAAACGAAAAAGAAGAAGAAGAAGAAGAAGAAGAAGAAGAAAAAAAGAACGAGAAGGAAAAGAAGGAAAGGAGAGAAAGCGGGATTTTATAACACCCTCAACCCACATGCTTAAATTGGCCTCGGTTATGGACTCGTAGTAACAGCGTTTAAGCGGGAGTATCGAGGATATAGGAAGAGCTATAGTGTTTGTTTGTAGGATCGGTTTTCTCGGGTTTCCTAGAGGATTTCTAGAGGAGAGATCGGGGTTGGAAAGGTGTATAATTTGCTTGAGGTTGCTGAAATTATCCGGGGTAAAATTGTGTGTTGAATTGTGTTGCAAATGGGTGTATTTATAGGAAAAATCCAGCCCCTCGACCTAGGGTCGCTCGATCGAGTGCCCCTGCTGACTCGATCGAGTGGCCCAACGAAAAGGCAACAACGGGCTTTTTGATCGATCGAGAGGGTCAGTTGGACCGAGATATTTTGAGGTTTTTGACTTTAAGTCGGACTCTTGAAGCTTGTATGGCTGTTTTGCGTCTCGGAAACGACTTTGACCGGGGTTTGACCGGGTCGCTAAAAGACGGTTTTATTTCCGGTGTTGATTTTGACCAAATTAGTCTTATTTGACTAGAAACGATCCACTGGGCCTGAATTTGAGGTCGGTTTTGTGAGATTTTTATTCCGCTAAAAGCTCACGTCAAATACTATTGATTCTTAGCCGAAACTCGAGCGTATGAAGTCGTGTTTACGTCTGATCATCATCGGATGCTTTATTGGAAACTGCTATAGACACTAGCAGGCAAAATGCGGGTGTCTACAATGATGTTAACCCACGATACAAATTTGGTCTCATAACCAGGACTCTGACGCATTATATATGTTACTTTAAGGAACGAATGTTGTTACTTTGGTAAAGAATGGTGCTAATCTAAGAAAGAAGGTTGTTAACCCGCATTACAAAGTTGGTTTCATCATCAGGGATTGGGGTTCTTACCCTAGCAAAAAAAAATAGTGTTACCCTAACGCATTGTAGTTGTAATCCCCTAAAAATTCTAGCGCGATACAGTGGCGGAAACACTGTAGAGTCGGGATTAAAACACACAGAACTATGTCTTAATAAATTAAATTGGTAAAGTCAAACATACGCCATACATAAAAATGGCTAAAATTTAAAACAATCCATAAAGAGGTTAAACAATCCTTAAAACATGATTATTAAAAGATCAGCAGGATCCAAGACTGCTCGCTAGCCCACACCCACCGGAAAATAAACACGTATACCTGCCATGTTAAAACATAACAGCCACAATCAGTGGGGAGCAACGTCAACGTTCTCCCAGCCGTATAACAGGATTTTAAAACAGTAATTACTAATATAGGAAAAATAGTAAAAATGGAAAACAGTAAAACATCATATTAAAATAAGATTTAGTGTCGAACAAATTATTCAAAAGGGGTTTCCGAAGACACATAAAGATATTTGCCAACCTGCGCCAATTTATATCGATAATAAATAAAATAATCAAAATGGCGTTATGGATAGGATTAATGTAGAATCTAGACTTTCACTAGGATAATACTAAAAACTAGTTTCGAGAACTTAGTCAAAACAAATTAGACTTTGGTCTCTAACTAGGCAACTCAACCATAACAGGACTGCGTGCAGCGAGGTCCTGGCTTAAGTAATGCACACCCCTCCTGGATACAAACCATATCCAGTTCAACCCGACGCGACTTATACGGTGCGATATCTAAGTTTAAGGTAAATATACACTCTCCTGAACACAAACCATGCTCAGTTCAACAACCAATGCGCCCCATAAAGACACACCAGCCTTACAGTTGATGGCAAAACGTACATCCCAGACTATATTACTCTAAACCCACACTTGTCCTTATTCCATAACTCCAAAACAAATCATTATCGATATTTAAAAGATGTATTCATCATAAACAATATGAGGATAAAAGAAGTAAACATTTATATTCTAAAAGAGGAAACTTTCTATTTTAGGAAACTTCTATTTTTAGAAACTTTACTAAAAATAGCATCATATCAAAGTAGTGAAAATATTAGTTCATACTAATACCACATTTTAGTAAACGATATAGATTTATAAAACTAATACTTTCGGCCTTAACGATATTAATTATTAAAGTAAGAACATTTGATTTTATGAAACTATTAAAATATCGTACAAGTGTTATAAAATGATTAGAGACATCTAAAAAAAAAATTAATAATACTAATTAGGGTGTTTTCGAAAGTTATAAAGCTAAAATTCCCTAATTATTATTAGTTTCGACGATAAAATTATAAATAGGATTTTACGGCAAACACTAAATTAAATACTTGAACGTCTTTATTTAATTAAACCATTGAATATATTTAGAATATGTTAAGGGATGATTTAACTCCTAAAGTTTCAGATTTAAATACTTTCAAAATTGCTGGAAAAATAATTCTTTTAGGTAAGACGAAGCAATTTAGCGATAAATCACAACTTGTCCGAAATCAATATTTATTAATTAAAGACTATAATAAATAGTAAAAAAATTACGTAAAATAGTTAAATTATATTTATGGACATTCTGTCCAGAAAAGAAAATTTCCAGAATTCTAAAAACTCGGTTTTTAAAGCGTTTTCTCGTTAATCGTCCAATCTCGACAATAACGATTAATAAAAATAGTAATTACAAAACGATTTAAGTATTAATATCCAAAAATTATTATTACACTTTAAAATCCTGATTTTACAGAATATAAATTTTTTCCAGATTTTTCCAAAATCCAGTTTCAACAAATTTCAACAAAACCGTCATTTAAACCCGTTTTCGCAATTAACGATTTTATTAATAAACCTATCGTTCCTAACATTTTATTAAGGCACTAAAAATCATAATAATACATTTTAATATGAAATCATCAGAATCATAATTTTTTCCAGATTTAGACCAAAGACCAGAAATCGAGAATTTAAACAACAAACACGGTTTTAACGATAAACGATGATTTAAAGTGATTAATTAATCATCCACTTAACAATTCCGAAATTATGAAAAAAATCAGAAAATTCTATTTCACCAGAAAGTTTCACCACGTCAAAAATCAGATTAAAATAAAATGTTTAAGTACTAGAACTAAAAATCGGTTTTTAATCGTTTTTGTTCGAAAACGATAATAATTCAATAATCGATATCAAAAATATCAGAAAAATACTAAACTACTAAAAATCATCAAAAACAACATTTTTCCAGAATATAAACATATATTACATGTTTAGGCCGATTATTACGATTTTACAAATTAATATAACAATTTAATCGTTAATCTCGTAAAAGCGATAAAAATATCGAAACATGCAAAATTTCAACTTTAAAAATTTTTCCAGAATCCGTGACATACATATATTGCCAAAATAAAATATAAAAATATATACATGCAAATACTCAATTAAAATCTTGAAATACCGAGTAACATCGACGTTACCTCTACTCCAAGTCTGAATCAACGATATATTCGTCGGCTTCGGGATCGTCCAAAAATCCTACCAAACACGTAAATCATGGCAGAAAAAATACCATGAGAAAACTAATAAAAAACAAGGTAAAAATTGATCGAAAATGACGTCGATTAATACCTTAACGAAGGAATCGGAAAGAGGATTATTATGACGATAAAAATGATGCGATTGGGACTTGAAATGGAGCAAAAATCAGCCTAGGGAGGGTAAGAAGTACCCGGCCAAAAGAGAGAAGAAAGAAGTGATGAATATTTTTGTTAATGCAAAAATGAATGTAGAGTAAAGGAGGAGATGGATGTTACTACACTTAAAGGAGTAAGAATGAATTAAGGCTTCAAAATGAGGAATCCAAAAATGTATCTAGACCTATAGTTGGCCGGCCAAAAGGATAAGAGAGGGAGTAAGAAAAGTTTTGACATAAATGCTACAATGAATGAAAATGATTTATCTTATGATTACGTTTAATGTGATAAAATGAAACGTTTAAATAAAATGTAATAAAACTTGTGACCAAGAGCTTAGTCGGTCCAAAATGTGAGAAAACAGTCTCAAATAATTTATAAGTTGATAAAAAGTATAATCGTAAAATAGTTAAAGGTATTTCAAAGTAATTCGAGTAAACCTCGCGTAAGAAAATAATTATTCGCGAAGCTTCGTAATAAAATCATAAATGGCTTGTTTTTAGTAACTAAAATATATCTTAGTAGAAAATATTCCATAAACGTATTCAAACATTTTTTAGGAAAAAGGAATAACTTAAATCCAAGCTTAAAAATGTCAATTCGGAGAGAAATAGAATTCCTCGCGGAAAAATTACTTAGTTTACGAAGAAACCAAATAAATGGATTTAAAAGAATTTTAAATCTTTAAAATTAAAAATAGAAATTATTAAACTCAAAAAATTAAAATAAAGCTTAGTAAAATGATAAAATATGAGGCCAAAAGTGACAGAGTTAAGACGAAGTCCTAACAGAAAGAATAAAATGCTTAGGAAAAATAGCGGGTGTTACAGTAGTTGTTACTTTAACAAAAAATGATGTTACTATAAGGAATGGTTGGGGTTAATCTAAGAAGGAATGGTAAACAATGATGTTATCCTCAGTTACTTTTATGCTTTATGTCTATTACTTTAAGGAACGAATGGTGTTACTCCAATACATCTGAGATGTTACTCTAACCAAAATCACATGTATTAAATATAGAGTTAACTGCAACGTTGCACATCATCATGTGTAAAAAAATCAGTTATTCTTGTAAACAAAAAAAAAACTTCTCAGAATGACCAAAAACACAAGTATGCTCAGAACACTTGTTCCTTCTCCTCCTCTTCTTCAGAGTCTTCTTTAATTTCCTCTTCTTCCTCGTCTTCATCTACATACTTCACCCTCCTCATCTTCATCATTGGTTGGTTTAGTAGGCGGTGGGGGCCGTGCTGCAAACGGATTTGGACAGTTTCTCTTGTCATGGTGCGTCATCTATTTGCAGTTGTTGCACATGCGTTTCGGCTTTCTAGAAAGTGTGACCGTCTTTTCCTTGCTCAATAACGTCCGCTTTCCGCTGCCCTTTCTCTTAGAAATCTTGGGAGGGAGTATCGTGTTATTGCCAGAGCTCGTACACCCAAGCATATTTTCCAGTTCCTTTGTTTTGCCAATATTCCCCCCGCCAGAAACCAACTGTCTCTGCAACCTGAACTCCTGAATTAATCCGCACAAGCTTTCCACATCTGCCTTGTCTCCTTCCCTTAGAAGTCCCATTGTCTCATGGATTTCCGACCACAATCTCGACATCTCTATTTGTTTTCCGTCGATTATGTCAATGTTTTCGCTATCTAATCTTTCATCACCGATACAAGCAATGTGAACAGCCTCTTTTGTCCACCTTCTGGTAACCATATTTTCAGGTATAGTGGTGATCCCTTTTGATGAATATATCCAGATTACGTGTCTACACAGTATGCCTCGTAAATTAAACAACTGACATGTGCAGCTGGATTCAGACTTACCTGGACATATCACGACATATTAATGTGACACTGTTACGGCAGAATAATATGTCAAAAACAAGATAATATCCATTGATTCAATGTAATGGAGTTCAAAATGAGTTAATTTTAAGAATAAATAATGTTACTCTAAGAAATGTCGGTGTTGCTTTCAGAATAAAGCTTATACAACGCATTATATATTCTATCCTCAGTTACTCTAACGCATTGTATATGTTATTTTAAGGAACGAATGGTGTTACTTTATTAAAGAACGGGGATAATCTAAGAAAGAAGGGTGTTAACCTTAGAATGAATGGTAAGCAACGTTGTTATAATCTGGACAAAATGTTAGTCCATGAGTGAGTTTAAGTAGTACCTGATATATACTGGACCGTAAACTCTTTATTTCGTGTAGCATCCCTCACCAATGTCTCCTCAATCCCGTCCTTCTCAAGGAGCCCCCTCACACTACAAGTACCCACAGAAAATTCCAGCTCCTCCTTCTTCAAATGCGGCGTGGGTGTAAATCCTCACGGCGTGATGTTCAATTGGGAGGTGGGTTGCTGTGTTTGGAGAAGCTTGTATATTGTCGTTGTCAAGTTTTTTTGTGTATACCATTGCTGGTCCATAGCGCTCTCGAATCGCATCCAGAATTCGATCAACGTCCCCGATTTCTGTTTGAATCTTTTGAAGAAACTATTTTCACTCTCCGACCTTTGTGTTGTTCACATTAAGCCACCCATCTTTAAATCCCTGCAATGTGCCATAACCCACTGCCTCCTAATGGAGAATGTAGCTGAAAACCACTCGACATTACCCCTATGGTACTCCTCCATTATCTCATGTCATTCCGCGTCGAACTCATCTCCATCAATCTCCATATCCCATACTATAGCATTTAATCTCTTCAAAAAATCTTGGTAGTCACTCCGCGTTGCACCATATTTGGTAGGAACCTTGTTTAAGATATGCCACATACAAAAACGGTGTCGCGCTATCTTGAACATTTTCTTTACGGCTGGTATAATACCCGGATCCTGGTCGGTAATAATATACCCCGGCTCCTTGGTGCCCATTGCAGTCAGAAATCTCTCAAACACCCAGACGAACGATTCATAATCCTCGTACGCTATTAGATACCCAGCAAAAGTTATCGATCGTTTGTGATTTTCAACACCGGTGAACGACGTGAATATCATTTTATATTTGTTCATCCTGTATGTTGGGTCGAACGAAACTGCATCTCCAAACAATTGGTAGTTTCGTCGCGCCTCACTGTTAGCCCAGAAATCCTTGCTTACACTCCCATCGTTATCCCGCTCGTAGTCAAAAAAGAAACTCTTTCTATTTTTAGCCATGTCTTTGAAACGATCGTTGAATAGATGACCGTCCCTCTCATGTAGGAAGCACTTTATATCTCTTCCCCAGTTTTTGAAGTCGGCCAAGCTCGCACTCACATTTGCGAATCCCTCTACTTGCTCCTTGCACATGTTGTATGTCCGTGTTGCGCCAGTCTTTAGCTGAAAATAAGAATCAAGAACTACTGAACTACATGCCCAACAAACAAAATTTATCACCCAGTGTGACTATTTGTAGAACATTATGTATGTTACCGTAGAACATTATGTATGTTACTGTAGACTATTTGTGTTACTCTTATATTGAAATAGTGTTACCTTAAAAAAAGGTGTTACTCTAGCAAATTCAATTGTTATATTCAGCATTTTATATTTATACAATAATTAAATTACCTGCATAATATACCTTGCAGATATGTTACTCTTATTCATAAAGTGTGTTACTCTTTTTCTTTAATAGTAGTCTTACACTATAGAACCAATGATGTTACTCTAACAAAAATAATTAGATTATGCACACACTTATTTAATCCAGATTTTACCCTCCCTAAAAAATAGTGTTATTCCTACCTTACACACATATTACTCCATACCCGTGAATGATTCAAGATCATTTGCTTGTGGTACTTTGTCAGGTTCCTCGACAGCTTTTGAAATTCTCTGTCTTTTGGTGAGTTCAGTTCGTGGTTGTGGCCATTGTGGAACTTATCAATCCTGAGAGTGCCGCCTTTACTGAACAGCCTAATCCTTGCCTTGCATCCGCAACGACGGACCTTCGTCTTCTTTTTAAGCGCGTCTACAGCTACTCCTTCCACTGCTGCATCATTCACCACTTTCACAGAATTTTTAAAACTCTGCCTCTTGCAGACTAGAAGCTTTGACTTTATCTCACCACCGTACCATCGCTTTGTGGTGTACTTCCTCACATCGAACCCGCAAGCCAGCACGTAGATTTTATTAAATTGCACCGCCTCATCGATTGTTCCGAATACTTGCTCCATGTATGGAGTGAATGCCTCACCCACATCTCTGCGCCATTCCTGTGCATTCGCGTCTTTGCCAATTCCACCTGCAAAAAATTAAACAACGTTACACTCATGCAATGCATGTGTTACTTCAACTCCTAAGTTGAGTTACTCTAACTTGTAAAGTAAGTTACTTCAACATCATCGTCAAAAACCTTAATAAATGTTCAGTGTGTGTGTTACTCTAATTGCAAAATAGAGTTACTGTAACTCAGAAAGTATGTTACTTCAACATCGTGTCTGCTTCAGTAGAAAACAAAACAATAGTATCATTAAGATTAAGAAAAACCTAAATAATAAACAAAACAACCTTGAATCTATACTAACAAGACAGCAATGAACCATTGATATGAACAAAATTGACGTAAAACCTTAAAGCAATATCGAAAACTCACCATTGTTGTCCTCTGCATTCGCTTATTTTTCAATTCCACCAGCAAAAAATTAAACAACGTTACACCCATGCAACGCATGTGTTACTTCAACTCCTAAGTTGAGTTACCCTAACTCGTAAAGTTAGTTACTTCAACGTTCAGTGTGTGTTACTCTAATTACAAATTAGAGTTACTGTAACTCAGAAAATATGTTACGTCGACATCGTGTCTGCTTTAATAGAAAACAAAACAATAGTATCAGTGAAGATTATGAAAAACCTAAATAATAAACATGACTGGAATCGATACTAACACGAGAGCAATGAACCATTGGTATGAATCTATGATGAATGAAATGAATTAAATTGACAAAAAATCTGTAAGAACTATCGAAACTCACCATTGTTGTACTCTAAGATTTGCTTATCAATAGTTGATGCAGATTTCGCGATCATTGAATCCATAGTAACGGGATGTCGAGCACAAATTTGAATGAATGAACGTGATATTGGAATCGTTTTTTTAGATGAACGTGGTAACGTGAATGAAGGGATGAATGAACGTGATATTATTATTTCCTAAAATTATGGGAGTTATTTAAGGATGCAGTATCTCTTTTTTTTAATGCAAATCTAGGATGAATCTTGTCCATCCATCCTTCTCTATATATATTTTGTATCTTGCATTTGGTATTCCATTTTTTTGGTTTGTTTATTTGAAGAGTCACACAGTTATAATATGATAGTCACACTCTATGTGACCGAAAGTCACACGTCACTGAGTACAATTTTTGATACGTGGGTTATTATTTAGTCAATATTGCATTTAAGCCAAATTAATACTTTTAATCCAAATATTCATTAAGCAAAATTATTATTGTGTTGGTCCCCTATAGTTGTAGTTGTATTACGTTGAAGTTGCTTTATTATTCCAAATATTTTTGTTGGTTACTTTATCATTGTTATATTTATTACTGTCATTTTTTTTGTTCTTGAGTATTGCATTTTGGTTTTTTCTACTTGTAGTTCTTATATTTTGTGGGTGTTAATCTTTAACAATCACGTTGTTATATGAGAAAAGTCACAGTCGTTATTCTTCAAAGTCACAGTCGTTGTTGAGAAAAGTCACATTTGATTAAGGTCAGACTTGAATGCGTGTGTTGCAAGAATCATAGTTGTTTATCTAGGGTTTAATTTTTTTTCCACCTATATGTCAGTTGAAGACATAGTGAGTGGGCCCTACGTAGGGCAGGAGTTCGTGGACATCGACGGAGCGTTCCAGTTTTATCAATCTTACGCATGCTCCGTTGGCTTCGAGGCGAAGAGGTACACGACAAGTAGATTCTATGATGGTTCGATTAAGAAGAAATTGTTGGCTTGTAATAAGGAGGGCAGAACAGCTAACCAAAGTATGGTGAAGGTGTCGAGCATGCCAAAGAAGGAGGGGCAAGAGTATGTGGGATCGTATGAACCCAAAAGGAATACGAAGGCGACGAGGACGAATTATGGCGCAAGGATTAGACTCTGTGCGATGATCGGTGGGTTCTTTATTGATGAGTTCATCGAGGAACACAACCACGAACTTGTGATGGTCAACGACAGAGAGTTTCAAAAGTCATCTCGAAGTCTCTCAAGATATCACAGGGAGATGAACGTCTGTAACTCGAGGGTGTGTAACATTTTGTGAACAATGTCGTTAGTGTTTGGTTGCAATTTGTGTAACTGTGCGTGATTAATACAGTTGCAATGTGTTTGTGCAGCGGAAGATTGGGGCAACGCGGACATACAGGATGTGCAAGGAGATGTCAGGCGGGTTTCAGAACATCGGAGCATCGTTGGTTAATTTCAAGAACTGGGGTGGGGATGTCAAGTGCTTTGTCCACGAGCAGGATGGTCAATTGTTCGTAGACCGGTTCAAGAGTTTGAGGGACAGTCAGGAGGATTTTTACTTTGACTACGATGTCAATGTAGATGGAATCCTACGCAGGGTCATCTAGGCGGATGGTACAGCGAGAAGGAACTATGCAGCATTCGGGGATGCGGTTTCATTCGACCCAACATACGGAACCAACATGTATTCAATGGTGTTCACACCATTTACTGGCATGGACAACCACAAATGATCTGTCACGTTATGTGGGGCGTTGCTGTTGAAGGAGGACTACGAGTCATCTATCTGGGTCCTCTCCCGTTTTATGGAAGCCATGGGTGGGAAGGAACCGTATTATATCATGGTAGACCAGGATCCCGGGATTTTAAAAGCGGTCCCGAAAATATTTAAAGCAGCGCACCAACGGTGCTGCACGTGGCACATCATGAACAAGGTCCCAACGAAGTACGGCAGATCAAGAGAGGAGGCCTCGTAATTCGTAAAAGACCTCAACGCTATTATTTGGGACGATGACATCGAGGCGTCGGAGTTCGATGATAGGTGGGGATGGATTATTATCAAACATGATGTTGTGGGGATCGAATGGTTTGAATATGTGTATGGCATCAGGAGTAAATAGGTCGTCGTGCATTTGCAAGGAGCTGAGGATGTTCGGAATTATGAGAACAACGCAGAGATCCGAGAGTGAGAACAGCTTCTTCAGAAAGTTTGAAGACAACAAAGGTACGTTGGTCCAGTTCTGGATGCGTTTCGAGAGTGCAATGGACCAACAGAGGCACATGCAGAAGAGGCTAGACAACGATAACCGACAGACATATCCCAAAACTGGAACGAAGAATCTGATGAAGACCCACGCGGCAAGGGTGTACACGCACGTGGCGTTTGCACACTTTCAGGAAGAGGTCAAGTTTTCGTTGTACACGTGCAGTGTTCGTGGGTATCAGGAGAAGGACTGTATTGAAGCGACAACAGTTATGGACTCCATCCAGGACCGCAACTACATAACTGAATACAATCGAGGTAGTCTGATACTGGCATAGCTTTTAGAAAGTCACTGTCCACATCTTGTATGTCACACTCCCATAGCTTGAATGTGACTATATAACCTAAACGGTGTGACTTTAAAATGTAATAAGTGTGACTATACAACGTGATGAGTTTTATTCTACAGTATAATGAGTGTGACTATGCAAAATAAAGGGTGTGACTCTGCAATGTTGTGCGTGTGATTATACAACGTAATGAGTTTGATTCTGCAACATAAGGACTGTGACTATACAGCATAATGGTTGTGACTATACCACGTAAAGGATGTGACTATACCCTTTAGAAAGTCACATTCTCTACGTTGTGTAGTTACTGTCCGTATGGTTGAGAGTCGCACTCTTTATGTGTCTAATGTACTTGCAGGTACCTGTGAGGTCAGTTGTTCTTGCATGAAGTTCGGTCGGTATGGAATTCTATGCAGGCACGCTATTTGGATATATTCTTCCAAAGAACGAGAGACGATTCCAGAACGGTACGTGGTTGGTAGATGGACAAAGGATGATCTATGTACTATTAATGCATGTCCCCCGACAGAGAGTTGCCTAAGCGATGAGAAGGTTGTTACAGTCACGAGACTGTTTTTGGAGTTCTATGAGACCGTTAATTATGTTAGTAGAATGGGTAAGGATGACGTCAGTAGCTTAGCTGACATCATTCGCAACTTCAGATCCGATGTGGCGCCCTATGCTGGTCCTTGTAGCAAGACGCAAGAAATAGAGGAGATCCTTGGCTGTACCAGCGCAATTGAAATAACGGTATTGCCCCCAAAGAAAGCCAAGAACAAGGGCTGTGGGAAGCGGATGATGTCTTTTAAGGCGAAGGCTGCTGCAATTGCTGTGAAGCCTAAACGGTTGTGAAATAACTGCAAGATGATGGAGCGTCATGACAAGAGGAACTGCCCCAACCCATTCCCCGAGGGGCCACCTATTGCTGACTTGTTTGTCAATGTTGAGGAGGAGGAGGACGTGGTAGGGTTTGCCGAGGATTGTTTGTGAATATCCTATGTTGTTATGGAGAAAGAATTTTTGGAAACATAAAGATTATCGACGTTTGAAATGGTAAAGGTCCGTGATATTGTTTTTGCCTATTGCGGACCTCAATCATTTCTAATATGGCGTAATCGTAAATCATGGGGCAAAATTGTTTTTGGTTGATTGACTGTAAAAATACATTGAAATAGCAAATCTATCAATTGTTTTTGGAATGCATTATCTTTCGCTACAAATAAAGCAGTACAAGAAAATTATGCCCTTAATCTTTCTTTGTCACGAAATAAGTGAGTGTGATTGTGCAACGTAATGAGTGTGACTCTACAATAGTCAGAGTGTGATTCTACAACAAGGGGAGCGCGGTTATACTAACTGTATGAGTGTGATTGTGCAACGTAATGAGTGTGACTCTACAATAGTCAGAGTGTGATTCTACAACAAGGGGAGCGTGGTTATACTAATTGTATGAGTGTGATTGTACAGGACACTGACTGTGATCCTAGAATATACTCAGTGTGACTATACAGTATGTTGAATGTGACTATACAACTTATTTGCGATGCTCATAACATAGCGATGGAAATAGTAAAATAGCGATGGAAATATTTGTACATTAGAAAAAGTCCATCTTTTACACAACACATAATACTTGAAATATAAAAACATTCTGCGACACAGTACTTGAAACATAAAAATATTCTACAACATAATGGGTGCTACTAGGAAAACAGTCATAATGGGTTGTATTAGGAAAACCTTTAAACAAATAAAAACATCCATTACATATCATATTTTTTTGGCTACATTTTTACCCATACCTACTTGTAGACACCCACATTTGGCTGCTAGGTGTCTATAGCAGTTTCCAAAAAACATCCGATGATGATCGGACCCAAACGTGTTTCTACGCGCTCGGATATGGGCTCAAAACCATTAGTTTCTGGCTTGGGCTTTTTACGGAGTACAAATTTCACAAAACTGACCTCAAATTCAGGCCCGGTGGGTCGTTTCCAATCAAATAAAACTAATTTGGGTCAAAACCGACACCGAAAATAAAACCGTCTTTTAGCGACCGGGTCAAACCCCGGGCAAAGTCGTTTCCGAAACACAAAAATAGCCATGCAAAAATCAAAAGTCCAACCCAAATATAAGACCCACAAAATACCTAACCCGAGGTCCAAAAAACCGGACCCCTTCGTTTCAGCTGACCCACTCGATCGAGTGTCAGCCCACTCGATCGAGTGGGCCCTCAAATAGGCCCAACTGCGGCTGCTTTGGGCCACTCGACCGAGTCAGCAGAGTACTCGGCCGAGTAGCCCTAGGTCGGGTGGGGGGAGCATTCCTATATATACCTCCCTTTGCATGCACAAAATACAACTTTCGAAAACTCTAAATCTTCAGTCATCACAATTCATCATCCTCAAGCTTAAACCCTAGCATCTAGGAATCAAAGCCTAAACCACCATAACTCCGTCTACATCTCGATACTCCCGTGCAAGCCACAACTAACGAGTCCCGTCCGAGAACAAGAAACACGTAGGTTGAGGGTGAAATAATCTAGATTTCTTCTCTCTTTCTCTCCCTCGTCTCGTCCGTCCCTTTCGTCGTCGTCGTCGTCATCTTTTATTTATTCGTATTGTCGCGTTTATAGTATCGATAGTACTACTAATATAAGACATTAAAATACTAGCGGATTCGTGTCGAGCGTGAATGATGACGGGATAAGGAAATCCGAATATACAAGGGTGCTTCACCCGACGTTGTCGGTCGCTTATCCCGACACCCCGAACGCTTGATTGTTGAAGCGAGTCAACATCAATTAAATCGTCTCTTTTTATTCTTGTCGCATCATGATCATCATAATTGTCGTTCATCACACATTCATCAATTTTAAAACTATTTTCGAATCAATTTTTTTTTAATTAAGTCGAAACCTTTTGATGCAGATCCGACATCACACAATCCGTAAGGATTTATCGTGATGTCGCGATGCGGAGGGAATCAAGTCAAAGTCCTTTTAGTTCAAGCGAATTTAAAGCGTCGATCTATTAGATTCGATACCAACTCAATAGTTGGACGTTGGATCTAAACGATTTAGTCAATAAATCTAACTAACA
Source organism: Agrostemma githago (assembly GCA_958450325.1). Lineage (NCBI taxonomy): Eukaryota > Viridiplantae > Streptophyta > Magnoliopsida > Caryophyllales > Caryophyllaceae > Agrostemma > Agrostemma githago. Next base: position 29,842,578 of record OY288241.1, on the reverse strand, counting down.
CGAATTCATTGATGCTAAAAATAGTGATCACATAATTCGAAAGAATTAATTACGACACTATAAACGCGGAGAAAATCTATTTCATTCTAGTTCGATTTAAGCGACTCATAACATATTTTTTTTAGACTTCACTCTAAGTATTCGGTATTGGTCCAATAATCAAACGCCGGGTACAATGAGCATCGAAAGTCGGGATCGAGAACAGCCGGCCACGCGAGTCGCATTGGTTTCGTGCGAGTCGCATGGCTGCGCGAGTCGCGCCACTCTCGCGCGGGTCGCACGGATCCCTGAAAACCGTGACACAAAAGAAATTATTTCGTCTTAATTCAATTAATAACAATTCTTCCGACATTTTCTTCTTGAGGCACACACAAAATATTCGATACCGATCTCATAATCGAGTATGGAATATGGCGAGTATTGAAAGATTCAGGTCGAGTATAAATCCCGTTATATTTCTACGCGACCTAGCGAATCGTTGATTTTCAAACACGAAAGCAACTTTCGAAAACAAAATCGAAACAAATCTTGAATCGTATAGGTACCACTCGACCGAGTGTCTAGCCCAGTCGATCGAGTGGCACCCCAAAAATCGGGCAGAACCCTTTCTTTCGAGACCACTCGGTCGAGTCCCTCAATGACTCGATCGAGTGGCTCCTGGTTCGTCAAAACTGCGAGTCTTTCAACACCCTTTAAGTCCCAATTAAATATTTTCAATGACTTCGGTCAACAAGTGTCAAGTCAATCACGTGTCATACTACGTTTGCAAAACTCATGCATCATATCTCGTTACATCATTCTATAGCAATTTTATATTATTTGCAAACCGTTATTATCGTTATCACCGTTACTAACTTGTTCGTTTATGTCTTTTCATCCTATTTTTATTTCATTTGTTTTATTGTACTAAAACGAACCTCGCATACTAAATACAACTTTGACGTTAATTTAGATGCATTAAATCGACATAGCAACCTATTCAAATATTCGCATGCTTAGTCAAAACAATGTTTGCATATCTCATCGAATTACTAACGCGCGTATTAGAGCATCAAACGATATCTTAGTAGAGGCCGCTAATGTGCGGGCGGGGTTGGGTGTTCTTTGTGAACTTCCCAACACGTACCCTCACCCCTTACTCAGAACCTCCGTTTCCAGATGCCCGAAACCGTTGGCGCACGAGAGTCATTCAAAACACGGTATCCGATAATGTCGGTATCGGTATCAAATGCAAAGGGACGAGCCCAATAAACTCTGACATCCGAATGGGCCATACTTTGTGCATGGCCCACTGATATAGAGTGGGTTCGAATGGGCCCGAACTCCCATAAATTTCGGTGGCGACTTCACTTCGATTTAAATTTCAATTCAACTCATCTCATATGGAGATCCATTCGCCTCCCCAAACCCGCGTGTGGCCGTGTCGGGGTGGACCTATGTCATGTCCACAATTTGGCGACTCCGTTGAGGATTAACTGATGCGTGACTTACCATCGGCATCCTCAGGGTGAGACTCCAATAGAAATTGTTTGACTAGTACAATACGCGTTTTAGTTTTACGGTTCATGCATAACCCTACCTTTTCCTTGGCTGGTACTGGTGACCGACGTCCCACTATACCATGTACTTCAATATGGATATGTCAAAGGTGTTCATAGTCGATTCGTATGGGTTTCGCGGCATGTTCTAAGCTCAACTCAACTTAGGAAGTCTGTCTCAATTCACGGATAGGCTATGTGCACTGTTACAGACCCTTTATAGACTGACCAAGACTTAGTATAGAGCATACATGGCGTCGTTATAATGCTTGCGTGACTATATGCTACTTGGTTTCTATGTCTTTTTTCAAAAACCGTCAATTTTTCAAAAATACATCCTTTTCAAAGTATCCAATTTCAAAACTCGGGAAGCATACCGAATTTAGGACTTATGATTTTACTCAAAATAGCCCATTTCTAGCCGGTATTCTGCCCATTTCAAAACTCGATTTTTTTCGAACTTTCAAATTTGTTGCCCGATACACTTTTCCGATTTTCGGAAAAAATCGGGCCCTTCACCGAGTCTTCTCGGATTTTTCAACAAAAAATCCCTTTTCAAAACCTTCCTCTTCTTAGGACTTCCCGTATTTAGTAGTGTCGGGTCTTGTCATAAGTCATCAAAGGTCTTTAGCGTCGAAACTCCGTCGATCTTACATCACGGGTTTCCTCTCTATCCCAGTCTGCCTTATTTGACTATGGCATGGCCCACCTACGTAGGACATACTCCAACAAAGGACGACTCGTCTACACATTCGAGTCCAAAGTCTGAGGTATATCACACGTGGACCTTCCATCGAATAGGACTCGGCTCACATAGCCGAATCCTAAGGGAGGCCCACCTTTCGCAAGTCACCCGTCTAAGTGTCTTTTCCGAGTCAACCTTTTACAAGGCATAGCCCTAATAACAAAAGGTTCGTGGTCCTTACGTCTAAGGGTCACTCATTCAACACTCGAGTCCTAACAAAACCTTCGATCCCATTTGGGGGCAGGGCGATCAATCACGGTTGCTCTAAGGGTCATGTCTCACACGTGTCTCACGTACCCCACTTTTGAGTCACTAAGATGTCACACCATCTAAGTCCTATCTGAGTTCTTAGTCTCACTTGAGGGCTATTCTCCGACGGAGCGATTAATCACGGTCACTTCGAGAATCGTACCCTACACATTTGTCTTAGGAGAGTCTAACCCGAGTCAAACAGGAGTCGTCTCTCCTCCCGCGCTATTTCCTATGCCTTGGTGAATTTGAGTTTCGAAGCAACTTTACTGATTACGCGGTATTCTTACAGACGGGCCACCGGTAACCAGACGCCAGAAAATGCAAGAAACCTTGGACCAACTGATTGCCGCGCTGGCTAAGAGCGAAACCCAATTGACAACTATCAGGTCCGACCAAATAGCCATTACCACCCGTTTGAGTGCCGTGGAGCAAGGGACTCCTAAGGTCGGGAATGAAACCACTGGGCCCATAGCTGAACTGGTCAGCGTCGTTCGCACGCTTGAAGAACAGGTCCATTTGTCAACAAACAAGTCGATCCATACGGAAAATGCTCGCTCATATTCGCCTCTGAATGACGAGCTACCTGTCAACCTCAACCTTACGGGCATAGCGATGTTTGAGGGTACTGAAGACCTGGTTCATCACATTCGAGCTTTCAAAGAGTTCATGGCTGTCAAGGAGGTGAAATCCACCATGTTCAAGCATTTGTTTGCTTCTTCCCTCGAGAAGCACCCAAAAGCCTGGTAGTACAGGCTTGATTCCAAGAAGTACAAGACTTGGGATGATGTGGCAACAGAGTTTGCTCGGAATTACGCCGATAATACCAAGATCTAGACTACGATGCGCACTCTGGAGGTTATGGCCCAAGAGCCCAAAGAAGGTTTCACCAAGTACCTTCAAAGGTGGAGGGCCGAAAGTGTGAAGTTGGTAGACAAGCCCAACGAGAAGACACTAGTAGAGGCGTTCATCAACAACCTCCTACCTTCCTACCGCGTCCATCTTAGATATGCCGGCATTTCAAACTTTGCGGTGCTTACCGAAATGGGCATTAGGATTGAAGACGATCTTCGACATAATGAAGATCTGGGTGAAGCTTCTACTGAAGGCTATACTGGATATCAACTCGAGTCCTTAGAAGCCGACGACTAATGACAACATCATCCGAGAGTTCGAATTTGATTTAAGTCTGAGTCCGAGTCTAGGATGTGCTATTTCTTCTAAAGTCAGAGTCAAAGTCAGAGTCAGAGTCAGTTGTATTCTGTCCTCTTTTCAAAATTCATAAAGTCAACTTTCAATATTCTATCTCTCATATATAATTTCCTTATGTATTTCCGAGAACATGATGAACACCATCATACACTGTGAGCACACGCACGTGACTATTATAGGCACATCTATAATGACTGCAGGAAACCGAGCCCGTGTTTTCCTTTTGCCTATTCCATGTCTGGTATAGAAAAGCCACATAATTACCCTTAGCAGGAGCAGTATCGAATCCTATGACAAATCTAGGTAGTCTCATAGTTTGGGTTCAAGACGAGAGGCAAGCCCATTTCCCACAATAAACACCCCTCCAATAAGATCGACCAATCCCTAACTTAGGTGTTAGTTCGACCAACAGAAAGAAAAAGAAAAAAAAAAGGGAAAAAAAGGGAAAAAAACGTCCAAAATAGAAAGCAAAAGGCCAAAATAAAAGAGCTGGCCATGACCAAAAGAACTCTCAACATCCCTTGGCCGGGGCACGACCCACTCAAATAAAGAATCCCATGACCTGGGCTAAGAAGTCAACCAACTAAAAAATATTCAAAAACCCATGACCGTAGTTAACGGTCAACTCAAGTGAAACGGTCAATTCAAAATTATTAATACCCATACCATCCAATAGGGGAGAGACAATCAAGCTAGTCAGCTAAACGCCCAATCTAGCTCTCCCACATTACAACCCTCCAGACCTTCTCGAGACCTAGGCTAAGAGACAGCCCGGAATTTTGAGGATTCAAGCTCCATAGGATGCACCCTAGCCACTAGGGCCGGACATGGAAATCAGATCCCGCATTATCAAACCTACCCCAATCGAAGTTCGGGTTGTTTTTACTCGACTTCCCCCTTTCCTACCACATTACAATGCCTTTTCCTCGAAGCCTTAGCTCCACAAAATCAAGCTTCAGATGTCAAAACGTCAAAGCCACTTATGACCTAGCACAACATTTCCAAAATTATCCAAACCAGTTACCAGTCCCAAACACGGGAGCTCAACTTGCGGTCGGCATAGAACATACCCAAATAGTTCACACCACCCTTGGGGGCTACCCCAGAGAACGCTCACAGTCACAGGATCAACATCCTAACCATTCTAGCCCTTTGATCAAGACATCATTGGGAATGCACCTAGCCTACACCGTCAATATGGTTAGTTACACACAAAGTCCTATTAGACTAGGAACCATAATATATCTTTCAATTCACTGAACTACGGTACGGTTTGATTTCACTACACGTGAATACGTAGGCAACCTTTCAACAAAGGCACAACCACCCACATTGACACACATTCAAAAAGCACCATCATTCCGGTCACGACACTGTCATGTTCTCAACAGTTCGCTTTGTCATCCTGGGGGCTTCTCTTAGGTAGAAGTTCTACATCTACTCACAAAATCCAGATAAATTCAAAACAAATCCAGCCTCCTTCCTATAGTGTGTCCTGGTACTCGACTCAGTCAAAGACGAGAATCTGTCAAGGACTCGAAGCAATACCCACTTTGGGAGTGTACCCGAAAACCAAAAAAGATCCAAAAAACACTAGTCTACAGCACTGCTACTGTCCTGTCGTGCAGAAACAGTCACATTACAGACTACCGCAATCCCCCTACGATATATTCTTCCCATTTTGATGTCCGACCGTGTTGCCACTCGCCTAGGCTGCGGAATAAGCGCAACTTGAGAGTCTTGTCGTCTTAGGTGGCCCACCCCCCAACCAGGTCACGGTCCAACCCTTAGAGAGTCCAAGTCGTGTCTGTCAACTTGTTTTCTCGCGTCCAGAGTCGAGTCTGCCGGTAGGCCTCTCTCTTCAAATTCTCATTTTAAAATTTGCAAAACTTAGCCATTTGAAAAAAAAACCTTTTCGACAAGGTCAAATTTCAGTCTATTTAAGCTGCAAATTTCTTTTCCGCTCCTTTCCATTTTGAAAACCTATCTCATAGCACGTGAGTTGCTCTCAGGACTTCGATTTCAAAATTAAGCAAAAATCATTTTCCCCAGTGCAAGTCAGTCTATGGATGCTAATTGCATTTCCTGCATGCTATCTTTTTACCTGTTATATTTGATATTTCTGCCTATATGTCTAACATTTCAAGTACCAGCTTGGCCTCCCAACGGAACATCAAGTTTTTATTCCCCAGCGTGAGTCGCAGGCCTGCGCAAACTCACTGCTCCCCAGCGGAAGGCCAAAGGTGGCATTCCTCCTAAAAGAAACACGGGATGTGCCTACATATAGGTACACCTAGGGCTTCTTAGGCAAGCTCCCGCACAATTATGGATCGGGATGTGTCTGCAAACGGGCACACCCAGGGTTTCTTAGGCAAGCTCACGCGTAATTTCGGATCGGGATGTGTCTGCAAACGGGCACACCCAGGGCTTCTTAGGCAAGCTCACGCGTAATTTCGGATCGGGATGTGTCGACCGAGTGGCACCCCAAAAATCGGGCAGAACCCTTTCTTTCGAGACCACTCGGTCAAGTCCCTCAATGACTCGATCGACACTACTAGAATTAGTGCAAATTCCCACGGAATAATTCCTACGGATCTTGAAAGGCGTAGGAAAGTAAGTTGCTCCTACAGATATTTCCTTCGAAATCCCAATCCGTCGCTCCTTTCAGCACCCCAATGAAATTCCTACGGTTTTGTGGTAGGAAACATTTTAGGCTATGAAATGTTCCGTAGGAAAATTTGTAGCTCGAAAAAATTAGTTTCATGAACGATTTAACTAATATTTTTCTCACATACTGTTTATCTGTTTATATTCGCCACGTATTTTCCAGAACGTGAAGTGACCGAACCCGAAACACGAATGAAATACCCCATTAAATTTTTTTCCTTGTGTGTGTATATCTGTTAGTATCCTCGAAATATTCATGTGATTTTATCTATTATTACATGATATGGAGTCGTTTATTTTATTCACTTTACTACATGAAGACCTCTCAAGCGGATCGGGTCATACGGGTCGGGATAAATATGGGCAAGTTATACGGGTCACGGGTCTCACTACACGAAAATCATATTTTCATCGCGATTGTATCTCGACGATTGGCAAATCGACGCAACTAGGGGTGTTAACGAGCCGAGCCGAGCACAAGCCCAGGGTAGCTCGGCTCGAGCTTGGGAATTATGGGCTCGAGCTCGACAGCAGGTTCGTGACTCGAGCTCGGGTCGGAGCTCATGATGAGCTCGACTCGTTGCTTGAGTTGAGCTTCATCCAAGCAAGCTAATTTAAGTGGGATAAAAAATTTGTTAGTGGGATTTGAACCTCTAGTCATTTGATTCAAATAGAGACTAGAACCGACTCCCCCACGCCCTCTACCATGTTGACAATTTAGTCATAAATTTATTTTATGTCGGAGTACTAAGTTTGGGTATCGATACACAATCATAAAATATTATACAAAGTATATGCTAATAAAGGAAAAAAAAAAAGTTGAACCATTTTATGAAATTTTAAAGAATAAAAAACCTTGTATTATATTATATTTAATGTAGGTGAAAATTAGACTTCATTGAAAAAAACAATACTCCGTATAAAAAGTAAATCGGAGTACTTAAAAAATACCGAGTCTGTTTCGTTTGAAATATGAAACAAAATCGGGTCTTCTTCGAATGCGAATTTTAATTTTGTTCGATACTTAATTTCTAAATTTACTTTTAAGCTCGAATTCTAATTTTAGATCAGACTCATTTTAATTAAACCTCGTCAAAATATATATTTTTCTCCGAGAAGTCATTTAATTCATTTTTATTGAACCGTCATTAACTTTCTCTTGAAAAGTCAATTTTTATCACGAAAGTTTATTCTATTCTCGAGATACACTTTATTTTTTATCATTTTGAACTAATTAATTATTTTCCTAAGCTTTGTTTTGTCTCGAATATTTATATTAACCTTGAGATACATTCATTATTTTCGATATGTATATTTCTCACAATTTTCTGAATTTTTCTGCAATATTTAGTGAAAACGGGATCAAAAACCGGTTCGAAAACCGGTTCAAAGAAGGCAGTTTATAAGTAAGATAACCATATTTTTTTTAAAACGGGTCATAAGAACCGGCTCGAGTTTAAACTTGTTCTGTTTTCGTTTGCAATGTGAAACAAAACCGGGTCGATTTCGTATGCATTTTTTTATTTTGTTTGATACTTAATTTCTACATGTACTTCTAAACTCGAATTTCTAAATTTAGATCAAGGTCATTTTAATTAAACCTCGTCGACATATCTATTTTCCCCCAAGAAATCATTTTTATTCATTTTCACCGAAGCTTCACTAATTTTCTCGTGAAACTTTATTTCTATCGCGAAAGTTTATTTTATTCTCGAGATACACTTTATTTTTGATCCTTTTGAAGAAATTAATTATTTTCCTAAGCTTCGTTTTGTCTAGTATTAGTGAAAACGGGATCAAAAAACGGGTTCGAAAACCGGTTCAAAAAAACAGTTTATAGTAAGATAACCATATTTTTTTTAAACCGGGTCATAACAACCGACTCGGTCTCAGTTTGAAATATGGAAAAAAAAACCGGGTCAGTTTTGAATAAATAGTAATACCAGGAATTGAATTGAGCGGCAAATATATTGAGCATATAACCGGGTCGGTTTTGGATAAATAGTAATACTGGGAATATATTGAGCGGCAAATATGATTTGAGCATATTCATTACACCGCTCACCTTTTTCCTAATTGCCGCTCACCTCACCTCTAATTTCCTCTAATTTTTCCTAATTGCCGCTCACCCTAATTTCCTATAATTTTTCTCCCTAAACCCTCCTGATTTATCAGTATATGAAGCCCTACGCTATCCTTATTGGTATTCAATTCACCCCAAATTGAAGAGCTTCTATTCTAATCCCTAATTGTGAACGGACTGCAATTGTGCAGTAAGTTAAGCTTTCGAGTCATTTTTTTTAATTGCACATTGGTTTGATTTTTCTGAGAAATTGTTGCTGCTGCGAAGTCTGAATAAACGTTTTTCACTTTTGAATAATATCTGGGAAATTGGTTTTCCAATTGCACGTTTTCTGCTGCTGCGTGTTTCATATTGTGTTTCGGTTGCTGTATGATTTTTTTTTCTGTTGCTGCTGCGTGATTGAAATTATTGTGTTGCTGCGTGATGGAATTTATTTTTCACTGTTGCTATTTCTGCTGTGTGACCATTGTATCACCTTCGAAGTCTGATTGAAATTATTGTGTTCTAAGAAATTACTGTTGGTGCTGCTGCCTACTCGAATTTAATCTGATTTACGTAATCTATTGTTGCTGATGCTGCTGTCGTTTGCTTTGTTCGCGAATTGCTTCTCATTTTACTGCTACTGCTGTTTCGTTAATGTCTCGATGCTGCTGCTATCGTTCTTGTTGTTGTGTGTCTACTTGTTGTTGTTGTTCCGTCTGCTTTCTCCTTTAATCTCCCTTGTTTTCGATTGTTTACTGCTTTTACTGCTACCGCTGGTACGTTGTTGCTGTTTCGTCTGCTACTAATTCTACTACCGGTTTTACTTGCTACTGATCATGCCTTGTCACTGTTGCTTTTTCCTATTGATTCTGCTACTGTTTGTACGTTGTTGATGTTTTCCATCAGTTGCACTTCTTCTTATGCGTGATTGACCTTGTACTGCTATTACGTAACTGCTGCTCTTCGTTGTTGCCCTCCAGTTTTATCCCTTGTGTTTTGCTCGTATTGGGTTTTTGTTCTTCATCGTTCCTCCAACTTTCGTACCCTAATTATCTTCATTTCTCCAGGCAATCGGCTCCAGTTACTGCTTCTCAATTCACATAAACGAATTATTGTTTCGTTTATAAATCACTCAATAAGGTATACGTTTAATTGCTTTTTATTGTGTAAATCTCTTTTAATTTGATTGCATCACTATGAAATTAGGATTTATTGCCTATTGTTGCTCTATTGTTGCTCTATTATTGCTGTTCTAGTCGTTCGCTTCATCTAGGGTAAAATTTAGACCATCGCCTAAATTCCCTAAATAATACTGCACTAGTCTACTAATTTTAACAACAACAACAACAACAACAACAACAATAAAAACAAAAACAATAACAACAAAAACAAAAAGAAGAATAACAATAATAATAGTAGTAATAGTAATAATAGTAGTACTAGTAGTAGTAGTCACAACAACAACAACAACAACAACAACAAATAATAATAATAATAGTAGTAGTAGTAGTAGTAGTAGTAATAATAATAATAAGGGTTATTTAACAGGAATAATACCAACTTTGGGTGGTATTCCATCAATAAAACCAACTTTAATTAATACGGGAATAAAACCAAGTATGAGACATATTATACGAGAATGAAATACCCTTACCTGCTACCGCCTACACCCGTCAATATTACCAATAATACAAGCAATTCACTTTTTAACTTCATTAATTCTCAAAACTTCATACTTTAAACTTCAAACTAATCACTTCATCACTTCATCATTCACTTTGTCGAAGGTAATTTTTTACGAAACTTTTGTTTGTTTATCTTTCTCCGACTTTTCTACGTCCGTGTTTATAATTGATTATAATTAATTTTGTCGAAAATCAATTTTCATGGGTATTGTCAAGTTCATTCCTCAATCTTGTGGTTCGGCAATGTCAACGGTGAGTTTTCTTTTCATTTCCCCAAATCGATTTTTCTGGGTTGAACTTAGGTTTTCGATTTTTCTGGGTTTAACTTAGGTTTTCGATTTTTCTGGGTAAACTTAGGGTTTTCTTATTGGTTTAATTTGGAGATTAAGTGTCCAATTACTGTTTTTTTATTGGTTTGATTGAAAACGTAGGTTGATCCAACCCTAAACTCTAAGTTAAAGTGTAGGTTTAGGAGAGAGAATTTGATTTAGGGGAATGAAGAAGATGAAAATGGTTGTTTATTAATAGTATGGGACCCACAAAAACCGACTTCATCCGGTCATTTAAGAGGCAATTTCATTCTCATATAATATGTCTCATACTTGGTTTTATTCCCGTATTAATCAAAGTTGGTTTTATTGATGGAATACCACCCAAAGTTGGTATTATTCCTGTTAAATAACCCTAATAATAATGGTAGTAGTAATAATAGTAGAAATAATAATAGTAATAAAAATAAACTGCATTTTGTGTATCTCGGCTGAATTATAAAAATTATAATTCTCCCTTTTTATAAAAAAAAAAAAGATTTAAAATAATTAAAATAACAATATCAACAATAACAACAACAATAATAGTAACAACAATAACAATAACAATAATAACATTAACAATAACAATAATAATAATAACAATAATAATAATAAAGCGTCGGAATTTGAAGTTTCCAGATGGGTACGCATCAAATTTGAGTAGGTGTGTGGATCTAAAAGAATTTAAGCTTCATGGAATGAAAAGTCATGATTGTCATGTGTTTATGGAGCGTCTACTACCTGTTTCTCTCAACCATTTTCTCCCGACAAATGTGTGGAATGCAATAACTGAGATTAGTCAGTTCTTCGGAGATTTGTGTGCTTCAACTATCAAATCAAATGATATTTATGTTCTCGAGAACAATATTGCGGAGATAATATGCAAATTAGAAATGATTTTCCCTCGTCTTTTTTCAACTCAATAGAACATCTGCCAATTCACTTACCATATGAAGCGAAAGTGGGCGAACCTGTCCAATATAGGTGGATGTATCCTTTTGAGAGGTAAATTTTCAACGTATATTTTTTCAGAAAAAATTTATATTTATTAAAATATAAATTTATTATATTTTATTAATTTTTTAGGTTTCTAAATCACTTGAAGCATAAAATTGGTAACAAAGCTCGGGTTGAAGGTTCTATATGAAATGCTTATTTAACGGAAGAGATATCAAATTTTTGTTCTCTCTACTTCGAAGAGCATATAGACCCAAAAACAAAAGATCTTGATATTGGCTTGAAAGAACAAACTGATTCAATATTACCCGAGCTTTTCCAACAACAAATAAAGGGTAAACCTACTTCAAAAGGTGGCAAAAGATACTTATGATTGTGATGTTTTGAAAATTTTTGAAGAGTAAGTTACTATTTTATCTCAATAATAATTTCACATGTAATAAATAAGATTCATTTAAGTTTATCCTAATAAATTCTACATGTCTATAAATTTCAGAAAATTTGAGAAATTTATACTTGAGCAACATCCTCAACTCTCCACGAATGATGTTTGGAGTAAATTTGATGTAGAATGGCCAATGTGGTTTAAATCTCAAGCGATAAACCTAAATATTCATTTACTCCCTCCGTTCCAATGAATTGTTTGTCTTTGTATTTGACACCAAGGGTAAGGCATCCAATGAAGAAGTGACATGTGGAGCAAAACTCATGACAAGGGTAAAATTACATATAAAAAGCATTCCTAAAATAGAAAGGCAAACAATTCAATGAGACGCCCCAATGTGGAACTGACAAACAATTCATTGGGACGGAGGAAGTATTAATAAATTTCTAATGCTTACACAAGCATTTTCTTATATACTTTCGTTACTATAGGTGATTGATTTAGATATTGACAATGATTTTCTACGAGCTTTAGCAATGGGTCCATCTAAACTAGTTAAAACATGGACACGTTATTCGGTTAATGGGTTTAACTTTCACACATTCGATTATGGAAAACATAAAGCTTCTTTGAACTATGGGGTATGTGTTAGTTCTGTTGAAGACACTGACTATTATGGAATCTTACAAGAGGTCATTGAGCTAAGCTATCCTGGAAATCAAGAGATTTATAAGACTGTCTTGTTCAAATGTGAGTGGATGGATAATTCTGCGAGGAGTATGAATGTGAATGGCAAATATAGACTTGTTGATGGTGGGATTTGTCGTGGATCCCGCCGATCAAATAAATAACTGACTATTCCTAGTGGGTAGCTAGGGCAAGTAGGGTCGATATCCACGGAGACGGTATGGTAAGGTCTAGACTAGGTCGGCCTAAAAACGAGACTAAGTCACAAACAAACACAAAGAATTAATGATTAACAAACTAGGATAGGGGAAGAGGAGTGAACAAGACTAATAACAAATTAGCTATAACAAGGCTAAATGAAATAACTAAACACAAACTAAACAATGAACTAGAGAAATGATGACTAACTAAGAAGATGAAATCAAATATGAAAAGAAGTGGGTTAGGTCGGGTTCATAAGTGTAGTAAGGTAATTGGGGTGGTCAAAGGTGTAGGTGTCTCCTTATTGCTAGAGTCGGTCCGGGCTCTCGCTACTTAGACCGATGTCAAGGTGGGTTAGCGCTCTCGCGTCTAAACCCTAGTCCACATTCTTATGTCTAAGACTATTCTCAACATAATCACATACTAGACAAACAATGAGAAGATGAGCACAAGTATGGGAAGCATGGCCACTACTACTCACACAAGCATATCAACAAACACATAGAGTGCCCAATATGTGACTAACAACAAAGATTCACCCTTTACCCCTAATCAAACCCTAATCACCCATAATCTACCCTTAATCCCCCTACTAACCCACAAGGAGACTACTCACTCATTATCAAACTAACTATAACAACAATAAGAGAAAACAACATCATAAACCAAATATCCATTATCAAGAACAAGAACAATAACAATAAACACTAAGTAAAGAGTCAAACTTGAATAAATAACAAAGAACAAGAGTAGAGAGGATTATACCAACAACAAGATGATGAAAAAGATGTAAACTTGCATAAATAAGAAACCCAAATCAACTCCAAGGTTGTCAAGCTTGGATGAATCTTCAAGTATCCTCTTAATACAAGACTAACTAAACTAGATTAACAAAGATTAACTAAGGATTAAAGAGAGATTGAAACTAATGTGAGGAACACTAATCTAGGGTTTGAATGCTTAATGGAGGCCTAAAATAATCTAGGGTAAGGTAGTGTGCTTAAACAATACAAGAGGGAAGTATTTATATGGTTACAAGAATGAGGGAGGATGAATTAAAGAGTCACGCGCAGCAGCACCATGGTCCCGACCGGGACGGGATTGGTCCCGACCGGGACGGTCTGATCCCGAACGGGACGGGTCGGTCCCGACCGGGACGGGTCGGTCCCGACCGGGGCGGTCTGAAACAGCAGCTATGCAAAATGCGCACCTCATCCCGGACGGGATGAGGCCATACCCGTCGGGGATGAGTCTTGTAGGCCTCCAATATGATCTTTAAGGTTCCTCCTTGCTTCACATGGACTTCTCATCGACTCTCGGGTCTCGGGATCGGGTCTAAGGGGCTCGGGATCGGGTCCCAAGATCTCGGGGTCGAATCCAAGGCATCGAGTGATCGTTTCTCCGCTTCGTTGGCTACGAAAAGTGTATGTATTGAGTCGGAATCGCTCCAACTCTTCATGAATGGTCTCGGGAACCTGAAACGAGCTAGAGGAAGCATAAGTAGCCCATGAACCGCTCCCAAGGAGCGATTCCGCAAGGAAATTGGGACCAAAACACAGCAAAATAGGCACTACAAACTACACTTATCACTTGTAGAAGTTAATCCTTCTAAGAAACTTCAAAAGTATGATCCATTTATCTTGGCTCATCAAGCCGAACAAGTGTATTACACTTCATATCCAAGCTTTAAAAAAATGAAAGTCAATGGTGGGCCGTGTTTAAGACTAAGGCTAGAAAACAAATTGACGCTCTGGTTGACTTAATTGTTTTTCAAGAAGACTCGGTCACACAGCATCCAAATTTGTTAGTGGTTGAAGTAGATGAATTAGAATATGGTCAACTTGGAGAGAAGGAGGAGGAGGAGCAAGAGCAGGAGCAGGAGGAAGAAGTAGAAGAAGATAATGAAACTGGGGAGGAGGAGGAAAAAGAAGAAGAAGAAGATGATGATGATGATGATGATGATGACGACGACGACGACAACGCTGATGCGAATGACACCGATGAAGATGGAGATATCGATGTAGTTGACTACTTAGATTAGATTTTATATTTGCATATTAGTTTTTCTTACAAAGTTACACATTTGTGTAGTAGCTTTACACTTTGGTGTAGTTTTTATAAATTATAACCTACGTTGTTATCGTCTAGAAAATGTTTTATTAAAACTCAAACAACTATATTAATCTAATATCATTTCTTGAAAGAGTTTTGTCATTAGTTATGGCAAGGGGTCGAAAAAGAGTTATATTGAGCACGGCGAGTGTTGAATCAAGTGCTCAAAATGAGGATCTTATGCTGGAAAAAACCAATTCTGGAATGAAAAAGCTTAGGAAGATCTTAGCCCGGAGGAGAAGTGATGGCAAAATCATTTTATCTATAGAAGAGAGCGTATGGTAAATGTATTTAAAATGTTCTTCGATATCTATGTTTCTTTATATATTCACGGGTGATTTTAGTGTCCATTTTATGCTTTATTAACAGGTTTGGTCATCCAGATGTATCTTCGTTGGTCGCAAATGCAAGAATGTCGAACTTCACTGTTTTTTGCCCAACTTGGAAAAAGACTCCTACAGGAGTTCGAGAGAAATGATGGAATCACTTTCAGGTAAGTACATTACTGCTAAATCAACTAAAAAAATAATGATTTATTTTATTAACAGTTATCCATATTAATAATATACAACACTTCGCATGGTTATTGTCGATCCAGGGTGAGGTTACGTTTGTGTCTGATCCTGAGGTTGATGTTAAGAAGGCTTTTTTTTGCGAAAGTCAAAGAACGCCTTAGGGACATACTTTACTACATCGACACTAACGGTGATGAGCCAGATTGGATGTCGGCGACCTCTTTTAACCAACTAAAAGCATATAGAAATAGTTCTGCGTTTAAAAAGATGTCTAATAGCGCAAAAGTCAACCGAGCAAAATATGTTGTCAATGGGGAAATTCCAGGAACTCATAACATGGGTTCTATTTCTAGCGTTGATGAGCGAATGGTAAATCAATAGTCTATAGCGTTTTTATTTTTATTTTTATTTTTTTATATCCAAAAATATAATAAATATTCATGTTCAAAAATACCAATAATATTTGAAATTTAATTTTGCAGATTAGAGATGATGAAGAAGGGAAAATACCGACGGCTTTCGATTTATTCGTTCCCGCTCATTCCCACAATGGGAAGATTACGGATAAGAAGGCGGAAGAAATAAAGGTGAGAAGGAAATATAAACATCAACATGTGATTGTTTAGTTTTGAAATTTATTTACAATTCTTTATATTATGTTTTTTTTTCAGAAATTATTTGAGTCTCGAAAAGCACAAGTGATTGTGGAAAGGGGTGAATTTGATGAGGATGAACTTTTCCTCAAAGTTGTGGGTGGATTTCAGAAGGGACAATTGTATGGCATAGGCAGTGCTCTTGATTATTATTTCAAGAAGGCGCCATCATATACATCTTGGCCTACAGATATCACCTCCAATTCTTATGTTGGTGTTGGGTTGTTAAGTAGGGCTCAAGTAAATAATGCTAAGGTGCTAGAGGATAATGTTAAGGTGCAAGAGGAGAATGCTAAGGTGCGAGAGGAGAATGCTAAGGTGTTAGAGGAGAATAAAAGAATGAATGAAACAATCCCAAAAATGCAAGAACAACTAGACACTCTAATGAAGGTTTTCGATGGCTAGAAGTTTTGGAATGAGATACTTTTTGTTTTATTGTAATGTGATATCTGAGATTATTTCTTTTATGACAAATTTGAATTGCGTTTTCGTATGACACATTTGTTTTGTGGAATTGTGCCCTCCCGCTTTGCGGTGAAGTGTTAACGTATGTCGGTGTTGTTTATAGGGTTTTCGTATACTAGGGACGATATTTGTTTTATCCTACGGAAGTTCTACAGTTTCCTACGGAAATCTGTAGCTCGAAATATTTAATAATAATTTTTTTTTCAAGAAATGTCTCCTACGGAAAAATATTGTCCTACGGAATTTCCGTAGGAAGTTTGAACCCTTCCGACGATTTTCCGCGGGAACGATTTTTTTGTCAACAAATACCCGTCACCAACCATTCCGACGGAATATTCCGTAGGAAAGTTATTTCCTACGAAAAATGTCGTAGGAATTTTTTTATTTTCGACGAATTATACCGACGGAATGGTTCCTACGAATTTTCCGTAGGAACGTGCTTATTCCGACAGAAATTGGCATGTTCTCTACGAATCGGGTCCGTAGGAATGAACGTTAATTCTTGTAGTGCGAGTGGCTCCTGGTTCGTCAAAACTGCGAGTCTTTCAACACTCTTTAAGTCCCGATTAAATATTTTCAATGACTTCGGTCAACACGTGTCAAGTCATTCACGTGTCATACTACCTTTTCAAAACTCATGCATCATATCTCGTTACATCATTCTATAGCATTTTTATATTATTTGCAAACCGTTATTATTGTTATCACCGTTACTAACTTGTTTGTTTATGTCTTTTCATCCTATTTTTATTACGTTTGTTTTATTGTACTAAAAGGAACCTCGCATGCTAAATACAACTTTGACATTAATTTAGATGCATTAAATCGACATAACAACTTATTCAAATATTCACATGCTTAGTCAAAACAGTGTTTGCATATCATCTCATCGAATTACTAACGCGCGTATTAGAGCATCAAACGATATCTTAGTAGAGGCCACTAATGTGCGGGCGGGGTTGGATGTTCTTTGTGAACTTCCCAACACGTACCCTCACCCCTTACTCAGAACCTCCGTTTCCGGATGCCCGAAACCATTGGCGCACAAGAGTCATTCAATACACGGTATCCGATAATGTCGGTATCGGTATCAAATGCAAAGGGACGAGCCCAATAAACTCTGACATCCGAATGAGCCATACTTTATGCATGGCCCACTAAGATATAGAGTGGGTTCGAATGGGCCCGAACTCCCACAAAGTTCGGTGGCGACTCCACTTTGATTTAAATTTCAATTCAACCCATCTCATATGGAGATCCATTCGCCTTCCCAAACCCGCGCGTGGCCGCGTCGGGGTGGACCTATGTCATGTCCACACTACTTAACCCTCGTATTTTTTAAGTATCTTCTTCAAGTTGGCCAAATCACGCTGGAACCCTTTCCTGGTGCGGAAACACTCAAGAGACCGTTTCATCAAGAATTGGACGTAGTCGTCCAGTTCGGCCTCCTTCTCTATATCGCCCATGGATGCCACAAAGTTCCCTGCGTCTATGGTAGTGGCGACTAGTTGTATGGCTGTTAATTCATTGGATCTAATGGCATTACAATAAACCATCGTACTCCTCGATCAAACTCCTTACTTCTTCTACTTTGCTGGCCATTTTTTTTAGGTTGAAGATGAATTATGGGTGAAAGAGGTGAAGATGAAAGTAGGGGGTAAAAATGGAGTTGGTATTTAAAGGGGGAGGGAGGAGAGCCGTGTAAATTTAATTGGTGGTAGTAGAGAGGGTTGAAAATTTAATTGGTTAGGTGGGGGGTCTACCTGCCTAAATTAATTAGGGTTAAAAGAGTGGGGTGAACGTTTTGGGTTCTCAATGTGCATTGAGACTCACAAACATCCCTTCCAGTCATGCACCTGATGTGTATCGTTTATTTGTCGTCGACATCGGTTTGAACAATCAATATTTTTGTGAAATAATCTGATAATTTACAGTGCGTGTGTTTTGTTCTGCATAATCTCACTGAGTACAAAATCCAAAGATGTACTTTTTTTGTGTTCAATGTATCTAGCGAATTAAATTGTATTTTTTTACGAATCATATAAATTGAACGAGGGATGTGATTAGGGTTACTTTGTTTAATTAGTCTTGACTCTGCATGAATTTGGATGTGATTATGATTAAGAAGTGCCGTGATTGTATCACATCAAGCATGTGACTCTGATACTCAAAAGTGAAGTTGTCATTCATCTGATACTCTGAGATGAGATTTTTTGATATTACCTGTAATCCCCTAGAAAATCTAACGCAATACAGTGGCGGAAACACTGTAGATTTGGGATTAAAACACACTGACAAACTATATCTTATTAAAAGAAATGGTAAGTCAATACAAAAGCCTCTTTTTCCAAAAGGGCTAAAAAGAAATTCTCCAAACAGGTTTATACAATTCCATAAATTGTGAATGAAGAAAGAGTAGGATCCACGCTACTCGCTAGCTCACACCCAAACCCAGCAGCAAATACCTGTCATGTTATAAACATAACAGCCACGTCAGTGGGGAGTAACTCGAACGTTCTCCCAGCCATATTATATCATATGGAAAACTAATAGTATTATTATATCAAAATACTTAAAATGAGAAAACATTAAAAACGATATAATAAAATAAGTTCTCGAAGAAAACTTTAAACATTTGACATCCTGCAAATCAAACCAATCGATAATGTTCCGGTCACGGAAACAATTCGCCCGGCCTAGGATCCGGGTAGTATAATTGAATTAACGGTGAACAATTGATCGTTTGATTCCCTCGGTCTCCCCTTCCTCTCACTCCCTGGATCGGACCTTCCCGGCGGAAACGGCCTGCTCCCTGCACAATGAACGCACAGGGCCTCGGAGGTTATCCGAGGAAACCCTCTCCGATGCCTAAGTCAGTCCGTGAAACTGCCTTTACGAACCTAGCTCGTGAGGAACTAGGTGGCGTTTTTAGGAGTAAGAGTCTAGAGAGAGAAAATCCAACCCCTCTCATGTGGGAAATGGGGAGGTATTTATACCTTCCCACAAGAGAGAGAAGGGGAAGAGGAATGGTTGGATATAGAAGTGACAAGTGGCGGCTTCTCATCCATCCATTCCCAATTACCTTAGGCAAAATGACGAGAGGGCCCCTGGGGGTCCTGGCCCTGTCAGCCAGGGATTTTCCCAGGGCAGACAGTCTTCAGGCAGGGAGCTGCCAAGTTCCGACAGGCTGGGTTGGCCTGTGCTCCCAGCAGCTGACGGCCAACCTTAGCGTTTTATGCTTGTTCTAATTTCTTTGCTAGGGGCTGGTCTCGGGGCCTGCCTAGCAGGCGGCTAATTGACAGGCGGCCCACCCCAATCAATTGGCCTTCGTCAGTAGGAGGGAAGTGAGACTTCTCTTCTACTGGCGACTCTTGCTTGGAGGGGGGTTGACTTCCATGTCTATTGCAGCATTTAATGTTTCGCACCTTCCCAAGGAACTTTGCACTGCTCATGTCAGGTATGCAAAGGGGTGAGAGCACTTTTGTAATGATTACCCTTCTCTTCTGGGCGGATTTTGGGGAACCGTGGAGAGTTCCTGATTGGTGGCTCTCCTCCCAGGGTGGTTGGAGCGTTCATTAATGCTGCGCTTTCCTTTGTATAAAATCCTCAGTTTCCTTTATCATTTGTGTTTCATCCCACCTTCAATCTTTCCATCTTCTTTATCTTTAAACATGACTTGGATCAAGAAAAGCGTAATTCGCCGTGGGGTCAAACATGTTTCCTTCATCTTCAGAGGGTTTTGGAGGCTCCGATATGCACGGGCCGCTTATTTAGCTGTTCGCCGGAGTCACTGTTCACGATCTCGTTTCCGCCGGAGGGGTCAGAAGGCCTCCATTAGGATGGGCAAACGCCCTAGGAGGTCCTCGCCTCCTGCTGCGCCTAGGTTTAGGCGCTGCCCCCAGGGAGGGGGCTGTTATGATAGGGGGTGTCATGAGTGTTTTCCATGGCTGCACCCTGGACAATTCGGCCCCAACTCTGACATCGATTCCTCCCTGGCGTCGGGTCCCTCTTCGCCTGTGAAAAAGACAGGCTGTCGCACCTGCGACGAGTCCCGAGCTGTCCCCTTTGGAAGGGACTGGGAAGACAGCAGCCACGACTCTGATGACAGCGAAGGTCTTGGCTGCCTGAGCGACAGGGACGAAGACGGGGCTTCTGATGACCCCTTTCAGGGTTCCCCAAGTTGGGACTGGGGTTCGGCTCTCGGGAGTCCAGGCAGCCCTGGGGATTATTCCCCAGATTTGGGGGATGACTAGGCCTGCGTGGCAGGGCTTCTGATTTCTGTCAGGCTGGAACTTTTTGGGCCTTATGTATTTTTCTTTCATATTCGTCCCACGATGTAGCTTTCCCTTGTAGGGTTTTTAATGAAATGAATATTTTGTGCGTTTGAATTTTTGATATGAGTTATTATTTTATTATTATTATTATTTTATTTTATTTTATTTTTTTTGAATGAGGTCGTTGATTGACCTTTCTCTCTGACGTTTCTGTTTACCGAGGCTCTTCTTGAAAAAAGGTGAGCGGTTGGTGTTCAGTATGCGACACGTGGACGATCCTCGAAGGTTTGTCAGGGAATTCGCCTCTTGAACTTCTTTGGGCTTTATATAAACCCTTCTCCCCCTTCATTCTCCTCTTTTACTCTTCTTGATACCTTACTCCCCATAACACTTTCTTGAATCTCCTTCATTGGCCGAGCGTTTTCTTTTCGAGGAGCAAGGATCACTTCTTGTCGCTGTCTCTGACAACTTCACCGGCGTCCTTAGGTTAGAACTTTCGAATCTCTCGCCTCTTTTCTTCCCTTCTATAGCCTAAAATGTCGCGAGTCCGTCCCCTTTCCTTTGATTCTTTGCTCGGAAGAACTGGCGGCGGCGACGGTAGCCGTCATGACGTTGCTTCTTCCTCCGGGGTTGGCCCCAGGGAGGAAGATGATCACAGGGGAGAGGGTGCTGAGTCACCCAACCCAGCTCCCTTTGATGTGATAGATTCAGATGACGAGGCCCTGGAGGTGGACCCTGCCAGGGTGGCCGGTCCCCTTATCCGCAGGGAGAGAGGGAGGACCTACTTTTTGGACAAAGAAAAATATGTGGTTCCCTTACAGACCTATCCCGAGGCTAAGAATAGGGACCTGATCTTGGAATGTAATGCGGCTGAGGCCATCGAGCAGTTTTATAATTTTGGGGAGGGGTACACAGTGGTGATCCCTGGGGAAAAAGACACAGTATGTTGTCCCCCAGAAGGGTGTGTAGCCGTCTTCCATAAGGCCCTAGAATTCGGCCTGCGATTCCCGTTGCATCCCTTCCTGGAGGAAACTTTCAGGAGGATGAACGTCGCCATCGCTCAGTTAACTGCAACGGCCATTAGGGCATTAGTGGCCTACACCTGGACCTGCCTGTTCCATG
The DNA here is from genome assembly GCA_958450325.1 of Agrostemma githago. NCBI lineage: Eukaryota > Viridiplantae > Streptophyta > Magnoliopsida > Caryophyllales > Caryophyllaceae > Agrostemma > Agrostemma githago. Next base: position 29,820,735 of record OY288241.1, on the reverse strand, counting down.
GCGAGGGGCCTTACATTGACGCCCTTCGCTTTATGGTTGGCCTCCAAATGGTGTCTTCATCTGGGGGGGATGGCTCCCCTGGTTATTGGTCTCTGCTGAGACAGAAAAAGTACGCCTTGGTCTGGCCGGCCATGAGCAGTCTCAAAGACTGGAAAAACAATTTCATATATGTCCATAGTGCGTCGGGGTGGAAAATTCCTAGACATTTTAGGAACCATGTCCATACCCGCATGGAGACGCGTGAGGAGTATCACCCTCGCGTTGGGGGGAAGGCTCTGGAAGTCAGGCTGAGCGAGAAAGAGAAGATCTTGATAAAAAAGTTTGAGATTGTGACGGATAAACATGGGAACTTTTGCCCTGTTTTCTGGCTCCCTCATGCGGAGCTCATCACGACAGACGAGTACCTGCTTCCCCTGGGCCTGATTCGTGGCCTTGAAGGTAGTTCTAGGGTTTTCTTGTTGTCACGATTTTCCAGGGATTTTATTTCACCCTGCTTTTTGGATGATCGCCTTTCCTTTCCTGCAGATTCCTACACTTGGAGCTGGACTAAGAAGCAGGTCAGAAGGCTAGGCTTGAGCGAGGAATTGCACGTTCTTTCAAAGCGTCCTTCTCTTCCACCAAATTTTAGGAAAGGAAGTAAGGCCCTCATGAAGCTTGTGAAAGATTTTGCCGCTGGTCGAAGATTACCTCTCCCCCCCCGGCTGCCTTCGTCGAAGTCGGCGACTCCTACTCCCAGCATTCATGAGGGGGAAGCGGAGGTTACTTCAGGAGCTACTCCTTCCCCTGGTCAAAAACAGGGTGCTTCTCCGGCTGGCCCTCGGATCTCATAGGGAACGCAGCCTGGAGATTCCGAGGGGACTGGGGAGAGTGTTCCCTTGGAAACAATGAGGAAAAGGGAGAGGGAGCCTCCTAGTGCTGACGTGGTGGACTTGGAGGCGGATGTCTCTACCCCTGATGCGAAACGCCCTGCACGTGAGCCCTCTAGCATTCCCTTCCCAGAGGAAAATGTGGAGTTCCACTACACGGCTGGTGATAGTGTGGATGTATCGGGCCTACTTTCTGACTCTGGAGCTGTCTTGGCCGACCGCCTTACAAAGATGGTGACTTCCACTTCTCATCAAGTGCTTCAATATATTCAGCGTACCTCCAAGGTCATGTTGGCATCTGCGGAACTGGCGGCTCTCAGCCGCCTGAGTGATGAGGAGCTAACAGTTACCCCTGGGGCTCCTCCTCCCGACCGCCTGGCCATGATAGAGAGGGACGTCTCCTTGATGAGCTCTTTGAAAGAGAAAATGACAAGGCAAGAGGGGGAGTTGGAGGAGGCCAAGAAACAGGCTGATCGATGGAGGCTGCAGGGGGAAATGGCGGTGAAGGAGGTTTCCAAGTTAGAGGCCGATCTGAAGGAGAGCCGGCAGTCGTTGGACCGAGCCAACCTATCTTTGGCCGAGATGGGGCACTTGAAGGGGAGAGTGACTGTCCTGGAGGAGCAGCTGTCACAGGCCAAGTCGGCTTTTGAACAGGCCAAGGGGGAATGGACGAAAGAGAAAAAGACTTTGGCTGAGGAGACTGAGGCTGCAGTAGATGCCAGCTTTGCTAGTGGTGCTAACTCTTCTCTAGAGCTGGTAATGGAGGTGATAGGGGAGATGTTCCCTACTTTTGACGAGGACGCCTTCCGGAGTCTCTATTCCGCCAAGGACGAAGCCCGGGTGACCAGGCAGCCTGAGGCAGACGCCAACGCTCACCAGGATGCTGCATGACGCCCCTTCTTTTTTTACAAAAGCTTTTATTTTCCCGCCCTGAGCCAGTGTTTATGGCTATTCTGTAATATTTTGCTACTTGTACTTTTCTCTGACTTTGTAAAGATCTTTCCACCCTTCGTGGGTTTTGTTCTGTGGGATATTCCTTTCTTTTTATGGCAAACTGTTTTAAAATTCAGGGGTTCTTTCCTTATTTGTTTAATCGCCTACCATAGCATGCCCATGGTTTTTGATCAAAAAGCCTAGAGGGCCGCGCCCTGCCTGCCCGGGGGCGGCTTTTGCGTTTTTTATACAAGGTTGGGGGGCCTGCCCCCAGTCCTTGTTAGCCTGGCCTATCCCTGGCTTTTCATTCAAAGTCCAGGGGGCCTGCCCCCTGCCTGACTAGAGGTAAGCAGGGTGGCTCTTGTGCTTTTTATACAAGGTTGGGGGGCCTGCCCCCGGTCCTTGTTAGCTTGGCCTGCCCCTGGCTTTTCGTTCAAAGTCCAGGGGGCCTGCCCCCTGCTCGCCCAGAGGTGAGTAGGGTGGCTTTTGTGTTTTTTATACAAGGTTGGGGGGCCTGCCCCCAGTCCTTGTTAGCTTGGCCTGTCCCTGGCTTTTCGTTCAAAGTCCAGGGGGCCTGCCCCCTGCTCGCCCAGAGGTGAGCAGGGTGGCTTTTGCGTTTTTTATACAAGGTTGGGGGGCCTGCCTCCAGTCCTTGTTAGCTTGGCCTGTCCCTGGCTTTTCGTTCAAAGTCCAGGGGGCCTGCCCCCAGCTCGCCCAGAGGTGAGCAGGGTGGCTTTTGCGTTTTTTATACAAGGTTGGGGGGCCTGCCTCCAGTCCTTGTTAGCTTCGCCTGTCCCTGGCTTTTCGTTCAAAGTCCAGGGGGCCTGCCCCCTGCTCGCCCAGAGGTGAGCAGGGTGGCTTTTGCGTTTTTTTATACAAGGTTGGGGGGCCTGCCCCCAGTCCTTGTTAGCTTGGCCTGTCTCTGGCTTTTCGTTCAAAGTCCAGGGGGCCTGCCCCCTGCTTGCCTAGAGGTAAGCAGGGTAGCCTCTGATTTGCGTTGGGGGGTTCACTTTACCCAATTTTGGCAACAGGGGGGCCTCCCCCTATTGCCCCCTGCTCGTTTGTGTGTGAAAGACGCGAGTGTGAACAGGCAACGAGTATAAATCTATATCTTCTCATTTCTCTTAAAATTTTCTTTTTGACATTGGGGTGGTCGGAGCCGTCGACATTTTTGATCGTCCTCCGCCTTTTTTAGTAAAAGTAAATCTGTATTCTTGTTCAGACGTAATATTTCTTTAGTGTGTCTGCATTCCAGTGAGCGTTCAGCTCTTGTCCCTCTAGATTGGCTATCCTGTATGTGCCTGGCCCCAGAACCTGAGTTACTTGGTATGGGCCCTCCCAATTGGCACTCAGCTTTCCATGCTCTCTTGACTTCCCAATCGCCTGTGTCTTTCTCAGAACCAGCTCGCCCATCTGAAAGCTCCTCTGTCGGACCTTGCTGTTGAAAGCTTTCCTCATTCGCTGCTGGTAGGCAGCGATGTTGGTACTGGCTTCCTCCCTTAGCTCATTTACCAGGTCCAAGGCTTCAACCATTGCAGCTTCGTTTTCAGCCTGGTCGTACTGCAGGGAACGCAGAGAGGGAATCCTTGCCTCGATTGGCAATAGTGCCTCTGCTCCATATACCAGACCAAATGGGGTTTGGCCTGTAGACTCTTTTTTGGTAGTTCGGATTGACCAGAGTATACTGGGGAGTTCGTCAGCCCACCTACCCTTGCAATCATCCACCATTTTCTTCAGGCCGTTCAGGATTTGTTTGTTGGCTGCTTCTGCCTGCCCGTTGGTTTGAGGGTGACAGACAGCTGAGTAGGCGACTGAAATGTTGTGGCTCTCCAGCCAGATTCTCAGTGGATCATTATCGAATTGTCTTCCATGGTCAAATACCAACATCTTTGGTAGACCGAATCTGGTGATGATGTTTCGCCAGATTACTTTCCTGACCGCCGGTTCAGTGATATTGGGCACTGCCTCGGCCTCCACCCACTTGGTGAAGTAGTCTATGGCGACAATTAAGAATTTTCTGCTTCCTGTGGCCATCGTGAAGGGTCCCAGAATGTCCATCCCCCATTGAGCGAAGGGGATGGGGGATAGGATCGGCCTGAGCTCTTGGGCTGAGGCATGGATTGATGGGGCAAAGAGTTGGCATTTCCTGCATTTCTGGGTCAGGCTCTTGGCATCCGCCAGCATGGTGGGCCAGTAGTAGCCTGCCCTGAGGGCTTTGTGGGCCAGTGCCTTCCCACCAATGTGGTGTCCACATATCCCTGAGTGGATATCCTCTAATACCTCAGCGGCCTGATCCGCCCGCAGGCATTTGAGCAGCGGATGAGTAAAAGACTTTTTGTAAAGCTCTCCATTGATGAGTATGAACCAGGCTGCTTTAGCCTGCGTCTTCTTCTTTTGTAACGAGTCTGATGGTAAGATACCCTGCTTCTTGTACCGTATGAAGGGAGTCATCCAGCTCTCCAGCTCTTCTTCCACGGCATTAATCGTTTGACAGGGATTAGTAGACTTCTCGTGCAAGACGTCGACCCATACTGATCTCCGGATGTCCTGCAGACTGGAGCTTGCCAGTTTTGACAGGGCGTCTGCTCTGTTGTTCTGGGATCGGGGGATCTGTTTGACCTCGTAAGATTTTAGGCCGGATAACTCTCTCTTCACCATCTCCAGGTATGCGGCCATTGCTTGGTCCCTTGCTTCGTATTCTCCATTGATTTGGTTGGCGATGAGCTGGGAGTCTGTCGCTAGGACAATTCGTTCCGCTCCAGCGGCTTTAGCTAGCCTGACGCCTGCGAGTACTGCTTCGTACTCTGCTTCATTGTTTGATGCTGGGAAAATAAATCTGAGGGCATGCTCAAAATCAGTCCCTTCTGGGCTGGTTAGCACGACGCCTGCGCCTGCGCCATTGGCTGTCGAGGATCCGTCAGTATACACGATCCATTCCTGGGCAGGGGCTTCTTCCTCCCCTGCATGGGAGCACTCAGCCAGAAAATCTGCCAAGGCCTGGGCTTTGATGGCCGTTCTCGGCTGGTAAGATATACCTAGTCCACTCAGCTCAATTGCCCACTTCAACAATCTCCCTGATTTTTCGAATTTTTCCAACACCTTTTCCAAGGGTTGGTCGGTGAGGACTACGACTGGATGCGCATCAAAGTAAGGTCTGAGCTTCCTGGCAGCAACTATGACCGCGTAGGCGGCTTTTTCAACCATCGGATAATTCTTCTCAGCTGCCCCCAGCGCATGACTTACAAAGTATATAGGCTGCTGGGCGCCTGCCTCTTCTCGCAGGATGACTGCGCTGACAGTTATATTGGTTACCGCAATATAGAGGAAAAGCTTTTCTCCTGCTACTGGCCTAGCCAGGGTGGGGAGCTTCTTGAGATGGTCCTTTAGTTGTTCAAAGGCCTCCTTCTGCTCGTTTTCCCACTTGAACTGTTTGTTTCCTTTCAGTATTTTGAAGAAAGGAGTGGCCTTGTCCGCTGATCGGGCGACGAACCGTGCTAAGGCGGCCATGCGGCCTGTCAGGCGCTGGATGTCTCTAATGGTCTTGGGCTCAGGGAGGTCTAGAACTGCCTGAATTTTTTCAGGGTTGGCATCTATACCCCGAGAACTGACCAAGAACCCCAGGAATTTTCCGGAGCGGACTCCAAACGTACACTTTTTCGGATTTAGTTTCATTTTGTAAGCGCGCAGGGACTTGAAGGTTTCCTGCAAGTCTGTCAGGTGTTCTTTGTCTTCCCTGCTTTTCACGATGGCATCATCAACGTAAGCCTCGATGTTTCTGCCTTTTTGTTTCTCAAACACTTTATCGACCAACCCCTGGTACGTAGCCCCTGCATTTTTGAGCCCGAAGGGCATCATCTTGTACATGTAAGTACCCGAACTAGTGATGAACGCGCACTTCACCCTGTCCGGTTGCCACAAGTATACTTGATGATACCCTGAAAAGGCGTCCAGGAAGCTCAGCATGGTGTAGCCACTGGTGGCGTCCACCAGTTGATCGATTCGGGGGAGCGGATAGCAGTCTTTTGGGCAGGCTTTGTTCAGGTTGGTAAAGTCGACGCACATTCTCCATGCGCCTGACGACTTCTTGACCATGACAACATTTGCCAGCCATTCTGGGTAGTCGCAGACTTCAATAAAGTCTGCCTTCAAGAGTTTGTCAATTTCTTCCTTGATGGCTGCGTCTTTTTCCGCAGACATGTTTCGTTTCTTTTGTTTTACAGGGCGGGCGTCCATGCTTACATTCAGTTTGTGAACGATGCATGATGGATCAACGCCGGGCATTTCGTCTGCTGAATAGGCAAATACGTCTTTGTTCTCCTTCAGTAGTTTGACCAGCTCGGCCTGGTAGGATTCCTCTAGGCCTGCTCCTACCAGGACCTGTCTTCCTGGCTCCAAGTCCACCAGCATACTTTTGCCCCCTGGTTCCAGGCGGTCGGGTGTCGGGTACTCGACTGGGACCTCGCCTTCTCTGCAGGGGGAACTGTCAGCTTTTCTTTTTCCTTTTCTGTCTCTCTCGTGCTCTTGCAGGGCCACGGAGTAGCATTGTCTGGCTGACTCCTGGTCCCCGCGTATTTTTCCTTCCAGCCCGAAGTCAGCGACATACGCGATGGTGAGAGCCCTGATGGAGATGGCCGCCTCGATTTCGTCCAGAGTGGCCCTGCCAATCAGGGCGTTGTAGGCAGATCTCGCGTCCACAACAACGAAGGTTGCCCTGACATTCCTGGCTGTAGAGCCTTCCCCAAAGGTTACAGGCAAGTCGATGACTCCCATGGGTAACACACCTGCCCCACTGAATCCATACAGCGATCCGGGAGCAGGTTGCAGGTGCCTTTTTTCCAGGCCCATTTTTTCGAAGGCGTCCTTGTACAATAGATTTGTGTACGCGCCTGTGTCCACCATACACCTTCGCACAATATGGTTGCTGATCTCCAGGGACAGCACCAAGGGATCACTGTGCGGATATACCACGCGTCCTGCATCATCAGGGGTGATGCTTAATGTCACTCCCCTTGGACTCCCTGCTTTCTCAGCGTAGCAGATCTGGTTCCTTAGCTCGCGCATTTGTCTTTTTTGGCCTCTTCGACTGAGCTGGCCTTCGGTGCCCCCTGAAATTACATGGATCACCATGCGGTTTTGCACTGACCCTTCGGGTTTTTCAGATACTTCCTTCTGAGACTTATTTTTAGCTGCGTAGTTGGCCAACCATCCGTTCCTGATTAATTTCTCAATTTCGTCCTTCAGGTGACGGCATTCTTCGGTAGTGTGGCCTATACAGTCGTGGAAAGTGCAGAATTTCTTGGGGTCGCCTTTTGGGCTGCGAGGTTTGTTTGGGCGGTTCCATTTGGCAGTTTCTTTTTCCAGTTCGAAGATTTCCGCCCTGGATTTGTTCAGAGCGGTGTAACTGTCGAATCTGGGTTGGTAGACTGGGCGCTCCTTCTTGGGAGTGTCTCCCTCTTCCCTTTGCTTGCCTGGCTCACTTCTGCCCCTTCCACCCTGCGGTCCCCCTTGAGGCTTTGTTTGGCCTGCAGGGGTGTCCGTCAGGCCGTGGAACTCCTCTTGCAGAATGAACCCTTCCGCAATCTTCCTGGCCATGGCCAAGGTTTCCGGTTGGGCCCTGATCATCTGGTTTTTCATTTCCCCTGGAAGTAGGGAGATTGTCAGGGCGTAGGCGGCAGTGGAATCGTCGATCTCTCTGACCTGTTGGTAGGATAGATCAAACCTTCTCATATATTCTCTCACACTCTCACCCTTTTTCTGTTTCAGGGTCATGAGATCGAAACGGGTAAGGCGTCTTCTCTTATTTCCGGCATACTGTTCGAGGAAAATTTCAGCCAGCTCTATGAAGAACCTGATTGACCCCTGGCGGAGGTCTCTGAACCATCCCTGCGCGAGCCCCACCAGGGTGGTAGGGAAAACTTTGCACCATATGGCATCATCTACGTCATACATGCCCATGTGGCTCTCAAAGGCTGCCAGGTGGTCTTCAGGATCTGTCGTCCCGTCAAATTTGATGGTTGGCATTTTGATTTTTGGAATGGGGTACTCTTGTACCTCAGGGTGCAGCGGAGTTTTTGTGGGCCTGCCCACCAGTCGTAACCTGCTTTCCCCAGACTGGTTACCGTGAGAATCCCACTGTTTATGGGTCGGTTTCCTCGCACTGGGGGAGCGGTGCCTCGGTGGTGGCCTGCTTACCGCTTCATCTTCTGTTTCCGGGGAGATCTGCCTGGGCCTCTTCCTCTGAGAGTGGCAGAGGTTTTCACCCTGATGGTGTCTGGACTCGAGCGGTTGTCCCCGGTTGAGCCGGGATTGCAGGCTTTGGGATAAGCCGGGGGCCGACTGTTCCTTGGCTGCAGGTGTCAGCCTGGAGAAAACTCCGCCTGGCCTTTCTCCCAAGCGTTTTGACACAGGCTCTCTGGGCCTCATGCGCTCCTGTAGTCCTTGAGATAAGCCCCCCTGTCCTCCAGACGCCGATTCTGTTGTGTGAATGGAGAACGCCTGCTGGACAGGTGGCCCTGGATTGCCAGTAGTAATGCGCCTCTGCGCATGCGTATACACTTGAGCTGTTCTTCTCGCTTTTCTCTGAGCATTTCTGGCGGCGGTCCGCCTCGTGCCCCCGGCCTCGTCCCTGTTGACTGGGGACGGTTGCCTGGGAGCCGACGCGACCCTGCCCACCAAGTCCTCAGGTGTGAATTCCTGATTCAGCATCGCAGAGAAGAACGCGGCCGCCTGTGCCATCTGAGCTGAGGTCAGATTGAGAGCACGTCCTGGGTGTGTCCCCAACTCAGGTGTCGCAGCAGTGTTTGATCCATCGAGGGGATTGGTTCCCCCTACCGCTAGGATCGTGGCAGGAGGAACCCTCTCCGACTGCGGCATACCGTACAGGGGGGTCACCGGCGGGACCGTCGGACCCGCTCCTGCACTGGCGTCACCGATTTCTGGCATGATTGTGTTTAATTTTGTGATTATGAGTGGTTGATTTTAGTGGGTAACTCGTGAGCACAACCGTAAGTTCCCCACAGACGGCGCCAAATTGTTCCGGTCACGGAAACAATTCGCCCGGCCTAGGATCCGGGTAGTATAATTGAATTAACGGTGAACAATTGATCGTTTGATTCCCTCGGTCTCCCCTTCCTCTCACTCCCTGGATCGGACCTTCCCGGCGGAAACGGCCTGCTCCCTGCACAATGAACGCACAGGGCCTCGGAGGTTATCCGAGGAAACCCTCTCCGATGCCTAAGTCAGTCCGTGAAATTGCCTTTACGAACCTAGCTCGTGAGGAACTAGGTGGCGTTTTTAGGAGTAAGAGTCTAGAGAGAGAAAATCCAACCCCTCTCATGTGGGAAATGGGGAGGTATTTATACCTTCCCACAAGAGAGAGAAGGGGAAGAGGAATGGTTGGATAGAGAAGTGACAAGTGGCGGCTTCTCATCCATCCATTCCCAATTACCTTAGGCAAAATGACGAGAGGGCCCCTGGGGGTCCTGGCCCTGTCAGCTAGGGATTTTCCCAGGGCAGACAGTCTTCAGGCAGGGAGCTGCCAACTTCCGACAGGCTGGGTTGGCCTGTGCTCCCAGCAGCTGACGGCCAACCTTAGCGTTTTATGCTTGTTCTAATTTCTTTGCTAGGGGCTGGTCTCGGGGCCTGCCTAGCAGGCGGCTAATTGACAGGCGGCCCACCCCAATCAGATAATAATAATCATATTCAAAAATGGCGTTATGGAAATTCGATCAGTGTGCACAAGGCTAGACTTTCACTAGGATAATACTGGAAACTAGTTTCGAGAACTGTAGACTTAACTCATAACAGAATCCAGTCTCTAACTAGCCAACTCAACTATAACAGGACTGCGTGCAGCGAGGTCCTGGTTTAAGTAGTGCATACCCCTCCTAGACAACAAATATGTCTAGTTCAGCTGACGGCGACTAACACGATGCGATATCTAGCTTAAGGTCAAAACATACACTCTCCTGGGCGAAACTACGCCCAGTTCAACGACCAAATGTGCCCCAAATAGGCACACCGGCTTTATAGCTGATGGCAAAAACGTACATCCCAGACTATATTACTCTAACCCCACACTTGTCTTTATTCCATAACTCCAAAACAGCCATTATCGATATTCAAAAGAATTAATCAATATAAATAATATGAGGATAAGATGAATAAACATCTTATATTAAAAGGAAAACTTTCTATAAATAGAAAATTACTAATTTTAGAAACTTATTTAAAATAGAAATCGTCTTATAGAAAATACTTAAGTATTAAAATAAGTGGAATGTATAGAAATAGCATTTCTAACGAAATTGACATTTTATTATTATCGTCGTTATCGTAACTTTATTATATTTCTAAATTCGTTACTCAAAATATAAATAAAATATAATAAGTCAATATATAGTATTTTATAAATAATTTAGGAAATCGAGTTAAAACAATAAATCTTAGAAAAGAGATATTTTAAGAACAACGATATTAAAATTAATTGAGTCAACGAGTTTTATAAATGAAATGAATTTTATAAAGGTTTCAAATTATTTTTAAGAACTAGCTTTGATTTATAAATAATACAAATTTTAATAAAAATAGTCAATCGAAAACAAATAGGAAATTATTAGTGAAAATAGTCTCGACCAAAATGTATTTAAAACTAAATCGACTATTTTCTCATTTGTTAGTATAAATCGTAAAACGAAAATTAATTTATTAAACAAGTATAAAAATCTCGATTATAATACGAAAATACGATTTTCAGTTAAACTTATAAATTAACGAATATGAAGAAAATATGAAATCGTTATTATTTAGTTACTAGTGTCAAGATAACCAACAAAATATTATAAAGATCGTAAATAATTAAATTACTAATGCTTTATAAAACGATATCGAAAGTTATAAAAATATTGATAAGGCAAACGATTTAAAAATAAATAATATTTTAGCAAATAATAAATAGCTAAAAATTTATAAAACCGAAATTAAAAATATTTACTACATATTACTACTCAAACATACGATATAAAATCGAGTAACGTCCTAAAGTTACCTCAAGTCAATAATAGAAACGAACACGTAATCGTCCTTCTTACTTAGTCCAGCTTAACCTTTGACTTTGAAAGTCATGCTCCTGCTCTTGCTCTTCAATAGAACTTCGAGACCTTGAAGCGGAAACAAACGAGATCGGGACGAGGAGAATATGGACAAAGAGTCGGTCCTAAGGAAGATCGAAAAGGGACGGAAGAAAACATGAGAAACAAGGCAAGCAAAAACCGAGGGAAGGAGGAATCAAATCGACCAGATAGGAGAAGGAAAAGAGCACCGATTCGACATCGAACTGAGCAAACAATGAAGAACAACACCCGTACCGACAGTAGCATCAGTAATCAATGAATAGCAGTGCAAGGCAAAACAAACGGGCAGCGACATAAGCAATAGAACGACAACATCAACAGTACGCACATCAGCACAACAGCAGTAGCAGCCAAACGCAGTAGAAACAGCAACAAATACGAAAAACATCAATCGTAAAATGAGGGTAGCGGCAGCAGATCGAAAGACAGCAGTAACCACAACCAATGATGACAACCGAAACAAGAATAGCAGTAGCATCAACAGTACCGCTAAACGAAGAAGAAGAAGAAAGAGGAACGAAAAAGAGCAGCGGCAGTACCGTAACAGCAACGAAACGCAACAGCAGCACACACAAAACGAAGCAGCACCAGAACGGAAACTAATACGATAACGAGAAAGGAAAAGGTCGACAAACTTGTCCTAGATTCAGCGAAAACGCAGCAAAAATCAAGGACAAAACGAAGAAGAAGGAGAATCAACAACAAAACGTAGCAACAGCAGTAAACGGACGCAGCAGCACCAGGAAAACGCAGCAGCAAACAGCGATGCAACACAGACACAACAATCGAACAGAAACAAAACGAGGATGAGAAGAAGAAGAACGAAAAAGAAGGAGAAGAGGAAGAAGAAAGGAAGAAAGAAACAGAGGAAACAGCGGTTACCTCACGCAGCTACCGAGATCGACACGGAGCAGCAGACCCGCACACAACGACAGTAGCAGCACAACAGCGTGCGCAGCAACAGAGGCAGAAACAGCAGCAGCAACGGATTGCAGCAGCAGCGAACGAGAGAAAAAAAATAAAGGAATTTGGAACCGGTAAGGATAAGGATTGAGCAAACAATGGAGATGGGCGATGATGGAGGATGCCTGGGGTTAAAATAGGAGAAGGGTACGTTAAATAATAGAGAGAATAAGGGGGAAACGAAGAAGTTGACAGATACAGGAAGAGGAGATGAAGGATGAGGATGAAGCGGTGGAGTGTGGGGAATAGAAGAAGGGGATGAATGTAAATAAGTGATAAGTGGGGTACGCTGGTCACAATGAAGTGGAGGAAAAGAAGGTTGAGAGGGGGATGCATCAGCTCGCATAAAAAAAGTGAGAAATACGGATTAAATGATTTTCCGAAACAATAAGTTGACGGGTTCATGAATCGAATTAAAACGGGATACAAATATTCGGACCGAATAATAATAAAACGTCTCTCGAGACGAAAATGAAGTTTATAGAAATAAATAAGTAGACGGTGAAATAGTGTTTCCCGATAAATAATAAATTTTCGATAAAGTGAATTAAATTGATTTCTCGAGGAAAGGAAATAAATATTTTGACGAAACTTTAAAATAATGAACTTCGAATCAAAAATAGAAATTTGAGCTTAAATATAATTAAATAAACAAATTTAGGATTTAAATCGCCGAAATAGATTTTCGATAAGAATTAAATTAAATGTATAAAATAAATCGAAATATAAATAAAAATATGTTTTAAATATAAGAAGATTTCCCGAGAGAAATAGAATTTTAGAAGCTTGAAACGATTAAACGATAAATTCATTTTATAATAATTTTAAGAATTACGAGTTAAATCGTAAAAATAAAAATACGAACGAAATTTTAATTTAATTTTAATTTATAAAAATCAGGGGTGTTACATTACTAAAACTGTTTTTACATCACTACATATTCACGCTTTACGGTGCGTCGAGGTCTTACCTCCCACGATTTTTCCTATCTTACGCCTAGCCTCGAGGTCTTTCCATATGGTCGGCGCGCCCGCTATGAAAGCGTGAACTTTCTGCAATACTTACCCACGAGCCTCATTCATGTCAGTAAGGACAAGGGACGCTGCAACCTCGAACGACAAATAACGCCTCCCGACCTTGGACCCAATATCATCGTGGCTGAACGGCGCACCATCGTACAGGGACATGTGTATCATGCAGAAAATGCCGGATTCCGTGTCGTTCTTTCAGGTGCTCTACCATTCCAGATTTACCTAGCGATGCGTAAACTTCGACAGGTGAACGCCCTTAATCAGTCCCTTGTCGTCCATGTAGTCGGTAACTGCGTGCGATTGTTGCAATATACAGGTAACAGCAACACGTCAGCACTTACAGAAGCAGTAGAATAATTGACGCGGTGAAATAAAGCATACTCGTGCATCTTAAATTACTATTTTGCTTGACACCTCGAACATATATGACGCTGGGGCGTGGGTCTGGTGATCGAGGATATAAACGGTTCTTTCTCTAAAGTTGATGCAAATGCACGCGTAGTGCCCTCTAGTACGTACTAGGACAAACAGTAGTTTGGCGTTCAAGTCAAACGTTTCGTTGCAGTCTCGAATGAATCCATCCCACGCTGTGTAGACACCATCATAGTCTTCGTCCGCAGGGAAACTTGAGTCGGGTGGTTCCAGTATACAGGCCAGTGAGTCCTATGGGGGGTGAATATTAGTTGCCATAAGTGACAGGGTACGAGACTGGGCTATATCATGTGTGTGGTTGCACACCACAAAAGTGTGTGATTGTACAATCCAAGCTGTGTGACTTTGCAGCGTACAGCCTGTGACTATACACGATAAAGAGTATGATTGTACATTCTAAGCTATCTGACTATGCAACTTACAGTATCTGACTTTACACCTTAAAGTTTGCGATTGTGCAAAGTGAAGTCTGCAATTATGCCTTATTATTATGCCTTTATATGCAACCAGTTGTAGACACCCACATTTTGACCGCCAGGTGTCTATAGGATTTTCCAAAAAACACCCAATGATGATCGGACGCAAACGTGTTTCCACGCGCTCGGATATGGGCTCAGAACCATTAGTTTATGGCTTGGGCTTTTACGGAGTACAAATCTCACAAAACTGACCTCAAATTCAGGCCCAACGGGTCGTTTCCAATAAAATAAGACTAATTTGGGTCAAAACCGACACCGGAAATGAAACCAACTTTTAGCGATTGGGTCAAACCCCGGTCAAATCCGTTTCCGAGACATTAAAAACAGTCATTCAAATGTCAAAAGTCCAACCCAAATATAAGACCCGCAAAAATACCCAACTCAAGGTCCAAAACCCGGACCCCCGCGCTCCAGCTGACCCACTCGATCGAGTGTCAGCCCACTCGATCGAGTGGGCCCTCAACTAGGCCCGGCTGCAGTTGTCTGGGCCACTCGACCGAGTCAGCGACATACTCGGTCGAGTAACTCTAGACGAGGGTGCATGGCTTGCCTATATATATACTCTCTTGCATGCAATTAAAACCCTAACTTTTCACAACTTTTACTCATCCTTTTTACAACCCTAATCAATCCTCTACAACCCTAATCTCTACCCATCACAACTCATCATCTTCAACCTTAAACCCTAGCATATAGGATCCCTAAACCACCATAACTCAACCTTCATAAACCTCGATACTCCCGTGCTAAAGCCACAACTAGCGAGTTCTATCCGAGACAAGAAACATGTAGGTTGAGGGTGCAATAATCTCGTTCTCTTTCTCTCGTCTTCCTCTTGTCCTCTTCGTCTTTTTTTGCGTTTTTTTATTGTTTATAATATCGATAATATTATTAGTATAAAACATTAAATTACTCGTCGATTCGTGTCGAGCGTGAGTGATGACGGGATAAGGAAATCAGAATATACGAGGGTAACGCACCCGATGTTGATGGTCGCTTATCCCGACACCCCGATCGCTTGATTGTTCAGACGAGTTAACATCAACAGTAGTTTTCTTATTTTAACATTCATCGCATATTCATCGATTTTCCTAACTATTTCAAACAAAAACACTTTTCTTTTTATTTGAGTCGAAACCTGTTGATGCGGATCCGACATCACACAATCCGTAAGGATTTACTACGATGTCGGGATGCGGAGGGAATCAAGTCGAGTCTTTTTAATTCAAGTGTCGATCTACTAGATTCGATACCAGCTCAATAGTTAGATGTCGAATTTAAATGACTTAGTCGATAAATCCAACTAATGCGATTTTCGTTGATGCTAAAATAGTTGTCACCTAATTTGATAGAATTAATTATGACACTATAAACGCAGAGAATTATTCATATCGTTTTAGTTTAATTTAAACGACTTACAAACATATTTTTTTAGATTTCGCTCTAAATATTCGATATCGATTCAATAATCGAATATCGGATACCATGAGCATCAAAGTCCGAATCGAGCATAAATCCTACAATATTTCTGCCCGATTTGACAAAATCAACGATTTTCCAAAATCGAAAAGCAATCTCGTAATCTTTAATAAATTGCAAAAACAAACTATGGTTCGTACAGAGGGCACTCGATCGAGTGCATAGCCCACTCGATCGAGTGGCACCCCAAAACCGAGGCAGAAAGGTTTTTTTCAGAACCACTCGGTCGAGTCCCGCAATGACTCAATCGAGTGGCTGCTCACTCGGCCGAGTTTCTTCAATAACTCGATCGAGTGACATCTAAAAAGTGGGACAGAAGCCTTTTCCGAGGACCACTCGGTCGAGTCCTTCAGTGACTCGATCGAGTCGCCTTATCACGTCAAAACCGTGAGTCCTACAATACTTTTCTAGTCTCGACAATATTTTTTTATGACTTCGGTCAACACGTGTCAAATCAATCACGTGTCATACCACTTTTCAAAATCATGCATCATGTTGTTATATTATTTTATAGCATTCTATATTTCTAGCAAACAGTTATTATCGTTATTATCGTTACTAGCATGTTTGTTCCCATTTTTGTCGATTTATTTTCATTATTTCTTTTATTGTACTAAAAGAATCTCGCATGCTTTTGTTTTGGAAATGGTAAGTATTATATAAAAAGAATGATAATTACATCAATTGCTCTAGTAAGCTAGTAATGAAAGTGTTATCCTTGCTACTAAACGTTTGATTACATTTGCTTTTGCAAAACACAAATAGCTCCTTCCTAATTTGAGTAGCCAACTTCTTAGGATGAAGAAGTAAGCCCTCAACTCTCGCAGAATTCCTTTGCAACCATATGTGATAATAGATTGAGTTGATTAATCCATTTTTTATAGCTCGCTGGAGTTTGGTCCCTCTCATTTTCTTCCTCCAATCATTCCCCATCTCAATCTTATGAATGATCAGCACCTTCTCACAAATGGCATTCAAGACCCTCTTGGCATAGTCACAATCTATAAAAAGATGATGCACCGTTTCGGAGTACATACCGCAGCAGATGCAACTGTCGTCTTCAGTAATACCAAGTGTGTGCAATTTATCTTTTAGGTTCAATCCTCCGCGCTGTATCAGCCACGCCACCAGTCTGTGTTTCGGCACAGACCACCTGGACCACACAGCCGCGCACCAATCAACAGACTCACGCTTATTCCTCAGCCATCCATATGCTTTCGATATTGAATATCCCTTCACACCCTGCATACTCAGTTCGTCGCTTCTGGACACCTGTTTCAGCATGTCACGGCTTTGACAAATTTTTTTCCAATACCAGCAAGTATCCGGTCCTGGGGTATAATCCTCCCACTCTTTTCCTTTTAAGTAGACTTGATGAATCCATTGGACCCATAATCTATCTTGTTACTAGTAATCCACCAAGCCATTTTCCCAATTGCAGCTTTGTTCCATATCGCAGTTTGATTTAAGTTCAGTCCCCCTTCCCTGAAAGGCACACAAATTTTCTCCCAAGAGACAAGCGGAACCTGATGATATTCAGCTGTCCCATCCCCACAGAAAATTCCTACAGATATTATCTATCTGCTTCATCACCGCGGAAGGAAGGATGAAGATGGTGGCCCAGTAATTGTGGAGGGTAGAAAGAACGCTCTTGATCAGAATTAATCGACCCGCATAGGATAACTTTTTTGCTCCAAGTCTCCTAATTCTCTCCACTATCTTATTAACAATCGGTTGGCAATCAAGTAATGAAAGCCTAGTTGTTTTAATAGGGACTCCCAAGTAGCGAAAAGGAAAAGTACCTTCAGAACAACCAGACACCTTGATGATATCAGCCTTCAATGCCTCCGTAACTCCATTGAAATAAACACTCGACTTCCCCTTGCTCATGCGTAATCCAGATGATTTAGAAAAAGTCGAGAAGGTGCGCAGTAGAAGCATTATGGAATTAACATCCCCTTTTGAGAACAGTAGCAAATCATCCGCGAACATAAGATTGGTTAATCGTAATTCCTTGCATAACGGATGGAACCTGAACGGCATATTACTAGTTGTATATTTCAACAATCTAGTTAGGTAATCCATACAAATAGTGAACAGGAGAGGGGAAAGTGGGTCACCTTGTCTGAGTCCTCGCTTACCCGGAAAAAAACCAAAACAGTTCCCATTCAGGCTCAAGGTATAAGTAGCTAAAGTGACACATTGCATGACCAATTCTCTGAACCGCTGTGGGAAATTTAGCTGTATCATCATCTGCCTCAGGAAGCTCCACTCTACCGTATCATACGCTTTTTGAATGTCAATTTTGAACATACAACGGGGGGAGACACTTTTCCAGTTGTACTGTCTGATCAAGTCCTGGCAAATCAAGATGTTTTCAATAATGCTTCTCCCCTTAATGAATCCTCCTTGGGCAGGAAAGATAATGTCGGGGAGGATAGTAGCTAATCTCGTGCACATAATCTTAGATAACGCCTTATAGGTCACATTGCAGCATGCTATCGGTCTAAACTGCGTCACTGACATAGGTCTATCAACCTTAGGAATGAGGGTAACTGAAGTAGTATTGAGTTGTTTAAGCAAACAACCCGAATTGAAGACATCCTCAATCGCTGCTGTGACATCATCACCCACAATATGCCACGAGTCTTTGAAAAATTTACTAGAATACCCATCCGGACCCGGGGACTTATCATCAGGAATGCTAAAAATGGCTTGTTTAATCTCTTCTTTCGACACCAGCTGATTAAGGATAGTATGATGCTGAGTAGTACATACCATCCCCTGCTCAATGATTTTCCTTTTGACAGCAGTAGTAGAGGTTTGGGAGCCAAGAAGTCGTTGATAGAAATCCAGAAAAGCGAACTGTATCCCTT
Source organism: Agrostemma githago (assembly GCA_958450325.1). Classification (NCBI taxonomy): domain Eukaryota; kingdom Viridiplantae; phylum Streptophyta; class Magnoliopsida; order Caryophyllales; family Caryophyllaceae; genus Agrostemma; species Agrostemma githago. The sequence goes on along the minus strand of OY288241.1, from coordinate 29,802,545 downwards.
CTTAATCCTCATGGGTCATCCCACTCTCGTCCATAATCTGATGAACCGCATTAGTCACTCTCCTAGACGTCAGTGCTCCATGAAAATATGCAGTATTTTGGTCCCCTTCCTTGATCCAAAGGCATTTAGCCTTTTGTTGGAGGTATTCTAATTGCGCATTGCTGAGAAATTGATACTCTTCATGAGCTTTCCTTTCCTGTTCTCTCAAGCCCAGGTCAGCTGGACTGCGAATTAATTCTTTCTGCTGTCGAATGAGCTTTACCTGAGCAATTCCTGCTCTGTTTTCAATATCAGAGAACCGCGAGTTGTTGAGATGCTTGAGAGCTTTCTTAAGACGCTGCAGCTTTTCACAAGACAAAATTGCTTTGTGCCATTTATGCTTGTCTGCCAATCTCCTGCAACTAAATTATCAAGCCCTTTCGCCTTACTCCACATGTTATAATATTTGAATGCACGTTTATGACTTGAATGGTCTTCATTCCTCTTAATAAGACATGGACAATGATCAAAAAGTCCTCCAGGCAAGAAATGCTCTTTATAATCCTCCTTCAGATCCATCCATTCCTGGTTTATCAAACATCGATCCAATCTACTGTAAACTCTATCCTCCGGTTTTTGTTTGTTATTCCAAGTATAGAAGGCCCCTAACGCAGGACAGTCTAACAAGCAACAATCTGAGATGCATTCCCGAAAAGGTTCTGCTTCAGCCATTGTAAAACCCCCGCCCAATCTCTCATCGGGTGTCAGAACACAGTTGAAATCACCCCCCACTAGCCACGGAGTGCTGATGTTACTTGCCACTCTCTTAAGATCAGTCCACAGAGTTTCACGCTTATGGACCTCATTGAAACCATACACCATAGTGACCCAAAACATATTACCTGAGCTCAAATCTTGCACATGGCAGTGAATGAGTTGATCAGTACACAAATGCGGATACACCTCACACTTTTGGTGATCCCAAAGGACCCAGATACGGCCTCTCTCGTGAGTATAAGAATCTCGCATGCTAAACATAACTTGGACGTTAATTTTAGATGCATTAAATCGATGTAGCAACCCATTCTAATTTTCGCATGTTTAGGCAAAACAATGTTTGCATATCATTTTATCATTCTACTAACACGCGTATTATAACGTCAATCGATATCTTAGTAGAGGCCGCTAATGTGCGGGCGAGGTTGGGTGTTCTTTGTGAACTTCTCAACACGTACCCTCACCCCTTACTCAGAACCTCGGTTTTCGGATGCCCGAAACCGTTGGCGCACGAGAGTCATTCAATACACGGTATCCGATAATGTCGGTATCGGTATCAAATGCAAAGGGACGAGCCCAATAAACTCTGACATCCGAATGGGCCATACTTTGTGCATGGCCCACTAAGATATAGAGTGGGTTCGAATGGGCCCGAACTCCCACAAAGTTCGGTGGCGACTCCACTTCGATTTAAATTTCAATTCGATCCATCTCATATGAAGATTCATTCGCCTCCCCAAACCCGCGCGTGGCCGTGTCGGGGTGGACCTATGTCATGTCCACACCAGAATGTTTATGAAGTCGTTTTTACAATTTAACGTAATAGGTAGGGGCATACCATGTGCTGAATTCCGAACCATGCCATCGTTGCTCCAGCCGGGGAGGATATTCCACGCCTTTTGTTGTCTGCTTCCAATCAGTTCATCAGGTGCGACCAACACTCCAGCACTGCTTCGCTCATGCTACCTTCGGACAAGAGCGTTAGAATGTCACGCCTCTCCAGCTACGCATGAGCGCTGTACGACCCCAATTGTTCAATGCGGCATTTAACTGGTTAGAATGTGTAATATGCAACATGAACCAGTAAAAAAAATGGTTACGTACCTTTCATCGAACCCATTATCATAAAGGAAGCAGTAGTCAGCGACATGCTTTAGCAAGCGGAGCATCCTACTCGTCAGCGGTCGGTTCATGCGAAACAAGATCGACATGACAATGGTGTCGGGGTCCAGTTCCCCTTGGATTAAAGAGCAACACAACCCATCCCCACCGACCCGGGATCGAGACTTGATTGCTGACTGGCTTTCTTTTGGGACTGATTGGGGTTTGGTTTCAGGCGTTTTTGGTGTTCCGCTCGGACGCTTTCGCTGCTGGGTGGTTGCCTTCAAAGGAGTTTTTTCATTCGCACGTGCGGACAACAGCGATTCCTTGTACTTCCCAAATGCTAATAATTTCTTCAAAACAGTATCCCTCACCCTGTTCACGTCGCTCAGAATAAGGGTCACCGTGATCTCCGCCCTGCACATATTCATGGCCGCCATTGTCCCCAAAGAGCAGCTGAATGGGGACCCGGAGTACAACATCATGTGCATCATCAGGTACACTCCACAGTCATTGTCGAAGTAGCCCACCCCCTGCCAAGATAAGGGAACGTTCATCATCCTAAACGCACGGACCCTCTTACCCTTCCCCACCCCTCGTTGTATCATGTACTTCTCCATTTTATCAGCCTACAAATAAAGTTGAACCAGGATCAGTTGTTGAACACACTCGCAGTCATAAAATTCATTTAATAGTCACATGTCACGTAAAAGGGTCTGACCGCTATTCGAGCAATGCCATAGTAAGGCAACGTAGAAAAATCCTCATCGTACAACCTGTTGTCGAGGTACTCTACTTGCTCCGATTTGAAGTTTATGCAGGCGCAACTATAGTCGCCCTCGTCACCTGATATAATCGGGACGAACACCTGCAACCAATGCGTCATGATCTTGCGCTGATAACAACTACCTCTACTAACGAACATTATGTGCAGAATAATACCATGTCTGAGTCCAAAGCAAAGTCAAAGAAACTGTTTTGCATCCACTGGTGCCACACATAAAATATTTGTTTGTCCAGATTTATGCCCTTGCCTCTTTTCGTCCAACCTTTTAGCACTAGCTCCTTCTCACATGCACTGATGTAAATATATGTAGTTAGTGTGTGGTTGACATGCGTTGTAACAACCCGGATTTTCGATGACTTAAAATAATAGATAATGCGGAAAGTTATCTAAGTCATTTAATTAAAATTATATCAGAGTGTAAACAAATCTGGATCGCTACGGATCCTTACAACAAACGACTATTAATTACATAGTCTTGATTCACTTAGTACAGAATACAAATTGTATTTTATACAAACATATTATTAAATCTCTCGCTCGATTCCCCAATGTCTTAGACCTACAAAAAAAAAATACAGTGGACGCTGAGCGGGACAGCAACCAAGTCGTTCATCTAACATCACCTCGAACACATAAGACAATCATGTGAATAACAAATAATATGCTTATAAAAATATTAAAGAAGATCACGTAACAGATAGTTTCCTTTAATTCAATTAATCAACATGTGAGGTGATGAAGACGGTAAAGTTTAAAAGATGGGACATTGGCAGCCATTTGATTTTAAAATCCATTTTTCACGTAAACAGAGAATAAATACACGAGTCGTGGCTCCTAGTATCACCGCTACATCCTATTGGCTTGCATCTCACCAATAGAAGTAACCGTGTTACCAACTCATAGACCGAACCGATCTTATGAGGTTTACATCTCACCCTTAAGGCTCAATTGGGCCCGAACTTCTATTATATTATACGTTTATTCAAATGGGGCTCTGGGCTGAAATGAAAGCTGATGATTACATTCTCTGCATCACCAAGAGGGAACCCGCAGTTTTCAGAATCCTGTTCTGCCCCCGCTACCTAGGTGGTAATACTGATCAAGTACTTGTCTATATGTGCGCCACATACCCTACGCATACTCTTGAACCGCAGCTCTCACTGCCGTAGGACGACTACCTTAAACACTAGGTCGACTCTCGGACCGCAGCCTCCGAGTCTGTTTTTCATTACAAGTGCAGTCGAAACACCACGCATGGTAGAATCCAACACAAGCTATTCGTCCCAGACTCGCATCGTAAACTTTATATAAAAGTCGCCCGTGAACAAGTAGTACATTATTTGGTGACCTTCAATAATTGGTCGGACTCATTTGAAACAGTCAAATCCTCAAATACTTATTTTCAGTGTGACAACGTTACACTTTAATCCTCAAGTGTCACCCGAAACATTATATCCCAAATATCGTATAACATTTTTTTAATAGTAAATCTTTTAAATGAAGTTTTATAAAAATAAAATTTAGGTATAATAAAATATTGTTTTTAAAATTTATAGTTTATGAAAAATATAATTTTAGTCATTTTTAATCGATTTACAAAATTTGACGTAAAATCATTTTTTTAAAATATTTATAAATGTCGTGTAAAAATTTTGGAATAAAACAAATCCATTTATTTTAGAAAAATGAAATTTATAAATTTGTACCTATATAAAATAATAAGTGAAATTTTATTAAAATAAGATTTTGTAGGTTACTGATTTATTCCATTTTTAAAATATATCAACAAATGTAAGAGTACTAAAGAAAATTAAATACGACCAAAATTTCAATTATACAAAATATAAAGTACATGGAATAAACATACATAGCAAATAGAAGTAAATAAATAAAATACAATGCAAATGATATTAAGTAATTTTATCATTTTAAGTAATTTTAATCATTTTCTCAATTTCTCATATAAGTAAAAATGTAAAGGTGATAAATAAATAAATTAAACAAGTGATAATTTAGTCGAGTTGAAATTAGTCTTAAGTAAATATATAACACAAATAAAATATCACATAACATTTATATATATATAAGTAATTTAGTCATACAAATAAGCCTAAATATTTAAATATGTAATTTATTAAATTACTAACATAATATACTTATATATAAGAAATGTTGTTAGAAGAAAAGTTTGGTTACCTTAATAACTATTACGGAATATTTATTAACGTTATTAAGAATTAAGGTCGACGGGGTCAATAATATCATCTACGTTAGGAAAGTCGTCTTCTTGGTACTAGAAAAGTGATTCCACCAATTACTGGACAGCTCCTCATTCTCGATGCTCCAATTATAGAAAAGGACGAAAGAGTAAATATAATATGTAGTACGGAATATGTAGTATATAATAGGTACGGAGTAGTACGTAATATAGTACGGAGAGTATGTAATAGTTGTATTACGTATGGAGAATGTAGTAGTATATGGTGGAATAGTATGTACGTATGGGGTATATATAGTGGTAGTAGGAAGAGGATGTAGATGGCAGGTGTAGTATAGTAGGACTAAGAGGGATTAGCTGTAAGTGTGAGAGAGAGTGTAGGGTAGGGGTAGCTTAGGTGAATGGGTAGGAGGACGTATAATGCATGTGTATGTGTATGTGTATGTGTATGTGTATGTGTGTGTGTGTATGTGGTACGTGGGAGTATAATAGGACGTCCAACATTTCCGAGTTCCGGTCCGTTTTTCGTACAAACGTCATTCTTTCTTTCTTAAAAAGTTGAAATATAAGATTACGGAATTAAAATAATGGAAACCGTAAAATTTATTTTTAAAAAGGAATTTGTGAGACGGTAAGTAAAATAGACGATAAATAGTTTCATTGGACAAAATTATAAGAAATTATTATTTTAAGAATTCGATAAGTTATTAAATTTTTACGATACGAGAAAATGTCAAAACGACATGTCATTTATTTTAAAATAATTTCGAGTTTTAAACTTTATTTAACGAAAGATAATTTTTTTTTATAACTCGATAAATAAAATCCCATATTTTTATAACGGAATAATTTTTAATTTAACGAAAATAAATATTTTATTCACGAAAATAATTTTTTCAAACGATAAACTTGGTTTAAATAAATGTTTAAAATTTTAACTCTATTTGAAAAATACGGGGTATTACAATCTACCCCTCTTTAAAACAATTTTGTCCTCGAAATTTCCGGCATAACTTAGGCAATTAACAAAATTTAAGACACTACATAAATAAAATGAAGTGTTAGAGTTTCTCCCTCCTAAATGACTCGGCTACCAAGTGACTTGCTCGTATATCTAACCTCTCCGCCAAAGTTTTACAAAGGTGATACATCCCAAATTAATATGGTAGGTATTATTGATTAACTGTAGATTCTAAATTCCCATACAGTGATACTATTCAATCTCGGGTCATTCTCGAGATTTGATTTATGGTTTGCCTTATCTCCAAAATATCACGATGTTTATATTCCTCAAAATTGAAAGGTGTTGTTTTATGGGTAATACAAGTTTCTCGTAGGATAAAAGTCCCTTAAAGAAGGTTATCCTAATTCTCATATAATCTGTGGAGCGTTCATAAACTATGATATTATTGGGTTTACTTGGAGACTTCTCTCATAGATTCAAATACATAGGTTATACAAAAGTCCGAAGTTCTCATGAGGACATTAGCATTTCTCGTCATCCTGGTTGATCTCCTAAGGTTGATTCTCAAGTGTTTTGTCGGTTATGACAGGGTTAATCTTAAATTCTCATGTTGCCTTTCTAAATTCCTCAAAATTTTAAAAATTGTTTCTCTGTTGTTTTATTCTTCAAACAATATGGGTAATCTTAACTTCAGATCAAAATTCCTTGGTTCACAAGTGTCTTTTACAATTATGACACTTAAGATTTGCAATACTATCAACCATTATTCAATAAAATTGTCTGCCAAAAGTATATATACGGTATTTCCTAGGGATTCCCCAAAATATTGTTTACAAATCATTCAATCAATCAATTGGATTCTACAGATTCGACAAAGTATGTTCAACATATAATTCCTCAAAATAACATTCTATGTATATAATGGTAAACCTCAAAATAATTTTGATCTATGATCGTTCTCTTATCATTCTCAAATACTTGGCTCCCCAAAAAAAATATTGATCATCATAAATATCACTCGGCTTTAAAAATATATTCTCTCTTCTCATAATAGGGTGGTTGAGATCTAGGTTAGAACATTATGATCTAAGTGTCGTGATAGGTTACTGCTCTGCAAGGTTTAACACATAAGACACATCCAAAAATTTGACTCAAAGTCCCCAATTATGTAAGTGTTCTATGGTCGGGAAAATTTTTAGGTAAGCAAAACAATTATTAGGTTAGTAACGTTCTTAGCATAACGATCTCGGTGGTCATCTCCCTGGCATAGTCCATGATCACGCTTCTGTATTGAAGTTTCTTGGTGACATCATTTGCAAATAACTCGAGCAGGTTCATCTTGTTGTATGCGGTTTGTTCTTCTGTATGATTTTGTGGAGTTGTTTCTTAGCTTCGTGCATATTTGGTGCGTCATCTACGTACTCGTGTTAGTACTATACCATAGTGTCAGTGGTTCTAAACAAAATTTCTATCATAGTCTATGTAAGTAAGACTGGTTAATGTTTACTCGACCGGAGATACATGACAAAAGTTCAAGACTAAGTATGAAGGTAAGGTTGGTTAAAACAAGAATCCAGGAAACAAAGTGAAATTCATAAGAATTAGAAAGGGTGTGAATGATTATGACAATTTTATTAATAGAATGACATAGCACTCTATCATAGATCTTCTCTTTTGATGATAAGAGCAGATGAAGTTGGTATTTGTCAAAAAGAAATTTTAAAATCAAGCTGGGTTTTGGAGAGTATATGTGAAAGTAAAAATCAATTGTATGAGGTTCAAATTTCTCAGATATCTGGATAAAATTGTGATAGATTGATTTAAAGAATATATAACAGATTCAATAGGTTGATTGAAAGTAAAACATAATTCAAAACAAATTGGTCAGGGTTGAAAGTTGAATTGAGTCTTTTAAAAATTTATAATATGAAGTAAGGCTAAAAATGTCACCATGAATTTAGTAAATCAATAGGATAGGAATAAAGGATTATCATGATGATCAATTCAAGAAATGTCTTAACTTGGTGAATGAACGAGAATGATATCCAATCACAAAAAGTTGATATGAAATAGTTTGGTTCAAGTAAACGGGTCATAACTGAAAGGTTGAAGGTTAAAGCTGAAGGTAAAACTCAGATTAACTGATTTTGAAAATGAAGGAAGTAATTAATAATAGGATACACGAAACTTAAAGGTGTGGTCGGAGGTATTTAATGAAAAATCAATGTAGGGTTCAATCTTTGAAATATAGCTTAGGATAACACATAATCTCCGATCTACGAGGTAGGTAATTAAAGTTTCTGTTAGGTCTAAGTCAACATCTAGTTAGGATTCGAGGAATAATACACTACACGCGTCAACACATACTTGATCTTCGTGTATGCTCCATTCTGACAACTTAACATGACTTGATTCTTCAACGTGATTCAGTTTGACATGGCTCCTATAGTTTATTCAGATGATGTCTTCATTATTGGTGCGTCACAATGCTGATGTCCAAGTCTCGAGAAGTTGATGGCTTTGAGTGTCAACGTCTTCCATCTTGGTTATCGTATTGATCAAAAATAAATTTAAAACTAGCCAATAGGCTAAGGTTAGGCAGTCAATTTACAAACAATTAAGCAGATAGCATATCAACAATTATACAGGTAGATATCGTATTTCCCCTTAATGAGAATTCTACCTCGATAAATTATTTAATAGGATCCTAATAGTTTCGAAGTGAATCTCTCTTTTTAGTGATCTATTCTTGTATTAGTATTTTAGTAAGTCTACCCAGGCGCGTTCCTCGTTAGGTAAATGAAGCTCAATCCTCACTTACGGTCACAAGGTCGCTCTGATACCAACTGTAACAACCCGGATTTTCGATGACTTAAAATAATAGATAATGCGGAAAGTTATCTAAGTCATTTAATTAAAATTATATCAGAGTGTAAACAAATCTGGATCGCTACGGATCCTTACAACAAACGACTATTAATTACATAGTCTTGATTCACATAGTACAGAATACAAATTGTATTTTATACAAACATATTATTAAATCTCTCTCGCTAGATTTTCCAATGTCTTAGACCTGCAAAAGAAAATACAGTGGACGCTGAGCGGGACAGCAACCAAGTCGTTCATCTAACATCACCTCGAACACATAAGACAATCATGTGAATAACAAATAATATGCTTATAAAAATATTAAAGGATATCACGTCAGATAGTTTCCTTTAATTCAATTAATCAACATGTGGAGTGATGAAGACGGGAAAGTTTAAAAGATGGGACATTGGCAACCATTTGATTTTAAAATCCATTTTTTACGTAAACAGAGAATAAATACACGAGTCGTGGCTCCTAGTATCACCGCTACATCCTATTGGCTTGCATCTCACCAATAGAAGTAACCGTGTTACCAACTCATAGACCGAACCGATCTTATGAGGTTTACATCTCACCCATAAGGCTCAATTGGGCCCGAACTTCTATTATATTATACGTTTATTCAAACGGGGCTCTGGGCTGAAATGAAAGCTGATGATTACATTCTCTGCATCACCAAGAGGGAACCCGCAGTTTTCAGAATCATGTTCTGCCCCCGCTACCTAGGTGGTAATACTGATCAAGTACTTGTCTATATGTGTGCCACATACCCTACGCAGACTATTGAACCGCAGCTCTCACTGCCGTAGGACGACTAACTTAAACTCTAGGTCGACTCTCGGACCGCAGCCTCCGAGTCTGCTTTTCATTACAAGTGCAGTCGAAACACCACGCATGGTAGAATCCAACACAAGCTATTCATCCCAGACTCGCATCGTAAACTTTATATAAAAGTCGCCCGTGAACAAGTAGTACATTATTTGGTGACCTTCAATAATTGGTCGGACTCATTTGAAACAGTCAAATCCTCAAATTCTTACTTTCAGTGTGACAACGTTACACTTTAATCCTCAAGTGTCACCCGAAACATTATATCCCAAATATCGTATAACATTTTTTTAATAGTAAGTCTTTTAAATGAAGTTTTATAAAAATAAAATTTAGGTATAATAAAATATTGTTTTTAAAATTTATAGTTTATGAAAAATATAATTTAAGTCATTTTTAATCGATTTACAAAATTTGACGTAAAATCATTTTTTAAAATATTTATAAATGTCGTGTAAAAATTTTGGAATAAAACAAATCCATTTATTTTAGAAAAATGAAATTGATAAATTTGTACCTATATAAAATAATAAGTGAAATTTTATTAAAATAAGATTTTGTAGGTTACTAATTTATTCCATTTTTATAATATATAAAAAAATGTAAGAGTACTAAAGAAAATTAAATACGACCAAAATTACAATTATACAAACTATAAAGTACATATAATAAACATACATAGCAAATAGAAGTAAATAAATAAAATACAATGAAAATGATATTAAGTAATTTTATCATTTTAAGTTATTTTATTCATTTTCTCAATTTCTCATTTAAGTAGAAATATAATGTAAAGGTGATAAATAAATAAATTAAACAAGTGATAATTTAGTCGAGTTGAAATTAGTCGTAAATAAATATATAACACAAATAAAATATCACATAACATTTATATATATATATATATATATAAGTAATTTAGTCATACAAATAAGCCTAAATATTTAAATATGTAATTTATTAAATTAATAACATAATATACTTATATATAAGAAATGTTGTTAGAAGAAAAGTTTGGTTACCTTAATAACTATTACGGAATATTTATTAACGTTATTAAGAATTAAGGTCGACGGGGTCAATAATATCATCTACGTTAGGAAAGTTGTCTTCTCGGTACTAGAAAAGTGATTCCACCAATTACTGGACAGCTCCTCATTCTCGATGCTCCAATTATAGAAAAGGACAAAAGAGTAAATATAATATGTAGTACGGAATATGTAGTATATAATAGGTACGGAGTAGTACGTAATATAGTACGGAGAGTATGTAATAGTTGTATTACGTATGGAGAATGTAGTAGTATATGGTGGAATAGTATGTACTTATGGGGTATATATAGTGGTAGTAGGAAGAGGATGTAGATGGCAGGTGTAGTATAGTAGGACTAAGAGGGATTAGTTGTAAGTGTGAGAGAGAGTGTAGGGTAGGGGTAGCTTAGGTGAATGGGTAGGAGGACGTATAATGCATGCATGTGTATGTGTATGTGTATGTGTATGTGTATGTGTATGTGGTACGTGGGGGTATAATAGGACGTACAACATTTCCGAGTTCCGGTTCGTTTTTTGTACAAACGTCTTTCTTTCTTTCATAAAAAGTTGAAATATAAGATTACGGAATTAAAATAATGGAAACCGTAAAATTTATTTTTAAAAAGGAATTTGTGAGACGGTAAGTAAAATAGACGATAAATAGTTTCATGGGACAAAAATTATAAGAAATTATTATTTTAAGAATTCGATAATTTATTAAATTTTTACGATACGAGAAAATGTCAAAACGACATGTCATTTATTTAAAAATAATTTTGATTTTTAAACTTTATTTAACGAAAGACAATTTTTTTTTTATAACTCGATAAATAAATTCTCATGTTTTTATAACGGAATAATTTTTAATTTAACGAAAATAATTTTTTCAAACGATAAACTTGGTTTAAATAAATGTTTAAAATTTTAACTCTATTTGAAAAATACGGGGTATTACATGCGTGACACTACTATAATTTTGATTATACAAGATGCCTCAAATAAGATGCTTATCTAAGGAACCGTCCTCCATATCATGATAAATTTTGGCGCCTATGACCTTGGTTAAATAGCACGGTTCAGTGAAAGACCCATCCTTTTATTTATATTATTAGCACGGTTGGTCAATATAACCGTCATCATAAAGAAAATAGCACGCTTACAGGTTTAACCTGTGCTATTAAAATATTTTAAAAGCACGGTTATACTCTAAACACATCCTATTAAAATATAACACCTGTCCTATTCAATCCTACCCTTAGAGAGGTTTACTAAACAATACTGTATTCCCCTCTTCAAATAATAAAATACCAAATTTAACAAAAAATAAAATAAAAAAATCAATCAACCGCCTTCGTCTTCAACTCTTCGCCTCCAAAACCCGTCCGCCGTCTGCCGTCATCTGCCATCATCCGCCTTCGTCCATCTCAACTACTCTTCGCCTTCACGTCTTCAACTCTTCGTCCATCTCATCTCTTCGTCCATCTTCAACTCTTCGTCCGTTTTGCCGCCTTCTCGTCTTCTCTCGCCGGAAGTTTCTTTGCTGCTACACGTCTTCGCCGGAAGTTCCCTCAGTTTAGTCTTCGTTGGAAGTTCCTCATCTCGATTGTAAGTTTATAATTCATCCTCACCTGAAATGAAATTTCATAATTCATCCTCACGTTCGTTCTAACTTCATAACTTCACCTTATAATCGTCGCGTTTGCCTTAATTTTGTGTTCGTCAGGTTTAGGGTTAGGGTTTGGGTTTGGGTTTAGTCAGTCTCATTTCTATGCGTATGTTTATATGCCGGGTTGTATGAAGGGTTTGAATGTGGTGGGTTGATCATAATCATCGTAGGTTACAATGGAGAGATCTGAATTACGAAAGTTTATGGACCTTTCTTCGTTTGCTGGATATAAATTACTAAAGTTTCCGAATGTTTTGATAACCGTTGTTAGTTCTTGTGTTATGTGAAATTGCACAATTCGTTAGAATCGCAGGGAGCAGTGGTTAGTGAAATGGGTTTCTATGGCTTGAATGTTTCTGCGCAATTACATTGTTTGAGGAAATGGACCTCCATTTTCGTAAGTTAATCTGTCTAGGTCTATTAGGACATTTCTTCGTTTTTTTGAACTTTAGTTCAGTTTCTTCCAACTCGGTTCGGTTTATCTGGGTCTAATTCAATTACTTTCGCTACAAAAATACGGTTATGCAAATAATCGATTTGGGTGCTCTTTTTCAACCCTGCCCCTTAAACCCTAAGCTACTTCGCATCTTCAATTGATTTCTCTAATTCGAGGTAATTCAATTTATTACTCTTCATATGCAAAATTGACAACTATCAACACTCCAATTTTATGCTTTTTGTTTGGAACAAGAGGGGGAAATTCATTCATTGTCTTTAAATTTTGGAAAAAATCAGATGGATTTTGCTTTTTTGTGCAACAATAGGAGGAGGAGGAAATGCACAAGTGGGGAGAGTGATCAGGATTGTGGTTTTTTGGGAGAAAGAATAGTGAGAACAAGTTTGAACAACAGCAATAATGTGTTGCCGAATCAATTACCAAACAACTTCATGATTAATAATCATAGACGCACTAAGATCAAACTTGGTCTTGCTCTTTCTCTTCTTACATCAAACAATGCCACTCACACTATCGTAAGTTCATTTCTAAACCATAATGGGTCACTAGACTACGCGTATTTTTTTAGAGGACCATCTTAAGCCCTGACTCTTCACTACCGACATCTTCGTTAATGGGTCTGGGTCACTCACTAACTGTATGCACATGTCATCCCTCTTTTTTATTTTACTCCGTTGATTCATTTTGGGTCCTCTAAATAAGTATGGCTGTATACATCTGACCCCTTCTACTTCTTAGTTGGTAGTAATTTGCAGGAGTTCTTGTGCAACAGAGTTCATGATGCTATTATTATTAATGAATTACTACAGACGAAGGAAGCAGCAGTATTTGAACGGAGAAGAGCTGATCCTAAGAATGTGGCATCAATTATATTGGGAGGAGGTGCAGGGGCTCAACTCTTTCCTCTTACTAGTAGAACGGCTACCCCAGCTGTACGTTCTCTCTTTCTCTTCATCATGCTCCAAATTAAACTCACTGACTTGGGAAATTTGTATTCTCCGTCGTCCTGCCTGTCTGTATTCTGTGACTACAGGCTAATTGATACATACCTAATTAAATGGTAGGTTGTCGGTGCAGGTCCTGTTGGAGGATGTTACAGGCTAATTGATATCCCGATGAGTAACTGCATTAACAGTGGAATAAACAAGGTATTCATATTGACCCAGTTTAACTCCGCCTCCCTCAATCGCCATATCTACCGCACTTATCATGGCAACAAAATCAACTTTGGTAATGGATTTGTCGATGTCAGTATCTATCTATCTTCATGCAATTGATGTATACTTTTGCGGTGAATGAATTGATGTGTGTCTGAGCCTTTATCTTCATGCAATTACAAAAAAAAAGTCCACATCTTTATTTGGTTATTTGTTTGATCTATTTTTGGGGGTTTTTGTATCTTTCTAATGCTTGCAATTAACAGCCTATTTGATTGAGACTTTAGAATCTAGATTACCATTTTGTGACTCAATAATCAATGAGAATTTGTGATAGACTCAGAATATCGTAATGGTGACAAAGAATGAAATAAAAAAAATTATTGTAGATATAGGTATATACGGTGTATTTTGACCTTATTATAGATTTATAGCTTCTCTTAGCTAAGTAGCACTGATAGGAAAGGGCTACAAATGCTATCACTCTTAACTACTCGTATCATTTTTTTTCTTTTCTGAATTCATCTTCTTCGGGGTAGGGCTGGACAATTATTCATCATCTTTGTGTGATTTATCCAATCCCCTTCAGGATAGCTTTTACACATGATGGCCGTACTTGAAATAGCTTCTGTAAGAATTTGGTTGAAATTTTCTTTCATAGAAACTAGGAACTTGTACATGCATGATGCATGATGCATGATGTTATGTCTATTGCTCATCATTGCCTGGTAGTTCTTTTTTTGTTTTTTTTGTTTTTTATACTCTTTTCTTCCTGCTCTTTGAATGTGTTGCCGATTCCAGTTTTTTGCAGATTGTAACTCAAAGTTGCCTATTACCAAGAGACAGGTTGTAAAGGTATAAAAGTTTTACAGTGTTGTTAGCTATTTTCTGGATGATGTGTACATTTTTCTGGGCTAGTAACTGTCATGTGGATTATGTTTGTGGGTTATGCTTGTGGGTTATGAAGGTATATTTTGCTTGGTATAGAAGTTTTACAGGCTTGTGGGTTATGTTGGTACCGATTTTTGCAGTTGTTGGGGAGATATGTTGTTGGATCGTAGTAACTCTGCAACTATGACAAAGTATGTCTCACCTAGAGCTTGATGATACTTACTACCACTCTACCAGCCAAACCAATTACAAAGACGATGCCAGCAAACTCAAACTCTATTTCGGCAATTTGTGTGATCTAATGACCATATGTTATGCTACATATGTAATGGCAAATTTATATATAATCCTATTGATGTAATGAGAAGAATATCAATCTCTTTTGTCTCAAATTCCGGCCGGCCGACCCATTGTTATTATAACTCAACCACAACTATTGAGACCAAATTTTATCGATTTGTAATTTTTGGTCAAGGATTGGTACATGTGATGCAATTGTCGGGCTTTTGAATGTCGATTTAATGTTTTAATGTAATTATTGGATTTTTGGTTTGGCGTACAATTATATCAAAATATTTTTTTTAAAAAAATTATGTAACACAAACAGGACGGTTATCGTAAGCGTCTTATTTGGTGGATGATATTTTGTTTTTATTCGAAAGAATTAACAGGACGGTTCGTACGCCAACCATCCTATTTACTAGAGATTTAATAGGACGCTTCATGGACCCGCGCTTTTTAATAACGCATTAAATAGGACGGTTCCTCCTTGAACCGTCCTATTATGTTTGAATTTAATATCACGGTTTGACCTTCTGGGAAGCGTGCTATTTGATTTAATAGGACGTCGACCTAAAGAACAATTCCTTATCCAATATAGGATGGTTATGAACCATCCTATTTAATCTTAATTGTAGTAGTGTGACTATACATACTTTTGCATGTGACTGTACAGAGTATAGTGTGATTATACACCCTAAAAGTGTGTGACTGTACAGCGTAAAGTGTGTGACTATACATCCTTTTGTGTATGACTATACAGCTTATAGCGTGTGATTATGCATGGTAAAGTGTGCGACTCTGCAACATAAAGTGTGTGTCTATACAGCTCATAGTGTGTGACTATACACCTTCAACAAACTTTTGGGGGTGAATGTACCGTATGTCCAAGAGAGAAGTAACATCTACTGGTTACTCTTGGTGCGGACTTCTCGTAGTTCAGCTGGTTCAGTAGCCTACACCAGCAGTCAATGATGTTATTTGTCACCTGCAGGCCAGGCTCGAGCGACTGCATGTCGTCCCTCGCTATATAGTCGTAATCCGTGTACTCGACCAATCCTTTCCTGTAGATCAAACAAGGTCCCAATTAACACATGTATATAAAAAACGATATGAGCAGCACAATTAATACGTACCCTGACGGACGGGGCGTTGATCGGTCGAAGACGTAGTCGATTACATCCTTCCGCACGCTGAGGATATCCCAGAAGATGACTATATTGGAGCACATGAATCTAGATACCACTAGCTGCCCCCTCATTATAGACCCACAGTCCAATGTGCACCCCAAATTTTCTGGAATGCTACCCATGCACTCAAATGCTACATCGGAGTGAAAAATGTACCGATGATGTAATGCTGGAGCAGTGTGTGTTTCGGTTCCCGCGGTTTCTGTTTGCTGATTCTCATCCGTGACAACCTCCGCCGTCGCAGGCGTAGGGATAACAGCGTCCGCTACATCCCAACCTGCCTTGTGCAATTCTTTCTCAAGGCTAGAATTGACCCGTCCGTCCGCATTGTTTGGCGCCGGATTCACGGTGACTGTCTCATCGGGCAGCTCACAGTCTGGCGCTGGTATTACATTACACGTCCCCTCGTTGTGAATGGTGGATAGCAAGACATATTCCGTGGCCAGCTTGGCCACGGCCGACCGTGCATCCGCGGTCTCCCACCCCGCTTGACGCAGAGCCACCACTACCGTCGGACTCATAACAACTGAACCCTGCACACCGGAGCCTGTGTTGAGTTCTTCAACCGCAACAGTCTCAGGTAGGGATGACAACGGACCGGATCCGGACCGGATCCGCATGGATCCAGATCCAGATCCGCACCCCTAGTAGTGGATCCGGATCCGGTCCGAATCCGACGGATCCCAAAAATGTAGATCCAGATCCAAATCCGCGGGATCTGGATCGGATCCGAGGATCCAATTTCTTACTTAAATTTTACAAAAAATTTAATTAATACGTATTTGCGACCATATTAATTTTCATAATTTTACAAATAAAATCGAATATAAATATTCATAATCAAATATTAATAAACTAAAAGAAAAAATTCTTAGAAATAACAAAAAAACACAAATTAAAGTTCTAAATTTTTTATTATTGTTAATTTTTTAATAAAACGGATTTGCGGATCCGGATCCGGATTTACTTATTAAGATCCAGATCCAGATCCGTTTAAAGATAGCGGATCCGGATCCGGATTCATATCCAACGGATCTCAAAATTTAGAATCCATATCCGATCCGTGCGGACCGGATCTTTCGGATCTGGATCGGATCCCGGATCCGTTGCCATCCCTAGTCTCAGGATTTTCTTCCTCACATAAACCTGGTGTCACTAAGCCACCTTCAAAAGTACCCTCATCATCGTAACCTTCTGTACTCTCATCACACGCTCTACAAGCTTTCTCAATATCTTCATCCAAGTATCCAGCATCACGCGAGTCATCCACAATTGTGCGTACCTGATTGAAGACATCAGTATTGCGTTGGTCCTCGCCGTCAATGACGGGGGCATTCTGGGTACTCTGTTTCAACTGGTTGACCAACGAAACAACTTCATCGATATACTGGAGAACAGCTGGATCCTCCCAGATTTGTTGAGAGGACGGGTTTTGACTTGGAACTGCCAGGTTCCTTGTCGCTATTTCTTTGACAGTGGAGGCAGCCTCCTCACAGCACTTGCAAAAGGCTAGCACACTCCTTCGGAACTTCACGAAAAACTCATGGTCGGCCTACAAGTCAGTCAAAGTCAAATCATTAGTGTAAAGCTCAATGCGTGTGACTATACATGTGATCATACACCCTAAAAGTCTGTGACTGTACAGCGTAAAATGTGTGACTATACATCATTTTGCGTGTGACTATACAGCTTATAGTGGGTGATTATACACCCTAAAAGTGTGTGACTGTACAGCGTAAAGTGTTTGACTATACATCATTTTGCGTGTGACTATACAGCTTATAGTGGGTGATTATACACCCTAAAAGTGTGTGACTGTACAACGTAAAGTGTGTGACTATACATCATTTTGCGTGTGACTATACAGCTTATAGTGGGTGATTATACACCCTAAAAGTGTGACTGTACAATGTAAAGTGTGTGACTATACATCATTTTGCGTGTGACTATACAGCTTATAGTGGGTGATTATACACCCTAAAAGTGTGTGACTGTACAGCGTAAAGTGTATGATTATACACTCTAAAAGTGCATGATTATAAACACGTGTAGGCAGTCACACAAAATGGTTTATGAACAATTAATTGATGGTATAAACAGTGGTGTTGCGAGAAAACTTACGTCCACGGTTCTGTCGTCCAGTTGATCGTCGCCCTCGATCCCCATTGTTATTCTTTCGGGACTAGAGCGCTGGTTAGCAGAGGGCAGAGTTATAGCGGGGACACCCTCATTGCCTGTTACCCCACATGTACGGGGGTACGACACCTTTGAGTGCAATTGATTCCCCAGCGACCCCGTCTCCAGTTCCCCATCAAGATGATCGCTTATCCTCTGTGCATCCCAATGCCCGATAAACGGTATGTCGTATATGCAAGACTCGCTACGAAAATCATAGCGTTAAAAGTATGCAATCATCAGAACGGGGATGCACCCCCGGAGGGAGCTGATGACTTTTGTGGAGTCACGCGTCTCCTTACTCGCCCGCACCAGATCCTGCAGCACAAAATTACACCAGTCCTATTCCCGAATCAATTCCACGTTCTCTACTGCGGCCAGCAGGCTGTGTTCGAGTGAGTTGTTTGTAGTAGGCGTGAGGAACGATGACAATGCGAACAACACGAACCTACGGACAAAGTCGTCGTCAGTGGCATCGGTTACCATTAACTTTCTGTGCACACTCCCTAATTTTATTGGCCCGCCGGCATCCACCACGTCGAAGTCCTTCCTCCAAGTATTCTTTAACCTGATCACCTCAGGTGAATCTGCCCCTTTCTTGTTTTTTGTTGGGATCACTTTTACCGGATGAGGTCCAAAAGGTAGCTGGAAGCAATCGTGGACGTCGTACTTTGACATCATGAATGCCTCCCGACGTGAGGCACAGAAAATATGGGACCCGTCAGAAAACGCACGGAGGAACATAAGCGCGTGGTCAATGGGGAATGATTCGAACCTCAACTCCAATAGCCCGCCGAAGCCCACACCACGTACCCTTTCAATCTGATCAGCTGAAAATTTTGAAATTACCTGGTGCAATCGCTTGGGCCTACAATGAACATCTGGCTGACCTCCAGGCTCTCTTTTTACTACTAGTTGATCCTGTTGTTGGTCCCTTTTCCTCTTACCCTCTGACACGCACACAACAATGCTGTCGGCCGCTGTATCAAATGTGACCTTCTTCTTTTTCTTTGCACTGCATTCCTCAACAATTTCTGTCCCCCCCACATCCATCTCGGCAACGATGTGGTCCTCCGATGTATCTTTCACAATCTTCTTCTTCTTCTTACCCAATTTTTTGTCCACAACCACTTTATCAACAATTACATGGTCGCGAACCGTTGTCTCGTTAACGTCTTTCTTCTTACCGGCCTTCGTTCAAATCTTTTCTTTGCACCAGCCTTTTTGCTGCAATAACAACATGTGTAATGAGTGTGACTGTACAACTGAGTATACAACTTCAACTGTGTGATTCTACAACAAAAATGTCTGTGATTGTATATTTCCAACTGTGTGTTTAAACAACATAACGATTGTGAATATACAACCTCAAACGTGTGACTCTGCAACACAACGAGTGCGACTATACATCTTCAAACGGGTGACTATCCAACCTACTCTGTATGACTATTAAACTTTCAAACCTTTTTCTTCCCAACAACCTTTTTGCTGTGAATATATATTTTCAACTGTGAATGTATAACCTCAAACGTGTGACTCTGCAAGATAACAAGTGCGACTATACAGCTTCAAACGGGTGACTATCCAACCTACTCTGTATGATATTCAACTTTCAAACATTTTTCTTCCCAATAGCCTTTTTGCTGTGAATATATATTTTCAGCTGTGAATATACAACCTCAAACGTGTGACTCTGCAACATAACAAGTGCGACTATATAGCTTCAAACGTGTGACTATACAACATACTGTAACTATACAACATAATCACTATGACTATACAATGTCATCAGTGTGACTATACATAATTGGAAAAGTGATTATGGGAAATGGACTTCAACAAAAACTGCATCAGCGATGTCACATGCATAATTAGAAAGATGATTATGGGAACTTCAACATGAAAAAATAAGATGACTGTACAGAACTTCAACATTCAACTTTCAACTTTATATCGTGTGACTATACAACTTCAGCAGTGTGGTTATAGCACATAATATATATGTATGACTATACAACTACAGCAAAAAATTGTGCAACTGTACATAATAACAACAAAAACTGCATTATCGATGTCACATGCATAATAAGAAAGACGATTATGGGAACTTCAACATGAAAAAAATAAGATGACTGTACAGAACTTCAACACGGACTTCAACAAGGAAATATCAGGTCAACAAAGAAATAAAAACTTAATCTTTGACTATACAACTACAACCACTGTACAACTACAACAACTTCAACTTAAATTTAGGGTTATCGGGTTGGAAAAATGCATTTCTATCACTTTGTAGGGTTTATGCATGACTGGAGTTGAACAAAGGCATACATTGGCCAAAATGGAAGTCGAAAATCGAACAAAAGGGTTGAACAAAAGGGTTATCGGAGGTCGAAAATGGAACTTTGAACATACCTTCGGATGATCATCGGAAGTTTATGCATGATCGGAGATGTTGAATGACTGATCAAAGCTGCGGAGATGGAGATGGAGAACGCTGATTTAGAGAGAGAAATGGGAGAGTAGAGGAGTTTGTGGCTGGTGAAATGGTTGTGTGGCTGGTGAAATGAATTCAAAAGGGATGATGGGGAAGTGTAATGGGTAATAGGCGGGAGTATTGAGAGAAAATTAATGACAGTAGAGGAGGGTGAGGAAGGAAGCGACTGATTAGATGATGGCTAATAGGCGCGACGTTTGCAGCAGCATGTCAGTCCTTTTTTTTAATTGAACCCCATCCATCCACCATTCATCTTAAGATGAATGAAAGGTTAGGATTAAGACTAAGAGACTCTTAGGGGGTTAGTAACTCCCTTGATCCCCTCTATATATATATTAGCTTGTGTACTTCGTATTTTTTATTTTATTTTTATCATTTTATGTACTCCGTATTTTTTTTTTTTTTTATAATTTGTCAATCTTAAAAACTGAGAAATTATAAATATAATCCTTAAAAATTACCGTATTTGGTTCGTGTATGCAAAAGTATTGATTAATTTCTGTTATGTTTTTATTATTTCATTTTTTAGTATTTTTTGGTTATTATTTCTTCTTTTCTGCCGACATTATAGGATCATTTAATAGATGAGGAAAAATATGAGTATAATCATGAATTCATACAAGGCCATGAGATTAATTTCGAGTAGTATTTAAAGTAACATAAACAATACAAAATATAAAGTGACATAGTAATGTTGGGAATGATCTTTCACATTTTAGAAGAAAATCATATGATTCGTAGAAACTAATCAGAGTTTTATAGCAAAGGATTAACATTCTATTTTTGGAGAAGGTAAAAAATTATATTAAGGTAACTTATACAAGACTGACTTGCATGATCACAAGAACGGCTCAAAGAATAGATTACGTAATTCTATCAATCCAGGTTGTATCATTAGGATTTAGCCCAGTTCTTCCTATTTGTAACTTATACCTAAACTCCTGCTATATATGTTGCATCACAGTTTCTGGCCTCAATATTCGCTCTTCATGTACTGCAACATTACGCTGCCCCTATAGATGGTACATCGCTGCACTTATCAAAGCATTAAGAACCTCTCGTTAGATTTTTGTACCACTCCTCTTGATTCTCCATTCCAGGACTTGATGGGAAGGGATCTCAACCACAATCCACTCCCCCCACAAGCTTGATAACCCTCTTACTGTAACACCCGCTATTTTTCTAGCATTTTTATCATTTCCGTTATGACTTCGTCATAACTCTGACACATTTCGGCCTTATGTTTCATCATTATTCAAAGCACTATTTTCATTTTTGAGTCTAATGGTATTTATTTTTATTTTGAAAGATTTTAATTCTTTTAAATCTATTTATTTGATTTTCTTCGTAAACTAATTATTTTTCTGCGAGGAATTCTACTTCTCTACGAATTAACGTTTTTAAACTCTGATTTAAGCTATTCCTTTTCCTACAAATGTCTAGATATATCTATATAATATTTTCAACTAAGAAATATTTTATTTACGAAAATTTAGCCTTTAATGATTTTATTACGAAGTTTCATAAATAATTATTTTCGAACGCGTGGTTTACTCGAATTGCTTTGAAATGCTTTTAATAATTTTATGATTCTTATTTTTATCAACCAACAACTAAAAAGAGACCCTTTTGGACCGTGACACCATATAGTAACACATTTGATTACAACTTTTATTTACATAACACTTTATGTTTAAACTTTAAGTAAAAAGATATTTTTCTCTTTAATTGATTTACATGATTAAATTACAAACTTTTCATGCTACCATCACATTCATTTTGGCTGAAATTTTAAGACTACATTCACATTGTTTTTATCAATTTTAATGCTTCATTCATCCACCATCCTTTCATATTTTTCTTATTCATTTTTACATCAATTTTATTTTAACAAAAACCTCTTCTTTCTCCCTCTTTTTGTCTTGTGTTCCTGCCCATTTTCAGCAGCCATTTTCATCCATAATCAAGCTTTGATCGTCGTATTTTCATCTTCTAAATTATCGATTTTCTTTTCCCTTCGTTAAGGTAATAATCGATGCGATTTCCAATCGTTATTTACCTTGATTCTTTTAGTTTTCTCATGGTATTTTTGTACCATGTATGTCATGTGAATTAGGATTCTTTGTTGATCCCGAAGCCGATGAATTTATAATCAACTCGGATTTGGGTTAGAGGTAACGTCGATGTTACTCGGTATTTCATGATTTTAATTGAGTATTTGCATGTATATATTTTTATGTTTTATTTTTGCAATATATGTATGTCATATAATCTGGAAAACTTTTAAAAGTTGAAAATTTGCATGTTTCGGTATTTTTATCGCTTTTACGGGATTAACGATTAAATCGTCATATTAATATGTAAAATCATAATATTCGGCCTAAACATGTAATATATGTTTATATTCTGGAAAAATGTTGTATTTGATGATTTTTAATAATTTAGTATTTTTCTGATATTTTAGTTATCGATTATTCAATTATTACCGTTTACGGACAAAAACGATTAAAAACCGGTTTTTAGTTCTAGTACCTAAACATTTTATTTTAATCTGATTTTTGACGTGGTAAAACTTTCTGATGAAATAAAATTTTCTGAATTTATTCATAATTTTTTCGGAATTGTTAAGTGGATGAATTAATTAATCATTTTAAATCATCGTTTATCGTTAAAACCGTGTTTGTCGTTTAAATTCTCGATTTCTGGTCTTTGGTTTAAATCTGGAAATAAATATGATTTTGATAATTTCATAATAAAATGTAATTTTATGAATTTTAGTGTTTTAATAAAATGTTAGGAACGATAAGTTTTATTAATGGAATCGTTAATTGTGAAAACGGGTTTTAAAGACGGTTTTGACGGGATTTATTAAATCTGGAATTTTTGGAAATCTGAAAAAATGGTAGATTCTGGAAAATCATGATATTTAAGTTTAATAATAATTTTTGGATATTAATAATTTAATCGTTTTGTAATTACTATTTTTGTTAATCGTTATTGTCGAGATTAGACGATTAACGAGAAAACCCCTTTAAAAACCGAGTTTAAGAATTCTGTAAAATTTTCTTTTCTGGACAGAATGTCCAAAAGTATATTTTTGCTATTTTATGTAATTTTTGTACTATTTATTAAAGTCTTTAATTAACAGTAATGGTTTTTGGACAAAATTACGATTTGTTGTTAAAATGCTTCGTCTTACCTAAAAGAATTATTTTTCCAGCAATTTTGAAAGTATTTAAATCTGAAACTTTAAGAGTTAAATCATCCCTTAACATATTCTAAATATATCCATTAGTTTAATTAAATAAAAGACGTAAAAAGATTTAATTTGACATTTGCCGTAAAATCCTATTTATAATCGTATTGTCGAAACTAATAATAATTAGGGAATTTTAGCTTTGTAAATTTTGGAAACACCCTAATTAGTAGTATTTAAAATGTTTAAAACATTTCTAAATCATTTTATAAACACTTGTATGACGTTTCAATAATTTCATTAACTCAAATGTTCTCGTTTTAAGAATTAATATCGTTAAGGCCGAAAGTACTAGTTTTATAAATCTATATTGTTTACTAAAAATGTGTTATTAGTATGAACTAATAATTTTGCTATTTTGATATGATGATATTTTGGGTAAAGTTTCTAAAAATAGAAGTTTCCTAAAATAGAAAAGTTTCCTCTTTTGGAAAGTGATCCTTTTCTTTTTGTTCTCTTACTATTTATAATGATTATTTTTTTGAATATCGATAATGGTTTTGTTTTGGAGTTATGGAATAAGGACAAGTGTGAGGTTAGAGTAATATATTCTGGGGTTTACGTTTTTGCCATCAACTATAAGGCTGGTGTGTCTTTATGGGGCACACTGGTTGTTGAACCGAGCATATATGGTGTTCGGGAGTGTGTGAACATTTTGACCTTAAACTCGTGCCTCGCAGTGTAAGACGTCGTCGGGTTGAACTGAGTATTTATGGTGCTCGGGAGGGGTGTACATATCATCTTAAACTAGGGCCACGCATTTATAAGTCGCCGTCCTATTATGGTTGAGTAGCCTAGTTAGAGGCCGAAGTTTGATTTGTTTGAACTAAGTTCTCGAAGCTAGTTTTAGTATTCTCCTAGTGAAAGTCTAGCCGTCGACACTAATTCTATCCATAACGCCATTTTGTATATTTTATTTATTATCGATATAAATTGGTTTGCAGGTTGGCAAATATTTTTATGTTTCTTCGGAAACCCTTTTGATTAATTTGTTTTACGCTAAAGCTTATTTTAATATGTTGTTTTACTGTTTTCCATTTTTACTATTTTTCCTATATTAGTAATTACTGTTTTAAAATCCTGTTATACGGCTGGGAGAACGTTGACGTTGCTCCTCACTGATTGTGGCTGTTATGTTTTTAACATGACAGGTATGCATGTTTCCGGGTGTGGGCTAGCGGGCATTGTGGATCCTGCTATTATTATTTCTTTTACAATTTTGTCTTGTGGATTGTTAAACTCCTTTGTGGATCGTTTTAATTTTGGCCATTTTATTTAAGGCCTAATGTTTGACTTTACCATTTAAATTTTATCAAGACATAGTTACAGTGTGTTATAATCCCACTTCTACAGTGTTTCCGCCACTGTATTGCGTTAGAATTTCTAGGGGATTACACTTACTATAATCACACTCAAAGAACAAATGTTCAAGAGTTTCAGTGGCCTGACAACACAAGGCGCAATTGGCATCCTGTGTAACCCCTAAACGCCTGAGTTTTTGCCTTCGTGTTAACACCTTGATGATGGTACATCCACACGAACATTGCGTGTTTGGGTATAATCCATTGACTCCACAACAGTTGATACCATGGAACCAGTTGACTAGGACCTCTCATCCAATCATACCCTTTCTTGATTGTATATCCATTACCTGCACACCATTCCTGCATATCATACGCTTACCTCAGTGTATTTTTAACCTGACAGATCTTGTTCCAGGTCCATGTGACTGTAGCATTAGGTTGGTAATCAAGCCATGGATTGCCTTTTAAAGACAGTGATAAATCCACTGTACCCAAAGGGAATTTGGCCTGTTCAACACCCACCAAACCATCTTACTGTAGACACCCACATTTTGACCGCCAGGTGTCTATAGTAGTTTCCAAAAAACACCCGATGATGATCGGACGCAAACGTGTTTCTACGCGCTCGGATGTGGGCTCGAAACCATTAGTTTTTGGCTTGGGCTTTTTACGGAGTACAAATCTCACCAAACTAACCTCAAATTCAGGCCCAGTGGGTCATTTCCAATCAAATAAGACTAATTTGGGTCAAAACCGACACCGGAAATAAAACCGTCTTTTAGCGACCGGGTCAAAACCCGGTCAAAGCCGTTTCCGAGAGCAAACTCGCGGTTCTATTTCAGGTGGGCCACTCGATCAAGTCCATTAGGGCACTTGATCGAGTAACCCTGGGCAAGGAGGGGGAGCAATTGCCTATATAAACACCCTCTTGCATGCACAATTCAAAACTTTACAAAACCCTAACACATCAACACACAACTTAAAAAAACCTAAGAGAACCCTAATCAATTCTACATCCTAATTACTCCGTACTACCCTAAACCCTAGCAATCTAGGAACCCTAAACCACCATAACTCAACCTTCATAAACCTCGAAACTCCCGTGCTAAAGCCACAACGAAATGAGTTCCATCCGAGACAAGAAACATGTAGATTCAGGGTGCAAAATCACGTTCTTTTCTCTTCTCCTTTCTTTCCTCGTGTCGTCTGCGCGTCGTCGTCGTTTTTTTTGTTTTTTTATTTTTATCGTCGCGTCTGTAATATCGGTAATAATCTCTAATATAAAACATTAAATTACTTGCTAATTTGTGTCGAACACGAGAGATGACGGGATAAGAAAATCCGAATATTACGAGGGTAACGCACCCGATGTTGACGGTCGTTTATCCCGACACCCCGAATGTTTGATTGTTGAAGCAAGTCAACATCAATAATCGTTTTTTATTTCGTTGCTTCGCTAGTCAAGCTTTTTTATTATTCGTGTCGTTATCATCATCGTTCATCGCATCTTTATCAATTTCACTATTTTTTTCAAGTAAGGCATCTTATTTTTAGTTAATGTCGAAACCCGTTGATGCGGATCCGATATCACACAATCCGCAAGGATTTATTACGATGTCGGGATGCGGAGGGAATCAAGTCGAGTTCTTTTTTTAATTCAAGTGTCGATCCACTAGATTCGATACCAATTCAATAATTGGATGTCGAATTTAAACGATCTAGTCAACAAATCCGACCAATACGATTTTCGTTGATGCTAAAATTAGTGATCATAATTCGCAAAAATTAATTCCGACACTATAAAACGCGGAGACAATTTATTTCGTTTTAGTTGATTTAAAACGACTTACAAGTTTATTTTCTAGATTTCGCTCTAAATATTTGATATCGATTCAATAATCGAATATCGGATACGACGAGTATCCAAATCCGAATCGAGCATAAATCATACAATATTTCTGCCCGATTCAATAAAAATCATCATTTCAAGGATGCGATACCGACTCCGTAGTCGAATATCAAGTCTAACGGAATTAATCAAAAAGCCAAAACAGCCCTCCATGCGAGTCGCGCGGATATCATGCGAGTCACACGTGTGTCATGCGAGTCGCGCGTGTGTCATGCGAGTCGCGCGAATCTCATGCGAGTCGCGCGCCTGTGCAAGTCGCGCGATTGCCTGGAAATTGCGACACAAAAGGATTTTTTTTAGTTCAATTTTAAAACGACTTATAACATCTTTTCTAAACTCGCTCCTAATATTTTATATTGATTCCATAATCAAATATCGAATATGACGAGCATCGAAATTTTAAAGTCGAATATAAATCATACCATATTTTTACACGACTTAGAAACATTATCGACTTTCCAAAATCATGCATCATGTTTACATTATCTTATAGCATTCTATATTTTCGCAAACCGTTATTATCATTATACCGTTACTAACATGTTTGTTTCTATTTTTGTCGATTTATTTTCGTTATTCGTTTTATTATACTAAAATGAACCCGCATGCTAAATCCAACTTTGACGTTAAATTTAGATGCATTAAATCGACTTAGCAACCCATTCAAATTCTCGCATGTTTAGGTAAAACAATGTTTGCATATCATTTTTCATCGTTCTCCTAACACGCGTATTCGAGAGTCAAACGATATCTTAGTAGAGACCGATAATGTGCGGGCGGAGTTGGGTGTTCTTTGTGAACTTCCCAACACGTACCCTCACCCCTTACTCAGAACCATGGTTTTCGGATATCCGAATCCATTGGCACACGAGAGTCATTGAATACACGGTATCCGATAATGTCGGTATCGGTATCAAATGCAAAGGGATGAACCCTATAAACTCTGACATCCGAATGGGTCGTATTTTGTACACGACCCACTAAGATATAGTGTGGGTTTGAATGGGCCCGAACTCCCACAAAGTTCGGTGGCGACTCCACTTCGATTTAAATTTCAATTCGACCCATCTCATATGGAGATTCATTCGCCTCCCCAAACCCGCGTGTGGCCGCGTCGGGGTGGACCTATGTCATGTCCAAAATTTGGCGACTCCGCTGGGGATTAACTGATGTGTGACTTACCATCGGCATCCTCAGGGTGAGACTCGAATAGAGATCGTTTGACTAGTACAATACGCGTTTTAGTTTACGGTTCATGCATAACTCCATATTTTCCCGGGCCGGTACTGGTGACCGACGTCCCACTATACCGTGATGTACTCCAATATGGATATGTCAAAGGTGTTCGCAGTCGATTTGTATGGGTTTCGCGGCATGTTCTAAGCTCAACTCGACTTAGAGAGTTCGTCCCGATTCACGGATAGGCTATGGGCACTGGTATAGACCCTTTTTAGACCGACCGAGACTTAGTATAGAGCATACACGGCATCGTTATTATGCATGCGTGACTACCTGCTACTTGGTTTCCGTGTCGCTTTCAAAAACCGTCATTCCAAAAATGCCTCTTTTCAAAAAATATTCAATTTACAAAAACTCGGAAAGCTGCCAAAATTTAGGACCTATGATTTTACTCAAAATAACCTATTTTCTAGCCGGCATGCTGTCCATCTCAATATTCAAATTCTCGATCACTATTCGATTTTTTCGATTTTTCAAAATTCTATTTCAATCTTCAAATCTCCGAGATGTTATTCTCGATTTTCAAGTCTCCGAGATGTCGTTTTCGATTTTCAAATCTTTGGGATCTTATTTTCGATTTTCAAATTTTTGGAAATTTATTTTCGATATTGAAAAATTCAAATATTCAACTTTTCAAAACCCGGGAAGCATACCGAATTTAGGACTTATGATTTTACTCAAAATAGCCTATTTCTAGCCGGTATGCTGCCCATTTCAAAATTCAAAAATATTTTCAAACCTTCAAAATTGCGGCCCGATGGCACTTTTCCGATTTTCGAAAAATCGGGCCATCCACCGGCTTTCTCGGAATTCTAACTTCCTTTTCAAAACTTTCCTCTCGTTAGGACTTCCCGTATTTAGTAGTGTCGGGTCTTGTCATAAGTCGTCGAAGGTCTTTAGCGTCGAAACTCCATCGATCTTACATCACGGATTTCCTCCCTATCCCAGTCCGCCTTATTTGACTAAGGCATGGCCCACCTACGTAGGACGTACTCCTACAAAGGGAGGCCCGTTTACACATTCGAGTCTAAAGTCTGGTGAATGTCTCACATGGACCCTCCTTCGAACAGGACTCGGCCCACATGCCGAGTTCTAAGGGAGGCTCACCTTTCACAAATCGCCTGTCTAGGTGTCTTTTCTGAGTCAACCTTTTACAAGGCATAGCCCTATAACAAAAGGTTCGTGATCCTTACATCTAAGGGTCACTCGTCCGACACTCGAGTCTTAACAAAGTCTTGAATCCCACTTGGGCGCTACCCTTCAGCAGAGCGATCAGTCACGGTTGCTCTAAGGGTCATGTCTTGCACGGGTTGTCTCACGTATCCCACTTTCGAGTCACTTAGATGTCACACCATCCGAGTCCTATCTGAGTCCTTGGTCTCACCTGGGGGTTATTCTCCGATAGAGCGATTAATCACAGTCACTCCGAGAATCGTACCCCACACATTTGTCTTAGGAGAGTCTAACCCGAGTCTAACCAGAGTCGTCTCTTCTCCCGCGCTATTTCCTATGCCTTGGTGAATTTGAGTTCCGAAGAAACTTTTCTGATTACGCGGTATTCTTACAGACAGGCCACCGGTAACCTGGCGCCAGAAAATGCAAGAAACTTTGGACCAATTGGCATCCTCCCTAGCTAAGCTTGAAGCCCAATTGACGGCAATCAGGACCGACCAAACAACCCTTGCCACCCGTTTGAGTGCCATGGAGAAAGGGACTCCTAATGCTGGATCTGAACCAACTGGGCCCATAGCTGAACAGTTCAGTGCCGTTCGCGAGCTTGAAGAACAGGTCCATTTGTCTACAAACAACTCATCCATGCAGAAAATGCTCGCTCCTACTCGCCCCTTGATGACGAGCTACCCGCCAACCTCAACCTTACGGGAATACCGATGTTTGAGGGTACTGAAGACCCGGTCCATCACATTCGGGCTTTCAAAGAATTTATGGCTGTCAAGGGGGTGAAATCCACCATGTTCAAGCACTTGTTTGCTTTCTCCCTCGAGAAGCACCCGAAAGCCTGGTACTGCAGGCTCGATTCCAAGAAGTACAAGACTTGGGATGATATGGCAACAGAGTTCGCTCGGAATTACGCCGATAATACTGAGATCCAGACTACGATGCGTACTCTGGAGGTTATGACCCAAGAGCCTAAAGAAGGTTTCACCAAATGCCTTCAAAGGTGGAGGGCCGAAAGTGTGAAGTTGGTAGACAAGCCCAACGAGAAGACACTAGTGGAGGCGTTCATCAACAACCTCCTACCTTCCTACCGCGTCCATTTTAGGTATGCCGGCATTTCAAACTTTGCGATGCTTACCGAAATGGGCATTAGGATTGAAGACGATCTTCAACATAATGAAGATCTGGGTGAAGCTTCTACTGAAGGCTATATTGGAGATCAACTCGAGTCCTTAGAAGCCGACGACTAATGACAACATCATCCGAAAGTCCAGATTTGATTTAAGTCTGAGTCTAAGTCCGAGTCTAGGATGTACTATTTATTTCAAAATCAAGGTCAGAGTCAGTTGTATTCTGTCCTCTTTTCCAAAATTCAATAAAATCAGCTTTCAATATTCTTTCTCATATATACTTTCCTTATGTGTTTCCGAGAACATGATGAACACCATCATACACTGTGAGCACACACACGTGACTATTATAGGCATATCTATAATGACTGCAGGAAATCGAGACCCGTGTTTTCCTTTACCTGTTCCATGTCTGGTATAGAAATCCACATAACTACCCTTAGCAGGAGCAGTATCGAATCTTATCATAAATCTAGGTAGTCTCCTAGTTTGGGTTCAAGACAGGAGGCAAACCCATTTCCCACAATAAACACTCATCCAATAAGACTGACCAATCCCTACCTTAGGTGTTAGTCTGACCAACGAAAAAAAACTGGACGAAAAAAAATCAAAAGTCCAAGAAAAAAAAGCTGGACCAAAAAAAAAAGTCCAAGGAAAAAGCAAAAGGCCAAAACAAAAAAAGCAGGCCATCATCAAAAAAGATCCACTCATGACCGAGGTTGAACGGTCAATCCAAATGAAGAATCCCATGACCGGGGCTAAGAAGTCAACGAACAAAAAAATATTCAAAAACTCATGACCGTAGTTAACGGTCAACTCAAGCGAAACGGTCAATTCAAAATAGTATCGAAACCCATACCATCCAATAGGGGAGTGACAATCAAGCTGGTCAGCTAACACCACGCTCAGCCTTCCCACATTACAACCCTCAAGACCTTCCCGAGACCTAGGCCATAGACAGCTCGGAATTTTGAGGATTCAAGCTCCATAGGATACCCCTAACCATTAGGGCCAGATATGGAAACCAGATCCCGCATTATCAAACCTATCCTGATCAAAGTTCGAGCCATTTTTACTCGACTTCCCCCTTGCACAACAACTACAACACAACACAACACAACACAACACGACATAACAAAATTCACAATCACCATACAAAGATTCGAGATCAAAACTCGTCAAAGACCCGAGATCAAAATTCGTCAAAGACCCGAGATCAAAACTCGTTAAAGACCCGAGAGCAAAACTCGTCAAATCCCATCCCAATTCCTCTCATCCAAACCAGTTACCAGCCCCGCACACGGGAACGCAACTTGCAGTCGGCATAGAACATGCCCAAATAGTTCACACCACCTCTGGGGGCTACCCCGGAGAACGCTCACAGTCACAGGATCAACATCCTAACCATTCTAGCCCTCTGATCAAGACATCATTCAGAATTCACCTAGCCTACACCATCAACATAGCTAGTACACACAAAGTCTTATTAGACTAGGCACCATAATATATCTTTCAATTCACTGAACTATGGCATGGTTTGATTTCACTACACGTGAATACGTAGGCAACCTTTCAACAGAGGCACAACCACCCACATTGACACACATTCAAAAAGCATCATCATTCCGGTCACGACACTGTCATGTTCTCAACAGTTCGCTTTGTCATCCTGGGGGCTTCTCTTAGGCAGAAAACCTCCATCCACTCACAAAATCCAGATAAATTCAAAAAAAAAATCAGCCTCCTTTCTATAGTGTGTCCTAATACTCGGCTCAGTCGAAGACAAGAATTTGTCAGGACTCGAAGCAATACCCACTTTGGGAATGTACCCTAAAATCAAAAATCAAGGAGAGCACTAGACTACAACAGTCTCATTAGAGACTACTGCAATTCCCCTATAGCACATCCTTCCCATTCCTAAGTTCGACGGTGTTGCCACTCGCCTAGGCTACGGATTAGCGCAACTTAAGAGTCTTGTCATCTTAGGTGGCCCACCCCCTACCGAGTCACGGTCCAACCCCTCGAGAGTCCAGTCGTGTCTGTCAACTCGTCTTGTCGCGTCCTGAGTCCAGTCAGTCGATAGGCCTCTCTCTTCAAATTCTCATTTTAAAATTTGCAAAAACTTAGCCATTTGAAAAAATCCTTTTCGACAAGGTCAAATTTCAGTCTGTTTAAGCTGCAAATTTCTTTTCTACCCCTTTTCATTTTGAAAACCTGTCTCCTAGCACGTGAGTTGCTTTTAGGATTTCGATTTCAAAATACTAAGCAAAAATCACTTTCCCCAGCGCAAGTCAGTCGATAGATGCTAACTACATGTCCTGTACGCTATTTTCTATATTTGCTATTTCTGCATGTATATCTAACATTTCAGGTACCAGCTTGGCTTCCCAACGGAACATCAAGTTTTTATTCCCCAGCGTGAGTCACAGGCCTACGCAAACTCACATATCTCCCCAGCGGAAAGCCCAAGGCGGCATTTTCACGGGATGGGCCCACATCTAGGCACACCCGGGACTTATACAACAAGTCCGATTCTCCACGGAGTTATCATCATCAGCTCAAGTATGACTTTTATCCTATGGCTGGCGAGCCCTTCACGCAAGTCTAACGGACTATAAACGGCCTGATCGGAAGTCTGCCAGGTCTTAATCCTCGATTGGCCTGGTAGCTACTCTGACTTTTGCCTTGTCCAAACCTCAGTCAGAGTGGGGACTCTGTAGACACCCACATTTTGACCACCAGGTGTCTATAGTAGTTTCCAAAAAACACCCGATGATGATCGAACGCAAACGTGTTTCTACGCGCTCGGATGTGGGCTCAAAACCATTAGTTTCTGGCTTGGGCTTTTTACGGAGTACAAATCTCACCAAACTAACCTCAAATTTAGGCCCAGTGGGTCATTTCCAATCAAATAAGACTAAGTTGGGTCAAAACCGACACCGGAAATAAAACCGTCTTTTAGCGACCGGGTCAAAACCCGGTCAAAGCCGTTTCCGAGAGCAAACCCGCGGTCCTCTTTCAGGTGGGCCACTCGATCAAGTCCATCAGGGCACTTGATCGAGTAACCCTAGACAAGGAGGGGGAGCAATTGCCTATATAAACACTCTCTTGCATGCACAATTCAACACTTCGCAAAATCCTAACACATCTACACACAACTTAAAAAAACCCTAAGAGAACCCTAATCAATTCTACATCCTAATTACTACCCTAAACCCTAGCAATCTAGGAACCCTAAACCACCATAACTCAACCTTCATAAACCTCGAAACTCCCCTGCTAAAGCCACAACGAAACGAGTTCCATCCGAGACAAGAAACATGTAGGTTGAGGGTGCAAAATCCCGTTCTTTTCTCTTCTCCTTTCTTTCCTTGTGTCGTCCGCGCGTCGTCGTCGTCATTGTCGTCTTTTTTTGTTTTTTTATTTTTATCGTCGCGTCTCTAATATCGGTAATAATCTCTAATATAAAACATTAAATTACTTGCTAATTCGTGTCGAACACGAGAGGTGACGGGATAAGAAAATCTGAATATTACGAGGGTAACGCACCCGATGTTGACGGTCGTTTATTCCGACACTCCGAATGTTTGATTGTTGAAGCAAGTCAACATCAATAATCGTTTTTTATTTCGTTGCGCCGCTAGTCAGTTTTTATTATTATTTGTGTCGTTATCATCATCGTTCATCGCATCTTTATCAATTTCGAAACTATTTTTTTCAAGTAAGGCATCGTTTTTTTAGTTAAGGTCGAAACCCGTTGATGCGGATCCGACATCACACAATCCGCAAGGATTTATTACGATGTCGAGATGCGGAGGGAATCAAGTCGAGTCCTTTTTTAATTCAAGTGTCGATCCACTAGATTCGATACCAATTCAATAATTGGATGTCGAATTTAAACGATCTAGTCAAAAAATCCGACTAATACGATTTTCGTTGATGCTAAAATTAGTGATCATAGTTCGCAAGAATTAATTCCGACCCTATAAAACGCGGAGACAATTTATTTCGTTTTAGTTGATTTAAAATGACTTACAAGTTTATTTTCTAGATTTCGCTCTAAATATTCGATATTGATTCAATTATCGAATATCGGATACGGCGAGTATCCAAATCCGAATCGAGCATAAATCATACAATATTTCTGCCCGATTCAATAAAAATCATCATTCCAAGGATGCGATAGCGACTCCGTAGTCGAATATCAAATCTAACGGAATTAATCAAAAAGCCAAAACAGCCCTCCATGCGAGTCGCGCGGATATCATGCGAGTCACGCGTGTGTCATGCGAGTCGCGCGTGTGTCATGCGAGTTGCGCGAATCTCATGCGAGTCGCGTGCCTGTGCAAGTCGCGCGATTGCCTGGAAATTGCGACACAAAAGGATTTTTTAGTTCAATTTTAAAACGACTTATAACATCTTTTCTAAACTCGCTCCTAATATTTTATATTGATTCCATAATCAAATATCGAATATGACGAGCATCGAAATTTTAAAGTCGAGTATAAATCATACCATATTTTTACACGACTTAGCAAAATTATCGACTTTCCAAAATCATGCATCATGTTTACATTATCTTATAGCATTCTATATTTTCGCAAACCGTTATTATCATTATACCATTACTAACATGTTGGTTTCTATTTTTGTCGATTTATTTTCGTTATTCGTTTTATTATACTAAAATGAACCCGCATGCTAAATCCAACTTTGACGTTAAATTTAGATGCATTAAATCGACTTAGCAACCCATTCAAATTCTCGCATGTTTAGGTAAAACAATGTTTGCATATCATTTTTCATCATTCTACTAACACGCGTATTCGAGAGTCAAACGATATCTTAGTAGAGGCCGCTAATGTGCGGGCGGGGTTGAGTGTTCTTTGTGAACTTCCCAACACGTACCCTCACCCCTTACTCAGAACCATGGTTTTCGGATATCCGAATCCATTGGCACACGAGAGTCATTCAATACACGGTATCCGATAATGTCGGTATCGGTATCAAATGCAAAGAGACGAACCCAATAAACTCTGACATCCGAATGGGCCGTATTTTGTACACGGCCCACTAAGATATAGAGTGCGTTCAAATGAGCCCGAAATCCCACAAAGTTCGGTGGCGACTCCACTTCGATTTAAATTTTAATTCGACCCATCTCATATGGAGATTCATTCGCCTCCCCAAACCCGCGCGTGGCCGCATCGGGGTGGACTTATGTCATGTCCATAATTTGGCGACTCCGCTGGGGATTAACTCCTAAGACCCTTATTCTTTCCATGACCTTGTCTATAATTGGAGATTTGGAGTACAATCCTTGATGTTCAGTTTTGTTGCTTTAAATTGTATTCCCAGGTACTTGAATGGTAGCTTACCTTCCGTACATCCAGAGACCTGGATAATGTATTTTTTACTGACCTTTTCACTCCATTAAAAAACACATTAGAAAGGATTAACATTCATTTGAGTGTCACGTAGCACAAACAAACAATCTCACAATCACCCTTTGTTTTTTTATGCATTAGAAAAATTAATCTATGCACTCTTGAAACAACTAAAATTCTAAATGATTTATGTCACTTTATTAAAATTTGGTCACTAAAATATACGGAGTTTATCATACATAATTATTCACATACACCTCAAATGTCATGTCAGACCATTATTGTATAATTTCTTCTTCTAGTATATTTATTTAGTACGAAACATATATTTTTATAAGGATGTTTAATCATCGATAATTATATGCATGTTTTTTTTTCTTAAATAAAAAATACTCCGTACAATGTACAAAGTATGATTTAAACAGTTCTGCGAATGTCGCGGACAACAAAACTAGTTTAAAGTAGACCTAACAAAAATGACCCGAGCCGAATGACCCAACCCAAATAAGCCAACCCGAACCCGACCTGACACCCGAATCGAAGACACGAGTTTAATCCTTAACCAGAATTGACCTGAGCTAACCCGAAACTGATCCAACTATTATTATAGAAAACGAGTCGATATCGCTAAAAAAAAGTTGAAAATAGGAAATCCGAAAATGACCCAAACACGAAATGATCTGATCCAACCCGAAATCAGCCCGATTCTTATAACCTGACCTGAAACTGACCCAACTGAAACCCGACCTGATTGACCCGTTTGATACGTCTAGTCTATCTATCTATCTATATATAAACATAAAAAGGCATCCCAACAAATTTTTTAAGAGCTTCTTATGAGTGACAAGTGGCAACACTATCTTTTTTTCATTTATTTGCAAATTGACTTTCGTTTGACCGGCCAAAGGAGAAGATTAAAGGAGAAAATGAAGCAATTTATAGTGGCTTAAATCACAAACTGACTTCTACGACGAACTAACCCACGACATTTTTTGTCTCAAATCACGGCTCCGGCAATCGTTGTTGCAAATAGTCAAGCTTGACTCAAAATCGCCACCATTCTTTTTAAAATGTAGGTTTATCTGGGTATTTTTCCTCTTAAAATTGGTTCAATTGGAGTATTATTAGTATTTCCTCTTTAGTATTTGGTTGCACACAGGTATGCACCACCTTCTCCTAATGTACTCCGTATGTTAGTATAATGCACCCTACATGATTCGAGTCTAGACTACTTCACTGGATAAAATATGTTTGTCATTTGTAGAATATAAGCGCGTGATGATTCATCAAAGAAGATGTGTTTTGGGGAATTACTCAATATACAGAACAATATAATCATCTATCTATTATATTTAGCATTACCTTAATTACTCAAACTAAATAAGATTCCGTAGACCACAATCGCAACTTTTCAATTAGTGTCCCAACCTCACAAGTAAATTCTAAACCCTGATGTTTACTTAATTTTTTCCTTATCAGAATTTACTTTGAGTAGTAAGGAGTAATTATCATGTTACTAATTATTTAACAACTATGTCACGTTGGCACTACCACCACCGGACCACCCCACCCTATACCTTACGAGTAAATTTGTTCTCTTATTATGTTCGTTATTTTAGTAGCTATCATAAACTCAAACATAACTCGAAAGATATGAAATTGCAAGCTTTAAAGTAAAACATAATGATATTATCATTCAAGAAGAGAAAACAACCTATGATAAACAAACAAGATATGTTTCTCAGTACGTCACATAAAACAGGGCCGTAAGAGTAAGTATGAAGCCAATTACATTTACAAATAATCGTGCTATTTGTCTGATTATGCTTGCCAAGTAACCAAGTATGTGTATCATCATCGCAGATATGAAACTGAAGAGGAAGAAAAAAATCACGGAGGGGAATACTAGAACTGCAAAGGTTTCGAGACAACTGTTACATACTATTGTTAGTTAAGGAGTCTACCAACAAAATTTGGAAAATTATTTACATACTATTGTTAGTTACCTAAATATCTAATACAATCGAGCATGTATGCGTCATACTAGAATAATACTCCGTCTTCTTTAAATGATTGCCCCGTTTCGTTATAATACTCCTCACATATATTACCCAATTGGGGCAATACTTTAAAATCGGAGGCAGTAAGTGTTATCAACATTTAAATACTATTTTCACATATCATTAACTATTTTTATTTTTTTTGGTTTTAAAAAAAACTATGTTTACTCTTTTTTAAAAGGTACGTAAGTTGAAAATTTTTGGCCACAAATAAAGTTATGGTAATAATAAAGAAAAATCGTATAATATATACATTGCTAGACCCGTGAATTTCACGGGCATAAAAACTAGTTTAAAGTAATTTAAAGCTTTCCATATTTAACTCGCATAATTTTTTTTTTCTCCACTCTACCTAATTCGTCAACAATCAGGAAAACAATTTTATGCTAAAAAAACATACGAGTATAAATAACGCAAAAAATCCAAGATTCCACGAGGGTTTTTGTACCTGAGGAAGAGCCTCCCCTTTTATAAGTCGAGTTCTTCATCCTGTCTCCCCCCTTCTTTCTCTCTCTATACCTCTATCTCTTTCTCTCTCCTCCACTGAAGAGAGAAAGAAACTCCAATCTCCTCCTTCAATCTTCTATTTCGAAACGTCCATCAACGTTTCTTCTAGGAATTTTAAATCCCTTTATTTATAAATCCCTTCCATTTTTTCAATCAAACGACGACGTTTTGTTGAGTTATGCCGGCTGACCAGACATCAATTAGCTTGAGACCTGGTGGTGGAGGCAATCGAAACTCTCGGTTTCTCGGACCCCGTTTCGAAACCTCTTCTTCTTCATCATCTTCAATTTCATCATCAGTTGCTTCTTCTGATTCTCAGCTCCTTCGTTCCCATGGCGCCGCACCTTCCCTCTCCTTCAAGGTTTTTTTTACTGGAAGTTTTCAGCTTTTTTTTGTAGATCTGCGTTATTGTAGCTGATTTTAAGATCTGGTTTTTTTTTTTTTTTTTTTAGATTTCGTTAAGTGGGTCTTTGATTGATGGATCTGGTTTTAATGGCCTTTGATTTGTTATTTCTGTTGATGTGTGGATGTTTTTATATGAACTGAGTTTAGAATTTGATGTTTTTGAGTATTTTTATGATGTCTATTGAGTATGATTTTTTTGAGCGCAAGGTTCTCTTATTGTTAAGATAGTGTGGTACCTGTTGGATCTTTTTGTATATTGGGTTTACAATTGATATCACTGGTACTTTTATGATGTGTTTTGAGCTAAAAATTTGTCATATGGTTTATATGGCTTAGTTCACAGGCCTTTGTAGAAAAAAAACAACTTTATTGAATAGCGAATTACATGTTTATAGTTGCATAGTGGAGTATTTGTTAAGAGAAGTGGAGGGATGAGTCTTTAGCATCAGGTTTACTTATTGGCGATGTTCCCATGTGACAGAATTTGGTTTCTGAAGTTTATGTGAGCATTGTATATGTACTTTGATACTGGAGATATCACCTCTAAGGTTTTAAAGAGACAAATGAACGTCCTGATTCCTGGCAGAGCACATTAGATGTGTTTCTTGTTGTAAACATTGACGAAAAATAAGCATGTATGCTTTAGGTGGGCTAGCAATGAGCTGTATCTTGTCCATGAGGAAACCTACAAACAATCACTGTGTGTGTGTGTATATATAAAAATGTTAAAGACAAATAGTAATAAAAGATCCGATAGTTTCTGGTATTGGATCACTTAGCAAGCTTTGCTATGGATCAGAGTATATATTTATTAGTTGTTTACTTTGTGTCTTTTTTTTAGTTATGTTAGTAGCAAAACATTAAATCACAAAAAAAATTAGAATTGCTATTAGGAGGGATTGTAATCGGGTAGTTTTCACAAACATTCACATACAATACATTATAGCAACATTGTGTTTATTTCATTACTCCTACTGGATAGGAATATGTCTTTTCATCTCATGTTGTCATGTTGATACGTGCTATAGTCTAATTTTCTTCTTATTATGCGCTGCTATAGTCTAATTTTCTTTGTTATGGACTGTGGTGCAACAATTTTTAAAGGCGAGACAGCCAAGCTATATTTAATTTTAGTTGTAGTAAATTCTCAATTGAAGTAATGTCATCATCGTACTCATTGGTTCTCTCGTGCTCTAGATTGGAGATGCTCGATTTGAGAGTCGTGAGCGAGTGCGCTACACTAGAGATCAACTGCTTCAACTCAGAGAGGTAATGTTAATAGTTACTTTGAATTCCATTCTTTACATTTACCTGTGATAAGTGGCGAACTCTTCAGATTTGGTCATTGGTTATGTTAATATATGTTGTAGCTGTGAGAATCTCCATTATTTGTGTTATTTCATCTAAAATTCTGATGATTTTTTTCCTTTGGAGGAAGTCCGAAGGTTGCTAATAGCTAGACCTGCGTACCATCTCCTTATAAGAAGGGTATTTTATTGACAAAAAGAATATGGCAATATGTACCACCATGAATGAAGATCTCTTATTTAGGACACACTAACATGCGTCTTGCTTATGTTAAGCTGCATCTGTCTGCTAGCTTCTTTTTCCCTGTACAATGGTATAACATGTCAATCAGGCACATGACTGTGATTCACTCCTTGTGGTTTTACTGTGTAATTGATGATAATTGTGTTTA
The DNA here is from genome assembly GCA_958450325.1 of Agrostemma githago. Classification (NCBI taxonomy): domain Eukaryota; kingdom Viridiplantae; phylum Streptophyta; class Magnoliopsida; order Caryophyllales; family Caryophyllaceae; genus Agrostemma; species Agrostemma githago. Next base: position 29,761,602 of record OY288241.1, on the reverse strand, counting down.
TAATGATCTTTACAGGTTGTCTCAGTTGCTGAAGATATCCTGAAACTTAAACAAGATATTGACTCTGAGTTACTTGGTGAAGAGCAGAATTGGAATCGTGCTGAACCTATTGTATGTCTTTAAGATAACACCACTTGAAATTAATTGTTCACATTGCAGTGTTTTTCTGGTACTGGATGAACTATATGTTTATTATTCTAATTGATTTTCTTTTGTAGCCTCAGCCTTTGAGTCAGCCACAAAATCGATATTCTGAACCCGACAATCGTGACTGGCGGAGTCGCTCTATGCAAGTTTCTTCCCCTGCAGCTGATGAGAGATCTTGGGACACAATTCGAGATAGAGAAGTCACTGGTAGGTATGATTCAAAAGGGGTAGATAATAATCGGCAGGGTCAACTTAGCTCACAGTTTGGGAGGGCACAAATCTCTAATCAAGGGGTAATTTTTTTTTTCTTGCGTGTTCTCTTATTTTCCGTTTCTTGAAATCAGAGGACTTCGAGTAACTTGATGATTGTTGGTGGTGGAATTATTTCACCAATAGTTTCCTTCTTTCAGATGTTTAGTTGCTTGGAAAATACTCTTGATTTAATCTGCATTTTGACTCTTTTGACAAAAGTATCATGCTATCTTATTCTAATAATCTCAACTAATTAATAGCAGTGGATTTGTTTGAGTGGTGCAACTGTGCAAGACTTCAGTTGCCCAATGGACATGTAATTATATTTGTTTCCCTGGAGCAACTCTTGCACCAACTGGAGCCCATGAATATGAAAAATATCCTCTCTGTTTTGTACTTTGTATATATTTAGTATATGTTTTTCTGGGACTTGGCAGATTATTTACACATTTGGAAAAAAGATGTTATAATTATAGTCATAGCAGAAAATTTATTGATAAGATTATATGCTTGACATTTTATATACTTGTATTTGAAAGGAATTTAAGTTCTGAGCAAGGTGAATGACTTTTATATAAGGCACCAACATAAGAGGGAGGATATAGTCCCCTAAGATACTTGAAATGAAAATAAGGCACCAACATAAAAGTGAGGATATGGTCCCCTAAGATACGTGAAATGAAATTACATCCACATGATGTTTTACTGTGTAAGATCGTTAATGTACAAGTGGTGCAATAGCTGACTACACAGAAGATAAATAATTACTTGTCCTTATCGAAGGTTTTATTTTGACATATCTCTTTGTTTGTCTTAGAACAACTATATGTTACTTATGCAAACTTACCAGAGTTTGTGTTTTTATGCGATCCAGGGTCCTGCTCCTGCTCTGGTTAAGGCAGAGGTGCCATGGTCAGTTAAGCGAGGACAACTCAATGACAAGGACCGTGTCTTGAAGACTGTCAAGGGGTAATCTCTTTTTTTTACTCATGTCACTAGCCTGTATGGTAATTTCTAATTTATATGTTATTCATGCGATAATTTTAGAGCAAATTTTAAGGGTGCATTGCTTATCAAGCACATGTTGATACTTCATTTTATAAACTAAATATTTCAATAATTTGTAATATATAATTGAAAACTTGTTTTGAAGACATGTTCAGTGGCCATATCCTATGTTTAGGTCAACACTTGTATACGAGTCCTTGTTGCATTAGTCCTGGACTACTGGTATTCTGAGACTAGTTCAAAGTTTCAAACTTCTATCTTTTATGTATCTCATGCTCGATGTCAATGATGCCTTGCTTTGTCTGGAGTTTTAGAGTATTATCAGCCATGTTATCCAGATAAATGGTCAATTTAGTTAGTACACTGTCGTTGTCAATCTCCTTCATGTCAATCGCGGTTGACCTTCTTGGTGTTTAATTTTACCTTTTTATAAATGCAATTGTTTGTCTGATTATTACGTACTCATTTCTTTTCTTATTTATTCCGAGTGTAGGATCCTCAACAAATTGACGCCTGAAAAATATGATCTTCTCAAGGGTCAACTTATTGAGTCTGGCATCACATCAGCTGATATTTTGAAGGTTATCTTTCTTTATTTGATGTACCTTTGTTTTTCTTGGGTTGTGCTTTTTCGTCATATCAATATCATGTAGTTTTACTTATCTTCCCCTCATTTCATCCCCTCTCTAACTCATCTCCTCTCCTCTGGTGGGTTTTCACAACCCCTACCCCACCCCACCGCTGCCAGCCTCCACTCCTGCTGCCTTCCTCTACATGACCCTCTATCGCCGGCGTCAACCATCCCCTCTCCGGCGAAACCCTAGCTCCTCCTCGCTGCTGTTTGCCTCCCCCTCACTCTTCCGCCGAGTTGCTCTCCCCTCCCCACTTCCGCCGGCCATCCCCACCCACTAAGCTAACCCCCTTCCCTACCCACCTACATCGTCCCCCACCCAAAATAACCCCCACCACCAACATCCTCCCCCATTGTCAACTCCTTCCGTCTCTTAAAGATTGTCACGTTTCATTAAAATACTCATCACATATAATGAGGGAATGGGGCAATCTTAAAGAGACGGATGGAGTAATTATTATTGTTATTATTTCAATAATATCCCTATTATCATTATCATTTTATTTTTCCAATTTATAATTGTCATCATTATTACTGTTATTAATATACCCTATTATTAGTATTGTTATTATTACTATTAGTGGAAATAAATTGATTAAAGGCCTCTTCTGATACCTTTTGCAAATGGCGCTTCCTACAACCTTGCTCCAACCACCATCATGGCAACTCAAACCACCACACTTATCCCTAGTTAGAATACAATACACGCTAATTTGAGAGAATAAATTGCTAAATCAACAAAAACTCTCTAATTACTTCGTTATATCTGATTGATTTTTAGGGATAAAAGAGAACCTTAAGTAGAGAAGTTAAATAGACTATATAGAATAGGGGTGAAGGGGCACTTACGGAAAAATTATGAAAATTTTGTTGTGATTGAGTGAAGTTATGTTATGAAAAAAAGTAATTTTGTTTTGCTTAATAGTTCTCCCTATGCCCCAAATTTGATGTCCCCATTTGACTTTGGTAGTCCACCACTTTGGCCATTAATTTCTCCGAATATATGAAAAATTGTACTCCATATACTCCTTTGCTGTCCTTCCATTTCAATCAATTCTATACATTTGATTAAAATATAACTCATATATTCCACAAATCTATAGAAATGATTGTACAACTTTTCATGTTCTGTTTATGGCTACAAACTATTTTGTATTGTTTTTTTTGAAAAGTTTCTTCTATATTGTGATATAATATCGGTCGATGTCAGTATCGTAGTTGACATTCTTTTTCTCATCTTCCAGGGAGTTATATCACTGATATTTGACAAAGCAGTTTTAGAACCTACATTCTGCCCAATGTATGCTTTGTTATGTTCCGATTTAAATGAAAAGCTTCCTCCATATCCTCCAGAAGAAGAGGGAGCCAAAGAAATAACCTTTAAGCGTGTCCTCTTGAACATCTGCCAAGAAGCATTTGAAGGGGCCGAAAATTTAAGAGCCGAACTAAGGCAGATGACAAGCCCTGACCAAGAGGCCGAACGCAGAGACAAAGAAAGAATGCTCAAATTACGTACTCTCGGCAACATTCGCCTCATAGGTGAACTTCTGAAGCAGAAAATGGTGCCCGAAAAGATTGTTCATCATATTGTGCAGGTATATGTTCCTTTTTCTGCTGTATTAATTATGTGGATTTATAATTTTTCATCAAGCCCTAAGAGCAGGTAAAGTCTCCTGTAAGAGATATGTAATACAGTAATTAATAAGGGGCAGTTACAAAAATGGTCAGACAGCTGCAAATTATTTAAAATGGAGATTATGGATGTAGTAAAAAGCACTCTTACAATATGAAATTAGATCGTTAACTTAAAAGCCTCCAGGGCCAATATAAACATTACGGAGTATATTGGTCAACTGATATGATGAGGGGTAACTGGCAAGGTTGGTTTTTCTTTCAAGAAGGCCTTGTACTGTGCGCAAGACTTAAGCCCATGCTGTTGTCGTTGCTCTGCAGGAATTATTAGGTCCTGACAATAAAAGTTGCCCAGAGGAGGAAAATGTTGAGGCTATCTGTCAGTTCTTCAGTACTATTGGCAAACAGCTTGATGAGAGCCCAAAGTCGCGTCGTATTAATGATGTTTACTGCCAGCGGTTGAAGGAACTAAGCACAAACCCTCAATTGGCTCCTCGTCTTCGGTTTATGGTCCGTGATATTCTTGACTTACGCTCGAACAATTGGGTCCCTAGACGAGAAGAGGTCTCACATCTATCTATGAACTTTGACACTGATATCTAAATTATTATAACTACCCTTGACTAACACTCGATTTTATAGGTGAAAGCCAAGAAAATTACTGAAATCCATGACGAGGCTGAGAAAATACTTGGTCTCCGACCTGGCGCTACTGCAAGTATCAGGAATGCCCGCGGTATGCTTCCGGGTGGTCAAGGCAACCTCAGCTCGGGAGGTTTTCCGGTCAATCGTCCTGGTGCTGGTGGTATGATGCCCGGCATGCCTGGCGCAAGGAGAATTCCAGGAGCACCGGGACTGGATGATGACAACTGGGAAGTTCCTAGAAACAGGTCATTGCAAAGGGGTTATGATCCTAATGCTGGACCTCCTGGTGGTCCTCGTGTTCAGTCCCCATTCATGGCCAAGCCTGGCCAATTGAACCCAAAACTCTTGCCTCAAGGTAGCGGTGGGCCCCTCAGTGGCAAATCAAGTGCCTTGTTGCAGGGAAGTGCTGTGCCTATTCGTCAACCAAGCTTTGGCTCAGCTGTGGACTCCGCTAAGCCCAGCCCACCTCCAGTTGCTGCTGCCCCATTTGCTGAGACACCCATTCCCTTGAAAACTAGTATCAAACCTGAGGAACTGAAAAGGAAGACATTGTCCCTTCTTGAGGAATACTTTAGTATCCGGTTGGTAGATGAAGCATGTCAATGCATTGAGGAGCTCAAATCTCCTGCATACCACAGTGAAATTGTGAAGGAGTCGATTAATTTGGGATTAGAAAAGAACCCGCCATTAGTCGACCTAGTTGTGAAGCTCTTAGAGCATTTACTTGCCAAAAAGGTTTTCACTTCTCGGGACTTGGCTACCGGGTGCTTGCTTTATGGTTCAATCATTGATGATATTGCTATCGATTTGCCCAAGGCCCCTAATAACTTTGGGGAGATCATCGGCAAACTGATTTTGGTTGGTGGAGTCGATTTCCGTGTAGTAAAGGAGGTCCTAAAGAAGATCGAGGATGAAATGTTCCGAAAACCAATATTTGACGCGACAGTCAGAGTTCTCGGTTCTAGCCCTGCCGGGCAAGGACTTTTGGAAGCACAAGCCCCAGATGTCGAAGAATGCAAGGGGCTTTTCTGAAACGTGGATGAATTCTCCCCCCCTTCACACAATGATATTTACTTGAAAATTTCAATGGAGTTCTCAATTCTAAGTTACCGGACACTTCTCATCGTTGAATTTTGATATTTTTTTCCCTTCTTCTGGTTCCTCCCTTTGTTGAGGCCTGCCTGTACTTCTATACAAGATCTGAGTCTTTATACCCTTTTCTTAATCTTTTTTTTGGTCAACTCATTATGGAATTTTTTGTTCAAGTTGCTTACAAACTACCATGGATTTTGGTGTCATGCATGGTTAGAAATGTGTAATGTTACTTGGGATAAATATACCATTGATAAACTGATGTCATTATCCAATTTACTAATTTAGAGTCTTTAGGGGTTTGTCCAAGGCTTATTGTCTTATTTGTTATGTACAATGCATGGGGTGTATTTGTTTTACGTTGAGAAGAATTTATATCCTCTTTGTTCTAGCCTCGAAGTGTTCCCATTCGCAGGACTTCGAAGTGTTCTAGTCTCGAAGATGTCAAACAATTTTCAGGGTTTTATTTTACAAAAAAAACGTAAGTTAGATCTTTAAATCGGTATCACTTGTTTAATTATCATTTATCTACATTTTTTAAACCTATGCAAATGATCAAATTTAGGTGTTAATTAATTGTTTAATTGTCGTTTATGTCATGATCGTTTAATTGTAAAATGTTAATTATGTGTCTTATTATTGTTGATATCATCAATTACTGTTGTTGGTTATCAATTGCTTCCCCACCCCCTTAAATTGTTAATATCATTAGTTACGTGTTTAGTTATCGTTATCGATCTTTATTATTAAGTTAAAAAAACATATTGTAGACACCCGCATTTTGCCTGCTAGTGTCTATAGCAGTTCCCGACAAAACACCCGATGATGATCGGATGCAAACGTGACTTAGTATACTCGAATATGGGCTCAGAATCAATAATATCCGACATGGACTTTTAGCGGAGTACAAATCTCTCAAAACCAACCTCAAATTCAGGCCCAGTGGATCGTTCCGAGTAAAATGAGACTAATTTGGGCCAAAACCGACACCAAAAATAAAAACCGTCTTTTGGCGACCGGGTCAAAACCCGGTCAAAGACGAATCCGTCCTCAAAATCAGCCAAGTTCCCTTCTAGAAACTTGCGCCCAAACACAATTTTCAAAAAATCGAAAAAGTCAACCATTTCCTAAAATGGGTCGCCAACCCTATCCACTCGATCGAGTGAGGTCACGAAAACGCAACAGACCTCTTTTTTAGGGCACTCGATCGAGTGCACTAGGGCCACTCGATCGAGTGACCCTAGGTCGAGGGATAAACTCTATAAATACCCCTCCTTGTGCTCTTCATTTGGGTAGAATTTTCATATACAATTTACCCTACATTTCTACCCTAATCTACCCATCCTCTTCACACTACAACCCTAAGCCATCCTACACAAAAAACCGAGCTTTAGTCTCTCGAAAAACCGACAAATCATCCCTACACTTACACACACCATAACTCAACTTGCATCCTCGATACTCCCGCGCTCCCGTCGCTATTTACGAGTCCATTGCTGAGGCCATTCTAAGCATGTATGTTGAGGGTGTCATCAACACCCCGTCTCAATCTTTACTATCTCTATTTATATATATACATTTTTTTTATGCTTTATATTATAATCATATTAGTATACTAACACTAACGTTTGATTATCGTATATTAACTTTTTAAATTTTGTTCCTAACTTTTTTATTCTTTCGCATTCTAACATTTAACATTTATATACCGCGTATACGTACATAGTATTAAAACTTGGATCCGAACACGTTTGACTATGATGACCAACTCAAGTCCGTTTAATCCCTTTACGAGCCACGACGGAGGTGACACCCTTTCGAGGAGCACCGCCCCAATGTACTCAAGGGCGTAACGTGATCGTGGTCATTCGTAGTTGAACGCGTACGATTCCATTTCTAAGATTAGCACAGAATCCGTTGATGCGAAAATCAACATCACATAATCCGTTAGGATTAGTTTCGATGTTGTGACGCGGAGGGGCACCATTTCGTCACTAATCAAATTTTTAGTCCAATAATAACACTTTTCATAAATTTCCGATGACGGTATTATAATCGTATATTACACGATTATAACACCGAAAACCGAGTTAAATTTAAATCATGCCATATTTCTATTTAACTCGGCCAACCATCGATTTTAAAATAAATAAATCGGAATAGCCACCTTTTCAGAAACAAGTTATAACTCGTACAGGGGGCATTCGACCGAGTGCCATGGGCCACTCGATCGAGTAGCACTCCAAAAGCCGGGCAGTAGCTACCTCGAAGGCACACTCGATCGAGTCCAGGCCATGACTCGATCGAGTGGGTCCTTTAGCCCAACAAATCCGAGCGCTTCAAGCATCACCCGAGCGTCGTCTTTTTTTTTTTACGACTTAGTCGTAGCGTGCGGAGTCAATCACGTGATCTACCATTTCAAAACTCATGCATATCATTTCACTTAAACGACTTTGATCGATTGTCCCTTACTATTAGTTTTGTGTTGACGACTCTTTAGTCGTATCCGATACATGACTAATTTAGACGCCAATTTTTTTGATGTGATAAGTCGGGACAAGGCATCGAGATTCGGGATCGGGCTAGCACCACGTCTAGGTCCCATATCTCCGTCCTTCGTTTAATATACAACATGATGTATATTTAATCGGAGTTCGTCCATTTGCACAACTTACGGTCTAGTGTGTATTTAATATATACGGGTCCGTTTCAAGTTATTATTTATCGTTTTTTTATACTTTCCGTTTATGCTTTTCTATTGTTCGTTATTTTGTATTGGCCAGGTTCTATTTCCGCCCGTGTATTTTGTACATATTTACGAGCTTTGTTTATTTTGATGCTTATCGCTTTATAAATGAACCTCGCATGCTAAACAATTCGACTTGGATTTTGATGCATTAAAATGACGTAGCTAACAAATAATTCACATGCTTAGCCAAAAAACGCTGTTTGCATATCATTTGGTCATTTTACTAGCGCGCGTACACGAACACGAACGATGTCTTAGTAGAGGCCGCTAAGTGCGGGCGGGGTTGGGTGTCCTTAGTGGGCTTCCCAACACGTACCCAAACCCCTTACTCAGAACCTCGGTTTCCGGATGTCCGAAATCGTTGGCGCACGAGAGTCATTCTGTGGACATGACGTAGGTCCACCCCGACGCGGCCACCCGCGGGTGTGGGTAGGCGAATGAATCTCGTGGTGAGATTGTTCTCGGGTTCGAAATTTAAGTCAAAGTTGGAGTCGCCACCGAATTTTGTGGGAATTCGGAACCGTTCGAGCCCACTCTATGTCGTCATAGGCCGTACACAAAGTACAGCCCATTTCGATTTCAAAGTTTATGGGGCTCGTCCCTTTGCATTGCGATACCGATACCGTCACTACCGGTTATCGTGTATAGAATGACTCTCGTGCGCCAACGGTTTCGGGCATCCGGAAACCGAGGTTCTGAGTAAGGGGTGAGGGTACGTGTTGGGAAGCCCACTAGGGACACCCAACCCCGCCCGCACTTAGCGGCATCTACTAAGACATCGTTCGTGTTCGTGTACGCGCGCTAGTAAAATGACTAAATGATATGCAAACAGCGTTTTTTGGCTAAGCATGTGAATTAAATGTGAGCTAGTCATTTTAATGCATCTTGATTCACGTCAAAGTGATTTAGCATGTGATGTTCATTTAAATAAATAAATGGCAAACATCGAAAATAGAAAACTCATAAATAAATTACAAATTACACGGGCGGAATACAACCCGGAATTCACAATTCAACGAGCGATAAAATAATAATCGGAATAGAAAACGGTAAACATTAACTATAAACGGACCCGTAAATAGAAAATGTAAGCTAAACCGCAATTGAATAAATGGACGAACTTCGATTAAATACACATTATATTGTGCATTAAACGAAGGACGGAGATATGAGACCTAGACGTGATGCTAGCCCGATCCCGAATCTCGATGCCTTGTCCCGACTTATCACATAGAAAAATTGGCGTCTAAATTAGTCATGTATCGGATACGACTAAAGAGTCGTCGACACAAAACTAATTGTGAAAGACATCGATCAAAGTCGTAGAAGTGAATTAAAATGTATGAGTTTTGGAAAATAGGATCACGTGATTGTCCTTGCACGCGACGACTAAGTCGTAAAAAAGACGAGGCTCGGACGATGCTTGAAGCTCTCGGTTTATTTTGAACAAAGGGACCCACTCGATCGAATCATGGCAAGGACTCGATCGAGTGAATCCTTAGAGGAGCTACTGGCCGATTTTTGTAGTGCTACTCGATCGAGTGGCCTTGTGCACTCGATCGAGTGCCCTCTGTACGGGTGTTTAATTTGTGTTTTGAAACGACCCATTCTATAGCTTTTATGTTTTTGAATCGAGATGCAATTACGCTAAATATAAATATTGTCCAATTTATATTAGTTTAAATCTCGATGGCTCGTCATACTCGACATTCGGTTATAGAACCGACATCTAGTATTTAGAGCGAATTTGCAAAATCGAGTTTGATCGGGCTAGAACAAATATCGATTCCCTCCGCGTCATAATGTCGTAATCAATCCTTTCGGATCGTGTGACAATTAATTCGGTGTCAATGGGTTTCGTCCTAATCCGATTTGTCGATGATTCTTTAGAATAATATTTTGAAAGAAATGTGGTCGGACATATTTAACGACGAATCTCCACGATCTATTACGCCCTTAAGTGTTTAGGGCGGCGCACCTCGAAGGGCGCCACCTCCAATACGACTTGTAAAGGGATTAAATAGACTTTAGGCGGAATTCGTAATTAAACATATTCAACCCAAAATTTCGACCGTCGTTGCAAACTTAAGTCCTCGGCATTTTAATATCGTAATTTGGCCTTAAGGCCTACGATCATTAATTTAGCCTCAACGGACGTTGCTCGGATCGTTTTGAAAATAATTTTGTTTGTAAGTATATACGGTATTATTAATATAACAAAATGTAAATGAGCAATAATTAAAATGTTAGGTGTTAGATACAATAAATAAAAAATGTTAGATTGCGATAAATAAAATGTTAGATTAGAGAGTTAGTATACATAAAATAAAATGTTAGTAACGGAATTAAAAATGTTAGTATTAGTGTTAGTATAATTAATAATAATAATAATAATAATAGTAGTAGTACATATATACATATAATCGAAAAGAAAAGAGAAAGGAGAAAGAGATGATGGGATTTAATGACACCCTCAACCTACATGCTTAAAATGGCCTCGGAAAAGGACTCGTAATAGCGACGGGAGCACGGGAGTGTCGAGATATGTAGGGTGAGTTATGGTGTGTGTCTTTGACGAGTTTTGATCTCGGGATTTTGAATATGTATGTGTGTGTATGTGTATGAGTGCCTAGAACTCAAGGTGATGAAGGTTTGAAGATTTAAGATGTGTAAGGTTGAATGAGGATTGAAAGGGTTGGAAAAACCTTGTGAAATGAATTGATGTGATGGGGTCACTCGATCGAGTGGAGCGTGTGCACTCGATCGGGTACCCGGTTCGAGTCTGGTTCGGCCGGTTTACTGCTTTACTCGACCGAGTGGGTGTGAACCACTCGATCGAGTGGGTGTGAATGGAGGGAGTGTAAATAGGGAAAGATTTGTTGACTTTTTTTAAAGGATTTGGTTGTTGTGACTTGATTCATTTTGTGTATTTGGACATAATGTGAGGCTGGTTCGTCTCGGGATTCGACCTTGACCGGGTTTTGACTCGGTCGCTAAAAGATGGTTTTATTTCCGGTGACGGTTTTGGCCCAAATTAGTCTCATTTTATTGGAAACGACCCATTGGGCCTGGATTTGAGGTCGATTTTGAGAGATTTGCACTCCGCTAAATGCCCACGTCGGATACTATTGATTCCGAGTCCGTATTCGAGCGTATTAAGTCATGTTTACGTCCGATCATCATCGGGTGTTTTGTCGGAAACTGCTATAGACACTAGCAGGCAAAATGCGGGTGTCTACAGAGCCCCCACTCTGACTGAGGCTTGGACAAGGCGAAAGTCAGAGTAGCTACCAGGCCAGTCGAGGATTACGACCTGGCAGCCTTCCGGTCGGGTCGTTTATAGTCCATTAGACTTGCGTGAAGGGCTCGCCAGCCATAAGCAGAGGGTCATACCTGTCCTGATGATGATAGCTCCGTGGGGAGTCGAACTTGCCTTTGAGTCATAGGTGTACCTGTATGCTGACACATCACATCTTGGATGTAGCATTCCTGGAGAAACACCGACTCACGCTGGGGAGTAAAGTAGCTGCGCGGGACTTGCTTCTGAAGTCTTGGGTGTACCCGTATGCTGACACATCACATCTTGGATGTAGCATTCCAGGAGAAACACCGCCTTTGATGTTCCGTTGGGAAGTACTAGCTGGCACCTGAAATGTTAGATATATAGGCAGAAATAGCAGGAATAGTAGATAACAAGATAGCACATAGGAAATGCAGTTAGCATCTATAGACTGACTTGCGCTGGGGAAAATGGTTTCTGCTTCATTTTGAAATCGAAGTCCTGAAAGCAACCCACGTGCTAGGAGATAGGTTTTCAAAATCGAAAGGGGTAGAAAAGAAATTTGCAGTTTAAATAGACTGAAATTTGACCTTGTGGAAAAGGGTTTTATCAAATGGCTAAGTTTTGCAAACTTTGAAGTGAAAATTTGAGGAGGGAGGTACCGACAGACTCGACTCTGGACGTGACAGGACGACGAGTTGATAGTCATGACTGGACTCTCGAGGGGTTGGACTGTGACTCGGTAGGGGGGTGGGCCACCTAAGATGACAAGACTCTTAAGCTGCGCTATTCCATAGCCTAGGCGAGTGGCAACACGGTCGAACATCGAAAAGGGAAGGATGTGTTATAGGGGAGTTGCAGTAGTCTGTAATGAGACTGCTTCTGCAGGACTCAGCAGTAGCAATGTTGTAGTCTAGTGCTCTTTGAATTTTTGGTTTTGGGGTGCGTTCCCAAAGTAGGTGCTTCTTCGAGTCCTTGACAGATTCTTGTCTTCGACTGAGCCGAGTGCTAGGACACACTAAAGAAAGGAGGCTATTTTTGAAAGTATTTGGATTATGTGAATGGATGGAGAACTTCTGTCTAAGAGAAGCCTCCAGGACGACAAAGCTAGCTGTTGAGAACATGACAATGTCGTGACAGGAATGATGGTGCTTTTTTGAACTTGTGTCAATGTGGGTGGTTGTGCCTTTGTTGAAAGGCTGCCTACGTATTCACGTGTAGTGAAATCAAACCAAGCCGTAGTTCAGTGGATTGGAAGATATATTATGGTGCCTAGTTTATTAGGGCTTTGTGTGTAACTAGCCATAGCGATGGTGTAGGCTAGGTGAATTCCCAATGATATCTTGATCAAAGGGCTAGAACAGTTAGGATGTTGATCCCGTGACTGTGAGCGTTCTCCGGGGTAGCCCCCCAGAGGTGGTGTGAACTATTTGGGCATGTTCTATGCCGACCGTAGGTTGAGTTCCCGTGTTCGGGGTTGGTAACTGGTTTGGATATTCTTGGAAATGGGGTGCCAGGTAGAAAGTGGCTTTGATGTTTTGAAATCTGGAGCTCGATTTTGTAGAGCTAAGGCTTCGAGGGTAAGGTATTGTAATGTGGTAGGAAAGAGAGAAGTCGAGTAAAAATGACTCGAACTTTGATCGGGGTAAGTTTAATAATGTGGGATCTGATTTTCACTGGCCCTAATGGTTAGGGTGTATCCTATGGAGCTTGAATCCTCAAAATTCCGGGCTGTCTCTTAGCTTAGGTCTCGAGAAGGTCGTGAGGGTTGTAATGTGGGAAGGCTAAATGTGGTGTTATCTGACCAGCCTGATTGTCACCCTTCTATTTGATGGTATGGGCGTTGATAATTTTTGAATTGACCGTACACCGGTCAAAAGATTTTCACTTGAGTTGACCGTTGACCACGGTAATGGGTATTTGAATTCTTTTTTTTGGGTTGACCTCTTAGCCCCGGTCGTGGGATTCTTCATTTGAGTTGACCGTGCTCCGGTCAAGGGATTGACCGTATCTGATCGGGGGATGTTGAGAGTTCTTTTTTTGATGGCCAGCTCTTTTGTTTTGGCCTTTTGATTTTTTTGTTCAATTTTTTTTTTTCGGTAATCCCCTCCTATGGTGTTGTGGGTGGATTTGGGGTTGGGCCTATCGGTTGGATTAGGCTTGTGGAGCTAAACCTTTGTAAGGTGTAAGCCTAGTTGGTATTTGTGTGAGTGCAACTCATGGTGGAGTACTCTACTGTAAGCATGGTGGTTTGGATCTCGGTATTGTCATCATAATTCCGAGCAGGCTTGGTGGGAGCATCGTCCCGAGTTGGGTATTTTTGGCATTAAGTCTATTGAGTCACGATGCTTCTTTTTTTGCTTCTGGTCAGACTAACGCCTAAGGTAGGGATTGGTCAGTCTTATTGAAGGGGTGTTTATTGTGGGGAGATGGCTTGCCTCCCGTCTTGAACCCAAATTAGGAGACTACCTAGATTTGTCATAGGATTCAGGACCGCTCCTGCTAAGGGTGGTTTTGTGGCTTTCTATACCAGACATGGAACAGGTAAAGGAAAACACGAGCCTCGGTTCCTGCAGTCATTATAGATGTGCCTATAATAGTCACGTGCATGTGCTCATAGTGTATGATGGTGTTCATCATGTTCTCGGAAACACATAAGGGAAGCATATATGAGAAATAGAAAAGCTGATTTTATTGAATTTTGAAAAGAGAACAGAATACAGTTGACTCTGACTCTGACTTTGAAATGAGGATGTAGGATATCCTAGACTCGGACTCAGACTTAGACTTGAATCGAATCCGGACTTTCGGATACTTGGTTGGTTGTTTCTTTTTGGTAAGGTCCTTGATTGGAGGAAACGACAGGTGCCACGACTCGCCTAAACTCGACTTTGCGCGAATGCAGGAGAGGGAGTCAAACTAGACATGGCCCGGGGTGACGGGTCGACAAAGACTCTTGGACCGGGATACTCGAACGTTGACCTAGACGAGGTAACAACCCTGGCTTGGACTCGACGATGAGACTCAAGCTGCACGAGGGTAAGTCCGAAAATGGGGCGACCGTGTTTGACCGCGTCACGTGTTTGGACCAACCGTGGCGACCTAAACCTTTAGGAGACTCGGGTGTTCGTAGCATAGGTACGACTCGAAGAAGACATCATAAGGACGCTGGTGTATGATGAACGTAAGGTACCCCTTAAGGTGACTGTGGTCGAATGCTCGGGTGGAGGACATCCCCCAAGTGGAGACTGAAGACTCTGATAGGACTCAGATGGTGCGGCATCTGAATGACTCGAAAGTGACACACGTGAGACACCACGTGTAGGACATGACCCTTAGAGCAACCGTGATAGATCGCTCTGCTGAAGGGTAGCCCCCGAGTGAGATTGTAGGTTTTGCTAAGACTCGAGTGTCGGACGAGTGACCCTTAGATGTAAGGACCACAATCCTTTTGTTATAGGGTTATGCCTTGTAAAAGGTTGACCGGCCTCGAGGAAAGGCAGACGGGGTAAGGGAAGAAACTCGCGATGTAAGATCGGTAGAGTTTCAACGCTAGAGTCCCTTGACTTGACTTGAATAAGGATAGATCCTGTGATTAGGGTAGACCCTTAAGTTAAAGGACTTGAATTGGGCTGACTCGACTAATGAATTGAAAGACGGGCAAAATTCCCCTGGGAAAGGTCGTGGGGACCGTCCTGTCGGAGGGAAAGATCACGTGTGACTTTCTAGTTAGGACTCGAGTGTTTAGACGAACCTTCCATTTACGAGTGTATGACTCGTGTTGGTCGGTTATGCCTTTAGGAAAAGGCGGACTAGGATGGGGAAGAAACCCGTGATGTAGGATCGACGAAGTTTCGACGCTAAAGACCTTCGACGTATTACGAAAAGACCCGACAAACGAATTACGGTAGGTCCTATAATAAGGAAGGTTTTTGAAAATTGAGAGGACAGTCCTGAAATTGACAGTGGGCCAATAGGACCGGGCATTTTGAAATATCAGAATAGTTGCGAGTAATTTCGCGTTTTGAAAATTGAGGAGGCGATCCCGTCTTTCGAAATTGGCAGCATGCCGATAGGGCCGAGTTTTTTTTTTGATAAATTGAATATTTAGAATTTTGAAAATTTGAATATCGAAAATAAATTTCCGAAAATTTGAAAATCGAAAATAAGATCCCGAAGATTTGAAAATCGAAAACGGCATCTCGGAGATTTGGAAATCGAGAATCGCATCTCGAGGATTTGAAAAAAAAATCGAAATGGAATTTTGAAATTTGAAAATCGAAATGGAATTTTGAAAATTCAAAAATCGAATGGTGGATCGAGAATTCGAATTGTGAAATGGGCAGCATGCCGGCTAGAAAATAGGCTACTTTTGAGTCAAATCATAAGTCTAAAATTTGGCAGCATTCCGAGTTTTTGAAATTAGATATTTTTGAAAGATGCATTTTTGAAATGACGGTTTTTGAAAAAAAAAACGGAAACCAAGTAGCACATAGTCACATAAGCATTATGACGAAAACATGTATGCTTTAAACTAAGTCTCGGTCGGTCAAAATCGGGTCTATACCAACAACGATGACTTTCTCGTAAATCAGGACGGACTCCCTAAGCCGAATTGGTCTTAGGACATGCCGCGAAACCCATACGAGTTCGGCCATAGAAGTTTCTAGCGCACCCATTTAGGAATGCACCGCGGTATAGTGGGACGTCGGTCACAAGTAACCGGCCCGGGCAAAATTTGGGTTATGCATGAATCATTAAACTAATGCGCGCACACTAATATACGAACGATTTCTCTTCCAGTCTCACCCTAGGAACCCCGATGACATGTGGTACATCAGGTATCCCCAGCGGAGTCGCCAAATTGTGGACATGACGTAGGTCCACCCCGACGCGGCCATGCGCGGGTTTGTGTAGGCGAATGAATCTCGTGGTGAGATTGTTCTCGGGTTCGAAATTTAAGTCAAAGTTGGAGTCGCCACCGAATTTTGTGGGAATTCGGAACCGCTCGAGCCCACTCTATGTCGTCATGGGCCGTACACAAAGTACAACCCATTTTGATTTCAAAGTTTATGGGGCTCGTCCCTTTGCATTGCGATACCGATACCGTCACTACCGGTTATCGTGAATAGAATGACTCTCGTGCGCCAACGGTTTCGGGCATCCGGAAACCGAGGTTCTGAGTAAGGGGTGAGGGTACGTGTTGGGAAGCCCACTAAGGACACCCAACCCCGCCCGCACTTAGCGGCCTCTACTAAGACATCGTTCGTGTTCGTGTACGCGCACTAGTAAAATGACTAAATGATATGCAAACAGCGTTTTTTGGCTAAGCATGTGAATTAAATGTGAGCTAGTCATTTTAATGCATCTTGATTCACGTCAAAGTGATTTAGCATGTGATGTTCATTTAAATAAATAAATGGCAAACATCGAAAATAGAAAACTCGTAAATAAATTACAAATTACACGGGCGGAATACAACCCGGAATTCACAATTCAACGAGCGATAAAATAATAATCGGAATAGAAAACGGTAAACATTAACTATAAACGGACCCGTAAATAGAAAATGTAAGCTAAACCGCAATTGAATAAATGGACGAACTTCGATTAAATACACATTATATTGTGCATTAAACGAAGGACGGAGATATGAGACCTAGACGTGATGCTAGCCCGATCCCGAATCTCGATGCCTTGTCCCGACTTATCACATAGAAAAATTGGCGTCTAAATTAGTCATGTATCGGATACGACTAAAGAGTCGTCGACACAAAACTAATTGTGAAAGACATCGATCAAAGTCGTAGAAGTGAATTAAAATGTATGAGTTTTGAAAATAATTTTGTTTGTAAGTATATACGGTATTATTAATATAACAAAATGTAAATGAGCAATAATTAAAATGTTAGGTGTTAGATACAATAAATAAAAAATGTTAGATTGCGATAAATAAAATGTTAGATTAGAGAGTTAGTATACATAAAATAAAATGTTAGTAACGGAATTAAAAATGTTAGTATTAGTGTTAGTATAATTAATAATAATAATAATAATAATAGTAATAGTAGTACATATATACATATAATCGAAAAGAAAAGAGAAAGGAGAAAGAGATGATGGGATTTAATGACACCCTCAACCTACATGCTTAAAATGGCCTCGGAAACGGACTCGTAATAGCGACGGGAGCGCGGAAGTGTCGAGATATGTAGGGTGAGTTATGGTGTGTGTCTTTGACGATTTTTGTTCTCGGGATTTTGAATATGTATGTGTGTGTATGTGTATGAGTGCCTAGAACTCAAGGTGATGAAGGTTTGAAGGTTTAAGATGTGTAAGGTTGAATGAGGATTGAAAGGGATGGAAAAACCTTGTGAAATGAATTGATGTGATGGGGTATTTATAAGGTGGACCCCGGTTTGGGATCACTCGATCGAGTGGAGCGTGTGCACTCGATCGAGTGCCCGGTTCGAGTCCGGTTCGGCCGGTTTACTACTTTACTCGACCGAGTGAGTGTGAACCACTCGATCAAGTGGGTGTGAATGGAGGGAGTGTAAATAGGGAAAGATTTGTTGACTTGTTTTGAAAGGATTTGGTTGTTGTGACTTGATTCATTTTGTGTATTTGGATATAATGTGAGGCTGGTTCGTCTCGGGATTCGACCTTGACCGGGTTTTGACTCGGTCGCTAAAAGATGGTTTTATTTCCGGTGACGGTTTTGGCCCAAATTAGTCTCATTTTATTGGAAACGACCCATTGGGCCTGGATTTGAGGTCGGTTTTGAGAGATTTGCACTCCGCTAAATGCCCACGTCGGATACTATTGATTTCGAGTCCGTATTCGAGCGTATTAAGTCATGTTTACGTCCGATCATCATCGGGTGTTTTGTTGGGAACTGCTATAGACACTAGCAGGCAAAATGCGGGTGTCTACACATTGTATACACGATAACCGGTAGAGACGATATCAGTATCGCAATGCAAAAGGGACGAGCCCCATAAACTCTGAAATCGAAATGGGCCGTACTTTGTGTACGGTCCATGATGACATAGAGTGTGCTCGAATGGGTCCGAATTCCCATAAAATTCGGTGGCGACTCCAACTTCGACTTAAATTAGGAGGAAATGGTGAATATCATTTGTCTAACTAATGTCTTCATTCTAAAAGCAACATGGTAAATTCTAAATTTTGGTATTTTATAATTATTAGAATAAGTTAAATAATATTTTTAACAGAAACATATTATCTTTTAAATATATTTATAGATAAGAATACGAAGATACTTCGAAGTCACCAACGGTTAATCTTCCGTAGTGATGAATAACATTAATCTTCAATAATGAATCACACTTATTATCAAAGGAATTTTTTTTAAAACAAAAAAAAACAAACACCTTCTTTGAAGAGCTTAAGGAGAGCTTAAGGATTGAGTCGTAGTGATACCACGTGTCAGCTTATTAGAAAGGAGACTTCTTAGTTTGCCTTTTTATATTATTATATAGATAGATAGATTATATAGATGTCCTTGTAGAGTGTTTAGGTCCATGTAAGTCACTAATCCTAAACCCCATTCCCCTTGTATCCTATATATGTACTCACCATTAAGAAATAAATTACCTCTCAATTCTCTCTACTCTCTTCATCTTTCACAACATGTTATCAACATTTACTCTAACACTAGCTATTTTATCGGGTAAGGGAAGCATGAACTCTTAACACTAGCTATTTTATCGGGTAAGGAAAAGAAAAAAAATATGATCCATCACGTTGGTGCACATTAATTCTACTATTAATAAAATATGGTTTCAGTTTTTTTTGGTGAACTCCATCACGTTGGTGCAAGGATCTTGTAGTTAATTCTACGTTCGAGGATCTTGCGGTAAATTCTACGCCTTGCATTTTTTTTACGTGATCAATTCAAGGGATCTTTATTTTTTCTACGTGATTATACTTTCATAAGTATATATCACAATTCCGGGGTTTTTCTTGCTGTCAAAAAAAAAAATATATCACAATTCATCCCTAATTCAATTGCATATTGGTTAAACATTACACCGATTTTACATCTACACAATACGTAGGTTGCGTCAAT
Source organism: Agrostemma githago (assembly GCA_958450325.1). Taxonomy (NCBI): domain Eukaryota; kingdom Viridiplantae; phylum Streptophyta; class Magnoliopsida; order Caryophyllales; family Caryophyllaceae; genus Agrostemma; species Agrostemma githago. The sequence continues at coordinate 29,742,074 of OY288241.1, read as the reverse complement.
CAGTTTTACCAATGCTTACTATTTCTTATTAATTATGATAACCTACTTATTGGTGCGGTGATTCATTATTTCAGTACATGATTAGTCATTATACATATCATTGATATTTTATATAATACAAATTGATTAATCACACGTTTTTTTTAATATCACAGTTTTTATTGACCTCAGTTTTAGTATTACTAATTAATTTTATTTTCTTTTATAGTTATCATATCGAATTTGGTGAAACTTGAATTTAAAGCCCTCGATATCTCTGGCAAGAACTATATAAAATGAGCATTAGATGCGGAAATGCACCTGAATGCTAATGGTCTTGGTGATTCTATCAAAGTGGGGAATAATTCCTCCCCCTCGAACAAGGCTAAAGCTATGATTTTTATTCGTCACCACCTATGTGAAGGGCTGAAAATCGAATACTTGACCGTGAAAGACCCTTTGGTCCTATGGGCAAATCTGAAAGAAAGATATGACCATCTGAAATTGGTAATTTTACCTAGAACTCGACATGAGTGGATCCACCTGAGATTACAAGATTTCAAATCCATTAGTGATTATAATTCAGCCATGTTTGGAATTACCTCACAATTAAATTTGTGTGGCAAAAAAATATCTGATGCAAATATGTTGGAAAAAACATATCAGACCTTTCATGGGTCACAAATGGTTTTATCGCAGCAATACCGTAAAAGAGGCCTTAAAAAATATTATGAGTTGATTTCTTGCTTGCTTGTGGCTGAACAGAATAATGAAATTCTGTTGAAAAATCACCAATCCCGTCCAACTGGATCTGATCCATTCCCAGAAGTGAATGCGATGAAATATGACAATAATTATAATAATAGAAGTCACGGCAATAATATGACAATAATTATAATAATTATACAATCTGAATGTGACGCCTGATGATTTATGCATCATTTGTGGTGCACAAGAAGAAAATATCGAGCATCTCTTTTGGGAATGTGAGTACAACATGAGAATACTGATGAGCATAGCGAATTGGATTGAGCAAGACCTTAGCAGAAGGATCACAAACGAATGGCGAGACAGGATGAAAGGAAGCAAAATGCAGCGAGCAGTGACTAATAGTGTGATTAATGCTACCATATATCACATATGGGAACAAAGAAATAAGAGTAGAGTGGATGGTGTGCTGATTCAGCCTCACATAGTGAGTAGGAATATGGTTAATGAGCTTAAAAATTATTTCAATAATGTTCAGAAAGGCAAACTCAGTTCTAGGGATGACAAATTCATCTCTAGATTGATGGACAACTAATGTATACTTGATTCATTCATTTATATAATACTTACACTTTCCCAAAAAAAAAGAAGTCACGGCAGAGGCCGTGACCGTGGACGTGGACGAGGAAGAAATAATTATCGAGGTGCTAGAGGTGGTAAATTTAAAAACTCATTTCCACGCCATAAACGAGAAGAAAATGATAGTCCACGCGAAAAGAATATCCCGGTCGGTAGTTCATGCCACAGTTGTGGTGATAATAGCCATTGGGCTCATACATGTCGTACACCCAGACATCTTGTGAATCTGTACCATCAGTCCCTTAAACATAAATGGAAGAAAATTGAAGCAAGTTTTGTTGCTGAGAAAGATGTTGAGACAAATTTTGCTGATGAAGATGATTATAATACTGATGAACATTTGGATGTCTCGGATTTCTTTTCAGACCCTGATGGAAGAATTGATCACCTGATTCGTGACGAAAGTGTCGAGCCACGAGATAAATTATTACTACTATTAGTATTATTATGCTATTGTTATAAGCACTTTATATTTCGGAATTTAGTCCTCGTATTTATTTTTAATAGTTTGAATAATTATTTGTCCATAGACATTATTATTAAGTTTTATTATTTCATTTGCAATAATTATTAATGAGAAGTTACTAAATATTTTGTAGTCGCATGAAATTACAACTTTATATTAATATTACGTTTGTTTCATGAATGAATATTAAAATTTTGAATTGGAATAAATCACTCATCACTAAACAACTTTATTTACAATCCATCCTATATTATTTTAAATTTTTTTTATGAAGATTATGGACGCTACAACAACAGATATATGTCTCATCGATAGTGCAACAACACATACTTTCCTTAAGGATAAGAAGTATTTTACTCTTTTAAAAGAGCAAAAGGCAAATGTTAATACTATCGTTGGTAGCACGAAACTAATTGAGGGCTCCGGAAGAGCTAATATTTTGTTGTCGAAAGGGACAAGTATTGAAATTCAGGAGGCTTTGTATTCTTCACAAGCAAAACAAAATTTGCTGAGTTTTAATGATATTCGTGGAAACGGATATCACGTTTAGACATCAAATGAAAGAGGAATTGAATACCTCTATATAACATGTTCACATTCGAACAATAAAAGTGTATTGAAGAGACTTGCTACTTTGTCCTCCGGCTTGTACTACACGACAATTAGTATAATTGAATCACACGTTGTAGTAAACCGAAAGGTTACTGATAAAATAAATTTCATTATGTGGCATGACCGGTTTGGTCATCCCGGATCTGTGATGATGCGAAAAATAATCGAAAATTCATGTAGACATTCATTAAAGCACCATAAGGTTTTCAGTCCAAAGAATTTTCATGTGCTGCTTGTGCACAAGGTAAATTAATAATTAGAATATTGTCGTCTAAAATTGGGAATGAATCCCTGACATTTCTGGAAAGGATAAAAGGTGATATTTGTGGACCTATACATTCATTAAGTGAACCATTTCGTTACTTTATGGTTCTAATTGACGCATCTACTAGATGGTCACATGTGTCCTTGTTATCAACCCGTAACCTTGCGTTTGCGCGATTACTAGCTCAACTGATAAGATTAAGAGCTCACTTTCCAGATTATCCCATTAAGGCTATTCGTTTTGATAATGCGGGTGAATTCAGTTCACAAACTTTTGATGATTGTTGTATGTCTATTGGGATAGATGTTGAACACCCTGTCGCACATGTTCATACTCAAAATGGTCTTGTCGAATTATTAATTAAACGCATTCAGTTGATTGCGAGACTTATGCTTATGAGGTCCAAATTACCTATTTCCGCATGGGGACATGCCGTTTTGCACGCAACATCATTAATTCGCATTAGACCAACAAGTTATCATACATCATCCCCTATAAAATTGGTCTTTGGTCAAGAACCAAATGTTTCTCATCTAAGAATTTTGATTGTGCGGTGTTTGTTCCAATAATTAACCCACCACAACGTACAAAGATGGGACCTCAAAGGAGGTTGGGAATATATGTTGGGTATGAATCTTCATTGGTTATCAAGTATTTAGAACCATTTACAGGTGATCTATTTACAACCCGCTTCGTTGATTGTCATTTTGATGAATAAGTTTTCCCGACGTTAGGGGGAGATAATAAACAGCTAGAAAAAGAGATAAGTTGGAATGAATTATCACTATCTCATTTAGATCCTCGCACCAAACAATGTGAACTTGAAGTTCAAAAGATAATTCATTTATAACGATTGGCAAATCAATTGCCCGATGCTTTCACTGATTCGAAAGATGTGATTAAATCTCATATAGCAGCTGTAAATGCTCCAGCTAAAATTGTAGTCCCGGAAGGACCATCAATTGCAAATGAGTCTATGACACGCCTAAAGCGTGGTAGACCTATTGGTTCCAAAGATAAAAATCCTCGAAAACGTAAAAGAGCAAAATTTGAGGAAGAAGTAACTTTTGAATAGTCCTCTGAAAACTCTGATGACATGAGTGAGAATATGTCTCTAGAAGAGACTCAGGTACCTGAAAATGATGAAGAGATCTCAATAAATTATATCATTCTAGACAAATATGGAACTGAAATACAATCGACGTCGATGATCATGTTTTTGCATTTAATGTAGCGCTAGATATCATGCATGAAAATGAGGATCATGAACCAAAGTCTGTTTATCAGTGCAGACGTAGAATTGACTGGCCAAATTGGAAAGATGCCATTTAGGCAGAGTTAAAATCATTGGCCAAACGTGATGTGTTTGGACCTGTAATTCGCACATCCGACGGAGTAAAATCCGTGGGTTATAGATGGGTGTTTGTGCGAAAAAGAAACAAAAATGGCGAAATAGTCAGATATAAAGCTCGATTAGTTGCACAAGGCTTTTCAAAAAGATCTGGCATTGACTATGAGGAGACATACTCTCCAGTAATGCAACTACATTTCATTATCTGATAAGCCTCGCTATAAGGGAGGGACTTGATTTACGCCTCATGGATGTTGTTACAGCCTATTTATATGGCTCACTTGATAATGAGATATACATGAAACTTCCCGAGGGTCTTAAGCTACCTGAAAAGATGAAATCAAGTCCTCGTGAGCGATATTCAATCAAACTAAACAGATCACTATATGGCTTGAAGCAATCTGGGAGGATGTGGTATAATTGCCTTAGTGAATATTTATTGGCAGAAGGATACAAAAATGATCCGATTTGCCCTTGTCTATTCATAAAGAAATCCGGATCTGGATTTGTGATTATTGATGTTTATGTTGATGATTTGAATATTATTGGTAATTCTGAAGAGATTAACAAAGCTGTTGAATATTTAAAGAAAGAATCCGAGATGAAAGATCTAGGAAAGACAAAATTTTGTCTTGGCCTACAAAATGAGCAACTTGAAAATGGGATTCTCTTACACCAGGGAACATATATTGATAAAGTACTAAAACAGTTCGAGATGGACAAGGCACATTCCATAAATACTCCAATGGTAGTAAGACCACTTGATGTGAAGACCGATCCATTTCGACCCCGAGAAGAGAACGAAAAGGTTCTCAGCCTTGAAGTACCATACTTAAGTGCAATTAGGGCCTTGATGTACCTCGCCAGTCATACGAGACCAGACATATCCTTTTTCGTCAACTTATTGGTAAGATACAACTCATGTCCCACTCAAAGGCACTGGAATGGAGTAAAGCATTTACTTTGATATCTCAGAGGTACGTTAGATCTGAGTTTATATTATTCTAACAAATCCAAAACAGATTTGGTTGGTTTTAAAGATGCTGGTTATTTATCTGATCCTCATAATGGTCGTTCACAAACCGGTTATGTATTCACGTGTGGTGATACTCCCATCTCATGGCGTTCCGTAAAGCAAACGATAGCTGCCACCTCTTCTAACCACGCAGAATTGTTGGCGATTCATGAAGCAAGCCGAGAGTGTGTATGATTAAGATCCATGATTCATCACATTGTAGGATCTTGCGGTATATGTCTTGAAACTAAGGCACCTACTTTCCTGCACGAAGAAAATACAACTTGTATCGCCCAACTCAAAGCAGGATTCATCAAAGGAGATAGAACGAAGCACATCTTGCCAAAGTTCTTTTTCACTCATGATCTTCAGAAAGAGGGCTTTATTACTGTTCAACAAATCTCTTCTTGTGACAATCTTGCAGATGTTTTTACGAAGGCACTACCAAGCAAGACTACTTTTGAGAAGTTAATCACTAGACTCGGTTTACGTCGTCTCAAGGACATCAAACAATGTTTTAATCAGGGGGAGTAAATACGCGTTGCACTCTTTTTCCCTCGCCATGGTTTTGTTCCACTGGGTTTTCCAGGCAAGGTTTTTAACGAGGCAGCTTTTTTTGCGTATCATGGAGATTATTGTACTCTTTTTCCTCATTAGATTTTTGTCCCACTGGATTTTATCTAATAAGGTTTTAACGAGGCAATCCCTCCTGTATTAGACATCCAAGGGGGAGTGTTATGTATCATTATATGGATGTTCATGTAGAGTGTTTAATCTCATGCAAGTTAGGGCTGAGCAAATTATCCGAGTATCCAAATCCGATTCGAATTCGATCCGATATCCGGTCCGTTTTTTTGGATACCCGATACGATATGGAGTTTGTATACGGATATCCGATCTGAATCATTCTGATATTGGATCGGATACGGATAGTAGGGTGAAAAAATTCGGATATCCGATATCCGGAATATTTCGGATATCGGATCGGATATTGAATCAGATTGGATATCGGATATCCGATTCGATCTGTATCCGATTTAAAAAAAAATAAATAAAAATTAAATTACCTAACCGAAGAAATTAACATTTCCCATAGAAAATAAAACATAATTGACACATTTTTGGGCGTTATTCTTTCTGGTTAAAGCTGATTAAACTGAACTGGTGCAAAAAGAATTTTCTTTCTATGATTACTTTTGTTATTCCAAAATGACTGGGAGCACGTATAGTCTCTTGTAAATTTGTATTTCATCTTGATAAAATATGCATTATTATTATATTGTTAAGGAGTATAATGGTTGTCTAGTGTCTACTAACTTCTTATAATACTCGTAGTCTCGTATATCTTTAGTTACGTATTACTAAAAATTATAAAAGTTTTATATTCATAATGCACTCGGTTATATATTGAATATTCAAATCTTATATATTAAAAGTCATATCAACGATTCTTCTCACTTATGAATATTGTCAAAAAAACAAACGTAAAGAATCAAATGAAATGAAGTGAATACTATTTAGTGGACTTTCTATACCAGATTTACCAGTGATACAATTGAACATGCAATTAGTCAAAGAAGAGCGGTTACAATCATAAACGACATCAATAGGAAGAAATTTATGAACAATGTGTGAGTGGATAACTAAAGACACGTGGTTTGCTAATCACTGTGATAATTGAAGATGTTAATGAAGATGCAGAAGTAAGAAAACAAATTGAATTATATTTGACAAAAACTATATCTTCCTTTATATTAAATTCAATTTCAAAATTGTTGTCGCTTCTCCATTCTTTATATTCTTCATCCACCACCGAATCGATTCAGCACCACTACTACTATAATATTATTGTTATTATAATTATTTTTACGGAGTATTATTTCTGAATTAAACTGAATAGGTATGAACTTAACTTTTGTTAACTAAAATATTTAATGCGACTGAACTGAACTTAATTGAATTGAAAGTGACCGAGTAATTTGAAAAATTACAAACTTAGTCATTTGAAAAAATTACGAACTTTTCCATAAAAACGTTATATTTTTCCCGTCTTGATCATTTATTTAACTTTTATATTATTTTTGTGGAGTATTGTATTTTAATAAAAGTAAACATCGAGACGGAGAGAGTAATTACGTAAAAATTATTTATTTGACTAATCTACTCATATCCGTCTATCTACTTATCAGTCATTACTCTCATTAGGATTGTGCAAAAATCGGCTCGGACCTGAAAAATGACCGAACCAGACCAGAATAGTAAAGAACGGACCCAGAATATTGGGAATAGGTTCGATCCACGGTCCAGTTATTTCCCCGATTCAGGGTTCAATTTCAATTATACATAATCTTCGTTTTGAATTTTTCAATTTCAATTTCCAGTAATTCAACATTCACGGTCCAGTCATATTCCGAATTTTTTCGGTCCAGACCGGAAAACCCCGAATTGATTTTTTATTTGGACTTCTTGTTTACTCAAAAGTCAGACCCCCCTTTTTTATGTTTACTCCTCACTCCACTTCTCCTAGTCCCAGGCTCCCAGTTTCCTCAAACCCTAACTCCCTCACTTCACGTTCACGCCGCCGCCGCGTTTCCCTCCGACCCGGTTCCCTTTGAACGCGCTTCCCTCCGACGCGGTTGGTTGATTTTATGGTGAGGGGTTTGTTTTTGATTTCTGAATTATTATGTTTTCTTCATTTGTGTTTGATTTCTGAGTTATTATGTTTTCTTCGTTTGATTTTTGCTCGTTTTACGGCTAATTGATCTACGAATATGAATATTAGTGATAAATCTTCATAATACGTTGTCTTTAGGTTTGATTTTTCGTTTTTATGCTGTTTGTTCGAATCAAAATTGTTTTACGCTCCGTTCTTTGGATTCTCGCTTAATTTTATCGTTAATTGTTCGAAAATCTGAATGTTACTGCTAATTCTTCATTATACTTTGAATTTAGGTTCGATTTTTCTCGCATATTATACTGTTAATTTTTCAGTACAAATCGTGATGATTCTATTCGTCGTTTCCTTTGATTATTGCTTATTGTACTGTTAATTGTTCTACAAATCTGAATATTAAGTTGTTTTAGGTTTGATTTTTCGTTTTTTATGCTGTTGTATGCCAATCGAAATAATTTTTTTGTCTGTTCGTTAGATTTTCGCTAATATTACGGTTAATTACTCTACAAATCTAAATATTTGTGCTAAACCTTCATTATAGGTTGTTTTTAGGTTTGATTTTTTCGTTTTTTATGCTGTTTGAACGAATCGAATCATTTTTTAGCAAGTTGTGTGCACTGTACAAGTGTTCTCCAATGGCATCATCTTCTTGTGCAAGTACAACTAATATAGGTGAAAGGTCGGATTCTATTCAGGCGGACAATGTTCAAACCGAAGACATGCAACAATACAAAGGACAAGCTGCTCAAAATCGGATGTAGCAATGACGACTGCTGCTGCCTCTGTAACTCTGATTGTGAATTTGTCTCGCATCTGTTTTTTAACTGTATGTACAACTCTAGGGTGCTGTTGCAGGTTGAACATAACACGGGTTTGCAGCTGAATGAGAACCAAATTATACACAATGTTGATGGGACTGTCAAATGGAGGCTGTCTGCGTGTTTATTAGCTGCAACCTATTACAACATTTGGATGCAGCGTAATAAAGCCAGAATTGGTGATATGATAATAAGACCAGAATCTGTGGCGAAGCAAATCATAACAGAATCTAAGAACTGCATAAAGATAAAGAAAGACGAAGTTGTATCCGATGAAGAGCATAATTACCTTCGTAGGATTGGTTATGAGAACTGATTTTGCATCAGCTCTCATTTTTTTTATTGATTCAGTCGTGATATTTGTTGTACAGAATATGTCCTCTTTTGTATATTTTTTGATGAATGCAATCACTTACATTTCACCAAAAAAAAACAAGACGAGGACTACCAACATGACAGTTTAGGAAGAGGCACAAAAAGGAAAACTTCACCATCTGACACTATTGGTGAACCTGTCAAGAAAGCTAAAGGGAAAGGTAAAAAACGATCTTGGGTATGTGATCACTTCACCCCCCTAATAAAAGAAGGCAAAAAATGAGCTTTGTGTAATTATTGTTCTGGTGATGTTTGTGGTGATTCTGGTAGTGGTACCACTGTTATGGCTAATCACAATTCTAGGTGTCCAATGTACCCCCCCAATGCTGATAAAAAACAAAATTTTCTTGTTGTGCATAGTGAGATAACTACAAAAAGTGCTAGTGTTAGTGCTTCTAGTGGTGTGAGAGAAAGATTAAGTGGAATTGACATTTGAAAGTTTAATCAACATGACACTAGGGTAGCTCTAAGAAAAATGATTATAATGGACGAGAGACCTTTTAGAACCGTTGAACATGAAGGCTTTCGGTTATTTTTGTCTGTTGCTTGTCCCCATTTTATGACCCCCTCTCGTTGGACCGTTGCTAGAGACTGTTATGAGATGTATTTGGAAGAAAAAATGAAGCTTAAGACATACTTTAGCAGACTTAACTCTCGCATATGTCTCACCACTGACACATGAACATCTTGTCAAAATTTGGGTTATATGTGTCTCACTGCCCACTTTATTGATGAAAATTGGGTATTACATAAAAAAAATCATAAACTTTTGTCCCGTTGTTGGTCATACCGGTGAGATTATTGGTAAATCAATTGAGAATTGTTTGATTGAGTGGGGAATTACCACCAAAGTTCTCACGGTAATGGTTGATAATGCTAGTTCAAATGATGTGGGTGTTGAGTACTTAAAGGAAAGACAAGTGTCTTGGAAGGACGCTATCTTAGAGGGCGAATTCTTGCAAATGAGGTGTGCAGCCCATATTCTAAGTCTCACGGTGAAGGAGGGTTTGAAAGAAGTTGATGAATCTATTTGTAGAGTCCGAGATGCCGTGAGGTTTGTAAGATCTTCCCCTGCCAGATTGATTAAGTTTAATGTGTGTGTGAAAAAGGAACAAATTGATTCTGAGCGTCATTTGTGTTTAGATGTTGAGACTAGGTGGAATGCCACTTATTCGATGTTGTATAGTGCTCTAATATATCGCAAAGCTTTTCGAAAACTTGAAACTTCAGATGGCAGTAAGTTCAAATCCGTGTTGATGAAAAACCGTGGTGTTCCTCTGGATGAGGATTGGGATCGTGTTGCTTCTCTTTTACCATTTCTTAAGATTTTCTATGATGCAACTGTGAGACTTTCTGGCTCTTTATATGCTACAACTAATATGTATTTGCAAGAAGTTGTTGGTGTTGATATGATGATTAAGAAAAAATGCCAAAGTAGTGATGTTGGGGTCTGTTTGATGGCATCTGGAATGAAGCATAAACATGACAAATATTGGGACAATCTCGATAAAGTCAATATATTTTTGTACATTGCTGTTATTCTTGATCCACGGCATAAAATGCAATATGTAAAGTGGGTAATTAATCAACAATATGAATTTGCGAAGGCTGAAATATTACATCCTATGGTGGTTGATACACTATCTGCTTTGTATGAGCATTATGCTAAATGTCAATCTTCAAGTGTGCCAAGTCCTCCACAAACTCGAGCGGAAGTGGATGTGGTTGAGTGTGATGAAGAGGAAGATTGGCATGATATGGTGGAGTCACAATTTGAAAGAGATGTTAGTGGTGTAGTTGTTAATGATAAGAAGAGTGATCTTGATAAGTATCTAGAGGATGATAGAGAAATCAATTCGAAGAGTTTTGAAGTGTTGGATTGGTGGAAAAGAAAAGAAGAGACATACCCTATCTTTTCTTTGATGGCTAGAGATATTTTAGCTATTCCCATATCTACCGTTGCTTCAGAATCTGCTTTTAGCACCGGGGGTAGGATACTAGATCAATTTCGTAGCTCTCTTAGTTCGAGGATGGTGGAAGGCTTGGTGTGTGCGCAAAATTTGTTAAGAACTACTCATGGTCCGCTTCTAGCTGAGGAATATGTTGATGAAGTTCAAAACTTTAACAAAGGTAACTCATTTTAGTCTTTTGTAGGTTCGTTTAAAGTTACGCAATAGTAATAGTAGATTAGTAGCAATGTCGTACCTTTTTATTACTATATGCCACTTAACTCTTTTTCTTTGTCTTTTGTAGAGTTAGAGGAAGCTTCTCCCTCCTCTTGCGATGAATATTTTTAGGAGCAATGGAGAATGGATGTAAGAATGTCAAAGTGTCGATGGTTAAGACAATCGATATCTCGAAGAGCGCTTTTGAGTGACTTTGTTATAGTCACTTCCATTTTGTAATTTATTTGACTATCTTGGATGACTTTGCTTGGTTTGTAAGATATTTTTCCTTTTGTACTTTTCATCTTTATGTTAAGAAACTTGTGAATTTCTAATGTTTATGTTAAGAAAATTGTAATATTGAATAGTAATAATGTCAATCGGATCGAATAATTGGACCCATCTAGATTAAATTTAATAACTTACTAAACTTCGGATCGGATATGGACACATTGGATACCCGATCCGTTTTTTTTTTCGGATAGTATAATTCGGATATCCGATATGGTTCGGATCGGATATCAAAATTTTTGGATTTCGGATACAGTTATTTGATCCGAATACTGATTTCGGATCGGATATCCGATCCGTGCTCAGCCCTAATGCAAGTCACTAACCCTGAACCTCTCAAGTCTCTCTACTCTCTTCTTAATTATCTTTCACAACATTATTATATTTATTTATTTTATGGTAATCAAAATTTCTTTGTTTCTGTTTGTTGCAGGAATTATTAGGCCGATTATGATGCGACTAGCTGAGGTTATGACTTATGAGTATATCTCATGATTTTTAAATTAAAGTTATTTGTGTGTCGAGAGTAAAGAATGAAAAGGTCTGTTATCGAGTAATTAGATAAGTTGACACTGTAAACGAAATTTAATTTCCCACCATTTATATATCGCTTGTTTATGGAGATATTTGTTATAATGTTAACAAAAAGGTAAATAATGAGCGGTTATTTACATAGTTGACCTTGATTTTTACCACGTTCATGATTCCTTATCCTTATTATATAAAGCTGCAACATTTCAGGCCTCCACGCTAAGCCACATCAGACATGGCGTCTTGCTGACCTATTACGTGTACAAATGCAACCGCTCAAAATTGATTAAAAGTTGTTGAGGTGCTAATTCTCATATGCCAAGACAAGTTAGAGGAAGGCTCCAGATATTAGATTAGTAAATTTTCCATTACGTCTGATTTACAAGAATTCAACACAACGTCACAAATATGGGTCATCCAATTTACTAAGGGGACGATGGTAGAAGCCATTCATGACATGGCACTTCCACTTCATGGGTTTTGCTTCATGTCATTTGAAGCTATAGAAAACTATGGTTCCAATGAGAGATCTATGTTTGGTTAGTTTTATTTAAAAGAAATAAAACAGATAATGCCGAGGGAAGAAATGTACAGTACTAACTATGTATGGAGTATTATATAATCAAGCTGGATTAGACATGGCGCCTTGTTGGCCTATTATGTGTACAAATGCAACCGCTCGAAATTGATTAAAAATATTGCCTCATTTTTTTCTTTTCCGGAAATAAAGGACCGTCAGCTGCTACTGCTTATGCGAACTGCCACCAACTTCCAGGAACTTCATGTATGTAACTTCCCACAACTTCAAGTGTTGGATAGTTTATTTTGGTTAGTGGGAGAGATTTATTAAGAGTGAAAATTATTATTGAAGAGTGAAAATGAAAACATCACAATTCCAAGAACATCAGTGAAGTCTGAAACAGGAAAATGTCGTTCCAGAGAACAATTACAATTCCAGAAATTTCGAAATTCAAGAAATCAGTCCAAATCATAGCACGAATAATGCGGAAGTGGTTGTGTACATCAAAAAAACTTGGTGCTGATGCAACATAAATTGGAAAAAAAGTGTGGTTATCAATTCTTTCAGGCAATATTGTAGTTCATCACTAAACAAAGGTGCTGCTCCATCCGAATCAATGAACCCACGAGAAGTAAATGCTTCAATTAGAAGCTAAGAGTGACTCTAAGAGCATATTACGGTTCGTCTCAGACCATTTCAAAGGATGAAGAAGCAGCCTATGTTTTTATTTTAAAACATTTACTAGTTTTGACCCGCGCAAATTGCGCGGATATTTCTATAAAAATTGTGTTTATACAACATAAAATAAAAACATTTACAACTATTAATTATCCTCATGTATCTACATATATTTCAAATGATTTAGAAATTTATGTAATACTATTTTCCACAATTGTTTTGTACTTATCTACCTCCATAAAATATTTGGCTCCTCGAATTAGATTAACTTTTAGATGGGCACATCATTTTTATGACTCATAATTACCTACTCGCATTTTTTTTTCACATTTTATAACTTTGTTAATTTTAACATATAAAATTACAAAAAAATAAGCACGTGCTGAATAAGGGTAGTTTTGACCCGTGCAAATTGCACAGATGGCTATAAAAAAATAAATAAAGTGATGGATAACAAAAATTGTTTGAACAAAAAATTTATCATAACATTATAAAAACAAAATAGTTACTTGTTAATAGTTATATTCCAAATAATTTATAAAGTTATTTCAAGTCATGTGTAGTTTATAAAAAAATAAATTGAAAAAGTAATTTTAGAAAAGAATATTTTAAAAGAGCTCAATTGTTAATTTAAGATAATGATTATATTCATATTAATTATATCGAATATGATTGAATATTACAAAATATGATTTAATATTAGTACAAAATATATTTTCACAATTCACGAAGTAACAAAATGAGGCGGCGAATCTATTTTTCACCCGTATTATGACCTTAACTCAAACCGTATAAAAATATAACTCGACTCGTAAATGACTTGACCCCTATTTTAACTCGACCGATATAATCGAATTTTGTAACTATCTCGCCTGACTCGTGTGACATGATATGAAAAACAGAAATATTTATGTGAAAGTAATAATTTTTTTGTGTAATTATTTTTTAATTGATTAATATACCTCTTACATTTTACCAAAAATAAATAATTTTTTTTGTGTAATTGACTTTTTTTTCCAAGTTATACTAAATTTAATTGAGAATGATCCAATTATTACTTACTCCGTATATAGTTGGCTTCGTTGGACAATGACGGACATAGAATTATCCTTTATTTTAATTTGATTTTTTTCTAAATACGTTTGAGTTTTTGGGTATAATATTAAATACTCATATTAAATAATGTATCATTAGTCTTGAGGTGAGTCTTTTCATTCTTTATAAATGAAATAGCACGCTCTCTTTAGATCAATTGGTTTTACATGTAAAAGATTTAAATTTTATATTCTCTATGTCATTGCATGTAGTGCTCTTCGTTTTTACATAAATGATCATTCTATAATCTTTGTGATCACCACTTCATGTAACAACTTTGTATCTAACTTGACACTATTACATTATGATTGACAAATTTGGTTGTTTGGTAAAGACATAGAGAATGTCAAATTTTATATGGAGTAATAGAGTAGTGGTGACTCATTTACGATATTACAATACTCATGAAAACAAATTTATTTACAATAGTCATCAAAAGAATTCATATTTATGGAACATGTATGCATCTAAATGACATTCACAATATTTACAATAATCACATAAACAAATTTGATGAACAATAACTAATTACCAAAGGAAAAATTTCAACCGTCGAAACAAAAAATCGTAAAAGGCGCCAACAACAAATAAAAATCATGAACTTAATTAGTTTTCGGCACAAAGGTAGCATAGTATCCTAATAAGCCATTAACAACCATCAATTTGCCAAAGTAGACATGTGTTTGCTTAGAATGTACTCTCTCCATCTCACCCATTTCTTTCATTTTCTTTTTCATGGTATTAGGATCACTTCTTTAAATTTTCTCATTGGTTTAACTTTACACTCAATTCTCAATCTACCTTCTCACTCATCCACTTATTGTAGTCATCTGGACTTAAAAACGGGTAATTAGGTCGTTGTTTCTTAATATCCACATAGAAAGAAAATGTAAACAAATGCATGGGTTGAAAAAAAGTATTAACATGGATGAATCTTATCCAATTGCATCCATAAGCCAAAGAGTAAATTATGTGAGTAAAATATGTGAGTACTTGGAGCGCAAGTTGTGGGGTTGTTCCTTCAAAATTTGTATAAATTTTCATATGATACGATCTCACAATACAAAATATTTCGCTCATTATTTCTTTTGCGCTTATCTACCTTCATAAGTTTATTGTTTTAGTTCAAATGATAGAAGGACCATCCGTAAACCAACATTTTTAGAAGAAATAAATAATGTACCGAAATCAACATAGTGACACAATAAACCCTCGTCATTCACAATTTATTACTCCCTCTGTTTTTTATGTTTCTCCCCGTTTCAATTAAATACTCCTCACAAATGTTAAAAAGCGGGGAGAAACATAAAAAAGGAGGGAGTAGGAAAATCACAATTTCATATTCTATGAGGTTCACAATTATTAACATCTTGCAAAAAAAAATAGAGTTTAACTATAAATACAGAACATGGCAAGTTAAATTTATTCAATAGAGAAAAGAAAGTAGGATGAAATATTGAATTGAGAAAAGAAAGTAATGATGCTAAATTAGGATAGGGCGAGGAAAGTTTACTTGGATAAGTAGGTCGTATCACTAAATCTACCCAACCAACTTCAAAAATCCCATGTTTGTCCACCCAGAACGCGTTGTCAGCACCGCCACTTTCCGGACTTCAAAAAAAAATTATCTCCCAAACTTTCCACATTTTTTTCCCTTGTCATATGACTGATTACCAACTCGTAAAATCACTATTCCTCCAATCATAATGTCGAGGTTCGATTCTTACTCATGAAATAGAGTGTTCATTTGAACTCGTAAAACCAAAAGCACTATTACTCCAATTATAATTTCGAGGTTCGATTCTTACACATGATATAGTGTGTTCATTTGAAACAAAAATACAATTGATCCTAATTTATTCTCATTCAAAATTTAAATCCCAAAATCAAACCTTCTTACATTACATTTATCATTTTCGTCTAAAAAACTTCAAACTTTGCTTCAAATTGTTCATAGGTGGTGGTCTTTAGGGAAAAAAAATACGTAGTGGCTAGCATTAGGCTGGTTGAATCAAAATCTTTTACATTTCCATAAACCATAACCTTTCATTTCAGTGAATTTGATTAAGTGAATTTTTCGTCAGTTTAACTAAAAAAAAAGTTCTATCTTTTCATCTTATTCATTGAAGCTCTTTAAAACCCTTGTTTATTAAACCAAATTCTACTTCCAAGTTTAGATTTTGCAGTTTTGTTAAGAAAAAAAGCTCATCCTCCCCTCATCCTCCTTCATTGAAGCATTTTTTTTACTGAAAGTTTGATTTATCTGTGCAGAAAGTTTGATTCTTGTGATAATGTAGAAGAATTGGAGCAAAACCCTTGATTTATTAACCCAATTCGTCTTCAATGTTGAGATTTTGCAGCATTTTAGAATTTGGTTAAGAAAAGAGCTTATCTCTTCATCTTCTTCATATCATTTTATCAAAAAGTGATTCTTTTTTTTACCGAAGTAGAAGAAGGGGAGCAAAACCTTGGATTATTAACCCAATTCGTCAAAGTTAAAGTTATTTAAGCATTTCTTGAGAATTTGTTTGACAAAAAAGTGAAGGAAATAATCAAGAAAAAAAGATGACAATTTTAACTGGATTGGAGTTGTGTTGAGCTTAGTATTTGGGTGTTCTCTTCCTAATCACTACTCATATACTTATAATTTAACGAAACGAAAAAGATTCAATTTTCACACTAATAGTTATAATCCAACGAAACAAAACGACTCATTTTCTCTTCATAACCACTCGATAATTCAACGAAACAAAAAGGATTCAATTTTCACACTAATCGCTACTATAATTCAACATAACAAAACCACTCATTTTCTTTTCATAATCACTATATATAGTTCACCGAAACAAAAAGATTCAATTTTGACACTAATCGCTGTAATTCAACGAAACAAAAAGATTCAATTTTACACTAATCACTATCACTCAACAAAACAAACCGATTTCATTCATTTCCTCACTTATCACTATAAATCGACTAATTAAAACGATTATTCATCTCACCAATCAATATTCACTACAATAAAACGGGAAAAAAAATCAACAAATTGCATGAAATCAAATCGAATTTAATGACAAATCTAAAGGTATCGGACAATGCAGCAGCACATTTCGCCGAGAAAGAAGCACGAACATCGACAGTTGAAATCGACAACTGCTTTTGAAACTACAAATCAATTACACAACAAAAATTCATCAAAATAACACCAAAAAAAATCGATACAACAAAATTTTCCACAATTCAACAATCACACACAACAACCATCCACAGTGACAATCAATCAAACACACCAAAATCAGCATAGTTCAGCAAGCAATCACCATGGAAAACAGAAACTTGCGCTCGAAAAAGACAGTGGAACACCATTAGGCGGTTTGATATTACGGATTAAAAAAATAGAAAAACAAACTGTAAAATCTGGAATAAAGGGAAGTAAATCAGAAAAGGATGTAGAGTATATAGTATGATGTACAACCGTTTTTTTTTGTTTGAGAGGATGTACAGAAGTTAATTTGTACTGAAGAAGTGGGGATGATAGGAAACTGGTGAGGAGGTTATTGCCGACAGTTTTATTTTTTATTTTTTTATTTTTTTTGGTTGAAGAAGTTGGGATGGTAGTTTTAACGATAGGAGTTTTTTTTTTTTTATTTGCCACGCCACCACATCGCCATGTCATTGCTACGTCATCGCCTAGTTGGCTGCCTACGTGGGTGAATGTGGTGCTTCCATTTTCTTTGGCTTTAATATATAAAAGATTCACTATTGTTCATCATCGAGAATTTCGTCCGTACTAACTCCATCGCCCTTCATCTCACTAAGAGCATATTATATCTATAGTCACCGTATACACGATACTATTAGAAGGGAAGGACAAGGAGTCAAGGAATATTATGGACTAAGCAGATGTAAAGTGCTGAAAGTGAAGAATTTTTATCAGTGGAAAATTCCAGATTCTTTCCCGAAATAAGGGACGTCGGCTACCAAAGGTTTATGCCAGCTGCCGCCAAACTGCTCACAACCCCACAACAATTACATAACTCCCTGTGGCTAGGAGTGGGAGATATGACTTATATTTTGTTATATTCCCTTTGTGGCAACACAAATATAGAAATAAAAGGTAATAAATATCATTGTTGGAGATACTTTAGAGATACATACATGCATGAAATTGAAGGATAAATAGATACATAATAGATAAATACATATTGTATACATGTAATTGGTAGATAGATGGATAGTTAGAAAAATGGACGAATTAAATTCAAAATGCCCAGAATGTAAACTGTTCCGGTTATGGAAACAATTAACCCGGCTCTGGATCCGGGCTGTATAATTGAGTTATTGGTGAATAATTTATCGTCCGACTTCCTTAAACCTCTCCTTTGTCTCACTCCCTTGATCGGACCTTCCCGGCGGAGTTGGCCTGCTCCCTGCACAATGAACGCATAGGGCCTCGGAGTTTGTCCGAGGAAACCCTCTCCGATGCCTAAGTTAGTCCGTGAAATGCCTTGATGAACCTAGCTCGTGAGGAACTAGGTGGCGTTTTTAGGAGTAAGAGTTTAGAGAGAGAAAATCCAACCCCTCTCATGTGGGAAATGGGAAAGTATTTATACCTTCCCACAAGAGAGAGGAAAAGAGAAAGAAGAAGAGGGAAATGAGTGGATGCTTGTGCGACACGTGGACTCACCTTGTCCACTCACTTCCCCTTACCTTAGGCAAAATGACGGATGGGTCCTCGGTCCTCCTCTGGTCCTGCTTAGGCGGGAGCGCCCTGGAAGCAGGCAAGAGGCCTGGTTCGCCCTGCTCGGCAGGCGGCCAGGCTGTGCCAGGCGGCTAAGGGATTAAGGCCACTCACTTGGAAGTTTCAATGATATTGATGGAAGGTCTGCTGGGCAGGCCTTTTCTTATTCTGGGATTGGACGCCCTGGGGCCTGACTGGCAGGCGGCCAGAGGCAGGCAACCGACCCCCATCAATTGGCCCTCGCCGGCTGAGGGGGAGCGGGGCTCCTGCTCGGCAGGCGACGTCTTGTTTTGGGACGGTGGGAGGTTGACTCCTTGAACACTCTTGCATTAAATGCGCCGCGTATTCCCGAGGGAACATGCTTTAATTTCTCTGGGTATGCAGAGAGTTCAAACGTCTTCTTTTATGATTATTCTTCTTTGCACAGTGGATTTTCGAGCAGTGTGCCAGTTTGATGATTGGCTCTCTTCTTTGCAGAAGTGGTTGGGGCACCATTAATGCCCTGCTTCTGCTTTTTGTATAAATTGTATCCTCCTTCACCATTTTCACGATCCATTTCCAACTTTCCTTTCTTTGTCTTTAATCATGGTTTGGATCAAAAAATTCGTTACTCGCCGTGGAGTTCGATATGTTACTTCTATTTTTAGAGGGTTTTGGAGGCTTCAGTATGCTTGAGCTGCTTATCGAGCTGTCCGCCGTAGCCGCCGTTCACGGCTTCGTTCTCGCCGGAAGGGCAAGAAGGCTCCTACCAGGACGAACAAGCGTCTCAAAAGGTCCTCACCCCCTGCTGCGCCTAGATTCAGGCGTTGCCCCCAGGGAGGAGGCTGCTTTGACAGGGGATGCCACGAGTGCTTTCCGTGGCTACACCCTGAACAGTTTGATCCCAACCTCTCTGATACTGACTCCTCCTTGGCGTCAGGCCCCTCCTCGCCTGTGAAGAAGACAGGTTGTCGCACCTGCGACGAATCCCAGGCCGTTCCCTTTGGCAGGGACTGGGAGGATAGCAGCCAAGATTCTGACGACAGTGGAGGTCTTGGTTGTTTAAGTGACAGGGATGAGGATGGGATCCCTGGTGACCCTTTCCAAGACTCCCCAGACTGGGATTGGGGTTCGGACTTTGGGGGCCCAGGCAGCCCTGGGGACCCTTCCCCTGACTGGGATGATGATTAGGCCTGCGTAGCAGGGCGTTTGCTTGTTGGGCCGGAATTTCTGGGTCTTTGTATATTTTCTTTCCTTGTTGAGCACTGAATGTAATTTTCCCTTTTAAGGTTTAATGAAATGAAATTCAGGCGATGTGTTTGTGTATTGTATTTTTAATATGTGTTTATTACTTTTTGTTTGAAGTGAAGAGGGGACATCATAGGGTGATCAATCCCTTGACACTTTTTGGTCCTTTCGAGGTTGTTCTTGGGAAACCACACAGGGCTGACTTCTTAGGAAGTGACGCGTGGGCAGTGGTCTTTGGGTGGACTCCTGAGATTTTGGCGACTCTTTGCATGCCCTTCTCCCTATAAAAGCAATCAGTTGCACATTCTTCTTCTTTTTCCTTCTTCAATCTTTCTTTTCTTGAAATCTTCCTATTCTCTCTTTCTGCAAAACCCTTGGGTGTTTGACGAATCGTACCCCACTTTGTACCCCCTTTCTCTGGGAGATTCCTTCTTCGGGCTTTTACTGCACTGGCAGGCGATCTTAGGTCAGATTTTTGCCTTCCATTTCCTGCTTTTTCTTTTTGATTTGCTGTTTTCCGCTTTCATTAGAGTAAAATGTCTAGAACCCGTGAGCGGATTTTACCCTTTACTGACCCATCAAAGAGGGGGGAAGGGGTGAATTTTGCCTCCTCCTCTAGGGAGGTTGGTTTTGAGGAAGAGCATTCGGCGGACAGCGGGGGTGGTAACTCTCCCGACCCCCCTTCGTTTGACGCCATTGACTCGGACGACGAGGCGTTGGAAGTTGACCCTTCTAGAACTTCCGGCCCCCTTGTTCGTCGGGAAAGGGGTAGGGTTTACTATTTAGATAAGGTCAAATACCGCATCCCTTTGAGTACTTTCCCTGACCCAAAAAATCGGGAGACGATCCTTGCAAAGAACGCCGCTGGTGTGATTGAGCGGTTTTATAACTTCGGGGAGGGGTACACAGTTGTTGTCCCCGGCGAAAAGGATACCGTATGCAACCCTCCCGATGGGTGCATAGCGGTTTACCATAAATGTCTGGAGTTCGGCCTTCGCTTTCCCCTCCATCCTTCCCTGGAGGAGATCTTCAGGCGTATGAACGTCGCCATCGCCCAGCTGACAGCCACAGCTGTCAGGGCGTTAATTTCATATGTCTGGACTTGTCTTTTCCACCGCACCGAGCCTTCCATTGACGCCCTGCGGTTTATGGTGGGCTTACAAATGGTTTCTTCTGGGAGTGCGGGCTCCCCTGGTTATTGGTCCCTTTTGAGGCAGAAGGGACATTGTTTGGTGTGGCCTGGCATGGATAGTTTGAGAGACTGGAAGAACAACTTCCTTTATGTACACAGCATCCATGGGTGGAGGATTCCCCGTCATTTCAGGAATCATGTCCACACCAGGCTTGAGACCCCTGAGGAGTATCACCCTGGCGTGGGCGGAAGAGCCTTGGAGGTGAAGCTGGGCGAGAAAGACAAGGAGTTGACGGGCTTTTTTCCTGCCCACACTGATAAGTATGGGGTGTATGGCCCTACATTATGGCTCCCCCATGCGGAGCTTATTGCGTCTGATAAATACTTGACCCGGTTGGGCATGAACCCGGGTCTAGATAAAGGTAGTTCAGGAGTGTTGATGATTCTTTCTTACTTTTTTTTTCTTTTAAAGTGCCCTGACAGCTTGTATGTTTGCCTTGCAGATCTTGCTACCTTTGTTTGGAGAAAAGAGGAGGTGAGACGCCTGGGCCTGACCGAGACTCTCACTGTTGTCCAAAGTCGCCCTTCTCTTCCCCCTGATTTTAAGAGAGGTGAGAAGAATCTGATGAAGCACTTGAAGGGTCTGTCGTTCAGTAGACCAAGGCTTCCCCCCCCCCTCCTAGAGCAACGCCTGCAAAAACGGCGGTTTCTGAGGCCACTCCCTCTCCAGTTGCGAAGGTGATTGCCTGTGAGGCTACCCCTTCACCTGTTGGCAGGCAAGGGGGCCTTTCAGCAGGGGTTCAGATTCCCTCGGGGCCGCGGGCTGCAGGCTCCGAAGAGACTGGGGAGAGCACTCCCAGGGCGCTGATTAGAAAGAGGAGCAGGGAGGCTCCAAGTGCTGACCAAGTGGTGGACCTGAAGACTTCCACGCCTGAACCTAAACGTTTTGCTCAGGGGATTCCCGCCACCCTCTTTTCCGAGGAGAACGCTGAATTCCACTATACCGCCGGCGACAGCCAAGATGTTTCCGCCCTACTTTCCGACTCAGGGGCAGTTCTAGCGGACCATCTTCTCAAGACTGTCAAATCTGCTACCAACCAAGTGACCAAGTACATCCAGCGCACTGCCCGAATCATACAAGCCTCTGCAGAGCTGACGGCCCTTAACCGCCTGAGTGATGAGGAACTGTCTAACTCTGACCGCCTTTCTGCAGTCGAGAGGGACGTTGCTCTCATTGCCAGCCTGAAGGATCAGTTGGCGAAAAGGGAGACCGAGCTGGAAGAGGCCAAGGGTCAGGCGATCCACTGGAAGTCTGAGAATGAGAAGGCTATCAGGGAGGTGTCCCGCCAGGGGGAGGAGTCAAAGAGAGCTCAGCAGGCCTTTGCGGAGTTGGAGCAGGCCAGGAAAGCTTTGGCTGAGCTGGATCACGCCAAGAAGAGCGTCATCGACCTTGGGGAGCGCCTTTCCAAGGCAAATTCTGATCTGCAGGCGGCTCTTGGCGATCTGGCGGCGAAGACCAAGGAATGGGAGAAGGAGAGGGACGAAATACTCCAGGAGGTGGACACGGCCGTGTCGGCGGGCTTTGTTAATGGTGCTAACTCTTGCCTAGGGGTTGTCACGGAAACTGTCAGGGAGATGTTCCCTGGTTTTGACGAAGATGCTTTCCGAGCCCTCTACACTGCCAAGGACGAAGCTCAAATGCGCAGACTGTCTGAAGGAGCTGCTACTTCCGGCCCAGACGCTCCCCCTGCTTAACATGGAGGGCAGCCTTCCTCAGAGGGCTCTTGCTCGTCTCCTGCTGCGCCTGCGCCAACGTTTTAACTTCCTTACTTCTTTGCGCGCCGAGCCCTTTGGTGGCCGGCTGCCGTGTTTAATTGTAATCATTTGTTTTAAAAACTCTTATCCTGTGTTCCTTTGACACTATTCCTTTTTATGTAGATTTTCTGTTTGCTTTGTCTGTTTCGGTTTTTCATGAGTTTGATGCGCAGCCTGTCCCTGCCTGCCTGTAAGCAGGGGGGTTCCTTATCGTTTTTTATACAAGTTTGGGGGGCTGCCCCCAGTCCTTGTAGATCCGGCCTGTCCCTGGCTTTTATTCAAAGTCCAGGGGGCCTGCCCCCTGCCTGCCCAGAGGTAAGCAGGGTGGCTTTTGCGTTTTTTATACAAGGTTGGGGGGCCTGCCCCCGGTCCTTGTTGATCCGGCCTGTCCCTGGCTTTTATTCAAAGTCCAGGGGGCCTGCCCCCTGCCTGCCCAGAGGTGAGCAGGGTGGCCTTTGTATTTTTTATACAAGGTTGGGGGGCCTGCCCCCAGTCCTTGTCGATCCGGCCTGTCCCTGGCTTTTATTCAAAGTCCAGGGGGCCTGCCCCCTGCCTGCCCAGAGGTAAGCAGGGTGGCTTTTGCGTTTTTTATACAAGGTTGGGGGGCCTGCCCCCAGTCCTTGTTGATCCTGCCTGTCCCTGGCTTTTATTCAAAGTCCAGGGGGCCTGCCCCCTGCCTTCCTAGAGGCAAGCAGGGGGGCTTTTGCGTTTTTTATACAAGGTTGGGGGGCCTGCCCCCAGTCCTTGTTGATCCGGCCTGTCCCCGGCTTTTATTCAAAGTCCAGGGGGCCTGCCTCCTGCCTGCTCAGAGGCAAGCATGGGGGCTTTTCGAATTTTTGGTGGGGGGCTCATTTTTCCTAATTTTGGCAACAAGGGGGCCTCCCGCTATTGCCCCCTGCTCGTTTGTGTGTGAATGCGCAAGTTTGAACAGGCAACGAGTATAAATCTGGATCTTTCTCTTTTCTTTATAAAACTTGTGACATTTTGGGTGGTCGGAGCCGTCGACATTCTTTGACCGTCCTCCGCCATTTGTTTTTAGCAAAAATAAAAACTATCTCCGAATTTTGTTCAGACGTAATATTTCTTCAGGGTGTCCGCATTCCAGTGAGCATGCAATTCTTGTCCTTCAAGGTTGGCGATTTTGTATGTGCCGGGTCCCAGGATTTGAGTCACTTGGTATGGCCCTTCCCAGTTGGCACTTAGCTTTCCATGCTCCCTTGATTTTCCAACCGCCTGCGTTTTTCTCAGAACCAGCTCACCCATCTGGAAGTTCCTCTGACGGACTTTGGTGTTGAAGGCTTTCCTCATTCGTTGCTGGTAGGCAACGATGTTGGTACTGGCTTCCTCCCTTAACTCATTTACCAGGTCCAAGGCCTCGACCATTGCAGCTTCGTTTTCAGCCCGGTCGTACTGCAGGGAGCGCAGAGAAGGGATCCTTGCCTCAATCGGTAATAATAGCTCTGCTCCATATACCAGACCAAACAGGGTCTGGCCTGTAGATTCTTTTCTGGTGGTTCGGATTGACCAGAGTATACTGGGAAGCTCGTCAGCCCACCTACCCTTGCAGTCATCCACCATTTTCTTCAGGCCATTTAAGATTTGTTTGTTGGCTGCTTCTGCCTGTCCGTTGGTTTGAGGATGACAGACGGCTGAGTAAGCGACTGCGACGTTGTGGCTTTCCAGCCAGATTCTTAGAGGATCATTATCAAATTGTTTGCCATGGTCAAATACCAACATTTTTGGCAAGCCGAACCTGGTGATAATATTTCGCCAGACTACTTTTCTGACTGCCGGCTCAGTAATGTTAGGCACCGCTTCGGCTTCTACCCATTTGGTGAAGTAGTCTATGGCGACAATCAAGAATTTCCTGCCCCCTTGTGGCCACCGTAAAGGGTCCTAGTATGTCCATCCCCCATTGAGCGAAAGGGATGGGGGATAGGATTGGCCTGAGCTCCTGGGCCGGGGCATGGATTGATGGGGCGAAGAGTTGACACTTTCGGCATTTCTGGGTCAGGCTCTTGGCATCCGCCAGCATAGTAGGCCAGTAGTAGCCTGCCCTTAGGGCTTTGTGGGCCAGTGATCTCCCTCCGATGTGATGTCCACAAATCCCTGAGTGGATATCTTCCAACACTTCAGCAGCTTGATCTGCCCGTAGGCATTTGAGCAGGGGATAAGTAAAAGATTTCTTATAGAGTTCCCCATCAATGAGTATGAACCAGGCTGCTTTAGCCTGTACCTTTCTCTTTTGTGCTGCGTCTGATGGTAGGACACCATGTTTCTTGAATTGGATGAAGGGAGTCATCTAACTTTCCGGCCCTTCTTCCACGGTGCTAATCGCCTGACAGGGGCTGGTAGACTTCTCATGCAAGATGTCAACCCACACTGACCTCCGTATGTCCTGTAGACTGGAACTTGCCAGCTTTGACAGGGCATCTGCTCGACTGTTTGGGAGCGGGGGATCTGTTTAATCTCGTATGATTTCAGGCCTGATAACTCTCCTTTCACCATTTCTAGGTATGTGGCCATTGCTTGGTCCCTGGCTTCGTATTCACCATTGATTTGGTTGGCGATGAGCTGGGAGTCTGTCGCCAGGACAATCCGTTCTGCCCCCGCGGCTTTAGCTAGCCTAACGCCTGCGAGTACTGCTTCGTACTCTGCTTCGTTGTTCGATGCCGGGAAGACAAACCTGAGTGCATGCTCAAAGTCAGCCCCCCCTGGGCTGGTTAGCACGACGCCTGCGCCTGCGCCATTGGCTGTCGAGGATCCATCAGTATGCACGACCCACTCCTCGGCAGGGGTCTCTTCTTCCCCTGAATGGGAGCATTCAGCTAGAAAATCTGCTAAGGCTTGGGCCTTGATGGCTGTTCTTGGCTGGTAAGATATCCCTAGCCCACTTAGCTCGATCGCCCATTTTAGTAATCTCCCTGATTTTTCAAACTTTTCCAACACTTTCTCCAGCGGTTGGTCGGTGAGGACCACGACCGGATGCGCGTCAAAGTAAGGTCTGAGTTTTCTGGCAGCAATTATGACTGCGTAGGCGGCTTTTTCGACCATCGGGTAATTTTTCTCGGCTGCCCCCAGCGCATGACTTACAAAGTATATAGGTTGCTGGGTGCCCGCCTCTTCCCGTAAGATGACCGCGCTGACAGTTATATTAGTCACAGCGATGTAGAGGAAAAGTTTTTCCCCTGCTACTGGTCTTGCCAGGGTGGGGAGCTTCTTAAGATGGTCCTTCAATTGCTCGAAGGCCTCTTTCTGCTCGTTTTCCCACTTGAACTGCTTGTTTCCTTTCAGTATCTTGAAGAAAGGAGTAGACTTGTCTGCTGATCGGGCGACGAATCGCGCCAAGGCGGCCATGCGGCCCGTCAGGCGCTGGATGTCTCTAATGGTCTTGGGCTCAGGAAGGTCTAGAACTGCCTGAATTTTCTCAGGGTTGGCGTCTATCCCCCGAGAGCTGACTAAGAACCCCAGGAATTTACCGGAACGGACCCCAAATGTACACTTTTTTGGGTTGAGTTTCATTTTGTAGGCACGCAGGGAACAGAAGGTCTCCTGCAGGTCTATCAGGTGCTCCATGTCTTCTTTGCTTTTCACGATGGCGTCATCGACGTAGGCCTCGATGTTTATGCCTTTTTGACCTTCAAACACTTTATCAACTAAACGTTGGTATGTGGCTCCTGCATTTTTAAGTCCGAATGACATCATCTTGTACATGTAGGTGCCTGAACTGGTGATGAACGCACACTTCACTCTGTCCGGCTGCCATAAGTACACTTGATGATACCCTGAAAAGGCGTCTAGGAAGCTTAGCATGGTATAGCCACTGGTGGCGTCCACCAGTTGGTCGATTCTGGGGAGCAGATAGCAGTCTTTCGGGCAGGCCTTGTTGAGGTTTGTAAAGTCTACGCACATTCTCCACGCGCCTGACGATTTTTTGACCATGACTACATTCGCCAGCCATTCTGGGTAGTCACAGACCTCGATAAAATCTGCTTTCAAGAGCTTGTCAATTTCTTCCTTGATTGCCGCGTCCTTCTCGGCGGACATATTTCGCTTTTTCTGCTTTACAGGGCGAGCGTCCGTGCTTACGTTCAGCCTGTGAACGATGCACGATGGATCAACCCCGGGCATCTCATCTGCCGAGTAGCCGAATACGTCCTTGTTTTCTTTCAGCAGTTTGATCAGTTCAGCCTGGTAGGACTCCTCCAGGTCAGCCCCTATTAGGACCTGCCTCCCCGGCTCTAAGTCTACCAGCATGCTTTCGCCCCCTGGCTCCAGGTGGTTGGACGCCTGATTTTCGGCTGGAATTTCGCCCTCCCTGCTGGGGGAACTGTCAGCCTTTCTCTTTCCTTTTCTCTCTTTTTCGTGTGTTTGCAGGGCCACGGAGTAGCATTGTCTGGCTGACTCTTGGTCCCCGCGCACTTTTCCTTCTAGCCCGAAATCGGTGACATATGCTATAGTGAGGGCCCTGATGGAGATGGCCGCCTCGATTTCGTCCAGGGTGGCTCTGCCAATTAGGGCGTTGTAGGCGGATCTTGCATCCACAACAACGAACGTTGCCCTGACGTTTCTGGCAGTAGAGCCTTCCCCAAAGGTTACGGGTAGGTCTATGACTCCCATAGGCAGCACGCCTGCTCCACTGAACCCGTATAACGATCCGGGGGCAGGTCGTAGGTGCCTTTTTTCCAGGCCCATTTTCTCGAAGGCGTCCTTGTACAGCAGGTTCGTGTACGCGCCAGTGTCTACCATGCACCTCCGCACAATGTGGTTGCTGATCTCCAGGGAAAGCACCAAAGGATCACTGTGCGGGTACACCACACGCCCTGCATCTTCAGGGGTGATGCTTAATGTTACTCCTCTTGGGCTTCCTGCTTTTTCAGCATAGCAGATCTGGTTCCTTAGTTCAAGCATTTGTCTTTTCTGGCCTCTTCGACTGAGCTGGCCCTCAGTACCCCCTGATATTACATGGATCACCATGCGATTCTGCCCTGAGCCTTCGGGTTTTTCAGATACTTCTTTTTGAGACTTATTTTTGGCTGCATAGTTGGCCAACCAACCGTTCCTGATTAACTTCTCGATTTCGTCTTTCAGGTGGCGACATTCCTCGGTGGTGTGGCCTATGCAGTCGTGGAAGGTGCAGAATTTCTTGGGGTCTCCCTTTGGGCTGCGAGGTTTGTTCGGGCGATTCCACTTAGCAGTTTCCTTTTCTTGTTCGAAGATCTCCGCCCTGGATTTGTTGAGGGCAGTGTAACTGTCAAACCTGGGCTGGTAGACAGTGCGCTCCTTCTTGGGAGTATCTCCCTCCTCTCTCAGCTTGCCTGGCTCATTTCTGCCACGCCCACCCTGCGGTCCCCCTTGCGGCCTTGTTTGGCCTGCAGGGGTATCCGTCAGGCCGTGGAACTCCTCCTGCAGAATAAACCCTTCAGCAATTTTCCTGGCTATGGCCAAGGTTTCTGGCTGGGCCCTGATCATCTGATTTTTCATTTCCCCTGGAAGCAGGGAGATTGTCAGGGCGTAGGCGGCGGTGGAATTATCGATCTCCCTGACCTGCTGGTAGGATAGATCAAACCTTCTCAGGTATTCCCTTACACTTTCACCCTTTTTTCTGCTTTAGGGTCATAAGATCAAAACGAGTGAGGCGTCTTCTTTTATTCCCAGCATATTGTTCGAGGAAGATCTCGGCCAACTCTATGAAGAACTTGATTGACCCCTGGCGGAGGTCCCTGAACCATCCTTGTGCAAGCCCCACCAGGGTGGTTGGGAAAACTTTGCACCAGATGGCATCATCTACGTCGTACATGCCCATGTGGCTCTCAAATGCCGCCAGGTGGTCTTCTGGGTCTGTTGTCCCATCAAACTTGATGGTGGGCATTTTAATTTTTGGAATGGGGTACTCTTGTACCTCAGGATGCAGTGGGGTTTTTGTGGGCCTGCCTACCAATCGTGACCTGCTTTCCCCAGATTGGTTACCATGAGTATCCCATTGTCTATGGGCCGGTTTCCTCATACTGGGGGAGCGGTGCCTTGGAGGCGGCCTGCTTGCTGCTTCATCTTCTGTCTCAAGAGAGACTTGCCTGGGTCTCTTCCTCTGAGAGTGACAGAGGTTCTCACCCTGGTGATACTTAGATTTAAGCGGTTGCCCCCGGTTGAGCCTTGACTGCAGGCTTTGGGATAAACCAGGGGCTGACTGCTCTTTGACCGCCGGTGTTAGCCTGGAGAAAACTCCGCCTGGCTTTTCTCCTAGGCGCTTTGACATGGGCTCCCTGGGCCTCATTCTCTCCTGCAATTCCCGGGATAAGCCCATTTGTTCTCCGGACGCGGATTCTGTTGTGTGAATGGAGAACGCCTGCTGGACAGGTGGTTCTGGGTTGCCTGTTGTAATGCGCCTTTGCACATGCGCGTACGCTTGTGCCGTTCTTCTTGCCTTCCTCTGAGCATTTCTGGCGGCGGTCCGCCTCGTGCCCCCAGCTTCATCCCTGCTTACTGAGGGTGGCTGCCTGGGGGCCGATGCGACCCTGCCTACTAGGTCCTCAGGAGTGAACTCCTGGTTTAGCATTGCAGAGAAGAAGGCGGCCGCCTGCGCCATCTGAGCTGGGGTCAGATTCAGAGCGTGTCCAGGGTGTGTCCGCAGCTCAGGTGTCACAGCAGTGTTCGGTCCGCCGAGGAGGTTGGTTCCCCCCATCCCCAGGGTTGTGGCAGGAGGAACCCTCTCCAACTGCGGCATACCATACAGGGGGGCCACCGGTGGGACCGTCGGGCCCGTCCCTGCACTGGTATCAACGATTTCTGGCATGATTGTTTTAGTTTTTTGTGATTATGAGTGGTTGATTTTAGTGGGTAACTCGTGAGCACAACCGTAAGTTTCGCACAAACGGCGCCAAATTGTTCCGGTTATGGAAACAATTAACCCGGCTCTGGATCCGGGCTGTATAATTGAGTTATTGGTGAATAATTGATCGTCCGACTTCCTTAAACCTCTCCTTTGTCTTACTCCCTTGATCGGACCTTCCCGGCGGAGTTGGCCTGCTCCCTGCACAATGAACGCACAGGGCCTCGGAGGTTGTCCGAGGAAACCCTCTCCGATGCCTAAGTTAGTCCGTGAAATGCCTTGATGAACCTAGCTCGTGAGGAACTAGGTGGCGTTTTTAGGAGTAAGAGTTTAGAGAGAGAAAATCCAACCCCTCTCATGTGGGAAATGGGAAAGTATTTATACCTTCCCACAAGAGAGAGGAAAAGAGAAAGAAGAAGAGGGAAATGCGTGGATGCTTGTGCGACACGTGGACTCACCTTGTCCACTCACTTCCCCTTACCTTAGGCAAAATGACGGATGGGTCCTCGGTCCTCCTCTGGTCCTGCTTAGGCGGAAGCGCCCTGGAAGCAAGCAAGAGGCCTGGTTCGCCCTGCTCGGCAGGCGGCCAGGCTGTGCCAGGCGGCTAAGGGATTAAGGCCACTCACTTGGAAGTTTCAATGATATTGATGGAAGGTCTGCTGGGCAGGCCTTTTCTTATTCTGGGATTGGACGCCCTGGGGCCTGACTGGCAGACGGCTAGAGGCAGGCAACCGACCCCCATCATAAACGAATACATTAAGTGGGAAAATATATAAGTACTAAGTCATCCAATCCAATATTTTCATATATAAATGTATAATTTTTTTCGACAATGTGGAGAAAAATCTATGTAGATTATCTGAATTTTAGTGTAATACACTAAAAAATATGGAGTAGAAGTAAAATTAATGCGAAAGTGGCTGCGTACATCGAAAAAAGTAGGTGTCGACGCAACACAAATTGGAAAAAAAAGGTGTGGTTTTCAATTCTTTCAGGCAATATTGTAGTTCGTCACTAAGCAGAGGTGCTGCTCCATCCGAATTAATGAACCCATGAGAAGTAAACGCTTCAATTAAAAGAGTGACTCTAAGAGCATATTACAGTTCATCTCGAACCATTTCAAAGGATGAAGAAGCAGCCTATGTTTTAATTTTAAAACATTTATTCACTATTGTTCATCATCGAGAATTTTGTCCGTACTAACTCCATCGTCCTCCATCTCACTAAGTGCATACTATATCTATAATCACCGTATAGACGGTACGATTAGGAGGGAAGGACAAGGAGTATTATGGACTAAGAGTGCTGAAAGTGAAGAATTTCTATCAGTGGGAAATTCCAGATTCTTTCCAGAAATAAGGGACGTCAGCTACCGAAGGTTTATGCCAGCTGCCGCGAAACTGCTCACAATCCCACAACAATTACGTAACTCCCCAGAGTCCCCACAGCTAGGGATGACAATGGATCGGGTTCTGATCAGGTGGAGCCTCACCCGCATCCATCCACCCGATCTATCCGTCCACCTGATCCATCCATCACCCACTAAAGGTCTCATCCTAATCTGATCCACCCATCACGCACGAGTGGCTTCAGGTGATTTAGCGGGTAATTCACTTGTACCATTATTTTAAGAAATAAATATCAAACCGTAAATATTTGCTTGCGAGACCTAGCTTGCGACTTGATACCTAACATTGCCTTGCGAGAATACGATACTCAAATATTACAAGTAATATTATTTAGTACTTCCTCCGACCCCGTAATAATTCCACTATTGTTCATCATCAAGAATTTTGTCCATATTAACTCCATCGTTCTCCATCTCACTAGGAGCATACTATATCTATAATCATCGTATACATGCTACGATTAGAAGGGAATGACAAGAAGTATTATGAACTAAGTAGATGTAAAGTGCTGAAAGTGAAGAATTTCTATCAGTAAGAATTTCCAAATTCTTTCCAGAAATAAGGGACATCAGCTACTGAGGTTTATGCCAGCTTCTGCCAAACTGCTCACAACCCACAACAACTACGTAACTCCCCACGGCTAGGAGTGGGGGATATGGTTTATATTTTGTTATATTCCTTACATGGCAACACAAATATAGAAATAAAAGGTACTAAATATCAATGTTGGAGATAATTTAGAGATACATACATGAAATTGAAGGATAAATAGGTAAATAATAGATAGATGCATATTGTATACATGTAATTGGTAGATAGATGGATAGTTTGAAAAATGGACGAATTAAATTCAAAATGCCCAGAATGTAAATTGGGAAAATAAAGAAGTACTAAGTCATCCAATCCAATAGTTTCATAAATGCAGGGCCGACCCAAATGGGGCTCCATTCAGTTCTAAGAACCGGGACCCAAACAATGTAGGGCCTCAATATGTAAACTATTCATACAATTTTGGCAAAGAGTATTGTATTGGTGCAATGGATAAAACGCTTAAACTTGGTACTAGTATAGACCCCGTGCAATGCACGGTATTTATAAAATATTTATCGTATAAAATATTTCATTTAAGATTTAAAATAAAAAATTTATTATTTTATTTTTACTATTTATCGACGGTGTACTTTAGAAATAGGAAAATATTTTTTAAATCGCAAAACTAATCAAAATATTTGAGTAATGACTTGAAATGTACGTAGTATTAAATAACGTGTAATTAATGAAAATATTGTCTATATTTTTTATATACTCGGTTTATGTCATCTCACATTTCGAGATACTCACTTCTCTCTTTAACATACCGTAAAATACATAAATATTTATCAAAAATTGTATAATAATGAACTTTTTTTAATGGTTAGCACACCGTGATACGTTCTCAGTGTAAGACTTATATTATGTAATTTGTGAAACTTTTTTTATATGGATTTTAATAGTATATTCCGTATTTTGTACTCTCCCGTACCAAAATAATCTTTCTATATGATAATTATAATCCTCACATTTGAATAAATGAGATCTTAGTGGTATCGACTGAGTATATACTCACTCCGTCCCAATTAATTGTTTGCCTTTGTTTTTGGCACAAAAGGGAAAAGGTCCAATGATGAAGTGACATGTGAAGCCAACTTGAGGAAGTCAAATTACACACACACACACATATATATATATAAACATTCCTAAAATGGAAAGGCAAGGAATTCATTGAGATGCCCCAATATGGAATAGACAAAGAATTCATTGGGACGGGGGGAGTATATCTTTGTAAAAGTTAAAGTAAATAGGTCATTTCAAAAATAAATTTTTTAGATAACTGATTTTTTTTCAAGGTTAATGACATCATATCTTAAAATTTATCTAAGTATTTTCATAAAAAGAAGTTTTTTTTGTCAATTTCTTTAACATTAATGAAAATGAATAGTTTCGGAATTTATTAGTGAAATGTTCTTTTACTTTTCAATTTAAATTAGTGTATTTTTGAGAAAAATGTTAGTAACTGTTATTGTCTTGGAGTAGTATATAGAGAATTTTCGGTGAGTTTTTACTATGTATTAGGCTTTGTAAGAGCAATCGGAATATATATTCCATTTTTATATAGTTACTAAATTTTATATCGATGTTAAGAATATGATTTTCGAATATGATCAGAAAGATATAGAATAATAATCATAACTATATTTAATTCTATGTAAAATATTGTACGGATAGTGCAATCTCCTATTAACAAAAATAATGCAACTATTTGGTTAAAACGGAATACAATATGTTTATACTTTTTTTAAAAAAAATTGATCATACATTCCATATTAAATAATGTATGTGATATCTTCCATGTAAAACATGTGATTTTCGTAATCAATGTAATCAATCAAATTTCCTTAATTACATACTTTCTGTGGTATATAGTTTTATGTGTGATGTAGTGATATTTTAATCAGTAAGATGTTAGAGTGTAGTTGGAGAGGAGAAGGATAATAGCTCATTTGATTAGTTTTTTAGTTTTTGTTGATGGATGACTTTAGGCGGGAAAATACATGAGTTGTGTTATTTGGTTAGTGGAAAGGGAATGTATGGTTGTGAGTTCGAGCCCCTTTGTGCTACCTTTTTTAAGTTAGATTATTTTTTACATTATTAAATAGTCCTATATTGTATTATGGACCTCCATAATAAACTTGTAACGGGGCCTCCCCTGAAAAACAATCAACAACCAATAATATATTTTACATATGTTACATTATTTAATATTAATAATATTACTCCCTCCATCCCAATGAATTCTTTACGTTTACTTTTTCACACTTGTCGAGGTACATTTCATTTCGTTCATATCTTTTTTTTGCGTGTTATTAAAAATTCTAAAAATTTGATAACTTTAATGTACTTATTAAGATCATTCGAAAAAGATCTCACATGACTATGCTTTACATTATATACTAGAAATTATATTCGAGATCATTCCACCTCATGAATAGTGTCAAAAAACAAATGTAAAGAATTCATTGGGACGGAGGGAGTAGTAATTAATATTTATATTATCGACAGACAGTTTTGTAAGTCATGCAGATAATTCTCTCTGAAGACCAACATTTTCACAACAGTTATTATTCAAACACTAAAAGAATAGCAAGTTGAACAACCGTCAACGAACAACAAGCTGAGACAACCGTCATACTTAGTGAATCCTATATGAGGCTACCAAACACATAGAATCTGTTAACCTAGAATCTATCATCACGAAATAAAATCCTATTTAAATCAAGGATAACGGATACAAATTCCCTTCTTAAAAAAAAAGAATACAAATTCTACATTTAAATGGAGCAAAAAAATATTTCATTTTCAAGTTTGGCAAAGAGCTCACACATAATTTCATCAAAGTGAGAATAATTTGAATTACACGCGTGCATTAAGCAAATGAGGAACAATCATTAGAAATACTAATGGTTGACCAAGAGGTAAAAATCTTTACTCAAACGCAAGTATGACTTTAATTTTTAGGATTTTTCTAAGTTGCACCCTCCTGTTTTTTTTGTTTTCTATCATGTACCAATCCTATTTTCTCAACCCCCAATAATACCTCTGTAGTTGATTAGCATCATGAAATGTAACCTAATCACAATTATTCGTCTAATGTCCGTTAATTAGATGACATGACAATGTCTATGTTATGAAATGACTAGTTTTGACAACCTTGACTTTTTTTACTTCTACTTTCCTCAATTTTCCCTCTTATTTTATTAAACGTCTCCATTTTCTCTTTTTTATACATCAACTTCATATTTTTTACATTATTGATTTCTCTCCACTTTCTCCTCAGCTTATTCTTTTGCTTAAAATAATGATACTTTACTGATTTCTAACAAAATTAATTGAATTACATTAACAAATAAAGCATTGATGTTGTATGATTGTGGACATGACATAGGTCCACCCCGACGCGGCCACGCGCGGGTTTGGGGAGGCGAATGAATCTCCATATGAGAATGGATCGAATTGAAATTTAAATCGAAGTGGAGTCGCCACCGAACTTTGTGGGAGTTCGGGCCCGTTCGAACTCACTCTATGTCGTAGTGGGCCATGTACAAAATACGGCCCATTTCCGATGTAAGAGTTTATTGGGTTCGTCCCTTTGCATTTGATACCGATACCGACATTATCGGATACCGTGTATTGAATGACTCTCGTTTGCCAATGAATTCAGACATCCGGAAACCATGATTCTGAGTAAGGGGTGAGGGTACGTGTTGGGAAGTTCACAAATAACACCCAACCCCACCCGCACATAGCGGCCTCTACTAAGATATCGGTTGATGTTTTAATACGCGCGTTAGTTGAACGATGAAATGATATGCAAACATTATTTTTCCTAAGCATGTGAATAATTGAATGGGTTGCTAAGTCGATTTAATGCATCTAAAATTTAACGTCAAAGTTGTATTTTAGCATGCGAGGTTCGTTATAGTCTAATAAAACAAACGAAAAGAAAAGAAATTGCTACCAACACGAACAAACAAGTTAGTAACGGTTTGTAAATCGAATAAAAATATGAATACGATAATATGCATGGTTTTTAAAAAAGGATTTTTTAATGACACGTAACGTGTTTTAAAAAATATCAATGTCAAAATCTGGAGAACGCTGTTTTGTCTAAAAAAACGATGTTCGAAGAATAATAAAAAAGCGAAATTGGGCCTCGTTTTCCAGCTGGCCGCGCGCCTCGCCCGGGTCAAGCGCGACCCGTCCAGGATGCGTGCGACTCGCGTCCCGGCCTGTTTCCAAGTCAATTTTTTTGAAAATCAATGATTTTATTAAATCGCGTACAAATATTGCATAATTTGCACTCGAGTTACTATTTTCGACATTCGTCGTATCTAATATTCGATTATGAAATTGATATTAAATACTCGGAATGATTTTTTTGAAAAGATAAAAAATAGTTTTGAAAATCGTTTTGTAGAATTAAACTAAAAAAACGATGTTTAACTCCCTCCGCGTTGAAAATCGTTATATTACGTTTTTGAGATCGGATAACGATTTTCTAGCATCAACGAGATGAATGTAATTCTTTTAATACGATATTCGACTAGTGATGAACGCAGTTCATGTGCATATTTATTCTCGCTTTATCCTCCGTTTTTACCGATTTCACGTGCCTTAAGAATACTTTAGTAGCCTTTTATCCGTAGTTTGTTATGCCGGGTATATGGTTTATGTTTTGACAGGAAACATAGCAAAAGACGAAGTTAAGAGCTACAAATGAAGAAAACAAGAAGAAAAAGGCATAAAGGCGGACAATGAAGGCCGAACCGGTCGGTATGATGCCGAACCGGTCGGTTTGAATTTGTACCGAGCGGTTTGATTTCAAACCGGTCGGTTTGATTTTGTACCGCTCGGTTTGTTTGTGAACCGAGCGGTTCGCGATGCGTTAGATGGTCTTTCCTAATTTCCGGAGAATTTTTATTTCATCCTAATTAGAATCCTACGGGATTATTTTAGACTATATTCTATTTCCTAATTAAATTGGTTGTAATAAGTATAAATACCCGTTTGAGGGCTAGGTTTAAGGACAACTTTTATTCATTCGAAAACTCTAGTTTTAGTTTTATTATTAGCATCGGAATTCTGCAAGCTTGTAGCGGTACTTTTTAGCTTTTTATTATTACTCAATCTTTCAGTTCTTCATAATCGGTATTTTTTCCTCTTCTCTTATTTACATATTATTCTCAATTATGCTCAATTATTTTGTCGTTTCATCCATTACCATGAGTAGCTAATTTATTCTTCTAGGGTTGAAGGGGATCTATGTTAATTAAATTGGGGATGTTAGTTTAATTACTTATTTGATTAATCGTTCATATGTTATTGCCTTACTACTTGTTTTGTATCATTGTTTGATTAGTTTGAGACGTTGAACTAGTTGAATGTTTAGGAACCCGAACCTAAGATCGAAAGCCTGGTGAGGGTAGACTTACAAGTAAGTGGGTAGGATAATCTGGTAAGTTGCGAGAGCCCGTCAGAATCTATCCTAAGGTTGACATAAGATCCGAAAGGCCGTGTCTTTGCCCTAAATAACTTTGATTGATTGATTGAATGATTAATTAACTTTACCCAATTTAATTGCATAGTGAACCGTAAGACCCTAGATCTCTTTTAATATTGTTAGAACCCTTAATTTACATTACTGCAATAGTTTAGAAAACAAACACAAACAAATCGGAATTTAAATAGTTTAGAATCGATTATTAGATAATTAGCGATTTTCATCCGTCTCTCTGTGGATTCGACCCTTACTTACTGCTAGCTATTTGTTAGTTGTTAGTTAGGTTTATTTTGATTAAGGTGATACGACTTTAGCCTTATCAACTAGAGAATCAAAATCGTAATTTTAAGAATATTTGTTATTTGAAAATAGTTTTGTAATATCGATATTAGAAATAATATAAAAATGCGACGAATGACCCGTAAAAAAAAAAGACCGACGACGACGCTAGGCCGAGTAGAAAAAAAACGAAAGGGAGAGGATGAGAGAAAGAGATATCGGGTTTTATTTTACACCCTCAACCTACATGCTTTGTTTACTCGGAACGGGGCTCGTCAGAATGTGGTTTGGACACGGGAGCGTCGAGGTAACGTAGGAGAGTTATGGTGGTTTGATTTGGACGTGTAAAGGGTAAGAGGTGGCCGGTTTCGTCGGGTCTCGGATGTACTATCGGTTTCTCGATGTTAAGTGTATTTTGAGTTGTGTGAGGAGTTTATGTATGTTTGATTGATAGAAAGTTGATGTTTAATTGTGTATGTGAGGGTCCTACTTATAGGAGAAAAGGTTAGGAGAAGTACTCTTGCTTAGACAACAAGAAATACCGGTTTGGATAGGAAACGTAAGAGGTTGAGAGGAACGAGAACTCACTTTCTTGGTGAAGAAGAAAGGAACCTCGGCTGAAATCAGGCTGCTCGGCCGAGCAAGTCGTACTCGGTCGAGTGTTTGATTCGATTTTCGGATAGAATTTCTACTTGAGATCAAATTCTATCCTTACCGGAATTGTTTAATATTTTGTGTAGCTGATTTTTGTAGTGTTTGAGCTCAAAACGGAATCGTGGGATGAAACGGCTGGTCCGTATGTCTCGAGAAAATATCTATGACCGGGTTTGACTCGGTCGCTAAAAGACGGTTTTGCCCCTGGTGTCGGATTCGACCCAAATTAGTCTTATTTGACTCGAAATGACCCACTGGGCCTGATTTTGAGGTTGATTTTGTGATATTTGTACTCTGTAAAAAGCCCAAGCCAAATATCCATGATTTCGAGCCCATTTTCGAGTACGTTAAAGCATGTTTGCGTCCGATCATCATCGGGTGTTTGTCGGAAACTGCTATAGACACCTGGCGGTCAAAATGTGGGTGTCTACAGAGCCCCCACTCTGACTGAGGCTTGGACAAGGCGAAAGTCAGAGTAGCTACCGGACCAATCGAGGATTAAGACCTGGCATACTTCCGGTCGGGTCGTTTATAGTCCATTAGACTTGCGAAAAAGGGCTCGCCGGCCATATGTTAGAAACCATACCTGAGCTGATGGTGATTACTCCGTGGGGAATCGGACTTGTCGCATAATTCCTGGGTGTGCCTATATATGGGCCCATCTCGTGCTATTCTGGGGAAAATGCCGCATCGGGCCTTTCGCTGGGGAGATATATGTTAGCTGTGCAGGCCTGTTTCTGAAGCCTTGAGTTGTACTGTATCAGTTACATAAATTTTGCATGCAACACGTAGGTAAACATATGACTCGCGCTGGGGAATAAAAGAATGCCCTCATCATGGATTCGAAGAATGGTTCCTTTGCAATCAGTTCTATAACGGTCTATACGACGATTGTCGTAATACTCTTGATTCAGCCTGCAACGGGAGGTTCCAGTCTAATGTTGATGATGATAAGGCGTGGCAGACTATTGAGGATATGGCATCTCACCATGGACGATGGGGTAATCCACGCGGTAATACCTGAGGTAATGGTAACGATTCTGACTCTGCAATCGCTAATCAATTAGCTGTTTTGACTAAGTGGTTTGATTCCTATCAAGCATCTAACTCAGATAAAGGAATGCATCGAGTACATGCTATGACCCAGGAAATAGTTTGTGATGATTGTGGAGTGTCAGGACATCATGCTCATGAATGCATGGGAACACAGGAACAAGTTAATGCTTATCAATCATTCCAACGGAATCAAAACTTGCCTTATATGAATCAACCTGGCTATAACCGTGCTCTATTATCTTATGCAAGTCAAAATGTGTTGAATCCTACAACACCTCCACCCCGCAATCCACCATATGTGCTTCCTCACGGTCGAATGCAAGGAAATCAATCAAATCCAAGACCTCAAGGACAGAACATAATTCAGAATAATCAACAGCAGTTTCCACCACTTCCTCCATTTGAGGATCAAGCTCACCAACACTCCGTTGAAATAGCGGAACTGAGAAACATGATGATGAATATGATGACTCAATTTCAGACAAGTCATAAGATGCTCGAGAAACAAGTTACTCAGTTAGCTAATTCTCAAGCTGCACGTCAGCCAGGAACCTTGCCGCCTCAGGGAAATCCTCTTCAAGGTAATCAACCACATGGGAATGAACGTATCAACGCTATTACTTTAAGGAGTGGAACAGTTTACGATGGTCCAAAGATGCCGGAACCAGAAGACGAGGTTGTAAAGGAAACAAGAGATGAAGTTGAAAAGGAAGCAGAGGACGAAGATCATACCGGTCGGGACAAAAACGAACCGACCGGTACAGAAACGAATCGATCGGTTCAATATCATACCGAGCGGGACAAAGACGAACCGACCGGTTCGAAATCAAACCGATCGGTTCGTCCATCGGAGCTGCCTTCTTCTACTCCAGCCCAACACGTGAAGCTCCCATTCCCAGGTCGTCAACGCAATAGCAAGATCGATGGCCAATTTAGTAAGTTTATGGACGTTGTGAAGAATCTCCAGGTAACCGTTCCATTTACTGAACTAATTACTCAACTACCTGCATATGCTAAATTTATGAAAGACATACTTACTAGGAAACGTTCCTTTAATGAGGTTGAGACGATAGCTTTCACGGGGGAGTGTAGTGCACTCCTTCAAAATAAATCACCTCCAAAACTTAAGGATCCTGGTAGTTTCTCTATCCCATGCACTATAGGTACCCATATTGTCGATAATGCACTATGTGATCTTGGGGCTAGTGTTAGTGTCATGCCCTATTCCATCTGTGAGAAGCTAGACATGGGGGGATTGAAGTGTACCAGTATCACACTGCAAATGGCCGATCGATCGGTCCGGAGACCTTTAGGTGTCTTAGAAGACGTTCCAGTCAAGGTAGGAAAATTCTTTTTTCCTGTCGACTTTGTTGTCTTAGATATCGCCGAGGATACACACATCCCCATTATTCTAGGTCGTCCATTCCTTCACACTGCGGGCGCAATTATTGATGTCAAAAACGGTAGTTTGACACTTGAGGTCGGGGAAGATAAAGTCACATTTAACCTAAATAAAACTTTAAAAGCCCCTATAACTGATGAGTCATGCTATTGTCTAGACACCTTTGATTCAGTCGATGACATTATTGAGTCCACTTTACTCGGATCCTTGACAAAGGATCCCTTGGAGTTACTAATGTGTGAATCGAGTTATACAGGTGATGGAGGAATTTGGAAAGCTGAGGTAGACGAGATAGAGGCACTTCT
Organism: Agrostemma githago; assembly: GCA_958450325.1. NCBI lineage: Eukaryota > Viridiplantae > Streptophyta > Magnoliopsida > Caryophyllales > Caryophyllaceae > Agrostemma > Agrostemma githago. The sequence goes on along the minus strand of OY288241.1, from coordinate 29,700,946 downwards.
ATATGCAGGAGATCTGAAGGAAACTGAGATGGCCGAGACCGTCAACTCTGATTTGCCTTATTCTTGTTCGGTCGAGGTACAAAAACCTGAACTTAAACCGTTACCCACGAATCTCAGGTATGCTTTTCTCGATAAGGGTGAGCTAAACTCGGTTATAGTAAGTAATTCTTTAACTGAATCTCAGTTGACTGATTTATTAACTGTATTGAGGAAACATAAGAAGGCATTAGGGTATAGTTTAAGTGACTTAAAAGGTATTTCTCCCGACTTTTGCATGCATCGCATTCATCTTGAAGACGGTCATAGACCGTCTGTCCAGGGTCAGCGTCGACTGAACCCGAATATGCAGGAAGTTGTTAAAACTGAAGTTATGAAACTCCTAGATGCCGGTATTATATATGCTATATCTGATTCTAAATGGGTCAGTCCGGTTCAGGTGGTGCCTAAGAAAGGAGGCACCACGGTAATAAAAAACGATAGGAATGAACTAATTCCTACTCGAATTGTTACAGGATGGCGCATGTGCATTGATTATAGGAAATTGAATGTCGCCACTAAGAAAGACCATTACCCACTTCCATTCATTGATCAAATGTTAGAAAGATTAGTTCGTCATAAGTATTTCTGTTATCTAGATGGTTACTCCGGTTTTTTTCAAATCCCCATTCACCCCGAGGACCAAGAAAAGACCACCTTTACTTGTCCTTATGGTACCTTCGCTTATCGTAGGATGCCTTTTGGATTATGTAACGCCCCAGCCACTTTTCAGAGATGCATGATTAGTATCTTTTCTAATTACATTGAATCAATTATGGAAGTATTTATGGACGATTTCAGTGTGTATGGTTCTGACTTTGACTCTTGTTTGCTGAATCTGTCTAAAGTTTTAGGTCGCTGTGAGGAAGTTGACTTGGTACTTAATTGGGAAAAATGTCACTTTATGGTCAACGAGGGAGTGGTGCTTGGTCACTTAATTTCTGATAAAGGCATTCAAGTAGACCGGGCTAAAATTCAAGTGATAGAGCAATTGCCTCCTCCTACTAATGTTAAGGGGGTTAGGAGTTTCCTTGGTCATGCAGGATTTTATCGCCGCTTTATCAAGGACTTCTCAAAAATTGCTAAACCACTTACCCAACTCCTTCTTAAAGATGCTCCTTTTTGCTTTACTGATGCTTGTCGTGAATCTTTTGACAGGATTAAGGAGGCATTAATCTCAGCACCCATTATTCGATCGCCAGATTAGAATCTACCTTTCGAGATTATGTGTGATGCAAGCGACTATGCCGTAGGAGCAGTTTTGGGTCAGAGAAAAGATAAAGTTTTACATGCTATTTACTACGCTAGTAAGACTTTAGATGAAGCTCAAGTCAATTATGCGACGACGGAAAAGGAGTTGTTAGCCATCATATATGCCCTCGATAAATTTCAAACTTATCTCATAGGTTCTAAGGTGATTGTTTATACAGACCATGCCGCGCTAAAATACCTCTTAGCAAAGAAGGAAGCAAAGCCCAGATTAATTCGTTGGATCCTACTACTCCAAGAATTTGATCTAGAGATTCGGGATAAGAAGGGAGCCGAGAATGTTGTAGCTGATCATCTATCACGGCTTAGATTCGATGAAGACGGATTAATTGATGATTCCTTTCCCAACGATTCCTTACTTGCGATCACCCTTGCCGAGCTAACTACCAACGAGCCATGGTATGCGGACTATGCTAACTTTTTGGTTGGTGGTTATTTCCCTCCTAATTGTACTTATCAACAGAAGAAGAAATTCTTATCCGATGTGAGGAGGTATTATTGGGATGATCCTTACCTATTTCGAGAATGCGCAGACGGAATTTTTCGGAAGTGCGTACCCGATTGGGAAGTAAGAGGTGTCTTGGAAGGATGTCATTCTTCTCTTTATGGTGGTCATCATGGTCCGTCTCGCACCGTTGCTAAGGTATTACAATCCGGATTTTATTGGCCGACTTTATTCAAAGATGCACAAAAATTTGTCCTTACTTGTGATGCGTGCCAACGATCCGGAAATATTTCTAGACGACATGAGATGCCACAAACCGGTATATTAGAGGTCGAGGTTTTCGACGTATGGGGAATCGATTATCAAGGTCCGTTTCCTTCTTCTTTTGGTAACCGGTATATTCTCGTCGCAGTGGATTATGTATCCAAATGGGTCGAGGGGATAGCGTGTCCTACAAACGATGCTAAGGTAGTTATAAATCTCTTCAAGAAAATAATTTTCCCTAGGTTCGGGGTTCCTCGAGCTATTATTAGTGATGGAGGTTCACACTTCCACGAGAAGAGATTAGACACTTTGCTACGCAAATACGGTGTTATGCAACGTACCGGTTTGGCTTATCATCCTCAAACAAGCGGCCAAGTGGAAGTATTTAATCGAGAAATTAAATCAATTCTCGAAAAGGTGGTTTCTAGATCGAGAAAGGACTGGAGTACCAAACTAGACGATGCATTATGGGCCTATCGCACCGCATATAAGACACCCATCGGTACATCTCCCTATCGATTAGTCTATGGTAAGGCATGTCATCTTCCCGTCGAGTTAGAATACAAAGCTTTTTGGGCAGTAAAAGAGCTTAATTTTGACCCGACTCTGAGTGGGGAGAAGCGGTTGCTCCAACTGAATGAAGTGGACGAATTCTGTTTAAGTGCTTATGAAAGTTCCCGAGTCTATAAGGAGCGCACGAAGAAGTGGCATGATAAGCGAATTCTCCCGAAGCAATTCAAGGAGGGTGACAAAGTTTTGCTACACAATTCTCGGCTTCGCATATTCCCGGGTAAGTTGAGATCTAGATGGTCCGGTCCCTACACCGTTACCGATGTCAGAAAATCTGGAGCAATCAAAGTGCAGAATGACTCGGGAGAAGTCTTTATGGCTAATGGACACTGATTAAAGTTATATCATGAAGATGCAGTTGTAGGTAATATCGACGTGATTTACCTACAAACCCCTTCCTCTTGAGGTAATTTCGGTCGAGCAGGACCGTAAAAACCAGCGCTTCTCGGGAGGCAACCCGTGTGTATAACTTCTGTAATTTTCCTTTTATGTCGTGTGTTAGATTTTTTTTTATTTTTATTTTTATTTTTTATTTTTTTTGAGTGAAAGTAAGGGAGGGTACTGACATTCGTTGCAAAAAGATAAAGCAGGTACGGCAGGTGAACCGCTCGGTACAGAATCAAACCGAGCGGTACGAAGATGAACCGGGCGGTACAAAAACGAACCGGTCGGTACGCAATCAAATCGAGCGGTTCGATTTTGAACCGATCGGTTCGCACGGCGGGACTCTTTTCCGAAGTTACTTATACACCTCTACCCCTTCACCCATCCCCCATTCCCTCATTTCACTCTCTCTCACTAAACCCTTCCCACCCCTCTCTACAAAAAAAATCCCCATAACAACTCCTCCACCATATGAGATCTCCTTTCCACCTTCCCTTCACCCATACTTCCATCACCCCTCTTCATCTTCAACAATGGTTTTCGGAAGGAAAAGAAGAAACGTCACACGTAGGTCAGATTCTCCCCCAGAATCATCACATGCAACAGAATCATCGGAAGCACCATCATCACCACCAGAATTCCCAACAGTAGCTGGGTATGAACAAGTTATTTTCGAGTCCGAAAGACAGCGCGAACTCTTCCTGATCATGGCTTCCAAACCGGTAACCCCTACCCGATTTCTTAGTCATGCTTTATTGCGTCGCTGTGGAATCAATGAGTCTATGGAACAGTTTTTTGATAGTACTGGTATGGGTGGTCTATTTAGTATGAATTTACCCACTTACAAAGACTTAACCCTAGAATTCTTTAGCAGTTTTCAGTACAATGAATCTACTGCTACGATGACATTTAGGATGATGAATCAGACTCATACCATCCCCCTTAGACTGTTTAGGGATACTTTTGGCTTGGATCCCGGTAATATTTTGAGTGCCCCTGATTGTTTTAGCCATCAGCAGCTTTGGTATTCTATTACGGGTCAAGCTTTACCGGCTAGATTTAAGCGTGTCCCGTGTCAGGCTATTCAGCATCCTATAATTAGGATTTGGCAAAGATTTGTTTTTGGGTCAATTTTTGGTCGTCATGAACATGGAGCTGTGACCAAAACTGAGATTGAATTGATAGGGATGGCTCTTAATGTCCAATCCCAACCTTTATTTTATTTAGATATTTCTTCTCTTATCATGAAACATTTTGGTTTAATTGTTACTAAAGTGGGACGATTAAAATCGATTAATGGTGGGGGATTGGTGACTCAGCTTGCTTGGACTCTATTACGAGGAACTTTTGATGAGAATAACCGGGTGCCTATTTCTATGGAAACTGTGTATACTGCTAGTGATTTCCCTGCAGGTTGGTTTTCCGTGAATGCTGATAATAAATATTTGTGGCACTTTGCTCCGGGTCAATCTCGCCTTCTTCCTGATCCTTCCTTACCAGAGCTATGGCAGAACCCACCGGTCGATGACAATATTCCACCGCCTGCCGCACCTAGTTACTTACTTACCGTTACCCCAAGAGCTGCTCCACAGGGTAACAGAGGTCGCGCTACTTTTGAGCAAGGTGAAGGTTCAGGTTCTCGTCAGGCTCCTCAGTTTCAGGAACCTCGTCCACAGCCCCCTTCTCCGCCCTTTCAGAGGTCATTTGTCCCACCCACAGGTACTTTCTATCCGCCTCCGCCGGGTTATACAGAGATGCTCCATTTGATGAGGTCGATGTATGTCGACCAACAGCGAGCCTATTATCCTCATCTCCGACAGCTACAGCAGCAGGGTCAGCTACAGCCGACTGATCATTTACCCTCCTGGTTCGGTCCTGACAGTTCGTTTCGAGGACCTACCGGTCCACCTCCTCTTGGTCAGTCCAACTTCGGGGTGCAGTATGACTATGATCGCGGTGTCATCTACTATGGACGCGACGATGTATATTCCTGCCATGATGCTTCCTTACATGGAGGTAATACTTTTGCTGATGAAACCCGGCATGGTGGGCGAGAATTCGTGGACCTTGTGTCTAGTCCGGAGGATGATTATGACATTGATGGGTATGGGTCTGATTCTTAGTCCCGGTTAGTTGCTGGTTTGGGGGACGTATCCGCTGTACATATTTTGTCGGTACCTTCTCTTACTCTTTTTGTCCCTCTCCATTCTTTATTATACCTTTTTGTCCTAATTTTTATTTATTGGTTCACAATGAGGACATTGTGTGATTTGGTTTGGGGGGATGTTTTAGATGTTTTGTGTGTTTATTTTATTCTGCAAAAAAAAAAAAAACGTTTTTTATTTAATTTTTCATTTTTTTTGTGTGATTTTAGTATAGAGTCGTGTCGGCGATGATGACATTGCGTTTGTCGCATGTTTTTCCCTAGTTCTTTGCTCTTTCTTGTGAATGACACTTTTTCCCGTTATTTGAGTTTAGTATTTCTTTGATCTTGTCGCTAATTATGTTTTGAATGCCGAATGAGTAAATTGACCTGTTGTCAAGTAAGCTACTTATATTGTGAGACTTAGAGCCTTAAACTGATGACATCCATGATCAGTTTCTTATAGGTTGAGAGTAGCACTCCTTATGAGACATGTAACATCAAATTGCATAAGCATGACATTCGTCTCTTAAATACCTGTATGCATTCGGTTTATGATTGAGACATATGCAAAAGAGGCAATCCCTTTCCTTTTATCTAATTCCCATGAACTTCACATAGCCATAATTTGACCTGTTTTGACCCGTTTATTAACTACATGCCATATTTGCCTACCCTAGTCAAGCTAGTTTGGTCAATTAGACGAAATTGATTTTTTTTTCGGGTGAAATTTGGTACTATGTCTTGTTGATTGGAGAAGAAGAAAAAAAAGAAAAAAAAGATGATGAATTGAAGAAAAATAAAAGAAAAGAAAAAGAAAGGAGATACTTGAAAAGAAGAAAAAAAAAAGAGTGAAACAAGAAAAGGAATGTGTTTTTGCTATGAGAAAATAGATTTCTATATTTGCGTAGTTATTGGTACGAAGTCGGTAATGAAACGACTGAAAATAAGGTGCTTGGTACTATTTGTAATTCCTTTGATTGAAGTTGGTTAAGAATGGAATGAGTTTAGTTTGGTTACGGTTGGACTAGCTTGGCTTTTACCTCCACATATCCAAATCGTTTTGCCCCTTCTTACCCAATTAGCCTCACTTTATCCATATGTAAGTCCTCGGCGTGTGTTTTGGTCCGATTGAATGTATATGTACGGTTGGTAGAGATTTATATCATGTTAGATTGCATGCATGTTCTTATAAGTCGCAGTTCGGTGAGTGTTTTGTCTTTTCGATTTTACATAAACTCACAATATTGCCCTTATTTGAGTGCTGAGTGTAAACTGCGAGAAATCTTGACATAGATGGTTATGCAAAATTGAAAGTTTGGCATTTGAATATTAATTGGGGCTTGGTTTTTGGAATTCTTATACTCTTCATCTTTGCTTTAGAATTTGTTTCTTTAGCTTTGGTGTCATTTGCTTGTGAGAGTTTTAGATTTGAGATGGTGCATGTTGACAAAGTTTGCTCTGAGCCATTTTATGTTGTCCTGTGTGAGTTTGCTTGGGGACAAGCAAAGGTTCGGTTTGGGGGATTTTGATGAACGCAGTTCATGTGCATATTTATTCTCGCTTTATCCTCCGTTTTTACCAATTTCACGTGCCTTAAGAATACTTTAGTAGCCTTTTATCCGTAGTTTGTTATGCCGGGTATATGGTTTATGTTTTGACAGGAAACATAGCAAAAGACGTAGTTAAGAGCTACAAATGAAGAAAACAAGAAGAAAAAGGCATAAAGGCGGACAACGAAGGCCGAACCGGTCGGTATGATGCCGAACCGGTCGGTTTGAATTTGTACCGAGCGGTTTGATTTCAAACCGGTCGGTTTGATTTTGTACCGCTCGGTTTGTTTGTGAACCGAGCGGTTCGCGATGCGTTAGATGGTCTTTCCTAATTTCCGGAGAATTTTTATTTCATCCTAATTAGAATCCTACGGGATTATTTTAGACTATATTCTATTTCCTAATTAAATTGGTTGTAATAAGTATAAATACCCGTTTGAGGGCTAGGTTTAAGGACAACTTTTATTCATTCGAAAACTCTAGTTTTAGTTTTATTATTAGCATCGGAATTCTGCAAGCTTGTAGCGGTACTTTTTAGCTTTTTATTATTACTCAATCTTTCAGTTCTTCATAATCGGTATTTTTTCCTCTTCTCTTATTTACATATTATTCTCAATTATGCTCAATTATTTTGTCGTTTCATCCATTACCATGAGTAGCTAATTTATTCTTCTAGGGTTGAAGGGGATCTATGTTAATTAAATTGGGGATGTTAGTTTAATTACTTATTTGATTAATCGTTCATATGTTATTGCCTTACTACTTGTTTTGTATCGTTGTTTGATTAGTTTGAGACGTTGAACTAGTTGAATGTTTAGGAACCCGAACCTAAGATCGAAAGCCTGGTGAGGGTAGACTTACAAGTAAGTGGGTAGGATAATTTGGTAAGTTGCGAGAGCCCGTCAGAATCTATCCTAAGGTTGACATAAGATCCGAAAGGCCGTGTCTTTGCCTTAAATAACTTTGATTGATTGATTGAATGATTAATTAACTTTACCCAATTTAATTGCATAGTGAACCGTAAGACCCTAGATCTCTTTTAATATTGTTAGAACCCTTAATTTACATTACTGCAATAGTTTAGAAAACAAACACAAACAAATCAGAATTTAAATAGTTTAGAATCGATTATTAGATAATTAGCGATTTTCATCAGTCTCTCTGTGGATTCGACCCTTACTTACTGCTAGCTATTTGTTAGTTGTTAGTTAGGTTTATTTTGATTAAGGTGATACGACTTTAGCCTTATCAACTAGAGAATCAAAATAGTAATTTTAAGAATATTTGTTATTTGAAAATAGTTTTGTAATATCGATATTAGAAATAATATAAAAAATGCGACGAATGACCGGTAAGAAAAAAGACCGACGACGACGCTAGGCCGAGTAGAAAAAAAACGAAAGGGAGAGGATGAGAGAAAGAGAAATCGGGTTTTATTTTACACCCTCAACCTACATGCTTTGTTTACTCGGAACGGGGCTCGTCAGAATGTGGTTTGGACACGGGAGCGTCGAGGTAACGTAGGAGAGTTATGGTGGTTTGATTTGGACGTGTAAAGGGTAAGAGGTGGCCGGTTTCGTCGGGTCTCGGATGTACTATCGGTTTCTCGATGTTAAGTGTATTTTGAGTTGTGTGAGGAGTTTATGTATGTTTGATTGATAGAAAGTTGATGTTTAATTGTGTATGTGAGGGTCCTACTTATAGGAGAAAAGGTTAGGAGAAGTACTCTTGCTTAGACAACAAGAAATACCGGTTTGGATAGGAAACGTAAGAGGTTGAGAGGAACGAGAACTCACTTTCTTGGTGAAGAAGAAAGGAACCTCGGCTGAAATCAGGCTGCTCGGCCGAGCAAGTCGTACTCGGTCGAGTGTTTGATTCGGTTTTCGGATAGAATTTCTACTTGAGATCAAATTCTATCCTTACCGGAATTGTTTAATATTTTGTGTAGCTGATTTTTGTAGTGTTTGAGCTCAAAACGGAATCGTGGGATGAAACGGCTGGTCCGTATGTCTCGAGAAAATATCTATGACCGGGTTTGACTCGGTCGCTAAAAGACGGTTTTGCCCCTGGTGTCGGATTCGACCCAAATTAGTCTTATTTGACTCGAAATGACCCACTGGGCCTGATTTTGAGGTTGATTTTGTGATATTTGTACTCTGTAAAAAGCCCAAGCCAAATATCCATGATTTCGAGCCCATTTTCGAGTACGTTAAAGCATGTTTGCGTCCGATCATCATCGGGTGTTTGTCGGAAACTGCTATAGACACCTGGCAGTCAAAATGTGGGTGTCTACAGAGCCCCCACTCTGACTGAGGCTTGGATAAGGCGAAAGTCAGAGTAGCTACCGGGCCAATCGAGGATTAAGACCTGGCATACTTCCGGTCGGGTCGTTTATAGTCCATTAGACTTGCGAAAAAGGGCTCGCCGGCCATATGTTAGAAACCATACCTGAGCTGATGGTGATTACTCCGTGGGGAATCGGACTTGTCGCATAATTCCTGGGTGTGCCTATATATGGGCCCATCTCGTGCTATTCTGGGGAAAATGCCGCATCGGGCCTTTCGCTGGGGAGATATATGTTAGCTGTGCAGGCCTGTTTTTGAAGCCTTGAGTTGTACTGTATCAGTTACATAAATTTTGCATGCAACACGTAGGTAAACATATGACTCGCGCTGGGGAATAAAAATTGCTTAGTTTTTGAAATCGAAGTCCTGAAAGCAACTCACGTGCTAGGAGATAGGTTTTCAAAGTTGAAAAGGGCAGAAAAGAAATTTGCAGTTTAAATAGACTGAAATTTGACCTTGTCGAAAAGGATTTTTTTTTCAAATGGCTAAGTTTTGCAAATCTCGAAGCAAGAATTTGAAGAGAGAGGCCTACCGATAGACTCGACTCTGGACGCGACAGGACAAGTTTACAGACACGACTGGACTCTCGAGGGGTTGGACCGCGACTCGGTAAGGGGGTGGGCCACCTAAGATGACAAGACTCTTAAGTTGCGCTATTCCGTAGCCTAGGCGAGTGGCAACACGGTCGGACATCAAAATGGGATAGATATGCTATACGGGGTTGCAGTAGTCTGTAATGAGACTGTTCTTGTACGACAGAACTTAGTAGTAGACTTGTTTTCTTTTGGATCTTCTTTGGTTTTGGGATATATTCCCAAAGTGGGTGTTGCTTCAAATCCTGACAGATTCTTGTCTTCGACGGAGCCGAGTACTAGGACACAATATAGAAAGGAGGCTGAATTTTTTTGAATTTATCTGGATTTTGTGAGTGGATGGAGGTCTTCTGTCTAAAAGAAGCCCCCCCAGGACGACAAAGCTAGCTATTGAGAACATGACAGTGTCGTAACCGGAATGATGGTGCTTTTGAATTTGTGTCAATGTGGGTGGTTGTGCCTCTGTTGAAAGGTTGCCTACGTATTCACGTGTGGTGAAATCAAACCATGCTGTAGTTCAGTGAATTGAAAGATATATTATGGTGCCTAGTCTAATAGGACTTTGTGTGTAACTAGCCATATTGACGGTGTGGGCTAGGTGCATTCCCAATGATGTCTTGATCACAGGGCTAGAATGGTTAGGATGTTGATCCTGTGACTGTGAGCGTTCCCCGGGGTAGCCCCCAGAGGTGGTGCGAACTATTTGGGCATGTTCTATGCCGACCGCAGGTTGAGTTCCCGTGTTTGGGGCTGGTAACTGGTTTGGATGAGAAGAATTGGGATGGGATTTGACGAGTTTTGCTCTCGGGAATTTGACGAGTTTTGCTCTCGGGGATTTGACGAGTTTTGTTCTCGGGGATTTGCTCTCGGGGATTTGACAACTTTTGCTCTCAGGGATTTGCTCTCGGGGATTTGACGAGTTTTGCTCTCGGGGATTTGACGAGTTTTGCTCTCGGAGATTTGACGAGTTTTGCTCTCGAGGATTTGACGAGTTTTGCTCTCGGGGATTTATATGGTGATTGTGAATTTTGTTATGTCGTGTTGTGTTGTAGTTATTGCGCAAGGGGGAAGTCGAGTAAAAATGGCTCGAACTTCGATCGGGGTAGGTTGATAATGCGGAATCTGGTTTCCATGTCTGGCCCTATTGGTTAGGGTTATCCTATGGAGCTTGAATCCTCAAAATTTTGGGCTGTCTCTTAGCCTAGGTCTTGAGAAGGTCTTAAGGGTTGTAATGTGGGAAGGCTGAGTGTGGTGTTAGCTGACCAGCTTGATTGTCACTCCCCCATTGGATGGTATGGGTTTTTGATAATTTTGAATTGACCGTTTCACTTGAGTTGACCGTTAACTACGGTCATGGGTTTTTGAATATTTTTTAGTTGGTTGACTTCTTAGTACCGGTCATGGGATTCTTTATTTGGGTTGACCGTTTAACCTCGATCATGGGTATTTAAATTTTTTTTGATGATGGTCTGCTTTTTTGTTTTGGCCTTTTGCTTTTTCCAGGACTTTTGCTTTTTTTTTTTTTTGTCCAGCTTCTTTATCATGGCCAACTCTTTTGTTTTGGCCGTTTGCTTTTTTTTGTCAGACTAACACCTAGAGTAGGGATTGGTCAGTCTTGTTGGATGGGTGTTTATTGTGGGAAATGGGCTTGCCTCCCGTCTTGAACCCAAATTAGGAGACTATCTAGATTTGTCATAGGATTCGATACCGCTCCTGCTAAGGGTAGTTATGTTGCTTTTCTATACCAGACATGGAATAGGTAAAAGAAAAACACGGGCTCGGTTTCCTGCAGTCATTATAGATGTGCCTATAATAGTCACGTGCGTGTGCTCACAGTGTATGATGGTGTTCATCATGTTCTCGGAAACACATAAGGAAAGTATATGTAAGAAAGAATATTGAAAGCTGATTTTATTGAATTTTGAAAAAGATGACAGAATACAGTTGACTCTGACTCTGACTTTGAAGTTGAAATAAATAGTACATCCTAGACTCGGACTCAGACTCGGACTTAAATCAAATTTGGACTCTCGGCTGACTGAGAGGTAGACTGGATGCTCTAGTCACCGGGCCCTGTATAGTCCATGAGGGGCTTAGCAAGTGATAATGTTTCCAAAACGGGAGTCCTCCCGGCATCAAGGAAATCTTGGATGAGGTGTTTCAGTTTCCAGCACTTTTCTGTATCGTGTCCCCTCCCTCTGTGGAATTTGCAGTAATGCTCGGCGTTCCATGCTTTGGTGCGTTTTTCCAATTGTACGTCGGTTGTTGGGCCTATGGGTAGTATTAGCCCTTTCGAAACCAACCTTTGGAAAGCGACGGTGTAGGACATATCCAAGTGGGTAAATGTCCTTACCTTTGACTGGTTCTTGACTTTCGAAGAGGTGATTTGAGGGTTACCTCTCTCTGTCTTGCCATCTTGAGGGTATCGGACAGTTTCGCAAGAGTGTTCACCCTTCAAATGGCTCAGTTTGGTGATTGGCTGCCTTACCCGCTCTAGTTGTGTTAGACGGGATCGGGTTCTTACAAGGTCTTCTTCGATGGTGGTTACCCTGGCATTTAGGTTATCTAGGGCGGTATTGATTTTTGAGAAGATATTGTTAATGGAGCAAGATAGCATAAGCATACTCCCCTGGATATCCCCTTTCTCGACGGCGCGGGATTTGTTATGGTTTGGTAGTGTCTCGTTCATAGGGTCCCTGATCGGAAGAAAGGACAGGTGTTAGAACTTGCCTAAGCTTGGTTTCGCGCAAATGCAAGAGAATGAGTCAAACCAGACATGTCCCGGGATGACGGAAATGACTAAGATTCTTTGGCAGGGATACTTAAATGTTAATTCAGACAAAGTAACGACCGCGAATTAGACTCGGACTGCATAAGGGTGAGTCCGAAAATGGGACGACCGTGTTTGACCGCGTCGCGTGCTCGGACCAACCGTGGTGACCAAAACCTAGGTGACTCGAGTATTCGTAGCATAAGGACGTCGGTGCGGGATGGACGTAAGGTACCCCTTAAGGTGACCGCGGTCGATTGCTCGGTTGGGGGACAGCCCCCGAGTGAGACTAAAGACTCAGGTAAGACTCAGATGGAGTGACATCTAAGTGACTCGAAAGCGGGGTACGTGAGACACGTATAAGACATGACCCTCAGAGCAACCGTGATTGATCGCTCTGCTGAAGCGTAGCCCCCGAGTGAGGAAAAGCTTGAAAAGGAAATGACTCGGAAAGGACACCTAGACGGGTGATTCGTGAAAGGTGGGCCTCCCTCAGGATTCGGCGGAGTGGGCCGAGTCCTGTTCAAAGGAAGGTCCACGTGAGAATTCCCCAGGCTTTGGACTCGAAAGTGTAAACGGGCCCGCCTTTGTAGGAGTATGTCCTACGTAGGTGGGTCGTGCCTTGACAAGTAAGGCGGACTGGGATAGGGAGGAAACCCGTGATGTAAGATCGATGGAGTTTCGACGCTAGAGACTTTGACAACTTAAGACCCAACACTACTAAATACATGAAGTCGTAAGAAGAGGAAAGTTTTGAAAAGGGAAATTCGAATTTTTTAGAAAAAAAATCCGAGAAGATCGGAAAAACGGCCCGATTTGTGAAGGTTTTAAAGTGTTCGGGCAGCATACCGGATAGAAATAGGCTATTTTGAGAAAAATCGTAAGTCCCAAATTTCAGTAGCATTCCGGATTTTTGAAAAGTTGAAAATTGAAAATTTGAATATCGGAAATAAATTTCCAAAAATTTAAAAAAAATTGAAAACGGGATCCCGAAGATTTGAAAATCGAAACGACGTCTTGAAGATTTTGAAAATTGATATGGAACCTCGAAAGAATCGAATAGTGATCGAAAATTTGAAGATTGAAATGGATTTTTGAAAGCCCGAAAAATTCGGGGAGGGGGAGCCTGGCCCCTTAAAAACGGAAAGGCGAGCCGGGTGACGGTTTTGAAAGTTTGAAAATATTTTTGGGTTTTAAATTGGGCATAATACCGGCTAGAAAAAGGGTTATTTTGAGTAAAATCGTAGATCCTAATTTCGGTATATGCCCGGGGTTTTGAAATTGGATATTTTGAAAAGGATGCAATTTTTGAAAAAAAGAATTTTGGAAGCCAAGTAGCACATAGTCACGCAAGCATAGTAATGACACCATGTATGCTCTACTTCTAAGTCTTGGTCGGTCTATAAAGGGTCTATACAAGTGTACATAGCCTATCCGAGAATCGGGGCGGACTTCCTAAGTCGAGTTGAGCTTAGAACATGCCGTAAAACCCATACGGATCTGCTATGAACACTTTTTGACATATCCAATTTGGACTACATCAATGGTATAGTGGGACGTCGGTCACCAGTACCGGCCCGAGGAAAATATTGGGTTATCCATGAACCGTAAAACTAAAACGCGTATTGTACTAGTCAAACGATTACTATTCGAGTCTGACCCTGAGGATGCCGATGGTAAGTCACGCATCAGTTAATCCCCAGCGGAGTCGCCAAATTGTGGACATGACATAGGTCCACCCCGACGCGGCCACGCGCGGGTTTGGGGAGGCGAATGAATCTCCATATGAGAATGGATCGAATTGAAATTTAAATCGAAGTGGAGTCGCCACCGAGCTTTGTGGGAGTTCGGGCCCGTTCGAACCCACTCTATGTCGTAGTGGGCCATGTACAAAATACGACCCATTTTCGATGTCAGAGTTTATTGGGTTCGTCCCTTAACATTTGATACCGATACCGACATTATCGGATACCGTGTACTGAATGACTCTCGTTTGCCAATGAATTCGGACATCCGGAAACCATGGTTCTGAGTAAGGGGTGAGGGTACGTGTTGGGAAGTTCACAAAAAACACCCAACCCCGCCCACACATAGGGCCTCTACTAAGATATTTTTTGATGTTTTAATACGCGCGTTAGTTGAACGATGAAATGATATGCAAACATTATTTTTCCTAAGCATGTGAATAATTGAATGGGTTGCTAAGTCGATTTAATGCATCTAAAATTTAACGTGAAAGTTGTATTTTAGCATGCGATGTTCACTTTAGTCTAATAAAACAAACGAAAAGAAAAGAAATTGCTACAAACACGAACAAACAAGTTACTAACGGTTTGTAAATCGAATAAAAATATGAATACGATAATATGCATGGTTTTTAAAAAAGGATTTTTTAATGACACGTAACGTGTTTTAAAAAATATCAATGTCGAAATCTGGAGAACACTGTTTTGTCTAAAAAAACGATGTTCGAAGAATAATAAAAAAGCGAAATTGGGCCTCGTTTTCCAGATGGCCGCGCGCCTCGCCCGGGTCAAGCGCGACCCGCCCGGGATGCGTGCGACTCGCGTCCCGGCCTGTTTTCGAAGTCAATTTTTTTGAAAATCGATGATTTTATTAAATCGCGTACAAATATTGCATAATTTGCACTCGACTTAATATTTTCGACGTTCGTCGTATCTAATATTCGATTGTAAAAACGATATTAAATACTTGGAATGATTCTTTTGAAAAGATAAAAAAAGTTTTGAAAATCGTTTTGTAAAATTAAACTAAAAAAACGATGTTTGACTCCCTCCGCGTTAAAAATCGTTATATTACGTTTTTGAGATCGTATAACGATTTTCTAGCATCAACGAGATTAATGTAATTCTTTTAATACGATATTCGACTAGAGAATCGAAATCGTAATTTTAAGAATATTTGTTATATGAAAATAGTTTTGTAATATCTATATTAGAAATAATATAAAAATGCGACGAATGACCCGTAAAAAAATGACCGACGACGACGCTAGGCCGAGAAGAAATTAACGAGAGGGAGAGGAAGAGAGAAAGAGAAGTCGGGTTTGATTTTACACCCTCAACCTACATGCTTTGTTTACTCGGAACGGGGCTCGTCAGAACGTGGTTTGGACACGGGAGCGTCGAGGTAACGTAGGAGAGTTATGGTGGTTTGATTTGGACGTGTAAAGGGTAAGAGGTGGCCGGTTTCGTCGGGTCTCGGATGTACTATCAGTTTCTCGATGCTAAGTGTATTTTGAGTTGTGTGAGGAGTTTATGTATGTTTGATTGATAGAAAGTTGATGTTTAATTGTGTATGTGAGGGTCCTATTTATAGGAGAAAATGTTAGGAGAAGTACTCTTCCTTAGACAACAAGAAATACCGGTTTGGATAGGAAACGTAAGAGGTTGAGAGGAACGAGAATTCACTTTCTTGGTGAAGAAGAAAGGAACCTCGGCTGAAATCAGGCTGCTCGGCTGAGCAAGTTGTACTCGGTCGAGTGTTTGATTCGGTTTTCGGATAGAATTCCTACTTGAGATCAAATTCTATCCTTACCGGAATTGTTTAATATTTTGTGTAGCTGATTTTTGTAGTGGTTGAGCTCAAAACGGACTCGTGGGATGACACGGCTGGTCCGTATGTCTCGAGAAAATATCTTTGACCGGGTTTGACTCGGTCGCTAAAAGACGGTTTTGCCCCTGGTGTCGAATTCGATCCAAATTAGTCTTATTTGACTCGAAATGACCCACTGGGCCTAATTTTGAGGTTGATTTTGTGAGATTTGTACTCTGTAAAATGCCCAAGCCAAATATCCATGATTTCGAGCCCATTTTCGAGTACGTTAGAGCATGTTTGCGTTCGATCATCATCGGGTGTTTGTCGGAAACTGCTATAGACACCGGCAGTCAAAATGTGGGTGTCTACAATGATCATGAATTTTAAAGACAAATAAAGAAGAGTGAAAGAATTATGATAATATGAAGAAAAAAAATAGAAATTATGCCTGAAAATTAGAATTGGAGAAAATATATGAGACATAGATGAAGATTAATTGGGGTTTTTTAGCAGGAAAAATTGTGATTAGATCACTTTTAATGAAATTAATCAACTACATGGGTATAAGTAGAAGTTTAGAAAATTAGAGGGGTACATGGTAGTGTAGACACCCACATTTGGCTGCTAGGTGTCTATAGTAGTTTCCAATAAACACCCGATGATGATCGAACACGAACGTGCTTCTACGGACTCGGATATGGGCTCAAAACCGTTAGTTTATGGCTTGGGCTTTTTACGGAGTACAAATCTCACAAAACGAACCTCAAATTCAGGCCCAGCGGGTCGTTTCCAATCAAATAAGACTAATTTGGGTCAAAACCGACACCGGAAATAAAACCGACTTTTAGCGACCGGGTCAAACCCCGGTCAAAGCCGTTTCCGAGAACACAAAATAGCCATACAAATATCAAGAGCCCATTATGAGAAGGTCCTAAAAATTCCCGTAGCTTCCTCCTTGGGTCATGGACAGAGAACGGGACAGCAGGACGAAGTATAGGGTTTCATCCTCCCACAGCAGCAATTTCCTCGGGTAAACGACATATTTCGCCCCGAGGAAAGGCAAAAACATGATATGTGTCGTCCCAATAGGAGAAACAAGCATCAAGGAAATAACGATCCACCTACATCTGGCGGATCGTGAACAACTGCGTAATACCTGTCTGATTCAGAGCAACCTTATCCGCATCCCTAAAGTGTCGGGACCATTCTTGCAACATCGCGGTCAAGCGTTCAATTCCCATGGCTAAAGTTCTTGAAAAGAATAAGGAATTTTCTTTTTGAGGAGAAGAGAATTGTGAAAAAGTTGTGAGGAAAACTAAAACAGGGGATGGGTATTTATAGCACTAAACCCTACAACCCTCTTTCCATATCCTCCTTTCATAGAAGTTTAATAATTCTAGTGGGCTTAAGCATACAAGCCCAGTCTCAGGTTCCTCAATGTTAGCACAAAAATTAGTCATCCCGAGCATTCCTAATTTTCAAAAGAGTCAAAATTTTAAAAAATTTCAAAAATCCAAAATTCGAAAAATTCAAATTTTTATTCCCCAGCGCGAGTCATATTTTTACCTACATGGTGCATGCAAAACTTTATGTAACTTACACAGGTACGACTCAAGGCTGCGGAACCAAGCCTGCACAGTTTGCGTAGCTCCCCAGCGGAAAGCCCGAGACGACATTTTACCCGGAATAGCGTGGGATGGGCCAATATATAGGCGTACCCAGGACTTGTACGACAAGTCCAATTCCCCACGGAGTTATCATCAACTCAGGTATGATTTCTATCTTATGGCTGGCAAGCCCTTCACGCGAGTCTAATGGACTATAAACAACCCGACCGGAAGTCTGTCAGGTCTCAATCCTCGATTGGCTTGGTAGCTACTCTGACTTTCGCCTTGTCCAAGCCTCAGTCAGAGTGGGGGCTCTGTAGACACTCACATTTGGTTGCTAGGTGTCTATAGCAGTTTCCAAAAAACACCCGATGATGATCGGACGCGAACGTGCTTCTACGCGCTCGAATATGGGCTCAAAACTGTTAGTTTCTGGCTTGGGCTTTTTACGGAGTACAAATCTCACAAAACCAACTTCAAATTCAGGCCCAGCGGGTCCTTTCCAATCAAATAAGACTAATTCGGGTCAAAATCGACACCGGAAATAAAACCAACTTTTAGCGAACGGGTCAAACCCCGGTCAAAGCCATTTCCGAGAACACAAAACAGCCATACAAATTAGGGCAGAGCAAGGATCGGATATCCGATCCGAATCATATTTTCGGATCGGATATTCGATCCGAAAATCCGAAAATTTTAATATCCGATATCCGATCCGAATCACTTCGGATATCCGAATTTTGATATCCGAAAATTTCGGACCGGATATCCGAAATGTCTGATATCCGATTTGGTTGAGATTTTTGGTCAAATAAAATTCTAAATGAAGCTCATTTCAACTAGAAAAATCCTAATCTTAATTAATCTAGTATTTTACGGAGTATACTATTCTATATATTAAGGCAATACAAAAATGTCATCAGGCTTAATGTAAAATGAATTAAATTATAACCTACTAACCTTAGAATACACTAACCCAATAAAAAAAATTACAAAATAACTCATTTTTCGGATCGGATTCGGATATCCGATCCGAAAATTTCGGATATCGGATCGGATTCGGATATCCAAAATAATTTTTTTGGATATCCGATCCGAAATCATTTTTCGGATCGAATATTCGGTTTTTCGGATCGAATACGAATCGGATAACGGATCGGATTCGGATAGTCGGATAATTTGCTCAGCCCTAATACAAATATCAAGAGCCCAACCCAAACACAAGATCTACAAAAATATCCAACCCAAAGTCACAAAATCTGGATTCCTTCGCTCCAGCTGACCCACTCGATCGAGTGTCAGCCCACTCGACCGAGTGGGCCTTCAATAGGCCCCTTTTACATTTCCATTGGGCCACTCGATCGAGTCAACAGGGGCACTCGATCGAGTAACCCTAGACGGAGCTGGGGGAGAATTCTTATAAATACCTCCCTTTGCATGCAACTTTGACACATCTTCTCAACCATAATTTTCCCATTTCTACAACTTACATAGACATACAACCCTAGCAAACGGTCAAACCCTAAACCACCATAACTCCATCTATATAGATCTTGATACTCCCGTGCTCAAGCCACAATTAAACGAGTCCCGTCCAAGGATACGAAACATGTAGGTTGAGGGTGCAAAAATCCTGATTTCTCTTCTCTTCTCGTCTCTCTCGCGTCTTCCTCTCGTTTTTTTCATTTTTTATTTTTCTTTTCGTATATAATATCGCTAATATTACTAGTATTAAAACATTAAATTGCTCGCTAATTTGTGTCGAATACAAAGGATGACAGAATAAGAAAATTCTAATACAAGGATGTTTCACCCGACGTGGCCGGTCGCTTATCCCGACACCCCGAGTATTTGATTTTTGAAGCGAGTCAACATCAACAATAGCGTTTTTATTTTGTCTCGTTGTTAGTCACGTTTTATTATTCGCGTCATCGTCACCATCGTTAATACCGCATATTCATCGATTTTCAAAAACTATTTTGAATCAAACACTTTTATTTAAGTTAAGTCGAAATCCGTTGATGCGAATCTGACATCACATAATCTGCAAGGATTCGTTACGATGTCGAGATGCGGAGAGAATCAAGTCCTTTTTAATTCAAGCAAGTGTAGAGCGTTGTTCTTTAGATTCGATACCAACTCAATAGTCGGATATCGTATCTAAACGAATTAGTCAATAAATTTAACTAATACAAATTCCTCGATGCTAAAATAGTTGTCACATAATTCTAAAGAATTAATTACGACACTATAACGCGGAGATAATTCATTTCGTTTTAGTTCAATTAAAAAACGACTCACAACATCTTTTTCTAGATTTTACTCTAAGTATTCGATATTGATTCCATAGTCAGATATCGGATACGACGAGTGTCAAAAATTCGAATCGAGCATAAATCATGTAATATTTTTGCGCGATTCAACAAAGTCATCGATTTCCTAATCAAAAAGCAATTTCGAAATCTATAACAAATTGCGAAACGAACCCTAGTTCGTACAGGGGGCACTCGATCGAGTGCCTAGCCCACTCGATCGAGTGGCATCCCAAAAACCGAGGCAGAAGGTCCTTTTGAGGACCACTCGGTCGAGTCCCTCATTGACTCGATCGAGTGGCGACTCACTCGGTCGAGTCTCTCCATGACTCGGTCGAGTAATACCCCAAATTCTGGCAGAAAGCTTTTTTCGAGGCACCCTCGGTCGAGTCCCTCAATGACTCGATCGAGTGTCCTTTCATCACGTCAATACGTGAGCCCTCAACATATTTCGAGCCTTGTCAAATATTTTCATGACTTCGGTCAACACGTGTCAAGTCAATCACGTGTCATACTACTTTCCAAAACCATGGATCATATCTCGTTACATCATTCTATATTATTTACAAACCGTTATTACCGTTACTAACTTGTTTGTTTATGTCTTTTCGATTTATTTTTTGTTATTTGTTTTATTGTACTAAAACGAATCTCGCATGCTAAATACAACTTTGACGTTAATTTTAGATGCATTAAATCAACATAGCAACTTATTCAAATATTCACATGTTTAGTCAAAACATTGTTTGCATATCATTCAATCGAATTACTAACGCGCGTATACAAAAGTCAAACGATATCTTAGTAGAGGCCGCTAAGTGCGGGCGGGGTTGGGTGTTCTTTGTGAACTTCCCAACACGTACCCTCACCCCTTACTCAGAACCGTGGTTTCCGGATGTCCGAAACCATTGGCACACGAGAGTCATTCAATACACGGTAACCGATAATGTCGGTATCGGTATCACAATGCAAAGGGTCGAACCCCATAAACTCTGAGATCCGAATGGACCATACTTTGTGCATGGCCCACTAAGATATAGAGTGAGTTCGAATGGACGCGAACTCCCACAAAGTTCGGTGGCGACTCCACTTCGATTTAAATTTCAATTCGACCCCATCCCACATGAGATTCATTCGCCTCGCCAAACCCGCGCGTGGCCGCGTCGGGGTGGACCTATGTCATGTCCATAGGTAGAAAACGAAAAAGTAGGAGGGTAGTAGAAAATCCTAATTATTACTATCTCAAATATAAACTACATTATAGTCACGTGTCAAATCATAATCTAAATTTTAACATATCTTATTTCCATTATATTATATTCATAGTTTCAGGGCATTGTTATTTAAGACAAAATTGTAAAGGTGCTTATTTTCATAATCCAAGACAAGGTAGAGGAAGATCCCAGATCCAAGATTATTAAATTTTCCATTACGTCTGATTTAGAAGAATTCAACGCAACGTTACAAATATGGGTGATCCAATTTACTAAGGGAACGATGGAATAAACCATTTATGACATGACACTTCCACTTCATGGGTTTTTCTTCATGTCATTTGAAGCTATAGAAAACTATGGTTCCGATGAGCAATGGCGGATCTTGGATGATTTTTTAAGGGGGCCAATCTAAACATTAAATAAACGGAATTATTATTTTTTCAAACGAAGCTTTACTCAATTCTAACAAATTTGTCGTAATTTTTCCAATTTTACCCTCATAATTAACTATCCTAATTACCTCTCTACCTCTTTAATTCCTTTACAAGAAAATCATTTATCAATCAAACTACCGCGATTTCAATTTCGATTTTGATCATAGATTATAATCTGATTATCGAGCAAGTAATACGAGTATGCTTTTACTTATTTACTTAACTATTTAGCATATTTTTTTGAGTTTGATGATTAAATTAAAATTTTAAAATAGGGTTTTTGGGATGAGGTTGGAGTTGCTGGTGGTAGGTAGGAAGGTAGTTTGTTGAGGAGAAAGCGACAGTTCCAGTCTGAACCGGTGCACGAAGATGCAAGCGGAGGTATGTGTTTGGTCGTCACTAGACTTCGACGGAGAAGAAGGGGTCGGCTGGTGGGATGGTTTGACGGTGGCTCCTGACGCCATATGGTGGCGGCGTGTATGGTGCAAGGTAGCTACGACGGACAACCGCGCGTATGTGCTCTGATGAAGTGGGTGATAGTGACGGTCGAACGTCGGAAGCAGGGCCATGATAGGTGGCCGATTGAATCTGAGATTTGGTTTGAAATGACCATGGATATACATGTTCAGAAGGATAATGGATTAATGGTTGAAGATGTTGGGGCTACAGGTTGGAGTTGATTAATGGTGTGGAGAGTGAAGGGAGAAATGACAGGGACATAATGTTAATGACTTGTTTGAATTGAGTAAAGTTTCGTTAGGAAAAAGCACGACCTTAAATAAATACGGAATTTTTTTTAAATGTGAAAGCACTTTTTATTGTATGCAAAAGTGCAAAACCTGATCAAAATATCATGCTAATAAAAGAGTAAATTTGTTCAAAAAAATTACCAAGAAATTATCTCAAAAAATGAAAATTTAAAGAACACACCTTTGACTTTTGTTGACTTTATAACTATGTTCGTAAATTTGTAAAAGAGTAAAGTTTCGTGAGACTGTGTGACACTACTCTCCCACTAAAACATACAATTAAAAAGAAACTAGAATTAATAATCACTTGTATCATGTGAAAGGTCACTCAATAATACTATTGAGACTTTGAGAGATTGTCTTTAAAGTTTTCGTGTGAACAAAAATATCAACTAACAAAATGAAAATATAAAGATAAAACTTAAATTGTCTTCAAAATCAATACCTCCTCCATCTCGTTCATTTGTTTGCCTTTGATTATAATACTCCTCACAGAGAATATAAAAGGCAAACAAATAAATGGGACATAGGAAGTACT
This sequence comes from Agrostemma githago, assembly GCA_958450325.1. Lineage (NCBI taxonomy): Eukaryota > Viridiplantae > Streptophyta > Magnoliopsida > Caryophyllales > Caryophyllaceae > Agrostemma > Agrostemma githago. The sequence continues at coordinate 29,678,159 of OY288241.1, read as the reverse complement.
AAAAGACGATTTAGAGAGATCAATCCGGTAAAATGGGTAAAGACATCACTTGAACACAAACTAGTTTTATCACCCGTGAATCTTCACGGGTCAGTTTATAGTTACGTTATATACATAAATTGAAATAAAACTAAAAACAATGAATGAGATATATCATACTCCCTCCTATTATTCCTTCCACTTTCCTTTTTGAGCTTAGTTTTATTTTCTTCTCACTTTTTTGGATGTACTTTTAATCATTACTTATTCTTCCTGCAATTCTTTATTTTTTTTTCTCCACACCTAAACCCGACACCTTTTCACTTTATACTGCATCTTTTTACTCTTCATACCCCACTTTTTACTCATTTCTTAATTTCTTTCCAAACAAATTGGAGAGGAATACTCATAATAGGAGGGAGTATATGAAGTCAAATAAAATACGGAGTATGTATTAGAAAAAAAGTATTCATGGTACTATGTATGTGCATTATCACACTGATTAACTAAAAAAATTGTGTGATAAACTAAAAAAAATGAAAGGAACATCGTCATACTATCTAAAAAATTAGTTAAAAGAAAAAAGAAATTGAGTCCTCCCCTTTTTAGGGTCATAAGCCCGTTGTTTAGGCCTACAACTTGTTTGACTGAACCCAAAATAACTCGTTAATTTAGAGTCGATACCTTACCCGACCCGTTCAGTTAGTGAGAATTTATTAAAATTAAATAAAATATATATACCTAAATATTATATTTGAATTTATAATTTAAAACAAATGTTTTTTTTTTATTATAAATATTCAATTTAATACAACTTTTTTTTTATCATTTAATTCTTAAATAATTTTACAAATTGAATTAATTTTTTTTTAAAAAAATATAAACATTATTAAAGAGTACAATAATAATATTAAAATTAAAAAATAATATTGAAAATATTTTTGTTGGACTTAAAAAGTTTATAAAAAATAGAGGCGTTCGAAACTATTTTCGACCCTAATCAAAACCGTGACCCGTATAACCGACTTATATTTGATCTGACCCATATTTGGACCCGATCCGTTGGATCCATTTGACAGGTATACATATTACGCTTTCGCTTTATTTTTGAGGGGTTGAATAACTTTAATTGATGGTGTTAATTTTCAACACGTAACCGTAAAATTAAAGATAAGAGTTCAAACCCTTAAACGGAATTAAAAGTATAGTCCGGGCACTAATCTTACTCTTCAATATATTTCAATCGGTTTTGTCTATTGTTTTTAGATATATAAACTCTTTATATGATCGAAAATGTACCTGATTAATTATTTAAATCACTTAAAATATTTAGATTCAGTTTTTATGTTTGCAATCAACTCTCTTTTGGGGCCGTGAACCCATTTTTTTGACCCGCAACCCGTTTGAGCGACCTCAATGTCACGTTAATTTAGGGTCGAAATCTGACCCATCCCATTCAACCCGTTCGATCAGTGAGAATTTATTAAAATAAATAAATTATTTAAATTTAATTATTATTTTTGAATTTATAATTAAAAAACTAATACGTATTTTAAATTAAAAATATCCAATTTAATTTATAATAATAATAGTAGTAGTAGTAGAAGAATAATATTAAAATTATTTTTGCTGGACTTAAAAAGTTGGTTAAAAATATAGGCGTTCGAAACTATTTCTGACCAAAAACTCTTGACCCGTATAACCCAACTCATATTTGATCCGACCTGTATGACCCGATCTGAAGCTTTTTCATATGTTCTCATATTATGCTCCCACTTTATTTTTTGTGGGGTTGAGTAACTTTAATTGTCGTTGTTAATTTGAACCCTTAATCGTAAAGTTAAAGAGTTCGGACTCCTTAATGGAACTAAAAACAATGTTCGGAGGCTAATCTTACCTTTAAATGTATTTTTCAATCAGTTTTGATGTTTTTAGACATATAAACTCCAGAACTGAATACGTACATGATTAATTAGACACAAAATTTATTATTTTCATTTATTGTTCGCTGACATCAATCTATCTATATTATATTTGTATTACGATTATTGCATGATGATAATTTCGATATTAAAATTTAATACTGCAATATCAACTTTTTGTATTCTAAAAATAAAAAATAAAAAATTATTTTAAATATATTTAAGAAAATATCAGAATTTTTTTAATATATTTTATATTTATAATAATGATATACGAATAATAATCTTACATAAATTTTATGTAAATAATAATATTACGTAAATGTTGGAGTATATGTTATATGAATAATAAAAGTAAATAAATGACGTAAATGTTGTATAAAATGGATTAAGTTGAAAATGTATAGATGTAAGATGATTAATAATTACGGAGTAGCAATTATGTTTGTTAGTAATATAGATTACAGAATTTTAAGATTGTAAATTACAGATTTTTAAGATGTTAAATAGGATGTTAAATTAATTTTTAGTAATTTTGATTTCTAGTAACTTTAAGATTGTAATTAATCATCAACTTTTTATTTTTAGTAACTTTGATTTCAAAAGATTAGAATACATAAAATTGTGCCACGTAAGCGAAGGGATGCATCCACGCTGCCATGTCAGCAGTGGATGCATTCAATTGATATATATATATAGATAGATAGATACTCCTATAAAGGAAATAAAATGTGGGCCCAAAGAATTAAACAAAACGTCATACATGCATCATACTCCACTTTCCAGCAAATGGAAATGGATAATATGGGCCAATGCTTTATTAACGGGCTAATAAACTACAGACTCGCTGAACTGAATTTCTATTCACAACCAAGTGTTGGAGGGGCCAGACCCCGACCTAATAAAGGCAAGATCCGCTTCTGTCGATGAGAGAACGATGTTTGGTTATTTTATTTAAAAAAAAGAAATAAAACAGATAATGCCGAGGGAAGAAATGTACTAACTATATACTCCCTCCGTTCTTTATGTTTCTTCTTGTTTTCCTTTTTGGGCCGTCCTTTACGTTTCTTCCTATTTCTACCTTTCCTTTTTTGTGTACTCAATTTTACCCTTTTGTTCTTATTTGACCCACCTTCATACCCTTTTGTACACACCCACTAACAATATTTATTTATAAACAAATTATTTTCAAGGCCCACCATCCATTACTTTACTTCATTTTATTCAATTCCTTATTACACATGCAAAAATAAATGAGAAGAAACTTAAAGAATGGAGGGAGTATCATATAATCAAGCTGGATTATACGTGTCGCCTTTCTGGTCTATTACATGTACAAATGCAACCGCTCAAAATTGATTAAAAATTGTGTTAACCGCCTCATTTTTCTCTTTTCCGGAAATTAAGGACCGTCAACTACCACATAATCTTATGCGAATTGCCACCAACTTCCCGGAACTCCCCACAACTTCAAGTGGTGTGTGGTTTATTTTGGTTTGTGGAAGAGGTTTATTAAGAGCGAAAATGAAAACCCCACAATCCCCTGAACATCACTGAAACAGAAAAATGTTGTTCCAGAGAACCATAGTTTCAATTCCAGAAATTCCGGAATCCAAGAAATCACTCAAAATCACAGTACGAATAATGCGCAAGTGACTGCGTACATCGAAAAAATCAGATGTCGACGCAACAGAAATTGGTCAAAAATGCGGGGTTTTTAATTCTCTCAAGCAATATTGTAGTTCATCACTAAAACAAAGGTGCTACTCCATCCGAATTTGAACCCACGAGAAGTAAACGCTTCAATTTGAGGAGTGACTCTATGAGCATATTACCATGGGAGTCTTGGAAAAGATAGAGGCCTTGTGCACCAAAAAAGACAAGGCCCCAAAAGTTTGAACTTGGTAAATATTTTATATGGACGATTTTTCATTCGCTCAACACAAAAATATGTATTGAGCATAAATATTATAACCACTTCAACATCAAAAATCAATGTAGATTAAAAACTTTTACTCGTAAAATTTAAGAGACGACATAAACCTGATACCAATCTTATCAGAATTCACCAATGATTAAACTATTAGCTTGTGAACATTAAACCGACAAGACCAAAAATCGTAACAAATTGACAAAATTAGATCGGATATCCAAAAATCAAATAATTTATTAACGTATAAGTTGTTCATCAACATCATTGTGATAGAAAAAACATAAAAACACTTTGATTAAGATATGTTCACCAAACCCCATTATTGAAAAAAAATTATAATCCGTACTCAATAAGCTAATATTCACCAAACCCCACTCTTTAACGCATGTTCACCAAACCCCACACTTTAACGTATGTTCACCAAACCCCACACTTTTATTTAGGTTTAGAAATTCCAAAAGATTCAAGTCTCAAGAACATATTGAGAAGTAGAAACTTTTGATATGCTAATATTATTATTTAGGCTTGAAAAACCTTAGAATTCGTCTTCCCATCGTCTTTGTTTTTTTTTTCCTCGAATTTGGACCCAAAAATTGGAGGCCTTGTTCCTTTGCACCTGAACAGGGCCTTAGCCGCCTTTGCATATTACGGTTCATCTCGGACCATTTCAAATGAAGAAGAAGCAACCTATTTTTTTATTTTAAAAGATTTATTCACTATTGTTCATCATCGAGAATTTTGTCCATACTAACTCCATCGTCCTCCATCTCACTAAGAGCATACTATATTTATAATCACCGTAGACACGCTATGATTAGGAGCTGGGGAAGGACAACGAAAAGGCTAGACTTACACGCGATGTATGACAATTTCGTACACAGCGAACCATATTGCGCCACATGTCAACTTTTTGTTAACCTAGGGTAATTAGTTCAGGGTTAGGTAAGTAATTATACACCTTTAGTTAATTATTAACTTTAATCTAGTTAAGTCAATTTTAGTAACTTTTGTATTATTGTTTTTATTTTGCATTTTTCATTTTCATGAAATAATCATATAATATTGTTAATATATTTTTGATTCATTTAAAATGTAAAATTAATTAATATGATTACATTTTGTATTTTTTAAAAATCTTAATTTATTATTATTATAATTTTTTTTTGCAAGAAGATTATGACTCATATTATTCATCCAAAGAAAGAACAACATGAACTTACTTACAAAAGATAAAACCCCTATAGAATAAACTACATAGAAATCATCCTCCTACTCAAATCCACATTAACCTTCCTCATCCTAATGAACACATCAAACTTAATTTGGCTTAAAATAGTCTCAATAGGCTTTACATTGGCATAAAAAAGTCTACCATTCTTCTCAGCCCATATATAGTAGACTGCAGCAACAATACAGCTTCGATACCACCCATTCTTCTAATGCTTGATGCTTCTCCTTGCAGTAACCCACTTCGCTTCAGTCAGCAGATGATTACTTCGACCTCTAACCCTCATCCACGCCTTCAAACCCATCCAAATCTGAGCAGAAAAGGAGCATGAGAAGAACAAATGCTCGCAAGATTCTGATGCATGAAGACAGAGAGAACACCTGTTTACCATAGGTAGCCCCCGACTTTGCAGAAAATCCACCGAAGGCAACTTCTTTTGACAGGCAAGAGATGAGATAACACCATGTCTAGGAAGGACTTCCTTCCCCTTGAAAATCTTTAGCCAAGGCTGTTTCTTGAACTTCAATCTAAACCAGTCATAAGCCAGATGCAAACTAAATTGACCCTCTTTAGTCCAGGTATGCATCAACTTCACCACAGTAGCAGGACTCCCCTCAGCAGTGATGAGTTCCTCCATAACCTGCAACAAACTTTTTAGAGTGCCTGTAAAGCGCTCTTGCTTATGTATCTCCCATATCCTCCGCGGCCCGATCACATACGCTTTAACCCAAAGAGACCACAAATCATGACCTCCTTGTAGCACCTGCCACAACATACCTGCAATATGTGCTTCCAAGCACGCAAGTCCCTAATATTGAAACCGCCTTCCTCCCATGGAGAACAGATGCTACTCCAGCTCTTACAAACCAGCCCCGTCGTAACCAACATACCAGTCCAGAAAAATTTCCTACAGCAAACAATAATTCTATTCAACACATTACCAGGAATCAAGGTATTGGCTGCCCAAAAATTGAAAATCCCAAATATGACTGAGTTAATTAGTTGAGCCCGTCCTGCATAGGTTAATGTAAGAACAAACCATCCTCCTATGATTGCCTCAATCTTACTTAACAGCCCAGAATAGTGCTCCATTCTATTGATAATATCATTTAGAGGAAGACCAAGGTATCTACAAGGAAAGGTTCCCAAGGAGAAACCAGTATCCTGAATAATGAGCTCCTGTACGACAGCATCAACCCCTCCAAATTAAATCTCAGATTTATCTCTATTTGCATACAGCCCCGTGTCAAGAGCAAAAGCATCAAGAGCTTTTGTTGTAGCCTTAACAGAAGGATGATCTCCCCTAATGAAGATCATGAGATCATCAGCAAAAATCAAGTGATTAAGCCTCAATTTGCAACACTTAGGATGAAAAGAAACTTGTGGTTCAACTCCTATAAGCCTAAGTCGTTTGGATAATACCTCCATACTCAAAACAAAAAGGTAGGGAGAGAGCGGATCTCCTTGCCTCACACCTCCTTTACCTTTAAAGAACCCATGGGACATACCATTGATCTTCAAAGAGAACCAAGAACCCTGAACACACTCCATAACCCAACCAATAAATTTTGGAGGAAACTTAAACCCATCCAGCATCTGTCTCAGAAAAGACCATTGAACAGAATCAAAAGCCTTCCTCAAATCAATCTTCATTAAGCACCTGGGAGATAAAAATTTCCTACTATACCCTTTGATCAAGGACTAAGATAATGCAATATTATCTTGAATATTCATTCCTCTTATAAATGTAGCCTGCTCACCCCCTATAATTTCATCCAAACAACCCTTCATTCTGTTTGCCAGTAGCTTACTGATACATTTATACATAACAGAACAACAGGAAATAGGTCGAAAATCTAGCACAGTATTACAAATCTTCTTCTTCGGAATCAAAGTTATCATAGTAGTATTAGCTTGCTTAACTAAATTTTGACTTCACAAAGAACTCCTTAACCGCATCATAGAAATCCTTTTTTACCACTTCCCAAGAGCTCTTAAAGAACCCAGCTGAAAAACCATCTGGACCTGGGCTCTTATCCGAACCCATGGAAAAAACCACTGATTTTATTTCCTTTTCATCAGGAATGCTAAGCATTCTTTCCCACTCCTCCGCCTTAACAGTGCCCCCATTACTAAACAACGAAGGATCAATACTCTGAACAGTAATTTCCTGCCCTAGCAGAGTCTGGTAATACTCCAGAAAACCCATAGCTACCTCATCAGGACCTTGCCTAACACAGCCCTTATTATCTGTAATGACACCTATAACCTGTTGAAGTCTTCTTTCCTTCACCCTGGAGTGAAAATAAGCAGTACCAGCATCAACATCAGTAATTTTATCCATTTTAGATCTTTGAGAAAGGATACTAATCTCCGCATTCTGCAAATCAATAAGCCTAACTCGCAAGTCCTGCTCCTTCCTAAACAGAACCTCAGAAAAGGGAGCCACCTGCAGCTGAAGTTGACATTCTTCCAAGTCTTTCCTCACCACCTTAATTCTTTCACCAATACTAGAGTAATTACACCTATGAAATCTCTTTAAGGCCTCCTTAACATTTTTTAACTTCTTAAAAAGCTGAAACCCCTTAGTTCCATACATAGATACCCTCCAAGCGCCAGCAACAATAGTAGAATAACTAGGGTGGAACACCCAACAATTTAAAAAACTGAACCGTCTACCAATTTTAACACTTAAGCTAACCTTCACAACAATAGGAGAATGATCAGAAACTCCAGCAGCCCTAAAATGAGCAAAAGAGTTAGGAAAGTTAGTCAACCATTGAGAATTGACAAGCACCCTATCCAACTTACTCCAAACCTTAGAATCAACCTCCTGCTTATTGGTCCACGTGAATTCACACCCTTGGCCATTAAGCTCAACCAATCCACAATTGTTAATGCAAGAGTTAAACTCATCCATTTCCTTATCCACAGGAATAGAACCCCCAATCTTCTCATCCCTAGAACGAACTATATTAAAATCCCTAAGGACTATCCAACTATCACCAGGCATCGTGCCCTCCAGATTATCCCACAACTCTAATCTCCCAGTAGCATCATTAAACCCATACACAAAAGAAACTAAACTGCATGAGTTAGTTCCAAAATGATGAATCCTATAATGCACCACTTGAGAAGTAGAACCCAAAACCATCAGGCTAACAGTAGCAGGATTCCAAATGACCCAAATCCGACCATTATAATGGCTACTGTAATTACAAAAGACCACGTAATTAGCGAATTTATTTCGTATAATTGCTAAAGACTTATTCTCTTTAACTCTAGTCTCTAGAAGGCCAAGCACATCAATACCACTATCCCTTATCAAACTTAAAACCGCATTATGCTTAAAGGGCTCATTCCCTCCCCTAATATTCCAAGAACCAATAATCATATCAGTTTGTCAGGAGGAACAATCACCCTATCAGGAGAACCACATCCTTCCTCCTGTCCCTCCTCAATGCCTTCCAATACTTCATACCTATTAGGGGAAACCACCTACAAGATAGTCTCCAATCCCCCATTATAGCTTGAACCAGAGCCTGTCACTATAGGGCCTTGCCCAGCACATCCTGAGCGCCTCTGAACAGGAGTGAAGCCAACATTGGTGTCAGATGAGGCCAGTATCACCACTGCAGCCTCCTGCACCAATGCTTGGTCTCCTGTATCAGTAGGGCCTAGTGCCTGGGGTCCTGAGCCAGTGATACAGAGGCCTCCAGCCAGCTCTTCCTCAGAGGTTCCACGATGCATTACAGTCAGGGTAGGAGGCTCCACATCCATCCCGACTGAGGTACCACCTCCCCTCTGAGGGCAATTCTTCTTCGGTGTATATCTTTGCACAAGAGTAGCTGATGTAGTTGTCTTGTCTTTTTTCTTTTCACGTTTACACGTTGCCTTTGTATGTCCTAATTTGCCACAACCAGAACAGTAGTAAGGCAACCATTCATACTCAATACGTTGAACAGATTGCCCCAATATTGGTATATTGATGACCACAGCCTCCGGCAACGCCTGAGACACATCAGCCTCCACAAGAACCCTTGCAAAGGACAACCTCTCTTTATACGTTGTTGTAGTGTCCGCGAACATGGGTTTCCCAACCTTGCTTGCCATTTTACTCAAGACTGAAGAAGACCAGAGATAAGGGTGAAGATCAGGAAACAGAACCCAAACCGGTACAATGGATACACGATCCATTTCCATTGAAAAACTAGGGCTCCATCTTTTCAGAATCAATGAATTCTGACCAATTAACCAAGGTCCTCCACGCATCACTGAATCCATATCTGCTTGACCACCAAATCGGAAAGAAAACCAACCCCGTTTGAAATATTGAACAACAGGAGAGCGAACCTGATTCCAGTTCTTCTGAACAAAGTCCTGGACCTGCGTCAAAGTTGGCTTAGCCCCAATAATATTCCCCATTAGAGTATATTTCCACAAGCTTAACTCATCTTCAAAATCATCAAAGACAATATCAATCTCTGTAGATATGGCACTGTCTTCACCAAAATGTAATTCCATCCCCATTTTCCGCTCTTTAGCTTTATCAACCCATGGCGAAGTATTGACTGTACTAGGAGGAGCAACATCCGCAGAACGAGACACCTCCACCGCGGCCTCTTCCGATCCCCTATTTTTGTTCACTTCCTCAGTCGTCGGAGCTTCGGTCCCCCCGGCACTGCTCGACTGAGAAGCATCTCTCGACTCTTTATATATAGCCTTAGAAGCCGATTTAAAAGCTTTGTGGATTATATCATTGATAGAACCTCCCGTCACCGGAGTTCGATTCCCTTCAATGGCGCAATCATCCTCCTCAATCGTCTCCAAAACCTTTTCAGATTTAGCATGTTCCCCCTGCCGTTCAAACTGAACCTTTCGCGGCCTTTCCTCGCTCGCCCTGTCCCCGTCATTGCCGGCGTTAATCTGATCGCATCGAGAGAGAAATCTTTCTCTAGAACGTAGAGAGAGAAAGCGTTATTATTATTATTATTATTATTTTTATTATTATAAGGAAAATTTTATTGATGAATCAAAAAGCAGTTTACAAAAAATTGGTGGGTAGCCGAGATACAATCTGGGCCCCCACCCCCTTAGCTATAGCAAAGCTAAGTCTGGTAAAAATAAAAGGAGCAGCGCGTGCTCCGGCATCCTGTGCTATCGAAAAATTTTGAATCCTCTTTAGTAAACCGATTGCATCCGCCTCCAATTCCCCTAGCGAAGAAAAGGAAAAAGGCACAAACCCATACCCAAGCCCAGAGCATAGACCCATGTACTTAGCGCATTTGCGCCGAGCAGCGTCGCCCACCGCACGGCCTGGCGCGAAATCAGAGAGCCCGGACTGAGTCAAAGGAGAAGACCCGGTAAGATCTACGCAAACGTCACGCCCCCTGTCCCACGAATAAAGAAGCAAATCTGCAGGACGCAAGGATCTGTCATGATCATCAATCAAGCCAATATCGATCTCCTTACCAGCCGAGACCCCGAAACGGAAACATATATCCAAAAGAGTGTCACGAACGAGGTTATGTCGATGTTTAATTCCGACAACCCCCGCGCAAGACACGGCATGGTCTCCAAAAATATCGTCGCCAAAAACCCGAGAGCAGGCAGAACACGGTCCAGGCACAGAAAACAAAGGAATGCCCAACCGATAGCTAAGCACACATCTGTACGTCCGACCGTTCATAGTCTGGCCCAGTCCAGAAATAGGGACAGCGCGAAGCCAATCAGAAGCATGACGGCCTTGCTCAGACTTCCATAAGGCAACCTGACGGGAGGTCAAGGAGAAATCCGATTCCGCAGTAGCCACAACCCTCGTGAAATATATATCTGCCAAAGACTTCATAAGTTTGGGGGCAGCGATCTCACTTGGATTACACTCAACAGAACACAGAACCTCCTTAAGCCTACGCAAGGCCACATCGAAAGCCGGGCCCAGGGTCAGTACGCCCACAGCACGAAGCAGCGTAGCTTGCAAACCTGCAGATTGCAGTCGGGATGCCACAAAAGCATAATGTAGGACATCTCCAGCAGCATACACCCCAAGCCCCCCAAAGGAAAAGGGAAGGGTGGCAAGCCGCCACTGCCAATCCCCAAACCCAGGCCCAGATGCAACAACAACACGCTCTAAATGAGAACGAAGTGCCGAGTCAAAAGCAAGCTGAGCCGACTCAAAAACAGTCGGTGGACAAGTACGCAAGGCAAAATAAAGTTTAGAGATACCAGTACAGGCCCGGAGCAACAACAACTCACACTGCGGATCATCAAGTAGAGCGACGGAACCCATAAGCGCGATAGTTCTGGTCACCCTACTCATCACGAGCTCACTGCTGAAATCATGACTCGCACTAACAGGTCCACCAAGGACTTTGACACCACGCATCGGTCTAGCGATAGTAGGGGGGAAGACGCCGGGGAGCCTACTCCTAGGATCTTCCGAAGGCCAAAAAATCTCGGTTTTACTGACATTTAGATGAAGTCCCGAACAAGGACCATCATCCAAAATCAGCTCCAGAACCTTCCCCAAAATCAAGGTGTCCCCAACGATGGTGCCATCATCCAAGTACCAAGCCTGCAGCCTCAAATCAAAAGAGTCCCGGATCTTACAAACCAAGGGATGTAACACCAGAGAAAAAAGCAGAGGACCTAAAGGATCACCCTGCTGGACCCCCTGACAAGACCACAGGCTGTGCTCACCATAATATAAGCGGGCAGGACTAGAATAGCAAAATTCCACCCACCGGGAGAGAACAGGGCAGTGGTAACGAACCTCTCGTAACATGATTTCACGATCAACCATGTTAAAAGCGTTCTGAAAATCCACCAAAAGCATGGAGAGACCCACCTCATCACCTCGGTCCTCAACAAGCCGGTTCAAGGCATGCAAAATAGCCTCGCCTCCCCCAGAGACCCCAACTCCAAACTGAAGACCAGAAAAATAACCACTCAGCGATGGACCGATCAGAAAAGCACCAACCTTAGAGACAATCCGTCTCCAAATCGTTCCAACAGCAATTGGACGAATACCGCCACCTGGCTTAACAAGCGGGGTAAGCGGCGCACTAGCAATGTACTCTCCGAGGACCTGCGGGCAGCTACCCTCGAGAAAGAGATTAACCACCCGAGTGACAGAAGCAATAAAATCGTCCGAAACAGCAACTGCGGCACCACTTAAACAATCCAAAAGATGTTGAGCACGAAAACCGTCCCTCCCACAAGAAGTGCCACGAGGGAAACCTCTAATCATATCCAAAACCACCAACGCGGAGGCGACGAGGGAGTGATGATTACCAGGCAAGGGTGGCAGAGCGGGAGAAGGGACGACGGGGTGCTTATCCTTTAAAGCCACAAGAGTATCATCGGTATAAGGAGCAACACCAGAAGAAGAAAGCACACGAACAGCAGCAGTATAGTGCCCGTCGCAAATCTTCCTACGACACTGCCTAACATTAACCTCACTCAAGTCGAGATCCTCATCCACATTAAAAGAAGGAGCAACCTCAGCCAGAGTATCCTGCAGGAGCGACAACCGACCACCCGGCTCATCCCAACAACGAATGGCACTAGAAATACTCTCCTCCTGCCGCTGCCGCCGAATAACAGATCGACACTCAAGGTTACTCCGAGGGGAGAAAGTCTTAAGTATGCACAGCGGCAACGCAAGCAAGGTGACCCAACACGTGAGGTCACGAGGAGAGGCAGCCACATCATCAAGAGCACCCCGAAAAACCCGAGAAAACCCTAAACGACACTTTGGAGGGATGGATTTAACAGTACGTAACCCTTTAGCCAACAATTTATCAAGAGAAGTCACATTAAACCCAACAACCGGGGGATCAACCACACCACTAGAGGACGAAACTGTAGGGGCAGATGGTCGGGGAAAACCATAAAGAACATAGCGGATAACACCATCACCACAATTAGGGGCCTCAACAAAAGGCTCTGCATCGTGTCGACAGCTGTTGTTATGAGTATGTGTCCGAAAGCAAACCTCACACAGCCAAACACCCATACGCCGAAAAGTAGACTTAGCAGCCAAAAAAATAGGTAAATAAGCAAGAGATTCCCGTGTGATGTCCCAGGCACCCCCCTTACAGTGATGATCCCGGAGATGGACGAGTAGAGAATTTTTAACAAACCCCTTACCCCAACCATCTCTACACTTACCGAGGCCCACAAAAGGACAGTGGAACCGCACGAGGTCAGGCATACCGAGATAGAAGCATCGACACCAAAAACCGAAAAACACAGAGACGACCCAGAAGAAAAAGAAACCCAAGCAAACTAAAGAAGGAAGCAAGCAAAAACCGAAAAACCGAAAAACCGAAAACCGAAAACCGAAAAAGAAAAGGAAACAGAATCCTACCCACGAGGAAAGGATCCACGCAAAACCGAATCCCGGCGACGAACCCGGAACCACGCCACGCAGCACCAGAACTCCGGCGAACCCACGTCCGGCGACCCCAGGCGACCCAGCACAGGCGCCCGACACCGGCAACCGGCCCAAATACTCCGGCGATGCGTTCCGGTCGCGCACTAGGCGATATGCGCAAAAACAGAGGAGCAACCCCACTCCTCCCCCAAGATCGAACGCCGGCAAAGGGTGGTTGCCGGCGCACGGTGACGGTGGCGTGAGGCCGAAAAGCGGGCTGGTGACGGCGGTGGTCGACGAGTACAAAGCCGGTGAGTCACCTGCACCCAACCGGACCCCGCCCCTCAAAAACCTCCCCTCTCACACACTAGTCAGGCGCCGACAGGCCGGTGACGGCGGACCGGCGGCCGACTGAGGCGGACGCAATGAAGGCAGTAGGCCCTAAACGCTGTGCCCTAATCGCCCTCCCCCCCTGCCCTAATCGCAGTGTTGTTATTATTATTATTATTATTACTATTACTATTATTATTATTATTATTATTATTATTATTAATTTTTTTTTTGCAAGAAAGTTATGACTCTTTTATTAATCAAAAGAGACTGATCTTACAAAGATATATCCACTACCATGTGCCTATACACATACAATCATCGGCATCCTCTTATCTGCTATCTAACAATAACCCCTCTACTTCTTAGTCTAGCAATTACATCAAATTTAATTTGATTACAAACTGAACTATACTGTCTATAGCTAGCCTTGAAAATCCTGGCATTTCTCTCCCTCCATAATTGATAAACAGCAGCGGCCAATGTTGCGACATACCATTGATGCTTCCAATGCCTGCACTTCTGTCCTCTTGCATTCCATTGAAGTTCTATTTTGATGCTATTACTTCTGCCCTGTATATGCATCCAATCTAGCAAATTCTTCCATACCTGCTGAGAATACCAGCATGAAAAAAACAAGTGATCATGGTCCTCATTAGCCCTTTGACACAGCACACATCTATTTGCAAGTTGGACCCCTCTATTCTGAATGTTGTCCACCGTTGCCAGTTTTCCTTGAGCAGCTAAAGAAGTGATAACCCCATGCTTAGGAAGCACATTCATCCCTTTCAACTTGGCAAGCCACTTCATAGCTACTAGTTTCGGTCTAAACCATTCATAAGCTGAAGCAACATTGTAGCATCCATCTTTCTCCCACTCGCTTAGCCTCCCCGCTGCTGCCTCTATACTTCCCTCAGCCAGCAATAACTCATCTCGAATATGCAAGATACTCTTGACAGTTGCTGTATGCTGTCCTGTACTTTTCATTTCCCATACATTCTGGCTTCCTATAACATAATATCGATGCCAAGCGCTCCAAATGTCGGTCCCATTAATGAGTTTCCAAAGCCATCTTGCTACTAGGGCCTTGTTCCATGATAACAGGTGCTTTATACCATACCCCCCTTCTTCCCATGGAGTGCAAACACTAGCCCAACTTTTAAACGTCATCCCATTCGCTTCTGCCGTGCCTTTCCAGAAAAAATTCTTGCAGTCCCTGGTGATACATTTCAATATATTGACTGGCAAAATCACATTAGCACCCCAGTAGGTCAGAATACCAAACACAACTGTGTTCAGCAGTTGAATTCTGCCAGCATACGTAAGGGATTGAGCTGCCCATCCCTTAATGCTTAGCTTAATCTTCATCAATAGGTCCGTATAATTTTCCTTCTTGTTACTCACCGTATTTAAGGGTAATCCCAAATATCTACAAGGGAAAGAACCTCTTGTAAAACCTGTTTCATGGAGAATCATGTCTTGAATATGTTGGGAAACCCCTCCAAAGTAGATATTTGTTTTTTCACAATTTGCTCTTAATCCAGATTCTTTGGCAAAATCCTCAAGTGCATTATTTGCTGCTACTACCGAAGGCACATCACCCCTAGTAAATATCATTAGATCATCCGCAAAAATCAAGTGATTAAGCTTAACACCGCAACATTTAGGATGATATGATACCTGATCTTGCACATTTATTCCCCTAAGTCGTCTAGACAATACTTCCATGCTTAAGACAAATAGGTAAGGGGAAAGAGGGTCTCCCTGTCTCACCCCACTCATCCCCTTAAAGAACCCATGAGAATCCCCATTTATCTTCAAGGAAAACCAAGAACCAGTAATACAACCCTTAACCCATTTAATGAACAGTCCAGGGAAGTTAAAGCTCACAAGCATCCGTTTTATAAACTCCCATTGCAACGAGTCAAACGCTTTTCTGAGATCCACCTTCATTAGGCATCTTGGAGTAAGGTACTTCCTATTATAGTTCTTTATTAAAGATTGAGACAGTGCTATGTTATCATGGATATACCTTCCCTCCAAGAATGCTGCTTGCTCAGGTTTGATCAAGCCTTGAATGACTTTCTTTAATCTTCTTGTAACAAGCTTACTTATTGTCTTGTAAAGGACTGAACAACACGAGATTGGCCGATAATCCATTACTGTTTGACATATATCCCTTTTAGGAATTAGAGAAATTAATGTAGCATTGGCTTGCTTCAGCATTTTGCCTTTCATAAAATACTCCCTAACTGCATCACAAAAATCACCCTTAATGACTAACCGGGAGGTTTTAAAGAAACCCGACGAAAAACCGTCAGGGCCTAGACTCTTTTCAGAATGAATTGAGTGCAAGGCTTGTTTTATTTCCTCCTCTTCTGGCATTCTCAGAAGAGAACCCCACTCTTCCTCTTTGACCAGAGGACCCTGGTGAATAATTTCTTCATTCAGGGCCTCTACCTCCATCCTACTACCCAACAAGCTTTGATAATATTCTATAAAACCTTGGGCAACCTCATTTTGACCAACTCTAACATTCCCATGGGAATCTTTAATGCTTCCAATCACCTGTTCGTGTCTTCTCTCTTTAAGTCGGGTATGAAAATATCTGGTAGCATTATCATTAGCTGCAATGTGCTCCATCTTTGCCCGTTGTTTCAATATGCTCACTTCCGCAGATTTCATAGCCACCAGTGCCTGAGCCATTCCCCTTTCCCTATCAATTAGTTCAGGAGAAAAAGGTGATTGCTGCAATTTACACTGACATTCCTCTAATCCCTTTGCGAGCTCTTGTATTCGTGCACCCATCATTGTATAATTCTGCATATGCAAGCCCTTAAGAGCCTTCTTAACATTCTTTAGCTTACTCACTAGCTTGTAAGCAGCCGTTCCATGTACTCTTTCATTCCATGCCTGAGAAACAATTCTATCGTACTCTGGATGCGCAGTCCAGCAGTTAAGAAAATTAAATCTTCTTTTCCTCTTGGTTACATTCACAACATTCACCATAACTGGCGAATGATCTGACACTCCAGCAGGTAGGTACGTCGCAAAAGTATCAGAATGATCCTGAATCCAATCAAAACTAGCCAATGCTCTATCCAATTTAGACCAAACCCGAGTAAGTGGGTCTTGGTTGTTTGTCCACGTATATTCACAGCCCTGTCCCACAATTTCCTTCAATCCAGATAAAGCTATACAGTCATTAAACTCCTCCACATCAGTGAAATCAGGGGCATCTCCACCTACTTTCTCCATTCCATTCCTAACCACATTGAAATCTCCAAGGACTATCCATTTCGAGACATTCCTACTTAGTTGAACCAACTCTTCCCACAGTAGCCTCCTTATTTCTCCACTGTTATTACCATATACCATAGTGACATAGAAATTCAAACTAGAAGCAAAATGATGAACATGACAGTGCATATATTGTTCATGTTCAGAGATAGTATCAACCCTAACATTGCTTGGCTGCTAAATAAGCCAAATTCTCCCTAGCTTATGACTCTCATAGTTACATTTAACCATATATTTGTTAAATTTACCTCGGATTATCTTCCTTGCCTTTGGCTCCTTAATTCGTGTTTCCAAGAGACCCATTAGATCAATGCCTTTTTCTCTCATTAACTGTAGCACAGCGTCCTGCTTGAGAGACTCATTTCCCCCCCGAATATTCCAGGATGCAATGATCATGACTTATCAGGGGGAATAGGCTCCTCAAGCGATGCATCCTCCAAGTCCTGTTGCAGAATCTCAAAGCTGTTAGATGTCTGCACCCTCTGTTGTTCTTCCATCTTTCTACTACCCCATCTGCTTGTCCCTGATCCACCTGACCTTAGAAGAGTAAAGCCCATGTGATCCTCTTCCATATGAGACATACTATGATCTGATTCAATAAAACCATCCCTCCCTTCTCCATCTGGATGCTTGAGGAAGTTGGGATCCGAGACTAATCCATCTGACTTCTGTGAGCAAGCCAAATTGGAGCCCGGATCATCTGACTTATCCCTCCCTAATCCATTAGGGCCTGATATCACGTCCACAACATCAATACTTGCATTCCTTTTTACTGGTGTATATCTCTGTACTGGTTTAGTAGGACCATCTTCTCTACTCATCTTCCTGTCCTTCTTACAAGCGGCCTTCATATGACCCAACTTCCCACACCCCGTGCAGTAGAAGGGAAGCCACTCATATGTCACTCTCTGCACTAGACTGCCCAAAAAAAGGGACATTAATGACAATCTTATCAGGCAATTCCTTCGAGACATCCACTTCAATCATTACCCGAGCAAAAGAAAGCCTCTCCTTGAATGTCGTGGTTGTGTCAGCGAACATGGGCTTGCCAATCTTGCTGGACATCTTACTAAGGACAGTTTCCGTCCAAAGGTAGGGATCCAAATCTGGAAAGATGACCCAAGCAGGAACCACAGAAGTTTTGTCCATTTCTTGAGAAAAATACGGACTCCACTGTTTCAAGATCAATGAATGAGCTCCAATCTGCCATGGTCCACTTTTTAGAACCATTTCCATGGCTTCTTGATTCCCAAAATTGAAAGAGAACCATCCTCGCTTGAAATATTTAACGCTAGGTAGTGAGACATGATTCCAATTTTTAGAAACAAATTCCTCCATACGTTTAAGCGTGGGTTTAGCTCCCAACACATTCCCCATTAACGTATATTGCCACAGCTTTAACTAAGATTCAAAATCACCCGCATCAATGGCGACTTCGGTTGCAGTAGCGCTATACTCATCAAAGTATAAGCCCATACCCTTTTTAGCTTCCTTAACCTTGCCTGCCCACGTTTTACACGTATCTGACATTGGCTTCCCCTGATCCACAACCAGAGCTGCATCCTCCTTCCTTGGTGCATCCTTGGTCGTCCCTGATCCAAGAAATTCAAGATGTTTTTCTCCATTAATAGATTTCTCCGACTCCAGCTTTTGAGTGGGATCTTCCTGAGTGGTTTTAGAGCTAGAACCCCCCACACTATTAAGCTTGATCGCTGATTGAAGAGCTAAATCAATCAGGTCATTAATGAGATTCTTGCTCTGCTTT
Source organism: Agrostemma githago (assembly GCA_958450325.1). Lineage (NCBI taxonomy): Eukaryota > Viridiplantae > Streptophyta > Magnoliopsida > Caryophyllales > Caryophyllaceae > Agrostemma > Agrostemma githago. The sequence continues at coordinate 29,659,325 of OY288241.1, read as the reverse complement.
GGTGGCTGGGTTTCATCTTGTTCCTCAATTGGTGGCAAATTAGGGATGATAATGGCTTCATCACGTTCGCCAAGAGTTGTTGCATCATTCTTTACTATCTTTCGGGGCCTTCCCCTCCCTCTCCCTGTGCTCACGTTAGAGGTCATCATTAATGGCGGAAAAAACGCGAGAGAGAAACTTCTTCTAGAGAGAGAAAGTGAAAAGGCGGTATTATTATTATTATTATTATTATTATTATTTTGCAAGATTGTATGACTCTTTATTCATCCATTAAGGGAAAAGAAAGAGCCTAGACTTACAAAACAATATCCCCTAATATGTACAATGCACATATTCATCTATACAAATTTCAGTATCTCCTTATCTGAATCTTTCTACTTATAAGACGAGTAAAGACTTCAAATTTGATGAGTTTTAGTAGCTGCCCTACACTTCTCTCCTTACTATCAAAAATTCTAGCATTTCTCTCACCCCAAATCCAATAAACAGCTCCCGCAATTGCTGCCAAGAACCATTTGTTTTTCTTATGCTTTTTCGACTTCCTGGTTATACTCCACTTTAATTCAGTAATAAAGCAACAAATCCTATTAGATGTTTGCATCCAATCCAACAGCCCCAACCAAATCTGTTTAGCATAGTCACATTCGAAGAAAAGATGCCTGTGATTTTCAGTATTACACTTGCATAACACGCATCTATTCACCACCTGAATACCTCTCTTTTGCATATTATCCAATGTTGCTAATTTCCCTTGACCTGCAAGAGAAGCAATAATTCCCTGTTTGGGAATTACAGCAGCATTCTTCATCCCTTCCAACCATCTCATCTTTCGTCGTTTAATTCGAAACCAGTTGTAAGCAAGATCTGCACTAAATTTCCCTCCCTTAGTCCAGCTTCGCACTAGCTGTACAGCTTTATCTACTTCATATTCAGCCTGTAAGATCTCATCTCTAATATGTAATACTCCCCTGAATGTACCCGTATGAAAATCTTTTTGCTGAACTGTCCAAATAGACTGCCCTCCCAATGAATAAGCTTGAATCCAGCTACACCATAATCCACCCTGATCATGGATGATCTTCCAAAACCAATGGCTCATGAGCGCCTTATTCCAAGAAGAAAGGTCTTTAGCCTGAAAGCCTCCCTCATCCCAAGGCCCGCAGACACTAGCCCAACTCTTATGAGCCATACTCCTCTTCATAGATTCCCCTGTCCAGAAATAACTTCTGCACAATTTCTCAACTTTAGCCATCACATTGCCAGGTATCAGTGTATTGGCACTCCAGTAGTTCATTACTCCAAAGGTTACTGACTTTATCAGTTGTATCCTTCCTGCATAAGATAAGCAATTTGATGACCAAGAATCCATGGATTCCTGAATTTTCTTAAGCAAACCCGAGTAATGCTCCATTTTGTTTATCACGTCATTCAAGGGCACCCCTAAATATTTACAAGGGAACGCTCCCTTCTTAAATCCGGAAACCTCAAGAATCTGATTCTCCACCTCCTTACTTGTTCCTCCAAAAAATATTTCCGTCTTATCTTTGTTCGCTTGAAGACCAGCTTCTCCTGCAAACTTATCCAGAACACTAGTAACTGCCTTAACTGACGGAACATCACCTCTCATGATGATCATGAGATCATCCGCGAAAACCATGTGATTTAGACTCAGCTTTCGACATTTAGGGTGCAGTGAGACCTGTGGCAGCTTATCAATTATCCTCAAGTGTCGAGATAGGACCTCCATACTTAGAACAAAGAGGTAGGGTGACAAGGGATCCCCTTGTCTCACCCCACTCTTGCCTTTAAAAAAACCATGAACCGATCCATTCACTTTCAATGAGAACCAAGACCCTTTAATGCACTCCATGATCCACCCAATTAATCTAGGAGGAAAATTGAAACCCTTCAACATGGCTTCAATGAAGGACCACTGAAGCGAGTCAAAAGCTTTCCTAAGGTCGACTTTCATCAAGCATCTAGGCGTAAGAAACTTTCTACCATATCCCTTTATCAACCCTTGTGAAAGAGCTATATTTTCGTGAATATTCCTTCCTTGCACAAAAGCAGCCTGCTCTCTCCCAATTAACTCCTGAAGCACCACCTTAATTCTATTAGTCAGAATTCTACTGATTGTCTTATAAAAGACTTAACAGCAAGAGATGGGCCTAAAGTCTAATACAGACTGGCAGATCTCCTTTTTAGGAACAAGAGTCACAATTGTGGTATTAGCTTGCTTCAATAATTTCCCTCTATCAAAGAATTCCAGTACTGCATCACAGTAATCTTTCTTGATAATTTGCCAGGCTGCTTTAAAAAAGCCTGCAGTAAAGCCATCCGGCCCAGGACTTCTACCCGAGTCCATAGAAAAAATCACCCTTTTTATCTCATTCTCAGTAGGGAGACATAGCAAGGCATCCCAATCTTGAGTCTGGACTACTCTTCCCTTATTAAGAGTGCTATACTCAAGTGGGCAGACCTCTACATCCTTCCCAAGCAAATGCTCAGAATATTCCACAAACCCCTTAGCAACTTCTTTTTCCCCTGATCTTGTGTGACCCTCTTTATCAATTATTTCACCTATAACCTGCTGCATCTTACGTTCCTTTATTCTGGCATGAAAGTAAGAGGTGGCATCATCATCAAGCTTGATGTTATCCATTTTTGCCCTTTGTTGCAAAATGCTTATCTCAGCCTGTTTCATTGCTACACAGTTTGAAATCAGGTCTCTTTCCTTTTGGATCCAATCATGTGACAAAGGATTAACCTGTAGTTGCTGTTGACAGTACCCAAGTTGCTCCTCTATTTCCTTAATTCTTTGCCCCAAACTAGTAAAATTAGCCTTATGCAGCTCCTTCAAGCTAGTTTTAACATTCTTAAGTTTACAAAAAAACTTATACCCGGCTGTACCATGAGTCCTCTTATCCCAAGCCTTTTTTTACAGTTTCGAGAAAGGATGGGTGTTGAATCCAACAATTCAGGAAGCTAAATCTTGCATTATGACCCTGCTTATCAAAAACCTTTACCACTACTGGGGAATGATCAGAGATTCCTGGTGGTAGATAAAGAGCAAAGGAGTTCTGGTGATCCGTAACCCATTGTAAATTCACTAATGCTCTGTCCAATTTAGTCCAAACCCTAGAGTTTGGATCCTGTTTGTTTGACCAAGTAAAACTACAACCCTGACCAACCAAATCTTGTAAACCACTAGATGCAATACACTCATTAAAATCATCCATATCGGCTTCATCAGGCAAGGCTCCCCCTATTTTTTCATCATTATTTCGGACTATATTAAAGTCCCCTAGTACAACCCTACTACTGACTCTTCCACTTTGAGTTATCAGATGCTTCCACAAATCAGATCTTCTACTCCCATCATTAAACCCATATACAAAAGTAACATAAAACTCCTTCCTAGTAGCAAAGTGCTTCACTTGACAATGAATAAATTTCTCATGAATCAAAATAGGATCCACTTTCACAACATTTGGATTCCAAAGAACCCAAATTCTACCATTATGGTGACAACTGTAATTACCCAGGACACCATAATTCTTAAACTTGCCTCTAGCTAACTTGGTTGCCTTATTATCTTTAATCCTTGTTTCTAGTAGACCAAGAATCTCAATTCCTCTAACCCTCATAAGATTAAGAACTTCATCCTGCTTGAGGGATTCATTGGCACCTCTAATATTCCATGAGGCTACAATCATTGTTGTAAATCAGGTGGAATCGGCTCCACTACTGGAAGAATATCCTCCTCCAATTCCAACATACTGCCTGAGTGCAAAATGCCAAACCTGTTTGGGGAGATAAACTCCCTTCTATCCTCATTTTTCCCCACTTCATCCGAACTCACCCTAGAGCCTTTCACCTTAAAGCCTATCCCACTGCATCCTTGACGCCTTACAACCGGAATGAAAGCATCATCAGAACCAAGAGAGACAGCCTGACCTAGCCCATAGCATCCTGAGTCAGCTTGTACCTCAACTTGTTCCTCAGACTGCTCCATTCCAGTCGAGCTACCGCCTAGCAGATGGGGTCCTGAGCCAGTGATAATCAGGCCTCTAGAGGGTTCAACCACAAGAGATCCTTGATGCTTTTCAACAGGTAGAACAATACTATCCCCTGTTGAGGTACCACCTAACCCTTGAGGTTCCATCTTCTTGGGTGTATATCGCTGCTTTGGGACAACATTTTCGACCTGTTTTAGTGCAGGAACAGTTGCAGGCTTAGCCTGTTTTGCCCTCTTACATCTTGCTTTAACATGCCCCAATTTCCCGCACCCATCACAGTAATACGGCAACCACTCATAATCCACAGTCTGCACTATCCTTCCAATCAATGGAAGATTCAAGACAATAGATCGTGGAAGTTCTTTCGAAACATCTACCTCCACCAAAACTCTTGCAAACGACAATCGCTCTTTGTATGTTGTAGTGGTATCAGCAAACATAGGAACCCCGATTTTACTTGCCATTTTACTCAAGACTGATTCAGTCCAGAGATACGGGTCTAAATCTGGGAAAAGAACCCATGTCGGTACTATTGAAATCCTATCCATTTCCAAGGAAAAACTAGGACTCCATTGTTTGAGGATCAAGGAGTTCTTACCACACATCCAAGGCCCTCCTCGCAGTATAGTTTCCATTTCCTCCTTGCTTCTAAATCGGAATGAGAACCAGCCTTTCTTGAAGTATTGGACTACCGGTGAACCAACCTGATTCCAATTTGTTGACACAAAGTCTGAAATCTGCTTGATCGTAGGGCGCGCTCCAATAACATTCCCCATCAGTGTATGTTTCCAAAGCTTCAGTTCCTCTTCAAAGTCTTCTAGACGAACATCCACCTCCGTGGAATCAGCACTATCTTTATCAAAGAATAATCCCATTCCCATTTTGGTATCCTTTACCTTTGCCAGCCATGGCTTTGTAGTTGATGTCTTCTGCAATTCAGAGTCCTTCGAACATTCTACTCATTCCTTCCCCAAATCTCTGCTTTCCAATTGAGGTTCTTCAATCTCGTTCCCAATTACGTTTGAATGATTAATTCCAACCGCAATTTGAGCAACCTTGAAAGCTGAGCTGATTAAATCGTTGACTGAAGGACTCCCCTGCTTCGTATTCTTCTGGGTTTTAGAATTCTCCGAGTCTATTTCTCCATTATTGCTAATCTGAGCTTCTTTAGGCTCTAGAACAGTTTCTTGATCAATTCTTGCCTTATTCTTAGGCGGTCTCCCCCTCCCTCGACCTGTACCCCTCGTGCTCATGGTTGTTAATGGCGATTATCTTCGCTAAAACGAGAGAGTTTTTCTATCTCTAGAATCTAGAGAGAGAGAGTATTGTTATTATTATTATTATTATTATTATTATTACTATTACTATTATTATTATTTTTTGCAAGAATGTTATTTCTCTTTTATTCATCCAATTGGGAAGAAAAGAAAAGAGACCAAACTTACAAGTCTATCCCCTAGAATATGTACAAGCACATTCTAATTACAATCTAAATTGTGTACTAAGATCAATATTTCGACTTTTTAATCTAGAGAATACTTCAAATTTTATTTGCCCTATCCATTGTGTGTGTGGCGTTGCTTTTCCTGAAAAAATTCTAGCATTCCTCTCAATCCAGATATGATATACACAAGCTGCTATTGTCACGCAAAACCATATGTGCTTCAAATGCTTTTTCCGCTTCTGCTGAACAGATCAAACCAGTTCAGTTTTAAGGTCATCACTTCTCCCTCTGATCCTCAACCATTTCCGCAGCTCTGTCCAAATTTGCTTAGCATACGAACATTGAAAAAACAAGTGAGCATGACATTCTGCCATACATTTACACAGAGAGCATCTATTGATCAGGTGCATTCCTCTCCTTTCCATGTTATCTAAGGTGGCAAGCTTCCCCTGAACTGCAAGAGAGGCTATAATTCCATGCCTTGGGACAACTCGTTGCCCTTAAACTGCATTGAGCCATTTCTGAGTAGCAAACTTATCTCTGAACCAATCATAAGCCAATTCAACCTTAAACTTGTCATTAGGCGCCCATCTTTGAACCAGTTTTATAGCTTCAGCTATAGTGCCCATCCTTCCCAATATTTCATCCCTCACCCTCGGGATACTTCTGAATTATTTCCATGTTGTTGTTGTTGTTATTATTATTATCATTATTATTATTATTATTATTATTATTATTATTATTATTATTATTATTATTATTATTATTATTGTTATTATTATTATTGTTATTATTATTATTGTTATTATTATTATTGTTATTATTATTATTATTATTATTATTATTATTGTTATTGTTGTTATTATTGTTGTTATTATTGTTGTTATTATTATTCTTATTATTGTTATTATTGTTCTTATTGTTGTTATTATTATTCTTATTATTGTTGTTATTATTATTATTCTTATTATTATTATTATTATTATTATTATTATTATTATTATTATTATTATTATTATTATTATTATTATTATTTTTATTATTATTATTATTATTATTATTATTATTATTATTATTATTATTATTATTTTTTTTTTTTTTTTTTTTTTTTTTTTATAAAAAACGGAACTTGCATTAAACACCAGAACAAATTACAAGAAGTTAGAGGGAAGCCGAGATACTATCTGGGCCCCCACTCCCTTAGCGATTGCAAAGCTTATTATTATTATTATTATTATTATTATTATTATATTTTTTTTTTTTATAAAACGGAACTTTCATTAAACACCAGAACAAATTACAAGAAGTTGGAGGGAAGCCGAGATACTATCTGGGCACCCACTCCCTTAGCGATAGAAAAACTAAGACGAGTAAAAATAAAGGCAGCTGCCCGAGCTCCCGCGTCCTGAGAAATAGAGAATTTCTGAATCCGCTTGAGTAAAGCAGCGGCCTCCGCATCGAGCTCCCCTAGAGAAGAGAAAGAGAAAGGCAGGAACCCATACCCAGTCTTGGTGCACAAATCTCCATACTTGGCGCACTTGCGCTGAGCAGCATCAGCGACTGCGCGGCCAGGTAGAAAATTAGACATCGCAGACTGGGTCAAAGGGGACGACCCCGTCAAATCGACACACACATCACGGCCCCTATCCCAGGAATAAAGAAGCAAATCCGCCGGGCGTAAGGGCCTGTCGTGCCCATCAATCAAACCGACATCTACCTCCTTACCGGCCGAAATACCAGATCGGAAACAGATATCCAAAAGGGTGTCACGAACCAAGTTATGTCTATGCTTAATACCAACGGTACCAGCACATGACACAGCGTGATCTCCAAAAATGTCCCCCTCAAAAACCCGGAAACAAGCAGAACATGGCTTGGGTACCGGGAACAAAGGGACACCCAACCGATAGCTAAGGACAGAGCGATAAGTCCTCCCATTCATGGTCTGTCCCAACCCGGAGATAGGAACCGCGCGCAACCAGTCAGACGTGTGAGCACCCTGCAGAGACTTCCACAAAGCCACCTGTCGTCGAGTCAAGGAGAAAACCGATTCTAAAGAAGCAGCAACCTTCGTGAAATATATATCTGCCAATTTCTTCATGAGTTTGGGGGCAGCGACTTCACTAGGATTATGGAAAAGGACGGAAGCGGTGGTCTCGCTAAACAGAGTCACGGTCGCATCGAAGGTCGGCCCGGGAGTAGAGACAGCTGAAGGCCGAAGGAGCGTAGCCTGCAACTCAGAGGTCTGAAGGCGAGAGGCCAAAAAGGCATAGTGCATGACATCCCCGGCGCTATACACACCCAACCCCCCGAGATTAAAAGGCAGTGTGGAAAGACGCCACTGCCAGTCCCCGAACCCGGGGCCAGACGCGGTGACAATGCGTTCCAGGCTAGACCGCAATGCCGCATCAAAGGTCTTAGCCGAGTCGAAGACCGTAGGAGGACAGGTCCGCAGAGAGAAAGAAAGCTTAGAAATACCAGCGCAAGCGCGAAGTAACAGCAGCTCGCACCGTGGGTCCTCAATCCTGCCGTTATTATTATTATTATTATTATTATTATTATTATTATTATTATTATTATTATAAAAACAGAACTTGCATTAAACACCAGAACAAATTACAAGAAGTTAGAGGGAAGCCGAGATACTATCTGGGCTCCCACTCCCTTAGCGATTGCAAAGCTAATTCTAGTGAAAATATGAACTGCGGCACGCGCTCCAGCATCTTGTGATAAAGCGAATTTCCGAATCCGCTGGAGTGGAGAAACAGCATCCGTGTCGAGCTCGCCAAGAGAGGAGAAGGAGAAAGGTAAGAAACCATACCCGATCTCCGTGCAGCGTGCCTGATACTTGGCACACTTACGATGGGTAGCATCAGCAACGACCTGTCCAGGCTCAAAAGCGGTAAGGCCAGACTGAGTCAAGGGCGAGGATCCAGTCAGATCAACACAAACATCACGCCCCTTGTCCCACGAATAGAGCAGGAGGTCGGCCGGTCGCAAGGGCTTGTCGTTATCGTCGCAGAGGCCAATCTACACCTCCTTACCTGCAGAGATCCCCGTCCAGAAGCAAATATCCAACAGTGTGTCGCGGACAAGGTTATGACGATGTTTAATCCCCACAGTACCAGCACACAAAACCGCGTGATCACCAAAAATATCGTCTCTGAGGCCCCTGGAGCAAGAAGAGCAGGTCCCGGAAAGCGGAAACAAAGGGACTCCAAGGCGGTAACTAAGCACACTGCGATATGTCCGACCGTTCATGGTTTGCCCGAGTCCAGTAATAGGGACCGCTCTCAGCCAGTCCGAAGAATGGTCCCCCTGCTGAGATTTCCACAGCGCAACCTGTCGAGGAGTCAAGGAGAAAACAGATCCCGCTACAGTAGCAACCCTCGTGAAATATATATCTGCCAATTTCTTCATAAGTTTTGGGGCAGCAATCTCAGAGGGGTTACACAAGAAGTCAGAACCGGTAGCCTCAACAAACCCACTCAAGGCAGACTCAAAGGCAAATCCAAGGGAGGCGATCTCGGAGGGACGAAGCAGCTTAGCTTGCAAATCGGCAGACTAGAGGCGAGAAGCAAGGAAGGCAAAGTGCAGGGCATTGGCGGTGGCAAAGACACCGAGCCCCCCTAGGGAAAAGGGAAAGTTGGCCAGCCGCCACTGCCACTCCCCGAAACCGAGTCCGGATGCCGTGACAATACGCTCAAGACTAGAGCGGAGCGCAGTGTCGAAAGAAAGGTGGGCCGACCCAAAAGTACGGGGAGAGCAAGTGCGCAAAGCAAAGTATAACTTAGAAATACCTGTGCATGCCCAGAGAAGAAGTAACTCATACTGGGGATCCTCAATCGTAGCAACCAAGTCCATGATCTCTATAGTACGGGCGACCCTCTTCGAGACAAGAGCGCCACTGAAAGCTGGGCACACGCTGACCGGTCCCCCAAGGACCTTAACACCGTGCAAGGGCCTGGCAATAGAGGTGGGGAAAACACCAGCACACCTGCTTCTTGGATCTTCGACCGGCCAGAAGACCTCCGTCTTCGCAACATTGAGGTGGAGGCCAGAACGGGGGCCCTCCTCCATAATCATCTGAAGAACCTTCCCCACAACAAGCGTATCCCCAACAATAGTACCGTCATCGAGGTACCAAGCCTGAAAGCAAAGATCAAAGGAATCCCTGATCCTACAGACCAAGGGATGCAGGACCAGAGAGAAAAGGAGGGGGCCTAAAGGGTCACCTTGCTGGACCCCCTGGCACGAGCGGAGGCTGTGCTCCCCATAGTAGAGCCTGGCAGGGCTGGAGTAACAAAACTCAACCCAATGGGAGAGGGCAGGGCACTGATGGCGAACCTCCTGCAGCATACTCGCCCGGTCAACCAAGTTAAAGGCATTCTGGAAATCGACAAGTAGCATGGAAAGACCCACATCCGTGCCACGGTCCTCTACAAGGCGGTTCAAGGAATGCAGAATAGCTTCACCCCCGCTAGAAACACCAACCCCAAATTGAAGACCCTCAAAATAGCCACATAAAGATGGGCCAGCCAAGTAAGCTCCGACCTTAGAAACAAGGCGCCTCCAGATAGTGCCCACAGCAATAGGACGAACCCCACCCCTGGCTTAACGAGCGGGGTGAGTGGAGCACTGACAATGTATTCACCTAACCCTTGTGGACACTTCCCCCCGAGAAAAAGGTTGACCACCCGAGCGATAGAGGTAGTCAGATCATCAGAAATGGCGATAGCAGCACCACTCAAAGAATCCAGCAGATGCTGGGCCCGAAGGCCATCCCTCCCACAAGAAGTACCCCGTGGGAAACTCAGGATCATGTCCAAAACAACAGACACCGACGCATCGAGGCAATGGTCGAGAGGGTCAGACGGGAGGACAGGAGAAGGAGCAGCCGGGTGTTTATCCTGAAGGGCCCGGAGGGTGGCCTCAGTGTAAGGTGCGACACCGGACGAAGAGAGAACACGAACGACCGCCGTATAGTGACCATCAGAAATCTTCTTACGACACTGACGAATGTTAAGCTCACCTGGGTCGAGCACCTCCTCCACACAAAAAGAAGGGGAGACCTCTGCTAAAGTCTCGCGCAAGAGCAACAACTTTCCCCCCGGCACCCCCCAAGTACAAATAGCATCAACAATAGCCTCCTCTTGACGTTGGCGTCGAATAGCAGATCGACATTCCAAATTACTCCTCGGGACGAAGGTCTTCAAAACACAGAGGGGTAACACGAGCAAAGCAACCCAACAAGAAATATCAAAAGGGGCTCCCGCAACATCATCCAGGGCACCCTTCAAAGCCCGCGCAAACCCGAGCCGACACCTAGGAGGAATCGATTTAACCGTGCGCAACCCCTTAGAGAACAAGTGATCAAGAGAACCCAAAAAAAGACAAGGGAGTGGGTCCTGATCCGAAAATCCCACCGATGGCGCAGGAGATGGAGCGGGGCGAGGCAGGTCATAAAGGATAAACCGAACGAAACCATCTCCACAATCAGGCGGCTCAACAACCCCCCCCATCATGTCGACAACAGGAAGAGAGCGAATGAGTCGAAAGGCAAACACCGCACAACCAAATGCTCATACGCTTAAAGGTAACCTCAGCCGTAGAATAGACAGACAAGCTACTGGAGAGGGTTTGACGCGTTAATACCTGAGCACCGGCACAAAAATGATGGTCACGCAGGTGAATGCACAAGGATGCTTTGGTAAGACCTTGTCCACGATTATCTTGACACAAAGAAAGACCAACGAACGGGCAATGGAAACGAACCACCGGAGGCATGGCAAGAGCAAGCAAAAACCACGGAGCGGAAGCACATAAACAGGGGCTAGCAAGGAGGAAAAGGAAGAAAAACGAAACCCGAAAACACAACCAAGAAGGAGGAGAGCGAAGAAAACAACACCCAAAGACACACCGAGACAAGGGCGAGGGTTACCCACAAGCGAAAAACCCAAGCAGCGAGCACCCCTACAGCACCAAAACCCGACGACACCGACGAAAAACAAAACCCGAGGCCGCCCCGAAAAACACCGCCCAACCAGCAGAAAACAGAAACACACGACACCAAGCATACAGCAGCACACACCAAGCAATCGATCAGACCCGAAACACACAAGCTGGCCGGAGAAAGAGAACATCAGAAAACAGATGGACAGCAGAACAGCAGGTAGAAACGCCGGGAAACAGAGGCGAACAGGGGACCCAAACCACGACAAACAGGCATACACGACAACAGAGAGAGAAAACAGCGAAAAAGGACGGAGAGGAGGAGGACCACCAGAATCCGCCGAAACAGTGGAGACCTAGGAGGAATCCGGCGAGAAAACAACCGGAATCCGGCGAAAAGGGCAGCAGAGGGCGACGAACAAAGGAACAGAGAAGATCAGGACAACCACGGCAACAGCAAAATCCGGCGAAGTCAGAGGCGGCAGGGGAAGGAGGCAACGACGGAAGGGCGGCAAACGGCCGACGAGGAAAGCAGCAGCGGCGCCGGAAAAGACAAACACCAAACACCACCAGGGCGAGAAAAGCAACAGACGGCGGCCGGTAGGAGAGTCGACGGCGACACCGAGAGCGGAGGAAGAAGAAACGACGGCAGAGGGGGGAAGCCACCGCGGCAGCGGCCGGCGGGCGGCAGAAAAACCCTAGGCGGGAGTGATCGCAGGCTGTCGCACGCCCTAACCTCTCACTAACCGTTTCAAAATTTTATTTTTATTATTATTATTATTATTATTATTATTATTATTATTATTATTATTATTATTATTATTATTATTATTATTATTATTATTATTATTATTATTATTATTATTATTATTATTATTATTATTATTAATATTGATGAGGGTCGGCAGCCTGCTCCGAACCGCCTGCTAAGCAGGCCCCCGGAAGACTACCCAAGGAGCCCGGGGACCGACTCGGCGGATAGTTAGAGCAAAGTCACTGAAAAGAGAAACCACTGGGAACTTCAGATGATCGCCTGACCAGCAGGGCGACGCGGTCTGCTCAAACCTAGCCTTCACAACCCCTGCCCCGCCTGCCCTCTAGGGAAATCTCCGCAGGCAGGGCAGGGATCACCATGGGACCTCCTCGTCATTTCGCCTAAGGTAAACGAGAATGGGTGGATGAGGTGAAGCCACTTGTCACCTCCTCATCCACCCATCCTCCTTCTACTTTCCTCTCTTGTGGGAAGGTATAAATACTCTCCCACTTCCCACAAGAAGGGGGTTGGATTTTCTCTCTCTAGACTTCTACTCAAAAAACGCCACCTAGTTCCTCATGAGCTAGGTTCCTTCAGGCATTCACGGACTGACTTAGGCATCGGAGAGGGTTTCCTCGGACAACCTCCGAGGCCCTGTGCGTTCTGTGTGCAGGGAGCCAGCCCATTCCGCCGGGAAGGTCCGACTAGAAGAGTAGGAAGAAGGAGAGGTTGGCAAGATCGACCGGTTATAATTCGAAGCAACATCGAACACCACAAGCCCGAATTCCAAATCGGGTTAATTGATTCCAATACCGGAACAATTTGGCGCCGTCTGTGGGGAAGATCTGGTTGTATCCACGAATTACCCACAAAAATCAACCATTCCCAATTACAAAAACTAACCAATCAAAGTAATCATGCCTGAGATAGTTGACACTAGTGTATGGATAGGTCCGACGGTCCCACCGGTGACCCCCCTATACGGCATGTCTCAGCCAGAGAGGGCTCCTACCGCCACGATCCCCGGGGTAGGGGGAACCAGTCTCCAGGACATGCCAAATACAGCTGTAGCACCAAGGCAGGGGGCACATACAGGGCACACCCTGAACCTAACCCCAGCTCAGATGGTACAGACAGCTGCCTTCTTCTCCGCAATGCTTAACCAGGAGTTCACTCCTGAAGACCTGGTAGGCAGGGTCGCAACGACCCCCAGACACTCCTGCTCAGTAAGCAGAGAGGGGGCTGGAGGTACGAAGCGAACCGCCGCCAGAGGCGTATCACAGCAGGCAGCCAGGAACCCCCTGCTCAACAACAGGCATTCTCTATACACACTACGGAGTCCACGTCCCGGGAGAAGAGAGGTTTGTCTTAGGGACTGCAGGATCGAATGAAGCACAGGGAGCCTGCGTCTAGACGCCTGGGAGAAAAGCAGGGCGGAGTCTTTTCCAGGTTAACACCGGCAGCAAAAGGACAACCAGCTCCAGGGCTGTCCCAAAGCCTGCAGTCTATGCTTAACCGGGGGCAGCCGCTCGAGTCAAGGTATCACCAGGATGACAACCTCGGTCAATACCGGAGAAAGCGGTCCAGGCAACCCTCCCTTGACACAGAGGACGAGGCGACCAACAGACAACCACCGAAGCACCGCTCCCCCAGTACGAGGAAACCGGCCCCTAGACAATGGGATGTTCACAGTAATCAATCTGGGGAAAGCAGGTCACGGGTGGTAGGCAGGCCCACGAAGACCCCTCTCCATCCTAACGTACAAGAGCACCCCATCCCAAAGATCAAAATGCCTACAGTCAAGTTTGACGGGACTGCAGATCCAGAGGACCATCTGGCGGCATTTGAAAGTCACATGGGCATGTATGTTGTGGATGATGCGATCTGGTGCAAAGTCTTCCCAACCACCCTTGTAGGGCTTGCACAGGGATGGTTCAGGGACCTTCGCCAGGGGTCAATCAGTTTCTTTATAGAGTTAGCCGAGGCATTCCTTGAACAATATGCAGGGAACAAGAGAAGACGACTCACTCGTTTTGATCTTACGACCCTAAAGCAGAACAAGGGCGAGAGCGTCAGGGAGTACCTAAAGAGATTCGACTTGTCCTACCAACAAGTCAGGGAGATTGATGATTCAACTGCTGCCTACGCCCTAACAATCTCCCTACTCCCATGGGAGATGAAGAACCAGATGATCAGGGCCCAGCCTGAAACCCTGGCAAAAGCCAGAAAAATTGCTGAAGGGTTCGTTCTGCAGGAAGAGTTTTACAGCCTGCCGGACACCCCTGCAGGCCAAGCAAGGCCGCACGGGGGACCGCAGGGTGGGCGTGGCAGAAACGAGCCAGGCAAACAGAAAGAGGAGGGGGATACCCCCAAGAAAGAACGCACAACTTACCAGCCGAGGTTTGACAGCTACACGGCCCTCAACAGGCCGAGGGCAGAAATCTTCGAGCTGGAGAAGGAAACAGCAAAATGGAATCGCCCGAATAAGCCGCGCAGCCCAAAGGGGGATCCTAAGAAATTCTGCACGTTCCACGATTGCATAGGCCACACCACTGAAGAATGTCGACACTTAAAAGACGAGATAGAAAAACTCATAAGAAACGGCTAGCTGAGTAACTATGCAGCAGGGAACAAACCCCAAAAGGAGGCGGCAGACAAACACGAAGGTTCAGCCCAAAATCGCATGGTAATTCATGTAGTGTCAGGGGATGCAGAGGGACGAACAAGCAGACGAAGCCAGAAAAAGCAGATCCGCGAATTGCGAAACACGATTTGCTACGCCGAGAGGGCAGGAAGCCCAAAGGGCACGACCCTGAGCATCAACCCTGAGGACGCAGGGAGAGTCATATACCCGCACAGCGACCCTTTGGTCTTAACTCTTGAGATTAGCAATCACATTGTCAAGAGATGCATGGTGGACACTGGCGCCTACACAAACCTCTTGTACAAGGACGCCTTTGAAAGAATGAACTTAGAGAAAAGACATCTGAAGTCAGCCCCTGGATCTTTGTATGGGTTCAGTGGGGCAGGTGTACTTCCCATGGGGATTATCGACTTACCGGTAATATTCGGGGAGGGGACCTCTGCCAGGAATGTCAGGGCGTCATTTGTTGTGGTGGATGCAAAGTCTGCATACAACGCCCTGATAGGCCGGGCCACCCTAGAGGAAATCGAAGCCGCTGTGTCAATCAGGGCCCTCACCATAGCCTATGTGACAGACTTTGGCATGGAAGGGAAGGTCCATGGGGATCAGGAGTCGGCCAGACACTGTTATTCCGTGGCCCTGCAAGCCCTTGAAACAGAAAGAAAAGGAAAACGAAAAGCCGAAGATTCCCCCAGCAGGGAGGGTGAAATCCCGGCTGCTCAGCAAAAAGAAGCCCACTTAGAGCATGAAGGGGAAAGCATGCTGGTGGACTTAGAACCAGGGAGACAGGTCCTCATAGGGGCCGACCTGGAGGAGTCCTACCAGAAGGAGTTGATTGCAGTCTTGAGAGAAAACAGGGACGTATTTGCTTACTCTGCAGATGAGATGCCAGGAGTCGACCTGGCTTTTATCGTTCACAAGCTGAACGTTAACCCGGAGGCCCGCCCTATAAAGCAGAAGAAAAGAAATATGTCAGTAGAAAAAGACGCGGCGATAAAAGAGGAGATAGAAAAACTTTTGAAAGCAGACTTCATTGAAGTCTGTGATTACCCTGAGTGGTTGGCGAACGTTGTGATGGTGAAGAAGTCATCAGGCGCATGGAGAATGTGCATAGACTTCAGAAATCTTAACAAAGCCTGCCCAAAGGACTGCTACCCCCTGCCCAGGATAGACCAACTGGTGGATGCCACTAGTGGATATACCACGTAAAGTTTTCTGGATGCATTCTCAGGGTACCATCAAGTGTACTTCTGGCAGCCTGACAGGGTGAGGTGCGCCTTCATAACCAGCCATGGAACATACATGTATAAAATGATGCCATTTGGACTGAAGAATGCAGGCACCACCTATCAGCGATTGGTGGACAAGGTTTTTAAAAATCAAAAAGGGAGAAACTTGGAAGCCTATGTCGATGATGCAATTGTCAAAAGCAAGGGGGACAGGGAGCACCTGGCGGACCTGCAGGAAACATTCTCCTCCCTGCGATCGTATAAAATGAAGTTGAATCCAAAAAAATGCACGTTCGGAGTCCGATCTGGCAAATTCTTAGGATTCTTAGTCAGCTCCAAGGGGATAGACGCCAATCCCGAAAAGATTCAGGCGGTCCTAGACCTCCCGGAGCCTAAGACCATGAGGGACATTCAACGGCTCACAGGTAGGATGGCTGCCCTGACTTGCTTTATCGCCAGATCAGCAGACAAGTCGACCCCTTTCTTCAAAGTGTTGAAAGGCAACAAGCAATTCAAATGGGAGGACGAGCAATAGAAAGCCTTCAAACAATTGAAAGAGCATCTGAAAAAGCTCCCTACCTTGGCGAGACCAGTGGCCGGAGAAAAACTCTACCTATACATTGTTGTCACCAACTCAACGGTGAGTGCAGTCATCCTGAAAGAAGAAGCAGGCTAACAGCAGCCCATCTACTTTGTAAGTCATGCCCTGGGGGCAGCTGAAAGAAACTATCCTATGGTAGAAAAAGCCGCCTATGCAGTCGTCATAGCAGCCAGAAAACTCAGGCCCTACTTCGACGCACATCCTGTTGTGGTCCTCACCGACCAGCCACTAGAGATGATATTGGAAAAATTTGAAAAATCAGGAAAGCTGTTAAAATGGGCAATTGAGTTAAGCGGACTGGGGATATCATACCAACCCAGGACAGCCATCAAGGCACAGGCCCTGGCGGACTTCCTGTCTGAATGTTCTTATTCAGGGGAAGAGGAACCTCCCACCGAAGAATGGATAGTATACACTGACGGGTCCTCAACGGCCAATGGTGCAGGGGCAGGTGTCGTGCTGACCAGCCCTGAAGGAGTGGATTTTGAGCATGCGCTCAGATTCACCTTCCTTGCATCAAACAACGAGGCAGAATATGAGGCCGTACTTGCAGGAATAAATCTAGCTAAGGCTGCAGGTGCAGAGCGGATTATACTAGCAACTGACTCCCAGCTCATTGGCAATCAAATCAACGGAGAATATGAGGCTAGGGATCAGGCCATGGCCACCTACCTAGAAAAGGTGAAGCAGGGATTATCAAGCCTAAAATCCTATGAAATCAGGCAAATACCCCGATCACAGAATAATCGGGCCGACGCCCTGTCAAAACTGGCCAGCTCCAGCCTACAAGACATAAGTAGGTCAGTTTGGGTTGATGTTGTGCATGAGAAATCCACTACTGCCTGTCAGACAGTCAACATCGTCGAAGAGGAACAGGAGAACTGGATGACCCCCCTAATTCAATTCAAAAAATACGGCATCCTACCGCCTGAAACAGTGCAAAAAAGGAAATTACAGACCAAAGCAGCATGGTTCGTAATAATTGATGAAGAGTTATACAAGAAATCCTTCACCTTCCCCTTGCTCAGATGCCTGGGGGCAGAGCAGGCCGCTGAAGTTTTGGATGACATCCACTCAGGGATCTGCGGGCATCACATTGGAGGAAGATCGTTGGCCCAAAAAGCTCTAAGGGCAGGCTACTACTGGCCTACCATGTTAGCAGATGCAAGGAGCCTAACGCGGAAATGCAGAAAATGCCAACTCTTCGCTCCATCAATTCATGGCCCCAGCCCAAGAACTCAGGCCAATATTATCTCCCATTCCTTTCGCCCAATGGGGGATGGACATACTGGGTCCCTTTGCTACAGCCACAGGGGGACGAAAGTTTCTGATCGTGGGGATTGACTACTTCACAAAGTGGGTTGAAGTCGAGGCAGTCCCAAACATCACCGAGCCGGCAGTCAGGAAGGTCATCTGGAGAAACATCATAACCAGATTCGGCCTACCAAAAATGCTAGTGTTTGCTCATGGGAGGCAGTTTGATAATGACCCCCTAAGAGCCTGGCTGGAAGGGCATGGAATAAACGTCGCCTATTCTACCGTCTGCCACCCGCAGACCAATGAGCAGGCCGAGGCTGCTAACAAACAAATCCTAAATGGGCTCAAAAAGATGGTGGATGATCTCAAAGAAAGATGGGCAGACGAGCTACCAAGTATACTCTGGTCAATAAGAACCACCAGAAAAGAATCAACAGGTCAGACGCCATTTGGCCTGGTGTATGGAGCAGAAGCTTTACTACCCATCGAAGTGCGAATTCCCACCCTACGGTCTCAGCAGTACAACAAAGCTGACAACGATGCAGCAATGGCCGAAGCCCTAGACCTGGTCCATGAGGTCAGGGAGGAGGCCAGCATCAACATAGCCGCCTATCAGCAAAGGATGAGAAAGGCATACAACAAAAGGGTACATGAGAGAAGGTTCCAGATAGGTGACCCAGTACTAAGGAAGACACAGGCTGTAGGAAAATCTAGGGAGCATGGCAAACTAAGCGCCAACTGGGAAGGCCCGTACCAGGTGACCCGGATTTTGAGAACAGGCACATACAAAATCGCCAACCCAGAAGGCCAAGAGCTGAGCGCACACTGGAACGCCGACACCCTGAAAAGATACTATGTTTAACCGAGTCTTAGGAAAATCCCGTCTTTAGTAAAAAGTACTGGCGGAGAACGATCAGAATGGAATGTCGACGGCTCTGACCACTCTTTTGTTTTAACAAAGTTTTTATATATAACACTCAAAGATTCATACTCGTTGTCTGTTTAAGCTTACGCTCTCACACACAAACGAGCAAGGGGCAATAGGGGGAGGCCCCCCTGTTGCCAGAACCGAGGAAAATAGACCCCCCAACAAAAATTCTGAACCCTATACCTACCCCTGGGCAGGAAGGGTGCAGACCTCACACGCCGAACTAACAAGGACTGGGGGCAGCTCCCCCAACCTTGTATAAAAAACGCAAAAGCCCTCCCTGCCTACCTCTGGGCAGGTAGGGGGCAGGCCCCCTGGACTCCAAGCAGAGGCCAGGGACAGGCCAGGCTACGCACAACTGACAAGGACTGGGGGCAGCTCCCCCAACCTTGTATAAAAAACGCAAAAGCCCTCCCTGCCTACCTCTGGGCAGGCAGAGGGCAGGCCCCCTGGACTCCAAGAAGAGGCCAGGGATAGGCCAGGCTATGCACAACTGACAAGGACTGGGGGCAGCTCCCCCTACCTTGTATAAAAAACGCAAAAGCCCTCCCTGCCTACCTCTGGGCAGGCAGGGGGCAGGCCCCCCGGACTCCAAGCAGAGGCCAGGGACAGGCCAGGCTACGCACAACTGACAAGGACTGGGGGCAACTCCCCCAACCTTGTATAAAAAACGCAAAAGCTCTCCCTGCCTACCTCTGGGCAGGCAGGGAGCAGGCCCCCTGGACTCCTAGCAGAGGCCAGGGACAGGCCAGGCTGCGCACAGCTAACAAGGACTGGGGGCAATTCTCCCAACCTTGGACCAGGCCATACCTTGAAGAAAAGAAAAAAAAAAACAGACCGAAACAAGGAAAAGCATTCCATAACAAACCCATGAAGAGTAAAAAGTTTTCACAAAGTGACAAAGGCAAAGATCCGAAAAACTAAATATTACAAACAGCTGGCCATAGCAAGGCTCAGCGCAGAGAATAGGGCTATTTCAAGAAAGGATAAACATTATGGAGCATCCTGACTTGGACCGGCAGCCGCCTCAGGGGGTTTGGCCGCCCGAGCCTCGGTTTTAGTAGAGTAGAGACTTCGGAAAGCCTCTTCGTCAAACACAGGGAACATCTCCCCAATCACCTCCATCACCAGCTCTAGGGAAGAGTTGGCCCCACTCACAAAACTTGCGTCCACCGCAGCATCGGTCTCCTCCACAAGGGCATCCTTTTCTTTCTTCCATTCGCTCTTGGCCTGCTCAAAGGTTGAGTCAGCTTTGGACAGGCGTTCCTCTAGATCAGCTGTCTTCCTTTTTAGGTGCTCCATCTCAGCCAGAGAAAGGGTAGCCTGCTTCATCGCCAAGCGACTCTCCTTCAGCTCAGCTTCAAACTTGGCTGCTTCCCTCACAGCCCTCTCTCCTTGAAGCTTCCACTGGCCTGCCTGACTCCTCGCCTCCCCTAGCTCGCCCTCCTGCTTCGCCAACTTATCTTTCAAATTATTTATCAAAGTTATGTCCCTTTCCACTATAGCCAGACGGTCAGGGGGGGAGCCCCGGGCGTGACAGTCAGCTCTTCGTCGCTCAAACGGCTAAGAGCCGCCAGCTCGGCAGATGCCAGCAACACCTTGGAGGTACGCTGGATATACTGAATCACCTGGTGAGAAGTCGAAGTTACAGACTTGGTAAGACGGTCAGCCAAAACGGCGCCAGAATCAGAGAGCAGGCCCGACACGTCTACGCTGTCGTCAGCAGTATAGTGAAACTCCGTATTCTCCTCCTGAAAAAGGGTGCTCGGAATATCACGAGCAGGGCGTTTTGCCTCAGGAGTACAAGCGTCAGCCTCCAAGTCCACCACAGGAGTAGTCCCTGAGGGCTCCCTGTCCCTTTTCCTTGTCAGCTCCAGGGGGACGCTCTCCCCAGTCCCCTTAGAGTTCGCAGGACGCGATCCCTGGGGAACACGAGTCCCGGCTGGAGAGTCACCTTGCCTACATCCAGGGGAAGGAGTGGCCCCTGAGGTAACATCAGCCTCCCCATCCTGGATGCTGGGGGAAGGAGTCGCCGGCTTTGCCGACGGCAGACGTGGGGGAAGAGGCAGCCTCCGGCCAGCAGCAAGATCCTTGACGAGCCTCATTAAACTTTTCTCCCCTTTCTTGAAATTTGAAGGGAGGGAAGGACGCTTCGAAACGATGACAAACTCCTCACTCAAACCTAACCTCTTAACTTGCTTCCTTGTCTAACGACGAGAAGCGAAATCTGTAGAAAAAGAAGGGCACTCAGCTAAAAAGCAAAGAAATAAAAAGTCTCAGAAAAATCGCGCCAGCAAAAGCCCCCTAGAACTACCTTAAAGGCTAGGGATCAGGCCCAATGGGAGCAAGTATTCGTCTGTGGCTATGAACTCCGCGTGGGGGAGCCAGAAAGCAGGGCCAAAAACACCAGACTTATCCGCAACAATCTCAAACTTCTTGACTAATATCTCTTCTTTCGCACTCAGCTTTACCTCCAGGGCCTTCCCCCCGACGCCTGGATGATACTCTTCGCGAGTCTCCATGCGGGTATGAACATGATTCCTAAAATGCCTAGGAATCCGCCACCCGGAAGCGCTATGTACATACAAGAAATTATTCTTTCAGTCTTTCAGGCTGCTTAAAGCCGGCCAGACTAGAGCATATTTCTTCTGTCTCTGGAGGGACCAGTACCCACGGGAACCGTCTCCCCCTGACGAAGACACCATTTGTAGCCCAACCATAAAACGAAGGGCGTCAATATAAGGCCCCTCACCGTGAAAAAGACAGGTCCAGGTATAGGCTATCAGGGACCTAATGGTTGTGGCAGTCAGTTGGGCTATAGCCACATTCATTCTCCTGAAGGTCTCCTCCAGGAAAGGGTGAAGAGGGAATCGCAGACCGAATTCCAAGCTTTTGTGATAAACAGCCACACAACCTTCAGGGGGGCAGCATACTGTGTCCTTTTCCCCTGGAACTATGACTGTATACCCCTCCCCGAAATTATAAAATTTCTCGATCTCCTCGGCAGCATTACTTTCTAAAATCGAATCCCTATTCTTGGCTTCGGGGTAGGTTTTTAGAGGAATCAAGTATTTTTTCTTATCCAAATAATAAGTTCTCCCTCTCTCCCTGCGAATGAGGGGGCCGGAAATCCTGGAGGGGTCCACCTCCAGTGCCTCGTTGTCAGAATCAACAACGTCGAAGGGAGCGGGTTCGGGGGATTCAGCACCTTCCCCCCTGTCAAGGCGATCCTCCTCCCTGGGCCCAACCCCAGAAGAGGAGGCTAGATCACGCTCACTCCCATCTCTACCCTCAGCCCTCTCAGACAGTGAACCAAAAGAGAAAGCCTGAACTCGAGACATACCGGTTTATGAAGAAAAAAGTATTGATGAAAGGGAAAAAAGGCGAAGATTTAAAGAGAGATCCTAACCTAGAACGTTGGTCGTCGCCGGAAAGTGTGATAGTAGGCACTCCTTGGTCTCATGAAGTTCTCAGCAACAAAGACGGTTTGAAAGTATGAGAGGGACTACGAATTTTGAAAAATCTAAAAGAAAGAAATGGAGGAGGGGAAGGGCTTATATAAAGCCCAGGAAGCCAAAAAGGCCGCCTCTCTGACAAAACGTCCCCAACAATCTACCCCACGTGTCACGCTTTGAACATGAGCCGCTCACCCCTTCCCAAGAAGGGCCTCGAAAAAGCAAAAAGTGTCAGAGGGACGGTCACCTAGCAACGTCATCCCCGCATTCAAAAAAAAAAAAACCAACAAACAACAAGTAACAAAGTCGCTCGGATCTTTCATTAACTTTAATGGAAAATGGACAAGTTACATATCATGCTTAAAAAGGAAATACAAAAGGAGCCTTGATTTCCGGCTCAACACGCCTGCACCCTGCAAGCAGGCCTAGTCATCACCTAAGTCTGGAGAATAGTCCCCAGGGCTGCCTTGGCCTCCAATGTCAGATCCCCAATCCCAGTCAGAGGAATCCTTGAAGGGATCGTCGGGGAGACCATCCTCATCTCTGTCACTCGAGCAGCCCAGACCCTCACTGGTTCCAGAGTTCCAGGCTGCTGACATCCCAGTCCCTGCCATAGGGAACTGTCTGGAAGTCATCACAAGTACCGCAGCCCGTCCTATTCATTGGAGAGGAAGGGCCTGACCCCAGAGAAGAGTCTGCGTCGGAACAGTCGGGGTCGAACTGTTCAGGGTGCAACCATGGGAAACACTCATGACAACCCCGATCAAAACACCCTCCTCCTTGAAGTTAGCGCTTGAACCTGGGAGCAGCAGAGGGCAAGGATCTTCTAGGGCGCTGGCCTGCCCTGATAGGACCCTTCTGAACATTCCGACGGGGATGTCGCCGTGGACGGCGGCTGCGGCGAAGGGCCCGGAAAGCCGCCCGAGCATACCTTAGCCTCCAAAATCCTTTAAAGAGGAAGGTAACAGTACGAACTCCGTGGCGGGCAACAGATTTCTTGATCCAAACCATGATTCAACAAAGAAAAGTGGAAAAATTGAGGTGAAATAACAAAATGGCGAAGGGAGCTGGAATTTATACAAAAGAAATGCAGCATTAAATGGCATCCCAACCATCCTGGCAGGGAATGCCACCAATCGCAAAGTCCTCACATTGCCCGAAAATCCACCAAGCATGAAGGGTAATCATTGCAAAAGACCTCTCAACTCTTTGTATACCTGACACAATTAACACTTCTTTCCTCGGGAAAGTACAAAGGCATTAAATGCAGCAGTGAAGTCGAAAATAAGTCAACCTCCCTCCATCTAAGCAAAAGTCGCCAGCCGGAAGGAAGCCTTGCTCCCTCCCAGCTTGCGAGCGCCAATTGATGAGGGTCGGCAGCCTGCTCCGAACCGCCTGCTAAGCAAGCCCCCAGAAGACTACCCAAGGAGCCCGGGGACCGACTCGGCGGATAGTTAGAGCAAAGTCACTGAAAAGAGAACCCACTGGGAACTTCAGATGATCGCCTGACCAGCAGGGCGACGCGGTCATCTCAAACCTAGCCTTCACAACCCCTGCCCCGCCTGCCCTCTAAGGAAATCTCCGCAGGCAGGGCAGGGATCACCAAGGGACCTCCTCGTCATTTCGCCTAAGGTAAACGAGAATGGGTGGATGAGGTGAAGCCACTTGTCACCTCCTCATCCACCCATCCTCCTTCTACTTCCCTCTCTTGTGGGAAGGTATAAATACTCTCCCACTTCCCACAAAAAGGGGGTTGGATTTTCTCCCTCTAGACTTCTACTCTAAAAACGCCACCTAGTTCCTCACGAGCTAGGTTCCCTAAGGCATTCACGGACTGACTTAGGCATCGGAGAGGGTTTCCTCGGACAACCTCCGAGGCCCTGTGCGTTCTGTGTGCAGGGAGCCAGCCCATTCCGCCGGGAAGGTCCGACTAGAAGAGTAGGAAGAATGAGAGGTTGGCAAGATCGACCGGTTATAATTCGAAGCAACATCGAACACCACAAGCCCGAATTCCAAATCGGGTTAATTGATTCCAATACCGGAACAATTATTATTATTATTATTATTATTATTATTATTATTATTATCATTATTATTATCATTATTATTATCATTATTATCATTATTATTATCATTATTATCATTATTATTATTATTATTATTATTATTATTATTATTATTATTATTATTATCTTTATTATTATCATTATTATCATTATTATTATCATTATTATTATCATTATTATTATCATTATTATTATTATTATTATTATTATTATTATTATTATTATTATTATTAATATTAATATTATTATTATTATTAATATTAATATTATTAATATTATTAATATTATTAATATTATTAATATTATTAATATTATTAATATTATTAATATTATTAATATTATTAATATTATTATTATTATTGTTATTATTATTGTTATTATTATTGTTATTATTGTTATTTTTATTGTTGTTGTTGTTGTTGTTGTTGTTGTTGTTGTTGTTGTTGTTGTTGTTGTTGTTGTTGTTGTTGTTATTGTTATTGTTATTGTTATTGTTATTGTTATTGTTATTGTTATCATTATCATTATTGTTATCATTATCATTATTGTTATCATTATTGTTATCATTATCATTATTGTTATCATTATTGTTATCATTATTGTTATCATTATTGTTATCATTATTGTTATTATTATTATTATTATCATTATTATTATCATTATTATTATCATTATTATTATTATTATTATTATTATTATTATTATTATTATTAGAGTAAATTACAAATTACTCCCTTCAAAGTTGCGGTTTTTAAAATTTATTCCCTTATGAATTTTTTTTATTATTTTACACCCAAAAAGAAGCAAAAGTTTAAAATTTACTTGCAATTCTATATTCCGACGAGTTTATGTTTTTATTGACAGATTTGCCCTTCTTTTATCGTACGCCTCCTCTCCCACCCCCACCTCTTATTCATTTTTACTTTCCGACTTGCAATACAATAACCGATTTGCAAACCTTCAAAGTGACTATTTTAGGGACGATTCCAATGGTGGGGATTTTTTTTATATAAATGACAGCATAAGGAAGATTTTTTTACAAATAAGACCATAAGAGAAAGGGGAAGAAGAGTAATATGAAGAC
The DNA here is from genome assembly GCA_958450325.1 of Agrostemma githago. Lineage (NCBI taxonomy): Eukaryota > Viridiplantae > Streptophyta > Magnoliopsida > Caryophyllales > Caryophyllaceae > Agrostemma > Agrostemma githago. The sequence goes on along the minus strand of OY288241.1, from coordinate 29,633,892 downwards.
AAGGGCAATTTCGGTATTAAAAATAGGGAAAAGGCAAAAAAAATCAAACTCGCCGGAAATACTCGTCAGAATATAGAATTGCAAGTAAATTTTGAACTTTTGCATCCTTTTGGGTGTAAAATATAAAAAAAAATTCATAAGGGAGTAAATTTTAAAAACCGCAACTTTGAAGGGAGTAATTTCTAATTTACTCTTATTATTATTATTATTATTATTATTATTATTATTATTATTATTATTATTATTATTATTATTATTATTATTATTATTATTATTATTATTTTTTGCAAGAATGTTATGACTCTTTATTCATCCAATTTGGGAAATAAGGAGCCTACGCTTACAAAAAACAATATCCCCTACTATGTATGTACACACACATAGATTTACATGTTAATATGTTGCCTCAATTCAATATTCCTATTTTTCAATCTAACAAAAATGTCAAATTTGATTTGCTTCAGGATATTATGTGCTAGACTTTCTCTATTATCAAATATGCGAGCGTTTCTTTCCCCCCAAATGTAGTAAACAGCTGCTGCTATCGAGGAAGAGAACCACTTATTTTTCCAATGCTTTCTAGATCTTCTTGTTGTAAACCATTTAAGTTCCACCAGATAACAACTAGATCTCCCTAGCATTTGCATCCAGTCCAGCAGACCAAACCAGATTTGCTTAGAATAATCACAGTCAAAAAAAAGATGCTGGTGACTTTCTTCAGCCTTCTTACAAAGTGAACATCTATTTGCCATCTGAACTCCTCTCCTGCTTAGGTTATCGAGAGTAACTAATTTGTTTTGAGCTGCTAAAGAGGCGATAATCCCATGCTTACGAATCACTGCACCCCCTGCAACCCCTTTCAGCCAACTCATCTTTCTACCTTTAGTTCAAAACCATTCATAAGCTCTTATAGTGCAGTACTTATCGTCCTTAACCCAGCTGAGAAGTAGTTGTACTGCTCCTTCTTGAGTCCCTTCCGACCTGAGTATCATATCTCTCAGGTGGAGTATCCCTTTAAAGTTACTTGGATGAAACTCTTTTTTCTGAATGGACCAAATGGATTCATTGCCTAATATATAAGCCTGTACCCATTTGCACCATATTCCACCTTCCTTAGTGACCAGCTTCCAAAGCCAGTAGCACATTAGAGCCTTGTTCCATGCTCCTATATCCTTCGTTGAAAACCCACCCTCATCCCATGGTCCACATACACTCGTCCAGCTCTTGAATGCTATGCTTTTACCTTCCTTTGAGCCTGTCCAAAAGTAGCTTCGACATAGTGCATTAATCCTGTTAACCACATTACCAGGCAATAATGTATTGACACTCCAGTAGTTCGTTATTCCAAAAAACAATCGAGTTTATTAGTTGTATCCTTCCTGCATATGAGAGGCAATGTGCAGATCATTTTTTCATACTCCCCTGAACCTTGCTAATCAGGCCAGAATAGTGTTCCATTTTATTAACCACATCATTCAACGGAATCCCCAAGTATTTACATGGAAATACTCCTTCTCTGAAACCTGTATTAGTGATTATCTGTTGCTAGACATTCTCATGTATCCCACCAAAAAAGATTTCAGTTTTGTCTCTATTTGCCTGTAACCCAGCTTCGCCTGCAAATCTGTCCTGAATATCAGTAACAGCCTTGACTGAAGGAACGTCTCCTCCCATGAATATCATGAGGTCATCAGCAAACACTAAATGATTCAAATTCAACTTCCTGCATTTAGGATGTAAGGAGACCTGAGCAAGTGTGTCTATTGGTCTCAAATGCCTAGATAAGATCTCCATACTCAGTAAAAATAGGTAAGGAGACAATGGGTCACCTTGTCTAATCCCACTTCGACCTTTAAAGAACCCATGTACAGATCCGTTCACCTTAAGAGAAAACCGAGAACCCTGTACACATTCAAGGATCCATTTAACAAACTGAGGAGGAAAATTTAGGCCAGTAAGCATCGCCTCTACAAATTTCCACTGAAGAGAATCAAATGCTTTTCTAAGGTCGATCTTCATTAGGCAACGAGGAGTGAGAAACTTCCTTCCATATCCTTTAATTAGCGCCTGTGAAAGTGCAATATTCTCATGAATATTCCTCCCTTTCACGAATGCAGCCTGCTCTAATCCAACTATCTCGTGTAACACTCCTTGGATTCTATTTGTTAAGATTCTACTTATGGTTTTGTATAGCACTGAGCAGCAAGAAATGGGACGAAAATCCAGAACAGACTGACAAATCTGTTTCTTTGGTATCAAGGTTAACAAAGTAGTGTTTGATTGCTTGAGTAATTTACCTTTGTGGAAAAATTCCATAACTGCATCATAATAATCTTTTCTGACAATCAACCATGCAGCCTTAAAGAAACCTGCAGTAAACCCATCTGGTCCCGGGCTTTTCCTAGACCCCATGGAGAAAACCACCTTCCTAATTTCCTCTTCATTTGGGATTTTTAACAAATCATCCCATTCATCCGTTCTAACAACCCTCCATCTTGCGATAATCTTAGGATCAGTAGGCTTCAGCCTACTTTCTTGTCCAAGGAGGTGTTCATAGTAATCCACAAAACCTTGAGCTACATCCTTTTCCCCAGATCTAACTCGACCATCTTTATCAATAATCTCTCCAATAACCTGCTGTAACCTTCTTTCCTTAATTCTGGAGTGAAAATAGGATGTAGATTCATCATCCAAAGTAAAGATATCCATCTTTGCCCGTTGCTGCATAATACTCAATTCAGCTTCTTTTAAGGCCTGATAACACTAGTACAATTAATGCCATTGGAACCTATTAAAAGGAACCGGTTGTAAAAACAAGAGGTGCCTTAGATGACCAAAAAAATTATTGACACCTGTTGTAACTGGAACCGGTTCCAAAGACCTTATCAATGGAACCTATTGTTCATTAAAAGAGGTGCCAAAGATTATGTCTAAAATTTTTAGCCCATATTAAAATGCTTTGGCACCTGTTGTAGGTTGAACCGGTTCCAAAGACCTTATCAATGAAACCGGTTGATAGCTAAAAAGAGGTGCCAAAGGTACAAGATAAAATATTTTGGCCATCTTAAAAACTTTTGCACCTATTGAAAGTTGAACCGGTTCCAAAAACACAATCAATGGAACCTGTTTTCTTAACAAATGGTTCCAAAGAGTAATTCTAAATTAGAAACCCACAAAATAAATAACCCACAAAATGAAATCAGAAATTCTACACACTAAGAACCCCTAAACCCACACGAAGAACCCTAAACGAAGTATCCCTAAACCCAGAACACGAAGAACCCTAAATTATCGACACGAGAAAGACGACGCACAAAGAAGACACACAGAGAGAAGATGCCACCATTCAAACCTCACGCCTCTAGTATCTTAACGCCGCCCTGAGTAAGTTCTAATTGTTTATTGTTGAACTATATCAGTTCTAATGGTTGCCAGGATTAATTTATTTGTGTAAATTTGTCTTACAAATGTGTTTTTGTTACTAGTATTAAGCGGGGCGAGGCTGGTTTGTTTGGACAGGGAGATTAGGGAAGAAAGAGGGAAGGCAATAGTGGAGGGAGAAGAGGGGATTAAGTTGGTCATTAGTTTAGGGGAGCTGAGCGAGTTGGGTGAAGACGAGAATTGTGAGTGGATTAGTGGATGGGTGTGGGAAGATGATTAGGTTAATTGAAGTGAGAAGATGGAGGGGAGTATTTTTTACGTATAATTTTTTTTATTCATTTGACTTTGATTAATGGAGTAGATTACTAGTCATGTTTTCACCAAGTGCGATGAAAAGCTTCGGAATCTTGAGGAAAGGTATAAAACCATATAGGTATTCTGAATAATAAATTCAACATAGTTTGAGCTCGGCGAGTTCCAATTCTTTGCTTAAAGTTTCTTTTGCGGAGTGCTAGTGTGCATTTAATTTCAAAACTAAGACGCATGTATAAGTCCCTTTTTTGTCTGCTTTAATCCGTATTCCAAATTCTCCCCAAAAGTGTTCTAAACTGAAGGACCATTTAGTTAAGATTTGTAACTCTTAAGAGTTCATAAATTCTTTGTTTGGTGATGGACAAAAGGATGTTTGGTGAAGTTGACGTGATTTAGGTCCTTAACCAGTCTTTAATTTTAGGCATTCCATGATAAATTCTTTCTAGAAAGCTTACTACTGAACACCTTGATGTTATATACTAAATTACTAGATAGCCAGGTTTCCTTCTCTTGATAAACATTGGGATCTTCAACCTTTCCCTATTACCGCTTCCACTTGCTTTCAATATATGTAAAGATGTGTAGACTCGATTTAGCTCAAAATTAGGCACTTTGTTGATGTTCAATTTGAGTACACATGTGATTTTATTGAATGACTTTTGCATTTGATTACCTGATTCAGTTCAATTTTATCGTACTCACAGTTAAATGCTATACTAATATCGGTTCTTTGCTAGATTTTAGTTAATCTGAGCATATAGTTATAATTTTAGTATATTTTATTAATTCAGTGAGTTGATCGAATTTGATCGCTTAATCTTATTCAGTTTTATTGTTATTAGAGTTTGAATGCTTGTGAATTGTTGATAGAATTTAATTTGAGCATTTAGTCGAAATTACATCATGTTAGGAGGATTTAGAGAGCTGTTTTGAGTTTAATCGCCTTCTCTTGCACGAGTTTGAATGTTGATGAATTCAATTAAGCATTCGTACAAACTAATCCAACAAAAGAATCACTCTCCAAGTTTCCTAAATTATGTTATCTTTGATCTCGTTTCCTAAATTATGTGCAAAAGAATGGGAAGGTAAAAGAAATGAAGTACCGAGTATATATTATGTGGAAGGTAAAAGAAATGGAGGAAGTATAGAGTATATACTATGACCATATACTGAGAACCTGAGACATGGAAAACATGAATCAGCTCAAGAAAGTATTCCAATAGTACCCTTCGACCCTTGACTTTTGAATCCTTATTCGTACCTAGCATACCACTAAACCAAATGGGTGTGGACGTTGCATTAATAAATCTTTCAAGAGGGGGAAAAGGTGGGCAAGGTAGAAGAAGAAGTTGTTTTACAAATTTTACAGTATGCCTTTTTGGGGGTCAATTTAAGCCTCCAATATCTCTCTTAAAAGTCAAAATAAAATAGGTTACTACTCTAAAAAGTGAATTATACTCGTATCATAGTACAAGTTCCTGAAAAAGGTAACAACATACCTGAATGTTCTGGTATCTAAACCATAGTTCAAATTCTGCTTGTGTGTTGCTGAGGTCGCCACAGGGATTTAATAGATAAAATGACTCCAATGGATCAATTAACGGAGACCTACCAGAAAGTGTGCCAGCTTTCTCCAAGGAAGACATCCTTTGTGAAGCCACAATGTTTATTTTCTATCCAAATGTTGCTGTTCTAATTTGAATTCGACGAGACTACGATAACTATAACTCACTCTATATGATATTAACGTCATTCTATGTTACTCGAATGACTAATATGAGATCGATGAGTTATCCAACAAGTTCTACATCTATTAGCTCTATTTTAAGTATTACGAGATCGATAAAATATGATCATACTCAAGAGTTGCATTTCTTTGGTTCATGTTTTGCTTGTTGCACAATAAGCTCCAATATTAAATTAAGTATTTTGATACGAAATGAGTATTTTCTATGAATCCCTTCTCTGTTACTCCTGTATTGCTGAAGTATAGCTTTTATGAAGCATTGCAGAAGTTGAAAGTTCAAGCTGAATCTGAAGGGAAAGAAATGTAAGTCATTTGATTCTACAATACGAGTTGTTTTTTTTCCTTTTTTTTCTTTAGATTTCTTTGATAAGCATTTGTTTAAAATAGCCCTGTAGATGAAGTTGTTCCCCCAAGAGTTCCCTTAGAAACCTGCCTAACTAGCTATTCAGCTCCGGATGAGATGATGGATTTCTATAGTATAGCTTTGAAAGGTAAGATTACTGCAATAAAGTAAGTATTTGTATGATGTGATGATTACATTTTATTGTCAACAGTCTAGGTTTGCAGGATAATTGCTTATGTTTTCTTGCTATCACAAGACTGCATATTAAAGTTGATAAAGTTTTGCAAAGTATTGAAGATGAAGCTGAGTGTATCTATAAAGATGGCGTGGATTGCTTGTGGACTGTATATTACCACGAATATTAAGAAGATTGGAGTATGTATGATGTGTAGGAAATGTAGGATGATATACATGGTATAATTTTTTGTTTTATATTAATAAAAATATTGTATTTTCAATTTTGTGGCGATCTTTTGAGCAATTAATTTATCAAGTATGTACATATACATATATATATTTGATGCAGGTTGGTTTTTATTTTATATACTATTATTGTGGATTTGAATATACATTTTTAAAAAAAAATATTAACACCTTTGGAACCGGTTGTGAAGTACTGTGGGTTCCAATGGGGCACTTTTAGAACCGGTTGTAAATTACAGCAGGTTCCAATGGGGCACCTTTGGAACCGGTTGTGAATTACAGTAAGTTCCATTTGTACACCCTTTGGAACCGGTTGGGGATTAGAACAGGTTGCAATGTGACACCTTTGGAACCGGTTGTGGATTCCAACAGGTTCCAATGTGACACCTTTGGAACCGGTTGTTAATTACAATAGGTTCCAACGGTATACCCTTTGGAACCAGTTCCACCAACAACCGGTTCCAAAGGTCATCTTTGGAACCTACCCACAACCGGTTCCAAAGCTCCGGACCAAAGGAATCTGTGGCAGTAGAACCTATGAAAAAAGGTTCCAAAGGGTAGTTTACAACCGGATCCAATGGGTAGTTTTCTACTAGTGTAATCTGCCCTTATGACTCTCTCCATGTTAATCAATTCACTTGAGAAAGGAGCATTTTGAAGACGCATCTGACAGATTTCAAGCTCCTTTTCCATCTCCTTAATTCTCTTTCCCACATCAGAAAAATGATTTTTATGCAAAGTTTTAAGCTTGGCTTTAACATTCTTCAGTTTACTGAACAATTGGAAACCCTTTGTCCCATAAACTGTCATATCCCAAGCTTCCCTTACCAACATCTGGAAGGAGGGGTGCTTAGCCCAATAATTTAGGAAACTGAACCTCTTCTTTTTGGTAATCTCTTCAAAAATATGCACTAGGACTGGAGAATGATCGGATATTCCAGCAGGCAAATAGAGCACATAAGAGTTCGAATAATCATTGGCTCAATGGAGATTGATTAGGGCCCTATCCAATTTTGTCCAAACCCTAGAGGCAGGATCCTGTTTATTCGTCCAGGTGTATTCACAACCTTGTCCATCCAAATCCTGTAAACCACCCTTACTAATACAAGTATTAAAATCATCGATAGCATTAGCATCAGGGATTTCTCCCCCAACCTTCTCACCTCTCTCCCTGGCAATATTAAAATCCCCCAATACCAGCCAACTATTTACTGCAGAACTTAGACGAACGAGATGTTGCCAAAGATCAAGCCTGCCCTTAACATCATTGAACCCATACACATTAGTAGCATGAAAAGTTTTACCGGTTGCAAAGTGTGACACTTGACAATGAATAAATTGCTCATGGACCATAAGAGTTTGAACTCTAAGAGTATTAGGATTCCAAATAACCCAAATCCTTCCATTATAATGGGAGGAGTAATTACATTGAACATCATAATTCCTGAATTTACCTTTAATCAGTTTCATAGCCTTTTTCTCTTTAATCCTTGTCTCTAATAATCCCAAGACATCCATACCCCTATCCCTCATAAGATTTATTACTGCATTAAGCTTGAGGGTTTCATTTGCACCCCTAATATTCCAGGAGCCTACTATCATGTTAAATCAGGTGGAATTACTTCCCCTACTGGAGGGTAACCTTCCCCATTACCAACTTCTTGAAGAATATCATACCTATTAGGTGAGACGATCCCATTTTCACATAATTTCTCTTCCTTTTCCTCCTTATCAGGACACATCCTGGAGCCTTTCACCTTTAAGCCTATCCCACTGCATCCTTGACGCCTTACAATAGGAATGAAGACATCATCAGAGTCAGCATGAGCAGCCTGACCTAGCTTTTCACATCTTGAGTCAGAGTGTGCCCTAGACTGATCTTCAGAATGCTCCAATCCCATTGAGGTACCGCCTAGCAACTGGGGTCTCGAGTCAGTGATAATCAGGCCTCCAGGAGGTTCATTCTCAAGGGGTCCTTGATGCGTTACAACTTGTTCAGCTGAGGTACCACGTAACCCTTGAGAATCCAACACTTTCTTAGGAGTGTATCTCTGCTTGTGAACTACTATAGCAGGTTTAGCAGCCTGCTTGTTTTTCCTGCAATTTGCCTTAACATGCCCCAATTTGCAACAATCAGTACAATAAAAAGGTAACCACTCATAATCGATCCGCTGTACCGATTGCCCAACAATTGGAAGATTGAGAATCATCGATTGAGGAAGCTCTTGCGCAACCTCAACCTCCACCAAAACCCTTGCAAAAGATAGGTGTTCCTTGAAGGTTGTAGTTGTATCAGCGAACATTGGAGTACCAAGCAATCTTGCTTGCCATTTTACTCAATACTGTCTCTGTCCATAGATATGGATCGAGATCCGGGAAAAGCACCCAGGTTGGAACCACTGATATGTGATCCATTTCCGACGAAAAAAGAGGACTCCATTGTTTTAAAACCAAAGAATTCTTCCCACACATCCAAGGCCCCCCTCGTAGAATAGTATCCATGTCTTCTTTTGATATAAATCGGAATGAAAACCATCCCTTCTTGAAATATTGGACCGTAGGTAGAGCTACGTGATTCCAAAATTTCCCCACAAAATCTTGGATTTGTTTAAGCGTAGGCCTTGCCCCAAGCACATTTCCCATTAAAGTATAGCGCCAGAATTGCAATTCGTCTTCAAAATCATCAACAACAATGTCTATTCCGGTCGCGTCAGCACTATTCTTATCAAAGAACAGTCCCATTCCTCTCTTAGTGTCCTTTGCCTTATGAACCCAAGAAGAGTTAGGCGGATTCTTAAGAGAATCAGAACCTACCATTTTCTTGAGATTTTCTTCAGTAATTACCTTATCCCTGTTTTCCCCCAAATCAATTTTTGAGGGTTCCTTGATTAATTCATCAGTATTATGAGAGAGTACCCTATCAGCCTCAACAGATGATGCTCCAATCGAATTTCTGGCAGCTTTAAAAGCAGAATTGATAAGGTCATTAATGGAGGGACTCCCCTGTTTCTCGAACTGAGTTTCTGTTATTTCCAGAGAAGGACCTCCATTGCTACTTTTCTCAGTACCAATAGCTTCCTCGTGATCTTGTGCATCGTTTCGTGCCTTGTTTTTGGGAGGTCTCCCTCTTCCTCGACCTGTGCCCGTCATGCTCACAGTCGTTAATGGCGTTCGTGATCGCTAAATCGAGAGAGATTTCTATCTCTAGAATCGAGGAGAGAGATAAAATTACAATTTTATCGTGTATATTTTGTATTATTATTGTTGTTGTTGTTGTTGTTGTTGTTATTTTTATTGTTGTTATTATTATTATTATTATTATTATTATTATTATTTTTTGCAAAAGAGTATCATTTCATTCCATTTTGAACGAAATTACAAAGTTGCAAAAGACTATCACACTACAAAAATTAGCAAGTAGCAAGTCTATCTAGAATCCTACTGAATTTAGGATTACCATCTTTACAAATGAATCTAGTTCGAACTAGAAATTTAAGATGCTCTATAATGGCCTCTACTGTTTGCTCTTTGTTGACAAAAACTCGCTTGTTCCTTTCTTTCCAAAGAAGGTATACAGCAGTAATCAAGCTAACTTGAATCCAAATATTCTTCCAATGCTTACGGTTAGTTGCTTTGCATAGCCAAAAACAGACCTCATGCAATGACTGGCCTATAAACGGGACATCCATCCATCTTAACACACCTTGCCAGACCTGTCTTGAGAAAGGACACTTGAAGAAAAGATGCTGACAGCTTTCCTCAGCAGCCAGACAGAGAGAGCATCTACTAGCCAACTGGAAACCCTTACTCTTGTAATTAGCTGCAGTAGCCAATTGATGCTGCAATGCCATAGACAAAATAACCTTGTGACTAGGACAAGGAATGGAAGAATTGACTATGGAACGCCATGTTTTCCTGACTGGTGCACAAAGTCCCAAATAGACCTTATGAACTTGAAGATTAGATCCAGAAACACAGTCCTGCAGGAAACTATTAGCTAGTTCCTCTGAACCAAACTGCTCAATAAGTCTGTCTCTAACTGTTATAATATTTTTAATGCCTGCAGGATAGAAATCCTTACTCTTCACTTGCCATATAGTCTCAGAGCCAAAAACATAGGTTTTGCACCATTTCCCCCATAAACTACTAGGTTCTTGAGAAAAGGTCCAAACCCATTTAGAAAGTAAAGCAACATTCCAGTTATGTAAATCCTTAACATTGAAGCCCCCAGAATCCCATGGAGAGCAAACATCCTTCCATTTCTTAAAAATAAGCCTTCTCTTACCATCCTGAATACCCCAAAAAAAATCTTTGCAAAGCTTAGCTTGTTAAGGAGCTTAACAATTCTTTTAGGCAACAATAGACTCGAGCACCAGAATTTTTCCAAGCCAAATACAACAGAGTTAAGCAACTGAGCCTTGCCTGCATAGGATAAGTGAAGAGTAGACCAGTGACCAATAGAATGTTGAATCTTCAAAATAAGGGAACTAAACATATCAATGCTGACCCTAGCATCAGAGAGAGGGATACCCAAGTATCTGAAAGGGAAAGATCCAATAGAGAAACCAGTATGGGAAAGAATTTCCTCTTGAACAGCCTGTGTAACACCACCCAAATATATATTGGTTTTCTCCACATTTGCAACCAGACCTGACCAGGAACCAAATGAATCCAAAATTCCTTTAGCTGCTAATACAGAGGGAAGATCTCCTCTAGAAAAAATCATCAAATCGTCAGCAAAAATAAGATGAGTAAGATTAAGTTTGCAACATTTAGGGTGATAAGAAACATCCTTATCATGCCCCATAGATCTAAGGACCTTAGAAAGAATCTCCATACTCATGACAAAAATGTAGGGAGACAAGGGATCACCCTGCCTAATACCATTTTTCCCCTGAAAAAAGCCAGTAACCTCCCCATTAAGCTTGAGGGAATACCAAGGGCTACAAATACACCCCATAATCCACTTAGCAAATTGATCAGGTATGCCCAAACACTGAAGCATTTTAGCAATAAAATCCCAGTTAAGAGAATCAAAGGCCTTTCTGATATCAACCTTAATTAAGCATCTAGGAGTGAGATACTTTCTAGTATATCCTTTTACAAGAGCTTGAGAGAGCAAAGTATTATCAAAGATACTTCTACCCGAGATAAATGCAGCTTGCTCTTCACCAATGATAGAAGGAAGAAGAGGTTTTAATCTAAGAGCAAGAATCTTAGTTATAGTTTTGTAAAAAACAGTGCAACATGAAATAGGTCTGTAATCCATAACAGACTGAGCATTCTTTTTCTTAGGAATAAGAGAAATCAAAGTGGAATTAGCCTGTTTAGACATTCTATTGGTTTTGAAATAACTCAGTATTGCCCTACAGAAGTCATGTCCCACAATATCACAAGAAGACTTGAAAAAGCCAGCAGAGAAACCATCAATACCTGGACTACTATTACAGTCTAGACTGAAGACTGCACTTCTAATCTCAGCTGTTGAAACATGAGCCAACAATTTAGAGGTTACCTCTACAGGGAGGGACAAAGGAGGAAGAGGAGGAAACTCTGAAACAGAACCACCTTTCCCAAGGAGACCAGTGTAATAATCCAAAAAAGCAGTAGCAACAGCATCCATTCCTGTCCGCAGATTACCATGCACATTAGAGATGGCCCCTATAATCTGCTGATGTCTTCTTTCAGCAATTTTAGCAAAGAAATATTTGGAAGAGCAGTCAGACAACTGTAAGTGTTGAACCTTTGCCCTTTGAGCTAAAATATTAAGCTCTGAAGCCTTAAGATCAGAATAAAGAGCAATTAACCTCCTTTCCTTTTCAATAAGCTGCAAGGAGAAAGGCTGCAACCTTAGCTCCTGCTGGCATTTATTCAAGCAATTTTTAGCATCAGAAACCCTACTAGAAATATTAGAGAAATGGGCTTTATGCAGCTGCTTCAAGCCCTTCTTGACTTGCTTCAACTTCTGGAAAAAGCAAAAAACTGGGGAGCTAGGAGTGTGATAATTCCAGGCATTCTTTACCACAGAAAAATAAGAAGGATGAGAGATCCAATTATTTTGGAAGCTGAATAGGCTCCTAAATTTTTTATCCTGAGAGACAGTAACAAGAACTGGAGAGTGGTCAGATAGACCAGGCTCACCAATAACCACAAAAGAGGTAGGATAATGTTTAGCCAAGCAGGATTCACCAAAGCTCTATCCAGCTTAGACCAAACTCTAGATTGGGGATCATGCTTATTAGTCCAAGTCATAGTGCAACCAGTTCCATTGATGTCATCCAACTGACATGCTAAGAGACAATTATTGAACTCATACATATCTTGCAGAGAAGGAGGTATAGGTCCCAAATTTTCATCATGGCACCTAATCACATTAAAATCACCCAAGACCAGCCAGGGTGTAGAAACAGAAGAAGCACCCATATCAATCCAAAGAGCCTGTCTTTCATGACCATCATTATGCGCATACACCACAGTAAGCTGCAGTGTAGAATTAGTCTGAAAATGCTTTAGACTACCAGTAATACGTTGATCAGACATTTTCTGAACACTAAAACCAACAGTAACAACATTATACAACAACCAAATCCTACCATTATATTGACAGGAATGGTTGTGTATAATAGACCATTTACTAAACCACTTCTTCCAAATTTTGGGAGCTTTGTGTACTTTAACCCTAGTTTCAATAATTGCCAGGATATCCACTTTATTAGTGTGCAAAATACTTAAAACCTCACTATGTTTAGAAGGGTCATTAAAGCCCCTAATGTTCCATGAAGCTACTATCATGAGAGATTATGTCAGGAGGGACCTTTAGATTATCCATAGCAGCCTCTAACCTGGGACATCCTTGATGCATTATAGGCATTTCAGAGATCTTTTCTCCAGGAACACCATCTAGATACTCAGAGGGCTCTAAAGGCACTGAGGTACCACCTAGTCCCACTTCATCACTATCACCTGCATTTAACCCTAGAAAAATCTGAAACTTATTCACCAAAGGCATAGGCTCCTTTCTAGGTACAGGCTGTTGAGTTTTACTAGAGGAACATTTCTTAGAAACAGGCTGAAATGCTTCCTCCGTATCATCATAAGAGCTTCCTGAGTGCTTTACAGCAGCTTTCTTAGGGTGATTTCCATCAGGAAAAGAGGTCTCCAACCTCACCTCTGAGTACTGTCTAAACCCTAAGGGCTCTGAGGTACCACCTAGCTCTTTTGAAGAGGGAATTGCAGCAATTGTAGGTTCCAGAGTAGACACCACAACCACCTTCCCCTCTTCTTGTTTCTGAGTCTTCTTTTTCTCCCATTTGCTTTTGGAGATAATATGACCCAATTTACCACATCCCTTACAATAATAAGGAACCCATTCATATTGGACCTTCTGAACTGAGAAGACATTATAAGGAGTACTAATAACAACCTGATCAGGAAGAGGTTTAGAAATGTCAACTTCAATTAATACCCTAGCAAAGGAGAGCTTAGCTTTCAAAGTAGTGGCAAGATCAGCACAAAGAGGTCGTCCAATCTTGCTTGCTAGCTTGCCAAGAACCACTTCAGACCAAAGATAAGGGTCTAAGTCGGGAAAAAGAACCCAAATAGGAACACATGAAACCCTATCCATGGTGTCAGAGAAAGCAGGGGACCATTCTTTTAAGATTAGAGTGTAAATGCCCAAATTCCATGGTCCTCCCCCTAAAACCCTTTCCATGGCTTCTTTTGATTCAAATCGAAAAGAGAACCACCCCTTTTTGTAGTATTGGATTACCGGAGTAGCCAGATTACTCCATTTCTCATTAACAAATTGCTTTAATTGCTGCAATGATGGCTTAGAGCCAATAACATTGCCCATAAGCGTGTGTTTCCACAAATCAAGTTCATCCTTAAAGTCACTCAATTCAATACTAATCTCAGGACTATCAATGACTTCCTCATAGTATTGAAGATTCATACCTAATTGTTGCTTCTTAGAGGCAATATGCGACCAAGATTTAGGATGAACCTTACCATTTTCAAGAACAGGGGGTTTTGCCGGCTTCTCAACATTTTGGTCCACAACATTCTCAATGTGCTCAGAATTGCAATCAGAAATATGCGGAGAAGGATTAGGAGAAAGAATTTTACCAGAAGTAGCTATAGCATTGAGTATAAAATCATTCAGAGAAATCTTAATCGAAGAACCCTGAGCATTGTCCTCTATCTGCAGTTCTGCCTTATGCTCCTCACCTCTGCCATTGTTAGGTGGAGGTAAAGAATGGTGATTCTTCTTTGGACGACCTGGGCCTATGGTGGAAGCCATGAACTAACAAGGAAGCTATCACGTAACAGAATTGCTCTAGAGAAAACGACCTAGAGAGAGAAAGAGTTTCTCTCACTTCGATTATGAACTGATTATTATTATTATTATTTTTATTTTTATTGTTGTTGTTGTTGTTGTCGTCATTGTCGTTGTCATTGTCCTTATTATTATTATTATTATTTTTTAATTATTATTTATTATTATTATTATTATTATTATTATTATTATTATTATTATTATTTATTTTATTTTATTTTATTTGCAGAAAATTATCATTTCATATCGGATGATGTGAAATTACAAAGTTTATGCAAAAGACCAACTCACTAGATTACAACAATCAAATTGAGCTAATATCCTAGAGTACTTAGGATAACCAAACACATGAAATCTAGCTATAACAACAAGTTTAATCTGGCCAAAAATCTGTTCGACTGGAGTAATCTTCCCTGTGAACACCCTCTTATTCTTTTCCTTCCAAATGGCTGCAATAGTGGCTGTGAAGGTGACCCAAATCCAAGGTATTTTCCAATGTTTTCTGTGTGTATGGTACATACACCATCTGATAATACTCCTTAGAGAAGAAAGGGATAACGCTAAACCCATCCATCCTTGCCCTTGGTTCCAAATCTGTTGAGAAACAGGACACTCAAAGAATAAATGCTGATGACTTTCACTTGCCTACAGACAAAGTGCACATCTGTTAACCATACACAACCCCCTCCTGGCAAACTGATCAACTGTAGGCAATTGATTCTTCATTGCTAAAGAAAGCATAATCCTGTGGTTAGGGACCAACAGTGAGCTAGAAGCCTTGGCCTTATGAACCTCCACAACATCTCTTCCAAGTAATTTAAGATAGACCTTTTGAGCATTAAAGGAGACATTGGTGGAGCAAGACTGCAAAACACTCCAAGCTTGCTGAACAGAACCAAGCTTAGCCACAATCTGATCTCGAACTGTGACAATGTTCTTCAGGCTTGATGGATAATGATCTTTAAATGTAATGGACCAAATATCATCATTCTGCAAAATATAAGCTTTACACCATTTGGACCAAATGCTAACAATTCCAGAATCCAGTTGCCAAATCCATTTACTCATTAAAGCATGGTTCCACACCTCCAGATTTTTTAGATTGAACCCCCCCACAAATCCAAGGAATACAAATGTCCCTCCATTTTTTGAAAATAAACCTCCTGTCACCAGGCTTGATACCCCAAAAAAAATCCTTACATAGTTTATTAATCAATTGAATAACGGCCTTAGGAAAAAGGACACTAGCACACTAGAAATTTTCAAGTCCAAAAACCACTGAGTTTAGTAGTTGAATCTTCCCAGCATAAGATAAAAGATTAGTGGACCAATGAGCTATAGATCTCTGAATTTTGAGGATAAGAGGACTAAACAGATTAACAGAGATTCTAGATTGACTAAGAGGCATCCCCAAATATCTGAAAGGGAAAAGACCAGGCTTGAAACCAGTCTGCTCAAGAATAAGATTATGAACATCCATAGACACACCCCCAAAGTAGATGTTAGTCTTGTTAGAATTGGCACAAAGACCAGATACATCACCAAATTTAGACAAGGCTTTTTTTATAGCAAGAACTGAAGGAAGATCTCCTCTTGAGAAAATCATCAAGTCATCAGCAAAGACCAAATGAGTTAAATCAAGTTTAGTACATTTAGGATGAAAGGAAACATTAGGTTCATGATAGAGTAGTCTAAGATTTTTGGATAAAACCTCCATACTAAGAACAAAAATGAATGGAGAAAGAGGATCTCCTTGTCTAATTCCATTTTCACCTTTAAAAAAAATTGCACTTTCACCTTTAAAAAAACCTTCAATACCTCCATTGAGCTTAAAAGAATACCAGGGGTCCCTAACACAACCCATAATCCACTTAACAAACAAATCAGGAAACCCCAGACCAGTGAGCATCTTCTCAATAAACTCCCACTGCAAAGTATCAAATGCTTTTCTTATGTCCACCTTCACCAGACACCTTGGTGTAAGGAATTTGCTACCATATCTTTTAATCAAAGCTTTAGAAAGGAGAATATTATCGAAAATGTTCCTGTTTTGAACAAAAGCAGCTTGTTCTTCACCAATTAAGGAAGGGAGAATGGGTTTAAGTATGTTAGCTAGAACCTTAGTAATAGCTTTATAAAACACTGTACAACAAGATATTTTAGGTCTAAAGTCTAGAACACTTTTGGCACCTTCCTTTTTGGGAATCAGAGAAATAAGAGTAGAATTGGCTTGCTTGGACATTCTTCCTGTCTTAAAAAAACAAGAGGCAACCTTAAAGAAATCTGGACCAACAATATGCCAAGATGACTTGAAAAAGCCAGCAGAGAAACCATCAATACCTGGACTGCTATTAGAGTCCATTTGGAAAACAACAGACTTAACTTCCAAAATAGAAATGGGAGCAACCAAACCAGCACAAAAATCAGGATTTAAGCCATCAGATAAAGGAGAAAGAGTAGAAACAGGAACTTTAGTACCAATTAGACTGGTATAGTATTCCTGAAAGGCCTTCACAACAGCTTTAGAACCTGTGTGAAGATCACCATTTGCACTGGTAATGGCACCAATCATCTGTTGAGGTCTTCTTTGAGCAATCTTAGAGTAAAAATATTTAGAAGAGCAGTCAGCCAACTGAATATGTTTAACCTTAGCCCTTTGATGAAGCATAGCCATTTCTGCCATTTTTTGATCCAAATAATCTTTGGTATAGATCTTCTCATTATTAATACTATTCTTATTATTGTTATTATTGTTATTATTGTTATTATTGTTGTTGTTGTTGTTGTTGTTATTATTATTATTATTATTATTATTATTATTATTATTATTATTATTATTATTATTATTATTATTATTATTATTATTATTATTATTATTATTATTATTATTATTATTATTATTATTATTTTATTTTTTTTATTTTTTTTTTGCAAGAAATTTATGACTCTTTATTCATCCATAGTGGGAAAAATAAAGGAGCCTAGCTTACAAAAAACAATATCCCTTGTAACACCCGCTATTTTTCCTAGCGTTTTTGTCTTTACCGTATGACTCTGTCATAACTCTGTCAAATTTCGGCCTCATATTTCATCGTTTTACCAAGCTTTATTTTTATTTTTGAGTTTAATGATATTTATTTTTATTGTTAAAGATATTAATTCTCTTAAATTCATTTATTTGGTTTTCTTCGTAAACTATTTAATTTTCCACGAGGAATCCTATTTCTCTTTGAATTGACGTTTTTAAGCTCGGATTTAAGTTATTTCTTTTCCTAAAAATGTTTAAATACATTTATATAATATTTTTCAACTAAGAAATATTTTTTATTTACTAAAAATAAGCCATTTATGATTTTAATACGAAGTTTCGTAAATAATTATTTTCCAACGAGAGGTTTACTCAAATTGCTTTGAATTGCTTTTAATAATTTATGATTCTTATTTTTAAGCAACCCACAATTAAAAGAAATACTTTTGACTTCTTTTTGGACCATGACACCCTTGGTCAAACTTTTCACATTTTTTTAACACTTGGTATTATAACTTGATTAAATGCCTTAGATATTTTATTTTCCTACAATCATTTTTGGACTTATTACAAGACTCTTCACACTCCCTTCTTATTCATTTTGGCTGGTGTTTTGGATGCTTTAACATAGTTGTTATCATTTTAATAGTCCACATTCATACACTCATCTCATCATAATTTATTCATTCATTTTTATTCAACACATTAAACAAGAAATACCCTTCATTTCCTCTCCTTTGGCCATGAGTTTCAGCAGATTTTCCAGCCTAGATTTATTTTAAAATCGAGTCTTGATCATCCCATTTTCATCTCCAAATTAATCGTCTATCGTTTCCCTTCGTTAAGGTAATAATCGATGTTATTTCCGATTGTTATTTACCTTGTTTCTTTCAGTTTTCTCATGGTATTTTTGTACCATGTATGTCATGCGATGTAGGAGTCTTGGTCGACCCTGAAGCCGACGAATTTATCGTAGACTCGGATTTGGAGTGAAGGTAACGTCAGTGTTACTCGGTATTGCTTGATTTTATTGTTGTAATTGCATGTATATATTTATAATTTTATTTTTGACAATATATGTATGTCATATAATCTGGAAAATTTTTAAAAGTTGAAAATTTGCATATTTCGGTATTTTTATCGCTTTTACGGGATTAACGATTAAATCGTCGTATTAATTTGTAAAATCATAATATTCAGCCTAAACATGTAATATATGTTTATATTCTGGAAAACTGTTTTATTTGATGATTTTTAATAATTTAATATTTTTCTGATATTTTAGTTATCGATTATTGAATTATTACCGTTTACGGACAAAAACGATTAAAAACCGATTTTTAGTTCTAGTACCTAAACATTTTATTTTAATCTGATTTTTGACGTGGTGAAACTTTCTGATGAAATAGAATTTTCTGAATTTTTCATAATTGTTCGGAATTTTTAAGTGGATGAATTAATTAATCACTTTAAATCATCGTTTATCGTTAAAACCATGTTTGTCGTTTAAATTCTCGATTTCTGGTCTTTGGTTTAAATCTGGAAAAAAATATAATTCTGATAATTTCATAATAAAATGTAATTTTATGATTTTTAGTGTTTTAATAAAATGTTAGGAACGATAAGTTTTATTAATGGAATCGTTAATTGTGAAAACGGGTTTTAAAGACGGTTTTGACGGGATTTATTAAATCTGGAATTTTTGGAAATCTGGAAAAATGGTAGATTCTGAAAAATCATGATTTTAAAGTTTAATAATAATTTTTGGATATTAATAAATTAATCGTTTTGTAATTACTATTTTTGTTAATCGTTATTGTCGAGATTAAACGATTAATGAGAAAACCCTTTAAAAACCGAGTTGTAGGATTCTGGAAAATTTCCTTTTCTGGGCAGAATGTCAATAAATATATTTTAACTATTTTACATAATTTTTGTACTATTTATTAAACTCTTTAATTAATAAGTATTGATTTTTTTGGAAAAATTGAGATTTATCGTTAAAATGCTTCGTCTTACCTAAAAGAATTATTTTTCCAGCAATTTTGAAAGTATTTAAATCTGAAACTTTAAGAGTTAAATCATCCCTTAACATATTCTAAATATATCCAATAGTTTGATTAAATAAAAGACGTTAAAAGATTTAATTTGACATTTGCCGTAAAATCCTATTTATAATCGTATTGTCGAAACTAATAATAATTAGGGAATTTTAGCTTTGTAAATTTTGGAAACACCCTAATTAGTAGTATTTAAAATGTTTAAAACATTTCTAAATCATTTTAAAAACACTTGTATGGCGTTTCAATAATTTCATTAACTCAAATGTTGTCGTTTTAAGAATTAATATCGTTAAGGCCGAAAGTACTAGTTTTATAAATCTATATCGTTTACTAAAAATGTGTTATTAGTATGAACTAATATTTTTGCTATTTTGATATGATGATATTTTGGGTAAAGTTTCTAAAAATAGAAGTTTCCTAAAATAGAAAAGTTTCCTCTTTTGGAAAGTGATCTTTTTCTTTTTGTTCTCTTACTATTTATAATGATTATTTTTTTGAATATCGATAATGGCTTTGTTTTGGAATTATGGAATAAGGACAAGTGTGAGGTTAGAGTAATATATTCTGGGGTTTACGTTTTTGCCATCAACTATAAGGCTGGTGTGTCTTTATGGGGCACACTGGTTGTTGAACCGAGCATATATGGTGTTCGGGAGTGTGTGAACATTTTGACCTTAAACTCGTGCCTCGCAGTGTAAGACGCCGTCGGGTTGAACTGAGTATTTATGGTGCTCGGGAGGGGTGTACATATCATCTTAAACTAGGGCCACGCATTTATAAGTCGCCGTCCTATTATGGTTGAGTAGCCTAGTTAGAGACCGAAGTTTGATTTGTTTGAACTAAGTTCTCGAAGCTAGTTTTAGTATTCTCCTAGTGAAAAGTCTAGCCGTCGACACTAATTCTATCCATAACGCCATTTTGATTATTTTATTTATTATCGATATAAATTGGTTTGCAGGTTGACAAATATTTTTATGTTTCTTCAGAAACCCTTTTGATTATTTCATTTTACGCTAAAAGCCTATTTTAATATGTTGTTTTACTGTTTTTCTTTTTACTATTTTTCCTATAGTAGTAATCACAGTTTTAAAATCTTGTTATACGGTTGGGAGAACGTTGGCGTTGCTCCTCACTGATTGTGGCTGTTATGTTTTAACATGGCAGGTATACATGTTCCGGGTGTGGGCTAGCGAGCAGTGTGGATCCTGCTTATTTATTTTAATAATTATGTCTTATGGATTGTTCAAACACCTTTTGTGGATTGTTTTAAATTTTGGCCATTTTATTTAAGGCCTATTGTTTGACTTTACCATTTTAATTTTTCTAAGACATAGTTACAGCGTGTTTTAATCCCGACTCTACAGTGTTTCCGCCACTGTATCGCGTTAGAATTTCTAGGGGATTACATCCCTTGTATGTTTATCAACATACATAGCTCATAAGCCTTCTACTAAGGTCAACATTGACTCTCCTTAGCCTAGTATATACATCAAACTTAATCAATTTGACTAAGGTATCAACAGTCCTAGCATTGTTGTCAAAAATCCTAGCATTGCGCTCTCCCCATATATAGTACACTGCTGCAGCAAGCACAGAAGTGAACCGTTGCTGCTTCCAATGCCTCCTATGCTTCCTCCTACCAATCCATTTAAGCTCAATGACAAGCTGTATGCTGCGTTCTTCAGTCTGCAACCATTCAAGTAAGCATCTCCACACCTTCTCTGAGTAAGTGCAAGCAAAGAATAAATGTTGGCAACTTTCCGAGGCACTCCTGCAGAGAACACACCAGTTAGCCAGGTACATTCCCCTCTTCTGAATGGCATCCAGTGTAGCTAGTTGTTGTTGAGCAGCCAGTGATGCAATAATACCATGCTTTGGTACCACATGGTTTCCTTTGATGCTTAATAACCAGCTCATAGTCATTTTTTCACCTTTAAACCAATCATAAGCTTTTGCAGTAACAAAAACTCCATTGACAACCCAACTCTTAATTCTTTCAGTTGCAAGCTGAGTAGTCCCTTCCCTTTGAAGTATTTCATCTCGAACTTGAAGGATACTCTTAAGTGTGGATGTAAAAGTGTCTTTCTTATGAACTTCCCAAATAGTTCTAGGCCCTAATATGTAGTGCTTATTCCAAGTAGTCCAGAGATCAGCTCCATCTCCCAGAATCCTCCATAGCTTCCCACTTATAAGAGCTTTATTCCAAGCATGAAAGTCTTTAACCTGAAAGCCCCCTTCATTCCAAGCAGAACAGATACTATCCCAGCTCTTAAATATAAGAGGTCGTCGGTGATAGCTACCAGTCCAGAAATAGTTCCTGCAAATTCTTGCAATAGTCTCCATGACATTTCTAGGCAGAATAGTATTGGTGGCCCAAAAATTAAACAGACCAAAAACAACCGAATTGATCAATTGCAGCCTGCCAGCAAAATTGAGAGTGTGAGATGACCAACTGCTAACCAAAGACTGAATCTTATGACTGAAAGTGCCATAATGCACCAGCCTATTGTTACTGTCATTTAAGGGGATCCCAAGGTATCTGCAGGGGAAGTCCCCCTTTTTGAACTTAGTAATCTCAAAAATTTCATTCCTGATTTCTTCTTTGACTCCTCCTATATACAGGTCAGATTTGTCCCTATTAACTTTGAGCCCAGTATCAGCAGCAAAATTGTCCAGTTCTATAAGAAACGCTTGAACAGATGGAACATCACCCCTGGTAAACAACATCAAATCATCTGCAAAAATGAGGTGATTCAATTGTATATGGAGACATTTAGGGTGGTAGGAGACTTGGGGCTTATAATTAATAAGCCTTAATCTCCTAGATAAGAACTCCATGCTGAGCACAAATATGTAACGGGGCAAAGGGTCGCCTTGTCTAACCCCACTCCGCCCTTTAAAAAACCCCTGAACCACACCATTCACCTTTAGAGAGAACCAGGAGCCCCGAATGCACTCCAGAATCCATCCAATGAATTGGGGAGGAAATCTTAGCCCATGAAGCATATCACCAATAAACGTCCATTGAAGTGTGTCAAAAGCTTTTCTTAAGTCAATCTTCATAAGGCATCGGGGCGTTAAGAACTTCCTGCCATACCCTCTTATGAGAGCCTGTGTAAGGGCGATATTGTCATGAATACAACGCCCTTTGAGAAAGGCAGCCTGCTCAGGCCCTACAATATCATCTAGGACAGTTTGCAATCTGTTTGTAAGAATCTTACTCACAGTCTTGTAAAAAACTGAACAGCAGGAGATGGGCCTGTAGTCAAGAACAGATTTGGAAGTTTCCTTTTTAGGCACTAGAGTAATAATAGTAGTATTACCTTGCTTGATCATTTTCCCCTTAAGAAAAAACTCTTTGACAGCAGCACAAAAATCTTTCCCAACCACATGCCATGAGGTTTTGAAAAAACCCGCAGGAAATCCATCCGGGCCCGGGCTTTTTCCAGATCCCATTGAGAAAACAACCTTTTTAATATCCTCCTCAGTAGGAATTCCCAACAAAGAACTCCAGCTATCCTTCTTAATAGTATTTCCTTCATACAGTACATTGACATCAAGAGGCTTAACTGGACTGTCTTTACCTAGCAGTTCTTTATAGTATTTAATGAACCCATCTGCAACTTCAGACTCCCCTTCCCTTAAATGTCCCTCATGGTCTTCAATAGAACAATTCACCTGTTGCATCCTTCTTTCCTTCACCTTAGTATGGAAATAGGAGGTAGCAGCATCATCAAGATTAATCTTATCCATCTTTGCTCGTTGTTGGAGTATACTAAGTTCAGCCTTTTTCATGTCCAAACAAGCCTTAGACAGGATGTGCTCAGCCTCAATTAGTTCCTCAGACAAAGGATCTTCTTGCATATTTACTTTGAGGGCTTGGACAGCCCCTTCAAGCTCAGAGATTCAATTAGTAATACTGGAGTAATAACTTTTATGAAGTTTTTGAAGCCCATGTTTGACAAGTTTCAGCTTACTGAAAAGCTTATACCCATCAATCCCATGAACTCTTGTTTGCCAGGCTTCCTTCACAATATTATTGTACATAGGATGAGAGGTCCAACAGTTTAGAAAACTGAATCTTTTAGTCTTATAATTTGAGGAACATGTAGAGACTAATACTGGAGAGTGGTCTGAAACTCCAGAAGGCAAGTAGCTTGTTAAGGATTTAGGGAATGTAGTGGCCCAATGGAGATTGATTAGGGCTCTATCAAGCTTAGTCCACACTCTAGTATCCGGATCCTGGTTATTGGTCCAGGTAAATTCATATCCTTGACCAACTAATTCCTGTAAATTGCAACTGCTAATAGCATTATTAAAATCACTCATTTCTTCTTCAGTAGGGTCAGAACCTCCCACTTTTTCCTCCCTTTTCCTAATTATATTGAAATCCCCAAGGAGAATCCAAGCAGTATTGGAAGATTGAATAGAGCAGAGCTCCTTCCACAGAGAAAGCCTATCCTTAGCATCATTTTTCCCATAGACAAAAGTGACTTTACTAGTAAGGCCTGTAGCAAAATGGGTAACCAAACAATGAACAAACTGATCATGGGTTTGCAGACAGGATACCCTGACTGTGCTAGGATTCCAGATAACCCATACCCTACCATTATGGTGCATGTTGTAATTTGTTTGTATAAGCTTTATACCCTTTAAACTGGTGTTTAAGTATTTTAGTAAATTTACCCTCCTTAACCCTCGTTTCTAATAACCCAAAAACATCAATCCTCTTGCCCTTAATAAGAATTATTATTATTATTATTAGACAAAAATCTGGCTTTAACAATGAACTTTAACTGCTCAAACATTCCTTCAACTGATCCACTTTTCTCCACAAACAATCTCTTATTACGCTGTTTCCACACAACAGCAACAGCAGTAGCTAAACAGACCTGGAGCCAGGAGTGTTTCCAATGCTTCTTATGCTTAGGATGATTGCTCCATTGAATAATATGTCTGAGGTTGATTGCAGGAATGACTATCCCCATCCACTAAGTAACTAGTGACCAAAACTGCATTGAAATAGGACAGCTAAAGAACAAATGATGATGGTTTTCACTGGCATTCAAACATAGGATACACCTGTTTGCCAAATATATCCCTCTCTGTGCATACATGTCCATTGTGGGAAGCTTCTGTTGAGCTGCAAGTGTAAGAAAAACACGAATGCTAGGAGCCATCAAAGAAGAGTGAGGGATGGCCTTAGAAAGCTGTCTTTTATCAAGGAAATTAAGATAAGCTGCAGAAACATTAAACTTGCCATTCTTATTACAAGAGTTCAAGAAGAGTCTTGCCTTCTCCTCCGAACCACAATGCTTGATGCAGAAATCCTTCACATGGATAAGATCTTTTATGGCAGAAGGATAAAACTCTTTGAAAGATAAGTTCCAAATGGAAGTACTGCTAAGGATGTAAGCATTGCATCATTTGATCCAAATCCCTCCAATCCCCTCTGATAACTGCCAAACACTCTTAGCCAACAGAGCTCGGTTCCAAGTTTCAAGGTTTTTAAGATTTAATCCCCCTTGTTTCCAAGGAAGGCAAATGTCCTTCCATTTCTTAAAGACAAGTCTTTTCTCACCAGGTTTAATACCCCAAAAGAAGTCCTTACAAAGTTTATTAATCACTTTGAGAACTGATTGTGGGAACAAAACACTAGAGCACCATAAATTCTCTATGCCAAAAATCACAGAGGTTAAAAGCTGTATCTTGCCAGCATAGGACAAGAAGGCAGTAGACCAGTGATTAATAGCCTTTTGGATTTTCAAAATGAATGGATCAAAAAGCTTAACTGCAATCTTAGAATCACTGAGTGGCATACCAAGATATTTGAAGGGAAAATCACCAATACTGAATCTAGTTTGCTCCTGGATCAGAGCTTGCACCTCAAGAGTAACTCCTCCAAAGTACATACAAGTCTTGTTAGGATTTGCAAATAGGCCAGAAGTCAGTCCAAATCGTGGAGAACATTCTTAATAGCCAGAACAGAAGGAAGATCACCTCTAGAGAAAATCATCAAGTCATCAGCAAACACCAAATGGGTGAGATTAATCTTGGTGCATTTAGGATGAAAGGATACATTAGTCTGCAGGCAAATCTTCCTGAGCTTCTGAGAAAGAAATTCCATGCTTAAAACAAAAATGTATGGTGACAAAGGGTCCCCTTGCCTCACTCCACTTTTCCCTTGGAAGAACCCTTCAATTCCACCATTCAAATTAAAGGAGTACCAAGGAGAAGAGATACAACCCATTATCCACTTGATGAATAGAGGTGGAAATCCAAACCCATTTAGCATCTTTTCAATAAAGCTCTATTGTAAGGAGTCAAAAGCTTTTCTAATATCTACTTTAACAAGACATCTAGGGGTGAGAAACTTCCTGGAATACCCTTTAACAAGCCATTGGGAGAGCAAAATATTATCAAAAATGCTTCTACCCTGGACAAAGGCTGCTTGTTCTTCCCCTACCAAATCAGGCAAAACCTTTTTCAGTCTGTTTGAGATGACTTTAGATATTGCTTTATAGAACACAGTGCAACAAGAGATAGGCCTATATTCCAAAACACTACTAGCACCAGGCTTTTTGGGGATAAGAGAAATCAAAGTAGAATTTGCTTGTTTAGACATTTTACCAGTCTTGAAGAAACACATTGCAGCTTTACAAAAGTCTGCTCCAACTATGCTCCAAGCAGATTTAAAAAACCCAGCTGAAAAGCCATCAATGCCAGGACTACTATTGATGTCCATATGAAAAACTGCATCCTTAATCTCCTCAGGAGAGATTGGAGCAGTTAGGCCAATAGTTTGATCCTGATCGAGCTTTGCAGTGATAGAACAATCAAGAATAAGAACACTTTTTCCAATCAGATTTGAGTAGTAGTCTTGAAAAGCTTTAGCAACAGCTTTAAGACCTTTTTGAAGAGCACCCTGAGAATCAGTAATAGCGCCTAACATTTGCTGAGTTCTTCTCTCAGATATTTTAGCATAAAAATATTTGGAAGAGCAATCAGCAAGTTGAATATGTTTTACTTTGGATCTCTGCTGCAACATACTAATCTCGGATCTCTTTAAATTGATATAGGTATCATTTAAGGCATTTTCCTCCTCCATGAGTGTAAGAGAGAAAGGATCATTCTGCAGTTTGTTTTGACAACTAATAAGAGCTTCCCTAGCCTCATTAACTCTGGAAGAAAGATTACAAAAGTATTGCTTGTGGAAAGCCTTTAAAACTTTCTTAACTGCTTTCAGCCTGAAGAAAAAACAATACATAGGAGAGCCAGAAATAGCAATGTTCCAAGCTTCCTGAACAGTGGGTAAGTAATTATGATGCTCACACCAACTGTTAAGGAAACTGAACCTTTTATGGTTTAATTTCACAGAAGAAACATCAACAATTAGTGGAGAGTGATCAGAGATACCAGACTCAGCCACAGTAGCAGAAGAGGAAGGGAAGCTTGAAACCCAGCTGGGATTAGCTAAAACCCTATCCAATTTAGACCAAATTCTAGTAGAAGGATCTTGTTTATTAGTCCAAGTCATATCTAGACCTGTACTTATAAGATCATCAAGGGCACAATGCTGCAAACAGTTAATAAATTCCATCATGTCCTGTAAGGCAGGTGGATTATTCCCAAACTTCTCATCTGGACTTCTGACCACATTGAAATCCCCCAACACCAACCGAGCACTAGAAGGATTAAGAGACTCCAATTCAGACCAGAGATCCATTCTATCCAACCCTTTATTTAGACCATAGATGACACTAAGCCAAAAGGAAGACTGAGAGAGATGATGAGACACAAAACAAGAAATAAGCTGGGAGGAGCTACAAACCTGAGTAATATTTACAGTAGCAGGATTAGTGAAAAGCCAAATTCTGCCATTATGATGGGAACTGTAATTAGTAGTTACATTCCAATTCCTGAACTTGCCTTTAATAATTTTTCCAAACTTTTTCAACTTCACCCTAGTCTCCAACAAAGCAAAGACATCAGGCTTATTAGAACACAAGAAATCCTGAACCTCACTATGTTTGATTGGGTCATTGAACCCTCTAATATTCCAAGAGGCTACCTTCATTTATCTGGAGGTATAGGATCCCCTTGTAAAACCAACGTGGAACATGCTTGGTGCATTTCAGGGAGCTCCAAAGTGCTGCCATCAGAAGAAAGTGAGGGGATCAGTTCTATTCCATAACCAGATTCCACCCTCCTTTCAAGACTCTGAGATACACTTTGGAGACCTGAGGTACCACCTAGTTCCCCACCACCACTATTCTCCTGACTCCCAAGGAGTATCTGTAAAGTATTTTCCAGAACTAAGGGCTTCAAAATAGACTCCTTAGATTTAATGGAGGAAGAATTCCTCTTGGATACAGGAATGAAAAGATCATCCTGATAAAACTTAGGGCATTCTTGATGCTTTATAGGCTCATCAATGTGAGGAACCAAAGTAGTGTTAGGAGGCGAAACATCCTCCTGAACCACCATCTGGGCTTCCTTAATCACAGAACCTGAGGTGCCACCTAGCCCTTCATCAATTTTTACCACCAGAGCAGCTTTCCTCTTTTTCTCCCACTTACATGTATCAATTGTGTGTCCCAACTTCTTACAACCATGGCAGAAGTAGGGCACCCATTCATACTATATCTTCTGCAAAGAGTGCTCATTATAAGGGGTGTTTACGATAATAGAATCCAGAACCTCTTTGGATACATCCACCTCAACCAGGACCCTAGAAAAATATAGCTTCTCTTTAGTTGTAGTAGCTAAATCAGCATAAAGGGGGTTACCAATTTTGCTAGCCATCTTACTAAGCACAGAATCAGATCATAGATAGGGATCTAAATCAAGGAAGAGGACCCAAACAGGCACCACAGATATCCTATCCATCTCAGCAAAGAAAGAAGGAGACCATTCCTTAAGAATTAAGGAGTTGATTCCAACCCTCCATGAACCATTCCTAAGCACTTTATCCATGGCCTCTTTAGAACCAAATCTGAAGGATAACCAACCTTTCTTATAGTACTGAACTCTGGGCTTATCGATAACATTCCAGTTACTTTGCACAAACTTTTGCACAGTTTGGAAAGAAGGCTTAGATCCAATTATATTTCCCATTAAAGTAAATTCCCAAATCTTAAGTTCCTTAACAAAATCATCCAATTCAATGCCAATTTCAGTAGAATTAACACTATCGTCACAAAAATGGAGACTCATACCGGACTGTTTATGTTTTGAGGCGATTTTTGCCCAATTTAAATCAGGTATTTTTGGCGGCAAAACATGGTTTTCCTTCATTTGGGACTTAGGAGGCTCTAAAGGTTCAATAATGGCTTCATTGTGCAAGTCATTATCACCAGAAGAAGATTGAGAAGTTTTACCAGTAGCTGCGAAAGCAGAAAGACTAGCCTCATTGAGAGAATGTCGATGAGAAGAACTCTGGGAATCCAATTCCTTCTCCAAATCCCCCTCCTTATGCTCTTTCGCAGAATCATGCTTGTTCTGCATCGATTTCTTGCTAGGCCGCCTTGGTCCACGCTTTGGAGGAATCACGGAAGCCATAGAAGTTGAGCTTGCGTAATAGAATTTAGAGAGAAAACAGATTTCTAGAGAGAGAAAGCTTTCTCTCATTATTATTATTATTATTATTATATATATATATATATATATATATATATTTTTTTTTTTTATAAAAACGGAACTTGCATTAAATACCAAAACAAATTACAAGAAGTTAGAGGGGAGCCGAGATACTATCTGGGCCCCCACTCCCTTAGCGATTGCAAAGCTAATTCTAGTGAAAATATGAACTGCGGCACACGCTCCAGCATCTTGTGATAAAGCGAATTTCCGAATCCGCTGGAGCAGAGAAACAACATCCGTGTCGAGCTCGCCGACAGAGGAGAAGGAGAAAGGTAAGAAACCATACCCGATCGCCGTGCAGCGTGCTTGATACTTGGCACACTTACGACGGGCAGCATCAGCAACGACCCGTCCAGGCTCAAAAGCGGTAAGGCCAGACTTAGTCAAGGGCGAGGCCCCAGTCAGATCAACACAAACATCACGCCCCTTGTCCCACGAGTAGAGCAGGAGGTCGGCTGGTCGCAAGGGCTTGTCATTATCGTCGCAGAGGAAATCTCCACCTCCTTACCTGCAGAGATCCCCGTCCGGAAGCAAATATCCAACAGTGTGTCGCGGACAAGGTTATGGCGATGTTTAATCCCCACAGTACCAGCACACGAAACCGCGTGATCACCAAAAATATCGTCTCTGAGGCCCCTGGAGCAAGAAGAGCAAGTCCCGGAAAGCGAAAACAAAGGGACTCCAAGGCGGTAACTAAGCACACTACGATATGTCCGACCGTTCATGGTTTGCCCGAGCCTAGTAATAGGGACAGCCCTCAGCCAGTCAGAAGAATGGTCCCCCTGTTGAGATTTCCACAGGGCAACCTGTCGAGGAGTCAAGGAGAAAACAGATTCCGATACTGTAGTAACCCTCGTGAAATATATATCTGCCAATTTCTTCATAAGTTTTGGGGCAGCGATCTCAGAGGGGTTACTCAAGAAGTCAGAACCGGTAGCCTCAACAAACCCACTCAAGGCAGACTCAAAGGCAGATCCAGGGGAGGCGATCTCGGAGGGACGAAGCAGCTTAGCTTGCAGATCGGAGGACTGGAGGCGAGAAGCAAGGAAGGCAAAGTGCAGGGCATCAGCGGCGGCAGAGACACCGAGCCCCCCTAGGGAAAAAGGGAGGGTGGCCAGTCGCCACTGCCACTCCCCGAAACCGGGTCCGGACGCCGTGACAATACGCTCAAGACTAGAGCGGAGCACAGTGTCGAAAGAAAGGTGGGCCGACCCAAAAGCACGAGGAGAGCAAGTGCGCAAAGCAAAGTATAACTTATTATTATTATTATTATTATTATTATTTTTTTTTTTTTTTTTGCAAAACGATTATCATTTCATTAATGTAATGAAATTACAAGTTGCAAAAAGACTATCACACTAGTTTTTGTTGCTATACAAGAATTCTATAATCCTAGCATATTTAGGATTGTCTTTGTACAATGAAATCCTAGCTTTGATGATGAATTTTAAGTGTGTACATAATGCATCTTCATCCATAGTTGTGTTGCCAAATACCCGAGCATTTCTCTCCTTCCAAATGAGATAAACCGCTGCGGCAATACTTGCCTGAAACCAACCAGCTTTCCAATGCTTCTTCTTACAGCTCCTAGCACTCCACTTCAAGACCGGTAAAAGGCCATCAGTCGGAAGCATGATGCCAAGCCAATATTGAATCCTCACCCAAACATTCTTAGAGTAGGTACATTGAAAAAACAAATGCTTGATATCCTCCTCATGCTTCATACACAGCACACATCTATTTGCCAAATGAAATCCTCTCTGCTGAATCTTATCAAGAGTTGCTAATTGGTTTTGAATAGCCATAGACAGAATGATCTTATGCCTTGGCACCAAAATAGGTGATAGCAGACTTTTGTACAGAGGAGCAGGCATAGTAGAATGAAAGAATTCATAAGCCTTAGAAACCCTGAATTTACCTCCTATTGCCCATGAATCAACCATAGCAGCAGCAGCTTCAACAGTTCCACACTTATCAATCAAATCATCTCGAACTTGCAGCACGTGTTTAAGACCAGAAGAGAAGTATTCTTTCTTAAGAATGGACCAGACTGAATCAGTTTGAGTGATATACGCTTTGCACCATCTAATCCAGATGCTTCCTTCATTTGTAGAAAGCTGCCAAAGCCATTTTGTTAGAAGGGCTTTATTCCAATTCTCTAGTGATTTTATACTAAATCCTCCTGAAGACCATGGCTGACAAATCTTACACCATTTCTGAAAAGTGAGTCTTCTTGATCCTGGTAGGATGCTCAGAAAAAATCCTTACAAATCTTATTAATAGATTTAACAACCCCCTTAGGAATAAGAATGCTAGAGCACCAAAAGTTTTGCAACCCAAACACTACCGAGTTTATTAGCTGAGCTTTGCCAGCATAAGAGAGTAATTGAGTTGTCCAATGCCTGATAGAACTTTGAATCTTAACAATAAGAGGATCAAACATTGCAACTTTAATTGTAGCATCATTAAGCGGTATTCCCAAATATCTAAAAGGAAATGCACCCACTGTAAACCCTGTACCAACCAAAATACTCTCCTGAACTTCAGAACTAGTCCCACCAAAATAAATGTTGGTTTTATCAAGGTTAGCCTTCAAGCCAGAGAATGTACCAAGCCAATCCAGTTTAGTTTTAATAGCAATGACTGAAGGAACATCCCCTCTACTGAATATCATAAGGTCATCAGCGAAAATTAGGTTATTGAGTTTAATTCTGCAACACTTGGGATGATAAGAGAATAGATCATTTTTATCAATACCTCGTAATGCTCTTGAAAGAACTTCCATACTTAGAACAAAAAGAAAGGGGGAGAGAGGAACCCCTTGCCTAATCCCACTTTTCCCTTGAAAAAATCCATGAACTCGTCCATTCAGTTTAAAAGAGTACCAAGGGTTGGTAATGCACCCCATGATCCAAGTAACAAAAAGAGAAGGAAACCCCAATAAATGCAAAAGATCAGAGATGAAACTCCACTGTAAAGATTTAAAAGCCTTCTTTATATCAACCTTGATCATACATCTAGGAGTTAAAAACTTCATTGTGTATCCTTTGACCAGGGTTTGAGAGAGGAGAATATTTTCAAATAAGCTTCTTCCCTTAATGAATGCAGCCTGTTCTTCCCCAATAAGGAAGGGTAAGATAGGCCTAAGCCTATTAGAGATAATCTTGCTTACAGTTTTGTAGAAAACTGTACAACAAGAAATAGGCCTAAAATCCATAACCGAGCCTGCATCTTGTTTTTTTGGAATCAGAGTGATCAGTGTCGAATTAGCTTGCTTCGACATATTACCCTTCTGAAAGAAGTTAAGAACAGCAGAACAAAAGACAGACTCAATGATGCTCCAATTAGCTTTAAAGAACCCAGCTCCAAATCCATCCAAACCAGGACTGCTATTATTGTCCATACTAAACACTGCTTCCTTGATTTCTTGAATAGTAATGGGAGTAATCAATTTGTCTCCCAAGTAAGGAGTAAGACAAGATCCTTGGGTAATTAACTGAGGATCCAATGACCTGACATTGTGACTATTGCCCAGTAATTCTTTATAATAATTCTGAAAAGCCTCAACCACTTTTGTAGTACCCTCCTGGATCATCCCAGAAGAGTCTTTGATAGCTCCAATCATCTAATGGTTTCTTCTTTCAGCAATTTTTGCATAAAAATATTTGGACGAGCAATCTGAGAGTTGAAGGTCTTGAATTTTTGCTCTTTGTATTAACATATCCAACTCAGCTGTTTTAAGTCCC
The DNA here is from genome assembly GCA_958450325.1 of Agrostemma githago. Lineage (NCBI taxonomy): Eukaryota > Viridiplantae > Streptophyta > Magnoliopsida > Caryophyllales > Caryophyllaceae > Agrostemma > Agrostemma githago. Next base: position 29,600,872 of record OY288241.1, on the reverse strand, counting down.
TGATATTGTGCAAGCAACTCTTTCTCCTCTAAGAGCAGTTCAGGAGAAAATGGTAAATCTCTGAGCTTTATTTGACAATTTACAACTTTTTCCTTAGCCTCCTTAGCTCTACCAGTAATATTAGAGAAGTTCTTCATATGAAATTCCTTAAGTGCCTTCTTAACTAGTTTTAATTTGCCAAAAAGACAAAAAATAGGTGAACCATATATTCTCCCCTCCCAAGCTTGCTGTACAGTAGGTAGAAAATCATGGTGAGCTATCCAGCTATTCAAGAATGTGAATGCTTTATTGGCCTTGCTTTGCTGCTGCTGCACAGTAACTAGTATTGGGGAATGATCTGATACACCAGCATCTGGAATAATAGCAGAAGATGTAGGAAAACAGCTGAACCAGGAAGGATTCACAAGAACCCTATCCAATTTTGACCAAACCCTAGAATCTGGTCCTTGTTTGTTCGTCCAAGTCATAGTACAACCTGTGCTTCTGAAATCATCTAGCTTACAACCAGCCAAGCAGTTATTGAAAGCTAACATATCATTCAGAGCATGAGGATTATTACCAAGTTTCTCATCAGGACTTCTAACAATGTTAAAATCCCCTAGAGCAAGCCAAGGAGTGAGAGTAGTTAAGGAACCAAGCGATTGCCATAACCCCTCCCTAGTTGAAGCTTCATTAGCACCATAGAAAATGCTTAGTTGCAACTGAGAATTGGATTCAAAATGATGAACCCTACCAGACATATGTTGATCAGAGCATATAACATCAGTGATCTTAACAGTATTAGGATTAAAAATAATCCAAATCCTACCATTATAGTGCATATCATAGTTAGTTAGCACCTCCAGATGCCTAAAGTTATTAAGAATGATTTTTGTTGCTTTATTTCTCTTAACTCTTCTCTCTAAAAGACCAAGAATATCCAGCTTATTATTGGAAAAAACCTCTTTGACTTCACTATGTTTTAGAGGATCATTAAAACCCCGGATGTTCCAAGATGCAATCTTCATGGTTTATCAGGAGGAATAGGGAAATCAAGACAACCAATGGAAGATTCTGAATCAGAACCTTCAAGCGAAGAGAAAGCATTCCCTAGATCCATATTCTCTACAGTAGGTTCCTTCCTAGCTTTACAAGATGATGAGTTCCTTTTAGGAACAGGAATAAATCCATCCTGTAGATCCTGATTATGAAGTTCTGCAACATTATCCTCCAATGTATAGCCCTCCTCAACTGAATGTTCCTTGGAAGGATGGTCCAAATCAGACTCAACAGTAACCACTGCTTTATCCTTCTCAATGGTAGGTGGAGTGTTCTTAGCGGTATCCACTGCTTCCTCCTCCTCCATTTTTTTGTTGCCCATGAGTGAGACCTCAGCCTCTTGCCCAACCTTACTGTCTAAGTCTGAATGACCCTCAGTAGGTTGAATCTTCTCATCCTTCTCTACAGCTGGGACAACCTTCTTTTTTTCCCATTTACACGAGCTTTTTTCGTGCCCAAGCTTCCACATCCATGGCAGTAAAAAGGTACCCACTCATATCGAATGGATTGAACTGAGTAATCACAAAACGGAGTGTTATTGACCACATGCTCAGAAAGAGGTTTAGAAATGTCAACCTCTATTAAAACCCTGGCAAAAGACAGCTTAGCCTTTGTGGTAGTAGCAAGATCAGCACACAAAGGTCTGCCTATCATGCTAGCCATCTTCCCAAGGACTATCTCTGACCATAAGAAGGGATCTAGATCAGGAAACAAAACCCATATTGGTACACAAGCAAGTTTGTCCATCTCTATTGAAAAATTTAGTGTCCATTCTTTAAGAATGAAGGTGTAGATGCCCATGTTCCAAGGACCTCCACTTAGCACGCTGTCCATTTCCTTCTTAGACTTAAACCGGAATGAAAACCACCCTTTTTTGTAATACTGCACCGTAGGCAATGCAAGAGCACCCCAATTATCTTGGACATACTTCTTAACAGCTTGCAATATGGGCTTACTTCCAATTACATGCCCCATTAGAGTAAATTTCCACTTATCTAATTCCTCAGCAAAATCTTCCATAACAATGGAGATCTCAGTACTTTTGCCTACCTCCTCAAAGAAACATAGGCTCATACCTAATTGCTTCTGTTTCGAAGCTAACGAGGACCATGAAGTAGCATTCACAGATTTTACTTTCTCTAATTCAGGAGGCGGATTATCAAGCATGACAGTGGAATTGCCTATCTTATTAGTATCAATTGACGAATTTAGAGAATTATTAGGGGTGTTATGAACCATTTTACCAGCAGAAGCCATGACATCAAGGATAACATCATTAAGCAAAATCTTTTGCGTAGTGCTCTGGGTTTCAGTTTGCAACCTTAATTCTGCATCATTCCTCTCCATTCCAGTACCAGAATCACCAGTATTGGGTGGGGGAGGTGGTTGATTGGCTTTCTTTGGCGGCCGTCCAGGTCCTCTCTTCACGGTGGAAGCAACAATGGCAGCCATGGAAGCAATCGTAACAGAATCGCCTTCACGTAACTAATTCCTAGAGAGAGAAAGTTTTCTCTTACTACGCGTGATTAATTATTATTATTGGAAAAAACCTCTTTGACTTCACTATGTTTTAGAGGATCATTAAAACCCTGGATCATTAAAACCCTGGATCATTAATTATTATTATTATTATTACTATTACTAAATTATTATTATTATTATTTTATTATTATTTTTGCAAGAAAAGGTATCATTCCATTCATATAGTGAGTGAAATTACAATTTTTATGCAAAAAAGATCTATCACACTAGAATGCCAAAGCATTATAAGACCCAATATTCTCCTTAATCCTAATGTACCTAGGATTAGATTCATTACAAAACCGAATTGCCACATAGAACATAATTCTGGATATCAAAGCATCAATGCTAGTCCACTTAGATGTGAAAGTTCGTTTATTTCTTTCTTTCCAGATCATGGAAATTACTGCTGCAAGACTAGTCTGTATCCATGGCATCTTCCAGTGCTTCCGCTTATGAGGGGATAACATCCATTTGACTATACTCTTCAGGGAGGAACCCTGAACATCCACATTCATCCACCCAATAATCTCCAGCCATACTTGCTTAGAAAAAGGGCAAGAGAGGAAGAGATGAGCATGAGATTCCTGCTCTGCCAAGCACAAGCTGCATCTACTAGCCATATGGAATCCACGTTTGCAGTACTGATCCTGAGTTGCAAGTTGCTCTTGTAGAGCCATGGACAGGAAGATCTTTTGGCTAGGCATAATTCTGCCAGTAGCAAGTATTTTACTCCAAGCTTTCGGGATCCAATTTTTGAGCAATTGATAGCATTTAGAGACCTGGAACTTTTGAGTCCCACATGACTGCAACAACTGTTTAGCATTTGATATAGATCCAGTGAAATTAATGAGATTATCCCTTACTTTTAAAATACTCTTCAGTCCTGAAGGATAAAATTCTTTGGAGTGAGTAGACCAGATTGTGTGCTTATCAAATATATAAGCATCACACCACTTAGACCAAATACTTCCTCCTTCCCCTGCAAATTGCCATAACCATTTCGAGATAAGAGCTGCATTCCAAACCTCTAAATCTTTTACATTGAAACCACCTGCATTCCACGGAGAGCATACTTCTGACCATCTTTTAAACACCAGCTTCCTATCTCCCTCTTTAATTCCCCAAAAAAAATTCTTGCACATCCTGTTAATATGCTTAACAACACCTTTAGGAAGTAAAATTCCAGAACACCAATAGTTTTCAAGACCAAACACCACTGAGTTTATCAATTGAGATTTACCAGCATAGGAGAGGAAATGAGTGGACCAGTGTTGTATATTTTTCTGCACATTTAGGATTAGAGCATCAAACATTACTTCAGTTAACCTTCCCTCATATAAAGGGATTCCCAAATATCTAAAAGGAAAGACACCAATAGAAAAACCAGTAGCTGCTATAATTTGCTCCTGAATATTAGTCTTCACCCCACCAAAATAAATGCATGTTTTGCCACTATTAGCATGCAAACCAGAGAGTTTTGCAAACTCATTCAAAGTATGCTTGACTGCATAAACCGAGGGAACATCCCCTCTTGTGAAAATCATTAAATCATCAGCAAAAATAAGATGAGTTAGTTTGAGCTTGCAACATTTAGGGTGAAAAGATACTTGTTTCTTCTCACAAATAGTTCTAAGGGACTGAGAAAGAATCTCCATACTCATAACAAAGAGATAGGGGGATAAGGGATCGCCCTGTCTGATTCCACTTTTTACTTGCAGAAAACCAGAAACCTGGCCATTGATTTTAAAGGAGCACCAAGGAGAAGATATGCATCCCATAATCCATCCAACAAAAATATCAGGAAAACCAAAATTCCTTAACGTAGCCTCAATAAAATCCCACTGAAGAGAGTCAAAAGCTTTCCTGATGTCAACCTTAATCAAACATCTAGGAGTAAGATATTTTCTATTATAGCCTTTGACAAGAGCTTGAGATAAGAGGATATTGTCAAAAATATTCCTGCCTTCAATAAAAGCAGCTTGCTCAGGTCCTATAATGAGAGGTAGGACCATTTTTAACCTACTAGTCAATACTTTAGATACTGTTTTATAGAATACAGTACAGCAAGAGATTGGCCTAAAATCTAGAACGGAGCTAGCATGTTGCCTTTTGGGTATTAAAGAAACCACTGTAGTATTAGCTTGTTTAGGCATCTTACTAGTTTTGAAGAAGCCCCAAATCGCTTTACAAAAATCTTTCTCAATAATATTCCAAGATGCTTTGAAAAATTCTGCAGAGAAACCGTCAATACCAGGACTACTATTGGAGTCTATAGAAAAGACTGCTGCTTTAATTTCAGATATCTGAATTGGCTTTATAAGATTTTGCACTAACTCATCAGAAATCCTTCCTTTTTTAGTGAAGACACCAGAAGTGTGAGATGTGTTACCCAGAAGAGTAGCATAATATGCCTGAAATGCATCTGAAACCCCTACCATACCAGTATGCATTACTCCTGTATGGTCAATAATAGCACCAATCATTTGTTGATGTTTCCTTTCCGAAATCTTGGCATAGAAATATTTTGAGGAGCAATCTGATAATTGAAGATGTTTTACTTTTGCCCTCTGATATAGCATACTGAGCTCAGAAGATTTAAGTTTACTGTAGTTTTGTAATAAAACAGCCTCTTAAGCCAAGAGACTAGGAGTCAAAGGAGAGGCTTGAATCAGATTTTGACACTGATTTAGACCAGACTTTGCTTTGTTTACCTGAATAGCCAGATTAGTAAAACTGCTCTTATGAAAATTTTGAAGAGCTTTCTTTACAGCTTTTAGCTTTTGAAAGAGTTTGAGAATAGGAGATCCATCCACATGGGAAGACCAAGCTTTCCACCACTGATCTATAGTCAGGATGGCTAGTCCAGGTGTTAAGAAAATTGAAGGTCCTCTTAACTTGCACAACAGAATCCACAATCATCAAAATTGGAGAATGATCAGATATACCTGGCTCACAAGCAATAGCATAAGAAGAGGGGAATTCCTGAACCCAAGCATTATTAATCAAAGCTCTATCAAGCTTAGACCACACTCTTGTTTCAGGTTCCTGTTTATTAGTCCAAGTGAGACTACATCCTGAACTGTTCAAATCATCAAGACCACAGTTAAGGATGCAATTATTAAAATCCCACATTTCCTGTAATGAAGGAGGGGTTGTCCCAATCTTCTCCTCAGGACTTCTAACAATATTGAAATCTCCAAGAAGTAACCAAGGGGTAGCAAAAGCAAAGGATTGTAATTCATCCCAGAGTTGCAGTCTTTGGTTATCATTATTATGAGCATAAATTGCAGAAACAGTAAAGTCTTTATTAGAAAGGTTACGGTGAACTGAACCCGTAATCTGCTGATCAGATTTATTCAAAAGAGTAAAAGTCACAGCTGCAGGATTATATAAAATCCAAATTCTGCCATTGTAATGGTCCTCATAGTTATCAATAATCATCCAAGATTGAAATGAAGCATGCCTGATAGAGGATGCTTTATCAACCTTCACTCTAGTTTCAAGGATAATGAGAATATCAATCTTATGGAATAAAAGGAACTCCCTGACTTCACTATGTTTAAGGGGATTATTGAAGCCCCTAACATTCTAGGATGCAATCTTCATGAGGCTTGTCAGGAGGAACTTTAACATCCCTATCTACTCCATTAAGAGTAGCCATCTCCCCATATACAGCTGCATCCTTAGAGTATTTTCCACCAGTTAGGACCGTCTCCTTTAGCATTTGGTACTCATCAGCCTCCAGCTCTGAACTCTCACCATGCCCTATTTCTTCACTGTATAAACTTGTAGTATTCTCAAGGAATAACTGAAATTTATTAACCAAAGGCATTGGTTCAAGAGTTTTATCAGGTTTTTGCTTGTTAGAGGAAGAATTTTTCCTTGCCACTGGTCTAAAAGTATTGTCTTCTTTAGGACAACCTGAATGTTGCATAGAACCTTCCAAAGGGGGTTTTTTCCCCTCTTCTGAGTCCTCACTCTCATCGAACACCTCTGAAGTACCATTATTATTTGCCTTAACTGTAATTGTCTCAACTGAATCTGAAAGCTTCCCTTTCAGCTTTGCAGCAGCCTCAAGCTTCTTTTTCTCCCACTTACAGTTACAGATTAGATGCCCTAGCTTCCCACAATCCTTGCACAAATAAGGTATCCATTCATATTGAACATTTTGAACAGAATACTCATCAAAAGGAGTACTGATAACCACATGGTCAGGCAATGGCTGCGATATGTCAGCCTCCACAAGTACTCTAGCAAAAGAGAGCTTGGCTTTCATTGTAGTTGCTAAGTCAGCACATAAAGGCTTCCCTATTTTGCTTGCAATCTTACCAAGGACCACATCTGACCACAAAAAAGGGTCAAGATCCAGAAAGAGAATCCAAATGGTAACCTTGGTAATCTTTTCCATAGTAGCAGAGAAAGATGGAGTCCACTCTTTAAGAATAAGAGTGTAAATCCCCATTCTCCAAGGCCCCCCTCCTAGCACCCTATTCATGGCTTCCTTTGATTCAAATCGAAAGGCAAACCATCCTTTCTTGAAATACTGAACAACAGGAGTCGCCAGACGTCCCCATTTGTCCCCAACAAACTTCTTCATCTGCTGCAGATTAGGCTTAGAGCCAATTACATTACCCATTAAAGTATGATTCCAGATTTTAAGTTCATCCTCAAAATCACTCAAATCAATGCTAATTTCTGAGCTATCAACAACCTCCTCAAAATATGGAAGATTCATTCCTAAATTCTGCTGTTTAGACGCAATTTTGGACCAAGAAACTGTCGAGGGTTTAACAACCTCGGGTTGCAAGACAGGGGGTTTATCCTTATTCATGGCATTAGAATCAATTCGATCGAATTTATCATTAGAATTGTTATTAGAAACATGTTTTTCAGAGAAATCAGAAGTTTTACCAGCGGAAGCCATAGCTTCAAGAATTATATCATTCAAAGAATGTTGGCGCGAAGAACCCTGACTTTCGCTCTGTGATTGATTTTCCGCTTCATCCTGTCCCTTCTCTATGTTAGGAGGAGGAAGAGAATGATTATTCTTCTTTGGAGGCCTCCCAGGCCCTCGTTTTGCAGCTGTGGAAGCCATGGAAGTCGAGCTGAAGATCATAACAGAATCGCTTAAAAGAGAGAAAAATCTAGAGAGAGAAAGCGTTTCTCACTCTTCGCTATTATTATTTATTGTTATTATTATTATTATTATTACTATTATTATTATTATTATTATTATTATTACTACTATTATTACTTTTATTATTATTATTATTATTATTATTATTATTATTACTATTATTACTATTATTATTATTACTATTACTATTATTACTATTACTATTATTACTATTATTATTATTACTATTATTATTATTATTATTATTATTATTATTATTATTATTATTATTATTATTATTATTATATGTCTGGGGTGCAAACAACCAAAGTAGTCCGACTAGTGGTAGTCGGTTTGTCTCCTCCTTATCCTGCTTGAGGCCGGCTTCGTCTTGTTACTGCTTAAGCAACACACAATGGCCTCCAAGGGTGTTCGAGGTTGCCTCTCCGACGCTCAAGTTAGTGAACGGGACTAAGAAGATATTATCGTCTTAGTAGAAGATTTTACTTTGCTTTTAGTGAGATAAGTTGTATTATTTGGTGAACCCTTTGCACGTGGGAATAGTATCCCTATTTATTTAGACATTCTGTATGGACTGGTTCAGCTGGTCCCACTAGGTCATGTCTGGCTAGGCCCCACCAGGCCGGTTCCTTTATGAGTTGTGTTTAAGGCCTGTTCTGGTCATAGGGGGTGCCGGCGGCTGGTCATGCCCACCGGCCTAAGTACCAACCTCCATCAATTGCCCCATCTCCGTGTCGTGCCACGGTCCCCGGTACGGTATTGGCCGACGAGATAGTACGCCAGGGGAGGTACGCTGAGGTCGAGTGATCTCATGCCCCCTCCTGCCTGATGCTCTCTTTCGCACTCGTCATAAATGCTCCGCCTCTTGTACTTCCCCATTTATTGGGAAGGTGCCATAAGTGGATCTTTTCCACAAAGGTAATGATTATTCTTACGGTTTCAAAGCATGTCATCATTGCATAAGTGGTTGAGGGTTTTGGTTGCATTTATTACCCCTTTGGCTATAAAAAACTCATGGTTATTTTGCCATTTTGGGCATCTCACTCCATTATTCATTCTTCCTCTCTTGATAACATGTGTTCTTCCAACCAACCATCCAAGGCGTCGTCTAGGGCAATGCCGCAGCTGGAATCAGCTTGTTCCCATTAGGGGCTCATCTCTCGAGAGGTTCCACTTTGTGTACCGGGTTCGCCCTTGGTGTCTTTGGGCTCCTCAGCAGGCGGCTAGGCATTGTCCTTCTGCTTCTCTAGCTGCCGGTGGATCTGACGTTACTACCAGACCTCGTAGTCGTCCACCTTATAGCAGGCGAGTACCGAATCCTTCTCTCCATGTTTACCACGAATATTGCCCCCGTGGGTCGTCAGAGGGGGAGGACAGGCCTGACTATCCTCCCTGGGGTCCTTCTTCCCCGCCTTGGTCCTATGGACCTCCTTCGCCGGTGCATTGAGTTCTTTTTCCTGGGGGTTGCTCTCCTCTTCCCCTTCCTAGGGAGGATTCAGACGAAGAGGCCATCTGGGAGCAATTTGCCTACGCGCATTGGGTTGCCTATGGGCGTCATCTCTCTACAACCTAGGTGCCATAGGTCGGTTGGGCTCTCGTTTTAACGGTTGAAGCCAGGTGCCAGAGATGAGGGGGGAGGCGTCAGTTCAGTGTCTTGTTGCTGCTGTTTATGAAGACTCTTTTTTTGTTAATCTTGGTTTTTATTCGGCGGGTGTTTGTAGGGGTACGGGCCCCCACGCTAATAGTTTCGCCGGGTGTTTGTAGTGGAACTGGCCTCGCTAAGGATACTAGCGGAAAGCGGTATTCTTGAAGAAGAGTGGAACCAAATCCGATACGATGAGCCAATACTCCTAGATGAGCGTAAAATACACGCACTGTTCAACGCGCAAGCCTACCAACAAAGAATACAGCGAGCCTTTAACAAACGAGTCAAATCCCGAAACGTACATGAGGGAGACATGGTAGTCAAATCCATTAGAGCACTCATTCCCATCGACCCTAGAGGGAAATTCAAACCAAATTGGACAGGCCCCTATCTAGTCAAGAAAATATTCACGGGAGGCGCCGTGATCCTCACTGACCTAGACGGTCAAGAATTCTCAACCCCAACCAACATGGACTAGCTTAAATGATACTATGCTTAACCTCTTAAACAACCTCATCCTGATCTCTAAACTAGGGTGAAAACCCATGCAAAACGCTTAAAAGTAATTCGCATCGATAATTGGCATAACGACTCTAAAGCAAAATCACTCACATCTATTATGAACTACGAACATGATTTGATTCCATCTAAACACGGATACGTAGGCAACCCCTCCAGGGGTAAAACCAACAAAAGTAGAACGTCGATTACTCGATTCACATGCAAATCAGAACCCCCCTACGTTCCGATTAACGAGTGATTTCAATGACGAAGCACAAACGACGAGCCGAGGACGAAGTGAAAACCCAAAAGGGCGCCCCGGGCAAAATGAACAATCGAGTTGCGAGTCGTCATAAAAAAATAATAAAAAATGACGAGCCGAGGATGGAGTGAAAACCCGAAAGGGCGCTCCGGGCCAAATGAAGAAACGAGTTGCGCGCCGTAAAAAAGCGTGCAAAAAAAAAAGAGAAAAAAGAAGAAAAAAACAAAAAAGCAAAAGGTGAGCCGAGGACGGAGTGAAAACCCGAAAGGGCACTCCGGATAAAATGAAGAATCGAGTTGCGAGCCACTACAAAAAAAACAAACAAAAAATAATAAATGTGCTTCTCACTAATGCAAAATCAATTAAATCAAGCCTTTGTCGAGGTTCTTTACATCGAGCATCCAAAATCCAGCTTACCGGAAAATGAGAACGTGTCAAGTAAAACCCTACAAAAACTAATACTAATACGCCACATAATATCAATTAATACAACATAGTACTAAACGGCTGGGCTCTACCGGTCCAACTTCTCTTTCCCCTTGCCATTCGGAAGTGCCTTTTCGGGTCTCTCACCATAGACCCTCAGAATACAGGCTTCCACCCTTATCTTAGCCAAAGGCGAGTCTTGCCAATCCCATTTCCCCTTCTCACTCACATTTTCAATATGGGTCTTGTCAGTCTTAACATTGTCTTTGGTCGAGCGCTTAGTGACATTAACTTGAGTAGCCTCCTTATCCTGTAGAATCACGATCTTCCTAACATTCGACTTTCCCTGCCCTGACGGATGTCCGTAAGCTCCCCATCGGGAACGAATAGGGTCTACCGGTCGAACATTTGCAATAGGGACGGGTCGTGAAACCCTCTGCCTCCAAGACATTCCAAACTCCCTGAGAGAACCTTCCGTCCACCGATAAGACTTAGTGGCATCTGTAGTAACCTCTGATGCAGCTAGCCTCACACCCATTTGGTGCGTTAATTCACCCGGGTAAATATAAACCTGATCACTTAAGGACAGTACATGCATGGTATGAGCCGACGCCGAGAACGAAAACCCGACCTGTCCACTGATATGCCACCACGGGATTGTCCACCTAACATCGACCCGCCCTTTAGCCTGCAAGTAGAAATGCCATCCTTCCTCGGTGTAACCATTGTTCCATGGTTGCGCCATCTTCCGACCCGCGAAACCTTTGTAGCTGTAGCCCTTAACGAACCGAGAGGGCTCGATCAAACCTAGCCTCTCCTGTAGCCAAACCTGCGCAAATCACAACATAGCGTCAAACCTGCGCACCCTCCTATACTAAACAAAATAAGCAGCAATTGGACAATTTACTAACCCTAACCGATAAAGCAAACCTCAAAACCTCCTTTAATCGAAATCAACTCCCCTCCAGGGAAAAAAAACACGAAAACCTCTAGCTAATGGGACCACTCATACCGAAGCACATGACAATCCAAGCATGATATCTAGACAAAACAAACTTAATTGAATCCCGAAGCATTCGGAAGGTAAATTTTAAACCCGAGAGCCTAACGAATCCTATAGCATTCTGAAGGTAAATTTTAAACCCGTAAGCCTAACGAATCCTAAAGCATTCTGAAGGTAAAAATTAAAACCCGTGAGCTTAACGAATCCTAAAGCATTCAAAAGCCAAATCCATTTTAAAGGAGTCGCGTCGCACTCCGAATCAATTAGACTAGCCCCATCGCGCTCAAGTCATTTTAAAGGAGTCGTGTCGCACTCCGAATCAATTAGACTTGCTCCATCGCACTCAAGTCATTTAAAAGGAGTCCTGTCGCACTCCGAGTCAATTAGACTAGCCCCGTCGCGCTCAAGTCATTTAAAAGGAGTCCCGTCGCACTCCGAATCAATTAGACTAGCCCCGTCACGCTCAAGTCATTTTTAAATGAGTCCCTGTCGCACTCAATTCAATTCAACTCAATTCAATTCAATTCGACTCAATTCAATTCAATTCAATTCAACTCAACTCAATTCAACTCAACTCAATTCAACTCAATTCAATTAAATTAAATTCAAATCATTTAGACTAGCCCCATCGCGTTCAAGTCCTTTTAAAGGAGTCCCATCGCATTCCGAACCCATTTGAATGAGTCCCGTCGCACTCAGTTCAATTCAATTCAATTTTAAATGAGTCCTTGTTGCACTCAATTCAATTCAATTTCAAATGAGTCCCTGTCGCACTCAATTCAATTCAGTTTTAAATAAGTCCCAAAGCACTCAGAACAATCAAACCAACCCGAAACAAGTCCCTAAGCATTCAATCCACCCCCAGAGGAATACCTAAAGTGAAAAGCAAAACCAAAATCAGCACAACCATCCGCCAAGGATATTAAACCAGAACTAAGACACCAATAAAAGACTTAAGCAAAAGGCCCATGTCAAAGACCGAAATTAAAAACGACAAACCCAAAACAAGTTAGCAAACCCGGACCCGAGCTCCGACAAGCAACCGCAGGCGAAGAGGTCATGTATGATTTCTAAGTCTTGGCTATCGAGCCTCAAATACGTAGTATAATGGACTTAAAACGACCCAAACGGACAGCCACCAGGTCATAATCTTCGATTGACCTGGGCGGCTATACTTCGAATTTCGCCTTGAGCCTCGGTCAAAGTGGGGTCTTCTATAGACACCCAGATTTTGACCTGGTGGCTGCAAGGGTGCCCGACAAACATGATATGGCTAAAGTCATATTACCAAATCAAGTTATCCTAATACTACTAACTAGAAGCTAGTGGTAAGTAGGGAATCGTATCCGCAGGGAGAAGGTCAAACTGTTAGAAGCTATGGTGATTATTAATTGCTCAAAAAGTTGGTTTGATTGCTTAACTAAGACTAGAAATACGTAATCAAAATATGAATTAATCAATTAAAGGAAAATCAAGAGCTATGGGTTCATAATGAGTAGACAAATGATCATGCGAGAATAAACGATAAACACACTAACATGCTAGTCGGCTATAATACGTCCTCTCGGATCGAAATCAACCTTGGAAGATCTACTAACAGGCTCTCGCTACTTATTAGGCTTCCTACCGAATCACATGCGGGTCTAATCTCAACTCGGCTCGCGCACATGAACTGAAATTTCCCTAATTCGATTAACAAGTTGTGGCCTTTAACAAATTAATCGTCTTTTAGAGTATGTAAACAAGGCACTAGCATATATATGATTTCATCAAATATTCAACAAGAACTTAAATTCTACCCATCGATCCCCCTTGACCCTAGTAACGGAATTAGCTACTCATAATTAAATTGACACGAAATAAACAATTGATAATGAAATGCATAATGATCGATATGGAAAAAGAAAAACTAATAAAATCAATACTAGAAATGAAAATAAACAATTAAGAACATAAACGATGAATAAGTAAATGAAACTAATTGAAATAATTATCGATTAGAAATTGTAGCAAGAACAAGAGTAAATCTTCAAGGTAGAGAATAAAAAAAGTATTATTGTTCTAATACTTTGCTTAGGGTTCTTAGGAATGAAAAATGTTTTTAGGAATGAATAGAGGTACGTTCAAAACTGATACAAAGCATTCCTATATAGTCAAAGAAAGAAGAAGCTGAAAAGACACTACAGCTATGTCGTCTCGAATAGGGATAGAGGCCGTCCCGATTCGGGATTAAAGTCGTCCCATGGGACGAAGGTCGTCCCTATTCCGAACAGCTGAAAAATCCACTTTTGCTCAATTTCTTCATTTTTTCCGTGAGTGAGGCAATAGGGACGACATCCATCCCTAGGGACGGACCTCGAGACCAACAAAAAGGACTCCTCTACTCTTCTAAACTTCATGATATGGTTCCAACTCGACTCGGGATCAATCCATGACATCCACGCAACCTTAGTAGCAACACCTAGCTTGTGGATAATATAATCACCGACCTCCATGTGAGCCATTATGAATGGAAAAAGGCGTCCATATCGCCTATTTTCCTACGAAACCAACAAAACACTACAAAACACACTAGAGGAGAAGATTAGTTCCCAAAACCGCTCTTAAGAGCGCATTTAACACGATAAATACATGGGAAGACGAGGATAAAAGCATAAAAAATTTTAACACATCAAAATCCCCCAAACCGGACTCTTGCTTGTCCTCAAGCAAGCATCGTCAAATATGACAAAACAAGAGCGGTAAACAAAACCAAGTATCCCTGAAATGACAAACCCATTGACAAGCTTTAGCAAGTTCACAATTCAATCTCAATTCAAACACGGGATGCAATTAAGATAAGCACACATGGTTTAGAATTACTTGGCAAAAATATGAGGGAGACAAGTACCAAGACATTTCAACTCTTGCATGATCCTTATTGACATCGGACTCCTCATGGGTTCACTCTTCACTCATTTTTTGAACGGGTAATATATTGTGAGAACACTCACCTACTACTACTCATAAGAATGCGCCCGCGACGTAGGATGGTAAATATTCCCAATTCCATTGACAATTTATCACAATTTGCACAAAAGAAGCTAAAAAAATGACAAGAGAAGGCTCGGGTGAAGGGTAGAAGGTGGACAAACGTTACGGACATGTGGAGCTAAAGGTTAAACTAGCAACAATCCAAACGCGTTAAGAATGTTCAAACCACGACAAACACCCCTTAGTCATTATTACATCAATACAAAACAACATATGTATCGAATTATAACTTCAACCAACATCACCTCCGAATTCAATAATAATTATAAACAACTCGGAAGTACCATTATCTTTTCTTTCACTTTTTCTTCTTGTTTTTTTTTCAACTTCTTTTTCAATATTTTTTTTCAACTTCAGTTTTCCACAAAAATAAACCTCGGGAATTAGCAATCCCGGAAAAACAATTCTCACATTATTATCAACATTCACCACAATAACCTTAATGAGCACCCATAACGCATCCGACAATTACTAGCTTAACAAGGTAGGCATGATATTTGTAGCTAAATATTGTGGGATATAAAAATAAGCATGTGGGCTCAAAAGGCTAATATATTATGTGAGAAAACAACGATATAGCTTCAAGTACAAACTGATCAAAAACATCACGAAAAATTGAACAAAAACTATTCATGTGCGTAATTATGCAACGCATACTACGAGGAGACCTACTCTCACCTAAAGAAGATCGATTAAACATGAATCAATCCAAAAGGCTCTAAAACTTGCATTTTGTAGCTTTACCAATGTCAAGGATCAAGTATATTTTGTCTTAATCTCATCATCACATACAAAAATGCCAAAACATCACCAAAATGTACAAATCCTGGAAACCAAGCTTAAAAAGATATATGAACGGAAAACCGCAAAGCTATGCATGGGGAGAAGCACAACGGAGTAACAACATACCCATGGACAATGAACGACTGATTTTTTTAGAAATAATTTTTTCAAATTTTTTTCTTTTTATATTTTTTAGATTTTCCAAAAAATTTCAAATCAAACAAAAACAACTATATAAACCAATCCCTCCCCCAAGCTAGAACGACACATTGTCCTTAATGTGGCAAAACACTACGAACCGAAAAATCGATTTCCGACGCAAAAGGCCACAAATCAATCATAGCCTGCTAAAAAGAGAGATGATTGACAAATAAAAGAAAAACTAAGCAAAGACACATACGACATTTGTAGAAACCTTCCCAAGCTAGCTTCAAAACGGGCACTATTCCATTCCATTCATTCGAGCATTGTAACACCCGTGATTTTTATAAATTTAATTAAATTAAAATTTTGTTCGTATTATTATTTTTATGATTTAACTCGTAATTCTTAAAATTATTATAAAATGAATTTATCGTTTAATCGTTTCAAACTCTTAAAATTCTATTTGTCTCGAAAACTCTTCTTATATTTAAAACATATTTTTATTTCTGTTTCGATTCATTTTTATACATTTAATTTAATTCTCATTCAACGATTTAAATTCTAAATTCTTTTTATTTATTTATATTTAAGCTCGAATTTACTATTTTTCGTCTCAAAGCTCATTTATCTTAAGTTTGATCAATAGAAAATTATTTTATTTCCTCAAGAAATCAATTTAATTCACTTTATCGAAAATTTATTATTTATCGGAAATACTATTTCATCGTCTAATTATTTATTTCTATAAGTTTTGTTTACGTCTCGAATAATTTACTTACTCATTTTACTTGGCGACCCGATTATTTGTTAATTTTATTGACTAGATTTTAATTTGGTTTCGTGGGTCAGTCAACTTATCGTACGGAATTCGTCAACCAACCGATTCTTTTAATTAATCCATACTTTTGTTTTTACCTATTTTTTTTGAGTTGATCTTTTTTTTCCTTCTCCACCGCTTCACTGACTTCTTTTCTTATTCAATGTATCCACTTAACTCATCCATCCCCTTGTTTCTTTTCATTTTCCCACTGCCTCATTCATCCCCCTTCAAGTCAGTTCTTTTTCCCCTTCATCCCATTTTTTGTTCTTCTTCCATCAACTCAATATCAATCTCTTTCATCTGCCTTCTTCATCTCTCCAACAATTAACGTTTCTCCCTTGCTCCCTCTGTTTTCCTCTGCCTTTGTGCTGTTGCGTTTGTCGCTGTTGTTGTGCTTCGGCCCGGTTGTTGCTTCTAATGTCAATTTTTGTTCCTTTGCTGTTGTTTTGTCGTGTTCGTGGTTGTGGACTGTGCTGGAGTTGTCGCCTTTTCATTGCTGAGGTTTGTGCGTTAATGTTGTCTCTTTACCTATGTTGTTTCCGTCGTCGCCGTTTTGCTGTTGTATTTCTACAGCTGCTTCTGCTCGTCTTTGTTTTTTTTCCTGTTACTTCTTCTCTTCTTTGTCTTCCCCTGATTCCATCCTTTTATTCTGCTGCTAATACTCTCGCTACTGCTGTCTGCTATTGTTGTATGCGGTTTATTTGTCGATTTCATCTCTCTGTCGGTCTTTTTCTTTTTCGTCTTATTGGCCTGCTGCTGTCCCTCTGTTTGTTTGTATCCGTTCTCATTCCTTCCTTTTTTTTCGTCCTTGATTTGCTTTTCCTCGCTGCTGTTACTGTTGATATTCGAGTCAATTCGTCGTCATTTGATTGTTGTACGTGCTACTGCTACAGTTTCGATGTCACTACTGCTCATTTTCGTTATCGTTTCTCGTTCGCTATTCCTCTGTTCTATTCCCTCCGGTTTTCTTCTTTTTCCTCTCTTTATCCTTGCCCTATTCTAATCAGCGTCTCTGATGTCGTGTCACTAGAAAACGTTGATGCTGTTGTACGATATTGTTGATGTTGTTCGTGATTTTTGTGCGGTCATCTTGTGGTCGTCCGTCAGTGCTGCTATCGTCATGGTTGGGTGTTGCTGCTGATGTGGTTGTACTGTTCTGTGCCCGTCATTACTGTTCATTTTGGTTATCGACTCAAGGTAACTTTAGGACGTTACTCGATTTTATATCGTATGTTTGAGTAGTAGTATGTAGTAAATATTTTAACTTCGGTTTTCTAGTTTTTAGCTATTTATTATTTGCTAATAATTTTATTTTTAAATTGCGTACTTTATAAATATTTTATAAGTTTTCGATATCGTATTATAAATCTTTAGTAATTTAATTATTTACGATCGTTATAATATTTTGTTGGCTATCGTGACACTAGTAACTAAATAATATCGATTTCATATTTTCGTCATATTTCATTAATTTATAATTTTAACTCAAAATCGTATTTTTATATTATAATCGAGATTTGTATACTTGTTCAATAAATTACTTTCGTTTTACGACTTATATTAATAAATGAGAGAGTAGTCGATTTTGTTTTAAATACATTTTTAGTCAAGACTATTTTCCCTAATAATTCCTCATTTCTCTACGATTGATTATTTTTAGTAAAATAAGTATTATTTATTGATAAAATCTATTTGCTAAAACTAATTTGAAAGCTTTATAAAATCTCGTTTAATTTATAAGATTCGTTGACACAATTAATTTCGATATCATTTTTTTAAAACATCTCTTTTCTGAAAAATTATAGTTTTAACTCGGTTCCCTAATTATTTGTAAAATACTGCATATTGACTTATTATATTTTATTTATATTTTGAGTAACAAATTTAGAAATATATTAAAGTTACGATAACGACGATAATAAAAAATGTTAGTTTCGTTAAAAATGCTATTTTTATACATTTTCACTTATTTTAATAATGCGTATTTTCTAAAGACTATTTCTATTTTAAGTAAGTTTCTAAAATTAGTAAGTTTCTATTTATAGAAAGTTTTCCTTTAATATAAACTGTTTATTCATTTTATCCTCATATTATTTATATTGATTATATCTTTTGAATATTGATAATGACTTGTTTTGGAGTTATAGAATAAGGAAAAGTGTGGGGTTAGAGTAATATAGTCTGGGATGTACGTTTTTGCCATCAACTGTAAGGCTGGTGTGTCTTTATGAGACACATTGGTTGTTGAATTGAGCATGGTTTGTGTTCAGGAGAGTGTGCATTGTGCCCTTAAACTTAGATATCGCATCGTGTAAGTCGCGTCGGGTTGAACTGGATATGGTTTGTATCCAGGAGGGGTGTGCACTACTTAAACCAGGACCTCGCTGCATGCAGTCCTATTATAGTTGAGTTGCCAAGTTAGAGATTGGATTCTGATATGAGTTAATTCTACAGTTCTCGAAGCTAGTTTCCGGTATTATCCTAGTGAAAAAGTCTAGCCTTGTGCACACTGACCGAATTTCCATAACGCCAGTTTTGAATATGATTATTATTATCGATTGGTTTGATTTGTAGGTTGTCAAATGTTTTAAGTTTTCTCCGAGAACTTATTTTATTATATCGTTTTTAATGTTTTCTCATTTTAAGTATTTTGATATAATAATACTATTATTTTCCATACGATATAATATGGCTGGGAGAACGTCCGAGTTACTTTCCACTGATGTGGCTATTATGTTTATAACATGACAGGTAATTGTTGATGGGTTTTGGGTGTGAGCTAGCGAGTAGCGTGGATCCTACTCTTTCTTTATTCATGTAATTTATGGATTTTTGTAACCCTGTTTGGAGAATTTATTTAATTTAGCCTTTTTATAAAAAGTGGCCTCTATATTGACCTACCGTTCTTTTATTAAAATATAGAACATCAGTGTGTTTTAATCTCAAATCTACAGTGTTTCCGCCACTGTATTGCGTTAGATTTTCTAGGAGATTACAAGCATCATTATGCCATGACTCTCGAGTACCTGAAAAGGACAAGGCTAATACAAAACAAAACAAAAAACAAAAACCAAAAACCTACTGTCCGATCATTTACAACAAAACCAAATTGTCTAAATCAAACCAAAACAAGTCCAAATACGATAAAAGGAAAAGTAGTCCAAAAATCCAACAAAAAATAAATAATAAAAATCTCAAAACTACTCTAAAAACACGGGTTGTCTCCCGCATTGTTTTATCATTCTGCATGACTTTTTTTTCTCCTAAATGGCACCATCTTCGTCTTTCTTTAAAAATCCCATTAATGCCTGTAGAAAAAAATCATATTCCTGCGCATGAGAAATATGAAAGCAATCATAAGTCTTTGACAATGTATAAACCAAAAGGAACAGATGCAATATCTTATCAAACCGGACACTAGTTCTAGCACGAACACTCCACTCATCAGCAGGAGATGATGTATAAAGCTTGTCATCATGACACACAATGTTAAAATCCACCAAGAAATCATTATCAAAATTTAAATTAGACGGATTAATAGATTTACCTTTCATCAAATCAAATAAAATGAGGAAAATAGGAAAGGGTTTACCAACGTTGATGTCAAGCAGTTCACTGGCGCATCATGGTAGTAAGGAAGCCAAACACGGAGGCGGATTGGGAGTGCACAACGATGGCACTAGACATGGAGGAGGATGGACTAAAGGAGCTGAGGGAACTACTTCCATATGTATGTTGGGAGAAAAGGTAATCGACACAAAACCCAAGGAATTCTTCAACCCAATGTAATTTCCATTATTCCCTCGAACCTCAAAATCAAAATCAAGAGATTCCATGGTATCCTCATCACTAAACTCCTCACTAAAAAGGCTCATGGCTCCTTCTGAATCGTCACTCTCAATGGCGTCAATAACTAAGGATTCGAGGAGGACCTCATCACAACAAGTCTCAACGATGGTCTCAACGGAATCCTCAATAGTATTAATAGAATCAACAAGGGGTTTCTTAGGCACAAATGGAGGAGTTCCTTCAAGAGACTCAAAAGGGGCTATTATATTGGCTTCTCAAGGAGGATGCTCACTGTGGTTCACTATCTTTGTTGGACAACAACAGGGGTCATCTCAAGAGTGGTAGTCTCAACAATATGGGGGATTGGGTCAACAGTAGATGGAATATTAAACCAAAAACTCGGTTCATCATCATTTTCATCATCATTATCCAATAATTCATGATTATCAAAAACTTGAGACTCACATGGAGGAGCATGATAATCACTAAGATAAGTGGTTACCGTATGTTGAGCCGTATTACAAGTATCCTCGCAAGCTTGTTGTCTAAACATCGCGTCACTCGCAACCTCATTTTGGAACGATGCGTTGTTGCGAACATAAGCTAATGGCTCACTCTCATGAACCACGTGATCATTAGGCACAATGTCATTAGACACTTTTTCACATGCCATCACCTTTAGCATTATGTCAATTCTAGCCAAACTGGCGTAGAATTCTGTTTCAAAGCTTGTTGGAGCCAAATTCGGTTTTACCACCTCGCGGGCTTGTGCTTGGGACATCCAAGCTAAATAGTGCAAGAAATCCC
Organism: Agrostemma githago; assembly: GCA_958450325.1. NCBI lineage: Eukaryota > Viridiplantae > Streptophyta > Magnoliopsida > Caryophyllales > Caryophyllaceae > Agrostemma > Agrostemma githago. The sequence goes on along the minus strand of OY288241.1, from coordinate 29,579,960 downwards.
ATAAATCCCTTGTATTTTTATCGTAAATACCTCCCATGGTCATGTTAATGGCTAATTCACGATAGTCGCGATTCATTCCTACAAAAACAGCATGACCCAATTCGAGCTCATCGTAGAAATATTCGACTGAAACATGGTTATTAACATATCCCTTGAATCGATCAAGATACTCATGAAAAAATTCGTGCTCGCGTTGTGGGGAGATAAGAGAGAGAGAGAGAGAGACTCATACCTGAAAAACACTAAAACTACAAGAAAACGGTGAGATGGATCCCATGTTCCTTGGGAGTAGAATGAAAGCGTAATGAGCCATTAAAGCATCTACAAGGAACTAATGAAATCGGTTTCAAGGAACTTTCGTTCCCCGAAACGAAAGAGAGTAATAAAGAAACAAGCTCAAAGCAGTAAAAGACCGTCTCCCCAGCAACGACGCCAAATTTGATATGGCTAAAGTCGTATTACCAAATCAAGTTATCTTAATACTACTAACAAGAAGCTAGTGGTAAGTAGGGAATCGTATCATCCGCAGGGAGAAGGTCAAACTGTTAGAAGCTATTGTGATGCTTAATTGCTCAAAGGTTGGGTTGATTGATTAACTGAGACTAGAAATACGTAATCAAGATATGAATTAATCAAATAAAGGATAATCTAAGACTATGGGTTCACAATGAGTAGGCAATGATCATGCGAGAATAAACGATAAACACACAAACATGCTAGTTGGCTATAATACGTCCTCTCGGATCGAAATCAACCAAGGAAGACACTAACGAGCTCTCGCTACTTATTAGGCTTCCTACCGAATCACATGCTGGTCTAATCTCAACTCGACTCTCACACATGAACTGAAATTTCTCTAATTTGGTTAACAAGTGGTGGCCTTTAACAAATTAATCGTCTTTTAGAGCATGTAAAAAGGCACTAGCATATATATGAATTCATCAGATATTCAACAAGAACTTAAATTCTACCCATCGATCCCTCTTGACCCTAGTAACGAAATTAACTACACATAATTAAATTAACACGAAATAAACAATTGATGATGAAATGCATAATGATCGACACAGAAAAAGAAAAACAAATGAAATCAATACTAGAAATGAAAATAAACAATTAAGAACATAAATGATGAATAAGTAATTGAAACTAATTGAAATAATTACCGATTGGAAATTGTAGCAAGAACAAGAGTAAATCTTCAAGAAGAGAATAAAAAAAGTATTATTGTTCTAATACTATGCTTATGGTTCTTAGGAATGAAAATTGTTTTTAGGAATGAATAGAGGTACGTTCAAAACTGATACAAAGCATTCCTATATAGTCAAAGAAAGAAGAAGCTGAAAAGACACTATAGCTATGTCTTCCCGAATAGGGATAGAGGCCGTCAAAATTCGGGATTAAAGTCATTTTTGCCGTGAGTGAGACAATAGAGACGACATCCATCCCTAGGGACGGACCTCGGGACCAACAAAAAGGACTCCTCTACTCTTCTAAACTTCATGATATGGTTCCAAATCGACTCGGGATCAATCCATGACATCCACGCAATCTCAGTAGCAACACCTAGCTTGTGGATAAAATAATCACCGACCTCCATGTGAGCCATGACGAAAGGAAAAAGGCGTCCATATCGCCTATTTTCCTACGAAACCAACAAAACACTACAAAACACACTAGAGGAGAAGAGTAATTCCCAAAACCACTCCTAAGAGCGCATTTAACGCGATAAATACATGGGAAGACGAGGATTAAAGCATATAAAATATTAACACATCAAAACACCCGATGACGATCGGACTGCAACGCGATGTGAGATTACGATGTTTTAGACGGTTTTTCTATAGAACGGATCAAATAATTACTCGGAAAAATTAATTCAACATAAAAATGGTCTTAGTCAAGTCATTACGATCGCGTCTACACTAATTAGAGTCAATTCTGACACCGAAGCCCCGAATCGGTCCCGAAATATGCAAAGTCAAACCCGAGTCAATGCGTGGGGCGGAGCGAACCTCGAGACACGCGCCCGAGACCCACCCGACACTTGAAGTGCTATGGTTAACAGAAATTCTTAATCCCTAAGTTAATCAAATATACGCATCTTCTTCGTTTTAGAAAGTTTCAAAATCGGATCTTCAAAAATCCAGGCGCCTCACACCAGGCGACTCAATCCTGATGCGCATGACACCAGGCGACTCAGTTCTGGTGCGCAAGACTCCAAGCGTCCGAAAGGTCGATTTGAACTGCGTGAACAACTATAAATATCCCCCTCATTTTGCTCATTCAACACACAACAACTCAAATTCTCTTCTCCCTCTCACTCTTTACGAGTACTCTCTAAGCTTAGGTCGCACTCCGACACTAAGTACGATCCACTTGATCGTTTGTCCCGATGCGCGAATCGACACTACTCCTCGTCGTTCCTCGAGCACCCTACTCGATTTGAACAAAGAGGAGCACCCGTGCTCGACTAGCCACCTCCCAATATAGTAGCGAAGCTCTGCCGGATTCACCACAGGACAAGCTAGGAGGATCCGCCTTGAAGACGTATCGTCACTAGGTTGTCATCTAAACAAAACTTTACATATCGTAACCTTGGCATGGACTAGCATGAACGCTAGGTCCATGGCACGTTATAAACATACGTAACGTCCTCAACTTCAACCATAAATATTAAAACACCCTAACTAAACCCGAGTAGTTCCGAGATTCGTTCTCAACCATCTACGAATCGTGTCTTGTTTAGTGTACACTCCGAGGTTGCAACCCCTCACTATGTGATTTACTTACATTTGGCATTTACAGCTTTCGTATGATTTACCGCTTTTATGACCTTAATCGCATGCTAATTCAACTAACACGGAATTTAAAACGTAAACAAACTAAAACTGAACAAAGCGGTGGTCGGATTCCATATTAATCCCGATGCTCACCTCTTACACCTATTTTGATGCATTCCTATTAATACCGAACAGACGCATCTTAAGCAGAATACCAGGTAAGGTATACCACGAGAATGACTAATATCCATATTATCACGTTAAAACTAATTTACTATTACGTATAATACATAGTACTCTCTACTCTCCTACGTGCATCTTTTCATGGCCTGCATGTCACGTGAAATCGCATGCAAAGAATGTAAACACAATTACTTTGACGACATTAAACTTACTTGTCCATAAACAATCGACGTAGCAAAGACATAGGGTTAAAACAATGGATGTTATCGCACTTCCACCACAATTAAGGAACAAAGTTATCAGCCCACCGATTGTTTAACAGAGGCCGCTATGTGCGGGCGGGATTGGGTGTCGATGTCTAACGGACCTTGGCTTCTCAATACGTACCCTCACCCCTTACTCAGAATCGATGGTTTCCGGATGTCCGAAACGATTGACAATGAGAGTCTTTTAGGCATGGAGTGCTTAAGGGTACAAGTCTTTATCTTTAGGTCCCATGCCACTCAGCTTTGAGCTGGCTAAGGATCAAAGTTGACTTGAACGGTTTCTGAGTCCCCATAATTGACTTGGTGGCGACTCCACAAATCGGCAACGAATTCGATTCACTAAAATGGTCGTCTTACCAAGTATATCAGCCTTTAAACATTTACAACCACGTCTCGATCGATTCTAACGGAAACACGGGTGCTCGCATCCGTCTAGTACAATCCAAATCGTCAACCAAATCTAGGTCCGACACATCGCCCCGTACGCGAGATCGGACTGGCCCCGGGACAGACGGGGCCGAGTGGGTGGCTGCCGCGATAAACCAAAGGTCCTGCGCGAGCACGCGCGGGGCGCCGAACGGTGCGGACGGGCGTCCACAGGTACTTGTCCTTAATCATCCCGATTTATTATTTGAATCGAATATATCGACTTAACACGAATATCGTAGCCTTCCGTATCACGGCGTTATTGTCGGGTCTCGTGGACCGTACGACGCTCGGATTGACACCATTAGGTTTAGTATTAGCTTGATTTTCGATGACTCTTTATGCATGAAGAATTCGATTATAGAATCGACATCAAACATTTTAGAGTGACGATTATTAACTACATCGAAAATATTCGACAAAGGATTCCACGATCGCTCCATAACCCGACGGCCAGGCGCCTGTCTTGGAGCGCCCCGACCTTTTGGCGCTTGGGGTGGCGCGGCTCAAGCATGAGGCGCCACCAACCTGGCACTCTGTCTGGTTGCTATGCGGACTTTGGGCAAAAACTTTAGTCGGATGCACTTGTATTAAAAGAAAATCGATTCGGATTAAACAATTTTCACTATTTGACGTCGACATTGTCCATGGGTCCATGATGTTCGAAATTCGGCGTCATATGATGTTTATTCCGAATTGATAACGACTTTCCTTTTAGGCATTAGGTCCTACGTATCTCAACATCGTAATTTGATCATTAGGATCTACGATGTCGATACCGTCATTGGACGCCCACTCAAGCCGTGTGAAAGTGGTTTGATTATATATACGCGGTAGTGATAGAACAAAAGCGCAAAAGTGTTTTAGGGGGTTGACTCGTCTTAAACAATCAAATACGCGGAGTGACGAGATAAGCGACCGGCGATGCAAGTGCGATACTCTTGTGTTCGGGTTTCCTTATTTCGTTACCCTTAGTACTAGATACGTAAAAGAGCGAGTATTTTATCGTCGAAAAATTAGTAGTTAGATGTTAGCAACGAAAAGTAAATGTTAGTATGCGATAATGAAATTTTAGTATAGTTAGTTACGATAATTAAAAGAGTTTAGTCGTAACTATTGTAAAAATAGTTAGTTACTGCAGTTACGTTTCTTCTTCTGGTGCTATTGTTCCTCTTGTTGCTGCTGTGCCTTCGTCCGTGTTTCTTCTTCTTCTTTTCTCCTTTTCTTCTTCTTATTACTCTGATCTTTTGCGGCTGTTGCTAATTCTCGCTATTGCGTTTTGTTGATGTCGTTGCTGTTGTGTCCTTGCTCGTTCTTCTTCCTCTTATTCTCTTTTAATTTCATTCGTACTGTGGTCTGTTTCCTCTTACTACTGCTGTGTCGTTTTCTTTCTTCCTTTGTCATTCGATATTAATGATTGGACGACGACCTTCTGTTCCTGTTTCGTTTAGGTTACTACTGTCATTGTTTGCTGCCTTCTGTTTGTCGTTAATGTTGCTTTTGCTCTCCTCATAAACATTGTTTTGTGACCCCCTTTTCTTCGTTCCTTTCTTCTTCAATCCGTCGTACTGTCGCGGTTCTCGATACGATGTCTTTGTTGCTGCTGTTTCGTGGTTGTTGCCTACTGTTCTTGCTGTCGAGTTGTGCGCTGCTACTGCTGTTCGTATCTTTTGCTCCCTTTTTCTTCTCTTCTCTCGTTTTGGCAGTTATGATGTTGTCGATGTTGTTGCCATCCTTAATTTTTTATTGCTCCAGTTTTCTTCTTCTCGTTGTTATTGTTGCTGTCACATTTTTTTATTGATCTACTCCACCCACGTTTGTTCATTGCTCTTCTTGACCCATTTGTGATTTCTCCAACATTTTTGAGCGACTCTAGTTTTTCTTCCAACTCTCTCGTATTCCGACTCCTCTGTTTTCGTGTCTATGTGTTTCGAAGCTATCAAGAGCCTCAAGCTTTTGGTGGAACAAGGGTCAGAAGGATCGAAGCTTGGTCAAATAGATAGAAGGACAAGTACATGATCGATTCGCCATCGACCTAAGGTAACTTTAGGACGTTACTCAATTTTATATCGTATATTTGAGTAGTAGTATGTACTAAATATTTTAACTCCGATTTTCCAATTTTAGTTATTTATTTTTGCTAATAATATTATTTTTTTTAAAATTTGTGTACTTTATAAATATTTTACAACTTTCGATATCGTTTTATAAATCGTTAGTAATTTTATTTTTTACGATCGTTTATAATATTTTGTTGGTTATCGTGATACTAGTAACTAAATAATGTTGATTTCATATTTTCGTCATATTTTGTTAATTTATAATTTTTAACTCAAAATTGTATTTTTATATTATAATCGAGATTTATATACTTGTTCAATAAATTAATTTCATTTAACGACTTATATTAATAAATGAGAAAGTTGTTGATTTTGTTTTAAATACATTTTTAGTCGAGACTATTTTCCTTAATAATTCCTCATTTGTCTACGATTGATCATTTTTAGTAAAATCAGTATTATTTATTGATAAAATCTATTTGCTAAAACTAATTTGAAAGCTTTATAAAATCTCGTTTAATTTTGATATCATTTTTATTAAAACATCTCTTTTCTAAAAATTATAGTTTAAACTCGATTTCCTATTTATTTATAAAATACTATATATTGACTTATTATATGTTATTTATATTTAGAGAAACGAATTTAGAAATATATTAAAGTTATGATAACGTCGATAATAATAAAATGTTATTTTGTTAGAAATGTTAATTTTTATACGTTTCACTTATTTTAATGACTTACGTATTTTTTTAACAATATTTCTATCTTAAGTAAGTTTCTAAAATTAGTAAGTTTCTATTTATAAAAAGTTTCCTTTTCAATGTAGAATGTTTATTCCTTTTATCTTCGTATTATTTATAATGATTATATCTTTTATTTATATCGAGAATGGCTTGTGTTGGAGTTACGGAATAAAGACAAGTGTGGGGTTAGAGTAATATAGTCTGGGATGTACGTTTTTGCCATCAGCTATAAAGCCGGTGTGCCTATTTGGGGCACATTTGGTCGTTGAATTGAGCGTAGTTTCGCCCAGGAAAGTGTATGTTTTGACCTTAAGCTAGATATCGCATCGTGTTAGGCGTGAGCTGAAGTAGACATAATTGTTGTCTAGGAAAGGTATGCACTACTTAAACCAACACCTCGCTGCACACAGTCTTGTTATAGTCGGGTTGCCTAGTTAGAGACTGGATTCTGTTATGAGTTAAGTCTACAGTTCTCGAGGCTAGTTTCTAGTATTATTCTAGTGAAAGTCTAGCCTTTTGCACACTGATCGAATTTCCATAACGCCGTTTTTGAATATTATTATTATCGATTGATTTTTTACTTGTAGGTTGGCAAGTACTTTAAGTTTCGCTGAAAACTTTTTTTTAATATATCGGTTTAAAGTTTTCTCATTTTAAATATTTTGATATAATAATACTATTATTTTCCATATGATATAATATGGTTGGGAGCACGTCCGAGTTACTCTCCATTGATGTGGCTGTTATGTTTATAACATTACATGTATTTGCTGCTGAGTTTTGGGTGTGAGCAAACGAGTAGCGTGGATCCTACTCTAACTTTTCTGTTATTTATGGATTTGTATATACCTTTTAAAGGAATTTTCTTTTTAGCCCTTTTGTAAAAAGTGGCCTTTGTATTGACTTATCATTTCTTTTAATAAGATATAGTTTGTCAGTGTGTTTTAATCTCAACTCTACAGTGTTTCCGCCACTGTATTGCGTTAGAATTTCTAGGGGATTACCCTCGCACTTTGTATTCAGAATTCAGAAAAATGGTTTTCGACCCCCGAAATGATGTACATGAGGGTGTATTTATAGAATTTTGCGAAATGTTTCTGATTTCAAAATTTTGGCGCAACAAGGCCAGGGCCTTGATTTCGATGCGCCTCACCTTGGGCGATTCATTATTGAGGCGCCTGGACTCAGGTGACTAAAATCGGGCATATCGGAAGTTGCTTAAAATACGGATTGATATCCGTGTTAAAGGAGGCAATTTTGGATTCCGTGTTGACTTGGTTTGATAGCATACTTGTACGCTTTTGTTACTTATCTTGCTTTCGGATTTAACCAGTTTTGACTCGATCGACAAAGACGATTTTGCCCCCAGTGGCGGTTTTGGCTCAAAGTAGCTTTATATTATTAGAAATGACCCACTAAGTATGGATTTGGGGTCGGTTTTGAGTGATTTGTACTTCGCTAAATGCCCACGTTGGATACTATTGATTCCGAGCCCGTATTCGAGTGTATTGATGCATGTTAACGTCCAATCATCATCGAATGTTTTGTTGGAGACACACTATTTTCAAAAACCCGTTTTAGCGCTGTTATGCTGGCCAAATCAAAAGTCACCACTTTTAAACATCAACATACCGTTACTATCGCCAAAATTCCGATCAATGGGATCAAGGCACCTAACACGGTTACATTTTCCCTTTTCAAAACACTTTCACACATACCATTACTATCGCCAAAATTTCAATCAGTGAAATCAAGGTACCTAACACGGTTACTGTAATACCCCGTCCCGGTTACTCATGTTAGTTCGGTGATTATTGGGTGATTCGTCAATTATTGTTTAGTTGGTTGGTCAGGTTGGACTAGTTAGTCGTTCCGTAGGGGAAGGTGAACTTCGGGACGAAGTTCCTTATAAGGAGGGTAGATTGTAATACCCGTAATGTTTAGTAAGTCAAACCCGAATATTTCATGGTGGGCTTGGTTCGAACACGTGTATTTTAATATACACTACACTATACCAATGCCCTACCTAACACCTACACCCGCACACCCTATTTATATATATATATATATTATTACTTTTAACCTAAACACTAATAGCAGCACAAATACACCCCCACTTAAAATATTATATACTTACACGCCGTTGCTCCTTTCTCCGCACACACAAGAAGCGAACACGAACAACAAGACGGAAGAGGAAACATACACAGTTGTAGGTAATTCCGCTTCACTAGCATCGTGGTTGAAAGTTAGTACTGATATACGAGTCGGGATTGGCTTTGGTCGGGATGGTTATTATCAATGTTATCGGTTGTGTTGTTTCTGTTTATGATTGTACTGTTATTGTTACCCGGGGTTACTACGATTATCGTTATCGTTATTATTGCTCTTTGTTGGGAGTATCGTTGCCATTGTAGTATGGTTAGGTTGGAGTAATTTTGTTGTTTTCGCCATTGTTGGGTCGTCATTCTAGTTGTTGTTCAAGTGTCGGTTTGATTGGAGTGGTGTTAATTTTGGATTATGCTTGTATATGAATTAGTATGGCCTAAATCATCGTAAGTCGTTAAGCGGAGTACCTAGTAATAAGTGGCTGCGAATGGAGTAGTGTTATAGTCTTATTATTCTTTTATTATAGTATCTTAACTCTTCACGATGATCTTACTATTATTATTATTATTATTATTATTATGTAGTGATGTACCTAACAATGCGTACAGTAGGTTTGATAATTTTGTGTGTAAACCTCATGGTCAATGGCTGGGTACGTAAGGTTTGATGATTATCTGGTGTAAGGATTTTTAGAGTAGAACGGGGGTTCGAGTGTTGTTGGAAATTGGGTGTAGGTGTCCTCGTAAGGTCGTGGGTATAAGCATTGGGGTTCGGTGTCGGGTAAGTTGTAGGGTAAGTTATGTGAGTTGTATCGGTTTAGTTTTAAATATTAAGCTTATAAGATATATAAGATTACGATTAGTTGGTATAGATTATACATTAATAAGTTGGACTCCGTCGGTGTTGATATTAATTTATATATGTAATATTTTATTAGGATCGGATTTCGTAGAGTTTCCTTGGTGATCTGTACTGCTGACCCGGTGGTGACCTGCTAATTAGGTAAGGTTTTCCTTACTTAGAATACGTTAATAATATTATGCATGTATATGTTACAAGTACGCAGTGATATTGTAATATTAAGAATAATGTTGCATATTGATGGGAGATTGATTGTTGAATATTGATATTGGAGTTGGTGAGGCTAGCTTTAGACCTAGCCGGGGCCTTTGATCACGGTCCCCTCCCTGATTTCTCCTCGCGGGTTGTTGAACTTGCGGGGGGTGTGCACACTCGGAATGAAAGGGTCTGCCAGAAGAGTTGAGATGAGAATATTGAGATGAGAAGATTGATTGGTAGCTTGATGGTTCTGGAGATGTGGAGATGATATTGTTAATTGGTACCGATGATGGTACTAAGATTGTTGAGACTTGATGTTTCATCCTTCGTACTTGTATATTAAAGTTATCATGTTCTAACCGTATTTTCATTGTCTAAATTGTCACCCTATTTAATTGGGGCCTGCGATGATCCAATTGACATTTCCGGTCTCTAGGGGTGCAGAGTATTGATGCAGATATGGACCATTGATGTGTGCTTAACTGAACGGAATTGCTGTTCGGGAAGGGAGTGTGTGGCCATCGTTATAATACTTTAGCTTGTCCAGTCGTTAGAACTGAATGAACCTTTTATTCATGTAATCGTTTGGGTTTATGTAACCCTACTTATGCTCGAACTCGGTTTGCATCTTTTGAATAATCTATTAAATTCGGTTGTGTTTCAGTATTGTGTTGTGATGTGACTACTGCCTCGGTTAACCCGAGATGGTAACACTCTCATTTATCCGGGAAGGCCTAGTTAAGGCTCTTGGATAAACGGGGGTGTTACAGTTACATTTTCCCTTTTCAAAACACTTTCACACATACCATTACTATCGCCAAAATTTCAATCAATGAAATCAAGGTACCTAACACGGTTGCACTCTGCCTTTCAAAACACCGCTACCATCACCTAAATTTCGGTAACGAGTTTAGCTACACAAACTCCATTTTAAAACACCACTATGGACATCTTGTTTTCTTAAAGACACCCTCTACGTCGTGAACATCGAACTCCTAACCGATAGAAGTCTCGATAGCAATGTAAGCCCATGATTTACACACCTCTTCAAAACCGGTTCTTCAAACACCGTCATTTTGCAAAATCACAATTTCATGTCGTTACTATCGCCAATTTTTCAACTCATGAACTCTTGACACCTACATGATAATACTTTCCGACGTATAAAAAATGATGTAACTTAACGTAGACACCCGCATTTTGCCTGCTAGTGTCTATAGCAGTTCCCGACAAAACACCCGATGATGATCGGACGCAAACGTGACTTAGTATACTCGAATATGGGCTCGGAATCAGTAATATCCGACGTGGACATTTAGCGGAGTACAAATCTCTCAAAACCAACCTCAAATTCTGGTCCAGTGGGTCGTTCCGAGTAAAATAAGACTAATTTGGACCAAAACTGAGACCGAAAATAAAACCCGTCTTTTGGCGACCGGGTCAAAACCCGGTCAAAGACGAATCCGTCCTCAAAATCAGCCTAGAGAGCTTCTAGAAGATGGCGCCCAAGCACAAAATTCAAAAAAGTCAAGAGTCGACTATTTCCTAAAATGACTCGATTCCCTTGATCCACTCGATCGAGTGGATTGACCCACTCGGTCGAGTGGAGCCTCATAAACCGGAACAGATCCATTTTCAAAGGCACTCGATCGAGTGCACTAGGGCCACTCGATCGAGTGACCCTAGGTCGTGGGGTATTCTCAATAAATACCCCCTCTAACCCTTTCCATTTTCAGTTTTTTTCAATGCAATTACACCCTACATTTCTACCCTAATTCACCTATACTCTCTACACTACAACCCTAAGCAATACTACACAAAAACAGAGTCATTTGTCCCTCAAAAAACCGACAAATCCGCACATACACACACACATACACCATAACTTGCATACATCCTCGATACTCCCGCGTTCCCGTCGGTATTACGAGTCCATTGCCGAGGTCTTCCTAAGCATGTATGTTGAGGGTGTCATAAACCCCGTCTCAATCTTTACTATCTCAATTCATTTTACGTACATTTTCGTATTTTGTATTACTAAATACTAACACTAGCGTTAACATTTAATTCTATCGTTTACTAACTTTTATCTTTTCGTTACTAACAATTAATACCGTGTATATATATAATAGTACTAAAATACGGATCCTAACCCGTTTGACTATGACGACCATCCAAAGTTCGTTTAATCCCTTTACGAGCAACGACGGAGGTGGCACCCTTTCGAGGAGCGCCGCCCCAATGTACTCAAGGGCGTAACGTGGTTGTTCATAGTTGAACGCGTAGGGCTCCATTTCTAAGATTAGTGCGAGATTCGTTGATGCGAAAACCGACATCACATAATCCGTTAGGATTAGTATCGATGTCGTGACGCGGAGGACTACAATTTCGTCACTAATCAAACCTTTTCAATTCCATAATAATACATTTTCACAAAATCCCGATGACGGTCTCATAATCGTACAATACACGATCATGACGCCGAAAACCGAGTTGAATTTTAATAATGCAATATTTTCATTTAACTCGGTCAACCATCGACTTTAAAACACAAAAAACAAAACGAGGCATGCCTCGTACAGGAGGCACTCAACGAGTGCCTTGAGCCACTCGATCGAGTAGCACCCCCAAAAAATGGGCAGTAGCTACTTCGAGTATGCACTCGATCGAGTCCATACCATGACTCGATCGAGTGGGTCCTGTAGCCCAGAAAACCAAGAGCTTTAATGCATCATTCGAGCCTGGTCTTTTTTTTACGACTTTAGTCGTCACGTGTAAAGTCAATCACGTTATCCAATTTTTTCAAAACCCATGCATATCACCACACTTTAACGACTTTGATCGTAGTCTTTCATGATTAGCCTTATATTGCCGACTCTTTAGTCGTGTCTAATATATGGCTAACCAAGACGCCATTTTGCGATGTGATAAGTCGGGACAAGGAATCGAGATTCGGGATCGGGCTAGCATCACGCCTAGGTCCTATATTTCCGTCCTTTGATTAATACACCAAATAATGTGTATTTAGTTGAAGTTCGTCCGTTTACGCGACTTACGGTCTAGTTTGCATCGATTGTATACGGGTCCGCTTCAAGTTATTATTTATCGCTCTTTCTTTTGTTTTCCATTCATGCTATTTTATTATTCGTTATTTTGTTTTGGTCGGGTTGTATTTCCGCCCGTGTATATTGTATTATTTACGGGCTTTATTTATTTTGATGTTTATCGCTTTATAAATGAACCTCGCATGCTAAACCATTTCGACCATAATTAAATGCATTAAATGATGTAGTTAACCTACAATTCACATGTTTAGCCCGAAAACGCTGTTTGCATAACATTTAGTCGTTTTACTAGCGCGCGTACACGAACACGAACGATGTCTTAGTAGAGGCCGCTAAGTGCGGGCGGGGTTGGGTGTCCTTAGTGGGCTTCCCAACACGTACCCTCACCCCTTACTCAGAACCTCGGTTTCCGGATGTCCGAAACCGTTGGCGCACGAGAGTCATTCTTTACACGATACCGGTGTAGATGGTATCGGTATCGCAATGCAAAGGGACGAGCCCCATAAACTCTGAAATCGAAGTGGGCCGTACTTTGTGTATAGCCCATGACGACATAGAGTGGGCTCGAACGGTTCCGAATTCCCATAAAATTCGGTGGCGACTCCAACTTTGACTTAAATTTCAACCCGATAACAATCTCACTACGAGATTCATTCGCCTACCCAAACCCGCGCGTGGCCGCGTCGGGGTGGACCTACGTCAAGTCCACAATTTGGCGACTCCGCTGGGGATACCTGATTTACCACATGTCATCGGGGTTCCTAGGGTGAGACTCGAAGAGAAATCGTTCGTATATTCGTGTTCGCGCATTAGTTTAATGATTCATGCATAACCCAAATTTTGCCCGGGCCGGTTACTTGTGACCGACGTCCCACTATACCACGGTGCATTCCTACATGGGTGCGCTAAAGACTTCGATGGCGGAAGTCGTATGGGTTTTGCGGCATGTCCTAAGACCAACTCGGCTTAGGGAGTCTGTCCTGATTTACGAGAATTCCATCGTTGTTGGTATAGACCCTATTTTGACCGACCGAGACTTAGCGTAATGCATACATAAGCGTCGTTATAATGCTTGTATGACTACGTGCTAATTGGTGTCCGTGTCATCATTTTTTTCAAAAAACCGTCATTTCAAAAATGCATCTTTCCAAAAATACCAAATTTTGAAAACCCCGAAATGCTGTCCGTTTCGGGACCCGTCTTTTCAAAAAACCATATCCAACTTTCAAAATTCGGAATGCCGCCGAAATTTAGGATCAACGATTTGACTCGAAATATCCTTTTTCTCTAGCCGGCATGCTACCCGTTTTAATTCTTGAATTTCGGACACCATTCCGATTTTCTGAATTTTCAAAATTCTAATCTTGGTTTTCGAAATTCCGTTTTCAATTTTCAAACTTTCGGAAATTCGCTCATTTTATATTCAAATTTCAAAACTTCAAAACATCCAACTTTCCTAGTGAATCTTCCTTATTATAGGACCTACCGTCTATCCGTGTGTCGGGTCTTTGCATAGTATGTCGAAGGTTTATAGCGTCGAAACTCCGTCGATCTTACATCACGAGTTTCCCCCATTTTCCGAGTCCGCCTTATTTGTCAAGGCACGACCAACCCGCGCAGGGCATATCCCTACAAAGGAAAGTCCGTCCATACACTCGAGTCAAAAGTCTGGGGAAAAATCTCACGTGGACCTTCCTTCGAACGGGATCAGGCCCACAAAGCCAAAATCCTAAGGAAATCGTACCACCTACGAGTCATCCGTCTAGATGTCTTTCTCGAGTCTTTTTTTTAACTTAGTCTTTTTTTTTCGTTTGTCGCTCGGGATGTACTTTTTATGGTTCCGAGATCTGGGTTCGGTTTCTGATTACGCGGTGTTCTTACAGACAGACCACCGTCCACCAGACACAGCCGCAAAATGGAAGCAGCTCTGAACAACCTGAAGGCCTCCGTGGATGCCATGGCCGCCAAACAAACCGACATTGATGCCCAACTGACTGAAATGAGGGCTGGTCATGTGGCCATTGTTGCTCGTATGGCTGCAGTGGAGCAAAGGGCACCTAATGCTGAGGCTACTGGGCCTCTAGCTGAACTAGTCAGCGCGGTACGCCGACTAGAAGAACAAGTCCATTTGGCTGGGAGTAACAATATTCATCGGGAGAATAGCCGAGAGTACTCCCCGGTGACTGACAAGTTGCCCGCGAACCTGAATCTCACGGGCTTACCCATGTTTGAGGGAACCGAGGACCCGTTACTACATGTACGGGCCTTCTAAGAATTCATGGCTATCAAAGGGGTAGATTCTTCAATGTTCAAGAGTCTTTTTGCTACGTCCCTTGAAAAACACCCACGGGCCTGGTACTATAGGCTAGACCCGAAAGAATACCCTACCTGGGATGATGTGGCTACGGAGTTTGCCCGGAAATATGATGACAACCACTACTACAAAATTAGTCATAAACATGACCTAATAGACATAGGTTAATGAAAAACCCACATCAATTTCAAATAGACATAGGTTATTTATAAATCCTATGTGTATAAAAGAGAATATACATAGGTCAAAATTAAAACCCATGTCTTTAAATTTTAGACATAGGTCAAAGTAAAACCTATGTCTATAATATATGAATAGATGTAGGACATATGAAAACCCATGCATGTAAAAATAAGACTAATAAAGTGGTGCCCATGTCTATTACTCCTTGACTAATAAACTTTTTTTTTTTGGGTTTCATTTTATCATTCAACGCCCCTCAATCATCCTTTTCCTAACTTATTTCTCCCAAATGAAACCCACGACCTAACTAAGCAAAATTCGCATCAATAAACTTCATCGGAGATTCTCCAAATTAAGCCGCGATCACAGATCTCCATCTCCATCTTCATCTCCTCTGGATTCTCGTCACTGTAAAAATGGCAGCTTCTGAGACATACACTGACAAAACCGCCATTTTTAGGAAGCTCAAAGCTAAATCCGAGAACAAGGTTACCTCATCACTTCAATTTTTTCACTTTTCAATCGTCTAATCTAGATCCGTGTTTATCGATCAATACTATACTGTATCATTGTATGATTGTATGATTGTACAACGGAACCGTGTTTATCTCTTTATACTCTCCTCTTACTCCACCGCCTCACTTTCTCTCTCTCCTCCGATCAAACAACCACCAGTTTCAAATTAGGTCGTCGGCGAAACCGCGAATCCCTAATTTCACAGCAACGCTGAAAGTTCCGAGGCATAGACCGCATTTCAGTGCTCCGGAGAAGGAGAATTTGCCGAAACTCGATGAAAGTTTGAAGGTTTTTCGTATTGATAGGTTTGATCTTGATTCTTATGTTCAATTGAAATGTACTCTCAACGAAAGGTATACTCCATTAATCAGATCTCTTCTTATGAAATACGGTCTTACGATAAACCGTCTTGTAGAAGAATTTGTGTTATTTCTAGGCATTACTGGATTTTCTTTCATAATCGAATTCCTCCTATTTTTAATTTTTAATACAAATCGATTTGATATGAGGGAAATTGATGCTTGTAATAAGTTGCATTGGAGCAGTTCTTCACGTTTCGGTGTTGTATCATCACCTCTTGATGATCCTCATCCTGATCTTGATCTTCCTCCTGGTTTCGCTCGTGCTTCTGCTGAGTTTTACACTCCCTACGTACCAGGTTATATATATATATATTCTTTCCTCCATTTCTTCTTATCGCCTTTCAAAAATTTGTCGATTATTGCATTTGTAGTAGAATTGAGAATGTTGAGTAAAATATTATGTGTTGATTTTTTAATGTTCTTCAATTTTTTAATGATGACCTTGTACTTAATTTTTTTGTCTGAATGCAGTAGCTTTCTGTTTAGTCGATATACAATTCGAGAAATCAATTCCGAATTTCATTTACTGATACTTCACTTGCCTTACAGGCTCTTTTTACATCTCCGAAAACTATTCGTGGTGGCATACCGATATGTTTCCCTCAGGTGTGTACTTCCTCTATACATTTGGTCATATCTTTTCTGTTTAGTTAACTGTCTTCTTCCTATAATCAATTAATCGTAATATATTTAATTTATACGAGACAGTTCAGCAATTTCGGAAACCTTGATTCTCATGGATTCGCCAGAATTCGGATTTGGAGTGTAGATCGTAACTCATCACTTCCGCCACCAAATGACAAATCTTATGTTGATTTGATCCTTAAGCCCACCGAAGACGATTTGAAGATTTGGCCTCCCAGGTATATAAATTTAGAGATTTTCTGCGATTTTATCGAGTTTGTTTTGTTGATATACGTGCAGAATTGCAGAAGATATAACCACGGGTTTGGTTTGTAGTTTTGAATTTCGCCAACGAGTCGCCCTAGGAGCTGGAGGAGATCTGATGCTAACACCACGTGTTAGGAACACCGACACTAGACCGTTCAACTTCACATTTGCATTCCACACCTATTTCTCCGTTTCAGATATCAGGTAAAAATTCTCGTATGATCAATTGTTTGATTGCTTATTAAAATTCTCGTATGATCAATTGTTTGATTGCTTACTTCTTCTTCTTCTTCTTCTTCTTCTTCTTCTTTCTTATTTTTTTTAGTTCATCTTTTCTTTGCTTTCTCTTTGATGGTGAATTGTTATCTGTATGTATTGTGAATCTTGCTTTGCCACTTTATCCCGATTCTGAATAATTTCCACATTATCCTCATTGTGAATTACACTACTTTTCTATTGCTTATGCTTTTAGATTTAGATGATTAATTTTAAACTAAGTGGAGCTTATAATATGGTATGAATGAAGTAGCAACCATGGAGAATTACCAATTTTTATATCTTGAACAAAAGAAATTGTTTATTTGATGTGTTAAATATACCTTCTGAATTTCAAACAAAGTGTTTCGGTTGAGTAATCTTTCTACATTCAGGTAGCATGTACTATCTCCAAAAGGACCAAGCCCAAAAGGGAAACTAGCTTCCCTGCAGAAAACTCAAAACCCGACGCTGCGAAAACTACTCATCTTCTGGTCTCATGATGGAAGCCCCGTCTAGTAAAGGGAAGAAAAGAAGAACAATCTCATATCACTCATCATTCAACTTCATCTCCATCTCCAATTCCAACCGATGCACATTTTGTTTCCATTGATGACGACTCCCATCTCTACTTGTGATTCTTTCAACAATCCAGATTGAAGGCAGAAATATCGACATACAAGTTTTTCCGAGTCAACTCAAATTCCTTATGATACTATAATTTGCTTATATAACTATAATATGCTTAATACTTTGTCAGTATCATAAGAAATATGAGGAAGCACTGCAAACAGTTTATAAGCATTCTTGGTCTCGAGAGATAAATCTGAAGTTTGTTGAGGCAGTCCATCAACTCGGTCTCTACCATACGTTTTTCGTTTTGGGACATTCACTAACATATTATCCCACCTTATTTTGTAGTTCTCATCATTACTACAGAAGAAGTAGCCACTCATCTTCAGGTAGGAACTTTTTTTTGTCTGAACTCATTATTTGATTTGGTTTTACTGTCTGTTGCTCAATTATTTCATCTGTATTTATCTTTACAATTAATTTCCACAAATGGGTATTCATTTTTATTATTATTAGTAGTAGTAGTAGATTTATGCTCAATTTTCATCGCAATAAATATGACGTGAACTACTGTTGATGTTATGGGGACTAATTAGGCTGTAATTCTGGTTTACAGTAACTCACAGTGAGGATTCTATGTTGTCATTTGATTGCATTTGAGTTAGTAAGTTTATGATATTCTCAGTCTTGTTATAATATTACAGATTACAGGTTGTGGAATTCAGTCAAGTGTGTGGTGTGTGGTGTGTTGCAAGTAAGAGGTGGAATCTTTATTTGATGTATGGTATGGATTGGAGGATAAGTAATATGGACTGCCCGTTTGTAAAGATTTGGGTGGAGGCTATTCTCATTTCTATGCTGCATTTTGCTCATGGATCCACTAATGTTAATGATGGTATGCATCTCTTCTGCTTTCCTGTATAGCTTCATTGGATGAACCGCGCTACAAATCAACCTGTTCTTACATCATCCTCTCCTGTTATGGGGTGACGGGTAAAACAGCTTGAAGAGAATATTGGATGTGAGTCACAATCTTTGTTACATCATCCTCTCCTGTTCTTTCTATGAAAGATGTGCTCGTTTAGGAAATAAGCTCTTTTTTGGGCTACAGATGACACTTTTTATGTTCCCTTTTTTTATTGTGATGAAGAATGCTGATTATTCTCCGTACATTTTTTCCAGAACCTTAATAGTCGAAGTTATATCTTGTCTGCTCCCTGTCATGTGTGTAATACTTTGAATTAATCTCATTAGTTTACTTTGAATTAATCTCATTAGTTTACTTTGAATTAATCTCATTAGTTTGTTAGAGCTCCATTTTCTGTATCACTAGTTTCGAAGGAGCACACAAATTGACAAGGTGGCTGAAAGTGGTGGTTAGGAGTTGGACCAAGGTGGTCTGAATGGTGGTATTTGATATGGTGGTTGATGATTAAAATGGAGATGGAGTTGTTGAAACAGTGGTGATGATTAGAATGATGTTGTGGAGGTTCGTTGTTGTTGCGATGGTTTAGATGTGTTTTATTTCATGGTGTGCTTTTTTTGGAGCAATACTTATGTGTCTTTCCCTTGCTGTTCTAAATACCATTATACTCCGTATATTTTTGGGTTATTCTACGTGGTACCGTTATATTTTTTTCATTCTCTTTGGTGTATGTAATTCTTCTTTTGGCCAAATATAACTTTGCTTTGCAATAGCTCCTGGCCACGGGTTCCAAAAACAACCAATTTTTTTCGAAATTTGTTGTCTTCACAAGATTTTCGATTTTGAAAAAAAAAAAATTCCATCTCTGTTCTGTGTTCTTAATTTTATCTTTTCTCACTTCTATCATAACATCTATGAGAGCCTTTATTGATTACTCGTATGTCTCTTGTAAGTTTTTTGGAATGAGTTGATCTTGATTTGACCTGCTTATAACACCCCCAAACCATCCCAAACCTATAAGATTGATATTTGACCACAAACCTCTCGGTAGAAAGCCTTGGCAATTGCTCATTTGTGGGTTTAGAATGTCGTTATCCATATAGTGTGACTCTTTGGTACAGTAGTTAGGTAGAACGTATTGAACTAAAGGTAAACAAACGATTAAACTAAGAATGCACATTGTATAAGGAGTAATAATAAGTACAGAATAGTATATAATACTCTGTAGTTGATGCATGTTACGTTTATACTACGTACTTTAAGCTGCCGGCTAGCTATTGTAGATTTGCATTTTGCAGCATTAATAATAATAACAATAATCCAAATAAATTAAGAATTCTAGCAGGTTGGATGTAGTCGATGAAGAAGGGCATTATCTTATGCTAAATTATTGCGATGATTATGCACGCAACTACTACTACTTACTACCCAATATAGTAGTACAATAATACGACTACTTACATACTCAGTCTCAGTCGTCGCACATACACTAGTTTAAGCTACTTACATACTGAGGTTTGTTTCCAATTCCTGAAATTTCTTTCATGCATGCTGGGTCTGACCACCCATTATGTTTATGCCCTAATTTGTTGGCAGAGATCTAATGTCGCATAAGGTCTGAATGAACTGAGTTCTGAGCAAGCCAAATGAGTCATAAATTGTGAATTTAATGATATTATTCTGTCTTCAGGTAATTCAATTAAAGCGATCCATTGAAACTATTATCGTTGAGCAGTTTGGGAAGAGTGAAGAACTATTTGTTGTTGTGATTAAGCTTCTTACTTCTGTCGCAAATCACCAGGTTTGTTTGAATTATAGAATGCTCCTGTATTGCTCCTTATTTTACTCGGTTTAAGCTCAACATTAAGTAGAGTTTTACGGTTCAAAAATGATTTTATTTACCTTGCTTAAAGTGATGAGAGGTGGGGGTAAGACAGCATTTGAGCCATACTATAGCACATTAGCACTGTATATTTCACAATGTGAATCAACATGAATGTTACTATACTTGGCACCAAAAAATAGATACCCAATAATTATTAGTAGGCTACAGCATCCACGGCTAAAGTTTTGATAACTCAATCAACTTATCGAAAATGAATTTATTTGTCAATATAGTGATTGCTTATGAATTTATCTCAAGAAGTTAGTCTGAACTCTACGATCAGATAGCAATTCAGATGGTTTATCGGGTTTGGTTCTCGTTTGCAATGCTCGGATTGAGGGCCTAGCTTGCAGAATCTTTTCCAAATATGCCCAATTTAACATCAATTAATATCTAAGATGTGTTGTCCACATATTCATTAGGATGGAATAAAGTCACATGCATATCATAATAAGTGGTCACTGGAGTCAACCCTTTTTTTATGATCATAGTTCATTGGTTTTACTAATAATCAGCATATTTTTGTTTGGATTTGTCTCGTTCATATTTGAAGATAAACACAGAATGTGGCTACTACATAATGAAGTACATGACCGACTTAATCACTTCTTCAAATTTGAAGGGAACTATTGATAAGGTAATAAGACTTCGAGCACATACACATTTTCTCTATGTTATAATCAAAGTATTTATGTTCTTGAAGTATTCGCTTTCAATTATATTGAAATTGTTGCAGCACTTCAAAGTACTTGCCATGTATTCACAAGAAGACATCGATGAGGTTAGCGATTTGTGGGCTAACTATTATCTTCAAAATTAGAAGTATGAGAGACATGCATGTAGTATTCAATGTATTAGCTAAATAATTGGTTGCAGTAGGAAGAGATTTTATTATTGGTTCATCGCGTACTTGTCTAGTTTTTTTATCTTATCTACTTATTTGTTTGGGATGATGACTACTTTTATGAAATATGAAACGTTTGATCGTCCAATTGGGTGTTGTATAATTTATGAGATTTATTTTGGTTTCGGTTGGATTGCAGTTTCTTATGAAAAATACAAAAAGCATTAATAATTGATATCATTTTTGGAGTGATTACTATGACAATAAACATAGGGCAAACAAAAAGTCCATGTCTCTACTATGACAATAAACATAGAGCGGACAAAAAGCCCATGTCTATATTTATAAATAGACATAGGGCGAACAAAAAACCCATGTCTATAGTTTTTATAGACATGGGTTAATCCTATAAAGACATGGGTTAATATAAAAACCTATGTCTATGTTTTAGATAGACATAGGGCATACGACCCATGTCTAAGTATTGGATAATAGATGTAACTCAACTTAACATAGGTCGCAAAACCCATGTCTATTAGTTAAAACGACCCATGTCTATGTCATGTTTTGTAGTAGTGAACACCGAGATCCAAACCACAATGCGATCTTTAGAGGTTATGGTCCAAGAACCCAAAGAAGGTTTTACTAAGTACTTTCAACGCTGGAGAGCCGAGAGCGTGAAACTGGTCGACAAGCCCAGTGAAAAGACTTTGGTGGAGGCTTTCGTCAAAAACCTCCTCCCCTCCTACCGGGTCCATCTCCGGTATGCTGTCATACCCAATTTCACCACCCTTACTGAAATGGGTATGAGAATTGAAGACGACCTGAGACTAGAGGGCCTTACTAAGGCCTCTAGCAAGGGATACCAAGGGACTTCCACTTCCACTGCCAAGCCCCAGGCTGCAACCCGCAGCATTTTCGACGCGGTTAATCTTCTAGATGCCCCGTCCAAGAAGAACACCCCACCTCGGGTTTTCACTGATATAGGTACCACCTATGCCTATGCCTTACAATGGCTGTCCTCAAAGGGCCTAATCCAACCGATAGGCCCAACTCCTGAAGTTCCGGTCGAGCGACGCTCCAAGAACTACAATGTCCAAGCTTATTGCCAGTACCACCGAGGCAATGGGCATGACACCGAAAAGTGATGGAAACTGAAACACTTGATCCAGGACCAGATTGAGAGCGGTAAATCCCGCTACCTGGAGATAAGCTGAGTAACAAGGAGAACCCTTTCAGCTCCCATGCCATCTTTGCCGGGGAGATGATTAATTGCTCTCATCTTATCTCTCCATTTATCCCGCAAGTGAACGGGATCTGGTTTGACGACGAGGATGATGTCTAACTCGCTAAAGGGGAAACCGTCCCCATCACTCCTGAGCAGATTCGCGAGGCTAAATCCCGAGTCTTAGCCAGTAACCACCTTGGTCATCCCTATCAAGCCACTAGCTCTAGGGACATCCCAATCCCGATAACCGTCACCGATCCACTCGGGATGGAAGTCGCCCCTGAGGAGCCGACTGCTGAAACGGCTCTCGTGAAGCAACTAAAGAAGACCCGAGTTGACCTCACTATATGGCAACTCTTGGTTAGCTCACAAGAACATCGAGAAGCACTCACTAAGGCTCTCGATCAAGTTAAGATCGACTCTTTGGCTACCCCTGCTGAAATGGTAGCCACGGTCCTGCCCCATCTAAAGGGCAAAGCCAAGGAAGGAGGCCCAATGATCACTTTCTCTGAAGCTGACTTACCACCGTTCGGGGCCTCTCATAACCTGGCCCTCTACATTACGGTGATCTGCAAAGGAAAATACCTCCCGATGACCCTAGTCGACGACGGGTCCGCTGTGAATGTCCTTCCATTAAGGGCCGCCAAAGCCCTCGGCATTACCGAGGCCGATTATATTCTGACGGCTCAGACCATCCAAGCCTTTGATGGGAGCCCAAAGTCGGTAGCTGGGGCCGTAAAGCTGACTATCATAACGGGTCCGATAGAAAAGGAGCTTGAGTTCCAGGTGATTGATGTCACCTCATCCTTCAACTTGCTCCTAGGAAGGCCGTGGATTTGCGCGGTCAAAGCGGTATCCTCCACCCTCCACCGAAAGATCAAGATACCTTTGCTCGACAACGTTATTACTTTGGAAGCAACCCCAATGACTGTGGCTAGCTATAACGCCACGGGCCGCACGAACCTCTGGGGGTTCGACTTTGTGGGGATGATCGAGGAAGAGTACCTTTTTAGGCCTTACTTCACAACTAGCATCGTCACGATGCTACAAAACCTAGGGTACATACCGGGGGCTACCTCTCGACCCGATCTTCCAGCTGGGAAGATCATCGAGGTCCTTAAAGACGAAGACTCTCACTTCGGCCCTGGCTATGCCGCCACTCCGGGCAACGTTGTCCGAGCAGGAATCAAAAAGGCCTGCAACATCATTAAGGGTATCCACTTGAGCCCTTACAGCCCACGCTTGTCTGGCTACTTTGTCACACCGGTATTCGGGGCTATCCAGGTTGGTCTGTACCAACCCAATGCTGCGCACCTCGGGACCCAATCGGCCCGGGACTGCAACTACATCCCGGATGATGTGTTTGCCCTCATCCACTCCGATGGAGCTAACAATGATGAGCCCGCACTGAGGCTGCTCTTCGGAGAGGACACCATAGACTTGGTCAACCTGATTCTCCGCAGCAACAGGTTTGACCCGACCAAGCTGATCTCGGATGTGGGTTCCGAGACGGGAAACAGGGCCTGGTGGAAGACTGTCAAGTGGACTGACAGTCAAGGGAAGATCTACAGGCTGGTCACCGGAGAGGGAGACATTGCCGGTCTGAGTCCGAGTCCGAGTCTGAGTCGGAGTCAGAGTAAGAGTCTGAGGTCGAGTCTAGGGAAGTCGGTGCTAGAGTCACTCCTGTAACCCCCCTCCCTCTTGTCATTCCTTCTGCTGGCACTTCAGGGTCTGTCCCGAGTGCCTTACCAATTCCGCCACTGACCAATGATCAGATGGCTGCTCTTTTCAAGATGTTTTCCAAATTTTCAATTAATAATAACAACCGTTCTGCTTACGACTTTCCTCTTTTAAATTCTGTTTTCAAAAATATTTTGTGCAATGACATTGAGAAACCCGACGAACAGGTATCCTTGCCTCCCCATCTGATCGAGCAGCTAGAGCAAAGGGAATCTCGAAATCCAATAACTGAGGAGACCGAGTCCATTAATGTGGGGACAACCTTAGAGCCTCAGATAATTAAGATAGGGTTATCTTTAAATCCCGAGGAGAAACAACAATTCAAGAACCTCCTCCAAGAATTCAAAGATGTCTTCGCATGGTCCTACAAGGACATGCCGGGTATAGACCGGGAAATAGCCGAGCACCACATACCGATTAAAGACGGGTGCAAACCGGTTAAGCAAAAGCTCCGCCGATTGAGGCCCAAATGGCCTCTAAAGGTAAAATAAGAAGTCGATAAACAGTTCAAAGCCGGCTTCATACAATTGTCCGAATATCCGGACTGGGTGGCAAACATCGTGCCGGTTCCTAAAAAGGACGGTAAGGTCCGGGTATGCGTAGATTTTCGGGATCTTAGCAAGGCAAGCCCGAAAGATGATTTTTCGTTACCACACATCGACATATTGGTGGATAACACGGCCGATCATGCCCTTCTATCATTCATGGACGGGTATGCCGGGTATAATCAGATCAACATGGCGGAAGAAGATATGAGTAAGACTACCTTCACTACACCTTGGGGTACTTATTGCTACACCGTCATGCCGTTCGGCCTCATTAATGCCGGGGCCACGTATCAACGAACTGCTACCACCTTATTACATGACATGATGCATAAAGAGGTAGAAGTTTATGTAGACGACATGATTGTCAAATCCAAAGAACGGGACGGTCACATCACCGCCCTAAGTAAATTTTTCACCCGATTGCGCAAATACAACACGAGGCTAAACCCTCAAAAGTACAGTTTCGGGGTAACATCAGGCAAATTACTGGGCCATATCGTTAGCCAACGAGGCATCGAGGTCGACCCAGCTAAAATCAAAGCCATTACCGAAATGCAACCTCCTAAAACCGAAAAAGAGATAAGGGGATTCCTCGAGAAAGTCCAGTATATCAGTCGGTTCATTTCCAAGCTACCCATGGTGTGCGAACCAATTTTCAAAAAATTGAAAGTAGGGGAACGGGTACTATGGGATGACAAGTGCCAAGCTGCTTTCGACAAAATCAAGGAAATCTTGTCTGCTCCGCCAGTCTTAATGCCACCTCAACCCGGTTTGCCTCTGTCGTTATACCTAATGACGACCGAGACAGCCGTGGGGGCTATGCTGGCTCAGACAGTTGACTCCGAAGAACGGACCATTTATTACATCAGAAAAAAGTTTTTATAGTATGAGTGCAAATATACCATGCTCGAAAAGACGTGCTTAGCTCTGGTCTAGGCCACTAAGAAGCTTAGACATTATATGCTCAGCTACGAGGTCCATGTGCTATCCAAGATGGACCCGATTAAATACCTTTTCGAAAAGCCCGTTCTCAATGGTCGGATTTCTAGATGGACTATAATGCTGGCAGAGTTCGATCTATAATTTGTGTCGTTAAAAGCTATTAAAGGCCGGGTGGTAGCTGAGTTCCTTCCCAGATGAAGATATCATCCATACCGATACCGTAACATGGGATTTATACTTAGACGGAGCATCCAATTTTCGAGGGTTCGGAGTCGGGATTCTCCTAATTTCACCAAAAGGGGAGCATACTCCCGTGTCCATGAAACTGGACTTTGATGTTACGAATAATGCAGCCGAATACGAAGCATGCATTTATGGGCTACAAGCCACCGCCGACATGGGGATCACAAATCTCCGGGTACACGGTGATTCATCCTTGGTCATTAACCAAGCACTTCAAAAATGGAAAACTCAGAACGCAAATCTCGTGGCCTACCAGGCACGAGTAAGGGATCTTGAGAAACAATTCCAAAAGGTGGAGTACATATACTTGCCTCGGGAAGAGAATCAGTTTGCAGATGCACTCTTAAAGTTGGCATCTTTGCTAAACATTCCCAACCACGTGTCCAGTATGCCAATTTGTGTCGAAAGACGGTCCGAGCCGGCATACATTCATGACATTGAAGACATCGAAATAACTGATCTTGAACCTTGGTACCAGGCCGTATTAGCGTACCTGACAAACGGAGAATATCCTTCCGGGACTGAAGGCCGAGCCAAGAAAGCTTTACGGAGGCTAGCCACCCAGTTCATCCGTACCGATGACGGACGACTGTACAAAAAGACGGCACAGGGGGCTCTCCTCCTTTGCGTTGATAAATATAAGGCCGAAAAGGTTATGACCGAAGTGCATGATGGTGAAAACGGCCCACATATGAATGCTCACATGCTGGTCCGAAAAATCATGAGGCTCGGGTATTAATGGAACACGGTGGAGGCCGACTGCCAGTTATATGTCAAACATTGTCATAATTGCCAAATTTTCGCCAATGTGCAACATATGCCGTCATCTCTACTTTATACCATGACGTCACCCTGGCCATTCTCGACATGGGGTATCGACATAATCGGGAAAGTAAACCCCTCTGGTACCGGAGGGCACTGCTTCATTTTCGTGGCTATCGACTATTTCACCAAATGGGTCGAAGCTGAATCATACCGCATTCTCAATGCTAAGCATGTTGCCAAGTTTATCCAAAACAAGATAATATGCCGGTATGGGATCCCACATGAATTTATCAGTGATCATGGGACTCATTTTCAAGCCGAAACAGCGGCCCTACTGACCAAGTATAAAACTCAAAGACATACGTCTTCACCCTACCGTCCCCAGACGAATGGAGCAGTAGAGGCGGCCATTAAAACAATTGGCACCATACTCAAAAAGATGGCTGATAATTACCGGGACTGGCCCGATAAAATACCTTTTGCTCTATGGGGATACCGGACGTCAATTCGCACCGCAACCGGTGCGACACCGTATTACATAACTTATAGGATGGAGGCAGTCCAACCAGTTAAATTGGAGGTGTCGTCCCTCAGAATTCTGCTAGAAAGTCAAGTACCCGAAGCTGATTGGGTTCGAGCACGGTATGACTCGCTAGTTCTACTCGACGAACGACGATCTCGTGCCCTCAACAATATCCAAATCTACCAAAAAAGGATCCAACGGGCCTTCAACAAAAGGGTAAGGCCCAGGAACATTAAGGAAGGGGATCTGGTTCTTAAGTCTGTCCGAGCCTTACTACCAGTTGACCCAAGGGAAAAATTCAAACTTAATTGGGCTGGGCCATACTTGGTAAAGAAGATCCTATCGGGAGGAGCAGTGATGCTGACAGACCTGGACGGGAATGAGTTCGTCAACCCGACCAACCTGGACCAACTGAAGCGTTACTACCCTTAAGCCTTTTCTCAATGTCATTAGCAAATTTTTAAAATTATTTTACGAAAAACATGTCAATAAGCTAGAATTATTTATTCTACAGTCGCAAGCACCTTGAACCAATAGTCTCTGTGTAATTTAAGATTGCAAATTTACTAAGCTTGAACTACGTTTGGTTTGATTCTGCTAATTGCGGATACGTAGGCAGCCCCTCAAAAGGGCACAACCAATGCAATCGAGAAAAAGACAGGAACGGTTTAATAATAAACTTCTTTTATTAATTATCACAAAAAAAAAACCCCCCGATAAACTCGGAAAATTACAAAATGCAGGAATTCCAAAAAAAATTATTACAAAAACAAAAGCACACGACACTACAAAATAAATAATAATAATATTCAAATAATAAAAGCTAAGGACTCGGTGTTTAGGGCATCTTGCCCATCCCCTTGTCCTTGGCCTCCTTGGCCGTCCACTGATGACGACGCGGAGGAGAATGCTCCTGAATCACCACGGGAACCTCCTTAACCTGGACTCGTCTCTTGGAATTCGAGTCCTCATCCACATCGATAGGCCCGAGTCGGGCCCTCACGGGCTCTGGCAGCCGATCGCGTCGACCAAGTCAGTCTCTAACCGCCAGTCTTGGCCCAAGTCGCCTCTCCAAATCCGTCTGGGGGCTTAGCTGCCCCCGCGTGCTGCTAGCACCGGCATCCTTAGCTCGAGTCTTAGTATGTGACTTAAGACCCGATTCTAGTCGGACTAAAGTAGCAGGGGTGTCTCCCTCATCGAAGAAGCCCCTGTTGTCCTTTACCGTCTCCCGACGGACCAGTCCGAAGGCCTCATCGACCTTCAGAGCTTTACGAGCTTCCTCGGACTCCTCGAAAGTCCATTTCTCGTAAGCCTGCGAAACCCAAGCGGATTGGCAAGGGTTGGGAGTAGTCCATGTAGGACGGGTGAACCATCTCTGACACTAGGTGTCGTACATAGCGTCTGTCAATTGGAGCGAGACGCTGATAATGGCTTCAGTCTCAGGAATGCGTTGAGACGAACCCAACTGCCTCAGAATGCGGTCCGGGTAAATGTGAACTGTCCAGTCAAGGGACAGGATCACCAAGTAACGGGCTTGGTCCCTCTTGGCCAGTCCCGTCAGTTTGGAAAGGAACCACCAAGCGACATTCCACCTGATTAAGGGACCACCATGGAACACCAACTCCTCATCCCAGTAAGCTCGGTTTATATGGTGACTCGAGCTTATCCAATGCCTCCTTGAACTAATTTGGCTGCTGCGGTAGTTGGGAATGCTCGGAGGGGACTCTATGATTGATAACCTTTCCGACAACCAAATCTGAAAAGCATACACAAATTCCGTAAGCAACAGAGTGGTCCGCTGTAGCTCACTCGATTGAGTACAACATCTGACTCGATCGAGTAAGCCCTCTAAAAACAGGCAGTTGCTCTTCCAAGATGTCACTCGAGCAAGTGACAGGTTCACTCGATCGAGTAACTTACGTACATAAGAAAATTCGCGCGAAACAAAAAAGAAAAATCGCAAGATGAATACCTGCAGAATATGGGTACTCCCTGTCAGATGTCGGTCCGGGTCAAGTCGTCTGGCATGCAGACCCATGATGATCTCCCCGGTGGCTAGCCAAGCAGGACTATGACCAGTCTCCATCTGGTCAACCACTCCAATCAGCCTGATTTGACCCAAGCATGAGTCAACATCCATCATCCCTTCAAAAACGTAGGGGTGCAGCATGCAAAAGGCGAAAGCCCTACGCCTGTGAGAAGGGGTAGCCCTTACATCTTGGTTGTTCATAAACTTGTCAGCCAGGTCAAAGAGGGAAACAGTATTTCCCCGCACCATTCGATCTGTCTCAGCGTGAGACAGACCCAAGAAATTCTTCAGCCTCCTCGGATCCGGATAGAACGGAGGGATAGCGGGACGAGCGATAGGGCTTCAACCGCCAATAGCTGCAATCTCCTCGGGAAGAAGGCATATTTCTCCTCGCGGGAACGCGAAGACGTGATGGGTAGTATCCCAAAACGTCAGGCAGGCGTCCAAAAAGTGTGAATCAATTATCAGACGTTGGAGAGGAAATAGATTGACAATCCCCATTTGGGTCAGTTGAACTTTGTCCTCGTCCCGAAAATATTGGGACCACGCAAAAAGCATCGAAGTAAGATGATCGATACCCATGGCAGGGGTTTGAATCTTCTTGAAAGTCTAAAGGATTTTGAGGAGAAGTAGGAGTTTTTGATTTGAGATACAGTAAGCTGAAGCAGGGAGACCTATATTTATAATAGGAAACCCTAACTGTAACCCTAACTGCCATGTCTCCCAGCAAACTTGAGCCCTATGCGCGCGCAGGCCTGATTTCAAATAAGAACCCAGAATAGGAATCAAGTTGTCCCGAGCTTTCCTAAAAAAAATTTTGGCCTTTCAAAATTAAATATATTTTATTTCCCCAACACGAGTCGGTGTTTTGCCTGTGTGTTACAAGCAAGTTGTTATGTATCAGCATATAGGTACAGCCCAGACTTCAGAAGCAAGCCTCCACGCAGCTATTTCACTCCCCAGCGTAAGTCAATGTTTCTCCCAGAATGCTACAATCAGAGCTGTGATGTATCGGCATACGGGTACACCTACACCTTCAAAAGCAAGTTCAACTCCCCACGGAGCTACCATCGTCAGGACAGGTATGACCCTCTGCTTGTGGCTGGCGAGCCCTTCACGCAAGTCTACTGGACTATAAACGACCCGACCGGAAGGCTGCCAGGTCGTAATCTGCGATTGGCCTGGTAGCTACTCTAACTTTTGCCTTATCCAAGCCTCAGTCAGAGTGGGGGCTCTGTAGACACCTGCATTTTGCCTGCTAGTGTCTATAGCAGTTCCCGACAAAACACCCGATGATGATCGGACGCAAACGTGACTTAGTATACTCGGATATGGGCTCGGAATCAGTAATATCCGACGTGGACATTTAGCGGAGTACAAATCTCTCAAAACAAACCTCAAATTCAGGTCCAGTGGGTCGTTCCGAGTAAAATAAGACTAATTTGGGCCAAAACCGAGACCGAAAATAAAACCCGTCTTTTGGCGACCGGGTCAAAACCCGGTCCAAGACGAATCCGTCCTCAAAATCAACCTAGAGAGCTTCTAGAAGATGGCGCCCAATCACAAAATTCAAAAAAGTCAAGAGTCGACTATTTCCTAAAATGACTCGATTCCCTTGATCCACTCGATCGAGTGGATTGACCCACTCGGTCGAGTGGAGCCTCATAAACCGGAACAGATCCATTTTCAAAGGCACTCGATCGAGTGCACTAGGGCCACTCGATCGAGTGACCCTAGGTCGTGGGGTATTCTCAATAAATACCCCCTCTAACCCTTTGCATTTTCAGTTTTTTTCAATGCAATTACACCCTACATTTCTACCCTAATTCACCTATACTCTCTACACTACAACCCTACGCAATACTACACAAAAACCGAGTCATTTGTCCCTCAAAAAACTAATAAATCCACACACACACACACACACACACACACACATACACCATAACTTGCATACATCCTCGATACTCCCACGTTCCCGTCGCTATTACGAGTCCATTGCCGAGGTCTTCCTAAGCATATATGTTGAGGGTGTCATAAACCCCGTCTCAATCTTTACTATCTCAATTCATTTTACGTACATTTTCGTATTTTGTATTACTAAATACTAACACTAGCGTTAACATTTAATTTTATCGTTTACTAACTTTTATCTTTTCGTTACTAACAATTAATACCGTGTATATATATAATAGTACTAAAATACGGATCCTAACCCGTTTGACTATGACGACCAACCAAAGTCCGTTTAATCCCTTTACGAGCAACGACGGAGGTGGCACCCTTTCGAGGAGCGCCGCCCCAATTTACTCAAGGGCGTAACGAGATCGTGGTTGTTCATAGTTGAACGCGTATGGCTCCTTTTCTAAGGTTAGTGCGAGATCCGTTGATGCGAAAACCGACATCACATAATCCGTTAGGATTAGTATCGGTGTCGTGACGCGGAGGACTACAATTTTGTCACTAATCAAACCTTTTCAATTCCATAATAATACATTTTCATAAAATCCCGACGACGGTCTCATAATCGTACAACACACGATCATGATGCCGAAAACCGAGTTGAATTTTAATAATGCAATATTTTCATTTAACTCGGTCAACCATCGACTTTAAAACACAAAAAACAAAACGAGGCATGCATCGTACAGGGGGCACTCGACCGAGTGCCATGAGCCACTCGATTGAGTAGCACCTCCAAAAAATGGGCAGTAGCTACTTCGAGTATGCACTCGATCGAGTCCATACCATGACTCGATCGAGTGGGTCCGGTAGCCCAGAAAACCGAGAGCTTTAATGCATCATTCGAGCCTCGTCTTTTTTTTACGACTTTAGTCGTCACGTGTAAAGTCAATCACGTGATCCCATTTTTTCAAATCCCATGCATATCACCACACTTTAACGACTTTGATCGTAGTCTTTCACAATTAGCCTTATATTGTCGACTCTTTAGTCGTGTCTAATATATGGCTAACCAAGACGCCATTTTGCGAGGTGATAAGTCGGGACAGGGCATCGAGATTCGGGATCGGGCTAGCACCACGCCTAGGTCCTATATCTCCGTCCTTCGATTAATACACAAAAGAATGTCTATTTAGTTGAAGTTCGTCCGTTTACGCGACTTACGGTCTAGTTTGCATCTATTGTATACGGGTCCGCTTCAAGTTATTATTTATCGCTCTTTCTTTTGTTTTCCATTCATGCTATTTTATTATTCGTTATTTTGTTTTGGCCGGGTTGTATTTCTGCCAGTGTATATTGTATTATTTATGGGCTTTATTTATTTCGATGTTTATCGCTTTATAAATGAACCTCGCATGCTAAATCATTTCGACCATAATTAGATGCATTAAATGACGTAGTTAACCTACAATTCGCATGTTTAGCCCGAAAACGTTGTTTGCATAACATTTAGTCGTTTTACTAGCGCGCGTACACGAAGACGAACGATGTCTTAGTAGAGGCCGCTAAGTGCGGGCGGAGTTGGGTGTCCTTAGTGGGCTTCCCAACACGTACCCTCATCCCTTACTCAGAACCTCGGTTACCGGATGTCCGAAACCGTTGGCGCACGAGAGTCATTTTTTACACGATACCGGTGTAGATGGTATCGGTATCGCAATGCAAAGGGACGAGCCCCATAAACTCTGAAATCGAAGTGGGCCGTACTTTATGTATAGCCCATGACGACATAAAGTGGGCTCGAACGGTTTCGAATTCCCATAAAATTCGGTGGCGACTCCAACTTTGACTTAAATTTCAACCCGAGAACAATCTCACCACGAGATTCATTCGCCTAACCAAACCCGCGCGTGGCCGCGTCGGGGTGGACCTACGTCATGTCCACACTTAACCGTCGTAATGTCGATTTCAAAACTCCCACTTTTGAAAACTCGCTTTTCAAATATATCAATTTTCGAGAACATCGAAATCCTTTGATTCCGAGCTGGGATCGAGATCAACTTCTTAGGTCGTACAACCGTGTAATTAACTGTCTGTGGTAATTCCTAAAGTCACCTCCGTTCTAGGTTTTACTTTTTGGGCCATCTCATCTCGAGAGTTCTCTCTAAATCTCACCCCGAGATTTGTGTCAGATCATCTCACTTTAGAGATCCAAGTCTATTAGGCATCTCGTCGAATAAACAAGATTTCTAAAGGCACATGAGTCCCAAAGCTCGATGATCGCAATCACGCGTGAATCAGGGGTCTTATTTCCATGTCGCTCACCTACGTGCATTCCTCGAGTCACTTGAGCGTCGTCTGGTGGGTCCGTCCTTTTCAGCAGAATCACTCTCCAACATGTCCACATATTCAAACGCCATCGAAAGCATTCGTAACAACGTCAACACCCTAACCGAATTGGATCGCAATGTCCATGCCTCGGTAACCTGCCTGACTTCTTCCGTCCGCATCGCCTCGACTTTCTAGAAAGTAGAGACACGAAAAGCGAAGAAAATACCAATTCAGTCGAATACAACATCTGGGCGCTTACTCCAAGTGGGTCGTACGAATGTTCCGCATGATCAAACCTCCTTAAACCCAATGCGGAAAAAACCTCAAGGCCTTGTAAAGTCATATCCAACAAGGTAGAGGCGTCACGAAGGAAGCTTCCCGCAATTGACTTGTCTTACACCGAGACTCTCAAACACTTGGTCGATCAAGGATTACTCTTTCCCATGGGTCCAACTCTGGACCTAACCAGTCGACAAACAAAGCAAAAAATGGAGGTCTAATGCCTATTTTTTATTTCATCAAGGTAATGGACACGATACCGAAACATGCTTTGCACTAAAGAACATGATCGAGGAAGAAAAATTCCCTCCCTCCAAACGACAAAAAGCAAAGTTCACCTTCAGAAACACCGAGGGAGAGATAGTGACATTAATATTTATCACGAGTTATTTCAAACCCTTCGACAGTCCATCAATCGAAAAAGTCCATAGCACTACCAACGGGTTGCATCCTCGGAGGATTTCATATGGATCTAAGACTAAGAAGGTCCCGAGCCTAGGTCAATGTCATAGTAGGGTTAAGTCATAGTATTATTATTTCCCTTCTAGCGTCATTGTTATATTGAGTCTGAGGTACGGGGACATGTCCTGACCTCCCTAGTCCCATCTAAATATTACTCCCTTCGGAGTCTATCAATAAATCCAATCCTTTCTTTTCCATTACGAGCCTCGACAATGCTTGATTTGAACAATAATACAAATATATTCGCTTACGAGTCATCACGTTTAGATAACATGCCATGCAATTATCGACTCCTCAAAAAAACAAGGAATTACAAGAACCGAGATCCCGTATTCTCTTTAACTTATTCCATGTTTGATATAGAAAGCCACATAACTATCCCCTAGAACAAGCATTACTGAATCCTATGACGAATTTAGATAGTCTCCTAACTTGTGATCAAAGACGGAAGGCAAACCCGTTTCCCACAATAAAAATCCCGTGAACAAAGACCGACCAATCCATTCCATATTTGCTAGTCTGACCAAAAGTCTAAAACGACGAAAAGGAGCCAAAGAAAAAAAACTGAAACCAAGGCCAAACCAAACCAGCCCTATTCAATGATGCAAACGATAGAGACCAAGCTCAATGATCAAAATCAAATTCCAATCAACCAAATCAATTTCAAATACAAGTCCGAACAAAAAGTAAAAACAAACAGACCGGTCAGCTGGCACCAAATTTTAGCCTTCCTACATTACAACCCTTAAGACCTTCCCGAGACACTTGTTAAGAGACAGTCCAGAATTTTGAGGATTCAAACCCGATAGAATAATCACAACCATTAGAGCCATACATTGAAATCAGATCTCACGTAATTTATATCTTGCTCAATTGAAGTTTGAGTCATTTTTTACTCAACTTCTCCTTTCCTACCATGTAACACCCGCTATTTTTTCCTAGAGTTTTATCCTTTCCGTTATGACTTCGTCATAACTCTGTCACTTTTAGGCCTTGTGTTTCATCATTTTTTTTCAAGCTTTATTTTCAATTTTTTTGAGTTTAATGGTATTTATTTTTATTTTAAAAGATTTTAATTCTTTTAAATCTATTTATTTGATTTTCTTCGTAAACTATTTATTTTTCGCGAAGAATTTTATTTCTCTACGAATTAACGTTTTTAAGCTTGGAATTAAGTTATTCCTTTTTCTACAAATGTCTAAACATATTTATATAATATTTTCAACTTATAAATATTTTTATTTAGGAAAATTTAGCCATTAATGATTTTATTACGAACTTTCGTAAATAATTATTTTCTATCGCGAGGTTTACTCGAATTGCTTTGAAATGCTTTTATAATTATACGATTCTTATTTTTATCAACCTACATTTAAAAGAAGCACTTTTTGGCCCCTTTTTGGACCTTGACACCCATGGTCACACATATTCACATTTTTTTTTCTCATTTAGTTTTATAAAGTGATTAAAGCCTTAGATATTTTTATTACCTTGAATGAATTTGGTGACTAATTGCAGAACTTTTCACTCTCCCACACCTTCATTATTTTAGCTGGTTTCCTCACACATTTTACATAGTTTTCATCACCCTTATTATTACTTTCATTTATGCATAAACCATCCTTCTTCTTTCATTCATTCTTTTCATAAAAAAATATTACAACATCTTTTTCCTTCTTCATTTCTGGCCGTGACACTCCTCTCCCCTCCTAGGCTGACTTTTACTTAATTCAAGCCTCGATCGCATCTTTTTTATCGTCAAAATAATCCTCTTTCCGATCCCTTCGTTAAGGTAATAAACGATGTTGTTTTCGATCGTTATTTACCATTGATTTTCTTAGTTTTTCTCATGGTATTTTTCTACCATGATTTTCGTGTGATGTAGGTTTTGTGGATGATCCCGAGTCCGACGAGTATATTATCGACTCGAATTTGGGTTAGAGGTAACGTCGATGTTACTCGGTATTTCATGATTTTAATTATGTATTTGCATGTATAATTTTTAGGGATATTTCCCATGGTACCCTCGAACTTTGACACACTACACATGGTACCCCTCATTTTAAGTTTGTTCCTATGTTAACCTTGTGTTTTGCGTTTAGTGCCCATGGTACCCCTGGTCAATTTTCCGTCATAACGGCGTTAAAAGTTAGTCTAGTTAAAGTGATTAATTTTATTTTTTTTAGGTGAAATTAGTTAGAAAATTAATGAAATTCAAATTAATTGAGGAAATGTCCATGGTACCCCTGTGTTTTCAATATTTTAACCATGGTACCATTGTATTTTCAATTTTTTGTTCATGCATGGTATCCTTGTGGTTTCAATTATTTGTCCATGGTATCCCTGAATGAATTGTAACCACAAGGGTACCATGGGCAAAGAATTTAAAATATAAGGGTACCATGGCTAAAACATTGAAAACACAGGGGTACCATGGACATTCCCTCAATTTTCAATTATTTTAATTAGAAGTTCATTAATTGTTCTAACTAATTTTCCTCTGAAACAAATTAATCACTTTAACTAAACTAACTTTTAACGCCGTTATGACAGAAAATTGATCAGGGGTCCCACGGGCACTAAACGCAAAACACAAGGTTACCATAGGAACAAACTTAAAATGAGGGTTAGCATGTGTAATGTGTCAAAGTTCAAGGGTATCGTGGGAAATATCCGTAATTTTTATATTTCATTTTTGACAATATATGTGTGTCACCAAATCTGGAAAAAATTTAAAAGTTAAAAATTTGCATGTTTCGGTATTTTTATCGCTTTTACGAGATTAACGATTAAATCGTCATATTAATTTGTAAAATCATAATATTCGACCTAATCATGTAATATATATTTATTTTCTGTAAAAATGATGTTTTTGATGATTTTAATAATTTAGTATTTTTATGATATTTTAGTTATCGATTATTGAATTATTTCCGTTTACGGACAAAAACGATTAAAAGCCGATTTTTAGTTCAAGTACTTAAACATTTTATTTTAATCTTATTTTTGACGTGGTGAAACTTTCTGATGAAATAGAATTTTATGAACTTTTTCGTAATTTTTTTGGAATTGCTAAGTGGATGAATTAATTAATCACTTTAAATCATCGTTTATCGTTAAAACCGCGCTTGTCGTTTAAATTCTCGATTTTTGGTCTTTTGATTTAATCTGGAAAAAAATTATGATTCTGATGGTTTCTTAATAAAATGTATTTTTTATGATTTTTAGTGCTTTAATAAATTGATAGGAACGATAAGTTTTATTAATGGAATCGTTAATTGTGAAAACGGGTTTTAAAGACGATTTTGATGGGATTTATTAAAGCTGGAATTTTTGGAAATCTGGAAAAATAGTATTTTCTGGAAAGTCATGATTTTTAAGCTTAATAATAATTTTTGGATATTAATACTTAAATCGTTTTGTAATTACTATTTTTATTAATCGTTATTGTCGAGATTAGACGATTAACGAGAAAACGCTTTAAAAATCGAGTTTTAGGATTCTGGAAAATATTCTTTTCTGGACAGAATGTCCATAAATATATTTTAACTATTTTACGTAATTTTTGTACTATTTATTAAAGTCTTTAATTAATAAGTATTGATTTTTGGACAAATTACGATTTATCGATAAAATGCTTCGTCTTACCTAAAAGATTTATTTTTCCAGCTATTTTGAAAATATTTAAATCTGAAACATTAAGAGTTAAATCATCCCTTAACATATTCTAAATATATTCAATGGTTTAATTAAATAAAAGACGTTAAAAGATTTAATTTGACATTTGCCGTAAAATCCTATTTGTAATCGTATTGTCGTAACTAATAAAAATTAGAGAATTTTAGCTTTTTAAATTTTGAAAACACCCTGATTAGTATTATTATTAAAAAATTTAAGACATTTTAAATCATTTTATACACTTGTACGATATTTCAATAACTTCATAAACTCAAATGTTCTTACTTTAATAATTAATATCGTTAAGGCCGAAAGTATTAGTTTTATAAATCTATATCGTTTACTAAAAATTGGTATTAGTATGGAATAATATTTTCACTATTTTGATATAATGGTATTTTTAGTAAAGTTTCTAAAAATAGAAGTTTCCTAAAATAGAAAGTTTCCTCTTTTAGAATATAAATGTTTACTTCTTTTATCCTCATATTATTTATATTGATTACATCTTTTGAATATCGATAATGGCTTTGTTTTGGAGTTATGAAATAAGGACAAGTGTGAGGTTAGAGTAATATATTTTAGGGTTTACGGTTTTGCCATCAACTATAAGGCTAGTGTATCAGGAATCGGTACATTGGTTGTTGAACCGGGTGACATGTATCCCGGGAGTTGTGTACATTTTGACCTTAAGCTTAGGCCTCGCACTAAGTCGCCGTCATAAGTTGAACTGGGTGACAGGTAATCCCAGGAGGGGTGTGCATTATCTTAAACTAGGGCCACACATTTATAAGTCGCCGCTCTATTATGGTTGAGTAGTGATAAGTGTAGTTTGTAGTGCCTATTTCGTAGTCTTTTGGTCCCATTTCCTTGCGAAATCGCTCCTTGGGAGCGGTTCATGGGCTACTTATGCTTCCTCTAGCTCGTTTCAGGTTCCCGAGACCATTCGTGAAGAGTTGGAGTGATTACGACTCTATACATACACTTTTCGGAGCCAACGAAGCGGAGGAATGATCACTCGATGCCTTGGATTCGACCCCGAGACCTTGGGACCCAATCCCGAGCCTCCGAGACCCGATCCCGAGTTCCGAGAATAGATGAGAAGTTCATGTGAAGCAAGGAGGAACCAAAAGGATCATATTGGAGGCCTACAAGACTCATCCCCGACGGGTATGCACCTCATCCTGTCGGGGATGAAGTGCGCTTTTAGAGGGGTCACTGCCAGGCCGTCCCAGTCGGGACCAACCCGTCCCGGTCGGGATGACAGGCCGTCCCGGTCGGGATGATCTCGTCCCAGTCGGGACCACCGTGCTGTAGCCGCAACTCCTTTATTTCATCCTCCTTCATTCTTGTACCCCTATAAATACTTCCCTCTTGTATGTTTTATGGATCTTACCATACATTAGACTCTCTTAAGCCTCTCTACAAGTTATAAACCCTAGATTTAGTTCCTCAGATTAGTTTTAATCTCTCTATAATCCTTAGTTAATTCTAGTTAATCTGAGTTAATTAGTTCTTGTATTAAGAAGATACTTGAAGATTTCACCAAGCTTGACAACCTTGGGATTAATTTGGGTTCTTATTTATACAAGATTGCATCTTTTTCATCATCCTATTGTTGGTATAATCTTTCTTTACTCTTGCTCTTTGTTATTATTTCAAGTTTGATTCTTTACTTAGTGTTCTTGTTATTGTTCTTGTTTTCTTTCATTATGGATGTTTGGATTGTGATGTTGTTTTATCTTTTCATTGTTGTAGTTAGTTTGATTATGAGTGAGTAGATTCCTTGTGGGTTAGTAGGGGGATTAAGGGTAGATATGGGTGATTAGGGTTTGATTAGGGGTAAAGGATGAATCTTTGTTGTTAGTCACATACTTGGCACACCATGTGTTTGTTGAATTGCTTGTTTGAGTTGTAGTGGCCATGCTTCTCATGCTAGTCTTCTTCTACTCATTGTTTGTTTTGTGTGTGGGCATGTTGAGAATAGTCATTATACATACCATGTGGACTAGGGTTTAGACGTCACCAAGCGCGAACCCACCTTGACATCGGTTTAAGTTGCGACCGCCCGGACCGAATCTAGCAATTAGGACACACCTACACCCTTGACCACCCAAGTCACCCTACTACACTTATGAACCCGACCTAACCCACTTCTTCTTCATATTTGATACATCTTATTAGTTAGCCTCATCTCTTTAGTTTGCAAGTTGGTTTGTGTTTAG
Source organism: Agrostemma githago (assembly GCA_958450325.1). Lineage (NCBI taxonomy): Eukaryota > Viridiplantae > Streptophyta > Magnoliopsida > Caryophyllales > Caryophyllaceae > Agrostemma > Agrostemma githago. Next base: position 29,539,626 of record OY288241.1, on the reverse strand, counting down.
TTATCCTATTTTAGCCTTGTTTAGCCTAGTTCATCATTAGACTACTTCCTGCTTCTCCTCTCATCATAATTCATCAATTAGTAGCTCTTTGTGTTTGTTTGGTAGCGTAGTCTCGTTCTAGGACGACCTAGTCTAACCCTTGCGACACCGTCTCCGTGGACACGACCCGACTTACCCTAACTACCGTTAGGTTAGCCGGTTATATTTATTTGGCGGTGGGATCCACGACAAATCCCACCATCAAGTAGCCTAGTTAGAGACCGAAGTTTGATTTGTTTGAACTAAGTTCTCGAAGCTAGGTTTTGGTATTCTCCTGGTGAAAGTCTAGACTCTACATTAATCCTATTCATAACGCCATTTTGAATATTTTTATTATTATCGATATAATTTGGTTGCAGGTTGGCAAATGTTTTATGTTTTCTTCGGAAAACTCATTTTTATTATATTGTTTTGATACGTGAAGTTTTTCACAAAAAGTTTATTTTTATTACAATGTGTTTTACTGTTTTCCATTTTTACTATTTTTCTATAATAGTAATTACAGTTTTAAAATCCTGTTATACGGCTGGGAGAACGTTGACGTTGCTCCCCACTGCTTGTGGCTGTTGTGTTTTTAACATGGCAGGTATATGTGTTTTCCTTCGGGTGGGCTAGCGACCAGTTATGGATCCTGCTTGTTTTAATCAGATCACTGTATTATGGATTGTTAAAACCCTTTTTATGGATTTTATTTATTTATTTTGTAGCCATTTTTATTTTATGGCTTATGTATTGATTTACCATTTTTATTTAATCAAGACATAACTACAGTGTGTTATAATCCCACTTCTACAGTGTTTCCGTCACTGTATTGCGTTAGAATTTCTAGGGGATTACAGTTAGTATCAGAGCATCAGTGCTCCCAAAGTCTACACCTGAAATTAAGGAAAATACCAGTAAATTATTCAAACAGTAAATAAAAATATTTTTAGAAATGGGTAGAAACAAATAAGGACTTAAATGTTAGGATTATTTGTTCTTGTAACTCAATGGCTAGCATTGAATATTTATTTCTTTTATCGAGAAGAAGATGAAAGAACAAGATGCTGATATGCTGCTCCAGATCGGGACAAGACCTGCTTAGCACTCTCAACGCCTGCTGACTCGAGTGGACAACTTGGTGCTCCAAGAAAGATGTCGATGGTGACTTTTCAGCTCCGGTTTAGCTTGCTCAAGCTACAGGTTAGATGATCAAGAGTAGATCCCTGTTCTGTGACGTTGTAGTAGTAGATCCAGATGGAATGATCCAAGACTTGTGTGCTCATTCCTCTACAAGAAGATGAAGTAATCCTTTTAGTTCCCTTGTGAACTCTGGAGGCCCGAAGATTCTCCTTTGGTTCTAGAACTTAGTATTATATCGATTTCTTCCTTCCTTCCTCTACTTCTTCTAACTCTTCTCTTATAAACTCTTGTCTTCACTCTTGTGATAAGTCTTCGATTAATTCTCCTAATTTACCATCTTTCCTCTTGAGATTCTTTGGTTTGACCGATTTTTGTTTCAGTGAACCCCGTGAAAAGTTATAGATGTTTGAGGTTTATTAAACCCTTGTTACCTGGTTTAAGAATTTTGAGTCTGCCCTACCTTCTAAGCAAGTAAGAAATTCTTGAGGATTAATTTGAATAGCAAAATGTTTCTTGATGGAATTAGGATGATACTTTAGACACTGAACCTTGGGTTATAGGTTACCTTGATTATTTTGAGGTACTTAAAGTTGGATATTTGGGATTAGTAAGAGTATGTCATATTTGATGGATACCTAGTACCTAACCTAGAACCGAACTAAGTGTAACTGATAATATTACTTTGGATTCTTACCTAATGCTTATTTATTGGATGCATCGCGAATACTTGGGATCATAGAGTATTGTTTAAGGTGTTAGCCTGAGTGTTGTGGTACCATTGAAGGTTTTCATTAATGTCGTTAGAAATTTTGGTTGACATAGATTACCCGTATTTCTTTAGGATTAGATCGTTGATCGTCGTTTAAGGTTGTAACTATGAACTTTGGAGTTGAGTGATCTAACTTGGATAAATTGTTGTTGTCCTTGGAGAAGAGAACTATCTTGCACAATCACAGTTTGGTTTTATTGTGCTGTTTTGAGGAATACTATAATACGGATCATCTTATTGGGACTGTTATAACCTTAGACCGACGAAATTGTGGCTTTGTTGAGTTAATAAATATTTTGGTGGTTTCGCTGATACAATATAAAATTTGGTGGATTTTTTAGAAACTTTTGCCCAATGACGTGTTTGAAGATGTGAGTGTTTGCGCCGTTACCAATAGGTTTGAGCGTGTTTGAGGATTTGTTTTACTTTCCCCAACTTATTTACTTGTGGCATTACAAACATGTTGGTAATCTGAGGATTCTGTGCCCGAGCATTGTTATATTGGTGGACCTTGTATAGTGATCCTTACTCGAGAAATTTGGAGCATACCTCGAGTTCAAACCTTATGAGTCTTGAAATTAGGACCCTTATCGTTCAAGGGTTTGGGTATGTGTTGTTAACCATTGGAATCTTAATTATGGATTTGATTCTAAAGCATTTGTGGATTAGTATCGTGTCGCTTGAACGATTGGATAGTCACGTAAGACTTAATTTTGGAGGCTATGGCAGTTGATAATTTTGGAGGTTGTAGATTGAGTAGGACCACCCTGTACCGATATTGGACTTAGCGTTATTTGATGGGCCAATTAGGAACCCGTGTTTGTGAGAGTCGTGCTAGGAATCTCGAGATGGTTAATTTCTTCTATAATCCTCGAGAGGTCTGTTTGACTCTCAACTTCGTCCTTATTTCTGCTTCTCTTGAACTTTGTTACCGTAACTCCTGCCAATCCCTTCAACCTTTGTCGATTTTGAAAGCTCTTATTTTTAATTTATTTATCCTTGTTCTATTTACCCGTTAACTATTTTTCGAACTCCCTATTTTATAAAAAGTTTGACTACTTTAAAAAAAATGGATTATCGTAAAATTTTAACATTTTGAGTTATAATTTCTAATTGTGAATTTGCCCGTTTTGTAAAAAGCTTGACTAATTTAAAAATTTTGATTTTCATGAAATTTTAACATTTTGAAGCATAATTTCAAATTTTAAAACTCCCCATTTTGTAAAAACTTTGAGCAATTTAACGTTTTGGGTTATCGTGAAATTTAACATTTTTTTTATTTATAATTTAAGAACTATATACTTCACTTTGTTTTATCTTTGGTTGATATTTATATTTAGATCTATTTCAAAATGCCTTAATAATTTATTTTAAATTATTTCGAAATTATTTTCAATTTTTTATTTTCAAGCGATCAAAATTTTATGAAGACTTTTATATTTCCAAGTACTTCAATTTGTATAGGATTGTTATGTAAAACGTTATAACATTGTCGAAATTATTTTGTATGTTCAAGTTTGATAACATTTTTGAAAACTTTCATAATTACTTTGATAACATTTTCGAAATTTTAACGTTTTGAAAATTGATTTTCATTTTATTGTTGGTGGACTTTTGAATCTGTTATTGAAAATGTTTGACGGCTGGTGCGATTTTTACTAACTACAAAATTTGATTTCTCCAAACTAAATTTTGTTTCATCAAAAAAGGGAATAATATCGAATTTCTTAATCAAAATATTTTACTTTTGTTTTCAAAATATTTTGGTTATCCTATTTCCTTCGAGTTTGTTTACAATGTTATTTGACGTCATTATTTTACCAAATAACTTTACTTTACGATTTCACAAATTAAAAAAAATTTAAACTCCGGGTAGCTTAGCCCAATTCCTCTTGGAATAAATATTTGCTTTTGATTTCATATTACTTTAAAAGTTGTAAAATTTTCTTTTACAGCAAAATTTTTATGCGAAATTTGTATCGTCATGTTTTCGAGTGGGATAATCTTGATTCTTTTCTGCTTATTCTTAGTTTCAAGGATGAAACTTTCTTTTAGTGGGGAGGATTGTAACACCCGTTATTTTTTCTAGAGTTTTACCCTTTCCGTTATGACTTCGTCATAACTCTGTCACTTTTAGGCCTTGTGTTTCATCATTTTTTTTTCATGCTTTATATTCAATTTTTTTGAGTTTAATGGTATTTATTTTTATTTTAAAAGATTTTAATTCTTTTAAATCTATTTATTTGATTTTTCTTCGTAAACTATTTATTTTTCTGCGAAGAATTTTATTTCTCTACGAATTAAAGTTTTTAAGCTTGAATTTAAGTTATTCCTTTTTCTACAAATGTCTAAACATATTTATATAATATTTTCAACTTATAAATATTTTTATTTACGAAAATTTAGCCATTAATGATTTTATTACGAACTTTCGTAAATAATTATTTTCTATCGCGAGGTTTACTCGAATTGCTTTGAAAGGCTTTTATAATTATACGATTCTTATTTTTATCAAACTACATTTAAAAGAAGCACTTTTTGGCCCCTTTTTGGACCATGACACCCATGGTCACACATCTTCACATTTTTTTTTTCTCATTTGGTTTTATAAAGTGATTAAAGCCTTAGATATTTTTATTACCTTGAATGAATTTGGTGACTAATTGCAAAACTTTTCACTCTCCCTCACCTTCATTATTTTGGCTGGTTTCCTCACACATTTCACATAGTTTTCATCACCCTTATTATTACTTTCATTTATGCATAAACCATCCTTCTTCTTTCATTCATTCTTTTCATAAAAAAATATTACAACATCTTTTTCCTTCTTCATTTCTGGCGGTGACACTCCTATCCCCTCCTAGGCTGACTTTTGCTTAATTCGAGCCTCGATCGCATCTTTTTTATCGTCAAAATAATCCTCTTTCCGATCCCTTCGTTAAGGTAATAAACGATGTTGTTTTCGATCGTTATTTACCATTGATTTTCTTATTTTTTCTTATGGTATTTTTCTACCATGATTTTCGTGTGATTTAGGTTTTGTGGATGATCCCGAGTCCGACGAGTATATTATCGACTCGAATTTGGGTTAGAGGTAACGTCGATGTTACTCGGTATTTCATGATTTTAATTGTGTATTTGCATGTATAATTTTTATATTTCATTTTTGACAATATATGTATGTCACCAAATCTGGAAAAATTTTAAAAGTTGAAAATTTGCATGTTTCGGTATTGTTATCGCTTTTATGAGATTAACGATTAAATCGTCATATTAATTTGTAAAATCATAATATTCGGCCTAATCATGTAATATATATTTATATTCTGTAAAAATAATGTTTTTGATGATTTTTAATAATTTAGTATTTTTCTGATATTTTAGTTATCGATTATTGAATTATTTCCGTTTACGGACAAAAACGATTAAAAGCCGATTTTTAGTTCTAGTACTTAAACATTTTATTTTAATCTTATTTTTGACGTGGTGAAACTTTCTGATGAAATAGAATTTTATGAACTTTTTCGTAATTTTTTTGGAATTGCTAAGTGGATGAATTAATTAATCACTTTAAATCATCGTTTATCGTTAAAACCGCGTTTGTCGTTTAAATTCTCAATTTTTGGTATTTTGATTTAATCTGGAAAAAAATTATGATTCTGATGGTTTCTTAATAAAATGTATTTTTATGATTTTTAGTGCTTTAATAAAATGATAGGAACGATAAGTTATATTAATGGAATCGTTAATTGTGAAAACGGGTTTTAAAGACGATTTTGATGGGATTTATTAAAGCTGGAATTTTTGGAAATCTGGAAAAATAGTATTTTCTGTAAAGTCATGATTTTTAAGCTTAATAATAATTTTTGGATATTAATACTTAAATCGTTTTGTAATTACTATTTTTATTAATCGTTAATGTCGAGATTAGACGATTAACGAGAAAACGCTTTAAAAACCGAGTTTTAGGATTCTGGAAAATTTTCTTTTCTCAACAGAATGTCCATAAATATATTTTAACTATTTTACGTAATTTTTGTACTATTTATTAAAGTCTTTAATTAATAAGTATTGATTTTTGGACAAATTACGATTTATCGTTAAAATGCTTCGTCTTACCTAAAAGATTTTTTTTTCCAGCTATTTTGAAAATATTTAAATCTGAAACATTAAGAGTTAAATCATCCCTTAACATATTCTAAATATATTCAATGGTTTAATTAAATAAAAGGTGTTAAAAGATTTAATTTGACATTTGCCGTAAAATCCTATTTGTAATCGTATTGTCATAACTAAAAATAATTAGGGAATTTTAGCCTTTTAAATATTGAAAACACCGTGATTAGTATTATTAAAAGTTTTAAAGACATTTTTAATCATTTTATACACTTGTACGATATTTTAATAACTTCATAAACTCAAATGTTCTTACTTTAATAATTAATATCGTTAAGGCCGAAAGTATTAGTATTATAAATCTATATCGTTTACTAAAAATTGGTATTAGTATGAACTGATATTATCATTATTTTGATATAATGCTATTTTTAGTAAAGTTTCTAAAAATAGAAGTTTCCTAAAGTAGAAAGTTTCCTCTTTTAGAATATAAATGTTTACTTCCTTTATCCTCATATTATTTATATTGATTATATCTTTTGAATATCGATAATTGCTTTGTTTTGGAGTTATGGAATAAGGACAAGTGTGAGGTTAGAGTAATTTATTCTAGGGTTTACGGTTTTGCCATCAACTATAAGGCTAGTGTATCAAGAATCGGTACATTGGTTGTTGAACCGGGTGACAGGTATCCCGGGAGTTTTGTACATTTTGACCTTAAGCTTAGGCCTCGCATTAAGTCTCCGTCATAAGTTGAACTGGGTGACAGGTAATCCCAGGAGGGGTGTGCATTATCTTAAACTAGGGTCACGCAATTATAAGTCGCCGCTCTATTATGGTTGAGTAGCCTAGTTAGAGACCGAAGTTTGATTTGTTTGAACTAAGTTCTCGAAGCTAGTTTTTGGTATTCTCCTGGTGAAAGTCTAGACTCTACATTAATCCTATCCATAACGCCATTTTGAATATTTTTATTATTATCGATATAATTTGGTTGCAGGTTGGCAAATGTTTTATGTTTTCTTCGGAAAACTCATTTTTATTATATTGTTTTGATACGTGAAGTTTTTCACTAAAAGTTTATTTTTATTATAATGTGTTTTACTGTTTTCCATTTTTACTATTTTTCTATAATAGTAATTACAGTTTTAAAATCCTGTTATACGGCTGGGAGAACGTTGACGTTGCTCCCCACTGCTTGTGGCTGTTGTGTTTTTAACATGGCAGGTATATGTGTTTTCCTTCGGGTGGGCTAGCGACCAGTTATGGATCCTGCTTGTTTTAATCAGATTACTGTATTATGGACTGTTAAAACCCTTTTTATGGATTTTATTTATTTATTTTGTAGCCATTTTTATTTTATGGCTTATGTATTGATTTACCATTTTTATTTAATCAAGACATAGCTACAGTGTGTTATAATCCCACTTCTACAGTGTTTCCGTCACTGTATTGCGTTAGAATTTCTAGGGGATTACAGTTAGTATCAGAGCATCAGTGCTCCCAAAGTCTACACCTGAAATTAAGGAAAATACCAGTAAATTATTCAAACAGTAAATAAAAATATTTTTAGAAATGGGTAGAAACAAATAAGGACTTAAATGTTAGGATTATTTGTTCTTGTAACTCAATGGCTAGCATTGAATATTTATTTCTTTTATCGAGAAGAAGATGAAAGAACAAGATGCTGATATGCTGCTCCAGATCGGGACAAGACCTGCTTAGCACTCTCAACGCCTGCTGACTCGAGTGGACAACTTGGTGCTCCAAGAAAGATGTTGATGGTGACTTTTCAGCTCCGGTTTAGCTTGCTCAAGCTACAGGTTAGATGATCAAGAGTAGATCCCTGTTCTGTGACGTTGTAGTAGTAGATCCAGATGGAATGATCCAAGACTTGTGTGCTCATTCCTCTACAAGAAGATGAAGTAATCCTTTTAGTTCCCTCGTGAACTCTGGAGGCCCGAAGATTCTCCTCTGGTTCTAGAACTTAGTATTATATCGATTTCTTCCTTCCTTCCTCTACTTCTTCTAACTCTTCTCTTATAAACTCTTGTCTTCACTCTTGTGATAAGTCTTCGATTAATTCTCCTAATTTACCATCTTTCCTCTTGAGATTCTTTGGTTTGACCGATTTCTGTTTCAGTGAACCCCGTGAAAAGTTATAGATGTTTGAGGTTTATTAAACCCTTGTTACCTGGTTTGAGAATTTTGAGTCTGCCCTACCTTCTAAGCAAGTAAGAAGTTCTTGAGGATTAATTTGAATAGCAAAATGTTTCTTGATGGAATTAGGATGATACTTTAGACACTGAACCTTGGGTTATAGGTTACCTTGATTATTTTGGGGTACTTAGAGTTGGATATTTGGGAATAGTATGAGTATGTCATATTTGATGGATACCTAGTACCTAACCTAGAACCGAACTAAGTGTAACTGATAATATTACTTTGGATTCTTACCTAATGCTTATTTATTGGATGCATCGCGAATACTTGGGATCATAGAGTATTGTTTAAGGTGTTAGCCTGAGTGTTGTGGTACCATTGAAGGTTTTCATTAATGTCGTTAGAAATTTTGGTTGACATAGATTACCCGTATTTCTTAAGGATTAGATCGTTGATCGTCGTTTAAGGTTGTAACTATGAACTTTGGAGTTGAGTGATCTAACTTGGATAAATTGTTGTTGTCCCTGGAGAAGAGAATTATCTTGCACAATCATAGTTTGGTTTTATTGTGCTGTTTTGAGGAATACTATAATACGGATCATCTTATTGGGACTGTTATAACCTTAGACCGACGAAATTGTGGCTTTGTTGAGTTAATAAATATTTTGGTGGTTTCGCTGATACAATATAAAATTTGGTGGAATTTTTAGAAACTTTTGCCCAATGACGTGTTTGAAGATGTGAGTGTTTGCGCCATTACCAATAGGTTTGAGCGTGTTTGAGGATTTGTTATACTTTCCCCAACTTATTTACTTGTGGCATTACAAACATGTTGGTAATCCGAGGATTCTGTGCCCGAGCATTGTTATATTGGTGGACCTTGTATAGTGATCCTTACTCGAGAAATTTGGAGCATACCTCAAGTTCAAACCTTATGAGTCTTGAAATTAGGACCCTTATCGATCAAGGCTTTGGGTATGTGTTGTTAACCATTGGAATCTTAATTATGGATTTGATTCTAAAGCATTTGTGGATTAGTATCGTGTCTCTTGAACGATTGGATAGTCACGTAAGACTTAATTTTGGAGGCTATGGCAGTTGATAATTTTGGAGGTTGTAGATTGAGTAGGACCACCCTGTACCGATATTGGACTTAGCGTTATTTGATGGGCCAATTAGAAACCCGTGTTTGTGAGAGTCGTGCTAGGAATTTCGAGATGGTTAATTTCTTCTATAATCCTCGAGAGGTCTGTTTGACTCTCAACTTCGTCCTTATTTCTGCTTCTCTTGAACTCTGTTACCGTAACTCCTGCCAATCCCTTCAACCTTTGTCGATTTTGAAAACTCTTATTTTTAATTTATTTATCCTTGTTCTATTTACCCGTTAACTATTTTTCGAACTCCCTATTTTATAAAAAGTTTGACTACTTAAAAAAAATGGATTATCGTAAAATTTTAACATTTTGAGTTATAATTTCTAATTGTGAATTTGCCCGTTTTGTAAAAAGCTTGACTAATTTAAAATTTTTGATTTTCATGAAATTTTAACATTTTGAAGCATAATTTCAAATTTTAAAACTCCCCATTTTGTAAAAACTTTGAGCAATTTAACATTTTGGGTTATCGTTATGATGGTGGGAATTGTCGTGGATCCCCACCGCCAAATAATAACCAACTAAGACCTAACGGTAGTTAGGGTAAGTCGGGTCGTGTCCACGGAGACGGTGTTGCAAGGTTTAGACTAGGTCGACCTAGAACGAGACTACGCTACCAAACAAACACAAAGAAATACTAATTGGTGAATTATGATGAGAGGAGAAGAAGAAAGTAGACTAACAATGAACTAGACTATAACAAGGCTAAATGAAATAACTAAACATAAACTAAACAATGAACTAAAGGAATGATGACTAACTAATAAGTGGAATCAAATATGAAGAAGAAGTGGGTTAGGTCGGGTTCAAAAGTATAGTAGGGTGATTTGGGTGGTCAAGGGTGTAGGTGTCTCCTAATTGCTAGATTCGGTCCGGGCTCTCGCAACTTAAACCGATGTCGAGGTAGGTTCGCGTTTGATGACGTCTAAACCCTAGTCCACATGGTATGTATAATGACTATTCTCAACATGACCACATACTAGACAAACAATGAGTAGGGGAAGACTAGCATGAGAAGCATGGCCACTACAACTGAAACAAGCATTTCAACAAACACATAGTGTGCCAAGTATGTGACTAACAACAAAGATTCGCCCTTTACCCCTAATCAAACTCTAATCACTCATAATCTACCCTTAATCCCCCTACTAACCCACAAGGAATCTACTCACTCATAATCAAACTAACAACCACAATGAAAAGATAAAACAACATCACAATCCAAACATCCATAATGAAAGAAAACAAGAACAATAACAAGAACACTAAGTAAAGATTCAAACTTGAAATAATAACAATAAACAAGAGAAAGGAAGATAATACCAACAACCAAATGATGAAAAGATGATAACTTGCATAAAAGAGAAACCCAAATCAACTCCAAGTTTGTCAAGCTTGGATGAATCTTCAAGTAATCCCTTAATTACAAGACTAATTAACTAAGATTAACTAAAGATTAAAGGAAGATTAAAACTAATGAGAGGAACTAAATCTAGGGTTTATATGATGTAGAGAGGCTTAAGAGAGTCTAGGGTATCATAAGATCCATAAACAATACAAGAGGGAAGTATTTATAGGGGTACAAGAATGAAGGAGGAGGAAAATAAGAGGCGCGGCTACAGGTGCTTGGTCCCGACCGGGACGGCCTGTCATCCCGACCGGGACGGGTTGGTCCCGACCGGGACGGCCTGGCAATGACCCCTTCAAAAGTGCACTTCATCCCGGACGGGATGAGGTGCATACCCGTCGGGGATGAGTCTTGTAGGCCTCCAATATGATCCTTTTGGTTCCTCCTTGCTTCACATGAACTTCTCATCAATTCTCGGGACTCGGGATCGGGTCTCGGAGGCTCGGAATTGGGTCCCAAGGTCTCGGGGTCGAATCCAAGGCATCGAGTGATCGTTCCTCCGCTTCGTTGGCTCCGAAAAGTGTATGTATTGAGTCGGAATCACTCCAACTCTTCACGAATGGTCTCGGGAACCTGAAACGGGCTAGAGGAAGCATAAGTAGCCCATGAACCGCTCCCAAGGAGCGATTCCGCAAGGAAATGGGACCAAAACACTACGAAATAGGCACTACAAACTACACTTATCAACTCCCCCACACTTAACCCTTAATCGCCCTCGAGTAAGCATATACTAACTACTAAACTAGCCGAGTGGGTATTAGCGCACCCTAAGCCCTTTCAACTCACGCGAGAGCACCTAGAGGACAAGTGCTCTCCGCAAGGCAAGTGAGGTCTTGCGACAAAACTGTGGATGCAACCGGACACAAAAATATATAAACAAACAAGCACACAAACAAACACACAAAAGGTTGCACCCAAAAGAAAAGAAATACCGCTTCCCTCTAAAAAGCGGTGAAAGAAGCACCGGTTTAGGACTCAAGGCAAGTGACAACGTTCCCTAGCTAGCAATACAAACCAAAATGGACAAAACCCAAATAGTATGACGACAAAGCAATAAAAACGTTGGTAACTTACCTCGGTTCCTCCTAACCTTCTAAGAACGTACCACGGGACGATTGGCGGGATGGAAAAAGGATAAACCACGGTGTTAGTCGACACTGTAGGTAAGTGAGACCCCGTCCTCTGTCCCCTGTCCGAAACCGCCTAACTAGTCCAAGTAAAAAGTGGAAATGATTGCAAAGTGAGGGAAGACCGACCACTACCGCTATCATCCCTCCTAGGGACTCGGTCCTTTGGTAGGCTCTTCACGGTAATGATCGGAAAAAGGCTTATTTTGAGATGTGGGGATTATTTTTGTGAGACGGTTTTCTTTTGGCATTTTCTTCTTCTATTGCATTTTTGCTTTGTTTTGCCATGCCATTTCTTTTTCTTCTTTTCTATTTTCTTTTTGGCTTTTGTGCCTTTTCTTTTTCTTCATTCTTTTCTTTCTTTCATTTTCCTTTATTTGCCCTTTTTGGCTTGATTTGGCTTTTTGGCATTTCATTGTGTAACAAGAAAGAGAGAACTCAACAAATTGCAAATTTATTTGTGTGGATATGTGTGGGAGGTAGGGTAATGGGTGAGTCGGGATGGGCCCTTCCCTTCAAACCCACAAAAATGGTGGAGAACTTGGACTAATCAAACAAATCCGAACATGGTCACCTACGGGACGGGACTCGGCAACCAAGGGCTTTTCACACCGTGGGTGGTCAAAATGGTCAAGATGCAAATCCCATAGTAAATCCCTAGTAAGCTAGGTGGACCCAAGGTAAGAAACCAACGAACTCATTGATTTAGGGTCATTCTACTAGGCTAAAGTTCAAGACTCGATTTATACCACTAGGAAGGGAAAGTAAACACTCGCACACTAGCCTCTAAACCGGGTTTTCAAAAACCTTTTTACACACAAGACACAACTACAAACACAAAACAAAAACAAGACGAAAATGAAAGAAAAAGGGACAGAAGAAAACAAAGCACAACAAGGAGAAACAAACACATGAACAAAACAAACACCACCCGAGCATCCAAACAAGCGTCCAAATCAACCGCAAACTTTACAAAGCTCCTCCCGAGCACACAACATCACAATCTCTTCCAACTCCACAAGAGATAAAGAAGAAAAAGGGATAAAGATGTTACCGGAAGTCTTGAAAGCTCTCCAAAGCTATCGGTGATTCAAGTAAACTATAAGGAAAGAGGGAGGCAAAACACGCACAACACAACAAATACACGATACAACGACCCAAAAGGAAAACACACAAAAGAAAATCTTTTTGATTTTTATGAAATTTTTTCAAATTTTTAGGGTTTTTAAAGATTTTTCGAAAAACTAAGAAAATAGAACTAACTATGATAGAATATCGCTCCCCCACACTTAAGCCGAGCAATGTCCTCATGCTCGACCGTAGTGCATGGGAGCACAAAAGAAAATAAAAGAAACTACGAAAATAAAGCTACAAATCAAAAAGAAAAGTGGAGAAAATGGTAGAAAGTGTCCGGCCGGGGTGTAGTCAAGTCACCATGGGCCGAGACAAAAAAAGATATGGATGGGGGAAGAAATAAAAAGAAAGAATAAAAGGAAATGGGAGGGGAGGACTAGGTGTAATCAAGTCACCTAGCCCGGATTCCGCCCAAATCCGACTAATTTCTACAAATGGGTGAAAATCTTGTAAAATTTGGATTTTGAAATGACTCTCGATGTAGTCACGTCATCGAGAGTCGGGAGCAACAACTACCAAGGCCCCGAGGGCCGCCACGACACATAAGTGTATAAGGGGAAGGGAATAAACAAATGAAGACAAGCTAAAAAAAATGGAAAAGAGAGGATAGTTGTCGTACCATACGGTTGGCAACTCACTCGCTCCATCGTCTCATAAATCAACATCGGCATGTAGCTAGTCGTCGTGTTATTCCTTCCCAATCGCGATACGGTTCCATGGTTGGGGCACAAAGGTAAAATGAGGTGGGTTTTGATGTGAAAGTCGGTGTAAAGTGAAGAGAAAGGGAGGTGAAAATGTGTATATGAGGTGTAGGGGTCATATTATGAGGGTAGGGACATGTAGGGAGGTTGGGAGGGGGTATACAATGGTTGGGTGGACTCTAATGACGAAGAAAAAGGCCAAAGAAGGACAGGGGGTCCATCCCGGTCGGGATGAGTGGTCCCGGTCGGGATGACCGTCTCGTCCCGGTCGGGATGAGCTGTCAGTAGACCCATCTTTTGTGCACCTCATCCCGGACGGGATGACATCCTTCCCGGTCGGGATGGGCCTTCCATCCCGGACGGGATGACCTCTTCTAGGCCGGGAAGAGTCTCCTAACCCTCTATAGCTCCCAAAAGCTTGTTCCAAGCTTCAAAAACCGACTTCCCTTCACACGATCCAAGCTCCAACAATGACCACTCCTCCCTAGGAATCACTTTCACTTCTCACCTATCACAATAAACTCAAATACATATCAAATTTCCTCCCTCACAACGCTCATCAATCATCCAAATAATCAATAAATTCACAAAACCAAACAAACTACAAGAGAAAGAGATATATACAAAGAGACGGTTCTTGTGGAACTCCGTCAAACCAAGGTGGTGCATTCTTCAATCTTTTTCAACAACAAGAACTAGTTCTATCTCCGTCAAGGGCACGAAGAAACAAGTCGAAGGCCCTAGCAAAGTCTTTAATCAAGCTTGAGACATAAGCATCCAAATACCAAGGCTCTTCATGACCTTGTCTTGACGTTCCCGGGGTGTCCCGATCTTGTAAGTTCAAAGGCTTGAACTTATACTTTTGGTCCTTCGGGATGTACCCAAACGTCCACCGGTCCTCATGTGGCCCCAAGGGAGGCTCATCTTCCTTCTTGCTTTTCAACTTGTCATCAAGCCCATGATGTGGGCACTCATCCTCTCCAATCTCGGAGTCATCATCTTCAAGTTCACAAGAGCTCTTCTTCAAGCTTTGTCCCAACTCAACCCCTAGATCAATGTCCTTCGTGGCTCGGATCATTTTGCAAGACTCATCGTTTGTATGCGAAGTGTTACCATGGAGGTCAAACACTAACTTCTCTTCGCCTAGCTCGAAGGTGATCCTACCATTCTTCACATCGATCATAGCACCGGCGGTGTGTAGAAATGGGCGCCCAAGGATGATGGGAGTGATAGCATCTTCCGGCATATTGAGCACGATGAAATCGACCGGAATGAAAAACTTCCCGATCCTCACCGGCACATCCTCTAGCATCCCCAATGGTCGGTTGAATGAACTATCGGCCATTTGGAGTGTAATGGAAGTACTTTTAAGCTCCTTCATCCCAAGTCGGCAACAAATAGAATAAGGGATGATGCTCACACTCGCACCCAAATCACATAATGCTCTTTCGATCTTGTAGCGGCCTATGGTGCAAGGGATCGAGAATCTACCCGGATCCTTCAACTTTGGAAGCGTAGAACCTTGAATGAGCTCGCTCACCACCCTTGTGAACGCAATGGTCTCTTCCTTGTCGATGGACCTCTTCCTAGCCAAGATTTCTTTCATAAATTTTCCATATGTTGGGATTTGGGTAAGTAGTTCGGTGAATGGGACACTAACATCCAATTTCTTCACAATGTCAAGGAACTTTTCATATTGAGAATCTACCTTGGTCTTCATTTGCCTTGTTGGGAAAGGCAACTTGATTTGGATCTTGTTTTGCTCAATAGGGGTGGACTCTTCAAACGACACTTTCCCTTTACCCTTGTCTTTTCTTTGAAGTTGGGGAAGCTTGTCTTCTTGGGGTTTCTCAATCTCCCATAAGACTTGCTCCTCCATTGGATCTTCCTTGCTTGAGTTTTCTTGAATCGGAGGCACAACTTCTCTTGTTGGCTCTTGCTCATTCGGGGGTGGGGGAGGGTTATAAGATGTACCTCTCCTAGTGGTAATAGCATTCACATGCTCGAATTTCGGTGTTTCCCCTTGAGGAGGTAATTTCCCCGGTTGCCTTGAAGAGCTACCCGAAGCAAGTTGAGCTATTCGGGTTTCAAGCATCTTCGTATGAGCATCTCTCGCCATGTTGTCCCTTTGAATAAAAGCATAGAACTCTTGTTGGTTTTTTGACATCTCTATTTGACCCCTTTGCATCTCCAACATAGATTTTTGAATGTCGAAATCATGAGTTTGAGATTGTGGATTGTGCGGAGTATTGGTGAGGGCTAATGGAGAACCGTAATCATGGATAGGAGATCGACTCCTAGGCTTGCTTTCTTGACGGTTAGCTTGAGTTGC
Source organism: Agrostemma githago (assembly GCA_958450325.1). Classification (NCBI taxonomy): domain Eukaryota; kingdom Viridiplantae; phylum Streptophyta; class Magnoliopsida; order Caryophyllales; family Caryophyllaceae; genus Agrostemma; species Agrostemma githago. The sequence goes on along the minus strand of OY288241.1, from coordinate 29,523,564 downwards.
TTGTTGTTGATGGTTCCCTTGGAACCATGAGAATTGCCTTGATTAAGGCCATTGTTGTGGTTTTGTTGTCTTTGGAAGTTTTGGTTTCCTTGGAAACCACCTTGATTGAAGTTCCCTTGTTGGAACCCTTGATTGTTGTTGTGGAAGGTACCTTGGTTATTTTGCTTGAAGTTGTTAAAGGGTCTTGGATTACCCACATAACCTTGATTGCCTTGATTGTTGTCCCTTAAGGGAGGTGGAACATAGGGACGATGTTGTTGTTGGTGTTGAAAGGCTTGTGGTTGAGGGACTTGATTGGAAGCTTGGTATTGATTAGAGTAGGAGGCACCTTGCTTGAACGCTTGAAAAACATTCACTTGCTCAATACTTCCTTGGCATTGCATAGGATTATGAACAACGATTCCACAAGTATCGCACATCCCATAATAAGGCAAAGGAGGTGCAAATCCCAAAGCATTTACTTCTTGAATTGAGTGTTGATTGGAGGAACCAATGCTTTGAACTTGAGTGAGGTGGCCTTGGAGCTTCTTGTCAATGGTTTCCATGTGGGTCTTCAATTGAGCTCCAAGGTCAATGCTTAATTGAGTAATAGCATCGACCTCGTGCCTACCTCCTCGACTTGCCTTCCTAGGCCTAGAGTATTGCGAATTATGCACCGCCATCTCTTCGATTCTCGCCCAAGTTTGGTCGTCATCGACCTCGGTAAACCTGCCATTGGAGCCCATATTAAGTATAGCTCTCGAGTCCTCATAAAGACCGTTCCAAAATTGTTGGACTAAGAACCATTGTGAAAGTCCATGGTGGGGGCACGATCTAACCAAAGACTTAAACCGCTCCCAAGCTTCATATAGGCTCTCCTCATCCCTTTGTTGGAACCCGGTGATGGAGGCCCTAAGCAAATTGGTCTTCTCCGGAGGGTAAAACTTTTGGTAGAACGCTAAGGCAAGCTTTTTCCAAGTATCGATCCCCATGGTATCCCTATCGAGACTCTTGATCGATTGCTTCGCTTTTCCAATTAATGAGAATGGAAATAAAACCCAACGGATTTGATCTTGTGTAACTTCGGGTTGAGAAATAGCGTCACAATAATCGGAGAAAGTCTCCATGTGTTGGTGCGGGTCTTCGGTGGGCATACCGCTAAATTGGTTCCTTTCCACAAGTTGGATGAAGTGAGTCTTAGCCGTAAAATTTCCGGCATAAGCGGCCGGTAGAGCATTTGGTCCCGGCAAGACGTCTTCCGTAAATGTAGAGTGGGATGAAAACTTCCGCATTATTGGATGTAAGGGAGATGGTGGTGAAGACGGAGTTGAAGTAGATGTAGAGGGGGAACTAGGACTAGAATATCCAAAGGGATTTGTGAAATTCCCTTCGGCCGTCTCTCGAGATGCTTCTTCAAAATCGCTTCCTTGAGCTTGCTCTTGATGAGTATTGCTTGCACTTGGTTTAGAGATCCTAACCCGGTTAATCGTTTGTTGGCGAAAAGCTCGAAAAAGCCTCTCCAGCTCTGGATTAAAGAGAAAGAATTCGCCTCCCCGCCTAGGCATACACTACGCACTAGAACAAACGTGAGAACACATAGTGCTTTATGGCCACTAGGTAACGACAATAAACAAGCACAACTAGAGACAAAGAGAAAAGAAAGCTAAGAAAACAAGAAAAACTAGAAAATATGCACAAGAGAGGGTAGAAGGGCACAAAGAAGGGTAACTAAGTCTAGCTATAAGCAAACTAAGTCTAAACAATGCACCGTCCCCGGCAACGGCGCCAAATTGATGGTGGGAATTGTCGTGGATCCCCACCGCCAAATAATAACCAACTAAGACCTAACGGTAGTTAGGGTAAGTCGGGTCGTGTCCACGGAGACGGTGTTGCAAGGTTTAGACTGGGTCGGCCTAGAACGAGACTACGCTACCAAACAAACACAAAGAAATACTAATTGGTGAATTATGATGAGAGGAGAAGAAGAAAGTAGACTAACAATGAACTAGACTATAACAAGGCTAAATGAAATAACTAAACATAAACTAAACAATGAACTAAAGGAATGAAGACTAACTAATAAGTTGAATCAAATATGAAGAAGAAGTGGGTTAGGTCGGGTTCAAAAGTGTAGTAGGGTGATTTGGGTGGTCAAGGGTGTAGGTGTCTCCTAATTGCTAGATTCGGTCCGGGCTCTCGCAACTTAAACCAATGTCGAGGTAGGTTCGCGTTTGATGACGTCTAAACCCTAGTCCTGTATAATGACTATTCTCAACATGACCACATACTAGACAAACAATGAGTAGGGAAGACTAGCATGAGAAGCATGGCCACTACAACTCAAACAAGCATTTCAACAAACACATAGTGTGCCAAGTATGTGACTAACAACAAAGATTCACCCTTTACCCCTAATCAAACTCTAATCACCCAATCTACCCTTAATCCCCCTACTAACCCACAAGGAATCTACTCACTCATAATCAAACTAACAACCACAATGAAAAGATAAAACAACATCACAATCCAAACATCCATAATGAAAGAAAACAAGAACAATAACAAGAACACTAAGTAAAGATTCAAACTTGAAATAATAACAATAAACAAGAGAAAGGAAGATTATACCAACAACCAAATGATGAAAAGATGATAACTTGCATAAAAGAGAAACCCAAATCAACTCCAAGTTTGTCAAGCTTGGATGAATCTTCAAGTAATCCCTTAATTACAAGACTAATTATCTAAGATTAACTAAAGATTAAAGGAAGATTAAAACTAATGAGAGGAACTAAATCTAGGGTTTATATGATGTAGAGAGGCTTAAGAAGTCTAGGGTATCATAAGATCCATAAACAATACAAGAGGGAAGTATTTATAGGGGTACAAGAATGAAGGAGGAGGAAAATAAGAGGCGCGGCTACAGGTGCTTGGTCCCGACCGGGACGGGATCATCCCGACCGGGACGGCCTGTCATCTCGACCGGGACGGGTTGGTCCCGACCGGGACGGCCTGGCAGTGACCCCTTCAAAAGTGCACTTCATCCCGGACGGGATGAGGTGCATACCCGTCGGGGATGAGTCTTGTAGGCCTCCAATATGATCCTTTTGGTTCCTCCTTGCTTCACATGAACTTCTCATCGATTCTCGGGACTCGGGATCGGGTCTCGGAGGCTCGGGATTGGGTCCCAAGGTCTCGGGGTCGAATCCAAGGCATCGAGTGATCGTTCCTTCGCTTCGTTGGCTCCAAAAGGTGTATGTATTGAGTCGGAATCACTCCAACTCTTCACGAATGGTCTCGGGAACCTGAAACGAGCTAGAGGAAGCATAAGTAGCCCATGAACCGCTCCCAAGGAGCGATTCCGCAAGGAAATGGGACCAAAACACTACGAAATAGGCACTACAAACTACACTTATCACGTGAAATGTAACATTTTTTTTATTTATAATTTAGGAACTATATACTTCACTTTGTTTTATCTTTGGTTGATATTTATATTTAGATCTATTTCAAAATGCCTTAATAATTTATTTTAAATTATTTCGAAATTATTTTCAATTTTTGATTTTCAAGCGATCAAAATTTTATGAAGACTTTTATATTTCCAAGTACTTCAATTTGTATAGGATTGTTATGTAAAACGTTTTAACATTGTCGAAATTATTTTGTATGTTCAAGTTTGATAACATTTTTGAAAACTTTTATAATTACTTTGATAACATTTTCAAAATTTTAACGTTTTGAAAATTAATTTTCATTTTATTGTTGGTGGACTTTTGAATCTGTTATTGAAAATGTTTGACGGCTGGTGCGATTTTTACTAACTACAAAATTTGATTTCTCCAAACTAAATTTTGTTTCATCAAAAAAAGGAATAATATCGAATTTCTTAATCAAAATATTTTACTTTTGTTTTCAAAATATTTTGGTTATCCTATTTCCTTCGAGTTTGTTTGCAATGTTATTTGACGTCATTATTTTACCAAATAACTTTACTTTACGATTTCACTAATTAAAAAAAAAAAATTAAACTCCGGGTAGCTTAGCCCAATTCCTCTTGGAATAAATATTTGCTTTTGATTTCATATCACTTTAAAAGTTGTAAAATTTTCTTTTACAGCAAAATTTTTATGCGAAATTTGTATCCTCATGTTTTTGAGTGGGATAATCTTGATTCTTTTCTGCTTATTCTTAGTTTCGAGGACGAAACTTTCTTTTAGTGGGGAGGATTGTAAAACCCGCTATTTTTCCTAGAGTTTTACCCTTTCCGTAATGACTTCGTCATAACTCTGTCACTTTTAGGCCTTATGTTTCATCATTTTTTTTTCATGCTTTATTTTCAATTTTTTTGAGTTTAATGGTATTTATTTTTATTTTAAAAGATTTTAATTCTTTTAAATCTATTTATTTGATTTTCTTCGTAAACTATTTATTTTTCCGCGAAGAATTCTATTTCTCTACGAATTAACGTTTTTAAGCTTGGATTTAAGTTATTCCTTTTTCTACAAATGTCTAAACATATTTATATAATATTTTCAACTTATAAATATTTTTATTTACGAAAATTTAGCCATTAATGATTTTATTACGAACTTTCGTAAATAATTATTTTCTATCGCAAGGTTTACTCGAATTGCTTTGAAATGCTTTTATAATTATACGATTCTTATTTTTATCAAACTACATTTAAAAGAAGCACTTTTTGGCCCCTTTTTGGACCATGAAACCCATGGTCACACATCTTCACATTTTTTTTTCTCATTTGGTTTTATAAAGTGATTAAAGCCTTAGATATTTTTATTACCTTGAATGAATTTGGTGACTAATTGCAAAACTTTTCACTCTCCCTCACCTTCATCATTTTGGCTGGTTTCCTCACACATTTCACATAGTTTTCATCACCCTTATTATTACTTTCATTTATGCATAAACCATCCTTCTTCTTTCATTCATTCTTTTCATAAAAAAATATTACAACATCTTTTTCCTTCTTCATTTCTGGCCGTGACACTCCTCTTCTCTCCTAGGCTGACTTTTGCTTAATTCGAGCCTCGATCGCATCTTTTTTATCGTCAAAATAATCCTCTCTCCGATCCCTTCGTTAAGGTAATAAACGATGTTGTTTTCGATCGTTATTTACCATTGATTTTCTTAGTTTTTCTCATGGTATTTTTCTACCAAGATTTTCGTGTGATGTAGGTTTTGTGGATGATCCCGAGTCCGACGAGTATATTATCGACTCGAATTTGGGTTAGAGGTAACGTCGATGTTACTCGGTATTTCAAGATTTTAATTGTGTATTTGCATGTATAATTTTTATATTTCATTTTTGACAATATATGTATGTCACCAAATCTGGAAAAATTTTAAAAGTTGAAAATTTGCATGTTTCGGTATTTTTATCGCTTTTACGAGATTAACGATTAAATCGTCATATTAATTTGTAAAATCATAACATTCGGCCTAATCATGTAATATATATTTATATTCTGTAAAAATGATGTTTTTGATGATTTTTAATAATTTAGTATTTTTCTGATATTTTAGTTATCGATTATTGAATTATTTCCGTTTACGGACAAAAACGATTAAATGCCGATTTTTAGTTCTTGTACTTAAACATTTTATTTTAATCTTATTTTTGACGTGGTGAAACTTTCTGATGAAATAGAATTTTATGAACTTTTTTGTAATTTTTTTGGAATTGCTAAGTGGATGAATTAATTAATCACTTTAAATCATCGTTTATCGTTAAAACCGCGTCTGTCGTTTAAATTCTCGATTTTTGGTCTTTTGATTTAATCTGGAAAAAAATTATGGTTCTGATGGTTTCTTAATAAAATGTATTTTTATGATTTTTAGTGCTTTAATAAAATGATAGGAACGATAAGTTTTATTAATGGAATCGTTAATTGTGAAAACGGGTTTTAAAGACGGTTTTGATGGAATTTACTAAAGCAGGAATTTTTGGAAATCTGGAAAAATAGTATTTTCTGGAAAGTCATGATTTTTAAGCTTAATAATAATTTTTGGATATTAATACTTAAATCGTTTTGTAATTACTATTTTTATTAATCGTTATTGTCGAGATTAGACGATTAACGAGAAAACGCTTTAAAAACCGAGTTTTAGGATTCTGGAAAATTTTCTTTTCTGGACAGAATGTCCATAAATATATTTTACCTATTTTATGTAATTTTTGTACTATTTATTAAAGTCTTTAATTAATAAGTATTGATTTTTGGACAAATTACGATTTATCGTTAAAATGCTTCGTCTTACCTAAAAGATTTATTTTTCCAGCTATTTTGAAAATATTTAAATCTGAAACATTAAGAGTTAAATCATCCCTTAACATATTCTAAATATATTCAATGGTTTAATTAAATAAAAGACGTTAAAAGACTTAATTTGACATTTGCCGTAAAATCCTATTTGTAATCGTATTGTCGTAACTAATAATAATTAGGGAATTTTAGCTTTTTAAATTTTGAAAACACCCTGATTAGTATTATTAAAAATTTTAAGACATTTTTAATCATTTTATACACTTGTACGATATTTCAATAACTTCATAAACTCAAATGTTCTTACTTTAATAATTAATATCGTTAAGGCCGAAAGTATTAGTTTTATAAATCTATATCGTTTACTAAAAATTGGTATTAGTATGAACTAATATTTTCACTATTTTGATATAATGCTATTTTTAGTAAAGTTTCTAAAAATAGAAGTTTTCTAAAATAGAAAATTTCCTCTTTTAGAATATAAATGTTTACATCTTTTATCCTCATATTATTTATATTGATTATATCTTTTGAATATCGATAATGGCTTTGTTTTGGAGTTATGGAATAAGGACAAGTGTGAGGTTAGAGTAATATATTCTAGGGTTTACGGTTTTGTCATCAACTATAAGGCTAGTGTATCAGGAATCGGTACATTGGTTGTTGAACCGGGTGACAGTTATCCCGGGAGTTGTGTACATTTTGTCCTTAAGCTTAGGCCTCGCAGTAAGTCGCCGTCATAAGTTGAACTGGGTGACAGGTAATCCCAGGAGGGGTGTGCATTATCTTAAACTAGGGTCACGCATTTATAAGTCGCCGCTCTATTATGGTTGAGTAGCCTAGTTAGAGACCGAAGTTTGATTTGTTTGAACTAAGTTCTCGAAGCTAGTTTTTGGTATTCTCCTGGTGAAAGTCTAGACTCTACATTAATCCTATCCATAACGCCATTTTGAATATTTTTATTATTATCGATATAATTTGGTTGCAGGTTGGCAAATGTTTTATGTTTTCTTCGGAAAACTCATTTTTATTATATTGTTTTGATACGTGAAGTTTTTCACTAAAAGTTTATTTTTATTATAATGTGTTTTACTGTTTTCCATTTTTACTATTTTTCTATAATAGTAATTACAGTTTTAAAATCATGTTATACGGCTGGGAGAACGTTGACGTTGCTCCCCACTGATTGTGGCTGTTATGTTTTTAACATGGCAGGTATATGTGTTTTCCTTCGGGTGGGCTAGCGAGCAGTTATGGATCCTGCTTGTTTTAATCAGATCACTGTATTATGGATTGTTAAAACCCTTTTTATGGATTTTATTTATTTATTTTGTAGCCATTTTTATTTTATGGCTTATGTATTGACTTACCATTTTTATTTAATCAAGACATAGCTACAGTGTGTTATAATCCCACTTCTACAGTGTTTCCGCCACTGTATTGCGTTAGAATTTCTAGGGGATTACATACCACATTATGAAACCGTAACCTCATAGCCTTAACTCCACAAAAATCAACTCCAGATTTTGATCCATCGAAACCAATTAATACTTAGCTCCACATTCCAAAACCATCAAAACCGGTTGCCTTGACCTAAACGCGGTATCTCGATAGTTGAGGTCACATCCTTTGTTTTGCTTTAATCCTTGATCGAAGTATAAGCGCCCTATAACATTCATATCTTGAAACAAATCGGTAATTGGCATAACGAGTCTAAAGCACAAAATAACTCGCACTTGACGAACTACGAACATGATTTGATTCCGTCTAACCACGGATAAGTATGCAACCCCCTCGGGGGTACAACCAATATAACAAAATCAACTGCAATTGATTCGTACGCAAATCAAAACTTATCATACGCTCCGATTAACGAGTGGTTACAATGACGAAGCATACTAACCAAAAACGACGAGCAAAGGCAGAGTGAAAACCCAAAAGGGCGCTCTGGGCAAAATAAAGAATTGAGTTGCGAGTCATCAAAAGAAAAAGAAAAAAGGTGAGCCGAGGACGGAGTGAAAACCCGAAAGGGCGCTTCGGGCAAAATGAAGAATCAAGTGGCCAGCCACCACAAAAAAAACGTGTGCTTCTCGATAATGGAAATCAAAATCAAGCATTTGTTGAGGCCTTTACATCAAGCATCCATCACCCGAGTACTCCGGAAGCAAAGACAACGTGTCAGCAAACTCTACAAAAAACTAGTAATAGTACGCAATATAGTATTACATAATACGACATAATACTAACGGCTGGGTCCTACCGGTCCATCTTTTCCTTTCCCTTGCCTTTCAGGTGCGCTTCCTTAGGCCTCTCATCATGGCCTCTCGAATACAAGCATTTACCTTTCAACCAATTGTGGGCCCAACCAACCCCACGCGTCTTCCTCATCTGCATCTTTTATATGGGTCTTGTTCGTCTTGACCCGCGTGGACGAATTGATGGTAGTAGGATCTGTAACACTGTCTCCGGTCAAGCGCCTAGCGACGTTAGCTCACATAACTTCCTTATTTCATAGCTCCGTAATCTTCATGGTCCTTAACCCCTCCCGCTCTGTCGAATCTTCACAAACTTTCCACCAAGCAAATACGGGTTATGGGTGTTCTTTTTTGGACATAATTAACACCCAAAGTGTCTTGATAACTCTTGCTTGATTTTCCGAGTCATGTCGGGTTTCGGCCATTTTTTGACCGAGTGGATGAATTCCTTTAAGAAAGGTGAACTTGAAGATTTGTTAAGTGATGCTTTGTCTGCTAGTACTTCGTTGAAGCAGATTCGGATCTAGGAGGGTTACTACACAGTGTCACAACTTCGAACTACGACATATTCAGATAAAGTGAAAAATTGCACCATGGCATACCTGCAAAATGGTTTTAGAACCGCGAAATAGAGCACGATAAATCCGTTCGCGCATGTGGAGACTGATTATAAGCTCACCCAAAATCAGCCAAGAGGGCGATCGCCCATGCTCTATATCCATTACAACGTCTATAACACGAGGGTTACCGCAACCAGCTTGAAACAAATAGAAACACACTATCACAATACTAAGAGCACGTTTGCGAGCTAAAGGTGAAACACAATAAGCGTCCTTCCGTGAGAATTCCATAACAAGGCGCTCTAAATTAATACCACCTTCCCCAAACAAAAACCTGGGCCTCTTTCGGTAAGGAAATATCCAAAAACCGACGAAACCGTTCCACAGGAATGTCACCTTGAACTTGGATAGAAGGGTGAAACAAATGCCACCCTCCAATTGCGTCTATCTCCTCGGGCAGAGGACACACATCACCCTTTGGAAATGCAAAGACATGATACTGGATTCCAAAAGCGCGAACATGCAATTAAGAAGTCATTTTGCACTTTAATCTGCTTCAACGAAGTAATAGCAGACAAATTATCACTTAACAAATCTTCAAGTTCACCTTTCTTAAAGGAATTCATCCACTCGGTCAAAAGACAGTCGAAACCCGACATGACTCGAAAAATCAAGCAAGAGCTATCAAGACACTTTGAGTGCTAATTATGTCCAAAGAAGAACACCCATAACCCGTATTTATATAGTTACAATGGTGCCGTAATTAAGAAATTACGAAAATTTCCATAATCGAGAGCCAGGCCACCTCTGGCCAGGTGCCTGAAAACTTGGCCGCCCTGAGCCGGGAGCCAGAATACAAGTCCGTCGGAGGTCAAGCGCCTGAATTTCAGGCCACCCATCGTGCCGCTCCTAACTCCACTATTATTCGGCAACTTCGAGCGATAGGAGCGGTTTCCTAAAACAGTTGTGTCCTTTTCCAAAGTTCAAAAGCACGATGCAAGCAAGAATAAAAGTTTCCTCATCAGCAACGGATGATCCATTTTCGTCGCTCCGATCCACCAAACTTAGACATTTTTTTTTCTTTGAGGGATATGTTAACCCATCTAGCCGTGTTGTAGCCCTACGCGGCAGAATTATCAAGCACTGTCAATAAAGCATAAAAAGTGGTCCAACTTTTTTCATTTTATTCCGCTTTGTACACAAGCGTCATTGTCCAGACACGACTATACACGTGTACAGTATTGCACACAAACTCGTTCAAAACGTTCAATCATAAAATGCTTCATACGTATTTTGCACGTTTCGAAATGATTTAATTGACGTACTACTTGATCCAATTCCCGTCTCAAACTAGCAAATTTTAAGCATACCGAAAAAAAAATTTGCGCTCTCGTTCAACCCTAACGCATTTAAAACACGCTAAATTGCGGCTCAACCATATGCAAGTTGATAAGTGTGTTTTGTAGTGCCTATTTGTTGTGTTTGGTCCCAGTTTCTCTTGTGAAATCGCTCTTTGGAGCAGTTTCTGGGCTACTTATGCTTCTTCTAGTTCGTTTTAGGTTCTCAAGACCCTTCATGGAGAATTGGAACGATTCCAACTCGTTTCCTACACATTTGGAGCCAACGAAAAGAAGGGACGATCACTCGGTGCCTTATACTCGATCCCGAGACCTCGAGACCCATTCCCGAGCTCCTTAGACTCGATCTCGAGCGCCGAGAATCAATGAGAAGCCTATGAAGAGAAAATGGGGACCTTTATGATCAAAATGGAGGCCTACAAGACCCTTCCCGGGCGGGATGAGTGCCCATCCCGGTCGGGATGAAGAGCAAACAAAGCAGCTCTTCTGATGAGCCATCCCGGTCGGGACCGTGGAGCCATCCCGGTCGGGACCATCTCATCCCGGTCGGGATCATCATCCATCCCGACTGGGAAGAGCAATAACACCGCCTGGTGTTATGCATAACACCGCCCGGTGTTATTCATGATCCCGGTCGGGACCAAATCCTTCCCGGTCGGGACCACTCCATCCCGGTCGGGACCACCACCATCGTGACCGGGATGGAGCAGGTGTAACCCGTGCTTCCTTTTTTCTTCTCCTTTGCTCTTGTAACCCTATAAATACCCCCCCTTGTAATCTTAGCTTATGTTAGACATTACCCACTAAACCCTAGACTACTTTAGCCTAGATTAGCCTAGATTAGTGCAGATTAGTCTTTAGTTAATCGTTAATCTTAGTTTAATCCTTGTATTAAGGGAATTCTTAAAGAATCCAACCAAGATTGACAACCTTGGTTGATGTATTTGGGTTTTCTTATTAATAAAAGTTTCAATCTTCCTTCCTTACTAGTTTGGTATAATTTCTCTTCTCCTTTCCTTTAATCCTTGTTTTATCATTAAAGTTTCATTCTTTGTTCATTGTTCATTGTATTGTCCATTGTTCATCCTTGTTGTTTTCCATTGTGTTTGTTCTTGTTCTTGTGTTTGTTTCTCATGTTTGTGTTAGTTTAAGTTTAGATATGTGTGAGTAGATTCTTGCTAGGATTAGTAGAAGAATTGGGTGTCGTAATGGGTGATTAAGGGTTTGTGTATATTGTTGGTGGAAGTTTGGGTTGCTTCTTGGTTAGATGCATAGAACATGTTTGATGAAATGCTTGAATGACTTGTAGTTGCAAATGCTTGTTTTTCTTGCCTTCCTCTTGTGGTCTTGTATGTGGCTAGGATGAGTTCTTGCGCGAGAGCGAGGAATGTCTAGGTCGGTTTAAGTAGCGAGAGCCCGGACTATACCTATATAACTCGACTACCCTTTCACCTTAGCTCTTCGTTGTTCATTTCATCACCCATGAACCCGACCTAATCCTAGTTCTTTTCCTATTTGTGTTTCTCTTCTTCTTAGGTACTATTTCTTTAGTTAGTTGATTCCCTAGCCTTAGTTGTTACACTTAGCTTATTCTTAGTCTTAGTCTCCTCCCCTTTTCATCGTTTTAGTTAGTTTAGCCTTGACACCTAGTCAAGTCTTTAGGTAAAACTTGGTCCAAACCTTCTTTACCGTCCCCGTGGACTCGACCCGACTTGCCCTTTCTACCCAGTTAGGATTAGTTGGATATTACTTGTTGGTAGGAATCCACGGCAAATCCCCTCCCATCAATTTGGCGCCGTTGCCGGGGACGGTTCTAGTTTAGACCTTGTTTGCCTATTTTCTTGACTTTGTCTTTTGTTTTTTGCGTTTTGCTTTTTGTTCCTTTGCTTCTTGTGTGTGCGAAGTTTATTTCATTCTTGTCTAGTGCCCAAAAAGCACTAGACTTCTCACGTTTGCTCCTTGCCTACAGTTTGTACCTAGAGGTGGTGACCATCTTCTTCTTTACAACTTAGAGTCGCTTTAACGGAGGGTTGCTAGATTGAGAGGTCCTCAACCGGGTACGAGCCACGATTTTCGAGTTTAGCATGAGGTTCGATCTAAACTCCCCACTCATAGAAGCTACAACAAGCTACTCCTCTTCCTTCATGAATCGAGACTATGCCATGATGTCTCCACTATGCCATGATGTCTCCTAGCTACCACCAAGCTTCATCGGGTAATCAAGAAACCCGTGGGTATGAGCTTCAAGGATATGAAAATGGCTTCCATCGAGTGAGTGCTTATCATTCTTGTGATCGTGGCGGTTATTACTCAAATTACCATCGTGAACCCACCATGCCTCACCATATTTTTCCTTATGGAAGCCAATTTCCCCAAAACCCACCATATTACCAATCACCTCAACCTCACTACCAACAATATGTACAAGTAGCACTCCAAAACCCCAATGACCATCAAATGCCCAACTTGGAGTTAAACCAATCGATTCTTCAAATGCAAAGGAGCCAACAAGAAATGGCCATCCAATTGCAAAAGGACTATGAAATCTTGGCCGAAATCCAAAGGGAAAGAGAGGATTGTAAAGTTATATTGAATGCTTTGGCGGCTCAAACCCTAATGTTTTTAACTCAAACTTCACAACTTGTTGAAGGATGTTCATTTGGGGAAGGGGAACAACCCAATGACGAAGCCGCAGATCAAGGTCCTTTTGGAAGCAAAATTTCCTTTGAAGAACCTCAATCATCTACCCTAGAAGAGGCAAAAGAGGAGATAATCCTTGATGGAGGAGTTTTTGGTGAAGAATTGGGTGAGGATAGTGGGAATTTGAAGAGTTTCATTGATGAAAACACCGATATAATAGAGGAAAGTCAAGAGTCTACCCCCTCTATACTTGTTGAACCTTCAATCCCCTCCGCTTGCTCTCCTCTTGAGCTTCATGCCGCTTCTTCTGAGCCTATTGTTGAGGATGTTGAACTTTGGGATGAGTTGAGTGAGGTGATAAGTGTTGTGAAGTCATGGGACATGAATGAAGAAATCAAGTCGCCCATATATGATAATCCAATGAAATATTGTGAACCCCTTGTGTGTAATTTGGATCTTGGTTTAGAGGAGGTTGAAACCGCTTGTATGAGTTTTAAATCTCTTCTTATTGATGATATGGGGAAGAACGATGTTTTAGGATTGGAAGATAATGGGCCGGAACTTGTTGATGACTTGGGTTTGCTTGATGAAAAGAAGAGGGTTAAACTCCCTTTTGACCCGTGTGTTAGAAATTCAAGCCTTGGTTGTGCTAGGAGACGGTGCTTAGGGAGGAAGAGGTCGGTAAAGCTTGTAGGATGGATAGACCCGGAGACAACATGAATGATGACGTTGGGTCTTGGGATTAATACTTCTTGCCTCCACCTTGGAGGCCATGGAGGATAGCTTGGCTCGTTAGCTTGAGCCTTCATTATGATGTGGCTCGTGCGTTTGACTTGCTCCTCCGAGCCCTTGATGGCTATGGATAAGAAGGAGGAATCCACCATTCTCGGTTTGACGGAGTTCCTAAAGAACCGTCTTGTTGTATATTCCCCTTTCCCTCTTCTTTTGAGTTTTTGTGATTGTAATTGTGTTATTTGTGATTTTGTTTGTAGGAATTGTGTGTTTCGTGGAACTCTTGTAATTTGGAATTTTCTTGAGCGATGTGAGGGAGAAATTTGATGGTGTTTATTGAGTTTACTTGATAGGTCATAGTGAAGATGAAGTTTGGAGGAGAGTAGTGGATAATAGAAGCTTGGATTTGGGCATGGGAGTCGTTTTTTCAAGCTTTTGACAAGCTTTTGGGGACGAGATTCTAGGTCTCGTTGTATTGGTGGCCTTGTGGGTGAAGCTATAGATCATAGAGGGTTAGAAGACTCTTCCCGACCGGGAAGAAAGCATCCCGACCGAGAAGGATGAGCCATCCTGACCGGGAAGGATGTCATCCCGATCGGGATGAGTGTACCAAAATCGGGGCTCTCTAGAGTGTGATCCCGACCGGGATCATGGTCTCCCGACCGGGAAGAAAGCATCCCGACCGAGAAGGATGAGCCATCCTGACCGGGAAGGATGTCATCCCGATCGGGATGAGTGTACCAAAATCGGGGCTCTCTGGAGTGTGATCCCGACCGGGATCATGGTCTCCCAACTGGGAAGGATCCTTCCCGACCAGGAAGAAGACCATCCCGACCGGGATGGAGGCCTGCTCCTCCTCTTCGACATTTGAGGCCACCCAACCACTTTATACCCCCTCCCAACCACCCTACCTACCCTTGTGACTATCCATGATCCCTACACTTCATATATGTACCCTCACCTCATTCTCTCTTCACTACGCACCGACTTTCACCTCAAATCTCACCCTCATTATACTATTGCAAGTCTAGTACTTCAACCATGCGATCTTATCTAGTATGAAGTGGAATGACAATGAAGAAGACAAGCAAAGTGCCGATATTGATTATTGAGACGATGGAGACTTTGGAGTTGCTAACCGTTTGGTAAGGCGACTCTCCTTTCTTTTCCGTCTTTTATTGCTTGTCTCCATTTATTTGTTCCCCTTCCCCTTATCATATGTGTCATGGTGGCCCTCGGGGCCTTGGTTGTCATTGCTCCCGACTCTCGATGACGTGACTACATCGAGAGTCATTTCAAAATCCAAATTTGCAAGTATTTTCACTTTTTTTTTTTTTACTTTTTGGTAGGATTTAGTCGGATTTAGGCGGAATCCGGGCTAGGTGACTTGATTACATCTAGCCCTCCCCTCCCATTTCCTTTTATTTCCTTCTTTTTATTTCTTCCCCCATCCATATCTTTTCTCGTCTCGGCCCATGGTGACTTGATTACACCCTGGCCGGACACATTCTACCTTTTCTCCGCTTTTCTTTTTGATTTTTAGCTTTATTTTCGTAGTTTCTTTTCTTTTTACACTACTACAAATGAGCACTTGGGCCACGGTTGAATTCGTGGCAAAAGTGCTAAATTTTCGTGGCTAAAGTACTTTGCCACGGAAAGACCATCCGTGGCGCAAGTGGCCGTGGCAAACAAATAGCCACAGGAAAAAAAAAACGTGGCAAATATTGATTTTTTTGCCACGGAGTCTCCCGTGGCTAGAATTAATTTTTTGCCACGGATTATCCCGTGGCTAATTATGTTTGTAGCAAAACATTTATTCCGGTGAAAAAATATATAATAAATTAAATAAATTAATAACCGTAAGAATTCTATACCCCTATATTAATCACATCAGGAACGATTACTAGCTTTATAGCTGAGTCATTCGAATGTTATTTAATTCACCATACGCATCGAAGGGCCTTCCCAGGAGGTCACCCATCTTAACACTACTCTCACTCAAGCACGCTTAACTGTGGAGTTCTTATGGCCAACTACCAGAAATGAAATTGAACTTTATTGACATAATCATTGGTTTGAATTCTTATAAAGTGATGTTTTTTTAACAAACTACATTTACTTTTGAGAAATTAATTTATTTTCCCCAATGATTTACATATTATGACTAAAAAATAATTATTCCGAAAAAAAAAGAGTTTCGATGTTCATTTTCGGACTCATGATTTCATTAATTTATCGATATTCTATTTTAGTTTCTATTTTCCACGTTCTTTTATTGCTAGTTATTTCGATATGTTTTTTACTTTTCGTTATCGGTCATTATTTTATTTCATCAGTTATTTATCCTCATTGAGTTTTCTCTTGCCTACTTCATGTTTTACCCAAATTTTATTTTTCATAAAGTAAATTTTATTTTAAATTCATTTTTTAAAATATCTTCCAAATAATATTACAGAACAGTTATTGAATTAAAAAGTTGCCGATAAATTAATTTTGGATTTTCTCACTATTAGTCCTTAATTATTATATTTTCTTACTTGTATTTGTTAATTATTTGATTTTCTTATTTATACCTCTCTTTTTTTTGAAAAATTATTTTGACTGGTTTTTGAACTTAGAAACAACTTTCTAATACATTAATCTTTCTTCCAAACCAAACAACTTGAAAGACAATTAAATTACAAAAATAATTATTGTTTTCACAGTCAAAGTTAATTCCATAAACATATATAGACTGATAAGAATTCTTAAATACGAATTTAATAAAGCAATTTTTTTCACAATGAAAATATTGTAAGAGAATCAATAATTTGGAAAAAAAATCATTCTCAGTCACTTTCTTTTTTAAGTTTTTTTGTCTTAAAAAGAAGTGTGTATTACATGTGAAAAAATTAATTAATTAAGCGGTAAAAATGAAAGAATCCTAAAAAATATTAGACGTCTCAATGATGGATGATCAATCGCATGCTTCTTTTACTTGATATGCTATGTACGCCACATTTTAGATAGCATATATAACACTATGTAAATGTTAGTTGTTTTTCAAAAGTCATGCTTAAGATTATAGTATTTTAATAAAACATGTTGTCAAATTAAAATAAATCAATTACTTCAAAAATGATGATTAGTAAAAAATCAACAAATTAGACAGCCAAAGTTTTCTTGTATTTAATTTTACAAAAAATCAATTTTTTTTTCATAAAATAAACTAAATATAATAATACAAATTTTTTATTAATAAAATATTTCAAAGTTAATAATTTTTTTTCATATTATCTTTAACTTTGAATTTTAATGAATTTTTTAAGATCAATATTTGACACTCAGCTTAACTTGAAAGTAATATGATTAAAGTTTAGAGAACCATTAGCCACATGCATTTATTAAATCTGTGGCTAAAAATAAATTTCGCCACGGAAGTATAATATGTCGTGGCTAAATAATATTTGCCACTGAACAAATTCGTGGCTAAACATATTTTTGCCATGGGTGTGGCATCTTTCGTGGCAAGAGTGATTATTGGCCACGATTTTAATAAAATTCGTGGCGCAAGTGAATTTTTGCCACGGGAAAAAATGTTTCCGTGGCATATTTTTTTTCCCAAGTAGCGATTCAAATTTTTCCCGTGGCTAGGTAAAATTTAGCCACAAATAACAAATTCCCGTGGCGTAATTCGTGGCGCAAGTGCCAATTTGTTGTAGTGTTAGTGTCTCCGCACACTACCGATCGAGCATGTGGACATTGCTCGGTTTAAGTGTGGGGGAGCGATATCCTAGCCTAGTTAGTTTTATTTTCGTAGTTTTTTTTCCGAAAAATCTTAAAAACCCCAAAAAATTTGAAAAATTTCATAAAAATCAAAAAGATTTTCTTTTGTGTCTTTTCCTTTTGTGTCGTTGTGTCGTATATTTGTTGTGTTGTGTGTGTTTTGCCTCCCTTTTTCTTGTAGGTAGCTTAATCACTGTTAAATTTGGAGGGCTTTCAAGACATCTGGTAACATCTTTTTATCCCTTTTTCCTCTTTGTCTCTTGTGGAGTTTGGAGGAGATTGTGTGATGACGTGTGCTCGGGTGGAGCTTTGTAGAGTTTGTGGTTGATTTGGTTGCTTATGTGGACGTTTCGGGGTGGTGTTTATTTTCTTTGTGTGTTTTCTTTCCTTTCTTTCATTTTGTTTTGTTTTGTCTTGTTTCGTTTCATTTTCTTGTCTTTGTTTTGTGTTGTGTGGTTTGTGTCTAGTGTAGGAAAAAGGTTTTCGAAAACCCGGTTTTGAGGCTAGTGAGCAAGTGTTTACTTTCCCTTTCTAGTAGTGCAAATCGAGTATTGGACTTTAGTCTAGTAGAATGACCCTAAATCAATAGTTTCGTTGGTCCTTTACCTTGAGTCCACCTAGTCTACTAGGGATTTACTACGGGATTTGCATTTTGACCACTATGTCCACCCACGGAGTGAAAAGGCCATGGTTGCCGAGTCCCGTTTCTTAGGTGACCGTGTTCGGAATTGTTTGATTAGTCCAAGTTTTCCACCTTTTTGTGGGTTTGAAGGGAAAGACGCTCCCCGACTCACCCATTTCCCTACCTCCTACACACTTCCACAAATAAGTTGCAAATTGTTGAAATTCTCACTTGGTTGCAAGAAACGCCTACAAAACAAAAGTTATCCCAAAGGCAAGCCAAGGAAAGAAAGAAAAAGAAAGAAAAGAAAGAAGAAAAAGAAAAGGCACAACAAATGAAAAACAAAATACAAAAGAAGAAAAAGAAATGGCATAGTAACACAAAAGCAAAATGCAAAAGAAAGAAAATGCCAAAGAAAATCATCTCACAAAAAGAATTCTCACCCCTCAAAAATAAGCCTTTTTCCGACTATTACCGTGAAGAGCCTACCAAAGGACCGAGTCCCTAGGAAGGATGATAGCGGTAATGGTCGGTCTTCCCTCTTTTTGCAACCTTGACCACCTTTTTACTTGGACTAGTTGGGCGATTTTGGACATGGGACGACCCTCTTGGCTTAACGCTAAAGGGGGCGGGGCTTCACTTACCTACAATGTCGACTAACTCCGTGGTTCATCCTTTTTCCATCCCGCCTATCGTCCCGTGGTACGTTCTTAGAAGGTTAGAAGGAACTTAGGTAAGTTACCAACGTTTTCGTTGCTTTGTCGTCATACTCACTACTACAAATCCCTGTGAATCTTGACGCTTTTTTCTTTGATTTCCGACTCTTTAAAGCGTCGAGAATTATACTCTTGACGCTTCACAAAAGCGTCGGATTTTGAGCCGTCAGAAATTTCTGACACTTTTAAGCGTCGATATTCCCGACACTTTCTTGTGTCAACAGTTTAAGACGACACTTTATTGTGTCAAGATTTCCGACGCTTTTATGTGTCAAGGTTGACGATAATGTGTAAAAAAAATTGGTGGGAACTAACATTGACGGAAAAAAGCATCATGATCTACAAATCCCTTGTTTTCTCACAATTTTAGAGCTGATTCATTCTCCACAAAATAGTAGTATAAATATACATGCATCCTTCTCTAGTACTTAACAAACATCTTTATTCCGTTTAACCAAATAGAAATTCTTCAAAAAAAATAGATAGAAATTCATATACAAATGTCGTTGACAATAGATTCTCTATAATATAATGTATAGCTTCATTGTGTCAAAGCGACAATCACTCCTTCATTTTGGTGCATCGACATTATCTTGTACGTGTCTTAAAACCTGCAAAAAAAAATCAAAATACATTAATTAGTACGTTAGATATATAAGCAAAAAAAACGTATATGGTGTAATATTGTTCATATACCATAAACTTCATTTAAAATAGCCTTTAGGATAACTAATTAGTTACTACGTAATACTACAAAACAATAATGTAAGGCATGAAGGCAGGGTGTTCTACACTAAAAAAATAATGGGCTCCTTGTGTAAAACTTCCCTTAAATTAGCCTTTGGAATAGCTAATTATAAAACTGTAGAAGACCAGGTGTCCTATACTAAAATTGATGGACTCCTAATTACAAAGTATAATCTAGCAATCAAAATTAGTCAGGTGTTTCTACACATCAAATGAATTTTTGAGCATAATGTTAGATTTATAACCTACCTGGTTGAGAAATCAGGTTTGGTCCTGAAAACAGAAGAAAAACAATCACGGAGGGTTATTTATAATACTCTAGATTAATAGATTACATAAGCAGGTGAGATTTTACTTTTATTCAGGAAGTACCTAGATCTTATTATAAAGTCAAAGGCCACAAATAACAACAACGGCTTAAAGGCTCCCATGCTAAGCGGAGGTAAGGGGATCATATGTTTATGGCCTTGTCCTTGTGTTCAAATCACAAAGAGGATAAACCAGATTACTTCTTCCGATGTAGTTAAAAATTGCATTGAGAAATGCATAGGCCAACAAGCACTTGACATCACACCTTACAAGTGCATAATAGTTCTACTTGCATTTTGTATTCGATACAAAGTGGCCAGTTGGTGCAATAAATTATCACCATTATTCCAAATTATCCGACAACTAATGCGATAATTCCATTAGGACAATATTCCAAATATGTACACGGAATGTGTCACTTTCACTTTTGGCATTCCTCAATCAAGATTAGTGTATGGAATTTGAGAATAATAGGCAGCACGAAACAAAATGCACAAATATATGATAACAAAGATATATATGCTTATTACCACTTAGTAAGCATGTTGTATACAAGTTTCAGTTGAGCAAGCCAAGTACGGAGTAGTATTTTTGAACCTTTTTTTTCAGGTGCCTGATGGACTCAGTAAGCATGTTGTATCCTCCAAGAAAGCTCAGGCGAACTGGTACGTGTATTTACCTAAGATTATCATCTTGACTGTTAGAACACCATAAATCTTGGATCTAGGATCCTTTGATCAAAATCTAGTCCTAAATTTAAGTCAAATTGTCTGGTTTAAGCTCTGTAGCCTTAAGATCAGTTAGGCTCTTGCCATAAAAATATGGAAAAATATATATCCTAATAATTTGATGTTCTTCATGGTCAAAAGTAAGTCTTTCAAAGCTTCAGCCAAAAAATTGAAATCTTACCTATCCTACGATGCAATTGTCTTGCCAAAGTTTTAATCACAAAGCTTAATGATCACATATAAAACGTACAGCACAAACAAATTTCTTACAATACATTTATCCTATGATGCATCAGGTATAAGAAACTTATAACCGCGTGGAATGAAGCAAAGCCCCCACCAAAAAACCCTGAAGACGCTGCAAGGCTCATCATTTAGACCTTGAAAAAGCACCAAAGCAGATGTTGATGTAACTAACACAAAAAAAAGCACTAAATATGTTACTTCTTTTTCTCTTCGCTTTTCTAAAGTAGGCTTACTAGTGCAGCTCCGCTGGACATTATTAATTAGTAGCATAATTGACAGAGTAGATAATTAGAAACTCAGAATTTTTCTGAACGAAACCTTGGTTTTGATACCTCGCTGCCGAGAGGAAGCTAGCATTGGCTTTACTATTCCAGCCCCGCCTTTAGTCAGCTGGACATCACACCATTTTGCATTTGTTAGAGCTTGTACAAACCAATTTTGCATTTGTTAGAGCTAAATTCTAGCTGAATATGTATATGCTTATGAATTATGAAATTGGAAATTACCATGAAGAGTCAGCCACTTGGAGGTAGGTGTTTGAGCACAAGTAAATGCAAAATTCTGAAATGAAAGAATGAGAAGAATAATTGGAGCATTATCAAGAATGTGGGATTCCATTGCGGATAAATTTATTGCAAGCATATAATAAATCTGAAGTGGGTATGAGTGATAGAATGGTTGTTTAGATTAGGGATTTTTATCTGAATTTATTAACCAAAGAATAAATAGAATGATTGAAGTCAACAGTAAGAACAAAGAGTTGATTGAGAGAAAAGGATAAAGTGGAAAGCCTCACAATAGCATCACAGCTGAAGCAGGTCGTGAGTACAGCGTGTGTGTGGATCACATTGCAAAGTGTGAGATTTTTCGCAGCTACTGTTGCTCCTTTGACATATACCGTATGGCTAAATGTCATATGCGCTAAACATCTAGAATTCTAATAATTAAGTACTCATGTTTTCTAACAACATAGTATTATTCTTGATTATCATTCACCATACTTATATTTGACTACACATCTATGTTGTTTAAGCCAAAAAATCATATAAAGCAGTAGGTGGATGAGTCGAGATGAGAATCGACTAAGAACACTACTACTACATTATATTTGAACGAAATATTCATTAGCGTTTACTATTTGTCTCAGCAAGATCATGTATGTCTCTGGATCAAACCTAAAAACACCAATACTTGATCCAAATTCCAAATTAACATAAATCGAGCTCTAACTCGAATTCTAAGGAAAATCTCAAATTAATATAAACCCTAATAGGAATGTTATACATATTTTGTCCTAATAATGTTTCAAATATGTAGATGAACCCTAAGAGGGGAACGAATTGGTGTATTGTAAACTTAAGAAGAAGAAAAAAACATAATTTAGAATGAAAAGGAAAAAAAATTGTAAATTGCACCTGTAGGTTTGAACAAGGAGACGAAAGAAAAAGGACCAAACTTACTACTACTAGAGAAGATGATCAACGATTATAGAAATCGTTCGGCGTTAATTATTGAATGAAATTTTGGGTTAATTATATTGATAGATTTGATCGATTAGGAGAAGCGCATAAAACTAACAGTTTGATACTCTGTATTAGATTTTCGGAGAAGGAAATTGGGAAAAATTAAGTTGGGCGGGAGTTGGGAGAAGGGAAAAGGTTGTTTTATTATTTTATTCCATTGATCTGATATGCGGGCTCGTTAGTTTTCTAATTCGCGGAGTACTAATATTCTTGACGCTTGACTTAAGCGTCCAGCACGATGCGTCATCATATGGAGGGATTTGTAGTAGTGACTATTAGGGTTTTGTCCATTTCGGTTTGCATTGCTAGCTTGGGAACGTTGTCACTTGCCTTGAGTCCCTAACCGGTGTATCTTTCACCGCTTTGCTGAGGGAAGCGGTATTTGTTTTGTCTTGGATGCAACCGTTTTGTGTTGGTTTGTTTGTGTGTTTGTTTGTTTACGTCTTTTTGTGTCCGGTGGCATCCACAGTTTTGTCGCAAGACCTCACTTGCCTTGCGGAGTGCACTTTTCCTCTGAGTGTAGTCGCGTGAGTTGAAAGGGCGTAGGGTGCGCTAATACCCGCTCGGATTAGTAGTCTAGTTTCTTTTAGTTTTTTGTTAGTTTGTGCTTACTCGAGCGCGAGTAAGGGTTAAGTGTGGGGGAGTTGATAAGTGTGTTTTGTAGCGCCTATTTGTTGTGTTTGGTCCCGGTTTCTCTTGTGAAATCGCTCTTTGGAGCGGTTTCTGGGCTACTTATGCTTCTTCTACTTCGTTTTAGGTTCTCAAGACCCTTCATGGAGAATTGGAACGATTTTGACTCGTTTCCTACACATTTGGAGCCAACGAAAAGAAGGGACGATCACTCGGTGCCTTAGCCTCGATCTCGAGACCTCGAGACCCATTCCCGAGCTCCTTAGACTCGATCTCGAGCGCCGATAATCGATGAGAAGCCTATGAAGAGCAAATGGGGACCTTTATGATCAAAATGGAGGCCTACAAGACCCTTCCCGGGCGGGATGAGTGCCCATCCCGGTCAGGATGAAGAGCAAACAAAGCAGCTCTTCTGATGAGCCATTCCGGTCGGGACCGTTGAGCCATCCCGGCCGGGACCATCTCGTCCCGGTCGGGATCATCATCCATCCCGACCGGGAAGAGCAATAACACCGCCTGGTGTTATGCATAACACCGCCCGGTGTTATTCATGATCCCGTTCGGGACCACCACCATCGCGACCGGGATGGAGCAGCTGTAACCCGCGCTTCCTTTTTTCTTCTCCTTTGCTCTTGTAACCCTATAAATACCCCCCTCTTGTAATCTTAGCTTATGTTAGACATTACCCACTAAACCCTAGACTACTTTAGCCTAGACTAGTCTAGATTAGTGTAGATTAGTCTTTAGTTAATCGTTAATCTTAGTTTAATCCTTGTATTAAGGGAGTTCTTGAAGAATCCAACCAAGATTGACAACATTGGTTGATGTATTTGGGTTTTCTTATTATAACAAGTTTCAATCATCCCTCCTTACTAGTTTGGTATAATTTTTCTTCTCCTTTCCTTTAATCCTTGTTTTATCATTAAAGTTTCATTCTTTGTTCATTGTTCATTGTATTGTCCACTGTTCATCCTTGTTGTTTTCCATTGTGTTTGTTCTTGTTCTTGTGTTTGTTTCTCATGTTTGTGTTAGTTTAAGTTTAGATATGTGTGAGTAGATTCTTGCTAGGATTAGTAGGGGAATTGGGTGTCGTAATGGGTGATTAAGGGTTTGTGTAGATTGTTGGTGGAAGTTTGGGTTGCTTCTTGGTTAGATGCATAGAACATGTTTGATGAAATGCTTGAATGACTTGTAGTTGCAAATGCTTGTTTTTCTTGCCTTCCTCTTGTGGTCTTGTATGTTGCTAGGATGAGTTCTTGCGCGAGAGCGAGGAATCTCTAGGTCGGTTTAAGTAGCGAGAGCCCGGACTATACCTAGATAACTCGACTACCCCTTCACCTTAGCTCTTCCTTGATCATTCCATCACCCTTGAACCCGACCTAATCCTAGTTCTTTTGCTATTTGTGTTCCTCTTCTTCTTAGGTACTATTCCTTTAGTTAGTTGATTCCCTAGCCTTAGTTGTTACACTTAGCTTATTCTTAGTCTTAGTCTCCTCCCCTTTTCATCGTTTTAGTTAGTTTAGCCTCGAGACCTAGTCAAGTCTTTAGGTGAAACTTGGTCCAAACCCTCTTTACCGTCCCAGTGGACTCGACCCGACTTGCCCTTTCTACCCAGTTAGGATTAGTTGGATATTACTTGTTGGTAGGGATCCACGGCAAATCCCCTCCCATCACAAATCAACCCTAAAGTGTTTACGTGATTACGTGTTATCTAAGCTAACATTTTAGGAGCACAACAAAAGCAAACCGAACAAGCACAAGAAAGTTTGGTCAAATATAAAAATATACAAGTCCGATACAAATCTGAGTTTACAAGCTAGGGAGGACCCCTAGAGCTGCTGCTACAGCTAACACAATCTCATCATCTAAGCCTAGGTCCTTCAGATCAAAAATAGGAGACCCCGTACCGTCATCTACTGAGCGACCCAAACCCGTCATCATATCCACGGTAACCATCCTCATGCTAGGAACCCCTCCTGTAGGCTCAGCCTCTTCGGTAACACTAGTAGCCTAATCCTCAGTCTACTAGTCTAAAACCACCTATAGATAAACAACACTTACCGATCGAGGGCCCGATGCGTCGTGAGCTGAGGCAGCATCCCTCCCAGACGCGTAGGCTCGAAAGCGGTTGGCAGATTGCCATAACCGCGAATGGGTAGCCGACGAAACCTGAACAGTAAAACCAAATAAGTTAGCCGACAAAACCTAACCCACAAAAGCAACCTTAAAGCAAAACCACAAAAACTTACCCGGTACACCCGGTAGCCCCACTTTATCCCGGCTTCCAAAACTTCCAAAAGTAGGAGATCCTGTACAGTCATCTACTGAGCAACCCAAACCCGCCATCATATCCACGGTAACCATCCCTGTGCTAGGAACCCCTCCTGTAGGCTCAACCTCTTCGGTAACACCAGTAGCCTAATCCTCAGCCACAACCTCTGCCTCTACCTCAACCTCAGCCTTAGCCCTAGCCTCGCCCTGCACCGAGGTCTCACTCTAAAACCGAGGCAGCTATTCCTTCAGCCTAGAGTCCTCGATATCCCGAGCCCGCAAGGACGGGATCATACTGAGCTCAGCCGCCTCGAGCTCAGCTACCCGCACTCCCAACTTTGCTACCATGTCAGGAACGTCCTGCAAAAGGCATACTACCCTTAGAAAAAGCAAGACAGAACAACTAGTCTAAAACCACCTATAGATAAAAAAACACTTACCGATCGAGGCCCCGATGTGTCGTGACCCGAGGCAGCATCCCTCCCAGACGCGTAGGCTCGGAAGCGGTTGGCAGCTTGCCATAACCACGAATGGGTAGCCAACGAAACCTGAATAATAAAACCAAACAAGTTAGCCGACAAAACCTAACCCACAAAAGCAACCTTACAGCAAAACCACAAAAAATTACCCGGTACACCCGGTAGCCCCACTTTATCCCGGCTTCCAAAACTTCCACAGAGCAGAGAGGAAGAGGCTCGGTAAAGGCAACCCCAGCCGCATCTACCCTAAGCAATGTCAGCGGAAAGTCTGGGGACTGAACGACATCAGCCGGGTCGGCCTGCTAGAACAAAAATATGCCATTTCAAATACTTGACAAACCTAAACCATAAAACAAGGCAAAATACAAACAAAGAACGATCAAATACTTACCACGATGCGGTGACAAGCCAACCACTGGCAGACATGAGACACATACAAGGCACTGGGAACCAGTAACGCCTCGCCTCCATCATCGTCTCTATCCTCGCAGGCCTCAGCAGTAGTCGGAAGACTGAACATGATTCGAGGAGGGTCAATCGGTACCCTGAACTCGTCATAGAGGCACTGGCACACTAGCCTCTCTCCAAGATACCAAACTGGGCAGAATAACGTCGGGAAAAGCATCCTCTTGTAGCTTCTCGACCAACTCTGCTCCCACATACTCGGGCATACCCTCGTAGTTGGCCCAAGGACGGGCCACAAACTTCAAAACCGAACATATATTGCATCTCAAAAATCCTAACCTTGGGAGCTACCTAAGTAAGCAAATAAAGGGAAAACTTACATCCTCGAGACGTAGCTGGTTCACTAGCACGTTCTCCATCGAGTAGTGGCTCATAATCGTCTTGGTCTGAGCCAACGTCCACTCGATCCCAGCCAGGAACGTAGCTGGGCGAATCGACACCATCTTAGGCACCAAGCACGGAAATTAGTAGTAAATCCAAGCCTGCAAAACCCGAGATACTGTCAGCAAAACAAAATAAAACCAACCAGATCCAAACCAAATGCCAGTCAAGCAACTAACCTCCAGCACGAGACCTAGACCCACAATGCGTATGGCAGAGTCCGAAGCCACCCTCTGCGGCCTCACTATAGCTTGTAAAGAAAAGGCCATCTCTTTAAAACTCGTTGTTACCCAGTCAAAACGTCCCAGCTGACTCAAATCATCCAGCAAAGGCAAAATCCTAGTGCTAAACCTCTCGCCCTTGTCCGAGATGTGGGCCGAACCTAGGAAATAGCACAAACACAGACGGACGTCCTACACCGCCGTGTTGGACAGTCGACCTTAGAAAACCGCCACTCTCTCAAAGTGGCCGGTGATATAAGAACTAGCCAAGTCATGGAGCGAGCCATAAGTCGAAGGCTCCAAGCAATCCCCGATCCAGCCCCTAACCTCTGCGCCATCCACCCTAAGGACCTCTGACGCCCACCTAATCAGCTCGGGACCTCAAGGTAGTCCCGTAATTACCCCAAAATCCTCTAAAGTCGTGCCGACCTCCCAAACGACGTATGAAATATCAAGGTCGTGTCATGAAAGCGATCTACCATCGCTCTAATTACCATTAGTTTGCTTTTGGTTTGACAACCTACCAGTCGAACCCAATGCCCGACTAGGGGACCCAAGGTCGTCCCCATAATCACCTTCTTAGCCTCAGGGCTAAGCTTCTAGGAGTATATCTCCAGGCACGTCGTAAAGCCCGAAAAGGTCCTCATTGGACCTGGGGGGCTGTAGGTCATGACGATATATGTATAAACAAACCTTACAATTACAAATTGATTCAAATACAAATCGATAGCAAAATAAGCAAAGGAACTCACCTTCTCATTAATAATACGGCTAAACATATGCAGATCTAGACGAAGTAGCAGTTGCCGTCCATACCAGCCCCTACCCTAGACGAGATCTACGTAAACGGCCTCCTCGGCCTCGTCAGCAGGCCTACGTCCCTGCTTTTTCCTATGAACCATCACATGCAAGGTACAGTTTTTTACTCGGTCAAAATCATCCTCATTCACCGCCCTGGGCTCAAGTCAAGGCGAAGGGGCACTCCGTCGCCTCTTGCGGGCCATCCGGGGAGTGAAAGTGTAATCCCCTAGAAATTTTAACGTAATACAGTGGCGGAAACAATGTAGATATAAGATTGTAACACATTGTAACTATGTCTTGGTTAATTAAAATGGTAAAGTCAATACATAAGCCATTAATTTAAAATGGCTCCATCAAAGGGTATAACGATCCATAGTACAGAAAACTATTAGTCCGTAGTAAATAAGAAGGATCCAACTGCCCGCTAGCCCACTGAAAAATAGGGAACAAACAAGAAAATACCCGCAATTAGTGAGGAGCAACAACGACGTTCTCCCAGCCATATTACAAGATTTTAAAACTGTAATTACTATTACATGAAAATAGTAAAAACTTAAAACATTGAAACGTAAAAAATAAGCTTCCGGAGAAAACTCAAAATATTGGAACAATAAAATCAGAACAAGTTTTCAGAAGAAAACTTAAAATATTTGCCAACCTGCAAACCAAAACATATCGATAATAATAATTATAATATTAAAATGGCGTTAAGGATAGAATCATTGTAGAAGGCTAGACTTTCACAAGGAGAATACTAAAACTAGCTTTGAGAACTTAGTTCAAACAAATCAAACTTCGATCTCTAATCAAGGCAACTCAACAATTATTGGACGACAACTTATAAATGCGAGGTCCTAGCTTAAGTAAGTATATATACACACCCCTCCTAGAACACCAAATGCGCCCAGTTTAACCCGACGACGTCTTACAATGTAAGGTACGAGCTTAAGTAAATATGTATACACTCCTAAACACAAATGTTTTCAGTTCAACAACCGATGCATCTCCAATGGATACACCAGCCTTATAGTTGGTGCCAAAAAAGTAAATCCCAGAATATATTACTCTAAAACCCATACTTGTCATCCCCAAAACAAAGCCATTATCGATATTCAAAGAAATAATCATTATAAATAATATGGAGATAAAAGGAATAATCATTATATTCTAAAAGAGGAAAAAATTCTATTTTAGGAAACTTTTATTTTTAGAAACTTTACTAAAAATAGCATCATATCAAAATATCGACAATATTTGTTCATACTAATACAACGTTTCTTTTGTAAACAATATAAATTCATAAAACTAATACTTTCGGCCTTAAGGATATTAATTTCTAAAACGAGAATAAATAGGTTTATAAAGTTATTGAGATAACACACAAGTGTTTATTAAATTATTAAAATGTCTTAAATATTTTATTACTAATAATTAGGGTGTTTCTTAAGTTTACAAAACTAAAATTTCTTAATTATTATTAACTTCGACGAAACAAGCATAAATAGAATTTTACGGCAAATATCAATATAAATTATTTAACGTCCTTTATTTATTAAAAAATTTAAACAACTCTAAGGGGTGATTCAAGTGATCAAGGTTTAGATTTTAACGATAAACGACGATTTAAATTGATTAATTAATTCATCCACTTAACAATTTCGAAAACTTATGAAAAAAATTCAGAAAGTTCTTTTTCATCATAAAGGTTATTCACGCAAAATTTCAGATTAAAGTAAAATCGGTTTTTAATCATTTTTGTTCGAAAGCGGTAATAATTAAATAATCGATACTTAAAATATCGGTAAAATACTAATTCACCAGAAACATCATTTTTACAGAATATATTCATATTTTATATGTTTAGGCCGAATGTTACGATTTTACAAAGCAATATAACAAATTAATCGTTAATCTCGTAAAAGCGATAAAAATACCGAAACGCGCAAATTTTTACGACTTTAAAATTTTTCCAGATTACGTGACATATATATTGTCAAAAATAATTTTCTAATTATATACATGCAATTACACAAATAAAATCAAGTAATACTGAGTAACATCGACGTTACCTTTAATCTAATCCGAGTCGATAATATATTCGCCCACTTCAGGATCGTCCAAAATCATACAAAAACACGACATCCATGATATAAAAATACCCTAAGAACGCTGAAAAAATTAAGGTATAATATGATTGAAAATAACATCGATTAGTACCTTAACGAAGGAGATGGAATAAGGATCGAATAAGGGAAGGAAAGAGGACGATCAATACTTGCTTTTTGCACAAAATAGGGGTTGATGGTTGCTGCTATATCACGGCCAAAGAGAGAATATGAGAGGAATTTGTTTGCTTAAATTTTTGTAAAAGAATGATAAGAAAAACAAAGGGTTTCTTGAATTTTGATCAAAATGAGATCAAATACTAGTGATGCTGGCCAACCAAAAGAAAGAGATGGAGCTTGAAAAGTTTGATCATTAACATTAAGAATAAATGGTAGAAAAACAAAATATCTAAAAAGGTTAATCCATTTTTTAAAACAAAGTGTAAAAAAAATGTAAAGGGATGAGTGTGTGACAAGGTCACGGTCCAAGGGTAACAAGGGGAGTCCAAAATAGTTGTAGGTTGGTAGAAATAAGGATCGTAAGATTATTAAGGGTATTTTGAAGTAATCGAGTAAACCTCGCGTTAGAAAATAATTTGTTTTGAAACTACGTAATAAAATAATTAAAGCTATTTTTTTAAATAAAAATATTTCTTAGTTGGAATTATTATATAAATATGCTTGGACATTTCTAGAAATGATAAATAACTAGCTCAAATCGGAGCTCAAAACATTGGTTCGTTGAAAAGTATAATTCTCCGCGAATAAATAAATAGTTCGCGACGCAAAAACAAAATTAAATAAATGAATTTGTTAGGAAAAATAAAATGATTAAAATCCTTCAATGAAAAATAAATAATATTTGACTAAAAAATAATAAGAATTCAGAAGAATGAGGGAACAGAAGACAAAATTGACATTGAGTCATGACAGAGTTGTAACAGAAAAATGAACAGCGCTAGGAAAATAGCGGGTGTTACACAAAGAACTCGAAACGGTAGCCTCACCGGTAGTACCAACTATAGGGACCTCATCGGAACGTCCGTGCCATCTCAAGCTGAAAAACAAAGCAAAATAAACACCTCTATTCAGGTCAAGACAACCCAAACAGGTCAAAATAAGCTCAAAATTTCTAAGCAAGATATCAAAATTCCGAAAAGCCCACCAGAACTTTTTTTCGACCCCGGTCGCAATAAAAGTGGTTTCGGGAAAATCCGGCATCGCTACGGTCTCATTTGGTCCGTCGTATGCATCACAATCTTACACAAAGTGACCTAGAATGCATTCCTGGTCACGAAAATCGACATGCAAGCTCCCCGGCGCCCTATTTCAAGCCATTCCCCGGTGGAGTACCCCGTAAGCCGGCACGACCCGTCATGCAAACCAACGTAAATCCTCAGCGGTACCAATCAATTCAGGACGTTCTCGCAATACCGACTTCAAATAGCAAACCCTATAAGAAAATTACAAATACGAATCAACTACCCCAACAAGTCCTCAATCTGAAGCAATCAAACTTACATCCACAGCAAGAGACTGCGAACCAGTCCAAAACACAAAAGAGGAAGAATCAATTCAAAATACAATTATGCACTTGCCAAGAGTTTATACAACGATCCCAGGAAAAGATCAAAATGCAAATACAAATACAAAAGAAAGCCGTGCATCCACTCATACAATATGCAAAGTCCAGAAACAGACAGGAATCTGTTCCAAAGAATACAATATGCAAAGGCCGGAGATAGTCAGAATCTATCTCAAAGAGTACAATATGCAAAGTCTAGAACAGACAGGTATATGTTCCAAAGAATACAATACGCAAAGGCCAGAGATAGTCAGAATCTATCTCAAAGAGTGTAATATGCAAAGTCTAGGAACATATAGGAATCTGTTCGGAAGAATACAATACGCAAAAGCCAGAGATAGTCAGAGTTTATCTCAAAGAGTACAATATCCAAAGTCCAGGAACAGACAAGAATCCGTTCCAAAGAATACAATACGAAAAGGCTAGAGATAGTCAGAATCTATCTAAACGAGTACAATATGTAAAGTACAAGAATAGACAGGAATCGGTTCCAAAGAATATTATATGCAAACTCAAGGAATAGACAGGAATCGATTCCAAAGAATACAATATGCAAATTTCAGGAATAGACAGGAATCTGTTCCAAAGAATGCAATATACAAAGACAGCCACCTGAAAGGGATTTATATAATTCAAGACAGCCACCCGAAAGGGATTTACACAATTCAACGCACCCACCCGCAAGGGATTAAATCAAAACCAAGTTACCCGAGATGGACTTATTACAAGCTATTCATCTCACCAAGTTTCAGTTACTCAGAAGTAGGCTCAAACATGGGGTCTATTCCAAAGAACAAGGCATTGATCAACTTCAATAGCTCTTCAAAGTAAGCAAATACGAATCAAAACTTCAACAAGCAACTGCAGGCAAGGAGGTCAGGTATGATTTTTAAACCCTGGCTGACGAGCTTTAGTACGTAGTCCAAAGGACTTAAAACGACTCGAGCGGAACAGCCACTAGGTCGTAATCCTCGATTGACCTGGGCGACTATACTTTGACTTTCGCCTTGTCCAAGCCTCAGTCAAAGTGGGGGCTTCTGTAGACACCCAGATTTGGACCTGGTGGGTGCAGGGGTACATGGCAAACCCTCGATGATGATCGGACTACAACCCAATACAATTTTAAGATGTTTTAGAGGGTTTTTCTATAGTTAGAATCAAATAATTACTCAAAAAAATTAATTCACCATCAAGACGATCTTAGTCGTGTCATTACGATCGCGTCAACACTAATTAGAGTCAATTCCGACTCCAGGTCTACGAATCAGTCCCGAAACAAGCAAAGTTAAACCCAAGTCAACGCGTCAAGCCGAGTTAAGCCTCAAGACGCGCGCCCAAGGCCAAACGGCGCACGGGCTAGGGCATAGGACGAAGTCTTAGCGTCCAAGCAACGCAAAGATCACGTATAATCTCCGCGTTGGAAACTTTTTAGATCGTATCTTCAAAATCTCAACCGCCTCCCTTGAAACCAGGTGTCCCATTTCTGGGTCGCACATTGTGTGGCGCCTGAAATCTCAGATTGAACTACGAGAAAAAACTATAAATACCCTTCTTATCCGCTCATAATCAACACACCAAAAATTTCTTCTCCCTTTATGAGCTCCTCACAACTTGCAACTCTTCTCTAGCATCGCACTCCTACATTAGGCACAATCCATTCAATCGTTATCTCCTCAGTTTGCATTCCACAAATCAACACTATTCTTCGTAGTTCCTCGAGTTCCTTACTCGACAAGAACGAAAAAGGCACCTATGTTGTCTCGTCAACTTGCCTTACTGTAGCGAAGCTCCGCCGGAATCGCCGCAGGATGCTAGGAGGATCATCCCGTCGAAGTCGATACCGTCACTAGGTTGTCAGCTAAACCAAGCTTCACATATCACACTTTAAATTATGCATTTCGATGACATCGAGTCCGACCTATGTGGATACTAATTCCACGACACGGTCCATCATTCGCACTCCAAGTGGTGTACAGGCCTTACTCTTGTTCAGCCCAGTCAAGACCAACTTGTATAACATACATAACGTCCACAACTTCAACCTCAAGTACTAAAACACCTAAATCGAATCCAAGTAGTCGTTATAAGATCCATTCTTGATGGTCTAAACATCGTATCTCGTTGAGTGTACATTCTGAGGGTGAAACTCCTCATACAATGTGATTTACTTACATTTTGCATTTTATCACTTTCGCATGATTTACGACTTTTATGACCATAATCGCATGTTAAATCATCTAACACCAAATGCAAAATGTAAATAAACTAAAACTGAACAAGCGGTGGTCTAGTCCCGTATTAATCTCGAAGCTCACACCTCACATGTAGCTCGACGCATCCTTATTATTACCGTACCGCCGTACTTTAAGCAGAATACTAGGTAAAGGTATACCACGAGAATGACTAATATCCGTATTATCACGTTAAAACTGATTTTCTAATACGAATACTATCTAGTACTCTCTAATCTCCTACGTACATCTTTACAAGGTTTGCCTGTCACGTGAAATCGCATGCAAAGAATTTAAAAACACTTACTTCGACGAAAAACTTACTTGTCCTTAAACAATCGACGTAGCAAAGACATAGGGTTAAAACAATGGATGTTATCGCATTTACGCCACAATTGGAACAAAGTTATCATCCCATCAATTGATTAGTAGAGGCCGCTATGTGCGGGCGGGATTGAGTGTTGATGTCTATCGGACGTTGGATTCCCAATACGTACCCTCACCCCTTACTCAGAATCTACGGTTTCTGGATGTCCGAAACCATTGACAATTAGAGTCATTCTAGACATGGAATGCTTAAGGGTACAAGTCTCTATCTTTAGGTCCCCATGTCACTCAGCTTTGAGCCGGCTAAGGATTAAAGTTGACTTGAATGGTTTCTGAGTATCCCAAAATTATTCGGTGGCGACTCCACAAATTGGCGACAAATTTGGTTCGCTAAAAAGGTCATCAGACCAAACATCTCATCCTTTAAACATTTACAACCTCATCTCGATCGATTCAACAGAAACATAGATGCCGCATACATTTGTCAATTACAATTCAAATCGTCAACCAAATGGAGGTCGAATACTTCAACCCGAACGCGAGATCGGATCGGCCCGGACCCGAGTGTTCGACAGGCCGTGTGGGTGGCCAATGCGGCAGTCCGCACAGGTGCGCGCGACGAGCAGGTGACAGTGTCCACAAGGTGCCGTAGGGTTTTTGTGTTTATATACATGACCTTTCTGCCTCGTCTTCTCTCACTCGACTTTGCATCCTTCTTCAAAACCTCTCAAAGAAATCCGAGCAATTTTGTCATGTGTATCGAGAATTTAACTGCGCTGCTACAGGTATGGTCCCAAAGTTTTAGGGATGAGGAAAAGTTGTCGCTTGATAAACGTCATTTTAGTTATTATTTTACTCATATTTATTTACTTATCCGTTTCGATTTTGTGTACTTAATCGTTATTATAGCTCATTATAGGTTATTATACGATAATAAGTGTCAATTAGTCGTTTTAGTTATAAATATCGTAATAATTTTTATTTTCCGAGAATTTGGTAATGCTTTGTCTCGTTTTTATTTTATAGGTACCATTTTGAGAATAACCGAGTAAAAGCGAGCTAATGAACAAAGTGGGCGAAGCAAAATTCAAAGGCCAACTTGATTGGGCTGTCTTGAAATGATGATATCTCACTCATATGACATCAAAATTAAGTGATTTAGGATGAGTTGGAAATCTATGTTCGAGACCTAAAGGTTTGTAGAAGGGAGCAAGACTCAATTCCATTAGTTCATGGGTCGAAATCGAGCTACAAAGCAGCAACAATTGAATCAAGGTGAAGGTCGGGCCCAAAGCACTAAATAAAGAGGATGGCCGGCCCATTATGGAGAGGGAAGGAATGGGGGGGTTGTTGGTCGGGGTGGAGAGGGAGGGGTAGAAGGAGTACCAGGGAGTGAGTTGGAGAGAGAAAAAGAAAATGAGAGCCGGAGGGTAGGAGGAATAGGAGGCAGCAAACTCTCATTTTAGTCCCCAATCTTAATTTTTGTTTTCATTAGTCTCAAAATGAGTTTCACTTGAATTTTTTTTGGTGAAATGTGAGAATTTTTTTCATCCAAAAATAGCTTTACAAGGCATATGTACAGTACAAAATATATCAGGACAAGACAAAATAAGCTATAACCGCTCAAATATTATATCCTATCGAGCGGAGAACAAGAATATCTTCATTTCCAAGCGAGTCCTTTGGAGTAAGTTTTATCCGACTCCGTACGCTAGTAGTAGCATGAGTCGCTATATTTTCCGGGCGGAGGATCACACCATCGTATAGAGCTGAGTTGCGTTGGATCCAAATCAAATAGTAACAAGCTGCCAAGAAGGCAGACCGCAGTCTGCCAAGAACAGACCTGGTTCCGGGATGAAAACCTGCTGCGGAATCAGGTAAGACACAGCAACAACGTTTAAAACGCGTCTGCTGTAGGTACAGTCGAAAAATAGGTGCTGCTCCGTTTCAGGTTTTAGTTGACAAAGATGTCATAGATCGTTCTCAGTATACCCGTAGCTTTGCAGTTTTGTTTTAGTGTTCAACCCATCATTCAAGATAATCCATGAAACAATGTAATGTTTAGGGACATTCCACTTGTTCCAGATAAAATCAACCCATACCGGTGAAGGTGTGGGGGGTTGTAACCAAAGATAGTCATCCTTGATATTATACTTTTTGGTAGGATTATTCCAGGGTCCATTATTGTATCCATCCTTGAGCTTAACTTTAACTCGACAAATAGCCTTCCAAGTCCATGGAGAATCATTCGGGGGCTTGTACTCCTGCCAAGCTTGCGTGTTCAAGTAAATTGAACTAACCCATTTAATCCATAAGCTATCCCGCTTAGTGTAAATCCAGTTAACTAACTTTCCAATAGCAGCGATGGTCCATCTCGAAGCTTCCTTGATACCAAGACCACCTGCGTTTTTCGGCAGTGTTACTTTATCCCACGCAACGAGTGGAACCTTCCTATATTCCACAGATCCATCCCAAAGATAGTTCCGACATACCGCTTCTATTCTTTTAATGGTATGTTTGGGGATAATGAACATACACGCCCAGTAGTTGTGCAGCGAGTTGAGCACCGAATTGATAAGGATGACTCTTCCCACATATGATAATTTTTTTGCACCTAAGCTTCTGATCCTGTGGATGATCTTTTCTGATAAAATCAGGCATTGGTCTCTGCTTAATTTGGTAGCTTGAATGGGTATACCCAGGTACTTGAAAGGCATATTACCTTCCTTTATGCCTGTTACATTATATATATCCATTTTTAGCGAGTCTGGCACACCATTATAGTAACCCTCAGACTTTGTTTTATTCATCTGCAGTCCCGAGGATTTTGAAAAGGTAGAGAACGCCTTCATAAGAAGCATTATGGAGGAAGAGTTACCCTTACAGAATAGAAGAAGATCGTCCGCAAACATAAGATGGGTCAATTTCAGATGTTTGCATTTGGGATGGTAGGAAAAAGGCCATTTATCCGTAGCATAGTGAATAGTCCTACTCAGGTAATCCATACATATTGTGAATATCAAGGGCGATATTGGATCCCCTTGTCTCAGACCCCGCTTCCCTGGAAAATAGCCAAAATTTGACCCATTAAGCACCAGTGTATAAGTGGGAGACTCAATACATTGCATGATTAGTTTGGTGAAATGTGGGGGGAAAGATAAAGCCCTTAGCATCTCATTCACAAAGCTCCATTCAATCATATCATACGCCTTCTGGAGATCGAGTTTATAAAGACATCTGGGGGATACATGTTTCCCAGAGTACATATGGACAAGGTCTTGACAAATTAAGACATTTTCAATTATCGATCTTCCTTGGACAAAGGCAGTTTGCGTGGGGTTTATAATATCTGGAAGCACTCGAGCCAACCGGTTGCATAACAGTTTTGCAATGACCTTATATAGCATATTACAACAAGCTATAGGTCGAAATTGAGTTACCGATTCCGGTCTGTCACATTTCGGGATAAGAACCACATTCGTGGCGTTGATCTGCTTAAAGAGCTTCCCAGATGTGAAGAAGTCAAGAACAGCCTCAGTCACTTCATTCCCAATAACAGGCCAAGAGTCCTTAAAGAAACTACTCGAGTATCCATCGGGTCCCGGAGCTTTGTCATTTGGAATTGAAAAGAAAACAATTCTCACTTCCTCTTTGGAAGCCGGTTGTAGAAGGATATTATAATGCATCTCCGAGCAAACCGGACCCATATTTATAATTTCAGGCCTGACAGTAGATACAGGAGTATTTTCCCCAAGAAGTTTCTTATAGTAGGATAAGAACGCGCCCTGGATAGTCCTCCAATCAGTACAATCCTTCCCATCAGAGTTCTTAATTTGGGTAACTTTGTTTCTGTTCAGTTTTTGCGCTATGGCCTGATGAAAGTAATGTGTATTAGTATCCCCTTCCTCCAGCCATTGAGCCTTGGCTTTCTGCATTAAGAAACTGTCTCGAGCCTGGTTATAGAATTTTACCTCAGAGTTGAGAGCATATTCACGTTCTATCAGGACTGTTGACGTCGGATTAAGTTGTATCTTCTTTTGAATTTCCTTCAGCTCATAATCCTTTTGCGCAGCTCTTTCTTCCACATCTGAGAAGTAATCACGATTCAGAGCCTTGAGACCTTGTTTCAGCTCCTTTAATTTCTTTATGACTCGAAACATCTTGGTCCCATGATGATTTTTCTCCCACGCAAGTTTGACAGATTGCAGAAAATTTGACGCCTTTCCCCACATACTGAAATATTTGAAGCTAGGTTTTCTCTCTTCTATGCAGCTTGGATTTGCACAGTACATGGGGTGTGGTCAAAGAACCCTTCCGGGTGAAAATGGGCCTCCCAATCGGGGAAGGTTCTCAATCAGTCAGCATTAATCACATTTGAATTGTATTAGTCTTAATTAGTCGGGTTAATCTTTCTACACTAGTTTCTTCTTCGTTTATGCTATTCTCCATTTCAACTTGGTATATTTCTTCTCTCTTTTTCATTATTGTCCATCTTTATTGTTTATTAGTTTTAGATAATTTTATTGCTTAATTAGTTTTAAAGTTTTCATCTTTAGTGTTAATATTATGATTATAGTAATGGGTAGCAAAATTTGTTTATATTTAATCATGTTTGAGTAGTTAATTTCTAGGGTCAGGGAAGACTTGGTTTGTCTCGTTTTATGGGTTTGTCGTAAGTTAAGAACTTTGTCGATTAATTATTGATATTCTCCTTTTATTGCGATTTTTGTATAAATTACTTGTCTTGGCCATGATAGGTGAATTATATTATGTTGAGCTTTCATTGGTGTGGGTCGACCTAGTAAGTCACGTGAGCCTATTATTAGGATCCTCCCGGGAGAGATAGAAACTCGAGAGAACCTTTATCTTTCCAATTACCAACCTTAATTAACTGATTTGTGAACTCCGACAATTCCCTTAAGACTACCTCGTTGACCTTGACCCTAGCTCTTTTTTTCGTATTTATTTCATTTGTTTGTTTGATTCATTAAGCTTGATAGTTTAGAACCCGCTTCCTACCAAAAACATTCTCTTCCTTTGACTAATTCCTTACCTAACCTAGACCTTTATTTTAACTAGACTGTCCCTGTGGATTCGACCCGACTTACCCTCGACTGCCCAAGTTTAGGATTTGTTGGTTTTTACTTTGATCGATCGAGATTCACGACAAATCCTTGTCATCAAACTGGCGCCATTGCCAGGGACGGTGCTAAGTTAGATAGTTGTCTTTGCTTAGTTTCGGAGTTAGTCTTTTCTTATTTTTTGAAAAAAAATATAAAATGAAATAAAAAAAAGTCGATAGCTTGTTTTGTATATACTCGTGTGTTTTTGTGCTTTCTTGTGACTTTTCTTGAATATCTTATTTCTCTTTCTTATCTATAATGTCTTATCTTGCCGACCATAGTAGACCGGATCCCGACTTGTTTGCCTCACCCATTAACATTGGGTTTTTTGAGGGTCCTTGCTTCGATATTGAGCCATATTTCATTGATTTGGTGGAGCGGGATGCCTTTCATGGGCTTGAGAGTGAGGATGTTTATGGTCTTCCTGAGAATTTTGTGGACTTGTGTTGTGTGTTTAAACGGGATGGAGGACCTGTTGATACCATTAAGCTTATACTATTTCCATTTTTTCTTAAGGATGGAGCTAATAAATGGTTGCGTGCACATTTTTCTAACACCTTCACCTCCTGGAACACACTAGCCTTTGACTTTATTAGGAAATTTTTCCCTCCCTCGAAGATTGCCATGTTTAGAGATGCGATTCTTAACTTTGAACAAGGCGAATTTGAGAGTCTGAGTGAGTCTTGGGATAGATTCAAGGGTGTATTAAGAGCTTGTATGTCCAATCCATGGAATCCCACTTTTGCTAACCGTTGATAAGTGTAGTTCGTAGTGCCTATTTTGCTGTGTTTTGGTCCCATTTTCCTTGCGGAATCGCTCCTTGGGAGCGGTTCATGGGCTACTTATGTTTCCTCTAGCTCGTTTCAGGTTCCCGAGACCATTCATGAAGAGTTGGAGCGATTCCGACTCAATACAAACACTTTTCGGAGCCAACAAAGCGGAAGAACGATCGCTCGATGCCTTGGATTCGACCCCGAGACCTTGGGACCCGATCCCGAGCCCCTTAGACTCGATTCCGAGACCCGATAGTCGATTAGAAGTCCATGTGAAGCAAGGAGGAACTTTAAAGATCATATTGGAGGCCTACAAAACTCATCCCCGACGGGTATGGCCTCATCCCGTCCGGGATGGGGTGCACAAAAGAGAGGTGTTCTGTTTTGGACCCATCCCGGTCGGGACCGACCCGTCCCGGTCGGGACCGACCCGTCCCGGTCGGGACCGACCCGTCCCGGTCGGGACCGACCCGTCCCGGTCGGGACCAATCCCGTCCCGGTCGGGACCATGGAGCTGTAGCCGCGTGACTTCTCTTCTTCCTCCTTCATTCTTGTAACCCTACAAATACTCCTCCTTTGTAATGTTTAAGCACATTACCTTACCCTAGATTATTTTAGGCCTCCTTTAAGCATTCAAACCCTAGATTAGTGTTCCTCACATTAGTTTTAATCTCTCTTTAATCCTTAGTTAATCTTTGTTAATCTAGTTTAGTTAATCTTGTATTAAGAAGATACTTGAAGATTCATCCAAGCTTGACAACCTTGGAGTTGATTTGGGTTTCTTATTTATGCAAGTTTACATCTTTTTCTTCATTTGGTTGTTGGTATAATATTCTCTACTCTTATTCTTGTTTATTCAATCTAGTTTCAGTCTTTTTATATTGTTCTTGTTATTGTTCTTATTGTTCATAATGGATGTTTGGTTTTTCACGTTGTTTTCTCTTATTATGGTTATTTTGTTCTTGATAATGAGTGAGTAGTCTCCTTGTGGGGTTAGTAGGGGGATTAGGGGTAGATTATGGATGATTAGGGTTTGATTAGGGGTAAAGGTGACTCTTTTGTTGTTAGTCACTTAATGGGCACTCTATGTGTTTGTTGATTTGCTTGTGTGAGTAGTAGTGGCCAATGCTCCCCATACTTGTGCTCATCTTCTCATTGTCCTCGGCGTTGGTCTACGTAGCGAGAGCCCGGACCGACTCTAGCAACTAGGAGACACCTACACCCATGATCACCCCAATTACCCTACTACACTTTTGAACCCGACCTACCCCACTTCCTTTCATATTTGATTTCATCTTCTTAGTTAATCATCATTTCTCTAGTTCATTGTTTAGTTTTTATTTAGTTATTTCATTTAGCATTGTTTTAGCCTAG
This sequence comes from Agrostemma githago, assembly GCA_958450325.1. NCBI lineage: Eukaryota > Viridiplantae > Streptophyta > Magnoliopsida > Caryophyllales > Caryophyllaceae > Agrostemma > Agrostemma githago. The sequence goes on along the minus strand of OY288241.1, from coordinate 29,482,331 downwards.
TTCATTGTTAGTCCACTTCCTTCATCTCCTCCCATCATAATTCGTCAATTAGCATTTCTTTGTGTTTGTTTGTGACTTAGTCTCGTTTTTAGGCCGACCTAGTCTAGACCTTACAATACCGTCTCCGTGGATATCGACCCTACTTGCCCTAGCTACCCACTAGGAATAGTCGGTTATTTATTTGATCGGCGGGATCCATGACAAATCCCACCATCAATTTGGCGCCGTTGCCGGGGACGGTGCATTGTTTAGACTTAGTTTGCTTATAGCTAGACTTAGTTACCCTTCTTTGTGCTCTTCTATCATCTCTTGTGCATATTCTCTAGATTTTTCTTACTTCATTAGTTTTATTTCTCCTTCTTTTCTCTTTGTCTTTCAATTGTGCTTGTTTATTGTCGTTACCTAGTGCCCATAAAGCACTAGGTGTTCTCACGTTTTCTCAAGTGTGTAGTGTATGCCTAGGCGGGGAGGCGACTTCTTTCTCTTTAATCCAGAGCCGGAAAGACTTTTTCGAGCCTTTCACCAAAGGACGATTAACCGGGTTAGAATCTCTCAACCAAGCGCAAGCAATACTCATCAAGAGCAAGCTCAAGGAAACGATTTTGAGGAAGCATCTCGAGAGACGGACGAAGGGAATTTCACCAATCCCTTTGGATATTCTAGTCCTAGTTCCCCCTCTACATCTACTTCAACTCCATCTTCACCACCATCTCCCTTACATCCAATTATGCCGAAGTTTTCGTCTCACTCTACATTTACGGAAGATGTCTTGCCGGGACCGAATGCTCTACCGGCCGCTTATGCCGGAAATTTTGTGGCCAAGACTCAATTTATCCAACTTGTGGAGAGGAATCAATTTAGTGGTTTGCCCACCGAAGACTCGCACAACCACATGGAGACTTTCTCCGATTATTGCGACGCTATCTCTCAACCCGGGGTTACACAAGATCAAATCCGATGGGTATTATTTCCATTCTCATTAATTGGAAAAGCGAAGCAATGGATCAAGAGTCTCGATAGGGCAACCATGGGCATCGACACTTGGAAGAAGCTTGCATTGGCGATCTACCAAACATTCTACCCTCCGGAAAAGACTAATTTGCTTAGGGCCTCCATCACCGGTTTCCAACAACGGGATGAAGAGAGCCTTTATGAAGCTTGGGAGAGGTTTAAATCTTTGGTGAGATCGTGCCCCCACCATGGACATTCACAATGGTTCTTAGTCCAACAATTTTGGCACGGTCTTTATGAGGACTCAAGAACTATACTCAACATGGGCTCCAATGGTAGGTTCACTGAGGTCGATGATGACCAAACATGGGCGAGAATCGAAGAGATGGCGGTTCATAATTCTCAATACTCAAGACCTAGGAAGGCAAATAAAGGAGGTAGGCACGAGGTGGATGCTATTACTCAATTAAGCATTGACCTTGGAGCTCAATTGAAAACACACATGGAGACCATTGACAAGAAGCTCCAAGGCCACCTCAATCAAGTTCAAAGCGTTAGTTCCTCCCATCAACACTCAATTCAAGAAGTGAATGCTTTGGGAATTGCACCTCCTTTGCCTTATTATGGGATGTGTGATACTTGTGGAATCGTTGGTCATAATCCTATGCATTGTCAAGGAAGCATTGAGCAAGTGAACCCCTTTCAAGCGTTCAAGCAAGGTGCCTCCTATTCCAATCAATACCAAGATTCCAATCAAGTCCCTCAACAACAAGCTATGCAACCTCGTCCCTATGTTCCACCTCCCTTAAGGGACAACAATCAAGGTTATCAAGGTTATGTGGGTAATCCAAGACCCTTCAACAACTTCAAGCAAAATAACCAAGGTACCTTCCACAACAACAATCAAGGGTTCCAACAAGGGAACTTCAATCAAGGTGGTTTCCAAGGAAACCAAAACTTCCAAAGACAACAAAACCACAACAATGGCCTTAATCATAGCAATTCTCATGGAATCCAAAGGAACCATCAACAACAAGCAACTCAAGCTAACCGTCAAGAAAGCAAGCCTAGGAGCCGGTCTCCTATTCATGATTACGGTACTCCATTAGCCCTCACCGATACTCCGCACAATCCACAATCTCCAACTCGTGATTTCGACGTTCAAAAATCTATGTTGGAGATGCAAAGGGGTCAAATGGAGATGTCAAAAAACCAGCAAGAGTTCTATGCTTTTATTCAAAGGGACAACATGGCGAGAGATGCTCATACGAAGATGCTTGAGACCCAAATAGCTCAACTTGCTTCGGGTAGCTCTTCAAGGCAAAAGGGGCAATTACCTCCTCAAGGTGAAACATCGAAACTTGAGCATGTAAATGCTATTACCACGAGGAGAGGTACATCTTATAACCCTCCCACACCCCCTAATGAGCAAGAACCAACAAGAGAAGTTGTGCCTCCAATTCAAGAAGACCAAAGCTTGGGAAATCCTATAGAGGAGCAAGTCTTATGGGAGATTGAGAAACCCCAAGAAGACGAGCTTCCCCCACTTCAAAGAAAAGACATGGGTAAAAGGAAAGTGTCATTTGAAGAGTACACCCCTATTGAGCAAAACAAGATCCAAATCAAGTTGCCTTTCCCAACAAGGCAAATGAAGACCAAGGTTGATAGCCAATATGACAAGTTCCTTAATATTGTGAAGAAGTTGGATGTGAGTGTCCCATTTATCGAGCTACTTACCCAAATCCCTGCATATGGAAGATTCATGAAAGAAATATTGGCTAGGAAGAGATCCATCGACAAGGAAGAGACCATAGCGTTCACAAGAGTGGTGAGCGAGCTTATTCAAGGTTCTACGCTTCCCAAGTTGAAGGATTCGGGTAGTTTCTCGATCCCTTGCACCATAGGCAACTACAAGGTTGAAAAAGCATTATGTGTTTTGGGTGTGAGTGTAAGCATTATTCCATTTGTGAGCGACTCGGGATGAAGGAGCTCAAGAGTACTTCCATTACACTCCAAATGGCCGATAACTCTCTCAATCGACCTTTGGAGATGTTGGAAGATGTGCCAATTAGAATCAGAAAGTTCTTCATTCCGGTCGACTTTCTTGTACTCGACATGCGGGAAGATGCTATCACTCCCATTATCCTTGGGCGCCCATTTCTACACACCGCCGGTGCTATGATCGATGTGAAGAATGGTAGGATCACCTTCGAGCTAGGCGAAGAGAAGCTATTGTTTGACATCCAAGGTAACACTTCGCCTACTAATGATGAGTCTTGCAAAATGATCCACGCCACGAAATACATTGATCTAGGGGGAGAGTCAGGACAAAGCTTGAAGAAGAACTCTTGTGAACTTGAGGATGATGACTCTGAAATTGGAGAGGATGAGCACCCATATCATGGGTTCGATGACAAGTTGAAAGGTAAGAAGGAAGATGAGCCTCCCTTGGGGCCACATGAGGATCGGTGGACGTTTACGTATATCCCGAAAGATCAAAACTATAAGTTCAAGCCATTGAACCTACAAGATCGGGACGCCCCAGGAACGTCAAGACAAGGTCATGTAGAGCCTTGGTATTTGGATGCTTATATTACTAGCTTGATTGAAGACTTTGCTAGGGCCTTCGACTTGTTTCTTCGTGCCCTTGATGGAGATGGAACTAATCATTGTTGTTGAAGAAAAAGATTGAAGAATGCACCACCTTGGTTTGAGGGAGTTCCACAAGAACCGTCTCTTTGTATATATCTCTTTCTCTTGTAATCTCTTTTAGTTTTGTGGAATTCTTGATTATTTGGATTGTTGTTGAGCGATGTGAGGGAGGGAATTTGATGTGTGTATGAGCTTTGTTTGATAGGTGAAGTGAAGGTGATTCTTAGGGAAGAGTGGTCATTGTTTGAGCTTGGTTCGTGTGAAGGGGAGTCGGTTTTTGAAGCTTGGAACGAGCTTTTGGCAGCTATAGAGGGTTAGGAGACTCTTCCCGGCCGAGAAGAGGTCATCCCTACCGGGAAGGATGAGCCATCCCGACCGGGAAGGATGTCATCCCGTCCGGGATGGGTGTGACAAAAGATGGGTCTACTGACAGGTCATCCCGACCGGGACGAGGTCCTCACGACCGGGACGAGCAGGTCATCCCGACCGGGACCACCCATCCCGATCGGGATGGACCCCCTGTCCTCCTTTGGCCTTTTCTGCGTCGTTTGAGCCCACCCTACCACTTTATACCCCCTCCCAACCTCCCTACATGTCCTTACTCTTATTATACGACCCCTACACCTCACATAAACATTTTCACCTCTGTTTCTCTTCACTTTAAACCGACTTTCACATCAAAACCCACCTCATTTTACCTTTGTGCCCCAACCATGGAGCCGTATCGCGATTGGGAAGGAATAACAATGACGACAACTAGCTACATGCCGATATTGATTTATGAGACGATGGAGCGAGTGAGTTGCTAACCGCATGTTACGACAACTATCCTTTCTTTTCCGTCTTTTATAGCTTGTCTTCATTTGTTTATTCCCTTCCCCTTATACACTTTCGTGTCATGGTGGCCTTCGAGGCCTTGGTATTTGTTGCTCCCGACTCTCGATGATGTGACTACATCGAGAGTCATTTCAAAATCCAAATTTTACAAGATTTTCACCCTTTTGTAGGGATTAGTCGGATTTGGGCGGAATCCGGGCTAGGTGACTTGAACACACCTAGTCCTCCCCTCCCATTTCCTTTTATTTCTTTCTTTTTATTTCTCCCCCTTTCCATATCTTTTCTCTTCTCGGCCCATGGTGACTTGACTATACCCCGGCCGGACACATTCTACCCTTTTTTTTCCCACTTTATTTTTGATTTTTTAGCTTTATTTTCATAGTTTCTTTTCTTTTCTTTTGTGCTCCCATGCACTACGGTCGAGCATGAGGACATTGGTTGGCTTAAGTGTGGGGGAGCGATATTCTATCGTAGTTAGTTTTATTCTCGTAGTTTTTCGAAAAATCTTTAAAAATCCTAAAAATTTGAATTTTTTTTACAAAAATCAAAAAGATTTTCCTTTTGTGTGTTTTCCTTTTTATGTCGTTGTATCGTATATGTGTCTTGTTGTGCGTGTTTTGCCTCCCTTTTTCCTCTTAGGTCGCATAATCGCCGCTAACTTCGGAAAGCTTTCAAGACATCCGGTAACACCTTATCCCTTTTCCCTCTTTATCTCTTGTGATGTTCGGAGGAGATTTGTGATGTTGTGTGCTCGGGAGGAGCTTTGTAAAGTTTGGTGTTGGTTGGTGGCTTGTTTGGAAGCTCGGGGTGGTGTTTGTGTTGCTTATGTGTTTGTTTTGTTTTGTTTTTGTTTTGTGGCCTTTTGTCTCTTTTTCTTTCGTCTGGTCGCGTCTTTGTTTTGTGTTGTGTAGTTGTGTCTTGTGTGTAAATAGGTTTTCGAAAACCCGGTTTAGAGGCTATTGTGCAAGTGTTTACTTTCCCTTCCTAGTGGTATAAATCGAGTCTTGGACTTTAGTCTAGTAGAATGACCCTAAATCAATGATTTCGTTGGTCCTTTACGTTGAGTCCACCTAGCTTACTAGGGATTTACTACGGGATTTGCACTTTTGACCATTATAACCACCCACGGTGTGAAAAGGCCTTGGTTGCTGAGTCTCGTCCCTTAGGTGACCGTGTTCGGGATTGTTTGATTAGTCCAAGTTTCCCCCTTTTTTGTGGGTTTAAAGAGGGAAAGCGCGCCCCCTACTCCCCCATTTCCCTACCTTCTACACATTCCCACACAATAAAGTTGCAAATTATTGAAATCGTCTTTCTTGTTGCAAAAAGAAATGCCTATCGTTCAAATCAAGCCAAAAGGGCAAAGAAAAGAAAATGAAAGAAAGAAAGATTGAAGAAAAAGAAAAGGCACAAAAAGCCAAAAAGAAAATAGAAAAGAAGAAAAAGAAATGGCATGGCAACATACAAAGCAAGAATGCAAAAGAAAAGAGAAAATGCCAAAAGAAAATCGTCTCACAAAAAGATCCTAACCCCACAAAAATAAGCCTTTTTCCGACTTTTGCCGTGAAGAGCCTACCAAAGGACCGAGTCCCTAGGAAGGATGATAGCGGCAAGGGTCGGTCTTCCCTCACTTTGCAAATATTTCCACCTTTTTACTTGGACTAGTTAGGCGGTTTTAGACATGGGACGACCCTCTTGGCTCATTGCTAAAGGGGGCGGGGTCTCACTTACCTACAGTGTCGACTAACACCGTGGTTCATCATTTTTCATCCCGCAGATCATCCGGTAGTACGTTCTTAGAAAGTTAGGAGGACCTACGTAAGTTACCAACGTTTTTATTGCTTTGTTGTCATACTATTAGGGTTTTGTCCATCTTAGTTTGTATTGCTGGCTTGGGAACGTTGTCACTTGCCTTGAGTCCAAAACCGGTGCTTGTTTCACCGCTTTTTAGAGGGAAGCGGTATTTGTTTCCTATTGGGTGCAACCGTTGGTGTGTTTGTTTGTATGTTTGTTTGTTTATGTGTTTTTGTGTCCGGTTGCATCCACGGTTTTGTCGCAAGACCTCACTTGCCTTGCGGAGAGCACTTACCCTCTAGGTGTTCTCGCGTGAGTTGAAAGAGTGTAGGGTGAGCTAATACCCACTCGGCTAGTTTAGTAGTTAGTTTGTGCTTACTCGAGGGCGAGTAAGGGTTAAGTGTGGGGGAGTTGATAAGTGTAGTTCGTAGTGCCTATTTTGCTGTGTTTTGGTCCCATTTTCCTTGCGAAATCGCTCCTTGGGAGCGGTTCATGGGCTTCTTATGCTTCCTCTAGCTCGTTTCAGGTTCCCGAGACCATTCATGAAGAGTTGGAGCTATTCCGACTCAATAAATACACTTTTCGGAGCAAACAAAGCGGAGGAACGATCGCTCGATGCCTTGGATTCGACCCCGAGACCTTGGGACCCGATCCCGAGCTCCTTAGACTCGATCCCGAGACCCGAGAGTCGATGAGAAGTCCATGTGAAGCAAGGAGGAACCTTAAAGATCATATTGGAGGCCTACAAGACTCATCCCCGACGGATATGGCCTCATCCCGTCCGGGATGGGGTGCACAAAAGAGAGGTGTTCTGTTTTGGACCCATCCCAGTCGGGACCGACCCGTCCCGGTCGGGATCAGACCGTCCCGGTCGGGACCATGGAGCTGTGGCCGCGTGACTTCTCTTCTTCCTCCTTCATTATTGTAACCCTACAAATACTCCTCCTTTGTAATGTTTAAGCACACTACCTTACCCTAGATTATTTTAAGCCTCCATTAAGCATTCAAACCCTAGATTAGTGTTCCTCACATTAGTTTTAATCTCTCTTTAATCCTTAGTTAATCTTTGTTAATCTAGTTTAGTTAATCTTGTATTAAGAAGATACTTGAAGATTCATCCAAGCTTGACAACCTTGGAGTTGATTTGGGTTTCTTATTTATGCAAGTTTACATCTTTTTCTTCATTTGGTTGTTGGTATAATATTCTCTACTCTTATTCTTGTTTATTCAATCTAGTTTCAGTCTTTTTATATTGTTCTTGTTATTGTTCTTATTGTTCATAATGGATGTTTGGTTTTTCATGTTGTTTTCTCTTATTATGGTTATTTTGTTCTTGATAATGAGTGAGTAGTCTCCTTGTGGGGTTAGTAGGGGGATTAGGGGTAGATTATGGATGATTAGGGGTTTGATTAGGGGTAGATTTAGTTGAGTGAGACCTCAAGGTAGAGAACTTAGAGATGACCTACCCATGCTTTCTTTGCAATATGTGTCAAGTGATAGGGTCGAGTCTTATCCATCCTCTTGATATTGTGCATGATTCTCCTATTTGTCAAGCTTTTTATCCCCTTCTGACCGTGAATGGTATGCATGACATTTCATCTACTTTTGCATCTTATGGTGATTTGTGAACTATTTTAAATGCTCTTCCTTCTTGTTCTTTTCCACCTCTTATTGATGATGAGGAGGATGATGATGATTTGCATGTTGTTCAATATGTTCCCTAAACCCCTTTGGATGCTAACATGCTGAATGATGTTAATGATGATTTGCATGCTATTGATTCTTGTGAATCGACTTGCCTTCCTTTAACACAACTTCCACATCCCATTGCCCAACTTACACCTCTTGTGAATATTAATGATTGTGAGTTGGAATATGTGCTTTTTGAGGAAAATGTGTGCCTGGATAAGCTTAATGATCTTTGTAAAGAGCAAAACCACGAAGACCTTAGCTTGTGTGAGTTGGAAGGCATATCATTTGAGGTCGATTATGAGAGTTTTGAAAGGGAGTTGAGCGAAAGAGAGATTTTTGAGGTTGAGGGGAAGGAGCAAAGAGAAGATAATGAGATATTTGATGATGCTTTGAGTGATGAGATTGTATAGATCGATGATACTTGGGATTGTGAGGTTGATTTCTTTGAGGAACCTATTTTTGAGAAATTTGAGCCTTTCCCTTCTATGGATTTTGAGTCTCTTTCACTTATTGATGATATGAGTCTTATTTCTCTTACTCTTTTGTTTGAGCCCATGCTTATAGATGAGGATTTTGAAACTCATTTGGAAGAGTTTTTGTTGGCTATTGATTTGTCACTTAATGGTCCTTTGATTGAGAAACTTGAGGACGAAGCTATGTTTAATACCCGCAATATGAGTGAAGATGGGGAGAATGATGTTGTGAGTGACTCTCCTCGTGTGAATTTGAAATTAAGTGATAAATGTTGGAATTTTGAGATCCCGAGTACCCATCCTTTTCACAAACCCTTCACTACCACTCTCACTCTTATTTATTGGTTTTGTGGATTCTCTTGCCTGCCTCACTATGATCATGTTGGTGAGGATTGTTCAAATGCATATGACAAGTTAATGAGATCTTTGGTTGAGTATTTAGATACTCACTTGTTTGATTTGTGTTTAGTGTATATATTTCCTTGTTTTTGTTTTGTTCGTGTGTGTTTAGTGTATATATTTCCTTGTTTTTGTTTTCTTCTTGTGTGTAGGAATCAACTTATGATCTTGAAGAAGTAACAATAAGATAGTGGATTGAAGAGCAAACATCAAGAATCATTCACCAATTGATGAAAGATCGCACTTGAAATGGTAAATTCTTCACCCACCCTCTCTTTTCTCCCTCCCTAGGCTTAAACATTGAGGACAATGTTTCGTTTAAGTGTGGGGGAGAGTTTGTTGCTTATTGGATCATGGTTGGATTGATTTTGGTGAAATTTTTTGATTTGGTTATGTGATTTTGTTGTAAATATGTGTTGTCTTGGGATGTTAGAAGTAGTTTACTAATGTTGCTCCTTGTGAATATGTGTTGTGGATTTTTTATTTCTCTTTTGTGTGTGTTAGTTTTGTCTATTGTTTTGTCAAAAAGTTTCAAAAGCGCCTAAAAATTTGAAAATTTTGAAAAAATGTTTTGCATTTTTCTAAGAGTTTAGTCGATTTTCTAGATTTCAACTTTGATGAAAAGAATGATTTGGAAATACTTAGTGTTGCATTTTAGTATTATGAATCGACTAATCTTTGCTTTAATTAGTGATTTAGAGTGTATACCATCATTATTGTTCACATATTCATCTCATGGTGTGGTGTTTCCTTATGTTCATTTTGTTCTATTGTGACTGGATTCCGATCACTTGGTGACACTATTTCCATTACAAAATCACAAAAATCCACAAAGACGAGAAAATCCCAAGAAAACACAAAAACAAAGTGTTTAATAATTGCTCACATCTCAATTCAAAGTGACAAAATCAAAAATAAAAAGAAGAAAATAGTCACTTCTCAAATAATTCGAAGTGTTTCGAAAAGAAATAAATGAAAAGAAAAAAGAAAGAAAGAAAAATGAAAAAGAAGAAAATCAAAAGAAAAGAAAGTTTGTTTCAATAAGTGAACTTATGAATATTTATTACTTCCGTATCCATTTCACTAAATAAATTTAGCCTGCTTTCTAGTAACCATGTTCGTACCAGGACGACCCAAACCTCTCATTATGTGGGAGAAGGGACTTTATGTATCATTTTCGGTTATAACGCCATGTTAGTTCACTTCATCTCCGTCTTACAGCCTATTTTGCTTACCGGAGTTATAGATTAGTAGATGTACAATAAGAATATGCAACTTGTGAAGTGTTTCTTGGTCATCCTTTATGTTTTAGTTGGATTTTAGAATTTTGGCTATCAAATTGGAATTTGCTTGGTTGCCTTGTTGAGGCAGGTGATTCGTTTTGACTAGAGATGTTGTTACTGAGTTTTGTGCTTTATTGTTTAGTTGTTTCGCAATTTCGGCTTGTAAATCGTCTTAAAGTTGATTTTTATTTTTTAGACGCTTGTCTGTCTTTTTGGGATACGATCCATCATGTTTTTATGTTTCCTCGGGGAGAGATTTGTCCTTTCCTTGAGGAAATAGATGTTGTTGGTGGATGGATGGTGTTCTACTGCTCGTTCTACTATTTCTTCATTTTGTCCCGACCCGATGAGGAAGCTGATGGAGTTTTTGGGTATGTCTCATGATGAGGTAGACCGAATGGTGCAAAGGAATTCTATGTCCCTGTTTGACTTAACAGACAAGTTTATGAATGAAAAGGATGTGAGGATTATTGCTTCCCATAGGCGCATGGCCTTTGCTTTCTGCATGCTTCATCGCTACGTCTTTGAGGGGCATATGGAGATTGACTCGAGCATGGGCCCGATTCGGCTGCTGGGCGTGGTAAACCAAATGGAGACTGGTCATAGTCCAACTTGGCTGATTACCGGGGAGATCATCATGGGCCTTGACGCTAGGAGGATCAAGTCTGACAGACAATTGTCGGGCATCTATCGACTTCTGCAGGTATACATCTCTTGTATTGTCTCGTTTTATTTAAAAAAAAAAATCCTACGAGACCATGTCCTGCCGGATTTGGCTGTAAGAGAGGTTGTCGATCATGGAGCACCCTCTTGCCTTGAACAAGTATTGCAATAGTCAAGTGAGTTCAAGAAAAGGCCCATGAGCCCGAGCCATGACATAAACTGAGCTTATAGGGAGGAGGTGCTCGTATTCCATGGAGGTCCCTTGATCAGGTGGACAGTTGCTTAGTCGTTTCTTTTCACACTGACGGGGTTAACCAAGAGGGATCAGGCTCGATATTTGGTGATCTTGTCACTCGATTGGTCTGTTCACATATATCCGGACCGTATTTTGAGACAGTTCGGGTGGACTCAGAGTATTCCTGAGATTGAGGCCGTAATCAATGTCCCCCTGCAGCTGACGAATGCGATGTGCGATACTTGGTTGCAGCGATGGCACACAAGTGTCATCTGGACTATTCCTAACCCTTGTCACTCGGTCTAGGTTTCCGAGTCATATCGGAAATGGAGTTCTGAAGAATTGGGGGAAGCTCGTAAGGCTCTGAAAATTTATGAAGCCTTTGATCTGGTTCGTAGGGAGACGGCTAAGGATAATAGGGGCTTCTTTGACGTTGGAGATACCCTTGCTACCTTGGTACGGCTAGAGTCGAGTCCTAAGGCAAAGACTAAGACTCAGGCTAGAGACACCGGTGCTAGAGGTGTGTGCGGAAGACTTGAGCCGCCAGACCGATTTGGAGAAGAGGCTTGGGCCGAGGCTGGCGGCTAAGGATCGGCTCAGCCCGCGTGATAGCTTGCCGGAGCATGTGAGGACCAGACTTTGGCGATTAACGTGGCTGAAGATCCACTCTCGAAGAAACGGGTCCGGGCCAAGAAATTCCCTTTAGTGATTCAGGAACGTTCGTCCCCGCCTCGTCGCCAGTGGATGGACAAGGATGCAAATGATAAGGGTAAGGGGAAGATGCCTTGAATGCCTGGCTCCTTAGATTTATTATTATTTGAATAATACTATTATTATTGTGGTGTCGTGTTTTTTTTTTCATTTTTGTACTTTGAATCTCCCGAACTTATCGGGGTTTTGGTAATAACAAAGAGGTTTTTATTAATTAAACCGTTTCTGTCCTTTTTTTTGATTGCGGGGGTTGTGCCCTTAGCTTGTGGGGGGCTGCCTATCTATCCACAGTTGGTGGAATCAAACCAGACGTAGTACAAGCTTTTTTATAATTTTGCAATCTCGAGATACATCAAGACTACTGGTCCGAAATATTTATGACAGTAGGATAAATATCATGGTTTATTGACTTATTTTTTTAAAAAAAAAAAATTACGTTTCGAAAAGACAACTTTGATAAATTTTAGCAAATGATATTGAGAAAGGATGAGGGGTAGTAACGTTTTAGCTGATCTAGGTTGGTAGGATTGGTAAATTCATTCCCATCCAAGTCTGTCAGCTTCACAGCACCTCCTGATAGAACCTTTTTCACCGAATATGGCCTGACCTAGTTGGGTTGGAACTTTCCCCGCGGGTCAACTGGTAATAGAGCTCAGATAGATTTCAGGAGTAAGTCCCCTTCTTTGATATGCCTTGGTCGAACTCTCTTGTTAAAGGCTCGTTGTATCCTCTTCTGGCATACCTGAGTATTATTGACGGCGCAGGGTCGCCATTCGTCCAATAGAACCAACGAGTCATACCGCACTTGGACCCAATCAACTTCCAACTCGATTGGCTGAACCGCCACCATCTCATATGTCAGATAATAGGGTGTTGCACCGGTTGCAGTACGAACTGACGATCAGTATCCCCATAGAACGAAGGGTATCTTGTCGGGTCATTCTCGATAATTATCAGTCATCTTTTTAAGTATGGTGATAATTGTCTTGTTGGCTACCTCTAATGCTTCATTTGTTTGGGGACGATAGGGTGAGGATGTATGCCTCTGGATTTTGTATTTGGTTAGCAGAGCTGATGTTTCGACTTGGAAATGGGTCCCATGGTCACTGATGAATTCATGTGGGATCCCGTACCGACATATAATTTTATTCTAGATGAACTTAGCTACATGCTTGGCGTTCAGAATGCGGTAGGATTCGGCCTCGACCCCTTTAATAAAGTAGTCGATGGCTACCAAGATGAAGTAGTGTCCACCCGATCCTAAAGGGTTGACTTTTCCAATTATGTCGATTCCTCATGTTGAGAATGGCCATGGTGACGGCATGGTGTACAATAGGGACGATGGCATATATTGCACACTGGCAAAGATTTGAGGGTGACAGGCTAAAGTCGTATGCCTCAAATTACAATTTATAATCACTTAAATCTGAATACTAAAACAATAGTATAGTAGAAATAAGGGTCGAACCAACAAGGAATTAGTTTAACTATAACTGCGTACTAATGTAGAACGATAATAAACTAATTAATCACAGAATAAATATGGGGGGTTTTGGATGATTGTCTAACAACTAAAACAATAGAGGTGAAACTTTAAGTGAATTAGATGATTAAAAGATCTCGGGTAAAGTACAAATCCACAACTTAATTACAATTGATCATCGAAATCCGGTTCAAATTATTATTCTTGACTACTTTATCGTGAATCATAGATTCTAATCCTCCTTATGTATAACTAGTTAAAACGTATCCTGTTCTTAATCAGTCATAACTGTTAAATAACCTAAACAATCCAGTTCTAGATTTAATTCAACAGCAGCATTAATAAATAGAGAATTCGATAAAGAGATAAATAAACACATACAATCCAGTTGTGATATAAATCTATGATAATTGCTCCTAAGTCCTAATATCAACGAATCCCGTTCAATAATTAAGTCTTAGATGTTACTCAGGTCAAGTTAATCAGCAAATCTTGTTCAATTAACAAAACTAATGATAGAACGATGAAATAGAAAACTAGTTGATCACTCTAGAAATCAATAACAACATTCATATAATTAAACTGAGCAATTAATCCATAATCAAGAATAAAAATTAGAACTTTCAAACACACAATTGATAATTAAGCGCTTCAATGTCTTGAACCAAGAAGAGAAGATTAGTTACACATAATTTTGGGAAAACTAGGGTTCTTCTCTAATGAACGTTCAACTTGTATTATGAATAATAATGATCCTCATAATATATATTAATAATAGTCTAATACTAGTAATAATTAAGGTAAGTTTACTAATTACCAAGACTCTAATAAAATAATAATAATAAAAATTAATAAGATAACACAGAATCTAAGAAGACTTAAATTCCCTCTTCAATTTTCGAGTTGTGCGAGACTGTCAGTTCTCCGGCTTTGGTTGGGCTTTTCGCTTCCATGCTTTACTTCGCTTCCATTGTTCTCAATTACAATAATATCATAAAATGAGAATTCTACTCAATTAAGCCAAAAACCATTATCACGTCACCATTTATACTTCTAAATTGACGCTTCTAACATGTACTAAATACGGTCTATCAACTATCCCCACGCTTGAAATTGTACTCGTCCTCGAGTAAAACTCGAAGAACACAATAAAAATAACCATCACTAGTCCAAAATGTGCGGGTATAACATTATGCACATCATCCCTCGCACATCAACCATTGAACTCCCTTGTATGCAAAACATCACCAACAAACTACGGTCACCAACTCGAATCATCCTCATGACGAAAGGACATCAACATGTGAAAATACACAATAATAAAATTCTAACGTCCCTTATCGCTCCAATCCTAAAACGGATCACATGTGCTACAAATATCACCGGTGGTAAAAGATGTATACCATAATAATCCACAACCCACACATGTGATCAATTCTAGACGCCTCTAATCACCAAATCAAAACAATTACACCCAATCGCATAAACAAGTTGCAATCACTTCACTTTGCACCGCGATTCTTCTCACCGTAGCCAACTAATCCTACCGACTGTTGTTCTATGTCACTCTTCTTATGACGCCAACACAAAGAAATGGAGAAAGTAGTTGATAAGGCTAAAGTCATATCACCTATATCAAAATAATCCTAACGAACAACTAACAGGTAGTGAGCAGCAAGCAAGGGTCAAATCACCATAGAGACGGATGAAAATCGCTAATTATCTAATAATCGATTCTAAACTATTTAAATCCTGTTTCTTTTTGTTTATTTTCTAAAATAATTCAATAATGTAAATTTAGAGGTTCTAACAGTATTAAAAGGATCTAGGGTCTTCCGGTTCACTATGTAATTAAATTGGGTCAAGTTAATTATATTAATCATTCAATCAATCAATCACAGTTATTTAGGGTAAAGACACGGCCTTTCGGATCTTATGTCAACCTTAGGATAGATTCTGACGGGCTCTCACGACTTACCAGATTATCCTTCCCACTTACTTGTAAGTCTACCCTTACTAGGCTTTCGATCTTAGATTCGGGTTCCTAAACATTCAACTAGTTCAACGTCTGAAACTAATCAAACAATAATACAAAACAAGTAGTAAGACAATAATTTATGAATAATCAATCAAACAATTAATCAAGCTAACATTCCCAATTCAATTAACATAGATCCCCTTCAACCCAAGAAAAATTATTTAGCTACTCATACTAAAGATAAAGCAATAAAGAAATTAAGCATAATAAAAGACTATGAAACTAAGAGAAAAGAGAAAAATAACAATTGACGATCTAAAAGTATGATTACAAATTAAAAGAAATCCAATGCTAATAAAAAGTCTAAACTAAACTACTGAATAAGAAAGTGTAATTAAACCTAAACCAAGGAGGGTATTTATACTAATAATGATAAGGAGTCTCATTACTCCTATTTTCCTAAGGATTAGGAGAAACCAATTAGGAAAGAATGTCCTGTAAAATAAGAGTTATGGTAAGTTACGGAGTATAAAAGATTAAAATCCCGTGAAATAGCTTCAAACCGGTCGGTTAAGATCTCTCCCGACCGGTTCAAGGTTGTCCCGATCGGTTCGGGTCCGTCACGACCGGTTCGGGTTTCGTGCACTGCACGAAAAATTTGAAATGCTTGCGGTTTCTTTGTTACTTCTTGGAATTGGACATGTGATATACTGTTGGAAAGCGAAGAGAAAGGGCTTTCTAACGCCACATAAATCATCTCGATCGGAGTTGTAGAACTCAAGACATTAAAGTTTTAAGTTGACCCTTGTTTTAGCGATCATTCTTTCTTCCCGATTTGCATTTGTTTGAGCTTTCCAACTTATTTCTTTGTCGTTTCTTATTGTTTCTTCGCTCACGTCCTTCTTTAAGTATTCACATAGTATCCTCTAACTTTTATCACTTCTTCCTTGTAGATTTCATGGCTCGATTCTCGTCATTGCCAAAAATACAGCTTAATCGCCTTCATTTGTTTCGTTTCCTACAAAACGTAAACAAAATACCCGGCATAACAAAGAAGGATAAAAAGTTAGAAAAACAAATCCTAGGACACATAAAATGAACCAAAATAAAGGAAAAGTTGGGGTTAAATACATATACAAAATGAGTTCATCAAATCCCCCCAAACCAAATCTTTGCTTGTCCCTAAGCAAAGCAATCACAATGGACAAGACTTAAAACAGTGGCTCCAAGCTAATTTTATGAACAAGAATCCCAAGATCTAATACTCTAACAAGCGAATGACACCAAGGCTAAAGAAACAAATTCTAAAGCAAAAGATGAAGAGTAGAGAATTCCAAAGATCAAGCATCAATCAATATTCAAATGCCAAAATTTAAATTTTGCACAACCTTTTATGTCGAGATTCCTCACGGATCGCTCATCACTCAATAAGGGCAATATTGTGAGTTTATGTAGAATCGGAAAGACAAAACACTCACCTAATTGCGACTAATAAGAACATTCATGCAATCTAACATGATACCAATCTCTACCAACCGTACATACACATGCCGAGGACTTACATACGACATAAAGTGAGGCTATTCGGGTAACAGGATTAAATTGAGTCAAATAAAGTATGTAAGTCACTCTAGACTTATTGGGACATGTTACTCAAATAATCGGCGACAAGATTAAAGAAATACTAAACTCAAATAATGGAAAATAAGTGTTATTCACAAGAAAGAGCAAAGAACTAGGAAAAATCATGTGACAAACACAATGTCCTTATCGCCGACACGACTTTATTCTAAGGCACACAAAAAAAGCGTTTTTTTTTAACATAAAAAAAAAATTAAAACACACCCAAAAGAAAAATACACAAAACATAAAATGTCCCCCCAAACCAAATTACACAATGTCCTCATTGTGAAGCAAAGTAAATAAGATAGGACAAAAATATAACGGGTAACGGAAGATAAACAAAGAAGACAAAAAAAAACAAAAATAAGAGAGAAATAAGGGAAGATACCGACAATATATATGCTGCAAATAATTTCCCCCCCAAACCAGCGACAAACATGGGGGATTAGAATCAGATTCATAACCATCAGTATCAAAATCATAACAGTTCAAGGCTCGCAGGAGTGGATCAAATGTCCGCGCATGTGCTAAACAGAAGCATAAGAAGCACCAAGATATAGTAAAGGCATCATATAAAATCAATGTCAAAGACCGTCTCATCTTGTCGTACTTCCTTTGAAAACTTTCACAATGCCTCGACATATAATCACAACCGTCAACAAATGGTATAAAAGAATAATGTAAATTATCGGGCATGTAAGACAACTTAATACCTCTCAAATCAACAATATTATTTTTCACAATTAATTCATGCGTGACGGGAGGAATACCTGTACTAGCATCGAAGCAAGGAGGAAGTTCAAGTGGATGAGAATGATTTATTACCTCAACGGGTGTATCCACAATCCCATATACCTCAAGATTTTCTGTTTCGAGGGTTCTTGGATGATTTATTATCTCTTCTAACGCATCTACCTCGGCTTTCCAAGGGTCTACTTCACCTGCATAACTCTCAAAACACATCAAAGTCTCCAAAGAATCCTCGGGGAAGGATCCTTTTTCAAAATAATAAATAACTTCATCTACGCATCTGAAGCACTAATGCATGAATTAGGCACGATCTCGGAAGAAAGCTCGGTTGGCTGAAAAAGAGAATGACCAATTGAATCACAAATAGGCTCGTTAACAATGCTCAAAACCTCAGAATTTTCCGTCAATGATTGAATCATTAAATTGTCAGTCATAATAGAATCAACTTCAGTGGCCGGAGGATGAATTTTCAAAGAAAAAATTAGAGGCTCATCATCATCGTCATCAAATAGGTCAATATCCTCTCTAACGTGTGCAACGGATGTACTCATAACATTGTAAGTTGATGGTGCAGGATCAACTATAATATTATACTCACATAGAGCAGCCATTAATTTTTGCAATATCACCTTACATTCCGCCATGAAAGCAATCCACCTCTTCTCTGACTCAGCACTGTTTCGGGCTAAATATTTAAGGAGTTCCCATCGCTCCTCGTAAGGCATATAATTAAACATCCCATCGCATATTGCCTCTATGTTAGCCCGTCTATCATCATCCACACCATCATAAATCATATGACACATCTCCCAAATATCAACATGATAGCCACTTTGATAAATAAAAGATTCAAGTCTATCCCAATAAGTATAGAGTGACTCATGATTAAATTGAGGAAAATAGAAGACAGTCATAATGATTAGACAAAAAAATGAAAAAAATAAATATATATACGAAAAAAAAAATACTCCCTCCGAGTTCCTATTATTGTCCCAAAAGTTTTTGAGGTGGGAAATAAGGAAGAGGAAATGAGTGACTCAAAAAATTAAATAAGGAGGAAGAGAGAGAAATGAGAGAGTAATTGTGAACCACACATTGATGGATGGCCTAGAAAAGAAAGTGGGACAAAAATCAAACTCTGTCCAAAATGGAAAGTGGGACAATAATAGGAACTCGGAGGGAGTATATAAATATATATAAATATATATATATATATATATATATATATATATATATATATATTCAAAATAACTCAGACAGAACCCCCCTCACGCCCAATTCTGACTAAATACTCCTGACTCGAGTCGATTGATTCTAGCAATAACTCGTGCGTCGTCGTCCCCGACGTTTTCAACTCGATTTCGTTCAAGGAACCCAGATTCGAAGCAAATTAACTTACACCCAATTTCTAGGGTTTAAATGGGAGATTCAAATTTGGAGAGATTGGTCGATTTGTGATGAAATAAGGAGATAAGTGGAGTGGATGAAGATTTAAAGAGGAGTGATTTGGTGTGAGAGTTGGAAAGGAAGGTTTAAAAATGGAGATGGAATAAGAGAAGGAAGGGTAATGGAGTAAGAAAGAGGAGGGAGAAGTAATACGTGATCTTGTTTTGTTTTTTTTTTGGGTTTTTTCTGTTTTTTAAAGTAAGGAAAATATACTGACGGATGGGGAAGTGTGCGACTCGCTTGAAGTCAGTACGACTCGCGGGAAGGCCTGGTGTTTTGGTCCTCGGAAACAAAATTCATCGCCTCATCATTAATTTTTTTACGCTAGTCACTTCACACTTATGCTAGTCGCACGAGATTTTGTAAAATGCGCCTTTCTCGTTCCTACAAATACTAAAAGTTAGAAAATATTTATAATTAAAATAAATATACTACCGACTTAATCATTCTACGAAAAATACGAATATGAGTATTAGTCTAATACAACGGAATATGACCCTTAAAATAATAAAAATAAAAATATACTCCTTACACGACACGGGTTGCCTCCCGAAAGCGCTTTTACTTAACGTCATTGGCTCGACATCTTGCGGAAAAGTGACCCGACTAAAAATAGGACAAAATACTTACCTTAACCTTGTTGAGACAATGGAGCATTATAGATCGAGCAAAATGAATGCTACGTTATGCGCGGAACTACTCAATGCCCTTAAGAATTGATAAAAAAACACTCGCACATAGATTAGAATAGTGACAATAAGAGATATATATATATATCAATTGACACCATCTATAAATAAGCACACCGTAATAATCACCCAAAGAATTTGTTTTTGACCCAAAATGCTCAAAAAATGAATTCATATCAATGTACTCCTCTTTATAAGATGGGTTTTTCATGGGTATAGTCAAATGGGCTCGAGGGTAAACATAAAACTTTTCCGGAATTGACACCAATGAAGACTCGAAGGGTATCGTTGGTGGTTCTTCCTTGTGAATATAAAATTCAGTAAATATACCTTTCGTTTCTCCCACCTTTGTTAGTACACTTCATGCTCACCAATTCTCTTTTCTTAGGGAAATCGTCTTTTGCCTCATCGAGAACTATATCTTCTTCTCCTACTCCGACTTCCATAGTCTCCTCAGTACTCACACACATTCCCTCTTGTTCATCCTCAACAATTATAACTCGATAATCCTCCAAGATTAAGACATCACTCGTATCATTGTGACTTAAGGAGTCTTCCATAATGTGTGTTTCGTCAGTGCAAGGGGAATCAATATGTATAGAAATAGTGGAAGAGGATAAGGAGTATATCAAATCATCATAGTCATCTTCTTCGTCATCCCAAAAACCATCGTCATCATCATCAACATCACACTCTTTATAGAAGTTGCATACCACATCGGGTTTAAGGGGAAGAGTGATGTCAAACTCCATGTTCCTAATAACTCCAGACTCTTTAAGATAAAGCGAAAACTCATTTTGTGCCTCAAGTCTATCATTAGGTTTCGTTATTTGCACTACATGACTCTCAAGGTTCTGGATTCTAGCATTATTCTCCTGCTCGTATTGAGCCATACCAGCTTGGAGGGTCATTTGAGCAGTAATCAGGTATCTAATCATGTCTTCCGTGGATACAAAAGAATCATGTTGGGTGTTCAAATTTTTATCGAAACTCGTTGAAGGTGTCCTAGAGCTTGTGTTTCCAACTCCCATTCTTTAGTGTCATGAGCCAAGTATATGAAAAGTTCCCACTTTTCCTCATAACTAAGTCCATCAACGAATCTCCCCTCACTTAAAGAATCAACATGCATCAAAGTTTCATCATTTAACCCATTGTAACCACATGACAGAGTTCCCAAATTTGATATCGGTGGCGGTATCTAGAGACATACTCATTCAATCTATCGAAATATTTGTAAAACAGTTCACGCTCATATTGAGGAAAATATTTAGTCGCCATCTACCGGGAAAAAGTAAGACTAACTAAAACACTCAACAAAAATGAAAACTAAACTAGACTCTCCACACTAACACGCAAAAATAATTAACACCAATTCCCTGGCAACTGCGCCAAAATTTGATAGGCTAAAGTCGTATGCCTCAAATTACAATTTATAATCACTTAAATCTGAATACTAAAACAATAGTATAGTAGAAATAATGGTCGAACCCAAAAGGAATTAGTTTAACTATAACTGCGTACTAATGTAGAACGATAATAAACTAATTAATTACAAAAAAAATATGGGGAGTTTTGGATGATTGTCTAACAATTAAAACAATAGAGATGAAACTTTAAGTAAATCAGATGATTAAAAGATCTCGGGTCAGGTACAAATCCACAACTTAATCACAATTGATCATCGAAATCCGGTTCAAATTATTATTCTTGACTACTGTATCCTGAATCATAGATTCAAATCCTCCTTATGTATAACTAGTAGATAAAACGTATCCAGTTCTTAATCAGTCCTAACTGTTAAATAACCTAAACAATACAGTTCTAGATTTATTTCAACAACAGCATTAATAAATAGAGAATTCGATAAAGAGATAAATAAACACATAGAATCTAGTTGTGCTATAAATCTATAATAATTTCTCCTAAGTCTTAATATTAACGAATCCCGTTCAATAATTAAGTCTTAGATGTTATTCAGGTCAAGTTAATCAACAAATCCTGTTCAATTAACAAATCAAACGATAGAACGATGAAATAGAAAACTAGTTGATCACTCTAGAAATCAATAAAAACATTCATATAATTAAACTGAGCAATTAATCAATAATCAAGAATAAAGATGTAACACCCCTAATTTTATAAATTTAAATTAATTTAAAGTTATTTTCGTATTTTTATTTTGTTTACAATTTAAATCGTAATTCTTAAAATTATTATAAAACGAATTTATCGTTTAATCGTTTCAAACTCCTAAAATTCTGTTTGTCTCGGAAACTCTTCTTATATTTAAAACATATTTTTATTTTTATTTTGATTTAATTTAATTCTTATCGAAAGTTTATTTCGACGATTTAAATGCTAAATTCTTTTTATTTATTTATATTTAAGCTCGAATTTCTATTTTCGACTCGAACCTCATTTTTTTTAAGTTTCGTCATAAACGCCTATTATTTTCCTCGAGAAATCAATTTAATTCACTTTATTGAAGATTTATTATTTATCGAAAAATACTATTTCTTTGTCAAATTATTTATTTCTCTAAGCTTCGTTTTCGTCTCGAATAATTTATTTAGTCATTTTATTTGACGGCCGATTATTTATTAATTTTATTAACGCGTTTTAACCCGATTCATGGGTCAGTCAACTTAGCGTTACGGAATTTGTCTCTTACCTGATTCATTTAATCAATCCGTATTTTTGACCCACTTTATTTTGAGCGGATTCATTCCCCTTCCCACTTTTCAAGTACACCCCCTTTACTTTTTTATTTCCGACCCAATTCGTTGTAACCTATTTGCTTCACCCATTTTTTTTTGTCTCTATCTGACGCTCACCACACTCACGCCTCCCTTTTCATATTCTTTCTTCTTCACCTTCTTCAACCAGCCGCTCTCTCTTTTCCTCATCCCGTTTTTTTGTTCATCTTCCATCAATTCAATCAATCTCCTTCATCTCTGCTTTCCATTAGCGCTCCCCAACACCATCTTCGGTCTCCGTTTTATCGCTACTGCTGCAACTCACGACTGCTGGTGTTCCGTGCATCTGCTGCTGTCACGTTTTTCTGTTGCTGTTGTCATCATGGTTGTTCTTCGACACGTCTACCCTCCTTCCTCCCCTGATTTCGTGCGTCTCTGCCTCGTTTAAGGTCAGTGTTGTCGCCCTTTACTGTCCTCGTTGTCTTTCTCTGATTCGGTTCATTCTGCCACTCTCTATGTCGCCATTTCTGCTACTCTTCGTTATCTCTTCTTCTTCTTCTTCTTATTCTTCTTCTCGTTTTGCATGTGGTCTGCACTTCTCTGATGTGTTCAATCTCGTTTGTATTTTTATGCCTTTGTCTCACTTTGTTTTGGTGTCGAGTTTGTCATAGCAGAGTTTGTCTCATCCTTGTTGCTGTTTGTTTCCTAAGACTTGCTCGTTGGTCGTTCCTCGTCTTTGTTGCTCTTGTTACTCCCCATTGACATGAATGTTATGTTTATAACATGACGGGTATTTGCTGCTGGGTTTTGGGTGTGAGCTAGCGAGTAGTGTGGATCGTACTCTTTTTTTTTGGTAAAAATGTGAGCTTTTATTATTATAATCAAATCTGATGTACAAGCAAAGCGTCATTTCATGTACAAAGAACTATATCCATACAAAAACCGTGACAGACCAAGGATTTAAGTCCTAATTAGATTTTGAAGCTCCTTACTCTCGTCCAATGTAATGTAAGAACGTTGGAGAACACTATGGATTCTGGTCTTAATATCCTCCTGTATGCATCTTGTCACCCGATTTGATGCTTGTACATACCCCTCCAATTGTGCTTCATTTCTTCTTAACCATATCATGTAGTGATAAGCATTAACAACCATCGCTTGTATTCTATCTGTTGTTCCCAACTCCAACCTATAATCAGGAGACATAGGAAGCTCAAGCCCAATCCAAGATTTTAGCTCATTTCGTATCAGTGTGCTGTATGTGCATTCCTGCATAATGTGTTTGATAGTTTCCTCCTCAGTTTCGCATAGGCGGCAGTTCGTCTCATTAATGCAACCTATTCTACTAAGCTTAGTCCTCATGTTCAGCCCATTATTAACCAAAATGCATGATAAAATAGCATGCTTTGGCATACTCCAATTATCCCAAATCATGTGAGACCACGCAACATCAGGACCTTGTGTTCTTCACTCATGTTTATTTATGGATATTTGTAACCCTGTTTGGAGAATATTTATTTAAGCTCTTTTGTAAAAAGTAGCCTTTGTATTTACTGGCAGTTCTTTTATTAAAATATAGATCATCAGTGAGTTTTAATCCTAAATCTACAGTGTTTCCGCCACTGTATCGTGTTAGATTTTCTAGGGGATTACAAAAGATTAGAACATTCAAACTCACGATTGATAATTAAGCGCTTCAATGTCTTGAACCAAGAAAATAAGATTAGTTACACATAATTTTGAGAAAACTAGGGTTCTTCTTTAATGAACGTTCAACTTGTATTATGAATAATAATGATCCTCAAAATCTATATTAATAATAGTCTAATAATAGTAATAGTTAAGATAAGTTTACTAATTACCAAAACTCTAAAATAATAATAATAATAATCAATCGAGAAGTGAGAAAACTTTCTCTCTGTAAACCGTTTTCTCTCCCAACAGAATTCAGATGAAGCTCTTCAATGGCGGTGGTTACTGCAATCAAATGTGGTCCGGGACGTCCAAAGAAGGGTCATCGATCACTTCCTCTTCCTTCTGGCTCCTCGACAGCAGATATGAGTGACGGAGATGAAGATTTCTGTGAGAAATCGGGTGCTCAGAGTTCGTCGGCTAAAAATTCTTTGAATGATATCATATTGGAAGCTATGGCTTCAGCTGGTAATATCTTCTCTAAACCTCCCAAACCATCTGAAAATACTGTAAATACTGATGCTAGTAATGAAAAAGTGATTGTTCCCCCTGTCTCTGTTACTCTGACTGCTAATAATAGCTGGTCTAAGCGTGTCTCAAAAATGCAGCATTTAGGGATGAATCTGCAGTTTTTTGAGGAAGTTGTGGATTGTAATGAAATTGATATTACTCTTGATGATTTTGTGGATGAGTTAAAAATCTGGAATCATACTCCAATAGGAAACGTTATTGGTTCTAAAGCCTACACTCATCCAATTGAGGAAATTTGTTCTTGAAAAATGGGGAGCAAAAGGCTGGTTTTTCGTTTAGATTTGAGTCTAAAGAAGTCATGGATGGAGTTTTAAGAGGAGGTCCTCGGAGTATGGGAATATACACCCTAGTTTTGAAAGAGTGGTCTCCTGCTTTCTCTACTGAGATGGATCGTCTAACTTGTGTTCCTGTTTGGGTGCTGCTTCCTGTGGACGTCCGTCCGCACCGCCCGGCGCCCCGCGCGTGCCCGCGCGGGACCGACCCGGTTTTCAACGTGTGGTGGCGGCCACCCACCCGGCCCCCTCCCGATCGGGGGCCGGTCCGATCTCGCATACGGGGCAAAGTGTCAGACCTCGATTTGGATGACGATCCGGACTTGTACTAGACGGGTGCGGGCACCCGTGTTTTCGTTTGGGAATCGATCGAGACGTGGTTGTAAATGTTTAAAGGCCGATTCATTTGGTAAGGCAACCTTTTTAGTGAACTGAATTGGTTGCCAATTTGTGGAGTCGCAACCGAGTCAATTATGGGGACTTGGAAGCCGTTTAAGTCAACTTTGATCCCTTGCCGCCTCAAAGTTGAGTGGCACGGGACCTAAAGATATAGACTTGTACCCTTAAGCACTCCATGCATGGAATGACTCTCATTGCCAATGGTTTCGGACATCCGGAAACCGTCGTTTATGAGTAAGGGGTGAGGGTACGTATTGGGAAGCCAATAATTAATAGATATCAACACCCAATCCCGCCCGCACTATAGCAGTCTCTACTAATCAATCGGTGGGCTGATTTCCTAGTTCTTATGTTGTGGTGGAAGTACTGTAACATCCATTGTTTTAAACCCTATGCCTTTGCTATGTCGGTTGTTTTAAGGATGGATAAGCTTTATTGTCAAAATAGTGTTGTTTACATTCTTTGCATGCGATTTCACGTGACAAGCAGGCCATGAAAAGATGCACGTAGGAGATTAGAGAGTACTAATATTGTGGGTATTAGCAAATCAGGTTTAACGCGATAATACGGATATTAGTCATTCCCGTGGTATACCTTACCTGGTATTCTGCTTAAGATGCGTTGGTTCGGTATTAATAGAGATGCGTCGAACCTAATAAGGCGAGCACTTGGACTAATACGGAACCCGACCATCACTTTGTTCAGTTTTAGTTATTTTACATTTTGAATTCCGTGTTAGGTGATTTAGCATGCGATTATAAGGTCATAAAAGCAATAAATCATACGAAAAGCTGCAAATGAAAATGTAAGTAAATCACATTGTGAGGAGTTGCACCCTTAGAGTATACACTAAACGGGACTCGATGCATAGATAGTTTTGAGAATGGATCTCGGAATTACTCGGGTCTATTTAGTGTGTTTTAGTATTTGTTATTGAAGTTGGGACGTTACGTATTTTAGTAGACGTTTGTGGGCCTAGTGCCCACGTCTAGTGTTGTCGTAGTGCATAATAATAAAAAAAAAGTAAAAATATGGAAAGTTTTGTTTGGATGACAACCTAGTGACGACTTGATCAACAGGCGGATCCTCCTAGCTTGACTGTAGACTCCGACAGAACCCCGTTACCGTTTAACCTTCCCGCGGCTACTCCGGCAGAGCTTTCTTACTAGGGACTAGTTCTGCGGCTAATCTGGCAGAACCTGGGTACTAGTTTTGAGCTAGTCGATCACAGGCACCTTGGTATCGAGTGGAGTGCTCGAAGGTGAGGAGTAGCGTCGATGTCTCTTTTTTATTGGAACTACGATCGAGTGGATCGTTTGCCTCAGGTGTCGGAGTGCGAGCCCTTAGCGAGAGTTTTTGAGGGAGAAGAGAGAGTTGAATTGTGTCAAATGAATGAGGCAGAGGGGGTATTTATAGGTGCTTTCGGTACTCGTCGCCCACATGGACGCGTGACTTGGGGCGCACCAGGACTCAGGCGCCTGGGTCCGAGCATGGGGAGACCCAGGTGCGTCAGGTGGGGCGGTTGGAGATTTGAAGATACGATTTTGATACTTTCCAAAACCGAGAGGAAGGTGTGTGATATCTAGCTTCGTCGCGAAGACTTCCCCACGGCTTGACCTAGAACCGTGCGTTTTGTGGGCCTCGGGTATTCATCCCAAGGCTTGCTTGACTCGGGGTTGACTCGGTTCGAGTTTCGGAGCCGACTCGGGGTCCCAGTGTCGAAATTGACTCTAATTAGTGTCTACAGGACCGTAACAACACGACTAAGGCTGTCATCATGTTAGTTTTAATTTTTCTAAGTAATTATTTAGTCCGTTCTATAAGAAAACTATCTAAAACATCGCGAACCCGTGTCGCATTCCAGTCCTATCGTCATCGGGTGTTTGCTGGGCACCTCTGCAGCCACCAGGTCCAAATTTGGGTGTCTACAGAAGCCCCCACTTTGACTGAGGCTTGGACAAGGCGAAAGTCAAAGTATAGCCACCTAGGTCAATCGAGGATTACGACCAGGTGGCTGTTCGGTCGGGTCGTTTTAAGTTCGTTGGACTACGTGGTGAGGCTCGCCAGCCAAGGCTGAGAAGTCATACCTGACGTCTTCGCTTGTGGTTGATTGCTTGGGGCCCGGGCCGTTGCTTGACATCTTGTTCTTGATTCTTTGCGCGCGCGCTTTGTCTTCTTCAGTTTATTTAGAGGTTTCGTTTAATTTTAAGTGATTTTTGCGTGCTAGCAACGCATTAAGTTGGCCTTTATGTGTACGAGTATATTTTGGGCTGCTTGTGAACCCTTGATGACATAAAACGTTCGAGGGCGTTAGTCTCCGCTCGAGCGGTTGTCTTTTGGGATGCTTATGACCCTTAGGACAAAACGAAGGAATATAAAACCATTCGAGGGCGTTAGTCTCCGCTCGAATGGCTGTCTATCGGGATGCCTCTGACCCCTAGGACAAAGTTGTTGTTGCTGTGCCTCGGGGATCACGAAGATCCCCTTGGCAAAACTCCTCGAGGGCGTTAGTCTCCATTCGAGTAGCCGTCTTTCGGGATGCCTCTGACCCCTAGGACAAAATGGCTGCTGCGCCACCGGGATCACTAAGATCCCTTGGGCAAATTGCTGTGCCTCCGGGGTCACTAAGATCCCTTGGGCAAATTGCTGTGCCTCCGTGGTAACTCAGACCCCTTGGGCAAATTGCCGTGCCTCCAGGGTAACTCAGACCCCTCGGGCAAATTGCTATGTCTCCATGGTAATTCAGGCCCCTCGTGCAAATTGCCGTGCCTCCGGGGTAACTCAGACCCCTCGGGCAAATTGCTGTGCCTCCGGGGTAACTCAGACCCCTCGGGCAAATTGCTGCGCCTCCGGGGTAACTCAGACCCCTCGGGCAAATTGCTGCGCCTCCGGGGTAACTCAGACCCCTCGGGCAAATTGTTGTGCCTTCGGGGTAACTTAGACCCCTCGGGCAAATTGTTGTGCCTCCGGGGTAACTGAGACCCCTTGGGCAAATTGTTGTGCCTCCGGGGTAACTCAGACCCCTCGGGCAAATTGCTTTGCCTCCGGGGTAATTCAGACCCCTTGGGCAAAATGCTGTGCCTCCGGGGTAACTCAGACCCCTCGGGCAAATTGCTGTGCCTTCGGGGTAACTCAGACCCCTTGGGCAAAATTGCTGTCTGTTTATCTGTCTTAGTAAAATGCTGGTGGAGTGAATTTGTCTTATTTTGTTTGTAGGTTTGCCTTATTTTGTTCAGGTTTGTTCTTGCTTCTGTTTTGATTTTGAGTTTGCTTAGGGTTTGCTTATGTTAATCTCAATTGTTTTTTTTGTTGTTACGCGTTCGGATGCAGCGTTAAGCATTTGTTTAATTAGTCGAGAGTGTATTATTGATGTTAATTTTTAGTCGTCTCGTTATTGATGTTTTGTTTGTCTTAGTAGGTGCATGCCTTATGTGTATTGTCTTTGAGTTCCGTTTGCTTTGTTTTGTTTTAATTTGTTGTGTAGTTGAGTCTGCTCAGATTTTGTTTAGATTATTTTGAATAGTTTTATTATTCGTTCGAGTGCAGTGTCTAGGTTAAGTGCGGTTCTCATGTTTGTTTCATTATCGAGAATGTATTACCGGTCTCTACTAGTAATTATTCTGTTTATTGTTACTTTGTTTGTTTTAAAGGTTGTGTGTATTGACCCTTGAGTTTGCTTGTTTTGTTTTGTTTTAGTTTGGACTAGGCCGCTTAGGCGCGCATCCTTCTGCGCTCCAAGACTCAGGCACATAGCCCCTAGCGCACCAGGACCTGAGCGGGTGAGCTGAAGCGTTTGGAATTTCGTGGATCGGGCCTGCTTAAGTAATGCGAAAATTGGAGCGCTCGTTTATTACAAGAAGAACTCGAACGCGCGACCTTCCTCGCCCCAAACTCGACTTCTTCGATTTTTCTCTCCGAATTTCGTTTCGATTCTGCTTTTTACGACAATGTCGACTCCGGGTTAGTGTTCTTTACTTGCTTTTTGTCGGTTTTGCTTGATTGGATTGATTATGAGCTTGTTTGTTTGAAACCCTAGAAAATTTATTTGGGTATTTTTTACTTGTTAAGTTTCGATGTTTGTGCTTTATTTCGTTGTTAAATTGAGGTCGATTAGAGCTTGTTGAAGTAGTTATAAGCTTGATAAGGATGTTTGAGTTACGATAACGACTCTTTTATGGAAATGTGTTTGGAAAGCTAGGGTTAAGGACCGTTTTCCGATTATTCCCGCATTTATTTTACGCGCTTTTGTTCGAATAGCGCTTACGAGGATATGGGTAACCCTCCGCGAGGTTTTGTGTGTCTTAAGACGGACAAAAGGTGTCGAAACGTTGCCGGATTATCCCGAAACCACTTCCATTGTGACCGGGGTCGAAAATGTGGGCTAGCGGCTCTTTCGGAATTTTGATATTCTTATCCGAAATTCTGACCCTATTTTGACCTGTTTAAGTTGACTTAGGCTGACTAGGGTTGTGTTTTGTTGTGTTACTTTTTTTTGTTTTGGGTTTCGCAGCTAAAGGTAACACCGTACGTCCCGAGGGAGCTTCCTCGGTTGGTGCCAGTGAGGAGGTTGTCGGGGCAAGTTCCCAGACTCCTCGAGGAATACACAGAAGACATAGGAGTGTCTCGTCTCAGCGACGCGACCCTGGGACTATCAACGAGGCTGAGTTTGATAGAGTGAAGAAGAGCAAGCTTCCGGAGACGGTGGCTAGGAGGGCTCACATTCCGGCTCCAGCACCGGAGAATGAAGAGATCGTTTACGAGGATCCCGAGTGGGCTGTTGACTGGGTTGGTCATCAGCTAATGTTCCATCTTGACCGTCATATTTCTAGCCGCATTGTGCGAGGCTTGGCGAGTGTCCTATTCGTGTTTATTTGGTTATGACTCAAATTTTGCTATCGTTATTAATTTGCTCGGGTTAGGCTAGATTTGTCTTTGTTTATCCTAGCATTGTATCGGTTTGCAGTCCCCTGGTCCGATGAGGACTCTCTCGGCTTTCACTACATGCCTTGACGTTTACCATCAAAAGTTGATCCCCGTGGTAAGGGAGATTATCGAGAGGACTGCCCTAGGTCCCGTGGTCGGGCAATGGGTTAGATTGGTGGGTTGCCAGACTAAATGCAACCTTATGGTGATACGCGCGATGATAGTTCGCTTTCATGACACTAGCTCGACCATCCACATGTCTTTTGGGGAGGTTGGGATGACCCTGGAGGATTTTTGGATGATTAGTGGTTTGCCCTGGGGTCCGGATAGGATTACGTGGGCTGCCGAAGGCCCCAGCCTAGATAGTGATGAGGTGCGGGGCCTCATCGGGGATTGTCTGCCGCGTGAGGCATATAATACGCCTCATGCCATAGTTTGTTCGTACATCACCAACCACTTCGAGCGAGTGGCGGTGCTAGAGGGCCGGGGGGTTAACACGCCGGAGCAAGATGCTCGGCTGTGGCTGTGGTATTTCCTTGGGTCGGTGTTTTTACTTTCTTAGTAGGTGTAAGTTTTTGCATAGCTCCCAAGTTTTGGGATTCATTAGGATGTTGGTTTTTGCTTGTGTAGTTTGTGGCCCGCCCTTGGGCCGATTATGAGGGCGTGTTCGGGTTTGTGACTGCGAAGCTGAGGCCGCGGAGTTATAGGAGGATGCTTCTTTCTGCGCTGATTCGTCCAGTTTGGTACCTGGGCGAGCGGTTGGTGCGTCAGTGCCTATATGACGACTTCAGGGTGCCGGTTGATCCTCCCCGGACCATGTTTAGACCGCCGACCGCCGCAGAGATTCTTGAAGATAAGGACGGAGAAGGAGGCGATACACTCTTGGTGCCTCTTACCTGTCTCACGTCACCCGGCGATTGGCTTGGTACCGCCTCGTGCTAAGGTTCTAATCTCGGTTCTAAGACTTGTGCTACAGTTTAATGTCTATTTGTCCTCTGACCGAGCAATCTGTTGTCTTCTCAGTTGGCCGATCCGGCTGATGAGATCCAGCCCCCAGATTTTCTTTTGACACTACGTATGGTGGATGCAGCTGGGATACCTTTCACCGAGCCTCTCCCCCCGTGTTCTGCTGAGGAGATGGATGCCGGGATAGAGTGGCGTGACCGGGTGTACCGGGTGAGTCTTTTTTGTTTTTCATTTGAGCTCTAAGAATTAGGGTCGGTTTGCCTAACTTTTATGCTTGCCTTCTCAAGTTTCTTTGGCTTGCCATCAGCGGTTGTGGCAGGCAGCCAACCGCTTCCGGTCCTATGCCTCGAGGGTCTCCCGTGACACTTCGGGGCCTCGATCAGTGTGTTTACGTGACTAAGGTGGCTTTCTAGGCTGTTTGTGTATTTTCCTACTGCTTGAGTGTATTTGCAGGATGTTCCGGATATGGTGGGCCAGTTGGAGACTCGGGTGACCGAGCTCGAGGCGAGAGAGGTTGAGGCACAGCGGCTCCTGCAATCTCGAGATGACGAGATCGCCTTCTTGAAGGAGCAGCTGGCCCGGTCCCGAGGTGAGACCTCAGCTCAGGGTGAGGCTAGGCATCAGGTCGGAAGGGAAGCTGAGGTCGATGCTGAGGCTACGGGTGCTATGGAGGAGGCTGGAGGGATTCCCGAGACGGCTACCCTAGATATGCTGTCGGGGATGGACGGTAGTGAGTCTCCCCTTATGGACTTGGAGGACCTAGGGTTAGATGATCAGCTTTGTGAGATTGTGATTGCCGTCGGCGCGGCTTCTAGGGGTCCTTCTTAGCCTTGATTTGTATAAGGATTTATATATTTTGTATATCTGTTTTAGATTCTTAGTATTTGAATTAGTCGGATAAATCTTGTGTTTTCGTTTGGCCAATTATTTACCTAAATTGACATGTAATCACTTTTGTGTTCGTTCATTTTGCGATGTGAATTGGTTTAGAGTGCGTTAGCGTTGCGTGAGAGGACGAAAACAGTTTTTTTTCTTCGGGTGTTTTTTGAAATGCGTTAGTCTGAGCCGGGAATCGGATCGGGTAGCACGCGATTAAAACGTTTTTGACTCGAAATATAAAATATTGATGTGATTTGATCAGATGTGTTAAGAAGTGAGCATGGTTATTTTGACATTCAGAATCAGGTTTACATTGAAATTCGGGCGACTTTTAAAAAAAATAGACCAGTTTTATTCGCTTGTAAAATTGCCTTGTCAGGCTACAGACGCGACTCGACGAACGCTACCACACGCCTAGGTAGGGTAGCTTATCCCCTTAAAAAAACAAAAAAAACGTCCAAGTCCCGTGCATTCGACGAGCGAACTCGCGTTCTTGCAGTTTCAGTATGATGTCTCGATTTTCGGGGTGGGCTCTAGTGATTTCGCAAGATGATAGCCATGGCGATAACGGGGGTTCAAGTTTCTATCCTCGGGTTGCTCGGGTTGAGTCATGCTTGGTTTCAGGCACTCGGGCTGAGGCATTTAACTTCCGGGTCGCTTGGGCTTTTGCGGACGGAGACCTGAGCGCGTGGGCCGGTGCGGTTCGGGTTTCGGGTTATGGAAATTTTTGTTGTTTCCTAATTCTTGTGGGATTAGGGCTATATATACGGGTTATGGGTGCATGTTCTAGACATAGTAGGATATCCGTAAGGTATAAAACCATATTTGGGATCATGTCGGGTTTCGGGAATATCCTGACCGAGTGGGCGGGTTTGTTTAAGAAATGTCATTCCGTAGTTAGTTCAAACGATGGTTTGTCGA
This sequence comes from Agrostemma githago, assembly GCA_958450325.1. Taxonomy (NCBI): domain Eukaryota; kingdom Viridiplantae; phylum Streptophyta; class Magnoliopsida; order Caryophyllales; family Caryophyllaceae; genus Agrostemma; species Agrostemma githago. Next base: position 29,449,396 of record OY288241.1, on the reverse strand, counting down.
CAGTTGTTGCGTTGAGTCGGGTCAAGGTACATGACAATTTTCTACGGGCATGTTCTAGGTTTTGGGACCCGAAACATCATGATTTTGCTTTCCCCGGGGGTAAAGTTTGCCCTTTCCCCGAAGAAATAGACGCTCTAGGCGGGTGGAGCTCGATCCGACCTTGTGTGCCCTATGGGGATGGTGCTTACGTGGAGCGACTTTACCACTTTTTGGACTTTTCTTCATGGGAGGAGGCTAAAGGCTATTTTGGTGTGAGTGGTCTTAATTTAGAGTTCCTTTCGAGGACGTTCTCGCAGGTTGGTTCCCGTTATGTTTCGGCCTTAGCATGTAGGCGAGCTTTTAATAACTCTATTGCTTGATATTATCTTTTTGAGGACATGCGATCACGCGAAGGTTGGGTAATCCTCAAGTGTTGGATGTGGTAGAAGTTACGGAGCATGGACGATCACCCTCTTTGCTCATTTTAGGTGAACTTGTTCTGGGTCCTGACACTAGTGTCCCGACACAGGGGTTACTTCCTCGGGGTTCTAGGATTATTCTACAGGTGTGTCTTTTGTTGTGTTATTTTGTGGATCGATTTTATTTGTTTTGTGGTTGTTCTGACATCGGGGGTGTGATGCTTCGTCGTATTTTGTGCAGGTTTGGTTGCAAGAGCGGCTCGGCTTAATCGACCCTCCCCGATGTTTCAAAGATTACAACTATCGGGGTTTCACGGGCCGGAAGATGGTGCTGATGTGGAATAAAAGTCCCGAAGAGGAGGATTGATTTTCCTACTTAGTTAGGGGAGAGGTTGTCATCAGGTGGTCCATCCCGTGGTGGAATATCAATGGGTATGTCGGGTTTCCAATTTCGTCTTCGACCTGGACCTTGTTACTACTATTCATGAGGGATCAGGTTTACATTTACCCGAGCATGTTCTCAAATCAGATGGGTGGCCGATCTCCTATTCCAGATGACGCCAAGGTCATTTCTAGTTCTGATCGATGGACCGAGGATTTGCTCCGGGGGTTTAGGGTGTCTTGGGAACAGAAGTTTTTGCATCCCTTTGATCGAACGACCGACAACACTTCCGTCCGGCAGAGGGTTTGTGAACGCTCATCAGGACAGAACGTTTCAAAAGTTAGAAAGACAGCTTCGCTAGGAGGCGAAGAGGAGACTCGAGAGACTAGGTGCCTAACCAGAGGCAGTGGAACCGATCCTTATTTAGTCAGTTTATCCGAACGGGCCAAGACCGACAAGACCCATAGTAAGGTTGCGAAAGAGCAGAGGAAGTGGGATTTGCTGGACTCACGTTCGGATAAGGCGTTAGAAGCGTGCTTTCGGAAAATTGAAAAGGAGGAACGCAAGCGATTATGCCCGAATGGTGAGGATAAGGAAGGGTTGGACCGGTAGAGCCCAGCTGTTTAGTACTATGTTTTATTAATTGATATTATGTGGCGTATTAGTACTAGTTTTTTTGGAGTTTAGACACATTGTTAACATTCTGGGATGTCCGGATTTTGGATGCTTGATGTAGATGCCTCAACAAAGGCTCAATTTAACCAGTTTTGTTTTTTTTTTTAAATGAGAAGCACGTTTATGTTTCTCTTTTATTATTTTTTTTGGTGGCTCGTAACTCGATTCTTCATTTTACCCGGAGCGCCCTTTTTTTACGTTTTTTTTGTTTTTTGTCTTTTTTGACGGCTCGCAACTCGTTTCTTCATTTTGCCCGGGGCGCCCTTTTGGGTTTTCACCCCGTCCTCGGCTCGTCATTTTTTTTTCTACGAAGGCTTGCAACTCGATTCTTCATTTTGCCCGGGGCACCCTTTCGGGTTTTCACCCCGTCCTCGGCTCATCGTTTGTGCTTCGTCATTTTAACTCACTCATTGACCGGGTTGTGGGATGAATCCCGGTTTGCTCACAAATCGATTAATCGACTGCTTTGTTTAGTTGTTTGGTTGTACCCGGGAAAGAGTTGCCTACGTATTCGCTTTTAGACGGAATCAAACCATGTTCGTAGTTCTTTTGAAGAGCGTGAGTGATTTTGCTTTAGACTCGTTTATGCCAACTATCGATGCAAACTTGACCTTCTTTTTTTCCGTGTCGTTTTTTTTGTTTTTTTTTGTTTTTCCCTAAGTCGGAGGTCGGGACGTGATTTCCAGGGTGTTTTACGGGTAGTATCGCTTGGGCTGACCCGTATTGGTCGGTGTTGAGAATTCTTGTTCATCTAGGTCAGTAAGGATTACGGCGCCCCCCGAGAGTATTTTCTTAACGAGGTAGGGGCCCGCCCAGCTTGGTTTGAATTTCCCTCTAGGGTCGACGGAAATGGGTGCTCTAATGGATTTGATCACTAAATTTCCCTCGCGTATGTTTCGAGATTTCACTTGTTTGTTAAAGGCTCGTTAGATACGTTGTTGGTAGGCTTATACGTCGGATAGGGCATGTATCCTACGTTCATCTAAGAGTGCTAGCCTGTCGTACCGTTTTTGGTTCCATTCTACTTCAGGGATGCCACTTTCGGTTAATATTCTTAGTGATGGTATTTCTAGCTCTACTAGTTAAAGGGCTTCGAAACCGTAGATTAGGTAATATGGCGTGGTTTCGGTGGGTGTTCTATAAGATGTTCGGTATTCCCCTAAGGCGAAGGGGATTTCGTTCGGCCAATCTCGGTAGTTGTCTATCATTTTCTCAAGGATGGTGGTGATGGTTTTGTTGGCGAATATTTGGCAATTATGGCAGTGCCGAACGTGATGTCGACAGTCTGTCTCTAAGGTAATCTAGTAATAACCCAGTCTCATTATTTTCGGGCTAGTAGGTGTGCCCTCATCTGGGGTCCGCACTCTTTGTCGTGTACCTCTTCCATGACTCTCTCAGATTGGGGTTTTGTTTATGTGTGTAAGGAGAACTCCTTGTGGGGTTCGTTTGTATAGTAGGCCTTGATTCGGGACGTAATGGGTGGCTTGTATTCGTAGGGTCCCTTTTTTTTGGCATTGGTGTCAGGTGGATATGACCCGCGGGTTCTAAGATCTAGGATTGCTTTGTACCAAGGTTCTTTGGTGGCGTTGTCGGTTTCGAGGTTTCGGGTACATGCTGGTTGTTCGCTTCTTTGTACACATATGGGCATGGAGAAGAGGTGATCGGGCATGTTTATTAGTGAGGCTAATTTGGATAATGCGTCAGCCAGTTGGTTCTTCTCGCGGGGTATGTGTATGAGGTTGATTTCAGTGAATCCTTGGGCATTGCTTCTACTTTAGTGTGGTGTGGGGTTTGGCTTTTGCTATAAACCATCAATTAATCGTGGCGTGGTTGACTTACTAAGGATGAGCCCTCGTGGACTCAAAGGCTTTTTGACTCCTAAGGATATGGCTATTTTCAGACTTATCCGACAAGCTTTGTGTTGTCGGTAAGTTTGGTCGGGTGGCGTTTTGAGTCTAAGGTTGTTATTCCCGATTTCCTTCTTAGGGTGAAGTCGAGTGGGCTGCTTGCGGTAGCCCTTGCATTTTAGTCAGTTGTTATCGATAATTGGCATAAAGTCAAGTTTTTTAAGCATTTTAAAGTAGATAGCTTAAAGAAAGATTGAGCAATTGTCGAGGCATATTTTTTCGAAAGGAAAGAAGATTGTTTTATTGATAATATAGTAGATGGGCTAGGCGCCCATGATTTGTTTTGGGGGAGATGGAGGACATGTCTCTCTCACCTTATGGACTCGATAAAAAACATTAATTATTATTAGTTTAGTCTAGGCCCTAGGATGAACTACACTTAGACTCGGACTGATCGCGTTGTGACACTGATCTCCCTACACTTTCCGGGTTTCAAAGCTCGTTGTGTCTATCGGAGGACGCTCCCCTCGAGTGACGCCTGGAGGCGGTTCTTGTGGTCGACGCGTTAAAGGGTCTGAAGTGGCTTGTAACGACTACCAATGTCATTATTTCTCTCTCTGCAACCGGAAAGGTGAAGTCTGTCCTTTGTCTCTTTGCTGGGGAGTAAGTCCCTGCTTCGATTAGGTTCTGGACAGCGTATTTTAATGAGAAACATGTCTCAGTGTCGTGCCCATTGCCATGGTGGAAGAGACAATAGGTACTCCACCTCTTACTTCTTTTACCAACTGGTGGGTCTGGAGTGGGACCTAGAGGTTTGAGTAGCCCTTAATCTATCAGGTCTTTAAGGATCTCAGTGTATGTTGAGCCGAGCTTGGTAAATTCACTGCAGGGTGTCTTGGTTTTGCTAGGTAGTATCTTGTGAGGGATCGAAGTTATTTCTTTGTCGTTCTCTGGGGATCTTGCTCGTACGGAGTGTCTGGGTGACTATTGTGTGCTAAAATTAGACCGTTTTTCCCCTCATTTAGACCCGTTTTTCCCTCGTTTTGCGAGTTCAGAGTGCGATTATCGCCATATTTTGTGTAGTCCTCGCATTAGCGTCCCTCTTGTGCTTTTTACGTGTTTTTGGTAGTTTTCTATCGATTTCGAGCTTCCACGAGCACAAGAGAAGGGAATACCGTCCTAAGAGAAAAGCACACAACTTAAAGTTTAAAGCCATCCAATCAATTAACGAAGAATGAGACAAGAAAAGAGGCCAGTGAAATGACCGGGTGAAATTTCACCCGGTGAGACACCATCGGGCGAAATTTCACCCGACAGGTAAAAATGCCTCCCCAAAGATTTTCCGAGACTCTCCACCGGGCGAAATGACCGGGCGAAATTTTGCCCACCGGGTGGAATTTCGCCCGATGGGAAGAAGTGCCAAAAATGCGAAAAAAGGAATAAAATCTAACCGGGTGAAATTTCACCCGGTGGGAATTACTGTCAAGACCGCAGGGCAAAGTTTCACCCCATGAAGATGTTGAGGGAGATTGTCTCAATAATGAAGCAAGAGTTGGATTTGGGCTTTAGGTTAAATACCCATTAAGAGGATTACTATTTATATGCGACCCTAGATTGTTGCCCAAGGCATCACCCATTAGTGTAGGCATCCATTAGCATCCTCCATTAGTGTAGAAGGCTTTCATTAGTGTAGTATCACTACCCATTAGTAGAAAAATCTACTAGTAATCTAGTAGTAATTCTCTAAAAATCTAGTAGTAATTAGTAGTAGAACTACTTAGTTTACATCATCAATTCTCTAGATTACAAGTTTGTAAGGAGATTATTCAAGTTTTATTGAAGATTTGTTGGGTTTATTGAGGAATTAGTGACAAGTTCTTCATTCTCTCCATCAAAGATTCAACCTTTATCCATGCAAACTTCTTATTTCTTGTAGATCTTCACAATTGGTACATTTCTTTCCACTCTCTTATCTCTAGTTTAGATTCAATTTAGTTTTTTTCATTATTATCTATCTTAGATCATCTTAGTGTAGTTAGTTTCTCTACATCTTCTTCATGTTGTTCTAGATTATTCTCTAGATTAATTTGGTAGTTTCACAGTTTAGTGGGTAATTGTTAGATCATAGTTTTCTCATCATATTGTTGTTAGTTTCCTTAGATCTAGTTAATATGCATGCTTTAGATAGTTTCTCCATAGTTAATGTTTTGTTTGATTTCATTATGATTAGTGAGTAGATTTCTTGTTGGGGGGTTTAGGGATGAAGACTTGGATTATTTGAATTCAGGGGTATTGGTGGGTTGCTTGCATGTTGGTTTACCTTGTTTGTGGTTGTTGTGTCATTGTTGTTTTAGTCCGGCCAACTAGACCGACCTTGACTCATTTCTATCAATATGGGAAAACTCGGGGTAGAAATTACCATAACAAGAGACTTACCCTTCTTCGCCGCGAAAGTGGGTTTTTAGGTGGGTTGGGTGAAGAAACCGAAAGGTGGCATTCTCCCTTTATCAACTTTGCGACAAAAACTCGATCCCGACCTTCTTATATTCCATGTTCCGAATCCTGACTTCTCCCCGACGTCTTTCCTTATATTAATTACCCCTAGCCATTCTCGTAGTGATTCCTCTAGCATAGACTTGACCATAGACTCGACCCCAGAAACCCCCCCTCTAGATATCAAACACATCGCTTTAAACTCGCCAATTCCTCCGTTCCCTGTGGACTGACCTCGACTTACCTCGAATATTTGTTTGTTTTTGTGTGTCATCTCGAGTCTTATAAATATCATTTGATCCCCGTCCTTCGTTAACGACCAAACCGATTGGGAGGCGATCAAAGTGGCGCCGTTGCCGGGGAACGGCAAGTAATTGTATTGTTTGTAGTTGTTGTGTTTGATTCTTTTCCCTTCTCTCTTTTCCCTAGTTCCGCAAGGTGCTAGGAGTCTTATCGTTTAAATTGAGTTTTGTGCCCAGGAACACGTCATCGCCCTTGTGGTTCGATCCGGAGCCAGAAAGGACTTTTAGAGCATTACGTTTTCGGGGAAATAACTCAACTACTATTATTCCACATCCTTCATTATCACCTCTTAACCTTAATCCCATCCTACCACATACACCTTCTACACCTTCTACATCACATAATTCCACTTCACAAAATTCACCATCATCACCACCATCACCGAAAACTCCACCACAAAATCAAAATTCATCCCCTCCAAATCATCCAAATTCAAATACATCATCACCACCAATCCATCAAATGGCAACCCTAGGCTCTCATTCCCAACTCACACATGAAGAAACACCTTCTCCCGTCGATTTCGGAGAGATTCCTGAGGACTATGAATTAAAAGTTTCTTCGACAAATGCGGTTCAACAAGACACTTTTCACGGTTTTTCTCAAGAAGATGCTCAAGAGCACATTGCTTCATTTAAAGAAAAATTAGTAGGAGCCCGTCTCAATGGATTAACTTCATGCCAATTGCATCGTTTATTATTTCCAAAGACCTTGAGAGATGGAGCTCGTAGATGGCTTCAAGGCCATCACGCTAATACTTTTACAACATGGGCTCAATTATATAATGGCTTCTTGGAGAAATATTTCCCGCCGTCAAAGACTAACCAATATCGCATGGAGATACAAACATTCAAACAAGATGAATTTGAAAGCCTAAGTGAGGCTTGGGAAAGATTTACAGATTTGTTACGCAAATGTCCACATCATGGAATACCCGATTGGCTAACTACCCAAACATTTTACAACACCCTTTCATCGAAAAGCAAAGAAAATCTCAATTCGGCCGCTGGAGGAGACTTCTCTTCTCTCACCGATGAGGCATCTAAAAGTCTTATTGAAAAGATGGCAAGGAGTGACTCTACAATGGGTCAATCGAGGGATTCTAGAAAGAAAGTTGAAGTGAACTCATCTACGAGTTCTAATGAATTGAAACTTCAAGCGGAACTTGAAGAATTAAAAAAGAGAATGGATGCCATGAGTTTAAGGCCTACTCCTAGAAGTATGTACCAAGTTCAAGGGAGTATTCCACCAAGGCAACCATCTCCTCCAAAGCAATTAACATGGGAAGTTCAATGTGATCATTGTAGCAATTATGGCCATGATTCTAGCTCTTGCATTCCTAATGAAGAAATTTATGTTGAAGAGCCAAATGAAGTCCAAGCTATACATACAAGCGTATGGGCAAAGACCCCAATTTGATCCCTTTTCCAATACTTACAATGCCGGCACAAGATTTCATCCTAATTTTTCTTATGGCAATCAAAATGTCCAAAATCCGATGCCACGTGCCCAAGGGAGTCAATTGAGGTCATTCAATCAAAGTGAACAAAGGCCCTTTAACCAAGGTCCTCCAAGGATGCCCCCATATATGCCTCCTCATCAAAGGAGTAACTTCAATCAACAAAGTAACAACTTTCATGTTCCTAACAATTACAACAATTACCAAAATCAACATGGTAATCATTTTAATCATGGATACAATCAAGGGTTCCAAGGTAATTTTCAAGGAAACCTAGGTTACAACCAACCACCATTTAATCAACCCTCTCAATCTTATGGCCAACCAAACAATTCTCAAATTAGTCAAGGAGGAGTCCCATGGGAAAACTATAATGAATTGTAAAGGACTGTTGGGCAACTATGGAATGAACATCAAGACACCAAGGCAAGGCTAAAGGTTTGGGAATCTCAAGAAGCAACAAAAGCCTTAGTCACCCCAATTCATCCACCCCATGGTTTGCCCGGACAACCCCAAAACCCAAGAGACCCTTCACACCAAGCAAATGCCGTTATTTTGAGAGGTGGCAAAGGACTTGAGGACCCATACAAGAACTTGAACTTGAACACCAAAAGCATTCCATCCAAAGTCAATTAACCAAGTGCATCACTAGAATCATCTCCCACTTCCCCCAAACAAAACCGGGGAATACAAGCGGAGTTCGATATCCTTCAAAATGTGGAGAATGAACTAAGAGAACAAAGAAAGAAGAAAGAGCAAATGGAAGCGGAAGAAGCAAAAAGAAAAGAGGCGGAACGATTAGCCGAAGAAGAAGAAGAATCCAATGTTCCACCGCCTCCCACTTTTGTCCCTCCATTGCCCTTTCCCGGACGAGCTAAGCCACGCAAGGAGAATGCTCAATTTAGCCGTTTCGTGGATATGTTGAAAAAGGTCGAGGTAACTTTACCCTTCGCCGAGGTAATTTCTCAAATGCCCCTCTACTCTAAGTTTTTGAAAGATGTCTTTACTAAAAAAAGAACAATAGAGGATAAAGAATGTATTTCTCTCACGGAAGAATGTAGTCCCATTCTTATGAACCAAATACCAAAGAAACTAGAGGATCCCGGTAGTTTTTCTATCCCTTGTCGGGTTGGAAACGTTATTGTTAATCAAGATTTATGTGACCTAGGGGCTAGTGTTAGTTTGTTACCCTATTCTATTGCCAAGAGACTTAGTGTGGGGGAGATGAGACCCACTAGCATGTCAATTCAACTTGCGGATAGGTCCGTCAAGTACCCACTCGGGATACTTGAGGATGTACCCGTTGAAGTTGGTAGATTCTTCATCCCCTCCGACTTTGTTGTCATGGATATGCCCGAAGACACTATTACCCCCATTATTTTAGGTCGACCTTTTATGGCTACCGGAGGTGCTATAGTTGATGTTAAGAATGGTAAGCTATCTTTTAACATAGGGAACGAATCGGTAGATTTTTCCCTTTCTCAAGCTCTTAAACAACCAATGATTGAACAAATGAATTCCATTGAAGTTATTGATATTTTGGTTAAGTATAGCTTGATAGATGATGATAAGCAAGAAGATGATACTCTCCACCCCTTGAAGAAGAATGTTTGGATGATGAAAAGGTAGAACCACTACCGGTGGGTAAGAGTATGGTATCTTCTCCTCCTAATCTTGAACTTAAACCACTCCCCTCCCTCAAATATGCTTTTCTTGAAGGAACTAATTATCCCGTTATCGTCAATGCTACCCTTGATGGACCTCAATTAGAAACACTTTTAAGCATTTTGAGAAAACACAAAAAAGCCATCGGATATAGCATTGCCGACCTCCAAGGCATAAGTCCAAACGTTTGTATGCATAGGATCATCCTTGATGATGACCACCGTTCTTCGGTTGAGGGTCAACGTTGGTTGAACCCCACCATGAAAGAGGTTGTCATGAAGGAAGTCCTTAAATTGTATGAGGCTAACATTATATACCCAATAACCGGAAGTAAATGGGTTAGCCCCGTACAAGTTGTGCCGAAAAAGGGAGGAATGACGGTTGTTGAAGGAGAAAAGGGTGAGTCAATTTCTACTAGGACTATTACCGGTTGGCGCATGTGTATAGACTATCGAAAATTGAACACGGCCACCATAAAAGACCATTTCCCCCTTCCCTTTATTGATCAAATGCTTGAAATACTGGCGCATCATTCTTATTTTTGTTTCCTTGATGGTCATTCCCGATTCCTTCAAATTCCCATTCATCCCTATGACCAAGAAAAAACCACTTTTACATGTCCCTATGGCACCTATGCTTATAGAAGGATGCCATTTGGACTATGCAATGCGTCGGGAACGTTTCAAAGATGTATGATGGCTATTTTTTCCGATTTCATTGAAAAATCTATGGAAGTTTTTATGGATGATTTTAGTGTCCGTGGTACATCTTTTGATTCTTGTCTTGAAAATCTTGATCAAGTGTTAGCTCGATGTGAAGAGTATAGACTTGTTTTAAATTGGGAAAAGTGTCATTTCATGGTTATTGAACAAGGTGTTGTCGTAGGTCATATTGTTTCTAATAGAGGAGTCGAAGTCGATAAGGTGAAAGTCTCAGTGATCGAAAACTTACCACCACCTACAAATGTTAAAGGGGTGAGGACTTTTCTAGGTCACGCCGGTTTTTATAGATGATTTATTAAAGACTTTTCCAAAATTGCTAAGCCTTTCACCTCTTTGCTTATGAAAGATACACCTTTTGTTTTTGATGACTCGTGTCTTGAGGCCTTTTGCAGGATAAAGACCGCTCTCACTACCACCCCAATTATCAAAGCTCCCGATTGGAATCTTCCATTTAAGATCATGTGCGATGCTTCCGATTTTGCCGTTGGTGTCGTTCTAGGTCAACGGGTTGACAAGAAGCTGCATGTGATATACTACGCAAGCAAGACATTAGATGAAGTCCAATTGAGGTACACCATAAGCGAGAAAGAGATGCTTGTCGTTGTCTATGCCATGGAGAAATTCCGATCATTATTCACACCGATCATTATTCCGAAATTATGTTAGGTTCCAAAGTCATTATTCACACCGATCATGCGACGATTCGATACATCATGTCCAGGAAGGAGACCAAGTCCCGACTCTTTCGATGGGTCCTCCTTCTACAAGAATTCGATATTGAGATTAAAGACAAAGCCGGATCGGAGAACTTGGTAGCAGATCATCTTAGTAGGCTAACGGTTAGTAAAAAGAACAATGAAGAAGATGGTATCCCCATCAATGAAGCTATGAGAGATGAGGCCTTAATGGCCATTGATACTATTACACCTTGGTATGCCGATATCATCAATTTCTTAGTATCTCGTTTTATTCTGGACGATTATTCCAAGCAAGAGAGGAAGAAACTACGTTATGAAGATCGACGCTATTATTGGGATGAACCATATTTATTCCGCCGTTGTGTAGATGGAATTTACCGATGATGTGTCACGGTCGATGAAGGTTATAATATTGTGAAGCACCTTCACTCGACATCTTATGGTGGACACTTGGCCAACCAAAAGACAATTGCCAAGGTTCTCCAAAGCGGGTTTTGGTGGCCTTCCATGTTTAAGGACATTCGAGCTTTCATTCTCGCATGCGATGCTTGTCAAAGAAGTGGGAATATTACAAGAAGAAATGAGATGCCCCTTCAACCCGTCTTAGAGATTGAATTGTTCGATGTTTGGGGAATCGATTTCATGGGTCCGTTCACATCCTCTTTTGGTAACAAGTATATCTTAGTAGCGGTTGATTATGTCTCAAAATGGATCGAGACCGTAGCTTACCCCACCAATGACTCCAAGGTTGTAATTAAGCTTTTCAAGAATGTCATTTTCTCGAGATTCGGTATGCCTAGAGCCATAATTAGTGATGGAGGCTCTCATTTTAGGAAAGATACCTTTGAACACCTTCTTAGTAAATATGGTATCACTCACAAGATGTCCCTAGCCTACCACCCTCAATCAAATGGGCAAGCCGGGATCTCCAACCGTCAAATCAAGGTAATTTTAGAGAAAGTTGTAAATACACACCGAAAGGATTGATCATTGAAATTAAATGACGCTCTTTGGGCATTAAGGACGGCCTACAAAGCGCCGATTGGAACCACTCCTTATCGTCTTGTGTATGGCAAAGCTTGTCATTTACCGGTGGAACTAGAACACAAAGCCGAATGGGCAATCAAAGAGCTAAACTTCGATGAGAGTGTTGTAGGAGATAACCGCCTTCTCCAACTACAAGATTTGGAAGAACTACGACTAGAAGCCTACGAAAACTCGAAGATTTACAAGGAACGAACTCGCCAATGGCACGATTCTCGAATACTTCGAAAGGACTTCTCCGTTGGTGATAAGATAGTACTCTTCCACTCTCGCTTTAAGCTTTTCCCCGGTAAGTTGAAATCAAAATGGTCGGATCCATTCGAAGTGACCAAGGTGCAACCATATGGATCAATAGAGATATCTAGCCCGGAAACCGGGAAATTCATGGTTAATGGACAACGTTTGAAGATTTATCGCCCCGGTCACGTTCGTGAGACCTTCGCTGCCATGAAGATTGGTGAGCTCCCATTGACCCCTTCTCGAAATTGAAGTAGGTTTGGTGGTATCCTCAATAACCACCTTGTACATATGTATTATATTTCTTTGTGTTGTTAGTTTGTTAGCTTGAGAAGAATGGTTGAACTTGGATTTCGTCATGAAGCACTTAATTTGGATGAAGACCACGCTTTTTGGAGAAATTATGGAGCTAAATTGAAGACCACTAGCATGTTTTTGGTAGATTTTGATTATGTAATGTGAGTCGAGTCAATATTTGAATCCTTAGGTGACTATTGGAAGATCCATGAAATGGCAAGGCGGAAAAACGAAGAAAAAAGACTGTCGGGCGAAATTTCGCCCGGTGAGACTTGAGCGGGCGAAACTTCGCCCTACGGAAAGTTGCTAGAATTGCCAAAATCGAAGAAGATACCACCGGGCGTAATTTCGCCCGGTGAGATTTTGACCGGGTGAAATTTCACCCGGTGGAAAAAATGGCAGAAAACGATTTTCACGATGAAAAGTCCGTCGGGTGAAATTTCGCCCGGTGGTGCTTGACCGGGTGAATTTTCACCCGGCGGCATGGGCTTGGCCAATTCACCTAAAGCATACCTCCTCACTACAATTTCAATTCCCTCCTCCATATTTACCACATATAACTTTCCCTCCAAAAATTTTTACACCAAATTTTTACCACTACCTTTAAAACTTTCACTTTCCCTCCCAACCACCCTTATTTATATCACCCTTTTACCTCACAATTCACTCCACATTTTCACCCATCATAAACTCATTAAACCACTTTCCATACCCATTCACATTCATACCTCCATTCCATTTCCACTTGGTGATTATATATTCTTGGGTTTTTGAAGAGGAAAAGCTAAAGTTTCGGGATTTTTTCTTACAACTATTATGGAGACAAGAGCTCAACGAGCCGCGCAAAAACAAGGTATGGCTTCGACTTCAAAACCTCCTATATGTTCATCTTCTAGTAAGTCTTTGAAGCCTAGACTCTCACCTTGTCTTAATACACCCTTGGCTCAAACTTTCTCCGAAAAGACCTTTTGGAGCACAAGGTGGCCTTGTTCATTCACAATGGAAATTCTAGGAATAGAGGACGATATTAGAGAGTTATCGTCTAGGACCGGAACAAGCGGACTTATCAATTTCGTGCCTTGCACAAATAAAGACTTGACTTGTGAATTTTTAGGTACCTTTACAATCGATAACCCGACCACACCAAGAGAATTTAAATTTAGACTGTTCGGTAGAACTCATTGTTTAACTGTTTCTGAATTCGGCCTCGCCTTAGGTCTACCATCATCGGGTACCTGAATTAGTGAACCTTCGAGTAATGTACAAGCTAATGCTTCTAGAAGAGACCTTTGACGCTGCATAGCACGTGGTCAACGAGATTTTGAACATAATTCAAACTTTACCGCTGAAATCCGTAACCCCGTTATTCGTTACTTTACCGAGATACTTTCTCATTGCTTGATACCGTCTACCGATAATACTCTTAACCTCAATGTGTGCGTCTTACAATTGATTTCTGACTCTTTGCTTGGTAATCCCAACCCCCTTGACCTACCACTTGTCGTAGCGTTGCATTTTCATCAAATTATTATTGCTCAACGCCCCTTCGTAGACTGTGGAGGTCTTGTGACCTTAATTGCTAAAAACTTGGGTTATGAGACCAACCACCTAATCCCACTAGACAACTGTGTTTGGCTTGACGAGGCCTATCTTCCAGATTGGATATTTAATGTACCCGATCATCGCCTCGTCTCCATTAACCATGACCGTGCTTTAATAGTCCCCAAGAGAAACCAGACCAATATTTATAACTGTCACAATTGGGACCTACCCTTAGGTCCCGATGAATTCCGACTAAACCAATCGAGAGGAATGGAAATTTGGGAGTATTCGAACTATAGGTTACCCGAGGGTCGTACATTATTTGACCTTTCTGAGCTAGAACCCACCGAGGGCGTACAACCCTTACCCGGGTCTCCGACGATTTCTTTTGCGTCAAATGATTACCCAAATTAAACTATCCCCAGAGTCGGTCGGTGTTTAGTGTGTTGTGTGTGTATGTGGATTAGGTCGGTGAGTCTTTAATCAATCTTTGAAATGATATTGTTCCTTATTCCTTGTCCCATCATTATAATCGTTGTGACTGTTTTATATCGAACCAAATTGCAAGTTGTCCCATTGTCCCATTGGTATTTTTGCGGCCGTCGCGGTTTTGGTTTTGCTCCCGGTCTTTAGGCGATGTAATTACGCCATTGACCCTTTTGAAAATCCAAATTTTAATCAACTTTTCTCAATTTTTCTTAATCCGGGCTACACAAGTACAAAAAATACATTTGGCTAGTAGAAAAGGCTACGGTTGCATTTAATACCCATAACCACAAGATTCTAAATGAATAGGATTTATAAATGGCTTCGGTTGTATAAAAAAAACCGTAGCCAAATATAAAACGCTTCGGTCGTGTTTCTAAACCGTAGCCAAAAGTATTTGAAATGGCAACGGGTTTTATCATGGAACCGTAGCCTAATATAAAATGTTTCGGTTGAGTTTCTTAACCATAAAAGTGATTTTAAACAGCAACGGTTCTAATTTAGCACCAGTAACCATTATATTATAGAAACATTAGTACAAATTTTCATCCCTTACTTCTAAACCAATACTCGTAATATTTTCTCCCTATTAATCCCTAATAAATACTACGTATACCTAATTCAGATTACTTAATTATATCCGTTTATAAGATCTTTGTTCCTAATTACACTATGTAGATCATCAATCCCTAATTCTACTCCGGAGATCAAATCCTAGATCCCACCCATGATCTCCTTCAATTCATCCCCTGAATAATTGATAATGATTATGATTACGCTTGAAGTTTTGACACAACTCGGACCTCACGCGATTCATGTACCCCACAATCAGCCCAACCATGGTCCGCTCCAACTACTACCAGCGCCCTGACATAATCACCCCGGCGTTGACTCTGTTGGCACCCCCTTCGATCATCCTCGCCATTCTCAATGTCATCACCGAGGTTATCTTCCTCTCTTCCCCCCTAGGGTTTTCCTTTCGCATCCCTTATACCTCATCTTAGTTATATTATAAATATGTATGTATTCATGATTATGATTAAGATTATTCCCAGGTATCTTTACTTCTATTCAATTTTATTACTATAAGGCTGATTTAGGGTTTTAGGTTTATTTAATTTCTACAACTGTCTCCACTGTGATGTCATGTTTCTGATCCTTATGTCAAGTTTTGATTAGAAAACCGCTCCTTAGGGCAAGTATTTTAATCAAATTATCGGAAGGGTAGTATTTGTGATAGAGTCAATTTTAGACTAGTTAGTAAGTTGTTTTACGTGGAATTTTATGTCTCTAATACCGATTTTGAGATACTTTATCGTGATATGCCAAACTTATTATAAACTCGTAATTATCAAGTTTTAAACTCGGTTTTGTGATTTTGATGAGTTACGTTGGAAGTCGTTGCCTCCAATAATCTTATTCTCGAACATGGTTTTTTACATTTATCAAAGAATAAAAGTGAGTGAAGAAGCTAAGGGATCAGAAGAGTGAAAGAAACGAGTGCAAGGGCTTATACATAAATATATCGATGTAGATGCAATTGGGTTTAGTTTTATGAATCAGACACGAAGCTGCCTCTTCTTTGTTGTTCTTGATGTAATCAAGTGTTCTGCAATCCAAGCATACGTTTTACAATATGGCAACAGGACACAAACTGAAGATTATGAGTTGTATTTCAAATAGTACAGACCATGGTTGAAATGCTATTTATAAGCTGCACATCAGGCTATGCAAACGGCTACACCTGTTGCGTGTTTATTCCAAGAGCAGGTTGTTTAAATGCCATTGTAGGTCTGCATTCATATCATTTTAAGGCTGCCTTCAGTTTCGTAATATAAGCTGCATTTTTTTGCAAGAAGAGCATTAGATCAACCTGATATTCATGTCCATTTAGGTTGTTGTTCTTCTTGCATTGAGCTTGCGTGATACAAGTTATTCTGTGGTAATGCAATGCTCAAGCAGGCTGATTCTTATTGATGCTACTGCTGCGATTTTTATTAGAGCTAGTTGTTGTATTTGTTGCATCAACGCAATGGATTACATGCACAAATTCATCGGGTTGCGTTTCTATTTGGCATGCTGCGTGATGTTGCTGTTTTGCCTTTCTTATTTTGCACTCTCAACTAGAAGTGGAAAGTCCACTTGCCTTTGTCTTATTTTGTGCGTGTATTCTCATAGGACATGTAATCCATGAGGAAAGAAAATATAAGATACTTCTCCATATTATTAAAAGTGAGCCACGTACTATTTTGATAAGATTATACATAAATTTGTTTAGTCTTTCTTTATTGTTTCTCTCCTTTTTCTCTCCCTAAGAACCCTAGATGTAGTCATTTTAATATTTGGGTTATTAATTATGGAGGGCTAATCCTCCATTTCTTAGTGTAATTGTCCAAAGTTGTCAACTTTAAGCTATGTAGTTCTTAAATCTTTCTCTTATTCTACTCATTTGTGATAATTTGTATGAACAGTTGGTATGCCTTTATTTCTAAGTCGATTCGTTTGGTTGAGTCTTTAGTGTATTTTATTGTGCTACTGACCATTTTCTTCTCTTCATGGGTTCACACAACGGTTGGTAATGTTTATGTCCATTTTAGAGAGGAAGAACTGACAGGTCTGACATTACGTAACATGAATAGGAGATTTTCTGCAGGTCATCCGATCATTGTTGCTTTCTCTCATGTGATGGATTTTCGTGAAGCTACAGTCGGGTAATATGAGGAGAATGGGTGCAATCAACGAGGCTTGTGCAATTTCATGCATTTGAAAAAAAATAGCAGACAAGCTTTATTCAAATATTTTTAAAGCTCTTAACTATTTGGAAGATTTTTTTTAATTCTTTTCTAACTAGCTGCTATATTCATTTTCTGAAGCTGAGGAAGAAGTTGTTTGGGAAACAAAGACATAGGTGCAGTCGCAGTAGAAGCCACAGTCCTGGACATCGGGGCCTAGGGGAGGGACGTGGACACTATTCTTCTTATGGTCGTCATTATGGTAGAAGATGGTATTATAGAGGTCAATGGTAACAAGACAACAAAAGAAGTGCTAGAAACCGTAAGCTTGTTGGTTGTACTTTGATGGTAGAAGGGACATGATTCCCGTGAAAGAGAATAATGAGAAGAAGAGGGTTGAGATTGAGCCATGGAAAAGGGAAAAAGAGTAAGAGCAGTGACCGGATGTTATGGTATGTGTTTACGTATTACAGACTTGACTACATGAGGTTATGCGTTTATCTTTTATGGACAGTGTCTACATCATTTTTCTACTCTCTTGCCAGATTATAGCATACAACAGCCCAAATCTCTACGTGGCAGCAGCTTGAGCACTTATCAGATAAATGCAGCCTTTTGTCATATATTCGAGTAATAACAAATAACTTCTGCTGCATCATTTTAGGATTATTTAAATATATTTAGTCTAAAATAGACACACACAGACAAGCATGCTGAGTATAATCTCATTTACATATTCAAAGATGATAAGGTACGAGAGAATGTACTTAATTTTTTTCACTGAACTTGTTTTCAATTTCCTTCACTTTATGTGTGCCATTGTAGTATATTGGATGATTAAATTGTTGAAATACGGAATTTGTAAGATGTGATACAAAGATTGACCCATCACTTGTTTTTCCTTACAAATTTTTATTGTACTTGGGATGACTTAGTCTACTATGTGCAGCCGAGTTGATTGTGACGATATTGCTTATTGTGGTTACTCACTCCAGTTGTGTTGTGTTTCGATTGAGTATCATTTGTAACTGTTGATGAATTAGACGGAGATGGATGCAAATCCCATACAAGAATCTATTGACTTGAAGACAAAAGAGAATAAAAAAGGTTCCAACAAAAGTATCTTTATCGTTTATCGGGCTAGTTTCACACCGGCAGTGCAAGGAAGTATTTTTGTCGATTAGTGCTTTTAATTACAATTATGGATCAATGTTTTTGTAAATAATATTGGTTATGAAGCACATCAATATACACCTAATTTTGTATATATTATATTATATATATATATATAATTTTTTCTTGATTTTTTAATTTGAAAATGGCATCGGTTCTTTAGTAACAACCGTAGCTTTTAATCGACTTATGGCTTCGGCTATTACAATTAACCGCTGCCATTACTCACTTATGGCTTCAGTTCAACCTAACAACCGAAGACTTTATTATATTTTTGGCTTCGGTTTCCTGTAAATAACCGTTGCAATAAATCTATTTGGCTTCGGTTATGAACCGAAGCCACAACTCATAAACTACATGCTACGCCTTGATTTACTACGCCTAAATAACCGAAGCCATATGTCCTTTTTAACCGAAGCCACAAGTGCTTTTTGTACTAGTGCTAGGTGACGTGATTACACCAATGCCCAATTTTTCACCCTTTCATTTTAATTTCTTTTCTTCTCTTTAATTTCTTTTTCGACTTCTTAGCCACTCGGCTAGGGTCTAGGTGATGTGATTGCACCTACGCCCGCCACTATTTTATCGCTTTCTTTATTTTCTTTTTCTTTTCTTTTCTCAAAAAATTTTAAAAACCCAAAAACATTTGAAAAATTATAAAAATCCAAAATGATTTTTCTTTTTCGTTCTTCCCCTACTTGTCCATTGAGGACAATGTAAAGTTTTAGTGTGGGAGAGGAGTCTACTATCATTTATTCTGCCAAAAATCTTTTCAAAATCCATAAAAATTTGAAAATTCGAAAAATCAAAAACATTTTTTCCTTTTTCTTTTCTTTTATTTTCTTGTTTCTCGTTATGTTTTCGTGTCTCGTGTACGGTCTTGTTCTCCACTTTTACAGGTAACCACCACCTTGATTGCGCGAATTGAAGAGATTATGAAAGAATCTGCTTGCTAACTTCCTTCCATCTTTCTTTAATTTTGTAGAGGAGTTAGGTTGTTGCTATTGGAGGCTCTTGAAGTTGAGCATTTTGGGTGTTGTGGTTGATTGTGTGCTCGAATGTTGATGGAGTATGGAGTATGGAGTACATGACTTTACTTGTGTTTTTTTTTTTTTTTCCCTTTTTCTTTTTCGTGTGTTCCCTTTTGCTTTTGTATAGAGTGTCTAGGACTAAATGTTTTCGAAAACCCGATTACAAGCTTATTACAAGAGTTTACATTCCATTGTAGATAATCCGTTGTAGATTTTGGACCTTAATCTAGTAGAATGACTCTTAATCAATGAATTTGTTGATCTTTTAGCTTGAGTCCACCTTTTCTACTAGAGGTTTACTTCGGGGTTTGCATTTGACCACCCATGGAGGAGTTAGGCCTTGGTTCCCGCATCCCGTTTTCTAGGTGATCTTGCTCGAACGACCATTGCACCTTAAGTCCAAATTCTTTACACCTTTTTGTGGGTTATCCGGGAATGACGCATGTTCTCGTTTACCTAATTTCCTCCACCTATACATCACCACAATAAGTTTACACAAAAATAACCCCCAAGCTTGGTTATGAACCACATCAAAATCAAAAGGCCAAAAAAGGGCAAACCAAAGCAAGAGAAAAGGGCACAAAAATATGAAAAACAAGGAGAGAAAAGGAGCTTCAAATGAAATCATATCATCAAAAACATCTTTAAAAAAAAGCCCTTTGATCGATTCATCGCCGTGAAGTGCCAACTAGAGGACCGAGTCCCGAGGTAGGAAGATAGCGGTGATTAGTCGATCCACCCCAATAACTGTAAACACTCCACCTTTTCTATTTGGGCTAATTTAGGAAATTCGAGTTTGGAACGACCCTCTTGGCTTAGCCAAAGAGAGCGGGACTGCACCTACCTACAGTGTCGAACGAATCCATGGTTCACTTTTTCCACTCCGTTATACACCCCGTCGTACCCCTTTAGAAGACTAGGAGGACCTAGGCTAAGTTATAAACACATATATTGCTTAGTTGTCATAGTATTAAGCTTTGGTCCTCATTTACATGGGTCATTTATCTTGGAAGTTTATTGTTGTTCTAGGTAAGTAATCGGTGTCTTCACCACCGTCTCGATGAGGGATTCGGTGTTTTAATTTTGCTTTGGATGCGTCTATTCTTTCGTGTTATGTGTTTTTGTGTGTCTAGTCGCACCCACCATTTTGAGCAAGCCCCAACTTGCCTTGCATGGAAGTACCTTACCTCATGGGTATTTCGATGTGAGTTGAAGGGACCGAGCGGGCCCGTTAATTTCCCCGTATCGGCTTAGCGTAGTCTAGCTAGTAGTAGTAGTATGTAATTTCTTTTTGGGCCTTTGCTCGAGGACGAGCAACGGTTTAGTGTGTGGGAATTGTTGTGTACTAAATTTAGACCGTTTTTTCCCTCATTTAGACCCGTTTTTCCCTCGTTTTGCGAGTTAAGAGTGGGATTATCGCCATATTTTGTGTACTTCTCGCATTAGCGTCCCTCTTGTGCATTTTACGTGTTTTTGGTAGTTTTCCATCGATTTTGATAGGATTTTGCACCGAAATCACGATCGAGCTTCCACGAGCACAAGAGAAGGGAATACCGTCCTAAGAGCAAAGCACACAACTTAAAGTTTAAAGCCATCCAATCAATTACTGAAGAATGAGACAAGAAAATAGGCCAGTGAAATGACCGGGCGAAATTTCACCCGGTGAGACACCACCGGGCGAAATTTAACCCGACGGTAAAAATGCCTCCCCGAAGATTTTTCGAGACTCTCCACCGGGCAAAATGACCAGGTGAAATTTCGCCCACCGGGTGAAATTTCGCCCGATGGGAAGAAGTGCCAAAAACGCAAAAAAAGGAAGAAAATATGACCGGATGAAATTTCACCCGATGGGAATTACTGTCAAGACCGCAGGGCAAAGTTTCACCCCATGAAGATGTTGAGGGAGATTGTCTCACTAATGAAGCAAGAGTTGGATTTGGGCTTTAGGTTAAATACCCATTAAGAGGATTACTATATATATGCAACCCTAGATTGTTGCCCAAGGCATCATCCATTACTGTAGGTATCCATTAGCATCCTCCGTTAGTGTAGAAGGCTTTCATTAGTGTAGTATCACCACCCATTAGTAGAACAATCTAGTAATAATCTAATAGTAATTCTCTAAAAATCTAGTAGTAATTAGTAGTAGAACTACTTAGTTTACATCATCAATTCTCTAGATTTCAAGTTTGTAAGGAGATTATTCAAGTTTTATTGAAGATTTTTTGGGTTTATTGAGGAATTAGTGACAAGTTCTTCATTCTCTCCATCAAAGATTCAACCTTTATCCATGCAAACTTCTTATTTCTTGTAGATCTTCACAATTGGTACATTTCTTTTCACTCTCTTATCTCTAGTTTAGATTTAATTTAGTTTTCTCATTATTATCTAGCTTAGATCATCTTAGTGTAGTTAGTTTCTCTAGATCTTGTTCATGTTGTTCCAGATTATTATCTAGATCAATTTGGTAGTTTCATAGTTTAGTGGGTAATTGTTAGATCGTAGTTTTCTCATCATATTGTTGTTAGTTTCCTTAGATCTAGTTAATATGCATGCCTTAGATAGTTTCTCTACAGTTAATGTTTTGTTTAGTTTCATTATGATTAGTGAGTAGATTTCTTGTTGGGGGGTTTAGAGATGAAGACTTGGATTATTTGAATTCAGGGGTATTGGTGGGTTGCTTGCATGTTGGTTTACCTTGTTTGTTGTTGTTGTGTCATTGTTGTTTTAGTTCGGCCAACTAGACCGACCTTTACTCATTTCTATCAATATGGAGAAACTCGGGGTAGAAATTACCATAACAAGAGACTTACCCTTCTTCGCCGCGAAAGCGGGTTTTTAGGTGGGTTGGGTGAAGAAACCGAAAGGTGGCATTCTCCCTTTATCAAATTTGCGACAAAAACTCGATCCCGACCTTCTTATATTCCATGTTCCGAATCCCGACTTCTCCCCGACGCCTTTCCCTAGATTAATTACCCCTAGCCATTCTCGTAGTGATTCCTCTAGCATAGACTTGACCATAGATTCGACCTCTAAAAACCCCCCCTCCCTCCCTCTAGACATCAAACACATCACTTTAAACTCGCCAATTCCTCCGTTCCCTTTTGACCGACCTCGACTTACCACGAATACTTGTTTGTTTTTGTGTGTCATCTCGAGTCTTATAAATATCGTTTGATCCCCCGTCCTTCGTTAACGACCGAACCGATTGGGAGGCGATCAGTGACTCGCTTGGAGTGTGTATATGGTAGTTAATTGGACTGTAGTTCGATTCGCTCTCTGCGTCCTTGTTTTCGAGAAAGTAAAGACGGCTATCAAGGCGATGAACGAAGTGGGATAGATGGTCTATCGAGGCTTGCACGTGGTGCACCACCTCGGCCAAGGCACTAACGTTGCCGGAGAGGTTCTTAATCACCCGGGGTTTCGTGGTCATGTCGGGGATAGATTTCTGCAAGATAACGTCGAAAATCAGGGGAATTTCGTCGGACGTCTTAGGGACTCGAAGGATGCTCACGATTGAGCGATACGGAACTGAGGCCGCCCTTGACCCATGTGTGTGTGGTCATTAATTTGGGGATTCAGGTGCTTTTTAGACTCTTGGTGTAATCGGCGAGATGCCCGACAAATTTTCTGTCTCTGTAACGAGACGATTTGACGCAAACCTCGGAGTTGAGGTTTAAGGAGGACTTTTTGAGGTGAGACGACCCAAAAGCATAAGACCTTGAGTAGGGATGATCCTAATAGCTAACATAGACTGTTAAACACGCAATTGTATGACGTAAGAGTTTGATCACGATCCCGGCTCAGGATCAAAGAATTTGGATGTACGTTTCCTTTGAAAACGACCGGTTTTGCAAAACTTTGAAAAGGATGGTTTGTAGAAATATTGCAACGATGGTGCGACGAGGTATATGTGCGTTGTTACGTGGGTGCATCAGAGATGATGTAGAAATATAAACATTTTTTTTCGAAAGGAGCGCATTTCTTTTAGGGGGAATGCTTTCTCTTTTTTTGAAAATAATTACGTGATGCTTCTATCGATACTACTATTAACTAGGTTGTTCGATGCCCGCGGGGTGCGTGAGGCTCGTGATGGAGCGCGAAGTCTGATGACAGTCTTCCTAAAGGTGTGACTAAATCCTTAGTGAGGGATTTAGGCGGTGAATAGTGTTTCTCATAAACTTTTGTTTTTTGAAAAGGACTTTTAAAATTAGTGACCCACGTTCATCAGTTGTACTAGCAATAGACGGTGGGGGTGTGCATTGTAAAAAAAAGTGTTTTGAGGGTGTAACTGTTTTGGGTTCCTTGACTTCATTAATTGAAGCTTTGGTTGTGCTAAACGGTACGCGCGTGAAAAGTTTTTTTTTGAAATGGAATGTGACGGCGTGGTGGCCCTAACCCCATTAATTGGGAATTTCGGCTGCATTAACAGTAATCATTGTTAATAGGTTTTAAATAGGCCCAGGTGGTGGTACTAAAAAAAAGTTTTTTTTCTTGAAATTAGTGAATGTGAATTTGGCCATGGAAACGGCATAGAAAAAACGTTTTCCTTTTTGGAAACTGTGATTTGGTGGGAGTGTTGGTGTTTAAACGGTCGTTTTGAAAAGATAAGTTATTTTTGAAAAACGGAATTGGGTGCGGTTGCATATGTTGGCGTGGTTGAATCCAGATTTTAGTGCTTTATTTGGGTTGTATTGTTCGAACACACTACACATAACTAGGAATGCGTACACTCATGCAGGATGCAGACTCGGGTAGGTTAGGGTAGGCTACCGCCCACGAATAGTCTTTACTTAGGCGCTAACAACGATCTGGGGAGATGGGTGTCATACCGTCCGTTTGGACTATCCGCTTATTAATCCCGCGAGTTACGCGTTGGGCGGCCGGAGCATCAATCGAGGATCTCCTCGCATGTCCCTAGAAATCTTACCGCGAAGAGGTCGATTGGTCCTGATATCGGTTAGGGTGGGCTTTTTAGAGCCAAAACCTGTAGTGACCAGAACTAGGAGCTAAAAAGTGAGCTTCACCGACCTTGTTCAAGTTACACCACCGCTGGAAACTTGTTTCCAAATCCCCAGTGGAGTCGCCAAACTGTGGACGTCCGTCCGCACCGCCCGGCGCCCCGTGCGTGCCCGCGCGGGACCGACCTAGTTTTCAACGTGTGGCGATGGCCACCCACGCGGTCCCCTCCCGATCGGGGGCCGGTCCGATCTCGCATACGGGGTGAAGTGTCGGACCTCGATTTGGATGACGATCCGGACTTGTACTAGACGGGTGCGGGCACCCGTGTTTCCGTTTGGGAATCGATCGAGACGTGGTTGTAAATGTTTAAAGGTCGATTCATTTGGTAAGGCGACCTTTTTAGTGAACTGAATTCGTTGCCGATTTGTGGAATCGCCACCGAGTCAATTATGGGGACTCGAAAACGTTCAAGTGAACTTTGATCTCTTGCCGGCTCAAAGTTGAGTGACACAGGACCTAAAGATAAAGACTTGTACCCTTAAGCACTCCATGTCATGAATGACTCTCATTGCCAATGGTTTCGGACATCCGGAAACCGTCGATTCTGAGTAAGAGGTGAGGGTACGTATTGCGAAGCCAATATCTTATAGATATCAACACCCAATCCCGCCCGCCCTATAGCGGCCTCTACTAATCAATCGGTGGGCTGATTTTCTAGTTCTCTTGTTGTGGTAGAAGTACTGTAACATCCATTGTTTTAAACCCTATGCCTTTGCTATGTCGATTGTTTTAAGGACATATAAGCTTTATTGTCAAAATAGTGTTGTTTACATTCTTTGCATGCGATTTCACGTGACAAGCAGGCCATGAAAATATGCACGTAGGAGAGTAGAGAGTACTAATTTTATGGGTATTACCTGTCACCCAGTTCAACTTA
Source organism: Agrostemma githago (assembly GCA_958450325.1). NCBI lineage: Eukaryota > Viridiplantae > Streptophyta > Magnoliopsida > Caryophyllales > Caryophyllaceae > Agrostemma > Agrostemma githago. The sequence goes on along the minus strand of OY288241.1, from coordinate 29,424,313 downwards.
TGACGACGACTTACTGCGAGGCCTATGTTTAAGGTCAAAATGTACAAAACTCCCGGGATACCTGTCACCCGGTTCAACAACCAATGTACCGATTCCTGATACACTAGCCTTATAGTTGATGGCAAAACCGTAAACCCTAGAATATATTACTCTAACCTCACACTTGTCCTTATTCCATAACTCCAAAACAAAGCCATTATCGATATTCAAAAGATATAATCAATATAAATAATATGAGGATAAAAGAAGTAAACATTTATATTCTAAAAGAGGAAACTTTCTATTTTTAGGAAACTTCTATTTTTAGAAACTTTACTAAAAATAGCATTATATCAAAATAGTGAAAATATTAGTTCATACTAATACCAATTTTTAGTAAACGATATAGATTTATAAAACTAATACTTTCAGCCTTGACGATATTAATTATTAAAGTAAGAACATTTGATTAAAAATATCGTACAAGTGTATAAAATGATTAGTAAGAATATTAGTTATTGAAATATCGTACAAGTGTATAAAATGATTAAAAATGTCTTAAAATTTTTAATAATACTAATCAAGGTGTTTTCAAAATTTACAAAGCTAAAATTCTCTAATTATTATTAGTTACGACAATACGATTACAAATAGGATTTTACGGCAAATGTCAAATTAAATCTTTTAACGTCTTTTATTTAATTAAACCATTGAATATATTTAGAATATGTTAAGGGATGATTTAACTCTTAATTTTTCAGATATAAATATTTTCAAAATAGATGGAAAAATAAATCTTTTAGGTAAGACGAAGCATTTTAACGATAAATCATAATTTGTCCAAAAATCAATACTTAATAATTAAATACTTTAATAAATAGTACAAAAATTACGTAAAATAGTTAAAATATATTTATGAACATTCTGTCCATAAAAGAAAATTTTCCAGAATCCTAAAACTCGATTTTTAAAGCGTTTTTTCGTTAATCGACTAATCTCGACAATAACGATTAATAAAAATAGTAATTACAAAACGATTTAAGTATTAATATCCAAAAATTATTATTAAACCTAAAAATCATTTTTTTCCAGAATCTACCATTTTTCCATATTTCAAAAAATTCCGGATTTAATAAATCCCGTCAAAACCGTCTTTAAAACCCGTTTTCACAATTAACGATTCCATTGATAAAACATATCGTCCCAAACATTTTATTAAAGCACTAAAAATTATAAAATTACATTTTATTATGAAATCATCAGAATCATATTTTTTTTCCAGATTTAATCATAGGACCAAAAATCGAGAATTTAAACGACAAACGCGGTTTTAACGATAAACGATCATTTAAAGTGATTAATTAATTCATCCACTTAACAATTCCGAAAAATTATGAAAAACTTCAGAAAATTCTTTTTCATCAGAAGGTTTCACTACGTCAAAAATCAGATTAAAATAAAATGTTTAGGTACTAGAACTAAAAATCTGCTTTTAATCGTTTTTGTCCAATAACGTTAATAATTCAATAATCGATATCAAAAATATCAGAAAAATACTAAATTATTAAAAATCATCAAAAAAAACATTTTTCCAGAATATAAACATATATTACATGTTTAGGCCGATTATTACGATTTTACAAATTAATATAACAATTTAATCGTTAATCTCGTAAAAGTGATAAAAATATCGAAACATGCAAATTTTCAACTTTCAAAAAATTTTCCAGATTATAAGACATACATATATTGTCAAATAGAAAATATAAAAATATACATGCAATCACATAAATAAAATCATGCAATACCGAGTAACAACGACGTTACCTTCAATCCAAATCCGAGTCTACGATAAATTCGTCGGCTTCGGGGTCGACCAAGAATCCTAAATCACATGACATACATGATACAAAAATACCATGAGAAAACTTAAAGAATCAAGGTAAATGACAATCGAAAATAACATCGATTATTACCTTAACGAAGGGGAAAGAAAGACGATAATTTAGAAGGCGAAAATAGGACGATCAAAGCTTGATTATGGATGAAAATGGCTGCTGAAAATGGGCAGGAATACAAGCCAAAAAGAGGGAGAAAGAAAAGGTTTTTGCTAAAATAAAATGGAAGAATGAATAAAGAGGAAAATGTGAAGAGATATGGAATGATTGGTGACTTAAAAGTTGATGAAAACCAGGTACATTCACCTCAAAAATTTCAGCCAAGAGTGAATGTGAGAGGAGTGTGAAGAGTTTGTATTAATCCACCAAAATGAATGAAGAAAGAAATAAATATCTAATGTTTAACATAATAAAATGAAGTGTATAAAAAATGTAGTAGGAGTGAGCCAAGGGGGGTCACGGTCCAAAATGTGGGAAAATGTCCCAAAATAATTTATAAGTTGATAAAAAGAAAATTGTAATATTGTTAAAGGTATTTCAAAGCAATTCGAGTAAACCTCGCGTTAGAAAATAATTATTTACGAAACTTCGTAATAAAATCATTAAAGGCTAAATTTTCGTAAATAAAAAAATATTTCTTAGTTGGAAATATTATATAAATGGGTTTAGACATTTTAGGAAAAGGAATAACTTAAATCCGAGCTTAAAAACGTCAATTCAAAGAAATAGAATTCCTCACGGAAAATTAATTAGTTTACGAAGAAAACCAAATAAATGGATTTAAGAGAGTTAAAATCTTTAACATTAAAAATAAATATCATTAAACTTAAAACTAAAAATAAAGCTTGGTAAAATGATGAAATATGAGGCCCAAATGTGATAGAGTTATGACGATGTTATAACGGAAAGAATAAAAAGGCTAGAAAAATAGCGGGTGTTAAAATCCTCCCGACTAAAAGAAAGTTTCGTCTTCGAAACTAAGAATAAGAAGAAAGGAGTCAAGATTACCCTAGTCGAAAAGATGAGGATTAAAAAAAAAAAAAAAAAAAAAATTCGCATAAGAATTTTGCTTTAAAAGAAAAATTTTTAGAACTCTCAAAGTGATACAAAATCGAATGCAAAAATTTATTTCGAAAGGAATTTGGGCTAAGCTACCCGGAGTTTAAAATCTATTAATTAGTGAAATCGTAAAGTAAAGTTATTTGGAAAAATAATGACGTCAAATAACATTTGTAAACAAACTCGAAGGAAATAGGATAACCAAAATATTTTGAAAACAAAAGTAAAATATTTTGATTAAGAAATTCGATATTATTCCTTTTTTTGATGAAACAAAATTTAGTTTGGAGAAATCAAATTTTGTAGTTAGTAAAAATCGCACCAGCCGTCAAACATTTTCAATAACAGATTCAAAAGTCCACCAACAATAAAATGAAAATCAATTTTCAAAACGTTATAATTTCGAAAATGTTATCAAAGTAATTATGAAAGTTTTCAAACAAGTTATCAAACTTGAACATACAAAATAATTTCGACAATGTTAAAACGTTTTACGTAACAATCCTATACAATTTGAAGTACTTGAAAATATAAAAGTCTTCAAAAAATTTTGATCGCTTGAAAATCAAAAATTAAAAATAATTTCGAAATAATTTAAAATAAATTATTAAGGCATTTTGAAATAGATCTAAATATAAATATCAACCAAAGATAAAACAAAGTGAAATATATAGTTCTTAAATTATAAATAAATAAAAAAATGTTAAATTTCACGATAACCCAAAATGTTAAATTGCTCAAAGTTTTTACAAAATGGGGAGTTTTAAAATTTGAAATTATGCTTCAAAATGTTAAAATTTCATGAAAATCAAAAATTTTAAATTAGTCAAGCTTTTTACAATACGGGCAAATTCACAATTAGAAATTATAACTCAAAATGTTAAAATTTTACGATAATTCAAATTTTTTAAGTAGTCAAACTTTTTATAAAATAGGGAGTTCGAAAAATAGTTAACGGGTAAATAGAACAAGGATAAATAAATTAAAAATAAGAGCTTTCAAAATCGACAAAGGTTGAAGGGATTGGCAGGAGTTACCGTAACAGAATTCAAGAGAACCAGAAAGGAAGACGAAGTTGTGAATCAAAAAGAGCTCTCAAGGATTATGGAAGAAATTAATCATCTCGAGATTCCTAGCACGACTTCCACAAACACGGGTTCCTAATTCCCATCAAATAACGCTAAGTCCAATATCAGTACAGGGTGGTCCTACTCAATCTACAACCTCCAAAATTAAGTCTTACATACTTATACAATCTTTCAATTAGTATAGTAAGAATCGACAAATGATTTAGACTAATCCTTTAATTAAGATTCCAACGGTTATCAAAACATACCCTAACTCGTAATCACTAAGGTTCATAAATTTAAAGCTCATAAGGTCTGAACTCGAGGTATATTTCAAATTTCTCGAGTAAGGAAGACTAAATAAAACCCACCAATTAACAAAGTTCGGACACGAAATCCTCAAAAATGATCACCAACATATTTATAATACCACAAGTACAGAAGTTGGGGAAGTACAATAAATCCTCAAACACGCTCAAACCTATAGGTAATGGCGCAAACACTCACATCTTCAAACACATCATTCGATTACTGTTTCTGAGAAGTACATCAAATTTCTAATCGTAATGGTGCAACCACAAAATATTTAATAACTCAACGAAGCCACAATCTCGTTGGTCTAAGGTTTTGAACTATAAATCCATTAAGATGATTGACATCAAAGTGTTCCTCAAAACAACGCGATAAATCCAACCTCTAATGGCAATATGTTTGTCCTTTTCAAGGTTAACAACAATTTGTCCAATTTAGATCACTCAACTCCAAAGTTCATAGGTTACAACCTTAACCAACGATTAACGATCTAATCCTTAAGAAACACGGGTAATCTATGTTAACCAAAATTTCTAATGGTATTAATGAAAACCTTCACCACAACACTCAGGTTAACAATTTAAACAGTACTCTATGATCCCAAATATTCCCGATGCATCCATCAAATAACATTTAGGTAGGAATCCCAAAATTCTATTATTAACTACACTTGGTTCGGTTCTAGGTTAAATTAGGTACTAGGTATCCATCAAATACGATATATACTCTTACTACCCCAAAATATATTCAACTCTAAGTCCTCCAAATAATCAAGTAACCTATAACCCAAGGTTCAGAGTCTAAAGTACCAACCTAATTGACAATTTATCATTCAAATCGATCCTCAAAAGCTTACTAAGATAGATAACAAGGTATAACTCACAACCCTCAAGCCATAGGTAACAAGGGTTTACTAAACCTCAAACATCTATATCCTTTCATGGGGTTCACTGAGACGGAAATCGGTCTAGCCAAAGAATCTCAAGAGAAAGATGGTAGAGTAGAAGAATATAACAAGGATTCACCAAGCGGTTGAAGAAGAGAATATAAAAGAGAAGAATTAGAAGAAGTAGAGGAATGAAGAAAAGCGTCGATGATACTATATTACTAATTTCTTGAACCAGAGGAGAATCTTCGGGCCTCCAGAGTTCACGCGGGATCCAAATGGCTTACTTCATCTTCTTGTAGAGGAACTAGCACGTAAGTCTTCGGTCGCTCCATCTCGATCTACTGCGACATCATGGAACAAGAATCTACTCTTAATCATCTGGCTTGTAGCTTAAGTAAACTGAACTGGAGCTAAAAATCACCATCGACATCTTTCTTGGAGCACCAAGTTGTCCACTCGAGTCAGCAGGCGTTGAGAGTTCTGAGTAGGTCTTGTCCCGATCTGGAGCAGCATCCTATCAATATCTTGTTCATTCGTCTTCTTCCCACAAAAGCAACAAATATTCAATGCTAATCATTGAGTTCAGAAACAGATAATCTTAACAGTTAAGTCCTTATTTGTTTCTACCCATCTCTAATAATATTTTAATTTACTGTTTAAATAATTTACTGGTATTCTCCCTAATTTCAGGTGTAAGCGTTGGGAGCAATGATGCTCTGATACCAACTGTAATCCCCTAGAAATTCTAACGCAATACAGTGGCGGAAACACTGTAGAAGTGGGATTATAACACACTATAGCTATGTCTTGATTAAATAAAAATGGTAAGTCAATACATAAGCCATAAAATAAAAATGGCCACAAAATAAATAAATAAAATCCATAAAAAGGGTTTAACAATCCATAATACAATGATCTGATTAAAACAAGCAGGATCCATAACTGCTCGCTAGCCCACCCGAAGGAAAACACATATACCTGCCATGTTAAAAACATAACAGCCACAATCAGTGGGGAGCAACGTCAACGTTCTCCCAGCCGTATAACAGGATTTTAAAACTGTAATTACTATTATAGAAAAATAGTAAAAATGGAAAACAGTAAAACACATTATAATAAAAATAAACTTTCAGTGACAAACTTCACGTATCAAAAGAATATAATAAAAATGAGTTTTCCGAAGAAAACATAAAACATTTGCCAACTTGCAACCATATTATATCGATAATAATAAAAATATTCAAAATGGCGTTATGGATAGGAGTAGTGTAGACGGCTAGACTTTCACTAGGAGAATACTAAAAACTAGCTTCGAAAACTTAGTTCAAACAAATCAAACTTCGGTCTCTAACTAGGCTACTCAACCATAATAGAGCGACGACTTATAAATGCGTGGCCCTAGTTTAAGATAATGCACACCCCTCCTGGGATTACCTGTCACCCAGTTCAACTTATGACGGCGACTTACTGCGAGGCCTAAGCTTAAGGTCAGAATATACAAAACTCCCGGGATACCTGTCACACGGTTCAACAACCAATGTACCAATTCCTGATACACTAGCCTTATAGTTGATGGCAAAACCGTAAACCCTGGAATATATTACTCTAACCTCACACTTGACCTTATTCCATAACTCCAAAACAAAGCCATTATCGATATTCAAAAGATATAATCAATATAAATAATATGAGGATAAAAGAAGTAAACATTTATTATATTCTAAAAGAGGAAACTTTCTATTTTTAGGAAACTTCTATTTTTAGAAACTTTACTAAAAATAGCATTATATCAAAATAGTGAAAATATTAGTTCATACTAATACCAATTTTTAGTAAACGATATAGATTTATAAAACTAATACTTTCGGCCTTAACGATATTAATTATTAAAGTCAGAACATTTGAGTTTATGAAGTTATTGAAATATCGTACAAGTGTATAAAATGATTAAAAATGTCTTAAAGTTTTTAATAATACTAATCAGGGTGTTTTCAAAATTTACAAAGCTAAAATTCTCTAATTATTATTAGTTACGACAATACGATTACAAATACGATTTTACGGCAAATGTCAAATTAAATCTTTTAAAGTCTTTTATTTAATTAAACCATTGAATATATTTAGAATATGTTAAGGGATGATTTAACTCTTAATGTTTCAGATATAAATATTTTCAAAATAGCTGGAAAAATAAATCTTTTAGGTAAGACGAAGCATTTTAACGATAAATCGTAATTTGTCCAAAAATCAATACTTATTAATTAAATACTTTAATAAATAGTACAAAAATTACGTAAAATAGTTAAAATATATTTATGGACATTCTGTCCAGAAAAGAAAATTTTCGAGAATACTAAAACTCGATTTTTAAAGCGTTTTCTCGTTAATCGTCTAATCTCGACAATAACGATTAATAAAAATAGTAATTACAAAACGATTTAAGTATTAATATCCAAAAATTATTATTAAACCTAAAAATCATTATTTTCCAGAATCTACCATTTTTCCAGATTTCCAAAAATTCCAGATTTAATAAATCCCGTGAAAACCGCCTTTAAAACCCGTTTTCACAATTAACGATTCCATTAATAAAACATATCGTCCCAAACATTTTATTAAAGCACTAAAAATTATAAAATTACATTTTATTATGAAATCATGAGAATCATATTTTTTTCCCAGATTTAATCATAGGACCAAAAATCCAGAATTTAAACGACAAACGCGGTTTTAACGATAAACGATCATTTAAAGTGATTAATTAATTCATCCAGTTAACAATTCCGAAAAATTATGAAAAACTTCAGAAAATTCTATTTCATCAGAAATTTTCACCACGTCAAAAATCAGATTAAAATAAAATGTTTAGGTACTAGAACTAAAAATCGGCTTTTAATCGTTTTTGTCCGATAATGGTAATAATTCAATAATCGATATCAAAAATATCAGAAAAATACTAAATTATTAAAAATCATCATAAACAACATTTTTCCAGAATACAAACATATATTACATGTTTAGGATGATTATTACGATTTTACAAATTAATATAACAATTTAATCGTTAATCTCGTAAAAGCGATAAAAATATCGAAACATGCAAATTTTCAACTTTTAAAATTTTTTCCAGATTATAAGACATACATATATTGTCAAAAAGAAAATATAAAAATATACATGCAATCACATAAATAAAATCATGCAATACCTAGTAACAACGACGTTACCTTCAATCCAAATCCGAGTCTACGATAAATTCGTTGGCTTCGGGGTCGACCAAGAATCCTAAATCACATGACATACATGATACAAAAATATCATGAGAAAACTAAAAGAATCAGGGTAAATAACAATCGAAAATAACATCGATTATTACCTTAACGAAGGGGAAAGAAAGACGATAATTTAGAAGGCGAAAATAGGACGATCAAAGCTTGATTATGGATGAAAATGGCTGCTGAAAATGGGCAGGAACACAAGCCAAAAAGAGGGAGAAAGAAAAGGTTTTTGCAAAAATAAAATGGAAGAATGAATAAAGAGGAAAATGTGAAGAGATATGGAATGAATGGTGACTTAAAAGTTGATGAAAACTAGGTACATTCACCTCAAAAATTTCAGCCAAGAGTGAATGTGAGAGGATTGTGAAGAGTTTGTATTAATCCACCAAAATGAATGAAGAAAGAAATAAATATCTAATGTTTAACATAATAAAATGAAGTGTATAAAAAAAATGTAGTAGGAGTGAGCCAAGGGGGTCACGGTCCAAAATGTGGGAAAATGTCCCAAAATAATTTATAAGTTGATAAAAAAAAAATCGTAAAATTGTTAAAGGTATTTCAAAGTAATTCGAGTAAACCTCGCGTTAGAAAATAATTATTTACGAAACTTCGTAATAAAATTGTAGTTTGTAGTGCCTATTTCGTAGTGTAGTTTGTAGTGCCTATTTCGTAGTGTTTTGGTCCCATTTTCCTTGTGGAATCGCTCCTTGGGAGCAATTTATGGGCTACTTATGCTTCCTCTAGTTCGTTTCAGGTTCCCGAGACCATTCGTGAAGAGTTGGAGCGATTCCGACTCAATACATACACTTTTCGGAGCCAACGAAGTGAAGGAACGATCACTCGATGCCTTGGATTCAACCCCGAGACCTTGGGACCCAATCCCGCGCCTCTGAGACCCGATCCCGAGTCCCGAGAATCGATGAGAATTCCATGTGAAGCAAGGAGGGACCAAAAGGATCATATTGGAGGCCTACAAGACTCATCCCCGACGGGTATGACCTCATCCCGTCCGGGATGAAGTGCAAACAAAGAAGCTCTTCTGCTGAGTCAACCGGGACGGGATGAAGCCATCCCGAACGGGACCATGGAGCCATCCCGGACGGGACCATGAAGCCATCCCGGACGGGACCATCCATCCCGACCGGGATGAGCCCAATACAGCACCGCGTGACTTCCTTTCAATTCCTTTGCTCTTGTAACCTTATAAATACCCCCCTCTTGTAATCTTATGTTATGTTCTTCATTACCCACAAACCCTAGCCTAGTTTTAGTGTAGATTAGATTAGATTAGTGTAGATTAGTCTTTAGTTTATCGTTAATCTTAGTAATTAGTCTTGTATTTAGGGAATTCTTCAAGATTCATCCAAGATTGACAACCTTGGGACATTGTTTTGGGTTTTTCTCATTAGTGCAAGTTCTTATCTTTTCATCCTCTTCTGGTATGGTATAATCTCTCTTTTTCCTTCTCTTAATCTTGTTTTATCATCCAAGTTCCAATCTTTGTTAATTGTCATGTTTATTGTTCATTGTTTACACTAGTTTGTTTATGAATGTTATGTTGTTTGAGTTGGTTCTTCTTGTTAGTGTTAGTTTTAACTTAGATATGTTTGAGTAGACTCTTGCTAGGGTTAGTAGGGTGATTTGGGTGTTTAATTGATGATTAAGGGTTTGTTGGAGATGTTGGTGGAAGATTTGGGTTTTCTCTTGGTTTGATGCATGGTACATGTTTGTTGAAATGCTTGAATGACTTGTATGCATATGCTTGTTTTTCTTGCCTTTCTCTTGTGGGTGATAGTTTACTCGTGGGTTTGGTTCCATTACTAAGTAGCGAGAGCGCGGTGAGGACGACCCCTAGGTCGGTCTAAGTTGCGAGAGCCCGGACGCGACCTAGGCCCCGATATCACGCTATTAACCCCGTTTGTCGTTTGTGTCGCCAAGTTGGGTTTTAGGTGGAACCTCTAGGTGAGTCTAAGTTGCGAGAGCCCGGACTATACCTAGATTACCCTACTACCTCCTTCACTCTAGCTCTTCCTTGACCATTCCGTTACCCCTTTGACCCCGACCTAATCCTAGCCCGTTTCCTTTGATTGTTTTCTTGCTTTAGACCTAGCTTAGTCCTAGTCTCCCCTTCCTTAGATTAGCTCGTCTCGAACCTAGTCCTAGACCGTAGCATACCTTAGTCCGACCTCCCGTCCCTGTGGATTCGACCCGACTTGCCCTAGCTACCCTAGTTAGGTTAGTTGGTTTTTATTTGGTGGCGGGATCCACGACAAATCCCTCCCATCACCTTTGCAATTGAAGAATTGAATGATACAACTCCAAGTTTGACGATTGGTGGTCATTGAGGTCTTGTAAAGCTCCTTGATAATCTTGATGATGCCCAAGGGGTGGGGCATCATATTGTTGGTAGTGAGGTTGAGGTGATTGGTAGTATTGTGGGTCATGGGGTTCATATTGTGGTTGGGGTGGAGGGTAATATGGTGGGTTTTGGGGGTATTGGCTTCCATAATGTGAATCTTGATTGAACATGGTGTGTTCACATTGATAACTCAAGTAATAGTCACCATGATCGTTGGATTGGTAATCGTTCACTTGTTGATAGCCGTTTTCATAACCTTGAAGTTCATACCCACTAGAGTCTTGATCCCCTCAAAGAGCTTGATACTAATTAGGAGTAATCATGTCATAACTTTGGTTCATAGAAGAAGAGGAGTAGCTCATATCGGCTTCCATGTGTGTGGAGTTTAGATCAAACCCCATGCTCGCTCGAAAATCGTAGATCATACCCGGTTGAGGACTTCTCAATCTAGCAACCGTCCGTTAAAGTGGCTCTAAGTTGCAAGAAGAAGATGGTCACCACCTCTAAGCACAAACTGTAGACCAAGAGCAAATGTGAGAAGCCTAGTGCTTTTTGGGCACTAGACAAGAGAGAAATAAACTTCACACACACAAGAAGCAAGGTAACAAAAAGAAAAAAGAAAAACACAAACAGAAAGACAAAGTCAAGTAACTAGGAAAACAAAATCTAAACTAGCACCGTCCCCGGCAATGGCGCCAAATTGATGGTGGGGTTTGTCGTGGATCCCGCCGTTCAAATAAATAACCAACTAATCCTAGTGGGTAGCTAGGGCAAGTCGGGTCGAATCCACGGGGACGGTAAGAGGCGTCTAGACCAAGGTCACCCAAAAACGAGACTAAGTCAACGAGCTAGGCTAAACTAGAGTGATAGAAAGGGGAGAAGGCTAAGGCTATGACTACGGTAATGGAAAGAACAAACAAGGAAAACGGGCTAGGATTAGGTCGGGTTCAAAGGGGCAATGGAATGGTCAAGGAAGAGTAAAGGTGAAGGGGGTATTCGGGTAATCTAGGTGTGGTCCGGGCTCTCGCAACTTAGACTCACCTAGAGGTTCCACCTAAAACCCACCTTGGCGACACAAACGACAAACGGGGTTACTAGCGTGATATCGGGGCCTGGGTCGCATCCGGGCTCTCGCAACTTAGACCGACCTAGGGGTCGTCCTCACCGGGCTCTCGCAACTTAGTGAGGGAACCAAACCCACAAGCAAACTATCACCCACAAGAGAAAAGGCAAGAAAGACAAGTAATTGTAACTACTAGTCACTCAAGCATTTCAACAAACATGTAATATGCATCAAACCAAGAGGAAACCCAAATCTTCCACCAACATCTCCAACAAACCCTTAATCATCCAATTAACACCCTAATCATCCTACTAACCCTAGCAAGAGTCTACACAAACATATCTAAACTAAAACCAACACTAACAAGATGAAACATCACAAACATAAAAACATCCATGAAGAAACTAGTGAAAACAATGAACAATGAACAATATAATGAACAAAGATTAAAACTTGGATGAACAAACAAGATTAAGATTAAACAAGGATGAGAAAGATTATACCAACTACTAAGGATGAAAAGGAGAACACTTGCATAGAAGAAAACCCAAACAATTCCACCAAGGTTGTCAAGCTTGATAGATTCTTCAAGAGATCCAATAATACAAGAGTAAAACTAGGATTAACGACTAATTACCGACTAATCTACTCTAATCTAAACAAATCTAACCTAAAATAGTCTAGGGTTTAGTGGGAAGTGAAGAACATAAGCTTACATTACAAGAGGAAGGGTATATATAGGGTTACAATGAGTAGGGAGATGAAACAATGCTTCACGAGCTGTAACTGGGCCATCCCGTCCGGGATGAGTTGGTCCCGGTTGGGATGGACCCATTCCCGGTCGGGAAGGCCTCAAAACAGCAGCTCCTCTTTTGTGCACTTCATCCCGGACGGGTTGAGGTCATACCCGTCAGGGATGAGTCTTGTAAGCCTCCAATATGATCCTTTTGGTCCCTCCTTGCTTCACATGGACTTCTCATCGATTCTCGGGACTCGGGATCGGGTCTTGGAGGCTCGGGATTGGGTCCCAAAGTCTCGGGGTCGAATCCAAGGCATCGAGTGATCGTTTCTTCACTTCGTTGGCTCCGAAAAGTGTATGTATTGAGTCGGAATCGCTCCAACTCTTCATGAATGGTTTCGGGAACCTAAAACGAAGTAAAGGAAGCATAAGTAACCCATAAACCGCTCCCAAGGAGCGGTTCCACAAGGAAAAAGGGACCAAAACACTACGAAATAGGCACTACAAACTACACTTATCATGAACCAAGAAGAGAAGATTAGTTACACATAATTTTGAGAAAACTAGGATTCTTCTTTAATGAACGTTCAACTTGTATTATGAATAATAATTATCCTCATAATCTATATTAATAATAGTCTAATACTAGTAATAATTAAGGTAAGTTTACTAATTACCAAAACTCTAAAATAATAATAATAATAATAATCAATCGAGGAGTGAGAAAACTTTCTCTCTCTAAACCGTTTTCTCTCCCAACAGAATTCAGATGAAGCTCTTCAATGGCGGCAGTTACTGCGATCAAACGTGGTCCGGGACGTCCAAAGAAGGGTCATCCATCACTTCCTCTTCCTTCTGGCTCCTCTACAGCAGATAAGAGTGACGGAGATGAATATTTCTGTGAAAAATCGGGTGCTCAGAGTTCCTCGGCTAAAAATTCTTTGAATTATATCATCTTGGAAGCCATGGCTTTAGATGGTAATATCTTCTCTAAACCTCCCAAACCACCTGAAAATACTGTAAATTCTTAGAATACTGTAAATACTGATGATAGTAATGAAAAAGTGATTGTTCCCCCTGCCTCTGCTACTCTGACTGCTAATAATAGTTGGTCTAAGCGTGTCTCGAAAACGCAGCATTAAGGGATGAATCTGCAGTTTTTTTAGAAAAGTTGTGGATTGTAATGAAATTGATATTACTCTTGATGATTTTGAGGATGAGTTAAAATTCTGGAATCATACTCTAATTTGAAACGTTATTGGTTCTAAGCCTACACTCATCTAAATGAGGAAATTTGTTATTGAAAAATGGGAAACAATTGCTCAGCCAATGCTCCAATACTTTAAAAAAGGCCTGTTTTCGTTTAGATTTGAGTCTAAAGAAGCCATGGATGGAGTTTTAAGAGGAAGTCCTTGGAGTATGGGAATATACACCCTAGTTTTGAAAGAGTGGTCTGATCTCCTGCTTTCTCTACTGATATGGATCGTCTAACTTGTGTTCCTGTTTGGGTGCTGCTTCTTGACTTAGACCCATACTTGTGATCAGAAGTGGTATTGGGCAAGATTGCTAGTAAGATAGGGAAGCCTATTGGGGCTGACTTAGCCACTACAACAAAGGCAAAACTATCTTTTGCTAGAATCTTGATTGAAATTGATGTTTCTAAGGAACTACCAGATCATGTGGTTATTAACACGCCTTACTATGACTACTCCATTCAGAAGGTACAATACGAATGCATGGGTGACGTATTAATGTAAGGGTTGTGGTAAACTTGGGCATATAATCAATGCTTGTAAATGGGAGAAAAAGAGGGTGCAAGATGCTAAGAAGAAGGAAGAGGCTGGCCTGGTGGAAAAATAGATGCTGCTGCAACTATGAAAGTTCAGCAAGAACCAGAAATAGAGGTTCTTAAGAGTTCCCCTCCTCCTCACGATGATTTCCAGCCAGTTTCTAGAAGGGCTTCTTCTACTCAAAAGGCTCCAAAGTCTGTCAGCGTAGAAGAAATGCCACTGCTTAATAAATTTGGTTGTTTTTCTGAGGGAGATGAAATTGATTTGGGATGTTCTGATGACACAGGTATCGGTATTCCTGATAGAGAGATGGCCCAGATTCTCAATCCCCCCAACCCAACATGAAAATTGCTACTTGGAATGTTAGGGGTTTTAACTTGCCAATAAAGCATAGTGAAATAAAGGATTATCTCAGTTTGAATAAGCTAGATATTCTAGAAGTTTTGGAAGCTAGAGTTAAAAGTAGTAAGGCTAATAAAATCATTACCAAGAATTTTCAGACTTGGGATGTGGTGACGAACTATTCATGTCATTATAATAGGAGGATATGGGTCTTTATTAATCCTAATACTGTAAAGTTCACTATTAGTAAGGTATCTGATCAATAGATCTCTGGTTTTTTGCACCATTATACTACTAATAAAACTGTTCTACTTAGTGTAGTGTATGGTAGTAATGATGGGAAGGTCAGAAAGGAATTGTGGGAGGATCTGATCAAGTTACAGGTTTCTAGACCTTAGTTGGTTATTGGAGACTTCATTGTTGTTAGAGAGCCTGAGGAAAAGCTTGAAAATCCACCTTCATTAAAAGACACGTGGGATTTCAATGCTTGTCTTCTTCAGTGTGGTTTGGATGACCTTCACTGGAGTGGAGGGACTTTTACCTGGAATAATAAGCAAGAATCAGATACTAGAGTTTGGTCTAGAATTGATAAAGCTTTGGTTAATTCTGATTGGTGTGTATTATTTTCTTCTTCTTCAGCTGTTATTGGAGAGCCTGAAATCTCGGACCATTCTCTAATTCTTGTTTCCAGTTCAATGGATCAACCAGTTAGGAAACAGTTTAGTTTCCTAAATAGCTGGGTGGACCATTCTGATTTCCTTCCTCTTGTGCAAAGGGCCTGGTCTTCTAACATCAGGGGGTCGCCTATGTTTTGTCTCTTTCAAAAACTTAACGAAGTCAAGCATGTTCTTAGGGCTTTTCATAAGAGGTCATTTGTCAATTTATCTGGGCAAGTGACCTCTGTTAAAGAGGCTCTGGTGGAATGTCAGAGAAGATTGGTGGCAAACCATCATTCTCCCTCTCTTATTCAGGAGGAGCAGATGTTGGTGGAAAGATATAGCCCAATAAAAAGTGCTGAGCTTAGTATGTTGCAGCAAAGGGCCAAAGTAAAACATCTCCAGCTCTCAGATTGTTCGTCAAAGTACTTTTACTCAAAAATATCAGAAAGGAGAAATCATCATATGATAGGCAATTAAGAATGCTGCGGGTGATATTCAAGTGGGTACTGATGTTGTATCAGGTGCTTTCCAGGAGTATTACACTGACTTACATGACAGAAGTATCCCTGCGCAAGATTCCATCCCAGTATCAGGCTCACTTTCTTCCACCCATACTAGGATGCTTACACAGCCAGTCACTAGTCAAGAGATAAAGGATGCTGTATTTAACATGGATAACAATAGTAGCCCAGGAAGTGACGGGTTCTCTGCTGGATTCTTTAAAGCAACTTGGCATATTGTTGGGGCAGATTTCTGCAGGGCAGCTCTATAGTTCTTTAAGACTGGGTCCATGTCAAAACAGGCTAACTCAACATTGATTACACTCATTCCAAAGAAGAAGGAAACCTGTTCTGTTATGGATTTCAGGTCCATTTCCTACTGTACAATTTTTTATAAGGCAGTATCCAAGGTCCTTGCTAACAGGCTAAAACTTATTCTCCAGATCTAATTGGTGAGGAACAAGCTGCGTTTGTCAAGGAGAGGTACATTTTTGACAATACTCTCTTGTCTCAAGCATTGGTGAAGGGTTATTCTAGGAAATTCTTAACTCCTAGATGCCTTGTGAAAGTGGACATTAGAAAAACATTCGATTCACTACAATGGATTTTTATAGAGCAGATGATGGTTGCTTTTGGTATACATGGTCAGTTTATCAAGTGGTTGATGGGCTGTGTCAAAGATCCATGGTATTCCTTTAAACTGAATGGGAGTATAAATGGGTTCTTTCAGGGCAATAGTGGTATTAGGCAAGGGGATCCCCTTTCCCCTTATATTTTTGTGATGAGTATGGAAATTATATCACGTTCTCTCAGGCTTTTTTGTACTCAGGAACATGTTTCTTTCCACCCTAAGTGTTGTAGGTTGAATATAACACATCTTATATTTGCGGATGACCTTATGCTCTTTGTTCGAGGAGATGTTCCCTCAGTTATGGCAATTAAGAAGGCCTTGGGGGATTTTGCATCAATTTCAGGACTTCAAGCTAATAATGAAAAAACAAATATATTTTGGGGTTGTGAGTTTGGAAGTGAAGAATGCTATTATTGCAAGTATTGGGTTTGTTGAGGAGTTCTTTCCATTCAGATACCTTGGCATTCCCTTATCTGATGCAAGGATCTGTGTTAAGAAGTTTTATGGATTACTCTTGAAAATTCAGCAGGCCTGGCTACTAAGCATTGGTCCACTAAGTTCCTCTCCTATGCAGGAAGCTACAATTAATCAACTCGGTAGTCTTTGGAATAGAGAATTTTTGGTATTCCAGTTTGCAAGTTCCTTGTGCTGTGCTTGAAAGCATAGCTAAGATGTGCAAAGATTTTTTCTGGGGTGTGAAGAAGGGTCAACGAAGATTGGTCCTTAAAAAATGGACGGATATTTGTTATTCATGGGATTCAGGTGGATTTAATATAAAGAATGCTACAATTTGGAATAAGGCTCTATTGCTGAAATGGGTTTGGGTTCTATCACAGCCTCCTTCCAGCTTATGGAGTAAATGGTGTCACGAGTATTTGATTAGGGGAGGATCTATTTGGTCTCTTTAGGTCAAGGATTTTCACTCTGCTGGTATCAAGGGGATTCTTGCTGCTAGAGAGGACTTGTTGTACAGATGTGGTTCTATGAATGCTGCTCAGATATTCCTCCAAGGATGTGTATCCAATGCAAAATTCCAAGTAAGTAAGGCTTACTGCCTACTTGTTAATGCACAAGTTCTTAGCTGGAGGAGAACTCTCTCTTCAAGCCCTATAGTTCAAAGCCACAAAGTGATACTCTCCCTTGCTATCCAAAATCAGTTGGCCACGACAGATCAATTTATTAAGAGAGAGTTTCACTTGGTTAATAAATGTTGTCTGTGTTAGGCTGATGCAGAAAGCATTCCCCACTTATTCTTTTCTTGCCCTTTCTCTGAGCAAGTTTGGATTTCTATATTGAGTTGGATGGAGATAGGTAGTATAAGCTGTAAGTTGGGGGCTGTTGCTTGCTGGTTGAGGCAGAGGAAACGAAGAAAGCACTAGAAGTTTGTATGGATATGCACATGTTTGGCAGCTACTGTATATCAGATTTGGAAGGAAAGGAATAGGAGAATTTTTACAACAGCTAAGTCGTCTACAGTTAATCTGATTGCTCATATTAAATTTGTTGTAAGCACTAGATTTGATAGTTTCAAATACAATCCTAAGTATAAAAGGATTATAAAGAAACTTGAGCTTTTTCATTAAGCCTATAGTGTGCTAGTATTTTTGCAAAAATTGTAATTTCTTTCACTTTGAAATGAAATGATACCTCTTCTTGCAACAACAACAACAACAACAACAACAACAATAATAATAATAATGCAAGCTCCGGTTTAAAATAATAATAATAATAATAATAATAATAATAATAATAATAATAATAATAATAATAATAATAATAATAATAATAATAATAATAATAATAATAATAATAATATACTAATTAATAAGATGACACGGAATCTAAGGCGACTTAAATTTCGTCTTCAATTTCCGAGCTGTGCGAGACTGTCGGTTCTCCGGCTTCGGTTGGGCTTTTCGTTTCCCTGCTTCACTTCGGCAACCCGATGATCAATTAAATCACATAATTATTCTCAATTACAATTAATATCGTAAAATGAGAATTCTACTCAATTAAGCCCAATACCATTATCATGTCACCAAATATACTTCTAAATCGACGCTTCTAACCCGTACTAAATACGATATATCAGATAGTTATGGCAATGCTTGACGTACTATCTGCAATCAGTTTCCATATTGTTCTGGTAGTATCCGAGACTCATGATTTTTCGGACTAGCATCTGGGCATTCATATGTGGACCACACTCTGTAACACCCCTGATTTTATAAATTAGTATTTATTCATATTTTATCCTGTTTACGATTAAACTCGTAATTCGTATAATTTATCATAAAACGAATTTATTTTTCTATCATTTTGAACTCCTAAAATTCTATTTTTTTCTCGAAAGATTTTGTTATATTTTATTTATGTTTCGATCTATTTATTCATTTAATTCTTATTTGATTATATTTCGATGATTTGAATTCTTAAATCTTTCTATTTAAGCTCAAATTTCTATATCAACTCGAAACTCGTCAAAACATTTATTATTCCCCTAGAAATCGATTTAATTCATTTTCGTCGTACATTCGTTAATTTTCTTTAGAAGCGCTATTTTAATCGTAAACGTTTATGTTATTCTTGAGATTTACCCTATTTTTCCTTTCTGACTAATTAATTATGTTTCCTACTTTATTTTAACTCCAATATTTATTTTGGCCTCGATAAATATTTTATATACGCATTATTGTATTTGGCCGATTTATAATTTTTCAGAACTCGATCCTATTTCAATTTTTTTGAAAGTTTACGTTTCGAAAAGACAACTTTGATAAACTTTAGCAAATGACATTGACAAAGGATGAGGGGTAGTAACGTTTTAGCTGATCTAGGTTGGTAGGATTGGTAAAATCATTCCCGTCCAAGTCTGTCAGCTTCACAACACCTTCTGATAGAACCTTTTTCACCAGATATGGCCCGACCCAGTTGGGTTTGAACTTTCCCCGCGGGTCAACTGGTAATAGAGCTCGAACAGATTTTAGGAGTAAGTCCCCTTCTTTGATATGCCTTGGTCGAACTCTCTTGTTAAAGGCTCCTTGTATCCTCTTCTGGCATACTTGAATAATATTGAGGGCACGGGATCGCCGTTCGTCCAGTAGAACCAACGAGTCATACCGCGCTTGGACCCAATCAGCTTCAGGTACCTGGCTTTCCAATAGAATTCTGAGGGATGGTACTTCCAACTCGATCGATTGGCTGAACCGCCACAATCCCGTATGTCAGATAGTAGTTTGTTGCACCGGTTGTGGTACGGATTGATGATCGGTATCCCTATAGAGCGAAGGGTATCTTGTAGGACCATTCTTGATAATTATCGGTCATCTTTTTAAGTATGGTGATAATTGTCTTGTTGGCTACTTCTACTGCTCCATTTGTTTGGGAACGATAGGGTGAGGATGTATGTCTCTGGATTTTGTATTTGGTTAGCAGAGATGATGTTTCGACGTGGATATGGGTCCCATGGTCACTGATGAATTCATGTGGGATCCCGTACCGACATATAATTTTATTCTATATGAACTTAGCTACATGCTTGGCATTCAGAATGCGGTAGGATTCGGCCTCGACCCATTTAATACAGTAGTCGATGGCTACCAAGATGAAGCAGTGTCCACCCGATCCGAAAGGGTTGACTTTTCCAATTATGTCGATTCCTCATGTTGACAATGGCCATGGTGACGTCATGGTGTACAATAGGGACGATGGCATATGCTGCACATTGGTGAAGATTTGACAGTGACTGTAATCCCCTATAAATTCTAACGCAATACAGTGGCGGAAACACTACAGATTTGGGATTAATACACACTGATGTTCTATATATTACAAAAAGAACGGTCATTCAATACAAAGGCCACTTTTTACAAAAGGGCTAAACACAGAAAATCTTCAAATGGGTTTAACAATCCATAATTAAACATAAATCAAGCAGAGTAGGATCCATGCCACTCGCTAGCGCACACCAAACCCCGGAACACAGAATACCTGTCATGTTATAAACATAACAACCACAATTTAGTGGGGAGTACCTCAGGCAGTTCTCCCAGCCATAATACAGAATATATAAGCAGTAGAAGCATAATATAAGAAAATAGATTAAAACTGAAAACATTATATGTATCAAAATAGATTCAAAACCAGAAAACAATTCAGCAGCCTGACGGCGTCAAAACGAATAATGGAATATAAAACCGATGATAAGTACAGCCCTTACTACTAGAGATATGTCAAAACAACACCGATGTGTAACTTAGTGCCCACGAAGCGACCCCTAAGCCTCACTAGTTAAGGAACTCAATGCCCATGAAGCGACTCCTAAGCCCTCTCACCAGACAACTCAAACTATAATAAGACTGCGTTCAGCGAGGTCCTAGCCTAAGTACATGCGCATGACTACTGAGCATAAACGATACCCAGTTCGACAATCAATGTATCCCTGACACAAATACACTGACCATATTGCTGATGGTAACAACCAACATATCCTAGACTTAGATACTGTACATTCTCATTTCCAACATTATTCCATATTCAAACCAATAAATATTTTATCCGAAGATATCTTAAATATTCCCAAAATAACTTTCCAAAGATAAAAACTTTCTTCAAACAGTAACTTTCCAAAATAGGTATTATTATAATTAAAAATCGTTTAACATATGAGTTATATAAAATATTTAATATTAGGCCTTTAGACATAAACATTATATGTATTAGATAAATGTATAATTAATGATTAAAAAGTCAAGGAAAGTAAAAATCATAATTATTTCTAAAAAGGGTTGGAGTTTAAGTAATTAAAAGTAATAAATTATAAGTTTAAAGATTTTTCAGAATTTCACTGTCTTACTATAAAATTCATAATTAAATCTTTAAAATTCAAAACGATATAAGATCAGCGAGGTTGAAAACTTTAAAAGCTTAACTACAACTTTTATTTCTGGAGAAAATCGAAATTCCTAACTTAACAAAGGTTTTTATTCGTAGTTTTATAAACTGTCAGAATCCGACACTCGATAGTATTTCTTTAATAAAACACGTTTAAAATTTTATTTTAAAACAAATCCAATTAAAAACATTAACTAGACTCTTTAAAGTTAATGTACATAAATTAACAAAATTTAATTCAAAGTTTATCATAAGTTTTCAATTAGGTTTTACAACAACTGACAGATCCACAAGCTAATCCGTCACAGTTTCATAAACGATTTGTTGTGACAAAACTACTTGGAATTAATTTACGAAATGTAACAGACGTATAATAGACTTAAATTAAACAGTAGTCTCTTTTCAAACTATTTGGAAATAAGATCTGTAAACATGAGTAATAAATCGTACAAAAACGCTAATTGATTCTGAAACATGCTGTAACCTCGTAAAAAATAGTAAAACTTTCAATTTGATAGTTCATATAAAAAATCACGAAAATTAAAAAATTAATTCTTATTCATACGTTTTAGTCTCGGCCCAATAATAATTTTTAGAAGATTGAAACAAATTATCATTATAATATAGTAAACATATTTAAAAAATTTGATTTAAAACGATACTACAAGCAACTACAACATATATATCATGCAATACCGAGTCATGCCATCATGTGTTACCTTCATCGAGATCCGAATTAATAAAATAATCGTCTTCATCGGATCTAGCACGATAGCCTACGAAAAATTAAAACATATGGTATGAGAACCATATAAGTTAATAAAAAGTGGAAACGAGACGAGCATAAGAGTAAATAAATTACCCTTGAGATTGGAATGAAAAAGGACGGATTTAAGAATCGGATTGATGAACGAAATAAGGTAAGCACGGGCTGATTTGTGTGAGAAACAGCAGCAGCACAGCAGCAACGCATCAATGAAGGAAGACTAATAGAAGAGAGTTTGTGTTTGGATGGTTTACCAGATGTGAATAAAGAGGAATAGAAGTAGGAAAATTAAGAATGCTATTAAATAATAAGAGTAGTGTTTTAGTTGTATAACACGATTGAAATCGAGGAAAACTAGGAGTCTCTTGCAACAAAGATTTTGATAGCCACTAGGAGGATAAGAGGAAGGTTAGTCTTCCTAAAAGATAATAACATGTGATTAATAAAATTAATATAAAGAGTGAACTAAAGTCAACAAATAATTGACTAGCTCCAAAAGCCGTTAACATTGGACTCGATTTGGGTAAGCAAATAATTCTCGGTGTGATCAAAATCATCAATAAAATAAATAATTGGCTTACAAATAAATTGGGTTAAAATCGCATGAGAAAAGAATTAGGCCCAAACTTTGAGATGAGCTAAAATATTATTTTATCGCAACATTAAATATTTGGGTCAGGTTCGAAGTTGATAAAAATAATTAGCTTACTCGAGAAAACAAATGGGTCAATCTCGAATTTAAATAATTGTTTTAAAGGAAGTAAAGTTTCTCGACGAATAAGTAGTTTCCAACAAAATGATAATTATTCATTGAAAGTTTAATAAAATGGTTTCCTGAGAAAATAATAAAATGTCTTAACGAGTTTCGAGTTGAAAATAGAAATTCGAGGAAAAATAAAGATTTTAGGAATTTAAGAAGAAGTCAACGTAAGACCAATAAGAACTAAAATTAACGATTACGAGTAAGATCGTAAACAAAATAAAAATAAAAATACGAATTTAATTTATAAAAATTAGGGGTGTTACAACCTTCCCCACTAAAAAAAATGTTTCGTCCCCGAAACTTACAAGAACACGAAAACAAACTTATTTTATTTAAAAAAATTAGAATGCTTAACTCACATCAAAATCTCATTTTTTTTTAAATTTAAAACTTTAAACATGATATGAAATCAAATGCAAAAATTCCCAAGATTAATGGGGTTATGTCACCCGAAGTGTAAAATATTTCAAAATACTAAAAACGTAAGGTAAAGTTATTTGATAAAATAACGACGTTAAATTATATTTAAAAACGGATTCGAGGAAAAGAGGGTACTCTAAACATTTTCAAAACGACCTTAACTCAATTTGGTTAAGAAACTCTTCAACATTTTGATTTAAGACAAATCAAAATCAAATTTAAGAAATCGAGTTAGCATTGGGAAATCTCGAACCAGTCATCAGATGCTTCTAATAACAGATCCAAAAGTCCACCAACAAAAATAAAATGAAAGCTTGAATTTATGAAATTATTTTCAAAAGTTAAATTTTGTCAGACAATATTTGTATGTTATGAAAATATTCGTAAAATTTCGATCATTTAAAAACAAATATTTGAAATACTTTCGATCTAATTTCAAACAAGTTTTTAAGATATTTTAAAAATAATTAAATATAATAACTTCAACAAAAACGTCAAAGCAAAACGATGAGCTTAAAATTGTAACATAAAAATGATAACTCAAAAGTTTAAATTAGTCAAACATTTTACGAAACGGAGAAATTGGTGAAAAATGCTAAAGAATAAATCAAAACAAAAAATTTCAAACTCGATAAAAAGGTAGATCAGAAGGGATACCAATAGCGATTGGAGGAGTAGAATTTGAGAGAAACGGAGGGAAGGACGAAAACGAGAGTCAATCAGAGCTCTCAAGGATTACAGAGGAGTTTAAGGTTCTCGAGATTCCCTAGTACGACTCTCACAAACTCAGGTTCCTAATTCCACAAAATAATACTAAGTCCATTAATATCAGGAAAATGGGTTGTCCTACACGGTCTGCAACCTCCAAAATTATCATTTGCTATAACTTCCGAACTAAGACTATCAACAGCTACAACCTCCAATACAAGGATACACTTGCTCATACAATCACTCAAACATTAGGGTAAGAATCCACCAACTGACTCAAAATCAAATAATGCTACCGAAATTCTACAAACTGCCACAACACTGTCAAACCAATTAATCAACAAGGCTCTAAAACTGTTTGAAGTTCACCAGGTTGTACTCGAGGTATATTCCAAATTTCTCGAGTAAGGAACAATAAACAAGATCCACCAATTTTAACAAAGCTCGGGCACTAAGTCTTCAAAATGATTCCACGATTATGCTCATAACATTACAAGAGAACAAAAGTTAGTATAATATATCAAACCTTAAGCACACTCAACTTTACATGTAATGTCAGTCACTCATATTTCCAACACATCATTCGAGTAAGGTTCCTTAGAAGTCCATCAAATTTCAAATCGCAATAGCGCCACTACAATACATTCAATAATTCCACAAAGCCATAATCATTCTTCTCTAAGGGTTCTGAACTGTAAATTCGATTGAGGTGGTTGGTATTAAAATATTCCTCAAAACAGTAGTGTAAATCCGAATTATGATTGTGCATGACCTTTCTCTTCCTTAAAGTTAACAAGGATTCACTCATGAATTTTTAGATCACTCAACTCAAAAGTTCATAGGTTATGACCTTATCAGACTCGATGATCTCATCCATAAGATCCAAGTTTAATCTATGTCAACCAAAATTACTAAAACCTTAACGAAAACCTGAAATGGTACCACAACACTCATGCTAAAACTCTAAAGGTCTATGATCCCAAAACTCAACGACGATCCATTAAGTCAACATTAGGTGGGAATCCCAAAGTAATATTACCAGATACACTTAGTTCGGTTCTAGGTTATGTACTAGATATCCATCAAAATAAAATATAATCTTACTATCCAAAAGCTTATTCTCTCTAAGTACTTTATATAATCAAGTGAATTATAATCCAAGATCAACACTTAAGGTAAAATCTTAATTCCATCAATCAATTAATACTATTGAAATGAATCCTAAAAAAGTTCTTACTTGCTTAGAAAATAGGGTACAGCTCAAAATCCTCAAACCACAGGTAATGGGGTTCACTAAACCTCAAACATCTTTAACTTTTTGTGGGGTTCACTAAGACAGAGGTCTAACCAAAATATCTCAAGAGGATGAAGGGCAAAATGGGAGAATAAAACAAGGATTCACCACGAGACTGAAAATGACCATTTATAAGATAAGGATGGGAAGAAGAAGAAGAAGAAGAAGAAGAAGAAGAGAAAAACTAATAGGGAGAGCAGTGGCAGCACACGGACATTAGGAATAACAACACGTGACAACAGAGAGCCGAACAACATCAGGTCGTAGCGGTACAACAACACAACAACATCCGTAAGGAGAAGAAGGATAAGAAAAGAAGAAGACGAAGAAGAAACTGGAAGCATAGAACAAGGATCCTAGACTATTAAGGTCTTAGAACAGAGAAGAGTTTTCGTATCTCCAGAGTTCACAAGGGAACTCGTTAGATCACTTCAGCTTCTTGTAGAGAAACGATCACACTAGTTTTTGGTCGCTCCATCGGGATTTAGAGTGAAGGAAGTCGCATCTGGGTCCAAAGTGAAATCACATCGAAGTCTACTGCACCATCGTGGAACTGAAATCACCACTTGATCATCTAGCATGTAGCTTGAGCAAACTGAATCTGGGCTGAGAAGGCACCATTGCATCTTCCTTGTAGCACCAAGTCATCCACTCGAGTCATCAGGTCTTAGAAGTGCTAAATAGGTCTTGTCCCAATCTGGAGCAGCATTACATCAACATCTTGTCCACTCATCTTCTTCTTGGGCATATAAAACAAACCTTCAATGCTAACCATTGAGTTACAAGAACATGTAACCTAACAATCAAGTCCTTAATTTGGTTTGTACCCTTCTCTCACTAATATTTTATTAATGTTCAAATCATTTATGAGTATTTTTCCTAAAATCAGGTGTGAGCGTCGGGAGCAACAATGCTCTGATACCAACTGTAATCCCCTATAAATTCTAACGCAATACAGTGGCAGAAACACTGTAGATTTGGGATTAATACACACTGATGTTCTATATATTACAAAAAGAACGGTCAGTCAATACAAAGGCCACTTTTTACAAAAGACCTAAACATAGAAAATCTTCAAATGGGTTTAACAATCCATAATTAAACATAAATCAAGCAGAGTAAGATCCATGTCACTCACTAGCGCACACCAAACCCCGGAACACAGAATACCTGTCATGTTATAAACATAACAGCCACAATTCAGTGGGGAGTAACTCAGGCAGTTCTCCCAGCCATAATACATAATATATAAGCAATAGAAGCATAATATAAGAAAATAGATTAAAACTCAAAACATTATATGTATCAAAATAGATTCAAAACCAGAAAACAATTCAGCAGCCTGACGGCGTCAAAATGAATAATGGAATATAAAACCGATGATAAGTACAGCTTTTACTACTAGAGATATGTCAAAACAACAACGAAGTGTAACTTAGTGCCCACGAAGCGACCCCTAAGCCTCACTGGTTAAGGAACTTAGTGCCCATGAAGCGTTTCTTAAGCCCTCTCACCAGACAACACAAACTATAATAGAACTGCGTTCAGCGAGGTCTTAGCCTAAGTACATGCGCATGACTCCTGAGCATAAACGATACCCAGTTCGACAATCAATGTATCCCTGACGCAAATACACTGAACATATAGCTGATGGTAACAAACAACATATCCTAGACTTATATACTGTACATTCTCATTTCCAACATTATTCCATATTCAAAGCAATAAATATTTTATCCGAAGATATCTTAAATATTTCCAAAATAGTAACTTTCCAAAGATAAAAACTTTCTTCAAACAGTAACTTTCCAAAATAGGTATTATTATAATTAAAAATCGTTTAACATATGAGTTATATAAAATATTTAATATTAGGCCTTGAGACATAAACATTAGATGTATTAGATAAATGTATAATTAATGATTAAAAGTCAAGGAAAGTAAAAATCATAATTATTTCTAAAAAGGGTTGGAGTTTAAGTAATTAAAAGTAATAAATTATAAGTTTACAGATTTTTTTTTCAGAATTTCACTGTCTTACTATAAAATTCATAATTAAATCTTTAAAAATCAAAACGATATAAGATCTGTGAGGTTGAAAACTTTAAAAGCTTAACTACAACTTTTTTTTCTTCAGAAAATCGAAATTCCTAACTTAACAAAGGTGTTTATTCGTAGTTTTATAAACTGTCAGAATCTGACACCCGATAGTATTTCTTTAATAAAACACGTTTAAAATTTTATTTTAAAACAAATCCAATTAGAAAAATTAACTAGATTCTTTAAAGTTAATGTACCTAAATTAACAAAATTTAATTCAAAGTTTATCATAAGTTTTAAATTTGGTTTTACAACAACTGACAGATCCGCGAGCTAATCCGTCACAGTTTCATAAGCAATTTTTTGTGACAAAACTAATTGGAATTAATTTACGAAATTTAACAAACTTATAATAAACTTAAAATAAACAGTAGTCTCTTTTCAAACTGTTTGGAAATAAGATTTGTAAACATGAGTAATAAATCGTACAAAAACGCTAATCGATTCTGAAACATGCTGTAACCTCGTAAAAAATAGTAAAACTTTCAATTTGATTGTTCATATTAAAAATCACGAAAATTAAGAAATTAATTCTTATTCGTACGTTTTAGTCTTGGCCCAATATTAATTTTTAGAAGATTGAAACAAACTATGATAATAATATAGTGTAGACAACCGCATTTTGACTGCCAGGTGTCTATGGTAGTTTCTCAAAAAACACCCGATGATGATCGGACGCTAACGTGTTTCTATGCGCTCGGATATGGGCTCAAATCCATTAGTTGCTGGCTAATGCAATTACGGAGTACAAATCTCACAAAACTGACCTCAAATTCAGGCCCAGCGGACCGTTCCGAGTCAAACAAGACTAATTTGGGCCAAAACCGACACCGGAAATAAAATCGACTTTTAGCGATTGGGTCAACCCCGGTCAAACTCGTTTCCGAAACATACAAAACAGCCTTTCAAAACATCGAAAAGTCCAACCCAAATACAAAAACCCATCAAACATCCAAAGCTACGGTCCAAGAGCTGATCCGCGCGACCCAGCCAATCCACTCGATCGAGTGCTCCACCCGCTCGATCGAGTGGGCCCTCATTTCAGCCCGACTGCATTTGAATGGGCCACTCGACCGAGTCCAGGTGCTACTCGGTCGAGTAACCCTAATTGAGTGCACGTAGCTTTGCCTATATAAGCACACCCATACACAACCCTAAACACAACTTTTTCGACATTAAAAAAACCCTAATATACATACACTTCAACTACACTAGCAAACCCTAAACATAGCTTTAGGAATTCGAAACCCTACC
This sequence comes from Agrostemma githago, assembly GCA_958450325.1. Classification (NCBI taxonomy): domain Eukaryota; kingdom Viridiplantae; phylum Streptophyta; class Magnoliopsida; order Caryophyllales; family Caryophyllaceae; genus Agrostemma; species Agrostemma githago. Next base: position 29,395,550 of record OY288241.1, on the reverse strand, counting down.
ACCACAACTCATCCTACATACCTCGATTACTCCTGTGCTAGCTGCAACTACGAGTCCATACCGAGAACAAATACATGTAGGTTGAGGGTGCAAAACCCTATTCTTCCCTTCTTCTCTTCCTCTCGTCATCTTCCTCCTTTTCCTCGTTTTTTCTTTTTTTTATTTCTTTATTGCATCATAATATTGATAATACCATTAGTATCAAAAGACATTAAAATACTCGTCGATTTGTGTGGAGTGGGAAGGATGTCAGGATAAGGAAACCTGAATATACAAGTGTACTGCACACAGCGTTGCCGGTCGCTTATCCTGACACCCTAGCATTTGATTATTGAAACGGGTCAATTTCAACAATAATTCGTTTATTTTTGTTTGCATCGCATATTCACATCGATTTTTCCAAAACAAGTGTTTTATTTAATAAGGGTCAAAACCCGTTGATGCGGATCTGACATCACATAATCCCTAGGGATTCAGTATGATGTCGGAGAAGCCGAGGGAATCAAGTCTTTCAATTCTAGCATAGTGTCAATCTCGTAGATTCGATACTAATTCCATAATTAGACGTCGAATCTAACGATCTAGTCATACAAATTAGCTAACTCAATTTCCATTGATGCTAAGATAATTGTCATTCGATTCATTAGAATTACGACATTATCAAACGCGGAGGAAATCTACTCATATCGCGATAGTTCGTTTAAGGCGACTTAAATCAATTGTTTCTTATTTTCACTCTAGCATTCCATATCGACCTAATGATCGAATATGGGACGCGACGAGCATCAAAATTAGAATTGAGTATAAATAATACGACATTTATATCCGATTCCACCAAAGAAAACGATTTACCAAAAAAATCGAAAACAATCTCGCAATCAACAAAATTGCAAGAAACGAACCTGGTTCGTACAGGTGCCACTGGACCGAGTGCCTAGGCCACTCGATCGAGTAACATCACAAAAATCGAGCAGAATGCTCTTTCGACCTCCACTCGGTCGAGTCTTATAGTGACTCGATCGAGTGGCAACGTACTCGACCGAGTTGGTCAATAACTCGGTCGAGTAGGGTCCATAATACGAGACAGAATGTCTCTACGACCTCCCCTCGGTCGAGTCTCACAGTGACTCGGTCGAGTGGCGATGTACTCGGTCTAGTTGGTCAATAACTCGGTCGAGTAGGGTCATAAAATCCGGACAGAACCTTTTTCAGAGGTCCACTCGGTCGAGTCCTACAATGACTCAGTCAAGTGGCCCTTTATCACGATAAACCGCGAGTCCTACAATAGCATTCGAGTCTTGTTAATCGTTTTTCGTGACTTAAGTCAACACGTGCCTAATCTATCACGTGAAACCTCTTTTTCAAAACCATGCATTAACTCGCTAGCATCATTCTACACAATTCAATATTCGCGCAAACCGTTAATATCGTTATACCATTACTAACCGTTTGTTGTTTCCTTGTCAATTTTGGTTGTTTATTTTATCGTACTAAAATGAACCCACATGCGAAAATTCAACTTTGACGTTAGAATTAATTGCATTAAATTGACGTAGAAACCCTTTCAATTACATTCACATGCTTAGGGAAAATAATCTTTGCATATCATTTTCCCGTTTAACTAACGCGCGTATTCAAAAGTCATTCGATATCCTAGTAGAGGCCGCTAGTGCGGGCGGGGTTGGGTGTCCTTCGTGGGCTTCCCAACATGTACCCTCACCCCTTACTCAGAACCTCGGTTTCCGGATGCCCGAAACCGTTGGCGCACGAGAGTCATTCAATACACGATATCCGATAGTGTCGGTATCGGTATCAAATGCTAAGGGACGAACCCAATAAGCTCTGACATCGGAAAAGGGCCGTATTTTGTACACGGCCAACTACGACATAGAGTGGGTTCGAACGGGCCCGAACTCCCACAAATTTCGGTGGCGACTCCACTTTGATTTAAATTTCCATTCGATCCGTTTTCATATGGAGATTCATTCGCCTCCCCAAACCCACGCGTGGCCGCGTCGGGGTGGACCTATGTCATGTCCACAATTTGGCGACTCTGCTGGGGATTAACTGATGCGTGACTTACCATCGGCATCCTCAGGGTGAGACTCGAATAGAAATCTTTTGACTAGTACAATACGCGTTTTAGTTTTACGGTTCACGCATAACCCATATTTTTGGCAGGTACTGGTGACCGACGTCCCATTATACCATTGATGTACTCCAATATGGATATGTCAAAAGTTGTCCATAGTCGATTCGAGTGGGTTTCGCGGCATGTTCTTATCTCAATTCGACTTAGAGAGTCCGTCCCGATCAACGTCTAGACTATGTACACTGGTATAGACCCTCTTAGACCGACCGAAACTTAGTGTAAAGCATACATGGCGTCGTTATAATGCTTGCCTGACTACATGCTACTTGGTTTCCGTGTCATTTTCAAAAAACCGTCAACTTTTCAAAAATACATCTTTTTCAAGATATTCAGTTTTTTCAAAACCCGGATCGCATGCCGAATTTAGGACTTATGATTTTACTCAAATTAGCCTATTTTCTAGACGGTATGCTGCCCAATTCAAAACTCGAAAACGTTTTCGAACTTTCAAAAACCGAGGCCCAATACACTTTCCGATTTCCTTGAAAAGTCGGGCCTTTCCCCGAGTTCTCTCGGACTTTCCAAAAACAATCCATTTTCAAAACCTTCCTTTTCTTAGGACTTCCCGTATTTAGCAGTGTCGGGTCATGTCATAAGTCGTCAAGGTCCTTAGCGTCGAAACTCTGCCGATCTTACATCGCGGGTTTCTTCCCTATCCTGGTCCGCCTTATTAGGCTAAGGTAAGGCCCACCTACGTAGGACAAACCCCTACAATGGAGGGCCCGTTTACACAATCGAGTTAAAAGTCTGGGGATGTCTCACGTGAACCTTCCTTCGAACAAGACTAGGCCCACTCGCCGAATCCTAAGGAAGGCCCACACTTCACAAGTCACCCGTCCAGGTGTCTTTTCTCGAGTCATTTCCCTTTTTAGTCTTGTTCGGGATGTACTTGCTATTCCGGGATTCGGGCTAGTTTCTGATTACGCGGTGTTCTTACAGACAGGCCACCCGAAACCAGATATCAACGCAAAATGGACGCATTGAAGGAGGCCCTAGAGAAGATCGAGACTCAACTGACCTCCATCCAGGCTAGCCAAGCAACGTTAGACACCCGTTTGAGTGCCGTAGAAAAGACGGCCCCTGTTGAGGGGTCAGGGACCACTGGGCCCATAGCTGAACTTATCAGCGTTGTTCGCAGGCTCGAAGAACAAGTTCACCTGTCGACGAACAACTCGATCCACCCTGAAATTGCTCATTCCTATTCGCCGCTGAATGACGAGCTACCTGCTAACCTCAACCTTACGGGAATTCCAATGTTTGAGGGTACCGAAGACCCGGTCCACCACATCCCGGCTTTCAAAGACTTTATGGCGGTAAAAGGAGTGAAGTCCACCATGTTTACCCACCTATTCCCTTCCTCTCTGGAGAAGCATTCCAAGGCCTGGTACTACAGGCTCGATTCCAAGAAATATAAAACTTGGGATGATGTGGCAACCGAATTCGCTCGGAACTACGCCGATAATACCGAGATCCAGACTACAATGCGTACTCTGGAAGTAATGGCCCAGGAGCCCAAAGAGAGGTTCACTAAATATCTACAAAGATGGCGGGCCGAGAGCGTAAAACTGGTCGACAAGCCCAGTGAGAAGGTCCCAGTGGAAGCTTTTGTCAAGAACCTTCTCCCATCCTACCGGGTCCTTCTCCGGTATGCTGTTATCCCTAATTTTGTTACCCTAACTGAAATGGGTACAAGGATCGAGGACGACTTAAGATTAGAGTGCCTGACTAAGGCCTCTACCAAGGGCTATCAAGAGGCAAGCTCATCCACGAGCAAGCCCACACCTGCAGCTGCAACTCGCAGCATCTTTGATGAGGTAAACCTGCTTGACACCTCATCCAAAAAGAATACACCAAATCGGGTATTCACAGATATAGGGACTACCTATACTTATGCCCTACAAAGGATATCTTCAAAGGGTCTGATCCAACCGATAGGCCCGATGCCCGAGCTTCCAGTAGAAAAGAGGCCCAAAAGTTATAACGCCCAAGCCTACTGCCAATATCATCGTGGTAATGGGCATGATACTGAAAAGTGCTGGAAACTGAAGCATCTAATCCAGGACCTGATCGAGAGCGGGAAGATCCCGTTGCCCGGAGACAAGCCAAGCAACAAAGAAAACCCATTCAGTGCCCACGCAATATTCGCCGGTGAGGTAATTGACTGTTCTCACCTCATCTCCCCCTATATCCCGCAAATTAACGGGATATGGTTCGACGACGAGGATGATGTATACTTAGCCAAAGGGGAAGCTGTCCCCATCACCCTTGAAGAGGTCCGAAAGGCTAAGTCCAAAGCCTTAGCCACCAACCACCTCGCCGCAGCTGGGCGTTCTATTCCCACATCCGTCACTGAACCTGCCAGGACGGATCCTACCCTCGAAGAACCAAACAATGACACGGCTCTTGTTCAACAAATGAAGGGGTTCGAGCTGATCTAACCATATGGCAACTACTAGTTAGCTCACAAGCACATCGAGAGGCACTGACTAAGTGTAGACACCCGCATTTTGCCTGCTTGTGTCTATAGCAGTTCTCGACAAAACGCCCGATGATGATCGGACGCAAACGTGACTTAGTATACTCGAATATGGACTCGGAGTCAATAATATCCGACGTGGACATTTAGCGGAGTACAAGTCTCTCAAAACCAACCTCAAATCCAGGCCCAGTGGGTCGTTCCGAGTAAATTAAGACTAATTTGGGCCAAAACCGACACCAAAAATAAAAACCGTCTTTTGGCGACCGGGTCAAGACCCGGTCAAAGATGAATCCGTCCTCAAAACCAACCTAGAGAGCTTCTAGAAGCTGGCGCCCAAGCTCAAAATTCAAAAAAAATCAAAGAGTCAACCCTTTCCTAAATTGACTCGATTCTCTTGATCCACTCGATCGAGTGGATTGACCCACTCGGTCGAGAGGAGCCTCATAAACCGGAACAGACCCCTTTTCAAAGGCACTCGATCGAGTGCACTAGGGCCACTCGATCGAGTGACCCTAGGTAGTGGGGTAAACTCTATAAATACCCCTCCAACCCTTCTCATTTTTGAGCTTTGGCTAAGGCAATCAACCTTACATTTTTACTCTCTTGTGCTCTACACTCTCCCCACACAACAACCCTACACAACACAAGCCAAAAAACCGAGTTTACATCCCTCGTAAAACCGATACACACACACACACACACCATAACTCGACTACATCCTCGATACTTCCGCGTTCACGCCGCTATTACGAGTCCATTTCCAAGGCCTTTACTGAGCATGTATGTTGAGGGTGTCCTAAACCCCATCTCGATCCTTACTACTTCATTTTTTTTATTTAAATTTTCGCATTGTCTATATTATAACTATACTAGTATACTAACATTAACACTAACGTTTTAATTCTTGTATACTAACTCTTTAATTTTCGTTACTAATCTCAAACATTTATGTATCATCGTTAATATTATACCGCGTGTGTGTATATATATATATATATATATATATTAGTATCAAAATTCGGATCTTAACACGTTTGACCATGACGACCATCCAAAGTCCGTTTAATCCTTCTACGAGTAACGACGGAGGTGGAACCCTTTCGAGGAGCGCCGCCCCATTGTGCTCAAAGGCTTAACGAGATCGTGGTCGTTCATAGTTGAACATGAAGGACTCCATTTCTAAGATTAGTGCGAAATCCGTTGATGTGAAAACCTACACACATAATCCGTTAGGATTAATATCGATGTCGTGACGCGGAGGACTACAATTTCGTCATTAGTCAAACTTTTATTATTCCCATAACGACATTTTCACAAAATCCCGACGACGGTCTCATAATCGTACAATACGCGATCATGAGGCCGAAAACCGAGTAGAATTTTAATGATGCAATATTTTTATTTAACTCGGCCAACCATCGATTTTAAACAAATAAAAAACGAAACGAGTTATGCCTCGTACAGGTGCCACTCGACCGAGTGCCATAGGCCACTCGATCGAGTAGCGCCCCAAAAACTGGACAGTAACTACTTCGAGGACGCACTCGACCGAGTCCATGCCCTGACTCGATCGAGTGGGTCCTGTAGCCCAGAAATCCGAGAGCTTTAATGCAACATTCAAGCCTCGTCTCTTTTTACGACTTTAGTCGTCACGTGTAAAGTCAATCACGTGATCCTATTTTTCTAAACTCATGCATGTCACGACACTTTAACGACGTCGATCGATTTTTCGACATGATAAGTCGGGACAAGGCATCGAGGCATTGGATCGGGCTAGCATCACGCCTAGGCCCTATGTCTCCGTCCTTCGTTTAATACACAACATAATGGGTATTTAATCGGAGTTCGTCCATCTACATAATTCACCGTCTAGTTTATACACGGGTCCGTTTCTATCTTTTTATTGTTTTTATTACGTACGTTATATTATTTGTAATTTTTGTGTTGGCCGGGTTGTATTTCCGCCCGTGTATCTTGTACGTTATTTATTTTTGAGTTTTGTTTATTTTGATGTGAATCGCCTTATAAATGAAGCTCGCATGCTAAATAACTTCGAGAATAGTTAGATGCATTAAATGACGTAGTTAACCAATAATTCGCATGCTTAGCCGAAAACGCTGTTTGCATATCATTTAGTCGTTTTACTAGCGCGCGTACACGAACACGAACGATGTCTTAGTAGAGACCGCCATTTTGCGGGCGGGGTTGGGTGTCCTTAGTGGGCTTCCCAACACGTACCCTCACCCCTTACTCAGAACCTCTGTTTCCGGATGCCTGAAACCGTTGGTGCACGAAAGTCATTCTTTACACGATACCGGTGTAGATGGTATCGGTATCGCAATGCAAAGGGACGGGCCCCGTAAACTCTGAAATCGAAGTGGGTCGTACTTTGTGTATAGCCCATGACGACATAGAGTGGGCTCGAATTGTTCCGAATAACCACAAAATTCGGTGGCGACTCCAACTTTGACTTAAATTTCGAACCCGAGAATAATCTCACCACGAGATTCATTCGCCTACCCAAACCCGCGCGTGGCCGCGTCGGGGTGGACCTACGTCATGTCCACAATTTGGCGACTCCGCTGGGGATCCCTGATGTACGACACGTCATCGGGGTTCCTAGGGTGAGACTCGAAGAGAAATCGTTCGTATATTAGTGTGCGCGCATTAGTCTAATGATTCATGCATAACCCAAATTTTTGCCCGGGCCGGTTACTTGTGACCGACGTCCCACTATACCGCGTTGCATTCCTACATGGGTGCCCTAAAGACTTCGATGGCGGAACTCGTATGGGTTTTGCGGCATGTCCTAAGACCAACTCGGCTTAGGGAGTCCATCCTGATTTACGAGAATGTCATCATTGTTGGTATAGACCCTATTTCGACCGACCGAGACTTAGTGTAAAGCATACATAAGCGTCGTTATAATGCATGTTTGACTACGTGCTACTTGGTTTCCGTGTCATTTTTCAAAAACCGTCATTTCAAAAAATACATATTTCCAAAAATACCAAATTTTGAAAAACCCGAAATACTGTCCGTTTCGGGACCCATCTTTTCAAAAAAAATTCAACTTTCAAAATTCCGAATGCCGCCGAAATTTAGGATCAACGATTTGACTCAAAATATCCTTTTTCTCTAGCCGGCATGCCGCCCGTTTTAATCCTCGAATTTCCGACACTGTTCCGATTTTCTGAATTTTCAAAATTCTAATCTTGATTTTTGAAATTCCATTTTTCAATTTTCGAACTTTCGGAAATTCGCTCATTTTATGTTCAAATTTCAAAATCTCAAAACATCCAACTTTCCTAATGAATCTTCCTTATTATAGGACCTACCGTTTATCCGTGTGTCGGGTCTTCGCATAGTATGTCGAAGGTTTATAGCGTCGAAACTTCGTTGATCCTATATCACGAGTTTCCCCGCTTTCCCAAGTCCGCCTTATTTGTCAAGGCACGACCAACCCGCGTAGGGCATACCCCTACAACGGAAGGTCCGTCCATACACTCGAGTCAAAAGTCTGGGGAAAAGTCTCACGTGGACCTTCCTTCGAACGGGATTAGGCCCACAAAGCCAAAGTCCTAAGGAAGTTATACCACCCATGAGTCATCCGTCTAGGTGTCTTTCTCGAGTCTTTAGTATTCCTTTCTAGTGTCGCTCGGGATTTACTTTTTTTTCTTTTTTCGAGATCTGGGTTCGGTTTATGATTACGCGGTGTTCTTATAGACAGGCCACCGTCCACCAGACACAACCGCAAAATGGAAGGAGCTCTGAACAACCTGAAGGCCTCCGTGGATGCCATGGCCGCCAAACAAACCGACATTGATGCCCAACTGACTGAATTGAGGGCGGGTCAAGTGACCATCATTGCTCGTATGGCTGCAGTGGAGCAAAGGGCTCCTAATGCCGAGGCTACTAGGCCTCTAGCTGAACTAGTCAGCGTAGTACGCCGACTAGAAGAACAAGTCCATTTGGCTGGGAGTAACAATATTCATCTGGAGAATAGCCGAGAGTACTCCCCGATAAGTGACAAGCTGCCCGCGAACCTGAATCTCACGAGCTTACCCATGTTTGAGGGAACCGAGGACCCGTTACTACATGTACGGGCCTTCAAAGAATTCATGGCTATCAAAGGGGTAGATTCTTCAATGTTCAAGAATCTTTTTGCTGCATCCCTTGAGAAGCACCCACGGGCCTGGTACTATAGGGTAGACCCGAAAAAATACCCTACATGGGATGATGTGGCTACCGAGTTTGCTTGGAACTATGCTGACAACACTGAGATCTAAACCACAATGCAGTCTTTGGAGGTTATGGCCCAAGAGCCAAAAGAAGGCTTTACTAAGTACCTTCAACGCTGGAGAGCCGAGAGTGTGAAACCGGTCGATAAGCCCAGTGAGAAAACTTTGGTGGAGGCTTTTGTCAAGAACCTCCTCCCCTCATACCGGGTTCATCTCCGGTACGCTGTCATACCCAATTTCACCACCCTTACTGAAATGGGTATGAGAATTGAAGACGACCTAAGGCTAGAGGGCCTCAACAAGGCCTCTAGAAAGGGATACCAAGGGGCTTCCCCTTCCACTACCAAGCCCCAAGCTGCAACCCGTAGCATTTTTGACGCGGTAAATCTACTAGATACCCCGTCCAAGAAGAACACCCCACCTCGGGTTTTCACTGATATAGGTACCACCTATACCAACGCCTTACAAAGGCTGTCCTCGAAGGGCCTAATCCAACCGATAGGCCCGACTCCTGAAGTTCCGGTCGAGCGACGCTCCAAGAACTATAATGCTCAAGCTTATTGCCAATATCACCGAGGCAATGGGCATGATACCGAAAAGTGTTGGAAGCTGAAGCACTTGATCCAGGACCTGATTGAGAGCGGTAAAATCCCGCTACCCGAAGATAAACCAAGCAACAAAGAGAACCCTTTCAGCTCCCATGCCATCTTTGCCGGGGAGGTGATTGATTGCTCTCACCTTATCTCTCCACTTATCCCACAAGTGCACGGGATCTGGTTTGAGGACGAGGATGATGTCTACCTCGTTAAAGAGGAAACCGTTCCCATCACCCCTGAACAGATCCGCGAGGCCAAATCCGGAGTCTTAGCCAGTAACCACCTGGGCCGTCCCTATCAAGCTACTAGCTCTAGGGACATTCCCATCCCGACAACCATCACCGATCCACTCGGGATGGAAGTCGCCCCTGAGGAGCCGACTGCTGAAACGGTTATTGTGAAGCAACTGAAGAAGACCCGAGTTGACCTCACTATATGGCAGCTCTTGGTTAGCTCACAAGAACATCGAGAAGCACTCACTAAGGCTCTCGATCAAGTTAAGATCGACTCTTTGCCTACCCCTGCTGAAATGGTAGCCACGGTCTTGTCCCACTTGAAGGGCAAAACAAAGGAAGGAAGCCCAATGATCACTTTCTCTAAAGCCGACCTGCCACCGTTCGGGGCCTCTCATAATCTGGCCCTCTACATTACGGTGATCTGCCGAGGGAAATACCTCCTGATGATCCTAGTCGATGACGGGTCCGCTGTGAATGTCCTTCCCTTAAGGACCCCCAAAGCCCTCGGTATCACCGAGGCCGATTATGTCCCGACGGCTCAAACCATCCAAGCCTTTGATGGGAGCCCAAAGACGGTATCTGGGGCCGTAAAGCTGACCATTGTAACGGGCCCAATAGAAAAGGAGCTTGAATTCCAGGTGATCGATGTCACCTCATCCTTCAACTTGCTCCTAGGGAGACCATGGATACACGCGGTAAAAGCCGTGTCCTCCACCCTTCACCGTAAGATCAAGTTGCCTTTGCTCGACAATGTCATTACTTTGGAGGCAACCCTCAATGACCGTGGCTAGCTGTAACGCCACGGGCCGCACGGACCTCTGGGGGTTCGACTTTGTGGGGATGATCGAGGAAGAGTATCTTTTTAGGCCTTACTTCACCACGAGCAATGATACAATGCTCCAAAACCTAGGGTACCTTTCGGGGGCTACCTCTCGACCCGATCTTCCAGATGGGAAGATCATCGAGGTCCTCAAGGACGAAGACTCTCACTTCGGCCTTGGCTATGCCGCCACTCCGGGCAACGTTGTCCGAGCAGGAATCAAAAAGACCTGCAACATCATTAAGGGTATCCACTTGAGACCTTACAGCCCACGGTTGGCTGACTACTTTGTCACACCCGTGTTTGGGGCTATCCAGGTTGGTCTGTACCAACCCAATGCTGCGCACCCCGGGACCCACTCGGCCCGGGACTACAACTATATCCCGGATGATGTGTTCGCCCTCATCCAGTCTGATGAAGCTGACAATGCTTAGCCTGCACTGGGGCTACTATTCGGGGAAGACACCATAGCCCCGACTCCAAAGGAAGACTTGGTCAACCTGATTCTTCGCAGCAACAGGTTTGATCCGACCAAGCTGATCTCGGATGTTGGTTCCGAGACGGGAAACAGGGCCTGGAGGAAGACTGTCAAGTGGACTGACAGTCAAGGAAAGATCTACAAGCTGGTCATTGGAGAAGGAGACATGCCTGAGTCTGAGTCCGAATCTGAGTCAGAGTCTGAGGTCAAGTCTAGGGAAGTCGGGGCTAGAGTCACTCCTGTAACCCCTCTCCCTCTTGTCATTCCTTCTGCTGGCACTTCGGGGTCTGTCCCGGGTGCCTTACCAATCCCGCCACTGACTAATGATCAAATGGCTGCTCTTTTCGAGTTGTTCTCCAAATTTTCAATCAATAATAACAACCGTTCTGCTTACGACTTGTCTCTTTTAAATTCTGCTTTCAAAAATATTTTATGCAATGACATTGAGAAACCCGGCGAACAGGTACCCTTACCTCCACATCTGATCGAGCAACTAGAGCAAAGGGAATCCCAAAATCCGGTAATCGAAGAGACCGAGTCCATCAATCTGGGAACAACTTTAGAGCCTCGGATGCTTAAGATAGGGTTATCTCTAGATCCCGAGGAGAAACAACAATTCACGAGCCTCCTCCAAGAATTAAAAGATGTCTTCGCATGGTCCTACAAGGACATGCCGGGGATAGACCGGGAAATAGCCGAGCACCGCATACCTATCAAAGACGGGTGCAAGCCGGTTAAACAGAAGCTCCGCCGAATGAGGCCCGAGTGGTCTCTCAAAGTAAAGGAAGAAGTCGACAAACTGTTCAAAGTCGGCTTCATACAAGTGTCCGAGTATCCGGTCAAGGTTGCAAACATCGTGTCGGTTCCTAAAAAGGACGGTAAAGTGCGGGTATGCGTAGATTTTTGGGATCTTAACAAAGCAAGCCCGAAGGATGATTTTCCGTTACCACACATCGATATACTGGTGGATAACAAGGTCGATCACGCCCTTCTATCATTTATGGACGGGTATACCGGGTATAATCAGATCAAGATGGCGGAAGAAGATATGAGTAAGACTACCTTCACTACACCTTGGGGCACTTACTGCTACACCGTCATGCCATTCGGTCTCATTAATGCCGGGGCCACATACCAAAGGACCGCTACCACTTTATTACATGACATGATGCATAAAGAGGTAGAGGTTTATCTAGACGACATGATCGTCAAATCCAAAGAACGGGACGGTCACATCACCGCCCTAAGGAAATTCTTCACTCGATTGCGCAAGTACAACATGAGGCTAAACCCTCAAAAGTGCAGTTTCGGGGTAACATCAGGCAAATTACTGGGTCATATCGTTAGCCAACGAGGTATCGAGGTTGACCCATCTAAAATCAAAGCCATTACCGAGATGCAACCTCCTAGAACTGAGAAAGAAATAAGGGGATTTCTCGGGAAAGTTCAGTATATCAGCTGGTTCATCTCCAAACTAACCATGGTGTGTGAACCAATTTTCAAGAAACTAAAAGTAGGAGAACGGGTACTATGGGATGACAAGTGCCAAACCACCTTCGACAAAATCAAAGAAATCCTGTCTGTTCCGCCAGTCTTGATGCCACCTCAACCCGGCTTGCCTCTGTCATTATACCTAACGACGACCGAGACAGCCATGGGGGCTATGCTGGCTCAGACAGTCGACTTCGAAGAACGAGCCATTTATTATATCAGCAAAAAGTTTTTAGAGTATGAGTGCAAATATACCATGCTCAAAAAGACATGCTTGGCTTTGGTTTGGGCCACTAAAAAGCTCTGACACTATATGCTCAGCTACGAGGTCCATGTTCTATCGAAGATGGATCCGATCAAATACCTCTTCGAAAAGCCCATTCTCAATGGCCGAATTTCCAGATGGACTCTAATGCTGGCAGAATTCGACTTGAAATTTGTACCGTTAAAGGCTATTAAGGGGCGAGTGGTAGCTGAATTTCTCGCCGATAGCCCGACAGCCGAGGAAGGACACACCGACTCCTGGTCCTTCCCAGATGAAGATATCTTCCATAATGATACCGAAACATGGGATCTATACTTCGAAGGAGCATCCAACTTTTGAGGGTTCGGAGTCGGGATACTCCTAATTTCACAAAAAGGAGAGCATACTCCCGTGTCCATCAAACTGGACTTCGATGTTACCAATAATGCAGCCGAATACGAAGCATGCATTTATGGGCTACAAGCCGCCGCCAATCTGGGGATCATAAATCTTCGGGTACATGGTGATTCGTCCTTGGTCATTAACCAAGCACTTCAAAAATGGAAGACTCGGAATGCTAATCTCATGGCCTACCAGGCGCGAGTAAGGGATCTCGAGAAACAATTCCAAAAGGTGGAGTACATATACCTGCCTCGGGAAGAAAATCAGTTTGCAGATGCACTCTCAAAATTGGCGTCTTTACTGAATATTCCCGACCACGTGACCAGTATGCCAATTTGTGTCGAAAGATGGTCCGAGCCGACATACATTCATGACATTGAAGATATCGAGATAACTGATCCCGAACCTTGGTACCAGGCCGTATTAACGTACCTGACAAACGGAGAATATCCTCCCGGGACTGAAGGCCGAGCCAAGAAAGCCTTACAGAGGCTAGCCACCCAGTTCATCCGTACTGATGACAGGCAACTGTACAAAAACACGGCACAGGGCGCTCTTCTTCTTTGTGTTGATAAATATAAGGCCGAAAAAGTTATGGCCGAAGTACATGATGGTGAAAACGGCCCACATATGAATGCTCACATGCTGGTCCGAAAAATTATGAGGCTCGGGTATTACTGGAATACCATGGAAGCTGACTGCCAGTTATATGTCAAACGTTGTCACAACTGTCAAATCTTCGGCAATGTGCAACATATGCCGTCATCTCTGCTCTATACCATGACGTCGCATTGGCCGTTCTCGACATGGGGTATCGACATAATCGGAAAAATAAACCCCTCTGGTACTGGCGGACACTGTTTCATCTTAGTAGCTATCGACTACTTCACCAAATGGGTCGAAGCTGAATCATATTGCATTCTCAACACTAAACATGTCGCCAAGTTTATCCAGAACTAAATAATATGTCGGTATGGAATCCCACATGAATTTATCAGTGATCACGGGACTCATTTTCAAGATGAGACCGCAGCCCTGCTAACCAAATATAAAATTCAAAGGCACACGTCCTCACCCTATCGTCCCCAAACAAATGGAGCAGTAGAGGCGGCCAATAAAACGATTGTCACCATACTAAAAAAGATGGCTGATAATTACCGGGACGGGCCCGACAAAATACCTTTTGCCCTGTGGGGATATCGGACGTCAATTCGCACCGCAACCGGGGCGACACCGTATTACCTAACTTATGGGATGGAGGCAGTCCAACCAGTTGAATTGAAGGTACCGTCCCTCAGAATTCTGTTAGAAAGTCAAGTGCCCGAAGCTGACTGGGTTCGAGCTCGGTATGATTCGTTGGTTCTACTAGACGAACGACGATCCCGTGCCCTCAATAACATCCAAATCTATCAGAAAAGAATCCAACGGGCCTTCAACAAAAGGGTAAGGCCCAGGAACATTAAGGAAGGAGATCTAGTTCTTAAGTCTGTCCGTGCCTTACTACCGGTTGACCCAAGGGGAAAATTCAAACCCAATTGGGCTGGGCCATATTTGGTAAAGAAGATCCTATCAGGAGGAGCAGTGATGCTAACGGACCTAGACGGGAATGAGTTTGTCAACCCAAACAACCTGGACCAGCTGAAGCGTTACTACCTATAGCCATTTCTCAATGTCATTAGCAAATTTTATCAAAATCACTTTTCCCGAAAACAAGTAAATAAGCTAGAATCACTTATTCTACTGTCACAAACATCTTGAACCAATAGTCTTGGTGTAATTCGAGATTGCAAATTTTTTTGAGCTTGAACTACGTTTGGTTTGATTCTGCTACTTGCGGATACGTAGGCAGCCCCTCAAAAGGGCACAACCAGTGCAATCAAGAAAAGACAGGAACGGTTTAATAATAAACTTCTTTTATTAATTATCAAAAAAAAAAGCCCCGATAAATTCGGGAAAAATTACAAAATGCAGGAATTCAAAAAAAAAAAATTACAAAAACAAAAGCACACGACACTCCAAAATAGATAATAATAATATTTAAAAAACTAAGGACTCGGAATTTAGGGCATCTTGCCCTTCCCCTTGTCCTTGGCCTCCTTGGCCGTCCACTGACGACGACGTGGAGGAGAGCGTTCCCGAATCACCACAGGAACCTCCTTAGCCCGGATTCGTTTCTTGGAACTCGAATCCTCACCCACATCGATAGGCCCGAGTCGGGCCCTCACGGGCTCTGGCAGCCGTTCGCGTGGACCAAGTCGGTCCCTAGCCGCCAATCTAGGCCCAAGTCATCTCTCTAAATCAGCCTGGGGGCTTAGCTGCCCCCGCGTGCTGCTAGCACCGGCATCCTTAGCTCGAGTCTTAGTATGTGACTTAAGACCCGATTCTAGTCGGACTAAAGTAGTAGGGGTCTCTCCCTCATCGATGAAGCACCTGTTGTCCTTTAGCGTCTCCCGACGGACCAGTTCGAAGGCCTCATCGACCTTCAGAGCTTTACGAGCTTCCTCGGATTCCTCGGAAGTTCATTTCTCGTAAGCCCGTGAAACCCAAGCGGATTGGCAAGGGTTGGGAATAGTCCATGTAGGACGGGTGAACCATCTTTGCAACCAGGTGTCGCACATAGTGTCTGTCAATTGGAGTAAGACGCTAATAATGGCTTCGGTCTCAGGAATGCACTTAGACGAACCGAACTGCCTCAGGATGCGGTCCGGGTAAATGTGAACTGTCCAGTCAAGAGACAAGATCACCAAGTAACAGGCTTGGTCCCTCTTGGCCAGTCCCCTCAGCTTAGAAAGGAACCACCAAGCGACAGTCCATCTGATTGAGGGGCCACCATGGAACACCAGCTCCTCATCCCAGTAAGCTCGGTTTATATGGTGACTTGAGCTTATTCGACGCCCCCTCGAACTAATTTGGTTACTGCGGTAGTTCGGAATGCTCAGAGGGGACTCTATGATCGACAGACGCTCCGACAACCAAACCTGCAAAATATATACAAAATTCGTGAGCTACGGAGTGGTCCGCTATAGACCACTCGATCGAGTACAACATCGAACTCGATCGAGTAAGCCCTCTAAATGCAGACAGAAACTCGTCGAGAGTGTCACTCGATCGAGTACAACGTCTGACTCGATCGAGTAGGCCCTCCAAAGATGGGCAGAAGCACTTCGAAGATGTCACTCGATCGAGTGACAGGTCCACTCTATCGAGTGACTTACGGACGTAAATAAAATCGTGCGAAACAAAAATGAAAAATAGCAAGATGTATACCTGCAGAATACGGGTACTCCCCGTGAGATGTCGATCCGGGTCAAGTCGTCTGGCATCCAGACCCATGATGATGTCTCTGGTAGTTAGCCAAGCAGGGCTGTGACCAGTCTCCATCTGGTCAACCACTCCGATTAGCCTGATTTGACCCAAGCATGAGTCAACATCCATCATCCCCGCAAAAACATAGCGGTGTAGCATGCAAAAGGCAAAAGACCTACGCCTGTGAGAAGGGGTAGCCCTTACATCCTGACTGTTCATAAACTTGTCAGCCAGGTCAAAGAGGGAAACAGTATTTCCCCGCACCATTCGATCTGTCTCAGCGTGAGACAGACCCAAGAAATTCCTCAGCCTCCTTCTCGGTTCCGGGTAGAACGGAGGGATAGCAGGACGAGCGATAGGGCTCCAACCCTCAATAGCTGCGATCTCCTCGGGAAGAGGGCATATTTCTCCTCACGGGAATGCAAAGACGTGATGGGTAGTGTCCCAAAACGAAAGGCAGGCGTCCAAAAAGTGTGAATCAATTATCAGACGTCGGAGAGGAAATAGACTGACAATCCCTGTTTGGGTCAGTTGAACTTTGTCCTCATCCTGAAAATATTGGGACCAGGCAAAAAGCATCGAAGTAAGATGATCGATACTCATAGGCAGGGGTTTGAATCTTCTTAAAAGTCTAGAGGATTTTGAGGAGAAGTGAGAGTTTTTGATTCGAGATACAGTAAGCTGAAGCCGGGAGACCTATATTTATAATAGGAAACCCTAACTGTAACCCTAACTATTATGCCTCCTCAGCAAACCTGGGCCCTATGCATGTGCAGGCCTGATTTCAGACAAGAACCCAGAATAGGAATCAAGTCGTCCCGAGCTTTCCTGGGAATTTCTAAAATTTGTGAAAAAAATCTCTTTCAAAATCTTTGGCTTTTCAAAACTCAATATATTTTATTTCCCCAGCACGAGTCGGTGTTTTGCCTATGTGTTACATGCAATTTGTTATGTGTCAGCATACAGGTACACCCCAGACTTCGGAAGCAAGTCTCCACGCAACTACTTGACTCCCCAAGTGAGTCAGTATTTATCCCGGAATGCTACGATCAGAGCTGTGATGTATCAGCATACGGATACACCTACACCTTCAGAAGCAAGTTCAACTCCCCAACGGAGCTACCATCGTCAGGACAGGTATGACCCTCTGCTTATGGCTGGCGAGCCCTTCATGCAAGTCTACTGGACTATAAACGATCCGACCGGAAGGCTGCCAGGTCGTAATCTGCGATGAGCTTGATAGCTACTCTGACTTTCGCCTTGTCCAATCCTCAGTCAGAGTGGGGGCTCTGTAGACACCCGCATTTTGCCTGCTAGTGTCTATAGCAGTTCCCGATAAAACACCCGATGATGATCGGACGCAAACGTGACTTAGTATACTCGAATATGGGCTCGGAATCAATAATATCAGACGTGGTCATTTAGCGGAGTACAAATCTCTCAAAACCAACCTCAAATCCAGGCCCAGTGGGTCGTTCCGAGTAAATTAAGACTAATTTGGGCCAAAACCGACACCAAAAATAAAAACCATCTTTTGGCGACCGGGTCAAAAGCCGGTCAAAGACGAATCCGTCCTCAAATCCAGCCTAGAGAGCTTCTAGAAGCTGGCGCCCAAGCTCAAAATTCAAAAAAATCAAAGAGTCAACCGTTTCCTAAATTGACTCGATTCTCTTGATCCACTCGATCGAGTGGATTGACCCACTCGGTCGAGTAGAGCCTCATAAACCGGAACAGACCCCTTTTCAAAGGCACTCGATCGAGTGCACTTGGGCCACTCGATCGAGTGACCCTAGGTCGTGGGGTAAACTCTATAAATACCCCTCCAACCCTTCTCATTTTTGAGCTTTGGCTAAGGCAATCAAGCCTACATTTTTACTCTCTTGTGCTCTACACTCTCCCCACACAACAACCCTACACAACACAAGCCAAAAAACCGAGTCTACATCCCTCTTAAAACCGATACACACACACACACACACCATAACTCGACTACATCCTCGATACTCCCGCATTCACGCCGCTATTACGAGTCCATTTCCGAGGTCTTTACTAAGCATGTATGTTGAGGGCGTCGTAAACCCCATCTCGATCCTTACTACTTCGTTTTTTTATTTACATTTTCGCATTGTCTATATTATAACTATACTAGTATACTAACATTAACACTAACATTTTAATTCTTGTATACTAACTCTTTAATTTTCGTTACTAATCTCTAACATTTATGTATCATCGTTAATATTATACCGCGTATATATATATATATACATATATATGTATATATATACATAGTATATATATATATATATATATATATATATATGTGTGTGTGTATATATATATGTGTATATATATATATATATATATATATATATATTAGTATCAAAATTCGGATCTTAACACGTTTGACCATGACGACCATCCAAAGTCCGTTTAATCCTTTTACGAGTAACGACGGAGGTGGCACCCTTTCGAGGAGCGCCGCCCCAATGTGCTCAAAGGCGTAACGAGATCGTGGTCGTTCATAGTTGAACGTGAAGGACTCCATTTCTAAGATTAGTGCGAAATCCGTTGATGCGAAAACCGACATCACATAATCCGTTAGGATTAATATCGATGTCATGACGCGGAGGACTATAATTTCGTCATTAGTCACACTTTTATTAATCCCATAACGACATTTTCACAAAATCCCGACGACGGTCTCATAATCATACAATACGCGATCATGAGGCCGAAAACCGAGTTGAATTTTAATGATGCAATATTTTTATTTAACTTGGCCAACCATTGATTTTAAACAAATAAAAAACGAAACGAGTTATGCCTCGTACGGGTGCCACTCGACCGAGTGCCATAGGCCACTCGATCGAGTAGCGCCCCAAAAACTGGACAGTAACTACTTCGAGGACGCACTCGACCGAGTCCTTGCCCTGACTCGATCGAGTGGGTCCTGTAGCCCAGAAATCTGAGAGCTTTAATGCAACATTCGAGCCTCGTCTCTTTTTACGACTTTATTCGTCACGTGTAAAGTCCATCACGTGATCCTATTTTTCAAAACTCATGCATGTCACGACACTTTAACGACTTCGATCGATTTTTCGACATGATAAGTCGGGACAAGGCATCGAGGCATGGGATCGGGCTAGCATCACGCCTAGGCCCTATGTCTCCGTCCTTCGTTTAATACACAACATAATGTGTATTTAATCGGAGTTCGTCCATCTACATAATTCACGGTCTAGTTTATACACGGGTCCGTTTCTATCTTTTTATCTTTTTTATTCCGTATGTTATATTATTCGTACTTTTTGTATTGGCCGGGTTGTATTTCCGCCCGTGTATCTTGTACGTTATTTATTTTCGAGTTTGGTTTATTTTGATGTTTATCGCCTTATAAATGAACCTCGCATGCTAAATAACTTCGACAATAGTTAGATGCATTAAATGACGTAGTTAACCAATAATTCGCATGCTTAGCCGAAAACGCTGTTTGCATATCATTTAGTTGTTTTACTAGCGCGCGTACACGAACACGAACGATGTCTTAGTAGAGGCCGCCATTGTGCGGGCGGGGTTGGGTGTCCTTAGTGGGCTTCCCAACACGTACCCTCACTCCTTACTCAGAACCTCGGTTTACGGATGCCCGAAACCGTTGGCGCACGAGAGTCATTCTTTACACGATACCGGTGTAGATGGTATCGGTATCGCAATGCAAAGGGACGGGCCCCATAAACTCCGAAATCGAAGTGGGCCGTACTTTGTGTATAGCCCATGACGACATAGAGTGGGCTCGAATGGTTCCGAATAACCACAAAATTCGGTGGCGACTCCAACTTTGACTTAAATTTCGAACCCGAGAACAATCTCACCATGAGATTCATTTGCCTACCCAAACCCGTGCGTGGCCGCGTCGGGGTGGACCTACGTCATGTCCACACTAAGGCTCTCGATGAAATCAAGGTCGACTTACAGGTTATCCCTACTGAGATGGTAGCCACTATTATGCCTTATCTCAAAGGCAAGTCCCAGGAAGAAGGCCCACTCATCACCTTCTCCGAGTCTGATCTGCCAACGTTTGGGCCCAATCATAATCTGGCCCTATACATTACGGTCATTTGCCGAGGGAAGTACCTCCCAATGACCCTTATTGACGATGGGTCTGCTGTGAATGTCCTACCTCTTAGGACCGCTAAAGCTCTCGGCATCACCGATGCCGAGTACCTCCCGACAGCACAGACCATCCAAGATTTCGACAGAAGCCCAATACCGGTGGCTGGGGCCGTTAAGTTAACAATAATAACGGGCCCAATCGAGAAAGAGTTGGAGTTCCAGGTGATTGATGTCACCTCGTCCTTTAACCTACTTTTAGGAAGGCCTTGGATCCACGCAGTCAAGGCCGTATCCTCCACTCTCCACTGAAAAGTCAAGATGCCACTTCGGGACGACATCATCACACTAGAGGCTACTCCAATTACCGTGGCAAGCTGCAATGCTACGGGCCGGGCCGACCCACGAGGATTTGATTTTGTGGGCATGATCGAAGAAGAGTATCTCTTTAGGCCCTACTTCACAACTAGCATCGACACGATGCTACAGAATCTAGGCTATCTACCGGGAGCAACCTCGAGGCCAAATCTTCTTGCTGGGAGGATTATCGAGGTGCTAAATGATGGCGAATCACAATTCGGATTGGGGTATGCTATAACCCCGAAAAACGTGGTTCGGGCCGGTATTCACAAGGCCATCGACATTTTCAAGGGTACTTACATAGGCCCTTATAGCCCGAAGTTAACTGACTACTTCGTCACTCCAGTTTTCGGAGCTATCCAAGTAGGCCTCTACCAACCCACTATCACATATCCCGAGACCAAAACAGCTCGGGAATGCAATTTCATCCCTGATGATATATTCACCCTTGTTCAAGCTGAGTCCAAGGAAGGGGAAAACAACGCCGAGCCCGTGCTGGGGCTCCTATTTGGAGAAGACAAGGCTGTCCCCGCTCCAAAAGATGATCTGGTCAATCTGATCCTCCGCAGCAATCGGTTTGACCCAACAAAGCTGATCACCGAAGTTGGTGCAGACGCGGGAAAAAGGGCCTGGAGGAAGACCGTCAAGTGGACCGACAGTCAAGGACGGACCTACAAGCTGACCACCGGCGAGGGAGACATGCCGGATACCGAGTCTGAGTCAGAGTCAGAGTCGGAGTCTGAGTCCGAGTCTAGAGGGTCTGGTGCTAGAGTCGAGTCTGTAACCCCTCTTCCCTTATCCACTGAGGTCTCGGGGCTTGTCCCAAGACCTCTCCCTATCCCGCCACTGACCAACGATCAGATGGCCGCTCTTTTCGAGCTTTTCACAAAATTCACCATTAATAATAATAAGGAAAACCGTTCTGCTTACGACTTGTCTTATTTCCAAAATTTTCTCAATTTCAAAAATTTTATATGCAATGACATTGAGGAGCCCGACGAACAGGTACCTCTACCTCCACATCTGATCGAGCAGCTCGAACAAAGGGAGTCCCGAGATCCGGTAATCGAGGAAACCGAGTCCATCAACATGGGAACCACTTTAGAGCCCCAGATGCTTAAGTTGGGCCTATCCTTAGATCCAGAGGAGAAAATACAATTTACGGACCTCCTCCAAGAATTCAAGGACGTCTTTGCATGGTCCTACAAGGACATGCCGGGTATAGTTCGGGAAATAGCCGAACACCGAATACCCATCGAAGATGGGTGTAAACCGGTAAAGCAAAAACTCCGAAGGATGAAGCCCGAATGGTCTCTCAAAGTCAAAGAAGAGGTAGACAAGCAATTCAAAGCAGGCTTTATACAAGTGTCTGAATATCCAGACTGGGTTGCAAACATCGTGCCGGTACCCAATAAGGACGGCAAGGTGCGGGTATGTGTGGATTTCCGAGACCTCAACAAGGCAAGCCCAAAAGACGATTTTCCGTTACCACACATCGACATATTAGTGGATAACACGGCCGATCATGCCCTTCTATCATTCATGGACGGGTATGCCGCATACAATCAAATTAAAATGGCAGAAGAGGATATGAGTAAGACCACCTTCATTACACCTTGGGGTACTTACTGTTACACTGTTATGCCATTTGGGCTTATCAATGCCGGGGCCACTTATCAACGGACCACCACTACTTTACTACATGACATGATGCATAAAGAAGTGGAGGTCTACGTCGACGACATGATCGTCAAATCCAAAGACCGGAGTGGGCACATTGCGGCCCTAAGAAAATTCATTACCCGACTGCGCAAATACAACATGAGGCTAAACCCTCAAAAGTGCAGTTTCGGGGTAACATCGGGCAAATTACTGGGCCATATCGTTAGCCAACGCGGCATCGAGGTCGACCCAGCTAAAATCAAAGCCATCACCGAGATGCAACCACCCAAGACCAAAAAAGAAATACGGAGGTTCCTCGGGAAAGTCCAATACATCAGCCGGTTCATTTCAAAATTAACCATGGTATGTGAGCCCATTTTCAAGAAACTGAAGATAGGGGAGCGGGTACTGTGGGACGAAAAATGTCAAGCGGCTTTCGATAAAATCAAGGAGATTCTGTCTGCACCGCCGGTATTAATGCCACTTCAACCCGGCTTGCCTCTGTCGTTATACCTAACAACGACCGAGACAGCCATGGGGGCTATGCTGGCCCAGACAGTCGATTCAGAAGAACGGGCTATTTACTACATCTGTAAAAAGTTCCTCGAATATGAATGCAAATACACCATGCTCGAAAAGACGTGCCTAGCGTTGGTTTGGGCCACTAAGAAGCTCCGACATTACATGCTTAGTCACGAGGTACATGTATTATCCAAAATGGATCCTATCAAGTACTTGTTCGAGAAGCCCATCCTCAACGGCAGAATGTTCCGATGGACTTTAATGTTAGCTGAGTTTGACCTCAAGTTTGTACCATTGAAAGCCATCAAGGGACGGGTAGTAGCCGAGTTCCTCGCCGATAGCCCGATATCTGAAGAAGATAACATCGACACTTGGGCCTTTCCTGATGAAGACATATTCCACACTGACACCGAAACAAGGGATTTGTACTTTGATGGAGCATCCAACTTTCGAGGATTGGGGGTCGGGATTCTGCTAATCTCACCACGAGGGGAACACACTTCCTTATCCATCAAATTGCACTTTGACGTGACCAATAACGCGGCCGAATACGAAGCATGCATTCACGAGTTGCAAGCCGCCGCTGATTTAGGGGTAACAAACCTCCGGGTCCACGGTCATTCATCATTGGTCATCAATCAAGCGCTCCAAAAATGGAAAACTCGGAACGCCAATCTCGTGGCTTACCAAGCACGAGTAAGGATTCTAGAGAAACAATTCTAAAAGGTAGAATACATTTATCTGCCCCGGGAAGAAAATCAATTCGCAGATGCACTTTCCAAGTTAGCATCTCTACTGAACATCCCGGATCACCTGACCAGCATGCCAATCCGTGTCGAAAGACGGTCCGAGCCGGCGTATGTACACGCCATTCAAGACATCGAGCTGACCGATTCGGAACCATGGTATCAGTCGGTCCTAATCTACTTGGCAACGGGAGAGTATCCCCCGGGAACTGAAAATCGGGCCAAGAAAGCCCTGCGGAGATTGGCAACCCAATTTGTTCGCACGGACGACGGGCAATTATACAAAAGGACGGTACAGGGGGCTCTCCTCCTATGCATCGACAAAATGCAGGCCGAAAAGGTAATGGCCGAGGTACACGATGGTGAAAATGGTCCACATATGAACGCCCATATGCTAGCTCGAAAAATCATGAGACTCGGGTATTATTGGAAAACCATGGAAACAGACTGTCAGTTGCATGTCAAACACTGCCATAACTGTCAGATCTTTGCCAATGTACAGCATATGCCATTTTCCCTCTTATATAACATGACATCACCATGGCCATTTTCAACATGGGGTATAGACATAATTGGAAAGGTGCACCCTTCCGGGACGGGAGGTCATTGCTTCATTTTGGTGGCTATCGACTACTTCACCAAATGGGTCGAAGCCGAGTCATACCGTGTCTTGAACGCCAAGCACGTGGCCAAGTTTATCCAGAATAAGATCATATGCCGGTATGGGATCCCTCACGAGTTCATCAGTGATCACGGGACCCACTTTCAAGCTGAAACTGCCACATTGCTGGCAAAATATAAAATTCAAAGGCATACATCTTCGCCTTACCGACCTCAAACAAACGGAGCGGTAGAAGTGGCCAATAAAATAATTGTCACCATACTTAAAAAGATGGCTGAGAATTATCGGGACTGGCCCGACAAAATACCCTTTGCCCTATGGGGATATCGAACCTCGATCCGCTTCGCGACCGGGGCAACTCCATATTATTTGACATATGGAATGGAAGCAGTCCAGCCGGTCGAGCTAGAAGTACCATCCCTCAGGATTTTACTGGAAAGCCAAGTACCTGAAGCAGATTGGGTCCAAGCCCGATACAATTCGCTAGTCCTTCTAGACGAACGACGATCACGGGCCCTCAACAATATCCAAATATATCAAAAGAGGATCCAACGGGCTTTCAACAAAAGGGTTAGGCCCAGAAACATCAAAGAAGGGGATCTGGTCCTAAAATCGGTTCGTGCCTTACTACCGGTTAACCCAAGGGGTAAATTCAAACCCAACTGGGCTGGGCCATACTTCGTCAAGAAGGTCCTATCAGGAGGAGCAGTGATGCTGACAGATTTGGACGGGAACGAATTCGTCAACCCAACCAACTTGGACCAGCTGAAGCGCTACTACCCATAAACCCCATCTCAATGTCATTTGCAAAAAAAAAAAATTTATAAAAAATTGTCTTTTTATAAATTTTCAAAATTGTAGACAAGTCAATAAGTTAGAATTAATTATTACATCTCGAATTAATAATCTTGATGTATTTCGAAAATTGCAAAAGAATCAATCAAATCAATTTTGAACTACGTTTGGTTTGATTCCGCTAATCGTGAATTCGTAGGCAACCCCTCAAAAGGGTACAACCATTGCAATAAACGAAAAGACGGGAACGGTATTCTTTAATACGTCCTTATTAAACCGATAAACTCGGGAATTAAAAAAAAAAACGCCAAATACGGCAAACCACAAAAAAATCACACCCAAATAATAATAATAATACTCAAATAATAATAATGGGGACTAATATCCGGGCATTTTCCCCTTCCCCTTGTCCTTCGGGTCGCGTGGAGCCTGAGGTCTTCGAGGTGGTTGCGAGCGTTCCCGAATCACAAGTGGAACCTCCTTGGCACGAGCCCGTTTCTTCGAGGACGGGTCTTCTACCACAGTCTTTGGTCCTATGCGAGCCCGCACGTGCTCGGGTAATCTATCCCGCGGGCCAAGTCGGTCCTGCGCGGGTAGCTTTGGGCCTAGTCTCCTTTCCAAGTCAGTCTGGGGGCTCACCTTCCCCCAAGCACCTTTAGCACTAGACCCTCCAGCTTGAGTCTTGATTTTTTTCTTTTGTCCTGACATATGACGGACTAGGGTAGCAGGAGTGTCTCCTTCGTCAAAAAAGACCCTGTTGTCTTTAGCTTGCTCCCTTCGCAGCAGGTCGAAAGCTTCATCAACCTTCAGAGCAGCTCGGGCTTTAGCATTGCCTGCTTTGGTCCACTTCGTGTAAGAGTCTGAAACCCAGATCGAGTGGCGAGATTTGACAACAGGCCAGGTGTGCCGGGTGTACCATCTTTGCATCCATGTATCGCACATCACATCAGTCAGTTGGGTAGGGTCACTCACAACTGCTTCGACTTCAGGGATTCGTTGGGTCCATCCATACTGCCTTAGTATGCGATCCGGATAAAGATGAAGCGTTTGCCTGAAAGATAATATCACCTGATAACGGGCTCTGTCCCTCGGGTCCAAGCCGGTCCAAAGATAGATGGGCCACCACGGAACTACCCATCGAATTAACGGACCACCATGGAATGACAGTACCTCGTCCCAATACTTTTGCGTAATCTGACGAGAAAAGTCAATGGCCCGCCTCCTCGTCATCACCTGGTTATGATGATAGTTGCTCGCATCAAGAGGAGGATCTATCACCGATAGCCTCTCATATAGCCAAATCTAAAAAAAAGAAACAAAAACATGAGTTTTTAAGGCAAAATAGGCGTCCGCCTAAGGCCACTCGGTTGAGTACCTGGGACACTCGATCGAGTGGTACCCCTGAACACAAACAGGGGGCTTTTACGAGGGCACTCGATCGAGTGCCAGGGTGACTCGATCGAGTGGTACCTCTGAGAGCAGATCAGAAGGTTTCTACGAGGGCACTCGGTCGAGTGCCAGGGTGACTCGATCGAGTGCCCACTGCAGCAGGCAATCCGCAAAAAAAAAAATAAAAAAAATCAAATAATCAAAAAGTCGAGAAATTGGAAAAATAATAAAATCCGACATACTTGCAGCAATCAGGTGCTCCCGGTAAGACGAATTGATGAGTCCCTCTTACGGTTGTCCAATCCTTGGATAATCTCGCCCGTGATCAGCCAAGCCGGGCTGTGTTCAGTCTCCATCAAGTCCACTACGGTCAAAAGACGGGTGTTTCCCATGCAGGATAGCAAATCCATGTGACCCTCGAAAGCGATAAACGTGGAGCATGCAGAAAGAAAAGGCCCTACGGCTGTAAGCCGGCCTGACCCGGACATCAAGAGGATTCATAAATTTCTCAGCCAAGTCGATCAGAGAAATATTATCACCCTCCATCATACGGGATACCTCGTTGTGAGAGAGCCCTAGAAATTCTCGAAGCTTCCTCCTCGGGTCATAGATCGAGTACGGGACAGCGGGACGGAGTATCGGGTTCCATCCTCCTATAGCTGCAATATCCTCAGGTAAATGGCAAACTTCGCCCCGAGGAAAGGCAAAGACATGATATATATGTCATCGCAGTAAGCCAAGCACGCATCCAAGAAGTAACGATCAACCACCATCTGACAGAACGGGTACAGCTGAGTTATGCCCGTCTGGTTAAGAGCTACCCTATCTGTGTCCCTGAAGCGCCAGGACCATTCTTGCAACATCACAGTTAATCTATCAATTCCCATGACTAGTTTCTTGAGAAGAATGAAAAGGTTTTCTTTTTAAGAAGGGGGTGAATTGTGATGGATTTGTGAGAAAATCAAGAGCATTAAAGTGGTATTTATAGAATTAATTCTATAGCCCTCTTTCCATATCTCAAGGGTTTCCTAATCCCAATCGGAATAAACCCACAAGCCTAGTCTCGATACTAGCACAAAATATTCATCCCGAACTTTCCTAATTTCTTTAGGAGTCAAAATTTCAAACAAATTTAAAAATTTCAAAAATTTCAAAAATTTCAAAATTTCAAAAATCATTTTCCCCAGCGCGGGTCATTTTACTACCTACGTGTTGCATGCATTTTATGTGACTTATACAGGTACGACTCAAACAGGGACGTGCAACCCACTATATTTCCCCAGCGGAAGCCAACGACGACATTTCACGGGATGGGCCTACATACAGGCGCGCCCAGGACTTATGCGACAAGTCCAATTCCCCACGGAGTCATCGTCATCAACTCAGGTATGACTTCTAGCTTGTGGCTGGCGAGCCCTTCACGCAAATCTAATGAACTATAAACGTCCCGACCGGAAGTCCGCCAGGTTTCAATCCTCGATTGGCCTGGTGGCTACTCTAACTTTTGCCTTGTCCAAGCCTCAGTCAGAGTGGGGGCTCTGTAGACACCCGCATTTTGACTGCCAGGTGTCTATGGTAGTTTCCCAAAAAACACCCGATGAAGATCGGACGCTATCGTGTTTCTATGCGCTCGGATATGGGCTCAAATCCATTAGTTGCTGGCTAATGCACTTACGGAGTGCAAATCTCACAAAACTGACCTCAAATTCAGGCCCAGCGGACCGTTCCAAGTCAAACAAGACTAATTTGGGCCAAAACCGACACCGGAAATAAAACCAACTTTTAGCAATTGGGTCAACCCCGGTCAAAGTCGTTTCCGAAACATACAAAATAGCCTTTCAAAACATCAAAAAGTCCAACCCAAATACAAAAACCCATCAAACATCCAAAGCTACGGTCCAAGAGCTGATCCGCGCGACCCAGCCAATCCAATCGATCGAGTGCTCCACCCGCTCGATCGAGTGGGCCCTCATTTGAGCCCGACTGCCTTTGAATGGACCACTCGACCGAGTCCAAGGGTTACTCGGTCGAGTAACCCTAATCGAGTGCACGTAGCTTTGCCTATATAAGCACACCCATACACAACCCTAAACACAACTTTTTCGACATTAAAAAAACCCTAATCTACATACACTTCAACTACACTAGCAAACCCTAAACCTAGCTTTAGGAATTCAAAACCCTACCACCACAAGTCATCCTACATACCTTGATTACTCCCGTCCTAGCTGCAACTACGAGTCCATACCGAGAACAAGAACATGTAGGTTGAGGGTGCAAAACCCTATTCTTCCCTTCTTCTCTTCCTCTCGTCATCTTCCTCCTTTTCCTCGTTTTTTTGTTTTTTTGTTTCTTTATTGCATCATAATATTGATAATACCATTAGTTTCAAAAGACATTAAAATACTCGTCGATTTGTGTCGAGTGCGAAGGATGTCAGGATAAGGAAACCCGAATATACAAGTGTACTGCACACAGCGTTGCCGGTCGCTTATCCTGACACCCTAGCATTTGATTATTGAAACGGGTCAATTTCAACAATAATTCGTTTATTTTCGTTTGCATCGCATATTCACATAGATTGTTCCAAAACAAGTGTTTTATTTAATAAGGGTCGAAACCCGTTGACGCGGATCTGACATCACATAATCCCTAGGGATCCAGTACGATGTCGGAGAAGCCGAGGGAATCAAGTCTTTCAATTCTAGCATAGTGTCAATCTCGTAGATTCGATACTAGTTCCATAATTAGACGTCGAATCTAACGATCTAGTCATACAAATTAGCTAACGCAATTTCCATTGATGCTAAGATAATTGTCATTCGATTCATTAGAATTACGACTTTATCAAACGCAGAGGAAATCTACTCATATCGCGATAGTTCGTTTAAGGCGACTTAAATCAATTGTTTCTTATTTTCACGCTAGCATTCCATATCGACCTAATGATCGAATATGGGACGCGACGAGCATCAAAATTAGAATTGAGTATAAATAATACGACATTTATATCCGATTCCACCAAAAAAACGATTTACCAAAAAAATCGAAAACAATCTCGCAATCAACAAAATTGCAAGAAACGAACCTGGTTCGTACAGGTGCCACTCGACCGAGTGCCTAGGCCACTCGATCGAGTGACATCACAAAAATCAAGCAGAATGCTCTTTCCACCTCCACTTGGTCGAGACTCATAGTGACTCGATCGAGTGGCAACGTACTCGACCGAGTTGGTCAATAACTCGGTCGAGTAGGGTCCATAATACGAGACAGAATGTCTCTACGACCTCCTCTCGGTCGAGTCTCACAGTGACTCGGTCGAGTGGCGATGTACTCGGTCTAGTTGGTCAATATCTCGGTCGAGTAGGGTCATAAAATCCGGACAGAACCTTTTTCAGAGGTCCACTCGGTCGAGTCCCACAATGACTCGATCGAGTGGCCCTTTATCACGATAAACCGTGAGTCCTACAATAGCATTCGAGTCTCGTTAATCGTTTTTCGTGACTTAAGTCAACACGTGCCTAATCTATCACGCGAAACATTGTTTTCAAAACCATGCATTAACATTCGCGCAAACCGTTAATATCGTTATACCATTACTAACCGTTTGTTGTTTCCTTGTCAATTTTGGTTTTCTATTTTATCGTACTAAAATGAACCCACATGCTAAAATTCAAATTTGACGTTAGAATTAATTGCATTAAATTGACGTGGAAACCCTTTCAATTACATTCACATGCTTAGGGAAAATAATCATTGCATATCATTTTCCCGTTTAACTAACGCGCGTATTCAAATGTCATTCGATATCCTAGTAGAGGCCGCTAGTGCGGGCGGGGTTGGGTGTCCTTCGTGGGCTTCCCAACACGTACCCTCACCCCTTTCTTAGAACCTCGGTTTCCGGATGTCCGAAACCGTTGGCGCACGAGAGTCATTCAATACACGATATCCGATAGTGTCAGTATCGGTATCAAATGCTAAGGGACGAACCCAATAAGCTCTGACATCGGAAATGGGCCGTATTTTGTACACGTCCCACTACGACATAGAGTAGGTTCGAACGGGCCCGAACTCCCACAAAGTTCGGTGGCGACTCCACTTCGATTTAAATTTCCATTCGATCCGTTTTCATATGTAGATTCATTCGCCTCCCCAAACCCGCGCGTGGCCGCGTCGGGGTGGACCTATGTCATGTCCACATATAGTAAACATATTTATAAAATTTGATTTAAAACGATACTACAAGCAACTACAACATATATATCATGCAATACCGAGTCATGCTATCATGTGTTACCTTCATCGAGATCCGAATTAATAAAATAATCGTCTTCATCGGATCTAGCACGATAGCCTACGAAAAATTAATACATATGGTATGAGAACCATATAAGTTAATAAAAAGTGGAAACGAGACGAGCATAAGCGTAAATAAATTACCCTTGAGATTGGAATGAAAAAAGACGGATTTAAGAATCGGATTGATGAAGGAAATAAGGTAAGCACGGGCTGATTTGTTTGAGAAACAGCAGCAGCACAGCAGCAACGCATCAATGAAGGAAGATTAATAGAAGAGAGTTTGTGTTTGGATGGTTTACCAGATGTGAATAAAGAGGAATAGAAGTAGGAAAATTAAGAATGCTATTAAATAATAAGAGTAGTGTTTTAGTTGTATAACACGATTGAAATCGAGGAAAACTAGGAGTCTCTTGCAACATAGATTTTGATAGCCACTAGGAGGATAAGAGGAAGGTTAGTCTTCCTAAAAGATAATAACATGTGATTAATAAAATTAATATAAAGAGTGAACTAAAGTCAACAAATAATTGACTAGCTCCAAAAGCCGTTAACATTGGACTCAATTTGGGTAAGGAAATAATTCACGGTGTGATCAAAATCATTAATAAAATAAATAATTGACTTACAAATAAATTGGGTTAAAATCGCATGAGAAAATAATTAGGCCCAAACTTTGAGATGAGCTAAAATATTATTTTATCGCAACATTAAATATTTGGGTCAGGTTCGAAGTTGATAAAAATAATTAGATTACTCGAGAAAACAAATGGGCCAATCTCGAATTTAAATAATTGTTTTAAAGGAAGTAAAGTTTCTCGACGAATAAATAGTTTCCAACAAAATGATAATTATTCAATGAAAGATAATAAAATGGTTTCCTGAGAAAATAATAAAATGTCTTAACGAGTTTCGAGTTGAAAATAGAAATTCGAGAAAAAATAAAGATTTTAGGAATTTAAGAAGAAGTCAACGTAAGACCAATAAGAACTAAATTTAAGGATTGCGAGTAAGATCGTAAATAAAATAAAAATAAAAATACGAATTTAATTTATAAAAATTAGGGGTGTTACAGTGACAGGCTAAAGTCATATTCTTCAAATTACAATTTATAATCACTTAAATCTGAATACTAAGACAATAGTATAGTAGAAATAAGGGATGAACCCACAAAAAATTAGTTTAACTATAACCGCGTACTAATGTAGAACGATAATAAACTAATTAATTACAGAATAAATATGGGGGTTTTTGGATGATTGTCTAACAACTAAAACAATAGGGATGAAACTATAAGTAAATAAGATGATTAAAAGATCTCGGGTCAGGTACAAATCCACAACTTAATCACAATTGATATTCGAAATCCGGTTCAAATTATTATTCTTGACTACTTTATCCTGAATCATTGATTCCAATCCTCCTTATGTTTAACTAGTTAAAACGTATCCCGTTCTTAATCAGTCCTAACTGTTAAGTAACCTCAACAATCCAGTTTTAGATTTAATTCAACAGCAACATTTATAATTAGAGAATTCGATAAACAGATAAATAAACACTTATAATCCAGTTGTGCTATAAATCTATGATAATTGCTCCTAAGTCTTAATATTAACGAATCTCATTCAATAATTAAGTCTTAGATGTTACTCAAGTCAAGTTAATCAAGAAATCTTGTTCAATTAACAAAACTAACGATAGAACGATGAAATAGAAAATTAGTTGACCACTCTAGAAATCAATAACAACTGTTTGGGTATCAAACAATCACGAATCTCCAACCGGAGGAAGCCGGCAATCCTCCTCTCCGCCCTAGGCCGACCCGAAGCTCCGGACCTGCACAAGGAGCACACAAGGGACTCGGAGGGTGTCCGAGGTTGCCTCTCCAACGCTCAAGTCGGCCACGTGGGTCGAGGAGTAGAGGTAAGATTACGGAGAATATTACTTAGCTTTTTGAGAGATCAAGTGTTGTAGATATTTTGTGTCCCTTACTTATGGTGATTCTTTGGGTATTTATAGGGCTTGAGGAGCGCGGGCCAGTTGTCTTTCTTTTTGCTAGGCCGGCGCCTCCCTCTGCCGGAGGTAGCCGGTGTAAGATGGTCTCAGGCCTACGAAATGCCTTCAAGTTGCCGGCTCCCAGCTACCTATGATGCCGACCCCAATCAATTGCCCCAGCGTTGGACATCTACCGAGGGTCGTCGTAGGCCGACTCTAGTGAACAGTCTTTGGGCGAGGCGTCAAAGGGCCGCCGGTGCTTTGCATAGAGTCTGTTCACCTTTCGTACTTGCGCCTAGGGTGTGCCTAGAGGTAATGATGACCTTTTGTCTTCCCTAGGTTGTTGAGTGGTTGTATGCATTAAATGGGGTGCATGCATGGCTGAGTCTCCTTATATAATGCCCCCATTTTTTGCCATTTTTGGCATCACTTTCCCACTTCCTCTTAACTTAACTCAGTCATGTCGTCCTCTGGCAGCAATTCTCATCCGTCCGTCGTGATGCATCCTAGTTCTTCCGTTCGGCGTAGGAAGCTTTCTCCCTCTCCAGAGACTTCAAAGCCCAAGCTAGGGCGTTGGATTTCTCGGGGGCCTCCGTCACGTCCACGGACTCCTGCCGACGCAGCTCCTCCTCCTCCTGTCAACGCAACTCCTGCTCCTCCTGCTAAGGAGGCTGCTGGACGCTCCTCTGACGGTGATCGTGATCGCCGTCATCGAAGGGTTAGGGTGCTTTTCGGCGTTTCAGAGCCGGATGTTGATCCGGATTGTCCCTCCTTTGGCGATTCCTCTGGCTCTCTCTCCTCGAGCAGCCGCTCCTCTCTGCCGTCGTGGATGGTCGGGCCCCTCCGCCCCAGTGCTTCATCGGGTGAAATGGCGGAGGGTTTCGACATCCTCCGCGGGATTCGTGCCCCTCCTCCTTCCCCTGCCTCCTCGTCTTCCTCCGCTAACTCGGCTTCCTCCCTTCCCGATGAGGATACCGACGAGGAGGATATGGAGTAGGGCCTCCTTATTTGGTTGGACCTCGTTTTTCCGGTTGAGGGCAGCAGGTGGGAAGGAGGTATGGTTTTGGTGGTGTGGCTACGTTGGCGGTGTTTCGCGGGTATTTTTCGGCTTTCGTCCCGTTGTTCTTGCTTATTGTAGGTAGTTTTTAGTCGGTTAATGTAGTTTTTTGAGGGTTACTGGCTCCCTTTGTTTTGATTCTCGAATACCGGCTTTGTATTATTGGGATGTCGGTTCCCTTAGCCTGTGGATGGTAGGGTGTCCGGGTGTAAGTTGACTGTTTATTAAATGTGGGCCCTTGTGCCTTGTGCCAACATTACGCTTTCCAATTTGTCTGCCCCCTCCTTTGTGTTGTCTTTTCGTATTCTGCGCTCTCAGGTTGCATTGAATGCCGTTTGTCCTTTGTCAGTTATTTCTATGGGTGGCCCTAGGATGCCTCCTTTGTATAAATAGGGGCTCCCCCCCTTCATTTGCTCTCATTTGCCTTTCCAATCTCTCACTAAGAGCAAAAGCACATTACTTCTACCCCTTTCACCTCTTATTAAGTCGCCGTCTCCTACCGAGGGAGTTCTAGGTTTGCCGGCATTTTTTAGGTCAGTTTTCTATTCTTTCTTGTCTTTTGTTTATTCCTTTGCTTCAGCATCATGTCCACCCGTTTCCGGCATGTTCGCTTTGAGGAGGAGGGCGACGAGACGATGTCGACGTACGACGGGGTCCAGGTCAGTGGATCCGGTGAAGGCACCGGCGAAGCCTCCTCTGGTGAGTCCTTAGAGGTGGTAGAGCCCCTTCTTGCGAGGCCTCTCCGAATCCTACGTATTTCTGCTGGTGGACCTCCTCGAGGGGGGTTGACCTCTGTTTCTGCAGGGGGTGGCGAAGGGGTGTCGTCTTCTGATGTTTCTGGGGGAGATGTTGCTGTGGGTAGTTCCATGGTTTTACGCCGCCGTCTTCTGTAAGGTGCTCCTCGTCTGGAGGAATCCTCCGAGGCGGGAGGGTCTTCTTCCCGTCGCTCGGTCTCTATTTCTGGGCCGGCGGAGGGGCCGACGGGTGATGTTGATAGTGGCTGCCGTCCTCTCCGTCACGCCAATACTTTGGTGGATGAGGGTTGGCGTCAGAAGGTGCTCGATGCCGGTGGTCTTGATGCCGCCAGGGAGCTCTATCCTCTTGGGGAGGGCTATGAATATGTGTTGCCGAAGCCGGGTCAGTCAATTTGTTCTCCTTTTGAGGGGTGTGTGGGGGTGTCGGTGGAATCTCTGAAGTTTGGCCTGTGTTTCCCCCTTGACCCCTTTGTGGAAGAGGTGTTTTGTCGTATGAAGTTGGCGTTGGGTCTGCTGACTCCTCAATCTTTCCGCCCCATTATCTCGTTCTGTTGGGTACGCCGGTTTAGGAAGTGGAGGCCTTCGGTGGAGGCGTTCAGGTTTATGACGCACCTCAAAGCAGTGTCATCTTCTTTCTACTGGGCCTTGGGCCGGCGAGGCAAGTACGTTACTTCTTACCCCATACTGTTCAACTGTCATAAGTGGAAGGGCGCCTTCCTGTATGTGCGTTCGGTTCGGCCCTGGGTGGTTTCCCGGTTATTCCAGTCGGATCCGCGTATTAACATGGAGAGTAATGAGGAGATGGGGCGTTGCTTGGATTTGAGGGAATCCAGCCTGGGACAGCCGAATAAGGAGATTGTCGGTGCCTTCCCTGCCGTCATGAAGTGGGTCGGTAAGGAGAGGGTGGCCGCCCCTTCAGTCAGGTTGCCCAATTATGACTTGATTACGAGGAATGATTTCTTGGAACGGGTGGGCATGAGCGTTCCTGTCGCCGGCCCAGGTATCTGGCGACCCACCTATTCTCTTGTGTTGTCCACTTTCCTTGATAACAACCAGACCCTCAATCCTTTGCCCATTTTTCTGCCTAATATTGCAGGCAGCAGGTCGGCGACCTCTTGGACACCCGAGGAGATTGACTTACTTGGGTTGGATCCCTCTCTCCGACCGCTTATTACTACGCCGCCGGCTCCCCCGTTGGAGAGGCCGACGATTATGACCTACCGGAAGTCGAGATTTGCCCGGGTAAGGAGGGATGCTCCAGTCTTTGGCGGGGTTTCTGCCCCGAAGAGACAGGCCGTGGGGTCACCCTCTGCCGCCCACGAGGCTGCTATGAGTGTGGCCGGCGTGCTGGCTGATGTTGAAGATTCTGAGGTTGTCACCTCTCCGAGTACAACGGGTTCCCCGGCTGTTACTATCGCCGCTTTTCCTGATCCGGTGGTGACTCTTGAGCCGTTCTCCGACCCGGGGGGGCGGTCGGCCGACTGGAGGCTTCTCAGGACCGGGAAACCATGCGCGATGTTGCTGCCGCCGTGGATGCGTCGCTCTCTTCTTTGTCTGATCTTTCCTTTTACAAGATGCTGGAGGGGGATGTTTCGCCCGTCGATCGGATCCAGACTCTCGCCCAATTGGACACCGTCTACCGTGGCAAGGGAGAGGACTTGTCCAGGTTTGTTCAAGCCAGTATCAAGATCAAGAATGCGGCGGAGGAGGGCGCGAGGCTGATGTCTCGTTTGCAGGAGTCGGAGTCAAAGCTGGAGGTGGAGAAGCAGCTAAGGTTGGAGGCTGACGAGAAAGAGGCGGCCGGTCGTACGGAATTGGAGACTCTCCGGAGGGTTCACTTCTCTTGTGAGCCATCTCAGAAAGCCCTGGAGGGGCAGTTGGAGACGGCCCGCGCCGACATGGCGTCTATTCGTGCCGAGATGGAGTCTACTCGTGTCGAGATGGAGTCTCTTCAGTCAAACTAGTGGAAAAAAGTTCATTTGCGGCTCCAAAATATCTATCATTTGCGGCGTTTTAGGCTAAGAAGCAAATGGCGGGAAAGCAAATAAAATATTATTTGCGGCGTTCAAATAATACTTATTTGCGGCGTCATTATGAAAAAACGCCTCAAATAAATGCATTATCTGCGGCGTCTTTGTCAAAAAAACTCCTTAAATACTCGCATTATTTGCGGCGTTCTATGTAGGAAACGCCTCAAATAATGAATTGTAAATGGTGCTTTGTAGGTGGCTGACGCCGCAAATAAATATATTTGGTGCATCTAAATCAATTACAAATACGCCACAGATACATTTCTAAAATGAAAAAAAAACTTTTTTTTGTGACTTTTGGTACCATCCAAATTTTCAATAACACCAAAGATGCCAATATACGCCTCAAAAGGGCATCAACAAATTGTCAAATCCAAATTATTCATAGTGATGCAACTTACATATTATCCACCATTCAAAAGAGCATTCTACTACAATCGACTTTGAAATCTAAAATTACTTAGCATTTTACATACAACGAGAAGTAAAGTAAGAAGCCCACTTGTCCCGTACATCATTAAGCTCATCTTGGCTGTAGTTGTACTGCTGCTCTTTGCGTGAGATCCAAACCTAACATAATGCCACAAAATCGACCAATATTCACAATTCATATGCATCCATATTTACAAAATATCCAATTTCAACAACTTCAACATCCACAAAATTGACCAATCAAGCACAAGTTCACGAACCTAATTTCATAATCCATATTCATCCTATAGTTCACTCTAACTTACAAAGGGAAATTGAATTAGTAATTTTTCGTACGATCCTCTACCCCACCACAGTTCATACTCATAACCGATTGGATCATAATAATGAAAAGCGTACCTTATCCAAGTCACTTATCGTGAAGCAATTTTTTACTATATCGTGCATAAACCGCATCACATAGAAGCCATGGTCCATGTCTCCACTTTGTTGAGGGCACTACCAAGACAAATACAAAAACATCGGTATTCTCATCCCAAAAATTGAAGCTCAAATGATCGAAAACACAAAGTAATGAACTTTTAAACATTTACCCTCATAGATTTCCAAAATGATTAATTTCTTTTGACCTTCATTTCACCACCACTCATTTTGAACCTCTTTAGAGCCCTACAAATCAAAGGTTATTATGGTTTTTATTTTATTTTTAAAGTTACTCAAACAAAATTAAGCTTTTAATTTTTACTTACCTATTGACCACCATCTTCACGTATAACTTGCGACCTTCTTTAAGGGTTACTGAGTCAAACTCATAAATTGTGTACGTTCGAGGGCAAATCACAATTAAGACCCAATGCTTACTACAAAAAAGACACGTTAATGTTTATTACTCCGTAGTATATACAATAATGAAAAAATTACTAGTAAGTCAACGACGATGATATTCGTTAGTATTACCTGTCACATATCGGGGCCAAGATAATATCTTCTTTTATTCTTGAATCTTTCTATATTGCTCACTGCTATTTCCTCCATGCGTCTCTCCACGTCAGCTCTAACTCCTGCAGCAATCGAAAATAAATAAACAAACCAAACATGTTAAGAGGAAATGTGACCTTGAATATCCTCAATTTTTTTTACTACTGGAGAAGCACAGGGCCAAAGGGGACGACATACAAGATTCTAGACACGAGAAGAAAGACAATCACCTATAAGTTCATCAACCATATTCCCCGGATATATTTCTTCAAGTGGAGGCAAAATTGCTGGAGCACATGTCTGCACAAAGATGGAAAAAGAAAAAGAAAGAGGAAGGTCAAGACTACAAATTCGTTTTCTCCAAGACTCGAAGAAACTCAAAGCCTCAAGGAGTAGTAATAACATAGATTCATAGACTTCCACACACTAGCATACCTGAAAATGGAAGATAACAAGTAAAGACAGTAAATACGAGTTGAACGTTCCACATTTTGGGTTGTTGATACCATTTGCTTTGGCCCACTCCTTCACCTGAAATAAAACAGCAAACACACATATTTTAAGTAAATGGATAACTATATCACAAACTTAAGTGCCATCTTCTTTGATAACAGAAATGTGTAGTTGATAGAAGATCCTACCAGCAAAACCATATCACGAAAACGACGATCTATAAGACTGATCAACAGAATAAATTTTGACTTCATATGCCCAGACAAGTTATTAATAGAGATGTCACATGAGATATTCCGAAGTTTGCTCTCCAACTTCACAATTGGTACCCTCGCATGGGACACAAATTGCATTCTCCTAAAGCTACCTGCAGAAACATATTTTGATAACAATCAGTCCTCTCATTAGAGCATAACTTAGAAAACAATCATCCTCATTTATACCTAAAAGTTAGTTTCTGCGGGTTACTTTGACTATGTATGTATGTATGTATGTATGTGGTGTCCGATATTCTAAAGCTAGCAAGCTACTTTCAGCCAATTGTGTTTTGTTTTGCAAAGAGAGGCGATAATGAAGCAGTTCAGTGCTCATCTAATGACTCATTACATACTTATGGTTTTCACCACTTGGGTTTGGGTTGATATGTTCCTAGAAGATTGATAATGTTGTCGAGGCTGATTTAATATCGAAGTTTGCATTGTTTAATTAATAAAGTCACCCTTTTTCTAAAAAACATCAGGAGTAGGAATATCAGCATATGTGGAATGTTAATTCCTTATTATTTCAAGTAGATGACCGTATACATAACGTGAAACAGATAGAATGCCAACGAGATGTATATATTGATATTGTAAGCTCTCCCTTGCAAGTTTTAACAAATGTGCATTTTCGGGGCTTGAATTCACATCTGATTGAAATTAGAACACACTTTAGGACTTGATCCAAGTGCTCATATATTATAAGCAGGGCATTTGTTAGCTCAATCTTATTTCTATGTTAGTTTGTTAAGCCCCAAAGTAAGGCTGAAGTTAAGGCCATAACAAGAATAATTGATGTGAAAGAACTACGCCAGAATCCCGGATACACTAATGTCGATATCTTTAGTTTTGAGGAGATGAAGTTAGCAACGAAGCACTTTCGTCCAGATCTTATACTTGGCGAAGGTGGATTTGGGATTGTTTATAGAGATATTATTAATGATTCAGTGAGGCCAGGATACAAATCCATTGAAGAATCAGCTGGATGTTTGACACATACATACTGACAATAATTTGAGATTTTCACCTGGAGAAAATGACTCGTATTATAATTTCATCTATATTACTCATTTTATTATGTTCACTTCGAGATTACTCACAAACCACATACATATGATCATATCAGACAATGAAGTTGCCCCTCCCTCCTGATCTGATGCAGATTGTATTCAGTTGGTTGAAGTAGTAACGGTAAAAAAAAATCAACACATGATGATTTTGATGTTGATGTTTATGTTGGGCTTTGGATGCCTTTGACTTTATACACCAAAACTAGTCTGTCTAGTGTCTACCCCTAGTCCTGTACTATTTCTAGTATTACTCCTACACCGTATTCATTTAGAAAAAAAACACAATGAAAGTAACCAATTTTGAAAATAATGATATTTTGGTATATTATCTAAGATTTTTTTTATCAAAAGACATCTACCATTAAGCACTCATAATTTAACCTAAATTTCGTAATTTTATTCTTAATTTACTTTGAAATATTAAGCAACTCAACCCTGACGGTTTCCAAGGGGATACAGAGTGGCTGGTACTTTTTCTTATATCTCTCATTTTTTATGTTTTTATACTTGTCTTAACTTTTAAAACTCTAATTCTCCAAACAGACTTTAACTCCCCGAACATTTTCTCATGTGTTGTTAGTAGAAGAAGGCTAGAATGTGATTCATATGACAAATACTGACTGAAATTTTTCTGTAAGTTCACTAGAATGTGCTGAATATGACCATTAATTGGTTAAGGCCATAACATCTTATTGTTTTCAATTTTTCATAGCTACTGTATGAACATTTAACAATGAATCTAACCTAAAACCAATTTCATCTAACTTAAACAAATTTTCATCTAATTTAACCCTAAATTAAACTGAAATTTAATTTTACCCTAAATCTAATTAAACCCTAATCTAACAAACAAATTTACTCTAAATTAAACTAATCTAGGTTGAATTCATCAAATATACAACAATAATAAAGCAAAACTAAACAAAATTAAACAACAAATTCAATTAAAAAACATACCCTAACTCGAAATTGGGGATTTTCAGGAATTGAGAGGAGCTCCGGCGAAAGACTGGAACGGCGGCGGACGTAGAGGAGGTCCGGCGCCGCGTCGGCGTCCGGCGAACCTGGCGTCCGGCGAGGGGAGGGTAGATTTAGGTATGGATCGTGAAAATGGGGGTAAGGGTTGTGCGTGTATGTGTTGGTTTTTTTTTCAAACAAAAGCTAATGACTGCTTAATGAAGGTTGGGGGTTAATTCAAAGTAGGTACCGACTGAACGAATATCGGTCGGTAATTTATATAAATCGGTCGGTAATGACGCTGAATGAAGGCTGGGGGTTAACAACGAGATGGAGTAGGAGGGGTATGGAGAAGACATAATAAGTTGGGCGTTTAATTGATTTATTTTTTCTTTTTTTTCTTTTTTGTTTTGCTGCCCACAATAAGAACAAATTGGTGTTAATTTGTATATCCAACTAAGAGCACACAATTTTTATAAATTAATTTAAACTTACGGTGATATTAGACCGGTTAAAAATTGACCCGATATAAAAACCCGACCTGAAACCGTTGGAATAAAAATCCGAAAAATTTCACCCGAAAATGACCGAAATCCGAAACTAACCCGACCTAATAATAACCCGAATATTTTGGGTCAAAACATGCCAGAATACGTTACCCGTCCGAAAATAGATAAATTAAAAAAATTATTGCTATTATACATTAAGTCAGGGGTACGGCGTGGATGAGAGAGTGCCGATTTTTTTGTTTTATTTTAATAATATATAAAATAATCCCAAAATTGGTAAAGAGCCTTTTTTTTGCTTACAATAAGATGGGTGAAAATATAGAAGTAATATTATTTGCTGCTATTTGGCTAAGATGTCGCAAATGAGGAGCCGCAAATGAGCCTTTTTCTACTAGTGAAAGCTGGTGGCGGCTGAGAAGGAATTGGAGAAGAAGTCCAAGGAGATTGCTGACCTGGAAAAGGACGGTGAGGCAGCTTTCAATGATGGGATGAAGGTCGTCGTCGTCCTGACGTCTAGAGCCCTTCTTGAGTATGATTCCGGCTTTGACTTTGATCGGTACAATCCGATATATAAGCGCCTTCAAGCAGAAGAGGATGAGCAAGAGGATGGGTCGCCGGTGGCGGAACATCCGCCCTCCCCAAAATAGGAACTCGGGCCGTCGTCCTCCTGTGCCCCCTCTTGAGGCTTTTTGTAGATCTCCTCGCACCTACCCTTTTGAGTTTTAGGCATAGGCTTGCCCTCCATGCTTCATCGTTTCTCCTTTTTGTCGTGTTTTAGGTGGCGCTGGATCCTTTGGGGACAGCTGCCGATCTTTTAAATGGTCATAGCCCTATTTTGACTTCTTATTGTAACAAACGCCTGGCGCTTCTGACGCCTTTATCTTGGGTTTTTATTATGCTTTCTGCTTTGTCTTTGGATTGCTAATTTGCTTGTTTATCCTTATGCTCGTCATATTCTAACTGTTCCCTTTATTGTTCCTGACTTATGCCCCTACACTTTTGGTGGGGGAGGATTTGGCCAGGGCGACGGCTGTGGACATGGCCACGGACGGTTCCCGACTTATGCCCCCACACTTTGGGTGGGGGAGATTTGGCCAGGGGGCCGGCTGTGGACATGGCCACAGACGGTTCCCGACTTATGCCCCCACACTTTTTTTTTTTTTTTTTTTTGTGTAAATGTGAGCTATTATATATCATTCACAAAATAAGATCTACAATCAGGGAGTTACAAGTACATTATAGCAAACCGGTTAATAACCCTCAAACCGAATTAGACTCCAATAAGTCTACTCAACATTTGGACTTCATCATTTGTATTATAGGTCCTTAGGAGTAACACTCTGTACCTATTTCGAACATCTTCCTGAATCTGTGTAACCACTTTAGTTGGATGCTGTAATTGACCTTCTGCCCACGCTCCATTTCTCTTAAGCCAAATTGTGTGATGATACGCATTCAGAACCAAGGACTGAATCCTTCCTTTCGAACCATTCAGTGTTTTGTAATCCGGGTACTGAGGAAAATCAAATTCAATCCATGAACTCAAAGCCCTACGGACCTGTTTACTGTAGACACATTCCAGCATCACATGTTGGTCCGTTTCTTCCTCTACTGCACAAAGACAGCATAACTGGTCATTACAGCAGCCATATTTCGCCATTTTCATCTTAGTGTTAAGGCCATTGTTCATCATAATCCATGAGATAATAGCGTGTTTCGGGATACACCAGTCATCCCATAAAAACCGGTGCCAGTTCACTTCCGGTTCACTGCCACGCAGCCAATGATATCCACCTGCGATGGTGTATCCATTGGTAGCCTTGCTCCACGAGTTAGAACCGTTAAACCCATCTTTAAGTTTGTCCTTTGCTCTACATATTGATCTCCAGGTCCAAGAAACATCGGTCGGGGGTTTGTAGTCATGCCAATTTTTCCCTTTCAGGTAGTTATGATCAATCCACTTGATCCACAACTTATCGCTCTTCTCATAGACCCAATTCACCAGTTTTCCGACTGCCGCTACATTCCACATCTCAGCCTTTTTAATCCAGAGTCCTCCCTCTTTCTTCGGTCTGGTTACTCTATCCCAAGAGACTAATGGGACCCGATTATAATCAGAGTTTCCTTCCCAGAGATAGTTCCTGCATATTGCTTCAATTCTCTTCATAACTCCTTTAGGGAAAAGGAAGACATTAGACCAGTAATTATGAATTCCTGGCACCGAGGCTCCTAATCCTCTTGATAATTTTTTCAGCCACGATCGAGCATATGCCCCCACACTTTGGGTGGGGGAGATTTGGCCAGGGGGCCGGCTGTGGACATGGACACAGACGGTTCCCGACTTATGCCCCCGCACTTTGGGTGGGGGAGATTTGGCCAGGGGGCCGTCTATGGACATGGCCACAGACGGTTCCCGACTTATGCCCCCACACTTTGGGTGGGGGAGATTTGGCCAGGGGGCCGGCTGTGAACATGGCCACGAATGGTTCCTGACTTTTGGTGGGGTGTCCATTCTTTGTAGTAGGTGAATAGGGGCTCCCCCCCTTATTGCCCCCTGCTTGCTGCTCGAGAAAATAG
Organism: Agrostemma githago; assembly: GCA_958450325.1. NCBI lineage: Eukaryota > Viridiplantae > Streptophyta > Magnoliopsida > Caryophyllales > Caryophyllaceae > Agrostemma > Agrostemma githago. The sequence continues at coordinate 29,351,533 of OY288241.1, read as the reverse complement.
AGAACGGGGAGCAAGTAGATTTAGCAAACAAAAAGCCTTCCTTATTAAAATTTTTACAAGTTTCTGGTGGCAGGGTCGTCGACAGGCCCGATAGTACCCTGCCGAGGTTTGAGACGACAGTTCGTCTGCTTGTTCAGACGTAGTACCTCCTGATGGTGTCCGCGTTCCAGTGTGACGGTAGGTCTCGCCCTTCTCCGTCTTTCAGATTGTAGGTACCTGGCCCTAGCACTTTGGTGACTTCGTATGGTCCCTCCCAGTTGGCGCTAAGCTTTCCGTGTTCGTTTGCTTTGCCGACTGTCGCATATTTCCTAAGGACCAGGTCTCCCACCTGGAATCTCCGGTGGTTCACCCTGTGGTTGTATGCCTTTCTCATACGTTGTTGGTATGCCACTAGGTTTACATGCGCCTCCTCCCTGGTTTCTTCCACTAGGTCTAGAGCTTCTTCCATGGCTGCTTCATTCGTGTCGCCCCTATAATACTTGCTACGGGCGGAGGGGATGCGTGCCTTTATGGGGAGGAGGGCTTCTGCCCCATACACTAGGCCAAATGGCAAGTGCCCTGTTCCTGCCTTTTATTCTTAGGGACCAGAGCAAACTTGGTAACTCGTCTTCCCATCTTCCTTTGAGGTCTTCCACCATCTTTCTCAGTCCATTGAGGATTTGCTTGTTGGCCGCTTCGGCTTGGCCGTTGGTCTGGGAGTGGTAGACGGCTGAGTATGCTACGACAATTCCCAATCCTCCTAGCCACTCTCTTATCGGAGGGTTGTCGAATTGTCGGCCGTGATCGAAAACCAGCACTTTGGGAACGCCGAACCGGGTTACGACATTGCACCAGATTACCTTGCGCACAGATGGCTCGGTGACGTTTGGGACGGCTTCCGCCTCCATCCATTTTGAGAAATAGTCCACTGCTACTATTACGAACTTCCTGCCCCCAGTCGCCGTAGGGAAGGGTCCCAGTATGTCCATTCCCCAGCAAAGAGGATGGGGCTGAGGATGGGCTGAAGATCCCTTGCCGGCACGTGGATTACCGGTGAGTGGATCTGGCAGTTTCGACACTTTGTGGTCAGTTCCCGAGCGTCGTGTAGGGCGGTCGGCCAATAGTAGGCCGCCCGGACCGTCTTGTGCGCCAGGTTTCTGCCGCCTATGTGGTGTCCACATATCCCCGAGTGGATGTCGTCCAGTACCTCTGCCGCCTCTCTTTGGTTTAAGGCACCTTAGGATTGGTGCCGCGGTCCCTCTCTTGTAGAGCTGATTTTCTAATATTATGTACCTCGAGGCGGTCGTCGGCATTCGCCTTGCCTTGGCGGGGTCGCCCGGTAGTTGCTTGGTAAGGATGTACTCGATGATGGGCACCCGCCAATCGTCATCGTCCTCCTATTCTATGCTGTGGACGTCGTCCTGGCTGTCTTCATCATCTGTTGCGATGCTTTTCCTTTGTCTGACGTCCACCCAGACTGACCGCCGGATATCTTGCAAGCTCGAGCTTGCGAGTTTTGATAATGCGTCGGCTCGTTATTCTGTGACCTGGGCACTTGCTTGACCTCGTATGATCGAAGTTGGGACAGTTCCTCCTTCACTTTCTTCAGGTAGAGTGCCATTGAGGGCTCCCTGGCCTCGTACTCCCCGTTAATTTGGTTTACCACCAGTTGTGAATCCGTCGATAGTACGATTCGTTCTGCGCCGGCGGCTTTGGCGAGACGGATGCCGGCCAAGACAGCCTCATATTCGGCTTCGTTATTGGATGTCTGAAAGGCGAACCTTAGGGCGTGTTCGAATTCCTCGCCGTCGGGACTTGTTAGGACAATGCCGGCTCCTGAACCGTTGCTGGTGGCCGACCCATCGGTGAAAGCTTCCCACACCCCTGATGGGGGGTCTTCTTCCTCCGAGTGGGAGCATTCGGCTATGAAATCTGCCAATGCCTGGGCCTTTATCGCCGTCCTTGATTGATAGGTTATTCCGAGGCCGCTTAGTTCGACGGCCCATTTCAGCATTCGTCCCGATTTCTCAAATTTTTCCAAGGCCTTTTCGAGAGGCATGTTTGGGAGGACGGTTACCGGATGTGCGTCGAAATAGGGGCGTAGCTTCCGAGCGGCCATAACTACGGCGTTGCCGCCTTTTCTACCATAGGATAGTTCTTTTCCGCTGGTCCCAGCGCGTGGCTGACGAAGTATATCGGTTGCTGGTTTTTTTTCTCTTCTCTAAGTATGACGGCGCTTATTGTGACGTTGGTGACAGCTACGTACACGTACAGCTTTTCGCCTTCTGTTGGCCGCGCTAGCGTTGGCAGGGACTTTAAGTGTTCTTTCAGGCTGGCAAATGTCGTTCTCTGCTCTTCCCCCCACTTAATGTGTTTGTTCCCTTTGAGGACTCCGAAGAAAGGTGTAGATTTATCCGCCGCTCTTGAGATGAACCGCGCTAGGGCTGCCATCCTCCCCGTGAACCTTTGTATGTCTCTGATAGTTCTTGGCTCCGGTAGGTCCTGGACTGCTTGAACTTTCTCGAGGTTGGCGTCTATTCCTCTGACGCTCACCAGAAAACCCAAGAACTTGCCGGACCTTACCCCGAACGTACACTTTTGGGGGTTGAGTTTCATCTTATATTTCCTTAGCGATCGGAATGTCTCCTCTAGGTCGTCGAGGTGCTGGTCGTCTTCTTTGCTTTTTACGATCGCGTCATCCACGTATATCTCCATGTTTCTGCCTCTCTGACCTTTGAAGATCTTGTCCACCAGTCTTTGGTAGGTGCCGCCCGCGTTTTTTAGACCGAAAGGCATCATCTTATATATGAATGTCCCGCCGCTGGTGATAAACGCGCATTTCACCCTGTCCGGCTCCCATAGGAAAACATGATGGTATCCGGAGAAGGCGTCCAGGAAGCTTAGCATGGTGTGTCCGCCGGTGGCGTCCACCAATTGGTCGATCCGGGGGAGGGGGTAGCAGTCCTTCGGGCACGCTTTATTTAGGTTGGTGAAGTCGACACACATGCGCCAGGCGCCTGAGGACTTTTTTACCATTACCACGTTCGCCAGCCATTCCGGATAGTTGCAAGTTTCTATGAAGCCGGATTTTATTAATTTATCGACCTCACATCGAACGGCGTCGTCCTTTTCCGCCGACATGGTTCTCTTTTTCTGTCTCACTGGTCGGGCGGTGGGGTCGACGTTTAGCCTGTGTACCGTCACCTCTGGGTCAACTCCCGTCATTTCGTCTGCCGAGTATGCGAACACGTCGGTGTTGTCCTTTAGAAGGCTGACGAGGCGCCCTTGGTAGATTGGTTCTAGGCCAGCCCCTATGAGAACGAATCGGCCTGGCTCTAGTTCTATCGCCATGCTTTCCCCGCCGGGCTCGAGGCGCTCGGATTCGGGGCCTGTAGCTTCTCCTATTCTGAGGTTTTTTGGAGCCGGCAGGGATTCTTCGGCTTCGTGGGTGACTTTTCGATTCCCCTTCATTTCTTCCTGGGATCGCTTGAGGGCCACCGAGTTACAGTTTCTGGCCGAGTCCTGGTCCCCGTGCACCTTTCCCTCGGTGTTTCTGTTGGTGACGTAGGCCAGCGTCAGAGCTCATATGGACACCAAGGCGTGTACCCCGTCCAAGGTTATCCGGCCTATCAGAGCGTTGTAGGCGGACTTGGCGTTTACTACTACGAACTGGGCAGCCGTTGTCTTCGCGTTTTCTCCCTTTCCGAACGTGACTGGCAGGTCGATTGTCCCCATGAGTACGACATCGGTTCCCAAAAAACCATACAAGGCGCCGGCCGTTAGCTTGAGGTGTCGCTTGTGGAAACCCATTTGCTCGAAAGCTTCTTTGTATAGCAGGTTAGTGTAGGCGCCCGTGTCTATAATGCAACTTCTAACCGTGTGGTCGCCTATCGTGATGGCCAGAACCAAGGGATCGCTGTGGGGGTACGTTACTCTTTTGTAATCCTCTGCCGTGACGCTGAGGGTTGGGATGGTGTCTCTCTTGGATTCGTTGGCGTAGCATATATGCTGGGTTAGCTCCCTCAGGTGACGCTTAATCTGCCTCCTGTTGGTCCCGGCCACGTGCTCCTTTTCGTCTATCATGTTAATGACATTGTGCTCCTTCCTTTTCTCGGCTCTGTCTCTGGGGTTGCCAGTTGTCGTGCCGTGAATGTGATCGTCGTTGCCGTTTTTATTGTTGGCGACGCGTTGGGTTCTGGCTTCATATGCCGCCAACGAACCGCGCCGTATGAGGCCTACAATTTCGTCTTTCAAATTTCTGCATTCCTCTGTTGTATGCCCCGTTTGGTCGTGGAAAGCGCAATATTTTTTCGGGTCGGTATGCGCCCCAGGCCTGATGGGTCGCGGAATCCCCCATTTCCCGTTCTTTTTTTCTATGTCGTAGATCTCCGCCCTGGGTCGGGTCAGCGCGGTGTAGCGATCGAATCTTTACCTGCGGCTTCCTTCTGACCTCTTCTCCCCTCGACCTCTGTTTGGCATTCTAGGAGGTTCCCTCTGGCTCGTCGGGCTCGAGGTTCTTTCCAAAGGCGGACGTCGGGCCCATTACGGCGAGGGGTCCTCGCGCCGTGCTTTGTAGTCTTCTTCGTTCATATAACCTTCCGCTATTCACCGGGCCTCGACCAGTGAGGTCGGCCTCTCTCTGAGTAGGTGGCTCTTGAGGGGGCCTTCTGTCATTGTATGGGTCAGGGCGCATGCGGCCGTCGAGGCGTCGATTGTCCTGATTTGTGGATCTTTTGGAAAGTGATTCCTTTTTCTTTTGTTCTCCTATTGTTTGTATTGAATACATCTTTTAAATATCGATAATGGATTGTTTTGGAGTTATGGAATAAGGATAAGTGTGGGTTTAGAGTAATATAGTCTGGGATGTACGTTTTGCCATCAACTATAAAGTTGGTGTGTCTATGTTGAGACACATTGGTCGTTGAACTGAGCATGGTTTGTGTTCAGGAGTGTGTATATTTAGACCTTAAACTTAGATATCGCATCGTGTAAGTCGCCGTCGAGTTGAACTGGATTACGGTTGGTGTCCAGGAGGGGTGTACATTACTTAAGCCAGGACCTCGCCGCATGCAGTCCTGTTATGGTTGAGTTGCCTAGTTAGAGACCAAAGTCTGATTTGTTTTGACTAAGTTCTCGAAGCTAGTTTAGTATTGTCCTAGTAAAAGTCTAGATTCTACATTAATCCTATCCATAACGCCATTTTGAATATTTTTATTATTATCGATATAATTTTGATTTGCAGGTTGGCAAGTGTTTTATGTTTTCTTCGGAAAACTCATTTTTATTATATTGTTTTGATACGTGAAGTTTTTCACTGAAAGTTTATTTTTATTATAATGTGTTTTACTGTTTTCCATTTTTTACTATTTTTCTATTATAGTAATTACAGTTTTAAAATCTTGTTATACGGCTGGGAGAAGGTTGACGTTGCTCCCCACTGATTGTGGCTGTTATGTTTTTAACACGACAGGTATATGTGTTTTCCTTCGGGTGGGCTAGCGAGCAGTTATGGATGAAACACCCCACATTGATTGAAGATGTCCTATTTATGAGCTTTGCTTAAAGGAATTTGAAGTACTACTCATATCAACAAAGTGCACTTTCTTTTCTGGTTTGCCCATGATAAGAACTCTGCAGTTAAGCGTGCTTGACTGAGAGCAATCTTAGGATGGGTGACCTCCTGGGAAGGTTTCCGGGATGCGCACGAGTGAGCACAAAATGTGCTGGAAAGGACTTGTGTTGGTCTGTGGGACCAGTACAAAGCCTGGCGGGCTACCACAGTTAACATTTCCGGCCCAATGTGAGGACAAAATGTGCTGGAAAGGACTCGTGTTGGTCTGTGGGACCAGTACAAAGCCTGGCGGGCTACCGCAGTTAACATTTCCGGTCCTAGGATTGGGCCGGGGTGTTACAAATGGTATCAGAGCAACCCTGCGACCGTGCATTTGGCACCTAGCGGGGGTGGATTCTGGGTCAGCGGTTATGCTGCCAGGCGCAACGAGGACGTTGCGTTCTTCAAGTGGGAGTGATTGAAACACCCCACATTGATTGAAGATGTCCTATTTATGAGCTTTGCTTAAAGGGATTTGAAGTACTACTCATATCAACAAAGTGCACTTTCTTTTCTGGTTTGCCCATGATAAGAACTCTGCAGTTAAGCGTGCTTGACTGAGAGCAATCTTAGGATGGGTGACCTCCTGGGAAGGTTTCCGGGATGCGCACGAGTGAGGACAAAATGTGCTGGAAAGGACTCGTGTTGGTCTGTGGGACCAGTACAAAGCCTGGCGGGCTACCGCAGTTAACATTTCCGGCCCAATGTGAGCACAAAATGTGCTGGAAAGGACTCGTGTTGGTCTGTGGGACCAGTACAAAGCCTGGCGGGCTACCGCAGTTAACATTTCCGGTCCTAGGATTGGGCCGGGGTGTTACAATGGATCCTTCTTGTTTTAATCAGATCAATGTATTATGGAATGTTAAAACCCTTTTTATGGATTTTATTATTTATTTATTTTGTAGCCATTTTTATTTTATGGCTTATGTATTGACTTACCATTTTTATTTAATCAAGACATAGCTACAGTGTGTTATAATCCCACTTCTACAGTGTTTCCGCCACTGTATTGCGTTAGAATTTCTAGGGGATTACAGTTGGTATCAGACCATCACTGCTCCCAACGCTTACACCTGAAATTAGGGAAAATACCAGTAAATTATTTAAACAGTAAATAAAAATATTATTAGAGATGGGTTGAAACAAATAAGGACTTAACTGTTAAGATTATCTGTTCCTGAACTCAATGATTAGCATTGAATATTTGTTGCTTTTGTTGGAAGAAGACGAATGAACAAGATGTTGATAGGATGCTGCTCCAGATCGGGACAAGACCGTCTTAGAACTCTCAACGCCTGCTGACTCGAGTGGACAACATGGTGCTCCAAGAAAGATGTCGATGGTGACTTTTAGCTCCGGTTCAGTTTACTTAAGCTACAGGCAAGATGATTAAGAGTAGATTCCTGTTCCATGATGTCGCAGTAGATCCAGATGGAGCGACCCAAGACTTGTGTGCTCGTTTCTCTACAAGAAGATGAAGTAATCCATTTGGATCCCTCGTGAACTTTGGAGGCCCGAAGATTATCCTCTGGTTCCAGAACTTAGTAATATAGGGTCATCGACTCTTTTCTTCCTTCCACTACTTTTTCTCATTCTTCTCTTTTATATTCTCTTCTTCATCCACTTGATGAATCCTTGTTATATTCTTCTACTCTACCATCTTTCTCTTGAGATTCTTTGGTTAGACCGAATTTTGTCTTAGTGAACCCGTGAAAAGTTATAGATGTTTGAGGTTTGGTGAACCCTTGTTACGTGGTTTGAGAATTGTGAGTTATACCTTGTTACCTATCTTAGTAAGCTTTTGAGGATCGATTTGAATGATAAATTGTCAATTAATGGAATTAGGTTGGTACTTTAGACACTGAACCTTAGGTTATAGGTTACTTGATTATTTGGAGGACTTAGAGTTGAATATATTTTGGGGTAGTAAGAGTATATCGTATTTGATGGATACCTAGTACCTAATTTAACCTAGAACCGAACCAAGTGTAGCTAATAATAGAATTTTGGGATTCTTACCTAAATGTTATTTGATGGATGCATCGGGAATATTTGGGATCATAGAGTACTCTTTAAATTGTTAACCTGAGTGTTGTGGTACCATCGAAGGTTTTCATTAATACCGTTAGAAATTTTGGTTAACATAGATTAGCCGTGTTTCTTAAGGATTAGATCGTTGATCGTTATTTAAGGTTGTAACCTATGAACTATGGAGTTGATTGATCTAACTTGGATAAATTGTTGTTAACCTTGAAAAGGAGAAACATGTTACAATTAGAGGTTGTATTTACCGCGTTGTTTTGAGGAATACTTAATGCGAATCATCTTGATGGATTTATAGTACAAAACCCTTAGACCAACGAGATTGTGGCTTCGTTGAGTTAATATTTTGGTGGTTTCGCTGTTACGATATGAAATTTGGTGGAATTCTCAGAAACCTTAGTCGAATGACGTGTTCGAAGATGTGAGTGTTTGCGCCATTACCTATAGGTTTGAGCGTGTTTGAGGATTTATTGTACTTCCCCAACTTCTGTACTTGTGGTATTATAAATATGTTGGTGATCATTTTTGAGGATTTCGTGTCCGAACTTTGTTAATCGGTGGATTTTATTTAGTCTTCCTTACTCGAGAAATTTGAAGTATACCTCGAGTTCAGACCTTATGAGCTTTAAATTTATGAACCTTTGTGATTACGAGTTGGGGTATGTTTTGATAACCGTTGGAATCTTAATTAAAGGATTAGTCTAAATCATTTGTGGATTCTTACAATACTAATTGAAAGATTGTATAAGTATGTAAGACTTAATTTTGGAGGTTGTAGATTGAGTAGGACCACCTTGTACTAATATTGGACTTAGCGTTATTTGATGGGAATTAGGAACCCGTGTTTGTGGAAGTCGTGCTAGGAATCTCGAGATGATTAATTTCTTCCATAATCCTTGAGAGCTCTTTTTGATTCTCAACTCCGTCTTCTTTTCTGCTTCTCTTGAATTTTGTTACGGTAACTCCTGTCAATCCCTTCAACCTTTGTCGATTTTGAAAGCTCTTATTTTTAATTTATTTATCCTTGTTCTATTTACCCGTTAACTATTTTTCGAACTCCCTATTTTAAAAAAAGTTTGACTACTTTAAAAAAAATGGATTATCGTAAAATTTTAACATTTTGACTTATAATTTCTAATTGTGAATTTGCCCGTTTTGTAAAAAAGCTTGACTAATTTAAAATTTTTGATTTTCATGAAATTTTAATATTTTGAAGCAAAATTTCAAATTTTTAAACTCCCCGTTTTGTAAAAACTTTGAGCAATTTAACATTTTGGGTTATCGTGAAATTTAACATTTTTTATTTATTTATAATTTAAGAACTATATACTTCACTTTGTTTTATCTTTGGTTGATATTTATATTTAGATCTATTTCAAAATGCCTTAATAATTTATTTTAAATTATTTCGAAATTATTTTTAATTTTTGATTTTCAAGCGATCAAAATTTTTTGAAGACTTTTATATTTCCAAGTACTTCAATTTGTATAGGATTGTTATGTAAAACGTTTTAACATTGTCGAAATTATTTTGTATGTTCAAGTTTGATAACATTTTTGAAAACTTTCATAATTACTTTGATAACATTTTCGAAATTTTAACGTTTTGAAAATTGATTTTCATTTTATTGTTGGTGGACTTTTGAATCTGTTATTGAAATTGTTTGACGGCTGGTGCGATTTTTACTAACTACAAAATTTGATTTCTCCAAACTAAATTTTGTTTCATAAAAAAAAAGGAATAATATCGAATTTCTTAATCAAAATATTTTACTTTTGTTTTCAAAATATTTTGGTTATCCTATTTCCTTCGAGTTTGTTTACAAATGTTATTTGACGTCATTATTTTACCAAATAACTTTACTTTACGATTCCACTAATTAATTTTTTTTTTAAAATTCCGGGTAGCTTAGCCCAATTCCTCTCGAAATAAATATTTGCATTTGATTTCATATCACTTTAAAAGTTGTAAAATTTTCTTTTACAACAAAATTTTTATGCGAGATTTGTATCCTCACCTTTACGAGTGGGGTAATCTTGTTTTCTTTCTGCTTATTCTTAGTTTCGAGGATGAAACTTTGTTTTAGTGGGGAGGATTGTAACACCCACTATTTTTCCTAGTGCCGTTAATTATTCAGTTGTGACTCCGTCATGACTCTATGTTAATTTCGTCTTCTATTTCCTTCATCATTCTGAATTCTTCTTATTATTTTTTTTTAGTCAAATAATATTTATTTTTATTTTAAAAGATTTTAATTCTTGTAAACCTATTTATTTGATTTTCATTGTAAACTATTTATTTTTGCGCGTGAAGTTCTATTTTTCTACGAACTAACGTTTTAAGCTTGAAATTCAGTTATTTATTTTTCCTAAATGTCTAAACACATTTATATAATATTTTCAACTAAGAAATATTTTTATTTACGAAAAATTTAGCCTTTAATCATTTTATTACAAAGTTTCGTAAATAATTATTTTCTATCGCGAGGTTTACTCGAATTGCTTTGAAATGCTTTTAGTAATTATACGATTCTTATTTTTATCAACCTACATTTAAAAGAAACACTTTTGGCCCCTTTTTAGACCATGGCACCCATGGTCACACATCTTCACATTTTTTTTATTTGGTTTTATAAAGTGATTAAAGCCTTAGATATTTTTATTACCTTAATGAATTTGGTGACTAATTGCAAAACTCTGCACTCTCCCTTGTTAATCCATTTTGGCTGGTTTTTTTTAAGTGTATCTAACATTGTTTTCATCAATTTTTAAGATCATATTCATTCACACAATTCACATAATTCATTTCTTTTCATTCATTCTCATTCAACCACATTAAACAAAGAAAATACTCTTCAATTCCTTCATATTGGCCATGAATTTCAGCCATATTTTCCAGCCCAATTTTGTCCCTAATCGAGTCTTGATCGTCTCATTTTTATCGTAAAATAATCGTCATTCCGATCCCTTCGTTAAGGTAATAATCGATGTTGTTTTCGATCGTTATTTTCCTTGATTTTCTTAGTTTTCTCATGGTATTTTTTCACCATGCTTTTCTTGTGTTGAAGGATTTTTGAATGATCCCGAAGCCGATGAATTTATAATCGACTCGAATTTGGGTTAGAGGTAACGTCGATGTTACTCGGTATTTCATGATTTTAATTGTGTATTTGCATGTATATATTTTTATGTTTTATTTTGGTAATATATGTATGTCATAAAATCTGGAAAAATTTTAAAAGTTGAAAATTTGCATGTTTCGGTATTTTTATCGCTTTTACGAGATTAACGATTAAATCGTCATATTAATTTGTAAAATCTTAATATTTGGCCTAAACATGTAACATATGTTTATATTACGGAAAAATGTTTTTTTTGATGATTTTTAATAATTTAGTAATTTCCTGATATTTTTGATATCGATTATTGAATTATTACCGTTATCGGACAAAAATGATTAAAAGCCGATTTTTAGTTCTAGTACTTAAACATTTTATTTTAATCTAATTTTTGACGTGGCGAAACTTTCTGATGAAATAGAATTTTTTGAATATTTTCATAATTTTTCGGAATTGTTAAGTGGATGAATTAATTAATCACTTTAAATCATCGTTTATCGTTAAAACCGTGTTTGTCGTTTAAATTCTCGATTTCTGGTCTTTGGTTTAAATCTGGAAAAATTATGATTCTGATGATTTCATATTAAAATATAATTTTATGATTTTTAGTGCCTTAATAAAATGTTAGGAACGATAAGTTTTATTAATGGAATCGTTAATTGTCAAAACGGGTTTTAAAGACGGTTTTGACGGAACTTGGTAAATCTGGAACTTTGGAATATCTGGAAAATTAGTATAATCTGGAAAATGGTGATTTTTAGGTTTAATTATAATTTTTAGACATTAATACTTAAATCATTTTGTAATTACTATTTTTATTAATCGTTATTGTCGAAATTGGACGATTAACGAGAAAACGCTTTAAAAACCGAGTTTTAGGATTCTGGAAAATTTTCTTTTCTGGAAAGAATGTCCATAAATATATTTTAACTATTTTACGTAAATTTTGTACTACTTATTAAAGTCTTTAATTAATAAGTATTGATTTTCGGACAAATTGTGATTTATCGTTAAAATGCTTCGTCCTACCTAAAAGAATTATTTTTCCAGCAATTTTGAAAGTATTTAAATCTGAAACTTTAAGAGTTAAATCATCCCTTAACATACTCTAAATGTATTTGTTGGTTTAATTAAATAAAGACGTTCAAATATTTAATTTGATGTTTGCCGTAAAATCTTATTTATAATTTTATTGTCGAAACTAATAATAATTAGGAAATTTTAGCTTTATAACTTTTGAAAACACCCTAATTAGTAATATTAAAATGTTTAAGACATTTTTAATCATTTTATAACGCTTATACGATATTTTAATAATTTCATAAATTAAATGTTCACTTTGGTAATTAATATCGTTAAGGCCAAAAGTATTAGTTTTATAAATCTATATCGTTTACTAAAAATGTGATGTTAGTATAAACTAATATTTTCGCAATTTTGATAAGATGCTATTTTTGGTAAAGTTTCTAAAAATAGAAGTTTCCTAAAATAGAAAGTTTCCTCTTTTGGAAAGTGATTCCTTTCTTTTGTTCTCCTATTGTTTGTATTGAATACATCTTTTAAATATCGATAATGGATTGTTTTGGAGTTATGGAATAAGGATAAGTGTGGGTTTAGAGTAATATAGTCTGGGATGTACGTTTTGCCATCAACTATAAAGCTGGTGTGTCTATGTTGAGACACATTGGTCGTTGAACTGAGCATGGTTTGTGTTCAGGAGTGTGTATATTTTGACCTTAAACTTAGATATCGCATCGTGTAAGTTGCCGTCGGGTTGAACTGGATTACGGTTGGTGTCCAGGAGGGGTGTACATTACTTAAGCCAGGACCTCGCTGCACGCTGTCCTGTTATGGTTGAGTTGCCTAGTTAGAGACCGAAGTCTGATTTGTTTTGACTAAGTTCACGAAGCTAGTTTAGTATTGTCCTAGTGAAAGTCTAGATTCTACATTAATCCTATCCATAACGCCATTTTGAATATTTTTATTATTATCGATATAATTTTGATTTGCAGGTTGGCAAGTGTTTTATGTTTTCTTCGGAAATCTCATTTTTATTATATTGTTTTGATACGTGAAGTTTTTCACTGAAAGTTTATTTTTATTATAATGTGTTTTACTATTTTCCATTTTTACTATTTTTCTATTATAGTAATTACAGTTATAAAATCCTGTTATACGGCTGGGAGAACGTTGACGTTGCTCCCCACTGATTGTGGCTGTTATGTTTTTAACATGGCAGGTATATGTGTTTTCCTTCGGGTGGGCTAGCGAGCAGTTATGGATCCTGCTTGTTTTAATCACATCACTGTATTATGGAATGTTAAAACCCTTTTTATGGATTTTATTTATTTATTTATTTTGTAGCCATTTTTATTTTATGGCTTATGTATTGACTTACCATTTTTATTTAATCAAGACATAGCTACAGTGTGTTATAATCCCACTTCTACATGTTTCCGCCACTGTATTGCGTTAGAATTTCTAGGGAATTACAAAGGTTGGGGCTATTCTGATTGGGCAGTCGCTTTGTGGTTATTTTGAGGGCCTCCAGTTTTGGGTCGGGGTTTCCGGTGGAGGAGAGGCCATTCTTCATGCCTTGAATCGGTTTATTGAGGACCGTGGTAGTGATGTGGACCTTTTCATGCTTTTGGTCGACTTCCAGAATGCTTTTAATTTGGTCGACCGGGAGATCATGTTGCGTGAGGTTCATCGTTGTTGCCCTGTTCTTTCCCGCTGGGTCGAGTTTTGCTACTCTCAGCCTGCCAGGCTTTTCTACGGGGAGCACAGCCTTTGGTCTTGTCAGAGGGTCCAGCAGGGTGACCCTTTGGGCCCTCTTCTTTTCGCTTTGGTCTTGCATCCCTTGATTTGTAAGATCCGAGACTCTTTTTCGTTGAGCTTGCAGGCTTGGTACTTTGATGACGGCACCATCATTGGGGATACTTTGGTCGTGGGGAAGGTTTTGGAGCTGATTAGAGGATGGTCCTCGCTTGGGCCTTCACCTTAATGTCGGAAAAACCGAGGTTTTTTTGCCTAAGGAAGATCCTAGGAGTCGATTTCCTGGTGTTTTCCCCCCTGATATTTCTCGACCGCTGGGTGGTGTCAAAGTTCTTAGTGGCCCCATCAGTATCTGCCGTACTTTCAGCACTGAGCTTGTGACGAAGAGAGTTACGAGAACCATTGAGCTTATGGATTCAGTTGCCAGGATTGAGGACCCACAGAGCGAGCTGCTGTTACTTCGTGCTTGTGCCGGTATTTCTAAGCTTTCTTTCTCTTTGCGAACCTGTCCCCCTACGGTCTTCGACTCGGCTAAGAACTTTGATGCGGCATTGCGGTCTAGCCTGGAACGCATTGTCACCGCGTCTGGCCCCAGGTTCAAAGACTGGCAGTGGCGTCTTTCCACAATGCCCTTTAATTTTGGAGGTTTGGGTGTGTACAGCGCCGGGGATGTTCTGTACTATGCCTTTTTGGCTTCTCGCCTTCAGTCCTCTGATTTGCAGGCTATGCTCGTTCGGCCTTCAGTTGTCTCTACTTCCGGACCGACCTTCGATGCAGCCTTGGCTCTGTTTAACGAGACCACTGGTTCTGATCTTTTTCGTAATCCTTGTGAAGTCGCTGCCCCCAAACTCATGAAGAAATTAACAGATATATATTTCACGAACGTTGCTGCTTCATTAGAATCGGTTTTCTCCTTGACTCGACGACAGGTGGCTTTGTGGAAGTCTCTGCAGGGTGCTCACACGTCTGAGTGGTTGCGCGCGGTACCTATCTCCGGGCTGGGACAGACCATGAATGAGAGGACTTATCGCTCTGTCCTTAGCTATCGGTTGGGTATCCCTTTGTTCCCGGTTCCTAAGCCCTGTTCTGCCTGTTCCCGAGTTTTTGAGGGGGACATTTTTGGAGATCATGCTGTGTCGTGTGCCGGTACCGTTGGTATTAAGCATAGACATAACTTGGTTCGCGACACCCTTTTGGATATCTGCTTCCGATCTGGTATTTTGGCCGGTAAGGAGGTAGATGTCGGTTTGATTGATGGGCACGACAGGCCCCTACGCCCGGCAGATTTGCTTCTTTATTCCTGGGATAGAGGGTGGGATGTGTGCGTCGATCTGACGGGGTCGTCCCCATTGACTAAGTCTGCGGTGATGGATTTCCTGCCTAGTCGTGCGGTCGTTGACGCCGCTCAGCGTAAGTGCGCCATGTACGGAGATTTGTGCACCAAGATTGGTTACGGGTTCCTGCCTTTCTCCTTCTCTTCACTTGGGGAGCTTGATGCAGAGGCTGTTACGTTGCTCAAGCGGATTCAGAAGTTCTCTATCGCTCAGGATGCTGGGGCTCGCGCAGCTGCTTTTATTCTCACTAGACTTAGTTTCGCTATTGCTAAGGTAGTGGGTGCCCAGATAGTATCTCGGCTATCCACTAACTTCTTGATAAGTGTAGTTTGTAGTGCCTATTTTGTAGTGTTTTGGTCCCATTTTCCTTGTAGAATCGCTCCCTGGGAGCGGTTTAGGGGCTTCTTATGCTTTCTTTAGTTCGTTTCAGGTTCCCGAGACCGATTGGGAAGAGTTGGAGCGGTTCTGACTCGATACATACACATTTTGGAGCCAACGAGATAAAGGAACGATGACTCGATGCTTTGGAATCGACCCCGAGACCTTGGGACCCAATCCCGAGCCTCCGAGACCCGATCCCGAGTCCCGAGAATCGATGAGAAGTCCATGTGAAGCAAGGAGGAACCTTAAAGATCATATTGGAGGCCTACAAGACTCATCCCCGACGGGTATGACCTCAACCCGTCCGGGATGAGGTGCACAAAAGAGGATGCTCCTGTTTTGGGTCCATCCCGACCGGGACCAGCTCCTCCCGGCCGGGACCGACACCCTCCCGACCGGGACCACCTCCTCCCGGCCGGGAAGGGCTGCTGCTGCTCCGCGCTTCATTCTTCTCTTCTCCTTTCCACTTGTAACCCTATATATACCCCCCCTCTTGTATTAAGACACAATCTTAGCTTATGTTCTTCAAACCCTAGACTACTTTAGGTTAGATTAGTGTAGATTAGTGTAGATTAGTCGGTAATTAGTAGTTAATCTTAGTTTAATCTTGTATTAAGAGATCTCTTGAAGAATCCATTCAATCTTGACAACATTGGTGGATGAATTTGGGTTTTCTTTTTATACAAGTGTTCATCTTTTCATCCTTCACTAGTATGGTATAATCCTTTCTGCCTTTTACTCTTTGTCTTGTTTAATTCACCCAAGTTTGCATCTTCGATTATTGTATTGTTCTTAGTTCATAGTTTTCACTAGTTTCATTATGGATGTTTTGTTTCTTGTTTTGATTCCTCTTGTTCTTGTTAGAATTGGTTTGATGATGTTAGAGTAGTGTTCTTGCTAGGGTTAGTAGGGTGATTAGGGTGTTAATGGGATGATTAAGGGTTTGTTGGAGATGTTGGTGGAAGATTTGAGGTTTCTTCTTGAGTGATGCATATTACATGTTTGTTGGAATGCTTGAATGACTAAGTAGGTTGGAATGCTTGTTTTTCTTGCTTTCCTTTGTCGTGTGTGTCGCCGGATGGGTTCCATGAGGAACCTCTAGGTGGTGTGTCCTAGATTACCCTACTACCACTTTCACTCTAACTCCTCCTTAGCCATTCCGTTACCCCTTTGACCCCGACCTAATCCTAGCCCGTTTTCCGTGGATTCAACCCAACTTACCCTATCTACCCAGTTAGGATTAGCCGGTTATTTATTTGATCGGTGGGATCCACGACAAATCCCACCATCAATTTGGCGCCGTTGCCGGGGACGGTGCTAGTTTAGACTTCATTTTCCTAGTTACTTGACGTTGTCTTTGTGTTTGTGTTTTCTTTTTCCTTTTTGGTTACTTTGCTTCTTGTGTATGTGTGGTTTATTTCTCTCTTGTCTAGTGCCCAAAAAGCACTAGACTTCTCACGTTTGTCCCTAGTCTACAGTTTATGCTTAGAGGTGGTGACTATCTTCTTCTTGCGATTAAGAGCCGCTTTAACGGACGGTTGCTAGAATAAGTGGTTTCCAACCGGGTATGGACAACGATTTCGAGCAAGCATGGGGTTTGATCTAAACTCCACACACTCGGGAGCCGATATGAGCTACTCCTCTTCTTCCATGAACCAAGGGTATGACATGACGTCCCCCTACCACTATCAAGCTTTTTGGGGTAATCAAGACGGGTATAATCCTCAAGAGTACGGAAATGGCTACCAACAAGTGAATGACTATCAATCCTACGATCATGGTGACTATTACTCAAGCTATCAATGTGAACCCACCATGTTCAATCAAGATTCACCTTATGGAAGCCAATACCACCAAGACCCACAATATTACCCTCCACCCCAACCACAATATGAACCCCATGACCCACAATACTACCAACCACCCCAACCTTGCTACCAACAATATGATGCCCCACCCCTTGGGCATCATCAAGACACCATGTATAATCAAGATTATCATCAAGATTATCAAGATTATCAAGGAGCTTTACAAGACCCCAATGATCACCAATTGCCCGACATGGAGGAGTTTCAATCGCTTCTTCAAATGCAAAGGAGCATCCAAGAAACGGCCATTCAATTGCGAAAAGAACAAGAGGAATTAATGGCCCAAATTCGGAGGGAAAACGAGGCGAGGGATGCTCGATTAAATGCAATAGCGGTTCAAACCGTAATGTATTTATCCCGAACATCGCAACTAGATGAAGGGTGCCCACTTGAGAAAGAGGAGCAACCTAACCATGAAGCCGCCAACGTTGTTCCCTTTGATAGAGAGATTTGCATTGAAGAACCTCAATCGTCTACCCAAAAAGAGACGAATGAGGAGATGACCCTTGGTGAAAGCAACATTGGTGAGGAATTGGAGGAGGATGGTGAGTCGGATGGTTTGGTGGAAATTGTGAGGATGTTGGGTGAAATTGTTAGCCTCGAGTTGCCCTTGTGCGAGAATGTGACCACGCGTCAAGAGCCCCTTGCTAGTACACCGAGAGATGACTTGGAGGAGATTGAAACCGCCGGTAGAAGTTTCGATCCTCCTCTCCAAGATGATGTGGGGCCTAGTGATGAAGATGGGGAACCACAACTTGAGGAAAGTGTGGGGATGTGCAACGAGGAAGAAAGGCCAAAACCGCTTTTTGTGCCTTGTTTCTTGGAGATGAAGCTTGCTAATGATTGGAGGCGATGCCTAGGGAGGAAGAGGCCGGTGAAGCTCATAGGATGGATAGACCCCGGATGTGACACGAATGATGATTTTGGGTCCTGGAAATCCTACTTCTTGCCTCCACCTTGGAGGCCGTGGAAGTTAGCTAGGCTCGAGCGCTTCTTGGGCCTACACTATGATGTCGGTAACGCGTTCGACTTGCTCCTCTATGCCCTTGAGGGCTACGGTTGAAGAAGAGTCCACCATCCTAGGTTTGACGGAGTTCCTAAAGAACCGTCATGTTGTATATTCTCCTCTCCTCTTTAGAGTATTTGTGTTTGTATTTGTGTGATTTTTCTCTTGATTTTGTTAGTTTTGTGGTATCCTTGTAATATTGGATTGTTGATGAGCAATGTGAGGGAGTGAATTTGATGTGTACTTTGAGTTTATTGTGATAGGTGAAGTGAAGGTGACTCCTAGAAAGGAGTGGTTAGTGATAGAGCTTGGACCGTGAGTAAGGGAGTCGGTTTTTGGGGTCATGGGAGTCATGAAGACCTTTCCCAACCGGGAAGGGTGTGTCGTCCCGACCGGGATGGGGCCGTCCCGATCGGGATGAGGGTGCCAAAAACCGAGTCCACTGGAGTGTCATCCCGATCGGGAAGGAGGCTTCCCGACCGGGACGGGTATGTCATCCCGACCGGGACCACCCATCCCGACCGGGATGACCCCCTACTCCTTTTTGGTGCCTCTTCTTCGACATTTAAGCCCACCCAACCATTGTATACCCCCACCCAACCTCTCTACCTTCCTTGCTAACATCATACCACCCACATACTTCCTTTTCATATCCTCACTTCATCTTCTATCCACTTTAGACCGATATACACATCAATTTCTACCCCCTCACACCATTACTACCCTAGCCATGTGGTTTTCTCAAGCTTGAAGAAGGATGACAATGACGACAACAAGCAAGTGCCTATATTGATTTATGAGACGATGGAGCGAGTGAGTTGCTAACCGTACGGTACGACAACTATCCTCTCTTTTCCGTTTTTATTGCTTGTTTTCCCCTTGTTTATCCCCTTCCCCTTTGTCATGGTGGCCTTCGCGGCCTTGGTTTTGGTTGCTCCCGATTCTCGATAATGTGACTACATCGAGTGTCATTTTCAAAATCCAAATTTTACAAGTTTTTCACTCTTTCTTTTTGAGGATTTAGCCGGATTTAGGCGGAATCCGGGCTAGGTGACTTGATTACACCTAGTCCTCCCCTCCCATTTCCTTTTATTTCCTTCTTTTTATTTTTCTTCCCCCATCCATATCTTTTTCTTGTCTCGGCCCATGGTGACTTGACTACACCCCGACCGGACACCTTCTACCCTTTTCTTTTTGTTTTCTAGCTTTATTTTCGTAGTTTCTTTTGTGCTCCCATGCACTACGGTCGAGCGTGAGGACATGGCTCGACTTAAGTGTGGGGGAGTGGTATTCTAGCATAGTTAGCTTTATTTTTGTAGTTTTTCGAAAAAAATCTTTAAAAAATCCTAAAAATTTGAAAAATTTTCACAAAAATCAAAAAGATTTTCTTTTGTGTGTTTTCCTTTTTGTGTCGTTGTGTCGTATTTTTGCTTTGTTGTGCGTGTTTTGCCCCTCTTTTTCCTTATAGGTTGCCTAATCGCCGCTAGCTTTGGTGAGCTTTCAAGACTTCCGGTAACATCTCTTCATTCCTTTTTCCCTCTTTGCTTCTTGTGAGTTTGGAGGAGATTTGTGGTGATGTGTGCTCGGGAGGAGCTTTGTAAAGCTTGTGGTGGATTTGGAGACTTGTTTGAAGATCGGGGTGGTGTTTGTTTCGTTTATGTGTTGTTTCTCCTTGTTTCGCTTTGTTTTGTTGCTTTTGTTTCTTTTTCCTTCGTTCCCGTTGAGTCTTGGTTTTGTGTTTTGTTGTGTGTCTTGCGTGTAAACCGTTTTCGAAAACCCGGTTTAGAGGCTAGTGTGTGAGTGTGTACTTTCCCTCCCTAGTAGTGTAAATCGAGTCTTGGACTTTAGTCTAGTAAAATGACCCTAAATCAATGATTTCGTTGGTCCTTTACCTTGAGTCCACCTAGCTTACTAGGGATTTACTACGGGATTTGCACTTTTGACCATTATGACCACCCACGGTGTGAAAAGGCCTTGGTTACCGAGTCCCGTCCCCTAGGTGACCGTGTTTGGGATTGTTTAATTAGTCCAAGTTCTCCACTTTTTTTGGGTTAGAAGGGAAGGACGCTCCCCGACTCTCCCATTTCCCTACCTCCTACACATATCCACACAATAAATTGCAAAGTGTTGATTTCTCCCTTTCTTGTCATACAAAGAAATGCCAAAAAGCCAAATCAAGCCAAAAGGGCAAAGGAAAGAAAAGAAAGAAAAAAAATGAAAGAAAGAAAAGAATGAAGAAAAAGAAAAGGCACAAAAGCCAAAAAAAATAGAAAAGAAGAAAAAGAAATGGCATTGGCAACAAACAAAGCATAAATGCAAAAGAAAAGAGAAAATGCCAAAAGAAAATCGTCTCATAAAAATAGAAACCTCACCCCACAAAAATAAGCCTTTTCCCGACTTTCGCCGTGAAGAGCCTACCAAAGGACCGAGTCCCGAGGAAGGATGATAGCGGCATTAGTCGGTCTTCCCTCATTTTGCATATTTCCACTTTTTACTTGGATTAGTTAGGCGGTTTTGGACACGGGACGACCCTCTTGGCTCATTGCTAAAGGGGGCGGGGTCTCACTTACCTACAGTGTCGACTAACACCGTGGTTCATCCTTTTTTCATCCCGCCGATCGTCCCGTAGTATGTTCTTAGAAGGTTAGGAGGAACCGAGGTAAGTTACCAACGTTTTTGTTGCTTTGTCGTCATACTATTAGGGTTTAGTCCATCTTGGTTTGTATTGCTAGCTTGGGAACGTTGTCACTTGCCTTGAGTCCTAAACCGGTGCTTCTTTCACCGCTTGTTTGAGGGAAGCGGTATTTCTTTTCTTTTGGGTGCAACCTTTTTGTGTGTTTGTTTGTATGTTTGTTTGTTTATGTGTTTTAGTGTCCGGTTGCATCCACAGTTTTGTCGCAAGACCCCACTTGCCTTGCGGAGTGCACTTTTCCTCTAAGTGCACTTGCGTGAGTTGAAAGGGCGTAGGGTGCGCTAATACCCACTCGGCTAGTTTAGTAGTTAGTTTGTGCTTACTCGAGGGCGAGTAAGGGTTAAGTGTGGGGGAGTTGATAAGTGTAGTTTGTAGTGCCTATTTTGTAGTGTTTTGGTCCCATTTTCCTTGTAGAATCGCTCCCTGGGAGCGGTTTAGGGGCTTCTTATGCTTCCTTTAGTTCGTTTCAGGTTCCCGAGACCGATTTGGAAGAGTTGGAGCGATTCCGACTCGATACATACACATTTTGGAGCCAACGAGATAAAGGAACGATGACTCGATGCTTTGGAATCGACCCCGAGACCTTGGGACCCAATGCCGAGCCTCCGAGACCCGATCCCGAGTCCCGAGAATCGATGAGAAGTCCATGTGAAGCAAGGAGGAACCTTAAAGATCATATTGGAGGCCTACAAGACTCATCCCCGACGGGTATGACCTCAACCCGTCCGGGATGAGGTGCACAAAAGAGGATGCTCCTGTTTTGGGTCCATCCCGACCGGGACCAGCTCCTCCCGGCCGGGACCGACACCCTCCCGACCGGGACCACCTCCTCCCGGCCGGGAAGGGCTGCTGCTGCTCCGCGCTTCATTCTTCTCTTC
Source organism: Agrostemma githago (assembly GCA_958450325.1). Lineage (NCBI taxonomy): Eukaryota > Viridiplantae > Streptophyta > Magnoliopsida > Caryophyllales > Caryophyllaceae > Agrostemma > Agrostemma githago. Next base: position 29,329,847 of record OY288241.1, on the reverse strand, counting down.
TCCTTTCCACTTGTAACCCTATATATACCCCCCCTCTTGTATTAAGACACAATCTTAGCTTATGTTCTTCAAACCCTAGACTACTTTAGGTTAGATTAGTGTAGATTAGTGTAGATTAGTCGGTAATTAGTAGTTAATCTTAGTTTAATCTTGTATTAAGAGATCTCTTGAAGAATCCATTCAATCTTGACAACATTGGTGGATGAATTTGGGTTTTCTTTTTATACAAGTGTTCATCTTTTCATCCTTCACTAGTATGGTATAATCCTTTCTGCCTTTTACTCTTTGTCTTGTTTAATTCACCCAAGTTTGCATCTTCGATTATTGTATTGTTCTTAGTTCATAGTTTTCACTAGTTTCATTATGGATGTTTTGTTTCTTGTTTTGATTTCTCTTGTTCTTGTTAGAATTGGTTTGATGATGTTAGAGTAGTGTTCTTGCTAGGGTTAGTAGGGTGATTAGGGTGTTAATGGGATGATTAAGGGTTTGTTGGAGATGTTGGTGGAAGATTTGAGGTTTCTTCTTGAGTGATGCATATTACATGTTTGTTGGAATGCTTGAATGACTAAGTAGGTTGGAATGCTTGTTTTTCTTGCTTTCCTTTGTCGTGTGTGTCGCCGGATGGGTTCCATGAGGAACCTCTAGGTCGTGTGTCCTAGATTACCCTACTACCGCTTTCACTCTAACTCCTCCTTAGCCATTCCGTTACCCCTTTGACCCCGACCTAATCCTAGCCCGTTTTCCTTGTTGTTCTTTTTAGTCATAGTCTAGTCTTCTCTTCCTCTTATCATTCTCTAGCTTAGTTCGTTGACTTAGTCTCGTATTTGGGCCGACCTAGTCTAGCCTATACATTACTGTCCCCGTGGATTCGACCCGACTTACCCTATCTACCTAGTTAGGATTAGCCGGTTATTTATTTGATCGGTGGGATCCACGACAAATCCCACCATCACTTCTTGTAATTTGTTTCGTTATTAATGCAAGCTCCGGTTGATAATAAAAATAATAATAATAATAATAATGTGGACATGACATAGGTCCACCCCGACGCGGCCACGCGCGGGTTTGGGGAGGCGAATGAATCTCCATATGAGATGGGTCGATTTGAAATTTAAATCGAAGTAGGAGTCGCCACCGAACTTTGTGGGAGTTCGGGCCCGTTCGAACCCACTCTATGTCGTAGTGGGCCATATACAAAATATGGCCCATTTCCGATGTCAGAGTTTATCGGGTTCGTCCCTTAGCATTTGATACCCATACCGACATTATCGGATATTGTGTATTGAATGACTCTCGTTGCCAATGGATTCGGACATCCGGAAACCATGGTTCTGAGTAAGGGGTGAGGGTACGTGTTGGAAAGTTCGACGGTGGAATGATATGCAAACATTATTTTCCCTAAGCATGTGAGAGAAAAATAAATGGATTTCTAAGTCGTTTAATGCATCTTAAACTAATAACGTCAAAGTTATTTTAGCATGTGAAGTTCGTTTTAGTCTAATAAAACAAAAGAAATAAAACAAACTGCTACATACACGAGAAAACGAGTTAGTAACGATTGAATAGATTGAATAAAGATGCAAATACGACTATATGCTTGATTTTAGAAAAAAGGTTTTATGACTCGTGAAAAATGCTTTGTCGAAATCGGAAAATATACCAAGAAAACCGCAGTTTTATGTTAGAAAACGACGCTGGAAAAAATTGGAAAAGACGAGAAAACAGGCCGCGGTTTATAGCAGTCCGCGCGACTCGCTCAGGAGGGGCGCGACTCACGCGGGTGACTGTCTCGGATTCGGTTTTCGAAAATTGATAATTTTGATAAGTCGCGTACAAATATGGATTAATTTATACTCGATTTATGTTTTCAATATTCGTCGTATTCGATATTCGATTATGAAATCGATATCAAATAGTCGGAAGGTTTTTAGAAAAGGTTTTGAAAAAAGAAAAGTTTGCTTTGAACGAAAAGAAGAAAAAAAGAAATTTGAACGAAAAGAGAAAAAAAGATGTTAATTCTCTCCACGTAAAATCGTCGAATTTTGTTTAAAAAAGATGTAACGATTTTTTGCATCAACGAGTTTTAATTAATTTAGTTCTTGTTGGATATGATATTTGATTAGAAAATCAATATCGTATTTTAAGAACGTTATATAAAAAGAAATAGTTTTCTGAAGTACCGATTATTAGAAATAATAAAAAATATGTGACGAACGACCCATATTAAAAATACGAAACGAACGACGACGCAACGAAAAGAAAGAAGAAAAAACGTTGAGAAGGAAGAGAAAAGGGAAAGAGTCGGGTTTGATTTACACCCTCAACCTACATGCTTTGCTTTCTCGGTATAGAGCTCGTCGGACGGTGGCTTAGGCACGGGAGCGTCGAGATGATGTGGATGAGTTTAGGATGGTGCGTTTTTTTATGTGTGAGGTGATGGATTCGGCCGGATGGTGGGGTCGGGTTTCGTCGGTATTTTGACAGTATTTCGGTGCTTCTTTGGATGTATGTCGATAGTCGACCGACTATTAGGATAGTCGTTCGACTATCATAGACCTGTTTCCGTTCTCAGCACTGCGCGCTCAACTTCAAACGCTTGCCATTTCTTCGTTACTTCTTCAAATTGAGCGTGTAATATACCGTTGGAAAGATAGGAGAAAGATATTTCCAATGCAACTAGAATCAGATCAATTAGAGTTGTAAAACTCAAGATATTCACGTTTTAAGTAGACCTATTTGGAAGCGATCATTCTCTTTTCTTATTTCGCAAAAGATTTCATCTTTAAGCACGATTTTTGCCTTGATAATGCACCAAAGGGTCCATTCCCTACAAAAGATGCAACAAGATCACAAAGTATCAAATTCGGGGGAAAATAGTAGATAATGCGACTCGATATGCATGAAAATGCGTGCGTAAAAGACGTAATAAACATATATAAATAGCACGCATCAGTCGAGATTATTTTTTTTGCTAGATGTCGAGGATGTATGAATGATAGATGTATATTTCATGTATGGGAATAATTGATCGCCTATTGATGGATAGTTTATGAATGAATTGTGTTGAACAGAGGGTCCTATTTATAGGCGAAGAGGTTTAGGAGAGGTATCTTGCTTAGACAACAAGAAATACCGATTTGGATAGGAAACGCGAGAGTTCGAAAGGAACGAGAAGTCCGTTGCTTGGGGAGGAAGCAAGGAATCTCGGCTGGTTGGGGGGAGTTGGCCGAGTATTTTGATGCTCGGTCGGTAATTGATTCGGTTTTCGGATAGAATTCCTACTTGAGATCGAATTCTATCCTTAAACGGATTTGTTTAATATTTTTTGAAGCTGATTTTTTGTGGTGTTTGAGACCAAATCAGCCACGTGAGGTGTCACGGCTGACTCGTGTGTCTCGAGAATATTTTTGACCGGGTTTTGACTCGGTCGCTAAAGACGGTTTTACCCCTGGTGTCGAAATCGACCAAAATTAGTCTCATTTGACTCAAAACGACCCACTGGGCCTGGATTTGAGGTTGGTTTTCTAATATTTGTACTCCGTAATAAGCCTAAACCAAATGTCCATGATTTCGAGCCCATATCCGAGTCCATTAAAGCATGTTTGCGTCCGATGATCATCGGGTATTTGGCGGGAACTACTATAGACACCTGGCGGTCAAAATGTGGGTGTCTACAGAGCCCCCACTCTGACTGAGGCTTGGAAAAGGCGAAAGTCAGAGTAGCTACCAGGTCAACCGAGGATTAAGACCTGGCAGACTTCCGATCGGGTCGTTTAGAGTCCATTAGACTTGCGTAAAGGGATCACCAGCCATAAGATAGAAATCATCCCTGGGTAGATGTCAACAATGTCGCGGGGACTTTTCCTAAAAAGTCTTGGGTGTGTCTGTTTACAGACACATCCCATCTTGGAATAGCGCGGGGACTTCTCATAAAAAGTCTTGGGTGTGTCTGTTTACAGACACATCCCATCTTGGAATTGCGTGGGAGCTTGCCTTGGAAGCTCTGGGTGTATCTGCTTACAAATATATCCCGATTCCTTAATAGAAATGTTGCATGATCCTTCCACTGGGGAGTCTTTGAGAATTCTTCGGGGAGTCTTGGGGTACCTGTCTGTTGATACATAACAAATTGCATGTAACATTTGGGCGAAACACTGACTCATGCTGGGGGAAGAAATGATTTTTGATTGATTTTTTGGAAAGAAAATGAATTTTTTTTGGAAATTAGAATGCTTGGGATGACTTGATTCCTAATCCGATTCTGACACGGACTCCTAAAGTCTCTGGTTAGGCCTGTATGCCTAGATGAAGTGTGATAAAAATTCCTATTCCCGTGGTGACTAGGAAAGGGAGTTTCTCAAATGGCTAAGTTTTGCGAATTTTAAAATGAGAATTTGAAGAGAAAGATATGCCGATCGACACGACTCTGGACGCGACAAGATGAGTTGACAGACACGACTGGACTCTCTACGGGTTGGACCGTGACTCGGTTGGGGATGGGCCACCTAATATGACAAGACTCTTAAGTTGCGCTATTCCGTAGCCTAGGCGAGTGGCAACACGGTCGAATCCTCGGAATGGGACTGTTTCCGTACGACATGGCTTTGTGGTAGCAATGTCGTAGACTGGTGTTGTTTTGGATATTCTTTTGATTTAGGAGTACATTCCCAAAGTGGGTATTGCTTCGAGTCCCTGACCAATTCTCGTCTTCAACTGAGCCGAGTACTACGACACACTATAGAAAGGAGGCTAGATCTTTATTCTTTGAATTTATCTGGATTTTGTGAGTGGATGGAGAACTTCTGCCTGGGAGAAGCCCCCAAGATGACAAAGCTAGCTGCTGAGAACATGACAGTGTCGTGACCGGAATGATGATGCTTTTTCGAATTTATGTGAATGTGAAGGGTTGTGCCTTTGTCGAAAGGCTGCCTACGTATTCACGTGTAGTGAAATAAAACCAAGCCGTAGTTCAGTGTTGAAAGATGTATTATGATGCCTAGCTTATTAGGGCTTTGTGTGTAACTAGCCATAGCAATGGTGTAGGCTAGGTGCATTCCCAATGATGTCTTGACCAAAGGGCTGGAATAGTTAAGATGTTGATTCTGTGACTGTGAGCATTCTCCGGGATAGCCCCCCAGAGGTGGTGTGAACTATTTGGGCATGTTCTATGCCGAATGCAAGTTGAGTTCCCGTGTTTGGGGCTGGTAACTGGTTTAGATGTTTTTGGAAATGTGGAGCTAGGTCGCAAGTGGCTTTGATGTTTCGAAATCTGGAGCTCGATTTTGTGGAGCTAAGGCTTCGAGGGTAAGGTATTGTAATGTGGTAGGAAAGGGGGAAGTCGAGTAAAAATGACTCGGACTTCGATCGGGCAGGTTGATAATGCGGGATATGGTTTCCATGTCTGGCCCTAAAGGTTAGGGTGTATCCTATGGAGCTTGAATCCTCAAAATTTTGGGCTGTCTCTAGCCTAGGTCTCGAGAAGGTCTTGAGGGTTGTAATGTGGGAAGGCTAGATGTGGTGTTAGCTGACCAGCTTGACTGTCTCTCCCCTATTGGATGGTATGGGTATTGATAATTTTTGAATTAACCGTTTCACGGTCATGGGTTTTTGAATTCTTTGGGTTGACCTCTTAGCCCCGGTCATGAGATTCTTCATTTGAGTTGACCGTGTCTGGTCGAGAGATGTTGATAATTCGTTTTTGATCATGGCCATCTTTTTAGTTTTGGCCTTTTGCTTTTTTTCTCTTGGACTTTTGATTTTTTTGTCTAGCTTTTTTTTTTGCCGGTCAGACTAACACCTAAGGTAGGGACTGGCTAGTCTTATTGGATGGGTGTTTATTGTGGGAAGTGGGCTTGCCTCCCGTCTTGAACCCAAACTAGAAGACTACCCAAATTTGTCATAGGATTCGATATGCTCCTGCTATGGGTAGTTATGTGGCTTTCTATACCAGACATGGAATAGGTAAAAGGAAAACACGGGCTCGGTTTCCTGCAGTCATTATAGATGTGCCTATAATAGTCACGTGCGTGTGCTCACAGTGTATGATGGTGTTCATCATGTTCTCGGAAACACATAAGGAAAGTATGTATGAGAAATAGAAAAGCTGATTTTATTGAATTTTGAAAAAAGAGGACAGAATACAACTGACTTTGACTCTGACTTTGATTTGTAAATGAGGATGTAGGGTATCCTAGACTCGAACTCAGACTTAGACTCGAATCAAATCCGGACTCGGGCGCTCGGTTGGTTGTTTTTTTGGTAAGGTCTTTGATTGGAGAGAAAGACGGGTGCCACGACTCGCCTAAACTCGGCTTTGCGCAAGTGCAAGAGAGGGAGTCAAACTAGACACGGCCCGGGGTGACGGGTCGACAAAGACTCTTGCACCGGGATACTCGAACGTTGATCTAGACGAGGTAACGACTGCGAATTGGACTCGAGCTGCATAAGGGTGAATCCGAAAATGGGGGCGACCGTGTTTGACCGTATCACGTGCTCGAACCAACCGTGGTGACCTAACCCTAGGTGACTCGAGTATTCGTAGCATAGGTACGACACGAAGAAGGTATCATAAGGACGCCGGTGCAGGATGAACGTAGGGTACCCCTTAAGGTGACCGTGGTTGACTGCTCGGGTGGAGGACAGCCCCCGAGTGAGACTAAAGACTTTGATAGGACTCAAATGGTGCGACATCTTAGTGACTCGAAAGTGGGGTACGTGAGCCAACACGTGTAAGACCTGATCCTTAGAGCAAACGCGGTTGATCGCCCCGCTAAAGGGTAGCCCCTGAGTGGGACTGAAGACCGACTCCTAGACGGGTGATTCGTGGATGGTGGACTCTCCCTGGGTTTTGGCAAAGTGGGCCTAGTCCCGTTCGAAGAAAGATCCGTGTGTGAAATCCCCAGACTTTGGACTCGATTGTGTAAATGGGCTTCCCTTTGTAGGAGTTTGTCCTACGTAGGTGGACCGTGCCTTGACAAATAAGGCGGACTTGGGATGGGGTAGAAACTCGTGATGTAAGATCGACGGAGTTTCGACGCTATAGATTCTAACAACTTATGACAAGACCCAACACTGCTAAATACGGGAAGTCCTAAGAAGAAGAAAGTTTTGAAAAGGGAATTTGGATTTGAAAACCGAGCAAGGTCGGATTGGAAGGCCCGATTTTTTTGAAAAATCGAAAAAAAAGGTTACCGGGCCGAGATTTTGAATTTTTTTGGGAAGTTTGGACAACATACCGGCTAAAAATAGGCTATTTTGAGTCAAAGTCATAAGTCCTAAATTTGGTAGCTTTCCGGGTTTTGAAAAATAGATGGGTTTGAAAAGATGCGGGTTTTTGAAAATGACGGTTTTTGAAAGACGACTTGTAAATCAAGTAGCACGTAGTCATAGAAACAGTATAACGACGCCATGTATGCTCTAAGTCTAAGTCTCGGTTGGTCGAAAGAGGGTGTATACCAACGACGATAGCTTTCTCGCAAATCAGGACGGTCTTCCTAAGCCGAGTTGGTCTTAGAACCTGCCATAAAACCCATGCGAGTTCCGCCATTGAAGTTTTTAGTGCACCCATTTAGGAATGCACCGTGGTATAGTGGGACGTCGGTCACAAGTAACCGGCCCGGGAAAGAATTGGGTTATGCATGAACCATTGAACTAAAACGTGTACGTTACTATTCGAATGATTTCTTTTCGAGTCTCACCCTGAGGATGCCGATGGTAAGTGACACATCAGTTGATCCCCAGCGGAGTTGCCAAATTGTAGACATGACATAGGTCCACCCCGACGCGACCACGCGCGGGTTTGGGGAGGCGAATGAATCTCCATATGAGATGGGTCGAATTGAAATTTAAATCGAAGTAGGAGTCGCCACCGAACTTTTTGGGAGTTCGGGCCCGTTCGAACCCACTCTATGTAATAGTGGGCCATATACAAAATATGGACCATTTCCGATGTCAGAGTTTATCGGGTTCGTCCCTTAGCATTTGATACCGATACCGACATTATCGGATATCGTGTATTGAACGACTCTCGTTGCCAATGGATTCAGACATCCGGAAACCATGGTTCTGAGTAAGGGGTGAGGGTATGTGTTGGGAAGTTCACTGAGAACACCCAACCCCGCCCGCACTTAGCGGCCTTTACTAAGATATCGTTCGTTTTTTATGTACACGCGTTAGTTCGACGGTGGAATGATATGCAAACATTATTTTCCCTAAGCTTGCGAGAGAAAAATAAAAGGGTTGCTAAGTCGTTTAATGCATCTTAAACTAATAACGTCAAAGTTATTTTAGCATGTGAAGTTCGTTTTAGTCTAATAAAACAAAAGAAATAAAACAAACTGCTACAAACACGGGAAAACGAGTTAGTAACGATTGAATAGATTGAATAAAGATGCAAATACGACTATATGCATGATTTTAGAAAAAGGTTTTATGACTCGTGAAAAATACTTTGTCGAAATCTTAAAATATACCAAGAAAACCGCTATTTTATGTTAGAAAACGATGCAGGAAAAAATCGGAAAAGACGAGAAAACAGGCCGCGGTTTACAGCAGTCCGCGCGACTCGCCCGGGAGGGGCGCGACTCGCGCGGGTGACTGTCTCGGATTCGGTTTTCGAAAATTGATAATTTTGATAAGTCGCGTACAAATATGGATTAATTTATACTCGATTTATGTTTTCGATATTCGTCGTATTCGATATTCGATTATGAAATCGATATCAAATAGTCGGAAGGTTTTGAGAAAAGGTTTTGAAAAAAGAAAAGTTTGCTTTGAACGAAAAGAAGAAGAAAAGAAATTTGACGAAAGGAGAAAAAAAGATGTTAATTCTCTCCGCGTAAAATCGTCGAATTTGGTTTAAAAAAGATGTAACGATTTTTTGCATCAACGAGTGTAGACACCCGCATTTTGCCTGCTAGTGTCTATAGCAGTTCCCGACAAAACACCCGATGATGATCGGACGCAAACGTGACTTAGTATACTCGGATATGGGCTCAGAATCAATAATATCCGACATTGACTTTTAGCGGAGTACAAATCTCTCAAAACCAACCTCAAATTCAGGCCCAGTGGGTCGTCCCGGGCAAAATGAGACTAATTTGGGCCAAAACCGACACCAAAAATCAAACCCGTCTTTTAGCGACCGGCTCTAAACCTGGTCAAGGACGAACCCGTCACACAAATCAGCCAAATTCGACTTCTAGAAGCTGGCGCCCAAATCAAAATTCAAATAAAGCAATCAAATCAAACAAGGTCAACTCCTTCCTATTTTAGCTCGATCCTCTTGATCCACTCGATCGAGTGGATTGACCCACTCGGTCGAGTGGAGCGTCATTTTCCAGATCAGGCCCATTTTCTAGGGCACTCGACCGAGTGACCCTAGGTTGTGGGGTAAACTCTATAAATACCCCACGACCCTCTCTCATTTGACAAGAGTTTTTTTACCTACATTTACCCTACATTTTCAGCCTTAATTCACCTATACCCTCTACACTACAAGTCCTTAGCAACCCTAAGAAAATACACACAAAAACCGAGCCCTTCGTCCCTCGAAAACCGACGAATCATCCACACACACACATAACTCGCGTACGTCCTCGATACTCCGACGTCCCGTCGCTATTTACGAGTCCATTTCCGAGGTCCCTACTAAGCATGTATGTTGAGGGTGTCATAAACTCCATTTCGATCATTACTACTTTGTTTTCCTTTACGTTTTTGTAATGTCTATATTATATTTATACTGATATCCTAACACTAACTTTAACATAATTCGAACATTTCATTTCTTGTATACTAACTTTTACTTTTTTTTGTTACTAACATTATCATACCGTGTATATATATACTAGTATTAAAATTTGGTTTTAAATACGTTTGACTATAATTATCGCCTAAAGTCCGTCTAATCCCTTTACGAGCAACGACGGAGGTGGAGCCCTTTCGAGGAGCCCCGCCCCAATGTACTCAAGGGCGTGACTTGATCGCGATTAATAATAGTTGAACGCATTTGATCCCATTTTTATTAGTGCGGAACCCATTGACACGAAAATCGACATCGCATAATCCGAAAGGATTAGTTTCGATGACGTGACGTAGAGGGATGCAATTTCGTCACTAATACAAAATTTCTAATCTAGCAAAGGCATTTTTATAAAACTCCGATAACGGTATTATAATCGCATGCATACGCGATTATAGCACCGGAAGCCAAGTCAAATACAAATTGTGCGATATTTGTATTTGATTTGGCCGATCATCGATTTTAAATCAAAAAATGACATGAGTTGGTACTCGTACAGGGGCTACTCGACCGAGTACGTAGGCTACTCGATCGAGTAGTACCCATAAATCTGGGCAGAAGCCTTTTCGAGGACACACTCGACCGAGTCAGACCATGACTCGACCGAGTGGGTCCTGTAGCCCAGAAAACCGAGAGCTTAAATGCAACATTTAAGCCTCGTCTTTTTTACGACTTTTAGTCGACACGTGTAAAGTCAATCACGTGAACCCATTTTTCAAAACCCATACATATCACGACACTATAACAACTTTGATCGATTTTTTTTACGTGATAAGTTGGGACAAGGCATCGAGGCATAGGATCGGGCTAGCGTCACGCTTAGGTCCTATGTCTCCGTCCTTCGTTTAATACACCATGCAATGTGTATTTAATCGGGGTTCGTCCATCTACACAATCCATGGTCTAGTTTACATACGGGTCCGTTCCTAACTTTTTATCATTTATTATTCCGCTTGTACATCATTTGTAATTTTTGTATTGGCCGGGTTGTATTTCCGCCCGTGTAACTTGTACGTTATTTACTTCCGAGTTTTATTTATTTACTTTCTTATCGCTTTATAAATGAACCTCGCATGCTAAATTACTCCGACCATATTCAAGATGCATTAAATGACGTAGTTCACATACAATTCACATGCTTAGCCCGAAAACACTAATTGCATATCATTTAGTCGTTTTACTAGCGCGCGCACACGAACACGAACGATGTCTTAGTAGAGGCCGCCATGTGTGGGCGGGGTTGGGTGTCCTTAATGGGCTTCCCAACACGTACCCTCACCCCTTACTCGGAACCTTGGTTTCCGGATGCCCGAAACCATTGGTGCACGAGAGTCATTCTATATACAAAAGCCGGTTTAAACGGTATCGATATTGCAATGCAAAGGGACGAGCCCCATAAACTCTGAAATCGAAGTGCACTACTACAATAAAGGGCAAAGACACCATTCCAAGATACCCTAAGACACCATTTTGGAGATGATCTCCAAGTCAAAGGTGTCTTAGGGTAAGAAATCATGTGAGAAAAATGATTTCTTTACTTATGCTTTAGAAATCATTTTTAAGAAGTAAATGGTTTCTTTGGTCCATGAGAAAAACATCTTCTAGGAGAGATAAATGGTGTCTTATCTAAACTCAATAAACCATACAGTATACTAAAATGGTTTCTTTGGTTTCCCTTCATGAATCATGTACCACACTTAAATGGTTTCTTTGCCTCCTAACTTAACAAACCATTTAATACTCTTGAATGATTTCTTTCCTTCCATTACAATTAATATCTAGAATTAGTCTCTTTGATTAATTTTTATATATATGTAAATATATATATATATATAACTCAACTATTACAATACAATGTACTCCTTTTTCAAGTATCAACCAAAAAAGACGGATTTCCATAAAATATCTCATATATATAGATATCCTGAAATAAGTCATAATTACATTACAAGTGTAAATTACCCAAAAATTAGTATTCACTTTGTAAATATAAATAGGCCCAAAAATATGGCAAGATGTGTCAAAAAATAACATATACTTCAAATAATATGGCAAGAGTATATATATATGTGCCAAGATGTGTAACCATTTCATATATGCCAAGACGTATATGCTTCAAAAATTGAGTATTCACTTTGTAATCAATCTTCCTCATCTTCTACTTCTTTGTGCTTGAGAACAAACATAATCCACATCTCTCGTAACTCATCAATCATTTCTTGTGTATATGATTTCGGTACATCTTTAAAATACTACAACACAAAAAAAAATCCACATTAGGCTCATACACTTGAAAAAGCAAAGGCACTACTCCATTTGTATATAAATAACCAATTTCAATAATAAATCATACGCCTTATTACACATATTTCAACAATAAAGCTTAAGACTAACACAAACTATTACAAATATATCCACATTCAAGAAAAGAAAGATCATGGCAATTTGATCTCCCAAAACAAACTTAATTGAGGAAATTAGTATCGCATCGGCTCATACTCAACACTCATTTAAGTTCAGTGGTGGTAATCAGTATTATCGACGCTCGGAAATAAATCCACCAACTCAACACATAAACAAAACGAACATAAATTACAATGGAAAAGATACAAGTGTGGTGAAATCATGTAGAGGACTAGTTATGGGGTGGCCACGTGTAAAGTAACTACGTGTAATTTCAGGAATGCTTCAGGAGTCCAGATCAACACATACATGCATACATACAGCCACGCATTTAAATGAAGAAAGAAAGAGAAACAAACAAACAAACAAACCAAGGATTTGTATACGAGTAGTGTGTGTATGGTTTTCCCAAATGCAATAATAATTATTAAAAAAAATGAATATATATAATGTGTTTGTGAAAGAAAGAAGTGAAACAAAACGCAGGAGTCAGGACACAAGGCAACCAGTGACTATGGGAATTTGATTACTGACTCACTAATTCTAAGCAAGCACTTATCAAGGAACACTTATCAAGCTAGCTGTAATGACTTACTAATTCTAAGTAAGCACTTATCAAGGAACACCAAATCATTAATAAATGTAAAAATACAACACACCACTCTCAGTTGAATCACATGACAATTGAATAAAACCAAATACGGCTAGACTCATACCTGATCGGGAATCAATTGGTGTCTATTTGCAATCATTTCCAGCATATAACGACAAATGTAAAATCCACAATCCAATGAGCCAAGCGTTTGTTGAGGACACTATTACAAAAAAAAATATAAAGGGTGTCAAGAACTTTTTGTTTCAAGTAGAACAAGGAAAAAAATTAAATATTACAAGACCAAATATTCATGAGCGCATACCAATGGTTTCTTCCACATGATAAGTGGTTTTTTTTAATTTTCTTGATATCCTTCCGATGTTTCAAGCTGAACTGTATAATCCCTCTAAGAAATTGATACTATATTAGATATCTTTCTAAAAGAAGTATACCAAAAAAGTTATAGAGGTGATTTTCGTGATACATACTCATTAATGATCTCTTCTGCAAACTTGGATATTTCATTATCAGAACCTGACGGATTAAGCCACCACACTACTCCATTCCACGGACGAATGACAGCTAACATCCAATGGAAACTAGAAAAAAAAAGCTCAATGAGCCCGACAAATTAACGCATACTTGTCAAATGTGGCTAAAAATGTAGAAATTTATCCACATAGGCGATTAGCAATCACATAAACCACAATGAGTGTACATGAATAAGACAGTTGAGAAGGAATAATCTCTAATAATACAATACCAACTTGTTTGAAAAAATGACAATTACCTCTACCAGATGATATCTCACCAGTTTATTGATTATTAGACAAGTCTAAATTAACCAAGAAAGGCACCAAAGAGCAAATATTTGCAGGAATTGAGCCAATGAAATCATTACTAGACAGATCAAGCGTTTGGATGGTAAATATGGAATTTCTCTCGAATGGGTTGCACACGGGCAACTTTTCCTTGTCATTCCAGCAGGATGCACCCACAAACTTGCAGATAGTACATAATCATGAGTGGACTAAATACACGTCGTGAAAAAATATATAAAAACACTATAAGCATCACTTACTTGTCATGAAAAGGAGCGAAGAACACTTGATTGATATTCAAACCTTCATTGCAACCAAAAACACGGACTAAATACTCGATACCTTCTTCATTTTCCATCGGTGACATAGGCGATGTATAGTTGACGTCACAAAATCCGTAGATTCCAGAAATACTCTCTTTCTTACACTTTTCACTTAAGTACCTTTCACAGATAAAATGTATCACTTTTTAATAAAATGACATAAAATATAAGCAACAAATAACTCTTAAACAACGTAGCACGACACTTACTTCATAAAAGTAGTTATGTGACTTGCTCCAATTGCTCGTTGAAAACACCAGTCGAGCAACTCATCATATTTAAGTTTAACATCATGGGGAAAATCAGTCACACATGACGGGATTGGAATTACGATTTCTCCATCCTTCTTTTTCATGCTCATAGCTTCATTCCTTAAAATTCGCAACAAATCAGTAGTTAACTTAGCTCGATCCATATCTGTTGACTGATTTCGGCGGATAATGTTGATTGATTCACAGAATACTAAACTGTTCAGATCGAATTTGCGAGTTGTTTCTTGATTATTAACATACTACTACATGACAGCTCGCAGCGCAAAATATATGTAACCCAATCGAAGATGAAAGAATGAATCAACTGTACAACTATTCAAACAGTAGAAATTTAGAGCAGATAAACCAAACAGAATTGACGATATTGAACAGGAATAGAGCAGCATGAAAGAATCATAATAACTGTAGCATGAATCAACACAGAATGCCTTGTTTCGGTTTCAAACAGTTGATAACTCGATAACATAGAATTTCAGTAACCACGGTTCAACTGCCCTGACATTAAGAAGAATTATGAATTTGACTTCATATTTTCACTATCTAGTACAGAGTAACAGCTCCAACACAATCTCATATCCAAAGCATTCAACCTATAACATAATACTACTCGTAAATTACAGTGAAAATGTCAACAGATTTTTTTCTGAGTAGTAAATTGGAAGTATGAACCCGATGAAGTAGAATCGAAACAGTTTTAATAGCTCAAAATGCACATCATGAAATTTTCGTAAATACGCATTTAATTTCCCACGAATTGCAATAAATTTCCCACGAAAATAACCCGACCCAAAAACATTTAATTTTCCTTAAAAACTGCCTTCCGGAATTCAGACCGTCCCAAAGATATAATTTTACTGTAATAATTTGACATAACTCTAAAATCATTGGAATACAGAGACAGATATCAGATCTGAAAGAGATTACTCTAAAAAACGAACCTAAAAGGTAAAACCTTAGACTTGAGTAAAAATAAACAGTCGATCTCCCATATAACTCACGGTAATATTATTGTGAAAGCATTTCCCATCTGAAATAATGAACAGAGTAAAAATAATAACCACTGTAAAAATAACAGATCTACTCCACAAAACCACGGATCTATAACATACTCATCCAATAGTTCATTGTCAAGCCTAAACCCCACATCATAACCACAAAATAAAACGCACCACCTAAACCACACCACACGCATCATACAAGCAAAAAAAGAAACAAATAAATTATTAAATGTATTTCGTTTCCCTTTTGGTTCTATTTTAGCGTTTTATTATTGGTTCGACGTGAGACGGTTTCTCATAAGACTTACGACTAAAAACTCTCACTACAAAAATCTGCATAGAGAGAACTATTATTAACAGATCGCACCACAGCTGGATGATCTTTTTCTAATCTGCATCATCTTTTTTCTTCAAACCTCTTATAAAGAGTGCCATTATGACTATGAATCCCACCACAGCTGTCCCTCCTACTATCATAGCAACAGTTTTTCCTGTATTTTGGCTTGTCCCTACATTCATTCATACATTCATACATTCATGCATTACAATCAAATCAAATCAAATGAAATCTGATACTTCACTTGGCTGACGTGTCTCTTGTTCGACACTCTGACACGACAGCCATGTTTGACACGGCACCTCGCAGAAGAGTCTGAGTTCTAAAGTCACAATAAACTTTGTATATTACTCAATAGTTTAGTTGAAATTTACGAGTTTTTTCCCCTATAACAAAAAATCTTGGTTCCGTCACTAAGAAAAGACCGTCAATGATGTATAGACGATCTAAATCCGTGTTATGCACCTCATTTAATGATCGGAATGGTAACACATACAAAGGAGGGGCCTTAATCAAGACTTTAATTACTACACTAATACAATACTTAACATTAAGATTAAAGTAAGAGGATAGTGTGATTAACAGATCTGGTAATTTAAAATACCTAAAATTTACGGATAAGTGAGAAATAAATCAAAAGAAGTTAAGAACACATAATTACGAAAATTAACCACACGAAATCATAAATTACAAGAGTAAAAGTATGTAAAGAGCACAGATCTGGTTCGATTTAATAATCAGTTCATATGCATAGTTGAAGCAATTCGAAGATATCATGAAATCAGAATTAGAAATCAAAAAAAGGAATTCGAAGATAGTTGAAGCAACTCAAAATCACGAAATCAGAATTATAGTTGCAACATTGCAACTCAGAATCACAAAATCACGAAATCAAAAATTGAAAGGAAAACAAAAAAATGAAGGAAAACAAAAAAAAATTGGAAGGAAAACAAATTACCGATTGAAATCAGACCAAGAGAAGAGAAGCAATTGATTAGGGTTAGCGGATGGCGATGAAGAGAAGCAAGAATAGAGTATGGCGAAGCGAGCGAGAATAGAGTATGTCGATTAGGGTTAGCAAGAATAGAGTATACGTACAGTAAAAAAATATTTGGAAAATAAGAAAAAAAAATGTTAAGTTAATTAGAAATCATTTGTGCTTACAAATGATGTCTTTGATAATAAAGTTTATGTGGTTTGAAATCATTTATTTTAAAAAAAGGTGTCTTTGTATTATGTTGAATTTTGTTAGAAATCATTTTTTAGAAAATGGTGTCTTTGTATTAGATTGAATTTGATTTGAAATCAATTTTCTTTCAAATGGTGTCTTTGTTAATAGATAACAGACCACTTATTTGGGAAAAATGATCTCTTTAACCAAATACATCATTTATTATAATTAAATGAGACTTATTAATGATTCCTTTTGGGCTTATTCTAGTAATGGTGGGCCGTACTTTGTGTATAGCCCATGACGACATAGAGTGGTCTCGTATAGTTCCGAATAACCACAAAATTCGATGGCGACTCCATTTTGACTTAAATTTCGAACCCGAGAACAATCTCACCACGAGATTCATTCGTTTACCCAAACCCGCGCGTGGCCGC
Organism: Agrostemma githago; assembly: GCA_958450325.1. Classification (NCBI taxonomy): domain Eukaryota; kingdom Viridiplantae; phylum Streptophyta; class Magnoliopsida; order Caryophyllales; family Caryophyllaceae; genus Agrostemma; species Agrostemma githago. Next base: position 29,312,688 of record OY288241.1, on the reverse strand, counting down.
GTCGGGGTGGACCTGCGTCATGTCCACAATTTGGCGACTCCGCTGGGGATACCTGATGTACCACATGTCATCGGAGCTCCTAGGGTGAGACTCGAAGAGAAATCGTTCGTATATTAGTGTGCGCGCATTAGTTTAATGATTCATGCATAACCCAATTTTGCCCGGGCCGGTTACTTGTGACCGACGTCCCACTATACCACGGTTTATTCCTACATGGGTGCGCTAAAGACTTCGATGGCGGAACTCGTCTGGGTTTTGCGGCATGTCCTAAGACCAACTCGGTTTAGGGAGTCCGTCCCGATTTACGAGAATGCTATCGTTGTTGGTGTACACCCTATTTTGACCGACTGAGACTTAGTGTAAAGCATACATAAGCGTCGTTGTAATGCTTGATTGACTACGTGCTACTTGGTTTCCGTGTCATTTTTTTAAAAACAGTCATTTCAAAAAAAATGCATCTTTCCAAAGATACCAAATTTTGAAAAACCTGAAATACTGTCCGTTTCGGGACCCGTCTTTGCAAAAATATCCAACTTTAAAAAAAAAAAAACTCGGAATGCCGCCGAAACTTAGGATCAACGATTTGACTCAAAATATCCTTTTTCTCTAGTCGGCATGCTACCCGTTTTAATTCTCGAATTTCCGACACCATTCCGATTTTCTGAATTTTCAAAATTCTAATCTTGGTTTTCGAAATTCCATTTTCAATTTTCGAACTCTCGAAAATTCACCCATTTTATATTCGAATTTCAAGCATCCAACTTTCCTATTGAACCTTCCTTATTTTAGGACCTACCGTCTAGCCATGTGTCGGGTCTTTGCATAGTATATCGAAGGTTTATAGAGTCGAAGCTCCGTTGATCTTATATCACGAGTTTCCCCCCTTTCCCGAGTCCGCCTTATCTGTCAAGGCACGACCAACCCGCGTAGGGCATACCCCTACAAAGGAAAGTCTGTCTATACACTCGAGTCAAAAGTTTGGGGAAAAGTCTCACGTGGACCTTCCTTCGAACAAGATTAGGCCCACAAAGCCAAAGTCCTAAGGAAGTTATACCACCCATTGAGTCATCCGTCTAGATGTCTTTATCGAGTTCTTAGTCTTCCTTCTTACTGTCGCTCGAGATGTACTTTTCCTTCATTTTTCCAAGATCTGGGTTCGGTTTCTGATTACGCGGTGTTCTTATAGACAGGCCACCGGCAACCAGACACGCCCGCAGGATGGCTACTTTGTACAGTCTGCAAACCTCTCTGGACGCCATGATCGAGAAGCAAACCGACATCGAAGCCCAACTGACTGAAATGAGGGTTGGTCAAGTGGCCATCGTTGCTCGCCTAGCTACAGTAGAGCAAAGGACTCCTAATGCCGAGGCTACTGGGCCTCTAGCTGAACTAGTCAGCGCAGTACGCCGACTAGAAGAACAAGTCCATTTGGCTGGGAGTAACAACATCCATCGGGAGAATAACCGAGAGTACAACCCGTTGAGCGACAAACTGCCCGCAAACCTGAACCTTACGGGTCTGCCCATGTTTGAAGGAACTGAAGACCCGTTACTACATGTACGGGCCTTCAAAGAATTCATGGCCATCAAGGGAGTGGATTCGTCCATGTTCAAGAACCTCTTTGCTGCATCTCTTGAGAAGCACCCACGGGCCTGGTACTATAGGCTAGACCGGAAAAAATACCCTACATGGGATGATGTGGCTACCGAGTTTGCTCGGAACTATGCTGACAACACCGAGATCCAAACCACAATGCGATCTCTGGAGGTTATGGCCCAAGAGGCGAAAGAAGGTTTTACCAAATACGTTCAACGTTGGAGGGCCGAGAGCGTGAAACTGGTCGATAAGCCCAATAAGAAGACTTTGGTGGAGGCTTTTGTCAAGAACCTCCTCCCTTCCTACCGGGTTCACCTCCGGTACGCTGTCATACCCAATTTCACCACCCTTACTGAAATGGGTATGAGGATCGAAGATGATCTGAGACTAGAAGGCCTCACTAAGGCCGCTGGCAAAGCATACCAAGGGGCTTCTTCCTCCACCACTAAGCCCCAAGCTGCAACTCGCAGCATTTTCGACGCGGTTAATCTACTAGATGCCCCGTCCAAGAAGAACACCCCACCTCGGGTTTTCACTGATATAGGTACCACCTATACCTATGCCTTACAAAGGCTGTCCTCCAAAGGCCTAATCCAACCGATAGGCCCAACTCCTGAAGTTCCGGTCGAGCGACGCTCCAAGAACTACAATGCTCAGGCCTATTGCCAATACCACCGGGGCAATGGGCATGATACCGAAAAGTGTTGGAAGCTGAAGCACCTGATCCAGGACTTGATCGAAAGCGGTAAAATCCCGCTACCCGGAGATAAACCAAGTAACAAAGAGAACCCTTTCAGCTCCCATGCCTTCTTTGCCGGGGAGGTGATTGATTACTCTCACCTTATCTCTCCATTTATCCCGCAAGTGAACGGGATCTGGTTTGACGACGAGGATGATGTCTACCTCATTAAAGGGGAAACCGTCCCCATTACCCCTGAGCAGATTCGCGAGGCCAAATCCAGAGTCCTAGCCAGCAACCACCTTGGTCGTCCCTATCAAGCCACAAGCTCTAGGGACATCCCCATCCCAACAACCATCACCGATCCACTCGGGATAGAAGTCGCCCCTGAATAGCCGACTGCAGAAACGGCTATTATGAAGCAACTGAAGAAGACCCGAGTTGACCTCACTATATGGCAACTCTTGGTTAGCTCACAAGAACATCGAGAAGCACTCACTAAGGCTCTCGATCAAGTTAAGATCGACTCCTTGGCTACCCCTGCTGAAATGGTAGCCACAGTCCTGCCCCACTTGAACGGCAAAACCAAGGAAGGAGGCCCAATGATCACTTTCTCTGAATCCGACTTGCCACCGTTCGGGGCCGCTCATAATCTGGCCCTCTACATTACGGTAATCTGCCGAGGGAAATACCTCCCGATGACCCTAGTCGATGACGGGTCCGCTGTAAACGTCCTTCCCTTAAGGACCGCCAAAGCCCTTGGCATCACCGAGGCCGATTATGTCCCGACGGCTCAAACCATCCAAGCCTTTGATTGGGAGCCCAAAGACGGTATCTGGGGCCGTGAAGCTGACCATCATAACGGGCCCAATAGAAAAGGAGCTCGAATTTGAGGTGATTGATGTCACCTCATCATTCAACTTGCTCCTAGGAAGGCCATGTATTCTCGCGGTCAAAGCCGTGTCCTCCACCCTTCACCGTAAGATCAAGATGCCTTTGCTCGATAATGTTATTACTTTGGAGGCAACCCCAATGACCGTGGCAAGCTGTAACGCCACGGGCCGCACGGACCTTTGGGGGTTCGACTTTGTGGGGATGATCGAGGAAGAGTACCTTTTTAGGCCTTACTTCACCACAAGCATTGACACAATGCTCCGAAACCTAGGGTACCTTCCGGGGGCTACCTCTCGACCCGACCTTCCAGCTGGGAAGATCATCGAGGTCCTTAAGGACGAAGACTCTCACTTCGGCCTTGGCTATGCCGCCACTCCGGGCAACGTTGTCCGAGCAGGAATCGAAAAGGCTTGCAACATCATTAAGGGTATCCACTTGAGCCCTTACAGCCCACGGTTGTCTGACTACTTTGTCACACCGGTATTCGGGACTATCCAGGTTAGGCTGTACCAACCCAATGCTGCGTACCTCGGGACCCAATCGGCCCGGGACTGCAACTACATCCCGGATGAGGTGTTCGCCCTCATCCAGTTTGATGAAGCTGATGATGCTGAGCCCGCGCTGGGGCTGCTCTTCGGGGAAGACACCATAGCCCCGACTCCAAAAGAAGACCTGGTCAACCTGATTCCCCGCAGCAAGAGGTTTGACCCGACCAAGCTGATCTCGGATGTTGGTTCCGAGACGGGAAACAGGGCCTAGAGGAAGACTGTCAAGTGGACTGACAGTCAAGGGAAGATCTACAAGCTGGTCACCGGAGAGGGAGACATGCCTGAGTCTGAGTCCGAGTCTGAGTTAGAGTCTGAGGTCGAGTCTAGGGAAGTCGGTGCTAGAGTCACTCCTGTAACCCCTCTCCCTTCTATCATTCCTGCTGCTGGCACTTCGGAGTCTGTCCCGAGTGCCTTACCAATTCCGCCACTGACCAATGATCAAATGGCTGCTCTCTTTGAGCTGCTTTCCAAATTTTCAATCAATAATAACAACCATTCTGCTTACGACTTGTCTCTTTTAAATTCTGCTTTCAAAAATGTTTTATGCTATGACATTGAGAAATCCGACGAACAGGTGCCCCTACCCCCACATCTGATCGAGCAACTAGAGCAAAGAGAATACCAGAATTCGGTAATTGAAGAGACCCGAGTCCATAAACGTGGGAACAACATTAGAGCCTCAGATACTTAAAATAGGGTTATCCTTGGATCCCGAGGAGAAGCAACAGTTCATAAGCCTCCTCCAAGAATTCAAAGATGTCTTCGCATGGTCCCACAAGGACATGCCGGGGATAGACCGGGAAATAGCCGAGCATCGCATACCAATCAAGGACGGGTGTAAACCGGTTAAACAGAACTCCGCCTAATGAGGCCCGAGTGGTCTCTCAAAGTAAAGGAAGAAGTCGATAAACAGTTCAAAGTCGGCTTCATACAAGTGTCCGAATATCCGGACTGGGTTGCAAACATCGTGCCGGTTCCTAAAAAGGACGGTAAGGTGCGGGTATGCGTAGATTTTCGGGACCTTAACAAAGCAAGCCCGAAGGATGATTTTCCGTTACCACACATCGACATGCTGGTGGATAATACGGCCGATCATGCCCTTCTATCATTCATGGACGGGTATGTCGGGTATAATCAAATCAAGATGGCGGAAGAAGATATGAGTAAGACTACCTTCACTACACCTTGGGGTACTTACTGCTACACCGTCATGCCATTCGGTCTCATTAATGCCGAGGCCACATACCAAAGGACCGCTACCACTTTACTACTCGACATGATGCATAAGGAGGTAGAGGTTTATGTAGACGACATGATCGTCAAATCCAAAGAACGGGACGGTCACATCACCGCCCTAAGGAAATTCTTCACCCGATTGTGCAAATACAACTTGAGGCTAAACCCTCAAAAGTGCAGTTTTGGGGTAACATCAGGCAAATTACTGGGTCATATCGTTAGCCAACGAGGTATCGAGGTCGACCCAGCTAAAATCAAAGCCATTACCGAGATGCAAGCTCCATAAACCGAAAAAGAAATAAGGGGATTTCTCAGGAAAGTCCAGTATATTAGTCGATTCATTTCCAAACTAACCATGGTGTGTGAACCAATTTTCAAGAAGCTGAAAATAGGGGAACGGACACTATGGGATGACAAGTGCCAAGTTGCTTTCGACAAGATCAAGGAAATTCTATTTGCTCCACCAGTCTTAATGCCGCCTCAACCCGGTTTGCCTCTGTCGTTATACCTAACAACGACCGAGACAGCCATGGGGGCTATGCTGGCTCAGACGATCGATTTCGAAGAACGAGCCATTTATTATATCAGCAAAAAGTTTTTAGAGTATGAGTGCAAATATACCATGCTCGAAAAGACGTGCCTGGCTCTAGTCTGGGCCACTAAGAAGCTCCGACACTATATGCTCAGCTACGAGGTCACTGTTCTATCCAAGATGGACCCGATCAAATACCTCATCGAAAAGCCCATTCTCAATGGCCGAATTTCCAGATGGACTCTAATGCTGGCAGAGTTCGACCTGAAATTTGTACCACTAAAGGCTATTAAGGGGCGACTAGTAGCTGAATTCCTTGCCGATAACCCGGTATCCGAGGAAGGACACACCGACACCTGGTCCTTCCCAGACGAAGATATTTTCCATACCGATGCTGAAACATGGGATTTGTACTTCGATGGAGCATCTAATTTTCGAGGGTTCGGAGTCGGGATCCTCCTAATCTCACCAAGAGGGGAGTATACTTCCGTCTCCATCAAACTGGACTTTGATGTTACCAATAATGCAGCAGAGTACGAAGCATGCATTTACGGGCTACAAGCCGCCGCCAACCTGGGGATCACAAATCTCCGGGTACATGGAGACTCATCCTTGGTCATTAACCAAGCACTCCAAAAATGGAAGACTCGGAATGCTAATCTCGTGGCCTACCAGGCACGAGTAAGGGATCTCGAGAAACAACTTCAAAAGGTGGAGTATATATACCTGCCTCGGGAAGAAAATCAGTTTGCAGATGCACTCTCAAAATTGGCATCTTTACAGAATATTCCCGACCACGTGTCCAGTGTGCCAATTTGTGTCGAAAGACGGTCCGAGCCGACATACATTCATGACATCGAAGACATCTAGATAACTGACCCCGAACCTTGGTACCAGGCTGTATTAACGTACCTAACAAATGGAGAGTATCCTCCCGGGACTGAAGGTCGAGCCAAGAAAGCCTTGCGGAGGCTAGCCACCCAGTTCATACGCACCGATGATGGACAATTGTACAAAAAAACAGCACAGGGGGCTCTCCTCCGTTGTGTTGATAAATATAAGGCCGAGAAAGTGATGGCCGAAGTGCATGACGGCAAAAACGGCCCACATATGAATGCTCACATGTTGGTCCGAAAAATCATGAGGCTCGGGTATTACTGGAATACCATGGAAGCTGACTGCCAATTATATGTCAAACGGTGTCACAACTGTCAAATCTTCGGCAATGTGCAACATATGCCGTCATCTCTGTTTTATACCATGACGTCGCCTTGGCCGTTCTCGACATGGGGTATCGACATAATCGGGAAGGTAAATCCCTCCGGTACTGGCGGACACTGTTTCATTTTAGTAGCTATCGACTATCTCACCAAATGGGTCGAAGCTGAATCATATCGTATTCTCAGCGCTAAACATGTCGCCAAATTTATCCAGAACAAGATAATATGTCGATATGGAATCCCGCATGAATTCATCAGTGATCACGGAACTCATTTCCAAGCTGAGACCGCAGCCCTGCTGACTAAATACAAAATTCAAAGGCACACGTCCTCGCCCTACCGTCCCCAAACGAATGGAGCAGTAGAGGCGGCTAATAAAACAATTGTCACCATACTAAAAAAGATGGCTGATAATTATCGGGACTGGCCCGACAAAATACCTTTTGCCCTATGGGGGTACCGGACGTCAATTCGCACCGCAACCGGGGCGACACCGTATTACCTAACTTATGGGATGGAGGCAGTCCAACCAGTTGAATTAGAGGTACCATCCCTCATAATTCTGTTAGAAAGTCAAGTACTCGAAGCTGACTGGGTTCGAGCACGGTACGATTCGTTGGTTCTACTAGACGAACGACGGACCCGCGCCCTCAACAACATCCAAATCTACCAGAAACGGATCCGACGGGCCTTCAACAAAAGGGTAAGGCCCAGAAACATTAAAGAAGGGGATCTAGTCCTTAAGTCTGTTCGAGCTTTACTACCAGTTGACCCAAGGGAAAAGTTCAAACCCAACTGGGCAGGGCCATATCTGGTAAAGAAAATCCTATCAGGGGGAGCAGTAATGCTGACGGACCTGGACGGGAATGAGTTCGTCAACCCAACCAACCTGGACCAGCTGAAGCGTTACTACTCTTAGCCATTTCTCAATGTCATTAGCAAATTTTATCAAAATCATTTATTTTACAAAAAAGCAAGTCAATGAGCTAGAATTACTTATTCTACTGTCACAAACCATCTTGAACCAATAGTCTTGGTGTAATTCGAGATTGCAAATTTACTGAGCTTGAACTACGTTTGGTTTGATTCTGCTAAATGCAGATACGTAGGCAGCCCCTCAAAAAGGCACAACCAATGCAATCGAGAAATAGACAGGGACGGTTAAATAATAAACTTTTTTTATTGATTATCACAAAAAAAAGTCCTGATAAACTCGGGAAAAATACAAAATGCAGAAATTCAAAAAATACAAAAACAAAAAACACACGACACTCCAAAATAATTAATAATAATATTTAAATAATATAAAAACTAAGGACTCAGTATTTAGGGCATCTTGCCCTTCCCCTTGTCCTTGGTCTCCTTAGCCGTCCACTGGCGACGACGTGGAGAAGAGCGTTCCCGAATCACCACAGGAACCTCCTTAGCCCGGACTCGTTTCTTGAAACTCGAGTCCTCATCCACCTCGATGGGCCCGAGTCGGGCCCTCACGGGCTCAGGAAGCCGGTCACGCGGACCTAGTCGATCCCGGGCCGCCAGCCTTGGCCCAAGTCATCGTTCCAAATCGGTCTGGGGTCTTAGCCGCCCCCGCGTGCTGCTAGCACCGGCATCTTTAGCTCGAGTCTTAGTATGTGACTTAAGACCCGATTCTAATCGGACTAAGGTTGCAGGGGTCTCTCCCTCATCGAAGAATCCCCTATTGTCCTTTGCCGTCTCCCGACGGACCAGTTCGAAGGCCTCATCGATCTTCAGAGCTTTACGAGCTTCCTCAGATTCCTCGGAAGTCCACTTCTTGTAAGCCCGCGAAACCCAAACGGATTGGCAAGGGTTGGGAATAGTCCATGTAGGACGAGTAAACCATCTCTGCAACCAAGTGTCGCACATAGCGTCTGTCAGTTGGAGCGAGACGGTGATAATGGCTTCAGTCTCAGGAATACGCTGAGACGAACCGAACTGCCTCAGGATGCGGTCCGGGTAAATGTGAACTGTCCAGTCAAGGGACAGAATCACCAGGTAACGGGCTTGGTCGCTCTTGGCCAGCCCCGACAGCTTAGAGAGGAACCACCAAGCAACAGTCCACCTGATTAAAGGGCCACCATGGAACACCAACTCCTCATCCCAGTAAGGTCGATTTATATGGTGACTTGAGCTTATCCGACGCCCTCTCGAACTGATTTGGCTGCTGCGGTATATGGGAATGCTCGGAGGGTGCTCTATAATCGACAGACGTTCCGACAACCAAACCTGCAAAAAGTGTATACAAAATCTGTGAGCAATGGAGTGGTCCGCTACAGCCCACTCGATCGAGTACACCGTCTGACTAGATCGAGTAAGGCTCTCTAAAAGCAAACAGAACCTCGTCAAGAGTACCAATCGATCAAGTAAAAACATCTGACTCGATCGAGTAAGCCCTCCAGAGATAGGCAGAAGCACTTCGAAGATGTCACTCGATCGAGTGACAGGTCCACTCGATCGAGTGACTTACGGACCTCAAGAAATCGCGCGAAACAAAAAATCACAAAATGAATACCTGCAGAATAAGGGTGCTCCCCATCAGTTGTCGGGTCGGGTCAAGTTGCTTAGCATCCAGACCCATGACGATTTCTCCAGTGGCTAGCCAAGCAGGGCTATGACCAGTCTCCATCTGGTCAACCACTCCGATCAGCCTGATTTGACCCAGGCATGAGTCGACATCATCATCCCCTCAAAAATGTAGCGGTGCAGCATGCAAAAGGCGAAAGCCCTACGCCGGTGAGAAGGGGTAGCCCTTACATCTTGACTGTTCATAAACTTGTCAGCCAAGTCGAAGAGGGAAACAGTATTTCCCCGCACCATTCGATCTGTCTCAGCGTGAGACAGACCCAGGAAATCCCTCAGCCTCCTCCTCGGATCCGGGTAGAACGGAGGGATGGCAGGACGAGTGACAGGGCTCCAACCCCCAATAGTTGCGATCTCCTCGGGAAAAGGGCATATCTCTCCCCGCGGGAACGCGAAGACGTGATGGGTAGTATCCCAAAACGGTAAGCAGGCGTCCAAAATGTGTGAGTCAATTATCAAACGTCGAAGAAGAAACAGACTGACAATCCCCATTTGGGTCAGCTGAACTTTGTCCTCGTCCCGAAAGTGCTGGGACCAGGCAAAAAGCATCGAAGTAAGATGATCGATACCCTTGTCAGGAATTTGAATCTTCTCGAAAGACTAAGAGATTTTGAGGAGAAGTAGTAATTTTTGATTTGAGATACAGTAAACTGAAGCAGGAAGACCTGTATTTATAACAGAAAACCCTAACTGTAATCCCAACTACCTTGCCTCCTCAGCAAACCTGGGCCCTATGCATGCGCAGGCCTGATTTCAGACAAGAACCCAGAGTGGGAATCAAGTCGTCCCGAGTTTTCCTGGGAATTTCTAAAAATTCTGTGAAAAATTCTGTGACAAATCTAGTGATATAAAAATTTCGAAAAAAATCTCTTTAAAAAATTTTCGACTTTTCAAAATTCAGTACATCTTCCCCAGCACGAGTCGGTGTTTTGTCTATGTGCTACATGCAATTTGTTATGTGTCAGCATACAGGTACACCCCAGACTTCATAAGCAAGTCTCCGCGCAACTACTTCACTCCCCAACGTGAGTCAATATTTATCCCAGAACGGTACAATCAGAACAATGATGTATCAACATACGAGTACACCTACACCTTCAGAAGCAAGTTTCACTCCCCACGGAGCTATCGTCATCAGGTATGACCCTCTGCTTATGGCTGGCGAGCCCTGCACGCTAGTCTACTGGACTATAAACGACCCGACCGGAAGGCTGCCAGGTCGTAATCTGCGATTGGCCTGGTAGCTACTCTGACTTTCGCCTTGTCCAAGCCTCAGTCAGAGTGGGGGCTCTGTAGACACCCGCATTTTGCCTGCTAGTGTCTATAGCAGTTCCCGACAAAACACCCGATGATGATCGGACGCAAACGTGACTTAGTATACTCGGATATGGGCTCGAAATCAATAATATCCGACGTGGACTTTTAGCGGAGTACAAATCTCTCAAAACCAACCTCAAATTCAGGCCCAGTGGGTCGTTCCGGGCAAAATGAGACTAATTTGGGCCAAAACCGACACCAAAAATCAAACCCGTCTTTTAGCGACCGGGGCAAAACCCGGTCAAGGACGAACCCGTCACACAAATCAGCCAAATTCGACTTCTAGAAGCTGGCGCCCAAATCAAAATTCAAATAAAGCAATCAAATCAAACAAGGTCAACTCCTTCCTATTTTAGCTCGATCCTCTTGATCCACTCGATCGAGTGGATTGACCCACTCGGTCGAGTGGAGCGTCATTTTCCAGATCAGGCCCATTTTCTAGGGCACTCGACCGAGTGCACTAGGGCCACTAGATCGAGTGACCCTAGGTCGTGGGGTAAACTCTATAAATACCCCCACGACCCTCTCTCATTTGACAAGAGTTTGTTTACCTACATTTACCCTACATTTTCAGCCTTAATTCACCTATACCCTCTACACTACAAGTCCTTAGCAACCCTAAGAAAATACACACAAAAACCGAGCCCTTCGTCCCTCGAAAATCGACGAATCATCCACACACACACACATAACTCGCGTACATCCTCGATACCCCGACGTCCCGTCGTTATTTACGAGTCCATTTCCGAGGTCCCTACTAAGCATGTATGTTGAGGGTGTCATAAACTCCATTTCGATCCTTACTACTTTGTTTTCCTTTATGTTTTTGTATTGTCTATATTATATTTATACTGATATCCTAACACTAACTTTAACATAATTCGAACATTTCATTTCATGTATACTAACTTTTACTTTTTTTTGTTACTAACATTATCATACCGTGTATATATATACTAGTATTAAAATTCGGTTTTAAATACGTTTGACTATAATTATCGCCTAAAGTCCGTCTAATCCCTTTACGAGCAACGACGGAGGTGGAGCCCTTTCGAGGAGCCCCGCCCCAATGTACTCAAGGGCATGACTTGATCGCGATTAATAATAGTTGAACGCATTTGATCCCATTTTTATTAGTGCAGAACCCATTGACACGAAAATCGACATCGCATAATCCGAAAGGATTAGTTTCGATGTCGTGACGTAGAGGGATGCAATTTCGTCACTAATACAAAATTTCTAATCTAGCAAAGGCATTTTTATAAAACTCCGATAACGGTATTATAATCGCATGCATACGCGATTATAGCACCGGAAGCCAAGTCAAATACAAATTGTGCGATATTCGTATTTGATTTGGCCGATCATCGATTTTAAATCAAAAAATGACATGAGTTGGTACTCGTACAGGGGCTACTCGACCGAGTACGTAGGCTACTCGATCGAGTAGCACCCATAAATCTGGGCAGAAGCCTTTTCGAGGACACACTCGACCGAGTCAGACCATGACTCGACCGAGTGGGTCCCGTAGCGCAGAAAACCGAGAGCTTAAATGCAACATTTAAGCCTCGTCTTTTTTACGACTTTTAGTCGACACGTGTAAAGTTAATCACGTGAACCCATTTTTCAAAACCCATACATATCACGACACTATAACAACTTTGATCGATTTTTTTTTTGACGTGATAAGTTGGGACAAGGCATCGAGGCATAGGATCGGGCTAGCGTCACGCTTAGGTCCTATGTCTCCGTCCTTCGTTTAATACACCATGCAATGTGTATTTAATCGGGGTTCGTCCATCTACACAATCCACGGTCTAGTTTACATACGGGTCCGTTCCTAACTTTTTATCATTTATTATTCCGCTTGTACATCATTTGTAATTTTTGTATTGGCCGGGTTGTATTTCCGCCCGTGTAACTTGTACGTTATTTACTTCTGAGTTTTATTTATTTACTTTCTTATCTCTTTATAAATGAACCTCGCATGCTAAATTACTTCGACCATATTCAAGATGCATTAAATGACGTAGTTCACATACAATTCACATGCTTAGCCCGAAAACGCTGCTTGCATATCATTTAGTCGTTTTACTAGCGCGCACACACGAACACGAACGATGTCTTAGTAGAGGCCGCCATGTGCGGGCGGGGTTGGGTGTCCTTAGTGGGCTTCCCAACACGTACCCTCACCCCTTACTCAGAACCTTGCTTTCCGGATGCCCGAAACCATTGGGGCACGAGAGTCATTCTATATACGAAAGCCGGTTTAAACGGTATCGATATTGCAATGCAAAGGGACGAGCCCCATAAACTCTGAAATCGAAGTGGGCCGTACATTGTGTACAGCCCATGACGACATAGAGTGGGCTCGTATGGTTCCGAATAACCACAAAATTCGGTGGCGACTCCATTTTGACTTAAATTTCGAACCCGAGAACAATCTCACCACGAGATTCATTCGCCTACCCAAACCCGCGCGTGGCCGCGTCGGGGTGGACCTACGTCATGTCCACAACAAGTTTTAATTAATTTTGTTCTTGTTGGATACGATATTTGATTAGAAAATCAATATCGTATTTTAAGAACGTTATATAAAAAGAAATAGTTTTTTGAAGTACCGATTATTAGAAATAATAAAAAATATGTGACGAACGACCCATAATAAAATACGAAACGAACGACGACGCAACGAAAAGAAAGAAGAAAAAACGTGGAGAAGGAAGAGAAAAGGGAAAGAGCCGGGTTTGATTTACGCCCTCAACCTACATGCTTTGCTTTCTCGGTATAGAGCTCGTCCGACGGTGGCTTAGGCACGGGAGCGTCGAGATGATGTGGATGAGTTTAGGATGGTGCGTTTTTTTATGTGTGAGGTGAAGGATTCGGCCGGATGGTGGGGTCGGGTTTCGTCGGTATTTTGACAGTATTTCGGTGCTTCTTTGGATGTATGTCGATAGTCGACCGACTATTAGGATAGTCGTTCGACTATCATAGACCTGTTTCCGTTCTCAGCACTGCGCGCTCAACTTCAAACGCTTGCCATTTCTTTGTTACTTCTTCAAATTGAGCGTGTAATATACCGTTGGAAAGCTAAGAGAAATAGATTTCCAATGCAACTGGAATCAGCTCAATTAGAGTTGTAAAACACAAGATATTCACGTTTTAAGTAGACCTATTTGGAAGCGATCATTCTCTTTTCTTATTTCGCAAAAGATTTCATCTTTAAGCACGATTTTTGCCTTGTTTATGCACCAACGGGTCCATTCCATACAAAAGATGCAACAAGATCACAAAGTATCAAATTCGGGGGAAAATAGTAGATAATGCTACTCGATATGCATGAAAATGCGTGCGTAAAAGACGTAATAATCATATATAAATAGCACGCATCAGTCGAGATTATTTTTTTTGCTAGATGTCGAGGATGTATGAATGATAGATGTATATTTCATGTATGGGAATAATTGATCGCCTATTGATGGATAGTTTCTGAATGAATTGTGTTGAACAAAGGGTCCTATTTATAGGCGAAGAGGTTTAGGAGAGGTATCTCGCTTAGACAACAAGAAATACCGATTTGGATAGGAAACGCGAGAGTTCGAAAGGAACGAGAAGTCCGTTGCTTGGGGAGGAAGCAAGGAATCTCGGCTGGTTGGGGGGAGTTGGCCGAGTATTTTGATGCTCGGTCGGTAATTGATTGGGTTTTCGGATAGAATTCCTACTTGAGATCGAATTCTATCCTTAAACGGATTTGTTTAATATTTTTTGAAGCTGATTTTTTGTGGTGTTTGAGACCGAATCAGCCACGTGAGGTGTCACGGCTGACTTGTGTGTCTCGAGAATATTTTTGACCGGGTTTTGACTCGGTCGCTAAAGACGGTTTTACCCCTGGTGTCGGAATCGACCCAAATTAGTCTCATTTGACTCGAAACGACCCACTGGGCCTGAATTTGAGGTTGGTTTTGTAAGATTTGTACTCCGTAATAAGCCTAAACCAAATGTCCATGATTTCGAGCCTATATCCGAGTCCATTAAACCATGTTTGCGTCCGATCATCATCGGGTGTTTGGCGGGAACTACTATAGACACCTGGCGGTCAAAATATGGGTGTCTATAGAGCCCCCACTCTGACTGAGGCTTGGACAAGGCGAAAGTCAGAGTAGCTACCAGGCCAACCGAGGATTAAGACCTGACAGACTTCCGATCGGGTCGTTTAGAGTCCATTAGACTTGCGTGAAGGGCTCGCCAGCCATAAGATAGAAATCATCCCTGGGTAGATGTCAACAATGTCGAGGGGACTTTTCCTAAAAAGTCTTGGGTGTGTCTGTTTAAAGACACATCCCATCTTGGAATAGTGCGGGGACTTCTCCTAAAAAGTCTTGGGTGTGTCTGTTTACAGACACATCCCATCTTGGAATAGCACGGGGACTTCTCCTAAAAAGTCTTGGGTGTGTCTGTTTACAGACACATCCCATCTTGGAATTCCGTGGGAGCTTGCCTTGGAAGCTCTGGGTGTATCTGCTTACAGATATATCCCGATTCCTTAATAGAAATGTTGCATGATCCTTCCACTGGGGAGTCTTTGAGAATTCTTCGGGGAGTCTTGGGGTACCTGTCTGTTGATAGATAACAAATTGCATGTAACATTTAAGGGAAACACTGACTCATGCTGGGGGAAGAAATGATTTTTGATTGATTTTTTGGAAAGAAAATGAATTTTTTTTTGGAAATTAGAATGCTTGGGATGACTTGATTCCTATTCCGATTCTGACACGGACTCCTAAAGTCTCTGGTTAGGCCCGTATGCCTAGATGAAATGTGATAAAAATTCCTATTCCCGTGGTGACTAGGAAAGGGATTTTCTCAAATAGCTAAGTTTTGCGAATTTTAAAATGAGAATTTGAAGAGAGAGATATACCGACCGACTCGACTCTGGACGCGACAAGACGAGTTGACAGACACGACTGGACTCTCTAAGGGTTGGACCGTGACTCGGTAGGGGATGGGCCACCTAATATGACAAGACTCTTAAGTTGCGCTATTCTGTAGCCTAGGCGAGTGGCAACACGGTCGAATCCTCGGAATGGGACTGTTTCCGTACGACAGGGCTTTGTGGTAGCAATGCCGTAGACTGGTGTTCTTTTGGATATTCTTTTGATTTAGGGGTACATTCCCAAAGTGGGTATTGCTTCGAGTCCCTGACCAATTCTCGTCTTCAACTAAGCCGAGTACGAGGACACACTATAGAAAGGAGGCTAGATCTTTATTCTTTGAATTTATCTTGATTTTGTCAGTGGATGGAGAACTTATGCCTGAGAGAAGCCCCCAGGATGACAAAGCTAGCTGCTGAGAACATGACAGTGTCGTGACCGGAATGATGATGCTTTTTCGAATTTGTGTGAATGTGAATGGTTGTGCCTTTGTCGAAAGGCTGCCTACGTATTCACGTGTTGTGAAATCAAACCAAGCCGTAGTTCAGTGTTGAAAGATGTATTATGATGCCTATCTTATTAGGGCTTTGTGTGTAACTAGCCATAGCAATGGTGTAGACTAGGTGCATTCCCAATGATGTCTTGACCAAAGGGCTGGAATAGTTAAGATGTTGATTCTGTGACTGTGAGCATTCTCTGGGATAGCCCCCAGAGGTGGTGTGAACTATTTGGGCATGTTCTATGCCGAATGCAAGTTGAGTTCCCGTGTTTGGGGCTGGTAACTTGTTTAGATGTTTTTGGAAATGTGGAGCTAGGTCGCAAGTGGCTTTGATGTTTCGAAATATGGAGCTCGATTTTGTGGAGCTAAGGCTTCAAGGGTAAGGTATTGTAATGTGGTAGGAAAGGGGGAAGTCGAGTAAAAGTGACTCGGACTTCGATCGGGCAGGTTGATAATGCGGGATCTGGTTTCCATGTCTGGCCCTAAAGGTTAGGGTGTATCCTATGGAGCGTGAATCCTCAAAATTCTGGGCTGTCTCTAGCCTAGGTCTCGAGAAGGTCTTGAGGGTTGTAATGTGGGAAGGCTAGATGTGGTGTTAGCTGACCAGCTTGACTGTCTCTCCCCTATTGGATGGTATGGGTATTGATAATTTTTGAATTGACCGTTTCACGGTCATGGGTTTTTGAATTCTTTGGGTTGACCTCTTAGCCCCGGTCATGGGATTCTTCATTTGAGTTGACCGTGTCTGGTCGAGAGATGTTGATAATTCTTTTTTGATCATGGCCAACTTTTTTGTTTTGGCCTTTTGCTTTTTTTCTCTTGGACTTTTGATTTTTTTGTGCAGCTTTTTTTTTTGTCGATCAGACTAACACCTAAGGTAGGGACTGGCTAGTCTTATTGGATGGGTGTTTATTGTGGGAAGTGGGCTTGCCTCCCGTCTTGAACCCAAACTAGAAGACTACCCAGATTTGTCATAGGATTCGATATGCTCCTGCTATGGGTAGTTATGTGGCTTTCTATACCAGACATGGAATAGGTAAAAGGAAAACACGGGCTCGGTTTCCTGCAGTCATTATAGATGTGCCTATAATAGTCATGTGCGTGTGCTCACAGTGTATGATGGTGTTCATCATGTTCTCGGAAACACATAACGAAAGTATGTATGAGAAATAGAAAAGCCGATTTTATTGAATTTTGAAAAAAGAGGACAGAATACAACTGACTTTGACTCTGACTTTGATTTGGAAATGAGGATGTAGGGTATCCTAGACTCGAACTCAGACTTAGACTCGAATCAAATCCGGACTCGGGCGCTCGGTTGGTTGTTTTTTTTTTTGGTAAGGTCTTTGATTGGAGAGAGACTGGTGCCACGACTCGCCTAAACTCGGCTTTGCGCAAGTGCAAGAGAGGGAGTCAAACTAGACACGGCCCGGGGTGACGGGTCAACAAAGACTCTTGGACCGGGATACTCGAACGTTGATCTAGACGAGGTAACGACTACGAATTGGACTCGAGCTGCATAAGGGTGAATTCGAAAATGGGGGCGACCGTGTTTGACCGTATCACGTGCTCGAACCAACCGTGGTGACCTAACCCTAGGTGACTCGAGTATTCGTAGCATAGGTACGACACGAAGAAGGCATCATAAGGACGCCGGTACAGGATGAACGTAGGGTACCCCTGAAGGTGACCGTAGTTGACTGCTCGGGTGGAGGACAACCCCCGAGTGAGACTAAAGACGTTGATAGGACTCAAATGGTGCGACATCTAAGTGACTCGAAAGTGGGGTACGTGAGCCAACACGTGTAAGACCTAATCCTTAGAGCAAACGCGGTTGATAGCCCCGCTAAAGGGTAGCCCCCGAGTGGGACTGAAGACCGACTCCTAGACCGCTAAAGGGTGACTCGTGGATGGTGGACTCTCCCTGGGTTTTGGCAAAGTGGGCCTAGTCCCGTTTGAAGAAAGATTCGTGTGTGAAATCCCAAGACTTTGGACTCGATTGTGTAAATGGGCTTCCCTTTGTAGGAGTTTGTCCGACGGAGGTGGACCGTGCCTTGACAAATAAGGCAGACTTAGGATGGGGTAGAAACTCGTGATGTAAGATCGACGGAGTTTCGACGCTATAGATTCTAACAACTTATGACAAGACCCGACACTACTAAATACGGGAAGTCCTAAGAAGAAGAAAGTTTTGAAAAGGGAATTTGGATTTGAAAACCGAGCAAGGTCGGATTGGAAGGCCCGATTTTTTTGAAAAATCGAAAAAAAGGTTACCGGGCCGAGATTTTGAATTTTTTTGGGAAGTTTGGACAACATACCGGCTAAAAATAGGCTATTTTGAGTCAAAATCATAAGTCCTAAATTTGGTAGCTTTCCGGGTTTTGAAAAATAGATGGGTTTGAAAAGATGCGGGTTTTTGAAAATGACGGTTTTTGAAAGACAACTTGTAAATCAGGTAGCACGTAGTCATAGAAACAGTATAACGATGCCATGTATGCTCTAAGTCTAATTCTCGGTCGGTCGAAAGAGGGTGTATACCAACGACGATAGCTTTCTCGCAAATCAGGATGGTCTTCCTAAGCCGAGTTGGTCTTAGAACCTGCCATAAAACTCATGCGAGTTCCGCCATCGAAGTTTTTAGTGCACCCATTTAGGAATGCACCGTGGTATAGTGGGACGTCGGTCACAAGTAACCGGCCCGGGAAAGAATTGGGTTATGCGTGAACCATTGAACTAAAACGTGTACATTACTATTCGAACGATTTCTTTTCGAGTCTCACCCTGAGAATGGCGATGGTAAGTGACACATCAGTTGATCCCCGGTGGAGTCGCCAAATTGTCCCGACGCGGCCACGCGCGGGTTTGGGGAGGCGAATGAATCTCCATATGAGATGGGTCGAATTGAAATTTAAATCGAAGTAGGAGTCGCCACCGAACTTTGTGGGAGTTCGGGCCCGTTCGAACCCACTCTATGTCGTAGTGGGGCATATACAAAATATGGCCCATTTCCGATGTCAGAGTTTATCGGGTTCGTCCCTTAGCATTTGATACCGATACCGACATTATCGGATATCGTGTATTGAATTGAATGACTCTCGTTGCCAATGGATTAGGACATCCGGAAACCATGGTTCTGAGTAAGGGGTGAGGGTAAGTGTTGGGAAGTTCACTGAGAACACCCAACCCCGCCCGCACTTAGCGGCATTTACTAAGATATCGTTCGTTTTTTATGTACACGCGTTAGTTCGACGGTGGAATGATATGCAAACATTATTTTCCTTAAGCATGTGAGAGAAAAATAAATGGGTTGCTAAGTCGTTTAATGCATCTTAAACTAATAACGTCAAAGTTATTTTAGCATGTGAAGTTCGTTTTAGTCTAATAAAACAAACGAAATAAAACAAACTGCTACAAACACGAGAAAACGAGTTAGTAACGATTGAATAGATTGAATAAAGATGAAAATACGACTATTTGCATGATTTTAGAGAAAGGTTTTATGACTCGTGAAAAATACTTTGTCGAAATCTGAAAATATACCAAGAAAACCGCTATTTTATGTTAGAAAACGATGATGGAAAAAATCGGAAAAGACGAGAAAATAGGCCGCGGTTTACAGCAGTTCGCGCGACTCGCCCGGGAGGGGCGCGAGTCGCGCGGGTGACTGTCTCGGATTCGTTTTTCGAAAATTGATAATTTTGATAAGTCGCGTACAAATATGGATTAATTTATACTCGATTTATGTTTTCGATATTTTTCGTATTCGATATTCGATTATGAAATTGATATCAAATAGTCGGAAGGTTTTGAGAAAAGGTTTTGAAAAAAGAAAAATTTGCTTTGAACGAAAAGAAGAAAAAAAGAAATTTGAACGAAAGGAGAAAAAAAGATGTTAATTCTTTTCGTGTAAAATCGTCGAATTTGGTTTAAAAGAGATGTAACGATTTTTTGCATCAACGAGTTTTAATTAATTTAGTTCTTGTTGGATACGATATTTGATTAGAAAATCAATATCGTATTTTAAGAACGTTATATAAAAAGAAATAGTTTTTTGAAGTACCGATTATTAGAAATAATAAAATATATGTGACGAACGACCCATATTAAAAATACGAAACGACCGACGACGCAACGAAAAGAAAGAAGAAAAAAGGTGGAGAAGGAAGAGAAAAGGGAAAGAGTCGGGTTTGATTTATACCCTCAACCTACATGCTTTGCTTTCTCGGTATAGAGCTCGTCGGACGGTGGCTTAGGCACAGGAGCGTCGAGATGATGTGGATGAGTTAAGGATGGTGCGTTTTTTCATGTGTGAGGTGACGGATTCGGCCGGATGGTGGGGTCGGGTTTCGTCGGTATTTTGACAGTATTTCGGTGCTTCTTTGGATATATGTCGAGATTATTTTTTTTGCTAGATGTCGAGGATGTATGAATGATAGATGTATATTTCGTGTATGGGAATAATTGATCGCCTATTGATGGATAGTTTCTGAATGAATTGTATTGAACAGAGGGTCCTATTTATAGGCGAAGAGGTTTAAGAGAGGTATCTTGCTTAGACAACAAGAAATACCGATTTGGATAGGAAACGCGAGAGTT
Organism: Agrostemma githago; assembly: GCA_958450325.1. Classification (NCBI taxonomy): domain Eukaryota; kingdom Viridiplantae; phylum Streptophyta; class Magnoliopsida; order Caryophyllales; family Caryophyllaceae; genus Agrostemma; species Agrostemma githago. The sequence continues at coordinate 29,292,042 of OY288241.1, read as the reverse complement.
TGAAAGGAACAAGAAGTCCGTTGCTTGGGGAGGAAGCAAGGAATCTCGGCTGGTTGGGGGGAGTTGGCCGAGTAATTTGATGCTCGGTCGGTAATTGATTCGGTTTTCGGATAGAATTCCTACTTGAGATCGAATTCTATCCTTAAACGGATTTGTTTAATATTTTTTGAAGCTTATTTTTTGTGGTGTTTGAGACCGAATCAGCCACGTGAGGTATCATGGCTGACTTGTGTGTCTCGAGAATATTTTTGACCGGGTTTTGACTTGGTCGCTAAAGACGGTTTTACCCCTGGTGTCGGAATCGACCCAAATTAGTCTCATTTGACTCGAAACGACCCACTGAGCCCGGATTTGAGGTTGGTTTTGTAAGATTTGTACTCCGTAATAAGCCTAAACCAATGTCCATGATTTCGAGCCCATATCCGAGTCCATTAAAGCATGTTCGCGTCCGATCATTATCGGGTGTTTGGCGGGAACTACTATAGACACCTGGCGGTCAAAATGTGGGTGTCTACAAATAATAATAATAGTAATAATAAAAAAAATTTAATAATAATAATTATAATCCCAAGTCTGTTATTTCTGCTATTAATAAGCTAATAATAATAATAATAATAATAATAATAATAATAATAATAATAATAATAATAATAATAATCCCAAGTCTGTTATTTCTGCTATTAATAAGCTTTACAAGGACTTCTTTTGGGGTATTCAGCCTGGGAGTAGGAGATTGGTCTTTAAAAAATGGCATAATATATGTGCTCCTTGGAATAAGGGTGGCTTTAATGTAAAAAATCTTGAGGCATGGAACAAAGCGCAGCTGGCTAGGTGGACTTGGCAGCTATCTGAGGGTGTAGGGGGGATTTTTGTGAGATGGTGCAAGGACTACATTCTTCATGAGGATTCAATTTCGACTCTCACATTCAAAGAGTTTTATCCTTCTATTATCAAAAACATCATAGTCTTGAAAGATCACTGCATTGTTATGTGTGGTTCTGCTCAGAATGCTAGGAATTTCCTGAAGTCCTGCAGTATTAATGATAAGTTCAAAGTTGCTAAGGCTTATGACAGGTTTGGAGGTCCTCTGCTATCTGGTTTCTCTAATTCCTTAGCAAGCTCTTCTCTAATCTCTCCTAACAGTAAGGTGGTTCTATCCCTGGCTTATCAGCAAAAGCTGCCCACTGTAGACCAGTATGCTAAGAGAGGTATATGTCTGGTCAACAGATGCATTTTGTGTTGTGCAAGTGCTGAGGATCATCAGCATCTCTTTTTTGGGTGCTCTTTTTCACAACAGATTTGGAACACAGTCAAGCAATGGATGGGTGTTGTTATTCTTGGTTCTATGCTCCGTTTAGTTATAAAATGGCATCAGCATCCCAGCCACAAGAAGCACTGGAAGTGTCACTGGGTAGAAAGCTATATATAGCTGCTACTGTACATGGCATATGGAATGAACGTGTAGACACCCGCATTTTGCCTGCTAGTGTCTATAACAGTTCCCGACAAAACACCCGATGATGATCGGACGCAAACGTGATTTAGTACACTCGAATATGGGCTCGGAATCAATAATATCCGACGTGGACATTTAGCGGAGTACAAATCTCTCAAAACCAACCTCAAATTCAGGCCCAGTGGGTCGTTCCGAGTAAAATGAGACTAATTTGGGCCAAAACTGTCACCAAAAATAAAAACCGTCTTTTGGCGACCGGGTCAAAGCCCAGTCAAAGACGAATCCGACACAAAAATCGACCAAGTTCGTTTCTAGAAGCTTGTGTCTGAACACAATCCTCAAAGAAATCAAAAGGGTCAACCATTTTCTAAAATGGCTTGCCACCCTTATCTACTCGATCGAGTGGATTGACCCACTCGGTCGAGTGGAGCCTCAAATTCCGGTATAGACCCGTTTTCAAAGGCACTCAATCGAGTGCACTAGGGCCACTCGATCGAGTGACCCTAGGTCGAGGGGTATAATCTATAAATACCCCCCCCCTGTGCTCTTCATTTGAAGAAGATTTTTACACATGCATTTTACCCTACATTTCTACCCTAGCACTCTACACTACACTACACTACAATCCTAAGCAATACTACACAAAAACCGAGTCATTTTGTCCCTCGAAAAACCGACAAAGCCATCCACACACACACACAGACACCATAACTCAACTACATCCTCGATACTCCCGCGTTCCCATCGCTATTACGAGTCCATTGCCGAGGCCATTCTAAGCATGTATGTTGAGGGTGTCATCAACCCCGTTTCTATCTTCGCTATCTCGATTTATGTACATTTTCTTTACGCTTTACATTATATCTATACTAGTATACTAACACTAACATCTAACATTTATTTATCATATTCTAACCTCTAACATTTAATTATCGTCGTTAACTTTTTAATACCGTGTATACGTACATAATAGTATTAAAGTTCGGATCCTAACATGTTTGACTATGACAATCATCCAAAGTCCGTTTAATCCCTTTACGAGCAACGACGGAGGTGGCAGCCTTTCGAGGAGCGCCGCCCCAATGTACTCAAGGGTATAACGTGATCATGGTCGATCATAGTTGAACGCGATTGACTCCATTTCTACGATTAGTGGGAAATCTGTTGATGCAAAAACCAACATCACATAATCCGTTAGGATTAGCATCGATGTCGTGACGCGGAGGACTACAATTTCGTCACTAGTCAAATTTTTCAATCCCATAATATTACATTTTTCACAAACTTCCGATGACGGTATTATAATCGTATATTACACGATTTTTAGCACCGAAAAACCGAGTTAGATTTTAATTATGCCTTATTTCTATTCGGCCGACTATCGATTTTAAAGTAAATAAAACGAAATTGCCAACTTTTTCAAAGCGAGTTATGCCTCGTACAGGTGCTACTCGACCGAGTGTCATGGGCCACTCGATCGAGTAGCACCGCAAAAACTGGGCAGTAGCTACCTCGAAGGCGCACTCGATCGAGTCCATGCCATGACTCGATCGAGTGGGTCCTGTGGCTCAGAAAACCGAGAGCTTTAACGCATCATTCGAGTCTCATCTTTTTTTAAACGACTTAGTCGTCGCGTGCAAAGTCAATCACGTGCTTACATCTTCAAAACTCATGCATGACATTTCACTTTAACGACTTTGATTGACGTTCTCTCACTATTAATTTGGTATCAACGATTCCTTAGTCGTATCCAACAAACGATTAATCTAGACTCCAATTTCTCAACGTGATAAGTCGGGACAAGGCACCGAGATTCGGGATCAGGCTAGCACCACGCCTAGGTCCCCTATCTCCGTCCTTCGCTTAATACACAATATAATGTGTATTTAATCGGAGTTCATCCATTTGCACAACTTACGGTCTAGTTTGTATTTATATATACGGGTTCGTTGCAAGTTATTATTTATCGCTCTTTATATCTCGTTTATTCTTTTTTATATTGTTCGTTATTTTGTATTGGCCGGGTTGTATTTCCGCCCGTGTACTTTGTATGTTATTTATTTTTGAGCTTTGTTTATTTTGATGTTTATCGCCTTATAAATGAACCTCGCATGCTAAATAACTTCGACAATAGTTAGATGCATTAAATGACGTAGCTCACACATAATTCGCATGCTTAGCCGAAAACGCTGTTTGCATATCATTTAGTCGTTTTACTAGCGCGCGTACACGAACACGAACGATGTCTTAGTAGAGGCCGCTAAATGCGGGCGGGGTTGGGAGTCCTTAGTGGGCTTCCCAACACGTACCCTCACCCCTTACTCAGAATCTCGGTTTCCGGATGCCCGAAACCGTTGGTGCACGAGAGTCATTCTATACACGAAAGCCGGTGTAAACGGTATCGGTATTGTAATGTGATAAGTGTAGTTTGTAGTGCCTATTTTGCTGTGTTTTGGTCCCGTTTTCCTTGCATAATCGCTCCTTGGGAGCGGTTCATGGGCTACTTATGCTTCCTCTAGCTCGTTTCAGGTTCCCGAGACCATTCGTGAAGAGTTGGAGCGATTCCGACTCAATACATACACTTTTCGGAGCCAACGAAGTGGAGGAACGATCACTCGATGCCTTGGATTCGACTCCGAGACCTTGGGACCCAATCTTGAGGCTCCGAGACCCGATCCTGAGTCCCGAGAATCGATGAGAAGTCCATGTGAAGCAAGGGGGAACCTTAAAGATCATATTGGAGGCCTACAAGACTCATCCCCGACGGGTATGACCTCATCCCGTCCGGGATGAAGTGCACATTTGAGGGGTCTCCTGTTTTGGGGCCGTCCCGGTCGGGACCAACCCGTCCCGGTCGGGATGACAGTCCGTCCCAGTCGGGATGATCCCGTCCCGGTCGGGACCAAGGTGTTGTAGCCCGCAATTGTTTTCCTCCTCCTCCTTCATTATTGTAACCCTATAAATACTTCCCTCTTGTATTGTTTATGCATCTTATCATATCCTAGACTCTCTTAAACCTCTCTACATCATATAAACCCTAGATTTAGTTCCTCTCATTAGTTTTAATCTTCCTTTAATCATTAGTTAATCTTAGTTAATTAGTCTTGTAATTAAGAAGATTCTTGAAGACTTATCCAAGATTGACAACCTTGGGGTTTTATTTGGGTTTCTTATTAATTCAAGTTCTCATCTTTTTCATCCAATTGTAGTGGGTATAATTTCTCTTCTCTTAATCTTTGTTTTATCATCAAGTTTTAATCATTGATTATTGTTTATTGTTCTTGATTGTTCACCATGAATGTTTTGATGTTTGTGATGTTGTTTTCTCTTTTCATTGTTGTAGTTAGTATGATTATGAGTGAGTAGTTTTCTTGTGGGTTAGTAGGGGGATTAAGGGTAAAATATGGGTGATTAGGGTTTGATTAGGGGTAAAGGGTGAATCTTTATTGTTAGTCACATACTTGGCACACCATGTGTTTGTTGAAAAGCTTCCTCTACTCATTGTTTGTCTAGTATGTGGTCATGTTGAGTATAGTGTTGAGGATAGTCGTAGTCACGAGAGTGCGGACTAGGGTCTAAGTTGCGAGAGCCCGGACCTACCTCGACGTTGGTCTAAGTTGGAGAGCCCGGACCTACCTCGACATCGGTTTAAGTTGCTAGAGCCCGGACCGATTCTAGCAATTCGGAGGCACCTACACCCTTGACCACCCAAGTCACCCTACTACACTTGTGAACCCGACCTAGCCCACTTCTTTCCATATTTGATTCAACTTATTAGTTAGTCATCATTTCTTTAGTTCATTGTTTAGTTTGTGTTTAGTTACTTCATTTAGCCTTGTTATAGTCTAGTTCATTGTTAGTCCACTTTCTTCTTCTCCTCTCATCATAATTCATCAATTAGTAGCTCTTTGTGTTTGTTTGGTAGCGTAGTCTCGTTTTAGGCGGACATAGTCTAAACCTTGCGACACCGTCTTCGTGGACACGACCCAACTTACCCTAATTACCGTTAGGTCTTAGCCGGTTAATTAATTGGCGGTGGGGATCCACGACAAATCCTACCATCAATTTGGCGCCGTTGCCGGGGACGGTGCATTGTTTAGACTTAGTTTGCTTATAGCTAGACTTAGTTACCCTTCTTTGTGCTCTCCTATCTTCTCTTGTGCATATTCTCTAGATTTTTCTTGTTTCATTAGTTTTATTTCCTTCTTTTCTCTTTGTCTTTCGATTGTGCTTGTTTATTGTCGTTACCTAGTGCCCATAAAGCACTAGGTGTTCTCACGTTTGTTCTAGTGTGTAGTGTATGCCTAGGCGGGGAGGCGAATTCTTTCTCTTTAATCCAGAGCCGGAGAGGCTTTTTCGAGCCTTTCGCCAACGGACGATTAACCGGGTTAGAATCTTTCAACCAAGCGCAAGCAATACCCATCAAGAGCAAGCTCAAGGAAGCGATATTGAGGAAGCATCTCGAGAGACGGCCGAAGGGAATTTCACCAATCCCTTTGGATCTTCTAGTCCTAGTTCCCCCTCTACATCTACTTCAACTCCGTCTTCACCACCGTCTCCCTTACATCCAATAATGCTGAAGTTTTCCTCCCACTCTACATTTACGTAAGATGTCTTGCCGGGACCGAATGCTCTACTGGCCGCTTATGCCGGAAATTTTGTGGCCAAGACCCAATTCATCCAACTTGGGAGAGGAACCAATTTAGCGGTATGCCCACCGAAGACCCGCACCAACACATGGAGACTTTCTCCGATTATTGTGACGCTATTTCTCATCCCGGAGTTACACAAGATCAAATCCGTTGGGTTTTATTTCCATTCTCATTAATTGGAAAAGCGAAGCAATGGATCAAGAGTCTCGATAGGGATACCATGGGGATCGATACTTGGAAAAAGCTTGCCTTGGCGTTCTACCAAAAGTTTTACCCTCCGGAAAAGACAAATTTGCTTAGGGCCTCCATCACCGGGTTCCAACAAAGGGATGAGGAGAGCCTAAATGAAGCTTGGGAGCGGTTTAAATCTTTGGTTAGGTCGTGCCCTCATCATGGACTGTCACAATGGTTCTTAGTCCAACAATTTTGGAATGGTCTTTATGAGGACTCAAGAACTATACTCAACATGGGCTCCAATGGTAGGTTTACTGAGGTCGATGACGACCAAACTTGGGCGAGAATCGAAGAGATGGCGGTGCATAATTCGCAATACTCTAGGCCTAGGAAGTCAAGTCGAGGAGGTAGGCACGAGGTCGATGCTATTACTCAATTAAGCATTGACCTTGGAGCTCAATTGAAGACCCACATGGAAACCATTGACAAGAAGCTCCAAGGCCACCTCACTCAAGTTCAAAGCATTGGTTCCTCCAATCAACACTCAATTCAAGAAGTAAATGCTTTGGGATTTGCACCTCCTTTGCCTTATTATGGGATGTTCGATACTTGTGGAATCGTTGGTCATAATCCTTTGCAAAGCCAAAGAAGTATTGAGCAAGTGAATGCTTCTCAAGCGTTCAAGCAAGGTGCCTACTACTCTAATCAATACCAAGCTTCCAATCAAGTCCCTCAACAACAAGCCGTTCAACACCAACAACAACATCGTCCCTATGTTCCACCTCCCTTAAGGGACAACAACCAAGGTTACCAAGGCAACTCAAGGCCTTTCAACAACTTCAAGCCAAGTAACCAAGGTACATTTAACAACAATCAAGGATTCCAACAAGGGAACTTCAACCAAAGCTATCAAAATCACAACCATGGCAACAATCAAGGCCTTAATCAAGGCCATTCTTATGGGTTCCAAGGGAACCGTCAACAACAAGCAACTCATGCTAACCGTCAAGAAAGCAAGCCTAGGAGCCGGTCTCCTATTCATGATTACGGTGCTCCATTAGCCCTCATTGATACTCCGCACAATCCACAATCTCCAACTCGTGATTTCGACGTTCAAAAATCCTTGTTGGAGATGCAAAGGGGTCAAATGGAGATGTCAAAGAATCAACAAGAGTTCTATGCTTATATTCAAAGGGACAACATGGCTAGAGATGCTCATACGAAGATTCTTGTGACCAAAATAGCTCAACTTGCATCGGGAAGTTCTTCAAGGCAACCGGGGCAATTACCTCCTCAAGGTGAAACACCGAAATTTGAGCATGTGAATGCTATTACCACGAGGAGAGGTACATCTTATAACCTTCCCCCACCCCCGAATGAACAAGAGCCAACAAGAGAAGCTATGTCCCCAATTCAAGAAGACCAAAGCTTGGGAAATCCAATAGAGGAGCAAGTCTTATGGGAGATCGAGAGACCCCAAGAAGACAAGCTTCCCCCACTTCAAGGAAAAGACAAGGGCAAAAGGAAAGTGTCATTTGAGGAGTCTACCCCGATTGAGCAAAATAAATACCAAATCAAGTTTCCTTTCCCATCAAGGCAAATGAAGACTAAGGTGGACACTCAATACGACAAGTTCCTTAACATCGTCAAGAAGTTGGATGTTAGTGTCCCGTTCACCGAATTACTTACCCAAATCCCGGCATATGGAAGATTTTTGAGAGAAATCTTAGCTAGGAAGAGATCCGTCGACAAGGAAGAGACCGTAGCGTTCACGAGGGTGGTGAGCGAGCTTATCCAAGGTTCCACGCTTCCGAAGTTGAAGGATCCGGGTAGCTTTTCGATCCCTTGCACCATAGGCAACATCTTGATCAAGAATGCGTTAAGTGACTTGGGCGCGAGTATGAGCATCATTCCCTATTCTATTTGTTGCCGACTCGGAATGAAGGAGTTGAAATGTACGTCCCTCACCCTCCAAATGGCCGATAAATCACTCAATCGACCATTAGGAATGTTAGAGGACGTACCGGTACGTGTCGGAAAATTCTTCATTCCGGTCGACTTCATTGTGCTCGACATGTCGGAGGATGCCAACACTCCCATTATCCTTGGACGCCCATTTCAACACACCGCGGGTGCCATGATCGATGTGAAGAACGGTAGGATCACATTTGAGTTAGGCGAGGAAAAGATAGTGTTCGACCTCCAAGGCAACACTTCGCCTACTAAGGATGAATCATGCAATATGATCCAAGCCAAGAAAGACATCGATCTAGGGGGTGAACCGGGACAAAGCTTGAACAAGAACTCTTGTGAACTTGAGGATGATGACTCCGAGAGTGGAGAGGATGAGTGCCCATTTCATGGGCTTGATGACAAGTTGAAAAGCAAGGAGAATGATGCGCCTCCCTTGGGGCCACACGAGGACCGGTAGACGTTTGGGTACATCCCGAAGGACCAAAAATATAAGTTCAAGCCTTTAAACTTACAAGATCAGGACGCCCCGAGAACGTCAAGACAAGGTCATGAAGAGCCTTGGTATTTGGATGCTTATGTCTCAAGCTTGATTGAAGACTTTGCTAGGGCCTTCGACTTGTTCCTTCGTGCCCTTGATGGAGATGGAACTAGTTCTTGTTGTTGAAAAAGATTGAAGAATGCACCACCTTGGTTTGACGGAGTTCCACAAGAACCGTCTCTTTGTATATATCTCTTTCCCTTGTAGTTTGTTTTGTTTGGTGAATTTCTTGATTACTTGGATTGATTGATGAGCGATGTGAGGGAGGGAATGTGATGTGTTATTTGAGTTTATTATGATAGGTGTGAAGTGAAAGTGCCTCCTAGGGAGGAGTGGTCATTGTTTGAGCTTGGATCGTGTGAAGGAAAGTCGGTTTTTGAAGCTTGGAACAAGCTTTTGGGAGCTATAGAGGGGTAGGAGACTCTTCCCGGCCTAGAAGAGGTCATCCCGTCCGGGATGGAAGGCCCATCCCGACCGGGAAGGTTGTCATCCCATCCGGGATGAGGTGCACAAAAGATGAGTCTACTGACAGGTCATCCCGACCGGGACGAGCAGGCCATCCCGACCGGGACCACCCATCCCGACCGGGATGGACCCCCTATCCCCTTTTGGCCTTTTCTTCGGCTCCCATGCACTACGGTCGAGCATGAGGACATTGCTCGGCTTAAGTGTGGGGGAGCGATATTCTATCGTAGTTAGTTTTATTTTCTTAGTTTTTCGAGAAAAATCTTTAAAAACCCTAAAAATTTGAAAAATGTTCACAAAAATCAAAAAGATTTTCTTTTTGTGTCTTTTTATTTTGTCTCGTTGTGTCGTATATTTGTTTTGTCTCGTGTGTGTTTTGCCTCCCTTCTCCTTATAGGCCACTTAATCACCAATAGCTTTGGAAAGCTTTCAAGACTTCCGGTAACATCTTTATCCCTTTTTCTTCTTTATCTCTTGTGGATCTTGGAGGAGATTGTGATGTTGTGTGCTCGGGAGGAGCTTTGTAATGTTTGATGTTGGTTGGTTGCTCATTTGGAAGCTAGGGGTGGTGTTTGTGTTATGTATGTGTTCGTTTTGTGTTGTTCTTGTTTTGTTGCTTTTGTTTCTTTTTTCTTTCGTTTTCGTTGAGTCTTTGTTTTGTGTTTTGTTGTGTGTCTTGCGTGTAAATGGTTTTCAAAAACCCGGTCTAGAGGCTAGTGTGCGAGTGGTTACTTTCCCTTCCTAGTGGTATAAATCGAGTCTTGGACTTTACTCTAGTAGAATGACCCTAAATCAATGAATTCGTTGGTCCTTTACCTTGAGTCCACCTAGCTCACTAGGGATTTACTAAGGAATTTGCATTTTGACCATTATGACCAACCACGGTGTGAAAAGGCCTTGGTAACCGAGTCTCGTCCCTTAGGTGACCGTGTCTAGAATCGTTTGATTAGTCCAAGTTCTCCACCTTTTTGTGGGTTTGAAAGGGGATGCGCAACCCCGACATACCCATTACCCTACCTCCTACACATACCCACACAATAATTTGCAACTTGTTGATTTCTCTCTTTCTAAATCACAAAGAGACGCCAAAAAGCCAAATCAAGCCAAAAGGGCAAAGAAAAGAAAAAGAAGGAAAAAGAAAGAAAGAAATGAATGAAGAAAAAGAAAAGGCACAAAAGCCAAAAAGAAAATAGAAAAGAAGAAAAAGAAATGGCATGGCAACATACAAAGCAAAAATGCAAAAGAAATGAGAAAATGCCAAAAGAAAATCGTCTCACAAAAAGATCCTAACCCCACAAAAATAAGCCTTTTTCCGACTTTTGCCGTGAAGAGCCTACCAAAGGACCGAGTCCCTAGGAAGGATGATAGCGGCAAAGGTCGGTCTTCCCGCACTTTGCAAATATATCCACCTTTTTACTTGGACTAGTTAGGCGGTTTCGGACATGGGACGACCCTCTTGGTTCTTTGCTAAAGGGGGCGGGGTCTCACTTACCTACAGTGTCGACTAATACCGTGGTTCATCCTTTTTCCATCCCGCCGATCGTCCTGTGGTACGTTCTTAGATGGTTAGGAGGAACCGAGGTAAGTTACCAACGTTTTTGTTGCTTTGTAGTCATACTATTAGGGTTTAGTACATTTTCGTTTGTATTGCTAGCTTGGGAACGTTGTCACTTGCCTTGAGTCCTAAACCGGTGCTTCTTTCACCGCTTGTTTGAGGGAAGCGGTATTTGTTTTCTTTTGGGTGCAACAGATTTTTGTTTGTTTGTTTGTGTGCTTGTTTGTTTATGTGTTTTGTGTCCGGTTGCATCCACGGTTTTGTCGCAAGACCCCACTTGCCTTGCGGAGTGCACTTTTCCTCTGAGTGCACTCGCGTGAGTCGAAAGGGCGTAGGGTGCGCTAATACCCACTCGGCTAGTTTAGTAGTTAGTTTGTGCTTACTCGAGGGCGAGTAAGGGTTAAGTGTGGGGGAGTTGATAAGTGTAGTTTGTGGTGCCTATTTTGCTGTGTTTTGGTCCCGTTTTCCTTGAGGAATCGCTCCTTGGGAGCGGTTCATGGGCTACTTATGCTTCCTCTAGCTCGTTTCAGGTTCCCGAGACCATTCGTGAAGAGTTGGAGCGATTCCGACTCAATACATACACTTTTCGGAGCCAACGAAGTGGAGGAACGATCACTCGATGCCTTGGATTCGACCCCGAGACCTTGGGACCCAATACCGAGCCTCCGAGACCCGATCCCGAGTCCCGATAATCGATGAGAAGTCCATGTGAAGCAAGGGGGAACCTTAAATATCATATTGGAGGCCTACAAGACTCATCCTCGACGGGTATGACCTCATCCCGTCCGGGATGAAGTGCACATTTGAGGGGTCTCCTGTTTTGGGGCCGTCCCGGTCGGGACTAACCCGTCCCGGTCGGGATGACAGGCCGTCCCGGTCGGGACCAAGGTGCTGTAGCCCGCAATTGTTTTCCTCCTCCTCCTTCATTATTGTAACCCTATAAATACTTCCCGCTTGTATTGTTTATGCATCTTATCATACCCTAGACTCTCTTAAGCCTCTCTACATCATATAAACCCTAAATTTAGTTCCTCTCATTAGTTTTAATCTTCCTTTAATCATTAGTTAATCTTAGTTAATTTGTCTTGTAATTAAGAAGATTCTTGAAGACTCATCCAAGATTGACAACCTTTGGGTTTTATTTGAGTTTCTTATTAATTCAAGTTCTCATCTTTTTCATCCAATTGTAGTGGGTATAATTTCTCTTCTCTTAATCTTTGTTTTATCATCAATTTTTAATCATTGATTATTGTTTATTGTTCTTGATTGTTCACCATGAATGTTTTGATGTTTGTGATGTTGTTTTCTCTTTTCATTGTTGTAGTTAGTATGATTATGAGTGAGTAGTTTTCTTGTGGGTTAGTAGGGGGATTAAGGGTAGAATATGGGTGATTAGGGTTTGATTAGGGGTAAAGGGTGAATCTTTATTGTTAGTCACATACTTGGCACACCATGTGTTTGTTGAATAGCTTCCTCTACTCATTGTTTGTCTAGTATGTGGTCATGTTGAGTATAGTGTTGAGGATAGTCGTAGTCACGAGAGTGCGGACTAGGGTTTAAGTTGCGAGAGCCCGGACCTACCTCGACGTTGGTCTAAGTTGCGAGAGCCCGGACCTACCTCGACATCGGTTAAAGTTGCGAGAGCCTGGACCGATTCTAGAAATTAGGAGGCACCTACACCCTTGACCACCCAAGTCACCCTACTACACTTGTGAACCCGACCTAACCCACTTCTTTCCATATTTGATTCAACTTATTAGTTAGTCATCGTTTCTTTAGTTCATTGTTTGGTTTGTGTTTAGTTACTTCATTTAGCCTTGTTATAGTCTAGTTCATTGTTAGTCCACTTTCTTCTTCTCCTCTCATCATAATTCATCAATTAGTAGCTATTTGTGTTTGTTTGGTAGCGTAGTCTCGTTTTAGGCGGACATAGTCTAAACCTTGCGACACCGTCTCCGTGGACACGACCCGACTTACCCTAACTACCGTTAGGTCTTAGCCGGTTAATTAATTGGCGGTGGGGATCCACGAAAAATCCTACCATCAATTTGGCGTCGTTGCCGGGGACGGTGCATTGTTTAGACTTAGTTTGCTTATAGCTAGACTTAGTTACCCTTCTTTGTGCTCTCCTATCATCTCTTGTGCATATTCTCTAGATTTTTCTTGTTTCATTAGTTTAATTTCCTTCTTTCCTCTTTGTCTTTCGATTGTTCTTGTTTATTGTCGTTACCTACTGCCCATAAAGCACTAGGTGTTCTCACGTTTGTTCTAGTGTGTAGTGTATGCCTAGGCGGGGAGGCGAATTCTTTCTCTTTAATCCAGAGCCGGAGAGGCTTTTTCGAGCCTTTCGCCAACGGACGATTAGCCGGGTTAGAATCTCTCAACCAAGCGCAAGCAATACCCATCAAGAGCAAGCTCAAGGAAGCGATATTGAGGAAGCATCTCGAGAGACGGCCGAAGGGAATTTCACCAATCCCTTTGGATTTTCTAGTCCTAGTTCCCCCTCTACATCTACTTCAACTCCGTCTTCACCACCGTCTCCTTTACATCCAATAATGCCGAAGTTTTCCTCCCACTCTACATTTACGAAAGATGTCTTGCCGGGACCGAATGCTCTACCGGCCGCTTATGCCTGAAATTTTGTGGCCAAGACCCAATTCATCCAACTTGTGGAGAGGAACCAATTAATCGGTATGCCCACCGAAGACCCGCACCAACACATGGAGACTTTCTCCGATTATTGTGACGCTATTTCTCAACCCGGAGTTACACAAGATCAAATCCGTTGGGTTTTATTTCCATTCTCATTAATTCGAAAAGCGAAGCAATGGATCAAGAGTCTCGATAGGGATACCAAGGGGATCGATACTTGGAAAAAGCTTGCCTTGGCGTTCTACCAAAAGTTTTACCCTCCGGAAAAGACAAATTTGCTTAGGGCCTCCATCACCGGGTTCCAACAAAGGGATGAGGAGAGCCTATATGAAGCTTGGGAGCGGTTTAAATCTTTGGTTAGGTCGTGCCCTCATCATGGACTCTCACAATGGTTCTTAGTCCAACAATTTTGGAATGGTCTTTATGAGGATTTAAGAACTATACTCAACATGGGCTCCAATGGTAGGTTTACCGAGGTCGATGACGACCAAACTTGGGCGAGAATCGAAGAGATGGCGGTGCATAATTCGCAATACTCTAGGCCTAGGAAGGCAAGTCGAGGAGGTAGGCACGAGGTCGATGCTATTACTCACTTAAGCATTAACCTTGGAGCTCAATTGAAGACCCACATGGAAACCATTGACAAGAATCTCCAAGGCCACCTCACTCAAGTTCAAAGCATTGGTTCCTCCAATCAACACTCAATTCAAGAAGTAAATGCTTTGGGATTTGCACCTCCTTTGCCTTATTATGGGATGTCCGATACTTGTGGAATCGTTGGTCATAATCCTATGCAATGCCAAGGAAGTATTGAGCAAGTGAATGCTTTTCAAGCGTTCAAGCAAGGAGCCTCCTACTCTAATCAATACCAAGCTTCCAATCAAGTCCCTCAACAACAAGCCTTTCAACACCAACAACAACATCGTCCCTATGTTCCACCTCCCTTAAGGGATAACAACCAAGGTTACCAAGGCAACTCAAGGCCTTTCAACAACTTCAAGCCAAGTAACCAAGGTACATTTAACAACAATCAAGGGTTCCAACAAGGGAACTTCAACCAAAGCTATCAAAACCACAACCATGGCAACAATCAAGGCCTTAATCAAGGTAATTCTTATGGGTTCCAAGGGAACCGTCAACAACAAGAAACTCATGCTAACCGTCAAGAAAGCAAGCCTACGAGCCGGTCTCCTATTCATGATTACGGTGCTCCATTAGCCCTCACCGATACTCCGCACAATCCACAATCTCCAACTCGTGATTTCGATGTTCAAAAATCCTAGTTGGAGATGCAAAGGGGTAAAATGGAGATGTCAAAGAATCAACAAGAGTTCTATGCTTATATTCAAAGGGACAACATGGCTAGAGATGCTCATACGAAGATGCTTGAGACCAAAATAGCTCAACTTGCATCGGGAAGTTCTTTAAGGCAACCGGGGCAATTACCTCCTCAAGGTGAAACAAAGAAATTTGAGCATGTGAATGCTATTACCACGAGGAGAGGTACATCTTATAACCCTCCCCCACCCCCGAATGAGCAAGAGCCAACAAGAGAATCTATGTCCCCAATTCAAGAAGACCAAAGCTTGGGAAATCCAATAGAGGAGCAAGTCTTATGGGAGATCGAGAGACCCCAAGAAGACAAGCTTCCCCCACTGCAAGGAAAAGACAAGGGCAAAAGGAAAGTGTCATTTGAGGAGTCTACCCCGATTGAGCAAAATAAATACCAAATCAAGTTGCCTTTCCCATCAAGGCAAATGAAGACTAAGATGGACACTCAATACGACAAGTTCCTTCACATCGTGAAGAAGTTGGATGTTAGTGTCCCGTTCACCGAATTACTTACCCAAATCCCGGCATATGGAAGATTTATGAGAGAAATCTTAGCTAGGAAGAGATCCGTCGACAAGGAAGAGACCGTAGCGTTCACGAGGGTGGTGAGCGAGCTTATCCAAGGTTCCACGCTTCCGAAGTTGAAGGATCCGGGTAGCTTTTCGATCCCTTGCACCATAGGCAACCTCTTGATCAAGAATGCGTTATGTGACTTGGGCGCGAGTGTGAGCATCATTCCCTATTCTATTTGTTGCCGACTCGGAATGAAGGAGTTGAAATGTACGTCCCTCACCCTCCAAATGGCTGATAAATCACTCAATCGACCATTAGGAATGTTAGAGGACGTACCGGTACGTGTCGGAAAATTCTTCATTCTGGTCGACTTCATTGTGCTCGACATGCCAGAGGATGCCAACACTCCCATTATCCTTGGACGCCCATTTCTACACACCGCTGGTGCCATGATCGATGTGAAGAACGGTAGGATCACATTTGAGTTAGGCGAGGAAAAGATAGTGTTCGACCTCCAAGGCAACACTTCGCCTACTAAGGATGAATCATGCAATATGATCCAAGCCAAGAAAGACATCGATCTAGGGGGTGAACCGGGACAAAGCTTGAACAAGAACTCTTGTGAACTTGAGGATGATGACTCTGAGAGTGGAGAGGATGAGTGCCCATTTCATGGGCTTGATGACAAGTTGAAAAGCAAGGAGAAAGATGCACCTCCCTTGGGGCCACACGAGGACCGGTGGACGTTTGGGTACATCCCGAAGGACCAAAAATATGAGTTCAAGCCTTTAAACTTACAAGATCGGGACGCCCCGGGAACGTCAAGACAAGGTCATGAAGAGCATTGGTATTTGGATGCTTATGTCTCAAGCTTTATTGAAGACTTTGCTAGGGCCTTCGACTTGTTCCTTCGTGCCCTTGATGGAGATGGAACTAGTTCTTGTTGTTGAAAAAGATTGAAGAATGCACCACCTTGGTTTGACGGAGTTCCACAAGAACCGTCTCTTTGTATATATCTCTTTCCCTTGTAGTTTGTTTTGTTTGGTGAATTTCTTGATTACTTGGATTGATTGATGAGCGATGTGAGGGAGGGAATTTGATGTGTTATTTGAGTTTATTATGATAGGTGTGCCTCCTAGGGAGGAGTGGTCATTGTTTGAGCTTGGATCGTGTGAAGGGAAGTCGGTTTTTGAAGCTTGGAACAAGCTTTTGGGAGCTATAGAGAGGTAGGAGACTCTTCCCGGCCTAGAAAAGGTCATCCCGTCCGGGATGGAAGGCCCATCCCGACCGGGAAGG
This sequence comes from Agrostemma githago, assembly GCA_958450325.1. Lineage (NCBI taxonomy): Eukaryota > Viridiplantae > Streptophyta > Magnoliopsida > Caryophyllales > Caryophyllaceae > Agrostemma > Agrostemma githago. The sequence continues at coordinate 29,275,435 of OY288241.1, read as the reverse complement.
ATGTCATCCCGTACGGGAAGAGGTGCACAAAAGATGGGTCTACTGACAGGTCATCCCGACCGGGACGGTGGTTTCCCGACCGAGACGAGCAGGTCATCCCGACCGGGACCACCCATCCCGACCGGGATGGACCCCCTATCCTCCTTTGGCCTTTTCTTCGGCTCTCATGCACTACGGTCGAGCATGAGGACATTGCTCGGCTTAAGTGTGGGGGAGCGATATTCTATCGTAGTTAGTTTTATTTTCTTAGTTTTTCGAGAAAAATCTTTAAAAACCCTAAAAATTTGAAAAATGTTCACAAAAATCAAAAAGATTTTCTTTTTGTGTCTTTTCATTTTGTCTCGTTGTGTCGTATATTTGTTTTGTATTGTGTGTGTTTTGCCTCCCTTCTCCTTATAGGCCACTTAATCACCAATAGCTTTGGAGAGCTTTCAAGACTTCCGGTAACATCTTTATCCCTTTTTCTTCTTTATCTCATGTGGAGCTTGGAGGAGATTGTGATGTTGTGTGCTCAGGAGGAGCTTTGTAATGTTTGATGTTGGTTGGTTGCTCATTTGGAAGCTAGGGGTGGTGTTTGTGTTATGTATGTGTTCGTTTTGTGTTGTTCTTGTTTTGTTGCTTTTGTTTCTTTTTTCTTTCGTTTTCGTTGAGTCTTTGTTTTGTGTTTTGTTGTGTGTCTTGCGTGTAAATGGTTTTCGAAAACCCGGTCTAGAGGCTAGTGTGCGAGTGTTTACTTTCCCTTCCTAGTGGTATAAATCAAGTCTTGGACTTTACTCTAGTAGAATGCCCCTAAATCAATGAATTCGTTGGTCCTTTACCTTGAGTCCACCTAGCTCACTAGGGATTTACTACGGGATTTGCATTTTGACCATTATGACCACCCACGGTGTGAAAAGGCCTTGGTAACCGAGTCTCGTCCCTTAGGTGACCGTGTCTAGAATCGTTTGATTAGTCCAAGTTCTCCACCTTTTTGTGGGTTTGAAAGGGGATGCGCAACCCCGACATACCCATTACCCTACCTCCTACACATATCCACACAATAATTTGCAACTTGTTGATTTCTCTCTTTCTAAATCACAAAGAGACGCCAAAAAGCCAAATCAAGCCAAAAGGGCAAAGAAAAGAAAAAGAAGGAAAAAGAAAGAAAGAAATGAATGAAGAAAAAGAAAAGGCACAAAAGCCAAAAAGAAAATAGAAAAGAAGAAAAAGAAATGGCATGGCACCATACAAAGCAAAAATGCAAAAGAAAACAGAAAATGCCAAAAGAAAATCGTCTCACAAAAAGATCCTAACCCCACAAAAATAAGCCTTTTTCCGAATTTTGCCGTGAAGAGCCTACCAAAGGACCGAGTCCCTAGGAAGGATGATAGCGGCAAAGGTCGGTCTTCCCTCACTTTGCAAATATATCCACATTTTTACTTAGACTAGTTACGCGGTTTCGGACTTGGGACGACCCTCTTGGCTCTTTGCTAAAGGGGGCGGGGTCTCACTTACCTACAGTGTCGACTAATACCGTGGTTCATCCTTTTTCCATCCCGCCGATCGTCCCGTGGTACGTTCTCAGAAGGTTAGGAGGAACCGAGGTAAGTTACCAACGTTTTTGTTGCTTTGTCGTCATACTATTAGGGTTTAGTCCATTTTGGTTTGTATTGCTAGCTTGGGAACGTTGTCACTTGCCTTGAGTCCTAAACCGGTGCTTCTTTCACCGCTTGTTTGAGGGAAGCGGTATTTGTTTTCTTTTGGGTGCAACCGATTTTTGTTTGTTTTTTTGTGTGCTTGTTTGTTTATGTGTTTTGTGTCCGGTTGCATCCACTGTTTTGTCGCAAGACCCCACTTGCCTTGCGGAGTGCACTTTTCCTCTGAGTGCACTCGCGTGAGTTGAAAGGGCGTAGGGTGGGCTAATACCCACTCGGCTAGTTTAGTAGTTAGTTTGTGCTTACTCGAGGGCGAGTAAGAGTTAAGTGTGGGGAAGGTGATAAGTGTAGTTTGTAGTGCCTATTTTGCTGTGTTTTGGTCCCATTTTCTTTGCGGAATCGCTCCTTGGGAGCGGTTCATGGGCTACTTATGCTTCCTCTAGCTCGTTTCAGGTTCCCGAGACCATTCGTGAAGAGTTGGAGCGATTCCAACTCAATACATACACTTTTCGGAGCCAACGAAGTGAAGGAACGATCACTCGATGCCTTGGATTCGACCCCGAGACCTTGGGACCCAATACCAAGCCTCCGAGACCCGATCCCGAGTCCCGAGAATCGATGAGAAGTCCATGTGAAGCATGGGGGAACCTTATAGATCATATTGGAGGCCTACAAGACTCATCCCCGACGGGTATGACCTCATCCCGTCCGGGATGAAGTGCACATTTGAGGGGTCTCCTGTTTTGGGGTCGTCCCGGTCGGGACCAACCCGTCCCGGTCGGGATGACAGGCCGTCCCGGTCGGGACCAAGGTGTTGTAGCCCGCAATTGTTTTCCTCCTCCTCCTTCATTATTGTAACCCCATAAATACTTCCCTCTTGTATTGTTTATGCATCTTATCGTACCCTAGACTCTCTTAAGCCTCTCTACATCATATAAACCCTAGATTTAGTTCCTCTCATTAGTTTTAATCTTCCTTTAATCATTAGTTAATCTTAGTTAATTTGTCTTGTAATTAAGAAGATTCTTGAAGACTCTTCCAAGATTGACAACCTTGGGGTTTTATTTGGGTTTCTTATTAATTCAAGTTCTCATCTTTTTCATCCAATTGTAGTGGGTATAATTTCTCTTCTCTTAATCTTTGTTTTACCATCAAGTTTTAATCATTGATTATTGTTTATTGTTCTTGATTGTTCACCATGAATGTTTTGATGTTTGTGATGTTGTTTTCTCTTTTCATTGTTGTAGTTAGTATGATTATGAGTGAGTAGTTTTCTTGTGGGTTAGTAGGGGGATTAAGGGTAGAATATGGGTGACTAGGGTTTGATTAGGGGTAAAGGGTGAATCTTTATTGTTAGTCACATACTTGGCACACCATGTGTTTGTTGAATAGCTTCCTCTACTCATTGTTTGTCTAGTATGTGGTCATGTTGAGTATAGTGTTGAGGATAGTCGTAGTCACGAGAGTGCGGACTAGGGTTTAAGTTGCGAGAGCCCGGACCTACCTCGACGTTGGTCTAAGTTGCGAGAGCCCGGACCTACCTCGACATCGGTTTAAGTTGCGAGAGCCTGGACCGATTCTAGCAATTAGGAGGCACCTACACCCTTGACCACCCAAGTCACCCTACTACACTTGTGAACCCGACCTAACCCACTTCTTTCCATATTTAATTCAACTTATTAGTTAGTCATCATTTCTTTAATTCATTGTTTAGTTTGTGTTTAGTTACTTCATTTAGCCTTGTTATAGTCTAGTTCATTGTTAGTCCACTTTCTTCTTCTCCTCTCATCATAATTCATCAATTAGTAGCTCTTTGTGTTTGTTTGGTAGCGTAGTCTCGTTTTAGGCGGACATAGTCTAAACCTTGCGACACCGTCTCCGTGCACACGACCTGACTTACCCTAACTACCGTTAGGTCTTAGCCGGTTAATTAATTGGCGGTGGGGATCCACGACAAATCCTACCATCATAATGCAAAGGGACGAGCCCTCATAAACTCTGAAATCGAAATGGGCCGTACTTTGTGTATCGCCCACGACGACATAGAGTGGGCTCGAACGGTTCCGAATAACCACAAAATTCGGTGGCGACTCCAACTTTGACTTAAATTTCAACCCGAGAACAACTCACCACGAGATTCATTCGCCTACCCAAACCCGCGCGTGGCCGCGTCGGGGTGGACCTACGTCATGTCCACAATTTGGCGACTCCGATGGGGATACCTGATGTACCACATGTCATCGGGGTTCCTAGGGTGAGACTCGAAGAGAAATCGTTCGTATATTAGTGTGCGCGTATTTGTTTAATGATTCATGCATAACCCAAATTTTGCCCGGGCCGGTTACTTGTGACCGACATCCCACTATACCACGGTGCATTCCTACATGGGTGCGCTAAAGACTTCGATGGCGGAACTCGTATGGGTTTTGCAGCATGTCCTAAGACCAACTCGGTTTAGGGAGTCCGTTCAGATTTACGAGAATGCCATCGTTGTTGGTATAGACCCTATTTTGGCCGACCGAGACTTAGTGTAAAGCATACATAAGCGTCGTTATAATGCTTGTTTGACTACGTGCTACTTGGTTTCCGTGTCATTTTTTTCAAAAAAAACGTCATTTCAAAAATGCATCTTTCCAAAAATTATCAAATTTTGAAAAACCCGAAATGCTGTCCGTTTCGGGACCCGTCTTTTCAAAATATCCAATTTTCAAAATTCAGAATGCCGCCGAAACTTAGGATCAACGATTTGACTCAAAATATCCTTTTCTTTAGCCGGCATGCTGTCCATTTTGACTGTCGAATTTCCAACACTATCTCGATTTTCGGAATTTTTAAAATTCTAATCTCGTTTCTCGAAATTCCGTTTTCAGTTTCCAAACTCTCGGAAATTCGCTCATTCTATATTCAAAATTCAAAATTTCAAACATCCGACTTTCCAAAAAGAATCTTCCTTATTATAGGACCTACCGTTTATCCGTGTGTCGGGTCTTTGCATAGTGTGTCGAAGGTTTGTACCGTCGAAACTCCGTTGATCCTATATCACGAGTTTCCCCCCTTTCCCGAGTCCGCCTTATTTGTCAAGGCACGACCAACCCGCGTAGGGCATACCCTTACAAAGGAAAGTCCGTCCGTACACTCGAGTCAAAAGTCTGGGGAAAAGTCTCAGGTGGACCTTCCTTCGAACAGGATTAGGCCCACAAAGCCAAAGTTCTAAAGAAGTTATACCACCCACGAGCCATCCGTCTAGGTGTCTTTCTCGAGTCTTTAGTCTTTTTTTCCTTGTGTCGCTCGGGATGTACTTTTCCTTTATGGTTCCGAGATATGGGTTCGGCTTCTGATTACGCGGTGTTCTTACAGACGGGCCACCGTCCACCAGACATAACCGCAAAATGGAAGCAGCTTTGAACAATCTGAAGGCCTCCGTGGATGCCATGGCCGCCAAACAAACCGACATTGATGCCCAAATGACTGAAATGAGGGCTGGTCAAGTGGCCATCATTGCTCGTATGGCTGCAATGGAGCAAAGGGCCCCTAACGCCGAGGCTACTGGGCCTCTAGCTGAACTAGTTAGCGCAGTGCGCCGACTGGAGGAACAAGTTCACTTAGCTGGGAGTAACAATATCCATCGGAAAATAGCCGTGAGTACTCCCCGGTGAGTGACAAGCTGCCTGCGAACTTAAATCTCACGGGCTTGCCCATGTTCGAGGGAACCGAAGACCCGTTACTACATGTACCGACCTTCAAAGAATTCATGCCTATCAAAGGGGTAGATTCTTTAATGTTCAAGAATCTTTTTGCTGCGTGCCTTGAAAAGCACCCACGGGCCTGGTACTATAGGCTAGACCCGAAAAAATACCCTACTTGGGAAGATGTGGCTACTGAGTTTGCTCGGAACTATGCTGACAACACCGAGATCCAAACCACAATGCGGTCTTTGGAGGTTATGGCCCAAGAGCCAAAAGAGGGTTTTACTAAGTACCTTCAACGGTGGAGGGCCGAGTGTGTGAAACTGGTCGATAAGCCCAGTGAAAAGACTTTGGTGGAGGCATTCGTTAAGAATCTTCTCCCCTCCTATCGGATTCATCTCCGGTACGCTGTCATACCCATTTCAGCAATTTCACCACCCTTACTGAAATGGGTATTAGAATTGAAGACGACCTGAGGCTGGAGGGCCTTACTAAGGCCTCTAGCAAGGGATACCAAGGGGCTTCCACTTCCACTGCCAAGCCCCAAGCTGCAACCCGCAACATTTTCGACGCGGTTAATCTACTAGATGCCCCGTCTAAGAAGAACGCCCCACCTCGGGTTTTCACTGATATAGGTACCACCTATACCTATGCCTTACAAAGGCTTTCCTCAAAGGGCCTGATCCAACCGATAGGACCAACTCCTGAAGTTCCGGTCGAGCGACGCTCTAAGAACTACAATGTCCAAGTTTATTGCCAGTACCACCGAGGCAATGGGCATGACACAAAAAAGTGCTGGAAGCTGAAGCACTTGATCCAGGACCTGATTGAGAGCGGTAAAATCCCGCTACCTGGAGATAAGCCGAGTAACAAGGAGAACCCTTTCAGCTCCCATGCCATCTTTGCCGGGGAGGTGATTGATTGCTCTCATCTTATCTCTCCATTTATCCCACAAGTGAACGGGATCTGGTTCGACGACGAGGAGGATGTCTACCTCGCTAAGGGAGAAACTGTCCCCATCACCCATGAGCAGATTCGCGAGACTAAATCCCGAGTCTTAGAAGGTAACCACCTTGGTCGTCCCTATCAAGCCACTAGCTCTAGGGACATCCCTATCCCGACAACCGTCACCGATCCACTCGGGATGGAAGTCACCCCTGAGGAGCCGACTGCTGAAACGGCCCTCGTGAAGCAACTAAAGAAGACCCGAGTTGACCTCACTATAGGGCAACTCCTAGTTAGCTCACAAGAACATCGAGAAGCACTCACTAAGGCTCTCGATCAAGTTAAGATCTACTCTTTGGCTACCTCTGCTGAAATGGTAGCCACGGTCCTACCCCACTTGATGGGCAAAACAAAGGAAGGAGGCCCAATGATCACTTTCTCTGAAGCCGACCTACCGCCGTTCGCGGCCTCCCATAATATGGCCCTCTACATTAAGGTGATCTGCCGGGGAAAATACCTCCCAATGACCCTAGTTGATGATGGGTCTGCTGTGAATGTCCTTCCTTTGAGGACCGCCAAAGCCCTCGGCATTACCGAGGTCGATTATGTTCCGACTGCTCAGACCATCCAAGCCTTCGATGGGAGTCCAAGTCGGTAGCTGGGGCCATAAAGCTGACCATTATAACGGGCCCAGTTGAAAAGGGGCTTGAATTCCAGGTGATCGATGTCACCTCATCCTTAATTTGCTCCTAGGAAGGCCGTGGATTCACGCAGTCAAAGCGGTATCCTCCACCCTTCACCGAAAGATCAAGATACCTTTGATCGACAATGTTATTACTTTAGAGGCGACCCCAATGACTATGGCTAGCTGCAATGCCACGGACCAGGCGGACCTCTCGGGGTTCGACTTTGTGGGGATGATCGAGGAAGAGTACCTTTTTAGGCCTTACTTCACCACAAGCATCGACACGATGCTACAAAACCTAGGGTACTTACCGGGGGCTACTTCTCGACCCGATCTTCCAGCTGGGAGGATCATTGAGGTCCTTAAGGACAAAGACTCTCACTTTGACCTTGGTTATGCGGCTACCCCGGGCAACATTGTCCGAGCAGGGATCGAAAAAGCCTGCAACATCATTAAGGGTATCCACTTGAGCCCTTACAGCCCACGGTTGACTGACTACTTTGTCACGCCGGTGTTTTGGGCTATTCAGGTTGGTCTGTACCAACCCAATGCTGCGCACCTCGGGACCCAATGGGCCCGGGACTACAACTACATCCCGGATGATGTGTTTGCCCTCATCCAGTCTGATGGAGCTGACAATGATGAGCCCGCGCTAGGGCTACTTTTCGGGGAAGACACCAAAGCCCCGACTCCAAAGGAAGACCTGGTCAACCTGATTCTCCGCAGCAACAGGTTTGACTCGACCAAGCTGATCTCGGATGTTGGTTCCGAGACGGGAAACATGGCCTGGAGGAAGACTGTCAAGTGGACTGACAGTCAAGGAAAGATCTACAAGCTCGTCACTGGAGAGGGAGCCATGCCTGAGTCTGAGTCAGAGTCTGAGGTCGAGTCTAGGGAGTCTGGTGCTAGAGTCATTCCTGTAACCCCTCTCCCCCTTGTCATTCCTGCTGCTGGCACTTTGGGGCCTGTCCCGTCTGCCTTACCAATTCCGCCACTGACCAATGATCAGATGGCTGCTCTTTTCGAGCTGTTTTCGAAATTTTCAATCAATAATAACAACCGTTCTACTTACGACTTGTCTCTTTTAAATTCTGCTTTCGAAAATATTTTATGCAATGACAATGAGAAACCCGACGAACAGGTACCTCTACCTCCACATCTGATTCAGCAACTAGAGCAAAGGGAATCCCGGAATTCGGTAATCGAAGAGACCGAGTCCATCAATTTGGGAACAACCTTAGAGCCTCAGACGCTTAAGATAGGGTTATCTTTAGATCCCGAGGAGAGACCACAATTCACGAGCCTCCTCTAAGAATTCAAAGATGTCTTCGCATGGTCCTACAAGGACATGCCGGGGATAGACCGGGAAATAGCCGAGCACCACATACCGATCAAAGATGGGTGCAAACCGGTTAAGCAGAAGCTCCGCCGAATGAGGCCCGAGTGGTCTCTCAAGGTGATAGAAGAATTTGATAAAGAGTTCAAAGTCGGCTTCATACAAGTGTCCGAATACCCGGACTGGGTGGCAAACATCGTACCGGTTCCTAAAAAGGACGGTAAGGTGCGGGTATACGTGGATTTTTGGGATCTTAACAAGGCGAGCCCGAAAGATGATTTTCCGTTACCACACATCGACATACTGGTGGATAACACGGCCGATCATGCCCTTCTGTCATTTATGGACGGGTATGCCGGGTATAATCAAATCAAGATGGCGGAGGAAGATATGATTAAGACTACCTTCACCACACCTTAGGGTACTTACTGCTACACCGTCATGCCTTTTGGTGTCATTAATGTCGGGGCCACATACCAAAGGACCGCTACCACTTTATTGTATGACATGATGCATAAAGAGGTAGAGGTTTATGTAGACGACATGATCGTCAATTCCAAAGAACGGGACGGTCACATCACCGCCCTAAGAAAATTCTTCATCCGATTGCGCAAATACAATATGAGGCTAAACCTTCAAAAGTGCAGCTTCGGGGTAACATCAGGCAAATTACTGGGCCATATCGTGAGCCAACGAGGCATCAAGGTCGACCCAGCTAAAATCAGAGCCATCACCGAGATGCAACCCCTTAAAACCGAAAAAGAAATAAAGGGATTTCTCGGGAAAGTCCAGTATATCAGTCGGTTCATCTCCAAACTAACCATGGTGTGTGAACCAATTTTCAAGAAACTGAAAGTTGGGGAACAGGTACTGTGGGATGACAAGTGCCAAGCTGCTTTCGATAAAATCAAGGAAATCCTGTCTGCTCCGCCAGTCTTAATGTCGCCTCAACCCGGTTTGCCTCTGTCGTTATACCTCACGACGACCGAGACAGCCATGGGGGCTATGCTGGCCCAGACAGTTGACTCCAAAGAGCGAGCCATTTATTACATCAGCAAAAAGTTTTTAGAGTATGAGTGCAAATATACCATGCTCGAAAAGACGTGCTTGGCTCTTGTTTGGGCCACTAAGAAGCTTGGACATTATATGCTCAGCTACGAGGTCCATGTGCTATCCAAGATGGACCCGATCAAATACCTCTTCGAAAAGCCCGTTCTCAAGGGTCGAATTTCTAGATGGACTCTAATGCCGGCAGAGTTCGACCAAAAATTTGTACCGTTAAAAGCCATAAAGGGGCGCGTAGTAGCTGAATTCCTTGCTGACAGTCCCGTAGCCGAAGAAGGACACACCGACACCTGGTCCTTCCCGGATGAAGATATCTTCCATACCGATACCGAAACATGGGATTTATACTTCGACGGAGCGTCCAATTTTCGAGGGTTCGGAGTCGGGATCCTCCTAATTTCACCAAAAGGGGAGCATACTCCCGTGTCCATCAAACTGGACTTTGATGTTACCAATAATGCAGTAGAGTACGAAACATGCATTTACGGGCTACAAGCCGCCGCCGATCTGGGGATCACAAATATCCGGGTACACGGTGACTCATCCTTGGTCATTAACCAAGCACTTCAAAAATGAAAGACTCGGAACGCTAACCTCGTGGCCTACCAGACACGAGTAAGGGATCTCGAGAAACAATTCCAAAAGGTGGAGTACATATACTTGCCTCGGGAAGAAAATCAGTTTGCAGATGCACTCTCAAAATTGGCATCTTTAATAAATATTCCCGACCACGTAACCAGTATGCCAATTTGTGTCGAAAGGCGGTCCGAGCCGGCATACAACCACGACATTGAAGACATTGAGATAACTGATCCTGAACCATGGTATCAGGCTGTGTTAACGTACCTGACAAACGGAGAATATCCTCCCGGGACCGAAGGCCGGGCCAAGAAAGCCTTACGAAGGCTAGCCACTCAGTTCATCCGTACCGATGACGGGCAACTGTACAAAAAGACGGCACAGGGGGCTCTTTTCCTTTGTGTTGATAAATATAAAGCCAAGAAGGTTATGGCTGAAGTGCATGATGGCGAATGCGACCCACACATGAACGGCCAGATGCTGGCCCGAAAGATCATGAGGCTCGGGTATTACTGGAATACTATGGAAGCCGACTGCCAGTTATATGTCAAACATTGTCATAACTGCCAAATCTTCGCCAATGTGCAAATTATGCCGTCATCTCTACTTTACACCATGACGTCATCCTGGCCATTTTCAACTTGGGGTATCGACATAATCGGGAAAGTAAATCCCTCCGGTACTGGTGGACACTGTTTCATTTTGGTAGCTATCGACTATTTCACCAAATGGGTCGAAGCTGAATCATATCGCATTCTCAATGCTAAACATGTCGCCAAGTTTATCCAAAACAAGATAATATGTCGGTATGGTATCCCACACGAGTTTATCAGTGATCACGGGACTCATTTTCGGGACGAAACTGCGGCCCTACTGACCAAATATAAAATTCAAAGGCATACGTCTTCACCCTACCGTCCCCAGACGAATGGAGCAGTAGAGGCGGCCAATAAAACAATTATCACCATACTAAAAAAGATGGTTGATAATTATCGGGACTGGCCCGACAAAATACCTTTCGCCCTATGGGGATACCGGACGTCAATTCGCACCGCAACCGGGGAGACGCCGTATTACCTAACTTATGGGATGGAGGCAGTCCAACCAGTTGAATTGGAAGTGCCGTCTCTCAGAATTCTGTTAGAAAGTCAAGTACCCGAAGCTGACTGGGTTCGAGCACGGTACGACTCGTTGGTTCTACTCGACGAACGGCGATCTCGTGCCCTCAACAATATCCAAATCTACCAGAAAAGGATCCAACGGGCCTTCAACAATAGAGTATGGCTCAGGAACATTAAAGAAGGGGATCTGGTCCTTAAATCGGTTCGAGCTTTATTACCAATTGACCCAAGGGGAAAATTCAAACATAATTGGGCTGGGCCATACTTGGTAAAAAAGATCCTATCGGGAGGAGTAGTAATGCTAACAGACCTGGACGGGAATGAGTTCATCAACCCAACCAACCTGGACCAGCTAAAGCGTTACTACCCATAGCCATTTCTCAATGTCATTAGCAAATTTTACCAAATTCATTTTTTTTACAAAAAGCAAGTCAATAAGCTAGAATTATTTATTCTACTGTCACAAACATCTTGAACCAATAGTCTTGGTGTAATTAGAGATTTCAAATTTATTGAGCTTGAACAACGTTTGGTTTGATTCCGTTAATCGCGGATACGTAGGCAGCCTCTCAAAAGGGCACAACCAGTGCAATCGAGAAAGACAGGAACGATTTAATAATAAACTTCTTTTATTAATTACTAAAACCCCGATAAACTCGGGAAATTACAAATGCAGGAATTCAAAAAAAAAAAAAACAAGAAGCACACAACAAAATTAGTAATAATATTTAAATAATAATAAAGCTAAGGACTTGGCGTTCAAGGCATCTTGCCCTTTCCCTTGTCTTTAGCCTCCTTGGCCGTCCACTGACGACGACGCGGAGGAGAGCATTCCCGAATCACCACGGGAACCTCTTTAGCCCGGACGCGCCTCTCTGAACTTGAGTCCTCAATCACATCAATGGGCCCAAGTCGGGCCCTCACAGGCTTAGGAAGCCGGTCACGTGGGCCTAGTCGGTCTCTAACCGCCAAACTTGGCCCAAGTCGTCTCTCTAAGTCAGTCTGGGGGCTTGGCTGCCCCCGAGTGCTGCTAGCACCAGCATCCTTAGATCGAGTTTTAGTATGGGACTTAAGACCCGATTCTAATCGAACTAAAGTAGCAGGAGTGTCTCCCTCCTCGAAGAAACCCCTGTTGTCTTTCGCCGTCTCCCGGCGAAGCAATTCGAAGGCCTCATCGACCTTCAAAGCCTTACGAGCTTCCTCGGACTCCTCAGAAGTCCACTTCCCGTATGCACGTGAAACCCAAGCGGATTGGCAAGGGTTGGGTATAGTCCATGTAGGACGGGTGAACCATCTCTGTAGCCATGTGTCACACATAGCGTCCGTCAGTTGGAGCGAGACGCTAATGATTGCCTCAGTTTCAGGAATACGCTGAGACAAACCGAACTGCCTCAGGAGGCGGTCCGGGTAGATGTGAACTATCCAGTCGAGAGACAGAATCACCAAGTAGCGGGCTTGGTCCCTCTTGGCCAAACCCGTCAATTTGGAAAGAAACCACCAGGCGACGGTCCACCTAATTAAGGGACCACCATGAAACACCAGCTCCTCATCCCAGTAGACTCAGTTAATTTGGTGACTCGAGCTTATCTGCCGCTTCCTCGAGCTAATTTGGCTGCTACGGTAGTTGGGAATACTTGGAGGGGATTCTATGATCGACAGACGTTCAGACAGCCATATCTGAAAAAGGATACACAAGTTTCGTAAGCAATGGGAAGGTTCGCTGCAGCCCACTCGATCGAGTACAACGTCTGACTCGATCGAGTAAGACCTCTGAAAGTAGACAGAAGCGCGTCGAGAGTGTCACTCGATCGAGTATCACAGCTGACTCGATCGAGTAAGCCTCTGAAAATAGGCAGAAGCTCTTTGAAGACGTCACTCGGTCGAGTGACAGGTCCACTCGATCGAGTGACTTACGGACATTAGAAAATTCGCGTGAAAAAAAAAAGAAACAAAAAGACGTGAGATGTATACCTGTAAGATACGGACGCTCCCCGTCAGCTGTCGGTCAGGGTCAAGCCTCCTAGCATCGAGACCCATAATGATCTCCCCGGTGGCTAGCCAAGCAGGGCTATGACCAGTCTCCATCTGGTCAACCACACCAATCAGCCTGATCTGACCCAAGCACGAGTCAGCCTCCATCATCCCTTCAAAAACGTAACGGTGCAGCATACAAAAGGCGAAAGCCCTACGCCTATGAGCAGGAGTAATCCTCACGTCTCGATTATTCATGAACTTGTCAGCCAGGTAAAAAAGGGAGACAGAATTTCCCTGTACCATTCGATCTGTCTCAGCCTGAGACAAACCCAAGAAATCCCTCAGCCTTCTCCTCGGATCAGGATAGAATTAAGGGATAGCAGGATGAGCAATAGGGCTCCAACCACCTATAGCTGCGATTTCCTCAGGTAGAGGGCATATTTCTCCTCGCGGGAACGCGAATACGTGATGGATAGTATCCCAAAACGTTAAACAGGCATCCAGAAAATGCGAGTCGATTATCAGACGTTGAAATGGGAGTAAATTGACGACTCCCATCTGAGTTAGATGAACCTTTTCCTCGTCCCGAAAGTGTTGGGACCAAGCAAAAAGCAGCGTAGTCAGGTGATCGATACCCATGACAGAATTTTGATTCCTCTTGAAAGTCTCAAAGATTTTAAGGAGGAGAAGGGGTTTGTGAATTGGGATGCAGTGAACTGAAACAGGGATTCCTATATTTATAATAAGAAAACCTAACTGAAACCTAACTAAACCCTAACTGCCATGCCTCCTCAGCAGATTTGGGCCCTACTCAGGCCTGATTGCAGTTCAGAACCCAGAATAGGAATCAAGTCGTCCCGGGCATTCCTAAAAATTTCTAAAAATATTTCAAAAATTCCGCTTTTCAAAAAATCGATATTTTATTTCCCCAGTACGAGTCGGTGTTTTGCCTATGTGTTACATGCAAGTTGTTATGTGTCAGCATACAGGTACACCCCAAACTTCAGAAACAAGTCTCCGCGCAAATACTTTACTCCCCAACGTGAGTCAGTGTTTGACGCGAGTTCATTTTGCAATGTTGTTTTGATCGGTCCATATCTCGAGTTATACTTGGAATTTCGTAGTCATTCAAAATGGAGGAGATAGATTTCGAGCTTATCTTTCCAATGACTGCCCATGAAGGTTCATTGAACAAGTATTGACGAAGTTATTCCCCAAACAACTTAGCTGTGCATTGAAAAACGCTGCTGGTAAATTCTTTGACGGAATTGTTTCTTTTGCCTCGATTTTCTTTAAAGCTTTCAATAAATTCCCGATGAGAAGAGCTGCAATTTTCAAGTCCGTTTAATCAAAACTACTCGAGCAAACAAAGAAGCATGCATCTTGATGGGGGTCGGTTGCCAGCCTCTGGCCACCTGCCAGTCAGGCGCCAGGGCGTCCAGCCCAAGAATAAGAAAAGGCCTGCCCAGCAGACCTTCAAGCAATGTCATTGAAACCTCCAAGTGAGTGGCCTTAATCATTTAGCCGCCTGGCACGGCCTTGCCGCCTGCCGAGCAGGGCAGACCGAGCTTCCTGCCTGCTTCCAGGGCGCCCCCGCCCAAGCAAAACCAAAGGAGGACCGAGGACCCGTCCGTCATTTTACCTAAGGTAAGGGGAAATGAGTGGACAAGGTGAGTCCACGTGTCGCACAAGCATCCACTCATTACCCTCTTCTCTTTTCTCTGTTCCTCTCTCTTGTGGGAAGGTATAAATACTTTCCCATTTCCCACATGAGAGGGGTTGGATTTTCTCTCTCTAGGCTCTTACTCCTAAAAACGCCACCTAGTTCCTCACGAGCTAGGTTCATCAAGGCATTTCACGGACTAACTTAGGCATCGGAGAGGGTTTCCTTGGACAACCTCCAAGGCCGTGTGCGTTCATTGTGCAGGGAGCAGGCCAACTCCGCCGGGAAGGTTCGATCAACGGAGTGAGACAAAGGAGAGGTTTAAGGAAGTTAGACGATCAATTATTCACCAATAACTCAAATTGTACAGCCCGGATCCAGAGCCGGGTTAATTGTTTCCGTAACCGGAATAATTTGGCGCCGTCTGTGGGGAACTTACGGTTGTGCTCACGAGTTACCCACTAAAATCAACCACTCATAATCACAAAAAACTAAAACAATCATGCCAGAAATCGTCGATACCAGTGCAGGGACGGGCCCGACGGTCCCACCGGTGGCTCCCCTGTATGGTATGCCGCAGTTGGAGAGGGTTCCTCCTGCCACAACCCTGGGGATGGGGGGAACTAACCTCCTCGGCGGACCGAACACTGCTGTGACACCTGAGCTAGGGACACACCCTGGACACGCTCTGAATCTGACCCCAGCTCAGATGGCGCAGGCGGCCGCCTTCTTCTCTGCAATGCTAAACCAGGAGTTCACTCCTGAGGACCTGGTTGGCAGGGTTGCATCGGCCCCCAGGCGGCCACCCTCAGTAAGCAGGGATGGAGCTGGGGGCACGAGGCGGACCGCCGCCATAAATGCTCAGAGGAAGGCAAGAAGAACGGCACAAGCGTACGCGCATGTGCAAAGGCGCATTACAACAGGCAATCCAGAACCACCTGTCCAGCAGGCGTTCTCCATTCACACAACAGAATCCGCGTCTGGAGAACAGAGAGGCTTATCCCGGGAATTGCAGGAGAGAATGAGGCCCAGGGAGCCCATGTCAAAGCGCCTAGGAGAAAAGCCAGGCGGAGTTTTCTCCAGGCTAACACCGGCGGTCAAAGAGCAGTCAGCCCCTGGTTTATCCCAAAGCCTGCAGTCAAGGCTCAACCAGGGGCAACCGCTTGAATCTAAGTATCACCAAGGTGAAAACCTCTGCCACCCTCAGAGGAAGAGGCCCAGGCAAGTCTCTCCTGAGACAGAAGATGAAGCAGCAAGCAGGCCGCCTCCAAGGCACCGCTCCCCCAGTATGAGGAAACCGACCCATAAACAATGGGATACTCACGGTAACCAGTCTGGGGAAAGCAGGTCACGACTGGTAGGCAGGCCCACAAAAACCCCACTGCATCCTGAGGTACAAGAGTACCCCATTCCAAAAATTAAAATGCCCACCATTAAGTTTGATGGGACGACAGACCCCGAAGATCACCTGGCGGCATTTGAGAGCCACATGGGCATGTACGACGTGGACGACGCCATCTGGTGCAAAGTTTTCCCAACCACCCTAGTAGGGCTTGCGCAGGGATGGTTCAGGGATCTCCGCCAAGGATCAATCAAGTTCTTCATAGAGCTGGCCGAGATCTTCCTCGAACAATATGCTGGGAATAAGAGGAGACGCCTCACTCGTTTTGATCTTATGACCCTAAAGCAGAAAAAGGGTGAAAGTGTAAGGGAATACCTGAGAAGGTTTGATCTATCCTACCAGCAGGTCAGGGAGATCGATGATTCTACCGCCGCCTACGCCCTGACAATCTCCCTGCTTCCAGGGGAAATGAAAAATCAGATGATCAGGGCCCAGCCAGAAACCTTGGCCATGGCCAGGAAAATTGCCGAGGGGTTTATTCTGCAGGAGGAGTTCCACGGCCTGACGGATACCCCTGCAGGCCAAACAAAGCCACAAGGGGGACCGCAGGGTGGGCGTGGCAGAAATGAGCCAGGCAAGCAGAGAGAAGAGGGAGACACTCCCAAGAAGGAGCGCACTGTCTACCAGCCCAGGTTTGACAGTTACACTGCCCTCAACAAATCCAGGTCAGAGATCTTCGAACTAAAAAAGGAAACCGCCAAGTGAAATCGCCCGAACAAACCTCGCAGCCCAAAGGGAGACCCCAAGAAATTCTGCACCTTCCACGACTGCATAGGCCACACCACCGAGGAATGTCGCCACCTGAAAGACAAAATCGAGAAGTTAATCAGGAACGGTTGGTTGGCCAACTATGCAGCCAAAAATAAGTCTCAAAAAGAAGTATCTGAAAAACCCGAAGGCTCAGGGCAGAATCGCATGGTGATCCATGTAATATCAGGGGGTACTGAGGGCCAGCTCAGTCGAAGAGGCCAGTAAAGACAAATGCGTGAACTAAGAAACCAGATCTGCTATGCTGAAAAAGCAGGAAGCCCAAGAGGAGTAACATTTAGCATCACCCCTGAAGATGCAGGGCGTGTGGTGTACCCGCACAGTGATCCTTTGGTGCTGGCCCTGGAGATCAGCAACCACATTGTGCGGAGGTGCATGGTAGACACTGGCGCGTACACGAACCTGCTGTACAAGGACGCCTTCGAGGAAATGGGCCTGGAAAAAAGGCACCTACGACCTGCCCCCGGATCGTTATACGGGTTCAGTGGAGCAGGCGTGCTGCCTATGGGAGTCGTAGACCTGCCCGTAACCTTTGGGGAGGGCTCTACTGCCAGAAACGTCAGGGCAACATTTGTTGTAGTGGATGCGAGATCCGCCTACAACGCCCTAATTGGCAGAGCCACCCTGGACGAAATCGAGGCGGCCATCTCCATCAGGGCCCTCACTATAGCATATGTCACCGATTTCGGGCTAGAAGGAAAAGTGCGCGGGGACCAAGAGTCAGCCAGACAATGCTACTCCGTGGCCCTGCAGACACACGAAAAAGAGAGAAAAGGAAAGAGAAAGGCTGACAGTTCCCCCAGCAGGGAGGGCGAAATTCCAGCCGA
Source organism: Agrostemma githago (assembly GCA_958450325.1). Lineage (NCBI taxonomy): Eukaryota > Viridiplantae > Streptophyta > Magnoliopsida > Caryophyllales > Caryophyllaceae > Agrostemma > Agrostemma githago. The sequence continues at coordinate 29,257,750 of OY288241.1, read as the reverse complement.
GAATCAGGCGTCCAACCACCTGGAGCCAGGGGGCGAAAGCATGCTGGTAGACTTAGATCCGGGGAGGCAGGTCCTAATAGGGGATGACCTAGAAGAGTCATACCAGGCTGAACTGATCAAACTGCTGAAAGAAAACAAGGACGTGTTCGCCTATTCGGCAGACGAGATGCCCGGGGTTGATCCGTCGTGTATCGTTCACAGGCTGAACGTAAGCACGGACGCTCGCCCTGCGAAGCAGAAAAAGCGAAATATGTCCGCAGAGAAGGACGCAGCAATCAAGGAAGAGATTAACAAGCTTTTGAAAGCAGATTTTATCGAGGTCTGTGACTACCCAGAATGGCTGGCGAATGTAGTCATGGTCAAAAAATCGTCGGGCGCATGGAGAATGTGCGTAGACTTCACAAACCTCAACAAGGCCTGCCCAAAAGACTGCTATCCGCTCCCCAGAATCGACCAACTGGTGGACGCCACTAGTGGCTATACCATGCTAAGCTTCCTAGACGCCTTTTCAGGGTATCATCAAGTGTACTTATGGCAGCCGGACAGGGTGAAGTGTGCGTTCATCACCAGTTCAGGCACCTACATGTACAAGATGATGCCATTCAGACTTAAAAATGCAGGAGCCACATACCAACGTTTAGTTGATAAAGTGTTTGAAGGTCAAAAAGGCAGAAACATTGAGGCCTACGTCGATGACGCCATCGTGAAAAGCAAAGAAGACAGGGAGCACCTGATAGACCTGCAGGAGACCTTCTGTTCCCTGCGCGCCTACAAAATGAAACTCAACCCAAAAAAGTGTACATTTGGGGTCCGTTCCGGTAAATTCCTAGGGTTGTTGGTCAGCCCTCGGTGGATAGACGCCAACCCTGAGAAAATGCAGGCAGTTCTAGGCCTTCCTGAGCCCAAGACCATTAGAGACATCCAGCGCCTGACGGGCCGCATGGCCGCCTTGGCGCGATTCATCGCCCGATCAGCAGACAAGGCTACCCCTTTCTTGAAGATACTAAAGGGAAACAAACAGTTCAAGTGGGAAAAGGAGCAGAAAGAAGCCTTCGAGCAATTGAAAGACCATCTTAAGAAGCTCCCCACCCTGGCAAGACCAGTAGCAGGGGAAAAACTTTTCCTCTACGTCGTTGTGACTAATATAACTGTCAGCGCGGTCATTTTACGGGAAGAGGCGGGCACCCAGCAACCTATATACTTTGTAAGTCATGCGCTGGGGGCAGCCGAGAAGAATTACCCGATGGTTGAAAAAGCCGCCTATGCAGTCATAATTGCTGCCAGAAAACTCAGACCTTACTTTGACGCGCATCCGGTCGTGGTCCTTACCGACCAACCGCTGGAAAAAGTGTTGGAAAAGTTTGAGAAATCAGGGAGATTACTGAAATGGGCGATCGAGCTGAGTGGGCTAGGGATATCTTACCAGCCAAGAGCAGCCATCAAAGCCCAAGCCTTAGCAGATTTTCTGGCTGAATGCTCCCATTCAGGGGAAGAAGAGACCCCTGCCGAGGAGTGGGTCGTGCATACTGATGGATCCTCGATAGCCAATGGCGCAGGCGCAGGCGTCGTACTGACCAGCCCAGGGGGGACCGACTTTGAGCATGCACTCAGGTTTGTCTTCCCAGCATCGAACAACGAGGCAGAGTACGAAGCAGTACTCGCAGACGTCAGGCTAGCCAAGGCCGCAGGGGCAGAACGGATTGTCCTGGCGACAGACTCCCAGCTCATCGCCAACCAAATCAATGGTGAATACGAAGCCAGGGACCAAGCAATGGCCACATACCTAGAGATGGTGAAAGGAGAGTTGTCAAGCCTGAAATCATATGAGATCAAACAGATCCCCCGTTCCTAGAACAGTCGAGCAGATGCCCTGTCAAAACTGGCAAGCTCCAGTCTGCAGGACATACGGAGGTCAGTGTGGGTTGACGTCTTACATGAGAAGTCTACTAGCCCCTGTCAGGCGATTAGCACCGTGGAAGAAGGGCTGGAAAGTTGGATGACTCCCTTCATCCTGTTCAAAAAACATGGTATCCTACCATCAGACGCAGCACAAAAGAGAAAGGTACAGGCTAAAGCAGCCTGGTTCATACTTATTGACGAGGAACTCTATAAGAAATCTTTTACTTATCCCCTGCTCAAATGCCTACGGGTAGATCAAGCTGCTGAAGTGTTGGAAGATATTCACTCAGGGATTTGTGGACATCACATCGGAGGGAGATCGCTGGCCCACAAAGCCCTAAGGGCAGGCTACTACTGGCCTACTATGCTGGCGGATGCCAAGAGCCTGACCCAAAAATGCAGAAAGTGCCAACTCTTCGCCCCATCAATCCATGCCCCGGCCCAGGAACTCAGGCCAATCCTATCCCCCATCCCCTTCGCTCAATGGGGGATGGACATACTAGGACCCTTCACGGTGGCCACAGGGGGCAGGAAATTCCTAATTGTGGCTATAGACTACTTCACCAAATGGATAGAGGCTGAAGCCGTGCCCAACATTACCGAGCCAGCAGTCAGAAAAGTGATCTGGCGAAATATCATCTCCAGATTCGGCCTACCAAAAATGTTGGTATTCGATCATGGCAGGCAGTTTGACAATGATCCCCTGCGAATCTGGCTAGAAAGCCACAACATTGCATTTGCCTACTCAGCCGTCTGTCACCGTCAAACTAACGAATAGGCAGAGGCAGCCAACAAGCAAATCCTAAATGGCCTGAAGAAAATGGTGGATGACTGCAAGGGTAGGTGGGCTGACGAGCTTCCCAGCATACTCTGGTCAATCCGGACCACCAGAAAAGAATCTACAGGCCAGACCCCGTTTGGTCTGGTATATGGAGCAGAGGCGTTATTACCAATTGAGGCAAGGATCCCTTCTCTGCGCTCCCTGCAGTACGACCAGGCTGAAAACGAAGCTGCAATGGTCGAGGCCTTGGACCTGGTCAATGAGTTAAGGGAGGAAGCCAGTACCAACATCGTTGCCTACCAGCAACGAATGAGGAAAGCCTTCAACACCAAAGTCCGACAAAGGAACTTCCAAATGGGTGAGCTGGTTCTGAGAAAAACGCAGGCGGTTGGAAAATCAAGGGAGCATTGAAAGCTGAGTGCCAACTGGGAAGGTCCATACCAAGTGACTCAAATCCTGAGACCAGGCACATACAAAATTGCCAACCTTGAAGGACAAGAATTGCATGCTCACTGGAATGCGGACACCCTGAAGAAATATTACGTCTGAACAAAATTCGAAGATAGTTTTTATTTTTGCTAAAAACAAATGGCGGAGGACGGTCAAAGAATGTCGACGGCTCCGACCACCCAAAATGTCAAAAGTTTTATAAAGAAATGAGAAAGATCCAGATTTATACTCGTTGCCTGTTCAAACTTGCGCATTCACACACAAACGAGCAGGGGGCAATAGAGGGAGGCCCCCCTGTTGCCAAAGTTAGGAAAATGAGCCCCCCAACAAAAATTCGAAAAGCCCCCCTGCTTGCCTCTGGGCAGGCAGGGGGCAGGCCCCCTGGACTTTGAACAAAAGCCAGGGACAGGCCGGATCAACAAGGACTGGGGGCAGGTCCCCCAACCTTGTATAAAAAACACAAAAGCCCCCCTGCTTGCCTCTGGGCAGGCAGGGGGCAGGCCCCCTGACTTTGAATAAAAGCCAGGGACAGGCCGGATCAACAAGGACTGGAGGCAGGCCCCCCAACCTTGTATAAAAAACACAAAAGCCCCCATGCTTGCCTCTGGGCAGGCAGGGGGCAGGCCCCCTGGACTTTGAATAAAAGCCAGGGACAGGCCGGATCAACAAGGACTGGAGGCAGGCCCCCCAACCTTGTATAAAAAACGCAAAAGCCCTTCTGCTTGCCTCTGGGCAGACAGGGGGCAGGCCCCCTGGACTTTGAACAAAAGCCAGGGACAGACCCGATCAACAAGGACTGGGGGCAGGCCCCCCCAACCTTGTATAAAAAATACAAAAGCCACCCTGCTCACCTCTGGGCAGGCAGGGGGCCGGCCCCCTGGACTTTGAACAAAAGCCAGGGACAGGCCGGATCAACAAGGACTGGGGGCAGGCCCCCCAACATTGTATAAAAAACATTAAGAAACCCCCCTGCTTACCTCTAGGCAGGCAGGGACAGGCTGCGCATCAAACTCATGAAAAACCGAAACAGACAAAGCAAACAGAAAAATCTACATAAAAAGGAATAGTGTCAAAGGAACACAAGATAAGAGTTTTTAAAACAAGTGATTACAATTAAACACGGCAGCCGGCCACCAAAGGGCTCGGCGCGCAAAGAAGTAAGGAAGTTAAAGCGTTGGCACAGGCGCAGCGAGAGACGAGCAAGAGCCCTCTGAGGAAGACTGCCCTCCATGTTAAGCAGGGGGAGCGTCTGGGCCGGAAGTAGCAGCTCCTTCAGACAGTCTGCGCATTTGAGCTTCGTCCTTGGCAGTGTAGAGGGCTCGGAAAGCATCTTCGTCAAAACCAGGGAACATCTCCCTGACAGTTTCCATGACAACCCCTAGGCAAGAGTTAGCACCATTAACAAAGCCCGCCGACACGGCCGTGTCCACCTCCTGGAGTATTTCGTCCCTCTCCTTCTCCCACTCCTTGGTCTTCGCCGCCAGATCGCCAAGAGCCGCCTGCAGATCTGAATTTGCCTGGGAAAGGCGCTCCCCAAGGTCGACGACGCTCTTCTTGGCGTGATCCAACTCAGCCAAAGCTTTCCTGGCCTGCTCCAACTCCACGAAGGCCTGCTGAGCTCTCTTTGACTCCTCCCCCAGGCGTGACACTTCCCTGATAGCCTTCTCATTTTCAGACTTCCAGTGGATCGCCTGACCCTTGGCCTCTTCCAGCTCGGTCTCCCTTTTCGCCAACTGATCCTTCAAGCTGGCAATGAGAGCAACGTCCCTCTCGACCGCAGAAAGGCGGTCAGAGTTAGACAATTCCTCATCACTCAGGCGGTTAAGGGCCGCCAGCTCTGCAGAAGCTTGTATGATTCGGGCAGTGCGCTGGATGTACTGGGTCACTTGGTTGGTAGCAGATTTGACAGTCTTGAGAAGATGGTCCGCTAGAACTGCCCCTGAGTCGGAAAGTAGGGCGGAAACATCTTGGCTGTCACCGGCGGTATAGTGGAATTCAGCGTTCTCCTCGGAAAAGAGGGTGGCGGGAATCCCCTGAGCAAAACGTTTAGGTTCAGGCGTGGAAGTCTCCAGGTCCACCACTTGGTCAGCATTTGGAGCCTCCCTGCTCCTCTTTCTAATCAGCGCCCTGGGAGTGCTCTCCCCAGTCTCTTCGGAGCCTGCAGCCCGCGGCCCCGAGGGAATCTGAACCCCTGCTGAAAGGCCCCCCTGCCTGCTAACAGGTGAAGGGGTAGCCTCACAGGCAATCACCTTCGCAACTGGAGAGGGAGTGGCCTCAGAAACCGCCGTTTTTGCAGGCGTTGCTCTAGGAGGGGGGGGAAGCCTTGGTCTACTAAACGACAGACCCTTCAAGTGCTTCATCAGATTCTTCTCACCTCTCTTAAAATAAGGGGGAAGAGAAGGGCAACTTTGGACAACAGTGAGAGTCTCGGTCAGGCCCAGGCGTCTCACCTCCCCTTTTCTCCAAACAAAGGTAGCAAGATCTGCAAGGCAAACATACAAGCTGTCAGGGCACTTTAAAAGGAAAAAGAGTAAGAAAGAATCATCAACACTCCTGAACTACCTTTATCTAGACCCGGGTTCATGCCCAACCGGGTCAAGTATTTATCAGACGCAATAAGCTCCGCATGGGGGAGCCATAATGTAGGGCCATACACCCCATACTTATCAGTGTGGGCAGCAAAAAAGCCCGTCAACTCCTTGTCTTTCTCGCCCAGCTTCACCTCCAAGGCTCTTCCACCCACGCCAGGGTGATACTCCTCAGGGGTCTCAAGCCTGGCGTGGACATGATTCCTGAAATGGCGGGGAATCCTCCACCCATGGATGCTGTGTACATAAAGGAAGTTGTTCTTCCAGTCTCTCAAACTATCCATGCCAGGCCACACCAAACAATGTCCCTTCTGCCTCAAAAGGGACCAATAACCAGGGGAGCCCGCACTCCCAGAAGAAACCATTTGTAAGCCCACCATAAACCGCAGGGCGTCAATGGAAGGCTCGGTGCGGTGGAACAGACAAGTCCAGACATATGAAATCAACGCCCTGACAGCCGTGGCTGTTAGCTGGGCGATGGCGACGTTCATGCGCCTGAAGATCTCTTCCAAGGAAGGATGGAGGGGAAAGCGAAGGCCGAACTCCAGACATTTATGGTAAACCGCTATGCACCCGTCGGGAGGGTTTCATACGGTATCCTTTTCGCCGGGGACAACGACTGTGTACCCCTCCCCGAAGTTGTAAAACCGCTCAATCGCACCAGCGGCGTTCTTTGCAAGGATCAGCTCCCGATTTTTCGGGTCAGGAAAAGTACTCAAAGGGATGCGGTATTTGACTTTATCTAAATAGTAAGCCCTACCCCTTTCCCGCCGAACAAGAGGGCCAGAGGTTCTGGAAGGGTCAACTTCCAACGCCTCGTCGTCCGAGTCAATGGCGTCAAACGAAGGGGGGTCAGGAGAGTTACCACCCCCGCTGTCCGCCGAATGTTCTTCCTCAAAACCCACCTCCCTAGAGGAGGAGGCAAAATTCACCCCTTCCCCCCTCTTTGATGGGTCAGTAAAGGGTAGAATCCGCTCACGGGTTCTAGACATTTTACTCTAATGGAAGCGGAAAACAGGAAATCAAAAAGAAAAAGCAGGAAATGGAAGGCAAAAATCTGACCTAAGATCGCCTGCCAGTGCAGTAAAAGCCCGAGGAAGGAATCTCCTAGAGAAATGGGGGTACAAAGTAGGGTACGATTCGTCAAACACCCAAGGGTTGTGCAGAAAGAGAGAATAGGAAGATTTCAAGAAAAGAAAGGTTGAAGAAGGAAAAAGAAGAAGAATGTGTGACTGATTGCTTTTATAGGGAGAAGTGCATGCAAAGAGTCGCCAAAATCTCAGGAGTCCACCCAAAGACCACTGCCCACGCGTCACTTCCTCAGAAGTCAGCCCTGTGCGGCTTCCCGAGAATAACCTCGAAAGGACCAAAAAGTGTCAAGGGATTGATCACCCTATGACGTCCCCTCTTCACTTCAAACAAAAAGTAATAAACACATATTAAAAATACAAATACGCAAACACATCGCCTGAATTTCATTTCACTAAACCTTAAAAGGGAAAATTACATTCAGTGCCCAACAAGGAAAGAAAATATACAACGGCACAGAAATTCCGGCCCAACAAGCAAACGCCCTGCTACGCAGGCCTAATCATCATCCCAGTCAGGGGAAGGGTCCCCAGGGCTGCCTGGGCCCCCAAAGTCCGAACCCTAGTCCCAGTCTGGGGAGTCTTGGAAAGGATCATTAGGGATCCCATCCTCATCCCTGTCACTTAAACAACCAAGACCTCCACTGTCGTCAGAATCTTGGCTGCTATCCTCCCAGTCCCTGCCAAAAGGAACGGCCTGGGATTCGTCGCAGGTGCGACAACCTGTCTTCTTCACAGGCGAGGAGGGGCCTGACGCCAAGGAGGAGTCAGTATCAGAGAGGTTGGGATCGAATTGTTCAGGGTGCAGCCACGGAAAGCACTCGTGGCATCCCCTGTCAAAGCAGCCTCCTCCCTGGGGGCAACGCCTGAATCTAGGCGCAGCAGGGGGTGAGGACCTCTTGAGACGCTTGTTCATCCTAGTGGGAGCCTTCTTGCCCTTCCGGCAAGAATGAAGCCGTGAACGGCGGCTACGGCGGACAGCTCGATAAGCAGCTCAAGCATACTGAAGCCTCCAGAACCCTCTAAAAATAAAAGTAACATACCTAACTCCCCGGCGAGTCACGAATTTCTTGATCCAAACCATGATTAAAGACAAAGAAAGAAAGGAAAGTTGGAAATGGATCGTGAAAATGGTGAAGGAAGGTACAATTTATACAAAAAGCAGAAGCAGGGCATTAATGGTGCTCCAACCACTTCTGCAAAGAAGAGAGCCAATCATCAAACTGGCACACTGCTCGAAAAACCACTGTGCAAAGAAGAATAATCATAAAAGAAGACGTTTGAACTCTCTGCATACCCAGAGAAATTAAAGCTTGTTCCCTCAGGAATACGCGGCGCATTTAATACAAGAGTGCTCGAGGAGTCAACCTCCCGCCGACCCAAAACAAGATGTCGCCTGCCGAGCAGGAGCCCCGCTCCCCCTCAGCCGGCGAGGGCCAATTGATGGGGGTCGGTTGCCAGCCTCTGGCCACCTGCCAGTCAGGCGCCAGGGCGTCCAGCCCAAGAATAAGAAAAGGCCTGCCCAGCAGAACTTCAAGCAATGTCATTGAAACCTCCAAGTGAGTGGCCTTAATCATTTAGCCGCCTGGCACGGCCTTGCCGCCTGCCGAGCAGGGCAGACCGAGCTTCCTGCCTGCTTCCAGGGCGCCCCCGCCCAAGCAGGACCAAAGGAGGACCGAGGACCCGTCCGTCATTTTACCAAAGGTAAGGGGAAATGAGTGGACAAGGTGAGTCCACGTGTCGCACAAGCATCCACTCATTTCCCTCTTCTCTTTTCTCTGTTCCTCTCTCTTGTGGGAAGGTATAAATACTTTCCCATTTCCCACATGAGAAGGGTTGGATTTTCTCTCTCTAGGCTCTTACTCCTAAAAACGCCACCTAGTTCCTCACGAGCTAGGTTCATCAAGGCATTTCACGGACTAACTTAGGCATCGGAGAGGGTTTCCTCGGACAACCTCCGAGGCCCTGTGCGTTCATTGTGCAGGGAGCAGGCCAACTCCGCCGGGAAGGTCCGATCAAGGGAGTGAGACAAAGGAGAGGTTTAAGGAAGTTAGACGATCAATTATTCACCAATACCTCAAATTGTACAGCCCGGATCCAGAGCCGGGTTAATTGTTTCCGTAACCGGAACACATCTCAAATGGAGCAAAATAGTGGTTGCTAGTGTTCACACTTGTTCATTGTATCTAGTTGTCTAAATTCTTTTCCCTTTTCTTTGTTTGTATCACCCACTTTAAGAGGCTTGACTATTCTGGTTGGCCTCACTTTGGGTCGTTTTGTAGGCTATAAATAGCCAAGTACTTGATGAATAAAGCATTCAACCTTCATCAAACAAAATCTGATTTAAGCTTTGCTTTCCTTTTCGTCTTTGTAGTTCACAAGACAAAGTATTAGAGTAACTCGCGTTACAAGCTCTATACTCGCTATTTCAATCGAGTGTTTGAATTAGCACCCGCTTTGTTGAGGTATAGGTCTATCTCACTTAGCACACTATCCTTGGTTATGTTCTATCATCACTTTACAACAACTATTTCAACCTGATTCGTTGCTTTAATTCACTACAAGAATGAATGTTCATTCCTACGGACCCAATTCGTAGGAAACATGCCCATTTCCGTTGGAATAAGCATGTTCCTACGGAAAATTCGTAGGAACAATTCCGTCGGTATACTTCGTCGGAAATAAAAAACTTCCTACGCCATTTTTCGTAGGAAATATCTTTCCTACGGAATGTTCCGTCGGAATGACTGGTGACGAGTATTTGTTGACAAAAAAATCATTCCTACGGAAAATCGTCGGAAGGGTTCAAACTTCCTACGGAAATTCCGTAGGACAATATCTTTCCGTAGGAGGCAATGATTGGGAAAAAAATATTATTAATTATTTCGAGCTACAGATATCCGTAGGAAACTTTAGGACTTCCGTAGCATAAAACAAATGTCGTCCCTAATATACCAAAATCATATAAACATCACCGACATACGTTAACACTCCACCGCAAAGCGGGAGGCCAGAATTCTACAAAACAAATGTGTGATACGAACACGCAATTCAAATTTGTAAATAAGCTCAAATATCACATTACAATAAAACAAAAAATTATCCCATTCCAAAACTTCTAGCTATCAAAAACCTTCATTAGAGTGTCTAGTTGTTCTTGCATCTTCAGGATTGTTTCATTCATTCTTTTATTCTCCTCTAACATCTTAGCATTCTCCTCTCGCACCTTAGCATTATCCTCTAGCATCTTAGCATTATTTACTTGAACCCTACTTAGCAACCCAACACCAACATAAGAATTGGAGGTGATATCTATAGGCGAAGATGTATATGGAGGCGCCTTCTTGAAATAATAATCAACAGCACTGCCTACGCCATACAATCGTGCCTTTTGAAATCCACCCACAACTTGAATGAAAAGTTCATCCTCATCAAATTCATCCCCTTCCACAATCGCTTGTGCTTTTCGAGATTCAAATATTTTCTTAAAAAAACATGATATAAAGAAATGTAAATAAACTTCAAAACTAAACAATCACACGTTATGCTTATATTTCCTTCTCACCTTTATTTCTTCTGCCTTCTTATCCGTAATCTTCCCATTGTGGGAATGAGCACGAATGAATAAATCGAAAGCCGTAGGTATTTTCCCTTCTTCATCATCTCTAATCTGGAAATTAAAATTCAAACATTATTGAAATTTTTGAACATGAATATTTTTTATATTTTTGAACATAAAAAAAAGGCTATAGAATATTGATTTACCATTCGCTCTGCCAACTCAACGCTAGAAATAGAACCCATGTTATGAGTTCCTGGAATTTTACCATCGACAGCATATTTTGCTCGGTTGGCTTTTGCGCTATTAGACATCTTTTTAAACGCAGAACTATTTCTATATGCTTTTAGTTGGTTAAAAGAGGTCGCCGGCATCCAATCAGGCTTATCACCATTAGTGTCGATGTGGTAAAGTATGTCCCTAAGGCGCTCTTTGACTTTTGCAAAAAAAGCCTTCTTAACATCAACCTCGGGATCAGACACAAACGTAACCTCACCCTGGATCGACAATAACCATGAAAAGTGTTGTATATTATTAATATGGATAACCTGTTACTAAAATAAATCATTATTTTTTTAGATGATTTAGCACCTGAAAGTGATTCCACCATTTCTCTCGAACTTCTGCAGGAGTCTTTTTCCAAGTTGGACAAAAAACAGTGAAGTTAGACCTTATTGCATTTGCGACCAACGATGATACATCTGGATGACCAAACCTGTTAATAAAGCATAAAATGGACATTAAAATCATCCGTGAATATATAAAGAAACATAGATATTGAAGAACATTTCAAATACATTTACCATACGCTGTCTTCTGTAGATAAAACAATTTTGCCATCAAGGGTCCTCGGGGCTAGGATCTTCTTGAGCTTTTTCATTCCAGAATTGTTTTGACTTCCCAGCATAACATCCTCATTTTGAGCACTTGATTCAACACTCGGCGTGCTCAACATAACTCTCTTTCGACCCCTTGCCATAACTAATGACAAAACTCTTTCAAGAAATGATATTAGATTAACGTAATTGTTTGAGTTTTAATAGAACATTTTCTAGAAGATAACAACGTAGGCTATAATTTATATAAACTACACCAAAGTGTAAAGTTACTACACAAATGTGTAACTTTTTAAGAAAAACTAATATGCAAATGTGAAATCTAATCTAAGTAGTCAACTTCATCGATATCTCCATCTTCATCGGTGTCATTCGCATCATCGTCGTCGTCGTCATCATCATCATCATCATCATCTTCATCATCATCTTCTTCTTCTTCTTCATCATCTCCTTCTTCTTCTTCATCCTCCTCCTCCTCAATTTCATTAGCTTCTTCTACTTCTTCCTCTTGCTCTTCCTCTTCCTCCTCCTCTCCAGATTCACCATATTCTAATTCATCTACTTCAACCACTGACAAATTTGGATGCTGTGTGACTGACTCTTCTTGAAAAACAATTAAGTCAACCGGAGCATCAATTTGTTTTCTAGCCTTGGTCTTAAACACGGCCCACCATTGACTTTCATTATTTTTTTTAAAGGTTGGATATGATGTGTAATACACTTGTTCGGCTTGATGAGCCAAGATAAATGGATCATACTTTTGAAGTTTCTTAGAATGATTAACTTCTACAAGTCTATATTTTTCATGCACATTCATACCCCTCGCAGAATTATTCATCCACTCACATTTGAACAAGACAGTCTTTTAAATCTCCTGATTTCCAGGATAGCTTAGCTCAATGACCTCTTGTAAGATTCCATAATAGTCAGTGTCTTCAACAGAACTAACACATACCCCATAGTTCAAAGAAGCTTTATGTTTTCCATAATCGAATGTGTGAAAGTTAAACCCATTAACCGAATAACGTGTCCATGTTTTAACTTGTTTAGATGGACCCATTGCTAAAGCTCGTAGCAAATCATTGTGAATATCTAAAGCAATCACCTATAGTGAACGAAAGTATATAAGAAAATGCTTGTGTAAGCATTAGAAATTTATTAATAAATGAATATTTAGGTTTATCACTTACTTGATCTTTAAACCACACTGGCCATTCTACATCAAATTTACTCCAAACATCATTCGTGGAGAGTTGGGGATGTTGCTCAAGTATAAATTTCTCAAATTTTCTGAAATTTATGGACATGTAAAATTTATTAGGATAAACTTAAATGATTTTTGTTTATTGCATGTGAAATTATTATTGAGATAAATTAGAAACTTACTCTTCAAAATTTTTCAATACATCGCAATTTGATAGGACGTAAATGTGAGCACGTTCATACTCACAATCATCCAAGTATCTTCTGCCATCTTTTGAAGTAGGTTTACCCTTTATTTGTTGTTGGAAAAGCTCGGGTAATATTGAATCAGTTTGTTCTTTCAAGCCAATATCGAGATCTTTTGTTTTTGTGTCTACATGCTCTTCGAAATAGAGAGAACAGAAATTTGATATCTCTTCTGTTAAATAAGCATTGCATATAGAACCTTCAACCCGAGCTTTGTTACCAATTTTACGCTTCAAGTGATTTAGGAACCTAAAAAATTAATAAAATATAATAAATTTGTATTGTAATAAATATAATTTTTTTTAAAAACAAATTTGCGTTGACAATTTACCTCTCAAAAGGGTACATCCATCGATATTGGACCGGTCCACCCACTTTTGCTTCATATGGTAAGTGAATTGGCAGATGTTCCATTGAGTTGAAAAAAGACGAAGGGAAAATCATTTCTAATTTGCATATTATCTCCGCAATATTGTTCTCGAGAATATAAATATCATTTGATTTGATAGTTGAAGCGCACAAATCTCTGAAGAACTGACTAATCTCAGTTATTGCATTCCACACATTTGTCGGGAGAAAACACTTGAGAGAAACAGGTAGTAAACGCTCCATAAACACATGACAATCATGACTTTTCATGCCATGAAGCTTAAATTCTTTTAGATCCACACACCTACTCAAATTTGATGTGTACCCATCTGGAAACTTCAAATTAGATACCCACTCACATAATTCCTTTCTTTGAGATCTCTCTAGTGTGATAGGAGCTTTTGGCATGTCGCCACTTTTACGGATATGCAATTTAGGACGGTGACAAAAACGACGCATGTCTTTCCGAGAGTTTATTGTGTCAGTTGTTTTTGTTTTCACATCCATCACTGTATTAATCAGCATCTCAAAGAAATTCTTCTCAATGTGCATAACATCAAGATTGTGTCTAACTAGTAATGATTTCCAATAAGGAAGTTCCCAAAATATACTTTGCTTCAACCATCCATTTTTCAACTTTTTTAATTCCTTAAACTCTTCGACGGTACCATTGATTACCGTTGGAAAGGTTGAAACCCGCTCCCACATTTCTTCCCCCGATAATCTTGGAGGGGCGTGATCATTTTCTAAGGTATCCTTCAAGAAAGCGTTTCTATTTTTCCTAAAAGGGTGATCAATGGGTAGAAATTGTCTATGACAGTCAAACCAACACACTTTTTTCCCACATGGGAGATGAAATGATTTAGTTTTCTCCATGCAGTAAGGACATGCATTATGGCCGGCAGTGGACCAACCAGATAGCATACCATAAGCTGGAAAATCATTAATTGTCCAAATAAGAGATGCTCTTAGCAGGAAATTTTGCTTCTTAGAGATATCGTACGTAAGTACGCCTGTCTCCCACAATTGTTTCAACTCGTCAACCAACGGTTGCAAGTATACATCCAAGTTTTTTTTTGGATTGTTGGGACCAGGAACAATTAATGATAGGAAAATAAATTGTTTTTTCATGCACAACCCAGGTGGTAAGTTATACGGTGTCAACATTACTGGCCAACACGAGTACGACTTCCCGAATTGACCGAAAGGTGCGAAACCATCGGTGCAAAGACCAAGTCGAACATTACGAGGCTCAATAGCAAATTCTGGATAAGTTGAATCAAAATGCTTCCAAGCTTCACCATCACTAGGATGGGCCATTGTTCCACTAACACGAGGATTCTCCTTATGCCATCTCATTTCCCCTACGATATGTTTGGTTGCATATAGCCTTTGCAATCGTGGTGTAATGGGCAAATAAGTTAAGACTTTATGTGGCACCCGCTTTCGTTTCGAAGTTTGTTTATACCTATCTAAGTGACATTAGAACCCAACGCATCGATAACCATTTCCTTGTAAGTGTTATTCAGTAATGCACTAGATTCTCCTTGATTAGGGACATATTATTCACCATGACAAATCCAGTCATAGTAATGAGGACAAAACCCCTTGCTAATAAGATGAGATTTCACCTCAAATTCATTTAAATATTTCATATTCTTGCACTTAACACATGGACATCGAATTTTTATTTCCACTAGAAAACTCTCCTGAAGTTTAGCATATTCAAGGAATTTAGCAACCCCATTTATAAACTCAATCCTAGGTCTTTTTTTGTTATCCACCCTCTCATACATCCATTTTCGTTCTAATCTCTTCATTTCAAATCTATGTAAATTTATAAGAATAAGCAATATTTAGTAATACTATCATGCATGAGAATTGTAAAAACAAATAGTAAACATATGTACATTTTATTGAATAAATACTACGGAGTAGTACGTAAATATAATACGGTTTTACCATTGTATTAGTATTGGTGTTATTATTATTATTATTATTATTTGCAATTAGTATTAGTATTATTAGTACACAAATTATTGTTGTTGACTTGTTGTTATTATTAAAAGTGTTGTTGTTGTTGTTGTTGTTGTAACTACTATTATTATTTTTAATTATTTTTTTTAAAAAAAAATTATAAAAAGAGAGAATTATAATTACTATAATTAAGCCAAGATACAAAAAATGAATTTTTTTTATAAAAAAGGAGAATTATAATTGTTATAATTATCCTATACTGGATAGTTATAAATATCAGTACAAACACGATTAGTTCAGTTCTGATGCTTTATTAATATTGTTGTTGTTGTTATTGTTGTTGTTGTTGTTGTTGTTGTTGTTGTTGTTGTTGTTGTTGTTGTTGTTGTTGTTGTTGTTGTTACTATTATTGTTGTTGTTGTTGTTGTTGTTTTTATATTCATTTAAGTTAAGGTAAGTTAAGTTCTATTCGGTTCGCTTCAGTTCGGACTCCTTTAGTTCAGTTCAATTTAGACACTTTCATTCAGTTATAGTACAAAATAATAGGGGTCTTAGAATATTTTAACCTCAGTCCGTTCACAAGAGACTAGCTGCTATTATTATTATTGTTATCATTATTATTATTATTGTTGTTGGTGTTGTTATTAATATTATTATTAACATTATTATTATAACTATTATTAATAGTATTATTATTATCATTTTTTAATTATTATTATTGTTATTATTATTATCATCATTTTTTATTATTATTGTTATTATTGTTATTGTTATTATTATTATTTATTATTATTAGCTCATATTATTATTATTATTATTATTATTATCATTATTATTATTATTATTATTATTATTATTATCATTAATATTATTAATATTATTAATATTATTATTATTATTAATATTATTATTATTATTATTATTATTATTATTATCGGTATTCTTAATATTAAAATTAGTAGACTAGTTGCACCAGTGTCAGTATTATTTAAGAAATTTAGGTGGTGATCTAAATTTATACCATGAGACGAAGTGAACTACAACAGCAGCAATAGGCAATAAATCCTAATTTCATAGTGACAACAACAAGTGGACACGCAACAACAAGAACGACAGTAGCAGCGGCGAGACTTCATCGAATCTGAAGTAGCAGCAATACGAGAATTAGTTCACGAACTAAGAAAACAACAACAGTAGCAGCAATAGATTAACGAACAGCAGCCACGCAATAAACACGAACAGCAGCAGTAAACAAAATTGCGTATTTTTTAAAAGGAGTCGAGCTTGTGGTCGAACCATTATACCAACATTACCCATACTTCTGCCTATTTTGCGTGAGCCTGTGTTAATCCTAAGAAAGTTTGTATTTGATCCAGGTGGGTTTATTATTAGTGAAAAGAATTGAGGGAAATTCTTTTAAAAGAAGGAGAGTATGACGCTAGTTCAGTTTGCAGTGTTGTTTGGATCGGTCCATATCTCGAACTATACTTAGAATTTTGTAGTCATTCAAAATGGAGGAGATAGATTTCGAGCTTATCTTTCCAATGACTACTCGTGAAGGTTCATTGAACAAGTATTGAAGAAGTTATGCCCCAAACAAGTCAGCTGTGCATTGAAAAACGCTGCTGTTAAAATTCTTTGACAAAATTGTTTCTTTCGCTTCGACTTTCTTTAAAACTTTCAATAAATCCCGAGACTTATTCAACCATACCAAGATGGAAGCATCAACATCATCTCGTGCAACGAAATACATTGTACAACCGTGTACAATGTATGTGGCAGATTAAATGAAGTGCTTAGTTCTTTGTAGTGTGATTAAGTCTTAGTTCCTTGCACTTGTTTTCTTATTCTTTGTTCCTTCATTAATTAGCTTGACCAAGTAAGGCTTATTGTATTGATCTTTTGCCTTGGTTCTAACGTGTGGGATGGTTATTTATAGCCTTCTACATTGTTTGTAACATTTGAGATTGGAAAGAAAGAAAATTGTAAGCTTTTGCTTGTTTAATTTTAATCGTCGAGTAACAATTAAGAGTCTTAGAGTTCGAATCGTTTTCGAGTTCTAATTCCCGCATATTCAATCGAGTGTTTGAATAGCGACCCGCTTAGTCGAGATATAGGTCTATCTCACTAAGCATACTATCCCTTTTGTTTCACTTCTATCAATTTTTTGTTTGTCTCTCGTCGTGACCAGCAACTTTGTTTTGCGTCCTTGTGATACGAGATCGAGTTCCGTTCCAAATCACATCAGTGTTTCTCCCGGAAAGCTACATCCAAGATGTGATGTATTGGCACACGGGTACACCTAGGACTTCAAAGGCAAGTCCAACTCCCCACGAAGCTATCATCATCAGGACAAGTATGACCCTCTACTTACGGCTGGCGAGCCCTTTACGCAAGTCAAATTGACTATAAACGACCCGACCGGAAGGCTGCCAGGTCATAATCTGCGATTGGCCTGGTAGCTACTCTGACTTTCACCTTGTCCAAGCCTCAGTCAGAGTGGTGGTTCTGTAGACACCCACATTTTGCGTGCTAGTGTGTATAGCAGTTCCCGACAAAACACCCGATGATGATCGAACGCAAACGTGACTTAGTACACTCAAATATGGGCTCGGAATCAATAATATCCAACATGGACAATTAGCGGAGTACAAATCTCTCAAAACCAACTTCAAATTCAAGCCCAGTAGGTCGTTCCGAGTAAAATGAGACTAATTTGGGCCAAAACCGTCACCAAAAATAAAAACCATCTTTTGGCGACCGGGTCAAAGCCCGGTCAAAGACGAATCCGACACAAAAATCGACCAACTTCGTTTCTAGAAGCTTGCGTCTGAACACAATCCTCAAAGAAATCAAAAGGGTCAACCATTTCCTAAAATGCCTCGCCACCCTTATCCACTCGATCGAGTGGAGCCTCAAATTCCGGAACAGACCCGTTTTCAAAGGCACTCGATCGAGTGCACTAGGGCCACTCGATCGAGTGACCCTAGGTCAAGGGGTAAAATCTATAAATACCCCCCCTTGTGCTCTTCATTTGAAGAAGATTTTTACACATGCATTTTACCCTACATTTCTACCCTAGCACTCTACACTACACTACACTACAATCCTAAGCAATACTACACAAAAACCGAGTCATTTTGTCCCTCGAAAAACCGACAAAGCCATCCACACACACACACACACCGTAACTCAACTACATCCTCGATACTCCCGCGTTCCCGTCGCTATTAAGAGTCCATTGCCGAGGCCATTCTAAGCATGTATGTTGAGGGTGTCATCAACCCTGTTTCTATCTTCGCTATCTCGATTTATGTACATTTTCTTTACGCTTCACATTATATCTATACTAACACTAACATCTAACATTTATTTCTCATATTCTAACCTCTAACATTTAATTATCGTCGTTAACTTTTTAATACCGTGTATACGTACATAATAGTATTAAAGTTTCCTAACACGTTTGACTATGACGATCATCCAAAGTCCGTTTAATCCCTTTACGAGCAACGACGGAGGTGGCACCCTTTCGAGGAGCGCCGCCCCAATGTACTCAAGGGTATAACGTGATCGTGGTCGATCATAGTTGAACGCGTTTGACTCCATTTCTACGATTAGTGGGAAATCCGTTGATGCGAAAACCGACATCACAATAATCCGTTAGGATTAGTATCGATGTCGTGACGCGGAGGACTACAATTTTGTCACTAGTCAAATTTTTCAATCCCATAATATCTTATTTTTCACAAACTTCCGATGACGGTATTATAATCGTATATTACACGATTTTGAGGACCGAAAAACCGAGTTAAATTTTAATTATGCCATATTTCTATTTAACTCGGCCGACTATCGATTTAAAAGTAAATAAAACGAAATTGCCAACTTTTTCAAAGCGAGTTATGCCTCATACATGTGCCCCTCGACCGAGTGCCATGGTCCACTCGATCGAGTAGCACCCCAAAAACTGGGCAGTAGCTACCTCGAAGGCGCACTCGATCGAGTCCATGCCATGACTCGATCGAGTGGGTCCTGTGGCCCAGAAAACCGAGAGCTTTAATGCATCATTCGAGCCTCGTCTTTTTTTAAACGACTTAGTCGTCGCGTGCAAAGTCAATCACGTGCTTACATCTTCAAAACTCATGCATGACATTTCACTTTAACGACTTTGATTGACGGTCTCTCACTATTAATTTGGTGTCAACGATTCCTTAGTCGTATCCGACACACGATTAATCTAGACTCCAATTTCTCAACGTGATAAGTCGGGACAAGGCACCGAGATTCGGGATCAGGCTAGCACCACGCCCAGGTCCCCTATCTCCGTCCTTCGCTTAATACACAATATAATGTGTAGTTAATCGGAGTTCGTCCATTTGCACAACTTACGGTCTAGTTTGTATGTATATATACGGGTCCATTGCAAGTTATTATTTATCGCTCTTTATATCTCATTTATTCTTTTTTATATTGTTCGTTATTTTGTATTGGTCGGGTTGTATTTCCGCCCGTGTATTTTGTACATATTTACGAGCTTTATTTATTTTGATGTTTATCGCTTTATAAAAAAACCTCGCATGCTAAACTACTCCGACAATAATTTAGATGTATTAAATGACGTAGCTCACACGTAATTCGCATGCTTAGCCGAAAACGCTTTTTGCATATCATTTAGTCGTATTACTAGCGTGCGTACAAGAACACGAACTATGTCTTAGTAGAGGCCGCTAAGTACGGGCGGGGTTGGGTGTCCTTAGTGGGCTTAACAACACGTACCCTCACCCCTTACTCAGAACCTCGGTTTCCAGATGCCCGAAACCGTTGGCGCACGAGAGTCATTCTATACACGAAAGCTGGTGTAAACGGTATCGGTATTGTAATGCAAAGGGACGAGCCCCCATAAACTCTGAAATCGAAATGGGCCGTACTTTGTGTATAGCCCATGACGACATAGAGTGGGCTCGAACGGTTCCGAATAACCACAAAATTCGGTGACGACTCCAACTTTGACTTAAATTTCAACCCGAGAACAATCTCACCACGAGATTCATTCGCCTACCCAAACTCGCGCGTAGCCGCGTTGGGGTGGACCTACGTCATGTCCACAGAACGAAACAAGAGGATTTTCACTGATCAGTTTTCATCTTTAGAAACTGTATTTGCACAGATTTGCTTTGCTGTTTGTACTAGATTGAAGGGTCATACTACCAATCTTAAAATTTTGAGGATTCTAGATTACTTAGATGCTCATTGATGTATCCATAGTGAGGTAGGTTTTTGCATAAACTTGTAATTTCACTTCTCATGAAATGAAATGATAATTTTTCTGCAAAAAAAAAAAATTAAATAAAAAATTAAATAAAAAAAAAAATAATAATAGTAATAATAATAATAATAATAATAATAATAATAATAATTGATGGGGGTCGGTTGCCTACCTCTGGCCGCCTGCCAGTCAGGCCCCAGGGCGACCAATCCCAAAAAGAGGAAAGGCCTGCCCAGCAGACCTTCCATCAACATCATTGAAACCTCCAAGTGAGTGGCCTTAATCCCTTAGCCGCCTGGCACAGCCTGGCCGCCTGCCAAGCAGGGCGAACCAGGCCTCCTGCCTGCTTCCAGGGCGCTCCCGCCTAAGCAAGACCAGAGAAGGACCGAGGACCCATCCGTCATTTTGCCTAAGGTAAGGGGAAATGAGTGGACAAGGTGAGTCCACGTGTCGCACAAGCATCCACTCATTTCCCTCTTCTTCTTTCTCTTTTCCTCTCTCTTGTGGGAAGGTATAAATACTTTCCCATTTCCCACATGAGAGGGGTTGGATTTTCTCTCTCTAGACCCTTACTCCTAAAAAACGCCACGTAGCTCTTCACGAACTAGGTCTCTCAAGGCATTTCACGGGCTGACTTAGGCATTGGAGAGGGTTCCCTCGGACAACCTCCGAGGCCCTGTGCGTTCATTGTGCAGGGAGCAGGCCAACTGCGCCGGGAAGGTCCGATCCTGGGAGTGAGGAGAAAGAGAGGTTCAAGGAAGTCAATCGATCAATTGTTCACCAGTGATTCAATCATACGACCCGGATCCAAGGCCGGATGAATTGTTTCCGTGACCGGAACAATTTGGCGCCGTCTGTGGGGAAACTTACGGTTGTGCTCACGAGTTACCCACTAAAATCAACCACTCATAATCACGAAACTAAAACAATCATGCCAGAAATCATTGATGCCAGTGCAGGAACGGGTCCGACGGTCCCACCGGTGGCCCCCCTGTATGGTATGCCGCAGTCGGAGAGGGTTCCTCCCGCCACGATCCTAGGGGTAGGGGGAACCAGTCTCCTCGGCGGATCTAACACTGCTGTGACACCTGAGTTGGGGACACACCCAGGACATGCTCTTAATCTGACCCCAGCTCAGATGGCGCAGACAGCTGCGTTCTTCTCTGCGATGCTGAACTAGGAGTTCACTCCTGAGGACTTGGTAGGCAGGGTCGCATCGGCTCCCAGGCAACCATCCCCAATCAGCAGGGACGAAGCCGGGGGCACGAGGCGGACCGCCGCCAGAAATGCTCAGAGGAAAGCGAGAAGGACGGCACAAGCGTATGCGCATGTGCAAAGGCGCATTACTACCGGCAATCCAGAGCCACCTGTCCAGCAGGCGTTCTCCATTCACACAACAGAATCAGCGTCTGGAGGGCAGGGAGGCTTATCCCGAGGATTACAGGAGCGAATGAGGCCCAGGGAGCCCATGTCAAAACGCTTGGGAGAAAAACCAGGCGGGGTTTTCTCTAGGCTAACACCGGCAGCCAGAGAGCAGCCAGCCCCTGGTTTATCCCAAAGCCTGCAATCAAGGCTCAACCGGGGGCAACCGCTCGAATCTAAGTATCACCAGGGTGAGAGCTTCTGTCACTCTCAGAGGAAGAGACCCAGACAAGTCTCCTCTGAGACAGAAGATGAAGCAGCGAGCAGGCCGCCGCCAAGGCACCGCTCCCCCAGCGTGAGGAAACCGGCCCATAAACAATGGGATACTCATGGTAACCAGTCTGGGGAAAGCAGGTCACGATTGGTGGGCAGGCCCACAAAAACCCCACTTCATCCTGAGGTACAAGAGTACCCCATTCCAAAAATTAAAATGCCCACCATTAAGTTTGATGGGACAACAGACCCGGAGGACCACCTGGCGGCGTTTGAGAGCCACATGGGCATGTACGACGTAGATGATGCCATCTGGTGCAATGTTTTCCCAACCACCCTGGTAGGGCTCGCACAGGGATGGTTCAGAGACCTCCGCTAGGGGTCAGTCAGGTTCTTCATAGAGCTGGCCGAGATCTTCCTCGAACAGTATGCCGGGAATAAAAGAAGACGCCTCACTCGTTTTGATCTCATGACCCTAAAACAGAAAAAGGGTGAAAGTGTAAGGGAATACCTGAGAAGGTTTGATCTATCCTACCAGCAGGTCAGGGAGATCGACGATTCCACCGCCGCCTACGCCCTGACAATCTCCCTGCTTCCAGGGGAAATGAAAAACCAGATGATCAGGGCCCAGCCAGAAACCTTGGCCATGACCAGGAAAATTGCGGAAGGGTTCATTCTGCAGGAGGAGTTCCACGGCCTGACGGATACCCCTGCAGGCCAAACAAGGCCTCAAGGGGGACCGCAGGGTGGACGTGGCAGAGGTGAGCCAGGCAAGCAGAGGGAAGAGGGAGACACTCCCAAGAAGGAGCGCACTGTCTACCAGCCCAGGTTCGACAGTTACACTGCCCTGAACAAATCCAGGGCGGAGATCTTCGAACTGGAAAAAGAAACTGCTAAGTGGAATCGCCCGAACAAACCCAGCAGCCCGAAAGGAGACCCCAAGAAATTCTGCACTTTCCATGACTGCATAAGCCATACCACCGAGGAATGCCGTCACCTGAAGGACGAAATCGAGAAGTTAATCAGGAACGGATGGCTATCCAGCTACGCATCCAAGAATAAGTCTCAGAAGGAAGTATCTGAAAAACCCGAGGGGTCAGTGCAGAACCGCATGGTGATCCATGTGATTTCAGGGGGCACTGAGGGCCAGCTCAGTCGGAGAGGCCAAAAAAGACAAATGCGTGAACTAAGGAACCAGATCTGCTATGCTGAGAAAGCAGGGAGTCCAAGGGGAGTGACATTAAGCATCACCCCTGATGATGCGGGGCGCGTAGTATACCCGCACAGTGACCCTCTGGTGCTGTCCCTAGAGATCAGCAACCACATTGTGCGGAGGTGTATGGTAGACACTGGCGCATACACGCCTTCGAGAAAATGGGCCTGGAAAAAAGGCACCTACGACCTGACCCTGGATCGTTATACGGGTTCAGTGGAGCAGGCGTGCTGCCCATGGGAGTCATAGACCTGCCCGTAACCTTTGGGGAAGGCACTACTGCCAGAAACGTCAGGGCAACCTTTCTTGTTGTGGATGCAAGATCTGCCTACAACGCCCTAATTGGCAGAGCCACCCTGGACGAAATCGAGGCGGCCATCTCCATCAGGGCCCTCACCATAGCATATGTCACCGATTTCGGACTAGAAGGAAAATTGCGCGGGGACCAAGAGTCAGCCAGACAATGCTACTCCGTGGCCCTGCAAGAACACGAAAAAGAAAGAAAAGGAAAAAGAAAGGCTGACAGTTCCCCCTGCAGGGAAGGCGAAATACCAGCCGAGCACCCGGCGTCCGACCACCTGGAGCCAGGGGCGAAAGCATGCTTGTAGACTTAGAACCAGGGAGGCAGGTCCTAATAGGAGCTGACCTGGAGGAGTCCTACCAGGCAGAACTGGTCAAGCTGCTGAAAGAAAACAAAGACGTATTCGCCTACTCGGCAGAAGAAATGCCCGGCGTTGATCCATCACGCATCGTTCACAGGCTGAACGTAAGCATGGACGCTCGCCCTGTAAAACAGAAAAAGCGAAACATGTCCGCAGAAAAAGACGCGGCAATCAAGGAAGAAATTGACAAACTCTTGAAAGCAGATTTTATTGAGGTCTGCGACTACCCAGAATGGCTGGCGAATGTAGTAATGGTTAAAAAATCGTCAGGCGCATGGAGAATGTGCGTGGACTTTACGAACCTCAACAAGGCCTGCCCGAAAGACTGCTATCCGCTCCCCAGAATCGACCAACTGGTAGACGCCACCAGTGGTTATTCCATGCTGAGCTTCCTAGATGCCTTTTCAGGGTATCACCAAGTATACTTGTGGCAGCCGGACAGGGTGAAGTGCGCGTTCATCACCAGTTCAGGCACCTACATGTACAAGATGATGCCGTTCGGGCTTAAAAATGCAGGGGCTACATACCAGCGGTTAGTTGATAAAGTGTTGGAAAAACAAAAAGGCAGAAACATCGAGGCTTACGTTGATGACGCCATCGTAAAAAGCGAAGAAGACAGAGAGCACCTGATAGACCTGCAGGAGACCTTCTGCTCCCTGCGCGCCTACAAAATGAAACTCAATCCGAAAAAGTGTACGTTTGGGGTCCGCTCCGGCAAATTTCTGGGGTTCTTGGTCAGCTCTCGGGGAATAGACGCCAACCCTGAGAAAATTCAGGCAGTTCTAGACCTTCCTGAGCCCAAGACCATTAGAGACATCCAACGCCTGATGGGCCGCATGGCCGCCTTAGCACGGTTCGTCGCCCGATCAGCAGACAAGGCCACTCCTTTCTTCAAGATACTGAAAGGAAACAAACAGTTCAAGTGGGAAAACGAGCAGAAAGAGGCCTTTGAGCAATTGAAGGACCATCTTAAGAGGCTCCCCACCCTGGCAAGACCAGTAGCAGGGGAAAAACTTTTCCTCTACATTGGAGTAACCAATATAACTGTCAGCGCGGTTATCTTACGGGAAGAGGCAGGCACCCAGCAACCTATATACTTCGTAAGTCATGCGCTGGGGGCAGCCGAGAAAAATTACCCGATGGTCGAAAAAGCCGCCTACGCAGTCATAATTGCCGCCAGGAAGCTCAGACCTTACTTTGACGCGCATCCAGTCGTAGTCCTCACCGACCAACCACTGGAGAAGGTGTTGGAAAAATTTGAAAAATCAGGGAGACTACTGAAGTGGGCGATTGAGCTGAGTGGACTAGGTATATCTTACCAGCCGAGAACAGCCATCAAGGCCCAAGCCTTAGCAGATTTTCTGGCTGAGTGCTCCCATTCAGGGGAAGAAGAGACCCCTGCCGAGGAATGGGTCGTGCATACTGATGGATCCTCGACAGCCAATGGCGCAGGCGCAGGCGTCGTACTGACCAGCCCAGGGGGGCTGACTTTGAGCATGCCCTCCGGTTTGTCTTCCCAGCATCGAACAACGAAGCAGAGTACGAAGCAGTACTCGCAGGCGTTAGGCTAGCTAAAGCCGCAGGGGCAGAGCGGATTGTCCTGGCGACAGACTCCCAGCTCATCGCCAACCAGATCAATGGTGAATATGAAGCAAGGGACCAAGCAATGGCCACATACCTGGAAATGGTGAAAGGAGAGTTATCAGGCCTGAAATCATATGAGATCAAGCAAATCCCCCGCTCCCAGAATAGTCGAGCAGATGCCCTGTCAAAACTGGCATGTTCCAGTCTATAGGACATACGGAGGTCAGTGTGGGTTGATGTTCTGCATGAAAAATCGACCAGCCCCTGTCAGGCGATTAGCACCATGGAAGAAGGTCCGGAAAGCTGGATGACTCCCTTCATCCAATTCAAGAAACACGGTGTCCTACCATCAGACGCAGAACAAAAAAGGAAAGTACAGGCTAAAGCAACCTGGTTCATACTCATCGAGGGGGAAATTTATAAGAAGTCTTTTACTTATCCCCTGCTCAAATGCCTACGGGCAGATCAAGCTTCTGAAGTGTTGGAAGACATCCACTCAGGGATTTGTGGGCATCACATCGGGGGGAGATCCCTGGCCCACAAAGCCCTAAGGGCAGGCTACTACTGGCCCACCATGCTGGCGGACGCCAAGAGCTTGACCCAGAAATGCAGAAAATGCCAACTCTTTGCCCCATCAATCCATGCCCCGGCCCAGGAACTCAGGCCAATCCTATCCCCCATCCCTTTCGCTCAATGGGGGATGGACATTCTAGGACCCTTCACGGTGGCCACAGGGGGCAGGAAATTCTTGATTGTCGCCATAGACTACTTCACCAAATGGGTGGAAGCCGAAGCAGTGCCCAACATTACTGAGCCGGCGGTCAAGAAAGTGGTCTGGCGAAATATTATCACCAGGTTCGGTCTGCCAAAGATGTTGGTATTTGACCATGGCAGACAATTTGATAATGATCCTCTAAGAATCTGGCTAGAAAGCCACAACATCGCAGTCGCCTATTCAGCCGTCTGTCACCCGCAAACCAACGGACAGGCAGAAGCGGCCAACAAACAAATCTTAAATGGCCTGAAGAAAATGGTGGATGACTGCAAGGGTAGGTGGGCTGACGAGCTTCCCAGTATACTCTGGTCAATTCGAACTACCAGGAAAGAGTCAACAGGCCAGACCCCGTTTGGTCTGGTATATGGAGCAGAGGCATTATTACCAATCGAGGCAAGGATCCCTTCTCTGCGCTCCCTGTAGTACGACCGGGCTGAAAACGAAGCTGCAATGGTCGAAGCCTTGGACCTGGTAAATGAGTTAAGGGAGGAAGCTAGCACCAACATCGTTGCCTACCAGCAACGAATGAGGAAAGCCTTCAACACCAAAGTCCGACAGAGGAACTTCCAGATGGGTGAGCTGGTTCTAAGAAAGACGCAGGCGATTGGAAAGTCAAGAGAACATGGAAAGCTGAGTGCCAACTGGGAGGGTCCATACCAAGTGACTCGAGTCCTGGGACCAGGCACATACAAAATCGCCAACCTTGAAGGACAAGAGCTGCATGCTCACTGGAATGCGGACACTTTAAAGAAATACTACGTCTGAAGAGAATTCGAGGATAGTTTTTATTTTTTGCTAAAAACAAATGGCGGAGGACGGTCAAAGAATGTCGACGGCTCCGACCACTCGAAAATGTCACAGTTTTATAAAGAAATGAAGAATATTCAGATTTATACTCGTTCCCTGTTCACACTCGCGTTCTTCACACACAAACGAGCAGGGGGCAATAGGGGGAGGCCCCCCTGTTGCCAAAATCGGGGAAAATGACCCCCCCAGCAAAAATCCGAGCGCCACCCTGCTTACCTCTGGGCAGGCAGGGGGCAGGCCCCCTGGACTTTGAATAAAAGCCAGGGACAGGCTAGACTAACAAGGACTGGGGGCAGGCCCCCCAACCTTGTATAAAAAACGCAAAAACCACCCTGCTTACCTCTGGGCAGGCAGGGGGCAGGCCCCCTGGACTTTGAACAAAAAGCCAGGGACATGCCAGACTAACAAGGACTGGGGGCAGGCTCCCCAACCTTGCATAAAAAACGCAAAAGCTCCCCTACTTGCCTCTGGGAAGGCAGGGGGCAGGCCCCCTGGACTTTGAACAAAAGCCAGGGACAGACCAGACTAACAAGGACTGGGGGCAGGCTCCCCAATCTTGTATAAAAAACGCAAAAGCCCCCCTGCTTGCCTCTGGGAAGGCAGGGGGCAGGCCCCCTGGACTTTGAATAAAAGCCAGGGATAGGCCGGATCAACAAGGACTGGGGGCAGGCCCCCCAACCTTGTATAAAAAATACAAAAGCCACCCTGCTCACCTCTGGGCAGGCAGGGGGCAGGCCCCCTGGACTTTGAATAAAAGCCAGGGACAGGCCGGATCAACAAGGACTGGGGGCAGGCCCCCCAACCTTGTATAAAAAATACAAAAGCCACCCTGCTCACCTCCAGGCACGCAGGGGGCAGGCCCCCTGGACTTTGAATAAAAGCCAGGGACAGGCCGGATCTACAAGGACTGGGGGGCAGGCCCCCAAACTTGTATAAAAAACGATAAGGAACCCCCCTGCTTACAGGCAGGCAGGGACAGGCTGCGCATCAAACTCATGAAAAACCGAAACAGACAAAAGCAAACAAAAAATCTACATAAAAAGGAATAGTGTCAAAGGAACACAGGATAAGAGTTTTTAAAACAAATGATTACAATTAAACACGGCAGCCGGCCACCGAAGGGCTCGGCGCGCAAAGAAGTTAGGAAGTTAAAACGTTGGCACAGGCGCAGCAGGAGACGAGCAAGAACCTCTGAGGAAGACTGCCCTCCATGTTAAGCAGGGGGAGCGTCTGGGCCGGAAGTAGCAGCTCCTTCAGACAGTCTGCGCGTTTGAGCTTCGTCCTTAGCAGTGTAGGGGGCTCGGAAAGCATCTTCGTCTAAACCAGGGAACATCTCCCTGACAGTTTTCATGACAACCCCTAGGCAAGAGTTAACACCATTAACGAAGCCCGCCGACACAGCCGTGTCCACCTCCTGGAGTATTTCGTCCCTCTCCTTCTCCCTATCCTTGGTCTTCGCCGCCAGATCGCCAAGAGCCGCCTGCAGATCAGAATTCACCTTGGAAAGGCGCTCCCCAAGGTCGATGACGCTCTTCTTGGCGTGATCCAGCTCAGCCAAAGCTTTCCTGGCCTGCTCTAACTCCGCAAAGGCCTGCTGAGCTCTCTTTGACTCCTCCCCCAGGCGGGACACCTCCCTGATAGCTTTCTCATTCTCAGACTTCCAGTGGATCGCCTGACCCTTGGCCTCTTCCTGCTCGGTCTCCCTTTTCGCCAACTGATCTTTCAGGATGGCAATGAGAGCAACGTCCCTCTCGACTGCAGAAAGGCGGTCAGAGTTAGACAGTTCCTCATCACTCAGGCGGTTAAGGGCCGCCAGCTCTGCAGAAGCTTGCATGATTCGGGCAGTGCGCTGGATGTACTGAGTCACTTGGTTGGTAGCAGATTTGATAGTCTTGAGAAGATGGTCCGCTAGAACTGCCCCTGAGTCGGAAAGTAGGGCGGAAACATCTTGGTTGTCGCCGGCGTTATAGTGGAATTCAGCGTTCTCCTCGGAAAAGAGGGTGGCGGGAATCCCCTGAGCAAAACGTTTAGGTTCAGGCGTGGAAGTCTCCAGGTCCACCACCTGGTCAGCACTTGGAGCCTCCCTGCTCCTCTTTCTAAGCAGCGCCCGGGGAGTGCTCTCCCCAGTCTCTTCGGAACCTGCGGCCCGTGGCCCCGGGGGAATCTGGACCCCAGCTGAAAGGCCCTCTTGCCTACCAACAGGCGAAGGGGTAGCCTCATAGGCAATCGCCTTCGCAACTGGAGAGGGGGTGGCCTCAGAAACCGCCGTCTTTGCAGGCGTTGCTCTAGGAGGGGGGGGGGAAGCCTTGGTCTACTGAACGACATACCCTTCAAGTGCTTCATCAGATTCTTCTCACCTCTCTTAAAATGAGGGGGAAGAGAAGGGCGACTTTGGACAACAGTGAGAGTCTCGTTCAGGCCCAGGCGTCTCACCTCCCCTTTTTTCCAAACGAAGGTAGCAAGATCTGCAAGGCAAACATACAAGCTGTCAGGGCACTTTAAAAGGAAAAGAGTACGAAAGAATCATCAACACTCCTGAACTACCTTTATCTAGACCCGGGTTCATGCCCAACCGGGTCAAGTATTTATCAGACGCAATAAGCTCCGCATGGGGGAGCCATAATGTAGGGCCGTACACCCCATACTTATCAGTGTGGGCAGAAAAAAAGCCCGTCAACTCCTTGTCTTTCTCGCCCAGCTTCACCTCCAAAGCTCTTCCACCCACGCCAGGGTGATACTCCTCAGGGGTCTCAAGCCTCGCGTGGACATGATTCCTGAAATGACGGGGAATCCTCCACCCATGGATGCTGTGTACATAAAGGAAGTTGTTCTTCCAGTCTCTCAAACTATCCATGCCAGGCCACACCAAACAATGTCCCTTCTGCCTCAAAAGGGACCAATAACCAGGGGAGCCCGCACTCCCAGAAGAAACCATTTGCAAGCCCACCATAAACCGCAGGGCGTCAATGGAAGGCTCGGTGTGGTGGAACAGACAAGTCCAGACATATGAAATCAACGCCCTGACAGCCGTGGCTGTCAGCTGGGCGATGGCGACGTTCATGCGCCTGAAGATCTCTTCCAAGGAAGGATGGAGGGGAAAGCGAAGGCCGAACTCCAGACATTTATGGTAGACCGCTATGCACCCGTCGGGAGGGTTGCATACGGTATCCTTTTCGCCGAGGACAACGACTGTGTACCCCTCCCCGAAGTTGTAAAGCCACTCAATCGCACCAGCGGCGTTCTTTGCAAGGATCAGCTCCCGATTTTTCGGGTCAGGGAAGGTACTCAAAGGGATGCGGTATTTAACTTTATCTAAATAGTATACCCTACCCCTTTCCCGCCGAACAAGAGGACCAGAGGTTCTAGAAGGGTCAACTTCCAACGCCTCGTCGTCCAAGTCGATGGCGTCAAACGAGGGGGAGTCAGGAGAGTTACCACCCCCGCTGTCCGCCGAGTGTTCTTCCTCAAAACCCACCTCCCTAGAGGAGGAAGCAAAATTCGTCCCTTCCCCCCTCTTTGATGGGTCAGTAAAGGGTCGAATCCGCTCACGAGTTCTAGACATTTTACTCTAACGGAAGTGGAAAACAGGAAATCAAAAAGGAAAAGCAAGAAATGGAAGACAAAGGTCTGACCTAAGATCGCCTGTCAGTGCGGTAAAAGCCCGAAGAAGGAATCTCCCAGAGAAAGGGGGGTACAAAGTGGGTAACGATTCGTCAAACACCCAAGGGTTTTGCAGAAAGAGAGGACAGGAAGATTTCAAGAAAAGAAAGATTGAAGAAGGGAAAAGAAGAAGAATGTGCAACGGATTGCTTTTATAGGAAGAAGGGCATGCAAAGAGTCACCAAAATCTCAGGAGGCCACCCAAAGACCACTGCCCACGCGTCACTTCCTAAGAAGTCAGCCCTGTGCGGTTTCCCAAGAATAACCTCGAAA
The DNA here is from genome assembly GCA_958450325.1 of Agrostemma githago. Lineage (NCBI taxonomy): Eukaryota > Viridiplantae > Streptophyta > Magnoliopsida > Caryophyllales > Caryophyllaceae > Agrostemma > Agrostemma githago. The sequence goes on along the minus strand of OY288241.1, from coordinate 29,226,876 downwards.
GGACCAAAAAGTGTCAAGGAATTAATCACCCTATGACGTTCCCTCTCCACTTCAAACAAAAAGTAATAAACACATATTAAAAATACAATACACAAACACATCGCCTGAATTTCATTTCATTAAACCTTAAAAGGAAAAAGTTACATTCAGTGCCCAACAAGGAAAGAAAATATACAAGGGCCCAGAAATTCCGGCCCAACAAGCAAACGCCCTGCTAACCAGGCCTAATCATCATCCAAGTCAGGAGAAGGGTCCCCAGGGCTGCCTGGACCCTCAAAGTCCGAACCCCAGTCCCAGTCTGGGGAGTCTTGGAAAGGGTCATCAGGGATCCCATCCTCATCCCTGTCACTTAAACAACCAAGACCTCCACTGTCGTCAGAATCTTGGCTGCTATCCTCCCAGTCCCTGCCAAAGGGAACGGCCTGGGATTCGTCGCAGGTGCGACAACCTGTCTTCTTCACAGGCGAGGAGGGGCCTGACGCCAAAGAGGAGCCAGTATCAGAGAGTTTGGGATCAAATTGTTCAGGGTGCAGCCACGGAAAGCACTCGTGGCATCCCCTGTCAAAGCAGCCTCCTCCCTGGGGGCAACGTCTGAATCTAGGCGCAGCAGGGGGTGAGGACCTTTTGAGACGCTTGTTCGCCCTGGTAGGAGCCTTCTTACCTTTCCGGCGAGAACGAAGCCGTGAACGGCGACTACGGCGAACAGCTCGATAAGCAGCTCGAGCATACTGAAGCCTCCAAAACCCTCTAAAAACAAAAGTAACATATCGAACTCCACGACGAGTAACGGATTTTTTGATCCAAACCATGATTAAAGACAAAGAAAGGAAGGTTGGAAATGGATCGTGAAAATGGGTGAAGGAGGATACAATTTATACAAAAAGCAGAAGCAGGGCATTAATGGTGCCCCAACCACTTCTGCAAAGAAGAGAGCCAATCATCAAACTGGCACACTGCTCGAAAATCCACTGTGCAAAGAAGAATAATCATAAAAGAAGACGTTTGAACTCTCTGCATACCCAGAGAAATGAAAGCATGTTCCCTCGGGAATACGCGGCACATTTAATGCAAGAGTGTCCAAGGAGTCAACCTCCCACCGTCCCAAAACAAGACGTCGCCTGCCGAGCAGGAGCCCCGCTCCCCCTCAGTCGGCGATGGCCAATTGATGGGGGTCGGTTGCCTACCTCTGGCCGCCTGCCAGTCAGGCCCCAGGGCGACCAATCCCAGTTAGAGGAAAGGCCTGCCCAGCAGACCTTCCATCAACATCATTGAAACCTCCAAGTGAGTGGCCTTAATCCCTTAGCCGCCTGGCACAGCCTGGCCGCCTGCCAAGCAGGGCGAACCAGGCCTCCTGCCTGCTTCCAGGGCGCTCCCACCTAAGCAGGACCAGAGGAGGACCGAGGACTCATCCGTCATTTTGCCTAAGGTAAGGGGAAATGAGTGGACAAGGTGAGTCCACGTGTCGCACAAGCATCCACTCATTTCCCTCTTCTTCTTTCTCTTTTCCTCTCTCTTGTGGGAAGGTATAAATACTTTCCCATTTCCCACATGAGAGGGGTTGGATTTTCTCTCTCTAGACCCTTACTCCTAAAAAACGCCACCTAGCTCCTCACGAACTAGGTCTCTCAAGGCATTTCACGGGCTGACTTAGGCATCGGAGAGGGTTCCCTCGGACAACCTCCGAGGCCCTGTGCGTTCATTGTGCAGGGAGCAGGCCAACTCCGCGGGGAAGGTCCGATCCTGGGAGTGAGGAGAAAGAGAGGTTCAAGGAAGTCAATCGATCAATTGTTCACCAGTGATTCAATCATACGACCCGGATCCAAGGCCGGGTGAATTGTTTCCGTGACCGGAACAACAACAACAATAATAATAATAATAATAATAATAATAATAATAATAATAATAATAATATAGGGGAGGGTTTGGAAGCAAAAACCACTGGCAAATGCCTCAAAACCACATGTAAGGAGAGATACTGCTAAGAAGATAATGGATAAGTGTACTGGTGATATAGGGGATTCTTATGCTGATGTTCTGCGGGTGAATAACCCATCCCACCCATTATTGAACTAATACCTGAAACTCCAAATGTGGGAAATGTAGTTGTTGCAATTGATATTGGTGACCCTATTTTGAATAATCCTAATGATACTCGGCTTCTGGAATGTGAGAGGGCTCAATAGTGTTTATAAACAAAAGGAGGTTTGATATTTCTTACAGAATAAAGGTGTAGGTACGTTTGGGTCGTTGGAAACGAAAATTAAACAGAATAATGGTTGTTTGGTTGCTAATAATATGTTGGATAGGTGGTGTGTCACTACTAATGGACATCTACATCCTAGTGGGAGGGTGTGGATTGCCTGGCTTCCTTCGATGTTTGATGTTCATCTGATAGTATATCATCCGCACTTCATACACTGTAGTGTTATAAATAAAAATACTAATAATCGATTCTATTATACTGTCATATATGCTTTTAATGATGGTATGGAAAGGAAGGATCTTTGGGTTCATCTTGAGAATATTGCTACTGTGATTGATGGCCCTTGGGCCTTAGAGGGAGACTTTAATACTGTCATCTCGCCGGATGAAAGATTAGGGGGTCATACGAATCAGAAGGGTATGGATGACTTCATTAGATGTCTGAATAATTGTGGTATGGTTGATATTAAAGCTCCTAAGGCCTGGTTCACTTGGTCTAACAAACGTGAACCTAATGATAGAAAATATAGTCGTTTAGATAGATTTCTGGTGAATGAAGACTGGTTGCGGGTGTATCCTCAATATGAGGCATATTTTCATCCTGAGGGGGTGTTTGATCATACCCCGTGTATTGTGCGAAATTCGGAGTGCATTGTAAAGAGGAATTCAGGTTTTAAGTACTTCAGAATGTGGGGAAAGGCAACCAACTTTATGCAGACTCTTAAGGATGCGTGGGAAAAGGATCATGAAGGAACCAAAAAGTTTGGTGTTGTAAAGAGACTTAAAGAGCTGAAACAAGGACTTAAGAAATTGAATCAGGAGTCTTTTTCGGATGTAGAAAGAAGAGCAGCACAAAAGGAGTATGATCTGAAGGCAATTCAGGTAAAACTGCAGACTTATCCTGGTTCAATAGAACTGATAGTACGAGAAAAAGAGCTTAGCAATGAGGTAAAGTTCTATTTAAATGCAAGGGATGGTTTTCTGATGCAGAAGGCTCGAGTGCAATGGTTAGAAGAAGGAGATGCTAACACACATTTCTTTCATCAAGCCATTAAACAAAAAATTATCAGGAACAAAGTATCTAAAATAAAGAGCGTGGAGGGACAGTTATGTACTGACTGGAATACTATACAAGTAGCTTTCCTGTCGTATTATAAAAAGCTTTTAGGAGAGCAGACTCCTGTACAGAAGGTGCGACCAAAAATCATAGCTAAAGGACGGGTTTGTACTGAGATGCACACGGACATTTTATTACAACAGGTCACAAAGGAGGAGGTAAAGAGTGTCTTCTTTTCGATTCCTGAAGATAAGGCTCCTGGGCCCGATGGGTATTCAAGTAGCCTTTTTAAAGATTCTTGGGCTGTAATTGGAAAAGATGTGACTGTAGTGGTCTTGGACTTCTTCACATCTGGGAAATTACTAAAGCAGATTAACGCTACGAATGTGGTTCTTATTCCTAAATGTGATAGGCCTGAATTTTTTACCCAGTTCAGACCGATTGCATGTTGTTATATGATCTACAAGGTGATTGCAAAACTGCTATGTAATCGTCTAACTCGCGTCCTCCCTGATATTACTCATGACACTCAGAGTGCATTTATCCAAGGAAGATCTATAATTGAGAACGTTCTGATCTGTCAAGACCTCGTTCATATGTACTCCAGAAAGCATGCTTCTCCCAGATGCTTATTCAAACTCGACCTTCAAAAAGCGTATGATACGGTTGAATGGAATTTTGTAGAAGGAATGTTGAATGCCTTAGCATTCCCAATCCAATTCACTAATCTGATAATTCAATGCATCTCGTCTCCTACTTACACTCTGGTCCTTAATGGGTGTAATTTCGGCTATTTCCCTGGTAAAAGGGGATCGCGACAAGGGGACCCGATTTCGCCTTTGATTTTCACGATCTGTATGGAGTATTTGAGTAGGACAATATCATATGCTACTGATAGATGGCCTTTTTCCTATCACCCGAAGTGTAAGCAACTCAAGTTGATTCATCTCATGTTTGCGGATGACCTCTTACTCTTTAGCGAAGGAGATTCTTCTTCCATTATGCTACTTATGAAAGCTTACTCTACATTTTCCAAATCCTCGGGACTATGTATGAACAAAGCAAAGTCAGAAGGTTACGATAATGGTGTGCCTGATAGTCTGAAATCAGACATATTTGCTGTGACAGGTATTAAGGAAGGGCATATGCCTTTTAAATATCTAGGTGTGCCCATTCAAGCGGGTAAATTGAAAAAGGAAGAGTGCTTAAGTCTCTCGGAGAATATTATAAGTAGTATCAGGAGCTTGGTTGCGAAAAAGCTCTCCTATGCTGGTAGGGTGACTCTTATTAATTCCATCCTCAATAATTTGCATAATTATTAGGCGACGATTTTTATTATCCCGAAGCATACCATTAAGAGAATTGAATTAATCTGTCGGAATTACCTATGGGATGGTTCTGCGGATTACAGGAAGGTCCCTCTTATTGCTTGGGATAAGGTCACCTTGGATAGAGAAGCAGGTGGATTGGGAATAAAGGAGGCGTCGAGGTGGAATATGGCAGCCGTGGGCAAATTAGTTAGTTGGGTTTACAATCAACGTAGCAGCCTGTGGATAAAATGGATACACTTATTCTATTTAAAGTCTTAGACTTGGCATGATTATATCCCCCCAACTGATTCTCCATGGACCTGAAAAACACTATGTCGGGTAAAAGATAAGCTCAAAAATGACTTCTTGAATGGCATTTGGATACACAACAATGCAAGTTACTCGATTAAGGATGGATATAGATGGCTGAAACCAACTAATACTGCTCCGCCCTGGGTTGATTTCGTTGGGAATCAATGGAACGTGCCTAAACATAGTTATGTCTGTTGGACCATCACGAATGATGGCCTGAATACACGTTCAAAGCTGCATCGACTTGCCTGTATTGAGGATGATCTATGCGTTTTATGCCAACAGAATAATTAAACAAATCAACATCTGTTTTTTGAATGTCCCTACAGCAGCAAGGTGATGAATTGATAGGTGTAGTTTGTAGTGCCTATTTCGTAGTGTTTTGGTCCCATTTTCCTTGTGGAATCGCTCCTTGGGAGCGATTTATGGGCTACTTATGCTTCCTCTAGTTCGTTTCAGGTTGCCGAGACCATTCGTGAAGTGTTGGAGCGATTCCGACTCAATACATACACTTTTCGGAGCCAACGAAGTGAAGGAACGATCACTCGATGCCTTGGATTCGACCCCGAGACCTTGGGACCCAATCCCGAGCCTCCGAGACCCGATCCCGAGTCCCGAGAATCGATGAGAAGTCCATGTGAAGCAAGGAGGGACCAAAAGGATCATATTGGAGGCCTACAAGACCCATCCCGGTCGGGACAACCCTCATCCCGTCCGGGATGAAGTGCAAACAAAGAAGCTCTTCTGCTGAGTCAACCGGGACGGGATGAAGCCATCCCCGATGGGACCATGGAGCCATCCCGACCGGGATGAGCCCAATACAGCACCGTGTGACTTCCTTTCAATTCCTTTGCTCTTGTAACCTTATAAATACCCCCCCCCCCCCCCCTCTTGTAATATTAGCAAAGGTTCTTCATTACCCACTAAACCCTAGACTACTTTAGGTTAGATTAGCATAGATTAGTGTAGATTAGTCCTTAGTTTATCGTTAATCTTAGTAATTAGTCTTGTATTAAGGGAATTCTTGAAGATTCAACCAAGATTGACAACCTTGGGAGATTGTTTTGGGTTTTTCTTATTAATACAAGTTTCAATCTTTCATCCTCTTGTTAGTAGGTATAATCTTCCTTCTTCTTTACTCTTATCTTGTTTATTCATTCAAGTTTTAATCTTTGTCCATTGTATTGTTCATAGTTCATAGTTTACACTAGTTTGTTTATGTATGTTTTGTTGTTTGTGTTGATTTCTCTTGTTTATGTTAATATTTGTTTAGATATGTGTGAGTAGACTTTTTGTAGGGTGATTAAGGGTTGATTATGGATGATTAGGGTTTGATTGAGGGTAAAGGTTGATCCTTTGTTGCTAGTCACATGTTGGGCACACCATGTGTTTGTTGAATTGCTTGTTAGAGTTGCAGTTGCAAATACTTCTCTTGCTAGTCTTCCTCTACTCATTGTTTGTCTAATATGTGATCATGTTGAGAATAGTCGTAGTCACGAGAGTGCGGACTAGGGTCTAAGTAGCGAGAGCCCGGACCTACCTCGACTTAAGCCTTGACGCGAGAGCGTGGACCATCTTTAGTAACTAGGTGAACCTTGCACCATCGATCTCCTAACCATCCTACTACACTTATGAACCCGACCTAACCCTATTATTCTTTCCTTATTTGTTTTATTCGTCATCTTAGTTAGTCATTGTTCCTTAGTTGACCTAGTCTTGTACTTGGGTGACCTTGGTCTAGACACCTCATTACCGTCCCCGTGGATTCGACCCGACTTGCCCTTTCTACCTAGTTAGGATTAGTTGGTTTTTTATTGATCGGTGGGGATCCACGACAAATCCGTCCCATCAATTTGGCGCCGTTGCCGGGGACGGTGCTAGTTTAGACGTTGTTTGCTTATTTACTTGACTTTGTCTTGTGTTTTTGTGTTTTCTTTTTTTCTTTTTGTTTCTTTGCTTCTTGTGTGTGTGAGGTTTATTTCTCTCTTGTCTAGTGCCCAAAAAGCACTAGACTTCTCACGTTTGCTCCTAGTCCACAGTTTTTGCCTAGAGGTGGTCACCATCTTCTTCTTACGACTCAGAGCCGCATAAACGAACGGTTGCTAGATTGAGAGGTTTCCAACCGGGTACAATCCAAGATTTCGAGCGAGCATGAGGTTTGATCTAAACTCCGCACCCATGGAAGCCACCACAAGCCACTCCTCTTCCTCCATGAATCGAGACTATGCCATGATGTCTCCGAACTACCACCAAGCTTCATTTGGTAATCAAGAAACCCGTGGGTATGAACTTCAAGGATATGGAAGCCAATTTTCCCAAAACCCACCGTATCACCAACCACCTCAACCTCACTACCAAGTAGCACTCCAAAACCCCAATGACCACCGAACGCCCAACTTGGAGTTATATCAATCATTTCTCCAATTTCAAAGGAGCCAACAAGAAATGGCCATTCAAATGCAAGAATTCTTGGCCCAATATCGAAGGGAAACCGAGGCGATAGATGCTCGACTAGATGCATTATCGGTGAAAACCGTAATGCTTTTATCCCGTACATCGCAACTCGATGAAGGGTGCTCACTTGAGCAAAGGGAGCAACCTAATCACGAAGCCGCCGATGATGGTCCTTTTGGTAGCGAGATTTCTTTGGAAGAGGAGAAAGAGGAGATAATCCTCGATGGAGGAGTTTTTGGTGAAGAATTGGGTGAGGATAGTGGGAATTTGAAGAGTTCCATTGATGAAAACACCGATATAATAGAGGAGAGTCAAGAGTCTACTCCCTCTATACTTGTTGAACCTTCAATCCCTACCGCTTGCCCTCCTCTTGAGCTTCATGCCGCTTCTTGCGAGACTATTGTGGAGGATTTTGAACTTTGGGATGAGTTGAGTGAGGTGATAAGTGTTGTGAAGTCATGGGACATGAATGAAGAAATCAAGTCGCCCATATGTGACAATCCAATGAAACATTGTGAACCCCTTGTATGTAATTTGGATCTTGGTTTAGAGGAGGTTGAAACCGCTTGCTTGAGTTTCAAATCTCTTCTTATTGATGATGTGGGGAAAAATGATGCTTTAGGATTGGAAGATAATGGGCCGGAACTTGTTGATGACTTGGGTTTGCTTGATGATAAGAAGAGGGTTAAGCTCTCTTTCGACATTTGTGCTAGAATTTTGAGCTTTGGTTGTGCTAGGAGACGATGCTTAGGGAGGAAGAGATCGGTAACGCTTGTAGGATGGATAGACCCCGGAGACGACATGCAAGATGAAGTTGGGTCGTTGGATTACTACTTCTTGCCTCCACCTTGGAGGCCGTGGAGGATCGCTTGGCTCGAGCACTCTTTGGGGCCGTCTCTATGATGTCGGTAGTGCGTTCGACTTGCTCCTCCATGCCCTTGAGGGCTATGGTTGAAGAATGAGAGTCCACCATCCTCGGTTTGACGGAGTTCCTTAAGAACCGTCATGTTGTACATTCTCCTACCTCTCTTCTCTTTAGCTTTATGTTTGTAATTATGTTTATTGTGATTTTGCTCCTAGGACTCTTTGTTTTGTGGTATTCTTGTTATTTGGATTGTTGATGAGCGATGTGAGGGAGAGAATTTGATGTTGTATTTGAGCTTATTGTGATAGGTGTGAAGTGAAGGTAATTCCTAGAGAGGAATGGTTATCGATAGAGCATGGATTGTGAGCAAAGGAACGGGTTTTTGAAGCTTTGAATAGCTTTTGGGGTTTTGGAAGCCACGAAGAGAGCGTCCCGACCGGGAAGAAGTCATCCCGACTGGGAAGGATGAATCATCCCGACCGGGAAGGATCCATCCCGATCGGGATGAGGGTACCATATTTTGGGTTCACTGGAGTGCCATCCCGATCGGGACGGGAGCTTCCCGACCGGGATGAGTATGTCATCTCTACCGGGACCACCCATCCCGACCGGGATGGCCCCCTACTCCCCCTTGTGCCTCTTCTTCGTCATTTGAGTCCACCCAACCATTGTACACCCCCTCCCAACCTCCCTTCTTCTCCTTGTTCCTATCATACGACCCTTACATGCCATCACTTCATTTCCTCTTCACTTTACACCAAGCCCCACATCAAATCTCACCCCCTCACACCATTACTACCTAAACCATGCGATACTTTCAAGTTTCAAGCGGGATGACAATGATGACGACAAGCAAAGTGCTTATATTGACCATTGAGACGATGGAGCGAGTGAGTTGCTAACCGATGGGTACGGCAACTATCCTTTCTTTTCCGTCTATTATTGCTTGTTTTCTCTTGTTTTCCCCCCTTTCCCTTGAGTCATGGTGTCTTGGTGGCCTTCGAGGCCTTAGTATGGTTCCTTCCGATTCTCGATGACGTGACTACGTCGAGAGTCATTTCAAAATCCAAATTTGCATGATTTTCACCCTTTTTGGTAGAAATTAGTCGGATTTGGGCGGAATCCGGGCTAGGTGACTTGATTACACCTAGTCCTCCCCTCCCATTTCCTTTTATTTCTTTCTTTTTATTTCTTCCCCCATCCATATCTTTTCTTGTCTCGGCCCATGATGACTTGACTACACCCCGGCCGGACACATTCTACCATTTTCTCTACTTTATTTTTGACTTTTAGCTTTATTTTCGTTGTTTCTTTTCTTTTCTTTTGTGCTCCCATGCACTACGGTCGAGCATGAGGACATTGCTCGGCTTAAGTGTGGGGGAGCGATATTTTATCGTAGTTAGTTTTATTTTCGTAGTTTTTCGAAAAATCTTTAAAAACCCTAAAAATTTGAAAAAATTTCATAAAAATCAAAAAGATTTTCCTTTTGTGTGTTTTCCTTTTGTGTCGTTGTGTCGTATATTTGTTTTGTTGTGTGTGTTTTGCCTCCCTTTTCCTTATAGGTTGCTTAATCACCGTTAGTTTTGTAAAGCTTTCAAGACATCCGGTAACATCTTCTATCCCTTCTCCCTCTTTATTTCTTAAGAAATTTAGAGAAGGTTTGTGATGTGCTGTGCTCAGGTCGAGCTTTGTAATGCTTGTGGTTGATTTGGTGACTTGTTTGGAAGCTCGGGGTGGTGTTTGTGTTGTTTGTTTGTTTGTTTTGCTTGTTTTTGTTTTGTGGCCCTTTATCTCTTTTTCTTTCGTTTTCGTCGTGTCTTCATTTTGTGTTGTGTTAGTGTGTCTTGTGTGTAACCGGTTTTCGAAAACCCGGTTTACAGGCTAGTGTGCGAGTGTTTACTTTCCCTTCCTAGTGGTACAAATCGAGTCTTGGACTTTAGTCTAGTAGAATGACCCTAAATCAATGAATTCGTTGGTCCTTTACCTTGAGTCCACCTAGCTTACTAGGGATTTACTACGGGATTTGCATTTTGACCATTATGACAACCCACGGTGTGAAAAGGCCTTGGTTGCCGAGTCCCGTCCCCTAGGTGACCGTGTTCGGAATTGTTTGATTAGTCCAAGTTCTCCCCTTTTTGTGGGTTTGAAGGGAAATCGCGACCCCCGACTTACCCATTCCCCCACCTCCTACACATATCCACAAAATAAATTGCAATTTGTTGAGTTCTCTCTTTCTTGTTGCAAAAAGAAATGCCTACAACAAAAAGGGCAAAGAAAAGAAAAAGAAAGAAAGAAAAGATTGAAGAAAAAGAAAAGGCACAAAAGCCAAAAAGAAAATAGAAAAGAAGAAAAAGAAATGGCATGGCAACAAACAAAGCAAAAATGCAAAAGAAAAGAGAAAATGCCAAAAGAAAATCGTTTCATAAAAAGAACCTAACCACACAAAAATAAGCCTTTTTCCGACTTTTGCCGTGAAGAGCCTACCAAAGGACCGAGTCCCTAGGAAGGATGATAGCGGCAAGGGTCGGTCTTCCCTCATTTTGCATATTTCCACCTTTTTACTTGGACTAGTTAGGCGGTTTCGGACATGGGACGACCCTCTTGGCTCATTGCTAAAGGAGGAGGGGTCTCACTTACCTACAGTGTCGACTAACACCGTGGTTCATCCCTTTTCCATCCCGCCTATCGTCCCGTGGTACGCTCTTAGAAGGTTAGGAGGACCTAGGTAAGTTATCAACGTTTTTGTTGCTTTATCGTCATACTATTAGGGTTTAGTTCATCTTGATTTGTATTGCTATCTTGGGAACGTTGTCACTTGCCTTGAGTCCTAAACCGGTGCTTCTTTCACCGCTTGTTTGAGGGAAGCGGTATTTGTTTTCTTTTGGGTGCAACCGATTTTTGTTTGTTTGTTTGTGTGTTTGTTGTTTATGTGTTTGGTGTCCGGTTGTATCCACAGTTTTGTCGCAAGATCCCACTTGCCTTACGGAGTGCACTTTTCCTCTAAGTGCACTCGCGTGAGTTGAAAGGGCGTAGGGTGCGCTAATACCCACTCGGTTAGTTTAGTAGTTAGTATGAACTTACTCGAGGGCGAGTAAGGGTTAAGTGTAGGGGAGTTGATAAGTGTAGTTTGTAGTGCCTATTTCGTAGTGTTTTGTTCCCATTTTCCTTGTGGAATCGCTCCTTGGGAGCGATTTATGGGCTACTTATGCTTCCTCTTGTTCGTTTCAGGTTCCCGAGACCATTCGTGAAGAGTTGGAGCGATTCTGACTCAATACATACACTTTTCGGAGCCAACGAAGTGAAGGAACGATCACTCGATGCCTTGGATTCGACCCCGAGACCTTGGGACCCAATCCCGAGCCTCCGAGACCCGATCCCGAGTCCTGAGAATCGATGAGAAGTCCATGTGAAGCAAGGAGGGACCAAAAGGATCATATTGGAGGCCTACAAGACCCATCCCGGTCAGGACAACCCTCATCCCGTCCGGGATGAAGTGCAAACAAAGAAGCTCTTCTGCTGAGTCAACCGGGACGGGATGAAGCCATCCCGGACGGGACCATGGAGCCATCCCGGACGGGATCACCATCCCGGACGGGACCATGAAGCCATCCCAGACGGGACCATCCATCCCGACCAGGATGAGCCCAATACAGCACCGCGTGACTTCCTTTCAATTCCTTTGCTCTTGTAACCATATAAATACCCCCCTATTGTAATCTTAGCAAAGGTTCTTCATTACCCACTAAACCCTAGACTACTTTAGGTTAGATTAGCATAGATTAGTGTAGATTAGTCCTTAGTTTATCGTTAATCTTAGTAATTAGTCTTGTATTAAGGGAATTCTTGAAGATTCAACCAAGATTGACAACCTTGGGAGATTGTTTTGGGTTTTTCTTATTAATACAAGTTTCAATCTTTCATCCTCTTGTTAGTAGGTATAATCTTCCTTCTTCTTTACTCTTATCTTGTTTATTCATTCAAGTTTTAATCTTTGTCCATTGTATTGTTCATAGTTCATAGTTTACACTAGTTTGTTTATGTATGTTTTGTTGTTTGTGTTGATTTCTCTTGTTTATGTTAATATTTGTTTAGATATGTGTGAGTAGACTTTTTGTAGGGTTAGTAGGGTGATTAAGGGTTGATTATGGATGATTAGGGTTTGATTGAGGGTAAAGGTTGATCCTTTGTTGCTAGTCACATGTTAGGCACACCATGTGTTTGTTGAATTGCTTGTTAGAGTTGTAGTTGCAAATATTTCTCTTGCTAGTCTTCCTCTACTCATTGTTCGTCTAATATGTGATCATGTTGAGAATATTCTTAGTCACGAGAGTGCGGACTAGGGTCTAAGTAGCGAGAGCTCGGACCTACCTCGACTTAGGCCTTGACGCGAGAGCGCGGACCATCTTTAGTAACTAGGTAAACCTTGCACCATCGATCTCCTAACCATCCTACTACACTTATGAACCCGACCTAACCCTATTCTTTCCTTATTTGTTTTATTCGTCATCTTAGTTAGTCATTGTTCCTTAGTTGACCTAGTCGTGTACTTGGGTGACCTTGGTCTAGACACCTCATTACCGTCCCCGTGGATTCGACCCGACTTGCCCTTTCTACCCAGTTAGGATTAGTTGGTTTTTTATTGATCGGTGGGGATCCACGACAAATCCGTCCCATCATGAATGCGGTTACGAATCAAGCAGGATATACCCTTCTCCCTCACCAGTTAGTTTGCTCGTCTTTGGGAGCGTTATACAACAAACTTCATGCAGCATTGTTAGCGACCCTCTATTTTCTGATATGGATGCAACGCAACTCGGCTCTATATGATTGCAAGATCCTCCATCCTGATATTCTTGCGAGTAAAGCGGCTATCTGTGTTCGAGGACGGATTAAAATCAACTCTAATGCCTCATTTAGGCTATAAAATTCTTCAGAAACTTAGGCTATAACTGTTGATTTATACATGATTTTGGTTGTATATTGTAGTCGTCTTTATTGCACTGGGTAGAGCATATGCTTTGTAACTTCTATTTTGGATGAATGAAAATCTCTCACATTTCACCAAAATAATAATAATAATAGTATATTATCAGGGTGAAGGATCATTGCATTAAGCTGCTTGGATCAGTTTCTCAGGTTAAGGATTTATTGGAGTCTTGCTGCAGAAATGCTAAATTCTCCCTTGATTTAGCTTATTCCATGTTTAGTGGTCCTGCTCCAGCAAAGGTGCCTAAGGGTTTGGTTACCTCTACTGTAATCAAGCCAAGTCATCGTGTGATCCTTTCTCTGGCCTTACAGTCTAAGCTCCCAGTCATTGATCTTTATGCAAGGAGAGGTTTGTGCATGGTGAATAGATGTTGTCTTCGTAAGAAGGATGCGGAAACCCACGCTCATCTCTTCTTCCAGTGTGAGATTTCTGCTCAAGTTTGGACGGCGATGTTAGATTGGATGGGGATTTGTTATGCTGGTCGGAGTTTGCGTGCTGCAGCCTCTTGGATCCTTAATAAGCATCACAGTAAGCATTGGAAGGCGACCTGGTACCGAGATAGTCTTGCGTCAAGTGTTAATGCGATCTGGAAAGAGAGAAATAAGAGAGTCTTTGCTGGTTTGGAGTCTTCAGTGGCAGTGGTCATTGCTCAAGTGAAGTATATTGTTTGAGCGAGATTTCAGATCTTTTGCACAAATCCTAAATTTGTTAGGATTTTACCACATTTAGTCTCAATTTTGAATTGATGTACTTAGTGTGATAGTCTTTTGCTTAAAAGTGCAATTTTATTCAATGATATGAAATGATAATTTTTTACAAAAAAATAAAATAAATAATAATAATAATAATAATATACTAATTAATAAGATGACACAGAATCTAAGGCGACTTAAATTCCGTCTTCAATTTCCGATTTGTGCGAGTGATGCGAGGGATTTGCTGTGGATCCCACCGATCAAATAACCAACTAATCCTAACTGGGTAGATAGGGCAAGTCGGGTCGAGTCCACGGGGACGGTAAGGAGGGTTTAGACTAAGGTAACCCAATGATAAGTGTGGTTTGTAGTGCTTATTTGTTGTGTTTGGTCCCGATTTCTCTTGTGGAATCGCTCTTCGGAGCGGTTTTAGAGGCTACTTACGCTTCTTCTAGCTTTTGTTAGGTTCCTAGGACCATTCACTAGTAGAATTAATGCCATTGGAACCTATCAAAAGGAACCGGTTGGAAGAACAAGAGGTTCCTTAGATGACCAAAAAATTGATTGGCACCTATTGTAAGTTGAACCGGTTCCAAAGACCTTATCAATGGAACCGGTTCCAAAGACCTTATCAATGGAACCGGTTGTTCACTAAAACAGGTGCCAAAGGTAGTGTCTAAAATTTTTAGACCATATCAAAATACTTTGGCACCTTTTGTAGGTTCAACCGGTTCCAAAGACCTTATCAATGAAACCGGTTGTTAACTAAAACGAGGTGCCAAAGGTACATGCTAAAAATTTTGGATCTTATTAAACCATTAATGGAACCTATTTTCCTAACAAATGGTTCCAAAGACTTCTAAATTACAAATAATAAAACACAAAATGTTAAGTTATCTTCTTAGAAATTGAACAAAATTGAAAATACAAAATTGAAAACACAAAAAAGATAGCTACCATTTAAGTATATACTACTCCACAAAATTGAAGAAACTAATTGAAAACATAAACAAAAAAAACGATAACCCTAATTGAAGAAGCTAGGAACGAAGACACACAGAAAACAAAAAAAACGAAGACACAGATAACCCTAATTGAAGAAGCTAGGAACGAAGACGCGAAGAAGAAGACACACACAGAGGAACGAAGACGCGAAGAAGAAGACACACAGAGAGGAACGAAGACGCGAAGAAGAAGAACCCAGAAAACCAAAAGCCCTAATCGAAAACAACCCTAATCGAAAACGAAGAACCCAGAAGACGAAGACGCGAAGAAGAAGAAGACAAAAGGGGACGAAGACAGACGCACAAATCAGGAGAAGACCCTAAACACGAGGTACCCCAATTTTTCGTTTTTCTGCTTGTTTGCGTTTTTTTGTTCTACGATTGATCGTTTTTTTACTGTTGAAATCGATTGATTTAGTATAATTATTCTTTTTATTGGAGTATGTATAGTGAAAGAGGTGTTACTGTTTCAATATATATGAGGTGGGGGTGTTAAGTTCATTCAAAGTGGCATAAAAGAATATGATTAACGAATCAGATAACGAAGATGTGAGCAAAATGGTATGTTCTGGTTTATGACATTACCGATTTGCTTTAGGATAGCAGTGAGTTTTGTATGGGACGATCTCGTACTTGAGACCAACACTTGTTATTCGATTATACGATTAACGGGTCGGCCTCAAGTGTATGATCATTTCATACAGGTCTGTGTTTGATGTATGGCAGTCACAATTGTAAAACTGACAAGAAACATGAGGTATAGGTTAACACTTAAGATACGAGGATGCGAGTAAAATGGTATGCTCTAGCTTTCTGGTTTACGACATTACCGACTTGCTTTAGGAACCAATGAGTTTTATATGAGACGGTCTTATACCTGAGTCCAACACTCGTAAATGATTATACAGTTTACGGGTCGGCCTCAAGTGTATGATCATTTCATGCAGTCATAACTCAGAATGTAATCTTATCTGACCATAAAACTGTCTCCTGTCTGTGATTGAGAATTTGCCAATCAAGAATCTGACTATACTCCTGTGTGAGTTGTGAGTATGCTGGTTGTTCTTTCACCCATACTGTTGATAGCTCCTTGTACCTAATTTGTGTAAGCCTATACTACGTCAGATTAGACACATATCCTAACTGTATAATGTCTAAATTCTTTATTATGAAAGTATTTATTTTATTTTTATTTAGGTTTTGCTCGATTCTGATTCATGTTAGCCGACCTCAGATTCTGATTCTTGTTAGCCGACCCCAAATCTTTTGAGACTAAGGCTCCGTTGTTGTTGTTGTTGTTAGGTTTTGCTCGATATAACCGACCCCCCTTACCTTGTAATAAGCAGGACTAAGTGTGACTTCCGGGTTTTTAAGACGATATTGTAATGCTGTACTCCGTATTAGGCTAGAATTTTTATAGGTTCTAAAACATCGTCATTAAGCCCTAGATCCTGCTATTTCAGCATATTTCAGCTTATTTCAGTTTATTTTAGCTCATTTTAGCGCATTTTAGCTCACTTTGGTTCAATTTGGTATAAACTCACTTCAGTTCGATTCTTCTGCCTCGACCGCTCTACTCAACTTGTTTCTATAGTTCAATCTCCATTTCACTTTACTTCAGCTCCATTCAATTTTGTTCAACTCCATTCGGCTCAATTTATTAGCTTCATTCATTTCAATTAATTTCACCCATTTTAGCCTTTTAGGCCATGCTCTATTAGACTTCTTTTCAGCTCACTTCCCACTTCAGTTGAGTTCAGTCTTATGCAGTTCATTTTGTCTTAGTTATTTCAACCCAGTTGGGCGCACTTCATTTCAGCATATTTCAGTTCAAAAGAACAAATCCTTAGCTTTGTTTAGTCCATTTCAAGTTGATTAGCTGAATTCAGCTTATTTTAGTTTACAAAATACTTTCAGCTTAAAAGAACAGAGTCTTTATTGTAGTTATTCACAAACATCCTTTTCCCTCATTTTCCGGTTAAAATTGATATCCGGCACGAACACGTCACTGTAGGTAAGACTAGGAGGAACTCTGGAGTTGTGAAAACTGGAGTGATTTTGCATTTTTGCTGTTAGGGTTGCTCTTTATGATATACTAAAATATTTTTTTGCAATTAATGTAGTGGTTGTTTAGACTCTAATTTATTATTATTATTATTTTATTATTATTATTATTATTATAAAAACCGGAACTTGTATTATTATTATTATTTATTTATTTATTTATTTATTCTTTTTTAAGAGACCAATGTTTGACCTAACCAAACTAAACATATTTATTTGCTGAATAATTTTTCAAGGAAGCTTCGTTGCAGAAGTGATAGTATTTGGCTATTTGCATTGTCTGTTCTAAATGAACATGCAAACTTGTTACTCCCTCTTTAAGCCCATAATGTTGATGGAGACTATTGTTTTGTAAGTATTCATCACGATGTTATGTATTTTATATCAGGCCTTTCATATACACATATTATAATATATTTAAAAATTATCTTACACATTTTCAACGGCCAAAATTATTTTGCAAAGCTGGAAGCCACATTTTCTTATTCTAGAGAGAAGTTCTTAATATCTTATGTACTATATACAAAATTCAATGTGTGTCCCCCGGGATATGGGGTTAGGATCGTCTCCATTATTCCCTCACCATTATCTATTAACAGTCTAGAGTAGTCAATTTAAATCCAATTCTCAAGAGATCATGAACCCTAGGAGAAAATCTTCACCTCTTCTCTAAGGTCTTGATCATGGCAAGGAACTCGGCTAGCAAAACCAAAAGTAAACACTTCAATTCCAAAAAACGAAAACAAATTAGTAAGTTGCAGATACTGAAAGACAAATTCAATAATGAAGCCAGAAAGGATGATACTGTGAAGGGACCAGATGTGGATGAGCCTATGCGAACAAAATCCTTACGTGAAATAACAGGTATTCCTGGTTTAGATTTTGATGATGATGAATTACTAGAGGATAATATCTGGATCACTCAAAGGGGAAAGAAGAAATCCACTGTAAACTCTCACGTAGGTACACTCTATAAGGAAATTGATAATGTGGAAAATACAGAACCAAAACGAGAAGAACTCCTGCAATTCACAGAGGAAGATGTTCAAAGTGAGATCAATTACTGGCAAAATGCGATAGTGTGTTACATTCTCGGTGCTAACCCACCTTGGGATGTAATCCAAGGATATGTTAACAGGATATGGGGTAAATATGGTATAGACAACATTTCCTTCTACCCTCATGGAATTTTCCTGGTTCGGTTTAACAAGACTGAAGACAAGGAAGCAATCCTAAAAACTGGTTACCATATGTTCGACAACAAACCGCTAATCACTAGACCATGGACTACTGATAGAAACCTAAAGAAGATAGATGTTAAAAAAGCTCCGGCATGGGTTAGACTGCATGAACTACCGTTAAAGTACTGGGGATCTTGCCTGCCTAAAGTGGCAGGATTAGTGGGGAACTTCATCAAAGCTGACCAACATACTGTTGAGAGGAAAAGATTGGGTTTTGCTAGAGTTCTAGTAGAACTCACAGTTGGGCAGGAATTCCATGACAAAACCAGATTCAAGGATGAGAAAGGGGAAATAGAAGAAATACAACTTGAATTTGAATGGAAGCCTACTGTCTGTGGGCAATGCAATGGCATGGGCCATGAAACCCCGCAGTGCAGGAAACAGAAGCAGGGGCACCAGCCCAAAAAACAAGTAATTCAGAAAAAAATCTGGCGACCTGTTCTAAATAAGAAACCAGTAAATATGGAGACCAATGAGAAGGACACGAGATCTTATGCTGGTATTTTAAATGCCAAACCGATTGACAGCACTGAAAATGGAAAACCAGTCCAACAATTGAGTACCCCGAAGCCACAGGTTAAAACACAAGTACAGCAGAGGAGCACAGCATCTGATGATGAACAGGAAAAGCAACCCATCCCACCAATAATAATCCATGAGTTATAACATCGCTTTTTGGAACGTGAGAGGTATGAATAACGTCAATAAACAGAAATCGATAAGATGCTTTCTACACAATAACGCCATTAGTATGTGTGGTTTATTAGAAACAAAAATAAAAGGTGGAAACAAAACAAACATCATGAGGAATTTGTGTGAAGGCTGGTGTGTTGCTACTAATTGCCATCAGCATAAAGGAGGTCGGGTTTGGTTGATGTGGAAACCGGGTCACTTTGATGTGTGGATCCTCCAATCCCATACTTAATTTATACACGCCAAAGTGACTGACAGGGGAAACAAAAGAACGTTCTATATCACATTCATCTATGCCCAAAATGATGGGAAGGATAGAAGAGAGTTATGGGAACAACTGAAACAGCTTGCGACCCATATTACGCACCCATGGGCTTGGGCTGGAGACCTGAACACGGTACGAAACCCCAGTGAAAGGCTTGGAGGAAACACAAAACTTGAGGATATGGAAGATTTCGTAGACTGCATCAATGAATGTGAAATGGAGGACATTGCTGCTACAGGTTCTTACTTCACATGGAACAACAAACGTGACCCTTCTAATAGGATTTATAGTAGAATAGACAGGTTCTTGGTCAATCTTGAATGGCAAAATAAGTTCGAGGACATGCGGGCCTACTTCTTACCGGAGGGTCTGTTTGACCACACGCCATGTGTGGTGTCAAATATCCAAAATCCTCCTAGGAAGAAAGCAAGTTTTAAATTCTTCGATATGTGGTCCACCCACCCTGATTTTACATCCACTGTCCAGTCTTACTGGAGGGACGAAGAGGATGGCACTCACATGTTCAGGCTTGTTAAGAAACTTAAGAGACTAAAAAGTGGCCTCAAAAAGCTCAATAATAGGGACTTCTCAGACATCGAACTGAGGGCTACAAAGGCGAGCAAGGATCTAGAGCATATTCAGCTCCTAATTCAAATGGATTACACAAATGCTGAACTAATTGCCAAGGAGCAGAAGGCCGCGGATAAACTGAATTATCTGTTAAATGCACAAAATTTATTTCTCCAACAAAAATCCAAAGCTCAATGGCTTCAAGAGGGGGACAAAAACACTGCGGTGTTTCACAGGGTTATCAAGCAACGAACCCATCAAAATAAAGTTTTGCAAATCAAGGATAAGGAAGGAATCCAACACGAGAACCCCACGGATATACAAAAAGCATTCCTTGAGTACTACGAGTACTTGCTTGGCAGCAACAATGATACTGAACGGGTTCGAACTGATGTAATCCGAACCGGACCCTGCTGTAATGGAGAACATCATGAAATCCTAAGCAGACCTGTGACAGATAGAGAAATAAAGGACATTGTTTTCTCCATACCGAATGACAAGGCTCCTGGCCCCGACGGATATACAAGCGGATTTTTCAAAAGCAGCTGGAACGTAATAGGGAAGGAGGTCTGTGAAGCAGTAAAGGATTTTTTTAATACTGGACAACTTCTGCAACAGGTGACTGCCACTAACCTCACCTTAATTCCCAAGAATGAAAGACCTGAAACGGTACTCCAATTCCGTCCCATAGCTTGCTGCAATGTAACGTATAAAATTATATCCAAGTTATTGTGCAATAGACTCGCTGCTGTACTTCCATCACTAATACATGAAAACCAAGGGGCGTTTATCAAAGACAGAGCCATTCTGGAGAACATTCTTATATGCCAGGCTGTCATCCAGCATTACTCTAGAAAATCAGTCTCCCCACGATGCCTAATCAAGATTGATCTTCAAAAGGCGTATAACTCAGTTGAGTGGGCATTTATCGACGCGTTGTTCCGGCAACTCCGGTTTTCTGTACACTTCAGGAGCCTACTCATGGCATGTATTACCTTCCCACAATACACTATCAATCTTAATGGAATGAGTTTTGGATATTTTAAGGGCAAAAGAGGACTCCGCCAAGGTGATCCTATCTCCCCACTTATCTTTACTGTTTGTATGGAGTATATGAGTAGATTGCTCAAGTATGCAACTAATAGGTGGCCATTTCACTACCACCCGAAGTGCCATCTAATGAAATTGACCCATCTTATTTTCGCGGATGATCTAATGCTCTTCTGCAAAGGAGAAACCCAATCCATAATGCTGCTTGTTCGAGCCCTGTCCTCTTTTACTAGAACTACTGGTTTATCACTGAATACGAATAAGATGGCCATCTACTTTAATGGAATGAAAGAAGCAACCAAAAAAGATATACTTCAGGCCACAGGATTTATCGAAGGTGACCTCCCTTTCACCTACCTTAGCGTCCCGATCAAAACAAGGAAACCAAACAGGCAGGAATGTAGAAAAATCACTGAAAAAATGGTCCACAGAATCCGATGCTTGGGAGCTAAAAAGCTCTCCTACGCCGGGAGAGTCGTGCTCATCAATGCTACGCTGGATACCATTTACTCGTACTGGGCTTCTGTTTTTGTTATTCCTAAGGGAGTCATAAAAAGGGTCGAAGCCATCTGTAGAAATTTCCTGTGGGACGGACAAGCGGACTATAATCGAGTCCCGCTAGTGGCCTGGGATAAGATCACTAGACCAAAGGACGAAGGGGGGCTTGGAATCAGGAAACCGAGTACCTGGAACATAGCTGCTGTGGGTAAACTGGTTAATTGGGTTTTCGAGAAAAAAGAATGCCTGTGGATAAAGTGGATTAATGCTAATTATCTTAAGGGAGCCGATTGGAAAGACTACATCCCTCCCACTGATGTACCCTGGACGTGGAGAGCTATTTGCAAAGTCAAAGACAAAATTAAAGACGGGTTTACGAATAACAATTGGAATGCTAATCCTAACGGGTACACTGTTGAAAATGGATATACGTGGCTCATGGGAACAGTCCCTAAACCGGACTGGTTTCATGTGGTTTGGAGCAACTGGAATGTTCCCAAACATTCAATCATTTTGTGGTTAATCCTTCATGGTGGGCTGAATTTAAAAGAGAAATTGGCTAAACTGGGTGGCTGTTCTGATGACCTCTGCTGCCTGTGTGGGTCTGCAACAGAATCAGCGGACCACCTGTTCCAGCGCTGCACCTACACCCAAAGAATTAGAACGAGCATTGAGGGGTGGCTTGGATGCTCTATACCGATGTTCCAGGAGTTCAAGAACATGAAGAAAGATGAGAAATTACTACCCTTGGTGATCACGTCGATCAACTATAGCATTTGGTTGGCCAGAAACAAAGCGAGAATGGAAGGATTAATGCTACGACCGGAAATATTAACTAGAAATATCAAAGACGACATCAAGATGAAAGCGAAGGAAATTAGGAGCACAGCTGCAAACACGAGGAATACAAATAGTTTGAGCATACTTATGTAATATGATTTACCTTAGTATGGTTCCCCCCTTGTGTACATATTTGTGAATGAAATAATAATACTCACATCTTCACCAAAAAAAACAGTCCAGAGTAGTCTAGATGTTACTCTAAAAGTCTTAAACGATTTAATTGTTTGTATTTTAATCATATAAAGTGGATAAAAAATAACAAAAATAGTACGGAGTAGTATTATTATAATAAAATGTGAACGGAAATGGAGGGGAGATAATAGAAAAAATCTTTACCCAAATACGACGGTCCACACATTTTTGACCCCATAAATTTTACAATTATTGATGGTACTTGAAGGGATTGTTTCATCTTGCTTTATACTTATGGTATGGTCTCCTATTTATTAATTTTTAGGTAGTAAAAGTCGATAAATTTAACCATTTTTGTAAATTTAGGGTAGTGAGTCGAGTGTTGTCCCTGACTATTAACTAGATTCCCCCTATGTCGGAAGGTCTGAGACGTTAGTCCTACTACTTGATGTATAGCCAAACTAAATGTGTATTTGGATAACAAAAGGATAACCCTAATGCCACACCAAAATGTATTATGTCACTCAAGACACACTTACAAAATTGATGCTATGAAAATAATACTCTCACATGATTAGTGACAGAGTACGTTTTGGGTGTGACATTATCAATTCCCTAAATACTCCGGAAGAGTCATAGATGAGATCATGTTTTTCCTAGTGAAAAAAATCACATGTAGGTACTAAATATTGATATTATAGGCATTAGTTTAGGAGGATTAGAGGTAGGGATCATTATTTTGTCCTCTCTCAACTCTCACCACATTTTTAGAGCATCTCATCTTAACAGTTAACACAAGTATGGACAAAGGATTCTCATTGTATTATAGGACTAGATGAAATGTCAATTTCACAAACAAATAAGTACACAATAATACCAATACATGCTTCAAAGAAGAGAGCCCTTTGTCAAGAGAAGTCGGCCCGTTATAGGTCTTGTCTTGCTTGACTGGGGACGGGATTGCAAGTCGGGTGGCATTCGAGTGGTGACTATGGTAAAGAGTCATCTCGTGACATCTCTTAGGTTAACTGGTTATGTATATTGTTTAAAACTTGAGATGAAATTTCGATGGATCTTAAGGTAAGATTATCCCAAATCTACCAAAGTTTTGGCAAAGTATTAAGTCGAGTCTTTAAAATCCAAAACTCAATAAATAGTTAACAAGTTTCGATTTTTTTTCTTCATTTTTTTCTCCTTTAGAAGTTAGGATAAATGTTTGAGAAATTGAGATGAATCATTTCAACCAAAACCTTAAGATGATAGTGAGGCATTGAGGCCCAATTAATTTCCACTTGTGAGATTTTTGGAGACTGTGAGGATCTGAACACGCGACATTTCGTCACGTTGGCTATGATATCATGTTAGATTAACTTTAATGTGATGGTTGAGATCCAACTAATATGAGTAGCATGCATATTATAGGATCTAAGCTACTTCAAGAGCAATCATGTCCACACAATACGTCTTCTATATGTCGAGTCTTGTTAGGAGCGGTGGAATCTCTCGTCATTGAAAAAACACAAATTCTCACTTGTGATGGACATATCCGTCGTAATCTTGCGATGGGTCAAGTAGTATCCATGTGGGGTAAAAAAACAACAGCAAAATGCCTTGGAAATGACAATGTGTTTTGTCTTATCTACCCACGTGGGTAGTATTCGACGCGTCGCAAGCTTGTGACAGATATACCCGTCACAAGGGAGACTTGCTGTTGAAAAAAAACCCCCAGAATTCTGATAGGTCATATTAGAGGCTGTATATAGGATTTTATGTAGTTAGACATCATTTTCATGAAAATGATGTCTTTTTATCAAATTGAATTTGGTTAGAAATCATCTTTCTGAAAAATGATGTCCTTGTAGTAGATTCAATTTGGTTACAAATCAATTTTTTTTTTTAAAATGATGTCTTTGTTAGTAGATAAGAGATCACTTATTTGCGATAATTGATCTCTTTCATCAAAGAGATCATTGAGTATACTTAAATGATTCCTTATTAATGATTCCTTTTAAACTTATTCTAGTAGTATTAGTAAAATGGTTGAAGCTTCATAAGCCATGAAAATGTGTACTAGTGTTGTTGGATCAATTAATGACTTAATGTGCGACTTGTCTCTCTTGTCTCTCAATTAACCACATCACATTGCCTTGGAATTAATTGTCATATTCGTGTGTATTAATTATTAGATTGTATAAATGGATCAAAGTTGGATGTATGGACAAAGAGATATTGAATTTTGTCGAAAGCTTGAAGAATTTATTAGTCGGGCGCTCGAACACCAAATACAAGAGGGGAATGGTAATTTGATAATGTGTCCATGTAGCATGTGTTACAATGTGAAGAAGGTGAAGTGCGTAAATGAGCTACGTGCACATTTAATTATCAAGGGATTTAAACCAAATTATAAAGTTTGGATTTGGCATGGAGAGAAGACGGTGATGGGTGATAGTAGATATAGTGATATGAATATAGGAGATGAAGAAGAGGTTGACATTTCTGAGCAGAATAATAATCATGACCATGAAGATCTGAATGAGGGTTTTAATATGGATAATGATGATGTAGAGGTTGAAAACATTGATGAAATGATGGATGACCTTGAAAAAGATTTTGTAAATTGCCCAACAATGTTTCAAAGAATGGTTACTGATTCCAAAACAGCTCTATATTCAGGTTCCAAGTATAGCCTTTTAGGTTATGTGTTAAAGTTATATACTGCAAAAGCTGAGGGGGGTTGGAGTGATAAGAGTTTCACTACTTTGTTAGAGATTGTTTCTGATGGCTTACCTTCGAGTAATGTGCTACCCATTACCACATATCAATGCAAAAAAATCCTTTGTCCATTGGCTACAAAATACGAAAAGATTCACGCATGTCCGAATGACTGTATTTTGTACAGAAAAGAGTACACTAACTTAGAAGAATGCCCAAGATGTGGAGAAAAACGATACAGATTGACAGAGGATGATAATAGAGGCAAAAAAGAAGGCCCAAGAAAGACTTTATGGTATTTACCAATTATTCCTAGATTTAAGCGATTATTTACAAATTCAAAAGATACAGAGTACATGATATGGCATGACAAGGCAGGAAAGAGGATGGTAAACTAAGGCATGTAGCCGACTCTCCACAATTGCGAAACTTTGATAGATCATTTCCAGATTTTGGTGAAGCGTATAGAAATTTAAGACTAGGGCTTTGTACTGATGGGATTAATCCATTCGGGACTTTGATTACACAACATAGTTGTTGGCCTGTAATGTTAGTAATATACAACATTCCTCCTTGGCTTAGTATAAAGAGTAAATATATCTTGCTGGCACTACTAATATCAGGCCCCGAACAACCGGGAAATGATATTGATGTGTATCTGGCGCCTCTTGTTGAGGACTTGAAGTTGTTGTGGGAAGTTGGTGTACGTGTGTATGATGCTGCTAGTGACTCTAAATTCCAATTGCGTGCGATGTTGTATTGCACAATAAATGATTTTCCCGCTGATGGGAAGATTTTGTCGTGGATCCCCACCGATCAATAAAAAACCAACTAATCCTAACTGGGTTGTAACACCCGCTATTTTTCCTAGCATATTTATTCTTACCGTTAGGACTCCGTCTTAACCCTGTCACTTTTCGGCCTCATATTTCATCATTTTACTAAGCTCTATTTTAATGTTTGAGTTTAATGATATTTATTTATTTATATTTTAAAGATTTTTATTCTATTAAATCCATTTATTTAGTTTTCTTCGTAAACTAATTAATTTTCCGCGAAGAATTCTATTTCTCTTCGAATTGACGTTTTTAAGCTCGGATTTAAGTCATTCCTTTTCCTAAAAATGTTTAAATACATTTATCTAATATTTTCAACTAGTAAATATTTTTATTTACAAAAATTTAGTCGTTAATGATTTTATTACAAAGCTTCGCGATTAATTCTTTTCTTACGCGAGGTTTACTCGAATTACTTTGAAATGCTTTTAACTATTTTACGATTATACTTTTTATCAACTTATAAATAATTTGAGGCCATTTCCTCACTTTTTGGACCGACTAAGCCTCTGGTCAGGAATTTTATTACGTTTTATTAATACATTTCTTTTTATCACGTTAAACCGTAAACGTATGATTATTTTTCTTCCATTTATTCCTTGCATTATTGTCAAACTTTTCATCCTCCCTTGCTTGTTCATTTTGGCTGGCCATATGTGGTAGAGTAGCATTGTTTTCATCAAATTTTAGTAGCATTCAAGCTTAGGAAAAAAAAAAACCCATCCATTTCCTAACATTCATTCTTACAATTAAACATCAAAAAAATCCTTTCTTTCTTCTCATTTGGCCATGACTCCAGCAGCCTCTCAAGGCTAATTCTTGCTTCAAATCGAGTCATAATCGTCTCGTTTTCATCGTCAAATTAATCGTTATTCCGATCCTTCCGTTAAGGTAATAAGCGAAGTGGTTTTCGATCGTTATTCACCTTGATTTTCTTAGTTTTTCTCATGGTATTTTTCTTCCATGATTTTCATGTATGGTAGGGTTTGTGGACGATCCCGAGGCCGACGAGTATATTATCGTTTCCGATTAGGATTAGAGGTAACGTCGATGTTACTCGTTATTTCATGATTTTAATTGTGTATTTGCATGTATAATTTTTATATTTCTTTTTTTGACAATATATGTATGTCATTTAATCTGGAAAATATTTTTAAAAGTTGAAGATTTGCATGTTTCGATATTTTTATCGCTTTTACGAGATTAACGATTAAATTGTCATATTAATTTGTAAAATCATAATATTCGGCCTAAACATATAATATATGTTTATATTCTGTAAAATTTATATTTTCGATGATTTATAATAATTTAGGATTTTTCTGATATTTTAAATATCGATTATTGAATTATTACCGTTTTCGGACAAAAACGATTAAAAGCCGATTTTTAGTTCTAGTACCTAAACATTTTATTTTAATCTGATTTTTGACGTGGTGAAACTTTCTGGTGAAATAGAATTTTCTGAATTTTTTTCATAATTTTTCGGAATTGTTAAGTGGATGAATTAATTAATCACTTTAAATCATTGTTTATAGTTAAAACCGCGTTTGTCGTTTAAATTCTCGATTTTTGGTCTTTTTATTTAATCTGGAAAAAATTATGATTCTGATGATTTCATATTAAAATGTATTTTTATGATTTTTAGTGCCTTAATAAAATGTTAGGAACGATAGGTTTATTAATGAAATCGTTAATTGCGAAAACGGGTTTAAATGACGGTTTTGTTGAAATTTGTTGAATCTGGAGTTTTGGAAAAATCTGGAAAAATTTATATTCTGGAAAATCAGGATTTTAAAGTGTAATAATAATTTTTGGATATTAATACTTAAATCGTTTAGTAATTACTATTTTTATTAATCGTTATTGTCGAGATTAGACGATTAACGAGAAAACGCTTTAAAAACGGAATTTTAGGATTCTGGAAAAATTTTCTTTTCTGGACAGAATGTCCATAAATATATTTTAACTATTTTACGTAATTTTTGTACTATTTATTAAAGTCTTTAATTAATAAGTATTGATTTTTGGACAAATTACGATTTATCGTTAAAATGCTTCGTCTTACCTAAAAGAATTATTTTTTCAGCAATTTTGAAAGTATTTAAATCTGATACTTTAAGAATTAAATCATCCCTTAACATTTTCTAAATGTATTCAATGGTTTAATTAAATAAAAGACGTTAAAAGATTTAATTTGACATTTGCCGTAAAATCCTATTTGTAATCGTACTGTCGTAACTAATAATTAGGGAATTTTAGCTTTGTAAATTTTGAAAACACCCTGATTAGTATTATTAAAATGTTTAAGACATTTTTAATCATTTTATACACTTGTACGATATTTCAATAATTTCATAAATTCAAATGTTCTTACTTTAATAATTAATATCGTTAAGGCCGAAAGTATTAGTTTTATAAATCTATATCGTTTACTAAAAATTGGTGTTAGTATGAACTAATTTTTTCACTATTTTGATATAATGTTATTTTTAGTAAAGTTTCTAAAAATAGAAGTTTCCTAAAATAGAAAGTTTCCTCTTTTAGAATATAAATGTTTACTTCTTTTATCCTCATATTATTTATATTGATTATATCTTTTGAATATCCTAATGGCTTTGTTTTAGAGTTATGGAATAAGGACAAGTGTGAGGTTAGAGTTATATATTCTAGGGTTTACGGTTTTGACATCAACTATAAGGCTAGTGTATCAGGAATCGGTACATTGGTTGTTGAACCGGGTGACAGGTATCCCGGGAGTTTTGTACATTTTGACCTTAAGCTTAGGCCTCGCATTAAGTCGCCGTCATAAGTTGAACTGGGTGACAGGTAATCCCAGGAGGGGTGTGCATTATCTTAAACTAGGGCCACGCATTTATAAGTCGCCGCTCTATTATGGTTGAGTAGCCTAGTTAGAGACCGAAGTTTGATTTGTTTGAACTAAGTTCTCGAAGCTAGTTTTTAGTATTCTCCTAGTGAAAGTCTAGCCGTCTACACTACTCCTCTCCATAACGCCATTTTGAATATTTTTATTATTATCGATATAATTTGGTTGCAGGTTGGCAAATGTTTTATGTTTTCTTCGGAAAACTCATTTTTATTATATTGGTTTGATACGTGAAGTTTTTCACTGAAATTTTATTTTTATTATAATGTGTTTTGCTGTTTTCCATTTTAACTATTTTTCTATAATAGTAATTACAGTTTTAAAATCCTGTTATACGGCTGGGAGAACGTTGACGTTGCTCCCCACTGATTGTGGCTGTTATGTTTTTAACATGGCAGGTATATGTTTTCCTTCGGGTGGGCTAGCGAGCAGTTATGGATCCTGCTTGTTTTAATCAGATCACTGTATTATGGATTGTTAAAACCCTTTTTATGGATTTTAATTTTCTATTTTTTTGAAGCCATTTTTTATTTTATGGCTTATGTATTGACTTACCATTTTTATTTAATCAAGACATAGCTACAGTGTGTTATAATCCCACTTCTACAGTGTTTCCGCCACTGTATTGCGTTAGAATTTCTAGGGGATTACAGTTGGTATCAGAGCATCACTACTCCCACCGCTTACACCTGAAATTAGGGAAAATACCAGTAAATTATTTAAACAGTAAATAAAAATATTGTTAGATATGGGTAGAAACAAATAAGGACTTATTTGTTTAGCTTTCCTGTTCCTGAAACTCAATGGTTAGCATTGAATATTTGTTTTATATGTCCAAGAAGAAGATGATGAGTGGACAAGATGTTGACTTGATGCTGCTCCAGATCGGGACAAGACCTGCTTAGAACTCTCAACGCCTGCTGACTCGAGTGGACAACTTAGTGCTCCAAGAAAGATGTCGATGGTAATTTTTAGCTCCGGTTCAGTTTGCTTAAGCTATAGGCCAGATGATCAAGGGTCGATTCCTGTTCCGTGATGTCGCAGTAGATCCAGATGGAGCGACCCAATACTTATGTGCTCGTTCCTCTACAAGAAGATGAAGTAAGCCATTTGGATCCCGCGTGAACTCTGGAGGCCCGAAGATTCTCCTCTGGTTCAAGAACTTAGTAATATAGTATCATCGACTCTTTTCTTCCTTCCTCTACTTCTTCTAATTCTTCTCTTTTATATTCTCTTCTTCATCTGCTTGGTGAATCTTTGTTATATTCTTCTACTCTACCATCTCTCTCTTGAGATTCTTTGGCTAGACCGATTTCCGTCTCAGTGAACCCCGTGAAAGGATATAGATGTTTTAAGTTTAGTAAACCCTTGTTACCTATGGCTTGAGGGTTGTGAGTTATACCCTGTTATCTATCTTAGTAAGCTTTTGAGGATCGATTTGAATGATAAATTGTCAATTAATGGAACTAGGTTGGTACTTGACACACTGAACTTTGGGTTATAGGTTACTTGATTATTTGGAGGACTTAGAGTTGAATATATTTTGGGGTAGTAAGAGTATATTGTATTTGATGGATACCTAGTACCTAATTTAACCTAGAACCGAACCAAGTGTAGATAATAATAGTATTTTGGGATTCCTACCTAATGCTTATTTGATGGATGCGTCGTGAATATTCGGGATCATAGAATGTTGGTTAAAGTGTTAACCTGAATGTTGTGGTACCATAAAAGGTTTTCATTAATACCGTTAGAAATTTTGGTTAACATATATTACCCTTGTTTCTTAAGGATTAGATCGTTGATCGTTGTTTAAGGTTGTAAGCTATGAACTTTGGAGTTGAGTGATCTAAAATTGGATAAATTGTTGTTAACCTTGAAAAGGAGAAACATATTGCCATTAGAGGTTGGAGTTATCGCATTGTTTTGAGGAATACTTAATGCGAATCATCTTAATGGATTTATAGTTCAGAACCTTAGACCAACGAGATTGTGGCTTCGTTGAGTTATTAAATACTTTGTGGTTACACCATTACGATTAGAAATTTGATGGACTTCTTTGAAACATTAATCGAATGACGTGTTTGATGATGGGAGTGTTTGCGCCATTACCTATAGGTTTGAGCGTGTTTGAGGATTTATTGTACTTCCCCAACTTCTGTACTTGTGGTATTATAAATATGTTGGTGATCATTTTTGAGGATTTCGTGTCCGAAAATTGTTAATTGGTGGATTTTATTTAGTCTTCCTTACTCGAGAAATTTGAGGTATACCTCGAGTTCAGACCTTATGAGCTTTAAATTTATGAACATTAATGATTACGAGTTTGGGTATGTTTTGATAACCGTTGGAATCTTAATTAAAGGATTAGTCTAAATCATTTGTGGTTTCTTACTATACCAATTGAAAGATTATTTAAGTATGTAAGACTTAATTTTGGAGGTTGTAGATTGAGTAGGACCACCCTGTACTGATATTGGACTTAGCATTATTTGATGGGACTTAGGAACCCATGTTTGTGGAAGTCGTGCTAGGAATCTCGAGATGGTTAATTTCTTCTATAATCCTTGAGAGCTCTTTTTGATTCTTAACTTCGTCTTCCTTTCTGCTTCTCTTAAATTCTGTTACGGTAACTCCTGCCAATCCCATTGACCTTTATCGATTTTGAAAACTCTTATTTTAATTTATTGTTTATCCTTGACTCTATTTATCCGTTCATTATTTCCCCGAACTCATGAAAAGTTTGACTAATTTAAAAATTTTGATTTTCGTTATTTTAACATTTTGAAGCATAATTTTAAATTTTAAAACTCCCCATTTTGTAAAAACTTTGAGCAATTTAACATTTTGGGATATCGTGAAATTTAACATTTTTGAATTTAAGAACTTTATACTTCACTTTTGTTTTATCGTTGGTTGATAATTATATCTAGATCTGTTTCAAAATGCCTTAATAATTTATTTTAAACTATTTCAAAATTATTTCGTTTTTATTTTCAGGCAATCGGACTTTTATGAAGACTTTCATATTTCCATATTCAATTTCAATATGATTATTACATAAAACGTTTTAACATTGTCGAAATTATTTTATGTTCAAGTTTGGTAACATTTTTGAAAACTTTCATAATTACTTTGGTAACATTTTCGAAATTTAAATATTTTGAAATTAGTTTTCGTTTTATTGTTGGTGGACTTTTGAATCTGTTATTGAAAATGTTTGACGACTGGTTCGATTTTTACTAACCACAAAATTTGATTTTTCCAAACGAAATTTGGTTTTGTCATAAAACGAAATATTATCGGATTATTTTTAATCAAATTGTTTTACTTTGTTTTGAAAGTGTTTTGGTTACCCTATTTTCTACGACTTTGTTTACAAATGTTATTTAACGTTGTTATTTTATCAAATAACTTTACTTTACGATTTCATTAATCAAAAGATTTTAAACTTCGGGTTGGTTAGCCCAATTCTTCTTGGAATAGATATTTGGCTTCGATTTCGTATCACCTTGAAGGTTGTAAATTTTCTTTTAAAACAAATTTTTATGCAAAAATTGTATCCTCACCTTTTCGAGGGGGGTAATCTTGTTTCCTTTCTACTTATTCTTAGTTTCGAGGACGAAACTTTCGTTTAGTGGGGAGGATTGTAACACCCGCTATTTTTCCTAGCATATTTATTCTTACCGTTAGGACTCCGTCTTAACCCTGTCACTTTTCGGCCTCATATTTCATCATTTTACTAAGCTCTATTTTAATGTTTGAGTTTAATGACATTTATTTATTTATATTTTAAAGATTTTTATTCTATTAAATCCATTTATTTAGTTTTCTTCGTAAACTAATTAATTTTCCGCGAAGAATTCTATTTCTCTTCGAATTGACGTTTTTAAGCTCGGATTTAAGCCATTCCTTTTCCTAAAAATGTTTAAATACATTTATCTAATATTTTCAACTAGTAAATATTTTTATTTACAAAAATTTAGTCGTTAATGATTTTATTACAAAGCTTCGCGATTAATTATTTTCTTACGTGAGGTTCACTCGAATTACTTTGAAATGCTTTTAACTATTTTACGATTATACTTTTTATCAACTTATAAATAATTTGAGGCCATTTTCTCACTTTTTGGACCGACTAAGCCTCTGGTCAGGAATTTTATTACGTTTTATTAATACGTTTCATTTTATCACGTTAAACCGTAAACGTATGATTATTTTTCTTCCATTTATTCCTTGCATTATTGTCAAACTTTTCATCCTCCCTTGCTTGTTCATTTTGGCTGGCCATATGTGGTAGAGTAGCATTGTTTTCATCAAATTTTAGTAGCATTCAAGCTTAGGAAAAAAAACCATCCATTTCCTAACATTCATTCTTACAATTAAACATCAAAAAAATCCTTTCTTTCTTCTCATTTGGCCATGACTCCAGCAGCCTCTCAAGGCTAATTCTTGCTTCAAATCGAGTCATAATCGTCTCGTTTTCATCGTCAAATTAATCGTTATTCTGATCCTTCCGTTAAGGTAATAAGCGAAGTGGTTTTCGATCGTTATTCACCTTGATTTTCTTAGTTTTTCTCATGGTATTTTTCTGCCATGATTTTCATGTATGGTAGGGTTTGTGGACGATCCCGAGGCCGACGAGTATATTATCGTTTCCGATTTGGATTAGAGGTAACGTCGATTTTACTCGGTATTTCATGATTTTAATTGTGTATTTGCATGTATAATTTTTATATTTCTTTTTTTGACAATATATGTATGTCATTTAATCTGGAAAATATTTTTAAAAGTTGAAGATTTGCATGTTTCGATATTTTTATCGCTTTTACAAGATTAACGATTAAATTGTCATATTAATTTGTAAAATCATAATATTCGGCCTAAACATATAATATATGTTTATATTCTGTAAAATTTATATTTTTGATGATTTATAATAATTTAGGATTTTTCTGATATTTTAAATATCGATTATTGAATTATTACCGTTTTCGGACAAAAATGATTAAAAGCCGATTTTTAGTTCTAGTACCTAAACATTTTATTTTAGTCTGATTTTTGACGTGGTGAAACTTTCTGGTGCAATAGAATTTTATGAATTTGTTTCATAATTTTTCGGAATTGTTAAGTGGATGAATTAATTAATCACTTTAAATCATTGTTTATAGTTAAAACCGCGTTTGTCGTTTAAATTCTCGATTTTTGGTCTTTTGATTTAATCTGGAAAAAATTATGATTCTGATGATTTCATATTAAAATGTATTTTTATGATTTTTAGTGTCTTAATAAAATGTTAGGAACGATAGGTTTATTATTGAAATCGTTAATTGCGAAAACGGGTTTAAATGACGGTTTTGTTGAAATTTGTTGAATCTGGAGTTTTGGAAAAATCTGGAAAAATTTATATTCTGGAAAATCAGGATTTTAAAGTGTAATAATAATTTTTGGATATTAATACTTAAATCGTTTTGTAATTACTATTTTTATTAATCGTTATTATCGAGATTAGACGATTAACGAGAAAACGCTTTAAAAACGGAGTTTTAGGATTCTGGAAAATTTTCTTTTCTGGACAGAATGTCCATAAATATATTTTAACTATTTTACTTAATTTTTGTACTATTTATTAAAGTCTTTAATTAATAAGTATTGATTTTTGGACAAATTACGATTTATCGTTAAAATGCTTCGTCTTACCTAAAAGAATTATTTTTTCAGCAATTTTGAAAGTATTTAAATCTGATACTTTAAGAGTTAAATCATCCCTTAACATTTTCTAAATGTATTCAATGGTTTAATTAAATAAAAGACGTTAAAAGATTTAATTTGACATTTGCCGTAAAATTCTATTTGTAATCGTATTGTCGTAACTAATAATAATTAGGGAATTTTAGCTTTGTAAATTTTGAAAACACCCTGATTAGTATTATTAAAATGTTTAAGACATTTTTAATCATTTTATACACTTGTACGATATTTCAATAATTTCATAAACTCAAATGTTCTTACTTTAATAATTAATATCGTTAAGCCCGAAAGTATTAGTTTTATAAATATATATCGTTTACTAAAAATTGGTATTAGTATGAACTAATATTTTCACTATTTTGATATAATGTTATTTTTAGTAAAGTTTCTAAAAATAGAAGTTTTCTAAAATAGAAAGTTTCCTCTTTTAGAATATAAATGTTTACTTCTTTTATCCTCATATTATTTATATTGATTATATCTTTTGAATATCCTAATGGCTTTGTTTTAGAGTTATGGAATAAGGACAAGTGTCAGGTTAGAGTAATATATTCTAGGGTTTACGGTTTTGCCATCAACTATAAGGCTAGTGTATCAGGAATCGGTACATTGGTTGTTGAACCGGGTGACAGGTATCCCGGGAGTTTTGTACATTTTGACCTTAAGCTTAGGCCTCGCAGTAAGTCGCCGTCATAAGTTGAACTGGGTGACAGGTAATCTCAGGAGGGGTGTGCATTATCTTAAACTAGGGCCACGCATTTATAAGTCGCCGCTCTATTATGGTTGAGTAGCCTAGTTAGAGACCGAAGTTTGATTTGTTTGAACTAAGTTCTCGAAGCTAGTTTTTAGTATTCTCCTAGTGAAAGTCTAGCCGTCTACACTACTCCTCTCCATAACGCCATTTTGAATATTTTTATTATTATCGATATAATTTGGTTGCAGGTTGGCAAATGTTTTATGTTTTCTTCGGAAAACTCATTTTTATTATATTGGTTTGATACGTGAAGTTTTTCACTGAAATTTTATTTTTATTATAATGTGTTTTGCTGTTTTCCATTTTAACTATTTTTCTATAATAGTAATTACAGTTTTAAAATCCTGTTATACGGCTGGGAGAACGTTGACGTTGCTCCCCACTGATTGTGGCTGTTATGTTTTTAACATGGCAGGTATATGTTTTCCTTCGGGTGGGCTAGCGAGCAGTTATGGATCCTGCTTGTTTTAATCAGATCACTGTATTATGGATTGTTAAAACCCTTTTTATGGATTTTAATTTTCTATTTTTTTGAAGCCATTTTTTATTTTATGGCTTATGTATTGACTTACCATTTTTATTTAATCAAGACATAGCTACAGTGTGTTATAATCCCACTTCTACAGTGTTTCCGCCACTGTATTGCGTTAGAATTTCTAGGGGATTACATGGGTAGATAGGGCAAGTCGGGTCGAATCCACGGGGACGGTAAGGAGGTGTCTAGACTAAGGTCACCCAAATACAAGACTAGGTCTCGAGACTAAGCTAACCTAGAACAATAGTGTTCCGGTCACGGAAACAATTCACCCGGTCTAGGATCCGGGCTGTATAATCGGGTTAATTGTGAACAACTGATCGTTTGATTTCCCTTGGTCTCCCCTTTCTCTCACTCCCTAGATCGGACCTTCCCGGCGGAAATGGCCTGCTCCCTGCACAATGAACGCACAGGGCCTCGGAGTTTGTCCGAGGAAACCCTCTCTGATGCCTAAGTCAGTCCGTGAAATGCCTTGACGAATCTAGCTCGTGAGGAACTAGGTGGCGTTTTTAGGAGTAAGAGTCTAGAGAGAGAAAATCCAACCCCTCTTATGTGGGAAATGGGTAAGTATTTAAACCTTCCCACAAGAGAGAGGAAAAGAGAAAGAAGAGGAGGGAAATGGATGGATGTTGGCGCGACACGTGGACTCACCTTGTCCACCCATCTCCCCTTACCTTAGGCAAAATGACGGATGGGTCCTCGGTTCTCCTTCGGTTCTGTTCAGGCGGGAACGCCCTGGGAGCAGGCGGCAGCCCTGGTTTGCTCTGTTTGGCGGGTGGCTCAAGGGATTAGGGCCACACTTGGAGATTTCAGTGACTTTGACGGAAAGGCTGCTGGGCAGACCTTTCCTCCCTCTGGGACTGGTCGCCCTGGGGCCTGATTGGCAGGCGGCCAAAGGCAGGCAACCGACCCTCATCAATTGGCCCTCGCCGGCTGAGGAGGAGCAGGGTTCCTGCTCGGCAGGCGACGTCTTGCTTTGGGACGGCGGGAGGTTGTCTCTTTGGACACTTGCATTAAATGCGTCGCATGTTCCCGAGGGAACATGCTTTAATTTCTCTGGGCATGCAGGGAGTTCAAACGTCTTTTGTTATGATTACCCTCCTTTGCGTAGAGAATTTTTGGCCAGTGTGCCAGTTCGATGATTGGCTTTGTCCCTTGCAGAGGTGGTTGGGGCACCATTAATGCCCTGCTTCTGTTTTCTGTATAAATTGCATCCTCCTTCACTATTTTTATGACCCATTTCCAATCTTCATTCTTTATCTTTAATCATGGCTTGGATCAAAAAAAGTGTAACTCGTCGTGGAGTTAGGCATGTTACTTTCATCTTCAGAGGCTTTTGGAGGCTCCGATATGCTCGTGCTGCTTACCTAGCTGTTCGCCGGAGTCCCCGTTCACGACTTCATTTTCGCCGGAGGAGTCAGAAGGCCTCCGTTAGGATGGGCAAACGCCCTAGGAGGTCCTCGCCTCCTGCTGCGCCTAGGTTTAGGCGTTGCTCCCAGGGAGGGGGCTGTTATGACAGGGGATGCCATGAGTGCTTTCCATGGCTGCACCCTGAACAATTTGACCCCAACTCTGACACTGATTCCTCCTTGGCGTCAGGTCCCTCTTCGCCTGTGAAGAAGACAGGCTGTCGCACCTGCGACGAGTCCCGGGCCGTTCCCTTTGGAAGGGACTGGGAAGATAGCAGCCATGACTCTGATGACAGCGAGGGTCTTGGTTGCCTGAGCGACAGGGATGAAGACGGGGCTTCTGATGACCCTTTTCAGGGTTCCCCAGGTTGGGACTGGGGTTCGGCTCTCGGGAGTCCAGGCAGCCCTGGGGATTGTTCCCCAGATTTGGGTGATGACTAGGCCTGCGTGGCAGGGCATTTGATTTCTGTCAGGCCGGAACTTTTGGGCCTTATGTATTTTTCTTTTCATATCTACCTTAAGATGTAACTTTTCTTTGTAAGACTTAATGAAATGAAGATCAGGCGACGCGTTTGTGTACTGCGATTTTTTATTTTTTTTTTTTTAGGGGGGACGTCATAGGGTGACCAATCCTCTGA
Source organism: Agrostemma githago (assembly GCA_958450325.1). Classification (NCBI taxonomy): domain Eukaryota; kingdom Viridiplantae; phylum Streptophyta; class Magnoliopsida; order Caryophyllales; family Caryophyllaceae; genus Agrostemma; species Agrostemma githago. The sequence goes on along the minus strand of OY288241.1, from coordinate 29,189,112 downwards.
CCCCCCTTGGTCTTCCCGAGGTTTTTCTTGGGAAGCTGCCTAGAGCAAACCTTCCCAGGGACGACACGTGGACCGCAGCCCTTGGGCGAATTCCTGAGGGTTGGGCGACTCTTGGCATGCCTTTCTTTCTATAAAAGCGATCCGTCATTCATTCTTTCACTTTTTCCAATCCTTCTTTTCCTTCGACATTCCCTCATCCTCTTTGTCAAAAACCCTTGAGTATTGACGGATCGTATCTTTACCTCGCACTCCCATTTCCCTGAGAGACTCTTTCTTCGGGCTTGTGACGTGCTGTCAGGCGATCTTAGGTCAGATTTTCATCCTCCATTCTTTTTCTCTCTTCGATTTCCTTTTTTCCGCTTCTTTTTTAGAGTAACATGTCTAGAACTCGTGGATTGATTTTGCCCTTTATCGACCCAACAAAGAGGGGAGAAGGGATGGATTTTGCCTCCTCCTCTAGGGAGGTTGGTCTTGAGGAAGAGCATTCGGCGGGCAGTGGGGGCGGTAATTATCCCGACCCCCCTTCGTATGATGCTATTGACTCAGACGACGAGGCGTTGGAAGTTAACCCTTCCAGAACTTCCGTCCCCCTCGTTCGTCGGGAAAGGGGTAGGGTTTACTATTTAGACAAGGCTAAATACCGCATCCCCCTGAGTACTTTCCCCGACCGGAAAATCGGGAGACGATTCTTGCTAAGAACGCCGCCGTTGTGATTGAGCGGCTCTATAACTTCGGGGAAGGGTACACAGTTGTTGTCCCTGGCGAAAAGGATACCGTATGCAACCCCCCGGATGGGTGCATAGCGGTTTATCACAAATGCTTAGAGTTTGGCCTTCGCTTTCCCCTCCATCCTGCTTTAGAGGAGATCTTCAGGCGCATGAACGTCGCCGTCGCCCAGCTGACAGCCACAGCTGTCAGGGCGCTGATCTCATATGTCTGGACCTGTCTTTTCCACCGCATGGAGCCTTCCATCGACGCCCTGCGGTTCATGGTGGGTTTACAGATGGTTTCTTCTGGGAGTACGGGCTCCCCTGGTTATTGGTCCCTCTTGAGGCAGAAGGGACATTGTTTGGTGTGGCCTGGTATGGACAGCTTGAGGGACTGGAAGAACAACTTCCTTTATGTCCACAGCACCCATGGGTGGAGGATTCCTCGTCATTTCAGGAATCATGTCCACACCAGGATGGAGACCCCTGAGGAGTACCACTCTGGCGTGGGTGGTAAGGCTTTGGAGGTTAAGCTAAGTGAGAAGGAGAAAGAGTTGACGGCCTACTTTGCTGGCCACACCAACAATTATGGGGTGTATGGCCCCACCTTATGGCTCCCTCATGCGGAGGTTATAGCGACTGACAATTATTTGACCCGGTTGGGCATGAATCCGGGTCTAGATAAAGGTAGTTCAGGAGTGCTGGTGATTCCTTCTTACTCTTTTTTCTTTTGAAAATGCCTTGACAGCCTGTTTGTTTGTCCTGCAGGTCTTGCCACTTTTATTTGGAGAAAAGGGGAGGTGAGACGCCTGGGCTTGGACGAGAATCTCACTGTTATCCAGAGTCGCCCTTCTCTTCCCCCTGGTTTTAAGAGAGGCGAGAAGAATCTGATGAAGCATTTGAAGGGCCTGTCATTTAGTAGACCAAGGCTTCCCCCTCCTCCTCGAGTCACGCCTGCCAAGACGGCGGTTTCTGAGGCTACCCCCTCTCCAGCCGCGAAGGCGATTGCTTTCGAGGCTACCCCTTCGCCTGTTGGCAGGCAAGAGGGCCTTTCAGCAGGGGTTCAGATTACCCCGGGGTCGCGGGCCGCAGGTTCCGAGGAGACTGGAGAGAGTACCCCCCGGGCACTGACTAGAAAAAGGAGTCGGGAGGCTACCGGTGCTGACCAGGTGGTGGACTTGGAGACTTCCACGCCTGAACCCAAGCGTTTTGCTCCGGAGATTCCCGCCACCCTTTTCTCTGAGAAGAACGTTGAGTTTCACTATAATGCAGGTGACAGCCAAGATGTTTCCGCCCTACTCTCTGACTCAGGGGTAGTTCTAACAGATCATCTTCTCAACACTGTTAAGTCTGCTACCAGTCAAGTGACCCAGTACATTAAGCGCACCTCCCGAATTATGCAGGCTTCCGCGGAGCTGGCTGCCCTCAGTCGCCTGAGTGATGAGGAACTGGCCCACTCTGACCGCCTTTCTGCAGTCGAGAGGGACGTTGCTCTCATTGCCAGCCAGAAGGATCAGCTGGCGAAAAAGGAGACTGAGCTAGAAGAGGCCAGGGGTCAGGCGATCCACTGGAGGTCTGAGAGCGAGAAGGCTACCAGGGAAGTGTCTCGCCTGGGGGAGGAGTCCAAAAGAGCACAGCAGGCCTTCGCTGAATTGGAGCAGGCCAGAAAGGCTTTGGCTGAACTGGACCATGCTAAGAAGAGCGTTATCGACCTCGGGGAGCGCCTTTCCAAGGCAAACTCTGATCTGCAGGCGGCCCTCGGCGATCTGGCGGCGAAGACCGAGGGTTGGGAGAAAGAGAGGGATGAGATTCTTCAGGAGCTGAAAACGGCCGTATCGGCAGGCTTCGTTAATGGCGCTAATTCCTGCCTGGGGGTTGTCATGGAAGCTGTCAGGGAGATGTTCCCTGGTTTTGACGAAGATGCTTTCCGAGCCCTTTATACTGCTAAGGATGAAGCTCAAATGCGCAGGCTGTCTGAGGGAGCTGCTGCTTCCGGCCCAGATGCTCCCCCTGCTTAACATGGAGGGCAGTCTTCCTCAGAGGGCTCTTGCTCGTCCCCTGCTGTGCCTGCGCCAACGTTTTAATTTCCTTACTTCTTTGCGCGCCGAGCCCTTTGGTGGCCGGCTGCCGTGCTCTTGATTGTAATCATTTGTTTTGAAAAACTCTTGTCCTGTATTCCTTTGACACTACTTTTTCTTTTATGTATGAACTTTCTGTTTGCTTTTGTATATTTTGATTCCTCATGAACTTGATTCGTAGTCTGGCCTACCTATAGGTAGGAGGGTTCCTGTTTGTTTCATTTTTATACAAGGTTGGGGGGCCTGCCCCCAGTCCTTGTTAGTCTGGCCTGCCCCTGGCATTTGTTTAAGGTCCAGGGGGCCTGCCCCCTGCCTGCCCAGAGGCAAGCAGGGTGGCTTTTGTGTTTTTTATACAAGGTTGGGGGGCCTGCCCCCAGTCCTTGTTAGTACGGCCTGTCCCTGGCTTTTGTCCAAAGTCCAGGGGGCCTGCCCCCTGCCTGCCCAGAGGCAAGCAGGGTGGCTTTTGTGTTTTTTATACAAGGTTGGGGGGCCTGCCCCCAGTCCTTGTTAGTACGGCCTGTCCCTGGCTTTTGTCCAAAGTCCAGGGGGCCTGACCCCTGCCTGCCCAGAGGCAAGCAGGGTGGCTTTCGTGTTTTTTATACAAGGTTGGGGGGCCTGCCCCCAGTCCTTGTTAGTACGGCTTGTCCCTGGCTTTTGTCCAAAGTCCAGGGGGCCTGCCCCCTGCCTGCCCAGAGGTAAGCAGGGTAGCTTTCGCGTTTTTTATACAAGGTTTGGGGGCCTGCCCCCAGTCCTTGTTAGTACGGCCTGTCCCTGGCTTTTGTCCAAAGTCCAGGGGGCCTGCCCCCTGCCTGCCCAGAGGTAAGCAGGGTAGCTTTCGCGTTTTTTATACAAGGTTTGGGGGCCTGCCCCCAGTCCTTGTTAGTACGGCCTGTCCCTGGCTTTTGTCCAAAGTCCAGGGGGCCTGCCCCCCGCCTGCCCAGAGGTAAGCAGGGCGGCTTTTGATTTGCGTTGGGGGGTTCACTTTTCCCAATTTTGGCAACAGGGGGGCCTCCCCCTATTGCCCCCTGCTCGTTTGCGTGTGAGAGATGCGAGTGTGAACAGGCAACGAGAATAAATCTGTATCTTCTCATTTCTCTTTAAAAATTCTTTTTGACATTGGGGTGGTCGGAGCCGTCGACATTTTTGACCGTCCTCCGCCTTTTTCTTAGTAAAAGTAAAAACTGCCTGTATTTTTGTTCAGACGTAATATTTCTTTAGTGTGTCTGCATTCCAGTGAGCGTGTAGCTCTTGTCCCTCCAGATTGGCGATCTTGTATGTGCCTGGTCCCAGGACCCGAGTTACTTGGTATGGGCCCTCCCAGTTGGCACTTAGCTTTCCATGTTCTCTTGACTTCCCAATCGCCTGTGTCTTTCTCAGAACCAGCTCGCCCATCTGGAAATTCCTCTGTCATACCTTGTTGTTGAAAGCTTTCCTCATTCGCTGCTGGTAGGCAGCGATGTTGGTACTGGCTTCTTCCCTTAATTCATTTATCAGGTATAAGGCTTCGACCATTGCAGCTTCGTTTTCAGCCTGTTCGTACTGCAGGGAGCGCAGAGAGGGGATCCTTGCCTCAATTGGCAATAGTGCCTCTGCTCCATATACCAGACCAAATGGGGTCTGGCCTGTAGACTCTTTTCTGGTAGTTCGGATTGACCAGAGTATACTGGGGAGTTCGTCAGCCCACCTACCCTTGCAGTCATCCACCATTTTCTTCAGGCCGTTCAGGATTTGTTTGTTGGCTGCTTCCGCCTGTCCGTTGGCTTGAGGATGACAGACAGCTGAGTAGGCGACTGAGATGTTGTGGCTTTCCAGCCAGATTCTCAGCGGATCATTATCAAATTGCCTGCCATGGTCAAATACCAACATCTTTGGTAGACCGAATCTGGTGATGATATTTCGCCAGATCACTTTCCTGACCGCCGGCTCAGTGATGTTGGGCACTGCTTCGGCCTCCACCCACTTGGTGAAGTAGTCTATGGCGACAATTAAGAATTTTCTGCCCCCTGTGGCCACTGCGAAGGGTCCCAGAATGTCCATCCCCCATTGAGCGAAGGGGATGGGGGATAGGATTGGCCTGAGCTCTTGGGCTGGGGCATGGATGGATGGGGCAAAGAGTTGGCATTTCCTGCATTTCTGGGTCAGGCTCTTGGCATCTGCCAGCATGGTAGGCCAGTAGTAGCCTGCCCTGAGGGCCTTGTGGGCCAGTGCTTTCCCACCAATGTGATGTCCACATATCCCTGAGTGGATATCCTCCAATACCTCAGCGGCCTGATCCGCCCGCAGACATTTGAGCAGCGGATGAGTAAAAGACTTCTTGTAAAGCTCTTCATTAATGAGTATGAACCAGGCTGCTTTAGCCTGTGTCTTCCTTTTTTGTAATGAATCTGATGGTAAGATACCATGTTTTTTGTACTGGATGAAGGGAGTCATCCAGCTTTCTGGCTCTTTTTCCACAGTATTAACCGCCTGACAGTGGTTAGTGGACTTCTCGTGCAAAACGTCGACCCACACTGATCTCCGGATGTCCTGCAGACTGGAGCTTGCCAGTTTCGACAAGGCGTCTGCTCTGTTGTTCTGGGATCGGGGGATCTGTTTGACCTCGTAAGATTTTAGGCCGGATAACTCTCCCTTCACCATCTCCAGGTATGTGGCCATTGCTTGGTCCCTTGATTCGTATTCTCCATTGATTTGGTTGGCGATGAGCTGGGAGTCTGTCGCCAAGACAATCCGCTCTGCTCCTGCGGCTTTAGCTAGCCTGATGCCTGCGAGTACTGCTTCGTACTCTGCTTCGTTGTTTGATGCTGGGAAAACGAATCTGAGGGCGTGCTCAAAGTCAGCCCCTTCTGGGCTGGTTAATACGACGCCTGCGCCTGCGCCATTGGCCGTTGAGGATCCGTCAGTGTGCACGATCCATTCTTCGGCAGGGGTTTCTTCTTCCCCTGAATGGGAACACTCAGCCAGAAAATCTGCTAAGGCTTGGGCCTTGATGGCTGTTCTTGGCTGGTAGGATATGCCTAGCCCACTCAGCTCAATCGCCCATTTTAGTAATCTCCCTGATTTTTCAAACTTTTCTAACACCTTCTCTAGTGGCTGGTAAGTGAGAACCACGACTGGATGTGCGTCAAAGTAAGGCCTGAGTTTCCTAGCAGCAATTATGACTGCATAGGCGGCTTTTTCGACCATCGGGTAATTCTTCTCGGCTGCCCCCAGCGCATGACTTACAAAGTATATAGGCTGCTGGGCGCCTGCCTCTTCTCGCAGGATGACCGCGCTTACAGTTATATTGGTTACTGCAATGTAGAGGAAAAGCTTTTCTCCTGCTAGTGGCCTAGCCAGGGTGGGGAGCTTCTTAAGATGGTCCTTTAGTTGCTCAAAGGCCTCTTTCTGCTCGTCTTCCCACTTGAACTGTTTGTTTCCTTTCAGTATCTTGAAGAAAGGAGTGGCCTTGTCTGCTGATCGGGCGACGAACCGTGCTAAGGCGGCCATGCGGCCCGTCAGGCGCTGGATGTCTCTAATGGTCTTGGGCTCAGGAAGGTCTAGAACTGCCTGAATTTTTTCAGGGTTGGCGTCTATACCCCGAGAACTGACCAAGAATCCCAGGAATTTGCCGGAGCGGACTCCAAATGTACACTTTTTTGGATTAAGTTTCATTTTGTAGGCGCGCAGGGAGCAGAAGGTTTCCTGCAGGTCTATCAGGTGCTCTCTGTCCTCTCTGCTTTTCACGATGGCGTCATCAACGTAAGCCTCGATGTTTCTGCCTTTTTGTTTCTCGAACACTTTATCAACTAACCGCTGGTATGTAGCCCCTGCATTTTTGAGCCCGAATGGCATCATCTTGTACATGTAGGTGCCTGAACTGGTGATAAACGCACACTTCACCCTGTCCGGCTGCCACAAGTATACTTGATGATACCCTGAAAAGGCGTCTAGGAAGCTCAGCATGGAGTAACCACTGGTGGAGTCTACCAGTTGGTCGATTCTGGGGAGCGGATAGCAGTCTTTCGGGCAGGCCTTGTTGAGGTTTGTAAAATCTACGCACATTCTCCATGCGCCTGACGACTTTTTAACCATGACTACATTCGCCAACCATTCCGGGTAGTCACAGACCTCAATAAAATCTGCTTTCAAGAGTTTGCCAATTTCTTCCTTGATTGCTGCGTCTTTTTCGGCAGACATGTTTCGTTTCTTCTGTTTTACAGGGCGAGCATCTATGCTTACATTCAGCTTGTGAACGATGCATGATGGATCAACGCCGGGCATCTCGTCTGCAGAATAGGCAAATACGTCTTTGTTTTCTTTTAGCAGCTTGACCATTTCGGCCTGGTAGGATTTTTCCAGGTCAGCCCCTATCGGGACCTGCCTGCCTGGTTCCAAATCTACCAACATGCTTTCGCCCCCTGGCTCCAGGTGGTCGGGCGCCGGTTGCTCGGCCGGGATCTCGCCCTCCCTGCTGGGGGAACTGTCAGCCTTCCTTTTCCCTTTCCTTTCTTTTTCGTGTTCTTGCATGGCCACAGAGTAGCACTGTCTGGCTGACTCCTGGTCCCCGCGCACCTTTCCTTCTAGCCCGAAATCAGTGACATACGCTATAGTGAGAGCCCTGATGGAGATGGCCGCCTCGATTTCGTCCAGGGTGGCTCTGCCAATTAGGGCGTTGTAGGCGGATCTTGCATCCACAACAACAAAGGTTGCCCTGACATTCCTGGCAGTGGAGCCTTCCCCAAAGGTTACGGACAGGTCTATGACTCCCATGGGCAGCACGCCTGCTCCACTGAATCCGTATAATGATCCGGGGGCTGGTCGCAGGTGCCTTTTTTCCAGGCCCATCTTCTCAAAGGCGTCCTTATACAGCAAATTCGTGTATGCGCCTGTGTCCACCATACACCTTCGCACAATGTGGTTGCTGATCTCTAGGGACAGTACTAAAGGATCATTGTGCGGATATACCACGCGCCCTGCATCATCAGGGGTGATGCTCAAGGTCACCCCCTTTGGACTCCCTGCTTTCTCAGCATAGCAGATCTGGTTCTTTAGCTCGCGCATTTGTCTTTTTTGGCCTCTTCGACTTAGCTGGCCCTCAGTGCCCCCTGAGATTACATGGATCACCATGCGGTTCTGCACCGACCCTTCGGGTTTTTCAGGCACCTCCTTCTGAGACTTATTTTTAGCTGCGTAGTTGGCTAACCATCCGTTCCTGATTAACTTCTCGATTTCGTCCTTCAGGTGACGGCATTCTTCAGTGGTATGGCCTATACAGTCGTGAAAAGTGCAGAATTTCTTGGGGTCTCCTTTTGGGCTGCGAGGTTTGTTCGGGCGGTTCCATTTAGCAGTTTCTTTTTCCAGTTCGAAGATTTCCGCCCTGGATTTATTCAGAGCGGTGTAACTGTCGAATCTGGGCTGGTAGACTGTGCGCTCCTTCTTGGGAGTGTCTCCCTCTTCCCTTTGCTTGCCTGGCTCACTTCTGCCCCTTCCACCCTGCGGTCCCCCTTGAGGCTTTGTTTGGCCTGCAGGGGTATCCGTCAGGCCGTGGAACTCCTCCTGCAGAATGAACCCTTCCGCGATCTTCCTGGCCATGGCCAAGGTTTCTGGCTGGGCCCTGATCATCTGGTTTTTCATTTCCCCTGGAAGTAGGGAGATTGTCAGGGCGTAGGCGGCAGTGGAATCATCGATCTCCCTAACTTGCTGGTAGGACAGATCAAACCTTCTCATGTATTCCCTCACACTTTCACCCTTTTTCTGTTTCAGGGTCATGAGATCGAAACGGGTAAGACGTCTTCTCTTATTTCCGGCATACTGTTCAAGGAAAATTTCAGCCAACTCTATGAAGAATCTGACTGACCCCTGGCGGAGGTCTCTGAACCATCCTTGTGCGAGCCCCACCAGGCTGGTTGGGAAAACTTTGCACCAGATGGCATCATCTACATCATACATGCCCATGTGGCTCTCAAAGGCTGCCAGGTGGTCTTCAGGATCTGTCGTCCCGTCAAATTTGATGGTGGGCATTTTGATTTTTGGAATGGGGTACTCTTGTACCTCAGGGTGCAACAGGGTTTTTGTGGGCCTGCCTACCAGTCGTGACCTGCTTTCCCCAGACTGGTTACCGTGAGATTCCCATTGTTTATGGGTCGGTTTCCTCGCACTGGGGGAGCGGTGCCCTGGTGGCGGCCTACTGGCTGCCTCATCCTCTGTTTCCGGGGAGGTCCGTCTGGGCCTCTTCCTCTGAGAGTGGCAGAGGTTTTCACCCTGATGGTACCTGGACTCGAGCGGTTGTCCCCGGTTGAGTCTGGATTGCAGGCTTTGGGATAAGCCTGGGGTCGACTGCTCCTTGGCGGCAGGCGTTAGCCTGGAGAAAACTCCGCCTGGTCTTTCTCCCAAGCGTTTTGACATGGGCTCCCTGGGCCTCATGCGCTCCTATAATCCTTGGGATAAGCCTCCCTGTCCTCCAGACGCTGATTCTGTTGTATGAATGGAGAACGCCTGCTGAACAGGTGGCTCTGGATTGCCAGTAGTGATGTGCCTTTGCACATGCGCATACACTTGATCTGTTCTTCTTGCTTTTCTCTGAGCATTCCTGGCGGCGGTCCGCCTCGTGCCCCCGGCCTCGTCCCTGCTGACTGGGGATGGTTGCCTGGGAGCCGACGCGACCCTGCCTACCAAGTCTTCAGGCGTGAACTCCTGGTTCAGCATCGCAGAGAAGAAAGCGGCTGCCTGCGCCATCTGAGCTGGGGTCAGATTGAGAGCACGTCCTGGGTGTGTCCCCAACTCAGGTGTCACAGCGGTGTTAGATCCACCAAGGAAATTGGTTCCCCCCACCCCTAAGATCGTGGCAGGAGGAACCCTCTCCGACTGCGGCATACCATACAGGGGGGTCACCGGTGGGACCGTCGGACCCGCTTCTGCACTGGCATCAACAATTTCTGGCATGATTGTTTTAGTTTTGTGATTGTGAGTGGTTGATTTTAGTGGGTAACTCGTGAGCACAACCGCTATTTCCCCACAGACGGCGCCAAATTGTTCCGGTCACGGAAACAATTCACCCGGTCTAGGATCCGGGCTGTATAATCGGGTTAATTGTGAACAACTGATCGTTTGATTTCCCTTGGTCTCCCCTTTCTCTCACTCCCTAGATCGGACCTTCCCGGCGGAAATGGCCTGCTCCCTGCACAATGAACGCACAGGGCCTCGGAGTTTGTCCGAGGAAACCCTCTCCGATGCCTAAGTCAGTCCGTGAAATGCCTTGACGAACCTAGCTCGTGAGGAACTAGGTGGCGTTTTTAGGAGTAAGAGTCTAGAGAGAGAAAATCCAACCCCTCTTATGTGGGAAATGAGTAAGTATTTATACCTTCCCACAAGAGAGAGGAAAAGAGAAAGAAGAGGAGGGAAATGGGTGGATGTTGGCGCGACACGTGGACTCACCTTGTCCACCCATCTCCCCTTACCTTAGGCAAAATGACGGATGGGTCCTCGGTTCTCCTTCGGTTCTGTTCAGGCGGGAACGCTCTGGGAGCAGGCGGCAGGCCTGGTTTGCTCTGTTTGGCGGGTGGCTCAAGGGATTAGGGCCACACTTGGAGATTTCAGTGACTTTGACGGAAAGGCTGCTGGGCAGACCTTTCCTCCCTCTGGGACTGGTCGCCCTGGGGCCTGATTGGCAGGCGGCCAAAGGCAGGCAACCGACCCTCATCAAATAGGAAGGGAATAAACTATGACTAGCACTAAGCTAAGGACAAAGAATAAGGAAAGAATAGGGTTAGGTCGGGTTCATAAGTGTAGTAGAATAGTTAGGGAAATCGATGGTGCAAGGTTCACTTAGTTACTAAGGATGGTCCGCGCTCTCGCGTCAAGGCCTATGTCCGCACTCTCGTGTCAAAGACAAAACCCAAATTCTTATGCAAGGTCGGTCCGCGCTCTCGCTTCTAAACCCAAGTCCGCACTCTCGTGTCAAAGACTAAACCCGAAAACACAAGAATTCAATCACAAGTCGACCACAAAAATGAGAAGAAGAAGACTAGTATGAGAGGAATGGCCAATTCTACTCAAACAAGCAATTCAACAAACACATGGAGTGCCCAACATGTGACTAGTAAAAAGATCAACATTTACCCTCAATCAAACCCTAATCATCCATAATCAACACTTAATCACCCTACTAACCCCACAAAAAGTCTACTCACACATATCTAAACAAACATTAACATAAACAAGAGAAATCCACACAAACAACAAAACATACATAATGAAACTAGTGAAAACTATGAACAATGAACAAAACAATGAACAAAGATTGAAACTTGAATGAATAAACAAGATAAAGAGAAGGGAAAAGAGATTATACCATACTAGAAGATGAATGGAAGAAGGAAAAACTTGCATAAAAGAGAAAACCCAAATACATCACCCAAGGTTGTCAATCTTGGTTGGATTCTTCAAGAATTCAACGTATGATTATTTTTCTTCCATTTATTCCTTGCATTATTGTCAAACTTTTCATCCTCCCTTGCTTGTTCATTTTGGCTGGCCATATGTGGTAGAGTAGCATTGTTTTCATCAAATTTTAGTAGCATTCAAGCTTAGGAAAAAAAAACCATCCATTTCCTAACATTCATTCTTACAATTAAACATCAAAAAAATCCTTTCTTTCTTCTCATTTGGCCATGACTCCAGCAGCCTCTCAAGGCTAATTCTTGCTTCAAATCGAGTCATAATCGTCTCGTTTTCATCGTCAAATTAATCGTTATTCCGATCCTTCCGTTAAGGTAATAAGCGAAGTGGTTTTCGATCGTTATTCACCTTGATTTTCTTAGTTTTTCTCATGGTATTTTTCTTCCATGATTTTCATGTATGGTAGGGTTTGTGGACGATCCCGAGGCCGACGAGTATATTATCGTTTCCGATTTGGATTAGAGGTAACGTCGATGTTACTCGTTATTTCATGATTTTAATTGTGTATTTGCATGTATAATTTTTATATTTCTTTTTTTGACAATATATGTATGTCATTTAATCTGGAAAATATTTTTAAAAGTTGAAGATTTGCATGTTTCGATATTTTTATCGCTTTTACGAGATTAACGATTAAATTGTCATATTAATTTGTAAAATCATAATATTCGGCCTAAACATATAATATATGTTTATATTCTGTAAAATTTATATTTTTGATGATTTATAATAATTTAGGATTTTTCTGATATTTTAAATATCGATTATTGAATTATTACCGTTTTCGGACAAAAACGATTAAAAGCCGATTTTTAGTTCTAGTACCTAAACATTTTATTTTAATCTGATTTTTGACGTGGTGAAACTTTCTGGTGAAATAGAATTTTCTGAATTTTTTTCATAATTTTTCGGAATTTTTAAGTGGATGAATTAATTAATCACTTTAAATCATTGTTTATAGTTAAAACCGCGTTTGTCGTTTAAATTCTCGATTTTTGGTCTTTTGATTTAATCTGGAAAAAATTATGATTCTGATGATTTCATATTAAAATGTATTTTTATGATTTTTAGTGCCTTAATAAAATGTTAGGAACGATAGGTTTATTAATGAAATCGTTAATTGCGAAAACGGGTTTAAATGACGGTTTTGTTGAAATTTGTTGAATCTGGAGTTTTGGAAAAATCTGGAAAAATTTATATTCTGGAAAATCAGGATTTTAAAGTGTAATAATAATTTTTGGATATTAATACTTAAATCGTTTTGTAATTACTATTTTTATTAATCGTTATTGTCGAAATTAGACGACTAACGAGAAAACGCTTTAAAAACGGAGTTAGGATTCTGGAAAATTTTCTTTTCTGGACAGAATGTCCATAAATTTATTTTAACTATTTTACTTAATTTTTTTACTATTTATTAAAGTCTTTAATTAATAAGTATTGATTTTTGGACAAATTACGATTTATCGTTAAAATGCTTCGTCTTACCTAAAAGAATTATTTTTTCAGCAATTTTGAAAGTATTTAAATCTGATACTTTAAGAGTTAAATCATCCCTTAACATTTTCTAAATGTATTCAATGGTTTAATTAAATAAAAGACGTTAAAAGATTTAATTTGACATTTGCCGTAAAATCTTATTTGTAATCGTATTGTCGTAACTAATAATAATTAGGGAATTTTAGCTTTGTAAATTTTGAAAACACCCTGATTAGTATTATTAAAATGTTTAAGACATTTTTAATCATTTTATACACTTGTACGATATTTCAATAATTTCATAAACTCAAATGTTCTTACTTTAATAATTAATATCGTTAAGGCCGAAAGTATTAGTTTTATAAATCTATATCGTTTACTATAAATTGGTATTAGTATGAACTAATATTTTCACTATTTTGATATAATGTTATTTTTAGTAAAGTTTCTAAAAATAGAAGTTTCCTAAAATAGAAAGTTTCCTCTTTTAGAATATAAATGTTTACTTCTTTTATCCTCATATTATTTATATTGATTATATCTTTTGAATATCCTAATGGCTTTGTTTTAGAGTTATGGAATAAGGACAAGTGTGAGGTTAGAGTTATATATTCTAGAGTTTACGGTTTTGACATCAACTATAAGGCTAGTGTATCAGGAATCGGTACATTGGTTGTTGAACCGGGTGACAGGTATCCCGGGAGTTTTGTACATTTTGACCTTAAGCTTAGGCCTCGCAGTAAGTCGCCGTCATAAGTTGAACTGGGTGACAGGTAATCCCAGGAGGGGTGTGCATTATCTTAAACTAGGGCCACGCATTTATAAGTCGCCGCTCTATTATGGTTGAGTAGCCTAGTTAGAGACCGAAGTTTGATTTGTTTGAACTAAGTTCTCGAAGCTAGTTTTTAGTATTCTCCTAGTGAAAGTCTAGCCGTCTACACTACTCCTATCCATAACGCCATTTTGAATATTTTTATTATTATCGATATAATTTGGTTGCAGGTTGGCAAATGTTTTATGTTTTCTTCGGAAAACTCATTTTTATTATATTGGTTTGATACGTGAAGTTTTTCACTGAAATTTTATTTTTATTATAATGTGTTTTGCTGTTTTCCATTTTAACTATTTTTCTATAATAGTAATTACAGTTTTAAAATCCTGTTATACGGCTGGGAGAACGTTGACGTTGCTCCCCACTGATTGTGGCTGTTATGTTTTTAACATGGCAGGTATATGTTTTCCTTCGGGTGGGCTAGCGAGCAGTTATGGATCCTGCTTGTTTTAATCAGATCACTGTATTATGGATTGTTAAAACCCTTTTTATGGATTTTAATTTTCTATTTTTTTTGAAGCCATTTTTTATTTTATGGCTTATGTATTGACTTACCATTTTTATTTAATCAAGACATAGCTACAGTGTGTTATAATCCCACTTCTACAGTGTTTCCGCCACTGTATTGCGTTAGAATTTCTAGGGGATCACATGGGTAGATAGGGCAAGTCGGGTCGAATCCACGGGGACGGTAAAGAGGTGTCTAGACTAAGGTCACCCAAATACAAGACTAGGTCTCGAGACTAAGCTAACCTAGAACAATAGAAAGGGAATATACTATGACTAGGACTAAGATAAGGACAAAGAATAAGGAAAGAATAGGGTTAGGTCGGGTTCATAAGTGTAGTAGAATAGTTAGGGAAATCGATGGTGCAAGGTTCACTTAGTTACTAAGGATGGTCCGCGCTCTCGCGTCAAGGCCTATGTCCGCACTCTCGTGTCAAAGACAAAACCCAAATTCTTATGCAAGGTCGGTCCGCGCTCTCGCTTCTAAACCCAAGTCCGCACTCTCGTGTCAAAGACTAAACCCGAAAACACAAGAATTCAATCACAAGTCGACCACAAAATGAGAAGAAGAAGACTCGTATGAGAGGAATGGCCAATTCTACTCAAACAAGCAATTCAACAAACACATGGAGTGCCCAACATGTGACTAGTAAAAAGATCAACATTTACCCTCAATCAAACCCTAATCATCCATAATCAACACTTAATCACCCTACTAACCCCACAAAAAGTCTACTCACACATATCTAAACAAACATTAACATAAACAAGAGAAATCCACACAAACAACAAAACATACATAATGAAACTAGTGAAAACTATGATCAATGAACAAAACAATGAACAAAGATTGAAACTTGAATGAATAAACAAGATAAAGAGAAGGGAAAAGAGATTACACCATACTAGAAGATGAATGGAAGAAGGAAAAACTTGCATAAAAGAGAAAACCCAAATACATCACCCAAGGTTGTCAATCTTGGTTGGATTCTTCAAGAATTCCCTTAATACAAGAGCTAAACTAAGATTAAGTACTAATTACCGACTAATCTACACTAATCTATACTAAACTATGCTAAAGTAGTCTAGGGTTTATGGGTAATGAAGAACATAACACAAAATTACAAGAGGGGGTATATATATAGGGTTCCAAGAATGAAAGGAGAAGAAAGGAAGCGGAGTCACGCTGCAGCACCCCCGTCCCGATCGAGACGGCCCCATCTCGGCCGGGAAGGGCTGGTCCCGACCGAGACAAGGTTGGTCTCGGCCGAGACGGCTCAAAACATCAACCTCTCGCTTTGTACACCCCTTCCCGGTCGGGAAAGCCACTATCCCGCCCGGGAAGGGTTTTGTAGGCCTCCAATAAGAACTTTTCGGTCTCTCCTTGCTTCTTATGGGCTTCTCATCGATTCTCGGGGCTCGGGATCGAGTCTAAGGGGCTTGGGAATGGGTCCCAAGGTCTCGGGATCGAATCCAAGGCACCAAGTGATCGTTCCTTCTCTTCGTTGGCTCCAAAAGTGTATGAAACGAGTCGGAATCGTTCCAATTCCTCATGTATGGTCTCGGGAACCTAAAACGAACTAGAAGAAGCATAAGTAGCCCATAAATCGCTCCCAAGGAGCGATTCCACAAGGAAAATGGGACCAAAACATAGCAAAATAGGAACTACAAACTACACTTATCAACTCCCCCACACTTAACCCTTACTCGCCCTCGAGTAAGCACATACTAACTAATAAACTAGCCGAGAGGGTATTAGCGCACCCTACGCCCTTTCAACTCACGCGAGTGCACTTAGAGGAAAGGTGCACTCCGCAAGGCAAGTGGGGTCTTGCGACAAAACTGTGGATGCAACCGGACACAAAGCACATAGACAAACAAATACACAAACAAACAAATAATCGATTGCACCCAAAAGAAAACTAATACCGCTTCCCTCAAACAAGCGGTGAAAGAAGCACCGGTTTAGGACTCGAGGCAAGTGACAACGTTCCCAAGCTAGCAATACAAACCAAGATGAACTAAACCCCAATAGTATGACGATAAAGCAACAAAAACGTTGGTAACTTACCTAGGTCCTCCTAACTTTCTAAGAACGTACTACGGGACGATCGGCGGGATGGAAAGTGATGAACCACGGTGTTAGTCGACACTGTAGGTAAGTGAAGACCCGCCCCCTTTAGCGATGAGCCAAGAGGGTCGTCCCATGTCTAAAACCGCCTAACTAGTCCAAGTAAAAAGGTGGAAATATTTGCAAAGTGAGGGAAGACCGACCATTGCCGCTATCATCCTTCCTAGGGACTCGGTCCTTCGGTAGGCTCTTCACGGCAAAAGTCGGAAAAAGGCTTATTTTTGTGGGGTTAGGATCTTTTTGTGAGACGATTTTCTTTTGGCATTTTCTCTTTTCTTTTGCATATATGCTTTGTGTGTTGCCATGCCATTTCTTTTTCTTCTTTTATATTTTCTTTTTGGCTTTTGTGCCTTTTCTTTGTCTTCAATCTTTTCTTTCTTTCTTTTTCTTTTCTTTGCCCTTTTTGCTTGATTTGAAATATAGGCATTTCTTGGCAATTAAGAAAGAGAGACTACAACATATTGCAACTTTATTGTGTGGAAATGTGTAGGAGGTAGGGAAATGGGAGAGTCGGGGAGCGTCCTTCCCTTCAAACCCACAAAAAGGGGAGAACTTGGACTAGTCGGGCAATGTCAAACAAGGTCACCTAAGGGACAGGACTCGGCAACCAAGGCCTTTTCACACCGTGGGTGGTCATAATGGTCAAAATGCAAATCCCGTAGTAAATCCCTAGTAAGCTAGGTGGACTCAAGGTAAAGGATCAACGAAATCATTGATTTAGGGTCATTCTACTAGACTAAAGTCCAAGACTCGATTTATACCACTAGGAAGGGAAAGTAAACACTCGCACACTAGCCTCTAAACCGGGTTTTCGAAAACCTATTTACACACAAGACACAACTACACAACACAAAATAAAGACGCGATGAAAACGAAAGAAAAAGAGACAAAAGGCCACAAAACAAAACGAACAAACAAAGGGAACAAACACCACCCCTAACTTCCAAATAAACAACCAACCAACACCAAACTTTACAAAGCTCCTCCCGAGCACACATCATCACAAATCTCCTCCGAACATCACAAGAGGTAAAGAGGAAAAATGGATAAAAGGCGTTACCGGATGTCTTGAAAGCCTTCCAAAGTTAGCGGCGATTGGGCGACCTAAGAGGAAAAAGGGAGGCAAAACACGGACAACAAAACATATACGATATAATGACATAAAAATGAAAACACACAAAAGAAAATCTTTTTGATTTTTTAAGAAATTTTTCAAATTTTTAGAGTTTTATCAAGATTTTTTCGAAAAACTACGAAAATAAAACTAACTATGATAGAATATCGCTCCCCCACACTTAAGCCAAGCAATGTCCTCATGCTCGACCGTAGTGCATGGGAGCACAAAAGAAAAGAAACTACGAAAATAAAGCTAAAAATCAAAAAGAAAAGTGGAGAAAATGGTAGAATGTGTCCGGCCGGGGTGTAGTCAAGTCACCGTGGGCCGAGACAAGAAAAGATATGAAAGGGGAGGAAAATAAAAATAAGGAAAATAAAAGGAAATGGGCGGGGAGGACTAGGTGTAATCAAGTCACCTAGCCCGGATTCCGCCTAAATCCGACTAATTCTTACTAAAACAAAAATAAAAGAAAGAAAGAGAAAAGACTTGTATATTTGGATTTTTCAAATGATTCTCGATGTAATCACGTCATCGAGAATCGGGAGCGATCACCACAAAGGCCCCGAGGGCCAACAAAATACTCATAACAAGGGGAAAGAAAATAGACGAGCAATCAAAAGTGGAAAAGAAAAGAAATTTGCCATACCAAAGGTTAGCAACTAACGCATCTCCATCGCTTCACTAATCAAAGTCATCACCATGCTCGTCGTCGTCCCCTTTCTCACTTTCATTGTTGCCCTCATCATCATCATTTCCATCTTCATCTTCTTCACCAGCTCCCT
Source organism: Agrostemma githago (assembly GCA_958450325.1). Lineage (NCBI taxonomy): Eukaryota > Viridiplantae > Streptophyta > Magnoliopsida > Caryophyllales > Caryophyllaceae > Agrostemma > Agrostemma githago. Next base: position 29,171,043 of record OY288241.1, on the reverse strand, counting down.
GATTACCCATCCCCGCATTTATATGGAAGGCATCCTCGGCCTCGTACTCCTCATCATCCATCACGGCACCACTACCACTAGGATTACCGTGGTTAGGTAAATACTCGGGTCTATACCATGATGGAAGGTTGCCATGTGGATCAATATACCCCTGTTGTGCAAGAAGGTGATAGCCGGGGTACTGGGCATAGTAGTCGTCCCTCGTCTTCTCATATTGCCCAATGTGTAGAGCATTAAGCATAGCGGCCATAGCTGGATCGGTCGGGAGCGAAGGGTAGGCAAATGGAGTGTAGGGGGTGTACGGAGGAACGCACACATATGCCGGGGGTGTAGGATAAGAGGGGAGTGGTCGGGTAGCTTGATGTTGTTGTTGTTGGGTTGGTTGTTGTCGAGGCCTCACACTAGCATGTGTATGCGGACTAAGGGAGGAGGAGGCACCGGGGTCACCTCCCGCACCGGGCATTAGAAGGTTAGGCTCTCGGATCGGGACTATGGAATGTCGCAAAGGCACAAGGGTCGGAAGCGTAGGGCATGGCAAAGTGAAGTGTGGCCGCCCCGAGGTCAACCATTGATACCTCTTGTGCTCCCTCTCATAGGCGATCCATTTATGGAACCTAGTCAAACGGTCCTCATCTATGGTAGTATCCTCCGGTACGGGGATCAAGTCCTCCTCGCTGAAATTCTCATCTACCGCCTTAGCTATGTGTGTTATAAGCCCCCCGAGAACAATCTCACTCACATTCTTCCCCGCCTTACTTATCTTAAGAAAGTGCTTAGCCAAGGCAAGGGAAAGGTCGGAGGTGAACCTAGGTTGACTCTTAACATTTAAATAGGCCCCGAGTATGGTTAACTCTTGTTGAGTAAAGGTGTTCATTTCGGGCCTCCCAAATATCGTACCCGCAATTAATCGATGCCAAAAGCGCAAAACCGGGTGATGGACATGACGGTTAGACAACCGTCGAAAGTCTACAAGGCTAAGACCGGTTATACTTTTCCATACATCAATCTCACTAAAACCGGCGGGTGGGTTACAATTAGAAGCTAGGGGAAGACCAAAAATATTGCCAAACTCGGGGAGGGTATAATTGTAGTCACCATTGTTTACTCGAAAAGCAACCCGGGGTGGATGGACTCTAGTAGTTGTTGTTTTATCGTCATACTATTAGGGTATGGCCCGAGAGTCAGTGAGAAGTCCATGTGACGCAAGGAGGAACCTTAAAGATCATATTGGAGGCCTATAAGACTCATCCCCGAAGGGTATGGACTCATTCCGTCCGGGATGAGGTGTACAAAAGAGGAGGCTATTGTTTGAAGCCCTTCCTGACCGATAGCAGGTCATCCCGGCCGGGACCGACCCCATCCTGACCGGGACCACCTCATCCCGGCCGTGAAGGCCCAGTGGCAGCCCGTGAATGCATTGTTTCTTCTCCTTTCCACTTGGAACCCTATATATACCCTTCCTCTTGTATTCTTATGTTATGTTATTCATTACCCATAAACCCTAGCCTAGTTTAGCATACATTAATGTAGATTAGTCCTTAGTTAATCTTTAATCCTAGTTTAACTCTTGTAATTTGGGAATTCTTGAAGAATCCAACCAAGATTGACAACCTTGGTTGATGTATTTGGGTTTTCTTTCATTTATGCAAGATTTTTTCTTTTCATCTTCTCTAGTATGGTATAATCTTCTTTTCCCTTCTTTTTATCTTTGTTTATCAATCAAGTTTCAATCTTTAGTTCTTGTTTATTGTTTTGTTCATCATCTTTGTTAGTTTCACATATGCAAGTTTGGTTGTTTGAGTTGGCTCTTCTTGTTAGTGTTAGTTTTAATTTAGATATGTTTGTGTAGACTCTTGCTAGGGTTAGTAAGGTGATTTGGGTGTTCAATGGGTGATTAAGGGCTTGTTGGAGATGTTGGTGGAAGTTTTGGGTTCCTCTTGGTTTGATGCATGGTACATGTTTGTTGAAATGCTTGAATGACTTGTAGATGCATATGCTTGCTTTTCTTGCTTTTCTCTTGTGGGTAATAGTTTGCTTGTGGGTTTGGTTCCCTCACTACGTAGCGAGAGCCCGGTGAGGACGACCCCTAGGTTGGTCTACGTAGCGAGAGCCCGGATGCAACTTAGGCCACGATAGCACGCTAGTAACCCCGTTTGTCATTGTGTGTCTCCAAGATGGTAATATCAATTAATAGAACATAGTACAAAACAGCGGGGCTCTATGATAAGTGTAGTTTGTAGTGCCTATTTGTTGTGTTTGGTCCCGGTTTCTCTGATGGAATCGCTCTTTGGAGCGGTTTCTAGGCTACTTATGCTTCTTCTAGTTCGTTTTAGGTTCCCAAGACCATTCATGGAGAATTGGAACGATTCCGACTCGTTTCCTACGCATTTGGAGCAAACAAAAAGAAGGAACGATCACTCGGTGCCTTAGAATTGATTCCGAGACCTTGGGACCCATTCCAAAGCCCCTTAGACTCGATCCCGAGACCCGAGAATTGATGGGAAGCCTATCAAGAGCAAATAGGGACCTTTAAGATCATATTGGAGGCCTACAAGACCCTTCCCGGGCGGGAAGAGTAGCCTTCCCGGTCGGGAAGGAGTGCAAGAAAGAGACGGCTTCTGGAGTGTCATCCCGACCGGGACCAAACTCATCCCGGTCGGGACCATCTCGTCCCGGTCGGGACCACCATCATCCCGACCGGGATGGACCAGTTGCAGCTCGTGACTTCTCTTTTCTATTTCTTCACTCTTGTAACCTTATATATACTCTTCATTTGTATTGTTGAAGCACCTTAGACTCATCTACATTATTCTAAACCGTAGATGGACTTCCTCCTCTCATCAGCTTAATCTTTCCTTAAACTTCTGTTAATCTTAGATTAATCTTAGTAATTAGTCTTGTATTAAGGGGATTCTTGAAGATTCATCCAAGATTGACAACCTTGGGAGATTTATTTGGGCTTTTCTATTAATGCAAGTTCTTATGTTTTCATCTTCTTGTTAGTAGGTATAATCTTCTTATTCTCTTTACTCTTAATCCTTGTTTATTTCTTCAAGTTTCAATCTTTTCTTATTGTTCTTGTTCTTGTTAGTTTCATTACGAATGTTTGGATATTTGTGTTGTTTCCTCTTATCATTGTTAGTATTAGCTTCATTATGAGTGAATAGACTTTTTGTGGGGTTAGTTGGGGGATTAAGTGTGGATTTTGGGTAATTAGGGTTTGATTAAGGGTAAAGGTGGATCCTTTGTTACTAGTCACATATTGAGCACTCTATGTGTTTGTTGAATTGCTTGTTTGAGTTGTAGTGGCCATGTTTCTCATGCTTGTTTTCATCTTCTCATTGTGTGATTGATTTGTGGTTGAATCCTTGTGTATTGTGTAACATCTTGCATGAGTATTTGGGTCTTGTTTTAGACACGAGAGTGCGGACATTGGTTTTGACGCGAGAGCGCGGACCGACCTTAGAAACTAGGTGAAACCTACACCCCTTGATTACCCAATTATCCTACTACACTTATGAACCTAAACTAACCCTACCCCTTTCCATATTTGATTTATCCATCTTGTTAGTAATCATTCTTCTAGTTTATTCTTTCAATTTAGATCTAGTGTTCTTATTAGTTCTTGTTTTACATAGTTCATTGTTAGTCCACTCTCATCATCGCCAATCATCATAGTTAGCAATTTCTTGTTAGTTAGCCTCCCTTTGTGTTGTGTTGGTAATTTAGTCTTGTTTGTGAGTTGACCCTAGTCTAGACAACCTCTACCGTCCCCGTGGACTCGACCCGGCTTACCCTAGCTACTCGTTAGGTTTAGTTGGACTCTACTTGTTGGTGGGGACCCACGGCAAATCTCTACCATCACTCTACCAGTCCAACTTCCTTCTCCCATCGCCATCCGGGTGTGCTTGTCCGGGTCCTTCACCATCGACCCTTCCTAACGCAAGCTTCCACCACCCTAGCCAAAGGCGAGTCCAACCAATCATACTTCCTCTCATCACCCACGTTTTCAAAATGGGTCTCTTCGGTTTTGGCCCGTATAGATGAACTGACGACACTAGGATTGGTAACGATGTCTTTGGTCTGGCACTTAGTGACGGTCCCTTGAGCCGCCTCCTTATCCTCTAGCACCACGGTCTTCCTAACCTTCGACTTGCCCTGTCCTGACGAGTGTCTATAAACACCCCGCCGGAAAAAAATAACGTCGGTCGGTCGAGCACTCTCTATAACAATGGGACATGAAAACTTCTGTTCCCAAGATATTTTAAATTCCCTAAGAGAACTTTCCGTCAACGAATCAAACCTATGAGCACCCCTAATAACCTCCGAGATGGTTGGCCTCACCCTCATTTGGCGCGACAATTCGCTCGGGTAAATATAAACCAGATCCCTTAAGGATAATATCTGCATAGCCTGAGTCGAGGATGAGAAGGGAAACCCAGCCTGTCCACCAATATGCCACCACGCGACTGTCCACCTGATGTCCACTCGCCCATCAGCCAAGTAGGAATGACATCCTTCTTCTGCATGACCATCACCCCATGCTTGCACCATCTTGCGACCAGTGAAATCCTTATAGCTATAACCTTTGACGAACTGAGGAGGGTCGACTAAACCGAGCCTCTCTTGTAGCCAAACCTGCACGAATCACAACACAATGTCACACTTCCAAATTAAGGCAAGCCTAAAAAAAACATCCCCATATATACCTGCAAAATGATCCTAGAATCGCGAAAAAGAGCCCGATGCAGTCGGGCGCGAGCATCGAGACCCAGGATAAGCTCACCCAAAATGAGTAAAGAGGGTGATTCCCCATGTTCCATCCCCATGACAACGTCCAAAACCCAAGGATTACTCCAACCCTCATGCACCAACGCATCCTCAAAAAGATAGTAACAAGCCACCGCAATATTAAAAGCCCGCCTTCATGCTAGAGTTGAAATATCTTGAGAACCCGCTTGTGAGAATGTCCTAAAAAGCAACTCTAGGTCAATATCGTCTATCCCGAAGAAAACTTTAGCCTCCTCTAACGAAGAAAGATCCAAAAAGTGACAAAACCGTTCCATAAAAGCATCATCTCCCAAGGGCACACAAGGTCGAACCGAACACCACCTGCCTATAACGTCTAGCACCTTGGGAAGAGGGCAAACCTTACCTCCGGGGAAAGCAAAAACATGACTTTTTACGTCCCAAAAATTAGAGCATGCTAACAAGAAGTCGTCTTGCACCTTAACTCGACTTAACGCGATAACCATTGATAAACCATCATTTGGACAAACCTCGAGGTCACATTTCTTAAAACGACCCGCCCACTCGATTAAGAGATTCCTGAAACCCGACATGACTCGAAGTAATACAAGGAAGCTACAGACACACTATGGGTATTTTTAGTATGTCTAAAACAAGCACCCGTAACCCGCATATATAGCCCTAATCCCACGACAATTAGGAAACTACAAAAAATTCCATAAACGAGAGCTGGATCGCCCAAGCCCAGGCGCCCAAATACCTGGCCGCCCGAACCCAGGCAACCCGAAACCAAACCGCCCCAGCCCAGGCGTTTGAACCCTAAGTCGTTAGCCTCCCTAGCATCCAAAAGTCCCGCACATCAGCCCCACTTTACTACAACGATAACCACCTAATAACCCCAGACATCAGGAACAACCTCCCGAAGTCGCTAAAATCTTTCTTGAAAGCCAAATACCCACGCAAGAGCAACGAGGTCGCACGGACAACAAATTTCACCTGTCAGATCCACCGGACTTAGACATCTTCTCATTTTTTTTCATTTAGGGGGATAAGCTACCCCACCTAGGCGTGTTGTAGCCTTTAACGACATCGTCAATTCACGTCTGTAGCCCAGTACGACATTGGCACGAATATACAAAAAGTGGCCTAACTTTTTTTCAAAAATTGGTCTAACTTCTTTTGTTTTCGCCTCATTTTAAGCATGAATGTCGAGACAATTGCACTTGTTTCCCAACACACTCAGTCGAAACATGTTAATTTCTTATATTTTGCACGTCTCGAGTCAAACATTTTTATCGACGTACTACTTGATCCAATTCCCGGCTCAAATTAACGCATTTAAAAAAGTCCGAAAAGAAAAAAAAACATTTTCGTACTCTCACACAACCCTGACGCATTTAAAACTTCCTAAAACTACAATGAGATCGCAAACAAACCGAACCCGAAGTGATTAATTGTCAGTCTAAGTTAACATTTCACAAAACAAAAACGTAAGACTAAACAAATCAATCCGAACACTAAAAGTCTTAAAAATATACAAAATATACAAATCCATACACAAGCCGAGTTCATAAACTAGAGAGGACCTCTAGAAGCTGCGCCTATAGCTATTACGAGCTCACCGATGTGGTCATCCATACCTAGATCCTCCAAGACGAAGGTAGGAGACTCACTACCATCCATCCCCTATAGCATATCTAGAGTAGCTGTCTCGGGAATCCCTCCAACATCCTCGGTGGTGCTCGCAGCCTCAGCCTCAACCTCCCTCTCCATCTTAACCCCCAGCCTAGCCTCGCCCTGTGCCGAGGACTTGACCTGAGACCGAGCTAACCACTCCTTAAGTAGGGCAATCTCGTCGTCCCGGTGTTGCAGGAGTTGTCGCAGATCAGCCCCTTCCGCCTCGAGCTCGGTCACCTGAGTCTCCAGCTCCCCCACCATGTCTGGGGTATCCTGCAAATACACCTATGCTTTATGAAAACGTATAAACAGCCTGGAAAGTCAATCATAGATACACATTCTCACCGATCGAGATCCCGAAGTATCACGGGAGACCCTCGACGCATAGGCCCGAAAGCAGTTGGCAGGCTGCCACAACTGCTGATAGCAAGCCGATAAAACCTAAAAGGCAAAAACCAGACGAGATAGCCAAACAAAATCTAACCCTTAGAACCCAAATCCAAGACAAAAAAACGGAAACTTACCCGATATACCCGGTTACGCCACTCTATCCCAGCATCCATCTCCTCGGCAGAACACGGGGGAAGAGGCTCTGTAAAGTCTACCCCGGCAGCGTCAACTCTATACAACGTCAGGGGAAGTCTAGGGGGTGAACAACATCAGCCGGATCGGCCCAGCCAAGGAGCAAATAAACACTAAGCCAAAGAACAAAACAAGCCCTAAAAACAAAAGTCGAGTACCCACCACGAGACGGTGGCAAGCTAGCCGCTGGCACAAGAGACAGATAGGAGGTGCCAGGCACCAGTAGCGCATCACCTTCTTCTCCGTCCCTACCCTCGAGGAGCTCTACGCCTGTAATCCCCTAGAAATACTAAACGAATTACAGTGACGGAAACACTGTAGAGTTGGGATTAAAACACACTGACAAACTATATCTTATTAAAAGAAACGGTAAAGTCAATACAAAGGCATCTTTTTACAAAAGGGCTAAAAAGAAAAATTCTCTAAGCGAGTTTATACAAATCCATAAATTACATGAATGAATAAAGAGTAGGATCCACGCTACTCGCTAGCTCACACCCAAAACCCAGCAGCAAATACTTGTCATGTTATAAACATAACAGTCACGTCAGTGAGGAGTAACTCAGACGTTCTCCCAGCCATATTATATCATATGGTAAAATAATGGTATTATTATATCAAAATATTTCAAAAGAGAAAAACAGTGAAACGATATAATAAAAATAAGTTTTCAGCGAAACTTAAAACACTTGCCAACCTGCAAGTCAAAATCAACCAATAATAATATTCAAAAATGGCGTTATGGAAATTCGATCAGTGTGCACAAGGCTAGACTTTCACTAGGATAATACTGGAAACTAGTTTCGAGAACTGTAGACTTAACTCATAACAGAATCCAGTCTCTAACAGTCTAACTAGGCAACTCAACTATTTTTCACATATACACACCCTTCCTAATTGAGCGATGAGTGACTCCGTGAGTAGCCTATGCAAGGGTTTTGGTTGAAAATGTGGTTTCTACATATTATGCTTGGTGAAGTTGTATATTGGTTGGTGAATTATTTTTCCTATTTCCCGTCTTGGAATTCGTTTCTTAGACTTGGTTTGATGTTTGCTATGACGGACTTGAGTATTTGGTTGCCTATTATTTGCTTTGAGCTGTTTCAGTATTATATTAGTTATTTTCTTACGGGTCTTGCTTGAGGACAAGCAAGGGTTTGGTTCGGGGGAGTTTGATGTGTCGTGTTTATATAGCAATATTCCCTCGATTCCATTATCTTTTCTGGTCGGAACGCGCTCCTTAGAGCCGTTTCTTCTAACATTTTGCTTTGAGTGAGTGTTTTTGTAGATTCTACACGATTTCAGGTCTTTATGTGCATTTACACTCATATCTGGTTAGAAGAACGATCACGAGACAAAACCCGTGCTTTAGAACGTTTAGGCGAAGAAGAAATGAGAAGCGTCGATTCATTGGGCCATGAAAAGCGGCACATCACTTCTTCTATTGGTGTTGTGCGTGCCAGCCTGCCTTGACAGGCCGCCTGCTGGCCGGCCGGCATGACACAAGGGTATTTTTAGCTTGATTTTTTAGTGTGCCTCGGCCCCTGCATGTGGCATGCGGCCTGCCAGCCGGCCGGCGTGCACACCCAGGCCATTTCCGCCTATTTTTGTATAACTAAGAGGAGTTGTATTATTTTTATCATCACTTTTCATACTTTGATTATTTTCTTTAGAAAACTCGTGACTCTTAGCATTCTAGCACTCGGTTTCAACTCGTACTCGATTTCGGTATTTTCGTTTTATGCAATTTTCAGATTTACGTTTCAATCTTCATCGTAAATTACTTAGTTCGTCGTAATTCTCTTTATTTGCAATTCGTTGTTCCGTTTAGTTTGTTAGATTTCCGTCCGTTTATCATTAGATTTACTTGATTCACTTTTTATCATGAATTATATGTATGCAATTTGTTGTTTCGTAATCATCATGCGTAGCTAATTTTCTCGCTAGGGTCGAGGGGGATCGATGGATTATTATACGATTATGTTGCTTTGATACTAAATTTATAATCATGCTAGTACCACTTTCGCGTGTTTTGTTTGTCGATTAATTTGTTAAAGGCCACAACATTTTAATCTGTTTGGGAAATTCTAGTTCCTGTGCGAAAGCCGAATTAGTATTAGATCACACGCGATTTGTTAGGGAGTCTAATAAGTTGCGAGAGCCCGTTAGATCCTTCTTAGGTTGACATGATTCGAGAGAACGTGTTATAGCCGACTAGCATGTTTATGTGTTTATTATTACTGTCGCATAATTGTTGAGCATCTATTGTGAACCCGTGACCTTAGTTTTCTTCTTATTGTTAGATTCGATTATTTATTATCGTATTTTAGTAGTCTTTTATTTATTTTCCATCAATCAACCGGTTAGAGCATTTTAGAATCACCATAGCTAATTGACAAAAATTGACTATTTCCCTGTGGATTCGATACCTTGCTTGCCGCTATCTTCTTGTTAGTAGCATTAGGTTTATCTTGATTGGGTGAGGCGACTTAACCCATATCAAATTTGGCGTCGTTGCCGGGGAAACGGTTTTTCTTGTTTTTTTCGCTTGTTTCTTTTTTGCTCTCTTTCGTCTCATGGAATTAAAACTCCTTGAGATTGATCTCACTTTCCTATTGTAGTTTTGCTTATGCCCAGGTCTTTTCGGTCATCAGAGCTTACTCCGTTTGATCCTGAACCCGAGAAAACCTTTCGTAGGCGAAGACAATTTTGGAGAGAGATTTCCGCAGCTCCTGATCTCGAGACTTTGCAAGCTAGTCATACCGAATTTGTAGCTGAAAAGCAGTCCTTTGAAGAGGAAAATCAGTCTCAGTCTGAGATCATTTTACCACTACTTCCGGTTATAAAAATGCCGAAGCTTTCTAGTCATTCGAAGCCCAAGCAAACTGCTCTTCCTAAGTTGGTTAAGCGACCAACTGCCACTCAAGGTACATTTGAGATTCGACCCGCCTTTATCACTTTGGTGGAAAAGAATCAATTCGGTGGCGACCCTAAGGAGGATCCTCATAAGCATATGAGGATATTTACTGATTATTGCTCCACGATTCCGCTTCCGGCCGGGGTAACCCAAGAAGAAGTCACGGAGATGCTCTTCATGTTCTCACTACGGGATTCCGCTAGGGAGTGGATAACGGACCTCGATAACGTCACCGAGGGGATCACCGATTGGAATTCTCTTGCCCTTGCCTTCTACAAGCACGATTACCCTCCACAAAAGACGAACATGCTCCAGAGTCAAATCACCAATTTTCGTCAAACTCCAAACGAGAATATTCTTGAAGTGTGGGAGCGGTTCAAGAAGCTTGTGAAGGAATGCCCGCACCATGGTTTTCAGGTTTGGTTTCTTTGTAACCTATTTTATAACGGGTTGTATGATGATTGCAGGAGTACACTGGATTCGGCATGTAATGGGCGATTCCAATGTAACGTGGATGATGATAAGGCTTGGCAAACAATAGAGGAGATGGCATCTCATCCCTCCCTATGGGGTAATCCGCGTGGTAATACTCGATCAAATTCCGGTGAAAGCGGGTCCTCTAATGCTGTGGCTATTCAATTAGCCGCTTTGGCTAAAAGGTTTGATGCATTTGAATTGTCGAATTCTCAAGGTGGAGGAGGTATGCATCAAGTACATGCCATGCAAGATTATGCATGTGTTCGTTGTGATGTCGCGGACCACCAAGCTCAAGATTGCCTAGGCTCCATAGAATAGGTGGATGCGTTCCATTCTAGGCATATATGAACCAACCGGGCTATGATGCATCTCCAGAATCAGCAGAATTTCCAGAATCAAGGAAATTTTCAGAACCAGCGACAATTCCATAATCAAGGGAATTTTCAGAATCAGCAGAATTTCGGAAATCAAAGGAATTTCCAAAATCAGGGAAATTTTCATCAGCGACCTCACTCGAGTCAACATCAACGAAATTTTGGCAATACTAATCAGAACTTCGGGAATTCTCATCAGAATTTCGATACTAGTCAACAAAATTTTGGCCAATCCTCAGCACAAGCTCAAGGTAATTCTTCTTCTTCTTCGAGTTTTAATGAAATGGCTGAGCTTCGTAATATGATGCAGATGATGGCCAAGATCCAGGACTCTATGATGGCTCAAATGCAAAAGATTGATCAAGCCAAGGATAATGCCATCAAGAATTTGGAGAATCAAGTGGGACACCTTGCCGCGTCACAAGCAACCCGTCAACAAGGTAAACTCCCTTCTCAAGGTGATCAACAGCATGATACGGCTAATGCGATCACTCTTCGTAGTGGTACACACTATGAAGGTCCGTCGATGCCTAAGGATGACACACCGGCCGAGAAGGAGGAGGTTTTAGTGGAAGATGTCAATGAGGATGCAATTATGGAAACTCAAAGTGAAGATCAAGTTCCACCACCCACTACTCTCATTCCCACTCCGAATAGTCCAACAATTCAAGTACCATTCCCGAGTCGATTGAAGAATCGGAAGGAGACTACCCAGTTTGGCAAGTTCATGGAGGTTGTGAAGAATTTTCAGGTTACAGTCCCATTCACCGAGCTCATTATGCAGGTCCCATCTTATACCAAGTTTATGAAGGACATCTTGACTCGGAAGAGAAGCATTGGTGAGGTAGAAACCGTCGCTCTTACTGCAGAGTGTAGTGCATTTTTACAGAACAAAGCCCCACCGAAGCTAAAGGACCCCGATAGTTTTTCGATTCCTTTCACTATTCGCACCTTATCGATTGATAAGGCTTTATGTGATTTAGGTGCTAGTGTAAGCGTCATGTCTTACTCCGTTTGTGAAAAACTTAATATGGGTCTTCTTAAGTGTACTAGTGTCACTTTCCAGATGGCGGATCGTTCTACAAAACGCCCTTTGGGAGTTTTAGAAAACGTGCCCGTTAGAGTTGGAAATTTTTTTATCCCGGTTGATTTTATCGTCCTTGACATGGCCGAGGACACCCAAATTCCCTTAATTTTGGGAAGGCCATTTTTGCACACCGTCGGCGCGGTGATTGATGTCAAGAACGGTAAATTGACTTTGCAAGTGGGTGGAGACACCATTGTTTTCTGCTTGGATAGTAGACTTAAGAATCCGATGATAACGGATTCTTGTTGCATGATTGATGTTGTGGATGTTTTAGTTCATGATTCTGTGGAGGCGTCCGTTACACGGGATCCCTTAGAAGCTTTGATATGTTTGGAAGCGTGTGCAGGTGATGCTTCCGTTGACTCTGCTGTTGTTGATGCCTTGGAAGCTGCTTTGGAAGGAAGGATGCTCATGGAGGAGCAAGGTGTCGATGTAACCAACATCGTCCACACCTCATTTGCCATTGATATAACCGTTCCGGAGCGTAAGCCACTTCCGTCTCACCTAAAATATGCCTTTTTAGACGATACCGAGAGCTTTCCCGTGATTGTGAGTGCCGATTTAACTGAGCAACAACTTTCTGATTTGTTAGTTGTGTTAAAGAAAAATAGGAAAGCTTTGGGGTATAGTCTCGATGACTTGAAGGGAATCAGTCCCGATTTCTGTATGCATAGAATTAATCTTGAGGAAGGTCATCGTGCTTGTGTCCAGGGTCAACGTAAGTTGAACCCGAATATGCAAGAGGTTGTTAAAAAGGAAGTTATGAAATTGTTGGATGCGGGAATTATTTATGCGGTTCCCGATTCAAAGTGGGTGAGTCCGGTACAAGTTGTATCTAAGAAGGGAGGGACTATTGTGGTCCCGAATGAGAAGAATGAATTAATCCCTACACAAATTGTGACGGGATGGAGAATGTGCATAGATTATAGAAAGTTGAACACCGCTACCCTTAAAGACCACTTTCCATTACCCTTTATCGACCAAATGTTTGAGAGACTAGCTTCTCACAAGTATTTTTGCTATTTAGATGGATATTCGGGATTTTTCCAAATCTCGATACACCCGGCTGACCAAGAGAAGACTACGTTTACTTGTCCCTATGGCACTTTCGCATATCACAGGATGCCATTCGGACTATGTAACGCACCCGCCACCTTTCAAAGATGCATGATGAGCATCTTTTCCGACTACATCGAGTCCATTATGGAAGTGTTTATGGACGACTTTAGTGTGTATGGTATGAATTTTTCAGCTTGTCTAGCTAACTTGGATACCATTTTAAACCGATGTGTCGAGGTCAGTTTGGTCTTGAATTGGGAAAAGTGCCATTTTATGGTCACTGAGGGTGTTGTTTTGGGTCATGTGGTCTTCGAAAAGGGCATTAAGGTGAATAAAGCAAAGGTGCAAGTGATTGAGCAATTGCCATTGCCGGTTAATGTGAAGGGAGTGAGAAGTTTCCTTGGTCATGCGGGATTTTATCGCCGCTTTATCAAGGACTTTTCAAAAAATGCTAATCCACTTACACAATTGCTCCTAAAGGATGCCCCTTTCGATTTTACTGATGAGTGTGTGGAAGCTTTTAACTGGATTAAGCAGGCCCTCATTTCTGCTCCGATTATTCAGTCACAGGATTGGAATTTGCCATTCGAGATAATGTGTGACGCGAGTGATTATGCTGTGGGACCTGTTTTGGGCCAAAGAAAGGACAAAGTCTTGCATGCTATATACTACGCTAGCAAAACACTTGATAATTCTCAAGTTAACTATGCAACCACCGAGAGGAAATTGCTAGCTATAGTATATGCTTTGGAGAAATTCAGAACCTATTTGGTTGGAACGGAAGTCATTGTTTTCACCGATCATGCGACTCGTAAGTACCTCCTTGCCAAGAAAGAAGCGAAGCCCCGACTACTTCGATGGATCTTACTACTCCAAGAGTTTGATTTATCGATCCGGGATAAGAAGGGAGCAGAAAATGCCGTTGCGGATCATTTATCGAGGCTTAGAGTTGAGGAGGAAGGAGTTGTCATCCCCATAGATGACTCTTTTCCCGATGATTCTCTCATGGCCTTAACTACCGGTGAAAGCGAAGGACCTTGGTATGCGGATTATGCTAATTATTTAGTTGGCAATGTATTACCATCTGATCTTTCTTATCAGCAAAAGAAAAAATTTCTACATGATGTCCGACAATTTTTTTGGGATGACCCTTATTTATTTAAGGAGTGTGTCGATGGTATTTTCCGTCGATGTGTCCCTCAATGGGAAGTTAGAGGAGTTCTAGAGAGTTGTCATTCATCACCATATGGTGGCCATCATGGACCGAGCCGAACCACGGCTAAGGTTCTCCAATCGGGTTTTTATTGGCCAACCTTATTCCGGGATGCCCAAGCTTTTATTATGTCCTGCGACGCATGTCATAGGACCGGTAATATTTCTAGGAGGCATGAGATGCCTCAAAATGGGATTCTCGAGGTAGAAATTTGTGATGTCTAGGGTGTAGACTATCAAGGCCCGCTCTCGTCATCCAAGGTCAACCGATATATTTTAGTTGCAGTTGATTATGTCTCCAAGTGGGTGGAGGAGGTAGCATTTCCTGCTAATGATGCTAGAACGGTGATTTCTTTATTTAAAAAGATTATTTTTCCCCGCTTTGGTGTTCCAAGGGCGATTATTAGTGATGGTGGAAACCATTTTCATGAGAAGCGACTTGATGCTTTACTTGCTAAGTACAGTGTCTCTCACCGCACCGGTCTTGCCTACCACCCTCAAACGAGTGGGCAAGTTGAGGTGTCTAATAGGAAAATCAAGTCTATTCTTGAGAAGTTCGTGTCCAAAGCTCGAAAGGATTGGAGCTCTAAGCTAGATGATACACTATGGGCCTATCGTACCGCCTTTAAAACGCCTATTGGTACTTCGCCTTACCGATTGGTCTATGGCAAGTCATGCCATTTACCGGTCGAGCTTGAGTATAAGGCTTGGTGGGCGATCAAGGAGCTTAACTTGGATCCACATTTGAGTGGGGAGAAGAGACTCATGCAGCTGAATGAGTTGGAGGAATTCCGTCTTGGTGCCTATGATAGTGCTCGAGTTTATAAGGAGCGCACCAAGCGGTGGCATGACAAGCATATCCTTCACCGTGAGTTGAATGTGGGGGATAAGGTATTATTATTCAATTCTAGGCTCCGGTTGTTTCCCGGAAAGTTAAAATCTCGTTGGTCCGGACCTTTTTCTGTCACCCATGTGGGTAAATTTGGCTCGATTGAAGTCGAGAATGATTCAGGTGAACGATTCACGGTGAATGGTCAACGATTTAAGTTATATCATGACGGTGCTCACGTTGGAGCGATTGAAGTTATACAACTTCATCCCATTCCTTCTTCCCACCAAATCGAGAAGTTCATCCAAGTCGTGCGGGACTCTAAACTAGCGTTGCCGGGAGGCAGCCCGAGTATGTAAATAATTTCCCCTCATTCTCGTTTTTTTTTAGTTGTCTTAGTGAGGATGAGAGGAGGGACTAACGTTCTTGGAGATGCGCAGAATCATCGGAAATAACTCGTATAGAGAATATTAGGGACAAAGGAGAAGAAAAAAATTCACCGTGCTCTTGATTTTATAGCAGGTCGCCTCAGCCGAGGCCTAGGGGGCCTATCGACTTTAGAGGCCGAGGCACGAAATGAATTTGAGTGCTAATAGAGTGGTTTGTGCGCCTTAGCCTGTGCCCAGGCCCCCTATTAACTTCAGGGGCCGAGGCACAAAGAAAATTGGAGAAAAAGTTGGGCAAAATCTCGAAAAATGAAGGATTTGTGCAGTACGGCCGGCCAACCGGCCCCCGGTCCATACCGGCTGGCTGTGAGAGGAGTTTTCGATTAAAAAAATCAAAAATAATGAGAAGTGCAGTCCGGCCGGCCAACTGATCCATACCGGCTAGCTATGAGACAAAGTTAATATTTAAAAAAATTGGAATTGTTCTTCAGGCCGGCCAACCGGCCGCTGGTCCAGACTGGCTGGGGCGCACATCAGACTCCAAAACCCAATTTTTGTAATCCCCTAGAAATTCTAACGCAATACAGTGTCGGAAACACTGTAGAAGTGGGATTATAACACACTGTAGCTATGTCTTGATTAAATAAAAATGGTAAGTCAATACATAAGCCATAAAATAAAAATGGCTACAAAATAAATAAATAAATAAAATCCATAAAAAGGGTTTTAACAATCCATAATACAGTGATCTGATTAAAACAAGCAGGATCCATAACTGCTCGCTAGCCCACCCGAAGGAAAACACATATACCTGCCATGTTAAAAACATAACAGCCACAATCAGTGGGGAGCAACGTCAACGTTCTCCCAGCCGTATAACAGAATTTTAAAACTGTAATTACTATTATAGAAAAATAGTAAAAATGAAAAACAGTCAAACACATTATAATAAAAATAAACTTTCAATGAAAAACTTCACGTATCAAAACAATATAATAAAAATGAGTTTTCCGAAGAAAACTTAAAACATTTGCCAACCTGCAATCAAATTATATCGATAATAATAAAAATATTCAAAATGGCGTTATGGATAGGAGTAGTGTAGACGGCTAGACTTTCACTAGGAGAATACTAAAAACTAGCTTCGAGAACTTAGTTCAAACAAATTAAACTTCGGTCTCTAACAAGGCTACTCAACCATAATAGAGCGGCGACTTATAAATGTGTGGCCCTAGTTTAAGATAATGGACACCCCTCCTGGGATTACCTGTCACCCAGTTCAACTTATGACGGCGACTTACTGCGAAGCCTAAGCTGAAGGTCAAAATGTACAAAACTCCCGGAATACCTATCACCCGGTTCAACAACCAATGTACCGATTCCTGATAGACTAGCCTTATAGTTGATGGCAAAACAGTAAACCCTAGAATATATTACTCTAACCTCACACTTGTCATTATTCCATAACTCCAAAACAAAGCCATTATCGATATTCAAAAGATATAATCAATATAAATAATATGAGGATAAAAGAAGTAAACATTTATATTCTAAAAGAGGAAACTTTCTATTTTAGAAAACTTCTATTTTTAGAAACTTTACTAAAAATAGCATTATATCAAAATAGTGAAAATATTAATTCATACTAATACCAATTTTTAGTAAACGATATAGATTTATAAAACTAATATTTTCGACCTTAACGATATTAATTATTAAAGTAAGAACATTTGAGTTTATGAAGTTATTATTGAAATATCGTACAAGTGTATAAAATGATTAAAAATGTCTTAAAATTTTTAATAATACTAATCAGCGTGTTTTCAAAATTTACAAAGCTAAAATTCCCTAATTATTATTAGTTACGACAATACGATTACAAATAGGATTTTACGGCAAATGTCAAATTAAATCTTTTAACGTCTTTTATTTAATTAAACCATTGAATATATTTAGAATATGTTAAGGGATGAGTTAACTCTTAATGTTTCAGATTTAAATATTTTCAAAATAGCTGGAAAAATAAATCTTCTAGGTAAGACGAAGCATTTTAACGATAAATCGTAATTTGTCCAAAAATTAATACTTATTAATTAAAGACTTTAATAAATAGTACAAAAACTACATAAAATAGTTAAAATATATTTATGGACATTCAGTCCTGAAAATAAAATTTTCCAGAATCCTAAAACTCGGTTTTTAAAGCGTTTTCTCGTTAATCGTCTAATCTCGACAATAACGATTAATAAAATAGTAATTACAAAACGATTTAAGTATTAATATCCAAAAATTATTATTAAGCTTAAAAATCATGATTTTCCAGAAAATACTATTTTTCTAGATTTCCAAAAATTCCAGCTTTAATAAATCCCATCAAAACCGTCTTTAAAACCCGTTTTCACAATTAACGATTCCATAATAAAACTTATCGTTCCTAACATTTTATTAAAGCACTAAAAATCATAAAAATACATTTCATTAAGAAACCATCAATACTTTAAGAAACCATAAAAACCATCAGAAGCTATCCAAGACTTTTTCGTCACAGGTAAGCTTCTCAAACCGCTGAATTGTGCTATTATCACTTTGATTCCTAAGGTGAAAATGCCTCAATCTGTGAAAGATTTTCGGCCTATTGCATGTTTTAATGTTCTGTACAAATGTATTGCTAAGATTATTTATGCTCGACTTGGCCGTATTTTGCCTCATATTATATCGCCTACTCAATGGGGGTTTATTGAGGGGAGAAGTATTGTGAAGAATATACTTATATGTCAGGACTTAGTCCGGATGTATAAAAGGGGCAGTACTTCGCCTAGATGTCTTTTTAAAGTTGATATTCATAAGGCTTATGATAGCGTGGAATGGAGGTTTGTGGATCAAATGCTCCGTGCCTTGGATTTTCCGGACCATTTTCGGAGGCTGATTATGGAGTGTGTTACGTCGGTCTCGTACTCTTTATCTGCTAATGGGGATAATTTCGGTTTTTTCCGGGGGAAAAGAGGGCTTAGACAAGGTGATCCTATGTCTCTGCTTTTATTTACTATTTGTATGGAGTATTTCTCTCGTATCATGACATTTGGAATGATCGGGAGGAATTTTAAATATCATCCGAAATGTGGAGCATTAAAGCTCAGCCACCCGCTCTTTGCGGATGACCTACTTCTTTTTTGTAAAGGGGAGACGAAATATATGGAGTTGTTGTGGAGGGCCTTCGCTACGTTTAGTAGGTCGTTTGGGCTGGGTATTAGTGGGGGTAAATCCCATGCCTTTTTTGCTGGAGTGGATGAAGATAGGAAAGCGCCTATTTTGCAATTCTCAGGGTGTGTAGAAGGAGCATTGCCTTTTAGATATCTTGGTTTGCCTATTCAGAGTACTCGCCTTGGTAAGAATAACTGTGAAAATTTGTTAGCCCGAATCATATCAAGAATCTCTAGTATTGGAGCTCGTAAGCTTTCTTATGCGGGACGATTGACCTTGGTTTGATCTGTGCTGTCTCAACTGCACAATTATTGGGCTATGATTTTTATCATACCGAAGTATGTTATGGCTCGAATTGGATCCTTATGCTGTAATTTCCTTTGGGAAGGAGGAGTGGAGGGTACCAATCGAGCTTTAGTGAGCTGGGAAAAAAATTTCCATCCTAAAGAAGAGGGTGGCTTAGGGGTACGAGACTTGACGATTAGGAACGAGGCAGCGGTGGCAAAATTGGCTTCGTGGGTTTTTTATCAGCCTGATAGATTGTGGGTCCGTTGGGTGAATAGCATTTATTTGAAGGGTACGGCATGGCGTGATTATCAACCTCGGGCTGATGTCACGTGGGCATGGAGGAAGATCTGTCATGCGAAGGAAAAAGTCAAGGATATGTTTGAGAATGGTTTATGGCATGGCTCTTGTACTACGTACTCGATCTCCAGGGCTTATGAGAAGCTTCGTGATCGAGTCCCGAAGGTTGCTTGGAGCCGCCTTGTTTGGAGTGATTGGAGTGTTCCGAAACACAGCTTTATTTCTTGGCTAGTTTTTTGGAGGGCTCTAAACACGAGATCGAAGCTTTTGAGTTTTGGGGTGGCAGATTCAGACCTTTGTTATTTTTGTGAGGCGCTGGCTGAGACTTTTGAACATCTTTTCTTTGGATGTTGCTGGAGCATGCGGATTATTAATTTTTTGAGTGTCTGGACGAGGAAGAGGATTCCGAGTACTAGAAGCTTGGATTGGGCGACTAAAATAAGGGGCTCCAAACTACAATGTAATGTTCTCCGTGCTGTTGCTAATGCAGCTATTTATCACATATGGAGGCAACGAAATGTGTGTCGTGTAGAAGGACTAGTCCAATAGCCGGAGAATATTGCCAGGTTGATTAAATCAGATGTTAGAAGTAGAATTATTTGTAAGATTAAATATCCAATACGTGATAGAGACGCTCGATGGCTGCATAATCTGATGTAGTCATTCCTTTTGTAAGGTTTCCACCTTTTATTTTAACTTACCCTATACCAAAAAAAAAAGAAACCATCAGAATCATAATTTTTTCCAGATTAAATCAAAAGACCAAAAATCGAGAATTTAAACGACAAACGCGGTTTTAACGATAAACGATGATTTAAAGTGATTAATTAATTCATCCACTTAGCAATTCCAAAAATTTAAGAACAATTTCAGAAAATTATATTTCATCAGAAAGTTTCACCACGTCAAAATCAGATTAAAATAAAATGTTTAAGTACCAGAACTAAAAATCGGCTTTTAATCGTTTTTGTCCATAAACGGAAATAATTCAATAATCGATAACTAAAATATCATAAAAATACTAAATAATTAAAAATCATCAAAAACATCATTTTCACAGAATATAAATATATATTACATGTTTAGGCCGAATATTACGATTTTACAAATTAATATGACGATTTAATCGTTAATCTCGTAAAAGCGATAAAAATATCGAAACATGCAAATTTTCAAATTTTTTAAAAATTTTCCAGATTATATGACATACATATATTGTCAAAAATGAAATATAAAAATTATACATGCAAATACACAATTAAAATCATGAAATACCGAGTAACATCGACGTTACCTCTAACCCAAATTCGATTCGATTATAAATTCGTCGGCTTCGGGATCATTCAAAAATCCTTCAACACAAGAAAAGCATGGTGGAAAAATACCATGAGAAAACTAAGAAAATCAAGGCAAATAACGATCGAAAACAACATCGATTATTACCTTAACGAAGGGATCAGAATGAGGATTATTTAGGAGATGAAAACGAGACGATCGAGACTCGATTTGAGACAAAATTTTGCTAGAAAAGCTGCTGGAAAATCTCAGCCAAGAGAGAAAAAGGGAGGAAATGTTGTTTAATTTTTTGTAAAATGAATGATAAGAAAGTGGATGGTTTTCTAAAGCATAAATGATAAGTAAATTTTGATGAAAACTATGTCATAATACATACACAAATCAGCCAAAATGAGAGAGGAAGGGAGTGTGAAGAGTTTGTGTTTAAGGCCAAAAATAAATGGGTGAGAAAAAGAAAATATCTAAGGCTTAAACATCATAAAATGAAATGTATACAAAGTTGTAGTGTAAAAATGTGACATGGGTGTGTCATGGTCCAACACATGGAGAAAATGTCCCAAATAATTTCTAAGTTGATAAAAAGATGAATCGTAAAATTGTTAAAGGTATTTCAAATCAGTTCGAGTAAACCGCGCGTTGGAAAATAATTATTTACGAAACTTCGTAATAAAATCATTAAAGGTCAAATATTCTTAAATAAAAATATTTCTTAGTTGGAAATATCATATAAACGTGTTTTGATATTTAGGAAAAATAAATAACTGAATTCCAAGCTTAAAACGTTAGTTCGTAGAAAAATAGAACTTCACGCGCAAAAATAAATAGTTTACAATGAAAATCAAATAAATAGGTTTACAAGAATTAAAATCTTTTAAAATAAAAATAAATATTATTTGACTCAAAAAAAATAAGAAGAATTCAGAAAGATGAAGGAAATAGATGACGAAATTGACATAGAGTCATGACGGAGTCACAACAGAATAATTAACGGCACTAGGAAAATAGTGGGTGTTATAATTTTCCTCGTCATTTCCTTCATTCATTCACTTCTCTCGCCTTTCTCTTCTCTCTCATCCCCCAATTTCCCCAATTTCCCAGCATTCATCCTCTCCTTCTTCACTCTCTCTCCTCAAAATTTCCTCATATTTCCCCCAAGTTTGCTACTTTCAGCTGATTTGCAATGCCTCCTCGGAACAAGCGCACCAGAAACGACCATGCTCAACCCGACATTGATTCCAATCCAGTTTTTCTTGGCGTAATTTTTACCACACTTGACCAAAAGGTAAAATTTCAAAACTTGAGAAAGCGGTCTATTGTTCCAACTCGTTTTATCGATCATGCTGCTATGAGAACTTTAGGCTTAGATTCTGCTTTGGAACTTTTGTGTAAAGGTGTTGGTATGGGTACATTCTTCACTATGCGTCATAATACATTTACTCAGCTTACGTTGGAATTTCTGAGTTCATTTGTGGTGACTAAGAATAGACGGACGGGTGCGATTTCTGTTGAGTTTCGTTTACTGAATACTAGTTTTGCACTAAATCTGAAGCAGTTTGGGGATTGTTTTGATCTTAAGGATTATGAGGACCGTTCACCACCCGAGTATGCTAACTTTAGGGTGGGTGATTTTTGGGAGTGTATTGCAGATGCCCCGTACACTACCGCAGGACATATGAGTTCAAATAATATTCATAATCCGGTCATAAAGGTTTGGCAGAGGTTTATGGGGTGGACGATTTTTGCTAGAAAGGAGCCACATAATGTGCGCACCGAGGAGATGTCTATTTTGGGCTCGTATTTGCGGCGTAAGCCGAAGGTGTGGCATATTAATATTGCCTATCACCTCGTCCTCCAGTTTAGGAGAATTGCTACGGCCGTTGCAGATGTTCCTATCTATATAGGCGGGTTAGTCACGCATTTAGCTCTTCGGTTGACCACTTTTCGCGAAGCGGATCATGATCCGGTCCCGGGCGAGATTACCCTTAGCCTCCGTTATTTGGCTTCTCTTAACTGGATTTCTTCAAGGCACCAGAATCGTTGGGCTTGGCTTATTCATGAGCAGGCGACTATTATTTTGCAAGCCGAGTCAGTTCTGTCACTTGAGGCAGATCAACCTAATTATTGATTACCCGTCGCTGCCCCTAGCTCTCTTCCTTCGTCGCATGCTGTTACCTATACTCGTCGTCCCATGAGCGTGCCCAGTACCTCCCAGCCCGCCTCTGAGCCCGGTTCATCTCAGCCTGCTCCCGAGACCACCACCACTACTACTTTTGAGCAGCCCCCTCCACCACCCCAGTATGCTCCCCTCCATCCCGATCTGATTGCATGGATGGAGCGCATGGAGTTGAGTGTCGGTTCGTCCCGTTCTGATTTTGATACTTTTCGCACGGAGACTCGTGCCGACACCGCTGCTACTCATGCTCGTCTAGACAGGCTATATGTTGACCAGTGCCTCGGGATGTATCCTGTATATGATGACTATCCTAGGCGTGCGGCTGTGCCACCACAGGGCCCTTACCCCTCGTACTTTTCGTGGTCCGTGGGTGGTTATACTGACCCTTCGATTCATGGCGGCTTCCATCTTCACACTGACTATTTCAGTGCCCCGACGGGCCCTGCTTTTGGAGCCGCTAGTGATTATCAGGGAGGTGGTTGGTATACGGGTGGTGCGTCTGGTTCTGGGACCGCTGCAGATGATGATATGGAGGATGATGATTTCGGTGATGATGATGATGATGATGATGATCAGTAGCGTATTGCTGATTCCGCTACCTCTCCGTGTGTATATTTGGTATGTCTTTTCTCTATCCTCGGATTTTATTTGTGTCCCCCCACCAATTTTGAGTCTGTATGATATGGACATCGAGGACAATGTCGAGTCTAGCGTGGGGGAGGTTTTAGTATTTCTAGTTTTATTTCCTTAAGTCTTAGTGTTTGTCTATGATACCGATTATGCAGCAATGATGATAACTTGCACTCTTTAGGCTACCTACTAATTCTTAATTGGCATTCATTTGACCTTTGTTATGTGGAATAATAATTAATCGATAAGTTTGCAACCAACTGAGCTATAATTTGTGGTTCCCATTTAGACCGACCTTGCATCTAGGCTTTAGCTACAAAATTGGTGAGATTTAGAGCCTCCTGTAGCCATTACATTCATACCTAGCTACCACTTAGGTTGTGTGTGTAGGTCTCCTCGTGGAATATGCTATGTCAATACGCATAAGTATGGTGTTTGCCCCTTCATTTTGACTAACTTGCCTAGTGATCATTTTTGGGACATCTTCATTTTCATCTATTTCTATCCATTTTCTCCTTGGCTAAAATGTTAAAGAATCCACAAAATGAACTACAAAATCAAATTTGCCTACCTAGCCAAGCTTGATGAAGTAGGTCCACTAGTGGGTTCTATGCTCGTTAATGTGTGAATATGGAGATTTCTTATGGATGTTTGGATGTGGTTGAATCTGTTTCAAGGGAGTATGTAGATCTTGTCCGGGTCAATTTGAGTCATTGTACATTTGCCTCTAATTTCATCGAACTTTGAAAAAAAAAAAAAATAAGAAATCAAATCAAAAAAAATTGAGAAAAAATCAAAAAAAAAGGAAGAAAAAATCGAAAAAAAAGAGACAAAAATCAAAACAACAAAAATATGTTATTCTCGTTACTTTTATTTTCTGTTTACTTGATGAAATTTGAGCGCCCTCTTTTTTGACCCCGGACTCGTTCTCGTTGGTTGGTGAGTTGTTTTGTTTTGTTTATGGAAGTGGAAAAATTTTTGAGTTGAGCATTATCACACTAGTTAGTTCACTAGCTTGGCTTTAACCTCACATGACCATATCGATTTCCACCTTCTACCTTATCACCATCCTTACCTCCCTATGTGATCTTAGCGTGTTTTGTCAAAATTTAGAAGCCGATACCATACTAGATTGCGGGCATATTTCCATGAGTTGGAGTAGTTGAGCGTTTTCATATATATATTTTTCACGTATACACACCCTTCCTAATTGAGCGATGAGTGACTCCGTGAGTAGCCTATGCAAGTGTTTTGGTTGAAAATGTGGTTTCTACATATTATGCTTGGTGAAGTTGTATATTTGTTGGTGAATTATTTTTCCTATTTCCCGTCTTGGAATTCGTTTCTTAGACTTGGTTTGATGTTTGCTATGACGGACTTGAGTATTTCGTTGCCTATTATTTGCTTTGAGCTGTTTTGGTATTATATTAGTTATTTTCTTACGGGTCTTGCTTGAGGACAAGCAAGGGTTCGGTTCGGGGGAGTTTGATGTGTCGTGTTTATATAGCGATATTCCCTCGATTTCGTTGTTTTTTCCAGTCGGAACGTGCTCCTTAGAGCCGTTTCTTCTAACATTTTGTTTTGAGTGAGTGTTTTTGTAGATTCTACACGATTTCAGGTCTTTATGTGCATTTACACTCATATCTGGTCAGAAGAACGATCCCGAGACAAAACCCGTGCTTTAGAACGTTTAGGCGAAGAAGAAATGAGAAGCGTCGATTCATTGAGCCATGAAAAGCGGCACAACACTTCTTCTATTGGTGTTGTGCACGCCAGCCTGCCTTGACAGGCCGCCTGCTGGCCGGCCGGCATGACACAAGGGTATTTTTAGCTTGATTTTTTAGTGTGCCTCGCCCCTGCATGTGGCAGGCGGCCTGCCAGCCGGCCGGCGTGCACCCCCAGGCCATTTCCGCCTATTTTTGTATAACTAAGAGGAGTTGTATTATTTTTATCATCACTTTTCATACTTGGATTATTTTCTTTAGAAAACTCGTGACTCTTAGCATTCTAGCACTAGGTTTCAACTCGTACTCGATTTCGGTATTTTCGTTTTATGCAATTTTCAGTTTTATGTTTCAATCTTCATCGTAAATTACTTAGGTCGTCGTAATTCTCTTTATTTGCAATTCGTTGTTCCGTTTAGTTTGTTAGATTTCCGTTCGTTTATCATTAGATTTACTTGATTCACTTTTTATCATGAATTATATGTATGCAATTTGTTGTTTCGTAATCATCATGCGTAGCTAATTTTCTCGCTAGGGTCGAGGGGGATCGATGGATTATTATAAGATTATGTTGCTTTGATACTAAATTTATAATCATGCTAGTACCACTTTCGCGTGTTTTGTTTGTCGATTAATTTGTTAAAGGCCACAACATTTTAATCTGTTTGGGAAATTCTAGTTCCTGTGCGAAAGCCGAATTAGGATTAGATCACGCGCGATTTGGTAGGGAGTCTAATAAGTTGCGAGAGCCCGTTAGATCCTTCCTAGGTTGACTTGATTCGAGAGAACGTGTTATAGCCGACTAGCATGTTTATGTGTTTATTATTACTGTCGCATAATTGTTGAGCATCTATTGTGAACCCGTGACCTTAGTTTTCTTCTTATTGTTAGATTCGATTATTTATTATCGTATTTTAGTAGTCTTTTATTTATTTTCCATCAATCAACCGGTTAGAGCATTTTAGAATCGCCATAGCTAATTGACGAAAATTGACTGTTTCCCTGTGGATTCGATACCTTGCTTGCCGCTATCTTCTTGTTAGTAGCATTAGGTTTATCTTGATTGGGTGAGGCGACTTAACCCATATCAGCTATCAAAGAAATTTACGAAAAAGAAAGAGTTGAAGCTTTCAATGAAACAGATGGAGTACTAATTTTACTAAAAAAAATAAATCGTAGACAAATGAGAAATTATTAGGGAAAATGGTTTCGACTAAAAATGTATTTAAAATAAAATCGACTACTTTCTCATTTATTAATATAACACGTAAAACAAAATTAATTTATTGAACAATTATACAATTTTCGATTAAAATATTAAAATATGATTTTGAGTCTAATTTATAAATTAACGAAATATGACGAAAATATGAAATCGACATTATTTAGTTACTAGTGTCACGATAACCAACAAAATATTACAACGATCGTTAATAATTAAATCATTAATGATTTATAAAACGATATCCAAAACTTGTAAAATATTTATAAGTCACATCAATTCAAAATAATATTTTTAGCAAATAATAAATAGCTAAAATTAGAAAACCGAAGTTAAAATATTACTACATACTACTACTCAAGCATACGATATAAAATCGAGTAACGTCCTAAAGTTACCTCGAGTCGAATTGATAACCTCAAATCATTTGCTCGTCCAACAGCCCGACCTCCAATCTTGAATTCCAGACGTCTTGAACACACGTTCCAGTATAACGTCATACTCCAACGGAAACAGGAAAGAAACTGAAATAAATGAATCGGATTAGGGATTGATAAAAAGAATAGAGGAACGAACGTGTCACAAATTAGGATAAAACAGCGGCAGCGATAAGACGACAGCATAACAGGACGAACAACTTGAAGGAAGTAGAACAAAGAAGTGACGAAAGAAGAAGACAGTAAGGTGACGGATCACAAATTGTAATAGCGCGTAGAAACAGTAGCAGAGCACAATTGTAACAGTTCGAAAGACGAAAATAGCAGTAGAAACATCAATAGAAGAAGGAACAACAGCAGCCTCAAAGAAGTACAAGAGGAGAAATGAGCAAGGCAGGAAACCGATTAGAAAAGCAGCAGCGACCTGTAGCGATAAAACAACAACAAAATAGCAACAATAGCAGGAATTGCAATTGACCACAACGGTAGAGAACAGTGACAAGAAGGAACCAACCGGCAGAACGCAGCAACAGACGAAAGAAAGCAGCGAAGAAGAAAGAAGAATAAGAACGATGACAGCAATTGTGATAACATCAAACAGCAGCGATACGAACAAACGCAGCAGCAGTAACGACATAGACTGAAGAAGAAGAAGAAGAAGACCGAAAAGTGGCAGCAACAGTACAAGAAACGCAACAGCACAGAACAGAACGAAGAATGGGAAAAGAAGAAAAGGAGAATAGAGAGAGGCTACCTTTACTGCCACAGGGAGCAAAATACGCAACAGAAGATACATAAGCAGCAGCAACATGAGACACTTCGGAGGAAACGCAGCAGCAGCAGCAGCAAAAGCAACGAACGAAAAAGGAGAAGAAGAAGGAGAATGTCAAGGGAAGAGTTGAATATGGAGATGACTCAGGTTAAAGGGGATGAACGAAGAGGTGGAACGGTGGGAAAAAGAGGAAGGGGGAAAGAACATAATGAAGGGGTTACGTTGAAAGGGGAGTGTAACAAAGAGTGAAGCGGTGGAGATTAAAAATGATGACAAGGGGTATACGTGTATATGGGAGATCAATAGAAAAGGGAATGAATGTAATAGTAAGCGAGTTGGATACAATTCACCAAAAAGTGTACGGATTCCGAGACATATGTATACGATGTATACGGGTTAATCAAATGAATCGGGTAAGAGACGAATTCTGTAACGATAAGTTGATTGACCCACGAATCAAATTAAAACGATTTAATAAAACTAATAAATAATCGTGCCGTCAAATAAAATGAGTAAATAGAGTATTCGATACGAAAACAAAGCTTATAGAAATAAATAGACGATGAAATAGTATTTCCCGATAAATAATAAAATTTTGATTAAGTGAATTAATTGATTTTTCTAGGAAAGGTAATAAATGTTTTGACGAAACTTAAAATAAATGAGTTTCGAGCCAAAAAATAGAAAATTCGAGCTTAAATATAAATAAATAAAAATAATTTAGAATTTAAATCGTCGAAATAGACTTTCGATAAGAATTAAATTAAATGTATAAAATAAATCAAAACAGAAATATAAATATGTTTTAAATATAAGAAGAGTTTCTGAGACAAATAGAATTTTAGGAGTTTGAATCGATAAAACAATAAATTCGTTTTATAATAATTTTAAGAATTACGAGTTAAATCGTAAATAAAATAAAAATACGAATATAACTTTAAGTTAATTTATTTTATAAAAATCAGGGGTGTTACAATCTTCCCCACTAAAAAGAAGTTTCGTCCTCGAAACTGACAAAAACATAATAATAGAATGGAAAACAAGGTTATATCACTTGAACAAAATGAGAATTCTTAACTCGCATCACAATCTTGTTTTTCAAAAATTTTACAACTTCCAACCTCCTATTAACAGCAGCTCCTCGTGGAAACAAGTATGCAAAGCAAAGGAAAAACTGTTGTAGGGGTTCCAGCAGCCTATATGGCAGTCCCGATACACGGTGCAGATAGGTTATGATTGGTTACGACCTCTGATTTGGGATTCGTTATCGATTCCTAAACACTCGTTTATGAGTTGGCTTGTGAGTAAAGAGAGATTGATGAGGAGGGTTAGAGTGGTTGATTGGTACGCTGCTATGAACAAGAATCGTGGACTATGCGAGATGGTGGAAGAAACGCACAGACACCTATTCTTTCAATGTGTGTATAGTTGTAGAGTTCTTGCAGGAGTGAATGCTTGGCTACGACAAAGCATTCCAGTGAACGAATATATGGAATGGTGGATTAGGAAGCGAGCTAAAATAAGACGTCACAAGAAGGTTTGGGCAGCGGCTCTTAATGCAACATTATATCATATTTGGTGGGCTAGGAACAAGAGTGTCCACGATTCGATCCTTAGGAAGCCTATGAAGTTGATGGAATTAATTAAGAAGGATGTGAGAGATCGATTGCTTGGTGTACACCCGGATATGCAATTGCAAACTAGGTGTTACCTTAGCTAGATTTTACTCATGAATTGGGTTGTAATTGGGCCTTGATGCCAAGTTGTATGTTTTGGTTGGAATGAAATTACTTACATTTTACCAAAAAAAAAATACAACTTCAAACGTGATATGAAATCAAAATCGAAGACAAAATTTATTTCAAGAAGAGTTGGGCTCAATTCCCAAAGTTTAAAATCATTTAAATTAATAAAATCGCAAGTTAAAAATTATTTTATAAAATAATGACGATAAATAATATTTATAAACGAAATCGAGGGGAAAGAGCACCTAAATATTTTTAAAACAACAGTAAAACGTTTTAATTACGAAATTCGACAATAAAATAAAAACTTAAGACATACAATGTTTTTACGAAAATGTTAAACCGTTTTACATAATAATCTTATAGAAATCAAAATATTAGCAATTATTAAAGTTTTCGTAAAATTTAAACACCCTTAAAAATTGAAATTTGAAACAATTTCGAAATACTTTAAAATAAATTATTAAGGCATTTTGAAACAGGACTAAATATATGTTATAAACCAAAAACGAAAACGAAAACAAAGTTTTGAAATTTATACCTCAAATTTTAAAATTTCACGATAGCACAAAATTTTAAAATAGTCAAACTTTTCATAACATAGGTTCGGGAAAATGGTAAACGGATAAATAGAGTCAGAGTCAACGACAAATCGAAACAGAAATTTTCAAACCCGATAAAGAAGTCAAAGGGATTAGTCGAAGAAAAAGTAGCAGGATTTAAGAAAAACTAAGGGGAGGAACGAAATTGAGAGTCAAACGAAGCTCTCAAGGAATTACATAAGAAGTTAACCATCTCGAGATTCCCGGTACGACTCCTACAACACGGGTTCCTAATTTTCATCAAATACGTTAAGTCTAATATTAGGCGCTAGGTGGTACTACTCAGTCACAATCTCCAAAAATGTCTTACGTGATTATCCAAACGTTCAATCGACACGATACTAATCCACAATTGATTTACAATCTAATCTCATCAATTAAAATTCCAACGGTCATCAAAACACATCCAAACTTGCAATCGATAAGGTTCCTAAATCCAAAGCTCATAAGGTTTGAACTCGAACTATACTCCAAATTTCTCGAGTAAGGAACACTAAACAAGGTCCACCAATTTAACAATGCTCGGGTACGAAATCATCAAAAATGATCACCAACATAATCTTAACATCACAAGTACAGAAGTTGGGAAAATACAGCAAATCCTCAAACATATTCAAACATATAGGTAATGGGAAACACTCACATCTTCGAACACGTCATTCAACTAAGATTTATGTCCATCAAAAGCCTAATTACAACAAGGCAACCATAATATGTTTAATGACTCAACGAAGTTACAATCTCGCTGGTCAAAGAATTATGAACGGTAAATTCCATCAAAATGATTGACATCAAAGTATTCCTCAAAACAACGCAATAAATTCAACCTTTACTTGTGCAATGTGTTTCTCTTCTTCAAGCAGGTTAACAACAATTTATCCAAATTAGATCACTCAACTCCAAAGTTCATAGGTTACAACCTTAAACAAGAATCAACGATCTAATCCTCAAGAAACACGGCAAATCTATGTCCACCAAAATTCCTAACGACCTTAATGAAAACCTTTAATGGTACCACAACACCCAGGCTAACATTTTAAACGATACTCTATGATCCCAAATATTCACGATGCATCCATCAAATAAGCATTAGGTAAGAATCACAAGGTAATATTATCAGTTACACTTAGTTCGGTTCTAGGTTAGGTACTAGGTATCTATCAAATATGACATACTCTCACTATCCAAAATATATTAAACTCTAAGTATTCCAAAATAATCAAAGTAACATATAACCCAAGGTTTAGTGTCTAAGGTATCAACCTAATTCCATCAATTAATAATTTGCCATTCAACTCATTCCTCAAGAATTTCTTACTTGCTTATAAGATAGGGTAGACTCACAATCCTCAAATCAGGTCACAGGGTTTACTAAACCTCAAACATCTATCACTTTTCACGGGGTTCACTGAGACGGAATTCGGTCAAACTAAGAATCTTAAGAGGAAGGAGGGTAAGGTAGGAGAATAGAACAAGGATTCACCAAGCGAATGAAGATGAGAATATAAAAGAGAAGAAGTAGATGAAGGAAGAAATGAATCGATGATCCTATATTACTAAGTTTTGAAACCATGGGTGAATCTTCGGGTCTCCAGAGTTCACGAGGGAACTAAATGGATTACTTCATCTTCTTATAGAGGAACGAGCACGCAAGTCATGGGTCGCTCCATCTGGATCTACTGCAACATCATGGAACAGAAATCTACTCTTGATCATCTAACCTGTAGCTTAAGCAAACTGAACCGGAGCTGAAAAAATCATCATCGGCATCTTTCTTGGAGCATCAAGTTGTCCACTCGAGTCAGCAGGCGTTGAGAGTGATAAGTAGGTCTTGTCTCGATCTGGAGCAGCATCAAGTAAACATCTTGTTCACTCATCTTCTTCCAGACAAAAGCAACAAATATTCAATGTTAATCATTGAGTTACAAGAACATATATTTCTAAAAGTTAAGTCCTTATTTTGTTTCTACCCATCTCTCACTAATATTTTATTAATATTCAAATCATTTACTGGTATTTTTCCTAGAATCAGGTGTAAGCGTCGGGAGCAACAATGCTCTAATACCATTTTTAATACCCCGACCCAATCCTAGGACCAAAAATGTTAACCGCGGTAGCCCGCCAGGCTCTGTACTAGTCCCACACACCAACACGAGTCCTTTCTAGCGCATTTTGTCCTCACTCATGCGTATCCCGGAAACCTTCCCAAGAGGTCACCCATCCTAAGATTACTTCCACTCAAGCACGCTTAACTACGGAGTTCTTTTGGATGGATGACCAGAAAAGAAAGTGCACATTGTTGATATGAGTAGTACTTTCAATCCCTTTAAGCACTAGTCATTCAAGCTCATAAATAGGACATCTGCAATCAATGTAGGGTGTTTCAATCACTCCCACTTGAAGAACGTAACTTCCTCATTGCGCCTGGCAGCATAACCGCTGACCCAGAATCCACTCCCGCTAGGTGCCAAATACACGGTCGCAGGGTTGCTCTGATACCAACTGTAATCCCCTAGAAATTCTAACGCAATACAGTGGCGGAAACACTATAGAGTTGGGTTTGAAACACACTGACAAACTATATCTTATTAAAAGAAATGGTATGTCAATACAAAAGCCTCTTTTTACATAAGGTCTAAAAAGAATAATTTTCCAAACGGGTTTATACAAATCCATCAATTACATGAACGAAGAAAGAGTAGGATCCACGCTACTCGCTAGCTCACACCCAAAACCTAGCAGCAAATACCTGTCATGTTATAAACATAACAGTCACGTCAGTGGGGAGTAACTCAGACGTTCTCCCAGCCATATTATATCATATGGAAAAATAATAGTATTACTATATCAAAATATTTAAAAAGAGAAAAATAGTGAAACGATATAATAAAAATATGTTTTCAGCGAAACTTAAAATACTTGCCAACCTGCAAGTCAAAATCAACCAATAATAATAATATTCAAAAATGGCGTTATGGAAATTCGATCAGTGTGCACAAGACTAGACTTTCACTAGGATAATACTGGAAACTAGCTTCGAGAACTGTAGACTTAACTCATAACAGAATCCAGTCTCTAACAGCCTAACTAGGCAACTCAACTATAACAGGACTGTATGCACCGAGGTCCTTGTTTAAGTAGTGCATAGCCCTCCTAGACAACAAATATGTCTAGCTCAGTTGACCGCGACTAACACGATGCAATATCTAGCTTAAGGTCAAAACATACACAATCTTGGGCGAAACTACGCCCAGTTCAACGACTAAATGTGCCCCCAAATAGACACACCGACTTTATAGCTGATGGCAAAAACATACATCTCAGACCATATTACGCTAACCCCACAATAATCTTTATTCCATAACTCCAAAACAATCATTATCGATATAAACAAACGATATAATCATTATAAATAATATGAGATAAAAGGAATAAACATTTTATATTAAAAAGGAAAACTTTCTATAAATAGAAACTTAATAATTTTAGAAACTTACTTAAAATAGAAATATTGTTATAGAAAATACGTAAGTGATTAAAATAAGTGAAATGAATTAAAAATAGCATTTTTAATGAAATAAACATTTTATTATTATCGTCGTTATCGTAACTTTAATATATTTCTAAATTCGTTACTCAAAATATAATAAGTCAATATATAGTATTTTATAAATAATTAGGAAATCGAGTTAAAACTATAAATTTTCAGAAAAGAGATGTCTTAAGAAAATTATATCAAAATTAATCGAGCCGATGAATTTTATAAATTAAACGAGATTTTTATAAAGCTTTCAAATTAGTTTTAGCATATATATTTTATCAATAAATAATACTGATTTTACTAAAAATAATCAATCGTAGACAAATGATAAATTATTAGGGAAAACGGTTTCGACTAAAAATGTATTTAAAATAAAATTGACTACTTTCTCATTTATTAATATAAGTCGTAAAACAAAATTAATTTATTGAACAAGTAAACAAACTTCGATTAAAATATAAAAATACGATTTTGAGTCAAAATTATAAATTAACGAAATATGACGAAAATATGAAATCGACATTATTTAGTTACTAGTGTCATGATAACCAACAAAACATTACAACGATCGTAAATAATTAAATCACTAATGATTTATAAAACGATATCGAAAACTTGTAAAATATTTATAAGGCACAATTTAAAATAATATTTTTAGCAAATAATAAATAGCTAAAATTAGAAAACCGAAGTTAAAATATTTACTACATACTACTACTCAAACATACGATATAAAATCGAGTAACATCCTAAAGTTACCTCGAGTCGAATTGATAACCTCAAATCATTTGCTCGTCCAACAGCCCGACGTCCAATCTTGAATTCCAGTTGTCTTGAACACACGTTCAAGTAAAACGTCATACTCCAACGGAAACGGGAAAGAAACAGAAATAAAGGAATCAGATTAGGGATTGATAAAAAGAATAGAGGAACGAACGAGCAACAAATTAGGATGAAACAACGGCGGCGATAAGACGATAGCAAAACAGGACGAACAACTTGAAGGAAGTAGAACAAAGAAGTGACGAAAGAAGAAGACGGTAAGGTAACGGATCACGAATCGTAACAGCGTGCAGAAACAGTAACAGAGAACGATTGTAACAGTTCGAAAGACGAAAATAGCAGTAGAAACATCAATAGAAGAAGGAACAACACCAGCCTCAAAGAAGTACAAGAGGAGAAACGAGCAAGGCAAGAAACCGATTAGAAAAGCAGCAACGACCTGTAGCGATAAAACAACAACAAAATAGCAACAGCAGCAGGAATTGCAATCAACAACAACAGTAGAAAACAGCGACAAGAAAGTGTAGACACCCACATTTTACTGTCAGGTGTCTATAGCAGTTTCCGACAAACACCCAATGATGATCGGACGCAAACATGCTTTAACGTACTCGGAAATGGGCTCGAAATCATGGATATTTGGCTTGGGCCTTTTACGGAGTACAAATCTCACAAAATCAACCTCAAATTCAGGCCCAGTGGGTCGTTTCGAGTCAAATAAGACTAATTTGGGTTGAATCCGACACCAGGGGCAAAACCGTCTTTTAGCGACCGAGTCAAACCCGGTCAAAGATATTTTCTCGAGACTTGTGGGTCAGCCGTTTCACCCCACGTATCTGATTCGAGCTCGAATACTACAAAAAATCAACTACACAAATATTGAACAATTCCGTTTAAGGTAGAATTCGATCTCAAGTAGGAATTCTGTCCAAAAACCGAATCAAACACTCGACCGAGCGTAGGATACTCGGCCGAGCTCCCCATCCCAACCGAGATTCCCTTTCTTCTTCACCAAGTAACAGAATTCTCGTTCCTTTCAAACTCTTACGTTTCCTATCCAAACCACTATTTCTTGTTGTCCAAGCAAGATACCTCTCTCAACTTCTTCTCCTATAAATAGGACCCTTTGCATACACAATTGACACAATATTCATACACGATTCATACATCTACACATACAATTCCCGACATTCAACATCCATACACAATTCATAAGATCTGACACACACTTAGCATCGAGAAACCGATAGTACACAAACCGAGATCACGCCAGACGAAGCCGGCTACCTCACCCGACACCTTTCACGTCCCAAACCACCATAACTCACCGACATTAACCTGACGCTCCCGTGCCTTAGCCACATTCCGACGAGCCCTGATCCGAGTAAACAAAACATGTAGGTTGAGGGTGTAAAATCAAACCCGATTTCTCTCTTTTCTTCCCTTCTTTCTCTCGTTTTCTTCTTCTTTTTGTCGTGTCTTCGTCGGTCGTTTATTATGGGTCGTTCATCACATTTTTTTTATTTCTAATATCGATACCACAAAATTGTTTTCATATATGACAAATATTCTTAAAATACGATACCGGTTCATTAATCGAATATCGTATTAAAAGAATTACATTAATCTCGTTGATG
Organism: Agrostemma githago; assembly: GCA_958450325.1. Lineage (NCBI taxonomy): Eukaryota > Viridiplantae > Streptophyta > Magnoliopsida > Caryophyllales > Caryophyllaceae > Agrostemma > Agrostemma githago. Next base: position 29,135,346 of record OY288241.1, on the reverse strand, counting down.
CTAAAAATCGTTACATACTTCTTTTTACAAAATACGACGATTTAAACGCGGAGAGAACTAACATTCTTTTCTTCTCGTTCAAATTTTTCTTTCAAAACAATTTTATAAAACTTTTTCTAAAAGTCATTCCGAATGTTCGATATCGATTTCATAATCGAATATCGAATACGACGAATATCGAAAACATAAATCGAGTATAAATTAATTCATATTTATACGCGATCTATTGAAATTAACGATTTTTCGAAAATAAGCGAGCCGGGACAGACCCTCACGCGAGTCGCGCCCTTCCCAGGCGACTCGCGCGGGAGACTGGAATCCGCGGCCCTCTTCTTCGTTTTCTCTACTTTTCTTAAGCATCGTTTTTCTAATTCTACAAAACGATTTTTCAAAACCTTTTCTTTTCATCTTTTCAAAAATTATTTCGAATGTTTGATATCGATTTCATAATCGAATATCAAATATAACGAATATCGAAAATATTGAATCGAGTACGAATTATGCGATATTTGTACGCGATTTAATAAAGTTATCAAAAATCGACCTCGAAACAGGCCGGGGTGCGAGTCGCGCGCACCTTGGGCGAGTCGCACGGCCGACTGAAACGCAACACGTTCTTCGCTTTTTTTTATTTTATTATTTCTTCGAACATCGTTTTTTAGACAAAACAGCATCTTTTCAGATCTCAACTTTATTTTTATTGATCCCGGTCAACGCGTGTTAATCCATCACGTGAATTAAACTTTTCAAAACCATGCATATCATCATATTTACTTTTATTATTCAATCGTTACTAACACGTTTGTTCATCCTTTTAGCAACTTCTTCTTTTTTTTTCGTTTGTTTTATTGTACTAAAACGAACCTCACATGCTAAAATACAACTTTGACGTTAATTTTAGTTGCATTAAACCGACTTAGAAACCCATTCCGTTATTCACATGCTTAGGGAAAACAATGTTTGCATAACATTTACATCGTTCAACTAACGCGCGTATTAAAACATCAAACGATATCCTAGTAGAGGCCGCTAATGTGCGGGCGGGGTTGGGTGTCCTTCGTGGGTTTCCCAACACGTACCCTCACCCTTTACTCAGAACGTTGGTTTCCGGATGTCCGAAACCATTGGCAACGAGAGTCATTCAATACACGATATCCGATAACGTCGGTATCGGTATCAAATGCAAGGACCGAAACGGGCACATTGCGGCCCTAAGAAAGTTCTTTACCCGACTATGCAAGTACAATATGAGGCTAAACCCTCAAAAATGCAGCTTCCGGGTCACATCGGGCAAGCTACTGGGCCACATTGTCAGCCAGCGTGGCATCGAAGTTGACCCAGCAAAGATCAAGGCCATTACCGAGATGCAACCACCCAAAACCGAAAAGGAGATAAGGGGGTTTCTCGGGAAAGTCCAATATATCAGCCGATTCATTTCAAAGTTAACCATGGTATGTGAGTCCATTTTCAAGAAACTGAAGATTGGAGAACAGACACTATGGGACGATAAATGTCAAATGACTTTTGATAAGATCAAGGAGATTTTATCTTCTCCGCCGGTATTAATGCCACCTCAACCGGGCCTGCCTCTGTCGTTATACCTGACAACGACCGAGACAGCCATGGGGGCTATGCTCGCCCAAACGGTCGATTCAGAAGAACGGGCTATTTACTACATCAGTAAAAAGTTCTTGGAGTATGAATGGAAGTATACAATGCTCGAGAAAACGTGCTTAGCTTTGGTTTGGGCCACTAAAAAGCTCCGACACTACATGCTTAGTCACAAGGTACATGTGCTATCCAAAATGGATCCGATCAAGTACCTATTCGAGAAGCCCATCCTCAACGGTCGTATATCCAGATGGACTTTAATGCTAGCTGAGTTCGACCTCAAGTTCGTACCATTGAAAGCCATCAAAGGCCGGGTAGTAGCCGAATTCCTCGCTGATAGCCCGATATCCGAGGAGGGACACACCGATACTTGGGCCTTCCCGGATGAAGATATATTCCTTACTAACACCGAAACTTGGGATTTATACTTTGATGGGGCGTCCAACTTCCGAGGATTTGGGGTCAGTATTTTGCTAATCTCGCCACAAGGAGAACACACCTCGTTATCCATCAAGCTAGATTTCGATGTGACTAACAACACAGCCGAGTATGAAGCGCGCATTCACGGACTGCAAGCCGCCGCTGATTTAGGAGTAACAAACCTCCGGGTCCACGGTGACTCATCTTTAGTCATAAACCAAGCTTTACATAAATGGAAAACTCGGAACGCAAATCTCGTGGCTTACCAAGCAAGAGTAAGGGTTCTCGAAAAACAGTTCCAAAAGGTGGAATACATCTATTTACCTCGGGAAGAAAATCAGTTTGCAGATGCTCTTTCAAAATTAGCATCTTTACTGAATATCCCAGCGCATCTAACCAGCATGCCTATCTGCGTCGAAAGACGATCCGAGCCGGCATATATCCACGCTATCCAAGATATTGAGATAACTGATCCAGAACCTTGGTATCAGGCTATTCTAACCTACTTAACATCAGGAGAATATCCTCCGGGATCTAAAAACCGGGCCAAGAAAGCCCTGCGAAGGTGGGCCACCCAGTTCATCCGCACGGACGATGGACAGTTATATAAGAAGACGGCACAGGGGGCTCTACTCCTATGTATTGACAAAACGCGAGCCGAAAGAGTCATGGCTGAGGTACATGATGGTGAAAATGGTCCGCATATGAATGCCCATATGCTAGCCCGGAAAATCACGAGACTCGGCTATTACTAGAACACCATGGAAACAGACTGTCAGCTATATGTCAAACCCTGCCATAACTGTCAGATCTTCGCTAATGTACAGCATATGCCATCTTCCCTATTATATACCATGACATCACCATGGCCATTCGCGACATGGGGAATTGATATAATTGGCAAAGTGAACCCTTCCGGGACAGGGGGTCACTGTTTCAGTTTAGTGGCTATTGACTATTTCACCAAATGGGTCGAAGCTGAATCATACCAAATCTTGAATGCCAAACATGTGGCTAATTCATCCAAAACAAAATTATATGTCGATATGGGATTCCGCACGAGTTCATCAGTGATCACGGGACTTAATTTCAAGCTGAAACTGCCACTCTATTGGAAAAATACAAGATTCAAAGGCATACATCTTCGCCTTACCATCCCTAAACGAATGGAGAGGTAGAGGCAGCTAATAAAACAATTGTCACCATACTTAAAAAGATGGCTGAGAATTATCGGGACTGGCCCGACAAGATGCCTTTTGCTCTATGGGGATATCGGACATCAATTCGAACTGCAACCGGAGCAACTCCATACTATCTGACATATGGAATGGAAGCGGTCCAACCAGTCGAGCTAGAAGTACCATCCCTCCAAATTCTACTCGAGAGTCAGGTACCTGAAGCAGATTAGGTCCAAGCTCGATATGACTCGCTAATCCTCTTGGACGAACGGCGATCCTGGGCCCTGAATAACATTCAGATATATCAAAAAAGGATCCAACGGGCTTTTAACAAAAGGGTTAGGCCCAGGAATATCAAAGAGGGCGATCTAGTCCTAAAATCCGTGCGAGCTTTGCTACCAGTTGACCCAAGGGGAAAATTCAAACCCAATTGGGCTGGGCCATATCTAGTGAAGAAAATCCTTTCGGAAGGAGCAGTGATGCTGACGGACTTGGACGGAAACGAGTTCGTCAACCCAACTAACTTGGACCAGTTGAAGCGTTACTACCCTTAAACCCTATCTCAATGTCATTTGCAAAAATTTATAAAAATTTGTCCTTTTATAAGTTTACAAAATTTAAAGCAAGTCAATAAGTTAGAATTACTCATCCTACCGTCACACATCTCGAATTAATAATCTTGATGTATTTCGAAAATTGCAAAAATGTTCTGAACTACGGAAGGTTTGATTCCATTAATTATGGATACGTAGGCAACCCCTCAAGAGGGTACAACCGCTGCAATAACGAAAAGACGGGAACGGTATTCACTAATATGTCTTTTATTATATGAAAAAAAAACCGACAAACTCGGGAATTTCAAAAAAAAAAAATAACAAAAACAAAAAATCACACCACAAAAATAGTAGTAATACTTAAATAATAAATTTAGGAGACTACTCGTACATATTTCCTTTCCCCTTATCTTTCAGGTCACGCGGAGCTCGAGGCCGACAGGGCGGGGGCGAACGGTCCCTAATCACAAGGGGAATTTCCTTTGCTCGAACCCGTTTCTTCGACAACGGGTCTTCTGCCATTTTCACTGGCCCAAGCCGAGCCCGTACGGGCTCGGGAAGTCTGTCTCGAGGACCAAGTCGGTCCTTGACCGCCAATCTTGGGCCAAGTCTCCTTTCTAAGTCCATCTGGGGGCTCACTTTCCCCCGTGCACTCTTAGTACTGGACCCTTCAGTCTGAGTCCTAGATTTCCCTTTCTGACTCGTCGGGGCAGCACCTTCGTCAAAGAAGCTTCTATTCTCTTTAGCATGTTCCCGACGCAACAGGTCGAAAGCCTTGTCAGTCTTCAAAGCAGCTCGGGCTTTAGCAGAATCAGCCTTTGTCCATCTGACGTAAGAATCGGATACCCAGATCGAATGAGAAGTCTTGGGAACGGACCAAGTGGCTCGGGTATACCACCTTTGCATCCAAGTGTCACACATTACGTCCGTCAACTGAGTAGATTCACTCACGATTGCCTCAATTTCCGGGATTCTTCTGGCCCGACCATATTGCCTAAGTATGCGATCGGGAAAGAGGTGAATTGTTTGTCTAAAAGATAGGATTACCTGATATCGAGCCCTATCTCGAGACTCTAACCCGGTCCGGACATAAATGGGCCACCATGGGACGGTCCAGCGGATCAATGGGCCTTCATGGAAGGACAGCACTTCATCCCAGTATTTTTGAGTGTTGAGGCGAGAAAAGGCAACGGTCCGTCTCCTCGTCATCACTTGTTTAGGTTGATATCGGCTCACGTCTATGGGAGGGTCCAAGATCGATAGCCTCTCGAACAGCCACAACAGAAAAACCCGCGAAAATCAAAATCGCGGAAAATTGTCAAAAAACCGCGTCAAAAAAAATCGCAAAAACCGAGAAAATCGGAAAAATCGAAGAAAACCGCAGAAATCGAGAAAACCGGGAAAACCGAAAAATTGCGAAAAATCGAAAAATCAAAAAAATCGGCATACCTGTAAAAGACGGGTACTCCCAGTCAACCGGGTTGACGGATCCCATTTGCAATTATCCAAACCCTGGATAATCTCTCCTGTAATCAGCCAAGCCGGGCTGTGCTCCGTTTCCATCAGGTCAGCGACAGTGAAGAGTCGGACATGACCCACGCAAGATAATAAATCCATGTGACCTTCGAAGGCGTAAACATGGAGCATACAAAAAGTAAAGGCTCTACGGCTATGGACCGGCCTGACCCGGACGTCACCTGGGTTCATAAATTTTTCAGCCAAATCAATCAAGGAAACGGTATCTCCTTCCAGCATACGGGATACCTCCATATGAGAAAGTTCTAAAAATTCCCGTAGCTTTCTTCTCGGGTCATGAACTGAAAACGGGATAGAAGGGCGAAGTATGGGATTCCATCCTCCTACGGCAGCAATTTCCTCAGGGATATGACAGATTTTGCCTCGAGGAAAACCAAAAACGTGATAAGTGTCATCCCAATAGGACAGGCAAGCATCCAAAAAGTGACGGTCTACTTGCATCTGACGGATCGTGAATAACTGGGTGACACCATTCTGAGTCAAAATGACTTTATCTGCGTCTCTAAAGTATCGGGACCACTCTTGCAGCATTCCAATTAATCGATCGATTCCCATAATTGGATTTCTAAAAAGAAGAATAAATTTCTCAAGGCTTGTTTTTCTTTAAAGGAAGAGTGGGAATTGTGAAAAATTATGAAGCAGGGAGAGGGTATTTATAGCATAAAACCGGATTCTCCTCCTCATCTAAGGATTCCTAATCCCAGAGGATTTAGCATACAGGCCCTATCCTAGGATCTAGCTAAGTCATCCCGAGCATTCCTACTCCTTTTCAGAGTCAAAAAAATTCTCTAATTTTCAAATCCAAAACTCAAAACCTTTCTCAAAATTTTTATTCCCCAGCGCGAGTCATATTTGTTTTGCCTACATGTTGCATGCAAAATTTTATGTAACTTATACAGGTACAATTCAAGACCGCGCAATTCACATAACTTCCCAGCGGCATTTAACAGGATGGGCCCATATATAAGCGCACCCAAGACTTATATCACAAGTCCAATTCCCCACGGAGTTATCATCATCAGCTCAGGTACATTTCTAGTCTGTGGCCGGCGGGCCATTCACGCAGAGTCTAATGGACTTTAAACGACCCGATCGGAACTCTGCCAGGTTTTAATCTTTGATTGGCCTGGTAGCTGCTCTGACTTTCGCCCTGTCCAAGCCTCAGTCAGAGTGGGGGCTCTGTAGACACCCACATTTTACTGCCAGGTGTCTATAGCAGTTTCCGACAAACACCCGATGATGATCGGACGCAAACATGCTTTAACGTACTCGGAAATGGGCTCGAAATCATGGATATTTGGCTTGGGCTTTTTACGGAGTACAAATCTTACAAAATCAACCTCAAATTCAGGCCCAGTGGATCATTTCGAGTCAAATAAGACTAATTTGGGTTGAATACGACAGTAGGGGCAAAACCGTCTTTTAGCGACCGAGTCAAACCCGGTCAAAGATATTTTCTCGAGACTTGTGGGTCAACCGTGTCACCCCACGTATCTGATTCGAGCTCGAATACTACAAAAAATCAGCTACACAAATATTAAACAATTCCGTTTAAGGTAGAATTCGATCACAAGTAGGAATTCTGTCCAAAAACCGAATCAAACACTCGACCGAGCATAGGATACTCGGCCGAGCTCCCCTTCCCAACCGAGATTCCCTTTCTTCTTCACCAAGTAACGGAATTCTCGTTCCTTTCAAACTCTTACGTTTCCTATCCAAACCGGTATTTCTTGTTGTCCAAGCAAGATACCTCTCTCAACTTTTTCTTCTATAAATAGGACCCTTTGCATACACAATTGACACAATATTCATACACGATTCATACATCTACACATACAATTCCCGACATTCAACATCCATACACAATTCATAAGATCTGACACACACTTAGCATCGAGAAACCGATAGTACACAAACTGAGATCACGCCAGACGAAGCCGGCTACCTCACCCGACACCTTTCACGTCGCAAACCACCATAACTCAGCGACATTAACCCGATGCTCCCGTGCCTTCGCCACATTCCGACCAGCCCTGATCCGAGTAAACAAAGCATGTAGGTTGAGAGTGTAAAATCAAACCCGATTTCTCTTTTTTCTTCCCTCCTTTCTCTCGTTTTCTTCTTCTTTTTGTCGTGTCTTCGTCGGTCGTTTATTATAGGTCGTTCATCACATTTTTTTTATTTCTAATTTCGATACTACAAAATTGTTTCCATATATGACAAATATTCTTAAAATACGATACCGGTTCATTAATCGAATATCGTATTAAAAGAATTACATTAATCTCGTTGATGCTAAAAATCGTTACATACTTCTTTTTACAAAATACGACGATTTAAACGCGGAGAGAACTAACATTCTTTTCTTCTCGTTCAAATTTTTCTTTCAACACAATTTTATAAAACTTTTTCTAAAAGTCATTCAGAATGTTCGATATCGATTTCATAATCGAATATCGAATACGACGAATATCGAAAGCATAGATCGAGTATAAATTAATTCATATTTATACGCGATCTATCGAAATTAACGATTTTTTGAAAGTAAGCGAGCCGGGACAGACCCTCACGCAAGTCGCGCGCCTCCCGCGCGACTCGCGCGGGAGCCTGGAATCCGCGACCCTCTTCTTCGTTTTCTCTACTTTTCTTAAGCATCGTTTTTCTAATTCTACAAAACAATTTTTCAAAACCTTTTCTTTTCATCTTTTAAAAAAATATTTCGAATGTTTGATATCGATTTCATAATCGAATATCGAATATAACGAATATCGAAAATATTGAATCGAGTACGAATTATGCGATATTTGTACGCGATATAATAAAGTTATCAAAAATCGACCTCGAAACAGGCCGGGGTGCGAGTCGCGCGCACCCCGGGCGAGTCGCACGGCCGACTGAAACGCAACACGTTCTTCGCTTTTTTTTATTTTATTATTTCTTCGAACATCGTTTTTTAGACAAAACAACATCTTTTCAGATCTCAACTTTATTTTTATTGATCCCGGTCAACGCGTGTTAATCCATCACGTGAATTAAACTTTTCAAAACCATGCATATCATCATATTTACTTTTATTATTCAATCGTTACTAACACGTTTGTTCATCCTTTTAGCAACTTCTTCTTTTTTATCGTTTGTTTTATTGTACTAAAACGAATCTCACATGCTAAAATACAACTTTGACGTTAATTTTAGTTGCATTAAACCGACTTAGCAACCCATTCCATTATTCACATGCTTAGGGAAAAAATGTTTGCATAACATTTTCATCGTTCAACTAACGCGCGTATTAAAACATCAAACGATATCCTAGTAGAGGCCGCTAATGTGCGGGCGGGGTTAGGTGTCCTTCGTGCGCTTCCCAACACGTACCCTCACCCCTTACTCAGAACCTCGGTTTCCAGATGTCCGAAACCATTGGCAATGAGAGTCATTCAATACACGATATCCGATAACGTCGGTATCGGTATCAAATGCAAAGGGACGAACCCGATAAACTCTGACATCAGAAATGGGCCGTATTTTGTACACGGCCCACTATGACATAGAGTGGGTTCGAACGGGCCCGAACTCCCACAAAGTTCGGTGGCGACTCCAACTTCGATTTAAATTTCAATTCGATCCATTCTCATATGGAGATTCATTCGCCTCCCCAAACCCGCGCGTGGCCGCGTCAGGGTGGACCTATGTCATGTCCACATAAAGAAGCAACTAGCAGAACACAGCAGCAGACGAAAGAAAGCAGCGAAGAAGGAAGAAGAATAAGAACGATGACAGCAATTGTGACAACAACAAACAGCAGTGATACGAACAAATGAAGCAGCAGTAACGACGTAGACAAAAGAAGAAGAAGAAGAAGAAGAAGAAGAAGAAGAAGAAGAAGAAGAAGAAGAAGAAGAAGAAGAAGAAGAAGAAGACCGAAAAGTGACAGCAACAGTACAGGAAATGCAGCAGCACAGAACAGAACGAGGAAGGGGAAAAGAAGAAAAGGAGAAGAGACAGAGGCTACCTTTACTGCCACAGGGAGCAAAATACGCAACAGAAGACGCATAGCAGCAGCAACATGAGACACTTCGGAGGAAACGCAGCAGCAGCAAAAGCAACGAACGAAAAAGGAGAAGAAGAGGGAGAATGTCAAGGGAAGAGTTGAATATGGAGATGACGCAGGTTAAAGGGGATGAACAAAAAGGTGGAACAGTGGGAAAAAGAGGAAGGGGAAAGAACATAATGAAGGGGTTACGTTGAATGGGGAATGTAACAAAGAGTGAAGCGGTGAAGATTAAAAATGATGACAAGGGGTATACGTGTATGCGGGAGATCAATAGAAAAGGGAATGAATGTAATAGTAAGCGGGTTGGATACAATTCACCAAAAAGTGTACAGATTCTGACACATATGTATACAATGTATACGGGTTAATTAAATGAAGCGAGTAGGAGACGAATTCCGTAATGATAAGTTGACTGACCCACGAATCGAATTAAAATGAGTTAATAAAATTATTAAATAATCGGGCCGTCAAATAAAATGAGTAAATAAAGTATTAGATACGAAAACGAAGCTTATAGAAATAAATAGACGATGAAATATTTTTTCTCGATAAATAATAAATTTTCGATAAAGTGAATTAAATTCATTTTTCGAGGAAAGGTAATAATGTTTTGACGAAACTAAAAATAAATGAGCTTCGAGCCAAAAAATAAAAAATTCGAGCTTAAATATAAATAAATAAAAAAAATTTAGAATTTAAATCGTTGAAATAGACTTTCGATAAGAATTAAATTAAATGTATAAAATAAATCGAAACAGAAATAAAAATATGTTTTAAATATAAGAAGAGTTTCCGAGACAAATAGAATTTTAGGAGTTTGAAGGGATTAAACGATAAATTCGTTTTATAATAATTTTAAGAATTACGAGTTAATTCATAAAAAAAATAAAAATACGAATATAACTTTAATTTAATTAATTTTATAAAAATCAGGGGTGTTACAACGGCGGTCAGTGGTCTAAACATGGTCCGGGGAGGATCAACCGACACCCTGAAATCATCATACAAACACTGACGCCTCAACCGTTCGCCCAGATACCACACTGGGCGAAACAGTGTAGGAAGGAGCATTGATAATCGATATTTTAGTCATTATTTTACCCACATTTATTTACTTATTCGAGTCGATTTTGTGTGCTTAAGCATTTTGTAGCTCATTTTAGTACTTAATTAGTAATTAGTATAATTATTATAATTATTTGTTAATAATGTTATATTTCGAGATATTGGTACTGCTTTTTGTCATTTTATAATTGTAGCTACCGCGAAGGGAAAAGTCGGGAAATAAGACGAGTCAAATAATCGAGTCAAAGAAAGTCAAGAGGAACCATAGCCTAACGCCCTAACTCCACTCTTCAATCATCATCTGACACTCTTCCTCCACCAAATTCTAAACTAGCCCAATTCTCAATTATTAACAAATACTCACCAAAGCCACCCATTAACCTTACCTTTCCTTCATACTTTGACCACCACCTGCTCCGACCTTCAGACCATTACACCACCCTCGCCGCGTGCACCTCCGACCAGCTCCATCGCACTCGTCCATTCCGACCAACCCAGATTCGCACACCAACTCCGACCAAGCTCGACCACCACCACGACCCAACACTCACTTCAGCTCTTCTCCAATCAGCAACTCCGGCAACCACTTCCAACCTCCCCTCTGTTCGTTTTTGACCCCTGAAACTTCGGCAAATGACAGCCAGCAGCAGCAGCCGAACCGCGTCGGACGAGAACCAGCTCCGGTGAGCATCAAGCTCCACTGACCCAGCTCTAATTTGACCACCCTACTCCGCCGCCGTCCGACTGCCTCCCCTACTCCGTCGTGCGCTGACCTCTGCTCCGTCGAGCTCCGACCAATAGGACAGCAGCAGCAGCAGCGAGCTCCATTGCCTGACCCCGCTATTCGACCTACGACAGCCAGTTCCGGCGCACCACACGCCCAGCTCGCAACTCCTCCAATCTGACCACCACCACTACTTCCGACGACCACGCCCGACCTCCGACGAAGAATCGACGCCCTTGTGTTGTGATTAATTTGAATAGGATTTAATTGATTGAGTTGCAAAACAACTGAGAGTTGTAATTGACGAAATTGTCCTTCATTAATGAGGTGGCATTTTCTAATTTTTCTTGACTTTTTATGAAGAAGAGGGGCGAGGAGAGTAGCAGTCCGTAGGATTAGAGGAGTAGCAGTAGTGTGAGGATTTTCTTTTCCCTCATCCATTTTTTTCATGAAGACACTAATTAGTTATAATCTTGTCTTTACGTAGATTATTTAGTTTAATTAGTTTAGTTAATTCTAGTATACTACTTCTTCCTTCATTTATGCAATTCTCTATTTCTTCAAGTATTGGTACTATGTCTTCCTCGTTTTGTTTTATTAAAGTTTGCATCTTTATTCTTTTTTTCATGTTTATTATTATGATTACAGTAGTGGGTAACTTAATTAGTTTACTTTTAACCATGTTTGAGTAGTTAATTTTCTAGGGTCGGGGAAAGCTCGGTTTGTCTCGTTTTGTGGGTTTTGTTGTGGGTTTATTATCTTGTCTATTATTGTTGGTATTCTCCATTGATTGCGATTTTTGTATGATTTACTTGTCTTGGCCGCGACGGGTGAGTTATATTTCGTTGAGCTTTCTTTGGGGTGGGTCGCCTAGTAATAAGTGCGAGAGCCCGTTATTAGGACCTTCCCGGGTAGATAGAGACTCGAGAGAGACCCTTTATCTTCCCAATTACCGACCGTAATCGACTTGTTTGTGAACTCCGATAACTCATTTGAGACTACCTCGTTGACCTTGACCCTAGCCCCTTTTATCGTATTTCTCTTTATTTGTTTGTTCGATTTGTTTAGCTCGTTAGTTTAGAACCCTCTTCCGACCCAAAACTTCTTCTCCTTGGACTAATACCTTACCTAGACCGAGACCCTTATTTAGCTAGACCGTCCCTGTGAAATTTGACCCGACTTACCCTCGACTACCCAAGTTTAGGATTAGTTGGTTTTTACTTTGATCGATCGGGATTCGCAACAAATCCATGTCCGTCAAGCATCCTCCTATAGCTCCGAGGCCTCAACTCCGTCGCCACGTACGCAGGCACACCCTCGTAATCGGCCCAAAGACGGGCCACAAACTACACGAGCAAAATCAACGTCTCAATAATCCTAAACCTAGGGGGCCGCGGGCTACTAAATAAAACAAGTCGTAAGAAGGAGACTTACATCCTCGAGGTCCAGCTGGTTCACCAGCACATTCTCCGACGGGTAGTGACTCGTCGTACTCTTGGCCTGAGCCAGTCTCCACTCGATCCCCGCCGGGAACCTAACCGAACGAGCCCGCACCATCTTGGGTGTCAATCGAGGAAAGTAGGATAGATCCAAACCTGCAAAACCCAAAGGAAAACATCATTAGCAAAACTAGACCAAACCGAGCAAAACCCGAGAAACGAATATTGGGGCAATGACTAACCTCCAGCACGAGACTTGGGCCCACAATAGGCAAAGTCGAGGCCGATTCCACTTGCAGTGACCTTGCCATGACTTGCAAGCAGCGGGTCATCTCCGCGAAAGCCACGGTTACCCAATCAAAACGTCCCAGCTGATCTAAATCAGCTAAGAAAGGCAAAATCCTAGTACTAAACCTCTCGCCCTTATCCGAGAAGTGGGTCGATCCTAGGAAGTACCATAACCACAGACGAGCATCCTGCACCGGTGTGTTGGGTACTCGACCCTCTAATACCGCCATCCTCTCGAAGTGGTCGGTAATGTGCGAACTCACCAAAGCATGAGGTGTACTGTACGCCTCGTGCTCCAAACAATCCCCGATCCATCCACGGACCTCATCGCTATCCAACTTAGGGACTTCGGCAGCCCATCTAATCACCTCCAGATCCCACGGTAAACCCGTAATAACCCCGAAGTCTTCCAAAGTCATCCCGACCTCCCCAAAAGGCATGTGGAAGGTCGAGGTAGTGTCGTGAAAGCAATCTATCATCGCTCTAATCACCATAAGGTTGCACTTGTCTTGCAACCCACCAACCAGGCCCAGTGCCCGACCACGGGACCCAAAACCATCCTCGCGATAATATCCTTTGCCGCGGGACTAAGCTTCCGAGAATATATCTCTAAGCATGTCGTAAAACCCAAGAAGCTCCTCATCGGACCTGGGGGCTGTAAATCAAGGTAATACGAGCATAAACGAACTAAACCAACCCAAGCCAAAATTCAAAACCTAAACTAATAAGCACGAGTCGAGATACTCACCAGGCCGTTCACAATACGGTGAGAGATGTGCAAATCAGAACGAAACAACAACTGATGACCGTCCCTATCCCGAGCCCAAAGAAGGTCCTCATAGCTACCCTCATCATTCCCGTGCGCGGGAACCGGGACATGAGCTCTCCTAGCAACCGTCTCAGGCAGCCTACGCCTCGTAACTCTGTAAAGGCGGCCTCATTAATGGCCTCTGGATCACGACGCTGCGATGGAACGCATCATCCTCTCCTATGAATCCCGTGGAGAGTCAGTGAGCTCGTCCCGGCAACCTCACCATTGGTGGCAGTCAAAGGAGCTCCCTCAGGACACTCGGTATCATTTCTGGCTGCAAAACCAAGCAAAAACGCAAAAATGCATGCCTCAGGTCAGGCTAAAGTAGCTCAAATGATAGCTTATGCTGTATGTGTGGGATTTCTACTGAAACGATTGAGCACTTATTCTTTGATTGCCCGTATAGCAGCAGAGTAAAGGAGAAGATCGAGCGTTGGTACGATCAAATCCCTGAGGTGAATAATTGGATTGGAACTCAACGAAATATCCCTAAATGGAACCAGGACGCAATGATTTTATCAGCATGTTATTATCATATATGGAATCAGCGGAATAAAGTAAGAATAAATGGAGTTATTCTTCGACCTGAGCGACTAGCTGAGATGCTACGAAAGGAGGTGAAGAGCAGGAGCCTAGTAATGGTTCTAAGTTGTGACTTTTGTTGTTGATCTCTGTCTGATGGTCCGTGATATAATTTAGATTCGTTAATCCTTGCTCTAAGCACGATTGACAATCTCCCCCTATACATCTGTTTTTTTGTCCTGATATATATAAAAATCACAATTTATCAAAAAAATAAAGTAGCTCAAATGGGTCAAAATAAGGTCAAAATTTTGGATAGAGATATCAAAATTCCAAAAAGCCCACTAGCACCCATTTTCAATTCCGGTCACAATAGAAGCGGTTTCTGGAAAATCCGACATCGTTACGATACTTCTTGGTTCGTAGTAAGTCACACAAAACCTCACGAAGTGCCCTAGAGGGCGTTCTAACTCACAAAGGTTGACATGGAAGTCACCCATAACGTCACAAATACTAATCAAGCAAGATTACGAAGGGCAAGTACGGGAATAACCGGGAAAGCAATCCCTAAACCCTAGTATCTTGAGTTTACCCCCATGGGAGGCCATTAATACGCCTCAAGACCTCTTATCAAGCTTATAATTAACCTAACAAGCTTCATTCAACCCTAATTTAACCAATGGAACCAAACACAAACATCGAAACCTAGTAAATTCAAAATGCCCAAATCGATTTTCTAGAGTTTTAACAAAATCGACTCACAATCAACCAAATTAAACAAAATCAACAATAGGCGAGTAAGGAACACTTACCCGACGTTGACATAATCGTGTATGGCAAAAATCGAGACGAAAATCGGTTAAATAAATCGAGAGAGCGAGTTTGAGTCGGAAGGGTGCGCACGTCTGACTTTTCGAACGAATAACTCGTTCTCCCTCCCTTCGCTGATTTTAAAGGGGTCCGACCCACAAAATCCCAGGCGCCCCAGTTCGAGCGTCCTTCTTCTAGACTGCTGGGGGCTAGGCGCCCGAATATTAAGGCGCAGCGTAACGCGCGTCTAACTACACGGTTTGAGATATGTCTGACCACTGGGGATATGTTATCCAATATCCGCAAAACACGCACTCATAAACCAAGCAAAATAAACAGTGACAAGACAATTTACTAACCATACCGGCAAAGCAACCTTATAAACACCCTCTAACCGAAACTTGCCCAGCGAAAAAAAAATAAAACAACAACAACAAGCATAAAAACATTGGCTATTAAAAATACTCACACTCGAGCACATGACAAATCAAACATAGCAAAACAAATCTGCAAAGCAAAATTAATTTAACCAAAATAAACAAACATTTTCTCGAGCCTAACGGGTCATAAACATCCTGAAGGCAATTTAAGTCCGAGTGGACACCGACACACTCAAACATTTTCTCGAGCCTAACGGGTCATGGGCATCTTGAAGGCAATTCAAGTTCGAGTGAATACTGACACACTCGAATATTTTCTCGAGCCTAAGGGGTCATAGGCATCCTAAAGGAAATTCAAGTTCGAGTGGATACTGACTCACTCGAACATTTTTATTCTCGAGCCTAATGGGTCATAGGCATCCTGAAGGCAATTCAAGTTCGAGTGGATACTGACACACTCGAACATTTGTATTCTCGAGCCTAACGGGTCATAGGCATCCTGAAGGCAAATCATGTTTGAGTGGATACTGACACACCCGAACATTTTCTTGAGCCTAACGGGCCATAGGCATCCTAAAGGCAATTCAAGTTCGAGTGGATACTGACACACTCAAACATTTTCTTGAGCCTAACGGGTCATAGGCATCCTAAAGGCAATTCAAGTTCGAGTGAATACTGACACACTCGAACATTTTCTCGAGCGTAACGGGTTATAGGCATCCTGAAGGCAATTCAAAATCGAGTTGATACTGACACACTCGAACATTTTTATTCTTGAGCCTAACGGGTCATAGGCATCCTGAAGGCAATTCATGTTCGAGTGGATACTGACATACTCGAACATTTTTATTCTCGAGCCTAATATGTCATAGGCATCCTGAAGGCAATTCAAGTTCGAGTGGATACTGACACACTCGAACATTTTTATCATTAAGGCTAACGAGTCGCTAAGTGCTTTGAAGGCAATTCAAGTTCGAGTGCATACTGACACACTCGAACATTTTTATTCTCGAGCCTAACGGGTCATAGGCATCCTGAATGCAATTCAAGTTCGAGTGGATACTGAGACATTTGAAAAAAATTATTCTCGAGCCTAACGGGTCATAGGCATCCTGAAGGCAATTCAAGTTCGAATGGATATTGACACACTCGAACACTTTTATTCTCGAGCCTAACGTGTCATAGGCATCCTGAAGGCAATTCAAGTTCGAGTGGATACTGACACACTCGAACATTTTTATCTTTAAGCCTAACGATTCGCTAAGTGCTCTGAAGCAATTCAAGTTCGAGTGGATACTGACACACTCGAATATTTTTATTCTCGAGTCTAACGGGTCATAGGCATCCTGAAGGCAATTCATGTTCGAGTGGATACTGACACACTCGAACATTTCTATCTTTAAGCTTAACGAGTCGCTAAGTGCTCTGAAGGCAATTCAAGTTCGAGTGGATACTGACACACTCGAACATTTTTATCCTCGAGCCTAACGGGTCATAGGCATCATGAAGGCAATTTAAGTTCGAGTGGATACTTACACACTCGAACCTATTTCTTTTGTCCTTGAGCCTAACGAGTCATAAGTATTCGGAAGGCAAACGTTTTCAATCTAAGCCTAACAAATCATAAGCATTCTGAAGGCAAAACGAACATTTTCATGACCAACGAGTCATAGGCATTCGAAGGGCAGTTCAAATTTGAACGGATTCTTAAACATCCGAAGAATAAAACCCATGAACGTAACAAACCCAGGACGAGATAACAAGCACGGACCCGAGCTCCGTTAAGTGACCTCAATTAACGACGTCAGGTATGATTTCTAAGCTTTGGCTGGCGAGCCTCAATACGTAGTCCAACGGACTTAAAACGACCCGACCGGACAGCCACCAGGTCGTAATCCTCAATTGACCTGGGCGGCTATACTTTGACTTTCGCCTTGTCCAATGCTCAGTCAAAGTAGGGGCTTCTGTAAACACCCAGATTTGGACCTCGTGGCTGCAGGGGTGCCCAACAAACACTCGATGACGATCGGACTGCAACGCGATGAGAGATTGCGATGTTTTAGAAAGTTTTTCTATAGAACGGATCAATTAATTACTCGGAAAGATTAATTTAACATCAAGACAGCCTTAGTTGTGTCATTACGGTCGCGTCGACACTAATTAGAGTCAATTCTGACATTGGGACTCCGAATCGATCCCGAAATACGCAAAGTCAAACCCGAGTCAGCACGTCGGGCCGAGCAAACCTCGGGATGCACACCCGAAACCCACCCGGCGCAATAACGCGTTAGGGTTAGGGAGAAGGCTTAACCCCCAAGTTATGATATTATACGCATCTTCTTGGTTTTGGAAAGTTTCAAAATCGTATCTTCAAAATCCCAGGCACCTCGCACCGGGTGTCCTACACCTCATGCGCACGATCCCAGGCGCCTGAATTCTGGTGCGCCTGGACTCAGGCGTCCATCTGAGCGATTTGAACCGCACGAACAACTATAAATACCCCCCTCACCTCATTCATTCGACACAACTCATTCTTCTGTTCTCCCTCTTACTCTTTACGAGTTTCTTCTAACTTGGGCTCGCACTCCGATACCCAAGCCAACAATCCACTCGATCGAAGTCCCGATAAGCGAATCAACGCTACTTCTCACCTTCGAGCACTCCACTTGATCCCAAGGTGACAGTGTTCGACTAGCGACCTCGAGTTTAGCAGCGGAAGCTCTGCCGGATTAACTGCAAAACCGACCGTGGTAACAAAAATTTGCCGAAATCACCATAAGGCAAGCTAGGAGAATCCTCCCTCGAAGTCAAACCGTCACTAGGTTGTCATTTAAACAAAACTTTACATTTCTGTACTTTCTATTATGCACGACGATCATTACTAAAAACGTGGACACTAGGTCCACGGCACGTTATAAGCATACGTAACGTCCCAACTTCTACCATAAACACTAAAACACCCTAAATAGACCCGAGTAGTTCCGAGATCCATTCTCAACTATCAATGCATCGTGTCCCGTTTAGCGTATACTCCGAGGGTGCAACTCCTCACTACGCGATTTACTTACATTCGCATTTACATCTTTCGTATGATTTACCACTTTTATGACCTTATAATCGCATGCTAAATCACCTAACACGAGATTAAAAATGTAAACAAACTAAAACTGAACAAAGCGATGGTCGGGTTCCGTATTAGTCTCGTTGTTCACCACCTGTGGTTCGATGCATCCCTATAAATACCGAACCGACGCATTTTAAGCAAAATACCAGGTAAGGTATACCACGAGAACGACTAATATCCGTATGACCACGTTAAAACTGATTTGCTAATACGTATAATATTAGTACCCTCTACTCTCCTACGTGTATCTTTACATGGCCTGCTTGTCACGTGAAATTGCATGCAAAGAATGTAAACACAACTACATTGACGACAAAGCTTACTTGTCCTTAAAACAACTGACGTAGCAAAGACATAGGGTTAAGACAATGGATGTTACAGTACTTCCGCCACAACAAAGGAACAAAGTTATCAGCCCACCGATTGATTAGTAGAGGCCGCTATGTGCGGGCGAGATTGGGTGTCGATGTCTAGCGGACGTTGGCTTCCCAATACGTACCATCACCCCTTACTCAGAATCGACGGTTTCTGGTTGTCCGAAACCATTGGCAATGAGAGTCATTCCAGGCATGGAGTGCTTAAGGGTACAAGTCTTTATCTTAGGTCCCGTGTCACTCAACTTTGAGCCGGCTAAGGATCAAAGTTGGCTTGAACGGTTTCCGAGTCCCCATAATTCACTCGATGGCGACTCCACAACTCATCAACGTATTTGGTTCACTAAAAAGGTCGCCTTACCAAACATACCGGCCTTTAAACATTTACAACCACGACTCGATCGATTCCAACGAAAACACGGGTGCCCGCATCCGTCTAGTACAAGTCTTAATCGTCATCCGAATCGAGGTCCGAAACATCACCCCGAACGCGAGATCGGACCGGCCTCCGACCAGGAGGGGGCACGTGGGTGGCTGTCGCGATGAAACCGAAGCGGTCCCGAGCGGGGTGCCAGGCGGTGCGGACGGACGTCCACACTTAGTACTTTTGAGTTATTCGTCTTTTAGTACTCTATACTCTTTATGCATAAGTATTTAGTACATTTATACTTCAAGTGTACGTATTTAGTATTTTTATATGGTTTCGTATTTGTACAACTATACTTATCTTTTAAAAACCTATTTATACTTAGTAAAATATTTCAAAAATCAAATAAATTTACAATAATTATAAAAATCATTTTTAACCTAATCAAGTATTATATTTCCCAAAACTTAGAGTTTTACAAAAATAAATTTTAGTAATAACGAAATCGGTAACATTATTAAGGATACAAAATCAGTCATTTTTCAAATGTCATTTTTGAATTACGACTTTCATACTAAAAATAGTTTTATGAGTTAGGCTTCCATATATAAACTCATTTTTCAGAAATAAAAAGTTTTATTATTTTTAAGAAATTAAAAACGAAAATGATACGATTTTCAATGCTCTCTTTTAAATCTTTTAAAATACTTAAAAATCATGAAAGTAAATCAAATATTTATTTTAGATACCTATATTTGTACATAACTTAACCCCAGATATTTAGATTAAAATATTTTATAAATGTTCTTAAATAAAATCATCTTTTCAGATCTGACCTACTTTAGTACAAATTTTATAAATGAAAATATATATGATGGATTTATAAGAAATTTGACGTACACATAATAAACATCATCAGGAACATAATATATTATTTTCAAGTCTAAAAGAAACTTTTAGCATTAGGATACATATCATTTGCTCAGATAGTACATAAAAGCATACAGTACCATTTTACGAAATAAATAATTATTAAATATATATATTCATAAAAACTTACTTTTCATATTTTTCATATATTCTAGACATTCATTTATACAACTTTCATGAAGGAACCTAAGGCTAATTCGGAACATATTTTACAAAGAAAAGTCGTAAACATACATCATACATCATAGAATCTATTTTACAGCATGTATTGTTAAGTGATAATCGACAAATAGCTAACTTTAAACTTGGTGATCTAATGATTTAGTCCTAAACATGATGTTAGAAGATAATTAGAGTCTAAACACTATACTACATGATTTGAGGGCGAAGAAAAGTTAGGTTACCTTGAGCATAAATAATCGATTCTACAACATATATGAAAACGAAGATCGATGCTCCCTTTTCTCTTGCTCCTCTTCATAAATTAGTTAGAACTTAGAAGTACATAAAAACAATATAAGTTAGTAATTATAAGACTAAATATATTTGACAAGAGAGACTAGAATATAAGAGAAATAAAGAATGAGAGCTCTTGAAAAATGGTGGTTGAAACACCTTAAGAACTTATGAAAACTGGTGTTGTTTTCTTTGGTTTTTAGAAGGGAGTTGAAGGAGGGTAATAGATGGATGAATAAGCTAAATGGAGTACTAAGGCTGTTTATATGGAGTTATGACTTATAGTCGTCCATTTGATGAGGGGAACAAAGCATAGACAAACAATTGAGAATTGCTCAAAATGGCTCATCATGCTTTTGGAAGGTACATTACTAGAAATGGTGTTTTTGATTAGAAAAGAATTTTTTGAATTTTGACCTTCAAGGTGACGTTCAAGCATGCTTGAGGCTGTTATTTTGTGTTGTTTTGGTCACATAATGTTTAGGAAAGAAGTATGGGAATCGAAAGTCGAGAAACGATTCGTCGGGTGACGATTTTCGTTGCAACAAGAGTTGTCCAGTACAATATTTTATGATTCACTTAGAAATTGAAATTTTAAATATTACCATTGTTTAGGTATTGTAAAACTAATAAATTTAGGCTTTCAAAAAGCCTTAATCGGAGTCTGTATAAGGAAATAGGAACCATTTTACGAAATCGCGCAGAATTGCGATAATACAGCAATTTCAGTTTTGCAAACAGCGAAGTGAAATAGAAACGTTACAAAGGCATAAGAATTGAATATTAATATTTAAAATAGTTTGTCGAGACTCAATTTATTAATATTAATCGTTATTAGAAATTACTAAAATGGTCAAAAACACAGGGTGTTACAGATAACCCCCCTTAAGAAAATTTCATCCTTGAAATTCGCAATTACTAGGTTGGTAAGGTGTATATTTCCTAAGGTTAGGCTACAGTTTTTCTTTAATTTGTTTGGAGGTTCGTATTTATCCGTAGGATATTCTCAGGCTCTCAAAAGTAAAACAATCTCTCGTTATTTCGAGATTTGGTTTATTGTGAGTTCTAACCCCATATATAACATGATAATCTATGTTCCTTAAAAATAACATTGGATGTTCTGTGAAAATGTTTGGTTTGGCTTAAGGTGCTAATCCAATCAAATAAAGTTTGTCCTAATTTCCATCAAATTTCAAAACATTTATTAGTTTTGATCTCTTTAGGTTTATCACAACTGTTACTTGTATATCCTAAATTATCAATCATATCAAAATTCATGGTTCCTATGGCACCCTCAACATTTATCATCAAAAGGGGTTGATCTCCTAGGGTTGCTTAGTTCTTTCAGTGATAAGCTCTTTAGTGTTAATCCAAAACTCTTGTATTGATTTCTGTTAAGCTTCCAAAATCTCCAATTGTTTCCTTGTTTCTCGATTCCTCAATTGGTAGGATATTCCAAAACTCGAATTGACAGTGTGTTGGGTTTTGAAGTATCCTTCATAATTATGACATCCGGGGTTGTAATATTATCAACCATCATTCAAAATACAAGTAATTCTCCAAAATAGATACAACTTTCATATGGATTTCCAAAATTATTGGTTATAAATCAGCCAATCCTGAAATTTTTAGAGTGCTAAGGCTTGTTCACAATCTATTCTTCGAAATAGCTTTTGAAGTCAATAAAGGAAATCCTCAAATAATTTGATCAATGATCGTTCTCATACATCTTTCAAACACAATATTCCACAGATACAAGGTAATGACATCTCGAACATCTCTCGACCTGCCAAAAAGGTATTTTCTTTTTGTCATAACAAGGTGGTTAAGAATTTGGATGGAAAACAAAGGGCTAAGTTTCACGATAAGTTACTGCTCAAAGAGGATTACGCGTACGACACCCACTAATAACTTGACTTAAGGTTCCAAGTCCTAAAAGTATTCTACGATCGGCAAGTGGTCTGGCAAAACAAAAACAAAACTAGGTTAGCGACGCTTCAGTCCAAGGTTCGCACGTTGATCCCGTAGGTCTTCTCTGATGATATGGTCCTTGATCAGGTTTCTGAACTCTATGCTTCTAGGTGATTTTCTTTTGGATTAACTTTGAATAGGTTCATCATATTAAGAGTCTTTCTTCCACATGGTCCTGGTGAAGTCTTTCTCTTTCTCCCAGCAGTTCTAACGTTACATCTACTCGTATAAGTACTAAATCGTCAGGTCAAAGGTTAATAACAATATTTTAGTTGGTTGGGTTAAATCGATCAGAGTGCATAGAAAAGTTCAATAAAAGTATGTAGGTACAATTGATCAAAGAAGTGGGATTAGGTTTCACAAAAGAACGTATATGAATAGAAGTGGTGAGTGAAACCAAAAATTGTCATTGGGTTCGTCACATAAAAGAAGTAAGGGAAGTGACACCCAATAGAACATTGTTCCAACCGACCAAAGAGTTTCTCGCCCAATAGAGGGAACGAGAAGATAATTTGAGTTTATATAAGACAACTTCTAGCAAAGTTTGCTTTTCAAAGGGATGAGCAAGGTAAGGATCGAGATAAATATGTTATTGATGTACTCCTCAATGAGAAGAATAGAAGTATTAGTGAGTTTTCAAATAACATATGAAGTTTCAGATAATAGGCAAAGCAGAATTCAAGACCAAAATGTCAAGGTTGAAGATTTGCATAGGTTCTGTTGTGGTACGAAGTCGGGTTAAGAAGTGTTACCACGACTCTAGATAACAAATAGAATAGGAGCATATAGGATGATAATGGGAACATCACTGATCCATGAAAGGCTTCGTTTAAGGAGTAGCTGGAAAGCATTCCAAACGAAAATTGATATGGAGTGAATTAACTGATAGTGGAACAACATATCATCAATCAAAAACCAGGTTAGATTGGGTCACTCATGTCTCTATTCTTAGTAATTTCTTCATTCTACATTCCTTTCTAGTTAATCCTCAAAATGTTTATTTTTGTTCCTCCAGTTGTTTCTCTAACCTTTATTTCAGAAGTTTGGTTCCTTAAACTCTCGGCATATTAATCCTCAAGTATTTCATATAAGTATATCCTGCGTAGGTATACATCTCCAATAGTATAAGAATGTCCTTTATTTGCCCAATTATACTGATTAACATAATTCTTTCAATCAACTCCCTTATAACCTTACATGTAATTTGGATTAAAAAAATCCCAATAAGTTTTATGAGGTTTCATCTATATCCTCGAATTTAAAAATTTAATTAACAAATTCATTGAAAGTCTACGCAACTCAAGTTACAAGTCCTCAGATAATCAAGGTTCTCTTTTTAATCGTTGGCTATTGACCTCGATTTATCAATTCTAAAGCTATTCATGATTTAACTAAGAGTTCCATAAATTTATTCATTCAGAACTATGTATCTTATCATTAGTATACAAGTTTCATTCTTCAAAAACTCTTCCTACAATTCTCTCACTCCTCATAATTACTATTGTAGTTATTTTACGTTCTATCTTTTAGTGTTCTTTATTGCTTCTTTGTCCTCAGTATGTTTGCATACCAGTCAAAACTCTCTTATATTTACAAGTAGTTATTCATCCATAAGACTCATCTATTAACAAACTTAATCCTCAAAAACATTCAAACAAAAGGGTTCTAAATTCCACAAAAATATGTATGACTTAGTTTCTCATCAAGTACTCATTGGTTATATGTATGTGGGGTAGATTTCCATAAATGTCATTCTTTCTTATCATTCCTTAGCTTATAACCTTAAATCTTTCAATCTTTTGTTATTCTTTACTATCCTCAAGTTACAATCTCTAAACCTCTCAATCGTTGGTTAAAATTAATAATCCTCAAAATCATTGATTCCAAGATCAACACTCAAAAACATTAGTTGGTTCTCATCTTTTTCCAACCTCTTTTCATTCCAAAAATCAATAGGTTCCTATGTCCAATAATTATAGGTTGACTAAAAGGGTAAAGATTGGGTGATCCTAGTGTGGTTGGTATGGAAGGATATTGGATACTTCAAGTAAATTATACTAGTGAGAATCCTTGGTATAACTATGTCCATTCTGAGTGGTTTATAGGTTCATCGTGCTTCCACTGCGCTCTAATAAGTTGTAACCATGGTTCATTCAAGTCGTAGAAATATACTTAGAAAATGGGTTGAAAGAAAAAATATTTAACAATTTTGAATTGGGTTAATGAGAATAATAATCGAGGGTATTGAAGTTCATCTCCATAGTCAACGGTTATGACAAACTTGGGAATAGGAAATGGTAACAAGGTAGGGTTAAAAGACGATGAATATGTTTGATGTCAGCATACATGCAGTTTGATAGCAATCTAAAAGAATAGGAAGCAAGCTGAAGAAATGAGAAGGAAATAAGATAGAACAGTGAATAACAACGGGGAATGTGGATCCCCTTGCCTCAATCCCCTCTTACCTGGAAAAAATCCAAAGTTTTCCCCATTGATTGACAGAGTGTAAGTAGCCGTAGTTACACACTGCATAATTAGCTCAATAAATTGTTCAGGAAACTCTGGATGTAGCATCATTTGCTGTAAGAACGCCCACTCAACTGTATCATACGCCTTCTGAAGATCCATCTTGAAGATACATCTAGGAGAAACTCTCCTCCTTGCATACAATCTAATATTGTCTTGACATATCAGGATGTTTTCTATGATACTCCTCCCCTTTATAGAAACCCCTTGCGTTGGAGATATTATATCAGATAGTACATTGGTCATTCTAGCACATTGTATCTTAGAAATTTCTTTGTAAACAATATTGCAGCACGCTATTGGTCTTTACTAAAGCACTGTTTCAGGTCTTTCTACTTTTGGTATCAAAGAAATAACAGTGGTATTAATCTGCTTCAGCATCCTGGCATTAGTAAAGAAATCTTTTATAGCAGCACTTACCTCTTCGCCTATTATTTCCCATGTATCTTTAAAGAATTTACTCGAGTACCCATCAGGTCCAGGTGACTTTTCATTGGGTATACTGAAGATTGCATCCCCGATATCTTCAGACGTAACAGACTGCATCAGCATTAAATGGTGATTTGCATTACACACAGGTCCTTGGTCTATAATCCTTTTTGCTAACTTGAGTTGTTGTAGTCTTGTCTCCTAGTAAATTCAGGTAAAACCTTAAGAAGGCATCATGAATACCCTCCTGATCAGAGTATACAACCCCTTGAGCATCTTCTATTTGGTGGACACTATTCCTAGCTCTTCTTGCTTTTAATGCCCTATGAAAATATCCTATATTTTGATCACCCTCTTTGATCCACTGTGCTTTATTTTTTTGCAGTAAAAACTCCACACAAGCGTTATTTAGGTGAGAATAATTAGCTTGGGCATCTTTTTCCTGTTTCCTTAAGTCAAGATTCAGGGGCTCATTGGGTAGCCTCTCCTACAACTCTTTCAGCTTCATGGACGCAATTTCAGTGTTTCTTTCTATATCAGCAAATTGCCCCTTGTTAATATCTTTAAGAACGACCTTTAGCCTTTGCATTTTATTGACTAAGCAATACATCTTAATCCCTTGAACTGGCTGTCCCCAATCCCTTGCCACCAGCAGATCAAAATTAGGAGCCTTACTCCATATATTAAAGTACTTGAAGGCTCTTCTTTTAGTATTGATACCACCTTCAGGCCTAATCAAACAAGGGCAATGATCAAAAAGGCCTTCAGGCAAGGAGTGAGCTCTGTAATTTGCCCTAGTACTCATCCACTCCTGATTAACCAGGCATCTGTCCAGGTTACTAAACATCCTCTCCTCAGGATCTTTTTTATTATTCCAGGTGTAAAACGCACCAGTTGTAGGACTATCCATAAGCTCACATACATCAATGCATTCTTGGAAAGGTATTGTTTCAGCCATATTGAAACATCCACCCAGCCTTTTTTCCTTGTTCAAAACAAAATTGAAGTCTCCCCCTACAATCCATGGCCCATCAATGGTTCTGGCAATATCTTTAAGATCATCCCATAGAGCTTCCCTCTCATTAATCTCATTAAAAGTATATATCATAGTAGCATTGAACCTCTGATCATTTTCTAACTCCTTAATACTGCAGTGTGTCAGTTGTGAAGTGCATATCATAGGAGTAACTTCACATTGTTTATGATCCCACACAATCCATATCCTCCCTTTAGGGTGCTTGTGAGCATTCATAACAATACTCCAATTATTGAAAGCATTAGAAACAACCCTACGCTGATTATTCACCTTAATTTTGGTTTCTGAAAGACATAAAAACTTACATTATTATGAAGAAGGAACTTATTTATTTCTTGCTGCTTCTTCATCTTATTCATACCTCTAATATTCCAAAAACCCAAGTTCATCATATTAGTCTAGTTACAGTTGTGTCACCATTTACCTTGGTTGGTGTATTCAACAAGGCGTTCTTAAAGGAATTCTGAACCAATTGTACACTAGGTCCACTATCATGCTTCTCCCCTTTTTCAGGCAAGCATTCAGGTTCCTTGTGTTCTGCATTATGCACATCAGTTATCTTCCTTTCTCTTGGATTATCACTAATATAGTTAATAATCCTCGCAGGAGGCTTAATATCCCCTTGTGAGCTCTCACCTTTTTTCTCTATCGGCCTCTATTCCTTCCTTGGTAGAGGAATCTTTATCTTCAGCTTAACATCTTTCCTGCAGTTCTGTACTTCATGTCCCATCCTCTTACAACCAAAGCACAACACAGGCTTCCAATCATATTCCACCTGAACCGTGATAAAGTTGCCATTCTCATCATTGAACTACAAAGAAGAGGGAAACTCCTGCCCCACAGTTACCTCTATCAAGACCCTTGCAAAGCCTATTCTGGTTTTCATTATAGTAGCATCATCCTTCTTCACCATTGGTCCAACAAGTCCTGCAATCTTTTCACGGCTAGCCCCCCCAAAACTTGAGTGCAAGCTTATGAATCCTAACCTAAGTTGGAAGAACTTGCACATCCTCCTTCTCTAAAACTATGTCTGGCTACCACGGCTTAACACCATTGGTTTATTGTCAAACAAATAGTAGCCTGCATTCAGGACTGCCTTCTGCATTCCTTCAGTCTGGAAACGAACCACAAACACCTCATTAGGGAGAAAAGATATCGTATCAATCTTATGTTGTTTCCAAATTCGTCGTAGAAAACCATCTAAAACCGCCCATGGAGGATTTGTTCCTACAATAAAACCATAGACTGTTGTGATCCAGTAATCTATCTCACTTTGCACATCCTCTTTTGTAAGTTGCAGTATAGGTTGCTGCGGTTTAACGGCAACAGTTTTCTTTCCTTGACGTGTGAACCACGTCCCATAATCCTCTTCTGGAGTATCAGTAGGATCCTCCATTATTGTTATTGGTACTCCTAACGAGTTCTCCTCAATCTCAAAATCATGAACATCATAGGGCGGAATCCCCATGATATCCTGCATGGACTTCTCTTTCAAAGGGACAACCGTCGTAGGGTTTCTCATATTCTTTTCCTTCGAACCATCCTGCACATTTGAATTCACCTTATGCTTGTGCCTAGTGATGTTGCTAATCTCAGGCGACCTTGATGATGGGGCCTTGGCCATGGTGCCGGAAATCTTCTTCGAATAGCTTGATCTTCGCTCTCTCACTTTTGAGGATCCTTTTCCCTCTTCATCTTTTGGCATCTTAGAGAGTTCTTCATACACTCTTGCATAGTAAAAATAAAAGGATGATTTTTTGCTGAAATCGTGCTATTTAACCAAGGTCATGGGGCGCCAAAATTTATCATGATATAGAGGACAGTTCCTTATATAAGCATCCTATTTTGGGCGTCTTATAATATCAAAATTGTAGTAGTGCTCGTTACCAATGGTTTCGGACATCTGGAAAACCATAGATTCTGAGTAAGGTGTGAGGGTACGTATTGGCAAGTCAACATCGTTTGACTATCGACATCCAATCCCGCCCGCACATAGCAACCTCTACTAGTCAATCGATGTTGGACTTTTTACGCTCTAAAGTGGTGAAAATATTGTAACAACCAATGGTGTTGAACCCTATGTCTTGGCGTGGACATGGCAAAGTCCATCCAACGCGGCCACGCGCGGGTTTGGGTAGGCGAATGAATCTCGTGGTGAGATTGTTCTCGAGTCAAAATTTAAATCGAAGTTAGTGTCGCCACTGAACTTTATGGGAGTTCGAACCCACTCTATACTTAGGCGTATCGTGCACAAAGCATGACCCGCTTTAGTACTAGAGTTTGTGGGGGTTCGTCCCTTTGCATAACAGTACCGATGCCGAGTTATCGGGTATCGTGTATCGAATGACTCTCGTTCGCCAACGGTTTCGGGCATCCGGAAACCAAAAGTTCTGAGTAAGGGGTGAGGGTACGTGTTGGAAAGCCCACGAAGGACACCCAACCCCGCCCGCACTTAGTGGCCTCTACTAGGATATCGTTCGGTTTTTGTGTTCGCGCGTTAGTAAGACGGTTAAATGATATGCAAATAGCGTTTTCAACTACGATGCAAAATACGTGTTTAACTACGTCAATTAATGCATCTTAAATTATGTCAAAGTTGTATTTAGCATGTGGGTTCATTTAGAAACGGTAAATGCCACGCAATGTAAATAACAACTCAAAAATAAATTACAAATTACACGGACGGAATACAACCCGGAATTCACAATACTCGAACAAAGCAATAATAATAATAATAAGCGGGTTAGCAGTGGTAAATGTAATCTATAAACGGACCCGTAAATAGAATACGTGATTGAAACCGTAAATCGAATAAATGGACAAACTACGATTGTTTACACATTGCATCGTGTACCGAACGGAGGACAAGGCTCTAGTACGCGTTTAGCGTACGGGACCAAAGCGTAGTGCTAGCTTGATCCCGGGCCTCGGGGTCTTGTCCCGACTTATCATAGTGAAAAAGAAATGTCTTAATTTATCGAATATCGGATACGACTAAGGAATCGTCGATATGGGATTAGTCGTATAGACGTCACTCAAAGTCGTGCAAGTAGTGAGATAATGACGGATTAGAATGTGATACGATGTATAGGTTTTTTAGAAGACGAGTACGTGATCGATTTAGCACGCATTGACTTAGAGTCGTAAATACGACTCGACGGGACTTTATATCGTCTTTAGGCTTTCGTTGGAAGCTTATAAGGGTCACTCCACCGAGTCATTGAGGGGAGTCGATCGAGTGCTCTGGACAAAGACACCCTGCCTATTTTTGAGGGTGTCACTCGATCGAGTGGCTGATAGGCACTCGATCGACTGCCCTCCGTAACGGGTGATAGCTCGTTTTATAACGACCCGTTTCGTAATTTAATAATTCAAATCGATAAATAATTGAGCTAGACATAAATATCAAATAATTTATACTCACTCGATCATCGATAACTCGTTATGCACGACGCTCGACTACAGAGTCGACATCGGGCTTTTAGAGCGATATTTTGAAAATGACACTGAATGTTCTCAATAATAAATATCCGCGATCGCGTTATAAACTGATGGTTATATGTACGCCATAAGGCACCCTAACCTTTAAGTGCCTAGGGCGGCGCACCTCGAAGGGTGCCACCTCCAGTACGACTTGTTCGGGAGATTATACGGACTTTGGACGGAATTCGCTATCGAACATACTCGATTGAAAAACTCGATTTGTCATCGCAAATGTTAGATCCTTTGCATTTCGATATCTTAATTCGGCTTTTGAGGCCTACGATATATTTGCTCGAATCAATTTAAAAATAGTTTTCGTTAAGTTATAATATACGCGGTATTATATATAAATATATAAAACGATAAATAAATATTAGATTGTTAGTAACAATAAATAAAAGATAGAAACGGAAATAAAATGTTAGATGTTAATAGTTAGTAAACGAGAATTAAATGTTAGTAGAACAATAAGTAAAAGTTAGTAATGTTAGTAGTAGTGTATAAACATATAAAGTTAGAGATTAGAAACGGGATTTGTACACCCTCAACCTACAAATCAATAGTCTCGGAAAATGGGCTCGTACAGAATCATCGTATACACGGGAGCGGTTCGAGTATGTTGGATGAGTTAGGGTGTGTATATGGGTTGAGGTTGCTCTCGGTTTTCAAAGAATAAGGTATCGAGAAATGAGAATGCGACCCTCGAAAGAATGGACGTGAGGGTGTATTTATAAGGTTTTGTGAAATGCCTCGCCCCAAGATTCGGGCGCCCGGAGGCTTGCGACTCAGTACTAGGGTGCCCCCCTTGAGGCGGCCTAGTTCTGGGGCGCCCGGATGCGAGCAGTCGAAGTCGCGCGTATCGGAAGTTACTCAAAATATGGATTGATATCCGTGTTATTTGGGGTAAATGCAGATGCGGTTTTGACTTAGTTACATTTTTTATTTGGACGCATTTTGGTTTGTTTCATTTTCTGGTTTCGACTTTGACCGGGTTTTGACTCGGTCGCAAAAGACGATTTTGCCCCCGGTGGCGGTTTTGGCTCAAATTAGCTTTATTTTATTGAAAACGACCTACTGAGTTTGGATTTGAGGTTGATTTTGGGAGATTCACACTCTGCTAAGTGCCCACATCGGATACTATTGATTCTGAGTCCTTTATTCAAGCGTATTAAAGCATGTTTATGTCCAATCATCATCGGGTGTTTTGTTGGAGACTGTTATAGACACTAGCAGGCAAAATGCAGGTGTCTACACTTGGCTATGTCGGTTGATTTAGAAACAAGTATATTGTTGTCGAAGTAAGTGTTTTTTCATTCTTTGCATGCGAGAAATACGATAACACATGACAAGCAAGCCATGTTAAGGTGCACGTAGGAGAATAGAGAGTACTAGTTATTATACGTATTAGCAAATCAGTTTTAACGTGATAATACGGATATTAGTCGGATCCCGTGGTATACCTTATCTGGTGCTTAAAGTGTGTATGTACAACATTAAACAAGACGTGGGAAACCGTGCGATTCAGAAATCAGGCGCAAGCCATTTTGCGTTTTGATACTGAGGCTCAACAAGCTGAGCGTTTGGACTAATACAGGACTAGACCACTGCTTGTTTTAAATTAACTGATCAAACACCGAAACACAAACAGAAGATAGGCGCAGAAACCCTAGCGTCTCAGGGTTCTGGCGCACGAGGTCGTGCGCCCTAGCTCTGAGTGTTGGGGTTTAGATGCGGTTTCTGGGTTTGTTTGGGTGTTTGATTAGTGCTAGTAATTTACGTCTTAACTTCATATTAGGTTATTTAAATGCGATTAAGGTCATAAAAGCGGTAAATCAAGCGAAGAAAACAGTAAAGGTACGAGAACATAAGTAAATCATGTTGAGAGGATTGCACCCTCAGATTGTACACTAAACAAAATATGATGCATAGACGATAAAGAACGAATCTAATAACGACTACTTGGATTTAGTTGTTTTAGTAATTTGGGTTGAAGTGTAGACGTTACGTATCTTGGACAATTTGGTCTAAGGGGTCGGTCGGACATGCACTGCGACGGGAACCAAGCAGAAGTGAGGTTTGTACACCATACGTGAAATGCGAACTGCAGGTGTACGTGTCGATTGGACGGATTATGAATCCTCATCGGGTGACAATAAGATGCGTATTTGAGCTAATTGGATTGAGTGAACCCTTTTAGCTTGACCCTTATTTAAAGAAATAGATAACGTGCTAGATAGAGAGACAACCTAGTGACGATTGACTCAGCGTGGATGAACTTGGCGAGCGTTAGGAACGCTTGAATTAATTTTCGATTAAGAACCAAATTAATTCGACCTGTTTGTCTTGAATATCGTGGTGTGCGATGATTCTGACTAGGCTTCGAGTTATGTACTCGGGTAAGATTTGACTAGAAAGAATAAGAATTCTTTGTTATTCGAAGTCTTTTTCAATCTTATAAGAATTTTGAACTCGGGAGAAATCGAAGGAAATGATTTTGTGTTCTTCTTTGCTCTCGTCGAATTAGGAACTCGGGAGAACTTGGAAGAATGTGTTGTTCGTTCATTGTTGTTGTGTGGAATGGTCGAGGGGAGAGGGGTATATACAGTTTTCTCGAGGTCGGATTCCATCACATATGCGCAACACCTTGTGCGCCCTAATATTGAGGCACGGTGATTCGTGCGACTCGGTTATGAGGCGCAGGGCCTCCTGCGGTTGAGTTTTCGAGGTCGAGTTTTGGAAAACTTTCCAAAACGGAAATATATGCAATCTTATGATATTTTTCCCGAGTTGCTTGCTTCCCAAGGGTTCTAAAACCCGTGTGTGGGATTTCCTTTGGGCTTTCGAGGTTCGACGCTCAGGTTGACCTTGCATCTCAGGTTCGATTTTGTATTCCGGGACCGATTCAGGGCCCCGGAGTCGGAATTGACTCTAATTAGTGTTGACGCGACCGGAATAACTCAACTAACACTGTCTAGATGTTGAATTTATTTTTTTGAATCATTATTTGATTCGTTCTATAGAAAAATCATCTGAAGCATCATAAAATCGTGTCGTATTGCAGTCTGATCATCATCGGGTGTTTTTCAGATGCTCCAGTAGCCACTAGGTACAAATCCGAGTGTCTACATGAGGATACGGTATGTGCTGGTTTTGGCGGCCGCAACAATATGGAAGTCTGGATGTAACAACCCGGTTCTTCCAATGACATTAATTGACAAGGCAAAAAAAAATTAAGTGGTAAAAAGTGGTAAAAATTAAAATCGTCGACTCAAGTGAGTATTTCATTAATACAAGAACCGATTGTCACTTACAACATCATAATACGAAGTACAATTTTAAGTACGATCTTAATATTATATAGGGTTACATATGGACACGTTAATTGACAACTTAAAATTAAGCAAGACTACTCCTCACTTGCACATGTTTCCCTTGTAAGCTCAGTAATTTGATATTCTGCAAAATTAACAAAAACACAAAACTGTCCCACTTAGTGGGAGTAACCTAACCGTCCTTTCACTACGGTCCCGAATAATCAATGTAGTACAACATTTAGGTTATCTAATTAATATATAAGCTGACATGTCATATTACAAGTCGACATGTACGTATACAATGTGAGATCCTCACGAATTGACTTCAGTTAGCATGTGAAGATACCAACATGTGAAACACCTATGCGATATGAATTACAGTAAAACATACATCATGTGAGTAGCATGTGAGCGGTAAAACGGTAAAGCATAAATCATGTGAATAACATGAGAAACATAATGGATGTATATCATTTTTCATCATCGAGCATAAATCATGTAAATCAACTCATTCTACCATGACATGTGAAACACAACTAGTATATCACTTTTCAACATCTTATGTTTCTTCAAGCTGATTTATCAAGTAGGTATAGGGCAGTAACGAAGCATACTAGCTAACATATGTGATTTAGAAAATTGTAGTCATTTACTTTTAAAAACAAATTAAAGGTTTTCTTTCACATAATGTACGGGGCGTGACTACTAATCTCTCATGCACACTTAAGGCTTGCACCTCACCATAAGTACGGATGGGATCATCAATCCCGCCAATCATATTGATACTAGGAGGTTTACATCTCACCCCCAGTGCTCAATAGGATCGAACAATAGTTCTGATTTGACTTAGAACTCTAACCGTGGGGGAGAACCAACTGCTGATGATGTGGACGCCAACTCGCAGAAGCCTACCCACACCACCGCGAGGCCCACTGGCAACATGCAGAAGTTAGGGAATAAGAATCACGTACACAACCGTGAATAAAAGTGCCAAGATATCAGAAAGAGAGTAGAGTTGATCCATACTGACCCCCTACCACAACTCTTGGACTCCCGCGGTTCCTCATTGATAGCCGGTGACTACTACTCTAACGAAAATCCATCAACACGCAGGTTCAGGATGTGTTGTTCGTACTCTCATAGCAAAGCTCTCCAAGAAATCTCTCATCATGTCGATCCCTAAACCTCGGCATAACATTGCCTGACACGTAACGATACTAAGATACAGATTGTCTTTAGAAGACATGTAAGGATGCTGAACACTTAGACTCCCGCAGACCCATTGGTTCAAACAACCAGAATGATTGTGTACCGTCCCTAAGGTACGGTTGCTACATGTGGCTCACTTGGTATCAAACTGTCAGACTTTCGTTGGCCCTTAGTTCATATTGTCCCGCAAGTACAGAAACTCCAAGAAATGGAATACTGGGACTCCCGCAGACCCTCGGGTTCACAGAACATAACAAATCGGACTCTCGTAGGCCCTCTGGTTCGTATAGGACACTGACTGACCCGAAGGTACTATAGTTCCACAGGCTAATTTAGGAACAATTTACTAAACAATCATCACAATTGTGTTAAGTCTATTTTACTTAACTGATAGTTTTAAGTATATTGACATTAGAAATTTTAAACGTTTTATTTGATGTATTATTTAAACGTTTATTATTTGAGATTTGATTAGGATTCAATTATTTCCAAGTACATTATTTTAGCTGAGTTTCTTTATCTTGACTTGGTCTATGGCTGAGTTAAAAACTCAAAATTTTGACCAACATGGACTACTAGTCAAACATTAGTTTGACTTAGTCACTAGTTAGTCCTTAAGTGATTATTAATAAGTATAAGTGATGTTTAACTCATTTAATTAGGTTTAACTTAATACTTTGGGATATTTATATTTTAGTACCTTATACTTTTTATGTATAAATATTTAGTACATTTATACTTCAAGTGTACGTCTTTAGTATTTTTATACGGTTTCATATTTGTACTAATATACTTATATTTTAAAACATTTTCATACTTAGTAAAATATTCCAAAAACCAAATAAATTTATAATAATTATAAAAATAATTTTTAACCTTATTAAGTCTGATATTTTGTCATAACTTAGAGTTTTACAAAAATAACTTTAACTAATAACCAAATCGATAATATTATTAAAGGTACTAAATAAGTCATTTTCAAATGTTATTTTTAAATCACGATTTTCATATTAAATTTTTTTTTACGAGTTAGGTTTCCATACATAAACTCATTTTTCATAAATAAGAAGTTTTATTATTTTTATCTAATTGAAAACAAAAAAGATACGATTTTCAATACTTTATTTTAAATCTTTTAAAATACTTAAACATCATAAAAGTGGACCAAAATTTTAATTTACATACCTATATTTATAAATTACTTAGCCCCATAAAATTAGATCCAAATACTTAATAACTATTCCCAAATAATTTTGTCTTTCCAGATATGACACATTTTCGTACTAATTTTATAAATAACAATCTACATCTTTGATTTTCATGAAATGTGGCATGAATATACTAGACATCATCAGGAACATCATATATATTTTTCAAGTCCAAATAATACGTTTAACATAGGAAAAGTATAATTTACACAAGTACACAAAATTATACAGCACCTGATTACGAATTAAATCATTAATAAATATACAAAGATCATAAAATTTACTTTCATATTTTTCCTGCACACTAGACATTCAGAACAACAACTTTCATGAAGAAACCGAAGGCTAAATCTAAATGATTTTACACAGAAAAATCGTAAACATACAGCATACTTCACAGAATCCATTTTACAACATGTATTATTAAGTGGTAAATCAACAAATAGTTAACTTTAAACTTTGTGATCTAGTTATTTAGTCCTAAACATGATGTTATATATTAGTTAGAATCTAAAAACTATACTACGATATTTGAGGGAAAATAAAAGTTAGGTTACGTTAAGCAACAACAACAACCGATTCTATAAAATAAAAGATAAACGAAGATCGATGCTTCCATCCTCTTGCTCCTCTTCATAGATTAGTTAGAAGGACACAAAAACAATCTAATTTGAGGTATTATACAAATAAATAAATTTGAAAAGAGAGAGTAGAAGATAAGAGAAAGAAAGGATGAGAGATCTTGAAAAATGGTGGTTGAAACACCTTAAGAACTTATGAATTCTTGAATGGTTTTCTTTGATTTTTGGAGAGGAGTTGAAGAAGGATAACAGGTGGATGAATAAGTGAGTTACATGGAGTATCATCTAAGGCTGATATAAGTGGTTTAGGTCCTGCACTTGATGAAGGGAACAAAGAGTGGACAAAGAACTACTAATTGCTCAAAATGGCTAATCATGCTTTAAGGGGTACATTAACCTATTTGGTGTTTTTAATTAGAAAATCAATTTTTTACCCTTAGAATTCAAGGTGACTGTACGAAGTGTAGAAGGATGATATTTTGGAGTTATTTTGGTCCAACAAAGGTTAGGAAAAAAGTACGGAAATCGAAAGTTGAGAAACGATTAATCGGGTAATGATTTTCATTGCAAATGAGCGGTCCCGTACAATATTTTTATGATGCACTAAGAAATTGTAATTTTGAATATGAACATTGTGTAGGGCTTGGAAAAATAATAAATTTAGGCTTTTGAAACGCCTCAATCAGAGTCCATACGAGAAAATATGAACAGAATTGCGATAATGATAGAAATTTAGTTTTCCAAACTGTGAAGTGAAATAGAAAAGTTTTAAAGGCATAAGAATTGAATATTGTAGACACCCACATTTTGACCGCCAGGTGTCTATAGTAGTTCCCGCCAAACACCCGATGATGATCGGACGCAAACATGCATTGATGGACTCGGATATGGGCTCGAAATCATGGACATTTAGCTTGGGCTTATTACGGAGTACAAATCTTACAAAACCAACCTCAAATCCAGGCCCA
The DNA here is from genome assembly GCA_958450325.1 of Agrostemma githago. Classification (NCBI taxonomy): domain Eukaryota; kingdom Viridiplantae; phylum Streptophyta; class Magnoliopsida; order Caryophyllales; family Caryophyllaceae; genus Agrostemma; species Agrostemma githago. Next base: position 29,097,981 of record OY288241.1, on the reverse strand, counting down.
GTGGGTCGTTTCGAGTCAAATGAGACTAATTTGGGTCGATTCCGACACCAGGGGTAAAACCGTCTTTTAGCGACCGAGTCAAAACCCGGTAAAAAATATTCTCGAGACACATGAGTCAGCCGTGACACCTCTCGTGGCTGATGTGGTCTCAAATACTACAAAATATCAGCCTCGAAAAATATTGAATAAATCCATTCAAGGATAGAATTCGATCTCAAGTAGGAATTCTATCCGAGAACCAAATCAATTTATTGACCGAGCTCAAACACTCGGCCAAAACAGCCCCAAAACAGCCGAGATACTTGGCTTCCTCACCAAGAAACGGGACTCTCGTTCCCTTCAAACTCCTACATTTCCTATCCAAATCGGTATTTCTTGTTGTCTAAGCAAAATACCTCTCCTAAACCTCTTCGCCTATAAATAGGACCCTCTGTTCAACACAATTCATTCAGAAACTATCCATCAATAGGCGATCAATTATTCCCATCCATGATTCACACATCTACATCCATCATCCTCGACATCTAGAAAAAAAAATCATTCAAAGCAAATCCCGATATACCTCCGAAGAAGCACCGAAATACTGCCAAAATACAATCCGACCTAAAAAAAAACCGGCCGAAACCCGTCCAACCACACGTCCAAAATAACACCTTAACTCATCCCGCATCATCTCGACGCTCCCAAGTTTAAACCACTGTCCGACGAGCTCCATACCGAGAAAACAAAGCATGTAGGTTGAGGGTGTAAATCAAACCCGACTCTTTCCCCCTTTTCTCTTCCTTCTCCACGTTTTTTTCTTCTTTTTCGTCGTGTCGTCGGTCGTTTCGTATTTTAATATGGGTCGTTCATCGCATATTTTTTATTTTTAATAATCGATACTACAAAAACTATTTTTTATAACGTTCTTAAAATACGATATCAATTCTCTAATCGAATATCGTATCTAACAAGAACAAAATTAATTAATTCTCGTTGATGCTAATAAAATCGTTACATCTTTTTAAACAAAATTCGACGATTTTATACGCGGAGAGAATTAACATCTTTTTCGTTCAAAATTCTTTTTTTTACTTTTCGTTCAAAACAAACTTTTTTTCAAAACCTTTTCTAAAATCATTCCGACTATTCGATATCGATTTCATAATCGAATATCGAATACGACGAATATCGAAAATATGAATCGGGTATAAATTAATCCATATTTGTACGCGATTTATAAAAATTGACGGTTTTCGATAAATAATAAAAAGCGGACAGACCGCCACGCGAGTCGCGCGCCTGTTAGGCGACTCGCGCGGTGGCCTGTTTAGCCGGGTCCTTTTTTTTCGTTTCCTCGCTTTTCTATTTTTTTATTCTTTTCGAATCTTACATAGAAAGCGACTTTCGCGACATATTTTGATAAATATTTTTTTTTTCCGACCTCGGTCAACACGTGCTAATCCATCACGTGTCATAAGTCTTTTCCAAAATCATGCATATTATTTATTTACGTCTTTATTCAAATTATTCAATCGTTACTAACTCGTTTTCTCGTGTTTGTAGCAATTTATTTATTTCTTTGTTTTATTAGACTAAAACGAACTTCACCTGCTAAAATAACTTTGACGTTATTAGTTTAACATGCATTAAACGACTTAGCAACCCATTTATTTTTCTCTCACATGTCTAGGGAAAATAATCTTTGCATATCATTCAACTATCGAACTAACGCGTGTACATAAAAAACGAACGATATCTTAGTAAAGGCCGCTAAGTGCGGGCGGGGTTGGGTGTTCTTAGTGAACTTCCCAACACGTACCCTCACCCCTTACTCAGAACCATGGTTTCCGGATGTCCGAATCCATTGGCAACGAGAATCATTCAATACACGATATTCGATAATGTCGGTATCGGTATCAAATGCTAAGGGACGAACCCAATAAACTCTGACATCGGAAATTGGCCGTATTTTGTACACGGCCTACTACGACATAGAGTGGGTTCGAACGGGCCTGAACTCCCACAAAGTCCGGTGGCGATTCCTACTTCGATTTAAATTTCAATTTGCCCATCTCATATGGAGATTCATTCGCTTCCCCAAACCCGCGCGTGGCCGCGTCGGGGTGGACCTATGTCATGTCCACAATTTGGCGACTCCGCTGGGGATTAACTGATGTGTCACTTACCATCGGCATCCTTAGGGTGAGACTCGAAAAGAAATCGTTCGATTAGTAATGTACACGTTTTAGTTCAATGGTTCATGCATAACCCAATTCTTTCCCGGGCCGGTTACTTGTGACCGACGTCCCACTATACCGCGGTGCATTCCTAAATGGGTGTACTAAAGACTTCAATGGCGGAACTCGCATGGGTTTTACGGCAGGTTCTAAGACCAACCCGGCTTAGGAAGACCGTCCTGATTTGCGAGAAAGCTATCGTCGTTGGTATAGACCCTATTCGACCGACCGAGACTTAGATTAGGAGCATACATGGTGTCATTATACTGTTTCCGTGTCTACGTGCTACCTGATCTGTTTATCGTCTTTTCAAAAACCGTAATTTTCAAAAACTTGCATCTTTTCAAACCCATCTATTTTTCAAAACCCGGAAAGCTACCAAATTTAGGACTTATGATTTTGACTCAAAATAGCCTATTTTTAGCCGGTATGCTGTCCAAACTTTCCAAAAAAATTCAAAATCTCGGCCCGGTAACCTTTTTTTTTCGATTTTTCAAAAAAATCGGGTCTTCCAATCCGACCTTGCTCGGTTTTCAAATCCAAATTCCCTTTTCAACACTTTCTTCTTCTTAGGACTTCCCGTATTTAGCAGTGTCGGGCCTTGTCATAAGTTGTTAGAATCTATAGCGTCGAAACTCCGTCGATCTTACATCACGAGTTTCTACCCCATCCCAAGTCCGCCTTATTTGTCAAGGCACGGTCCACCTACGTAGGACAAACTCCTACAAAGGGAAGCCCATTTACACAATCGAGTCCAAAGTCTGGGGATTTCACACACGGATCTTTCTTCGAACGGGACTAGGCCCACTTTGCCAAAACCCAGGGAGAGTCCACCATCCACGAGTCACCCGTCTAGGAGTCAGTCTTCAGTCCCACTCGGGGGCTACCCTTTAGCGGGGCGATCAACCGCGTTTGCTCTAAGGATCAGGTCTTACACGTGTTGGCTCACTTTCGAGTCACTTAGATGTCGCACCATTTGAGTCCTATCAAAGTCTTTAGTCTCACTCGGGGGTTGTCCTCCACCCGAGCAGTCAACCACGGTAACCTTAAGGGGTACCCTACGTTCATCCTGCACCGGCGTCCTTATGATGCCTTCTTTGTGTCGTACCTATGCTACGAATACTCGAGTCACCTAGGGTTAGGTCACCACGGTTGGTCCGAGCACGTGATACGGTCAAACACGGTCGCCCCCATTTTCGAATTCACCCTTATGCAGCTTGAGTCCAATTCACAGTCGTTACCTCGTCTAGATCAACGTTCGAGTATCCCGGTCCAAGAGTCTTTGTCAACCCGTCACCCCGGGCCGTGTCTAGTTTGACTCCCTCTCTTGCACTTGCGTAAAGCCGAGTTTAGGCGAGTCGTGGCACCCGTCTTTCTCTCCAATCAAAGACCTTACCAAAAACAAACAACCAACCGAGCGTCCGAGTCCGGATTTGATTCGAGTCTAAGTCTGAGTTCGAGTCTAGGATACCCTACATCCTCATTTCCAAATTAAAGTCAGAGTCAAAGTCAGTTGTATTCTGTCCTCTTTTTTCAAAATTCAATAAAATCAGCTTTTCTATTTCTCATACATACTTTCATTATGTGTTTCCGAGAACATGATGAACACCATCATACACTGTGAGCACACGCACGTGACTATTATAGGCACATCTATAATGACTGCAGGAAACCGAGCCCGTGTTTTCCTTTTACCTATTCCATGTCTGGTATAGAAAGCCACATAACTACCCGTAGCAGAAGCATATCGAATCCTACGACAAATCTGGGTAGTCTTCTAGTTTGGGTTCAAGACGGGAGGCAAGCCCACTTCCCACAATAAACACCCATCAAATAAGACTAGCCAGTCCCTACCTTAGGTGTTAGTCTGACCGACAAAAAAAAAGCTGGACAAAAAAATCAAAAGTCCAAGAGAAAAAAAGCAAAAGGCCAAAACAAAAAAGCTGGCCATGATCAAAAAAGAATTATCAACATCTCTCGACCAGACACGGTCAACTCAAATGAAGAATCTCATGACCGGGGCTAAGAGGTCAACCCAAAGAATTCAAAAACCCATGACCGTGAAACGGTCTATTAAAAAATTATCAATACCCATACCATCCAATAGGGGAGAGGCAGTCAAGCTGGTCAGCTAGCACCACATCTAGCCTTCCCACATTACAACCCTCAAGACCTTCTCGAGACCTAAGCTAGAGACAGCCCAGAATTTTGAGGATTCAAGCTCCATAGGATACACCCTAACCTTTAGGGCCAGACATGGAAACCAGATCCCGCATTATCAACCTGCCCGATCGAAATCCGAGTCATTTTTACTCGACTTCCCCCTTTCCTACCACATTACAATACCTTACCCTCGAAGCCTTAGCTCCACAAAATCGAGCTCCAGATTTCGAAACATCAAAGCCACTTGCGACCTAGCTCCACATTTCCAAAAACATCTAAACCAGTTACCAGCCCCAAACACGGGAACTCAACTCGCAGTCGGCATAGAACATGCCCAAATAGTTCACACCACCTCTGGGGGCTATCCCGGAGAATGCTCACAGTCACAGAATCAACATCTTAACTATTCCAGCCCTTTGGTCAAGACATCGTTGGGAATGCACCTAGCCTACACCATTGCTATGGCTAGTTACACACAAAGCCCTAATAAGCTAGGCATCATAATACATCTTTCAACACTGAACTACGCCTTGGTTTGATTTCACTACACGTGAATACGTAGGCAGCCTTTCGACAAAGGCACAACCATTCACATTTACACAAATTCGAAAAAGCATCATCATTCCGGTCACGACACTGTCATGTTCTCAGCAGCTAGCTTTGTCATCCTGGGGGCTTCTCCTAGGCAGAAGTTCTTCATCCACTCACAAAATCCAGATAAATTCAAAGAATAAAGATCTAGCCTCCTTTCTATAGTGTGTCCTAGTACTCGGCTCAGTTGAAGACGAGAATTGGTCAGGGACTCGAAGCAATACCCACTTTGGGAATGTACCCCTAAATCAAAAGAATATCCAAAAGAACACCAGTCTACGGCATTGCTACCACAAAGCCCTGTCGTACGGAAACAGTCCCATTCCGAGGATTCGACCGTGTTGCCACTCGCCTAGGCTACGGAATAGCGCAACTTAAGAGTCTTGTCATATTAGGTGGCCCATCCCCTACCGAGTCACGGTCCAACTCTTAGAGAGTCCAGTCGTGTCTGTCTACTCGTCTTGTCACGTCCAGAGTCAAGTCGGTCGGTATATCTCTCTCTTCAAATTCTCATTTTAAAATTCGCAAAACTTAGCCATTTGAGAAAATCTCTTTCCTAGTCACCACGGGAATAGGAATTTTTATCACACTTCATCTAGGCATACAGGCCTAACCAGAGACTTTAGGAGTCCGTGTCAGAATCGGATTAGGAATCAAGTCATCCCAAGCATTCTAATTTCCAAAAAAAAAATCATTTTCTTTCCAAAAAATCAATCAAAAATCATTTCTTCCCCAGCATGAGTCAGTGTTTCGCCTAAATGTTACATGCAATTTGTTATGTATCAACAGACAGGTACCCCAAGACTCCCCGAAGAATTCTCAAAGACTCCCCAGTGGAAGGATCATGCAACATTTCTATTAAGGAATCGGGATATATCTGTAAGCAGATACACCCAGAGCTTCCAAGGCAAGCTCCCACGCAATTCCAAGATGGGATGTGTCTGTAAACAGACACACCCAAGACTTTTTAGGAAAAGTCCCCGCGACATTCTTGACATCTACCCAGGTATGATTTCTATCTTATGGCTGGCGAGCCCTTCTTGCAAGTCTAATGGACTCTAAACGACCCGATCGGAAGTCTGCCAGGTCTTAATCCTCGGTTCGCCTGGTAGCTACTCTGACTTTCGCCTTGTCCAAGCCTCAGTCAAAGTGGGGGCTCTATAGACACCCACATTTTGACCGCCAGGTGTCTATAGTAGTTCCCGCCAAACACCCGATGATGATCGGACGCAAACATGCTTTGATGGACTCGGATATGGGCTCGAAATCATGGACATTTGGCTTGGGCTTATTACGGAGTACAAATCTTACAAAACCAACCTCAAATCCAGGCCCAGTGGGTCGTTTCGAGTCAAATGAGACTAATTTGGGTCGATTCCGACACCAGGGGTAAAACCGTCTTTTAGCAACCGAGTCAAAACCCGGTCAAAAATATTCTCGAGACACACGAGTCAGCCGTGACACCTCACGTGGCTGATTTGGTCTCAAATACTACAAAAAATCAGCCTCGAAAAATATTAAATAAATCCATTCAAGGATAGAATTCGATCTCAAGTAGGAATTCTATCCGAGAACCAAATCAATTTACTGACCGCGCTCGAACACTCGGCCAAAACAGCCGAGATACTTGGCTTCCTCACCAAGAAACGGGACTTTCGTTCCCTTCAAACTCCTACATTTCCTATCCAAATCGGTATTTCTTGTTGTCTAAGCAAGATACCTCTCCTAAACCTCTTCGCCTATAAATAGGACCCTCTGTTCAACACAATTCATTCAGAAACTATCCATCAATAAGCGATCAATTATTCCCATCCATGATTCACACATCTACATCCATCATCCTCGACATCTAGAAAAAAAAATCATTCAAAGCAAATCCCAATATACCTCCAAAGAAGCACCGAAATACTGCCAAAATACCGACGAATCCGACCTAAAAAAAAACCGGCCGAAACCCGTCCAACCACACGTCCAAAATAACACATTAACTCATCCCGCATCATCTCAACGCTCCCAAGTTTAAACCACTGTCCGACGAGCTCCATACCGAGAAAACAAAGCATGTAGGTTGAGGGTGTAAATCAAACCCGACTCTTTCCCCTTTTCTCTTCCTTCTCCACGTTTTTTTCTTCTTTTTCGTCGTGTCGTCGGTCGTTTCGTATTTTAATATGGGTCGTTCATCGCATATTTTTTATTTCTAATAATCGATACTACAAAAACTATTTTTTGTAACGTTCTTAAAATACGATATCGATTCTCTAATCGAATATCGTATCTAACAAGAACAAAATTAATTAATTCTCGTTGATGCTAATAAAATCGTTACATTTTTTTAAACAAAATTCGACGATTTTATACGTGGAGAGAATTAACATCTTTTTCGTTCAAAATTCTTTTTTTTACTTTTCGTTCAAAACAAACTTTTTTTCAAAATCTTTTCTAAAATCATTCCGACTATTCGATATCGATTTCATAATCGAATATCGAATACGACGAATATCGAAAATATGAATCGGGTATAAATTAATCCATATTTGTACGCAATTTATAAAAATTGACGGTTTTCGACAAATAATAAAAAGCGGACAGACCGCCACGCGAGTCGCACGCCTGTCAGGCGACTCGCGCGGTGGCCTGTTTAGCCGGGTCCTTTTTTTTTCGTTTCCTCACTTTTCTATTTTTTTATTCTTTTCGAATCTTACATAGAAAGCGACTTTCGCGACATATTTCGATAAATATTTTTTTTTTCCGACCTCGGTCAACACGTGCTAATCCATCACGTGTCATAAGTCTTTTCCAAAATCATGCATATTATTTATTTACGTCTTTATTCAAATTATTCAATCGTTACTAACTCGTTTTCTCGTGTTTGTAGCAATTTATTTATTTCTTTGTTTTATTAGACTAAAACGAACTTCACATGCTAAAATTACTTTGACGTTATTAGTTTAACATGCATTAAACGACTTAGCAACCCATTTATTTTTCTCTCACATGTCTAGGGAAAATAATCTTTGCATATCATTCAACTATCGAACTAACGCGTGTACATAAAAAAGGAACGATATCTTAGTAAAGGCCGCTAAGTGCGTGCGGGGTTGGGTGTTCTTAGTGAACTTCCCAACACGTACTCTCACCCCTTACTCAGAACCATGGTTTCCGGATGTTCGAATCCATTGGCAACGAGAGTCATTCAATACACGATATCCGATAATGTCGGTATCGGTATCAAATGCTAAGGGACGAACCCAATAAACTCTGACATCGGAAATGGGCTGTATTTTGTACACGGCCCACTACGACATAGAGTGGGTTCGAACGGGCCCGAACTCCCACAAAGTTCGGTGGCGATTCCTACTTCAATTTAAATTTCAATTTGTCCATCTCATATGGAGATTCATTCGCCTCCCCAAACCCGCGCGTGGCCGCGTCGGGGTGGACCTATGTCATGTCCACAAATATTAGTATTTAAAATAGTTTGTCGAGACTCGATTTATTAATATTAATCGTTATTAGAAATAACTAAAATGGTCAAAAACACGAGTTGTTGCACTAGAGGAGGTTGGAGTCGAGCGTATATAAGCTCAATTGTGATTCTACTGTCAGGCCTGGTGGAGGTGTGAGAATTGGGGTGGTTTGTAGGGATGAAGAAGGTGTGATGATGTGAGAGCGGCGGTGGAGCGGAGGGAAACAACTATAAAGTGCGAATGGCGGAGGCGAGGCTGTGATGTATAGAGTATGAATGGTTGTTATGAGAGGGGTGCAGCTTATTGTCATCCAGAGTGACTCCCAAGTGTTGATTAAGGCGCTCAAGGAGAAACAGGTCGAGAGACACGAATTTCGTCTTCTCGTTGCTGAGATTCTGCATCTTTCAAATAGTTTTAGTTATATTGATTGGTCTTTCACCAGTAGAGTGTCCAATAAAGTTGCCCACAAATTAGCTAGCTTGGGTGTCCGTAGTTTAACTCATAAAACTTGGACGGGTCTTTTACCAGAGCCGGTTATGGAGTTCGTTCCCAGTGATTTGAATAATACTCCCTCCATCCCAGTCAATAGTTGTCCTTTGATTATGGCACAAAGACCAAGGTAAGAGGAGGGAGCCAATTAGAAGATGACAAGTGGATTAAATTAAATGTGGAAGATCAAATTGATTATCAAATGCAATCAATATATATATATATAGAGAGAGAGAGGGGGGGTTCACATATGGACACCCCTTCTTATAAGTACATAAGTCCCATTATTAACCATTGGATTAGTGTAGGATGAAGGGTTGAGATTAATTAGCAAAAGGGATGATATTAATTAGTATAGGGTAAAGTGTAATCTAACTAACCTAGCATTAAGTATTCCTCCTAGAATTAATAGCTATTCCTCCTAGAATTAATTAATTACTATTCTCTCTGAAAAGACTCTTAATCCCAATGTTTTCTTCCTTCCATGGTGCCTCATCTTCTCCATTGTAGCAGGGAATTCGATTTATGTAAAGGGTCGGTGTATACGATTCATAACCGTTAAATTCTTATTAATTGAAGTTACGAATTTTATGAATTGAAGTTACTTTACTTTGCTGAATTAATTGACAACCCGAATTTGGCAGTGCGGGGGTGGAGGATTTGCAGAAGGTAGAGGATGTGTGTGCGGGTGAGTATCGTAGGTAGTTGACAGTTTAATTGAGATGAATTAAAGTTACAAAATATAAGAACTAAAGTTACGAAAATATATGAACTGATTCGAAATAAAGTTACAAGTTTCAATATATGATCTAAAGTTACAAAATTTATGAACTGAAGTTACATGATATATAAACTGAAGTTACATGATATATGAAATGATTACAATTGAATTTACAAAAAAATGGATTGCAGTTACAATATATGATCTGAAGTTACAAAACATATGAACTAAAGTTACAAAATATGTGAAGTGAAGTTACAAAAATATATGACCTGATTAGATTGAAGTTACAAAAATATGGACTTGAGTTATAATATATGAACTGAAGTTACAAAATATATGAACTGAAGTTACAAAATATACGAACTGAAGTTACAAATATATAAAAAAAGTAATTCATATACAAAGCTGGTCCGGTAATTTAAGTTCCAGCAACCCACTGAAACCAATTCTGCGTACGGACGCTTTATGTCTACCATTAAGCTTTGAAATCAGCTTCGCAAAGCCTACGTCCCCCGGGGATATTATCGACATCTTCATCCTCGTTCCCCACATCTTCAACCATTTCAACTATGGACGACATTTCAACGAACACATGCAATAAATAACATAAGAACCAAATTAAACCCACACCAATTAGCTTATAAGACGAACCAAATTGAAATTATAATATGAACTTGAGTTACAATATATTAACTGAATTAAAGTTATAAAATATAAGAACTGAAGTTACAAAAGTATATGAACTTATTCGAATTAAAGTTACAAATATATGATCTGAAGTTACAAAATATATGAACTGAAGTTACATGATATATAAACCGAAGTTGCAAAAATATTTAAACTGACTCGTGACTCATATACTGTAGTATGAATGGACAAAACAACTCAGAATGATCAATTTCCTCCCACGATTCTCCTTAAACACATCAAAATAAAAAACGCATTAAAAAAGAGACAATAATTAGACATACTTTTGGGTGAAATCAACAACTAAACACGAAGATCTAATAACCCCAAAAAATTCAGTAAACATGATACTACAAAATTGATTAAGAAAAATATGACCACCAATTTCATTGATGGAATGAACAAAAACCCCATCAAAAACTCAGTAAACACGACCCTAAGAAATTGATTAACAACAATATTACCACCAAAAATTGATTGGACACCAAATTCTCAAATAGAAAAATTCCAATTTAACAAGAAACTCGAAATTAAACCATAAAACCACGATTAAACGCAAAACCCACAATTTGTACAAAAACCCTAATTTCGCAAAAAAAAAAAACCCAAATTCGTGTAATTAAACAACAAATCCCCAAATTATACTAAATATAAGAAGAAAATACGCACAATCTAATTAGAGAACGAAACTTTACCTGCAAAAAGAGATAAAATCAATCGAAAGAGATAATGTCAGGAACAAGGTACTGAATGGTGTGATGAATAATGAAGATAAAGACCGATGGTGTGAGTAATGGAGTGAATAGTGAGGCTAAGAATATTGAGTAATGAAGATTGTATGGAGTGAATATTGAGTAATGAAAACTGATTGAATGAATATTAAGTGAATGGAATAATGAGGGTGAAGGGTGGGAAAAAGAGGTCATTAATATGGTGAGAATATTGAGAGTGGGAAAAAAAGGGGTTGGGATACGTTAAACATTTTTTTTCAAATTAAATAATAAACTACATCTCAATCATCCATATTGCTTTGATCCAAGGGTTGATATTGAGCCTTATGGACTTATAAGGGGGTAAGAGACTTATATGATATCTTCCATATTCACATAAGGACACCCCTCCCTATAAGTCCATAAGTCCCATTATTAAGCATTGGATTGGAATAAGATGAAGGGTTGAGATTGATTAGTATAGGGTAAAGTGCATTACCTAACTACTAGCATTAAGTGTTAATAATCAATTCCTAGAAACAATAAATATTTCTCTCTCATACTACATCTTATTCTCCTCTCTCAAAAGACACTTAACCCAATGTTTTCTTCCTTTAAACCAGCATCCATGGTGTCTCATCTTCTCAATTGCAGTTGAGAATTTGATTTTTGTTGGTACTATGTTGTAAACCTTCTCATTTATGTATTGAAACTTTAATTCATTATTTTTATAACTCCAACTCAATTGTTTTGAAACTTCAACGTCCGTAATTCTAAGTGCTTGTAGAGGGACCTCAACTTTATCTATCTGTCACTTCAATTGTTTGTGCTTGTAACTTCAACTCAGTTGTTTTGAAACTTCAACGTCCACAATTCTAGGTGTTTTTGATATATAATTTATTGTATTTTTCGTTATTGCTACAGTATAATTTTACTAAAGTTACAAAACATATGAACTGAAGTTACAAATTTATCAGTTAAAGTGACATTATAAAGTAATTGAAGTTGCATATTGACCAATTAAAGCGAAGTAAAAACCATCATTAATTAGATAGATTGATTTTTCTTTTTTCCAAGTTAATCTCAATCATCCTATTTCCTTAATCCAAATGATGAGAGTAGTTTTTTGGTTAAACCAAAATACATATATTAATGTTCAAAGGTAGTCAATAATATGAGAGTCTTATTTGTTATTTTTGATATATAATTTATTGTATTTTTCGTTATTGTTACTGTATAATTTTATTGATCTGAAGTTACAAAACATATGAACTGAAGTTACAAAACATATTAACTGAAGTTACAAAATATGTGAAGTTACAAATTAAACTCAGAGTGACGGATGCTGAAGTTTCAAAACAATTGAGTTGAAGTTATAAAACAAATGTATTGAAGTTTCAATACATACACTTGAATGTTTACAACAGTACCAAAACGGATATTGAGTTACACGGATAATGATTAAAATTACACTAAATCTGATTAAAATAACACTATATTCGATTAAAGTTACACGGATATCGAGTTGAAGATACACAAAGTGTCACTTGTCTCATCATCTTCCCACATCTTCATCTTCGTCTTCATTTTCACTTCTTCATCCTCATCAAAAATCTACAATTAACAACTGAAAAATATAGATATGATTCAACAAACAAACAATCATACAAGTCACTTTATTTCAAACTTCAATCATCTCAACCATCAACAAAAAACACTAGATTACAATATAAAATCTTAACATAAAGATCTCAACCTTCAACAAACCCATTTTATCACAGCATTTTCTTTCTCCATTATAGGGACTTATATTTATATATATATATATATATATATATATATATAGAGAGAGAGAGAGAGAGAGAGAGAGAGAGCGGGGGGGGGGGCTTCACATAAGGACACCCCTCCCTATAAGTACATAAGTCTTATTTTGGGCCATAGGATAAGGTGAGGATGTATGGTTGAGATTTGACCTAAATACACAAATTTCCACCATAATTCACACTCCCTAGGTAGCAATTACTACCCTCTCAAATCATTTCCCTCTCCTTCCACCACATTAATCAACTTCCATACAAATTTAATTTTAAAAAAAAAACAGATTTCTTTAATTACTCTAATTTCCTCTCTTCTTGTTTTATTTTCGTTTTATCTTTATATATGATCTGAAGTTACAAAATATATAAACTGAAGTTACGTGATATATAAACTGAAGTTACAAAAATATATGAAATGATTAGAATTGAAGTTACAAAAATGGATTTGAGTTACAACATACGATCTGAAGTTACAAAATATGTAAACTGAAGTTATAAAATATATGAAGTAAAATTACAAAAATATATGAACTGATTAGAATTGAAGTTACAATATACGATCTGAAGTTACAAAATATGTGAACTAAAGTTACAAAATATGTGAACTGAAGTTACAAATATATGGACTGAATTTACAGTATACGATCTGAAGTTATAAAATATGTGAACTGAAGTTACAAAATATGTGAACTGAAATTACAAATATCTATAAAAAATAACCCATTTACAAAACTCGTCCGACCTTCATCTCTATTTTTAATTCTTCCTCTTCGTCTTCATCTTCATTTTTAATTCTTCATCTTCATCAAAAATCTGCAATTATTAATTGAAAAACATATACTATATTAATTGAAATTCAAAAACATAATGAAAAAAATATCAATTAGCATATAATAGTCAAAACAAATGAAAAAGATGGAAATAAAGATGCAATGAAACAAAAACCCATAAAAAATTGGTAAACATAAACCCAATGAAAAAACCCAGAAAAAATCAGTAAACACCATTGAAATTTGATTAAACACCATAAAAAATTGATTTGGAATAATATTACCACCAGAAATTGATTAGGAAGAATAAACGTAGAAACCCCCAATTGAAAAAAAAAACCTAATTTCGCGGAAAACCCCTAATTTCGCTGAAAAAAAAAACTAATTTGATTAAACAAAACTTCATCCAGATCATTAACATTGAAAATCCGTGACATTATTTTTTTTTATTCTACAAAAACTCTCATTCAAATCTAAATAAATAAAATTTTGGGTAAACATAAAGAAAAGAAATTAAGGTTAAAATAAATAAAAACAATAAACTAAAATAAGATAAAAAAAACAATACCTTATATATACCGAATAGAAGAATGAGTTGTGTAGTTTCATACTCGTATTAAGATGCATAAAAAGGATTAAGATTGATGAGTTTACGAGTTTAAGATATAAAGATTTGCATATGGATGAAGGTGAATATGAGTGAGTTTTATCAAAGAGATAATAAGGAAAGAATTTGAGAAGTAAAAAAAATACACGAGAGAATTGGAGAGAGGGAGTTTAATGAGAGAGGGAGGAGTTTAATGAGAGAGGGAGGAGTTTAATGAAAGGGAGTAAAACTAGGATAATGCATAGGTAATCACAACAGTAATAACATCATCATTAATTAGATAGTTTGATTTTTTTTTTCTAAGTTAATCTCTGCCATCCGATTTCCTTAATCCAAAGGATAAGAATAGAACTGATGTACTTACATATAGGTAAGAGACTTATATGATCCCTTCTCTCACTCTCTCTCTCTCTCTCTCTCTCTCTCTCTCTCTCTCTCTATATATATATATATATATATATATATATATATATATATTAGACTTTTTTCGAGCGATCTCATTGGTCCGTTCGATCAAACCTCAAATTAGGAAAGTATCATAAGTAAATAAAAAATCAATTAGAAAATCTTTTAATTATTATAATATATATTTAATTTATTATATTAATATGATGTTTTACAATTCTAAGGTAAAAACCTTTAGAGTTCATTTTTTAAAAACATTATCGTAAAATAAATTATAAAAATGAAATATTTAGGTTCCTGGTAAAAAATGCTTTCATTAGAGTATAAATTTCATATTATTTGTTTCACATTATGTGATGAATCTATTATATAATATCACAATTGTAAAACTATCCCACATCGACAAATTATAATATGATGATGAAATTCTATATTATAAATATGAGTAATCAATTGTTCTTTGATATCTATCAAAAGTCTTTTGAATCTCAAAAAGAGTTTTTAAAAACTTTTAAATTATCCCACATCGAAAATTATGATGGAGTGATGAATTTTATATTATAAATAACAGTAATCATTCGGTTTTAAATATCGACAAAACAACTTTTGAGTCTTAAAAAAGCTTTTAATATATAAGACTCCAAACTTAAAATCATCCCACATTGAAAAATTATAGTGAGGTGATGAAATTATATACTTCGTATTATAATCAAGAGTAATGTATGATGTATTTTTTTTAATTTAAAAAAGAGCTTTTAACACTATAAACTTAAGTAAATTATCCCACATCGAAAAGTTATGATAAGTTGATGAATTCTATATTATAAATATATAAGACTAATCATTCATTCTTAAATATCAATAAAAAACAATTAAGTCTTAAGAAGTCTCTTAATAAGACTACAAACCTAAATAAAAATAATCTCACATCAAAAAATTATAATAAGGTAATGAAACTTTATATTATAAATACGAGTAATCATTCGGTTTTAAATATCGACAAAAAACTTTTGAGTATTAAAAAAGTTTTTAATATATAAGACTACAAACTTAAAATCATCCCACATTGAAAAATTATAGTGATGTGATGAACTTTTATATTATAATCAAGAGTAATGTCAGAGTATCATGTATTTTTTTTCTTTTTAAAAAGATCTTTTAAGACTATAAACTTAAGTTATTATCTCACACCGAAATATTATTACGAGGTGATGACTAATCATGTGTTCTTAAATATCAATCAAAAAAACTTTTACGTCTTAAAAAATCTCTTAATAAGACTGCAAACTTAAGTAATATATATCTCACATCGAAAAATTATAATAAGGTGATGAAACTTTATATTATAAATAAGATAATTTTGTTCTCTTAGATATTAACCAAAAATCTAATGAGTCTTAAAAATATATTAAGACCATAAACATAAGTAAAATTTTCCCACATTCGAAAAATTATAAAGTTTCATCAAACAAAAATGTTTTGAGTTTTAAAAAATTTCTTAAGACTATACACTTAAGTAAAATATTATAACAAGGTGATGAAATTTTATATTGTAAATCAGACTAATAATAATTCTTCCTTAGACATCAACCACAATCAACTTTAAGTATTATGAATTTCTACTAAATAAGAATAATTATTGTTTTTAAATATCAACCAACAATATGTTGAGTATAAAAAAGGTCTTAATAAGACTAAAAATTTAAAATTATCCCACATCGAAACAATTAAAAGAAGGTACGGTGATGATTCTATATTATAAATAAGACTACAAATTTTAGTTAAATTATCCCACATCGACAAATTATAATAAGATGATGGATTTCTACATTATAAATAAGACTAATTATTTGTTAGACTATATACGTAAGTAAAGTATCGCACATCGAAAAATTATACTCCCTCTCTTTTGAGTCTTAAAAAACTTTTGAAACTATAATAAGACGATGGAATTCTATTATAAATAAAAGTAACCACTTCTCCAAATTATGATGAGATGAGGAAATTCCGAAAAATTATAATAAGGTGAATTTTTTTTATTATATAAATAAGTGTGGACATGACGTAGGTCCACCCCGACGCGGCCACGCACGGGTTTGGGTAGGCGAATGAATCTCGTGGTGAGATTGTTCTCGGGTTCGAAATTTAAGTCAAAATGGAGTCGCCACCGAATTTTGTGGTTATTCGGAACCATACGAGCCCACTCTATGTCGTCATGGGCTTTACACAAAGTAAGCCCACTTCGATTTCAGAGTTTATTGGGCTCGTCCCTTTGCATTGCAATATCGATACCGTCTAAACCGGCTTTCGTATATAGAATGACTCTCGTGCACCAAGGGTTTCGGACATCCGGAAACCAAAGGTTCTGAGTAAGGGGTGAGGGTACGTGTTGGGAAGCCCACTAAGGACACCCAACCCCGCCCGCACATGGCGGCCTCTACTAAGACATCGTTCGTGTTCGAGTGCGCGCGCTAGTAAAACGATTAAATGATATGCAAACAGCGTTTTCGGGCTAAGCATATAAATAGTATGTGAACTACGTCATTTAATGCATCTTAATTATGGTCGAAGTGATTTAGCATGCGAGGTTCATTTATAAAGCGGTAAGCAAGTAAATAAATAAAACTCGAAAGTAAATAATATACAAGTTACACGGGCGGAAATACAACCCGGCCAATACAAAAATTGCAAATGATACAAACGAAATAATAAAAATGAAAGTTAGGAACGGACCCGTATGTGAGCTAGACCGTGAATTGCATAAACGGACAAATCCCGATTAAATACACATTGCGTTGTGTATTAAACGAAGGACGGAGACATAGGACCTAAACGTGACGCTAGCCTAATCCCATGTCTCAATGCCTTGTCCCAACTTATCACATCAAAAAATCGATCAAAGTTGTTATAGTGCCGTGATACGTATGAGTTTTGAAAAATGGGTTCACGTGATTGACTTTACACGTGTTGACCAAGAGTCGTAAAAAGACGAGGCTTAAATGTTGCATTTAAACTCTCGGTTTTCTGGGTTACAGGACCCACTCGGTCGAGTCATGGTCTGACTCGGTCGAGTGTGTCCTCGAAAAGTGGTCTGCCCAGTTTTATGGACGCTACTCGATCGAGTAGCCTATGTACTCGGTCGAGTAGCCCCTGTACGAGTGTCAACTCGTCTCGTTTTTTTGGGGTTTAAAATCGACGGTCGGTCAAATTAAATACAAATATCGCACGATTTGAATTTAAATTGACCTCCGGTACTATAATCGTGTACATGTACGATTATAATGCCGTTGTCGGGATTTTATGAAAACATTTACGTTAGAAAATTTGAATTAGCAACGGAATGCATCCCTCTACGTCACGACATCGAAACTAACCCTTTCGGGTTATGTGATGTCGGTTTTCGTGTCAACGGGTTCCGTACTAATTATAGAAATGGAACTAAATTCGTTCGACTATGACCGATTGCGATCACGTCACGCCCTTGAGCACATTGGGGCGGGGCTCCTCGAAAGGGCTCCACCTCCGTCGTTGCTCGTAAAGGGATTAGACGGACTTTAGGCAAACATCGTAGTCAAACGGATTTAGAACCGGATTTTTGATACTAGTTTATATATACGCGGTATTATAATGTTAGTAACGAGAATGTAAAAAGTTAGTATACGAAAATTAAAATGTTAGTATTATGTTAGAAGTTAGCGTTAGGATAATAATACAAAAACGTAAATAAAAACAAAGTAATAAGGATCGAGATGCGGTTTAGGACACCCTCAACATACATGCTTAGTAAGGACCTCGGAAATGGACTCGTAAATAGTGACGGGATGTCGGAGTATCGAGGATGTATGCAAGTTATGGTGTGTGTGGGGGGGGGGGTGATTCGTCGGTTTTCGAGGGACGAAGGGCTCGGTTTTTATGTGTACTTGCTTAGGGTTGCTAAGGACTTGTAGTGTAGGTGAATGTAGGGTAAGATGGGTAGAATGTAGGTGAAAAAACTGTGTAAAAAGCCTTCCAAATGAGTGGGGGTCGTGGGGTATTTATAGAGTTTACCCCACGACCTAGGGTCACTCGATCGAGTGGCCCTAGTGCACTCGGTCGAGTGCCCTAGAAAATGGGCCTGATCCGGTTTTTGACGCTCCACTCGACCGAGTGGGTCAGTCCACTCGATCGAGTGGATCAGGTAAATCGAGGAAAATTAGGAAGGGGTTGACTTGGTTGATTTGGTTATCTTTTTTTAATTTAATTTGGGCGCCAGCTTCTAGAAGGTGTATTTGGCTGGTTTTTGTGACGGGTTCGTCTTTGACCGGGTTTTGACCCGGTCGCTAAAAGACGGGATTTATTTTTGGTGTCGGTTTTGGCCCAAATTAGTCTTATTTTGCTCGGAACGACCCACTGGGCCTGGATTTGAGGTCTGTTTTGAGAGATTATTACTCCGCTAAAAATCCATGTCAGATATTATTGATTTCGGGTCCAAATCTGAGTATACAAAGTCACGTTTGTGTCCGATCATCATCGGGTGTTTGTCGGGAACTGCTATAGACACTAGCAGGCAAAATGCGGGTGTCTACAGAGCCCCCACTCTGACTGAGGCTTGGACAAGGCGAAAGTCAGAGTAGCTACCAGGCCAATCGCAGATTGCGACCTGGCAGCTTTCCGGTCGGGTCGTTTATAGTCCAGTAGACTAGCGTGAAGGGCTCGCCAGCCATAAGCAGAGGGTCATACCTGTCCTGCTGATGATAGCTCCGTGGGGAGTGAAACTTGCCTTTGAAGGTATAGGTGCACCCGTATGCTGATACATCACAGCTCTGATTGTAGCATTCCGGGATAAATATCGACTCACGTTGGGGAGTGAGGTAGTTGCGCGGAGACTTGCTTCTGAGGTCTGGGGTGTACCTGTATGCTGACACATGACAAATTGCATGTAGCACATAGACAAAACACCGACTCGTGCTGGGGAAAAACTGGATTTTGAAAAAGTTGAAATTTTCGAGAAAAAAAATTTAGAAATTTTAGAAATTTTTAGGAAAGCTCGGGATAACTTGATTCCTATTCTGGGTTGAAGTCTGAAGTCAGGCCTGCGTGAGCTGGGGCCCAGGTTTGCTGAGGAGGCAGGGTAGTTAGGGTTACAGTTAGGCGTCCCTAATATAAATATAGGTCTCCCTGCTTCAGTTTACTGCATCCCAAATCAAAACTCCTTCTTCTCCTCAAAATCTCTTAGTCTTTCAAGAAGGTTCAAGTTCCTGCCATGGGTATCGAACATCTTACTTCGATGCTTTTTTCCTGGTACCAGCACTTTCGGGACGAGGACAAAATTCAACTGACCCAAATGGGGATTGTCAGCATGTTTCCTCTTCGACGCCTAATACCTGATTTGCATTTTTTTGGACGCTTGTCTGTCGTTTTGGGATACCACCCATCACGTCTTTGCGTTCCCGCGGAGCGAGATATGCCCTCTTCCCGAGGAGATCGCAGCCATCGGGGGTTGGAGCCCTGTTGCTCGTCCTGCCATCCCTCCGTTCTACCCAGATCCGAGGAGAAGGTTGAGGGATTTCCTGGGTATGTCTCATGCTGAGGCAGATCGAATGGTGCGGGGAGATACTGTTTCCCTCTTCGACTTGGCTGACAAGTTTATGAATAGTCAAGATGTAAGGGCTACGCCTTCTCACAGGCGTAGGGCTTTCGCATTCTGCATGCTGCACCGCTACATTTTTGAGGGGATGATGAATGTTGACTCATGCGTGGGTCAAATTAGGCTGATCGGAGTGGTTGACCAGATGGAGACTGGTCATAGCCCTGCTTGGCTAGCCACTGGAGAAATCATTATGGGTCTGGATGCTAGGCGACTTGATCCAACCCGGCAATTGACGGGGAGCACCCTTATTCTGCAAATATATGTCTCGCGATTTTCAATTTTTTCTTTTTTGTGTTTCGCGCGATTTCCTGAGGTCCGTAAGTCACTCGATCGAGTGGACCTGTCACTCGATCGAGTGATGTCTGCAAAGTGCTTCTGCCCATCTGTGAAGGGCTTACTCGATCGAGTGAGATGCTTTACTCGATCGAGTGAGATGCTTTACTCGATCGAGTGGCACACTTAACGAGATTCTGTTTGTCTTCAGAGAGCCTTACTCGATCGAGTCAGATGGTGTACTCGATCGAGTGGGCTGTAGCGGACCATTCTGTTTCTTATGAATTTTGTATATACTTTTTGCAGGTTTGGTTGTCGGAACGCCTGTCGATCATAGAGCCTCCTCCGAGCGTTCCTAACTACCGTAGTAGTCAAATCAGTTCAAGAGGGCGCCGAATAAGCTCAAATCACCATATAAATCGAGCTTACTGGGATGAGGAGTTGGTGTTCCACGGTGGCCCTTTAATTAGGTGGACGGTTGCTTGGTGGTTCCTTTCTAAATTGACGGGGCTGGCCAAGAGAGACCAAGCTCGCTACCTGGTGATCCTGTCCCTTGACTGGACAGTTCACATTTACCCGGACCGCATCCTGAGGCAGTTCGGTTCATCTCAGCGCATTCCTGAGACTGAAGCCATTATTAGCGTCTCGCTCCAACTGACAGACGCTATGTGCGACACTTGGTCGCAGAGATGGTTTACTCGTCCTACATGGACTATTTCCAACCCTTGCCAATCCGCTTGGGTTTCTCGGGCTTACGAGAAATGGACTTCTGAGGAGTCTGAAGAAGCTCGTAAAGCTCTGAAGGTCGATGAGGCCTTCGAACTGGTCCGTCGGGAGACGGCAAAGGATAATAGGGGATTCTTTGATGAGGGAGAGACCCCTGCTACCTTAGTTCGATTAGAATCGGGTCTTAAGTCACATACTAAGACTCGAGCTAAAGATGCCGGTGCTAGTGGCACACGGGGGTGGCTAAGCCCCCAGACTGATTTGGAATGGCGACTTGGGCCAATGCTGGCGGCCCGGGACCGATTAGGTCCGCGTGACCGGCTCCCAAAGCCTGTGAGGGCCCGACTCGGGCCTATCGAGGTGGATGAGGACTCGAGTTGCAAGAAACGAGTCCGGGCTAAAGAGGTTCCTGTGGTGATTCGGGAACGCTCTCCTCCGCGTCGTCGTCAGTGGACGGCCAAGGAGGCCAAGGACAAGGGGAAGGGCAAGATGCCTTAAATACCGAGTCCTTAGTTTTTTATTATTTAAATATTATTACTATTTTTGTCGTGTGATTTTTTTTTGTAATTTTTTTTTGAGTTCCTGCGCTTTGTAATTTTCCCAAGTTTATTGGGGCTTTTTTTTTGTGATAATTAATAAAAGAAAGTTTATTATTAAACCGTTCCTGTCTTTTCTTGATTGCACTGGTTGTGCTCTTTTGAGGGGCTGCCTACGTATCCGCAATTAGCAGAATCAAACCAAACGTAGTTCAAGCTCAGTAAATTTGCAATCTCGAATTACACCAAGACTAGTGGTTCAAGATGTTTTGTGACAGTAGAATAATTAATTCTAGCTTATTGACTTGCTTTTTATAAAGAATTTTGATAAATTTTGCTAATGACATTGAGAAATGGCTAAGGGTAGTAACGCTTCAGCTGGTCCAGGTTGGTTGGGTTGACGAACTCATTCCCGTCCAGGTCTGTCAGCATCACTGCTCCCCCTGATAGGATTTTCTTCACCAGATACGGCCCAGCCCAGTTGGGTTTGAATTTTCCCCTTGGGTCAACTGGTAGTAAAGCTCGCACAGACTTAAGGACTATATCCTCTTCTTTAATGTTTCTGGGCCTTACCCGCTTGTTGAAGGCCCGCTGGATCCGTTTCTGGTAGATTTGGATATTGTTGAGAGCGCGGGACCGCCGTTTGTCTAGTAGAACCAACGAATCGTACCGTGCTCGAACCCAGTCAACTTCGGGTACTTGAATTTCTAATAGAATTCTGAGGGACGGTACCTCTAATTCAACTGGTTGGACTGCCTCCATCCCATAAGTTAGGTAGTACGGCGTTGCTCCGGTTGCGGTGCGAATTGATGTCCGGTACCCCCATAGGGCAAAGGGTATTTTGTCGGGCCAGTCCCGATAATTATCAGCCATCTTTTTGAGTATGGTGACAATCGTTTTATTAGCCGCCTCTACTGCTCCATTCGTTTGGGGACGGTAGGGCGAGGACGTGTGCCTTTGAATTTTGTATTTAGTCAGCAAGGCTGCGGTCTCAGCTTGGAAATGAGTCCCGTGATCACTGATAAATTCATGCGGGATTCCATACCGACATATTATCTTGTTCTGGATAAATTTGGCGACATGTTTAGCATTGAGGATGCGATATGATTCAGCTTCGACCCATTTGGTGAAATAGTCGATAGCTACTAAAATGAAGTAGTGTCCGCCAGTACCGGAGGGATTTACCTTCCCGATTATGTCGATACCCCATGTCGAGAATGGCCATGGCGACGTCATGGTATAGAGCAGAGATGACGGCATATGTTGCACGTTGCCGAAGATTTGACAGTTATGACAATGTTTGACATATAACTGGCAGTCGGCTTCCATGGTGTTCCAGTAATACCCGAGCCTCATGATTTTTCGGACCAACATGTGAGCATATGTGGACCGTTTTCACCATCATGCACTTCGGCCATTACTTTCTCGGCCTTATATTTGTCAACACAAAGGAGAAGAGCTCCCTGTGCCGTCTTTTTGTACAGTTGTCCATCATCGGTACGGATGAACTGGGTGGCTAGCCTCCGTAAGGCTTTCTTGGCTCGACCCTCAGTCCCGGAAGGATATTCTCCATTTGTCAGGTATTTTAATACAGCCTGGTACCAAGGTTCGGGATCAGTGATCTCGATGTCTTCGATGTCATGGATATATGCCGGCTCGGACCGTCTTTCGACGCAAATTGGCATACTGGTCACGTGGTCGGGAATATTCAGCAAAGATGCCAATTTTGAGAGTGCATCTGCAAACTGATTTTCTTCCCGAGGCAGGTATATATACTCCACCTTTTGAAATTGTTTCTCGAGATCCCTTACTCATGCCTGGTAGGCCACGAGATTAGCATTCCGAGTCTTCCATTTTTTGGAGTGCTTGGTTAATGACCAAGGATGAGTCGCCAT
The DNA here is from genome assembly GCA_958450325.1 of Agrostemma githago. Lineage (NCBI taxonomy): Eukaryota > Viridiplantae > Streptophyta > Magnoliopsida > Caryophyllales > Caryophyllaceae > Agrostemma > Agrostemma githago. The sequence continues at coordinate 29,074,273 of OY288241.1, read as the reverse complement.
GTACCCGGAGATTTGTGATCCCCAGGTTGGCGGCGGCTTGTAGCCCATAAATGCATGCTTTGTACTCTGTTGCATTATTGGTAACATCAAAGTCCAGTTTGATGGAGACGGGAGTATGCTCCCCTCTTGGGGAAATTAGAAGGATCCCGACTCCGAACCCTCGAAAATTAGACGCTCCATCGAAGTATAAATCCCATGTTTCAGCATCGGTATGGAAAATATCTTCGTCTGGGAAGGACCAGGTGTCGGTGTGTCCTTCTTCGGTTATCGGGCTGTCAGCGAGGAATTCAGCTACCACCCGTCCCTTAATGGCCTTTAATGGCACAAATTTTAGGTCGAACTCTGCCAACATTAGAGTCCATCTAGAAATTCGGCCATTGAGGATGGGTTTTTCGAAGAGGTATTTGATCGGGTCCATCTTGGATAGAACATGGACCTCGTAGCTGAGCATGTAGTGCCGGAGCTTCTTAGTGGCCCAGACTAGAGCCAAACACGTCTTTTCGAGCATGGTATATTTGCACTCATACTCTAAAAACTTCTTGCTGATGTAATAACTGGCTCGTTCTTCGGAGTCGACTGTCTGAGCCAGCATAGCCCCCATGGCTGTCTCGGTCGTTGTTAGGTATAACGACAGAGGCAAACCGGGTTGAGGTGGCATCAAAACTGGCGGAGCAGACAGAATTTTCTTGATCTTGTCGAAAGCAGCTTGGCACTTGTCGTCCCATAGTATCCGTTCCCCTATTTTCAGTTTCTTGAAAATTGGTTCACACACCATGGTTAGCTTGGAAATGAATCGACTAATATACTGGACTTTCCCGAGAAATCCCCTTATTTCTTTTTCGGTTTTAGGAGCTTGCATCTCGGTAATGGCTTTGATTTTAGCTGGGTCGACCTCGATACCTCGTTGGCTAACGATATGACCCAGTAATTTGCCTGACGTTACCCCAAAACTGCACTTTTGAGGGTTTAGCCTCATGTTGTATTTGCGCAATCGGGTGAAAAATTTCCTTAGGGCGGTGATGTGACCGTCCCGTTCTTTGGATTTGACGATCATGTCGTCCACATAAACTTCTACCTCTTTATGCATCATGTCGTGTAGTAAAGTGGTAGCGGTCCTTTGGTACGTGGCCCCGGCATTAATAAGACCAAATGGCATGACGGTGTAGCAGTAAGTACCCCAAGGTGTGGTGAAGGTAGTCTTACTCATATCTTCTTCCGCCATCTTGATTTGATTATATCCGGCATACCCGTCCATGAATGACAGAAGGGCATGATCGGCCGTGTTATCCACCAGTATATCGATGTGTGGTAACGGAAAATCATCTTTCGGGCTTGCTTTGTTAAGATCCCGAAAATCTACGCATACCCGCACCTTACCGTCCTTTTTAGGAACCGGTACGATGTTTGCAACCCAGTCCGGATACTCGGACACTTGTATGAAGCCGGCTTTGAACTGTTTGTCGACTTCTTCTTTCACTTTGAGAGACCACTCGGGCCTCATTCGACGAAGCTTCTGCTTGACCGGTTTGCACCCGTCTTTGATAGGTATGCGGTGCTCGGCTATTTCCCGGTCTATCCCCGGCATGTCCTTGTAGGACCATGCGAAGACATCTTTGAATTCTCGGAGGAGGCTTATGAACTGTTGTTTCTCCTCGGGATCTAAAGATAACCCTATCTTAAGTATCTGAGGCTCTAAGGTTGTTCCCACGTTTATGGACTCGGTCTCTTCAATTACCGGATTCCGGGATTCCCTTTGCTCTAGTTGCTAAATCAGATGTGGAGGTAAGGGTACCTGTTCGTCGGATTTCTCAATGTCATAGCACAAAACATCTTTGAAAGCAGAATTTGAAAGAGACAAGTCGTAAGCAGAACGGTTGTTATTATTGATTGAAAATTTGGAAAACAGCTCAAAGAGAGCAGCCATCTGATCATTGGTCAGTGGCGGGATTGGTAAAGCACTCGGGACAGACCCCGAAGTGCTAGCAACAGGAATGACAAAAGGGAGAGGGGTTACAGGAGTGACTCTAGCACCGACTTTCTTAGACTCGACCTCAGACTCTGACTCAGACTCGGACTCAGACTCTGGCATGTCTCCCTCTCCGGTGACCAGCTTGTAGATCTTTCCTTGACTGTCAGTCCACTTGACAGTCTTCCTCCAGGCCCTGTTCCCTGTCTCGGAGCCAACATCCGAGATCAGCTTGGTCGGGTCAAACCTGTTGCTGCGGAGAATCAGGTTGACCAGGTCTTCTTTTGGAGTCGGGGCTATGGTGTCTTCCCTGAAGAGCAGCCCCAGCGCAGGCTCAGCATCATTAGCTTCATCAGAATGGATGAGGGCGAACACATCATCCGGGATGTAGTTGCAGCCCCGGGCCAAGTGGGTCCCGAGGTGCGTAGCATTGGGTTGGTATAGTCCAACCTGGATAGCCCCAAACACGGGTGTGACAAAGTAGTCAGACAACCGTGGGCTGTAAGGGCTCAAGTGGATACCCTTCATGATGTTGCAGGCCTTTTCGATTCCTGCTCGAACAACATTGCCCGGAGTGGCGGCATAGCCAAGGCCGAAGTGAGAGTCTTCGTCCTTAAGGACCTCGATGATCTTCCCAGCTGGAAGGTCGGGTCGAGAGGTAGCCCCCGGAAGGTACCCTAGGTTTTGGAGCATTGTGTCAATGCTCGTGGTGAAGTAAGGCCTGAAAAGGTACTCTTCCTCAATCATCCCCACAAAGTCGAACCCCCAGAGGTCCGTGCGGCCCGTGGCGTTACAGCTAGCCACGGTCATTGGGGTTGCCTCCAAAGTAATAACATTGTCGAGCAAAGGCACCTTGATTTTACGGTGGAGGGTGGAGGACACGGCTTTGACCGCGTGGATCCATGGCCTTCCTAGGAGCAATTTGAAGGATGAGGTGACATCGATCACCTGGAATTCAAGCTCCTTTTCTATCGGGCCCGTTATGATGGTCAGCTTCACGGCCCCAGATACCGTCTTCGGGCTCCCATCAAAAGCTTGGATGGTCTGAGCAGTCGGGATATAGTCAGCCGCGGTAATGCCGAGGGCTTTGGCGGTCCTCAGAGGAAGGACATTTACAGCGGACCCATCATCGACTAGGGTCATTGGGAGGTATTTCCCTCGGCAGATCACTGTAATGTAGAGGGCCAGATTATAAGTGGCCCCGAACGGTGGCAGGTCGGCTTCAAAAAAAGTGATCATTGGGCCTCCTTCCTTGGCCTTACCCTTTAGGTGGGGTAGGACCGTGGCTACCATTTCAGCAGGGGTAGCCAAAGAGTCGATCTTGACTTGATCGAGAGCCTTTGTAAGTGCTTCTCGATGTTCTTGTGAGCTGACTAAGAGTTGCCATATAGTGAGGTCAACTCGGGTCTTCTTCAGTTGCTTCACAATAGCCGTTTCAGCGGTAGGCTCTTCAGGGGCGACTTCCATCCCGAGTGGATCGGTGATGGTTGTCGGGATGGGGGTGTCCCTAGTGCTTGTGGCTAGATAGGGGCGACCAAGGTTGTTGCTGGCTAGGACTCGAGTTTTGGCCTCGCGAATCTGTTCAGGGGTGATGGGAACGGTTTCCCCTTTAGCGAGGTAGACATCATCCTCGTCGTCAAACCAGATCCCGTTTACTTGCGGGATAAATGGAGAGATAAGGTGAGAGCAATCAATCACCTCCCCGGCAAAGATGGGATGGGAGCTGAAAGGGTTCTCCTTGTTGCTTGGTTTATCTCCGGGTAGCGGGATTTTACCGCTTTCGATCAAGTCCTGGATCAAGTGCTTCAGCTTCCAGCACTTTTCGGTATCATGCCCATTGCCCCGGTGGTATTGGCAATAGGCCTGAGCATTGTAATTCTTGGAGCGTCGTTCGACCGAAACTTCAGGAGTTGGGCCTATCGGTTGGATTAGGCCTTTGGAGGACAGCCTTTGTAGGGCATAGGTATAGGTGGTAGCTATATCAGTGAAATTCCGAGGTGGGGTGTTCTTCTTGGACGGGGCATCTAGTAGATTAACCGCGTCAAAAATGCTACGAGTTGCAACTTGGGGCTTAGTGGCAGAGGAAGAAGCCCCTTGGTATCCTTTGCTAGCGGCCTTAGTGAGGCCTTCGAGTCTCAAATCGTCTTCGATCCTCATACCCATTTCAGTAAGGGTGGTGAAATTGGGTATGACAGCGTACCGGAGGTGAACCCGGTAGGAAGGGAGGAGGTTCTTGACAAAAGCCTCACCAAAGTCTTCTCATTGGGCTTATCAACTAGTTTTACGCTCTCGGCCCTCCAGCGTTGAAGGTATTTAGTAAAACCTTCCTTCGGCTCTTGGGCCATAACCTCCAGAGATCGCATTGTGGTTTGGATCTCGGTGTTGTCAGCATAGTTCCGAGCGAACTCGGTAGCCACATCATCCCATGTAGGGTATTTTTTCGGGTCTAGCCTGTAGTACCAGGCTCGTGGGTGCTTCTCAAGGGATGCAGCAAAGAGGTTCTTGAACATGGACGAATCCACTCCCTTGATGGCCATGAATTCCTTGAAGGCCCGCACATGTAGTAACGGGTCTTCAGTTCCCTCAAACATGGGCAAGCCTGTGAGATTCAGGTTTGCGGGCAGCTTGTCACTCAGCGGGTTGTACTCTCGACTATTCTCCCGATGGATGTTGTTACTCCCAGCCAAATGGACTTGTTCCTCTAGCCGGCGCACCGCGCTGACTAGTTCAGCTAGAGGCTCAGTAGCCTCGGCATTAGGAGCTCTTTGCTCCACCGTAGCTAGGCGAGCAACAATGGCCACTTGCCCAGCCCTCATTTCAGTCAGTTGGGCTTCGATGTCGGTTTGCTTCGCGACCATGGCGTCCAGAGAGGTTTGTAGGCTGTTCAAAGTAGCCATCCTTCGAGCGTGTCTAGTTGCCGGCGGCCTGTCTGTAAGAACACCGCGTAATCAGAAGCTGAACCCAGATCTTGGAAAAAGAAAGGAAAAGTACATCCCGAGCGACACTAGAAAGGAAGACTAAAGACTCGAGAAATACATCTAGACGGATGACTCGATGGGTGGTATAGCTTCCTTAGGATTTTGGCTTTGTGGGCCTAATCCCGTTCGAAGGAAGGTCCACGTGAGACTTTTCCCCAGACTTTTGACTCGAGTGTATAGACGGACTTTCCTTTGTAGGTGTATGCCCTACGCGGGTTGGTCGTGCCTTGACAGATAAGGCGGACTCGGGAAAGGGGGGAAACTCGTGATGTAGGATCAGCGGAGTTTCGACTCTATGAACTTCGACATACTATGCAAAGACCCAACACACGGCTAGACGGTAGGTCCTATAATAAGTAAGGTTTACTAGGAAAGTTGGATGTTTGAATTTTTGAATATAAAATGAGCGAGCTTTCAAAAGTTCGAAAGTCGAAAACAGGATCTCGAAAACCAAGATTAGAATTTTGAAAATTCAGAAAATCGGAATGGTGTTGGAAATCCAAGAATTAAAATGGGCAGCATGCCGACTAGAGAAAAAGGATATTTTGAGTCAAATCGTTGATCCTAAATTTCGGCGGCATTCCGAGTTTTGAAAATTGGATATTTTGAAAAGACGGGTCCCGAAACGGACAACATTTCGGGATTTTCAAAATTTGGGTGTTTTTAGGAAGATGCATTTTTTTGAAATGACGGTTTTTGAAAAATGACACGGAAACCAAGTAGCATGTAGTCAAACAAGCATTATAACGACGCTTATGTATGCTTTACACTAAGTCTCGGTCAGTCAAAGTAGGGTCTATACCAACAACGATAGCATTCTCACGAAACGGGACGGACTCCCTAGCCGATTTGGAACTAGGACCTGCCGTAAAACCCCGGTGAGTTCCTCCATCGAAGTCTTTAGTGCACCCATGTAGGAATGCACCGTGGTATAGTGGGACGTCGGTCACAAGTAACCGGCCCGGGCAAAATTTGGGTTATGCATGAATCATTAAACTAATGCGCGCACACTAATATTCGAATGATTTCTCTTCGAGTCTCACCCTAGGAACCCCGATGACATGTGGTACATCAGGTATCCCCAGTGGAGTCGCCAAATTGTGGACATGACGTAGGTCCACCCCGACGCGGCCACGCGTGGGTTTGGGTAGGCGAATGAATCTCGTGGTGAGATTGTTCTCGGGTTCGAAATTTAAGTCAAAATGGAGTCGCCACCGAATTTTGTGGTTATTCGGAACCATACGAGCCCACTCTATGTCGTCATGGGCTTTACACAAAGTAAGCCCACTTCGATTTCAGAGTTTATTGGGCTCGTCTCTTTGCATTGCAATATCGATACCGTCTAAACCGGCTTTCGTATATAGAATGACTCTCGTGCACCAAGGGTTTCGGACATTCGGAACCCAAAGGTTCTGAGTAAGGGGTGAGGGTACGTGTTGGGAAGCCCACTAAGGACACCCAACCCCGCCCGCACATGGCGGCCTCTACTAAGACATCGTTCGTGTTCGTGTGCGCGCGCTAGTAAAACGATTAAATGATATGCAAACAGCGTTTTTGGGCTAAGCATATAAATAGTATGTGAACTACGTCATTTAATGCATCTTAATTATGGTCGAAGTGATTTAGCATGCGAGGTTCATTTATAAAGCGGTAAGCAAGTAAATAAATAAAACTCGAAAGTAAATAATATACAAGTTACACGGGCGGAAATACAACCCGGCCAATACAAAAATTGCAAATGATATACAAACGAAATAATAAAAATGAAAGTTAGGAACGGACCCGTATGTGAGCTAGACCGTGAATTGCATAAACGGACAAACCCCGATTAAATACACATTGCGTTGTGTATTAAACGAAGGACGGAGACATAGGACCTAAACGTGACGCTAGCCCGATCCCATGTCTAAATGCCTTGTCCCAACTTATCACATCGAAAAATCGATCAAAGTTGTTATAGTGCCGTGATATGTATGAGTTTTGAAAAATGGGTTCACGTGATTGACTTTACACGTGTTGACCAAGAGTCGTAAAAAGACGAGGCTTAAATGTTGCATTTAAACTCTCGGTTTTCTGGGTTACAGGACCCACTTGGTCGAGTCATGGTCTGACTCGGTCGAGTGTGTCCTCGAAAAGTGGTCTGCCCAGTTTTATGGACGCTACTCGATCGAGTAGCCTATGTACTCGGTCGAGTAGCCCCTGTACGAGTGTCAACTCGTCTCGTTTTTTTGGGGTTTAAAATCGACGGTCGGTCAAATTAAATACAAATATCGCACGATTTGAATTTAAATTGACCTCCGGTACTATAATCGTGTACATGTACGATTATAATGCCGTTGTCGGGATTTTATGAAAACATTTACGTTAGAAAATTTGAATTAGCAACGGAATGCACCCCTCTACGTCACGACATCGAAACTAACCCTTTCGGGTTATGTGATGTCGGTTTTCGTGTCAACGGGTTCCGTACTAATTATAGAAATGGAACTAAATTCGTTCGACTATGACCGATTGCGATCACGTCACGCCCTTGAGCACATTGGGGCGGGGCTCTTCGAAAGGGCTCCACCTCCGTCGTTGCTCGTAAAGGGATTAGACGGACTTTAGGCAAACATCGTAGTCAAACGGATTTAGAACCGGATTTTTGATACTAGTTTATATATACGCGGTATTATAATGTTAGTAACGAGAATGTAAAAAGTTAGTATACGAAAATTAAAATGTTAGTATTATGTTAGAAGTTAGCGTTAGGATAATAATACAAAAACGTAAATAAAAACAAAGTAATAAGGATCGAGATGGGGTTTAGGACACCCTCAACATACATGCTTAGTAAGGACCTCGGAAATGGACTCGTAAATAGTGACGGGACATCGGAGTATCGAGGATGTATGCAAGTTATGGTGTGTGTGTGTGGGTGGGTGATTCGTCGGTTTTCGAGGGACGAAGGGCTCGGTTTTTATGTGTACTTGCTTAGGGTTGCTAAGGACTTGTAGTGTAGGTGAATGTAGGGTAAGATGGGTAGAATGTAGGTGAAAAAACTGTGTAAAAAGCCTTCCAAATGAGTGGGGGTCGTGGGGTATTTATAGAGTTTACGCCCACGACCTAGGGTCACTCGATCGAGTGGCCCTAGTGCACTCGGTCGAGTGCCCTAGAAAATGGGCCTGATCCGGTTTTTGACGCTCCACTCGACCGAGTGGGTCAGTCCACTCGATCGAGTGGATCAGGTAAATCGAGGTAAATTAGGAAGGGGTTGACTTGGTTGATTTGGTTATCTTTTTTGAATTTAATTTGGGCGCCAGCTTCTAGAAGGTGCATTTGGCTGGTTTTTGTGACGGATTCGTCTTTGACCGGGTTTTGACCCGGTCGCTAAAAGACGGGATTTATTTTTGGTGTCGGTTTTGGCCCAAATTAGTCTTATTTTGCTCGGAACGACCCACTGGGCCTGGATTTGAGGTCTGTTTTGAGAGATTATTACTCCGCTAAAAGTCCATGTCAGATATTATTGATTTCGGGTCCAAATCCGAGTATACCAAGTCACGTTTGCGTCCGATCATCATCGAGTGTTTGTCGGGAACTGCTATAGACACTAGCAGGCAAAATGCGGGTGTCTACAATAAGACTAATCATTCATCAAAAACATATACTCCAATAAGATGATCAAATTCAATTATATAAATAAAAAGTAATTATCTATCCTTTAACTTAGATATAAAAATAAACTCTTTTAAGTCTTAAAAATAGCTCTTAAAACTATAAACTTAATTAAGTAAATTATACCACATCGAAAAATTATGATGAGGTGATGGAATTTTGTATCATAAATGAGTAATCTTTTGGTTTTAAATATCAACCAACAATCTTTTGAGTCTTAAAAAACTTTTAAAAAGACTACAAAACTAAAATTATCTCACATCGAAAAAATTAAAATAAGGTGATGATTTTATATTATAAATAAGAGTAATCGTGCGTTTTTCTGGGTCTTAAAAACGGATCTTAAAACCATAAACCTTGAATAAATTATCCTATATCGAAAAATTATGATGAGGCGATAGAATCTTATATTATAAATAAGATTAATCTTTCATTTTTTTGATATCAACCAAAAAATTCATTCGTTCTTAGATATCAATCAAAAAAAACTTTTGAGTCTTAAAAAATCTCTTAATAAGACAGCGAACGTAAAATTATTTCCACATCGAAAAATTATAATAAGTTGATGAAATTTTATATTATAAATAAGAGTTGTCATGTATTATTTTATGTTTTAAAATAAGCTATTAAGACGGTAAACTTAGCTGAAATTAAGTTTAATTACTAATATCACGTGATCATCTTATTTATTACTATAATGATATAGATTGATTAAGTTTCTTATTTAACGAATATACATCATCAGTGTAATTAAGCTCATTAACCCGTGCAACGCACGGGCTTTAATCTAGTATATATATATAAAGCTTTTTTCGAGCAATCTCATTGGTCTGTTTCATCAAAACTCAAATTAGGAAAATATCTTTAATAATGAAAAAAAATCCAATTAGAGAATCTTTTAATTATTATAATATTAATGTGATGTTTTACAATTCTTAGGTATAAATCTTTAGAGGTCATTTTTTAAAACCATTATCGTAAAATAAATTATAAAAATGAAATAACTAGATTCGTGGTAAAAAATGCTTTCATTAGAGTCTAATTTTTATATTATTTGTTTCACATCATGTGATGAATTTATTACATATAACAGTTGTAAAATTATCCCACATCGACAAATTATAATATAATGATGAAATTCTACATTATAAATAAGAATAATAATTTATTCTTTGATATCTACCGAAACTCTTTTGAATTTAAAAAAGAGTTCTCAAGACTATAAACCTTAAGTAATTATCCTACATCGAAAAATTATGATGAGATGATGAAATTTTATATTATAAATAAGAGTAATCATTCGGTTTTAAATATCGACCAAGAAAAACTTTGAAATTATTTCACATCGAAAAATTATGATGGGGTGATGAAATTTTATATTATAAATAATACTCCATCCGAGTTCCTATTATTGTCCCACTTTCCTTTTTGGGTTGAGTTTGATTTTTGTCCCACTTTCCTTTTTAGGCCATCAATGTGTGATCCACAATTACTCTCTCATTTCTCTCTTTTCCTCCTTTTTTCAACCACTTATTTCCTCTTCCTTATTTTTCACCCCAAAACTTTTTGGGACAATAATAGGAACTCGGAGGGAGTAGTAATCATTCGGTTTTAAATATGGACAAAAAAACTTTTGAGTCTTAAAAAAGTTTTTAATATATAAGATTACAAACTTAAAATCATCCCACATTGAAAAATTATAGTGAGGTGATGAAATTTTATATTATAATCAAGAGTAATGACGGAGTATGATGTATTTTTTTTCGTTTTAAAAAGAATTCTTAAGACCATAAGCTTAAGTAATTATCTCATATCAAAAAATTATTACAAGGTGATGGAAGACTAAAACTTAAATAAATGATCCCACATCGAAAAATTGTGATAAATTGACGAATTCTATATTATAAGTAAGACTAAATCATTCGTTCTTAAATATCAATAAAAAAAACTTTTAAGTCTTAAAAGGTTTCTTAATAAAACTACAAACTTAGGTAAAAATAATCTCACATCAAAAAATTATAATAAGGTGGTGATACTTTATAATATAAATAAGATAATCATGTGCTCTTAGATATTAACCAAAAATCTTTTGAGTCTTAAAAATATATTAAGACTATAAACTTGAGTAAAACTATCCCACATTCTAAAAATTATAAAGTTTCATCGAACAAAAATCTTTTGAGTCTTAAAAAAGTTATTAAGACTATACACTTAAAGGAAAAAAATTATAATAAGGTGATGAAATTTTATATTGTAAATAAGACTAATAATAATTTTCCTTAGACATCAACCAATTTAAGAAATTCTCCCACATCGAAAAATTATGATAAGAGTAATCATTGTTTTTAAATATCAACCAATAATATTTTGAGTTTAAAAAAGGTCTTAATAAGACTACAAAGTTAAAATTATCCCACATCGAAACAATTAAAGTAAGGTACGGTGATGATTCTATATTATAAATAAGACTACAAATTTTAGTTAAATTATCTCACATAAACAAATTATAATAATGTAATAGAATTTCTATATTATAAATAAGACTAATTATTTTTTCTTAGATATGATATCTGATGGAGGGATTTGTCGTGGATCCCAACACCAAATAACCAACGAACCTAGGCTAGGTAGCAAGGGTAAGTCGGGTCGAACCACAAGGACAGAAAAAGGGTTTAGACTAGAGTTCACCTAAGGACTAGACTAAGTCACAAGGAAATAAGGGAGGAGAATAGTTGAGAATTGGTTAACTAAAACGATCACTAGACTATGAAACAAGACTAAACAAATTAAGACAATGAAAGTGAAGAAGCTATGATTATGAAGGAACTAAGGATGACATAAACTAAACGATTCAACTAAAGCTAAATTAAAACAATAAACAAGAAGAACAATAGCTAAGATGAAGAAGAAATCAATGCAATAAGGGGAAGAGTAGGGTTAGGTCGGGTTCATAGATGTATTAGGCTAGTGGGGAAATAGAGGATAAAGGTGTCACCACGTCACTAAGGTAAGCCCGCGCTCTCGCGACAAGAACGAACCCGAAAACTCAAGCAAGGTGCTATCCAAAACAAGAGAATTCAACCACCAATCGTGCATACAACAAGAAGGAAGAAACAAGCAAGAATAGCATTAGCCACTACTACTCTAACAAGCATTTCATCAAACACATGTCATGCATAACAAGAGAGTAGCAACAAAGATTCAACCTTTACCCACAATCAACCATAATCACCCAAGATTAATATCTAATCCCCCTACTAACCCCACAAGAATCTACTCACACATGATTAAACTAAGACTAACATAAACTAGAGAAACCATCATAAGAACAAAAATATTCATGATAAAGATTAAACAAGGATGAACAATAAACAATAGATAAAGATTGAAACTTTACTAACTATGAAAGATTAAGATAAAATATAGAAGAAAGATTATACCAACTAGAAGATGAATGAAAAGATTAAAACTTGCATATAAGAAAACCCAAAAGACATCCACCAAAGTTGTCAAGATTGATAGATTCTTCGAGAATTCCAATAATACACGAGTAACTTGCTAAGATTGTGCTAAGATTAAAGAAAGATTACGAAAAGATTAAGGAGAGATTAAGCTAATAAGGATGAGAGTTTTCTATCTAGGGTTTTTGTGCTTAAAAATACAAGAGGGGGTATTTATAGGGTTCTACAAATGAGGGAAGTGAAACGACAAAGCGCGGAGGTAGTAGAGGCCTCACGGCCGTGATGCCACCTTGTCACGGTCGTGAGCCACCCATCCAGGTCGTGATGCCTCCGTGTCACGGTCGTGATGGCATGTTGTTGCTTTCTTCTTCTCGTCTTTACTTCACGGCTTACTACACGGTCACGTAGCTTCCCAGATCGACTCCTTCTTGCTTTTCCTTGGTCCTATGGATATCTCGTGACTCGGAATAGGTCTGTACAACGTAGAAATCGACTCCAAAAGCCGCGTTCTTGCCATACGAACCTAGAAACACAAAATATCTCAAGAGAAGACATTAGTAGCACAAAAACCGCTTCTAAAAGCGATTAAACTAAGAAAAAACAAGTAAAGCAAGAAGGAAAGACGGTATAAATCTAGCATATCAATATCAATCAAAATCTTTTGTCTTAAAAAACTCTTAAGACTATATACCTAAATAAATTATCACACATCGAAAAACTATACTCTCTCTCTTCTGAGTCTTAAAAAACTCTTAAGACCATAATAAGACGATGAAATTCTATTATAAATAAAATTAACCATTTCTCCAAATTATGATTAGGTGATTAAATTCTATATTATAAATAAGACTAATCATTCATCCTTAGATGTCAACAAAAAAAAATTTAGTCTTAAAAAAAGTTCTTAATAAGACTACAAATAAAGTTAAATTAAAATTAGCACATATCGAAAAATGATAATGAGGTGATAGAATTCTGCGTAATCTTTCGTTCTTAGATATTAACCAACAATTTTTTAGACTTAAAAAAAAGTTCTTAAGACTAAGACTATATAGTTGAAGTATAATTATCCTGCATCGAAAAATTAAGATAGGGTGATGGAATTCTATATATATTATAAATAAGAGTAATCATTCGTCTATAAATAAAAGTTCTTAATTAGACTATATCTAAACTTAAGTAGAATTATCAGAAATCGAAAAATTATAATAAGGTGATTTTTTTTATTATATAAATAAGAGTAAATCATTCATAAAAAATATATATACTCCAATAAGGTGATCAAATTTGATTATATAAATAAAGAGTAATCGTATATCCTTTAACTTAGATATCAAAACAAACTCTTTAACTTAGATATGAAAACAAACTCTTTTAAGTCTTAAAAATAGGTCTTAAAACTATAAACTTAATTAAGTAAATTATACCACATCGAAAAATTATGACGAGGTGATTAAATTCTATATCATAAATGAGTAATCTTTCGGTTTTAAATATCAACCAACAATCTTTTGAGTCTTAAAATTATCCCACATCGAAAAAATTAAAATGAGGTGATGATTCTATATTATAAATAAAAGTAATCGTGCGTTTTTCTGGGTCTTAAAAGCAGATTTTAAGACTATAAACTTTGAGTAAATTATCCTACATCGAACAATTATGATGACGCGATAGAATCTTATATTATAAATAAAACTAATCTTTTGTTCCTAGATTTCAATCAAAAAATTCATTCGTTCTTAGATATCAATCAAAAAACTTTTGAGTCTTAAAAAATCTCTTAATAAGACTTCAAATGTAAACGAAAAATTATAATAAGATGATGAAATTTTATATTATAAATAAGAGCAATAATGTTGTGTTCTTCTGAGTTTTAAAATGAGCTCTTAAGATTACAAATTCATCTGAAATTAAGTTTGATTACTAATACCATGTGATCATCTTATTTATTTGTAATGACATAGTTTGATTAAATTTCTTATTTCACGAATATACATCATCAATGTAATTAAGCCAACTAACCCGTACAGCGCACATGCTTTAATCTAGTCATAAAATAGAAATAACAACAATTGACTGAGACACCCAAAATAGAATAGGACAAAAAATGATCGGGACGGGGTAGTATGAGTTAACGCAAATGGGTATTCAAAAAATACATTTGCAGAGCACGTATTGCAAATTAGCAAATACGTAAGCCGGTAAGAGTATCACCATTCACCAAACTTCCACCAGAAAAGGATGGCAGGCAAGACTTAATCATCATCTTTCTTCCATCTTTACAGTTTATACCTTGTGTTGACAAGGAGTCAAGGATCGCCAAGAAAGATGAAAACATCAAAGCCATATTCATAGATTCATAATATCTTAGGTACTTAACATAGTAAAAACACTCTGAATTGATTTCGATGTGGAGTAAGCTAGAGAACAAGTTCACGAGTGTATACATCAGAAATCGGTAGAAAGCTACTTCGTATTTCTAGTGCTCTCCGCTCTTTCAAGTCATACAAACGCAGAGGACATTGATACTATTCAGCAACTACATTTTTTACCATACATAGATAAACATGATAATAACCATTTACAGGCTAAAACTCAAATGTCCCTTCTTCTAAAACTCATTAAACAGTACTTTTTTCAGGTAGAACAGCGGAGGCTTCATTTGCAGTGGTACTACTCTTCTTCTTTGGTGCTTCCTGCGGTTTTTGCAGAATGTTTTTGTTTGGTACAATAATCATGTAAATAAACCTCTCCGTGATTTCTTCTCTTTTCCGACGTGCAAAATTATTGTTCTCCTCGGTTGCAAGCTGCACAAATTGTACGACACATCTATTACGCCTTGAAGCATGATGAATGAGTTGATAACTAGTCATACAAAGTACTCAGTTTTTTTCCTCCCACTTTCTATTTTGGTACATAGTTTTTGTCCCTCCCATTTCATTTCTTCCACGTTTTCGCAACTTTTTAGTCGAAATAACCCATTAAGTGCCCCCAATTCTTCACTTAACCCACCCAAAACTATTTCGAGAACACATCCAATCTTCATAGAATCTTTAACTTTAGCCAATCTCCAACCTTCCACGACCTCCCACCCTGCCTTCTCTACCTCTTCTACCTCCACCAAACCCCTGCCTCCAGTGCATCTCAAATATGAAGGCAAAAAAAAGTGTATATCAAATAGTTCAGCTATGTTGCACAATTTAGAGTCATTACCTCCCCAAGGTCGCTCTGGAACTTTCGGATAAGCTGAATTGCCTTTTCTAAAAAGACATTCCCACGCCCCTTCAAATTGACTATAACCTTTACCTATGAATTGTAATAAACTGATCATGGTGAGATATGACTACGCTAAATTGGATAACAAAGTAAAAGTCGCCTAAGGATAAGGAGCTCAGAGTAACCTTATCACCATCTTTCAAGAATTTCTGTGCAGCTTTCAAGCGTACAGAGTAATCATGTACATCGATATTGTATCTGAAAGAAATACGAAGTGGAGCAGGTATCTTAAGGAAGCTCTCAATATCAACAGTAAATAGCTATCGGCAGACTACGATAACAAAGGCTACAGAAATCATAAACATACAATAATACACTTACCCCATTTTAAGCTCCTTCAAGTCCATGCGACTAGCTGACATTCAAAAGCAGAGTTAATGTTGTACTCTTTACCATGAATCAAACAGATAAAAGTTATTTAGAGAAAGCATTTACCAGCACTTTTCTTTTGCTGCTCCCTTTTTTTCTTCTGCTGTTCATATCTATATTTACTGATAGGATACAAATATACGTACAATAATCATTTTTTGCAGATAAGATAGAATAATAAAACAATAAATCTAGTCCCAACTCACAGCATGTCTAGATCTGTAGAAACCTAGATCCTCTATCACAGCCATTTTGATGATACAAATTGAAGTTAGTGGATATATGCTACTACAGGCTTACAGCATTCAGCATAGAGGTGGCAACCAGGCGGGGCAGGGCAGGTTTGGGTCGGGGTGCATCATATCGGGTCAGCATCCCTTTCGGATTACTTCAATATTTCCCTAATAAGTTTAGTTTTATTACTTTGTTATTATTGTATTTAATTACTTTGTTATTAAGTCCTAAGTATCAAGCCAAACACTAAATCACTCTCATTTGGATTAATCTAAAAGATTAATAGTTCTCTGTTGAGGTCGGGTTCGGGTCACCAAGTATCAAGTTATATCAGGTTAGGTCCCATCTGTTTCGGGTTACTAAATTTTTGGGTTCTATCGAGCTGCATTCCGAGCGAGGCCGGGGAGCCTTTGCCAGCTCTAATTCAGCACCACCACAACAGTGTCAGAGTGTCGCTCATTGCTACCTTATGGAAAAGTTCCAACATTTTTTGCCTAAAATAAAATATTAAAGTGTCGTATGGGAATGTAGGGCACACGGCCAAAGTGAAGGATCAAAGTAACATAGGAGTCAACAGGAGGTATCTTGCGTGCCTGATATCTGATGCTACAAGATTTCAACAGCAGGAGAAAATAAGAGGTGAGACAACATACTCATAGTTCATGATTCTGACAACTGGAGGTTCTGCATCTGGTGAAACAACCACCTGCAAGTGGGTGGTAATTGTTAGCCTACACAGAACGCAGCGCTTAAGTAAAGAGAAAATTATACAGCAAACATCACAGAAGTAGGCCTTCTTAACAATGAAGGCATACATACGAGTTACACAGCAAGCAAACCCTTTCTGTAATTCGAGATACTTATGAACACGAATATAGCTAGTAAAAATGTGGTACAACTAATATTTCAGACGACAAACTGTCGATTGTTGAGTAGTCACTCTGGTGAAACTACCTTAGAAAGCATCATGTGGAGTTCATTCGTACTTAATGAAGCATGTGAAAAGGAAAAGCAAGGAGCTAGCTGCACCTATTATCAAGGAATATTTATCGTGTGCTGAATGAAGCATTATAGTTTCACTACCAAGAACTAGAAAAATAACACTTTACCGTTCAACTGATATCTTCCGAAACAGCATCGTAAAATCAAACATTTCAAATTTGAATAATAAAATGTCATCAACACGCAATAGCTTAACTCCATTCACGATCGATTGAATGAATTACTATGAAAGAAACTGATGAATGACGCCAACTAAAGCTGCCGATTAACAGTAATAGACATACCAAGTCAAGCTCAGAAGCTTCAGCTCGTCGAATAGCCTCACCTTTAGACACAATCCCGACCTATTATTTTAATTTTCTATCAATATCATACACAAACATCATATCATTAATCAATCAAAGGAATAAAAGGGGACTAACTCACCATATTTTGCTGCTCATCTATAAGCCGGACTTTATCTGACCTAATAATACAGTTCCAACAAACCTCAGAACCACCACCACCGGCAAAATTAAAGCACGGTGAAAAGCAAACACAAGTGAACCGGAGAAAATAAAATCTAAGGAAGGAGAAATATAAAAAAAAACTCGGAAATTCACCCGACAACCACCAAAATTAAACAGCAGAGAAAGTGCGAGCACAAGTATTAAACCATTACGATAAGGAACATAGTAAACGAGCGAAAATAAAACCAGCAACGACGGCATATTAAACAAAAACAAAATATCCTGAACGGCGGTGAAAAGGCGAAGACGACTAAATGAGTGAAGCTCAAACCTAACAGAGGAGAAATCGAGAACTTGATCGTCATCGGAGTTTTTACCGGCGAAGCGGCTGGAGACGTGGAATCGAGATGAGGAGGATACGCCGGCGGAGGCAAGGGCGAAGCAGAGACGAGCGCCGGAAAAGGAGGAAGAGAAAAAGTGACAAGAAGGAAGTGGCGGAGGTTTGAGGTTGAGTTGAGGTATGTGTGGTGGCGATAGCCGGTGGCCGCCGGCAATGGTAGCGGCGGTTAGAGCTGCCATTGTTGTTAATGCTATCGCACTTGGTTTGGTCTGGCCTTATCTCCTTTCTCCCTTGATAACTTTGCAACTACGTATCCTTTCACTTTGTTCCTTTTTTTTTTTTATATTATTATTATTTAATCTAAATAGTCATTATTGGAAGTTATATTGTTGGCCGGCCTTGATCTTGGGTCGGATGGATGACTTAGATTAGTTTATAAAAAAAAGGTGAAAAGCCTGATTGACAGGCGTTCGCAACAGCAGCGGAGAAGGAGCACAGCAGCATGCATATGATGCACTTGCTCACTCTCTCACCATCAATCACACCATTATGTGGACATGACATAGGTTCACCCCGCCACGCACGGGTTTGGGTAGGCAAATGAATCTCGTGGTAAGATTGATCTCGGGTCAAAATTTAAATCAAAATAGGAGTCGCCACCGAACTTTGTGGGAGTTCGGACCCGTTCGAACTCACTCTACTCTTAGGCGTATCGTGCACAATGGACGGCCCGCTTTTAGTGCTAGAGCTTATGGGTTCGTCCCTCTTTGCATTACGATACCGACGTCGAGTTATCGGGAATCGCGCATCAAACGACTCTCGTGTGCCAACAGTTTCGGACATCCGGAAACCATGGTTCTGAGTAAGGGGTGAGGGTACGTGTTGGGAAGCCCACGAAGGACACCCAACCCCACCCGCTCTTAGCGGCCTCTACTAGGATATCGTTCGTTTTCGTGTACGCGCGTTAGTATGACGATTAAATGTTATGCAAACGACATTTTAACTAAGCATGTGAGTTATATGTTCAGCTACGTCATTTTAATGCATTTAGTCTTATGTGAAAGTAATTTAGCATGCAAGGTCCGTTTATAAAATGCAAACATCGAAAATAAACAAAACTCGTAAATGAATACAAAGTACACGGGCGGAAATACGACCCGGACAATACAAACCAACGAACAAAATCAACATAATCGCAATAATAACGGAAACATAAATATATTAGATGATTAGAGAATGATATCACTAGTAGAATTAATGCCATTGGAACCTATCAAAAGGAACCGGTTGTAAGAACAAGAGGTTCCTTAGATGACCAAAAAAATGATTGACACCTGTTGTAAATTGAACCGGTTCCAAAGACCTTATCAATGGAACCAGTTGTTCACTAAAAGAGGTTCCGAAGGTAGTTTCTAAAATTTTTAGGCCATATTAAAATACTTTGGCACCTTTTGTGGGTTCAACCGGTTCCAAAGACCTTACCAATGAAACCGGTTGTTAACTAAAAAGAGGTGCCAAAGGTATATGTTAAAATTTTTGAATCTTATTAAAAACTTCACCATCAATGAAACCTATTTTCCCAACAAATGGTTCCAAAGACTTCTAAATTACAAATCATAAAACACAAAATCCTAAGTTCTACCAAAAAAAATAAAAAAAATAAAAAATAAATAAATTGAACCCAGTTAACACAATTGAAAACACAAGATATAGAACACAATAAGCTACCAGCATCACAATTGAAAACACAATAAGCTACCAGCATCACAACAAAAAAAAACTTACCACGAAGAACCCAGAGACACGAAAAACCCAGACACAGAAGAACCCTAATCGGGCAACATACACGAAGTAGAAGATCAGATGAAGACGCACTATTAGAAGAAGAAGAAGAAGAAGACAAGAAGGAGAACTCGACGAACCCTACCCGCGAAGAACCCAGACGACACGAAGAACGACGAACCCTAATCGGACGTAAATTCCTTGGTAAATTCACGAACTTCTCTGATCACCATTCCTTGGTAAATTCTATCACATGTAGTTTTATTCTTCTATCTGTTACTTTGCAGTTCAATTACAGCAGTGGGCAGCCTGCACCAGAGTCCATCACTGACAAGATTTATGGAAACACGTTCTCTGTACGCTTCTCAAATCCCCTTTCATGTTCATGCTGTCTAAATTTTGACTCCTCGTATTCAGTGTCACATCATTTAAAATATGATTTGTAATTTTTAAGTTATGTTTCTGTCCAGTGTCAAGTCTAGCATTTGGTGGTTATACATTTGCAATATAGTAATGGAGATTTTTTTCGAGCCACAATCTGATTTTTGAAACCCCTCTGCAGATATCTGATATTAAGATGGCAAACATCCCTGATGTAGATCTTTCTAGGGCTGGAGTAACGAAGTTTGGCAATTTTGTTGTTGAAGTAGTTGACCCAGTTGCTGACTACATTGAACTGATGGAGGTATATATACTCAGTGAAGTTTTTTGTCGTGCCTCTTTATTTAGATCTATTCAAGACTAAAAAAATTGATTACTTAATTGTAAATGCCTGAATACTGTCTTTCCGTGCAGAATGTTTTTGATTTCGAGCTAATCGGAAGTCTGCTGTCACGATCAGATTACAGGTTCACACATTGATCCTGGCGGCCAGCTTTCACCCCTTTTCCCATTCTTGTAATTTCGTATGTTTGTCTTAAGTTTGTGTTGTGGAATATCATTGTTAGTATTTCTGTAAATTTGGGTCAAACAACGACATGATAAGCCTATGAGTTTGAACATAGGACTGTAAATCAAGATGTTCTTATGTATCAAGTGTTTCTCTTCATTTTTCGTCGTGTTACCTATATTTGATAATTTGTTGTCTATGCTTCTCAGGTTCACATTTGATGCCATGCATGCCGTTACTGGTGCCTATGCAAGCCCAATTTTTGTGGACAAGCTGGGTGCTCGTCCGGTATGTCACTTGGTGACTAAAGTACTGGGTTAATGGTTGCTGTTTTTGAAGCAATTGATTTCATTTCTTCAGTCTGGTATTCAGGAATCAATAACAAATGGCGTTCCTCTAGAAGACTTCGGCCATGGTCATCCTGATCCTAATCTCACGTGAGCCAGTTTTCCCGCACTTTTGCACATGCCTTTCTGTATGATCTGTTCTAAGTAGTATTTGATACAGTTATGCTAAAGACTTGGTTGAGATAATGTACGCTGAGAATGGACCAGATTTCGGAGCAGCAAGTGATGGTAATACATTCTTTTTCTATACGACTCTTCCAATAGTTTTTATCTTTTATCTTCTTGGTAGTTTTTTTCCCCTGAGTTGCGAATTTATAGGACTTATCTTATTATTTGGAGGAAATAATTAACAATAAATGCTATAGAATTCACAAACAATAAATGGCTAAATGAATTAGGCCATTTAGCTCCTGACCTTGCCAGTTTAGAGCACCTTCAATATTTGTATGTACTTTCCTCATATTTCAACACCATATTGCAAATTAATTACTCATACGCTCTTTCTTTTGCTGTTGCTTTACATATTCATATTCATGTTTAATTCATTGGGGGTTCCACAGAGAACTATACGGCAACAATTTTGTGGGGCGAATACCGGAGGAGTTAGGTGGGCTAAAGAGCCTTTTTAGCTTAAATCTATTTCGCAACAGTCTCAATGGCCTAATTCATTCCTTCATCCCTCTCCAACCTCTCCAATCTTAAGTTCTTGTCAGCATTCCTCTCTCGTTTCTTCTTTAACACCTCTACCCCAGCCTTAGCTTTGCTTCTACTATTAATTAATGATATGATGATGCTTCTTATATATATATATATATATATATATATATATATATGCAGACACCTTGTAGACACCCGCATTTTGCCTGCTAGTGTCTATAGCAGCTTCCGACAAAACACCCGATGATGATCGGACGTAAACGTGACTTAATACGCTCGAATACGGACTCGGAATCAATAGTATCCGACGTGGGCATTTAGCGGAGTGCAAATCTCTCAAAACCGACCTCAAATCCAGGCCCAGTGGGCCGTTTCCAATAAAATGAGACTAATTTGGGTCAAAACCGTCACCGGAAATAAAACCGTCTTTTAGCGACCGAGTCAAAACCCGGTCAAAGTCGAATCCCGAGACGAACCAGCCTCACATTATGTCCAAATACACAAAATGAATCAGGTCACAACAACCAAATCCTTTCAAAAATGGTCAACAATCATTCCCTATTTACACTCCCTCCATTCACACCCACTCGGTCGAGTAAAGCAGTAAACCGGCCGAACCGGACTCGAACCGGTGTCCTCCTTATAAATACCCCATCACATCAATTCATTTCACAAGTTTTTGGGCAACCCTAATCACACAACATATTTTTCTAACCCATTCAACCCTACACATCTTCAACCTTCAAACATTCATCACCCTTGAGTTCTAGGCACTCATACACACACACACACAAATACATTCAAAATCCCGAGATCAAAACTCGTCAAAGACATACACCATAACTCTACCCACATATCTCGACACTCCCGCGCTCCCGTCGCTACTACGAGTCCGTTTCCGAGATCGTTTAAGCATGTAGGTTGAGAGTGTCATTAAATCCCGACATCTTTTTCTCCCTTATCTTTTTACCGTTTATATATATATATATATGTATTATTATTATTACTAACCGCTAACACTAACATTTTAATTTCGTGTATACTAACTTTCTAATCTAACACTTTTTTTATTTATTGTATCTAACACCTAACATTTAATTTTATCGTTTACTAATTTTTATCCTTTCGTCATTAATATATTAATACTGTATATATATATATATATATTTACATAATATTAAAATTCGGATCTTAACACGTTTGACTACAACGATCATCCAAAGTTCGTTTAATCACTTTACGAGTCACGACGGAGGTGGCATCCTTTCGAGGAGCGCCGCCCCAATGTACTCAAGGGCATAACGCGATCGTGATTGCTCATAGTTGAATGCGTAAGACTCCATTTCTAAGATTAGTACGAGATCCGTTGAGGCGAAAACCGACATCACATAATCCTTTAGGATTAGTATCGATGTCGTGACGCGGAGGACTATAATTTCGTCACTAATCAAAATTTTCAATCACATAATAGCATATTTCATAAAATCCCGATAACGGTCTCATAATCGTATAATACACGTTTATGACATCAAGAACCGAGTTGAATTTAAATAATGCAATATTTTTATTTAACTCGGTCTATTATCGAATTCAAACAAATAAAAAAAGCGGCCAGACCCCCTTGCAAGTCGCGCGCCGGTCAGGCGACTCGCGGGGAGGCCTGATTGGCCGAGCTCCTCTTTCTTGCTTTCTCGCCTTTCTATCCTCTTCAATTCTTACATTAATAGGCGACTTTCGCGACATGTTTCCATATTTTGAGGCTCGTCTTTTTTTTACGACTTTTAGTCAACGCGTGTAAAGTCAATCACGTGATCCTATTTTTCAAAACTCATGCATATCATATCACTTAAAATGACTTTGATCGACGGTCTCGCACTATTAATCTTGTGTCGACGACTCTTTAGTCGTATCCGACACATGATTAATTTAGACTCTATTCCTCGATATGATAAGTCGGGACAAGGCATCGAGATTCGGGATCGGGCTAGCACCACGTCTAGGTTCCATATCTCCGTCCTCCGTTTAATACACAATATAATGTGTATTTAATCGAAGTTCGTCCGTTTGCACAACTTACGGTCTAGTTTATATTTATTATATACGGGTCCGTTTCTAGTTAACATTTGCTGCTTATAATTCAATTATTCTATTTTATTGCTCGTTGTATTGTGAATTCCGGGTTGTATTCCGCCCGTGTAATTTGTAATTTATTTACGAGTTTTCTGTTTTCGATGTTTTCCATTTATTTATTCAAATGAACAACACATGCTAAATCACTTTGACGTGAATCAAGATGCATTAAAATGACGTAGCTCACATTTAATTCACATGCTTAGCCCGAAAACGTTGTTTGCATATCATTTAATCGTTTTACTAGCGCGCGCACACGAACACGAACGATGTCTTAGTAGAGGCCGCCATGTGCGGGCGGGGTTGGGTGTCCTTAGTGGGCTTCCCAACACGTACCCTCACCCCTTATTCAGAACCTTGGTTTCCGGATGCCCGAAACCATTGGCGCTCGAGAGTCATTCTATATACGAAAGCCGGTTTAAACGGTATCGATATTGCAATGCAAAGGGACGAGCCCCATAAACTCTGAAATTGAAGTGGGTCGTACTTTGTGTACAGCCCATGACGACATAGAGTGGGCTCGTATGGTTCCGAATAACCACAAAATTCGGTGGCGACTCCATTTTGACTTAAATTTCGAACCCGAGATCAATCTCACCACGAGATTCATTCGCCTACCCAAACCCGCGCGTGGCCGCGTCGGGGTGGACCTACGTCATGTCCACAATTTGGCGACTCCGCTGGGGATACCTGATGTACCACATGTCATCGGGGTTCCCAGGGTGAGACTCGAAAAGAAATCGTTCGTATATTAGTGTGCGCGCATTAGTTTAATGATTCATGCATAACCCAAATTTTGCTCGGGCCGGTTACTTGTGACCGACGTCCCACTATACCACGGTGCATTCCTACATGGGTGCGCTAAAGACTTCGATGGCGGAACTCGTCTGGGTTTTGCGGCATGTCCTAAGACCAACTCGGCTTAGGGAGTCCGTCCCGATTCACGAGAATGCTATCGTTGTTGGTGTAGACCCTATTTTGACCGACCGAGACTTAGTGTAAAGCATACATAAGCGTCGTTATAATGCTTGTTTGACTACGTGCTACTTGGTTTCCGTGTCATTTTTTTCAAAAACCGTCATTTCAAAAAATGCATCTTCCCAAAAATACCAAATTTTGAAAAACCCGAAATACTGTCCGTTTCGGGACCCGTCTTTTCAAAATATCCAATTTCAAAAACTCGGAATGCTGCCGAAATTTAGACTTACGATTTGACTCAAAATAGCCTATTTTTAGCCGACATGCATCCCATTTCAAATTTCGAATTTTCGATTCCCTTTCGACTTTCGACTTTTCAAAATTCAACTTCAATTTTCAAATCTTCAAAATTCCACCTCGATTTTCAAGTCTTCGAGATTCCATTCTCGATTTTCAAATCTCCGAGATGCCGTTTTCGATTTTCAAATCTTCGGGATCTTATTTTCAACTTTCAAATTTTCGGAAATTTATTTTCGATATTCAAATTTTCAAATTTCCAAATATTCAACTTATCAAAAAAAACTCGGCCTTGTCGGCATGTTGCCAATTTCAAAGGACGGGATCGCCTCCTCAATTTTAAAAACGCGAAATTACTCGCAACCATTCTAATGTTTCAAAATGCCCGGTCCTATTGGCCTACTGCCAATTTCAGGACTGTCCTCTCAATTTTCAAAATTCAATCGTTTTTCAAAAACCTTCCTTATTATAGGACCTACCGTAATTCGTGTGTCGGGTCTTTTCGTAATACGTCGAAGGTCTTTTGCGTCGAAACTCCGTCGATCCTACATCACGGGTTTCTTCCCCATCCTAGTCCGCCTTTTCCTAAAGGCATAACCGACCAACACGAGTCATACACTCGTAAATGGAAGGTTCGTCCATACACTCGAGTCCTAACTAGAAAGTCACACGCGATCTTTCCCTTCGACAGAACGGTCCCCACGACCTTTCCTAGGGGAATTTTGTCCGTCTTTCAATCCTTTAGTCGAGTCATCCCAATTCAAGTCCTTTAACTTAAGGGTCTACCCTAGTCACAAGGCCACCCTTATTCGAGTCAAGTCAAGGGTCTCTAGCATCGAAACTCTGCCGATCTTACATCGCGAGTTTCTTCCCTTACCCCGTATGCCTTTCCTCGAGGCCGAGTCAACCTTTTACAAGGCATAACCCTATAACAAAAGGTTTGTGGTCCTTACATCTAAGGGTCACTGGTCCGACACTCGAGTCTTAGCAAAACCTACAATCTCACTCGGGGGCTACCCTTCAGCGGAGCGATCAATCACGGTTTCTCTAAGGGTCATGTCCTACACGTGGTGTCTCACGTGTGTCACTTTCGAGTCATTCAGATGCCGCACCATCTGAGTCCTATTAGAGTCTTCAGTCTCACTTGGGGGCTGTCCTCCACCCGAGCATTCGACCACAGTCATCTTATGGGGTACCTTACGTTCATCATACATTGGCGTCCTTATGATGTCTTCTTCGAGTCGTACCTATGCTACGAACACCCGAGTCTCCTAAAGGTTTAGGTCGCCACGGTTGGTCTAAACACGTGACGCGGTCAAACACGGTCGCCCCATTTTTGGACTTACCCTCGTGCAGCTTGAGTCTTATCGTCGAGTCCAAGCCAGGGTTGTTACCTCGTCTAGGTCAACGTTCGAGTATCACGGTCCAAGAGTCTTTGTCGACCCGTCACCCCGGGCCATGTCTTGTTTGACTCCCTCTCTTGCATTCGCGCAAAGTCGAGTTTAGGCGAGTCGTGGCACCTGTCGTTTCCTCCAATCAAGGTCCTTAACAAAAAGAAACGACTAACCAAGTATCCGAAAGTCCGGATTCGATTCGAGTCTAAGTCTGAGTCCGAGTTTAGGATATCCTACATCCTCTTTTCAAAGTCAGAGTCAGAGTCAACTGTATTCTGTCCTCTTTTCAAAATTCAATAAAATCAGCTTTTTCAATCTCTCATATATGCTTCCCTTATGTGTTTCCGAGAACATGATGAACACCATCATACACTGTGAGCACATGCACGTGACTATTATAGGCACATCTATAATGACTGCAGGGAACCGAGACCCGTGTTTTCCTTTACCTATTCCATGTCTGGTATAGAAAGCCACAAAACTACTCCCAGTAGGAGCAGTATCGAATCCTATGACAAATCTAGGTAGTCTCCTAGTTTGGGTTCAAGACGAAAGGCAAGCCCATTTCCCACAATAAACACCCCTCCAATAAGACTGATCAATCCCTACCTTAGGCGTTAGTCTGACCAGAAGCAAATAAAAAGAAGCATCGTGACTCTATACCCAACTCGGGACGATGCTCCCACTAAGCCTGCTCGGAATTATGATGACAATACCGAGATCCAAATCACCATGCTTACCGTAGAGTACTCCACCGCGAGTTGCACTCACCAACTAGGCTTACACCTTACAAAGGTTTAGCTCCACAAGCCTAATCCAACCGATGGGCCCACCCCCATATCCACCCACAACACCATAGGAGGGGATTACCGTGAAAAAAAAAAGAAAAAAGAAAAAGAGTTGGACAAAAAAAAATCAAAAGTCCAAGGAAAAAAGCAAAGGGCCAAAACAAAAGAGCTGGCCATGATTATCAAAAAGAATTATCAACATCCCCCGACCAAAGCACGGTCAACTCAAATGAAGTATCCCACAACCGGGGCTAAGAGGTCAACCCCAAAAAAAAAAAAAATAATTCAAATACCCATGACCATGTTTAACGGTCAACTCAAGTGAAAGCTCCTTGACCGGGGTACGGTCAATTCAAAAATTATCGATACCTATACCATCAAAAAGGGGAGAGACAATCAAGCTGGTCAGCTAACACCACACTTAGCCTTCTCACATTGCAACCCCCAAGACCTTCTCGAGACCTAGGCTAAGAGACAGCCCGGAATTTTGAGGATTCTAGCTCCATAGGATACACCCTAACCATTAGGGCCAGACATGGAAATCAGATCCCGCATTATCAAACCTACCCCGATCGAAGTCCGAGTCATTTTTACTCAACTTCCCCCCTTTCCTACCACATTGCAATACCTTACCCTCGAAGCCTTAGCTCCACAAAATCGAGCTCCAGATTTCGAATCATCAAAGCCACTTGCGACCTAGCTCCACATTTCCAAAAACATCCAAACCAGTTACCAACCCCAAACACGGGAACTCAGCCTGCAGTCGGCATAGAACATGCCCAAATAGTTCACACCACCTCTGGGGGCTACCCCGGAGAACGCTCACAGTCACAGGATCAACATCCTAACTATTCCAGCCCTTTGATCAAGACATCATTGGGAATGCACCTAGCCTACACCGTCGATACAGGCTAGTTACACACAAAGCCCTAATAAACTAGGCACCATAATATATCTTCCAATCCACTGAACTACGGCTTGGTTTGATTTCACTACACGTGAATACGTAGGCAGCCTTTCAACAAGGGCACAACCACCCACATTGACACATATTCAAAAAGCACCATCATTCCTGTCACGACACTGTCATGTTTTCAGCAGCTAGCTTTGTCGTCCTGGGGGCTTCTCTTAGGCAGAAGACCTCCATCCATTCACAAAATCCAAATGACTTTCAAAAAATAGCCTCCTTTCTATAGTGTGTCCTAGTACTCGGCTCAGCCGAAGACGAGAATCTGTCGGGACTCGATGCGACACCCACTTTGGGAATGTACCCCAAAATCAATAATTCAAAGAGCACCAGACTATAACATTGCTACTACTAAGTCCTGTCGTTACAGTCTCGTTACAGACTACTGCAGCCACCCTATAGCACATCCTTCCCATTTCGATGTTCGACTGTGTTGCCACTCGCCTAGGCTACGGAATAGCGCAACTTAAGAGTCTTGTCATCTTAGGTGGCCCACTCCCCTACCGAGTCACAGTCCAACCCCTTCGAAAGTCCAAGTCGTGTTTGTCAACTCGTCGTCCTGTCGCGTCCAGAGTCGAGTCTGTCGGTATGTTTCTCCCTTCAAATTCTCATTTTAAAAATTTGCAAAACTTAGCCATTTGAGAAAATCCTTTTTGACAAGGTCAAATTTTGGTCTATTTAAACTGCAAATTTCTTTTCTACCCCTTTCAATTTTGAAAACCTATCTCCTAGCACGTGAGTTGCTTTCAGGACTTCGATTTCAAAACTAAGCAAAAATCATTTTCCCAGCGCAAGCCAGTCTATAGATGCTAACTGCATTTCCTATGTGCTATCTTGCTATACCTGCTATTTCTGCCTATATATCTAACATTTCAGGTACCAGCTAGTGCTTCCCAACGGAACATCAAAGGCGGTGTTTCTCCTGGAATGCTACATGCAATTAAGTTGTCATGTGTCGGTATACGGGTACACCCAAGACTTCAGAAGCAAGTCCCCGCGCAGCTACTTTACTCCCCAGCATGAGTCGGTGTTTCACCTAGATATTACGTGCAAATACAGGTACACCTAGGATTTCAATGGCATGTCCGACTCCCCAAGGAGCTATTGTCATCAAGACAGGTATGACCCCTTTTATTATGGCTAGCGAGCCCTTCACGCGAGTCTAATGGACTATAAACGACCCGACCGGAAGGCTGCCAGGTCGTAATCCTCGATTGGCCTGGTAGCTACTCTGACTTTTGCCTTGTCCAAGCCTCAGTCAGAGTGGGGGCCCTGTAGACACCCGCATTTTGCCTGCTAGTGTCTATAGTAGCTTCCGACAAAACACTCGATGATGATCGGACGTAAACGTGACTTAATACGCTCGAATACGGACTCGGAATCAATAGTATCCGACGTGGGCATTTAGCGGAGTGCAAATCTTTCAAAACCGACCTCAAATCCAGGCCCAGTGGGCCGTTTCCAATAAAATGAGACTAATTTGGGTCAAAACCGTCACCGGAAATAAAACCGTCTTTTAGCGACCGAGTCAAAACCCGGTCAAAGTCGAATCCCGAGACGAACCAGCCTCACATTATGTCCAAATACACAAAATGAATCAGGTCACAACAACCAAATCCTTTCAAAAATGGTCAACAATCATTCCCTATTTACACTCCCTCCATTCACACCCACTCGGTCGAGTAAAGCAGTAAACTGGCCGAACCGGACTCGAACCGGGGTCCTCCTTATAAATACCCCATCACATCAATTCATTTCACAAGTTTTTGGGCAACCCTAATCACACAACATATTTTTCTAACCCATTCAACCCTACACATCTTCAACCTTCAAACATTCATCACCCTTGAGTTCTAGGCACTCATACACACACACACACACAAATACATTCAAAATCCCGAGATCAAAACTCGTCAAAGACATACACCATAACTCTACCCACATATCTCGACACTCCCGCGCTCCCGTCGCTACTACGAGTCCGTTTCCGAGATCGTTTAAGCATGTAGGTTGAGGGTGTCATTAAATCCCGACATCTTTTTCTCTCTTATCTTTTTACCGTTTATATATATATATATATATGTATTATTATTATTATTATTATTATTATTTATTTATTTATTTATTTATTTATTTATTTTTTGCAGGAAAATTTATCATTTCATTAATAAAATGAAATTACATTTTGATGCAAAAGTCATATCACACTAAACTCCCTCAAGTACGAGGGTCAAGATTGACTATAATCCTAGTAAACTTAGGACTGTCCTTATAAACATCAAATCTGGTTTTAACTAAAAACTTGATTCTCTGAACTAAGCTGGAAACATTAGTACTTTCATTAGAGAAGATCCTCTTGTTCCTTTCTTTCTAAATGCAATAGATTGTTGCTCCAAGACTAACTGATAGCCAAGTATACTTCCAATGCTTTTTATGCCTGCCAACTCGCATCCATCCAACAATATCTTTAATCTTTGTCCCAAAATTATCAATGGAGATCCAATTGAGAACAGCACTCCAGACTTCACGTGAGTAGCTGCAGGTGAAAAAAAGATGTCCATGGTCTTCTCCTGCAGCTTCGCATAATGAACAACGGGTAGCTTGTTGGAACCCCTTCTGAGTATACAATTCAGCAGTTGAGAGCTTTTTTTGAATAGCCAAATAGGAGATGATTTTATGACTAGGAGCAATTACAGGCGATCTCAATATGGAACTCCAACGAATTGGCTTCCTATTGATCAGTACTAAGTACAATTTATTCACCAGGAATTTGGACTCTGATGAACAATCCTCCAAGAGCTTCTGAGCAGCATCTAGCGAACCAGTGACCTGAATTAACTTGTCTCTAACTGTAAGTACGTTCCTGAAACCAATAGGCCACTGCTCTTTACTGACAACTGACCAAATATTCTTGGACTGCATGATGTATTTATGGCACCATTTAGACCAGATATTCTCAGTTTTAGTAAATTTCCATATCCATTTCGCCAGTAGAGCAACATTCCAATCAGGAATATTTTTGATACCAAACCCACCTGCACTCCAAGGAACACAAACATCCTGCCACTTTTTGAAGACTAATCTTCTCTGCCCAGACTTGATGCCCCAGAAAAAATCTTTGGTAAGCTTTGTCAGAGCTTTAGAAACAGCATTAGGCAACAGAAGACTGGAACACCAGAAATTTTCGAGACCAAAGAGAACCGAGTTGATTAATTGTGTCCTTCCGGCATAAGAGAGAAGCTGGCTGGACCAATGCTGAGTCGAGTGCTGAACTTTGA
This sequence comes from Agrostemma githago, assembly GCA_958450325.1. Lineage (NCBI taxonomy): Eukaryota > Viridiplantae > Streptophyta > Magnoliopsida > Caryophyllales > Caryophyllaceae > Agrostemma > Agrostemma githago. The sequence continues at coordinate 29,043,097 of OY288241.1, read as the reverse complement.
GAATTAAAGAATCAAAGAGCTGTACAGTAATTCTAGCAGTAGTTAGAGGCAGTCCCAAATACCTAAATGGAAAACTCCCTGGAACAAACCCAGTAGCATCAGTAATTTCCTTCTGAATCTCAGGCCTAACACCCCCAAAATAGACACAGGTTTTGTCAACATTTGGATGCAATCCAGATAAGAGAGCAAAGGAATCCAGAGCTTTTCGTACTGCCCTCACAGAAGGCACATCTCCTCTAGTGAAGATCATAAGATCATCTGCAAAGATGAGGTGAGTTAACTGCAGTTTACAACATTTAGGGTGAAATGAAACCTGTCTCTGAGTGCATAATCGTCTAAGATGTTGAGATAAAACTTCCATGCTTAGAACAAAGAGGTAAGGGAAGAGAGGGTCTCCTTGCCTTATCCCACTCTTGCCCTGAAAAAATCCCGAAATACTACCATTTAGCTTAAAGGAGTACCAAGGATCTGAGATACAACCCATGATCCATTTGACAAACTGGGTAGGAAACCCCATGGATAAAAGCATGGAAGAAATGAAAGACCATTGAATTGAATCAAAGGCCTTCCTAATATCCACCTTTACCATACATCTTGGAGTAATATATTTCCTAGTATAGCCTTTGACCAAAGCTTGAGAAAGAAGGATATTATCAAAAATATTCCTCCCCTGAATGAATGCAGCTTGTTCCTCACCTATCAAAGTAGGGATAATAGGCTTCATTCTATTAGTCAGAATCTTAGAAATTGCTTTGTAAAAGATGGTGCAACAAGAAATAGGTCTGAAATCTTTGACAGACTGAGCATCATGCTTCTTAGGGATGAGAGTCACAAGAGTTGCATTTGCTTGTTTGGACATGATACCAGTCTTAAAGAAAGACTGAACAGCAGCATAGAAGTCCGAGCCAACAATATTCCAGTAGGCTTTAAAAAACCCCGCAGAGAACCCGTCTATACCTGGGCTACTGTTATTATCCATTTTGGAGATTACATCCTTCAGTTCTTCACAAGTGACAAGCCGACAAAGGGGTATCCTGAATATTAAGAGGTAACACATTAGTATTAAGGATATGTCCTGATACAGGGCAACTTTTGCCAAGAAGATTAGTGTAGTAATCTTGAAAAGCAGCAGAGACAGCATCAGGCCTAATACTGGTGACCCCCTCCTCATTGTTAATAGCACCTAGCATCTGTTGAGTTTTCCTCTCAGCAATTTTAGAAAAGAAATAGGTAGTAGAGCAATCAGTCAATTGGATATGTTTAATTTTTGCCCTTTGTTGTAAGATACTCAATTCTACTCCCTTAAGTTGAGAATAAGAGTTAAGCAAAGCTTTTTCTTGCGCAATGAGAGAAGCAAAAAAAGGATCAGTACTTAAACTCTGCTGACAAGCCCGCAGATCCTTTTTGGCTTGCTTCACCTCCCCAGAGATATGAGAATAGTTAGCCTTATGGAACAGCTTGAGAGCATGTTTAACCTTTTTTAACTTCTGAAAGAGGATGTACATTGGAGAACCTCTAACCTTCTGTGACCAAATCTTGGATACAGTGGGAAAAAAATCTTCATGAGCAACCCAACAGTTCAGAAAGCTAAAAACTCTGTTGGTTCTATGGTCTTTAGAGACTTCCACCACAATAGGGGCATGGTCAGAGACTCCAGGATCACCTATTATCACAGCAGCATTAGGGAACTCAGAGCACCAAGCTTGATTAGCAAGAGCTCTATCTAATCTAGAACAGACCCTAGAAGCGGGATCCTGTTTGTTATTCCAAGTAGTATGACCACCAGCACAAGGTAAATCATCCAAATGACAGCTAAACAGGCATGAATTGAAGTCAAACATGTCTTGCAGATCAGGAGGATTAGCACCCAATTTCTCTTCAGGCACTCTAATGATATTGAAATCCCCTAACACCAACCAAGCCTGATTAGTACATCCAGCAACCAGGTCATTCCAAAGAACATCCTCTTCTCACCTTTATTCTTCCCATAAACCATAGTAACCCACATAGCTTTGTTAGTCTCAAAATGATTGACTAACCCAGTAATGTGTTGCTCACCCTTGCTAATATTAGTTAGTGAAACAGTTCGAGGATTAAAGAATAGCCATATCCTCCCTTTATGATGAAACTCATGGTTAGTAATTACTGACCAGCTGCTGAAGTGCCTCCTAATAATTTTGTTTGCATTCACCATCTTGACTCTAGTTTCAAGTAACCCAAACACATCCACCTTATTTGTTAAAAGAAAGTCTTTAACCTCACTATGCTTAAAAGGCTTATTAAAGCCCCTAATATTCCAAGAAACAACTTTCATTTTTATCAGGTGGTAAAGCTTCCTTCAGTTTATGTAGCTCCTCAGTAGTGAACTGGGAGTTACTGTAAGGACATTCTTTATGCTTAACCTCATCTATTTGGGAACCTAGACCAATCATCATGTCAGACCCATTATGCTCTAGGTCCACCATCTCTTGTTGAAAGGGATGAAAGGAATTAGCTAGAATCACCGGCTCTTTCGTTATACTGGGCTTAATCTTTTGAGAAGAGGAATTCTTCTTGTTGACAGGTTTGAACTCCTCATCATCCAAAGAGGATTCTGAGTGCACAACAGCTCCACCAGGATCCACCACTGGGTACTCACTCTTCTTCTCAGAGTGACCCCCTAATTCTTTATGATCACCAGAAATGACAGAAACTTCTTCCTGCACTTTCAGTATTACATTATTCACTCCAGACTCTTTAGTTTTCAGATCCTCAAGTTTCTTCTTTTCCCATTTACAATTAGGAATAGTATGCCCAAGTTTGCCACAACCCTTGCAATAATATGGAACCCATTCATACTGGATTCTTTGGACAAAGTGGTCACAGTAAGGGGTTTTAATCACAATGTGCTCAGGCAGATCCTTTGAAACATCTACCTCTATCAAAATACGGGCAAAAGAAAGCTTAGATTTAATAGTAGTAGCTTGATCAGCACATAGGGGTTTTCCAATTTTACTAGCCATCTTTCCTAGGACAACCTCAGACCAAAGAAAAGGATCCAAGTCCGGAAAGAGAACCCAGATAGGCACACAAGCAACTCTATCCATCTCTATGGAGAAAGTAGGAGTCCATGCCTTAAGTATAAGTGTATATGCCCCCAATTTCCAAGGTCCTCCTCTTAAGACACCTTCCATGGCTTCTTTCGAGGGAAAGCGAAAAGAAAACCATCCCTTTTTGAAGTATTGAACAATTGGACAGGCTATAGCACCCCATTTTTCCTGCACAAACTTCTTCATAGTTTGCAAATTCGGCCTAGACCCAATTACATTGCCCATTAACGTGTTATCCCAAACCTTAAGTTCATCCTCAAAGTCATGTAAACTGAAATCAAGTTCAGCAGAATCCATCACATCCTCGTAATAAGCTAAACTCATTCCAAGCTGTTGAGATTTAGCAATAATGTTTGACCAACTAGGTTTAACAGGTTCAATGACAGACTCAATTACAGTCTTAACACCAGAAACAACAGGATTAACATCATGATTATGAATCACAGTGTTAACATCATTAACTTGATCAGTAGAGTTAGGAGTAGGAGTTTTTATACCAGTAGCATTCATGGCGTTCAGGATTAGATCAAATCGAAGGAGTTCGCGAAGTACTCTGCTCCGTAACCTCTTGAAAAACCTCATTTCCCTGTGAACCCGAGCTTTTTGAACTTTCTCTAGGTGGTAATGGCGGCATCTGCTGTTTCTTAGGCGGCCTGCCAGGTCCACGTTTCACCTGAGAGTCAGCCATGGGAGCTTCGAGCAATGGGAGATGAAAATCGGTTGAGAGAAACGGTTATAGAGAGAGAAAGTGTTTCTCTCACTTCGCTGTGATTGATTGAATTATTATTATTATTATTATTATTATTATTATTATTTTTTTTTTTTTTATAAAACGGAACTTTCATTAAACACCAGAACAAATTACAAGAAGTTGGAGGGAAGCCGAGATACTATCTGGGCTCCCACTCCCTTAGCGATAGAAAAACTAAGACGAGTAAAAATAAAAGCAGCTGCCCGAGCTCCCGCGTCCTGAGAAATAGAGAATTTCTGAATCCGCTTGAGTAAAGCAGCGGCCTCCACGTCGAGCTCCCCTAGAGAAGAGAAAGAGAAAGGCAGGAACCCATACCCAGTCTTGGTGCACAAATCTCCGTACTTGGCGCACTTGCGCTGAGCAGCATCAGCAACTGCGCGGCCAGGTAGAAAATCAGACATCGCAGACTGGGTCAAAGGGGACGACCCCGTCAAATCGACACACACATCACGGCCCCTATCCCAGGAATAAAGAAGCAAGTCGTGCCCATCAATCAAACCGACATCTACCTCCTTACCGGGCGAAATACCAGATCGGAAACAGATATCCAAAAGGGTGTCACGAACCAAGTTATGTCTATGCTTAATACCAACGGTACCAGCACATGACACAGCATGATCTCCAAAAATGCCCCCCTTAAAAACTCGGGAACAAGCAGAGCAGGGCTTGGGTACCGGGAACAAAGGGACACCCAACCGATAGCTAAGGACAGAGCGATATTATTATTATTATTATTATTTTTTTTTTTTTTTTTTTTTTGCAAAAAAGGTATCATTTCATTTCAATGAGAAACAAAATTACAATGTTGCAAAAAGACTATCACTCTAATGATACATTTAGCTTGATGCCATACATTCTAAAATCCTATAATACTTAGGATATCCTTGCTTACACAAAAATCTAGTGTGTACAATGAATTTAAGATTGCTGACTATAGCCTCAGAAGTGGATTCTTTGTCCATGAATAGCCTCTTGTTCCGTTCCTTCCAAATGAGATACACTGCTGCTGCAATGCTAACTCTAAACCAGGCATTCTTCCAATGTTTTTTCCTTCTATGGTTATTCACCCAACGAACAGCAGCTTGCAGATCAGGCTTCATATTAGCCAAGCCTATCCAACTCAGTATTGCATTCCAAATCCCCCTTGCAAAGTGACATGAAAAGAAAAGATGAGCCATACTCTCTTCTTCCTTCTGACATAAACAACATCTGCTCGCTAGAGCATAGCCTTTTCTTTTAAACTGATCAGTTGTAGCAAGCTGCTTCTGCAGGGCTAAAGATAGAATTACTTTATGAGAGGGACAGAAGAGATCAGAAGCAAAGAATGAACCCCAATATTGCTTAATAGGTTCCCTAAGAATCAAATACATCTTAGACACTTGAAACTTATTTCATGTAAAACAGGAATCAAGAGCTGATTGAGCCTGATCAGAAGAGTCACAATGAATCTGCAACTGGTCTCTAACTTTCAATATGCTTTTAATGCTTGCAGGAAAATATTCTTTTGCTTGAACATTCCAAACAGTGCCAGATCCAAACACATAGTGCCTGCACCATCTACTCCAGATACTGCCAGGACCATTAGCAAAAATCCACAACCATTTAGTAAGCAAAGCAATGTTCCAGTTCTGAATATCCTTGATGTTAAACCCCCCAGAATCCCAAGGTGAGCAAATATCCCTCCATTTTTTGAAGAGTAACCTCCTCTGCCCATCTTTAATACCCCAGAAGAAGTCTTTACTGAGCTTATTAAGCAGCTTCATAACTCCTTTAGGCAGGAGAAGACTAGAAGACCAGAAATTTTCCAGACCAAAAATGCAAGAATTAATCAACTGGGCCTTACCAGCATAAGACAAAAACTGAGTAGACCAGTGACCAACAGCTTGCTGCACTTTCAGGATAAGAGGACTAAACATATGAATATTCAGCCTAGTGTCAGTTAGAGGCACTCCCAAGTATCGAAAAGGGAAGTGACCCTCCACAAACCTAGTGCTGGAAAGAATGAGTTCCTTAACCTCCTGATCAACCCCACCAAAGTAAATACAAGTTTTATCATTATTAGCCACTAGACCAGACAGAGACCCAAATACATCAAGAACCTCCTTTATAGCACAAACAGAGGGTAGATCCCCTCTAGTGAAAAGCATCAAATCATCAGCAAATATGAGATGAGTCAGGTTGAGTCTACAACACTTTGCATGATATGAGACATTCTCCTTCAAACATATCTTCCTGAGATATTTAGACAATATCTCCATACTCATAACAAAGAGGTAAGGGGACAATGGATCCCCTTGCCTAATCCCCCCTTTGCCTTGGATAAACCCAGTGACTTCACCATTCACTTTGAAGGAATACCAAGGATTGCTAATGCATCCCAAGATCCATCTCACAAAGAGATCAGGAAAGCCTAAGTTCTTGAGCATCTTTTCTATAAAATCCCATTGCAAAGAATCAAAGGCCTTCTTAATATCAACTTTAACTAAACATCTAGGAGTAATGTACTTCCTAGTGTACCCCTTTACCAAAGCTTGAGACAGTAAAATATTATCAAAAATATTTCTGCCAGAAATAAAAGCTGACTGTTCAACCCCAATAATATCAGGCAAAATAGGTTTCAATCTGTTAGCTAGAATCTTTGCAACAGTCTTATAAACTACAGTGCAACAAGAGATAGGCCTATAATCCAACACAGAGTGAGCCTCTTTTTTCTTTGGGATTAGAGTAACCAAAGTTGTATTAGCCTGTTTAGACATATTTCCTGTTTTGAAAAAATTAAGGACAGCCCTACAGAAATCCTCACCCACAATGCTCCAAGAGGACTTAAAAAACCCAGCAGAAAATCCATCTAGGCCCGGGCTGCTATTAATATCCATGCTAAAAACAGCAGTTTTAATCTCATTTATAGTAACTGGACTAGTAAGGGAAGAAATCACATTAGCATCCAAACATGAAGAGAGAAAAGGAATATCACCAAATGTATCTTTCTTCTTTCCAAGTAGGGAATAATAATACTCCTGAAATGCTTTAGACACCTCTTGTTTGCCTGATTTTAAGAAACCAGCAGAATCATGAATAGCTCCAATGATTTGCTGAGTCTTCCTCTCTGCAATTTTTGCAAAGAAATACTTTGAAGAGCAATCTGCTAACTGCAAATGTTTGACCTTAGCCCTTTGCTGGAGCATACTCAGCTCAACATTCATATAGTTCTGATAATCAGCAAGAAGTTTCTTTTCTTCATCAAAAAGAGAGGTGGAGAAAGGGTCAGAATATAACTTCCTTTGGCATTCAGCCAATGCATCCCTAGCTTCCCCAACCTGAGAGGATAGATTATTAAAGTGACTCTTATGCAGATTCATTAGACCTTTCTTCACATTTTTAAGTTTTTGGAACAAACAGAACATAGGAGAACCAGATACAGGAACCCTCCAAACTTGAGAAACCACTGAATGATAAAGAGAATGTGTTGTCCATATATTCAGGAATTGAAACCTCTTCCTGAACCCTTCCTCATGAGACACTGAGACCAGAATGGGTGAGTGGTCAGAAATCCCAGATTCACAGAAAAGAGCAGAAGAAGTAGGGAACATAGCACTCCAAGCAGGATTACCTACTGCCCTATCAAGCTTCGACCAGATTCTATCCTCAGGATCCCTCTTATTTGTCCAGGTTAGAGAGCAACCTGAACTTTTCAAATCATCTAACTTACAATATAGCAAGCAAGTATTGAAATCCCACATCTCTTTCAAAGAAGGAGGGTTATTACCCAATTTCTCTTCAGGAGATCTAACAATATTAAAATCACCCAAGGTGACCCAAGCATCAGAAATATAAAGGGCATTTAGATCATTCCACAGAGTTTCTCTAGCCGTCCCCTCATTATGCCCATAGACCACACTAAGCTGAAACTTAACCCCAGTCTGCAAGTAATGTATAACCCCAGAAATAAGCTGATCAGATTTAAAAATCTGAGAGAAGGAGACTGTTGCAGCATTATAAAGGATCCAAATTCTTCCATTGTAGTGTTTGTCATAATTGTGAACAAATGACCAACCCTTAAACCATTTATTAACAATTTTAGACACCTTCTTCCACTTGACTCTAGTTTCCAGGATCGCCAAAACATCCAATTTATTCTTTATTAAGAAAGAAAAAACTTCACTATGTTTGATTGGGGTGTTAAAACCCCTAATATTCGAGGAAGCTATTTTCATGAGAAGATTTATCAGGTGGGACTTTAAGTTTCCCTTCTTCACTTGAAATAGCCTCCTTCTCCTTGGGACATAATGAGTGCATTACAGCAGCAGATGTAGAGGGTTTTCCACCAGGGAGAGATGACTCATCCTCATCCTCTAGCTTACTCATCTCCTCTAACTGCTCTGAGGTACCACCTAGTCCTTCTTCTTGTAAAAACAACTGAAATTTATTTGCCAAAATCATTGGCTCTATCTCCTTTGGAGGCTTATTCTTCAGAGATGATGAACCTCTCTTAAACACAGGTATGAATGTGTCATCTTGATAGAATTATTATTATTATTATTATTATTATTATTATTATTATTATTATTATTATTATTATTATTATTATTATTATTATTATTATTATTATTATTATTATTATTATTATTATTATTATTATTATTATTATTATTATTATTATTATTATTATTATTATTATTATTATTATTATTATTATTATTATTATTATTATTATTATTATTATTATTATTATTATTATTATTATTATTATTATTATTATTATTATTATTATTATTATTATTATTATTATTATTATTATTATTATTATTATTATTATTATTATTATTATTATTATTATTATTATTATTATTATTATTATTATTATTATTATTATTATTATTATTATTATTATTATTATTATTATTATTATTATTATTATTATTATTATTATTATTATTATTATTATTATTATTATTATTATTATTATTATTATTATTATTATTATTATTATTATTATTATTATTATTATTATTATTATTATTATTATTATTATTATTATTATTATTATTATTATTATTATTATTATTATTATTATTATTATTATTATTATTATTATTATTATTATTATTATTATTATTATTATTATTATTATTATTATTATTATTATTATTATTATTGTTATTATTATTATTATTATTATTGTTATTATTATTATTGTTATTATTATTATTATTATTATTATTATTATTATTATTATTATTATTATTATTATTATTATTATTATTATTATTATTATTATTATTATTATTATTATTATTATTATTATTATTATTATTATTATTATTATTATTATTATTATTATTATTATTATTATTATTATTATTATTATTATTATTATTATTATTATTATTATTATTATTATTATTATTATTATTATTATTATTATTATTATTATTATTATTATTATTATTATTACTAACCGCTAACACTAACATTTTAATTTCGTGTATACTAACTTTCTAATCTAACACTTTTTTTATTTATTGTATCTAACACTTAACATTTAATTTTATCGTTTACTAATTTTTATCCTTTCGTCATTAACATATTAATACTGTATATATATATATTTACATAATATTAAAATTCGGATCTTAACACGTTTGACTACAACGATCATCCAAAGTCCGTTTAATCACTTTACGAGTCACGACGGAGGTGGCACCCTTTCGAGGAGCGCCGCCCCAATGTACTCAAGGGCATAACGCGATCGTGATTGCTCATAGTTGAATGCGTAAGACTCCATTTCTAAGATTAGTACGAGATCCGTTGAGGCGAAAACCGACATCACATAATCCTTTAGGATTAGTATCGATGTCGTGACGCGGAGGACTATAATTTCGTCACTAATCAAAATTTTCAATCACATAATAGCATATTTCATAAAATCCCGATAACGGTCTCATAATCGTATAATACACGTTTATGACATCGAGAACCGAGTTGAATTTAAATAATGCAATATTTTTATTTAACTCGGTCAATTATCGAATTCAAACAAATAAAAAAAGCGGCCAGACCCCCATGTGAGTCGCGCGCCGGTCAGGCGAGTCGCGGGGAGGCCTGATTGGCCGAGCTCCTCTTTCTTGTTTTCTCGCCTTTCTATCCTCTTCAATTCTTACATTAATAGGCGACTTTCGCGACATGTTTCCATATTTTGAGACTCGTCTTTTTTTTACGACTTTTAGTCAACGCGTGTAAAGTCAATCACGTGATCCTATTTTTCAAAACTCATGCATATCATATCACTTAAAATGACTTTGATCGACGGTCTCGCACTATTAATCTTGTGTCGACGACTCTTTAGTCGTATCCGACATATGATTAATTCAGACTCTATTCCTCGATATGATAAGTCGGGACAAGGCATCGAGATTCGGGATCGGGCTAGCACCACGTCTAGGTTCCATATCTTCGTCCTCCATTTAATACACAATATAATGTGTATTTAATCGAAGTTCGTCCGTTTGCACAACTTACGGTCTAGTTTATATTTATTATTTACGGGTCCGTTTCTAGTTAACATTTGCTGCTTATAATTCAATTATTCTATTTTATTGCTCGTTGTATTGTGAATTCCGGGTTGTATTCCGCCCGCGTAATTTGTAATTTATTTACGAGTTTTCTATTTTCGATGTTTTCCATTTATTTATTCAAATGAACATCACATGCTAAATCACTTTGACGTGAATCAAGATGCATTAAAATGACGTAGCTCACATTTAATTCGCATGCTTAGCCCGAAAACGTTGTTTGCATATCATTTAATCGTTTTACTAGCGCGCGCACACGAACACGAACGATGTCTTAGTAGAGGCCACCATGTGCGGGCGGGGTTGGGTGTCCTTAGTGGGCTTCCCAACACGTACCCTCACCCCTTACTCAGAACCTTGGTTTCCGGATGCCCGAAACCATTGGCGCTCGAGAGTCATTCTATATACGAAAGCCGGTTTAAACGGTATCGATATTGCAATGCAAAGGGACGAGCCCCATAATCTCTGAAATTGAAGTGGGCCGTACTTTGTGTACAGCCCATGACGACATAGAGTGGGCTCGTATGGTTCCGAATAACCACAAAATTCGGTGGCGACTCCATTTTGACTTAAATTTCGAACCCGAGATCAATCTCACCACGAGATTCATTCGCCTACCCAAACCCGTGCGTGGCTGCGTCGGGGTGGACCTACGTCATGTCCACACACCTCAACAACAACAACAAGCTGACTGGAATAATACCCGGAGAGCTTACTAAACTTCAAAACCTTAAGATCCTGTATGCTCTTTTTTCTTCTCTCTTTTAACTCATACAGTAATAAAATCACATCTCCTCGACTCCTCATAACCATACATTGATAGAAAGAATTCATCTGACCACTCATAAAGTCACCCTCCTTGTCTTTCTCATCTGATCACTCCCTTGGCCTCTCTTACTAGTAGGAACGCAAGGAAGGGTTAACCATCATGCCAAGTTAATTCATGTTAGTTGGAATGCCACAAACTTCTGCATTGTCATCACTCAGAGCTGAGGCCGTCACCAGCTACACGGACAACGGTGCAGGTATTTTTTTATTGTTTATTTCTCAGTTTGTGTTAATCCCACTTTGTTGTTTCATGAAACCTCTGTTGTGGTCTCACCTTAATCTCACTAGTAGAATGCCGACCCTAATAGGTCTTGTAAATGTAATTACCTTCTTTGTAAATCGTAAACACCAACTCGACATAGGGGAAAAGGTGCTTTTGATAAGCGTGTCTTGTACCGTGTCATTTGGCTCATTTTGTGTCCCTTTTCATGTTTATAATGCCGGTTTTGTGGGTTTTTATGATATTTTACCGGTTTTCACTCATTCTTATAATTATCCAGTTTGAAACCCAATTTCGTGATTTTTGTGAGTTGGAAGCCGTAATCAAGTAAAACAAGGCTCCTGAGAGTATTTTGCACTCAAAGTTAGGAGCTTTAACTTGTTTAATTATTTCATTTTTTTACATGGGTTAGTACTTGCCATTTAATTTGAACTTAAAGTGTCGATTGAAATAGTTGATGAAATCAAGTTAATGATTTTGAGTTCTTATAAATATTTACTCCATTATAGCTATCTGATTGTTGTCTTTTGTTTTCTGTACAAATTTTGTGTCGGAGATGACTAAATTAAAGCAATGTTTATAGCGCAATTGATGAATTAAAAATCTTGGTGAATAATGATTTATAACACTTTTTTTGTTCTTACAATTTCAGTGTCCTCGACAATTTGGAGTCTTTGAATGTGGATACTATGTCATGAAGTGGATGTACGAAATCACTGTATTTTACTCTAAGAGTCAAGAAAGCTTAATTCAGGTTTTTTTTACTTAACCTTAGTTTTTCTGTTATAAAGTAATTATGAGTGTAACCGCTAATCCATCGTTACTATTCTTTTTATTTGTTAGTGTGTTTCAAAATCAAGAATGACGACGGAAGATATGAACCAAGTTCGTGAATATTGGTCTCAAAAGTGCATAGAGTTGATGATATAGTACGTTTGTGACTTTGTTAACTTTAGTGGTTAGATATTGTAGTCATGTTGATAGCTAGACGTGAGGCGTTCTACTGGAGATGTTGCTTAATTAGTTGGACGTGTGGATTGGTTATGGATTTGGTTGTGCTATTTAAACATTGTAGTGATATGATTTTGATTTTGATTTTGGTTTAATCAAATTGTAGGGAGGTGCTGCCCAATTTTCGATAAATAATATAATTGGTGTGCCTTGATTTGTTTTTTATATACCATTCTTAGAGATACAAAAATTCAATCTTGTAATTAAAATCAGTAACATTTGTCACCGGTTTCAAAATATAAATAAATGATAAAATGACATGCCTTTGGAACCGCGTCTAAATTATCATAGGTTTCAATGAGGTACCCTTTGGAACCGGTTGTGAATTGCAACAGGTTCCAATGAAACACCCTTTGGAACCGGTTGTGAATCACAACAGGTTCCAATGATATACTTTTGGAACCGGTTGTGAATAATAACAGGTTTCAATGGTACACCCTTTGGAACCGGTTGTAATTACAATAGGTTTCAATGGTACACCCTTTGGAACCGGTTGTAATTATAATAGGTTCCATTGGTATACCCTTTGGAACCGGTTCCAACAACAACCGGTTCCAAAGGGCATCTATGGAACCTTCTTACAACCGGTTCCAAAGCTCCGGACCTAAGGAATCTGTGGCAGTAGAACCTTTGAAAAAAAATTCCAAAGGGTAGTTTACAACCGGTTCCAAAGGGTAATTTTCTACTAGTGTATGATGAATGATTTTGAAAAGATAAACACGTGATGGACTTGACACGTGACGACCAAAATCGTAGAAAAAGGATTTGACAAGGCTTTTTATATGTAGGAGGCTCACGTAGTTGTGCTATGAAGGCCACTCAATCGAGTCGTGGAGGGGACTCGATCGAGTGCCCTTCGTGAGGACCCTCTGCCTCTGTTTTGAGGGGTCACTCGATCGAGTGCTCTCTGTTTGAGCTGCTACTCGATTTCGGAAAAGGTGGTAGTTACGTAAAAATATTATGTAATTTAAACTCAACTTGATTTTTCGACGCTCATAACATGTAGAGTACGGTTACGAGATCGGTATCGGATATTTTGAAATAAGTTTTATGAAGTTGTTATTAATTTGATTAGGACGAAAATTGATTCCCTCCGCGTCACGACATCATTACTAATCCTTACGGATTACGTGATGTTAGATTTCGCGTCAACGGGTTTCGTACTAATCCCGATTGATAAAGACTCCTCGAGCGCGATATTTAACTACGGAGTCAATATCGTTCTCTTAGAGTAGCATTTTGAAAAATGGTATCGAACGCGTTTAAAGTCAAATTTCCGCGACCGCATCACGCCCTTAAGTGTTTAGGGCAGCGCTCCTCGAAAGGGCGCCACCTCCAATACTACTTGCAAAGGGATTAGAAGGATCTTAAACGGAACTTGTTTTTTAAACGTATTCAATCCGAAAACGGTTTAAATATATGATATTAAACCCAGTGTTAAAGTTACACAAAAAGTGCTTAAAGTTACACGGGATGTGGTCTAAAGTTACACTTTATCACTTGAAGTGATAAAAGTGATGAATGTTATAGTTACATATCAACTTTGAACAAATGCAACTTTATCATATGTCATCTGTAACTTTAATATAGACCTACTAACATATGGTGAACTTACATGATCTCTACTCTCTCCCTACCTATTTCTATCTATCTATCTATCTATCTATCTATCTATCTATCTATATATATATATATATAGAGAGAGAGAGAGAGAGAAAGAGGAGGGCTCCAGTGAGGCAGCCTAACTTCTTACACCCATAGAGGCACAATCCAGACCATTAGATTAAGATCTGATCTAACGATCCAGATTAAAAGACTAAAAAACACGCGCTGCTCCTCTCCACCTTCTAAAACCCTATCATTTGAACACTACTACTTTCTCTCTCTACTCTAAAAACCTCTGAAATTCATTGTCGTGTAATTCTGCACCTTCAATGGCTAGTAATTCTGTATCTTCATGGTGACTGATTCTTCATCAAAGCATCGAAAATTAGATACAAATGAAAATCCTTCAATTTCACCTTCAACTACTTCAGATTTAGGTCAGAAAAATTCTATTTATTCTAAAATTCAATTTCAGATTTTAAGTTTGATTCTTAATTTATTTATGTCGTGATTCGTTTTTTGAATGCAGGGAATAGTCAAGAAATAACTGCAATATGTTCGATGATGGGCGATTCTAATATATTAGGTAAAATATTTCATTAATTCATCTATTTTTCAATTTTAGTTTATATTACTTCATCAATTCAGTTGCTTCAAGTTTTCATAGAAATGTATCTTATATTGTTTGGTTCATAGTTAAAGCAGTTGCTGCTTTGATGTACACAACTTAATATCTGTTGTACATGTCGAAAATTGTTCATAGTTAAAGCAGTTGCTGCTTTGATGTACACAACTTAATATCTGTTGTACATGTCGAAAATTGTTCATAGTTAAAGCAGTTGCTGCTTTGATGTACACAACTTAATATCTGTTGTACATGTTGAAAATTGTTCATAGTTAAAGCAGTTGCTGCTATGATGTACACAACTTAATATCTGTTGTACATGTCGAAAAATGTTCATAATTAAAGCAGTTGCTGCTTTGGTGTAGATAACTTAGTATCTGTTGTACATGTTGAAAATTGTTCATAGTTAAAGTAGTTGCTGCTTTGAGGTAGATAACTTAATATCTGTTGTACATGTTTAGAATTGTTCATAGTTAAAGCAATTGTTGCTTTGATGTAAATAACTTAATATATGTTGTACATGTTGATAATTGTTCATAATTTTGATGTAGAATTTAATATTATGTGTTAAATTTACATAGATACTCCCGAACCTAATTCTGACCAAGATTTGAAGATACCAAGTTGTTCGAAAGAATTGAAACCTTATGTGGGTCAAATTTTTCCGGGATTGGAAGAAGCATTTCAATTTTATTCCAAGTATGCAACTGCTGGTGGATTCATTGCTAGGAAGAGCACTGGACGCACTAGTCGTGGTATCGTTAAAAAAAGTACTTTGTCTGCAATAAAGAAGGTGAATACGAACATAAGGGACAACAGCAAAGAAGGGAGATAACAAGAATTATTTGTATGGCCAGAATCATCTTAGACAGAAAATCTGATGGGCGATATGAAATCACAGAATTTAATGAAGGACATAACCATTATTTGAACACACCTACCAAGATGATGCACCTTAAAAAGGCAAGGAAACTTAGCATTTTGCACGAAAAGATGATCATTGACAACTCCTTGGTAAACCAAGGTGCCGTTAAAACTTTCAGAATGTTCAAGCAGTTCGTAAAGGGTTATAAATATGTAGGTGCATCAAAAGTTGATTTTAAAAATTTTGGTAGAGATATAAAGAAGTTCATCAAGGACTCTGATGGACAGATGTTCATTGAGATCCTTATGAAAAAGAAATCCCTCTGTAACTCTTTTTATTTTGACTTTGATGTTGATGATAAACAAAGGATCACTCGTTTATTTTGGGCTGACCCTATAATGATAAAGAACTACATGTTATTTGGTGATATGGTGTCTTTCGACACTACATATAACATGAATAAGTACAAGATGGTCTTTGCTCCCTTCACGGGTATAGATCATCACAAGAAATGTGTCACATTTGCTGTTGGTCTTGTTGGGAGAGAGAATGGTAAAAGCTTTTCTTATTGCTATCTTTGTCATTATTTGTGTTCTGAAGATAATACGTGATGCACATAAGGAATTTTATTATACTGTCTCCTCAATGCATATGCAGGTAACGACTTTACTTGGCTGTTTAAAAACTTTATAAAGGCAATGGGAGGTACTTTTCCTTCCTTCATTTCACTGATCAGGATTTGGGAATCAAAGATGGGGTGAAGGAGGTTTTTGGAAGCCACACATTTCACTGATTGTGCATGTGGTACATAATGAAGAAAGTAGCAGATAAAGTGGGTTCGAAAATATGCACTGAAACAGATTTTCTTAAGGATCTAAATGCTGCTATTTGGGGTGAGGATGTAAACCCGACTCAGTTTGAACAGATGTGGCAGGGTCTTATTACTAAGTACAATCTTGAGGATAATGAGTGGCTTCAGGAGATATTTGAGATGCGAGAGAAGTGGATACCAGCTTACCACCGTTACCTGTTTCTTTCAGGGTTAATGAGGACAACTTCAAGGTTTGAGTCTGAGAATAACTTCTTCAATAACTTCACGAATCCTCATCTGACACTTGTTGAGTTTTACATGAGGTTTGACAGTGCCATTGATGCTCAAAGGTGGGTGCACTTCTGCTGCTTTGATCAGTCCAAGTTGATTGCTGACTGTAAGAGCACTTCTGCTGCTTTGATCAGTCCATTTTCACTTGAAAAACATGCTTCTGAAATCTACACACGAACTGTCTTCTATAAGTTGCAGGAAGAGTTAAAGGCATCCATGTACAATTGTGGTGTTGATGAGATTATAAAGGAGGATGATGTTGAACATATCTCTATACTGGACAACTTCAGAAACAGGGTATATGTAGTTGACTATACCCCTGCAGAAGAGATTATTGTCTGTGCCTGCAAGATGTTCGAGCAGCGTGGACTATTGTGTCGTCATGCTCTTTGGGTCCTGAAAGAAAGAGGTGCCAAGAGGATACCTAATTCATATCAACTTCCTCGTTGGAACATGTTTGCAACATCCAGGGAAATGTTTGATGCAAATGGCACACTTCTTTCTGATTGTCGGGCATCTGATGGAATAAAAACAAAGGTTGCAGAATTATGGACTGAAATTTTTGATTGTGTGACTGTGGTTGAGGAAAAGGAAGAGAAGGTGGATGAGCTCTTAGAATTAGTGAGAGCATTCAAGGAAAAGGTTGTGGAAGAAGGAACAAACCTGCGAAATGACAAGAGGTCTGAGATCGAGTTTTTGATGGGTGCCACTATTCCAACTGACATTAAGATCTTGCCTCCATACCAGTCTAAAACTAAAGGCTCTGGTGAAAGGTTCATAACCCTCTTATTAGACTCCTCTAATTAGTTACTAAATTACTTGTTAATTTAGTATATGAAGATCTAGTTACATGCATGACATAAAATGACAAAAACTAGATACAAGAAGAGATTTCCTTACATAAACAAAGAGGAAATAATGGGCACAATAAGAAAACTCCTTTTCTTATTGTTCTTGAGCTTATATTAGTATGGATGATCCTCCAAAACTTGAATCTCCAAAGTAGAAGATCTCCTTCTAGTTGCACCAAGATTCAACCCAAATAATCACTATTATTATTAACTAGATAATAATAGTGATGAACCCTATACTAATATTATGAATATTACTACTTTAGTAATAAGGATAAATATTAGTATATATGAGAGAATTTTGGAGAAGAGGAAAAGCATTCACTAATGAAAAGATGGATGTCCAAATGAGAACAACAATATTCCCTTAAATGACCCCCAAAACCGGCCACCCCTAAATTAGGGAAGACCATTGCTTTATTTTATTTGCATGCATAAAGTCAAGGGTCTAGTGTAATAATTACTATCATTCATGCATGCACATAAATAAGAACAACCATTATTGCCCTTATTTTACTAGTGTGCCATATACATGTACATAAAATGGGTCCATTTTATTTTTGTCATTTGTCATACAAATGCTTATGTGTGACATGATCAATTATCTCATATAATTGATCACATCAAATAAATAATATACTCTTAATTCTTTAAGTAGTACATTACTATTATATCTATATATAATAGGTCCCATAATAATAATTACTTAGCTAAATTTACAACTTCTTGTAAATATTAATGGCTAATTATCACTACCCATAAAAGCATACAAAACCTCAACTAATTTAGTAATTAACGTTTAAATACTAAATTAGGTCTTATTTAATCGTATTAAAATAAGACGTAAAATTTATTCAGTCTATTATCGTATAATAGACTAATAAGCTTAATCAGACTGAGTTCTAAACTCTATCTCCAATAAATAACTCTCATTACAAAGCATATATCAAATATATACGCAAGGAACTGATTAACTGTATCAAATACAAATAATTAGTTTTCTATTTGGGTCTGATCCTATAGGTGTGACCGAAAGGGATCAGTTGATCACCGCCGTCTTATGACAATAACGTCTAACTCTAGTCAGCTGAGCGTTATCGATTTACGTTAATCAACTGACGTGGAGTATCGATGTACTAATTATCCCAAGTATATTCCGTCCATGAGATTTAATATATCAATGCACTATTGTGGAGGACACTTGCTCCAACAATCTCCCACTTGTCCGATACAAGTTGTGCATGTAGCCACTATATTGCGGAGGACTCCTACCCCATCAATATCTCCCACTTGTCTACACAAGTTGTGTGCTACCGATTCTCTTGTCTCTTTGATGTCACATCCTCCCACTCATCACAAGGTGTCTTTCAGGTCGCACTTGTGATTTAATTATAATTAGAGTGGTTTTCTCGATCTGGAGAATAACTGTCTGACCGAAAAATCTACCATAAATCTATTTCCGAGCGTGGCCACGCATTTCCAGTTACTTCTCCTCGAGTGGCCCAAGGATGTTTGTACCCAACGTGGGTGGACAATTCATGTTGACCCATCTTATACTGTATAATGCAGATCACCATGACCCAGAAGATGTCCATCAGCCTCCTTTCACGGTACGACCTAGGACACCAACCAAAGCCAATTGGAAACTGCACCGACTCAGATAAATGGTCGCCAGTCTAAAGAATCGACTCATAGGAATAAAATAGAAATCCCCGCCACGACCAGGCATCAACTATTTTGATAAGGGACTCTATTGTGGTCACTGCCCGGCAGAGTGACAATCAGTCTTCCTATGTAAATGACCAGTCATCTCCATGACCCCATGGTCTTGAACTAACCATCGATCAACTTACAATCTTGTCACTCCGAGTCGTCACCTCATTAAGTGACAAGGGGCAAAAATACCATGTTCAAATGTTCACTTGAATAGGGTTCAAGATTGTTTCACAATCCATTCAAATGAACAAGGTATAAGTTTTAGTCAAACTAAATAAGAGAGTTCATATTGAAACTCGAACAATGAATGCTATTATCAGATATGTAAAAATTGCTACAATATCCAATTATTACATCTTAGATAACTTAAAGAAAATCTGGGACTTTTCTCAATCCCATTGCGACAACATGACCATCATGTTTAGCCTTTGAAAGAGGCTTGGTTAAAGGATCAGCGATGTTCTCGTCTGTCCCAACCTTGCATATATCGATTTCCTTCCTTTCCTCGAGATCTCTTATCACGTGGTATTTCCTAAGTACATGTCTAGACTTATTGCTAGACTTGGGCTCTTTTGCTTGAAAAATGGCCCCGCTGTTATCACAATATATGGTGATAGGATCTTCGACAGAGTGGACTACTCCTAGTCCTTCCAAAAACTGACGAATCCAAACAGCTTCCTTTGCAGCTTCCGAAGCCGCGATGTACTCAGCTTCTGTTGTAGAATCCGCGGTGACACTTTGCTTGGAGCTCTTCCAACTAATGGCTCCTCCATTCAACATATAAACATAGCCGGATTGGGACTTCAAATCATCCCGATCGGATTGGAAACTGGCGTCCGTGTTACCTCTTACATGTAACTCAGTATCCCCTCCAAACACTAAGAACGAATCCTTGGTCCTTCGCAAGTACTTAAGGATGTTCTTTACGGCTGTCCAGTGACTTTCACCTGGATTGGCTTGATAACGACTCGTCATGCTCAAAGCATACGAAACATCGGGACGAGTGCACGTCATGGCATACATGATTGATCCAACAGCGGAAGCATATGGGATCAACTTCACGCGTTCAATCTTTTCGGGTGTGGAAGGACACTGTGATTTGCACAAAATGGTACCTTGACTCATGGGAAGAAAGCCTCTCTTAGAGTCTTTCATTTTGAATCTATCAAGAATCTTATCTATATAAGCTTCTTGACATAATACCAACGTTCTTTTGGACCTATCTCTATGGATCCGAATACCCAAAATGCATTGTGCATTTCCCAAATCTTTCATTTGGAAGTGTTTTCCTAGCCACTCCTTTACGGAAGCAAGCATCGGAACGTCATTCCCGATAAGAAGTATGTCATCCACATACACGACAAGAAAGGTTACCTTACTCCCACTAAACTTCATGTACAAACAAGGTTCCTCGACACTTCGAATAAATCCATACTGTTTGATAACATGATCAAAACGATGATTCCAACTTCTGGACGCTTGCTTAAGACCATAAATGGATCTCTTAAGCTTGCATACCTTCCTAGGATTAGATGTATCTACAAAACCTTCTGGTTATGTCATATACACTTCCTCTTCTAGAATCCCATTCAAGAAGGCGGTTTTGACATCCATTTGCCAAATCTCATAATCATGAAATGCGGCAATCGCTAGGATAATCCTTATGGAGCGAAGCATTGCGACTGGAGCAAAGGTTTCGTCATAGTGAAGACCATGAACTTGAGTAAAACCCTTTGCCACCAATCTGGCTTTGTAGACATCTTTATGTCCATCTATGCCATTCTTGATCTTAAAGATCCACGTACACTGAAGAGGTCTCACCTTTTCAGGTAAATCAACCAAATCCCACACTTGGTTTTCGTGCATAGAGTCCATTTCGGATCGCATGGCTTCAAGCCATTGCATGGAATCACGACTAGATATGGCCGCTTTGTAGGTTGTAGGTTCGTCACTTTCGCAAAGCAACATGTCCAACGCATCTTCCTCGACAATACCAAGGTATCGATCAGGAGGATGACTAACCCTCGTGGATTTTCTAGGTTCAAAGGGAACATCAACCGTGTCCGAGGAGGAGGGAACACTTTCCTCCACTTCATTTTCGGTTTGTGGCTCTTGGACTTCATCAAGTTCAAATTTTCTCCCACTCTGTCTTCTAGAAATGAAGTCCTTTTCTAGAAAGACAGCGTCACGAGCCACAAACACTTTGTTTTCGTGACGATTGTAGAAGTAATAACCTTGTGTATCCTTTGGATACCCTACAAACAGACATTTGTAGGATCTTGGTGCGAGTTTGTTGTCAGACTTGTTCTGAACATATGCCTCACAACCCCATATTCTCATAAATGACAAATAAGAAACCCTTCCCTTCCATATCTCATATGGTGTCTTATTGGCTGCTTTAGTCGGGCTTCGATTTAGTGAAAATATTGCGGACAATATGGCAAAACCCCAAAATGAATCAGGAAGCTTAGTGAGACTCATCGTGGACCGAACCATATCTAATAAAGTTCGGTTTCTCCTTTCGGCCACACCATTCAATTGTGGTGTGCCAGGAGGAGTCCATTGTGATACTATGCCACAATCTTTTAGGTGTGAATCAAATTCATTATTTAGGTATTCACCACCACGATCGGATCGTAGTACTTTAATCTTTTTATCCAATTGGTTCTCTACTTCACTTTGAAACTCTTTGAACTTTTCAAAAGCATCGCTCTTGTGCCTCATTAAGTAGACATACCCATATCTACTTAAGTCGTCGGTAAAAGTAATGAAGTAGTTGTAACCACCCCTAGCGGTGATAGTCATTGGGCCACACACATCGGTATGTATAAGGCCCAATACCTCACTTGCTCGTGTTCCTTTACTTGAGAAAGGTGCACGAGTCATCTTGCCCAAAAGGCAAGACTCGCATGTGCCATAAGATTCGTAATCAAACGGTTTGAGAAGTTTCGTTGAAACAAGTCTCTTTATGCGTCGTTCGTTTATGTGTCCTAAACGACAATGCCAAAGGTAGGATTGATTAGGTTCACCCGTTTTGAGCTTCTTGTTTTCTACATGATATATATCATTAACATTATCTAGAACATAAATACCTCCGATAGACGTAGCTTTACCATAAACCATGTCATTAAATGAAAAAGTACAACAATTGTCCTTAATCATAAAGGAAAATCCTTCTATATCAAGTACGGAAATGGAGATAATGTTCTTGGTTAAAGTAGGTACGAAATAACAATTATTCAAATACAACTCAAAACCATTAGCTAGAGTGAGTACATAAGTGCCTACGGATATAGCGGCTACTCTAGCACCATTTCCCATGCGTAGGTCCACATCACCCTTGGCTAGTGCTCGCACGTCCCTCAGCCCCTGTAAATGATTACAAAGGTGAGAACCACATCCGGTATCTAATACCCAAGTGGAAGTGCAAGTATAGTTAATGTCTATCATATAGAGAGAAGTGAGGACAATACCTGACGGAGTCTCACTCTCGTCTTTCTTGTTCTTCAAATCTTTCAAATATTTGGGACAATTGCGCTTCCAATGTCCCTTGCCATTACAATAATAGCAATCGGCGTCGGCATGTTTGTTAACCTTAGCCTTAGGTTTGCTATTCTCAATAGCTTTCCCTTTGTTCTTGTCTTTTCCTTGTCTCTTGAATTTGGTCTTACCCTTGTTTTTACCTTTTTGAACCCCAAGATTGAGATTCTTCATTTTCATGGAGATCATGTCTCTCTTCTCACTCCCACTAGCCTCCATGTCCCTCTCCGCTTGGTTGAGGAGTGCATGAAGCTCTTGGAAACTCTTGTCCATGCCATGCATATTGTAGTTCACCCTAATTTGGGAGAACTTGGAGGGGAGTGAGTGAAGAATGCGACCTATCGCAAGCTTCTTGGGAATGCTACACCCTAGACGCTCTAGAGTGTCAATATGCTCAATCATCTTGAGCACATGGGGACCAACTTTTTGACCCTTTTCTAGCTTACCCTCGAAGAATTTCATCATAGCTTCATATTGACGGATGTCGGGTGATTGAGAAAAAGCCGTCGTAACCCTTGAGAATATCTCATATGCATTAAGGGTAATATATTGAAGCTTGAGTTTTGGAGACATTGACCATATCAAGACATTCTTGATATCGTTAGATATCTTCAAAAACTTCTCATAGGCGGTCCTTTGTGCCGCGGTGGCTCTAGGACCGGGTTCATTGGGTGGTGGCTCGTTCAAGTAACGAATGACGTTATCGGACAACGCCGCACCTTTTATGGTTGACTCCCACTCGATAAAATTACTTCCATCGTCTTTCAAGATACATTTGTCCATAACGGACCTAAGCCAAGAATCCTTTCCGAGTTGAATGGTTGCATTGGTAGCCATAGCGAATTATTAATACTACAACAAAATTTAGGAAATATTAACATCCATTGTTATATAATTTACTTGTAAAACAATTTTAACAAGTCACTCATATAATGACCCCTCACGAAATTATATAAGTGATTCCGAGACCCGCATTTAGATAAGAACTAACATCGCATGCAATCCTTATGTAAAAACGGTAAGTCATTACTCGACCAAATCTACTCTAGAACTCTCGGTTGACGGATTTCAACCAAATCCATCTCCTAACCCCGAAATAACTCTTATCTCGTTGAGTCCAACCCAATCTTGGCATGTGATCTTATCACCCTACTTACCCAAGGTAAAAAGGGGTCCACGTTGTGGTTGCCCTAATGAACAAGGGGTTCATAGGTGCTTTAATTGGTAAGGCTATATCTCAATTGTTACTATGCATGTGAGAGGTCTTGTCAATATTAAGTTACTAATCACTTATAAGTGAACTAAGTTGGTGATTACGTAAATTGGTGAATTGACAATCAAAAAATAAAATGCATGATTGACGATTTTGGC
Source organism: Agrostemma githago (assembly GCA_958450325.1). NCBI lineage: Eukaryota > Viridiplantae > Streptophyta > Magnoliopsida > Caryophyllales > Caryophyllaceae > Agrostemma > Agrostemma githago. The sequence continues at coordinate 29,018,951 of OY288241.1, read as the reverse complement.
ATGAGCGAATATAAAGCAAGCATCGAACAAAATAAATCCTAGTATGGCCATCTAGCTAATCTAATTAACTAGACTATTACAAAATCGGAAACCAACTCCTTGGTCCCTGGCCTCTTCAAAGGAACATTTCCAAAAGGCACCGTCTATTGTCCACCGTCTTGGGTAATCTCCGTCTTCATAATAATTAATTACAAATGATACAAATGAATACATAGCAATTCCTATGATACATTTGTATAAATAAAACTATTAACTATTACAAACGGGCGATACGAGATCGCAATTAATTACAACCAAATCGATATTCCCTTACATTACGGGTAATACCGATTAAAAGACTAGGCCATACTAGGTACAAACTTGCAAAATAATCAATAAAATGACATTCATTCATTCAACAACATTAAAATAAATAAAATGCTGTAAAAATCATGCCAAAATCGCCCTATAATATATCAAGTTCCTCCTAGCTCGGTTTTTATGGAATTTATCGATTTTTAACCATTAAAAATCATTAATCAACACTTAATTCTCAACTAAGCTCAAACTAATTTTTTCAAACCAATTTGGAATTTCAAGAATTAGTCTCCACTAATTTGAAAAATATAGAAAATTAGTTTGAATTGATTTAATTTGCTAATTTAATCGGTAAATGGTCAATTTTATGAAATAAATTTAAATTAAATCATAAAATACCCAAAAATAAAAAATAAAAAAATTTGTACATTCTGGAACATTTCCAGGAACTCAAAAAACCAAAAATTTGTCCACAAAAAGTTCGGAAAAATTTGGAACAAATAAATGCATGTTTATCGATTTTTATCCAATAAAAAAACAATAAACATCCCAAAAGGACAAAATAAATTTCAAAAAATTTACAAATATGTCCTTAAACATATGATGAAATGTACAAAAAAATATCATGCCCAAAAACAACATGCAACTATTTTTAGTTAACTTTTAACATCAAATAGGCATAAAAACTCGATTTTTAAGGCATAAATGATTATAAATTAGCAAATTAATTCCAAAAATTACCAAACTCGACCACAACCATTTTGAGGTCATTAGGTATGCATGTACCCAAAAATTTCGTGTGAAACAAATTTTTACACAAAATTTTTGGTTTTTACAAAGTTATCATATAACCCAAAAAAATTGTCAAAAATCGACGTGCATGCAACAACAAAGCTCTGATACCACTTGAAAGGTTCATAACCCTCTAATTAGACTCCTCTAATTAGTTACTAAATTACTTGTTAATTTAGTATATGAAGATCTAGTTACATGCATGACATAAAATGACAAAAACTAGATACAAGAAGAGATTTCCTTACATAAACAAAGAGGAAATAATGGGCACAATAAGAAAACTTCTTTTCTTATTGTTCTTGAGCTTATATTAGTATGGATGATCCTCCAAAACTTGAATCTCCAAAGTAGAAGATCTCCTTCTAGTTGCACCAAGATTCAACCCAAATAATCACTATTATTATTAACTAGATAATAATAGTGATGAACCCTATACTAATATTATGAATATTACTACTTTAGTAATAAGGATAAATATTAGTATATATGAGAGAATTTTGGAGAAGAGCAAAAACATTCACTAATGAAAAGATGGATGTCCAAATAAGAACAACAATGTTCCCTTAAATGACCCCCAAAACCGGCCACCCCTAAATTAGGGAAGACCATTGCTTTATTTTATTTGCATGCATAAAGTCAAGGGTCTAGTGTAATAATTACTATCATTCATGCATGCACATAAATAAGAACAACCATTATTGCCCTTATTTTACTAGTGTGCCATATACATGTACATAAAATGGGTCCATTTTATTTTTGTCATTTGTCATACAAATGCTTATGTGTGACATGATCAATTATCTCATATAATTGATCACATCAAATAAATAATATACTCTTAACTCTTTAAGTAGTACATCACTATTATATCTATATATAATAGGTCCCATAATAATAATTACTTAGCTAAATTTACAACTTCTTGTAAATATTAATGGCTAATTATCACTACCCATAATAGCATACAAAACCTCAAATAATTTAGTAATTAGCGTTTAAATACTAAATTAGGTCTTATTTAATCGTATTAAAATAAGACGTAAAATTTATTTAGTCAATTATCGTATAATAGACTAATAAACTTAATCAGACTGAGTTCTAAACTCTATCTCCAATAAATAACTCTCATTACAAAGCATATATCAAATATATACGCAAGGAACTGATTAACTGTATCAAATACAAATAATTAGTTTTCTATTTGGGTCTCATCCTATAGGTGTGACCGAAAGGGATCAGTTGATCACCGCCGTCTTACGACAATAACGTCTAACTCTAGTCAACTGAGCGTTATCGATTTACGTTAATCAACTGACGTGGAGTATTGATGTACTAATTATCCCAAGTATATTCCGTCCATGAGATTTAATATATCAATGCACTATTGTGGAGGACACTTGCTCCAACATCTGGAAGGCGACTTATTTCATCTAAAGAAAAAGCCACAAAAGAACATAAGAAGCCTCCTCGGAAGTGCAATGCTTGTGGAGAGATGGGATACCATGATTCTAGGAATTGTCATGGCAAAGTTTAATCATCATACATTCTCTTATTTTTACTTAATTTTAATATATCTTAAATATAATAAATTGTCCAGGGATACATTAAGTACATTATACTTTTATCAAGTACACACTACTACAAAACATCAAATAGACAACTCGTAATAGACATCAGATATCCTTAGCAACTGATGTATAATATATAGACAACTTTTTTGTTTGAGAAACAGTTGTCTTTATCTGGTAATAGACAACTGACTTTTATAAAAACCGTTGTCTATATATTATACAACTGTTTTAATTAATCTCAGTTGTCTATTCTAATTTTTAGGACCACTAAAAATTGGTTGTTACTACCCAACCCATATCACTTTCTCAACCCATTTACATATACCCGACCACCAAACTCGAATATTTACTCATTGATCGTTGATGATAATCTCATTGATTAAGTTATCGTACTTAGGCCCTGTTCTCTAGGACTTAAATTGACTGAACTGAACTGAACTGAACTGAACTGAATGTGTCTGAACTGAACTGAACGTGTTTGAACTGAACTGAATGTGTCTGAACTGAACTGAACTGAACTGAACTGAACTGGAAAATAATAATAATAATAATAATAATAATAATAATAATAATAATAATTAATTTTAATAATAATAATAATGTTATTATTATTAGTATAATTAATAGTAATATAATAGTAATAATAATAAAATTAATAATAATATTACTAATTTATTCAGTAAATGATAATACTTTATAAAGTCATATTACTTTAAAATATTAGTAATATTACTTTTACTTTAAGTAATAAATATTTATAACTTATAATAGTATACCATTAATACAATATGCAATTAGTCAGAGAAGAGCAGATACAAACATGAACGACGTCAAACGGAAGAAACTTATGAACAAAGTGCGAACGATTATAGCTAAAGACATATGGTTAGCTAATCGTGCCAATAGTGACATTGAAGAAGATTCAAATGAAGATTCCGATGGAGATGAAGAGGAAACGGGGCAAATTGATGTAGATGATTTACTTAATCATTTGACGTAATTTGTATTCATCAAAAGTATTGACGTAATGGATTTAGATTGTATTGACGAAAATATTTGTGGTCATTTATGTAAGTTTAACTTAGAAAATATCGTTCTTTTACCGTTATTATTTTCATCATCCACTGTAATAATAATAATAATAATAATAATAATAATTATAATAATCATAATAATAATGAATATAATAATAATAATAATAATAATAATAATAATAATAATAATAATAATAATAATAATAATAATAATAATAATAATAATAAGTCTGAACTGAACTGAACTGAACTGAACTGAATGTGTCTGAACTGTATGTGTCTGAACTGAACTGAACTGAAACTGTCTGAACTGAACTGAACTGAACTGAAACTGTCTGAATATAAGTCCAGGAGAACAGGGCCTTACCGGCCAACAATAACTCGACTCGTCATTAAATTATCGACCCAAAATTTAATCGAGTCAAGTTCAAATCATTCACGAGCCGTCTCGTATCATTATTATTAGTTTATGACACATAATTACTCGACTTAATTATCGTACTTATCGACCCAATAATTACTCGACTTAATTCATTAATTTATCGACCCAAAATTGTATTGAGTCAAGTTCAAATCGTCTATTGACTCGATCTTGAAATACATTTATCGACCCAAAATTACTCGACTCCCGCTCAACTTAGCTTGCTCATCAACTTACTCCCGCTCAACCATAGCAGATCCCCAATTATTCCTCCTCTAACCCTAATTTTTTCAGATCCCAGATAACCCTTCTTCGCCCTTCGTCTTAATCGCTGATTGTTTCCAGATAACCCTAATTAATCGTCTAATCATGAAGCTAACGTCGCCCTTCTTCGCTCTTCGTCTTCTTCGCCCTTCTTCTCTTCCTTCTTCTGTAATTAATTTCGAAGCTAGCTGTTCTTCGCTCATCGTCGTCGTTCCTTCTTCTTCTTCGCTAGCTGTTGTCGCTGTTCTCTATTTGTCGCCCTATTTTGCCTCTTCTCTGGTATTCACTCTCATTACTCCATCATATTTACATTTCTGATCATTTGTTTGGTGTTCACTTGACAATAATATATCTGTGATTTTATGAGAACTTGTCTTTTCATGGAATTAATCTCACATTTGATCAATTCTTCAGTATTATGTTGATCCTTCATAGTAATAACACGAATATACAGTCTTGTAGGATTAACTGAGCAATTGAATGGTGTATAGTTTTATGCAATAACCGATTTGCTGTCAGTGTCATGTTTTCTTTGTCATATTTTTACAATTTTACCCCTTATAGTAGCCTTCATTTTCCCGGACATGCCCTGCTCTTGGAAGCCTTGCATACACGTATCCTCGTTGGTCAATGCAGCGCTGACCCAAGTTTGGATATTGTTCATCATCATCCCAAACTTCTTGCCATTCTTGATCCGACCCATTTCAGTGTTAGACTTTTGAAGTTCTTCCACCGCATCACCCAACACTTCCAGACAGTCCCTCATTGCTTCCTCCTCCTTAGTCAGCATTCCAGGGGTTTTCGAGATCTTTGACACACTGCCTATTGCAGTGCGTGTGGTTGTGATTGTTACTGACAGGGCAGAGTTGGCTAATACTTCAGGTTTTGCCTGGACATCACTTGCATAGGTGGAAAGGGAGTGGTAACAGAGGTCAGGGAATGGTGTTACTTTACACGCAGATTCTATGAACCCGCTGTTGGTTGTTGGGTTGGGGTTAGGTCTTGTTGCTTGAGTTGGGTTTGTATGTGACACTAAGACGATCATTTTGAGAACACAAACGAAATATGTTGAAAATGAGAAAGCCATTAGAATGAGCTACTCGGGTTTGAATGGATGTGTTATTACTTGCTAGTAGGAACTACAGATGTTGGAAATATATAGATGGAGCTATGTTGGCTTTAATAATGTGCTCAGTGCTTGTACTGCCTGACAAGTTATGTTGCTATGGGTAGTTTGCAACATTTAAAGCCGAGTAATTGGATTCCTGTATAGTGGTACGGTTAAGTTGTTGGGCTACTTCCTATACTTGTCTTTTCTAACCAAGTGAGTATTATTTGACCCATCATCGATTTGTGATGAATATATTCGTCACAAGAGAGACTTAATTACTCGATCTACTTTAGTCATGGTTGCTTTTGAGTATTAACTTTGTCATAATTTGTGGGAGTAGTAATTTGTAGTTGAAGGGTATGTAGAGTACTCCTTATATACTTAACTTTCATTACTCCTTTTTGTTTAAAATTAGGTAAGTGATATATATATACAGTTGAAATCCTTAATTCGACTTCTCCTGTGGTTTTGGATTTTTGAAATCCTGAATCGATTTTTGAGCAAAAATAAGTCAATAACTTGTAAGAGTATATTATTTGTGAATCTTTGTTTTGAGCTTGCGTTGTGCCATTGCGGGATTAAATCGTCATTTAAAGAGACACATTGGTTATTGCCTTATTGGTTTATTAAGTAATTTGTAGTTTATAGTTTATAGTTTCTACTCTTCTTTTGCTGTGTTTTGTTTTGTTTTGGATTTCGACACTTTGGTGGGATGCCTTCTTGCAAAACTGGCTAAAATAAATCACATAAAAAATGTTAACATTTTGTTCTTACCTAACTAAATAGTTACTACAGTATTACTAATTGACCAGTTAGTTCCATCGTAAGAGAGACTGACTGATTGTATTGACGTACGTATATGCGAATATGTATAGTAATAATACTCGTAATACTGAATGCATAATGGAAGCAACCAGCCAACTCAAAATAAGATACCCTCCTCCACTCATCTAGCCTACGTAGTTAGATTAATGAGTAATAATACTCAATATCATGTGACTGTAATCATGAAAAAAAAGCCCCTAAAATCTAACTATATATTCGCATGTCTATCATGTGAGTAGGAAGGTGCCTCAAATGAAATCAAACACAGAGGAAATATTTTGCCTCTGATCGAAATTATAGTTTGTTACTTCTCAATTCTCCTCTTTTCAATTGGAATGCTTTTGTATATTTTTGTGATGAAATTCTCTAGACCACGTATAAATTACATTGATTTATGTGTAATTTAGTCATTAATTTCTAAGATAATATTAATAAGAAAGTATTAAGTGCTTACATATACAATCCATTTGTATCGAAATTGAAAGGGGTATAAACATATAAAAAATGTTGATATTAATGTTAGGGAAGATGGACTATTAATATTGATATCAATGTTTTTATTTTATTTCTAATGAGCTAGTGATATATTACTAGTAGGTGATTGACAAAGATTTGGAATGGATCGGGAATGGATGGTTATTGATCGTTTGGATGCTAGATATAGGAAGGGGGTAGACGAGTTTGTTACATATGCCATTGATCATGCAGAAAACGTTGATGAAATTTATTGTCCATGTGTTAAATGTGGAAATAATGTTTTGGTTGATGGTGGGGAATCAAAAAATCACCTCTTATGTAATGGAATTGATCAAAGTTACAAAAGGTGGATTTGGCATGGGGAGGACTTGATTACTGTTGGAGAGGAAGGTGAGGAGTCTGATGGGGAGGGTTATGTTGAATATCGTGAGGATCGAATTGATGATATGATTAATGATTTGAAAGAAGGCACAGAAAACCCAAAACATATGTTTGATAAGTGGGCTAATGATGGAGTGACACCATTATATCCAGGGTGTTCAAAATATACACGATTATCTTTTACATTGAACATGTATAACTTAAAGGTGAAAAATGGATTGAGTGATACAGGTTTCACAGAAATTCTGGAGTTACTTTGTGATGTTTTTCCTAATGACAAGACACTCCCAAAGCGTACCTATGAAGCTAAAAAAATATTGTGTCCAATGGGAGTTGATTATGAGAGAATACATGCATGTCCGAATGATTGCATTTTGTATCGTGGATGTGATTCAAAGATGGGTCACTGCATAAGACGGGACGGAAAGGAGTTTAAGGTTGGATTAGGCGCACCCGCTTCGCGGCTCCGCCTAATCCAACCCTAAACCCTTTTCTTATTCAGGGTTAGTAATCCCGCAAGAAACTAAAACCTAAGAGGGTATTGGTGAACCCTGTCGTGGATGTAATTCAAAGATGGGGTACTGCATAAGACGGGACGAAAAAAGCTTTAGGGTTGGATTAGGCATACCCGCTTTGCGGCTCTGCCTAATCCAACCCTAAACCCTTTTCCTTATTCAAGGACAGAAAAGGGTTTAGGGTTGGATTAGGCGTACCCACTTCGCGGCTCCGCCTAATCCAACCCTAAACCCTTTTCCTTGTTCAAGGTCAGTAATCCCGCAAGAAACTGAACCCTAAGAGGGTATTGGTGAACCCTGTCGTGGATGTGATTCAAAGATGGGGTACATTAGTTAATATCTGTTGCACATGTTCTAAATTTCTATATAGTTGAAACAATGTCCGTTTTGATGTACATAAGTTACTATGTGTTGCACATGTTCACAATTTGTACATAGTTAAAAAAGTGTCTATTTTTATGTACATAAGTTAATAACTGTTATACATGTATGTTGATATGTTTACATACTTAAAGCACTATCTGTTTTGACGTACATAAGTTAATATCTGTCGCACATGTACAAATTTGTACATTATCAAAGTACTTTCTATTTTGATGTACATAAGTTAATATCTGTTGTGAATGTTGAAAATTTGTACAGTAATCCAAGCACTGCATGTTTGACACGTGGCAGATTTACTCGATTTGAAGAATAAATAAATGAGTAGTACAATAAATGAAGTAGTTTAATTTCACCTTTATCATCTACTTAATTTGTATAGATGGGTTATGTACAACTAATATAGAAATATGTACACTTTTGTCCTTAGTTGTATTATGTACAGTTGTTCTTTAAATATGATAAACTCCGTACATAGTTAATAATATAGTGTATATAACTTATGATTTAACATGGATAACTAGTTGAAATATGAACATCTAATATGGAATTATGTATAATGATGTCCTTAGATGGATTATGTACAAGTGATATTTACATATATACATTACATCAAGAATTATTAATACGAGTATAATTCAGCCAATGGTAATATGTCCTTGAATAATTATGTACATCTGGTATCTATATACGGAGAATATACTTTACATATATATAATTGATTCAAAATGATTCAACCACTGTAAGATACAATAATGTACAGTGAAGATACAGTATACAATGTACTTGGACAACTTTGTTATTATGGGAAATGATGCTTTTAACGCGTGGAGCATTAAAGAAAATACCTTCCCCAGTTATACAAAGTAATGACATACCTTCCCCAGAAAATACCTTCCCTTGTACAAATTAATGACAGTATAACGCGTGGAGCATTTCAAATTAATGAGAGTTTTCACATTTACAGTATAAAAACACATCCACACACACGCAAACACCTACACCCACATCCATAATCCTTCCGTCTATGCGTTGAAAAGTATTTATTATTTAATTTAATGAGAAATAAAGATGTTCATGGAGTTATTTCATCACCCACTATTCAAAAAAAAAAAATCTTTAGTTGATTCGTCTTTAGTACCTCAGATGAATTTGTGCAAGTTCAAGTTTTGTGTTGATCTGTTATTGACACAGGGGTATGTGATACCGTTATAGTCCCTTGAATGGTACAAAGCCGTGAGGGATAACGTGTTGAATATACCCGGGTTGAGTTCCCCGGATACTTTCTTTATCGAGGGAATGCAACTGAAATAAACAGCTGAGATTAAGAAAAAACTGGAGGAAGATATAGCCTGTTTGTCAACTAGGATCCCTTTTCCAGTGGATGAGGTCATTGATCTTGATGCTACCCTTGGAGACGGGATCTATCTTCAAAGGATGAAGTATAGAAATAGTGATCCCGTTCGTGCGTTCCCAACTATGTCGTATTGGACACAAGAGACAATGATAAAAAGGATAAAGGAGGAAGCTAAACTCTCTGGAACATTTGGGAAGGGTTATGTGATACCGTTACAGACATATTACAGTGGTTCAGTTGTACTTGTAATCTTTCGTCTTTGTTTTAGATGCTGAAAAAGAGTTATGTGCAAGTAATATAGAAATATGTACAATGAACCATTGTAATATGTCCTATATAGTCAAAAACATAAAATGTATGGAGTAGTATTTTAGATGGTTTATGTTCAACTTTTATCGAAATATGTACAATGATGTCCACATACGTATTATGCACAATTGTTATTTAAATATGTACATCACCTAGTGACCTATATACTGTACCTTTTGTTTTTTAATTAAAAATATGACAATATATACTGAGTAATATAGTGTATACTCTATATAAGTTATGATTTGACACTAGTAAAATGGCCACTCGAATACGTATAACTAGTCGAGATATGTACATCTAATATGGAATTATGTATACTGATGTCCTTAGATGGATTATGTACATGTGACATTTACATATATATACATACATTACGTAGTGCAAATTTGTTCATCAACAGTTATTAACGTAATTCAGCAAGAAATATGATTCAATCACTGTAAGTTGTCCTTGAATGATTATGTACATATGGTATTTATATATGTACTTTACATAAAAAGAGATATATATTTATTTAATTTGTATATTACGTAATTATTCAAAAACATAAAATGTACGTAGTAAATACTTTAGATGGGTTATGAACATGTAATATTTACATATATACATTATGTACTAGAAATATGTACATCAAGAATTATTAACGCAATTCAGCAGAAAATTTGATTCAATCACTCTATGTACAGTAAAGCTACAAATGTGTTAAAATTGTATAGATGGGTTATGTACAACTAATATAGAAATATATACAATGATGTCCTCGGTTGTATATGAAGGAATATGTCCTAAGACATTTCTGGCAATTACTAAATATAATATAGGATATTATTATGGAGATAATCATTATATATTATAGTAATTCATAATTGCTTGCTAGAGAATAATTATGATAATTAGTCCAATTCGATTGGGCTGATGACTAGGAATATATAATCCTATAAGGTCACACAATCAGACTTAGTCAGGAAACTAAACAGGCCTAATGTGGACTTGTGAGGCATTAGGTTGTGACTACTTATGAGGCCCGGTTAGTCTCTAGGTTTAACCTAAACTCTACTACTATATAAGCATATAGTATATGAGTAATAAGGTGATGGAGAATCAACCAAGGAGAAAACCCTAATCCAAGTCAGTTCAGTTTATTGACTCAAGCACCCTTAAAAGTAAGAGAGAGAATTGTTCTATCTCTTCCGTCCTAGCAGACGTGGGATTCTAACTGGGTTGGTGGACCGAGTAGAGGAGCAACATGTGGGGCTCTGGTATCTCTTCGTCTTATGTATCGAGGAATTTACGCTACGAGGGTATGTATTTCTCGACCTACTTTTGTCCTGATTCATATCTATATTGTGCTTGTTTTCTTGGATTGGTGCTAGGAAATTGTTTCCTGAAATTCCGCTTTCGCACCGGTATAATCCTTCAGTGGTATCAGAGCCTATAGCATAATATTTATATGATCATATTCATATTTTTTGTGCGTCTTTATTATGATTCAATTATAGTCTCGAGTTTATCATGGGAAAATTGCATAACTAATATGGTGATATTAATTGATTGAATTTTTTTAAGGAAGATCGACAAAAATCGAATTTTTACGGCAAAGATTTTTTTTCCAAGTTCGCCATGGTTATAGGATAATTCTTTGCGAATTACGATTTCACTAAACCAAATTATATGAAAAGGAGTTTTATGTGAATTTGGTTAACAAAGCAGAAAAACTGTTTTTCGATTTTGTTATTATTTTAAGTGAAGTTGTAACCCGATACTGAATTTTAATTTTGTAATTAATGTAAAGTTGTTACTCTTCTTATAAAAATAATAAATCAATCGGAAAATTGATAAATTAAGAAATCAATCGGTAAGTTGATAAATTAATAAATCAATCGGAAAATGGATTGAAGAGATGCGACCACTGGGGAGGCACGAAAATCGTGTTCTAGTTACGTCAACGTTTGTCTTCTTTCTATTAGCAATATATGTATTGCTTTGGCCCAATTTGATAATTAATACGATTAATCATTCATCTTGGTCTATTATGGATTGAACACGTTTTAGAAATCATTCCTTTAAATATTCAATAATGCTTTTTTTTTCGTAATTTGATTACACCCATGATAAAATATTATAGATTGAATCATAATAAATTCGTTTGTTTAGTTTACGACTTAATCGTTAAGTCGTGTTACTAAAGTTGGTTACGCGATTAGTTTACGACTTATGAGTTAGGTCGTGTTACTAATTTCATGTTTTTTTCTCTAATTAATCGTTAATTAGGATATGAATGAGATTCATTATTTATTTTTCCGTATTGTGAATGCGGCGACTGAATGCTATTATAATTGTTATGAGATTGGCTTGTGACTAGTATGGCCCAAACTAGGATGGTTTACGATCTGCGTATCGTTTTTCGTTGTAATAATTTTTTAATTATTTATTCGTCTTGTTACGAGTGCAATGTATAATTATTCTAGTTCATACGATTGCGGGCGCATCGTATTGCAATGTAATAATTTATTATTGTTTTATTTTACTAGTTAAGTTGTAATTAGTGAAAATAAATGTAATTTGAAGACGAAGTCCCGAGAAGATGAAGGATGGAGATCCAAAACGATTCGAGGGAGGTTTCATGAAGGATGGAGATCCGGATGAAGATTTTGGACCTAGTTAGTTTAGGGGCCATACTAGATCACTTATTTTTATGCTTGCATTTAAGTTCGTTTTATGCTTGCTTTATTTTGCGTATGTGGTTATTTTGTTATGAGTTCACCGTAAATAACTGACATTTGATCCCCAAATAAGTAATATTGAGTCTTATGTTTTTCCAAACAACACCTATGAAGCCCTAGAACACGATTGATAGGTTCTGCCAAAGCAAGGTGTTGATCGTTATTCCGGGGATAATAGGGTGAATTTATGAAATTCACACGTTAATGTTTGGTTTGACCCAATGAAACTATCAAAAGATAAAGGTTTGGGTTTCGAAACAAAGGACATGCCTTTGACAAGGAGTTGTTGAATACGTCGTGATAAGTGTAGTTTGTAGTGCCTATTTCGTAGTGTTTTGGTTCCATTTTCCTTGTGGAATCGCTCCTTGGGAGCGGTTTATGGGCTACTTATGCTTCCTCTAGTTCGTTTCAGGTTCCCAAGACCATTCGTGAAGAGTTGGAGCGATTCCGACTCAATACATACACTTTTCGGAGCCAACGAAATGAAGGAACGATCACTCGATGCCTTGGATTCGACCCCGAGACCTTGGGACCCAATCCCGAGCCTCCGAGACCCGATCCCGAGTCCCGAGAATCGATGAGAAACCCATGAGAGGCAAGGAGGGACCAAAAGGATCATATTGGAGGCCTACAAGACTCATCCCCGACGGGTATGACCTCAACCCGTCCGGGATGAGGTGCACAAATGAGAGGCTCCTGTTTAGAGGCCTTCCCGACCGGGAAGGGGTCCTTCCCGACCGGGACCGGTCCTTCCCGACCGGGACCAAACCTTCCCGACCGGGATGAACCCAATTCAGGCCCGCGTCACTTGTTTCTTCCTCCTTTGCATTGTAACTCCATATATACCCCTCCTCTTGTAATCTTATGGGATGTTCTTCACTTCCCACAAAACCCTAGACTATTTTAGGTTAGATTAGTTTAGATTAGAGTAGATTAGTCGGTAATTAGTCCTTAATCTTAGATTAGAGTGCTTCAAGATCTCCACCAAGCTTGACAAACTTGGATGTTTGTTTTGGGTTTTTCTCATTTATGCAAGTTTCCTTCTTCCATTCATCTTGTTAGTAGGTATAATCTTCTTTTCCTTCCTCTTAATCTTTTTCTTTCATGAAAGTTTGAATCTTTGTTGTGTGGATTGCTCATAGTTCATAGTTCTTGTTAGTTTCATTATGCTAGTTTGGTTGTTTGATTGGATTTCTCTTCTTAGTGTTAGTTTTAGCATTAGATATGTTTGAGTAGATTCTTGCTAGGGTTAGTAGGGTGATTAGGGTGTTAATTGGATGATTAAGGGTTTGTTAGAGATGTTGGTGGAAGATTTGGGTTTCCTCTTGGTTTGATGCATGGTACATGTTTGTTGAAAAGCTTGAATGACTTGTATGCATATGCTTGTTTTTCTTGCCTTTCTCTTGTGAGTAATAGTTTGCTCGTGGGTTTGGTTCCCTCACTAAGTTGCGAGAGCCCGGTGAGGGCGACCCCTAGGTTGGTCTAAGTTGCGAGAGCCCGGATGCGACCTAGGCCCCGATATCACGCTAGTAACCCCGTTTGTCGTTTGTGTCGCCAAGGTGGGTTTTAGGTGGAACCTCTAGGTGATTCTAAGTTGCGAGAGCCCGAACTTTACCTAGATTACCCTACTACCTCCTTCACTCTAGCTCTTCCTCGACCATTCCGTTACCCGTTTGACCCCGACCTAATCCTAGCCCGTTTTCCTTAGTTGTTTCCTCCGTTACCGTGGTCATAGCCTTAGTCTTCTCCCCTTCTTATTACTCTAGTTTAGTTTAGCTCGTTGACTTAGTCTCGTATTTGGGTGACCTTAGTCTAGACGCCTCTTACCGTCCCCGTGGATTCGACCCGACTTACCCTAGCTACCCACTAGGATTAGTTGGTTATTTATTTGATCGGCGGGATCCACGACAAATCCTACCATCAATTTGGCGCCGTTGCCGAGGACGGTGCTAGTTTAGACTTTGTTTTCCTAGTTACTTGACTTTGTCTTTGTGTTTGTGTTTTTCTTTTTTCTTTTTGTTACCTTGCTTCTTGTGTGTGTGTGGTTTATTTCTCTCTTGTCTAGTGCCCAAAAAGCACTAGACTTCTCACGTTTGTTCCTAGTCTACAGTTTGTGCTTCGAGGTGGTGACCATCTTCTTCTTGAAACTTAGAGCCGCTTTAACGGATGGTTGCTAGATTGAGAAGTCCTCAACCGGGTATGAGCTACGATTTTCGAGCAAGCATGGGGTTTGATCTAAACTCCCCACACATGGAAGCCGATATGAGCTACTCCTCTTCTTATATGAACCAAAGCTATGACATGATGACTCCTAATTACTATCAAGCTCCTTGAGGGGATCAAGACTCTAGTGGGTATGAACTTCAAGGTTATGAAAACGGCTACCAACAAGTGAACAATTACCAATCCTACGATCATGGTGACTATTACTTGAGTTATCAATTTGAACCCACCATGTTCAATCAAGATTCACCTTATGGAAGCCAATACCCCCAAAACCCACCATATTACCCTCCACCCCAACCACAATATGAACCCCATGACCCACAATACTACCAATCACCTCAACCTCACTACCAACAATATGATGCCCCACCCCTTGGGCATCATCAAGATTATCAAGGAGCTTTACAAGACCTCAATGACCACCAATCGTCAAACTTGGAGTTGTATCATTCGATTCTTCAATTGCAAAGGAGCACACAAGAAATGGCCATTCAAATGAAAAAGAAGCAAGATGAACTCATGGCCCAATTTCGAAGGGAAAACGAGGCGAGGGATGCTCGATTAA
This sequence comes from Agrostemma githago, assembly GCA_958450325.1. NCBI lineage: Eukaryota > Viridiplantae > Streptophyta > Magnoliopsida > Caryophyllales > Caryophyllaceae > Agrostemma > Agrostemma githago. The sequence goes on along the minus strand of OY288241.1, from coordinate 29,003,696 downwards.
ATGCAATATCGGTTCAAACCGTAATGTTTTTATCCCGAACATCACAATTAGATGAAGGGTGCCCACTTGAGAAAGAGGAGCCACCTAACCATGAAGCCGCCGATGTAGTTCCCTTTGGAGGAGAGATTTGCTTTGAAGAACCTCAATCGTCTACCCAAAAAGTGACGAATGAGGATATGACCCTTGGTGAAGACAAAATTGGTGAGGAATTGGAGGAAGTTAGTGAGTTGGATGGGTTGGTAGAATTTGTGAAGTTGTTGGGTGAAATTGATGAGCCCAAGTTGCCCATGTCCGAGAATGTGGAAAAACATCAAGAGCCCCTTACTAGTACACCAAGCGATGGTTTGGAAGAGATTGAAACCGCCGGTGGAAGTTTCAATCCTCTCCTCCAAGATGATGTGGGGCCTAGTGATGAAGATGGGGAACCACAACTTGAGGAAAGTGTGGGGGTGTGCAACAAGGAAATGGGGCCAAAACCGCTTTTTGTGCCTCGTTTCTTGGAAATGAAGCTTGCTAGTGATTGGAGGCGATGCCTAGGGAGGAAGAGGTCGGTGAAGATCGTAGGATGGATAGACCCCGGAGACGACATGAATGATGACGTTGGGTCTTTTGATTCCTACTTCTTGCCTCCACCTTGGAGGCCGTGGAGGTTGGCTAGGCTCGAGCGCTTCTTGGGCCTTCATTATGATGTCGGTAGCGCGTTCGACTTGCTCCTCCATGCCCTTGAGGGCTACGGTTGAAGAAGAGTCCACCATCCTAGGTTTGACGGAGTTCCTAAAGAACCGTCATGTTGTATATTCCCCCTTCCTCTTCTTTAGTGTACTTGTGCTTGTATTTGTGTGTTTTATCTCTTGATTTTGTTAGTTTTGTGATATTCTTGTAATATTGGATTGTTGATGAGCGTTGTGAGGGAGAGAATTTGATGTTTTGTTTGAGTTTATTGTGATAGGTGAAGTGAAAGTGACTCCTAGAAAGGAGTGGTTAGTGATAGAGCTTGGATCGTGAGTAAGGAAGTCGGTTTTTGGGGTCATGGGAGTAATGAAGACCCTTCCCGACCGGGAAGGGTGAGTCATCCCGACCGGGATGGGGCCGTCCCGATCGGGATGAGGGTGCCAAAAATCGAGTCTACTGGAGTGCCATCCCGACCGGGAAGGGAGCTTCCCGACCGGGATGGGTGTGACATCCCGACCGGGATCATCCATCCCGACCGGGATGGTCCCCTACTCCTTTTTGGTGCCTCTTCTTCAACATTTAAGCCCACCCAACCATTCTATACCCCCACTCAACCTCCCTACCTTCCTTGCTCATATCATACCACCCACATACTTCATTTTCATATCCTCACTTCATCTTCTATCTACTTTAGACCGGTATACACACCAATTTCCACCCCCTCACACCATTATAAACCCACTACCTTAGCCATACGGTTTTCTCATTCTTGAAGAAGGATGACAATGACGACAACAAGCAAGTGCCTATATTGATCATTGAGACGATGGAGCGAGTGAGTTGCTAACCGGTCGGTATGGCAACTATCCTTTCTTTTCCGTTCTTTTTATTGCTTGTTTTCCCCTTGTTTATCCCCTTCCCCTTTGTCATGGTGGCCTTCGAGGCCTTGGTTTATGGTTGCTTCCGACTCTCGATGATGTGACTACATCGAGAGTCATTTCAAAATCCAAATTTACAAGTTTTTCACCCTTTTTGTCGGATTTAGTCGGATTTAGGCGGAATCCGGGCTAGGTGACTTGATTACACCTAGCCTCCCCTCCCATTTCCTTTTATTTCTTTCTTTTTATTTCTTCCCCCATCCATATCTTTTCTTGTCTCGGCCCATGGTGACTTGACTACACCCCGGCCGGACGCTTTCTACCCTTTTCTTCACTTTTTGATTTTTAGCTTTATTTTCGTAGTTTCTTTTCTTTGGTGCTCCCATGCACTACGGTCGAGCATGAGGACATTGCTCAGCTTAAGTGTGGGGGAGCGATATTCTATCGTAGTTAGTTTTGTTTTCGTAGTTTTTCGAAAAATCTTTAAAAACCCTAAAAATTTGAAATTTTTTCATAAAAATCAAAAAGATTTTATTTTGTGTGTTTTTCTTTTGTGTCGTATATTTGTTGTGTTGTGCGTGTTTTGCCTCCCTTTTCCTTATAGGTTACTTGAATCATCAACAGCTTTGGAGAGCTTTCAAGACTTCCGGTAACATCTTTATCCCTTTTTCTTCTTTATCTCTTGTGGAGTTTGGAGGAGATTGTGATGTTGTGTGCTCGGGAGGAGCTTTGTAAAGTTTGGTTGATTTAGTGGCTTGTTTGGAAGCTTGGGGTGGTGTTTGTGTTGTTTGTTTGTTTGTTTTGCTTGTTTTTGTTTTGTGGCCCTTTATCTCTTTTTCTTTCGTTTTCGTCGTGTCTTCATTTTGTGTTGTGTTAGTGTGTCTTGTGTGTTTAAAAAGGTTTTTGAAAACCCGGTTTAGAGGCTAGTGTGCAAGTGTTTACTTTCCCTTTCTAGTAGTATAGATCGAGTCTTGGACTTTAGTCTAGTAGAATGACCCTAAATCAGTTATTTCGTTGGTTTCTTACCTTGAGTCCACCTAGCTTACTAGGGATTTACTACGGGATTTGCACTTTGACCATTATGACCACCCACAGTGTGAAAAGGCCTTGGTTGCCGAGTCCCGTCCCTTAGGTGACCATGTTTAGGATTGTTTGATTAGTCCAAGTTCTCCACTTTTTGTGGGTTTGAAAGGGGATGCGCAACCCCGACATACCCATTACCCTACCTCCTACACATATCCACACAATAATTTGTAACTTGTTGATTTCTCTCTTTCTAAATCACAAAGAGATGTCATAGAGCCAAATCGAGCCAAAAAGGGCAAAGAAAGAAAAAGAAAGAAAATGAAAGAAAGAAAGAAATGAAGAAAAAGAAAAGGCACAAAAAGCCAAAAAGAAAATAGAAAAGAAGAAAAAGAAATGGCATGGCAAAACAAAGCAAAAATGCAAAAGAAGAAGAAAATGCCAAAAGAAAATCGTCTCACAAAAATAGAAACCTCACACCTCACAAAATAAGCCTTTTACTGACTATTACCGTGAAGAGCCTACCAAAGGACCGAGTCCCTAGGAAGGATGATAGCGGTAATGGTTGGTCTTCCCTCATTTTGCAATTATTTCCACCTTTTTACTTGGACTAGTTAGGCGGTTTTGGACATGGGACGACCCTCTTGGCTCTTTGCTAAAGGGGGCGGGGTCTCACTTACCTACAGTGTCAACTAACACCGTGGTTCATCCTTTTTCCATCCCGCCGATCGTCCCGTAGTACGTTCTTAGAAGGTTAGGAGGAACCGAGGTAAGTTACCAACGTTTTTATTGCTTTGTCGTCATACTATTAGGGTTTTGTCCATTTTGGTTTGTATTGCTAGCTTGGGAATGTTGTCACTTGCCTTGAGTCCTAAACCGGTGATTCTTTCACCGCTTGCTTGAGGGAAGCGGTATTTTTTTTCTTTTGGGTGCAACCTTTTGTGTGTTTGTTTGTATGTTTGGTTGTTTGTGTGTTTGTGTGTCCGGTTGCATCCACAGTTTTATCGCAAGACCCCACTTGCCTTGCAGAGTGCACTTCTCCCTCTAAGTGTACTCGCATGAGTTGAAAGGGCGTAGGGTGCGCTAATACCCACTCGGCTAGTTTAGTAGTTAGTATGTGCTTACTCGAGGGCGAGTAAGGGTTAAGTGTGGGGGAGTTGATAAGTGTAGTTTGTAGTGCCTATTTCGTAGTGTTTTTGGTTCCATTTTCCTTGTGGAATCGCTCCTTGGGGGCGGTTTATGGGCTACTTATGCTTCCTCTAGTTCGTTTCAGGTTCCCGAGACCATTCCTGAAGAGTTGGAGCGATTCCGACTCAATACATACACTTTTCGGAGCCAACGAAGTGAAGGAACGATCACTCGATGCCTTGGATTCGACCCCGAGACCTTGGGACCCAATCCCGAGCCTCTGAGACCCGATCCCAAGTCCCGAGAATCGATGAGAAACCCATGAGAGGCAAGGAGGGACCAAAAGAATCATATTGGAGGCCTACAAGACTCATCCCCGACGGGTATGACCTCAACCCGTCCGAGATGAGGTGCACGAATGAGAGGCTCCTGTTTTGAGGCCTTCCCGACCGGGAAGGGGTCCTTCCCGACCGGGACCAAACCTTCCCGACCGGGATGAACCCAATTCAGGCCCGCGTCACTTGTTTCTTCCTCCTTTGCATTGTAACCCTATAAATACCCCTCCTCTTGTAATCTTATGGGATGTTCTTCACTTCCCACAAAACCCTAGACTATTTTAGGTTAGATGAGTTTAGATTAGAGTAGATTAGTCGGTAATTAGTCCTTAATCTTAGTTTAGTGCTTGTAATTTGGGAATTCTTCAAGATCTCCACCAAGCTTGACAAACTTTGATGTTTGTTTTGGGTTTTTCTCATCTATGCAAGTTTCCTTCTTCCATTCATCTTGTTAGTAGGTATAATCTTCTTTTCCTTCCTCTTAATCTTGTTCTTTCATTAAAGTATGAATCTTTGTTGTGTGGATTGCTCATAGTTCATAGTTCTTGTTAGTTTCATTATGCTAGTTTGGTTGTTTGATTGGATTTCTCTTCTTAGTGTTAGTTTTAGCATTAGATATGTTTAAGTAGATTCTTGCAAGGGTTAGTAGGGTGATTAGGGTGTTAATTGGATGATTAAGGGTTTGTTAGAGATGTTGGTGGAATATTTGGGTTTCCTCTTGGTTTGATGCATGGTACATGTTTGTTGAAATGCTTGAATGACTTGTATGCATATGCTTGTTTTTCTTGCCTTTCTCTTGTGGGTAATAGTTTGCTCGTGGGTTTGGTTCCCTCACTAAGTTGCGAGAGCCCGGTGAGGACGACCCCTAGGTCGGTCTAAGTTGCGAGAGCCCGGATGCGACCTAGGCCCTGATATCACACTAGTAACCCCGTTTGTCGTTTGTGTCGCCAAGGTGGGTTTTAGGTGGAACCTCTAGGTGATTCTAAGTTGCGAGAGCCCGGACTTTACCTAGATTACCCTACTACCTCCTTCACTCTAGCTCTTCCTCGACCATTCCGTTACCCCTTTGACCCCGACCTAATCCTAGCCCGTTTTCCTTAGTTGTTTCCTCCAATACCGTAGTCATAGCCATAGTCTTCTCCCCTTCTTATTACTCTAGTTTAGTTTAGCTCGTTGACTTAGTCTCGTATTTGGGTGACCTTAGTCTAGACGCCTCTTACCGTCCCCGTGGATTCGACCCGACTTACCCTAGCTACCCACTAGGATTAGTTGGTTATTTATTTGATCGGCGGGATCCACGACAAATCCTACCATCACGTCGACCAAGAATCATAAGTCAACTATAATTACTAAGGCTGTTACTTACCTTAAACACTGTTTAATTAAAGTCATGGCCAAAGTCCGTTTAATGAATAGTGGGAGAGGGTCTTGGTTGAATGCCTTTTAGGGGATATTTTTTTAAAGGGCATTTGGTAGTTTAAAAGGTTGTTTTAAACTGCTTTGATGAACATTTCACTTATACTCGCTTGTTCTGTTTGTTTATGTAGAAATAATGACTAAAACAACAACTCGTTTTTTTAATCTGTGCTCTGTTCTTGAGAAGGACAAAATGAATGCTAATTGTAACACCCCTGATTTTATAAATTAAACTAAATTAAAAATTATGTTCGTATTTCTATTTTTACGATTTCACTCGTAATTCTTAAAATTATTATGGAACGAATTTATTGTTTAATCGTTTCAAGTTCCTAAAATTCCATTTGTCTCGGAAACCCTTCTTATATTTAAACCATATTTTTATTTCAGTTTCGATCTATTTTACCCATTTAATTTAATTCTTATCAAAACTCTATTTCGACGATTTAAATTCTAAATTCTTTTTATTTATTTATATTTAAGCTCGAATTTTCTATTTTTCGGCTCGAAGCTCATTTATATTAAGTTTCGTCAAAACATTTATTATCTTTCCTCGAGAAATCAATTTAATTAACTTCGTCAAAAATTTATTATTTTTCGGGAAATACTATTTCACCGTCTAATTATTTCTATGGGCTCCATTTTCGTCTCGAATACTTTAATTACTCATTTTATTTGACGGTCCGATTATTTAATAATTTTATTGACTCGTTTTAATTCAACTCGCGGGTCAGTCAACTTATCGTTACGGGATTCGTCTCTTTCCCGATTCATCTAACTAACCTGTATACATCGTATACATGTCTTGAAATCCGTACACTTTGGTGAAGTGTATTTAACCCATTTGATTCAACTCCCCACTTTTAGTGACTTGTATTGTATACTACTCTTTTTAATTCATTCCTCCTCCCTCTTTTCTACATCCACCGCTTCAGTTTCATTCATCCTCCCTTCACCTTCTTTTTTTTACAACTTTCGTTCCCTTATTCATTCCGACTCTTTGTTCTACCGCTTCTCTCATCTCCTCTTCATTTTTTTTCCTACTGTTTCATAATTTTGATGTTGGCTGTTGCTGCGTGTTTATGCGTTCTCCTCCCCTTCGTTCATCTGACCTTCATCTCGATCCCCTGCCGAATTCCGTTCTCTGTTTTCTCTGCTGCACCTCGCACACCTTCTGTACGGTATTGTTTTCCTCTCCGTCTTCTTCTCTTTTTCTTCCTCGTTCCACATCTGCTGCTGATGCTTTTCATTGATGCTGCCTGGTGTTGTCTGTCTGCTCGCTGCTGTCCTGTTTACTGGCCATTACTTTTCGATTCCTATTCTATTTCCTCCTTCTTTGTTGCTGCGGTTTGCTCCATTTTGCTGCTGCTGCGTGTCTTCTTTTCTTCTTCTTCTTCCTTTCCTCTTTTCTTTCTCTTCCTCCTTGCGCGGTACTGCTGTTTGTGCCGGTCTTCCTCGTTTTGTTGTTGCTGTCTCGTTGTTATTACCATTGTTTTGTTGAGTTTATTGCTGCTGCTCTTTGTGCGTTTTACGGTCGTAGTTCCGTGCCGTAGATGTCGTCATCCGGGCTGTTGTTTAACTCTGTTTCGAGTCCGATTTGTCCCTCTACCTTCTCCTCTTTTCTTCCTTGTTGCTGCTACTGTTTCATCTCCCCTGTGACGTCTGATTAGGGTCGTGTTGGCAATTGTTGTCGCTGTTGTTGTTCTGATGCGTTGCGGCTGTTGTATGTGTCGTTACAGCTGTTTTGGCTCGATTTTTGTGCTGCGGTCGATCATTCCTTATGCTCATCATCTACTTCGTTTCTGTCGATGCGTCGATGCTGTTTGTGGGTCGTTATTGCCTCTATTCTATTTCTACTATCGATGCTGTCTTTTCCTCTTTCGTGTTACTAGATTTGCTAATGTTGTCGTTTGTAGTTGCTGCCGCTGCTTGTTACTGTTTTGGTGGATCGTTTTTCAGCCCTCTTCATCCTATTTTTTCTTCTTCTTATTCTCCGCGGTTTTTTTTTTCCGGAGTCGTGTTCCCTTCTTTTCCTCGTTCTCTTCTTTCCTTTCTCCGTATTCTCATCATCCCAATCTCGTTCTTTTTCGTTTCGTGAAGGCCTTAAAGTTCTGTTGAATCGACTTTCAAGTTCTAAGGTTCGAGCTTGGCCTAATCAAGAAAGAACATGTACGAGATTGTTTCCGATATCAACTTGAGGTAACTTTAGGACGTTACTCGACTTTATATCGTATGTTTGAGTAGTAGTATGTAGTAAATATTTTAACTTCGGTTTTCTAATTTTAGCTATTTATTATTTGGTAATAAAATTATTCTTTTAAATCGTGTACCTTAAAAATATTTTTACAGTTTTCGATATCGTTTTATAAATCGTTAGTCATTTAATTATTTATGATCGTTATAATAATTTGTTGGTTATCGTGACACTAGTAACTAAATATTATCGATTTCATATTTTCCTCTTACTTCGGTAAATTATAATTTTAACTCAAAATCGTATTTTTATATAATCGAGATTTGTAAACTCATTCAATAAATTAATTTCGTTTTACGACCTAGCTATATTAATAATTGAGAAAGTAGTCGATTTTGTTTTAAATGTATTATTAGTCGAGACTATTTTCACTAATAACTTCCTATTTGTTTACAATTGACTATTTTTAGTAAAATCCGTATTATTTATTAATAAAAACTATTTGCTAAAAATAATTCGAAATCTTTGTAAATTCATTTCATTTATAAAACTCGTTGACTCACTTAATTTTGATATCGTTTTTCTTAAAACATCTCTTTTCTAAAAATTATAGTTTTAACTCGATTTCCTAGTTATTTATAAAATACTATATATTGACTTATTATGTTTTATTTTGAGTAAAGAATTTAGAAATATAATAAAGTTACGATAACGACGATAATAATAAAATGTTAATTTCGTTATAAATGCTATTTTTAATACATTTCACATATTTTAATAGCTTCCGTATTTTCTATAACGGAATTTCTATTTTAATTAAGTTTCTAAAATTAGTAAGGTTCTATTTATAGAAAGTTTCCCTTTTATATAAAATGTTTATTCCTTTTCCTCATATTATTTATATTGATTATATCCATTTTTGAATATCGATAATGGCTGTTTTGGAGTTATGGAATAAGGATAAGTGTGGGGTTAGAGTAATATAGTCTGGGATGTACGTTTTTGTCATCAACTATAAAGCCGGTGTGCCCATTTAGGGCACATTTGGTCGCTGAACTGTGCGTAGTTTCGCTCAGGAGAGTGTGCATTGTGCCCTTAAGCCAGATATCGCATCGTGTTAGTCGCCGTCAGTTGAACTGGATACATTTGGTATCCAGGAGGGGTGTATACTATTTAAACCAGGACCTCACTGCACGCAGTCCTGTTATAGTTGAGTTGCCTAGTTAGAGACTGGATTCTGTTATGAGTTAAGTCTACCGTTCTCGAAGCTAGTTTCCAGTATTATCCTAGTGAAAGTCTAGCCTTGAGCACACTGATCGAATTTCCATAACGCCATTTTTGAATATGATTATTATTATCGATTGGTTTTGATTTGCTGGTTGGCAAATATTTTAAGTTTTATCCGAAAACTTATTTTTATTATATCGTTTTAATGTTTTCTCATTTTAAGTATTTTGATATAATAATACTATTATTTTTCCATATGATATAATATGGCTGGGAGAACGTCCGAGTTACTCCCCACTGACGTGGCTGTTATGTTTATAACATGACAGGTAATTGCTGCTGGGTTTTGGGTGTGAGCTAGCGAGTAGCGTGTATCCTACTCTTCTTTATTAATGTAATTTATGGATTTGTATAACCCGTTTGAAGAATTTTCTTTTTAGCCCTTTTGTTAAAAGAGGCCTTTGTATTGACTTACCATTTCTTTTAATAAGATATAGTTTTTCAGTGTGTTTTAATCCCAACTCTACAGTGTTTCCGCCACTGTATTGCGTTAGAATTTCTAGGGGATTGCACTAATCTTTTCTGAAATGGAAACGAAACTGAGAATGGTTCTCAGGTATGAAGGAAAGGGTATGTTTTGAACAATTCTCTTTCTGCCGAACTCCCTAAAATAGCATCAGATGCTAAAAGCTGGAGAGCGTATCATAGTGATAGCTCAAAAGGCCATTGATAATGTATCAATTGATTTGTTATATAACTGGTTTCAAAATTTGTTTGAATGGGAGAAATCAAAACTGGCAAGAGTTTGTCTTAATTAGGATTGAGAGGGACATCCCTAATGAGTCGGAAAAGGGAACATGGAGATGTTCCTATGGCTCGTAAGGGAAAATCATTCAAACGGATGGGGTAAGACCGATTTCTTAGAATGACAATGACAAACAAGTTGTCAAGTCGGAATTCTTTTGAAAAGTAAAGGTCGGTTCAAAAGCAAACGTTGCGAATGAACATCAATGTTTCTCTCGTCTAAAAGTTAGCCGTGGAAGATTCCCCAAATACCACGAGGACAAGAAACATGGTGTTTCTACCTTCGGTTTTTTTTGTTATAGAAGTGAATTTAGCAAATTCTATTTCCCGGGTATTCGATACCGCGAGTGGTAGTCACATTATTGGTAATGTGCAGAGACCAAAAGGAGTAAAAAACTAAATTATCAAATAGTTTGTATGTTTCGGAAACACGCATCTATAACATCGACAGCAAGACATATGAGGTTAATCATTCAAACACTCCTCCGTAGGGCAAATTATGTTCTAGCCCTTATACATACGGATGTGTGGGGACCAAAGAGCATATTAGTCAGAGGTGGGCATGGTTACTTCATAAGTCGGAATTATTTGAAAAGTTCGAACATTTCCAAAATGAAGTGTAGGACCAACTTGAGAAGAAAATAAAAACACTACGGTCCGATCGTGGTTGATGAATATTTATTTTCAAGAGTTTGATGATCATTTACAAGGGTTGTTGAATCGTTTCACATTTTGGACCGCTAGGAAAATAGAATTTTCCGAACGGAGGGATTGAATCTTATTAGATATGGTTTGATTATGGAGAAGTCTTGCTAACCTTCTAATTTTCATATCCGGATTTGCATTTAGAATGCAGCATTCGCACTTAATATGATTCTAACCAAAGCAGTAGATGAGACACCATATACGTGATATGGATGGAAATGTTCCTAAGTCGTCTTTTATAATCTATTCCGAATGGACTATGAAATATTACTTCTACACCTAAAGCGTAAACAAAGTAGTTGTTGCTAGTGGTGGTGTCTTTTTGGATAAAGGTGGCTGTTCCAAAAAGTCAAGTGGGAGTAATATACATCTTGAAGGAGTTCGTGATGACCAGCAACAACTGAATGAGATGGTACAACATAAGGATGTTGTAAAAGGTGGTGATGTAGGTTCGACCCACAACCCATCCGCTAATTATCTAAAGGTTGTAGTTCCATATTGTAGAACTAGTAGATCTTATATTCCAACGAAAAGGTTTTCAAAAACTTATTTGACGGAATGTTCCAAAATAATGATTTTGGAAAATAAGAAACTTACTACCTACAAGGATGCTTTGGTAAGTTAGGACTCCATAAGGTGACTAAGAGTAGTCGTACTAAAATGGATGTCAAACAACCTTCTTGAAAGAGTTCTTGAAAGAGGATGTGAAGTTAAGTGGGAGTATTATTACTTTCCTAACATTGTATGTGGATGACATACTAATCATAGGAAACGATGTATCCATACTTGAGGCAGTCAAGGGATGGTCATACTATTGCTTCGTTATGAAGGATCTAGGAGAGACAGATTACATATTGGACATCAAGATCTATGGAGATAGATCGAGGATGATGATGATTGAATTTAGTCAAGAAACTTATAATGATAAGATCTTGTTATGTTCATGATGACCGAAATACTAGACAAACTCGGGTGTTTGACACTGGGTTGTCGTGAGTTGGTATACGGTGGAGAATATGAGTTGGTTGTTACGAGTTACACTGGTGCGAGTTCCTCTAGTGACTAAAGATGACTTCCGCAGTGGTTTGGTTTCATTCTTTGTCTCAATGGACTCTCAGAGATTTTACATAAGAAATCGAGTATATAGCAAAGACAAATGTAGCAAAGGTAGTTTGCAAGGTTCGGAACAATGCAAATGTCGAAAATCTATTTGACTAAATCGTTCCCACAATCTAGGTCTGAGGGTCATACTAGGTCTATGGGATTTAAGCTAATGGAGATTAGCGTTGAAATTGTATTTGGAGAAATACAGTTATTAAAACATGGTTGATGTTTGGGATGTTCATCTATATCATTGATACTTATTTAATCATTGGTTTAGTATTAATTAAAATGTCCAGAAAGCATGTGAGTTCTCTATAGGATTATCAAAAGTGTTTTGATAAGTGGAAAACTATCGGTGAACAGAGATCACAACTTATTTGTGTCCCTAGTCAGCATCACTAAATTGGACATAAGTGCTGTATTGAATGACTAGCACGAGATTGTTGGATAGCGCAATTCGATGGGCTATGGGAACATGGAGATGTTCGTTCAATCGAGTGGATATATTGGATATATTGTGACTTGACCAAAGTGGATTCTAAAGTAGAATCAAATCTATGTTTAGTGGATTTCTTTGACATGAGTATATCATTGCAACCATGATATGATTAGTTGTGCATTGACACTGTTAAACGTCGCATCGTAAAAGAAGATTATAAAGACATTCGTGAAGCATATACTAAGAATTGAGTGGGAGTTTTGGATGATACAAGACTGGATAAGTCCTCCTATATGATAGGATTGGTATCTGGGCCCCTTGATGAGGGAGAACTGAAAAATGCATGGCCATGTGAGGAGTGGATTAAGGAGTTAATTCATTCAAGGACAGTTTGAACTCGGAGATCGAGGAAATGAATTTGATATGTGACACATTAATCATGAGATGTTTAGATGTGATCGAATTCGGCATTAAGCGACTTAAGGAATTTGAAGATTGCCTTATTGTCTTCGGACAAGTGGGAGATTGAAGGAATATGTTCTAAGACATTTCCGGCAATTACTAAATATAATATAGGATATTATTATGGAGATAATCATTATATATTATAGTAATTCATAATTGCTTGCTAGAGAATAATTATGATAATTAGTCCAATTCGATTGGGCTGATGACTACTTATAAGGCCCGGTTAGTCTCTAGGTTTAACCTAAACTCTACTACTATATAAGGATATAGTATAAGAGTAATAAGTTGATGGAGAATCAACCAAGGAGAAAACCCTAATCTAAGTCAGTTCAGTTTATTGCCTCAAGCACCCTTAAAAGTAAGAGAGAGAATTGTTCTATCTCTTCCGTCCTAGCAGACGTGGGATTCTAACTGGGTTGGTGGACCGAGTAGAGGAGCAACATGTGGGGCTCTGGTATCTCTTCGTCTTATGTATCGAGGAATTTACGCTACGAGGGTATGTATTTCTCGACCTACTTTTGTCCTGATTCATATCTATATTGTGCTTGTTTTCTTGGATTGGTGCTAGGAAATTGTTTCCTGAAATTCCGCTTTCGCACCGGTATAATCCTTCAGTATATACAGATGATATGCAAATATATAAAATTGTAATGTCAAATTTGTATATAAATCACGAATTATTATTAATGATTCGAAATGATTCAACCATTGTAAGATATAATGTACAGTGCATATACATTGTACAGTGGAGATACATTGTACAGTGTACTTGGACACGTTTGTCATTTTGGGAAAGGTTACTTTCGACGCGTGGATATACATAAGCATTTATATTCTTCCATATCTACCCCAGTTATACCTTCCCCATTTACAGTATAAATTGACGAAAGCACACCTACAACCACACCCAAACCCACAACCACAATCCATTCCTCTTTGCATTATTTAATTAGAAATAATTATAATTATTCATCAAGTACCAAGCAAATAAATTCTTTAGTTGATTTGTCTTTAGTACCTTAGATGAATTAGTGCAAGTTAATGAACACATAATTTGCACCAATTCATCGGAGGCACTAAGGACAAATTTGCTAAAGATTTTATTTGAAATGGAGTTGGGGTATTAAATACTCACAAAGGGAGTTTAGTCTACTTTGTTTTGTTGTTTTACTGTACATAATAGGTATAGCACTGTCAAAGTATAGAGTAAGAGTATTATTTTACCCATAAAAAAACTACTCTACTTTATTTAAAATTGACTGCAAAAGTAATCATGACTTTTTCATAATCAAGTACCCCAGCCGACTTTTCATTTCAAAGTAATGATGATTTTCTCATTGAGAGACATCACTTGCTTATGTCATACCTTATGGGACTTGATTATGGTATACTCTATTACTCGTAACTTGTAGTACATATTGAATCAAAGTAGTGTTACATAACTTACGATGTGTTGTACATAAAGTTATATTTAAACTACTATTAATGGTGTATTTTAAAATTGTTTCAAATGTACATAAAGTTACACTGTGTTGTACATAATTTATACTACAACATAAATAAAGCACCGTCTGTTTTGGTGTACATAAGTAAATATGCGTTGTACATGATACATGTCTGAAAGCAGTGTCTCTTTTAATGGATATGTGTACATATAAAAAGTTATACTTGAAGTACTAACTAAGTATGGAGTATACCTACTGCGAAGTAATGATGACTGCAAAGTAATGATGACTTTTTCATCCTCGAGTACCACAGCCGACTTGTCATTTCAAAGTAATGATGATTTTTGCATTTAGAGACGTCAGTTTTATATGCAATTTACTTGATTATATTTCGAGACATATAGAGTATTCAATTTTGTTGCATTTGATTGTGTTATATTAAGGCAGTCAATTGTCAGTATATAATAAATCAGAGACTTTTTTAGTGTACATAACATACGATGTGTTGAACATAACTTATACTACACATATTCATAGATATAATACTGTCTCTTTAGGGTTATTAATGCTATGTGCATCAAATCTATACACTTGGTTTGGTCATTTAATGTATGTGCCTAACTGCTAAATTACGCACCAACCAAAGTGAAGGATTGTATGTCATTTAATATATGTTTTTTCCTCTATTTAATACTACTCGTAGTACTCCAAATATTTCTCTATCATCTATTTAATACTATAAGAAAAAGGTAATGTTATACTCAATCTTCTTATCTAAAAAGAAATTTCAGTGCTTTAATTTATACACTTGAATTCTATTTCAATTTACATTTTCTTATGTATTGTGCACATTTTTCATTCAGGTGTATTGACATATGAAATGCTTAGGGTGGGTGAAGAACAATGAGGTTGAAGATAGAACAACCACTATCAACAACTTGAGGCAACGGAAAATAAATAATCTGTCTTTCATTTACAATCACTCTCACGACATTAAGGTACGTTCTAGGCGTTCCTCAGCAGCACGAAAGATTTTGTGGAACCAGGATTTTATGAAAAATATCTTTGAAAAACTTTCCTCTGATAATGACAAGGCCAATGTGGCAGTTGTTTGCAAGAGGTGGGCTCAAATGTTTCTATTAAGGAACGATGCACCTAGGTGGAATGTCGATTATAATAGAAGTTTGCAAATATTGCATGGTAATGGAATGACGGTTGTTTCTAGGGGTCGTGTTGTAGTTTCAAGCAGGTGTAGATGTTACTCCCTCCGTTTCTATGATTTCTTCCACCTTAAAAGTGGCACATTTCTTAAGAAAAATAATAAAATAAGTAAAAGTAGAGAGGGAGTAAAGTAAGTGGGCCACCTAGGTAAGAGAGAAGTGTGATAGAAAAAAGGAAAGTGGAAGAAATCAAAGAAATGGTTGAAAAAGGAAATGTGGAAGATATCAAAGAAACAGAGGGAGTATTTAACTGATAATATTCATGCTAGAACATTATTGCATGCTCTTCAATCTGGCGAAGATGAAGCTGATGATTATTTATCTAGTCTCCTATATGACTATAGGTCACAAGTGTACGAAATAGCTTAAATGTTGCATAGTCGAAATGAATTTGTAATAATTGATTAATTTCTTATGTTCCTATAATATTATGTATGCTTAAAATAGTTATGTCTTACGTTTTTGTATAATATTTAAACGAACTTGATATTTTCGTATTTCATAAATCTTGGCATTCAATTTGATATACTTATAATATCCTATATACTTACAATTTGATATTCAAATGCGTTCAACTGCACCTAATCTACACTAAAAATTAGTTTATGTACACTTAAAGTACGTACGTCCTATGATGGTTAAAGCAGTGTCCGTTTTGATGTACATAAGCTAATATCTGTTGTACATGTTCAAATTTGTACATGGATAACTAGTTGAAATATGTACATCTCTAATATGGAATTATATATAATGATGTCCTTAGATGGATTATTAACGTAATTCAGCACATTGTAATATGTCCTTGAATGATTTGGTATTATATATATATACTTTACATATGGATTATGTACAGGTGATACTTACATATATTTACATCTGGTATTTTATATATATACTTTACATATTGACCTATATGAAGTATATTGAATAATTTGGTATTTATGTACAGGTGATATGTAAATATATAAATTAATAGTGTCAAATATGTAATTAGTTACGTTACTTCCGTCATTAACATTCATACCATAATCAGTTACAGTAATTCATATAATCTGAGTTATTGCAGATGTTCACTGGTAGATGCCTCTGAGACATAAACTAAACAACCAAAATCGATAACCATCGTTTCCATTCTTTACCACACCTACTCCTCTGTCTATGAACCCTAAAAGATTGGGGATACTGATCATATCGACTAATGTTCATATCGACTGAACTGGAAGTCATTCACCAAAAATTGCATCCATACTCACCACAGATCAGTACTACCAAGGACAGTTACGTCAAATCCGTAGTTAACATTCGTACCATAATCAGTTAGTTCCAAAATGTAACTGATTAGTAATTACAGTACAATACATCCAAAATACGATTACAATCCGAGTTAACAGTAAGTGCATATGCATGAAACCAGAGCAGAAAAATTCATATGCTTGCAAAATAACATTCATGGGAATGTGTTTCCCTGGACCATCTTTTCAAGGGTAGAAGTTGGGGTAAATCTGCCACAAGGCCTCCAGGCAGATCTCATAGTGGCAGATATCCGTCATGTTCGCCAAATATCCACCCTCTCCCCTCAACGTTAGGGGAACCACCCTGTAGGCCGTGTGACTGGACAGATATTGGTCATCCATCCATGAGGCAGCCCAACAGCGAGGTCCGTCGTATGGATGAATCTGCATCCCCATCTCAGGTTTCCCTCTTCCGAAGTTCTCAAAGGCCCCTTGCAGCTTATACGTGTGGAGGTAGTTCTGATAACCGCTCTTGAAACAAATGGCTGCAGCTATGGTGAAGATCGGACCATTTGGACCAGAAACCCACTTTAGCATTATCTTCTCCACCGGATAACCCAAGGCAATTAACCTGTTCTTTAAACCAGTTAGTGATCTATTGGTTTGTAAATATGTACAGTATGCATTAATCCATATACGACAAAACTACCCGTATAAAAGCTTTGTATATGATTTCTTATTCAATGCATGTAAGTGTTTATTACACAATTGTGTATAATATGATGTACATAGTTTAGAAGACAGTGTATATAACTTATGATTATAAGATGGGTTATGTACAAGTTATATATGAATATGTACTTGATGTTCAATAAAATTAACCTGTTCCTTAAACCAGTTAGTGATCTACTGGTAACCTTGTTATCAATCCACTCAAATGGCAGATTTGCAATAATGCATTTAGGAGGGTACATCAGTTCTACATACATTTTTTTGGTTTTTTTTTTCAATTTTGAAAGTTTAACTGCTCTCAATCTTAGTTTGAGGAGTATATATGACTGATTGAAATTCCACTCAACCCCCTTTGTAATTATTACTTATGCATTTTCGAGATATTTATTTACTGCATGGTAGACATGTTTTAATTTACCCATCAAATCTCTCATTTACCAAAGTGAAGAATTGTGTCTAATAGAATCCAGAATTTGAATGGTTACACCTAAATTTATGTAGAAACTTTATTTCAATTTAAATTTACGTATTACATTTAAGGCATTTTATAGATTGGTAAAATCATTGTCTTATACATTGGATGCCGTGATGTACATTCTGTTTTGGTGCACATAATCTGTCTCAGAAGATTAAAAAGTTATTATCAGGTTCTAACTGGTTATTAAAAACTTGTGCTATAAAAACTTGTGTACATAATCCCGTATTATAAAAACTTGTGCTATAAAATCCCACATTCTCAACAAATTCTCAATTTGTCTCTCTGTTTCTCTCTTTCCCTCTCTTTTTGTGTGTCTCTCTCTGTATCTCTTTTTCTCTCTTCCTTTCTCAACAAAAGATGAATGTTACATGTAATGGAAAGATATACAATATTAGGCAACAACATAAACTATGGTTTGCTTCTCAAAAGAAGGAGAAGTTGCCTTTTATATTTACCGATTTTTATGGACCTATTTCAAGTCCATATGTTGAATCACTTGAAAACATTTTTGCAAATGAAAATATAATGGAAATAATTTTCAAGAGGTTCAGCCCTACTTTTAGAAAGGAAGAGTTTGCAAAATTGACTCTTGTTTGCAAGAGGTGGGGTCAAATACTTTTGGCACATACTCATTATCTTCTTTTAGATATGGAGTACAGTATGAGTGTGCATGCAACCATTGAGAATGATTTACTTTCTCTTCATAGGGATGGTATCTTGTTGTTAAAGCAATGCAGATGCTATTTGACTGATGATCTGCTTTGTAGAAATATACTACATAACATGCAACTTCGACTTGCATATCCAGAAGATGTAGTTCATCTTCATGGTTCTTCTCCTGAAGAAGCAGAAAGAGAAAATTCTGAAGGTGTTCCACAGCAAGTGTTTCGTCAAGCATCTACCTTTGCTGAATATCTTTTTGAGCCAAATTTTTTTTATCTAGATGTATAACTATATTTTGTATTTTCCTTATATATGTAATGTTTGTTACGGAGTACTATATAAAAGAAGAATCTCAAGTTAATTTGAACTTATGTACACTTGTTATTTAATTATTTACTACAAACTTATCTGTCGTTATAGGTTTGTATATGTATGTGTACATAAGGCTATGTTTGACGGATTATGAGTGCTTCAGCTGTAAAATTAACCATCTAATGTATATAACTAGATGTTTTATTTTGTAATTCATAAATCTAGTTTAAAGATTATCAAGGCATTCAATTGTGTTCAACTGCCCCTATATACGCTAAAGTCTACGTTATGTACATAGTTAAGAATACAGTGTGCATAACTTATGATTTGATCCAAGTAATATGTATCTAGAAGATTTAAGTACAACAACTATAGAAATATGTACAACCATGTTCTCGAATGAATATATACAGCTGATATGTAAATATGTACATTATGTACTGATCTATATACTATGACAAAACTACCCGTATAAAAGGTTTTTATATGATTTCTTGTTCGATGCATGTAAATGTTTATTACATATAAATAAGGTTAAGTTTTGTTATTAGTTTCTGTTTTTTAAGTAAAAAAATGATATACATAATTAAGAATACAGTGTATATAACTTATGATATATTCTAATAAATTGAACCAATTTAATATGTAAGTAGATGTATTATGTATAACTATTACAGAAATATGTACATTCATGTCCTAGGATGGATTATATACAGGTGATATGTAAATATGTACAGTATAACAAAACTACCCGTATAAAAGGTTTTTATATGATTTCTTGTTCGATGCATGTAAGTGTTTATTACATATAAATAAGTTTAAGGTTGGTTATTAGTTTCTGTTTTTTAAGTAAAAAAATGATATACATAATTAAGAATACAATGTATATAACTTATGATATATTCTAATAAATTGAATCAATTTAATATGTAAGTAGATGTATTACGTATAACCATTATAGAAATATGTACATTCATGTCCTAGGATGGATTATATACAGGTGATATGTAAATATGTACAATATGACAAAACTACCCGTATAAAAGCTTTTTATATGATTTCTTATTCAATGCATGTAAGTGTTTATCACACATACAATGTATATACGAGTAATAGATATGATATACATAGAATACAGTGTATATATAATCTCCATATGTACATTCGTATTTATATAGAAAAATCGTTTCATATCGTATACTATGAGAAAACTACCCGTATAAAAGCTTTTTATATGATTTCTTATTCAATGCATATAAGTGTTTATCACACATACAGTGTATATAATAGATATGATATTCATAGAATACAGTGTATATATAATCTCCATATGTACATGCATATTTATATAGAAAAATCGTTTCATATCTTAGGATTTAAAATATTAATAATAATAAAGTAATAAGTACTCCGTATTAGACATTTTATTTTGAAATATAGTGAGTAGTAATTACTCAGTATTCCACTACCCTAGGTGAATTTGACGTATTAAGACTTTTTTTTGTTTTGTTTTTTGAAGCTATGACGTATTAAGACTTTGGGAATAAGTACTGAGAATTCCGATTGAAACTTCAACAGTCACTTCACAAATATTGCATGAGTATAGAAACCTAGGAAGTTTGAAAAATCAAGTACAGAGTAATTTCTGAAGTAATTTATGTCGATCATCATCAACAATTCTTTGTTCATAATTTCTAAAGTAAGTTCTTGATTCTGTGAAATTTACAGTAAAGTAAAATCGCAATCTTTTATTCTTTTCACTCTGCATTTTCCGGCAACTAGTAAAACGGAGATTAGGTTTATTATTATATAAATAATATTTACAGTCTGAAGTTATTATTATATATTTATGTGTATTCACGTTATTTACAACCGTGTTCATCTTCTCCTACTATCTTCAACATTTCAGTATTGTGTGTTCTATTTTTGATTTCTAGAGTGATTTTGTTGAAAATTAGGGTTAAGTAATTCACGACACAAACATGAATTCAAATCAGGACAAGACTGCACGAAAGAGGAACGCTGATGAGAAGGAGAAAGGGATTAGAATCTTACATTGAATTTGAATTATGTACAATTTAAGGTATTAGTGTATAGCTATTAAAACGAGGATGAAATTACATTGATTTGGTATTCTTTATTCGTAGTTGAATGCAAAAAGAGGCGAATTGAAGAAAAGGATGAAGAAACATCAGACAAACAATTATGTTTGATAGTAAAAGATGCAGATAAAGGTATATTCATTAAATAGACTACTATGTTTCAAAATTGTTTGAAAATAGTTTTTTATTTATTTAGTATAGCTTTAAAAATTACTAATGTTGACTCTGTGTTTGAAGTTATGTGCATTATGTAATGCCTTATGAACAATAAATAAATCCTTATAACTTTAATAGGGATTATGTCTTATGAATGCTTTATGTCTAAAACATACAATCTTATGTACTTTAAAATATGACATTAAGGTAAAAGTAGTCATTTAAATTCTTTCTGTTCATTTTAATTTACTACTATTACTGGTAAAACTACAAAGACCAGAAGGAAGAGAGTTGTACATGTCACGAATGACCTACCATCATTGAAGACACGCATGTCCCCTGATGGTTTGGTTAAACTTCTTAATGACAAATCAAAGAAGCAGATTGCAGATATAAAGGAATTAGGGTTTGGAGATTTATTTGATCTAAAAGTAAAAGAAGTCACATCCAAGCTTGCTCATTGGCTTGTTTCGAATTTCAACTCTGATTCAGCAACATTTAAGGATAGTACATTTGATGTGACAAATTTAGATGTACATATTGCAACTGGGTTTCCTATGGGACCAAACGAAATTGTCCTTGCATCATATGACGACCAATCCCCAGAATACAGACATCTTCTTAATGAATGTAAGAATCAATTTGAAGGTTCAAAGATTACAGCCCCTACATTGAAATCCATCCTAGCTCATCAAACGGATGGAGGGGATCTATTCAAACGAAACTTTATAGTTTATCTCTGCTCTTATTTTATAGAAGGTACCTGTTCTGCAACTCCAAGTTTTAAGATATTGAAGTCTTTGGTCAACTTGTCATTGGTACCTACATTTAATTGGTGCCAATTTTGCCTTGATGCCTTCATTGAGGCTGTTGATTTGTGGAAAATTAATACAGCAGAAAAAGACAAGTTCTTTGATGAACTTATAATGGTCTTTGTTTTTATATATCTGCAACGAATGCGTTACAGAAACAGTCAACCTGTTCGTGCATTCCCCACAGTGTGTTGCCTTCATTGAGGCTGTTGATTTGTGGAAAATTAATACAGCAGAGAAAGACAAGTTCTTTGATGAACCTATAATGGTCTTTGTTTTTATATATCTGCAACGAATGCGTTACAGAAACAGTCAACCTGTTCGTGCATTCCCCACAGTGTGTTTTTGGACACAAGACTCCATTTTAAAGAGAATATTGGAGGAAGCAAAGAAATCGGGTACGTTTGGTAATGATCTGGTTATCCCATTACAGTGCCTTGATTGGTGCAAGGGGGAAGAAGTAAAGGAAAGTGTGAAGATGAGGTTGAAAGATGGGAAGGGGAAGATAAAGGACAAAGTTAACAAAGAGGGGAAAAAGAAGGGGATTGGTTACAAAATTTAGTGCTGAAATCTGTTGAATTTACAAAATCTTTCAAGGGGTTGGAAGATGTTATAGAAGTTGCAAAGTGTGCCTCCCCTCAATGCAAACCAATAACAAAATTCGAAAATTTGATTAGTGACTTTGTTGCAAGACTTGTAACAATAAGAAAAGATGAAGAATCAACAGAATTTGGTAAGAATTTTTCTTCAATTTGTTTTATCCCATTCATTAATTATAATATGTTGAATATAGTACTTATGTTTCATCTTTTGTTTCGAAATAGGTGAGGAGGAAGAAAATGAGCTAAATCCACAAATAGTGGATGTGATACATAACATGGCAAAAGATCTTACTTCTTTGAGAAAGACTGATCTTGAAAAGAAGAAGAAGCCAAAAAAGCAGACAGATCAAATGAAGCCAAAATGCAGTCAAATTATTTCTGTGCAAAATGAAGAAGTGATGAATGTTCACAGTGTGGTAAATGTTGATACTGCAGAAGACATCAATAACATAAATACTCCTATTTCTACTCCTGTCAAGAATGACAGTGAAATTATTTCTAAGGAAAATGAGGATGTTTTGAATGCAAAAAATGTGAAAAATGTCAATGTTGAAAATAATCTACTACTTTTGGAAAATCTTGATACTGCAAAAGACATCTATACAGATGCTCCTATTTCCACTTCTGTCAAGAACGACAGTGAAATTATTTATGTAGAAGATGAAGATGTGTTGAATGTGCATACTGTGGAAAGTGTTGATGTGGATTTGGAAACTTCTGTTGATGTTGTAAATGTGCATTTGAAAACTCTTAAAAAGCAAAATAAGGAAATCGATATTCTTGAAAAAGAAGAGATTGAAGCACAGCAGAAGAGAAAACAAGGAAATGTACCAGTTTTCAAATCTTCTTTTATGAATCAGAACTATAGGTGTTTGACCTCTCTCAAAGCTGAGCAGGATTATGTGTCAGACTATGTATCTGCACCAGAAGAGTCTTTGAAGTAAGTCTAATTAATCTTTTAAACAAGTTTCTTATCAGTTCCTGTTTTGATGTACATAAGTTAATATCTTTTATTTGTACATGTTAAAAATTGTTCATATTGAAAGCAATTTCTGTTTTGATGTAGGTAAGTTAATATCTGTTCTACATGTTGAATTTTTTACATATTTAAAACAGTTTCTGTTTTGATGTAGATAAGTTAATATCTTTTGTACATGTTGAAATTTGTGCATGGTTATAGCAGTGTCTGTTTTGATGTACATAAGTTAATATATTTTATACATAAGTTTCATACCAGCTACAGCAAAACTAATACACTAAATAATTTAATTGGGACTTTCTACGATATACCCCTCTGTTTTCTCATTTTCTACCATATACCCCTCATCTTTGCAAAAATTCTCACTAATACCCTTGTACTTATTTTAACTCACTAAACATGACCTAAACATTATTAAACCGTCTAATGATCTGTTAAGTGGCTGAATTGGCGCTAGGTAGGACATGACATGACAAGGAAAGACTTTCACTTGGCTGACTCATTTTCACCCCCATTTCCCCCCAAATTTTCCCTCCACTTCCCCCAAATTCCCCCAATTTTCCCCCTTTTATACTTCACTTTCTTTATCTTCATCTTCTTTACTTCTTCCTTTTTCTTTTTATATATTGAATGCCTATGGATATGCTATTGTAATGACCCAATTTCAAGAAATTTAAGATAATCTTATCAAATTTATATGTCTATGGATATTTTATATGCTCTTATCATAATTTCGCACAAAGTATAGTACTCCGTAGTAACTGTGTCAGTAACCAAACCACAAGTCCATGGATAATGATATGTGTTGTAACGGAGGCGTCCCGTTACCAACGGTTTGTTGACTACGTGAGAAGAACAAAACAAATAGCAAACAATAGTAAAACTGACACATAGATTTACGTGGTTCACCAGCAAAATCACTGGCTACGTCCACACCGACAAGGAGACCAAATTCACTATTGTGGAGATAATAGTACAACAGTAGACCGTAATATACGTGCTTAATAGCCCACAGCTAAAGCCAAAAGTACTACCAATTCTACCATCCTCAGACAGTAATCTCAAACTGGAAAGAGACTACCCAGACTGAGTTCGACCTGCAACGAACTCACCGATGAGACGAAGGACAAACGATCTTGCGGCCACCCAAGATCCGAACAAACTCCAACGGTCTCCAACGAAGACGAGATCAATAGAACCACCAAATAATAGAGATTCGAAACAAACGGAGTTTTTCCCACAAGAAAACCCTCACAAATCAGCCCTCTATATTATGCTCTCAAATCAACTCTCTGTCCTAATTAACCTAGAAACTACTCAGGTCTTTATATAGTATTATTCCACCTAACTAGTTACCTAAACTAATTAGAAAACCAAGGCTAATCTTTCCTAAAACCAAACAAGCTTATGTTACCAAAATAATAAGATCAACTTTAGGAAAGATATCAAAAACAAATCAATTCAAGGTTCAAAAGGAGAATTGCTAGGCACTTATTTCCTAACAATCTCCACCTTGACTAGAATTGTCCAACCCGAACCAATCTTCAAAGTGCAGCATCAAAGAGTCGATTCTCAAGTCACTACTTGTCCCAATAGTCTCCACCTTGACCTGAACGATCGCATCTTTCAACGGTCTTCAGTCAAATAGTTATTTTTCTCCTTTAAAATTGTTGCTCCAGACATCTTGTCACAAAAAAATTCAACAAACCCAAATAACGCCTAACTCAGCGGAAGCCGAACCAGAAGCTCAGAAGCGGAAGCGGAACAACCTGAAGCTCTGATACCAGTTTATTGTAACGGAAGAGAAAGACAAACAAATAAGAACGTAAAATCAAGAGACAGACAGATTTACGTGTTTCACTAACACCCAGTTAGCTACATCCACGGGCAGAAGGAGGGGATAGTTTTATTAATTTGAGGAGAGGTTACAGATTTCAGACTGATATCATAATTTCTAGGGTAGAGGTATGAGAGTTTATATACTACTCTCAACCTAAACAGAAATCCTAAACAGATTAGGAAACCTTATACAATAGGAAATTCTAGGTCAGATACTCAGATATTGATTAGGAAACTCTAATCAATCAGATATTAATTAGGAAACCTTCCTAATTAAACAGATTCAGGTCGGAAACCAATTTGAGATCCGAAAAGACAATTGCTAGGCACTTATTTCCTAACAATATGAATATGAAAAGGATGATGAAATGAATAGGATTATGAAATGAAACAATAAACTCATGATGGCAGGTGATGGTTTCTTATTCGCCTAACTTTGCCTAGCTAACTTCCTTCCTTATTCATTATCAATTGAATAGCATGATCTCGGCAATAAGCATGCGTGCACATCCTGATTTCAGCATTATTCATTATCAATTGCATTACGACTCCATGCTTACACCTCTATATATTTTACAAAGCTGCAGCGTGATCAATAGCTGGACTATTACAAATTTTCGCTTTCAGCTATCCCGAGACACTGGATACAAAGTACCTTAAGTTTGGGTCACAAATATCTTACTTGCTTAGCTGCTTACATATATATATATATTGCTGTACATACATTCTGGCAGAATGTTGCTGACAGGTTGGGGTTGGAGCGTGACTACCGGTCAAACTACAAGGCAGAATATGGTTGATTTTCAACCAATGTGGATGGAGTAAACAGCTGCAGCGTTAAGATGAAGAAAGTGAAGAAGATGAAGATGAAGAAAGTGAAAGTATAAAAGGGGGAAAATGAGGTAATTAATTAAATGAGGGGAATTTGGGGAAAGTAGAGGGAAAATGGAGTGAAAATGAGTCAGCCAAGTGAAAGTCTTTCCTTGCCATGTCAGGTCCTACCTAGCGCCAACTCAGCCACTTAATGGATCATTAGATGGTTTAATGATGTTTAGGTCATGTTTAGTGAGTTAAAATAAGTACAAGGGTATTAGTGAGGATTTTGCAAAGATGGGGGGTATATGGTAGAAAATGAGAAAACAGAGGGGTATATCGTAGAAAATCCCAATTTAATTTTACAAGGATCCTCTGTTTAAGTTTGGAGACATTCTACTTTCAAGGGGGGACATGTCGATGATGGCAACTTGTGATACCAATATCAATGTGTTAATTTTATATTTTTGGTGCCTGTTGATGAATGATTTGGAAAAGCTATCACCTACGTCATATATCAAACGTGTTTATATGTCTTCTTTTGAAGAATATGAGGTAATGTTTTGTATTCCATTCAAATATGATTAAAAGTGTGTTCACTCATGACTCTCTTCTGATCAATTACTATAATGTTTCAGGTTCCTACAAGCGAAATGGACGTTAATGATGTGCAACTGGTAATAAAAAAGATATTCTTTATAACTCTTATTTATTTATTTATTTAATCATTCATTCGTTATGAGAACTAATAATGTGATTTTCTTCAAGGCATTTTTCTGCTCTAGATTACCAGCAGGTTATGTTGTTTACTGTGCAAACTCAATCTCGAAGAAATTTGAGATGATTCATTTTGGGTTTCCTGAAGAGTTTGGCAGCAAAGTGACTGGTCTTGGAGCGAAAGATTTATATGTGAGCATACTCTAGGCATTAGCATTAAAAATTCTATGTTTGTGTTTTTTCATTCATTAAAATTTTAGGTATTTATATATAAGTTTGTGCTCTTTTGTACATTAAAATTTATGTTATTTGGCCTGAATATTTGGCTTATATTATCAGAGTGGTTATTTGAAGGAAAATTTCCAACATACGATCAA
Source organism: Agrostemma githago (assembly GCA_958450325.1). Classification (NCBI taxonomy): domain Eukaryota; kingdom Viridiplantae; phylum Streptophyta; class Magnoliopsida; order Caryophyllales; family Caryophyllaceae; genus Agrostemma; species Agrostemma githago. Next base: position 28,976,824 of record OY288241.1, on the reverse strand, counting down.
ATGGGTGAATGAGTTTGATACGTATGACTTGATCGAATATATTCCAGATTTCCCTAAAGATTTGGAAAGTAACAATGACATTCTTTCAATGAGAATCATGGAAACATACAAAGGGAATAAAGACAATTATGCCAAAGAGTTCAAACCAGTAAGTTGACAATTACAAACATTCATCACTGATACTAATCTATATCTGATTATTTTCCAATATACTAATGTTATCATGTGCAGTCCACCATTTCATACGCTGATTATGTAAAGTTGATGACGGTGTGCTATTGCCACAAAATACTAACTTCAGAAAGGAATGAGCTGAAGAAAACTGTGTTGAAGGAGGCAAGAATAATGTTGAATGTATCTGATAACTTACTGTTGATAAGTCATAATTTGACATACATAAATTATTATATATTGTTTCGATTACAAAGTCATATTCTGTTCTATGATTTTTATCAGCATGAAAGTGGACCTCTTATCAACAAAAAAATACAGTGATGCTCATATAGTTCAAAATTTCTTGAAAAAAGTAACGAAAAAGAATTTTGCTAGGGAGGGATTAGAGGACCAGCAGGAAAAATACAATGCCATGTTACAATGGTATAATAAGTAATACATTCTACCCTTTCCACTATTTTTGATATCATTCATCACAATTAATTAATTTTAAGATTATTACTCCTGTGTTGTGTGTTATTTTACAGTGAATACGTTCTACAAACTGATTGGATGAATGTAAGCCGCGAAGAAATGCAAGCATTGTTATTTCCAGATGAGCAATTATATGATATGGTAAAAAAATCTCTAACAAGTTTTATTCTTATAAATTCAAATGTTTCTAAATAAATCTAACAAGTTCCATTTTAATAGCCGATCGATTTGTATGGAATTTATACCACATTAGGAATGAAGGATATCATATTCTTTCCAACAAAGTCAGGGGTAAGTATATCAAATTGGTGTACTTATTTTCGGTATGTAAGGTTACAGTTGTTTATTTGATGTTTATATTTTGTTTCAGGAATTAGACCCAAAGAAAAGAAGTTCCCTGAATACTGTGTACTGTACTGTATCATACTTGCCTGATGATGCGGAATTTGTGAGAAAGGTACACCCAATGATTACAGTATTAAAAGTTGACGATAATTAACTATAAAAAACTCTGTTTATGACTGTAAAATGTGTAAATTTTCAGATCTTTGTTCCAGTTCACATCCAAGAACCGTTGCATTGGATTTTACTTGTCTGTGATCTACAAAAAGAAAAGAATTATGTCCTTGATTCAAAAAAGACTAAGTTTTACAGAAAAAGGATAGATGAAGTTCAAAAAGTAGTGTATAATATTTCAAACATTTTACAAAACTACTCTGGCTATGAACAAATTTCGGAAAAAATGGGAAAATTTTCAGTGGAAATGGTACCAAATGTAGAGAAGCAAAGCAATGGAAGTGATTGTGGTGTCTTTGTTATGACAACAGGAAATGGGGAAGACAAACATACTTTAGTGATATCACAAAATTTAGGCGTCAAACATGCTTAGATCTTTTGAAGTGGGATAAGAACTAAGTGAAAAATTTTAGTGTTAAGAAAGAGTATGAGATCTTATTTTAATTGTACGTAGACTTAGTTATATTACTGTAATAGACAAGATCTATTAATTTGAAAATGGCAATCAATGGATTATCTGTTTATCATTGCATATGTTATGTACCCATCGAAATACAAATATGTACAAGGAACATCTCTAAGATAACCTGGGACGAAATATGCACAACTGTTATATAAATATGTGTTGTACATAGGAACCTTCACACAATAGCACATAAGTGTATATTCGATGTATATAAGCACAGATTCAAATATTTATGAATGTATTAAGATAACCTATGTACGCTACAGTTTACGTTATGTACACTTAAAGTAGTCATGGTTTACTATAAACTTATGTACAACATATAATATCTTATACACTTAGAATTTGATATTTAAGTAATTAATTTATGTACGCTAAAATCTACATTATGTACACTAAAAGTATTTATCTCTTATGTTTTCCAATAAACATATGTACAAAATATAATATCTTATATACTTAGAATTTGTCCTATTTTCAGTGATCATAACCTGATTATAAATCGAATACTCAAACATAGTACTCCGTATCTTAACAAGAGCCCGTTTATTTAATTAAAGCTCATAAAAGAATACTCAAATTTGGTATCTGACCTACTTCATAACTACAAAAAAACGAAAAAGAAAAAAAGAAAGTGGACTCTGAAGATCTTTCCGGATTATCTTCAACAATCCAGTACTGTAAGTTTATTCTAGCTTATCTTTTCCGATTATCTTCAACATTGCGGTAGTGTGTGTTATAGTGTTGTTTTTGAAACGATTTCTTGAAGATTGGTATAAAATAATACTCGCAGTATGCAATTATTTTCAATTTAGGTTTGAATATTGTCTTACTGCATTAGGATTCAAGTATCGATGATTATTTAACTTATGCAAATTAGGTACTCAGTTGTCTCTGTTCTTATTTTTATTTGACGTTAATTAGGTTAACAAAAAAGATGAAAACAAATCAGGAAAAAACTGGAGCAAAGAGAGAAGCTACTCATCAGATCGAAGGTATATAAACTTATATTGAACCCTATACTCTCAGATCTATGTGTGCCTCAATGATGCATATTGATTTTTTGTTATTTATGTATAGTTGCATGTAAAAAGAGACGGGTAGAAGTAAATGATGCTCCCAATTCTGATGATTCTAAGGATGGTAGTTTTCAGACACCGAAACCGAAATTACACTTACTGTCAGATGGAATTGTAGGTATGTACATTAGTTGTTTTAATTATCTGTTCATAGAACTTGAACTTGTTAGATATGCCCTCTATACATATAATTTAAATCTGTTTTCCTTACTCAAATTTACAGCTGTCATTAATAAGCCTACAAAACCTACAAAAACTAGAAGGAAGAGGGTTGTACATGCAGTGAATGAACTCCCATCATTAACCACAAGGATGTCTCTTGAAAGTTTGTTTAAATTTGTGAGAAATCTGTCAGAGAAGCAAATTGCAGATATTAAGGAATTGGGGTTTGGGGATATATTTTTTCTAAATGTAAGAGAAGTCCCAGCCAAGCTTGTTCATTGCCTTGTTTCCAATTTTGAACCTGATTCGTCATCATATAAAGGAAAGACACTTCAGGTTACGAATTTGGATGTACACATAGCAACTGGGATTCCTATGGGACCGAATGATATTGTATTAGCGTCATATGATGACAAGGACGTTGAATATAATCGATTAGTTGATGAGTTCAAGCAACAGTTTAAAGGTTCCAAGATAACAAACAGTGTGTTGCAATTCATGCTAACAAGACAGACGGAAGGGGGGGGGATTAATTCAAGAGGAACTTCATTGTTTATCTTTGCTCTATTTTTATAGAGGGTAGCTGTTCTGTAACCCCAAGCATAAACATATTGAAATGTTTAATCAACTTGTCATTGATACCTACATTTAATTGGTGCAAATTTTGCCTTGATGCTTTCATTGAGGCTGTTGATTTGTGGAAAATAAATACAGCAGAGAGAAACAAGTGCTTTGATGGACCTATAACGGTCTTTGTGTTTATATATCTGCAAATAATCTGTTTCAGAAACAGCACACCTGTTCGTTCTTTTCCAACAATGTTGTTCTGGACACAAGAGTCCATTTTAAAGAGAATATTGAACGAAGCAAAGAAATCGGGTACATTTGGTAATGGCTTTGTGTTGCCATTACAACCCGTTGATTGGTACAAGGTGGATAACTCTAAAACCTGTACTGCAAAAGTTTCTTCCGTAATGGAAAAACAGAAGCTAGTGAAAGTGGAGGAGGAAATAAAACATGAAAATGAGGAGCCAAAGGAAGCAATGCACACTGGGTGCAAAATTTAATCAACAAATCTTGTCAATTCTCAAAGTCTTTCAGGGGTTTGAAAGATGCAATAAAAATTGTAAAAGTTGCCTCCCCCCCAATGCAAACCACTACTAGACTTGGAAAATTTGGCAAATGAATTTATAAACAAACTTGCAGAAACGAGAAGAGAACAACCGTCAAGAGAGAATGGTAATATTTTTTTATTTTTCTACTGCTATATACACTACAGTAGCAATTATATTCATTCATAGAATTTAAACACAGTATTGTTTATAATCATAACTTGTATACAGTACTTATTTTTCATCTCTTACTGCTTATAATTAATTTTGTACATGCTTATAGAAGTGTCTGTTTTGATGTACATAAGTTAATATCTGTTGGACATGTTCAAAATTTGTACATTAATTAAAGCAGTGTCTGTTTTGATGTACATAAGTTACTATATGTTGCACTTGTTGGAATTTGTACATGGTTATAGAAGTGTATGTTTTGATGTACATAAGTTAATATCTGTTGCACATGTTCAAAATTTATGCATAGTTAAAACACTGTCTATTTTGATGTACATAAGTTACTATGTGTTGCACATGTTGGAATTTGTACATGGTTATAGAAGTGTCTGTTTTGATGTACAGAAGTTAATATCTGTTGCACATGTCCAAAATTTATGCATAGTTAAAACAGTGTCTGTTTTGATGTACATAAGTTACTATGTGTTGCACATGTTGGAATTTGTACATGGTTATAGAAGTGTCTGTTTTGATGTACATAAGATAATATTTGTTGCACATGTTCAAAATTTGTACATTAATTAAAACAGTGTCTGTTTTGATGTACATAAGTTACTATGTGTTGCACATGTTAGAATTTGTACATGGTTATAGAAGTGTCTGTTTTGATGTACATAAGTTAATATCTGTTGCACATGTTCAAAATTTATGCATAGTTAAAACTGTGTCTGTTTTGATGTACATAAGTTACTATGTGTTGCACATGTTGGAATTTGTACATGGTTATAGAAGTGTTTGTTTTGATGTACATAAGTTAATATCTGTTGCACATGTTCAAAATTTATGCATAGTTAAAACAATGTCTGTTTTGATGTACATAAGTTACTATGTGTTGTATAATTATAACTTGTATACAATACTTATTTTTCATCTTTTACTGCTTAGAATCTGGAGATAAATAGAAGGATGTTACTCATATTGCATCACAAGTTGTCGATGATGACAACACAAAAGAAGAAGAAAAAATACCTTCTACATGTCAAAAGGAATTCCCTATCTTCTTAGATATAGACTTTGGTCTAGATGATCTGACTCCACACATAATAGAGATGTTAGATCAGATGGTAGAAGAAGCTGTTTCTGGCAAAAAGAATGAGGTACAAAAGAAAAAGAAAAAGAAGAAGAAGAAGAGAGACTCAATGATGCCAAGATATAGTTTATTGAACTCAGATGAGAGCTTTCAACTGAGTCAAGATATTAACCTTGTCTCATATTCTGACACTCAAGTTACTCCCCTGACAAATGAAGATGCAGAAAATGTGGGTAAAGAAAAAACTCTTATCGTAAATGAACAAGTGTTCAATTACAAGAGTGTGCAAATTGTGGATATGGAGAATGTGGCTGTGGAAGCTACTATTGTTAGTACTGAACAAGTGTTCAATAACAAGCTTGTGGAGTATGTGAAGAGTATGGAATCTACTCATGTGCATGCAATAGAAAATGTTAACTTAGAAACTTCTTATGCTGTGAAAAATGTCATTCCGGAGAGCCCAGATATTGTTGAAAACTTGGTCACTCCACCAATAGTGGGGAATGCATCTCAGAAAGATGATGACATGAATGAAAAAAAAATTGAAGTACAATACAAGAGGAAACAAGCAATACCAGTTGTTTTCAAATCTTCTTTCAACTAGTCTGAGCGCCGAGGAGAAATATGTGACAGACTATGCATTTGCGTTAGATATGTCTGCAAGGTAAGCAACTGATTTACATAGTTAAAGCACTGTCTGTTTTGATTGGAGTGAACGTCTCCAAAACTAATACACTAAATACTTTTTAATTTTACAGTGAACGTCTCTTTAAGTTTGAAAACATTCAGATTTCAAGAGGGCAGCTGTTGATGATGACACAGTCTAAAAGTAAACTTGAGCAATCAATTTTAAGTATTTGGGGGCTATTGATGAATGATATGGAAAAGTTATCATCTCCATCATCTGTCAAGCGTGTTTATATGTCTCCATTTGATAAATATGTGGTAATGTTATATATTTCATTACCATTGTCAAACAGTGTAAATATATTTTTGCTCATGAATCTCTTCTAAACACTTATTTAATCTTTCAGATTCCTACAAGTGAAATGCAGTTGGATGATGTGCAATTGGTAAACAAATAGATAATGGAGTTATAACCTTCATTCATGGAGTTATAAACAACAACAATTGGATGATGTGCAATTATAACCTTCATTCATTCATTCTGAGAATTAATAGTGCGATTTTCTTCAAGGTCTTTTTCTGGACAATAGAGTTACCAATTGTTGTTGTTTACTGTGTAAACTCAATCTTAAAGTCATTTGAAATAATTCACTTTGGGTTTCCACAAGAATATGACAGCCAACTGAACAGTTCTGAAGCTAAAGATAAATATGTGAGGACACTGATTTATTGTTTTTACTTTTATGTACATTGAAATTTATGTTATCTTTGTTGAATACTTTGTTATATTTGCAGTTTAATTATCTCTCTGAAAATTTCAAGAATAAGATCAAATGGGTCAATGAGGTGACAGACTATGGCATAATGGAATATATTCCAGATTTTTGTCGTCATCTGGAAGTTGATAATGGTATTTTTTCAATGAGAGTCATGGAAATATACAACGAGAATAAAAATACTTTTATCCAAGTGTTCAAACTGGTAAACTTAATAATTCTACTTACATCATTGATACTATTTTATGTTTGATTATATTTCCATATATAAATGTTGTTGATGTATATGTCCAGAGCAATGTTACATATGATAAGTACGTAAGGATGATAAAGGTGCGGTATTGCCACAAAATACTAACCTCATCCAGGAATCAGATGAAAGATATTATTCTAAAAGATGCAAAAAGAACGTCAAGGAAACTTCTTTATGTTATACACTTGCATTATACTATCATATGACTACATATATTGCACATAAAGCATAAATCATTAACATATACTCCGTATTCATCATAAATAATCTGATAAATTCTGTTCTATAACTTTTCTCAGTAGGGAAGCAGAACTCAATGTGGAAAAAAAATTTAGTGATGAAGAGATTATTCAAAAATTCTTAAAAGAAACAAAGAAGAAGACCTTTGCAAGAAAGGCAAATGAGAAAAAGAAGGATTCATATTACACCAATGTAAACTCATATTGCGTCTAATACATTCTATCCTTTCCAATATTTTTTAATTCATTCATCATAATTAATTTTAAAATTGTTGATTATTTGTACTATATTATCTTTCAGGGAAGACATTATGGAAACACAATGGATAAATGTAAGCCGAAAGGCGATGCAAACCTTGTTATTACCAAATGAGGAAGTATATGATATGGTAAATGTTACAGTAACATTATCACTAACATGTTTTAATGTTATAAAATCAAACGCCGCTAAATAAATCTAACAAGTGTTCTTTTAATAGGCAATCGATATGGCTGAAATATATGCAACATTCGGGATGAGGGATATACTATTCATTCCAACAAAATCAGAGGTAAATATATCAAAAATCTTGTACTTAAGTACTTTTTTGGTACAAAATCTTACAGTTGTTTACCTATTGTGTATCCTTTGTTCCAAGAATTAAACCCAAACATATATTCTTCTCTGACAACGCCATACTGTAATGTATCATACTTGCCTGAAGATGGTAAATTCTTGAGAAAGGTACAAAAATCTAATCTATATACTCCTATAACATTAACAGTAAAAGTGAAATGCACATGTTGGAATTTGTACATAGTTATAGAAGTGTCTGTTTTGATGTACATAAGTTACTATATGTTGCACATGTTGGAATTTGTACATGGTTATAGAAGTGTCTGTTTTGATGTACATAACTTATTGTGTTGCACATGTTGGAATTTATACAATGTTATAGAAGTGTGTGCCTTGATGTAGATAAGATAATGTCTGTTGCACATGTACAAAATTTGTTCATTAATTAAAACAGTGTCTATTTTGATGTACATAAGTTACTATATGTTGCACATGTAGGAATTTGTACATGGTTTTAGAAGTGTCTGTTTTGATGTACATAAGTTACTATATGTTGAAAATTTGTATTACAATAACTGTGAAATGTATACTTTTTCTGATCTTTATCCCAGTCCATATCGACACACCATCACACTGGATTTTAGTTGTGTGCGATTTTGAAGACAATAAGAATTACATCTTGGATTCAAGTAAAAGAAAGGGGAACAAAGCACGAACTGACGTTTGCAACAAAATAGTGACAAATGTCTCATACATTATTGAGAACTACTCCGGCTATGAACACATCACCAAAAAATGTTGAAAAATCCAATGGAGTATGTCAAAAATGCAGTGCAACAAAGTAATGGATTTGGTTGTGGTGTTTTTGTCTTAAAGTGGATAAATGCATTACACGACAAGGAGAAATGGACAGACAAAAATTATTTTCATGACATTAATGAATTTCGTCGTCAAACATGCATAAATCTTATGCGGTGGGATAAGAACTTTGTTAGGGATTTTACAGTTAACAGAAAATATAAGATTCTATTTTAGTTGTGTGTATGTAAACACTGGTATCTAATGTGGTTTTATCAGACAGTGTTATGGATTATATAAAGAATCAGTTATGTAATCCCCTATAAATTCTAACGCAATACAGTGGCGGAAACACTGTAGATTTGGGATTAATACACACTGATGTTCTATATTTTACAAAAAGAACGGTCAGTCAATACAATACCACTTTTTACAAAAGGGCTAAAAATAAAAATCCTTCAAATGGGTTTAACAATCCATAAACCAACATAATGAAGCAGAGTAGGATCCATGTCACTCGTTAGCGCACACCAAACCCCGGAACACAGAATACCTGTCATGTTATAAACATAACAGCCACAATTCAGTGGGGAGCAACTCAGGCAGTTCTCCCAGCCATATTACATAATATATAGGCAATAGAAGCATAATATAAGAAAATAAATTAAAACTCAAAACATTATATGTATCAAAATATATTCAAAACTAGAAAATAATTCAGCAGCCTGACGGCGTCAAAACGAATAATGGAATATAAAACCGATGATCAGTACAACTTTTACTACTAGAGATATGTCAAAACAACACCGAAGTGTAATTTAGTGCCCACGAAGCGACCCCTAAGCCTCACTGGTTAAGAAACTCAGTGCCCACGAAGCGACTCCTAAGCCCTCTCACCAGACAACTCAAACTATAATAGGACTGCGTTCAGCGAGGTCCTAGCCTAAGTACATGCGCATGAATCCTGAGCATAAACGATACCCAGTTCGACAATCAATGTATCCCTGACGCAGATACACTGACCATATAGCTGATGGTAACAAACAACATATCCTAAACTTATATACTGTACATTCTCATTTCCAACATTATTCCATATTCAACCAATATATATTTTATCCAAAGATATCTTAAATATTCTAAAAATAGTAACTTTCCAAAGATAAAAACTTTCTTCAAATAGTAACTTTCCAAAATAGGTATTATTATAATTAGAAATCGTTTAACATATGAGTTATATAAAATATTTAATATTAGGCCTTGAGACATAAACATTATATTTATTAGATAAACGTATAATTAATGATTAAAAGTCAAGGAAAGTAAAAATCATAATTATTTCTAAAAAGGGTTGGAGTTTAAGTAATTAAAAGTAATAAATTACAAATTTACAGATTTTTCAGATTTGCACTGTCTTACTATAAAATTCATAATTAAATTATTAAAAATCAAAATAATATAAGATCAGTGAGGTTGAAAACTTTAAAAGCTTAGCTACAACTTCTGTTTCTGGAGAAAATCGAAATTCCTAACTTAACAGGGTTGTTTATTTGTAGTTTAATAAACTAACAGAATCTGACACCCGATAGTATTTCTTTAATAAAACACGTTTAAAATTTAATTTTAAAACAAATCCAACTAGAAACATTAACTAAACTCTTTAAAGTTAATGTAAGTAAATTACCAAAATTAAATTCAAAGTTTATCATAGGTTTTAAATTAGGTTTTACAACAACTGACAGATTCGCGAACTAATCCGTCACAGTTTCATAAACGATTTGTTGTGAGGAAACTGCTTGGAATTAATTTACAAAATTTAATAGACGTATAATAAAGTTAAAATAAATAGTTGTCTCTTTTCAAACTTTGTGAAAATAAGATCTGTAAACAGGAGTAAATATCGTACAAAATTAGTAACAGATTCGAAAATATGCTGTAACTTTACTAAAAACAATAAAACTTTTAATTTGATAATTCATATTAAAAATCACGAAAAATTAAGAAATTAATTCCTATTCATACGTTTTAGTCTCGGCCCTATAATAATTTTTAGTAGATTGAAACATATCACCATAATAATATAGTAAACATATTTATAAAATTCGATTTAAAGCGATACTACAAGCAACTACAACATATATATCATGCAATACCGAGTCATGCCATCATGTGTTACCTTCATCAAGATCCGAGTTAATAAAATAACCTTCTTCATCGGATCTAGCACGATAGCCAACGAAAAATTAAAACATATGGTATTAGAACCACATAAGAAGGGATTAGAAAAAGGGAAACGAGATGGAGAATAAGAGTAATTAAATTACCCTCGGATTAGAATGAACGAAGGAGAAGAGATACGTAACAGGCTGAGCAGCAATAACGTAATTAAACGGAATTGAAGGAGGATGAGTTTTACGTAATGATAGAACTAATAGAATTGAAGGGGGAGTATACAAAGAAAGAGTTGGAGAAGTAACGTAAAACAACCAAAATTGGAGTTATAGAATAGAATTAGGATGAATGAATGAATAAATAAATAAATAAATAAATAAATAAAAGATGTAATCATAATAAATAAAATATCTTAGGGACTCATCTAGTTAGTGACGAGGTAACAGACTTGATTTGGATCAGAAAATAATTTACGGTTTGATCGAAAATCATTAGTAAAAATAAATAATCTGTTTACGAATTAATCGGGTTAAAAACGTGTTAGGAAAGAATTAGGCCCAAATTGTGAAATGAGTTGTAAAATACTATTTTCGGTCTGAAAATAAATATTTCGGTCAAGTCCGAAATCAAATGAGTATATCTCAAGTTTAAATAATTGTTTGTAAAGAAATTGAGTTTCTTGACGAATAAATTGTTTTCAACGAAAATAAATTAAATTGATTTCTTGAAAACAAAATGATACTTTTCAATGAAAGTTTAATAAAATGATTTCATGAGAAGATAATAAAATGTTTTAACGAGTTTCGAGTTGAAAATAGGAATTCGAACTAAAATAAAGATTTTAGGAATTCAAGATGAAATAAAAGTAATTCTGAGAAGAATTAAAATGGATTACGAGTTAAATCGCAAACGAAATAAAAATATGAATACAAATTTAATTTATAAAAATTAGGGGTGTTACAAGTTATGTAAACATTACTCCATGACAAACATTTGTATAAACATCAATGCTTTTTTAATGTCCTCGGGTATACATAATAACGTCCTCAAATGGGTTGTGTAGATCTGATATAGAATTATGTACATCCCCTATATACTAATAGAATAGGGATTACTAAAAATGTGATTAGGTGGCAAACTCTCATGCATTCAATTTCCCGCCTAATTGCACTCTATTACATTAATTGAGTCTTATCTCATATTCTATACATAGTATACATCTATGCAAAATATACAAAATTTTGGGCCTACCATATATGTTCAAGATTTGCACATATTCAGATTTAGAATCTCAATAATTATTTATTATTATTATTTGGTTTATTTACTTCAAATTTATGGAAGTTGTATTTTAAAAACATAAAAGATGATTAATTTTAATGTATACTTTATTAATATGTTACAACCTAAAGAACATTAGGTTATGTCAATTTATTACAAGTTTACCATCCTGGTAATAAATGAATGAATACAATAATTAAAATGAAAATTATCTCCCTAAAAAATAAAATTAAAATAAATATGTAAAGTGGTAGGTCTGGTGAATCGGTGATGGTAAAATCATTCACTGTATTATTTATAAAATTAAAACAAAGGTACAAATTTTGTATGTGAGATATTTTATAAAATTAAATTATTAACGCTACTCAAAATATTTGGGCTAAGGCCAATTTTTGTTTTTTTTTAAATTAATTCCAATTCACTATATAATTAATATATATCTAAATATAGTCATGTCTATAATATAGACTATGATGCTATTGAAAAACAAAAAATGAACTCAAGTGTTCTTATTTCATTGATTATTTTTTTTTTCGTAGAATAGGATAATATTTTCTAACTTTAATACTTATTATAAAGTTATGAGTACATTTAATTACGGTTTATTTTATACTGTATTAATTATCTTATTTGAAATAAAAACATATACTTCATAACTATATAGTACCGAATTTATTATTGGTAATTATAGATGTTTCATCTATTGAAAGTAATAAACTAAATTACCGCATATTTACGCGGGTGCTATACTAGTAATGTCATTAGATGGGTTATGACATTCTTCTGCAAATAGTCAAAAACATAAAATGTACAGAGTAGTACTTTAGATGGGTTATGTCCTAAGATAAGTTATGTACATCTGATATAAAATTATGTACATAATGTCATCAGATGAGTTATGTACAACTAATATAGAACTATGTACCTTATATAATGATCTATATACTATACTTTGTAAATTGTTAGAAGCACAACAAAATTATCCTATGACGTTCTTTTGTAAATAGTCAAAAACATAAAATGTACTCCCTCCTATTCCAATTATTCCTCCCACTTTCCTTTTTGAGCCTAGTTTGGTTTTCTTCTCACTTTCCTTTTTTGGATATAATTATAATCATTCTTTATTCTTCCTTCAATTCTTTATTCTTTTCCTCCACACCTAAACTCAACACCTCTTCACTTTATACCCCACTTTCTATTCATCTCTCTTACTAACTCCACCATTTATTATTATTTACTCCCTCCTTGGTTTCCCCCCAAAAAAATTGGGGAGGAATACTTGGAATAGGAGGGAGTACAAATTAGTACTTTAGATGGTTATGTACAACTAATATAAAATTATGTACAATAGTGTTCTCAGATGGGTTATGTACATCTGATCTAGAATTATGTACAATAATATCCTCATGTGGGTTATGTACAACTAATATAGAATTATGTATAGTAATATCCTCAGAAGGATTATGTACAACTGATATGTAAATATATACGTTACATAATGACCTATATATTATACTTTGTAAATTGTTACAAGCGCAACAAAATTTCTACTTTAAGATGTAACTAGATGAGTTATGTACAACTAATATAGAATTATGTCTAGTGATGTCCTCAGATGGATTATGTACACCTGATATCAAAATATATACATTATTTAGTGACAAATATGTACATCACAAGTTATCAACGTAATTCAGCAGAGAATAAGTAGAGAATCTACGTAATTCTTGATAATCGATTGTCTAATTTAAAACAAATATATTAATTTCTTGAATCAGCAGGTTCATAATCAGTTTTCTTTAAACGAATTGTTCAGGATTACAATCAAATCTGCAAGTGAAAATGACGACAATCAAATCAAGCATAGAAATCGTTGATAATCAAGCATAGAATTCCTTGATAATCAAGCACAGAATTCGTTAAATCAATTCTACGAACGAATTTACAAAGTGAACACAATGAAATCTGCAACTTAAATGATGATAATCAAATAGTGAAGATCTGCAATTGAAATGATGAAAACGCTCGATTTTACGAGTGGGCACAATTAAATCTGCAAGTGAAAATGATGAAGATCAAACGATGAAGATCTGCAACGGAACTGATGAAGATGATCGAATGATTTGAATGAAAAAATAAACAAATTTCTAGAGAGAGAAAGTCGACTAATTCAAAAGGAAAGGAAGGAGATGGCGCGCGTTTGTTTTTGTGCTCTGAATTTTGATCAAGCCTGGTCCGTTGATCTCAATCAGATCTAACGGCCCAGATTGTGCCTCAACGGTTGCGGGGAGTTAGGCTGCCTCAATGGATCCCGAATCCATATATAGAGGTAGGTTCAAATAAGGTCAATAACTTTTTTAAGTTCATAAGTTCCAGTCTTAAAGTTACACAAAAAGTGCTTAAAGTTACACGAGATGAGTGATAAAGTTGCACTTTATCACTTGAAGTGATAAAAGTGCTGAATGTTATAGTTGCATATCAATTTTGAACAAATGCAACTTTATCGTATGTCATCTGTAACTTTAATATAGACTTAAAAAAATTGTTGACCTTATTTGAACCTACCTAGGGTCACTCTGTAATCCCCTAGAAATTTTAACGCGATACAGTGGCGGAAACACTGTAGAGTCGGGATTAAAACAAACTGTAACTATGTCTTAGTAAATTAAAAAGGTAAGTCAAACAATAGGCCATAAATAAAAATGGTCAAAATTTAAAACAATCCATAAATGGGTTTGAACATCCATAAGACAGTGTTATTAAAATAAACAAGCAGGATCCACAACGGCTCGTTAGCCCACACCTAGCAAAAACACGTATACCTGCCATGTTAAAACATAACAGCCACAATCAGTGGAGAGCAACGTCAACGTTCTCCAGCCGTATAACAGGATTTTAAAACTGTAATTACTATTATAAAAAAATAGTAAAACCGGAAAACAGTAAAACATTATAACAAAAATAAACTTTCAGTGAAAAACTTCACGTATCGAAACAACATAATAAAATGAGTTTTCCGAAGAAAACAAAACATTTGCCAACCTTCAAATCAAAATTATATCGATAATAATAAAAATATTCAATATGGCGTTATGGATAGGGTTAGTGTAGAATCTAGATTTTCACTAGGATAATACTTGAAACTAGCTTCGAGAACTGTAGACTTAACTCATAATAAAATCCAGTCTCTAACTAGGCAACTCAACTATAACATGACTGCGTGCAGCGAGGTGCTGGTTTAAGTAGCGCATACCCCTCCTAGACAACAAATATGTCTAGTTCGGCTGATGGCGACTAACACGATGCGATATCTAGCTTAAGGTCAAAACATACACTCTCCTAGGCGAAACTACACTCAGTTCAACGACCAAATGTGCCCCAAATAGACACACCGGCTTTATAGTTGATGGCAAAAACGTACATCCTAGACTTTATTACTCTAAACCCACACTTGTCCTTATTCCATAACTCCAAAACAAGCCATTATCGATATTCAAAAGATATAATCATTATCAATGACTCTTGTAAACTCACAAGAATGCAAAACTATCCAAAGTATTGCTACAGTAGAGCAGTGTTTAGTGTGCCTTTCACGTGATGTACAGTGAATACACTCTTCCTTCCTCCCTCCCTGCTTCTTTCTCCCCTGCTTTTTCCTCATGTATTTTGGCGTCTTTCCTTCCCTCTTGTGTTCCTCTTCTGCGTCCTTTTCGATTTCTGGTAAGTCCAATTTCTTTGTGATCTTTAACACTATTTGAATCTTGGTTAGTTTAGTTTAGGGGGATTGTTTTAGGTTTTGTTGTTTTCATCAGTTTTCGAATTTTAGATTTCTGTTGGGTTTGGGGGGGGGGGGGGGGGGTTTGTACTCTTCGATGGGTTTTGATTTCTGGTGAGTATGGTGGTATTTTGCAGGGTTGGGATCTGAATTTGCGGTTAGTTTGTGGGATTTCTTGTGAGTTTTGGCATGTTTTGTTCCGTGTTCTTTGGTTTTACGTTTGTAGGTTTCGGTGTTCATCGATTGTTTCCATTTGCTTGCACCTTACAATTTTTTGGTTTCCTAGTCTCAGTTTTGAATTGTTTGCTTCGATTGTAGCCCGATTGTTTCCATTTGTTTGGTTTCGTAGCGTCGCGTTTATGAACGGACTTTATTAGTGGTTTTGAATGGCCAACTGTTTGGTGAGTCCGATTCTTGTGTGGGTTTCGGTGTTCATCGATTGTTTCCATTTGCTTGTAGCTTCCGATTTTTTTGGTTTTCAGGTCTCAGTTTTGAATTGTTTGCTTCGATTGTAGCTCGATTGTTTCCATTTGTTTGGTGTCGTAGCGTCGCGTTTATGAACGGACTTTATCGATACCCGAACAATTTGGTGAGTCCGATTTCGATTTTTCTGGTGAGTACTGAAGGAGTTATGTCCACTGTCCTACGGATTTACCCGCTTAAGTCTATGTATCCGATATGCCTTGCTAGAGGTCGATGTCGGGTTGACATATAAATGGGTTATATGTCTGGTAATCTTAAGTGGGCCCATTGGGTCACACACAATGTGTGCGGGATATTATTAATATATCGGTATATTAATATATCGGGTCAGTAGTAATATGACTCAGCTGTGTTGTCGGGTTATGGTAATTAGAGTTATAGTAATAATCTAGTTATGGTAACTAGAGTTATTGTGATAATCTAATTATACCAATATTAGTTGTGAAATAACTTTTATATGGTAACTAGAATTATTGTGATAATCTAAATATACCAATTTGAGTTATGGAATGACTTCTAGGTTAGGTAACCTAGCTCTCTAGCTCTCCTATATAAGGAGGTTCATATGATGAACCAAAAAAAGACAATTCAGAGTATTATTCCATATATTATTAGAGAGAGAGAATTTTGTGAGACCGTCTCACAAAACCCTTATACTAGCATATACACCGCAGTTCCGTACCTGTGTGGATACTAACGGAGGCATCACATCTGGGTTGCTTTATTCTGTCCGTGGGGAATTATATACACTTCTGGGTTATTATATTTCTTATTATTCTTATTAATACGCTCTTCCGCTGCCAATAAGGTATATTCGTTATCCCTCTATTGTTTGTCTTTTCGGTTAATACTTATAACAGATCTTTGGGTTTAAGGGTTGTAACCCTTCAGTGGTATCAGAGCCTCTGTTATTAGTATTAATCAAATCGACTTGAATTCATGGCTCATAATTGGTTATGAGGGATTCAACCCGCGTATTAATTTGATTATATTTTTCCTCAAGAGAATTGTTCTAAGTACTTGACGTTTTATGCTTGCATGAAAATAATAAGTTGTTGTAAAGGATGCAATAGGCGGACGTATGCATATTGTAACAAGTTTTGTTTTTGTCTCTACGTGCACACAATATATGATATTGTATGAATACTGTGTAGGGTTGATTGTCTGTACGTGCCACATGTTGATTAGTCATTTCCCGTGATTATGATTACTCCTTATGAATATATGATATTTAGTAGTCGTATGTGACTCATAGTTATGGGAATTTTCGCTCAAGTTTAGGGTTTGTTATAATTTATGAATTTAATTGTTAAAATTCTAAAATTGATCTTTAAAATTAATTTAAAATATAATATTGATTATGATTTAATTTAATTTACCCTAAATTGAACCATCATAATCCCAAATTTCCTTGTTGACGATGAGACTAATTAGATTTAGTCAAGATTCGATTGAAATTGGGAACATAAAATTATTAGAATTTATTGTTGACGATGAGACCTAATAAGATTAGGACAAGATTCGTTTTAATTATGGTGGAGACGGAACGAAACAAGGTCAACCCGGTTGACACAAGTGTGACTCGGTCGGAACGGGTGTGACTCGGTCGGAACGGGTGTGACTCGGTCGGCACGAGTATGACTCGGTAGGCACGAGTATGACTCGGTAGGCACGGGTCTATCCCGGTCGGAACGGGACGACCCGGGCGGCAAAGGTTTGACCAAGACGACACAATATTTACTCGGACGACATGGTGTCGGGTCGAGCGGCGCTTCTAAGAAAAATCGTTTTCTCGCGTATGAATCAAAATGGATTATACTTTTATTTTTCTGAATCAATGAAAAATTAGTTTTCTAAATCGGCTAAATAATATTATGCATTTTAATTATCATATTATCATAAATAGATCGGGAAAAGAGTTTCTCGAGTATTATTTGATTTTGATGAATTGTTCATCTATATGACAATTATAAGTTGCAGATCGATTGTGAATCGAGTTTTGTATATCCGTTCAATTTTTCTGGGTGGGAAATTGTTTCTCGTAGTTGGAAAAATGAAAGATATTGGTGAAATTGTTCAAACCAAATAGTAATTATGAATTGTAATATGATTATAAGTCAAAATATGGGATCTTTTAACTTGTTTTATGCACAAATCACTAGTAACAATTGAATTATTATGTCATATGATGCATGATTTTTATTGTTTGAGACTTGTGACTTGTGTGCCTAGAACTGATAGGTCGTCTTGTAAGTTGACCTAAGAGCATGTTTAGGACCCATAATGCATTTAATCCCTCGCACAAATATTAAGTATTGCCTTTCCAGAATTGACCACTACAACAATTTCATACCATTGGTTGAAGTGACTGCCTAAGCGGTGCTTTGCCGATGTGTGTGGACTGAGTAGGTGGGTAACGGTTACCCACAGATTCAATCTGGTTTGCTTAACATTGCTATCAAGTCGGACTTGGGCTTTGAGGCAAATAGTTGGTGTCATATGATGACTAATTCCGACGAACCAAGAATTACATAGAGATGTAATTGACAAGTTTGTTGTCTACCTTTACTTTTGGAGCTTGAGCAGTGAGCCCAAGTTCACTTGAGCGACAAAAGGTTTAGGATCTTGGAATATTATGCGAACTTGAGGGTAGTTTTCATGATTTTATCTTAAAATTGTTTAAGATTTTTAATTAATATTAATTATCGTTTTACTTTGCATATACATATAGTTGTAATTTAGTCACCATTATCACATTTATTAAAGATGAGTTTGAATTGTTCAACCTTATCGATTGGTATCTTGAGAATCGTTCTCAAAATTAGAGATACGGATTTTGTCCTTGTGAAGGATAATTCCGACAAATTATTACCAATGTTAATGTACAGTATGGATTGTATAATTAGAGTCATGAAGATGATTATAAGTACCAAAATTAATTGTTTCAATAAAGGGAACCGTTCCCATTAAGTGAGAAAATGTTGAAGATGATCTAATTGATCCGTGTCATATGATGACGTGATTATATTGATAATCAGGAAATTTTGGATGTCTCTTTCTAAAGAATTAGGAATTGAAATCGTTTCAATTAGTCCTAAGTTTAGGTCACTTTATTATGAATAAACATGTGACTTAATAAAGTTTCTCACCTTTTAGCATGAGATGTTAAAAGACGATTGAACATTGTATCAAGAAGGCAAATAATATTAATGTTCTATGAGTTCATTAAGAAAATTGCTTGAGATAATGATTAATGAATCTAAGATGTTGGTTAAAGTAAGGGAAGAATAATTGTTATCATACCCAAACTTGTTGCCAAATTTAGATTAGGTACGATTTTATTAGTCATTAATGTAATGACAGATATTGGACATTGGTAGATAATTTCTAGAAGTGTCTAGAAAATCTGCAAATCAATTGAAGTATGACTTCTGGTGTGTATGTTACTAAAGTAATAGTTACTTTCATTTCACTGTTTTGGTATAAAGATACCAAATGCAACTATTACATTGTGGATGTGATGACTCAAAGAGGGTGGAATAATGGTATATAAGTGAAGTATTTTATGATGAAATGGACAAACGTTGTTGTTTCATATATAAAAAGAAAATCACTTAATTTTACCATAAAGCTAAATACTGGAATTGAATAATTGTTATTCTTGTACTAGTCATAAGCAAGGACATTGATTCTGTTTCATGTATGGGCATGAAAAGTTTTGATAAAAGTAGAACAATTGTTGCTCTATACCTTGCAAGAATATGAGGTACAGTAAGGCTAACATGATTGTTGAGCTTTACATTTCTAGTAGTGAATGCTTTTATTTACAACATAACGACCAAAAGGATTCAAGTCCCACGACTCAAGTTTTACCTATTATGCCATTGTCCTTAATCCATGAGACAAGAGACATAAGAATAAGTTTCATAATGATGAAATTATAAACCTTATTGATAATGATCAACTGAGGTAAATGGATCTTGTTTAGATGGATAAATGACATTACAAGTGACTCCTATTAATTGTAGTGGGAGGGTACTTAGACTTGTTAGACCACACACATACAGATATGTGTGAGTTTAACTAGTTATGTTGCAAAATGGGTAACACGTATGGTTTTGTTCGATATGATTGAAACAGGGAGGAATTGAACTAAAAGATTGTGATCATCTTAGAAGTAGTGAAAAATGTTTCAAACTATATTGAACCATATTTGATATGATTTGGTCTATGATGAGTCATATGCAGATTTTGTTGACGCTTTAGAAAGTTATGCACTATAAAAGTCTTTGTACAAATGTTGATGAGATTGTCCATGTAAGTCGAAGAATAGACACCATATGAGATATGGATTGAAATGTTCTAAAATAGTCTTTTCTTAATTATCAAGTCTTAAAGTTTAAAGAAAATTGTTTTCTAAAACTTAGACTGAATTATGACATGTGTTTTATTAGAGGTACTATGTTAATTCTACAAACCATCCAAAGAACAAACCTGTTTTGTTGCATGGAGTGGTATGTTTCTTTTAAAGAGATGTGATTTCTAATAGAAACAATGGGAGTAGAATCGACCTTGAATTATTCAAGATTAACAGGAATTCTCTACAATTGTTGAAGAGGATATTGATGTATCCATGAAAAGTCATGATCATCTTACCTGCAAAATATTACCCTACATAGGTTTGACCTATGATAAGACAATAATGGGCAAAAATTCCAAGAGTCACATGAAGTCATAAATCTAATAGATTCCATATAATATAACTACCAAGTATAGACTTTGGTTAAATGGATCTTATAGTGAAAGATAGTCTTCAATATAAAGATGATATGGATTGATATAAGAGTATCTATGAAGCATTGTTGGTAGTTAAGGATTGATCTCATAGTAATGACTATGGAAAAATTCTTCTTACAACATTATGCTTAAGTCTATTAAAATCGTTTTAGCATTTTGAATGTCATCACTCATTTGATGAGTTTTGGACATATATGTGTGAAATACATTTCTTGAGAGAGATGCAATATGATGTGTGCGCGACTCATCGTATGAATTTCATGTTATCAAAATTGCAAGACAAATGTGAATGATCCAATTTGATTGGAGCAAGTACTATGGAGTTATATCTTCGTTCTTAATATGGTAATTCAAAGATGTTTGTTTTCCTTTGAGACGAAGAGAGACAAAGTGTGTACAAGAGGCTAGTGGGAGTGCATTTATCGTTATGATTTGGTATGTAAGTGACATACTTCTCTAAGTAAACAACATTTGGTTGCTTTAGTCTATGAGACTTGGCAAGAAAGTTGTTTATTATGTGCTCGTGTGACGAGTAGATACTAATCTAGTGAGTGTCACTAAATTGCTATCTAAGAATTGTTCTTGTGCGCTTAAGAAGCAAAAGATGAATTATTTAAGAGATGCGCATGATGTGATAAGCGAATTATTGTAAACAAGTTATAACTATTCATATTTCCAAATAGACAAAGATGACGTGAGATTGTAATCTCAGTAAATTTTGTTTTGGATAAGAAGTTGTGTGTTGGAACGGTTCCAAAGGACAACTTTATGACTGATATTGTAACTAAAGTTAGTGTTCTATTGCTTTTGAAGCAAATAGACGTTTGATTACGAATTAAGCACACACTCAACTACTTTAAAGTTTATGAATCAATTGTTGCTTATGAAACTAACAGTTTGCCTTAATTGAGATAAGGTAGATTGGTCATATGCTTGTAAATAACTTATACAAATGTTGTATGTCCCGAAACCTTCTCTACACAAAGATCATATTGGTTATGATCGGTATAAGACGCATGGGCGAGTGGTCTTAGTACTTTTAGAGGTGTTTGGTTTAGTGGGAGTTATTTCGATAATTGATATATGTATGACATATTGTCATTTGGTTAATGTAACCGAGTTTTGTCCCTAAATAATTTACATTGATGAAATAGATCACTAAGTACGTGACTTAGTCTTGGAACTCTATTTGGATGATGTAATTATTTTGTCTCTAGTCAGGGTATTGTGTTGGGACATTTGAATACCCTTAAATGACTAGTGTGTGAGTTGGTTGATGACTAAGTTCCTTGAGTCATAGGTATTGAGATACTAAACCAGGCACACGGGTGTATGTTAAGAACATGCATTAGACAGACCCGCCGAAAAGGATTTTACTAAGATTTCGCTTAGTGTCAGTAAAGTTCTTTGCAAGTTATGAACTTGTATGGTCTTTAGACCTGAGTCTTTGACTATTCTGTACATGTGATGTGTATGTTTTGATACTATTCCACGTCAGCTGTGAAAGGGGGCTATGGATGGTTATTGGGCATGCATGGATCATGTGATAGGATGTGGTTAGACAAGAGGGGATTTGCTCTTCCTTTATTGAAGGGAATTTATTGTTTCTTGGCCACTCGAAGAGTGTGACTTGTGCAAATGCGTGGCCGCGCTCAGATAGGATGATTGTCATCTATCTGCTCTTTTAACAAGTCAGCTTAAAGATTCGAGTAAAAGATTGAGATATGTGAGGATGACACTTCTTCTTACCTCATTCTCAATTGGAGACAATAGTAGCAAAGAGACTTAACGCCGTTCTTGAGAGGACATGTACAAGTGGGAGACTGAAGGAGTTATGTCCACTGTCCTACGGATTTACCCGCTTAAGTCTATGTATCTGATATGCCTTGCTAGAGGTCGATGTCGGATTGACATATAAATGGGTTATATGTCTGGTAATCTTAAGTGGGCCCATTGGGTCACACACAATGTGTGCGGGATATTATTAATATATCGGTATATTAATATATCGGGTCAGTAGTAATATGACTCAGCCGTGTTGTCGGGTTATGGTAATTAGAGTTATAGTAATAATCTAGTTATGGTAACTAGAGTTATTGTGATAATCTAATTATACCAATATTAGTTGTGAAATAACTTTTATATGGTAACTAGAATTATTGTGATAATCTAAATATACCAATTTGAGTTATGGAATGACTTCTAGGTTAAGTAACCTAGCTCTCTAGCTCTCCTATATAAGGAGGTTCATATGATGAACCAAAAAAAGACAATTCAGAGTATTATTCCATATATTATTAGAGAGAGAGAATTTTGTGAGACTGTCTCACAAAACCCTTATACTAGCATATACACCGCAGTTCCGTATCTGTGTGGATACTAACGGAGGCATCACATCTGGGTTGCTTTATTCTGTCCGTGGGGAATTATATACACATTATATTTCTTATTATTCTTATTAATACGCTCTTCCGCTGCCAATAAGGTATATTCGTTATCCCTCTATTGTTTGTCTTTTCGGTTAATACTTATAACAGATCTTTGGGTTTAAGGGTTGTAACCCTTCAAGTACAATTTGGTGAGTCCGATTTTGATTTTTGATTTCTGATTAGTTTACTTTTCAATTTCCGGTGAGTCCAATTTCAATTTTCGATTTCTGATTAGTTTACTTTTCGATTTCTGGTGAGTCTGATTTGGTGAGTGAACTTCTTCGGAAGTAGCAATTGGCCAATTGTTTGTGGTTTCCAGCTGTTTGGCGTATTAGCGTCAATTTCCGGTGAGTCCGATTTTGATTTTCGATTTCTGATTAGTTTACTTTTCGATTTCTGGTGAGTCTGATTTGGTGAGTGAACTTCTTCGGTGGTAGCAATTGGCCAACTGTTTGTGGTTGCCAGCTGTTTGGCTTATTAGCGTCGCGTTTACGAACGGACTTATTTGGTGGTTTTGCATGGCCGAGTGATTAGCGTCTTAATGATTTTCGCTCTCTGGTGAACTTATTCGGTAGTAGCAATCGGTCAGCTGTTTGTGGTTGCCAGCTATTTGACGTATTAGCGTCGCGTTTACGAACGGACTTATTTGGTGGTTTTGAACGACCGACTGATTAGCGTCTTAATGATTTTCGACCTCTGGTTAGTCTTCAACAAATTTCGTGTGAATGTGAGGAATCGATTACAAGTCTCTATCGTTTCCCTTTGTTTGAATGGGCAGCTGTGTGGCGAGTCCGCTTTATTTGTAATCTACGAGAGTTTCCGAGTCATGGTTAGTTAAGGGGGGTTCTTAGGGGGGTGGTTGTTTTGAATGAGTTTTGGGTCACGGAATTGTGCTTAACTGTTGTTTGGTCTCTTAATGTCACGTTTATGAACGAGCTTTTTCGATGGTTTGATTGAGTTCTGGATCGTGTGTCCTACCATAAGTTTAGTATCAGAAGTCGCTATCAGTTTACGGAAGCTGCAACAAGGATATTCTCCAATGCATCAGGTTCATATTCCTCAAACGTCAACCTCGCTTGGAGAATTCGTCATGGAACGACGAGAAACAGCTGCAGGACATGTATCTGAGCAGGAAGTCGTTTGCCTTTGACAGCGCTACTCCTGGTGTAGGCATGACTGAGAAGCGAAAGGTGTTTGAAATGGCGCTAGCCACTGCCGAAGCCACATTCCAGAATCTCGACTCATCTGACATTTCGCTAACTGATGTTAGCCACTACTTCGACTCCGACCCCGCTAACCTGGTACAGGTACTGAGGAAGGACGGAAAGAAGCCCAACGCTTACATTGCCGACACCACCACAGCTAATGCACAGTTACTCAGATTTCTGTCACGTTCTCTTACAAGCGCAAACAACAAAATATAGTTTCTTTTAACAAGATTGAATTTTGGCAGGTGCGTACCTTGTTCGAGACTGTTCTCCTAGATGCAAGAACAAAGCTGTTGAACCCAAAGTGGTACGAGGGAATGCTGTCAACCGGATATGAAGGTGTGCGTGAGATACTGAGATTGAGAAACATTTGACCAACACAGTCGGATGGAGTGCGACCTCTGGGCAGGTGGACAACTGGGTATACGAGGAGGCGAACACGACCTTCATCAAAGATAAGGAGATGTTAAAGAGGCTGATGAACACCAACCCCAACTCTTTCAGGAAGTTGATTCAGACTTTCTTAGAGGCCTAGAAGAGGCTACTGGGATACTTCCGAGGAAAACATCGAGCAACTGAGGCAGTTGTATTCTGAAGTCGAAGACAAGATCGAGGGAGTTGATAGGTGAATAATGTAATATTAGCCTGTGAATATCCTAAACTTGGAACATTTTTTATTTATGTTGAGCAATTACTTCAGGCTCACTCTTCAAGCATTGAATAACAGCAGCCCGAATTTAGTTTGTATCCGATCCTGTCAATAGCAAATTACTTTTGGAAATATTTTCAAAAGAACATCTTAGTCTGTTCAATTCAGTTTCCCAACTGTCACTGAAGCTTATTCGTGCAGAAATCTCAATCTGAAAACACGAGAGCAGCATGCTTAACAAAGCTAATAGAATCTGAAACTGGTTCAGATCAACGAGTCATGGACTCACGGACATAGTATAAAACACCGTCGACAGTAAGGATGACTGATCTGCACATAACTGCAGCCAAATCAACATGGTGTAACTGTATGTTTGTAACTATGCCTATTCCAACAAAAGAATAAAAAATTCAAACCAGAACAGACCAATTTTGAAAAATTTACTAGGATACACTGGACATATTCTCACAAGTATTTATGTCGAATCTGACTTGAGAAAATCAGATGGAATGATCAATTGTTTTTTTCTTATCCCACTCAAGTGGTTATTGACATGGATGTTGCTGCTTCTGAGTTCTACAAGGAAGACAAGTCTTACGACTTAAACTTCAAAGAAGAGGTATTGCTCAAGTAGTTGAGCTGCTTTCAATGTTGGTTGAAACTTTTATTCCCATATTGTTTTTCTATTGTTTTGCGGAATTGTGACCGTAGCTGGAATTTTAGCTTAAAACTGTGAATCAAGGTATCTATTGTTTCATGTTGTTTGTTTTCTTCGCACTTGCAATTGATTTTGCTTTGTTCGATTTAGGATGATGATTTCAGGGACGATCTTGCTAAGAGTACTGCTAATTTTCGTTCAGGTAATGATTTTTGAGCTGATTAATTGATCAAATTTGATGGAACTGATGTTGAGTACTTCGAGTTTGTGAACAATGTCGTATTTGTTTTGTGATTTAGGGTTTGTGTGTAATTTCTGGTGAGATTTTGTAGAAATCAAGAATTTTACTTACAAATCCGTTTTTGCCTTTGTGTTAGCGGAATTTTGTGTTTAGCGAAATTTCCTGCTCAATTTCTCATCTTTCATACTCCATCCTTTCCATGCCTAATTTACCACATATTTCTCTATTTATATACTGCTATTACTTTTTGTGGTCAAGTTATATTTTTCCGATATTTTTTTGGGTATAATGAAGGTATATATGTTAGATTTTTGTGTCAAATTTGACTAAACATAATCTAGTAAATATTTTATAAGTTGTCTTTAAAAAACGAATGGATAGTTTGGAACGGATTGGAGGTAGTATACAAGTATCCGTCAAATTTAGTTTACGTATCAATGTTTTGCTTCATTTTGCAGATGTCTCTGTTGGGCCCAAAGCCAGAGGAGCTTGGTTTTATGCTGTCACTGCTGCAGCGGTGATCTTACTCTTTGGGATAATGGTAGCACATCCCTTTGTTCTTCTATCTGACCGTTATCGAAGAAGAGCGCAACATTTTGTTGCTAGAATGTGGGCCAATTTAACTATCACATCCTTTGTCAAAGTCGAATTCGAGGGTTTAGAGAATCTACCTGGACCAGACACACCTGCTGTATATGTTTCCAATCACCAGAGCTTCCTCTATACTTTGCTTTCTCTTGAGCGAGACTTAAAATTTATCAGCAAAACTTCAATTTTCATCTACCCCATAATTGGCTGGGCCAAGTTTCTATTAGGAGTCATACCATTAAAGCGACTGGATAGTCGAAGCCAACTGGTGAGTTTTTTTCTTAATATTTTACTGATGGCACCCAATTATTTCCCTAAATATTCTCGGGTAAAATTTTCTGTTAGGAGTCGTACCTTTTTCTAGACTTTGTTCTATCGAACTTTTGGGTTGAATGGTAGTACTTCGTATTACTTTTATCTTTAATATACTCATTTGTTTGATGTTACGTACTGTAGTATTCTGGAAGACTCTGAGTGATTGGGGTGTGATGAATTTTGTAATGAAATTCCATTGTTTAATGTGAATAGAAGAGTTAATGCTTAGTTTGTATTGAATGATGTAATAATATGAATGATACACTGTTGCTGTAGGAAGATCAACACTATATATACATATAACTAGAGTAAGAGACCTAAAATAAAGAAAGTGGGCTTAGTAGTGAGGATTGTATCACGTTGGATCAAGTGCCACAATGTGTCTGCTTCTTCTATCCAAGCTATCAGTGTGACATGTGGTATCATTCCTTAGTGGGCTGATATGAGATGGGCTCAACATCCCCTCGCAAGCTGGAGAATGGGGCAAAGGAGACATTCCCAGATTGGGAAGAAGACGCCAATGCTGCTGAGAGGGCAGAATCTTGGTAATGACATCTGCTAATTGGTCTGTAGTGGGTGTGTAGCTGAGTTGAAGTAATCCTTCCATGACTTTATCCCTAGTGAAATGGCAATCGAGCTCAATATACTTTGTGCGCTCGTAAAAACATGGTTTTTGGCGATGTGTAAGGCGCTTTTGTTGTCACAATGCAAAGTGACAGGTGCGAGATTATGAACACCCATTTCAGTGAGAAGACGAACTAACCAAGTAACCTCAGCAGCAGCTTGGCACATGGCTCGATACTCAGCTTCAGCGGAAGATCTCGAGATGGTACTCTGTTTCTTACTTTTCCAACTGAGAGGAGATTGTCCAAAGAGAATGGCCCATTCAGTGATAGACCTCCTAGACATGGGACACGCGGCCCAATCGGAATCAGAAAAAGCTTCAAGAGTGAGTTTATGAGAGCCTTGGAGGAGAATCCCGTGTCCACGTGTACCTCTTAGATATTGAAGAACATGACAAACGGCTTGGTAATGAGATTGTTTGGGAGATTGCATAAGTTGACTGAGATGTTGAACGACGAAGGACAAATCAGGCCGAGTATGGGTTAAAATATTGAGCTTTCCGATGAGCATTCTGTAGTGACTTGCATCAGGATAAGGTGTTTCATCATCAGGGGAAAGTTTGCAATTAGCGGGCAAAGATGTAGCACAGGTGCGAGAACCAAGCGTACTGACTTCAAGTAACAAATCAGTAGTGAATTTGTTTTGACTAAGAACAACCCCCTGGGGAAGATATGTGACCTCTATCCCAAGAAAATAGTGCAATTTGCCTAGGTCTTTGATCCCAAAAGCCAAATGAAGGTGTTGCTTGAGGAGGGTAATTTCAGTAGGGTGTGATCCCGTAACAATGATATCATCGACATAAATGGCCACAATGGTTATATGGTCATTTTGTTTTTTGAGAAAAAGAGAGTAATCATTTTTGGATTGTGTGTATTGAAGGCCTTTGAGGAAGTCACAGAGCTTAGAAAACCATTGTCCCGAGGCTTGTTTCAGGCCATAAAGAGATTTTTTAAGTTTGCATACTTGAGAAGTGGATTGGAAAGTCCTTCAGGCATTTTCATGTACACGTCTTCGGTGATATCACCGTGTAAGAACGCGTTGTTCACATCCATTTGATAGAGGTCCCATTTGTTATGCACTGCAACACATATGAGAGACCTAATCGTGGTCATCTTCACAACCTAGGAGAAGGTTTCTTGATAACCAATGCCTTGTTTTTGATGACAGCCACGAATAACTAATCTGGCTTTGTGTCGTTCCAGGGTGCCATCTAAATTCTATTTGACTTTGTAGACCCATTTAGAAGAAAGAGCTTTCTTACCCGGTGGTAAGTCGGTAACAACCCAGGTGTGATTATCACGTAAAGCTTGGATCTCGTTGTCCATGGCACGGACCCAATTGGGACCAGTAGCTGCTTCTTTGTAAGAATTGGGTTCAGAGTAAGACATGACAACATTAATAGAGGATGAAGTGGCAGCGAAGGCATCAAAACAAACTAGATTGCACCAATGGTTCAAGGTGGCATAACCAGTGAATTGATCTTGCTGAAGTGAAGTGGGTAAATCCAATTCATAATCCCGGAGATACGATGGTAACCTTCTAGTTCTTTCGTGAGGCGGTGAAGAATGGGAAAAGGACTAGGTTGATGAAGGTTGAGGTTTTGTGGTGGAGAAGAAAATACAGGTGGTGAAGGAGGAGTCGAACGAAGTGTATGGGTAGCTTGTGAGGCTTCTGTGTGTGGGCTCAGCTGAGGAGTGGTTTGTGGGCTAGGTAGGCTTGGTTGGGAAACTGATAATGGACTGCTTGGTGTCTGTATTGAGTGAGTATCGAAATTCTCTAAAGAGTTAGGGGTCTGTTCTGAGGCAGGGAGGTTGAAGAAAATTGGGTCAGTCATTGTTTCGAGAGGAGTCGGTGTTGTTGAGGTTGTGAAGTATTTGGAGAGGTTGTCTGTATGAAAGGGGAAAATGTTTTCATGAAAAGTTACGTCTCCTGAGTGGAATATTTTGTTGGTTTGAAGGTCCATAATGATGTAAGCCTTTTTACCAGTGGGATATCCTAAAAAAACACAAGGACTAGCTCTAGGGTCAAATTTAGTTCTATCCCGTTTAGGTGTGGCAAAAAAACACAGACATCCAAAGCTTCTAAGGTGAGTGTATGATGGTGTTTGTTTATGAAGGATTTCAAGAGGTGTTTTGTGGTTCAAGAGAGGAGATGGCATCCTGTTAATGACATAGGTGGAGGTGAGAATGCGTTCTCCCCAAAATTGGATAGGGAGATTGGATTGAAAGAAGAGACTCCTAGCCGTGTTTAGTAGATGACGGTGTTTCCTTTCCACAACACCGTTTTGTTGCGGAGTGTCAACACAAGAGGTTTTGTGAGTGATTCCTTTAGTGTGTAGAATTCTTTTGCTTGTTTTTCAGAAAATTCTACACCATTATCACTTCGAATAGTTTTGACAACGATTTGAAATTGGGTTTCAATATATTGGACGAAACTTTTTAAGATGGTTAAGGTATTACTTTTATGACTCAACAAATGTGTCCATGTTGTTTTGGAATGATCGTCTACTATGGTTAAGAAAAATTTATGTCCGGAATGGGTAGGGTGGAAATAAGGCCCCCATAAATCAACATGTAATATTTCAAAATTAGAAGAAGAAGTGGAAGTACTAAGTGGAAAAGGAAGTCTATGAAATTTTGCTTTGGGACAAATTTGACAAACTGAAAGTTGTTGCTGTTTGCAACTACTAATTACAAAGAGTTGTTTCATGCTAGATAAAGGAATATGGCCTAATCTACAATGCCATCTATCAATAGAGACAACATTGGTAGCAACAGCACAAGTTTGAGATGAAAGGTTGGCAAAAACAGTTTCTTTGTGAGCTTGAAAAGGCTTGAGGTCAGCAAAATATAGTCCATTCTTTTGATTACAAGGATCAAGGATGTGTTCGTGGAAGGAACTTGAAGGATGCAGTGGTTCGATGTGAAAACGACCTGAGAAGAAAGATCTTTGGTAAGTTTACTAGCAGACATGAGATTAAATTGAAAATCGGGGACATGTAAAACATTGTGAAGAGTGATATGAGGCGTGAGTGTGATGGTGCCTATGTGTTTGACCTGTGCTTTGTTGCCATTGGGAACAGTGATGTTAGAGGGAGGTTCAAGGATATGGAAGGTGGTAAACATGCTTAGGTGCGGTGTCATGTGACTCGAAGCCCCACTATCTATTATCCATTCATGGTTGTGGTTAGGAGAAATAAAACTTAGAAGGTTACCTGCCATCATAGCATGAGTCTCTCCTGAATTAGTGTCATTGAACTTGCCCAAATCTACCATCATTTGATAATATTCAACCAGATTTGCAGTACCCATACTTGAACTTCCTGTTTGATGCACATTCTGAGGTCCAACACCTTTGTTGACATTACTATTTCTGTTCTTCCTGAGTTCAGGGTGAAGAAGATAACATCTGGAATTGTTGTGTCCTTCCATGTTGCAGTGGGTACATAAATAAGAGTTTCTTTTTCCGGTGTAAGGTGCACCATTCTTGTTGTTAGGTTTGAAGCTTCCTGGGAGTTCTGTTACTGTGATATTTCTGTTCTGAAGATTCTGGTGCCCGTTCCAGGTTCTCGCTGCCATGGCTGAAGCATCCAGATTGAGAGGACTCTGAGAGGTGATTTCCCTTTGTTTTAACTCTTGAATGAGAACAGAATAGGCTATATTCAAGGTTTTAAGAGGTTCCATCATTAAGATAATTCCCCTTATGATGTTGTAAGATTCATTCAGCCCCATTAAGATCTCGATAAGCCTTTCATTCTCCTCGTGTTTGATGGTTTCTTTGTTTGCATGACAAGTACAAATTGGCTGTGTCCAAATGCATTTTAGTTCTTCCCACAGTTTCTTCAATTTGACAAAATAAGTAGAGATGGAATCAGACCCTTGGGCAGTGTCATTGAGTTGGTGTCGTATCTGGTAAAGCTTAGCACCATTGAACTGTTCAAACCTCTCCTTTAATTCCTCCCAAATTTCCTTTCCGGTTTCAGAATACATGACATATTCACGGATATCTTTGTGGACAGAACTGATAATCCATGATATGACCATGTCATTGCATCTCTCCCAATGTCGAAGCTTAGCATCCCCAGGTTTGGGCTCAGGAATATCCCCATTTATGAACCCAATTTTGTTTTTAGCCGACAATGCTATGAGCATAGATCTTTTCCACGTCCCGAAGCCATTTCCATCAAAGGGTGTGGACACAATAAGTTGTTCTGTACTGTCTCCAGGGTGAACATAGAGTGGGTCTGAAGGATCTAT
Organism: Agrostemma githago; assembly: GCA_958450325.1. Taxonomy (NCBI): domain Eukaryota; kingdom Viridiplantae; phylum Streptophyta; class Magnoliopsida; order Caryophyllales; family Caryophyllaceae; genus Agrostemma; species Agrostemma githago. The sequence continues at coordinate 28,944,855 of OY288241.1, read as the reverse complement.
GGTTTGGGTTACCTTACTATTACCGCTGTTTGAATCAGGCATGATGGAGGAAGGACAAACAGAGATAAAGACTCAAGCTTTGGAGTATATGACTAGCAGGAATAACGGGGAGAGCAAATAAATATGAAAAATTGACAAAAGGGTGAAACTTGATGGTGGATATGAGAAGATATCACCTAAATGTTGTTGGAACCGAAACCGTATGACGGATATTAACCCGCTCTGATACCATGATGAATTTTGTAATGAAATTCCATTGTTTAATGTGAATAGAAGAGTTAATGCTTAGTTTGTATTGAATGATGTAATAATATGAATGATAAACTGCTGCTGTAGGAAGATCAACACTATATATACATATAACTAGAGTAAGAGACCTAAAATAAGGAAAGTGGGCTTAATAGTGAGGAATGTATCACGTTGGATCAAGTGCCACAACGTGTCCGCTTCTTCTGTCTAACGTATCATTGTGACATGTGGTATCATTCTTTAGTGGGCTGATAAGAGATGGGCTCAACAGGGTGGCCTACATAGGTCACTTGATGATGATGTTACTCTGACTCATCTGCAAGTGCAGCCATGATACGCACTACTATTTTTTTTAAGGAATTTCCAATATTTTGGTCTAAATGAAGTGTCAAAATATTGTGTCATAACGGATACATGATACGGTAGTTAAGTGAAGTATCGGGGTAACATAGGTTTGTATGTTGATTTTTCTATTTTGGCAATCTATTGTGTGTCGAGCCCATCCACGATGTTATATGGCTCAGGCTATTAATTTTAGTAATCTGTTGAGTATGGAGTTCAGGCATGATATTTTACGGTTCAGTTTATCGTAAAATTTGGAAAATCAATCTTTTTTGTTGCTGTAGGACTGTCTTAAGCGGTGCATGGATCTTATACGAGGAGGTGCTTCCGTATTCTTTTTCCCAGAAGGTACACGAAGTAAAACCGGAGAGCTAGGTGCTTTCAAGGTGAATGCAATAATTTTTTGGCCTAAAATTATGATTCGAAATCTCGGTTATCAGTCGTCCTGGATGGATTACGGTAATTCTTGGTGATTTTTTGGGCAATATATCGTACCAGTAGAGTGAAATGGTGATACAATATAATTCGGCCGAGATTTTGAACTGTGTCATTAATGCAGCCTTGATGTGAAGTAATTCTTTAATAAAAGTTTTTAAACAAATTTTCATTTTTGTCGTTGCAGAAAGGTACATTCAGTGTTGCAGTGAAAACCGGAGTACCAGTGGTTCCTATGACAATTATGGGAACAGGTAGTATTATGCTTTCTGGGAAGGAACAGTTATTGAACCCGGGATTCGTTAAAGTAGTCATTCACCCAATTTTATGAGGCAAAGATGCACAAGAATTGTGTGATCAAGCTCGGAATGTAATCGCAGACACACTTGAGCGACATGGATGAGAAAATTACTAGTCTCTCCGTTTTTGGGTTCATCTAGATGTTCCTCTATTCGAATGTCATTTCGGGATTAACTACACTTGGGATAGAACTATAAAAGGCATACACTTCCTCTGTTTCAGTTTTCATCTTACTCGTCGGTTTAGGATGTTGTGCATAAATTAAGGGAAGTAATAATACCACTCGGAAATTTCTTCTATGAAACGAGGGAGTGACCCTGTTTGTAACCAGTATATTGGGTGAAAAATTAGCAGTTCCAGCCTAAATGATAGATCAACTATCTATCTACTAATAAAAAATTAGCAGATTCCTGGCAGTAGTGGGCGACCCCCACGACTTGATTACAGTAAAAAAATGGGTTAGTAAGCATGTCAGACTGCCCACGGATCTGGCCCCACTTCAACTTGAAGCTAGGAGTATTTTTCGGAGTAGCATGGCTATGTCGAGTGCAGGCAATACAGTCGGGTCTTCTCCTGAGAGCAGCGTGGGATCAATGACAGGCGACGCTTTGTTGGCTGAGGCCCCTCTGTCGAGGTCGACCAGTGATGGGTACAAGGCTTCTGGTGGAGAAGACAGTGACCAGGTTCCTCCAAGGCCCGTGAATTGGACCCGTTTACTTTTTGGAGCAAACCAGGACGACAGAATCCCCAGTCTCAAGGTATCTTCGACTTCATCGTCAATGTTTTGTCAAGGAAGCAACCTCAGAAAGTTCTAAAGTGTCGATTTCTTGAATTTTTTTGGGAGGTGAATGATTTTACGTCTTATTGTGAAGAAATGAGGTTCAGCAGGTGAGAATGTGCAGAGTTTTGTTAGGGAGATTCAGCAACCTGGAATTGTGAAGATATAACTTGAATTTTTTCATTGTAGAAGGTGACTTTTGCTTATTGCATTGACCATCTCTTTCAAAGCCGAATCACCCGTTCTTTTTAGTTTATTTCCAACTCGAATCAAATAAGTTCATACGAGTACTTATTCAGTATAGTTAAGTTAATTTAGCGTCATCTTTTTTAAATTAAGTTACATTAAATTCTTTCACATCAATTTAGTTTAGCCCATTCAAAAGAACACGACCAAAGTTCTGAGCCCATTTCAGCCTACTTGAACCGTAATCCGAATGAATTCGGTATGATCCGATTGACCCATTGGCCGAGCCAACCTTGTCTGACTCAAAAATGATCTGAACCCGAAATAACCCGTTCTGACCCAAAGTCAACCTGACTTTTATGACCCGAAAGTAGTTTGACCCATCCTGATCTTAATCCGATCGACCCATTTACGAGGTTTGCCCATAAATTTATGACCCTTAATCCGAATGAATCCAGTATGACCCGATTGACCCATTTGCCGAGCCAACCCAGTCTGACTAAAAAATGACCCAAACCCGAAATAACCCACTCTGACCCAAGGTCAACCCGATTTTACGACCCGAAAGTAGTTCGACCCATCTCGAACTTGACCCGACTGACCCATTTACGAGGTTTACCCATAAATTCATGACGGATAGGGAGAGAGGAGCATGTGGGAGGAGGGGGTATGGAATCTGATAGGTTGAAACAGGTAACATGATGACGTAATCGCTAAAATAAATGACAAAAATACTTCATTTGGAAGAATGAATCTTAAATGGTGAGGACGATCATAAAAAGACGCAAAGTAAGGAAAATGAGGAAGACGAAAGAGGTAGGAGAAGTGAATGATGAAGAAAACTTATCTTGGTAAATGGGTAAGAAGGAACATGAAAAGACGGAGCGATAAGAGTGTTCAGGTATCAGATAGTGAAGAATGGGAGGGTTTAAGGAGCTATAGAGACGACACACTCGCTGAACCAGATGACAAGAGAAAGTCATATTACTTATACGAGGAGCGGGGGTGAGAGAGGAAGAGAAGAAGAAGGGGACATAAAAATGGTAGAAAACGAGGACAACTGCTCTTAGTAGAAGGCAATGATGAATAGGAAGATGAGGAACATTAAAGGGAAGTAAGAGGGAGAGGGACAAGGGTTGGGAAAAGACGCTAAGGGTAAAAAATTGGAGAAACGAAATCCTCACTAAATTAAATGACAAAAGCGAGATATATTTCAGGATGAATCATACATCATGAGAAGGGGAAGAAGGCATAGAGGGGAAGGAGGAAGATAAAGACACATAGATGATGTTTACAAAGACGATGCGTAGTGGGAAAGGTAAGGGAAAAAGGATGTATATGCGGAAAATTGATTGACGATTTTTGAAAGGTATTGATACTAATTATGATTGTTATTCATGATAAAATTTTAAGATTAGGGACTTTAGTTGACTCAAACAACAAAGTAAATTGTCAGCGTGCACAATGTTTCCTGGCCGAATGAAAACCATCAAATTATGCCTAAGACGGTTATTTTAAGTCATTCTAAGTAAGAAAAACATTTCACTAAAAAGAGTAAACGAACTTTATGTATTTCAAATGTCTAAACTAAGATCGTGTTTGAATAAAGTTCTAAATATGAGGGAAACAAAGTTCTAAAACATTAGGAAAAACAAGAAAATAAGGATATGAGGGAGTGCACGAGAAGCATGATGAAACATAAGAGGGATAGAAAGGGTTGAACGAAAGAAACTATCTAAAATATATGACAAAAGAAAATCATATTTAATTATGAATTTAAGAAGGATTGTAGGAGGATGAGAAGGGTAAAAACGGAAATGAAGGCCAAAAAAGGAAAAACGATCATAGTAGACGAAGAAGGGAGGACAATAAGATGGAGAGCTTTACGTAGAGGTGAGAAGGGGGAGAGATGTGTGAAGGGGAGGGGAAGGACAAAAGGATGTAGAGGATGAATAAATTAATCTCAGTAACGTAGAAATAAGAATATGATCGGAAGAGGAGAAACATTAAGGAGAGATGTAAATGAGTGTCGGAGATATGGTGAATAATGTGAGGAATGGAAGGTATTGAAGGCACACACTTTCACTGAAGTACTTGAAAAAGAAATATTATATAAAGAAACAAATCTTAGCTGATGAGGAGAATTAAGGAAAGGATAATGATATGTCAAGGATGATGAAAATGGTCTTAGTGGACAAGGAAGGAGGAATAAGAAAAGGAATGTTAAAGAGGGGGGGGGGGTTGAGGTTATTAGGAGAGAGGAGCGTGTGGGAAGAGGGAGTACGAAATCTGATAGGTTGAAACAGTAGAAATGATGACATAATTGCTAAAATAAATGACAAAAACACTTCATTTGGAAAAATGAATCTTAGACGATGACGAGCAGAAGGAGGAAATAAGGAGCGAGAAGAGGAATAAGAAGAAGAAAAGCTGGCCAAGAAGGATGAATGATCTTGGTAGCTGGGCATAAGAAACCCGAAAAGAAAGTAGCGTTAGGGAAGAAGAATATAAAGGAGTATGACAAAAAAACGTGAAGGACGTGAATGGTAAGATGAGTGAAAGGGACGAACCATTGCTGAACTACATAACAAAATATAGTCATATATAAGAATGAATCTTAAATGATAAGGAGAAGCGGAGGCGGAAGAGGAGGGACAGACAAGGGAAAGGGAAGGAGATAGGGATATGAACGAAGGTGGTAGATGAGGAGGACAACCGGTCTTAGTAGGAGGTAATGGTGAACAGGAAGAAGAGGAACATTAGAGAAAAGTGAGGGGGAAAAGGAAAAGGGTCGGGGGAGGACGCTAAGGGTAAACTAAACTAAATGACAAAAGCAAAGCCTATTTAAGGATGAATCTTAGATCGTGAGGAGGGGGAGGCACAAGGGGAAGGAAGAAGATAAGGGCATGTAGATGAGGGGTACGAGGAGAAGGCATGGTGAAAAAGGGAAAGGAAAATGAGATGTATATGAAGAAAACTGATAGACGAGAAGGAGGAACGTATAGAGGAACAACATTAGGGAGAGAGACAAGTGTAATAAGTTGGAGGTAAGGGACGACACCTTCACTGAACTAGGTAACCAAAATAAGTCAATTTAACCACGTGTCCTAGATTACAAAGAGGGAAAGAAGAAGGAGAAGTGATTCTAAGTTTCTCCTAATTTTGACGACTACACATCGAGGTTGGCATAATAATTTTGAAATGTATTGGTACTAATTATGATTTTTATTCATGATAAAACAATAAGATTATGGACTTTAGTTGACTCAAACAACAAATTAAATTGTCAACGTGCACAATGTTTCCTGGCCGAATGAAAACCATTAACTTATGCCTAAGACAGTTATTTTAAGTCATTCTAAGTAAGAAAACCATTTCACTAAAAAAGAGTAAACGAAATTTTTCCGTTTCAAAGGTCGTGTTTGAATAAAGTTCTAAATACGAGGGAAATGAAGTTCTAAAACATTGGGAAGAAAAACAAGAAAAGAAGTATATGAGGGAGTGCATGAGAAGAATGATGAAACATAAGAGGGATAGAAAAGGTTGAATGAAAGAAACTATCAAAAATAGATGACAAAAGAAAATCAAATTTAATTCTGAATTTAAGAAGGATTGTAGGACGATAAGAATGGTAAAAAGGGAGGTGGAGGAAAAGGAAAAATGATCATAGTAGATGAAGAAGGGAGCACAATAAGAGGGAGAGCTTTAGGGGGAGGTGAGAAGAGGGAGAGAGGTGGGAAGAGGAGGGGAAAGGGAAAGACAAAAGGATGCGGAGGAGGAATATGGCGGTTACCAGCATTGTCTGAACCCTATCACGCTTGATGTTTACAAACCTTTTTAGATGTAATTGATTATGTTGAAAAACCCTTTTAATGTCCACCATAGAGTAACATGTGACCTTGGCGGTATGATGTTTGTAGTCGGATTTAGTGTTTGATTAGGTTGAAAAATCTTAGTAACGGAGAAAGATTAATATGATCGGAAGAGGAGAAACATTAAATAGAGATATAAAGGAGTGTCAGAAATATGATGAATAATGAGAGGAATAGAAGGTATTAAAGGGACACACTCTCACTGAAGTACATGACGAAATTTTTTTATATATAGAAACGAATCTTAGCTGATGAGGAGGATAAGGGAGAGGATAATGAGGTGTAAAGGACGAGGAAAAATGGAATAAGAAAAGGAATGTTAAGGAATGGGATGGGGTGGGGTAAGGTGATAAGGAGAGAGGAGTGTGTAGATGGAAAGGGTATGTAATCTGATAGGTTGAGACAATTGAAATGATGACATAATTGCTAAAATAAATGACTAAAATACTTCATTTGGAAAAATGAATCTTAGACGATGACGAGCAGAAGGAGGAAAGTAAGGAGCGATAAGGGGAATAAGAAGAAGAAAAGCTGAACAAGAAGGATGAATGATCTTGGTAGCTGGGCATAAGAAACCAGAAAGAAAGTAGCGTTAGGGAAGAAGAATAAAAAGGATTATGACAAAAGAACTTGAAGGACGTGAATGATAAAATGAGTGAAAGGGACGAACCATTGCTGAACTACATAACAAAATATAGTCATATATAAGAATGAATCTTAAATGATAAGGAGAAGCGGAGGCGGAAGAGGAGGGACAGACAAGGGAAAGGGAAGGAGATGGTGATATGAACGAAGGTGGTAGATGAGGAGGACAACCGGTCTTAGTAGGAGGTAATGGTGAACAGGAAGAAGAGGAACATTAGAGAAAAGTGAGGGGGAAAAGGAAAAGGGTTGGGGGAGGACGCTAAGGGTAAACTAAACTAAATGACAAAAGCAAAGCCTATTTAAGGATGAATCTTAGATCGTGAGGCGGGGGAGGCACATGGGGAAGGAAGAAGATAAGGGCATGTAGATGAGGGGTACGAGGAGAAGGCATGGTGTAAAAGGGAAAGGAAAATGAGATATATATATGAAGAAAACTGATAGACGAGAAGGAGGAACGTATAGAGAACAACATTAGGGGGAGAGACAAGTGTAATAAGTTGGGGGTAAGGGACGAGACCCTCACTGAACTAGGTAACCAAAATAAGTCAATTTAACCACGTGTCCTAGATTACAAAGAGGGAAAGAAGAAGGAGAAGTGATTCTAAGTTTCTTCTAATTTTGACGACTACACATCGAGGTACGCATAATAATTTTGAAATGTATTGGTACTAATTATGATTTTTATTCATGATAAAACTTTAAGATTGGGGACTTTAGTTGACTCAAACAACAAAGTAAATTGTCAACGTGCACAACGTTTCCTGGCCGAATGAAAACGATCAACCTATGCCTAAGACAGTTATTTTAAGTCATTCTAAGTAAGAAAACCATTTCACTAAAAAAGAGTAAACGAACTTTATCCGTTTCAAAGGTCGTGTTTGAATAAAGTTCTAAATACAAGGGAAATAAAGTTCTAAAACATTGGGAAGAAAAACAAGAAAATAAGGATATGAGGGAGTGCATGAGAAGAATGATGATACATAAGAGGGATAGAAAAGGTTGAATGAAAGAAACTATCTAAAATAGATGACAAAAGAAAATCATATTTAATTCTGAATTTAAGAAGGATTGTAGGACGATAAGAATGGTAAAAAGGGAGGTGGAGGAAAAGGAAAAATGATCATAGTAGATGAAGAAGGGGGCACAATAAGAGGGAGAGCTTGTAATCCCCTAAAAATTCTAGCGCGATACAGTGGCGGAAACACTGTAGAGTCGGGATTAAAACACACAGAACTATGTCTTAATAAATTAAATTGGTAAAGTCCAACATGCGCCATACATAAAAATGGCTAAAATATAAAACAATCCGTAAAAAGGTTACACAATCCTTAAGACATGATTAAAAAAAAACAGCAGGATTCAAGACTGCTCGCTAGCCCACACCCACCGGAAAATAAACACGTATACCTGCCATGTTAAAACATAACAGCCACAATCAGTGGGGAGCAACGTCAACGTTCTCCCAGCCGTATAACAGGATTTTAAAACAGTAATTACTATTATAGAAAAAAATAGTAAAAAGGAAAACATTAAAACATCATATTAAAATAAGCTTTAGCGTAAACAAAATAATCAAAAGGGTTGCCGAAGAAACATAAAGATATTTGCCAACCTGCGTCAATTTATATCGATAATAAATAAAATAATCAAAATGGTGTTATGGATAGGATTAATGTAGAATCTAGACTTTCACTAGGATAATACTAAAAACTAGTTTCGAGAACTTAGTCAAAACAAATTAGACTTTGGTCTCTAACTAGGCAACTCAACTATAACAGGACTGCGTGCAGCGAGGTCCTGGCTTAAGTAATGTACACCCCTCCTGGACACCAACCGTAATCCAGTTCAACCCGACGGCGACTTACACGATGCGATATCTAAGTTTAAGGTCAAAATATACACACTCCTGAGCACAAACCATGCCCAGTTCAACGACCAATGTGTCTCAACATAGACACACCAGCTTTATAGTTGATGGCAAAACGTACACCCCAGACTATATTACTCTAAACCCACACTTGTCCTTATTCCATAACTCCAAAACAAACCATTATCGATATTTAAAAGTTGTATTCATCATAAACAATATGAGGATAAAAGAAGTAACATTTATATTCTAAAAGAGGAAACTTTCTATTTTAGGAAACTTCTATTTTAGGAAACTTCTAAAAATAGCATCATATCAAAGTAGTGAAAATATTAGTTCATACTAATACCACATTTTAGTAAACGATATAGATTTATAAAACTAATACTTTCGGCCTTAACAATATTACTTATTAAAGTAAGAACATTTGATTTTATGAAACTATTAAAATATCGTACAAGTGTTATAAAATGATTAGAAACATCTTAAATATTTTAATATTACTAATTAGGGTGTTTTCAAAAGTTATAAAGCTAAAATTCCCTAATTATTATTAGTTTCGACGATAAAATTATAAATAGGATTTTACGACAAATGTCAAATTAAATCTTTTAACGTCTTTTATTTAATTAACCAACAAATATATTTAGAGTATGTTAAGGGATGATTTAACTCTTAAAGTTTCAGATTTAAATACTTTCAAAATTGCTGGAAAAATAATTCTTTTAGGTAAGACGAAGCATTTAACGATGAATCACAATTTGTCCAAAAAATCAATATTTATTAATTAAAGACTTTAATAAATAGTACAAAAATTACGTAAAATAGTTAAATTATATCTATGGACATTCTGTCCAGAAAAGAAAATTTCCAGAATTCTAAAAACTCGGTTTTTAAAGCGTTTTCTCGTTAATCGTCCAATCTCGACAATAACGATTAATAAAAATAGTAATTACAAAACGATTTAAGTATTAATATCCAAAAATTATTATTACACTTTAAAATCCTAATTTTACAGAATATAAATTTTCCAGATTTTTCCAAAACCCAGATTCAACAAATCTCAATAAAACCGTCATTTAAACCCGTTTTCGCAATTAACGATTTTATTAACAAACCTATCGTTCCAAACATTTTATAAAGGCACTAAAAATCATAATAATACATTTTAATATGAAATCATCAGAATCATAAATTTTTCCAGATTTAAACCAAAAACCAGAAATCGAGAATTTAAACAACAAACACGGTTTTAACGATAAACGATGATTTAAAGTGATTAATTAATTCATCCACTTAACAATTCCGAAAAATTATGAAAAAAATCAGAAAATTCTATTTCACCAGAAAGTTTCACCACGTCAAAAATCAGATTAAAATAAAATGTTTAAGTACTAGAAATAAAAATCGGTTTTTAATCATTTTTGTCCGAAAACGATAATAATTCAATAATCGATATAAAAATATAAGAAAAATACTAAATTACTAAAAATCATCAAAAACAACATTTTTCCAGAATATAAATATATATTACATGTTTAGGCCGATTATTACGATTTTACAAATTAATATAACAATTTAATCGTTAATCTCGTAAAAGCGATAAAAATATCGAAACATGCAAAATTTCATCTTTAAAAATTTTCCAGAATTCGTGACATACATATATTGTCAAAATAAAATATATAAAAATATATACATGCAAATACTCAATTAAAACCTTGAAATACCGAGTAACATCGACGTTACCTCTACTCCAAGTCTGAATCAACAATGTATTCGTCGGCTTCGGGATCGTCCAAGAATCCTACCAACACGAAAATCATGGCAGAAAGTACCATGAGAAAACTAAAAAAAACAAGATAAGAATTGATCGAAAATGATGACGATTAATACCTTAACGAAGGAATCGGGAAGAGGATGGTTAAGATGATAAGAATGATGTGATTGAGACTAGAAATGGAGCAAAAATTTGCCTAGAAAGGCTAAGGATCACACGGCCAAAGAGGGAAGAAAAGAGTGATGAATGTTTTGATGAATGTAAAAGAATGAATGTAGAGAATGAATGTAGAGAATGAATGTGGAGATGGGTGATACACTACTTAAAAGAGTAAGCATGCATTAAGGCTTACAAAAATGCAAGAGTGAACCTAGACTTGGTTTGGCCGGCCAAATAGGATAAGAGAGGGAGTAAGAAAAGCTTGAACAAAAATGCTACAATGAATGAAAATGATTTATCTTATGATTACGTTTTAATGTGATAAAATGAATCGTTTAAATAAAATATAATAAAACTTGTGACCAAGAGCTTAGTCGGTCCAAAAATGTGAGAAAACAGTCTCAAATAATTTGTAAGTTGATAAAAAGTATAGTCGTAAAATAGTTAAAGGCATTTCAAAGTAATTTGAGTAAACCTCGCGTAAGAAAATAATTATTCGCGAAGCTTCGAAATAAAATCATAAATGGCTTGTTTTTAGTAACTAAAATATATCTTAGTAAAAAAAATGTTCCATAAACGTATTCAAACATTTTTAGGAAAACGGAATAACTTAAATCCAAGTTTAAAAATGTCAATTCGGAGAAAAATAGAATTCCTCGCGGAAAATTACTTAGTTTACGAAGAAACCAAATAAATGGATTTAAAAGAATTTTAAATCTTTAAAATTAAAAATAGAAATTATTAAACTCAAAAATTAAAATAAAGCTTAGTAAAATGATAAAATATGAGGCCAAAAGTGACAGAGTTAAGACGAAGTCCTAACAGAAAGAATAAAATGCTTAGGAAAAATAGCGGGTGTTACAGAGCTTTAGGGGGAGGTGAGAAGAGGGAGAGAGGTGGGAAGAGGAGGGGAAAGGGAAAGACAAAAGGATGCGGAGGAGGAATATGGCGGTTACCAGCATTGTCTGAACCCTATCACGCATGATGTTTACAAACCTTTTTAGATGTAATTGATTATGTTGAAAAACCCTTTTAATGTCCACCATAGAGTAACCTGTGACCTTGGCGGTATGATGTTTGTAGTCGGATTTAGTGTTTGATTAGGTTGAAAAATCTTAGTAACGGAGAAAAATTAATATGATCGGAAGAGGAGAAACATTAAATAGAGATATAAAGGAGTGTCAGAAATATGATGAATAATGAGAGGAATGGAAGGTATTAAAGGGACACACTCTCACTGAAGTACATGACGAATTTTTTTTATATATAGAAACGAATCTTAGCTGATGAGAAGGATAAGGGAGAGGATAATGAGGTGTAAAGGACGAGGAAAAATGGAATAAGAAAAGGAATGTTAAGGAATGGGATGGGGTGGGGTAAGGTGATAAGGAGAGAGGAGTGTGTAGATGGAAAGGGTATGTAATCTGATAGGTTGAGACAATTGAAATGATGACATAATTGCTAAAATAAATGACTAAAATACTTCATTTGGAAAAATGAATCTTAGACGATGACGAGCAAAAGGAGGAAAGTAAGGAGCGATAAGGGGAATAAGAAGAAGAAAAGCTGAACAAGAAGGATGAATGATCTTGGTAGCTGGGCATAAGAAACCAGAAAGAAAGTAGCGTTAGGGAAGAAGAATAAAAAGGAGTATGACAAAAGAACTTGAAGGACGTGAATGATAAAATGAGTGAAAGGGACGAACCGTTGCTGAACTACATAACAAAATATAGTCATATATAAGAATGAATCTTAAATGATAAGGAGAAGCGGAGGCGGAAGAGGAGGGACAGACAAGGGAAAGGGAAGGAGATGGTGATATGAACGAAGGTGGTAGATGAGGAGGACAACCGGTCTTAGTAGGAGGTAATGGTGAACAGGAAGAAGAGGAACATTAGAAAAAAGTGAGGGGGAAAAGGAAAAGGGTCGGGGGAGGACGCTAAGGGTAAACTAAACTAAATGACAAAAGCAAAAGCCTATTTAAGGATGAATATTAGATCGTGAGGAGGGGGAGGCACATGGGGAAGGAAGAAGATAAGGGCATGTAGATGAGGGGTACGAGGAGAAGGCATGGTGTAAAAGGGAAAGGAAAATGAGATATATATGAAGAAAAATGATAGACGAGAAGGAGGAACGTATAGAGAACAACATTAGGGGGAGAGACAAGTGTAATAAGTTGGGGGTAAGGGACGACACCCTCACTGAACTAGGTAACCAAAATAAGTCAATTTAACCACGTGTCCTGAATTACAAAGAGGGAAAGAAGAAGGAGAAGTGATTCTAAGTTTCTTCTAATTTTGACGACTACACATCGAGGTACGCATAATAATTTTGAAATGTGTTGGTACTAATTATGATTTTTATTCATGATAAAACTTTAAGATTGGGGACTTTAGTTGACTTAAACAACAAAGTAAATTGTCAACGTGCACAATGTTTCCTGGCCGAATGAAAACTATCAAATTATGCCTAAGACAGTTATTTTAAGTCATTCTAAGCAAGAAAACCATTTCACTAAAAAAGAGTAAACGAACTTTATTCATTTCAAAGGTCGTGTTTGAATAAAGTTCTAAATACGAGGGAAATAAAGTTCTAAAACATTGGGAAAAACAAGAAAAGAAGAATATGAGGGAGTGCATGAGAAGTATGATGAAACATAAGAGGGATAGAAAAGATTGAATGAAAGAAACTATCTAAAATAGATGACAAAAGAAAATCATATTTAATTCTGAATTTAAGAAGGATTGTAGGACGATAAGAATGGTAAAAAGGGAGGTGTAGGAAAAGGAAAAATGATCATAGTAGATGAAGAAGGGGGCACAATAAGAGGGAGAGCTTTAGGGGGAGGTGAGAAGAGGGAGAGAGGTGGGAAGAGGAGGGGAAAGGGAAAGACAAAACAATGCGGAGGAGGAATATGGCGGTTACCAGCATTGTTTGAACCTTATCACGCATGATGTTTACAAACCTTTTTAGATGTAATTGATTATGTTGAAAAACCCTTTTAATGTGCACCGTAGAGTAACCTGTGACCTTGGCGGTATGATGTTTGTAGTCGGATTTAGTGTTTGATTAGGTTGAAAAATCTTGGTAACGGAGAAAGATTAATATGATCGGAAGAGGAGAAACATTAAATAGAGATATAAAGGAGTGTCGAAGATATGATGAATAATGAGAGGAATGGAAGGTATTAAAGGGACACACTCTCACTGAAGTACATGAAGAAATTTTTTTATATATAGAAACGAATCTTAGCTGATGAGAAGGATAAGGGAGAGGATAATGAGGTGTAAAGGACGAGGAAAAATGGAATAAGAAAAGGAATGTTAAGGAATGGGATGGGGTGGGGTAAGGGGATAAGGAGAGAGGAGCGTGTAGAAGGAAAGGGTATGTAATCTGATAGGTTGAGACAGTTAAAATGATGACATAATCGCTAAATTAAATGACAAAAACACTTCATTTGGAAAAATGAATCTCAGACGATGACGAGGAAAAGGAGGAAAGTAAGGAGCGAGAAGGGGAATAAGAAGACGAAAAGCTGGACAAGAAGGATGAATGATCTTGGTAGCTGGGCATAAGAAAACAGAAAGAAAGTAGCATTAGGGAAGATGAATACAAAGGAGTGTGAGAAAAGAACGTGAAGGACATGAATGATAAGATGAGTGAAAAGGACGAACCGTTGCTGAACTAGATAACAAAAGATAGTCATATATAAGGATGAATCTTAAATGGTAAAAGGAGGTGCGGAGGCGGGAGAGGAGGGACGGATAAGGGAAAGGGAATGGGATGGGGATATGAAGGTGGTAGATGAGGAGGACAACCGGTTTTAGTAGGAGCTAATTGATGCGGGATTTGCCGTGGGTCCCACCATCAATAAAAGTCCGACTATTCCTAGTGGGTAGCTAGGGCAAGTAGGGTCGATATCCACGGAGACGGTATGGTAAAGTCTAGACTAGGTCCGCTCACATACAAGGCTAAGTCACACAAACAAACACAAAGAAGACAATAATTGATAAACTATGGTGGTTGGAGATGAAGGAAGTGGACTAACAATGACTAGACTAATACAATGCTAAAACGAAATTGCTTAAGATCAAACTAACAAGCAAACTAAAAGAACCGATGACTAACTAAGAAGTTGAATCAAATATGAAAAGAAGTGGGTTAGGTCGGGTTCATAAGTGTAGTAGGGTAATTGGGGTGGTCAATGGTGTAGGTGTCTCCTAATTGCTAGAGTCGGTCCAGGCTCTCGCTACGTAGACCAACACCGAGGTAAGTTCGCGCTCTCGCGTCTAAGACGAACCTCAACACAACCACAGAATAGACAAACAATGAGAAGATGAGCACAAGTATGGGAAGCATGGCCATTACTACTCACACAAGCATATCAACAAACACATAGAGTGCCCAATATGTGACTAACAACAAAGATTCACCCTTTACCCCTAATCAAACCCTAATCATCCATAATCTACCCTTAATCCCCCTACTAACCCACAAGGAGACTACTCACTCATTATCAAGAATAAACTAACAATAGTAAGAGAAAACAACATCACAAACCAAACATCCATAATGAAGAACAAGAACAATAACAAGAACAATATAAAAAGATTCAAACTTGATTAAATAAACAAGAACAAGAGTAAAGAAGATTATACCAACAATCAAGAGGAAGAAAAAGATGCAATCTTGTATAAATAAGAACCTAAATTAATCCCAAGGATGTCAAGCTTGGAGAAATCTTCAAGAACCCAGTTAATACAAGATTATCTAAACTAGATTAAACTAAGATTAACTAAAGATTAACTAAGGATTAAAAGAAGCTAATTAGGGTTTTGAATTCTTAAGAGAGGCCTAAAACAATCTAGGGTAAAGTATTGTGAAGTATGGTACTTAAACATTACAAAGGAAGAGTATTTATAGGGTTACAAGAATGAAGGAGGAAGAAAAGAGTCACGCGGCTTCAGCTGGCTCGTCCCGCCCGGGACGGTCTGATCCCGACCGGAACGGGTTGGTCCCGCCCGGGACGGTCTGATCCCGACCGGCACGGGTCCAAAACAGTAGCAATGCTAAATGCGCACCTTATCCTGGACGGGATGAGTTCCTTCCCGTCGGGGATGAGTCTTGTAGGCCTCCAATATGATCTTTAAGGTTCCTCCTTACTTCACATGGACTTCTTATCGACTCTCGGGTCTCGGGATCGAGTCTAAGGGGCTCGGGATCGAGTCCCAAGGTCTCGGGGTCGAATCCAAGGCATCGAGTGATCGTTCCTCCGCTTCGTTGGCTCCGAAAAGTGTATGTATTGAGTCGGAATCGCTCCAACTCTTCACGAATGGTCTCGGAAACCTGAAACGAGCTAGAGGAAGCATAAGTAGCCCATGAACCGCTCCCAAGGAGCGATTCCGCAAGGAAAATGGGACCAAAACACAACAAAATAGGCACTACGAACTACACTTATCACTAGTGGTGAACCGGAAGAAGAGGAACATTAGAGAAAAGTGAGGGGAAAAAGGAAAAGGGTCGGGGGAGGACACTAAGGGTAAACTAAACTAAATGACAAAAGAAAAGCCTATTTAAGGATGAATCTTAGATCGTGAGGAGGGGGGCACATGGAGAAGGAAGAAGATAAGGGCATGTAGATGAGGGGTACGAAGAGAAGGCATGATGAAAAAGGGAAAGGAAAATGAGATGTATATGAAGAAAACTGATAGACGAGAAGGAGGAACGTATAGAGCAACAACAATAGGGAGAGAGACAAGTGTAATAAGATGGGAGTAAGGGACGACACCCTCACTGAACTAAGTAACCAAAATAAGTCAATTTAACCACGTGTCTTAGATTACAAAGAGGGAAAGAAGAAGGAGAAGTGATTCTAAGTTTCTCCTAATTCTGATGACAATACATCGAGGTAGGCATACCAAATTTGAAAGGTATTGATACTAATTATGATTGTTATTCATGATAAAACTTTAAGATTAGAGGCTTTAGTTGACTCAAACAACAAAGTAAATTGTCAACGTGCCCAATGTTTCCTGGCCGAATGAAAACCATCAAATTATGCCTAAGACGCTCATTTTAAGTCATTCTAAGTAAGAAAACCATTTTACTAAAAAAGAGTAAACGGACTTTATTTGTTTCGAAGGTCTACACTAAGATTGTGTTTGAATAAAGTTCTAAATATGAGGGGAATAAAGTTATAAAACATTGGGAAAAACAAGAAAAGAAGGATATGAGGGAGTGCATGCATATTAGAAGAATGATGAAACATAAGAGGGATAGAAAAGGTTGAATGGTAGAAACTATCTAAAATAGATGACAAAATAAAATCATATTTAACTCTGAAGTTAAGAAGGATTGTAGGAGGATTAGAAAGGTAAAACGGGAGGTAGAGGGAAAGGAAAAATGAACATAGTAGATGAAGAAGGGGGGACAATAAGAGGGAGAGCTTTAGGGGGAGGTGAGAATGGGGAGCGAGGTGGGAAGAGAAGGGGAAGGGAAGGACAAAAGGATGAATAAATTAATCTTAGTAACGGAGAATTAAGAATATGATCGGAAGAGGAGAAACATTAAGTAGAAATAAATGAATGTCGGAGATATGGTGAATAATGTGAGGAATATAAGGTATTGAAGACACACACTTGCACTAAAGTACTTGAAAAAGAAATTTTATATATAGAAACGAATCTTAGCTGATGATGAGGATAAGATAAAGGATAATGAGATGTGAAGGATGATGAAAAATGATCTTAGTGGACGAGGAAGAAGGAATAAGAAAAGGAATGTTGGGGTGATAAGGAGAGAGGAGCGTGTAGGAGGTGGGAGTATGGAATCTGATAGATTTAAACAGTTGAAATGATGACATAATCGCTAAAATAAATGACAAAAACACTTCATTTGGAAAAATGAATCTTACACGATGACGAGCAAAAGGAGGAAAATAAGGAGCGAGAAGAGGGGAATAAGAAGACGACAAGCTGGACAAGAAGGATGAATGATGTTGGTAGCTGGAATACAAAAGAGTGAAACAAAAGGTTGTAAAGGGCGTGAAGGGTAAGATGAGTGAAAGGGACAAACCGTTGCTGAACTAGATAACAAAACATAGTCATATACAAGGACGAATCTTAAATGATGAAGAGGAGCGGAGGCGGGAGATGAGGGACGGATAAGGGAAAGGGGAGGAGAATGGGATATGAAGGTGGTAAATGAGGAGGACCATCGATCTTAGTAGAAGGTAATGGTGAACTGGAAGCAGAGGAACATTAGAGAAAAGTGAGGGGAAAAAGGAGAAGGGTCGGGGGGCACAAAGGGTAAAGTAAACTAAATGACAAAAGCAATGCCTATTTAAGGATGAATCTTAGATCGTGATGAGGGGGAGCTGAGGCACATGGGGGAAGGAAGAAGAGAAGGACATGTAGATGAGGGGTACGAGTAGAAGGCAATGGTGGAAAAGGGAAGGGAAAATGAGATGTATATGAGGAAAACTGATAGACGAGAAGGAGGAACAATATAAGGGGGAGAGACAAGTGTAAGATGTTGGGGCTAAGGGACGACAACCTAACTAAACTAATGACCAAAACAAGTTATTTTAAGGATGTGTCTTAGATTACAAAGAGGGAAGGACGAAGGAGAAGTCATTCTAAGTTTCTCCTAATTTTGATGACTACGCGTCGAGATAGGCATAATAATTTTGAAAGGTATTGTTACTAATTATGATTGTTATTCTTGATAAACCTTAAAGACTAGGGACTTTAGTTGACTTAAACAACAAAGTAAATTGTCAACGTGCACAATGTTTCCTGGGCAAATAAAAACCATTAAATTATGCCTAAGACAGTTATTTTAAGTCATTCTAAGTAAGAAAGCCATTTCACTAAAAAACAGTAAAAATACTTTATCTGTTTCAAAGGTCTAAACTAAGATTGTGTTTGAATAAAGTTCTAAATATGAGGGAAATAAAGTTCTAAAACATTGGGAAAAACAAGAAAAGAAGTCTATGAGGGATTGCATGAGAAGAATGATGAAACATATGAGGGATAAAAAAGGTTGAATGAAAGAAACTATCTAAAATAGATGAAAAAAGAAAATCATATTCAATTCTGAATTTAAATAGGATAGTAGGAGGATGAGAAATGTAAAAGAGAGGTGGAGGAAAAGGAAAAATGATCATAGTAGATGAAGAGGGAGGGGGGGGGGGGGGAATAAGATGGAGAGCTTTAGGGGGAGGTGAGAAGGGGGAGAGAGGTGGGAAGAGGAGGGGAAGGGAAGGACAAAAGGATGAATAAATTAATCTTAGTAACGGAGAAATAAGAATATTATCGGAAGATGAGAAACATTATGGAGAGATATAAATGAGTGTTGGAGATATGGTGAATAATGTGAGGAAGGGAAGGTATTGAAGGCACATACTTTCACTGAAGCACATGAAAAAGAAATTTTATATATAGAAACGCATCTTAGCTAATGAGGAGGATAAAGGAAAGGATGATGAAAAATGATCTTCGTGGACGAGAAAGGAGGAATAAGAAAATGAATGTTAAAGACGGGAGGGGGGTGAGGTGATAAGGAGAAAGGAGCGTGTGGGAGGAGGCCAGGTGTATGGAATCTGATAGGTTGAAACAGTTGAACTGATGACATAATCCTAAAATAAATGACAAAAATATTTCATTTGGAAAAATGAATCTTAGATGATGACGAACAGTGATCTTGGTAGCTGTGCATAATCAACTAGAAAGAAAGTAGCGTTAGGGGAAGCAGAATACAAAGGAGTGTGACAAAAGGACGTGAAGAGCAAGAAGGGTAAGATGAGTGAAAGGGACGAATCGTTGCTGAACTAGATAACAAAAGATAGTCATATGTAAGGATGAATCTTGAATGAGGAGGAAGAGCATAAAAAGACACAAAATAAGAAGAATTGGGGAGACAAAATGGGAAGAAGAAAGTGAGTGATTAAGAAAATTGATCTTCGTAAATGGTAAATGAACATGAAAAGGCATAGCAAGAAAAGGGTTCGAGGATGAGGTAGTGAAGAACGAGAGGGGTTGAAGAAGTTAAAGATACGACACTTCTGGATGACAAGAGAAGTCATATTACTTATTGGAGGGGCAAAAGTGAGAGAGTTGAGACAAATAAGGGATATGGTAAGGATAAGGGGATATGAAGATGGTAGACGAGGAAGACAACTGATCTTATTAGAAGGCAATAATGAACAACGAATTTAGAGGCTATTTGGAGGGACCGTGCCCTTCTTTTAAAAGGGCAGGACATGGAAAATCCAAGATCGAGACGGACCCAACGTGTGGATCTGACTAGTGAAGACATTAGATACCTAACAGAATTTCCTAAATATGCCCTGGTACCATTATCTATAAAAATTATAGCAGCTGGTCAAGCGGATAACTTTCAAGAGTGCTACTACAGACCCATTAGAGATATGTTGCTGCAATTATGCCCAGAATTCTACAAGGATTAGGAAGCTGCTATGACGTCCCATCAAACGGCTACAACTTCGCGGTCTCTAGCCTATTTGTTGTATGTATTCTACTTGTCGCATCAATTTTTTTTTGTGAATAGTGTGTCTTATGTAGAATGTCAGCTTTAACAATTATTTAGAATTTGTACGCAAACTTTCATGCAGCAACGAACTTTCTATGTTGTCCTGTTCTGAACTCAACTTATTTTGACGTTTTCAACTTTGATGATGTTGAGAATACGATATTGATCGGTTACCCACAAATCGTGTATGTCGAACACCGAAATGCACAGATAGATGGTAATATTTCTCTTTTTTTCCACACTTATCAACGATTTCGTTACTTAATGATCGCGGTTAATGTTTTATCTCTAATACACGCTGCTTCCTTAGAACACTGTGCGCATCAAGTACTGCACACAGATCGAAACAACAACTGCTGACCACACTGAATTACCACTGACAAGTACTGCACCTGCAACTCTTAAAGACAAAGATGCAACCACTCCTGCACCATCATTCTAGACTCGCACTAGCAATAAGATTATTAAGTAGAAGACAACTACTACATCCACATCTGTACCGTAGATGGTGAAAAGACAGTATAAGAAAGAGCACACTCATACACGGAGTGCATACTATTAGTGATTTACATGCTCACATTTTGTGCACTAAAGCTTAGGCTTAAGCAGATGTCACCCAAACTCCTAATTTTATTTTGTAATAGCTATCAGACAATTATCTATGTATGAATCTCGGGCTGCTCTAGAAGCAGAACACGCCGACTATTAACTGTACACTTAATGTCCGCACAAAACATATTGCATCCGCCTTGGAACTCCGCGCGCATCGTGTGCGGAGAAACAACTAGTAAATAATAAGAGAACAAAAAGGAAAAATGATCACTTTCCAAAGCAGGAAACTTTCTATTTTAGGAAACTTCTATTTTTAGAAACTTTAGTAAAAATAGCATCATATCAAAATATTAAAAATATTAGTTCATACTAATACAACATTTTTTGGTAAACGATACAGATTTATAAAACAAATACTTTCGGCCTTAACGATATTAATTGTTAAAGTGAGAACATATGGGCTTATGAAATTATTGAAATATCATACAAGTGTATAAAATAATAAAAAATGTCTTAAACATTTTAATAATACTAATTAGGGTGTTTCTAAAATTTACAAAACTAAAATTCCCTAATTATTAATAGTTTCGACAATACTATCATAAATAGGATTTTACGGCAAATGTCAAAATAAATCATTTAATGTCTTTTATTTAATTAAACCATTAAACAAATTTAGAATATGATAAAAGGTGATTTGATTCTTAAAGTTTCAGATTTAAATATTTTCAAAATTGCTGGAAAAAAATATTCATTTGGCTGAAACAGAGCATTTTAACAATAAATCATGATTTTGTCCAAAAATCAACAGTATTAATTAAAGACTTCGATAAATACTAAAAAAATTACGTAAAATAGCTAAAACACATTTCTGGACATTCTTCCCAGAAAAATAATTGTTCCAGAATCTTTAAACTCGGTTTTTAAAGGGTTTTCTCGTTAATCGTCTAATCTCGACAATAACGATTAATAATAGTAATTACAAAACGATTTAAGTATTTATGTCCAAAAATTATTATTTAACTTAAAAATCATCATTTTTCAGAAAATAACAACTTTTAAAGATTTCCTAAAATTCCAGATTTCACAAATTCCATTAAAACCATCTTTTAAAACCCGTTTCCACAATTAACGATTCTCTTAATAAAACTAGTCGTTCCTAATAATTTATTAAAGCCCTAAAAATCATAAAAATACATTTTTTCATGAAACCATCAGAAACACTTTTTTTTTTCCAGATTTCGCGATAAAAATACCGAAACATGCAACTTTCAACTTTTAAAAATTCTGGACAACAGCTTTGTGACATAGATATATTGTCAAATATAAAATATAATTATATAAATGCAATTACACAAATAAAATCATGCAATACCGAGTAACACCGACGTTACCTCTAACCCAAATCCGAGTCGATTATAAATTCGTCGGCTTCTGGATCGTCCAAAAATCCTACAACACACGAAAAGCATGGTAGAAAAATACCATGAGAAAACTAAGAAAATCAAGGTGAATAACGATCGAAAACAACATCGATTTTTACCTTAACGAAAGGATCGGAATAACGATTAATGCAACGATGAAAACGAGACGATTATGACTCAATTTGAGACAAAAGTTTTTGCCTAGAAAGGCTGCTTGAGTCACGGCCAAGGGGAAGAAGAAGGGAATTTTTTGTGTTTAATTTGTAAAAATGAAAGAATAGAAAATGGATGGTTTTGAAGGCATAAATGTTAAGAGATTTTTGATGAAAACTATGCTTAAAACCCCTACATAAACCAGCCAAAATGGATGAATAAGAGAGTGAAGAGTCAATGCATGAGTCATCCAATTAAATGGATGAGAAGAAATATCTAAATCCTTAAATCATTTTTATAAAATAAAAAGTTTACAAGAGAAAGTATAATGGTGATGTGTAATCCTTGCGCTGGAAAATAATTATTTACGAAACTTCGTAATAAAATCATTAATGGCTAAATTTTCGTAAATAAAAATATTTTTTAGTTGAAAATATTATATAAATATGTTTAGATATTTGTAGCAAAAGAAATAGCTTAAATCTGAGCTTAAAAACGTTAATTCGTAGAGAAGTAGAATTTCTCGCGGAAAAATAATTAATTTATGAAGAAAATCAAATAAATAGATTTAAAAGAATTAAAATCTTTTTGAAATAAAAATAAATATCATTAGACTCAAAAATGAAAATAAAGTTTGGAAAAATGATGAAACATACGGCCGAAATGTGACAGAGTTATGACGAAGTCATAGCGGAAAGGATAAAAGCGATAGGAAAATAGCGGGTATTACACACTCGATCGAGTGGCCCTAGATGCACTCAATTGACTGGCTCTAAAAAAGGTGACTGTGGGTTTTTTTGAAGGTCCACTCTATCGAGTGGGCTAAGTGACTCGATCGAGTGGATCAGGCGGGTGAGTATATGTAGGAAGGTTGAGATTTTCAAGCTTTGACTTTGACTTTGACTTTGGTGGTTTGTTGGGCTGTTTCTAGAAGCTTTTGCAAGGTCGATTTTTGATTTTGACCGGGTTTTGGGTCATAAAAAGACGGTTTTATTTCCGGTGTCGGTTTTGGCTCAAATTAGTCTCATTTTATTGGAAACGACCCACTCGGCCTGGATTTGAGGTCAGTTTTGAGAGATCTGTTCTCCGCTAAGTGCCAACGTCGGATACTATTGATTCCGAGTCTGTATTCAAGTGTATTAAGTCACGTTTACGTCCGATCATCATCGGGTGTTTTATCGGAAACTGCTATAGACACTAGCAGGCGAAATGCGGGTGTCTACAGAGCCCCCACTCTGACTGAGGCTTGGACAAGGCGAAAGTCAGAGTAGCTACCGGGCCAATCGAAGATTACGACCTGGCAGCCTACCGGTCGGGTCGTTTATAGTCCATTAGACTCGTGTGAAGGGCTCGCCAGCCATAAGCAGAGGGTCATACCTCTCCTGATGATGATAGCTCCGTGGGGAGTAAAGAAGTTGCGCGGTGACTTGCTTCTGAAGTCTTGGGTGTACTGTATGCTGACACTTACAATTTGTATGTAACATTTAGGTGAAACATCGACTCATGCTGGGGAAATAAATTTTTTTTTTTCGAAAATTTTGAAAATTTTAGACTTTTGAAATTTTTTGGAATGCTCGGGATGACTCGATTCCTGTGTCAGGTTCTGAAAGGGCTTTGAAGCCTGTGATTGGGCCTGCGCGCGTAGAGCCCGCGTGGGCTAAGGAGGCATGACAGCAAGGGATGCTGTCAGGGTTTCCTATTAAAAATACAGGACTTCCTGCTCAAGCTTTCTGCATCTCAACTCAAATTCCCTTCTTCTCTTCTCAAAATCTTTTAGACTTTCAAGAAAAAAAAGATTCAAGTATCTGCTATAGGTATTGAATAATTGCCTGCGATGCTTCTGGCATGGTTCCAGTATTTCGGGACGAGGAAAAGGTTCAGCTGACCCAGATGGGAATTTCTGCTCTATTCCCGCTTCAGCGTCTTAGGATTGACTCATACTTCAAAGACGCCTGCCTAACATTTTGGGACACTACCCATCATGTTTTCACGTTCCCCCGGGGAGAGGTATGCCCTCTTCCTAAAGAAATTGCACCTGTGGGCGGTTGGTGTCCTAATGCTCGTCCTGCCATTCCTCCGTTTTATCATGACCCAAGGAGGAGGTTGAGGGATTTTCTTGGTTTCTCCCATGCTGAGACGGACCGAATGGTGCGGGGAAATTCCGTTTCCCCATTTGACCTTGCTGATAAATTCATGAACACCAGGGACGTGAGAATTACTGCTTCTCACAGGCGTAGGGCTTTTGCCTCTTGTATGCTCCACCGATACGTCTTCGAGGGGAAGATGGAGGCTGATTCGTGCTTAGGTTAGATTAGGCTGATTGGTGTGGTTGACCAGATGGAGACTGGTCATAATCCGGCTTGGCTAACAACGGGAGAAATCATTATGGGTGTCAACGCTAGGAGACACGACCCGGACCGTCAACTGACGGAGAGTATCCGTCTTCTGCAGGTATACGTTTCATTTTTTTTGACGCAAAATTCTGACGTGTATGAGTCACTCGACCGAGTTGACCCGTCACTTGATCGTGTGACCTTGTTGAAGACTGCTTGCCAGTTTTTAGAAGGGCTACTCGATCGAGTGGCTGCCTGCGAACCCCATATTTACTTGCGGATGTTTGTATTTTTGCCTCGTCAGATTTTGCTGTCCGCACGTTTATCGATCATAGAGTCTCCTATGAGTATACCCAATTATCGTAACAGCCAAATTAACTCGAGGAGGTGGCGGATAAGCTCGAGTCATCACATAAACCGAGCTTATTGGGATGAGGAGCTAGTATTCTACAGTGGTCCCTTGATCAGGTGGACCGTAGCTTGGTGGCTCCTCTCGAAATTGATAGGGTTAGCCAAGAGGGACCAAGCCCGCTACCTGGTGGTCCTGTCACTCAACTGGACTGCTCATATTTATCAGAACCGCATTTTGAGGCAGTTCGGTTCGTCTCAGCGAATTCCCGAGACTGAGGCTATCATTAGCGTTTCGCTCCAATTGACGGACGCTATGTGTGACAGGTGGCTATAATGGTGGTATACCCGTGCCATGTGGACTATACCCAACCCTTGCCATTCCGCTTGGGTTTCCGAGTCATATTGGAAGTGGACTTCCGAGGAATCGGAAGAGGCCCGTTAGGCCTTGAAGGTTGATGAGGCCTTCGAATTGGTTCGCCGGGAGACGACGAAAGACAACAGGGGTTTCTTCGACGAAGAAGAGACTCCTGCTACTCTGGTCCGATTGGAGTCGGGTCTTAAGTCACATACTAAGACTCGAACTAGGGATGCCGATGGTAGCTATGTGCGGGGGCAACTGAGCCCCTAGACTGACTTGGAGAAAAGGCTCGGGCCTAGACTGGCGGCCAGAGACCGATTGGGCCCACGTGATCGGTTGCCGAAACCTGTGAGTGCCCGACTTGGGCCGATTGAGGTGGTCGAGGACTCGAGTTCAAAGAAGCAAGTCCGGGCCAAGGAGGTTCCCGTGGTGATTCGGGAGCGCTCGCCTCCACGTCGTTGTCAGTGGACGGCCAAAGAGGCCAAGGACAAGGGAAAGGGCAAGATGCTCTGAATACCTAGTCCTTAGTTTTTATTATTTAAGTACTATTATTATTTATTTATAGTGTCGTGTGATTTTATTTTTTTAGTTTTTTTTTTAATTTTTTTCAATTTGTAATTGTGGACATGACATAGGTCCACCTCGACGCGGCCACGCGCGGGTTTGGGGAGGCGAATGAATTTCCATATGAGAATGGATCGAATTGAAATTTAAATCGAAGTGGAGTCGCCACCGAACTTTGTGGGAGTTCGGGCCCATTCGAACCCACTCTATGTCGTAGTGGGCCATGTACAAAATACGGCCCATTTCCGATGTCAAGAGTTTATTGGGCTCGTCCCTTTGCATTGCGATACCGATACCGTCACTACCGGTTATCGTGTATTGAATGACTCTCGTGCACCAACGGTTTTGGGCATCCGGAAACCGAGGTTCTTAGTAAGGGGTGAGGGTACGTGTTGGGAAGCCCACAAAAGACACCCAACCCCGCCCGCGCATTAGCGGCCTTTACTAGGATATCGAATGACTTTCTAATACGCGCGTTAGTTGAACGGGGAAAATGCATATGCAAACATTATTTTCCCTAAACACGCGAAAAATTAAAAGGGTTTCTTTGTCGGTTTAATGCAACTAATTCTAACGTCGAAGTTAAATTTAGCGTGCGAAGGTTCATTTTAGTACAATAAAATAAACAATAAAAGATAAATCGACAAAAGAACAAACGGTTAGTAACGGTATAACGATAAAAACAGTTCGTAGAATGATGCGATATGGAACGAGGTAAATTGAATGATGCGTGGTTTTGGAAAAGTGATGTTTCACGTGATTGATTAGACACGTGTTGACCTAAGTCACAAAAAGTAATAACGAGACTCGAATGACACTATAGGACTCACGGTATTTGTCGTGATAAAGGGCCACTCGATCGAGTCATTGAGGGACTCGACCGAGTGGACCTCTGAAAAGGCTTCTGTCCCGTATTTTAGACCCTACTCGATCGAGTTATTGACGAACTTGACCGAGTACACTGCCACTTGACCTAGTCATTGTGAGACTCGACCGAGTGGAGGTCGAAAAAGCATTCTGTCTCGTTTTTGGGGTGCCACTCGACCGAGTGGGCTAGGCACTCGATCGAGTGACCCCTGTACGAACCAGGGTTCGTTTTGCAACTCGTTATCGCCTTCAAAATTGCCTTTGATTTTTTTGATTCGGTAAGTTTGTTGAATCGGGCATAAATATTGCTTAATTTGTATGATACTTGTCGTATCCAACGTGCGACTATTGAATCGACATCGGATATTAGAGCGAGATAAAAAAATTGCTATAAGTCGTTTTTAAATTAACCAAAACGATATTAATTCCCTCCACGTTTATAGCGTCGCATTAATTCTTGTCGAATTAGGTGACGTCTATTTTAGCATCAACGAGAAATCGTGTTAATTAATTTATTTGACTAGATCGTTAGACTCGACATCCAACTATTGAGTTGGTATCGAATCTAACGGATCAACACGTTACTTGAATTGAAAGACTTGATTCCCTCGGCTTCTCCGACATCGTAATGAATCCCAAGGGATTATGTGATGTCAGATCCGACATCGGGTTTCGACCCTTAAAAAAAGAGATGCTTGTTTTGAAAGTAGTTTGTAATTGATGAAATATGCGATCGAATAATGATGTGAACGAAATAAAAATTATTATTTAGGTTGACTTGTTTCAATAATCAAATGCTAGGAGTGTCAGGATAAGCGACCGGCAACGCTGAGTGCAATACTCTTGTATATTCGGGTTTCCTTATTCCGACATCCTTCGCACTCGACACAAATCCACAAGTATTTTAGTGTTTTATACTAGTGATATTAACGATATTATAGACGCGACAATGACGATAAAAAGAAATAAAAAACGACAACTACGACGACGATATAGACGACGCACGAAGAGAAGAAGAAAGAGAAAACAGAAGAAAGGGATTTGGCACCCTCAACCTACATGTTCTTGTTCTAGGACGGGACTCGTAGTTATGGCTTGCACGTGTGTATCGAGATGTAGGTTAAGTTGTGGTGGTTAGGGTTTGTGTATAGAATTAGGGTTGAATTAGGGCTTAGGGTTTTGATTAGGGTTTTAAGATGATAAAAAAGTTGATCAAAGTTTGTGTAAAATT
The DNA here is from genome assembly GCA_958450325.1 of Agrostemma githago. Taxonomy (NCBI): domain Eukaryota; kingdom Viridiplantae; phylum Streptophyta; class Magnoliopsida; order Caryophyllales; family Caryophyllaceae; genus Agrostemma; species Agrostemma githago. Next base: position 28,916,857 of record OY288241.1, on the reverse strand, counting down.
AGGGTTTCAAGATGATGAAAAGTTGTGTAAATAAAAGGTGTGTATGGGAGTGTATATATAGGCATTGCCCATGTACCCCGTCTAGGGTTACTCGAGCGAGTAGCCCCTTGACTCGGTCGAGTGGCCCAAACGTCAGCAGTCGGGCTCGAATGAGGGCCCACTCGATCGAGTGGGTTGAGCACTCGATCGAGTGGGTCAGCTGGGTCGCGCGGTTCCAATGTTTTGGACCTCGAGATGGGTTTTGTATTTGGGTTGGACTTTTTGATGATTGTGTGGCTTCTTTTATGTGTCTCGGAAACGGCTTTGACCGGAGTTGACCCAATCGCTAAAAGTCGGTTTTATTTCCGATGTCGGTTTTGACCCAAATTAGTCTTGTTTGACTGGAAACGACCCACTGGGCCTGGATTTGAGGTCAGTTTTGCGAGATTTGTACTCCAAAAGTGCTTAAGCCGACAACTAATGGTTTTGAGCCCATATCCGAGCGCGTAGAAACACGTTAGCGTCCGATCATCATCGGGTGTTTTTTTGGAAACTACCATAGACACCTGGCAGTCAAAATGCGGGTGTCTACAGAGCCCCCACTCTGACTGAGGCTTGGACAAGGCGAAAGCGAGAGTAGCTACCAAGCCAATCGCGGATTGAAACCTGGCAGACTTCCATTCGGGTCGTTTATAGTCCAATAGACTCGCTTGAAGTGTAACACCCGCTATTTTTCCTAAGCATTTTTATTCTTTCCGTTAGGACTCCGTCTTAACTCTGTCACTTTTGGCCTCATATTTTATCATTTTACTAAGCTCTATTTTAATTTTTGAGTTTAATAATTTTTGTTTTTAATTTCAAAGATTTGAATCCTTTTAAATCCATTTATGTGGTTTCTTCGTAAACTAATTAATTTTTCCGCAAGGAATTCTATTTCTCTTCGAATTGACATTTTTAAGCTTGGATTTAAGTTATTCCTTTTCCTAAAAATGTTTGAATACGTTTCTATAATATTTTAAACTAGTAAATTTTTTTATTTACAAAAAAAAATAGTTGTTAATGATTTTTATTACGAAGCTTCGCGAATAATTATTTTCTTACGCGAGGTTTACTCGAATTACTTTGAAATGCCTTTAACTATTTTACGATTATACTTTTTTATCAACTTATAAACTATTTGAGACCATTTACTCACATTTTGGACCAACTAAGCCCTTGGTCACAAGTTTTATTACGTTTTATTTAAACGTTTTATTTTATCACGTTAAAACGTAAACATAAGATAAATTATTTTCATTCATTGTAGCATTAGTATCAAGACTTTTCATACTCCTTCATCAACTCTTTTGGCCGGCCAATTCATGTGGATGTCACATAGTTTTCATCAACCATTTAATCTCATTTATATTTTTGAAAACCATCAATTTTCCATACTACACCTTATTCATTCTTGTCAAAAAAAAATATACTCAACCTTCCTCCATCTCATTTGGCCGTGTACTACTCCTCCCTCTTAGGCAAATTTTTGCTCCATTTCGAGTCCCAATCGCATCATTTTTATCGTCATAATAATCCTCATTAATCGACGTCATTTTCAATCAATTTTTACCTTGATTTTTATTAGTTTTCTCATGGTATTTTTCTGCCATGATTTCCGTGTTTGGTAGGATTTTTGGACGATCCCGAAGCCGACGAATATATAATCGACTCGAATTTGGGTTAGAGGTAACGTCGATGTTACTCGGTATTTCATGATTTTAATTGAGTATTTGCATGTATATATTTTTATGTTTTATTTTTGCAATATATGTATGTCACGAATTCTGGAAAAATTTTAAAAGTTGAAAATTTGCATGTTTTGGTATTTTTATCGCTTTTATGAGATTAACGATTAAATTGTTATATTAATTTGTAAAATCGTAATAATCGGCCTAAACATGTAATATATGTTTATATTCTGGAAATTTTTTGTTTTTGATGATTTTCAATAATTTAGTATTTTTCTGATATTTTTGATATCGATTACTGAATTATTACCGTTTTGGGACAAAAACGATTAAAAGCCGATTTTTAGTTCTAGTACTTAAACATTTTATTTTAATCTGATTTTTGACGTGGTGAAACTTTCTGGTGAAATAGAATTTTCTGAGTTTTTTTCATAATTTTTCGGAATTGTTAAGTGGATGAATTAATTAATCACTTTAAATCATCGTTTATCGTTAAAACCGTGTTTGTTGTTTAAATTCTCGATTTCTGGTCTTTGGTTTAAATCTGGAAAAAAATTATGATTCTGATGATTTCATATTAAAATGTAATTTTATGATTTTTAGTGCCTTAATAAAATGTTAGGAATGATAAGTTTTATTAATGGAATCGTTAATTGAGAAAACGGGTTTTAAAGACGGTTTTGACGGGATTTATTAAATCTGGAATTTTTGGAAATATGGAAAAATGGTAGATTCTGTAAAATCATGATTTTTAGGTTTAATAATAATTTTTGGATATTAATACTTAAATCGTTTTGTAATTACTATTTTTATTAATCGTTATTGTCGAGATTGGACGATTAACGAGAAAACGCTTTAAAAACCGAGTTTTAGAATTCTGGAAATTTTCTTTTCTGGACAGAATGTCCATAAATATTATTTAACTATTTTACGTAATTTTTGTACTATTTATTATAGTCTTTAATTAATAAATATTGATTTTCGGACCAATTGTGATTTATCGTTAAAATGCTTCGTCTTACCTAAAAGAATTATTTTTCCAACAATTTTAAAAGTATTTTTCGAATGGTTTAATTAAATAAAAGACGTTAAAAGATTTAATTTGACATTTGCCGTAAAATCCTATTTATAATCGTATTGTCAAAACTAATAATAATTAGGGAATTTTAGTTTTGTAAATTTTGGAAACACCCCAATTAGTAGTATTTAAAATGTTTAAGACATTTCTAAATCATTTTATAAACACTTGTATGACGTTTCAATAATTTCATTAACTCAAATGTTCTTGTTTTAAGAGTTAATATCGTTAAGGCCGAAAGTACTAGCTTTATAAATCAACATTGTTTACTAAAATGTTTTATTAGTATAAATTAATATTTTTGATAATTTGATATAATGCTATTTTTGTAAAGTTTCTAAAAATAGAAGTTTCTAAAAATAGAAGTTTCTAAAAATAGAAGTTTCCTAAAATAGAAAGTTTCCTCTTTCGGAAGGCGATACTTTTTCCCTTTTGTTCTCTTATTATTATAATGATCATATCTCTTAAATATATCGATAATGGCTTTGTTTTGGAGTTATGGAATAAGGACAAGTGTGAGGTTAGAGTAATATATTCTGGGGTTTACGTTTTTGCCATCAACTATAAGGCTGGTGTGTCTTTATGGGGCACACTGGTTGTTGAACCGAGCATATAAGGTGTTCGGGAGTGTGTGTACATTTTGACCTTAAACTCGTGCCTCGCAGTGTAAGACGTCGTCGGGTTGAACTGAGTATATATGGTGCTCGGGAGGGGTGTGCATATTATCTTAAACTAGGGCCACGCATTTATAAGTCGTCGTCCTATTATGGTTGAGTAGCCTAGTTAGAGATCGACGTTTGATTTGTTTGAACTAAGTTCTCGAAGCTAGTTTTTAGTATTCTCCTAGTGAAAGTCTAGCCTTCATCACTAATCCTATCCATAACACCATTTTGAATATTTTTATTATTATCGATATAATTTGGTTGCAGGTTGGCAAATGTTTTATGTTTTCTTCGGAAAACTCATTTTTATTATATTATTTTGATACGTGAAGTTTTTCACTGAAATATTATTTTCATTATAATGTTTTACTGTTTCCATTTTTACTATTTTCCTATAATAGTAATTACTATTTTAAAATCCTGTTATACGGCTGGGAGAACGTTGGCGTTGCTCCCCACTGATTGTGGCTGTTATGTTTTAACATGGCAGGTATACGTGTTCCGGGTGTGGGCTAGCGAGCAGTGTGGATCCTGCTTATTTATTTTTATAATTATGTCCTATGGATTGTTCAAACCTCTTTTGTGGATTGTTTTAAATTTTGGCCATTTTATTTAAGGCCTATTGTTTGACTTTACCATTTTAATTTTACTAAGACATAGTTACAGTGTGTTTTAATCCCGACTCTACAGTGTTTCCGCCACTGTATCGCGTTAGATTTTCTAGGGGATTACATGAAGGGCCCGCCAGCCATAAGATAGAAATCATACCTGAGCTGATGATGATAACTCCGTGGGGAATCAGACTTGTCGCATAAGTCCTAGGTGCGCCTATATGTAGGCCCATCCCGTGCTAGTCCGGGAAAATGCCACCTCGGGCTTTCCGCTGGGGAGATACAATGGGTTGTATGTCCTTGCTTGAGTCGTACCTGTATAAGTTACATAAAATTTTGCATGTAAAAAAATTATTTTAATAAACTTGTCTAATGACATTAAGAAAAAGGTTAGGGGTAGTAATGCTTCAGCCAGTCCAGGTTAGTCGGGTGGACGAATTCATTCCCGTCTAAATCCGTCAGCATTAGAGCTCCACCTGATAGAATCTTTTTTTACCAGATATGGCCCAGCCTAATTGGGTTTGAATTTTCTCCTCGGGTCTACTGGTAATAAAGCTCGAACGGACTTGAGAACCAAATCCCCTTCCTTAATGTTTCTGGGCCTTACTCTTTTATTAAAGGCCCGTTGGATCCTCTTCTGATATATCTGAATATTATTGAGGGCACGAGATCGCCGTTCGTCCAATAGAACTAGCGTGTCATACCGCGCTCGGACCCAATCAGCTTCAGGTACTTGACTCTCTAATAAGATCCTGGGGGATGGTACTTCCAACTCGACCGCCTGGACTACTTCCATCCCCTATGTCAGGTAATAGGGTGTGGCACCGGTTGCGGTGCGGATCGATGTCTGGTATCTCCATAGAGCAAAAGGTATTTTGTCGGGCCAATCCCAGTAATTTTTTTTGGTGAAAGGTAAGGAATTATATTAATAAAAATGAATCGTTACAACTCATTTGCACCATACAACCATTACGTCAGCTATTACTACTAAGCTATAAAAGCTCCTTCATCTCCTGCAATTGAGCATGACTAAGTAGAAATTTTAATCTAGTACGAATTTCCTCCTTCAACTGTTGAACCACACACTTCGGATGTCTAACTTTTCCTTCATGTTTGTTCACATTCCTCACAATCCAAACATGATACAAAAGTCCCAATAAGACGCACACTACAACCCTCCTGTAAGTCTTGGAGTTAAAATTGCCATTCTGTAGCCAGCTCCAGGTATCTCGTCTAGGGATCTGAATCCCCAGCCATTCTTCAACACGTATCAAACAGCATGAACTATACGGACATTTGAAGAACAAATGTTCCTGATCTTCATCCTCTTTCCCACAGATATGGCACTTAGTATCAATAGGCATTCCCAAATTAAGCAGCCGACAACTAGTCTGTAATCTGTTATGCATAGCAACCCGGGCGATAAAAGAGTACTTAGGCAACACCCATCTATGCCAAATGAGTTTATGCCATCCAACTTCATTTCTGTCCACATGCATCCAATTATACCCAAGCTGACAGGTATACGGTTTACCGTCAGTGCCCCAACAGTCCTCCACATACCCAACCACTACCTTGTCCCTGATGCTGCAAAGTCTCTTCCAAGACCAAGAAGAATGAGTTTTCGCTTGAACTTGTTTCCAGTGTTGCCCCTTTAAAAAATTGATGTGCACCCACTTCACCCACAAATGATCTTGTTTACTAGCAATCCACCAAATGTATTTCGCAGCAATAGCAGTATTCCAGTCCAGAGAATTCTTAATACCCAACCCTCCATGCTTCTTCTCCGTGCAAATTGTGTCCCAAGCTATCAAAGGAGCAGAAATATAATTACTATCTCCTCTCCAAAGGAAATTCCGACACACATCATCCACTTTTCTCAATATGCTTTTAGGCAAGATGAAAACTCGAGCCCAATAATCATGAAGATGGTGTAAAACTGATTTGACAAGAGTAAGTCTTCCTCCATATGATAAATGTTTGTTACCCACATTCTTGATTCGCTCCACTATCTTATCGACCAATACATAGCAGTCCAAGACACTTAACTTCTTGTATGAGATTGGTATTCCAAGATACTTAAAGGGTAGTGACCCTTTTTTAATTCCAGTAAGCTGCAGGAGTTCTCTTTCACACTTTATGCCATTCATATAAATGCTAGACTTATGCTTATTCATCTGTAAACCAGACGCCTCGGAGAAGGTAAGAAACGATCTCATAAGAATAGTAACTGCCTCCCGATTACCATAAGAAAATAATAGCAAGTCATCCGCAAAACAAAGATGTGCTAACTTCATTCTTCTACACAAAGAGGGGTACTTGAACCCCTCAACCTCTTGCGTTCTGTATAAAATTCGAGACAAGTACTCCATACATATGGCAAACAACAAAGGAGAAAGTGGATCCCCCTGTCTAAGCCCCCTTTTACCTTTGAAAAATCCAAATGTTGAACCATTAATAACCAGAGAGTAAGAGGGAGTGCACACACATTCCATTACCAATCTGACAAACTCAGTAGGTATACCTAAGGCAACCATCATCTCCTCTAAGAAGGGCCATTCTATGGAGTCATAAGCCTTCTTAAGGTCCAACTTCATAATGCATCTAGGAGAACAAGCCTTCCGACCATATAATCTTACTAAATCTTGTGCTATAAGAATATTTTCAACTATTTCTCTCCCTTTCACAAAACCGCTTTGATTCGAGCTAATAATAAAAGGAAGAATCTCACCAAGTCTCTTACACAACACCTTCGTTATACATTTATAGATTATGTTACAGCATGCAATGGGTCGAAATTGAGTAACATCTTCAGGCATTGCCACCTTTGGAATAAGGGTTATGAGAGTGTGATTGACCTGTTTCAGCAATTTACCGGATCGAAAAAAGTTATGAACTGCCAGTAAAACCTCCTTACCAATTATATGCCACGCGTCTTTGTAGAATTGACTCGTATATCCATCTGGCCCTGGTGCTTTATCTCCCGGTATATCAAACAAGCAAGCTTTAATCTCATCATTAGTAAAGGGTCGCAAAAGCTCCTTAGCCTGAGATCTGCTCACCACTCTACCTAATCTGACTGTCAGTTTATGTATTGAAACAACGGAGTTACTGGTACCAAGCAAATCAACATAAAACTCTTCAAAGGCATCATGTGGACTGACACAAACATCCCCCTTGTTGTCTTTAATTTTCAGGACCTTGTTTTTGGCACATCTCTTCTTAATACAAGAGTGAAAGAAAGAAGTGTTATCATCCCCCTCTTCCACCCAATGACACTTAGCCCGTTGTTTCAGGAACAAATTTTTAGCCTTCAAGAGCTTTAAGTAATCTGCAGCCAACACTTTCTATACATTATACAACTCCTTGTTATGAGGATCCGACTGAATTTGCTGCTGTAGCTCCTCCAATTTCATCTTACTAAGAGTGCTAGCATTCTCCACATTAGCAAACTTACTCTTATTAAGTTTCTTGAGTTTAGATTTTGCCATCTTCAACTTATGCACAAGCCTATACATATGGTTGCCAGGCACATGTCTATCCCACACATGTTTCACTATGTCAGTAAAACTATCATCCATGGCCCACATATTAAAGTACTTAAAGAAATTTCTCTTCAATGGCATAGTAGTATCAAGTTGAATCAAACATGGACAATGGTCATAAAGTCCTTCAGGTAAAAAATGCCCTCTAGCCTCCGGATACATCACAAACCAGTCTTCATTAATAAAAACTCGATCAATTCTACTGAAAACTCGAGTGCCCTCTTCATGCTTATTATTCAAAGTATAAAAAGCACCACTTGACTGCATCTCCTCCATATCACACTGTTGCATCACAGTCCTAAACCTTCTTAACTCCGCTAAAGTAACTAGAGCCCCAATTCTATCATTAACATCAAAAATATTATTAAAATCCCCCCAAATTATCCAAGGACCATTGCACATATCATGATATCTCTCCAAAATTGGCCATAAACAGTTACGCTCAGCAGGTTTATTAAACCCATACACAACAGTAAGAAAGAATTGTCTGCGCCAAGTCTTATCGAAAACCTCCATACAGATTGTTTGAGCAGTGGTGTCCAAGATACTCACTTCATACAAATTAGGCTTTCACAAAGTCCAAATCCTTCCACCCTTATGTTTTGTATTATTATTAACTATTGCCCAGTCACTACAAACATTATTATAAACCTTATTCCAATTAATACTCTTCACCCTAGTTTCAAGAAGACTAAACAACCCAACATTATTATTATTCAGGAACCATTTAATATCCTGCTGCTTTGTCGGATTGTTAAGCCCCCTAATGTTCCAGAACCCAATATTAACCATTTTCAGGAGGTTTGAATCTCTTACTCCCTTCACTCTCTTTGCTTCTGGACTGCAGTAAGGCCTCCAAGAATGATATAGGCTTCGACAAGTACACCCTTGGAGCCTCCCCATCTGGCTTCTGAAATCTGGTAAAGCGCATTTCAGACTCAGGTTGCACAATGACCACCCTAGGAGTAACCAACCCGTCCATTCCCATAGCAGTCGTAGATACAGAAGGTAACTCTTCAACAGTCTTGACTTTCCATTGTCGAGCAGGTTTTTGCAAAGGTTGCTTCATATCCTTCTCCACCACCTTTTTTTTCCTGCAATTATCCGCAGTGTGCCCAATCCCTCTACAACTTAAGCATTCCACAGGAAGCCAATCATAAGAGAGTGTAATGGAAACCTCAGTGCCTTTCTCGTCAAGGAATATAAGATTCTTCGGAAATTCTTGATTCAACTCGACTTCAACCAGAATTTTTGCAAAACCAAGAAATGTTTTTGAGGCAGTAATTTCATCACATTTAATAAATTTCCCCACCAACCCTGCAATCTTTCCCAAAGTATTATGGCCCCAGAATTTCAGATCTAACCCATGGAATTTAATCCAAATAGGTAGAGTTTTGCAATTCTCTTTAATGTGGGTCGATTCCTGAGTCCATTCCTTCAAAATAACAGGTTTATTGTCGAACATCAGGACTCCCCCATCCAATGCCTTAAGCTTGTCCTCTTTGTTCTTGAACCTGATCATAAAAACTTCATTCGTAAGAACAGAAACCTTATCCACACTCAGATTCTTCCAAATCCTCCGTATGAACCCCGATATCACATTCTAGGGAGGATTAGCCCCAATAACATATCCATAAACAGAGCTAGACCAATACTCTATTTCACCTGCCACATCATCTTCAGTAAGTTGCAATGTTGGATGAAGGCTAGTATTTTTGTTCTTACCAGACACCGTATTCCATTGCTGCTTCTCCAAATCGTCGTCCTTCTGCTCTTCCAAAATCGTGTTCAAATCTTGCTCCATATCAAACGCTTGAAGCTCAGTATCCTCAAATTCCTCAGAACTGTCATGCTGCTCAGAATCATGATCATTCTTCTGATTTTTGTGTAGCTGAAGTTTTTCTTTAAGTTTAAGGATCGTAATAGAGGGATTAGATTTAGGGTAATTTTTCTTGGATCTAGTCATGGCTCCTAATTGGTCGGTATGCTATTAGGGTTCTCTAATTTTTAGAGCATTTTCTCTTTCTATCTCTAACATTATGAAGTTGTATTTTCAATATAATCCCAGTAATTATCAGCCATCTTTATAAGTATGGTGACAATTGTTTTATTTGCCGCTTCTACCGCTCCATTTGTTTGGGGACGGTAGGGCGAGGATGTATGCCTTTTAAATTTTGTACTTGGTTAGCAAGGTTGCGGTTTTGGCTTGAAAGTGGGTCCCGTGATCACTGATATACTCATGCGGGATCTCGTACCGACATATTATCTTGTTTTGGATGAACTTTGCTACATGCTTGGCATTGAGAATAAGATAGGATTCGGCTTCGACCCATTTGGTGAAATAGTCGATAGCCACCAAAATGAAGCAATGTCCACTGGTACTAGAGGGATTTATTTTCCGGATTATGTTGATTTCCTATGTCGAAAATGGCCAAGGTGACGTCATGATATATAGTAAGGATGACGGCATATGTTGCACATTGGCGAAGATTTGACAGTTGTGGCAATGCTTGACATATAACTGGCGGTCGGTTTCCCTATTATTCCAATAGTACCCGAGCCTCATGATTTTTTGGACTAACATCTGGGCATTCATATGCGGACCGCACTTGCCGTCATGCACTTCGGCCATAACCTTCTCAGCCTTAATTTTATCGACACATAGGAGGAGAGCCCCATGTGCCATCTTTTTGTATAGTTGTGCGTCGTCCGTTCGAAGGAACTGGGTTGCCAGCCTCCGTAGGGCTTTCTTGGCTCGACTATCGGTCCCGAGAGGATATTCCCCGGTCGTCAGGTATGTTAAGATGGTCTTATACCGTGGTTCGGGATCAACTATCTCAATATCTTCGATGGCGGGGATATATGCCGGCTCGGACCATCTTTCGACACAAATCGGCTTACTGGTCAGGTGATCGGGATATTTACTAAAGATGCAAATTTTGAGAGTGCATCTGCAAACTGATTTTCTTCCCGAGGCAGGTATATATACTCTACCTTTTTGAATTGTTTCTCGAGAACTCTTACTCGTGCCTGGTAGGCCATGAGATTGGCGTTCCGAGGTTTCCACTTCTGGAGTGCTTGATTAATGACCAAGGATGAGTCACCGTGTACCCAAAGATTTGTAACCCCCAAATCGGCGGCAAATTGTAGCCCATGGATGCATGCTTCATACTCGGCGACATTATTAGTAACGTCGAAGTCCAATTTGATGGACACGGGAGTATGTTCCCCTTTTGGCGAGATTAAAAGAATCCCGACTCCAAACCCTCGGAAATTGGATGCCCCGTCAAAATATAAATCCCATGTTTCTGTATCGGTATGGAAAATATCTTCGTCTGGAAAGGACCAAGTGTCGGTGTGTCCTTCTTCGGTCACGGGACTATTGGCGAGAAATTTGGCTACTGCTCGGCCCTTAGTAGCCTTTAACGGTACGAACTTTAGGTCGAACTCTGCCAACATTAGAGTCCACCTGGAAATTCTAACATTGAGGATGGGCTTTACGAAGAGGTATTTGATGGGGTCCATCTTGGACAATACCTGCACTTCGTAGCTTAGCATATAATGTCGGAGCTTCTTAGTGGCCCAGACCAGAGCTAAACATGTTTTCTCGAGCATGGTGTATTTACATTCATACTCTAAATTCTTTTTGCTGATGTAGTAAATAGCTCGTTCTTACGAGTCAACTGTTTGTGCCAACATAGCCCCCACGGCTGTCTCAGTCTTTGTTAAGTATAACGACAAAGGCAAACCGGGTTGACGTGGCATTAAGACCGGCGGAGCAGACAATATTTTTTTGATTTTATCGAAAGCCGCTTGACATTTATCATCCCACAGTGTTCGTTTCTCCACTTTCAGTTTCTTAAAAATCGGTTCACATACCATGGTCAGTTTGGAAATGAACCGGCTGATATATTGAACTTTCCCGAGAAATCCCCTTATTTCTTTTTCGGTTTAGGAGGTTTCATCTCGGTGATGACTTTGATTTTAGCTGGATTGACCTCGATACCACGTTGGCTAACGATATGACCCAGTAATTTGCCAGATGTTACCATGAAACTGCATTTTTGAGAGTTTAACCTCATATTGTATTTGCGTAGTCGGGTGAAGAATTTTCTTAGGGCGGTGATGTGACCGTCCCGCTCTTTGAATTTGACGTTCATGTCGTCAACATAAACTTCCACTTCCATATACATCATGTCGTGTAATAAAGTTGTAGCGGTCCGTTGATATGTGACCCCCGACATTAATGAGACCGAAAGGCATGACGGTATAACAGTAAGTACCGCAAGGTGTAGTAAAGGTGGTGTTACTCATATCTTCTTCCACCATTTTAATCTGATTATACCTTGCATATCTATCCATAAATGATAGAAGGGCATGATCGCCCGTGTTATTCACCAACATGTCGATGTGTGGTAACGGAAAATCATCTTTCGGGCTCGCCTTGTTAAGATCCCGAAAATCCATGCACACACGCACCTTACCGCCTAGGAACCGGCATGATGTTCGCAACCCAGTCCGGATATTCGGACACTTGTATGAAGCCGGCTTTGAACTGTTTATCGACTTCTTCTTTGACCTTGAGAGACCATTCAGGCCTCATTCGGTGGAGCTTCTGCTTAACCGGTTTGCACCCGTCTTTAATCGGTATGTGGTGCTCGACTATTTCCCGGTCTATCCCCGGCATGTCCTTGTAGGACCATGCGAAGACGTCTTTGAATTCTTGGAGGAGGCTTGTGAATTGTTATCTCTCCTTGGGATCTAAGGATAACCCTATCTTAAGCATCTGGGGCTCTAAGGTTTTTCCCATATTAACGGACTCGGTATCTTCGATTACCGGATTCTGGGACTCCCTTTGCTCTAACTGCTCGATCAGATGTGGAGGTATGGGTACCTGTTCGTCAGGTTTCTCAATGTCATTGCATAAAATATTTTTGAAACCATAATTAAAAAGAGACAAGTCGTAAGTAGAACGGTTGTTATTATTGATTGAAAATTTGGAAAAAAGCTCGAAAAGAGCAGCCATCTGATCATTGATCAGAGGCGGGATAAGTAAGGCACTCGGGACAGACCCCGAAGCACCAGCAGGAGTAACTAAAGGGAGAGGGGTTACAGGAGTGACTCTAGCATCGGACCCCCTAAACTCGACCTCAAACTCTTACTCGGACTCAGACTTAGACTTAGGCATGTCTCCTTCTCTAGTGACCAACTTATTGATTCTTCCTTGACTGTCAGTCCAGTTGACAGTCTTCCTCCAGACCCTGTTCCCTGTCTCGGAGCCAAAATCCGAGATCAGCTTTGTTGGGCCAAACCTATTGCTGCGGAGAATAAGGTTGACCAAGTCTTCCTTTGGAGTCGGGGCTACAGTGACTTCCCCAAAAAGTAGCCCCAGTGCGGGCTCAACATTGTTGGCATCATCAGACTGGATGAGGGTAAACACATCATCCGAAATATAGTTGTAGTCCCGGGCCAATTGGGTCCCGGGGTGCACAGCGTTGGGTTGGTATAGACCAACCTGGACAGCCCCAAATACCGGCGTGACAAAGTAGTCAGTCAGCCGTGGGCTATAAGGGCTCAAGTGGAAACTCTTAATGATGTTGCAGGTCTTTTCAATTCCTGCTTGGACAACGTTACCCGGAGTTGTATCATAACCAAGGCCGAAGTGAGAATCTTCGTCCTTAAGGACCTCGAAAATCTTCCCAGCTGGAAGATAAGGTCTGTAGGTAGCCCCTGGAAAGTACCCCAAATTTTGTAGCAGCGTGTCGATGCTAGTGGTGAAGTAGGACCTGAAGAGGTAGTCCTCCTCGATCATCCCCACGAAATCGAACCCCCATAGGTCCGAGCGGTCCGTGGCGTTGCAGCTAGCCACGGTCATAGGGGTTGCCTCCAAGGTAATAACACTATCGTGCAAGGGCAACTTGATTTTTCGGTGGAGGGTGAAGGATACCACTTTGATGGTCTGGATCCATGGCCTCCCTAGGAGCAGGTTGAAGGAAGAGGTGACACCAATCACCTGGAATTCCATCTCCTTTTCCACTGGGCCCGTTATGATTGTAAGTTTTATGGCCCCAACTACCAACTTCGGGCTCCCATCAAAAGCCTGGATGGTTTGAGCAGTCGAAATGTAATCAGCCTCGGTAATGCCGAGGGCTTTGGCGATCCTTAAGGGAAGAACATTGACCGTGGACCCGTCATCAATTAGGGTCATCGGGAGATATTTCCCGCGGCAAATCATCGTAATGTAAAGGGCTAAGTTATGAGAAGCCCCGACCGCTGGCAGATCGGCTTCAGAGAAGGTGATCAGTAGGCCTTCTTTCTCATCTTTGCCCTTCAAGTGGGGGAGGACCGTGGCTACCATTTCAGCGAGGGTAGCAAAAGAGTCGATCTTAACTTGATCGAGGGCCTTAGTAAGTGCCTCTCGATGTTCTTGTGAGCTAACCAGGAGTTGCCATATAAAGAGGTCAACTCGGGTCTTCTTCAGTTGCTTCACGAGAGCCGTTTCAGTGGTCGGCTCTTCAGAGACGACTTTCGTCCTGATTGGCTCAGTGACGGTTGTCGGTATGGTGGTGTCCCTAGAGCTAGTAGCTTGATAGGGACGACCGAGGTGGTTACTGGCTAAGACCTTGGACTTAGCCTTTCGGATCTCCTCGGGGGTAATTGGGACAGATTCCCCTTTGACGAGATAAACATCGTCCTCGTCGTCAAACCAGATCCCGTTCACTTGCGGGATGAATGGAGAGATAAGATGGGAACAATCAATCACCTCCCCGGTAAAGATGACATGGGAGCTGAAGGGATTGTCTTTGTTATTCGGCTTGTCCCCGAGCAACAGAACCAACATGTATTCAATGGTGTTCACACCGTTCACCGGCCTGGACAATCACAAACGATCCGTCACGTTCTGCGGGGCGTTGCTATTGAAAGAGGATTACGAGTCATTTATCTGGGTCCTCTCCCGCTTCTTGGAAGCCATGGGTGGGAAGGAACCGTGCTATATCATGACAGACCAGGATCCCGGGATCTTAAAAGTTGTCCCAAAAATATTCAAGGCAGCGCACCAACGGGTGCTGCACGTGGCACATCATGAACAGGGTCCCATCAAAGCACGGCAGATCAAGAGAGGAGGCCCCAAAATTCTTTAAAGACCTCAACCCTATTATTTGGGACGATGATATCGAGGTGTCGGAGTTCGACGATTAGTGTGGGCAGATTATGATCGACGATGAGGCGGTGGGGATCGAATGGTTCGAATATGTGTTTGACATCAGGAGCAAAGTGGGTCGCGGCGCATTGTAGGGAGCTGAGGATGTCCGGAATTATGAGGACCATGCAGAGATCGGAGAGTGAGAACAACTTCTTCAAAAAGTTTGAAGACAACAAGGGTACATTGGTCCAGTTCTGGATACGATTCGAGAGTGCGATGGACCAACAGAGGCACACGCAGAAGACGCTAGACAACGATAACTGGCAGACATATCCCAAAACTGGAACGACAAATTCAATGTAGACCGACGCAGCAAGGGTGTACACGCACGTGGCATTTGCACACTTTCAGGAAGAGGTCTAGTTTTCGCTATACACGTGCAGCGTTTGTGGGTATCAGGAGAAGCACAGGATTGAAGCAACAACAGTTAGGGACACCATCAGGGACCACAACTATATCATTTAATACAATCCAGGTAATCTGATTCTGGCATAGCTTTTAGAAAGTCACTGTCCACGCTGTGTAGTCACACTCGTATAGTCTGAATGTGACTATACAACCTAAACGGTGTGACTCTAAAATGCGATGAGTGTGACTATAAAACGTGCTGAGTTTGAGTGTACGACGTAATAAGTTTTATTCTACAATATAATGAGTGTGATTATGCAAAGTAAAGGGTGTGACTCTGCAATGCAATGAGTGTGATTATACAACGTAATGCGTTTGATTATGCAACATAAAGACTGTGACTATACGACCTAAAGGGTGTGACTGTACACTTTTATAAAGTCACATTCTCTACGTTGTGTAGTCACGGTCCATATGGTTGAGATTCGCACTCTTTATGTGCGTAATGTCCTTGCAGGTCCCTGTGAGGTCAGCTGTACTTGCAGGAAGTTCGGTCGGTACAAAATTTTCTGCAGGCACGCTATTTGGATATATTCTTCCAAAGGGTAGAAGACGATCCCGGAACGGTATTATGTTGGTAGATGGATAAAGGATGCTCTACGTAATGCTAATGCACGTCCCCTCGGCAGAGAGTGGCCTAATCGACGAGAAGGTTGTTACAGTCACGAGACTGTTTTATGAGACCGTTAGTCATGAGACCGTTAGTCATGTCAGTAGAATGGGTAAGGACGATGTAAGTAGCTTAGTCGACATCATTCATGATTTCAGATCGTATGTGGCGCCCCTTGTAGTATGACACAAGAACTGGAGGTGATCCTTGGCTGTACAAGCGCAATTGAAGTAATTGTATTGCCCCCGAAGAAAGCCAAGAACAAGGGCAGTGGGAAGCGAATGTTATCTTCCAAGGCGAAGGCCGCTGTAGTCGCTGTTAAGCTCAAACAGTTGTGTATCAACTGCAAGAGGATGGGGCACCATGATAAGAGGAACTGTCCCAACCCGTTCGCCGGTAGCCCACCTATTGTCGACGTGTCTGTCGATGTTGTGGAGGAGGAGAAGGATGACATGGTAGGGGATGCGGAGGATTGTTTGTGAATATCCTCTCTCTGTTGTGGACAAAGAATTTTTTGAAACATAAAGAATGTCGACGTTTGAAATTGTCAAGGTCCGTGATATTGTTTTCGCCTATCGCGGACCTCAATCATTTCTATTACGGCGTCGTCCTAAATCATGGACTAAATTGTTTTTAGTGGATTGGCTGTAAAAATACAAATCAATGTCCTGAAATATCAATCGTTTGAAAAGTAATCTATCAATTGTTTTTGTAATCATATAATTTTATTGTTATTCAACGTAATGAGTGTGATTCTACTATAGGCTGAGTGTGATTCTGCAACAGAGGGAGCACGATGATAAGTGTAGTTTGTAGTGCCTATTTCGTAGTGTTTTGGTCCCATTTTCCTTGTGGAATCGCTCCTTGGGAGCGATTTATGGGCTACTTATGCTTCCTCTAGTTCGTTTCAGGTTCCCGAGGCCATTCATGAGGAGTTGGAGCGATTCCAACTCAATACATACACTTTTCGGAGCCAACGAAGTGGAGGAACGATCACTCGATGCCTTGGATTCGACCTCGAGACCTTGGGACCCAATCCCGAGCCTCCGAGACCCGATCCCGAGTCCCGAGAATCGATTAGAAGTCCATGTGAAGCAAGGGGGAACCTTAAAGTTCATATTGGAGGCCTACAAGACTCATCCCCGACGGGTATGCACCTCATCCCGTCCGGGATGAAGTGCACTTTTAGAGGGGTCACTGCCAGGCCGTCCCGGTCGGGACCAACCCGTCCCGGTCAGGACCAACCCGTCCCGGTCGGGATGACAGGCCGTCCCGGTCGGGACCAACCCGTCTCGGTCGGGATGACAGGCCGTCCCGGTCGGGATGATCCCGTCCCGGTCGGGACCAGGTGCTGTAGACCGCAATTGTTTTCCTCCTCCTCCTTCATTATTGTAACCCTATAAATACTTTCCTCTTGGATTGTTTATGGATCTTACCTTACATTAGACTCTCTTAAGCCTCTCTACAAGTTGTAAACCCTAGATTTAGTTCCTCACATTAGCTTTAATCTCTCTTTAATCTTTAGTTAATTCTAGTTAATCTTAGTTAATTAGTCCTTGTATTAAGAAGATACTTGAAGATTTCTCCAAGCTTGACAACCTTGGGATTATTTTGGGGTTTCTTATTTATACAAGATTGCATCTTTTTCTTCATCTTGTGTTGGTATAACTTTCTTTACTCTTGTTCTTTGTTATTATTTCAAGTTTGAATTTTTACTTAGTATTCCTTGTTATTGTTCATATTGTTCTTGATAATGGATGTTTGGATTGTGATGTTGTTTTCTCTTATTATTGTTAGTTTATCTTTGATTATGAGTGAGTAGATTTCTTGTGGGTTAGTAGGGGGATTAAGGGTAGAATATGGGTGATTAGGGTTTGATTAGGGGTGAAGGGTGAATCTTTGTTGTTAGTCACATACTTGGCATACCATGTGTTTGTTGAAATGCTTGTTTGAGTTGTAGTGGCCATGCTTCTCATGCTAGTCTTCCTCTACTCATTGTTTGTCTTGTATGTGATCATGTTGAGAATAGTCATTATACATACCATGTGGACTTGGGTTTAGACGCTATCAACGCTAAACCCACCTTGACATCGGTTTAAATTGCGACCGCCCGGACCGAATCTAGCAATTAGGAGGCACCTACACCCTTGACCACCCAAGTCACCCTACTACACTTATGAACCCGACCTAACTCACCTCTTCTTCATATTTGATTCATCTTATTAGTTAGACTCATTTCTTTAGTTTGCTAGTTGGTTTGTGTTTAGTTGTTCTATTTTAGCCTTGTTTAGCCTAGTTCATCATTAGTCTAGTTCTTACCTCTCCTCCATCATAGTTTTCCATTTATCGCTTCTTTGTGTTTGTTTGCGTGACCTAGTCTCGTTTTAGGTGGGCCTAGTCTAAACCTTGCGACACCGTCTCCGTGGACACGACCCGACTTACCCTAACTACCGTTAGGTCTAGCCGGTTACTTATTTGATCGGTGGGATCCACGACAAATCCCACCACCAATTTGGCGCCGTTGCCGGGGACGGTGCATTGTTTAGACTTAGTTTGCTTATAGCTAGACTTAGTTACCCTTCTTTGTGCTTTCCCATCATCTCTTGTGCATATTCTCTAGTTTTTTCTTGCTTTCTTAGCTTTCTCTTTGTCTCTAGTTGTGCTTGTTTATTGTCGTTACCTAGTGCCCATAAAGCACTAGGTATTCTCACGTTTGTTCTAGTGTGTAGTGTATGCCTAGGCGGGGAGGTGAATTCTTTCTCTTTAATCCAGAGCCGGAAAGGCTTTTTCGAGCTTTTCGCCAACGGACGATTAAGCGGGTTAGGATCTCTCAACCAAGTGCAAGCAATACTCATCAAGAGCAAGCTCAAGGAAACGATTTTGAGCAAGCATTTCAAGAGACGGCCGAAGGGAATTTCACCAATCCCTTTGGATATTCTAGTCCTAGTTCCCCCTCTACATCTACTTCAACTCCTTCTTCACCACCATCTCCCTTACATCCAATAATGCCGAAGTTTTCATCCCACTCTACATTCACGGAAGACGTCTTGCCGGGACCCAATGCTCTACCGGCCGCTTATGCCGGAAATTTTACGGCCAAGACTCACTTCATACAACTTGTGGAAAGGAATCAATTTAGTGGTTTGCCCACTGAAGACCCGCACCAACACATGGAGACTTTCTCCGATTATTGCGACTCTATCTCACAACCCGGGGTTACACAAGATCAAATCCGATGGGTATTATTTCCATTCTCGTTAATTGGAAAAGCGAAGCAATGGATCAAGAGTCTCGATAGGGCAACCATGGGCATCGATACTTGGAAGAAGCTTGCATTGGCGTTCTACCAAACATTATACCCTTCGGAGAAGACTAATTTGCTTAGGGCCTCCATCACCGGTTTCCAACAAATGGATGAAGAGAGCCTATATGAAGCTTGGGAGCGGTTTAAGTCTTTGGTTAGATCATGCCCCCATCATGGACTTTCACAATGGTTCTTAGTCCAACAATTTTGGAATGGTCTTTATGAGGACTCAAGAACTATACTCAACATGGGCTCCAATGGTAGGTTCACCGAGGTCGATGACGACCAAACTTGGGCGAGAATCGAAGAGATGGCGGTGCATAATTCGCAATATTCTAGGCCTAGGAAGGCAAATCGAGGAGGTAGGCACGAGGTTGATACTATTACTCAACTAAGCATTGACCTTGGAGCTCAATTGAAGACCCATATGGAGACCATTGACAATAAGCTCCAAGGTCACCTCACTCAAGTTCAAAGCATTAGTTCCTCCAACCAAGCCTCAATTCATGAAGTGAACACTTTGGGATTTGCACCTCCTTTGCCTTATTATGGGATGTGCGACACTTGTGGAATCGTTGGTCATGATCCTATGCATTGTCAAGGGAGTATTGAGCAAGTGAATGCCTTTCAAGCATTCAAGCAAGGTGCTTCCTATTCTAATCAATACCAAGCTTCCAATCAAGTCCCTCAACAACAATCCTTTCAACACCAACAACAACATCGTCCCTATGTTCCACCTCCCTTAAGGGACAACAACCAAGGTTATCAAGGCAACTCAAGGCCCTTTAACAACTTCAAGCAAAATAACCAAGGTACCTTCCACAACAACAATCAAGGGTTCCAACAAGGGAACTTCAGTCAAGGCGGTTTCCAAGGAAACCAAAACTTCCAAAGACAACAAAACCACAACAATGGCCTTAATCAAGGAAATTCTCATGGGTTCCAAGGGAACCATCAACAACAAGCAACTCAAGCTAACCGTCAAGAAAGCAAGCCTAGGAGCCGATCTCCTATTCATGATTACGGTTCTCCATTAGCCCTCACCAATACTCCACACAATCCACAATCTCCAACTTACGATTTCGACATTCAAAAATCTATGTTAGAGATGCAAAGGGGTCAAATGGAGATGTCAAAAAACCAACAAGAGTTCTATGCTCTTATTCAAAGGGACAACATGGTGAGAGATGCTCATACGAAGATGCTTGAAACCCAAATAGCTCAACTTTCTTCGGGTAGCTCTTCAAGGCAACCGGGGCAATTACCTCCACAAGGTGAAACACCGAAATTCGAGCATGTGAATGCTATTACCACTAGGAGAGGTACATCTTATAACCCTCCCCCACCCCCGAATGAGCAAGAGCCAACAAGAGAAGTTGTGCCTCCGATTCAAGAATCAAGCTTTGATAATCCAATGGAGGAGCAAGTCTTATGGGAGATCGAGAGACCCCAAGAAGACAAGCTTCCCCCACTTCAAGCAAAAGACAAGGGTAAAAGGAAGGTGTCGTTTGAAGAGTTCACCCCTATTGAGCAAAACAAGATCCAAATCAAGTTGCCTTTCCCAACAAGGCAAATGAAGACCAAGGTGGATAGCCAATATGACAAGTTCCTTAGTATTGTGAAGAAGTTGGATGTGAGTGTTCCATTTACCGAGCTACTTACCCAAATCCCGGCATATGGAAAATTTATGAAAGAAATATTGGCTAGGAAGAGATCCGTCGACAAGGAAGAGACCATAGCTTTCACAATGGTGGTGAGCGAGCTCATTCAAGGTTCTACGCTTCCAAAGTTGAAGGATCCGGGTAGATTCTCGATCCCTTGCACCATAGGCCACTACAAGATCGAAAGAGCATTATGTGATTTGGGTGCGAGTGTGAGCATCATCCCTTATTCTATTTGTTGCTAACTTGGGATGAAGGAGCTTAAAAGTACTTCTATTACACTCCAAATGGCCGATAGTTCATTCAACCGACCATTGGGGATGCTAGAGGATGTGCCGGTGAGAATCGGTAAGTTCTTCATTCCGGTTGACTTCATCGTGATCGATATGCGGGAAGATGCTAGCACTCCCATTATCCTTGGGCGCCCATTTCTACATACCGCCGGTGCTATGATCGATGTGAAGAATGGTAGGATCACCTTCGAGTTAGGTGAAGAGAAGCTAGTGTTTGACCTCCAAGGTAACACTTCGCCTACTAATGATGAGTCTTGTAATATGATCCAAGCCACTAAAGACATCGATCTAGGGGGAGAATCGGGACAAAGCTTGAAAAAGAACTCTTGTGAACTTGAAGATGATGACTCCGAGAGTGGAGAGGATGAGTGCCCATATCATAGGCTTGATGACAAGTTGAAAATCAAGGGGAAGGATGAGCCTCCCTTGGGGCCACATGAAGACCGGTGGACGTTTGGGTCTGTCCCCAAAGACCAAAAGTACAAGTTCAAGTCATTGAACTTGGAAGATCGGGATGCCCCGGGAACGTCAAGGCAAGGCCATGAAGAGCCTTGGTATGTGGTCGGTTATATCTCGAGCTTGATTGAAGACTTTGCTAGGGCCTTCGACTTGTTCCTTCGTGCCCTTGATGGAGATGGAACTAGTTCTTGTTGTTGAAAAAGATTGAAGAATGCACCATCCTTGGTTTGACGGAGTTCCTAAAGAACCGTCATGTTGTATATTCCCCTTTCTCTCTTCTCTTTAGTTTTTGTGTTTGTAATTGTGTTTATTGTGATTTTGTTTCTAGGATTTTTTTGTTTTTACTTTGTGGAATTCTTGTATTTTGGATTTTTCTTGAGTGATGTGAGGGAGGGGATTCTAATGATTATTGTGAAGTTGTGTAGGATGATTGATGTTTGAAGGTGACTATATGAGTTTTGGAGGTGAATGCTTGAAGCGGTCTTGGGAGCGGTTCTATTATTGATTTTTGGGAGCTTTGATGAAGCTATGTGCTTAGGTGAATATATGAAAATCAAGAGAAGCTCCACTTATATCTCCTATGATTAGCATCAAGTATTTCGTACTCGGTCTTCTATTTTTTTTTTCCGTCAAGTCTCGGCTCGGTGGGATTTTTATTGGAAGACCAGAGCTAGATGGTTGTTTTTGAGCTTACAATAAGCTTTTGGGGATGGGATTTCGGATCCCGAATTGTTATTTGTGGATTGGGAGGAAGGCTAAGTGAGTTCTTATTGAAAGGAAGCTTCAAAGGCATCCCGGGCGAGAACGGGTTTTACTTGGGCGAGAAATGGTATCATCTCGGGCGAGACGAAGACCCGTCCCGGGCGAGACGAGGACCGTCTCGGTCGGGTAGATGTAACAAAATATTCAGCTACTGGAGCACTGTCCCGGGCGAGAAGAGACCTTCCCGGGCGAGACGAAGACCCGTTCCGGGCGAGATGAGGACCGTCTCGGTCGGGTCGATGTAACAAAATATTCAGCTACTGGAGCATCGTCCCGGGCGAGACGAACCCTTCCCGGGCGAGACGAAAACCCGTCCCGGGCGGGACGAACCCTTCTCGGCCGAGACGGGGCTGTTTACAGCAGTTCGATTTTTTTATTTACAGCCCATGATTCCCTCTCACATATCTACCCAACCCAACCCATTCCCATCTCATACTAACTCATCTTCAACCTCCTTCATCTTCATAACACACAAAATAAACCCCAATTTCAAAACCCCCAAAACACCATAAATATACATATACTCCACCAAATCTCATCAAATCACTTCCAAAACCACCCAAAATCAGTTTCTATCACATTAATACCTATCCTAGACCCATTTTCTACCATTTAAATCACCAAAAACGAAAAAAAATCGAGTTTTTATCACCAATTTTTCCAAAATCCGAGTTTGGGATTTTGGTTTCAAACTCGATTTAGCTTGTTGGAGTTGGTGTTGGAAGCTTATTACACCATTTTTAAGCTTCTATTGTGTGTTTTTGTGGATTCTAGCTAGTGTTTTTGGGTAAAATCCGAGTTTGGGTGTTCTCCATTTTTGAAGCTTCTTCACCATTAATGGCTCCAAAGAAATGAGGTAATGTGGTAGCTGGCAAGAAAAGGAAGAGTGCTTCCACTTCTAGAGCCGAAATCGAACCCGAGGTCGAGGTTGAAGAGCCGGAAATTCCTTGCCATCCGGATTTTCCTACATTAATCTTTGGTTCGGAATGGCAAAAGGAGCAATTCTACAAGCTCCTTGGTAAGCCTCTTGAGCCAACTCGTTTTATTTGTAAAATCATACTTAGGAAGCTTGGCATCCTTGAACAATGTAGACAATTGTTTGTGGGTATGGGGTTGGAAATATTATTTAACATGCATGAGCGGACCTACAAGCAACTCACCCTTGAGTTCTTTAGTAGTTTTGTTCTAAACACTAGAGTTGATCCACCCCGGGTTGTTTTCCGGGTGAACAATGGTGACTACAATTATACCCTCCCCGAATTCGGTGCTATTTTCGGTCTCCCCTCCGTGTCTAATTGTAACCCACCCGCCGGTTTTAGTGAAATTGATGTTTGGAAAAGTATAACCGGTCTCACACTTGTAGACTTTCGACGGTTGTCTAACCGTCATGTCCACCACCCGGTTTTGCGCTTTTGGCATCGATTAATTGCGGGTACGATATTTGGGAGGCCCGAAATGAACACCTTTACTCAACAAGAGTTAACCATCCTCGGGGCCTATTTAAACATTAAGAGTCAACCTAGGTTCACCCCCGACCTTTCCCTTGCCTTGGCTAAGCACTTTCTTAAGATAAGTAAGGCGGGGAAGAATGTGAGTGAAATTGTTCTCGGGGGGCTTATAATACACATAGCTAAGGTGGTAGATGAGAATTTCAGCGAGGAGGACTTGATCCCCGTACCGGGGGATACTACCATAGATGAGGACCGTTTGACTAGGTTCCATAAGTGGATCGCCTATGAGAGGGAGCACAAGAGGTACCAATGGTTTACCTCGGGTCGACCACACTTCACTTTGCCATGCCCTACGCTTCCGACCCTTGTGCCTTTGCGACATTCCCTAGTCCCGTTTCGAGAGCCTAACCTTCTAATGCCCGGTGCGGGAGGTGACCCCGGTGCCTCCTCCTCCCTTAGTCCGCATACACATGCTAGTGTGAGGCCTCGACAGCAACCAACCCAACAACAACAACAGCAAGCTACCCGACCACTCCCCTCTTATCCTACACCCCCGGCATATGTGCACGTACCTCCGTACACCCCCTACACTCCATTTGCCTACCCTTCGCTCTCGGCCGATCCAGCTATGGCCGCTATGCTTAATGCTCTGCACATTGGACAATATGAGCATAGGAGGGACGATTATTATGCTCAGTACCCGGGGTATCATCTTTTGGCTCAACAGGGGTATATTGATCCGCGTGGCAACATTCCATCGTGGTATAGGCCCGAGTACTTCCCTAACCACGGTAATCCTAGTGGTAGTGGTACTATGGTGGATGATGAGGAGTACGAGGCCGAGGATGCCTTCGATATAAATGCGGAGATGGGTAATCAGGAAGCCGGTGAAGAAGATGAAGATGAAGATGATGATGATGATGGCAACAATGTAAGTGAGCAAGGGGATGACGACGAGCATGGTGATGACTTTGATTAGTGAAGCGATGGAGATGCGTAAGTTGCTAACCTTTGTTATGGCAACTTTCTTTTCTTTTCCGCTTTTGATGCTTGTCTATTTTCTTTCCCTTGTTATGAGTATTTTGTTGGCCCTCGGGGCCTTTGTGGTGATCGCTCCCGATTCTTGATGACGTGATTACATCGAGAATCATTTGAAAAATCCAAACAAACAAGTCTTTTCTCATTTTTTCTTCTTCTTTTATTTTTCTTTTAGTAAGAATTAGTCGGATTCGGGCGGAATCCGGGCTAGGTGACGTGATTACACCTAGTCCTCCCCTCCCATTCCCTTTTATTTCTTTCTTTTTATTTCTTCCCCCATCCATATCTTTTCTCGTTTCGGCCAATGGTGACTTGACTACACCCCGGCCGGACACATTCTACCACTTTCTCCACTTTATTTTTGATTTTTAGCTTTATTTTCGTAGTTTTTTTCTTTTCTTTTGTGCTCCCATGCACTACGGTCGAGCATGAGGGCATTGCTCGGCTTAAGTGTGGGGGAGCGATATTCTATCGTAGTTAGTTTTATTTTCGTAGTTTTTCTAAAAATCTTTAAAAATCCTAAAAATTTGAAATTTTTTCATAAAAATCAAAAAGATTTTCTTTTGTGTGTCTTTCTTTTGTGTCGTATATTTGTTTTGTTGTGTGTTTTGCCTCCCTTTTCCTTATAGGTTGCTTAATCACCATTGGCCTTGGAAAGCTTTCAAGACGTCCGGTAACATCTTCTATCCCTTTTTCCTTCTTTGTCTCTTGCGGAATTTGGAGGAGAATGTGATGTGGTGTGCTCGGTTGGAGCTTTGTAAAGTTTGATGTTGGTTGGTTGCTCATTTGGAAGCTAGGGGTGGTGTTTGTGTTATGTATGTGTTCGTTTTGTGTTGTTCTTGTTTTGTTGCTTTTGTTTATTTTTCTTTCGTTTTCGTTGAGTCCTTGTTTTGTGTTTTGTTGTGTGTCTTGTGTGTAAATGGTTTTCGAAAACCCGGTTTAGAGGCTAGTGTGTGAGTGTTTACTTTCCCTTCTTAGTAGTATAAATCGAGTCTTGGACTTTAGTCTATTAGAATGACCCTAAATCAATGAACTCGTTGGTTCGTTACCTTGAGTCCACCTAGCTTACTAGGGATTTACTACGGGATTTGCATTTTGACCATTATGAGCACCCACGGTGTGAAAAGGCCTTGGTTGCCCAGTCCCGTCCCTTAGGTGACCATGTTTAGGATTGTTTAATTAGTCCAAGTTCTCCACTTTTTGTGGGTTTGAAGGGAAGGTGCCGTCCCGACTCACCCATTCCCCTACCTCCTACACATTTTCACACAATAAAATTGCAAATTGTTGAAGTCATCTTTCTTGTTGCAATAAGAAATGCCAAAAAGCCAAATCATGCCGAAAGGGCAAAGAAAAGAAAAAAAAAAAAAAGAAGAAAAAGAAAAGGCACAAAAGCCAAAAAGAAAAATAGAAAAGAAGAAAAAGAATGACATGGCAAAACAAGGCAAAAATGCAAAAGAAAAGAGAAAATGCCAAAAGAAAACCCGATTCACAAAAATAACCCCTACCTCTCAAAATAAGCCTTTTTCCGACTTTTGTCGTGAAGAGCCTACCAAAGGACCGAGTCCCTAGGAAGGATGATAGCGGCATTAGTCGGTCTTCCCTCATTTTGCATATTTCCACCTTTTTACTTGGACTAGTTAGGCGGTTCCGGACATGGGACGACCCTCTTGGCTCATTGCTAAAGGGGGCGGGGTCTCACTTACCTACAGTGTCGACTAACACCGTGGTTCATCCTTTTTCCATCCCGTCGATCGTCCTGTGGTACGTTCTTAGAAGGTTAGGAGGAACTGAGGTAAGTTACCAACGTTTTTATTGCTTTGTCGTCATACTATTAGGGTTTAGTCCATTTTGGTTTGTACTGCTAGCTTGGAAATGTTGTCACTTGCCTTGAGTCCTAAACCGGTGCTTCTTTCACCGCTTGTTTGAGGGAAGCGGTATTTCTTTTCTTTTGGGTGCAACCCTTTGTCTGTTTGTTTGTATGTTTGTTGTTTATGTGTTTTGTGTCCGGTTGCATCCCATGTTTTGTTGCAAGACCCCACTTGCCTTGCGGAGTGCACTTTTCCTCTAAGTGCAATCGCGTGAGTTGAAAGGGCTTAGGGTGCGCTAATACCCACTCGGCTAGTTAGTAGTTAGTATGTGCTTACTCGAGGGCGAGTAAGGGTTAAGTGTGGGGGAGTTGATAAGTGTAGTTTGTAGTGCCTATTTCGTAGTGTTTTGGTCCCATTTTCCTTGTGGAATCGCTCCTTGGGAGAGATTTATGGGCTAATTATGCTTCCTCTTGTTCGTTTCAGTTTCCTGAGGCCATTCATGAGGAGTTGGAGCGATTCCAACTCAATACATACAC
This sequence comes from Agrostemma githago, assembly GCA_958450325.1. Classification (NCBI taxonomy): domain Eukaryota; kingdom Viridiplantae; phylum Streptophyta; class Magnoliopsida; order Caryophyllales; family Caryophyllaceae; genus Agrostemma; species Agrostemma githago. The sequence goes on along the minus strand of OY288241.1, from coordinate 28,889,721 downwards.
TTTTCGGAGCCAACGAAGTGGAGGAACGATCACTCGATGCCTTGGATTCGACCCCGAGACCTTGGGACCCAATCCCGAGCCTCCGAGACCCGATCCCGAGTCCCGAGAATCGATGAGAAGTCCATGTGAAGCAAGGGGGAACCTTAAAGATCATATTGGAGGCCTACAAGACTCATCCCCGACGGGTATGCACCTCATCCCGTCCGGGATGAAGTGCGCTTTTAGAGGGGTCACTGCCATGCCGTCCCGGTCGGGATGACAGGTCGTCCCGGTCGGGACCAACCCATCCCGGTCGGGATGACAGGTCGTCCCGGTCGGGATGATCCCGTCCCGGTCGGGACCAGGTGCTGTAGCCCGCAATTGTTTTCCTCCTCCTCCTCCTTCATTATTGTAACCCTATAAATACTTCCCTCTTGGATTGTTTATGGATCTTACCTTACATTAGACTCTCTTAAGCCTCTCTACAAGTTGTAAACCCTAGATTTAGTTCCTCACATTAGCTTTAATCTCTCTTTAATCTTTAGTTAATTCTAGTTAATCTTAGTTAATTAGTCCTTGTATTAAGAAGATACTTGAAGATTTCTCCAAGCTTGACAACCTTGGGATTATTTTGGGGTTTCTTATTTATACAAGATTGCATCTTTTTCTTCATCTTGTGTTGGTATAACTTTCTTTACTCTTGTTCTTTGTTATTATTTCAAGTTTGAATCTTTACTTAGTATTCCTTGTTATTGTTCATATTGTTCTTGATAATGGATGTTTGGATTGTGATGTTGTTTTCTCTTATTATTGTTAGTTTATCTTTGATTATGAGTGAGTAGATTTCTTGTGGGTTAGTAGGGGGATTAAGGGTAGAATATGGGTGATTAGGGTTTGATTAGGGGTGAAGGATGAATCTTTGTTGTTAGTCACATACTTGGCATACCATGTGTTTGTTGAAATGCTTGTTTGAGTTGTAGTGGCCATGCTTCTCATGCTAGTCTTCCTCTACTCATTGTTTGTCTTGTATGTGATCATGTTGAGAATAGTCATTATACATACCATGTGGAATAGGGTTTAGACGCTATCAACGCTAAACCCACCTTGACATCGGTTTAAGTTGCGACCGCCCGGACCGAATCTAGCAATTAGGAGGCACCTACACCCTTGACCACCCAAGTCACCCTACTACACTTATGAACCCGACCTAACTCACCTCTTATTCATATTTGATTCATCTTATTAGTTAGACTCATTTCTTTAGTTTGCTAGTAGGTTTGTGTTTAGTTGTTCTATTTTAGCCTTGTTTAGCCTAGTTCATCATTAGTCTAGTTCTTACCTCTCCTCCATCATAGTTTTCCATTTATCGCTTCTTTGTGTTTGTTTGCGTGACCTAGTCTCGTTTTAGGTGGGCCTAGTCTAAACCTTGCGACACCGTCTCCGTGGACACGACCCGACTTACCCTAACTATCGTTAGGTCTAGCCGGTTACTTATTTGATCGGTGGGATCCACGACAAATCCCACCACTACACGACTAGACGAATTGTATGAGTGTGGTCGTACAACATACTAAGTGTGAGTCTACAATATACTGAGTGTGATTCTACAACACGGGGAGCGCGACTATACAAATTTTGAAGACCGAAATCTAAACTGGTTATACAACGTGATGACTGTGACTATACAAGATGTTGAGTGTGACTATACAGCTTAATGCGATGCTCATAACATTTTTGTACAATACGTGACTCTGAAGATGAAAGTATAATGCGATACTTGATTTTGTAACCTCGCGTGATTACGTAATCAGGAAATAGCGAAGGAAATATTTGTACATTAGAAAAAGTTCATCTTTTACATAACAGATAGTACTTAAAACATAAAAACATTCTAAGACATAATGGGTTGTAACCCATATCCGACAACATATAATATTGTCTACATTTTAAACCTTTAAATACAAAGAAAACAATCATCAAACCTTTAAACCCATAAAAACATCCATTACATATCATATTTTTTGGCTACATTTTAACCTACCTACTTAACCCCCGTATTTTTTAAGTATCTTCTTCAAATTGGCCAAATCACGCTGGAAACCCTTCCTAGTGCGGAAATATTCACGGGACTTTGCCATCTTGACTTGGACGTAGTCTTCCATTTCGACCTTCTTCAGTGTATCACCCTTGTATGCCACAAAGTTTCTTGCGTGTATGACATTCACGATCAGTTGCATGACTGTCAACTCATGGGATCTAGTGGAGTCCACCAGGCCATCGTACTGCACTATCAAGCCCTTCACTTCTTCTATTTTGCTGGTCATTTCTTTGATAAAGAGGTGAAGATGAATTATGGGGGTTAAATGGGGGGGGGGGGGTTATTCACAGGGGAAGGGAAGAGGGATGTGTAAATTTAATTAGGGTAGAAGAGAGAGGAGTAAATGACGGATGGGTAGGTGGTCGGTTTACCAGTCCAAATTAATTGGGGGTAGAAAAGAGGTATGATTGTTTGTGTTCTCAATGTGCATTGAGACACACAAACATCACTTCATTCACATTCATTGTATCCGACGGGAAGATAACGTACTCGATTTGTATCATTTTTTGCAGTCGACATTCGTGGAACGATCAATATTTTTGTGAAATAATCTACTTTTACGTCTATGTGTTTGTGTTCAATTGATTTGCATAATCACATAGTTAATACTTTAATGTCGCCGAGTACAAATCAAAATACGTGTGCTACAAAGACGTAATAATTTTGTTTAGTGTTTCTAATGGTTAATATTTTTAGCGAGTATTTTAATGGTTTTGTATATGTTTGGGGTGTCACGTGGCGAATTAAATCCCTCTTTGACAAAATCGTATAAATCGTGTATTATGACATCGTATTTTTTTTAGAGTTTGATAACATATTTGTCCTCATATTCTTTGATATGTGGATTAACATACTCGATTTGTATATATTTAGGAATCATATAAATTGAACGAAATGAATTGTCATCCATCTGTTACATTGTTCAATTAGTTAGTGAATTGTGGTTGTAGCATGACTTTGGCTGTGATTCTGACTAAGAAGTGGCGTGATTGTACCACCTCAAGCATGTGACTCTGCCTAAGTCACTGCCCAAATCATAAACAAAAATAAATTGAGTTGTCATTCATCTGATACTCCAAAGATACTTCAACATGAGATTTTTCGACACTGCAATAATGAGATTATCAAAATTCATTCGTACACTAGTTGCTACATATTCACGCGTTACGGTATCTACCTGGTGAACTTTTTTACTAACTTACGCCTAGCCTCGAGGTTTCTCCATATTTCCGGCGCGTCCTCTATGAAAGCCTTAATTTTCCGCAACGCGTCCCCACGAGCCTCATTCATGTCAACAAGGACGAGGGATACTGCAATCTCGAACGAAAAATAACGCCTCCCGACCTTAGCCCCAATATCGTCGTGACTGAACGGCGCACCATCGTATAGGGACATGTGCATCAAGAAGAAAATGCCGGATTCTGTGTCGTTCTTCTTGGCACTCTGCCATTCCAAGTTTATCTGGTGATGTGTAAACTTCAACATGTGAACGCCCTTCATCAGTCCCTTATCATTCATGTAGTCGGCCACTGCGGACGACTGTTGCAATATTAGGTAAAAGTATACATCAACACCTACAGAAGCAACAGAATAATTGACGCGGCGAATTAAATCCTACTCATGCAACTTACTATTCTACGTGACACCCCAAACATATACGAGCCCAGACCGTGTTCCTGGTGATCGAGGATGTCCACGGTGTGGTCTCTAAAGGTGATGCAAATGCACGCGTAGTGCCCTCTAGCATGTACCGGGACAAACAATAGTTCGGCGTTCATGTCGAATGCTCCGTTGCAGTCTTATACTGTAGACACCCGCATTTTGCCTGCTAGTGTCTATAGCAGTTCCCGACAAACACCCGATGATGATCGGACGCAAACGTGACTTAGTATACTCGGATTTGGACCCAAAATCAATAATATCTGACATGGACTTTTTAGCGGAGTAATAATCTCACAAAACAGACCTCAAATTCAGGCCCAGTGGGTCGTTCCGAGCACAATAAGACTAATTTGGGCCAAAACCGACACCAAAAATAAATCCCGTCTTTTGGCGACCGGGTCAAAACCCGGTCAAAGACGAACCCGTCACAAAAACAGCCCAAATGCATCTTCTAGAAGCTGGCGCCCAATCCCATTTCAAAAAAGATCACACAATAAACCAAGTCAACCCTTTCCTAATTTATCTCGGTTTATCTGATCCACTCGGTCGAGTGGAGCGTCAAAAACCGGATCAGGCCCATTTTCTAGGGCACTCGACCGAGTGCACTAGGGCCACTCGATCGAGTGACCCTAGGTCGTGGGGTAAACTTTATAAATACCCCATGACCCTCACTCATTTCACAAGCTTTTACTAATGCAAAATTACCCTACATTTTCACCCTAATCCTTCTATACTCTACACACTACAACCCTAAGCAAGCATACACAAAGACCGAGTCCCTTGTCCCTCGAAAAACCGACAATTCATCCACAACACACACACACACCATAACTTGCATACATCCTCGATACTCCGACGTCCCGTCACTATTCGCGAGTCCATTTCCGAGGTCCTTACTAAGCATGTATGTTGAGGGTGTCCTAAACCCCATTTCGATCTTTGTTACTTTTATTTACGTTTTTGTATCGTTAATACTATACCTATACTAGTATTGTAATTCTAACATCCTAACTCTAACTTTAACTTTAATCCTAACATTTTACATTTTCGTTACTAACATTACTATACCGCGTATGTATATATATTAGTATCAAAAATTCGGTTTTGGATACGTTTGACTATAATTGTCGCCTAAAATCCGTCTAATCCCTTTACGAGCAACGACGGAGGTGGAGCCCTTTCGAGGAGCCCCGCCCCAATGTACTCAAGGGCGTGACGTGATCGCGACTAATCGTAGTTGAACGCATTCGATCCCATTTAAATTAGTGCGGAACCCGTTGACACGAAAACCAACATCACATAACCCGAAAGGGTTAGTTTCGATGTCGTGACGTAGAGGGAGGCATTCCGTTGCTAATTCAAATTTTCTAACGTAAATGTTTTCATAAAATCCCGACAACGGTATCATAATCGTACATGTACACGATTATAGTACCGGAGGTCGAGTTAAATTCAAATCATGCGATATTTGCATTTAATTCGACCGACCGTCGATTTTGCACCCAAAAAACGAAACGAGTTAACACTCGTACAGGGGCTACTCGACCGAGTGCATAGGCCACTCGATCGAGTAGCGTCCATAAAACTGGGCAGAACCTTTTTCGAGGACGCACTCGACCGAGTCAGACCATGACTCGACCGAGTGGGACCTGTAACCCAGAAAACCGAGAGCTTAAATGCAACATTTAAGCCTCGTCCTTTTTTACGACTTTTAGTCGACACGTGCATAATCAATCACGTAATTCTAATTTTCAAAACTCATGCATATCACGACACCTAAAACGATTTTGATCGACGGTCTCGCACTATTAATTTTATGTCGACGACTCTTTAGTCGTATCCGACACATAATTAATTTAGACTCCATTTCTCGAGGTGATAAGTCGGGACAAGGCATCGAGGTTCGAGATCGGGTTAGCACAACACCTAGGTCTCGAACCTCCGTCCTTTGATTAATATGCAATATTACGCGTAATTAATTAAAGTTCGTCCGTCTAACTAATTCACGATCTAGTGTGCAGTTATTGTATACGGGTCTTTGTCGAGTCGTGTATTTATTTATCGCTCTTCTTATTTAATTCAATTATTCTATTTTATTGCTCGTTGTATTGTGAATTCCGGGTTGTATTCCGCCCGTGTAATTTGTAATTTATTTACGAGTTTTCTATTCTTGATGTTTGCCATTTATTTCCTTAAATGAACATCACATGCTAAATCACTTTGACGTAAATCAAGATGCATTAAATGACGTAGTTAACCAATAACTCACATGCTTAGCCCGAAAACGCTGTTTGCATATCATTTAATCGTTTTACTAGCGCGCGCACACGAACACGAGCGATGTCTTAGTAGAGGCCGCCATGTGCGGGCGGGGTTGGGTGTCCTTAGTGGGCTTCCCAACACGTACCCTCACCCCTTACTCAGAACCTTTGGTTTCCGGATGTCCGAAACCCTTGGCGCACGAGAGTCATTCTATATACGAAAGCCGGTTTAAACGGTATCGATATTGCAATGCAAAGGGACGAGCCCAATAAACTCTGAAATCGAAATGGGCTTACTTTGTGCATAGCCCATGACGACATAGAGTGGGCTCGTATGGTTCCGAATAACCACAAAATTCGGTGGCGACTCCATTTTGACTTAAATTTCGAACCCGAGAACAATTTCACCACGAGATTCATTCGCCTACCCAAACCCGCGCGTGGCCGCGTCGGGGTGGACCTACGTAATGTCCACAATTTGGCGACTCTGCTGGGGATACCTGATGTACCACATGTCATCGGGGTTCCTAGGGTGAGACTCGAAGAGAAATCGCTCGAATATTAGTGTGCGCGCATTAGTGTAATGATTCATGCATAACCCAAATTTTGCCCGGGCCGGTTACTTGTGACCGACGTCCCACTATACCACGGTGCATTCCTACATGGGTGCACTAAAAACTTCTATGGCGGAACTCACCGGGGTTTTACGGCAGGTCCTAGTTCCAAATCGGCTAGGAAGTCCGTCCTGTTTCGTGAGAATGCTATCGTTGTTGCTATAGACCCTACTTTGACCGACCGAGACTTAGTGTAAAGCATACATAAGCGTCGTTATAATGCTTGTTTGACTACGTGCTACTTGGTTTCCGTGTCATTTTTCAAAAACCGTCATTTCAAAAAAATGCATCTTTCCAAAATACCAAGTTTTCAAAAACCCGAAATGCTGTCCGTTTCGGGACCCGTCTTTTCAAAATATCCAACTTTCAAAAAATTCGGAATGCCGCCGAAATTTAGGATCAAACGATGTGACTCAAAATATCCTTTTTCTCTAGTCGGCATGCTGCCCGTTTTAATTCTCGAATTTCCCACACCATCTCGATTTTCTGAATTTTCAAAATTCTAATCTTGGTTTTCGAAATTCCGTTTTTAATTTTCGAACTCTCGGAAATTCATCCACTTAATATTCAAATTTCAAACATCCAACTTTCCTAGTAAACCTTCCTTGTTATAGGACCTACCGTCAAGCCGTGTGTCGGGTCTTTGCATAGTATGTCGAAGGTCTATAGCGTCGAAACTCCGCTGATCCTATATCACGAGTTTCCCCCCTTTCCCGAGTCCGCCTTATCCGTCAAGGCACGACCGACCCGCGTAGGGCATACCCCTACAAAGGAAAGTCCGTCCATACACTCGAGTCAAAAGTCTGGGGAAAAGTCTCACGTGGACCTTCCTTCGAACGGGATTAGGCCCACAAAGCCAAAATCCTAAGGAAGTTATACCACCCATCGAGTCATCCGTCTAGATGTCTTTCTCGAGTCTTTAGTCTTCCTTTCTTAGTGTCGCTCGGGATGTACTTTTCCTTTCTTTCTCCAAGATCTGGGTTCAGTTTCTGATTACGCGGTGTTCTTACAGACAGGCCGCCAGCAACTAGACACGCTCGAAGGATGGCAACTTTGAACAGCCTACAAACCTCTTTGGACGCCATGGTCGCGAAGCAGACCGATATCGAAGCCCAACTGACCGAAATGAGGGCTGGCCAAGTGGCCATTGTTGCTCGCCTAGCTACGGTGGAGCAAAGGGCTCCTAATGTCGAGGCTAATGAGCCTCTAGCTGAACTAGTCTGCGCGGTGCGCCGGCTAGAGGAACAAGTCCATTTGGCTGGGAGTAACAACATCCATCGGGAGAATAGTCGAGAGTACAACCCGCTGAGTGACAAGCTGCCCGCGAACCTGAACCTCATAGGTTTGCCCATGTTTGAGGGAACTGAGGACTCGTTACTACATGTGCGGGCCTTCAAGGAATTCATGGCCATCAAGGGAGTGGATTCGACCATGTTCATGAATCTCTTTGCTGCATCCCTTGAGAAGCACCCACGGGCCTGGTACTATAGGCTAGACTCGAAAAAATACCCTACATGGGATGATGTGGCTACCGAGTTCGCTCGGAACTATGCTGACAACACCGAGATCCAAACCACAATGCGATCTCTGGAGGTTATGGCCCAAGAGCCAAAGGAAGGTTTCACTAAATACCTTCAACGCTGGAGGGCCGAGAGCGTGAAATTGGTTGATAAGCCCAATGAGAAGACTTTGGTGGAGGCTTTTGTCAAGAACCTCCTCCCCTCCTACCGGGTTCACCTCCGGTACGCTGTCATACCCAATTTCACCACCCTTACTGAAATGGGTATGAGGATCGAAGACGATCTGAGACTAGAAAGCCTCACTAAGGCCGCTAGCAAAGGATACCAAGGGGCCTCTTCCTCCACCACTAAGCCCCAGGCTTCAACCCGCAGCATTTTTGACGCGGTTAATCTACTAGATGCCCCGTCCAAGACGAACACCCCACCTCGGGTCTTCACTGATAAAGGTACCACCTATACCTATGCCTTACAAAGGCTATCCTCCAAAGGCCTAATCCAACCGATAGGCCCAACTCCTGAAGTTCCGGTCGAGCGGCGCTCCAAGAACTACAATGCTCAGGCCTATTGCCAATACCACCGTGGCAATGGGCATGATACCAAAAAATGTTGGAAGCTGAAACACTTGATCCAGGACCTAATTGAAAGCGGTAAAATCCCGCTACCCAGAGATAAGCCAAGCAACAAGGAGAACCCTTTCAGCTCCCATGCCATCTTTGCCGGGGAGGTGATTGACTCCTCTCACCTTATCTCTCCATTCATCCCGCAAGTGAACGGGATCTGGTTTGACGACGAGGATGATGTCTACCTCGCTAAAGAGGAAACCGTTCCCATCACCCCTGAACAGATTCGAGAGGCCAAAACTCGAGTCCTAGCCAGCAACAACCTTGGTCGTCCCTACTTAGCCACAAGCACTAGGGACACCCCTATCCCGGCAACCATCACCGATCCACTCGGGATGGAAGTCGCCCCTGAAGAGCCGACCGCTGAAACGGCTATTGTGTAGCAAATGAAGAGAACCCGAGTTGACCTCACTATATGGCAACTCTTAGTCAGCTCACAAGAACATCGAGAAGCACTTACAAAGGCTCTCGATCAAGTCAAGATCGACTCTTTGGCTACCCCTGCTGAAATGGTAGCTACAGTCCTACCTCACCTAAAGGGTAAGGCTAAGGAAGGAGGCCCAATGATCACTTTCTCTGAAGCCGACTTGCCAACATTCGGGGCCTCCCACAATCTGGCCCTTTACATCACGGTGATTTGTCGAGGGAAATACCTCCCGATGACCCTAGTCGATGACGGGTCAGCTGTGAACGTCCTTCCCTTAAGGACCGCCAAAGCCCTCGGAATCACCGAGGCAGATTATGTCCCGACGGCTCAAACCATCCAAGCCTTTGATGGGAGCCCGAAGACGGTATCTGGGGCCGTGAAGCTGACCATCATAACGGGCCCGATAGAAAAGGAGCTTGAATTCCAGGTGATCGATGTCACCTCATCCTTCAACTTGCTCCTAGGAAGGCCATGGATCCACGCAGTCAAAGCTGTGTCTTCCACCCTCCACCGTAAGATCAAGATGCCTTTACTCGACAATTTTATTACTTTGGAGGCAACCCCAATGACCGTGGCTAGCTGTAACGCCACGGGCCGCACGGACCTCTGGGGGTTCGACTTTGTGGGGATGATCGAGGAAGAGTACCTTTTTAGGCCTTACTTCACCACGAGCATTGACACGATGCTCCAGAACTTAGGGTACCTTCCGGGGGCTACCTCCCGACCCGACCTTCCAGCTGGGAAGATCATCGAGGTCCTCAAGGACGAAGACTCTCACTTCGGCCTTGGCTATGCCACCACTCCGGGCAACGTTGTCCGGGCAGGAATCGAAAAGGCCTGCAACATCATGAAGGGTATCCACTTGATCCCTTACAGCCCACGGTTGTCTGACTACTTTGTCACACCCGTATTCGGGGCTATACAGGTTGGGCTATACCAACCCAATGCTACGCGCCTCGGGACCCACTTGGCCCGGGACTGCAACTACATCCCGGATGAGGTGTTCGCCCTCATCCTGTCCGATGGAGCGGAAGATGCCGAGCCCGCGCTGGGGCTGCTCTTCGTGGAAGACACCATAGCCCCGACTCCAAAAGAAGACCTGGTCAACCTGATCCTCCGCAGCAACAGGTTTCACCCGACCAAGCTGATCTCGGATGTTGGCTCCGAGACGGGAAGCAGGGCCTGGAGGAAGACTGTCAAGTGGACTGACAGTCAAGGAAAGATCTACAAGCTGGTCACCGGAGAGGGAGACATGCCTGAGTCTTAGTCCGAGTCTGAGTCGGAGTCTGAGTCAGAGTCTGAGGTCGAGTCTAGAGAAGTCGGTGCTAGAGTCACTCCTGTAACCCCCCTCCCTTCTATCATTCCTGCTGCCGGCACTTCGGGGTCTGTCCCGAGTGCTTTACCAATTCCGCCACTGACCAATGATCAGATGGCTGCTCTCTTTGAGCTGTTTTCCAAATTTTCAATCAATAATAACAATCGTTCTGCTTACGACTTGTCTCTTTTAAATTCTGCTTTCAAAATAGATTTATGCTATGACATTGAGAAATCCGACGAACAGGTACCCTTACCTCCACATCTGATCGAGCAACTAGAGCAAAGGGAATCCCGGAATCCGGTAATTGAAGAGACCGAGTCCATAAACGTGGGAACAACCTTAGAGCCTCAGATACTTAAGATAGGGTTATCCTTAGATCCCGAGGAGAAACAACAGTTTATAAACCTTCTCCAAGAGTTCAAAGACGTCTTCGCATGGTCCTACAAGGACATGCCAGGGATAGACAGGGAAATAGCCAAGCACCGCATACCTATCAAAGACGGGTGCAAACCGGTCAAGCAGAAGCTTCGTCGAATGAGGCCCGAGTGGTCTCTCAAAGTAAAGGAAGAAGTCGACAAACAGTTCAAAGCCGGCTTCATACAAGTGTCCGAGTATCCGGACTGGGTTGCAAACATCGTGCCGGTTCCTAAAAAGGACGGTAAGGTGCGGGTGTGCATAGATTTTCGGGATCTTAACAAAGCAAGCCCGAAGGATGATTTTCCGTTACCACACATCGATATACTGGTGGATAACACGGCCGATCATGCCCTTCTGTCATTCATGGACGGGTATGCCGGATATAATCAAATCAAGATGGCGGAAGAAGACATGAGTAAGACTACCTTCACTACACCTTGGGGTACTTACGGCTACACTGTCATGCCATTTGGTCTCATTAATGCTGGGGCCACGTACCAAAGGACCGCTACCACTCTACTACATGACATGATGCATAAAGAAGTAGAGGTCTATGTAGACGACATGATCATCAAATCCAAAGAACGGGACGGTCACATCACCGCCCTAAGAAAATTCTTCACCCGATTGCGCAAATACAACATGAGACTAAACCCTCAAAAATGCAGTTTCGGGGTAACGTCAGGCAAAAAACTGGGTCATATCGTTAGCCAACGAGTTATCGAGGTCGACCCAGCTAAAATCAAAGCCATTACCAAGATGCAAGCTCCTAAAACCGAAAAAGAAATAAGGGAATTTCTCGGGAAAGTCCAGTATATTAGTCGATTCATTTCCAAGTTAACCATGGTGTGTGAACCAATTTTCAAGAAACTGAAAATAGGGGAACAGATACTATGGGATGACAAGTGCCAAGCTGCTTTCGACAAAATCAAAGAAATTCTGTCTGCCCCGCCAGTTTTGACGCCACCTCAACCCGGTTTGCCTCTGTCGTTATACCTAACAACGACCGAGACAGCCATGGGGGCTATGCTAGCTCAGACAGTTGACTCCGAAGAACGAGCCATCTATTACATCAGCAAGAAGTTTTTAGAGTATGAGTGCAAATATACCATGCTCGAAAAGACGTGCTTGGCTCTAGTCTGGGCCACTAAGAAGCTTCGACACTATATGCTTAGTTATGAGGTCCATGTTCTATCCAAGATGGACCCGATCAAGTACCTCTTCGAAAAGCCCATCCTCAATGGCCGGATTTCAAGATGGACTCTAATGTTGGCAGAGTTCGACCAGAAATTTGTACCGTTAAAAGCTATTAAGGGGCGAATAGTAGCTGAATTCCTCGCTGACAGCCCGGTAACCGAAGAAGGACACACCGACACCTGGTCCTTCCCAGACGAAGATATTTTCCATACCGATGCCGAAACATGGGATTTATACTTCGACGGAGCATCTAATTTTCGAGGGTTCGGAGTCGAGATCCTTCTAATTTCACCAAGAGGGGAGCATACTCCCGTCTCCATCAAACTGGACTTTGATGTTACCATTAATGCAGCAGAGTACGAAGCATGCATTTATGGGCTACAAGCCGCCGCCAACCTAGGGATCACAAATCTCCGGGTACATGGCGACTCATCCTTGGTCATTAACCAAGCACTCCAAAAATGGAAGACTCGGAATGCTAATCTCATGGCCTACCAGGCACGAGTAAGGGATCTCGAGAAACAATTCCAGAAGGTAGAGTACATATACCTGCCTCGGGAAGAAAATCAGTTTGCAGATGCACTTTCAAAATTGGCATCTTTACTGAACATTCCCGACCACGTGACCAGTATGCCAATTTGTGTCGAAAGACGGTCTGAGCCGGCATACATCCATGACATTGAAGACATCGAGATCGCTGATCCCGAACCTTGGTACCAGGCTGTGTTAACATACCTGACCAACGAAGAGTATCCTCCCGGGACTGAGGGTCGAGCCAAAAAGGCCTTGCGAAGGCTAGCTAGCCAGTTCATCCGTACTGATGACGGGCAACTGTACAAAAAGACGGCACAGGGGGCTCTTCTCCTTTGTGTTGACAAATATAAGGCCGAGAAAGTAATGGCCGAAGTACATGATGGTGAAAACGGCCCACACATGAATGCTCACATGCTGGTCCGAAAAATCATGAGGCTCGGGTATTACTGGAACACCATGGAGGCCGACTGCCAGTTATATGTCAAACATTGCCATAACTGTCAAATCTTTGGCAATGTGCAACATATGCCGTCATCTCTGCTCTATACCATGACGTCGCCTTGGCAATTCTCGACATGGGGTATCGACATAATCGGGAAGGTGAATCCCTCCGGTACTGGTGGGCACTGCTTCATTTTAGTAGCTATCGACTATTTCACCAAATGGGTCGAAGCTGAATCATATCGCATTCTCAATGCCAAGCATGTCGCCAAATTTATCCAAAACAAGATAATATGTCGGTATGGGATCCCACATGAATTTATCAGTGATCACGGGACTCATTTTCAAGCTAGAGGCCCGACAATGGAGCAGTAGAGGCCCTACCGTCCCCAAACCAATGGAGCAGTAGAGGCGGCTAATAAAACAATTGTCACCATACTCAAAAAGATGGCTGATAATTATCGGGACTGGCCCGACAAAATACCTTTTGCCCTATGGGGGTACCGGACATCAATTCGCACCGCAACCGGGGCGACACCATATTACCTAACCTATGGGATGGAGGCAGTCCAACCAGTTGAGCTAGAGGTACCGTCCCTCAGAATTCTGCTGGAAAGCCAAGTACCCGAAGCTGACGGGGTTCGAGCACGGTACGATTCGTTGGTTCTACTAGACGAACGACGGTCCCGCGCTCTCAACAACATCCAAATCTACCAGAAACGGATCCAACGGGCTTTCAACAAGCGAGTAAGGCCCAGAAACATTAAAGAAGGGGATCTAGTCCTTAAGTCCGTTCGAGCTTTACTACCAGTGGACCCAAGGGGAAAATTCAAACCCAACTGGGCTGGGCCATACCTGGTGAAGAAGATCTTGTCAGGGGGAGCAGTAATGCTGACGGACCTGGACGGGAATGAGTTCGTCAACCCAACCAACCTGGACCAGCTGAAGCGTTACTACCCTTAGCCATTTCTCAATGTCATTAGCATTTTTTTTTATCAAAATCGTTTATTTTACAAAACCAAGTCAATGAGCTAGAATTATTTATTCTACTGTCGCAAAACATCTTGAACCAATAGTCTTGGTGTAATTCAAGATTGCAAATTTCCTAAGCTTGAACTACGTTTGGTTTGATTCTGCTAATCGCGGATACGTAGGCAGCCCCTCAAAAGGGCACAACCAATGCAATCGAGAAAAGACATGAACGGTTTAATAATAAACTTTCTTTTATTAATTATCACAAAAAAAGAGCCCCAATAAACTTGGGAAAATTACAAAGTGCAGGAATTCAAAAAAAAAATTACCAAAAAAAACACACGACAAAAAAGTAATAATATTTAAATAATAAAAAACTAAGGACTCGGTATTTAGGGCATCTTGCCCTTCCCCTTGTCCTTGGCCTCCTTAACCGTCCACTGATGGCGACGCGGAGGAGAGCGTTCCCGAATCACCACAGGAACCTCTTTAGCCCGGACTCGTTTCTTGGAACTCGAGTCCTCATCCACCTCGATAGGCCCGAGTCGGGCCCTCACGGGCTCTGGGAGCTGGTCACGCGGACCTAATCGGTCTCGGGCCGCCAACCTTGGCCCAAGTCGCCGCTCCAAGTAAGTCTGGGGGCTTTGCCGCCCCCGTGTGCCACTAGCACCGACATCTTTAGCTCGAGTCTTAGTATGTGACTTAAGACCCGATTCTAATCGGACTAAGGTAGCAGGGGTCTCTCCCTCATCGAAGAATCCCCTATTGTCCTTTGCCGTCTCCCGACGGACCAGTTCGAAGGCCTCATCGACCTTCAGAGCTTTGCGAGCCTCCTCAGACTCCTCAACAGTCCATTTCTCGTAAGCTCGAGAAACCCAAGCGGATTGGCAAGGGTTGGGAATAGTCCATGTAGGACGAGTGAACCATCTCTGCAACCAGGTGTCGCACATAGCGTCCGTCAGTTGGAGCGAGACGCTAATAATGGCTTCAGTCTCAGGAATGCGCTGAGACGAACCGAACTGCCTCAGGATGCGGTCCGGGTAAATATGAACTGTCCAGTCAAGGGACAGGATCACAAGGTAACGAGCTTGGTCCCTCTTGGCCAGCCCCGTTAATTTGGAAAGGAACCACCAAGCGACCGTCCACTTGATTAATGGGCCACCGTGGAACACCAATTCCTCATCCCAGTAAGCTCGATTTATATGGTGACTCGAGCTTATCTGGCGCCCTCTTGAACTGATTTGGCTGCTGCGATAGTTGGGAACGCTCGGAGGAGACTCTATGATCGATAAGCGTTCCGATTTATATGGTGACTCGAGCTTATCCGGCGCCCTCTTGAACTGATTTGGCTGCTGCGATAGTTGGGAACGCTCGGAGGAGACTCTATGGTCGATAAGCGTTCCGACTGCCAAACCTGCAAAAAGTATATACAGAATTCATGAGCGACGGAATGGTCCGCTACAGCCCACTCGATCGAGTACACCATCTGACTCGATCGAGTAAGGCTCTCTGAAGACAACCAGAATCTCGTCAGGTGTGACACTCGATCGAGTAAAGCATCCCACTCGATCGAGTAGGCTCTCCACAGATGGGCAGAAGCACTTTGCAGACATCACTCGATCGAGTGATAGGTCCACTCGATCGAGTGACTTACGGACCTCAGGAAATCGCGAAAAAAAAAAAAAATAATCGCGAGACATATACCTGCAGAATGAGGGTGCTCCCCGTCAGTTGCCGGGTTGGGTCAAGTCGCCTAGCATCCAGACCCATGATGAGTTCCCCAGTGGCCTGCTATGACCAGTCTCCATCTGGTCAACCACTCCAATCAGCCTAATTTGACCCACACATGAGTCAACATCCATCAACCCCTCGAAAACGTAGCGGTGCAGCATGCAGAACGCGAAAGCCCTACGCCTATGAGAAGGCGTAGCCCTTACATCCTGACTATTCATAAACTTGTCAGCCAAGTCGAAGAGGGAAACAGTATCTCCCCGCACCATTCGATCTGTCTCAGCATGAGACAGACCCAGGAAATCCCTCAGTCTTCTCCTCGGGTCCGGGTAGAACGGAGGGATGGCAGGACGAGCCAGAGGGCTCCAACCCCCGATGGCCGCGATCTCCTCGGAAAGAGGGCATATCTCTCCCCGCGGGAACGCAAAGACGTGATGGGTGGTATCCCAAAATGACAAACAGGCGTCCAAAAAGTGTGAATCAGTCACTAGACGCCGAAGAGGAAACAGGCTGACGATCCCCATTTAGGTCAGCTGAATTATGTCCTCGTCCCGAAAGTGCTTGGACCAGGCAAAAAGCATTGAAGTGAGATGCTCGATACCCATGGCAAGAATTTGAATTCTCTTGAGAGACTGAGAGATTTTTTTAAGAGAAGAAGGGTTTTGATTTGAGATGCAGTAAACTGAAGCAGGGATACCTATATTTATAATAGGGAAGCCTGGCTGTAACCCTAACTAACCCTGCCTCCTCAGCAAACTGGGCCCCAGCATGTGCAGGCCTGACTTCAACCCAGAATAGGAATCTAGTTGTCCCGAGCTTTCCTAAATTTTTTTCTAAAAATTCCTAAAATTCTAAAAAAATTGTTCGAAAATTTCAACTTTTTTTCAAAATCCAGTACGTTTTCCCCAGCGAGTCGATGCTTTGTCTATGTGCTACATGCAATTTATCATGTGTCGGCATACAGGTACACCCCATGACTTCAGAAGCAAGTCCCCGCGCAACTACTTCACTCCCCAACGTCAGCCAATATTTATCCCAGAATGCTACAGTCAAAGCCATGATGTATCAGCATACGGGTGCACCTATACCTTCAAAAGCGAGTTTCACTCCCCACGGAGCTACCACCGGCAGGACAGGTATGACCCTCTGCTTATGGCTGGCGAGCCCTTCACGCTAGTCTACTGGACTAAAAACGACCCGACCGGAAGGCTGCCAGGTCGTAATCTGCGATTGGCCTGGTAGCTACTCTGACTTTCGCCTTGTGTCAAGCCTCAGTCAGAGTGGGGGCTCTGTAGACACCCGCATTTTGCCTGCTAGTGTCTATAGCAGTTCCCGACAAACACCCGATGATGATCGGACGCAAACGTGACTTAGTATACTCGGATTTGGACCCGAAATCAATAATATCTGACATGGACTTTTTCGCGGAGTAATAATCTCACAAAACAGACCTCAAATTCAGGCCCAGTGGGTCGTTCCGAGCAAAATAAGACTAATTTGGGCCAAAACCGACACCAAAAATAAATCCCGTCTTTTGGCGACCGGGTCAAAACCCGGTCAAAGGCGAACCCGTCACAAAAACAGCCCAAATGCATCTTCTAGAAGCTGGCGCCCAATCCCATTTCAAAAAAGATCACAAAATCAACCAAGTCAACCCTTTCCTAATTTATCTCGGTTTATCTGATCCACTCGATCGAGTGGATTGACCCACTCGGTCGAGTGGAGCGTCAAAAACCGGATCAGACCCATTTTCTAGGGCACTCGACCGAGTGCACTAGGGCCACTCGATCGAGTGACCCTAGGTCGTGGGGTAAACTCTATAAATACCCTATGACCCTCACTCATTTCACAAGCTTTTACTAATGCAAAATTACCCTACATTTTCACCCTAATCCTTCTATACTCTACACACTACAACCCTAAGCAAGCATACACAAAGACCGAGTCCCTTGTCCCTCGAAAAACCGACAATTCATCCACAACACACACACACACACCATAACTTGCATACATCCTCGATACTCCGACGTCCCGTCACTATTCGCGAGTCCATTTCCGAGGTCCTTACTAAGCATGTATGTTGAGGGTGTCCTAAACCCCATTTCGATCTTTGTTACTTTTATTTACGTTTTTGTATCGTTAATACTATACCTATACTAGTATTGTAATTCTAACATCCTAACTCTAACTTTAACTTTAATCCTAACATTTTACATTTTCGTTACTAACATTACTATACCGCGTATGTATATATATTAGTATCAAAAATTCGGTTTTGGATACGTTTGACTATAATTGTCGCCTAAAATCCGTCTAATCCCTTTACGAGCAACGACGGAGGTGGAGCCCTTTCGAGGAGGCCCGCCCCAATGTACTCAAGGGCGTGACGTGATCGCGACTAATCGTAGTTGAACGCATTCGATCCCATTTAAATTAGTGCGGAACCCGTTGACACGAAAACCAACATCACATAACCCGAAAGGGTTAGTTTCGATGTCGTGACGTAGAGGGAGGCATTCCGTTGCTAATTCAAATTTTCTAACGTAAATGTTTTCATAAAATCCCGACAACGGTATCATAATCGTACATGTACATGATTATAGTACCGGAGGTCGAGTTAAATTCAAATCATGCGATATTTGCATTTAATTCGACCGACCGTCGATTTTGCACCCAAAAAACGAAACGAGTTAACACTCGTACAGGGGCTACTCGACCGAGTGCATAGGCCACTCGATCGAGTAGCGTCCATAAAACTGGGCAGAACCTTTTTCGAGGACGCACTCGACCGAGTCAGACCATGACTCGACCGAGTGGGACCTGTAACCCAAAAAACCGAGAGCTTAAATGCAACATTTAAGCCTCGTCCTTTTTTACGACTTTTAGTCGACACGTGCATAATCAATCACGTAATTCTAATTTTCAAAACTCATGCATATCACGACACCTAAAACGATTTTGATCGACGGTCTCGCACTATTAATTTTATGTCGACGACTCTTTAGTCGTATCCGACACATAATTAATTTAGACTCCATTTCTCGAGGTGATAAGTCGGGACAAGGCATCGAGGTTCGAGATCGGGTTAGCACCACACCTAGGTCTCGAACCTCCGTCCTTTGATTAATATGCAATATTATGCGTAATTAATTAAAGTTCGTCCGTCTAACTAATTCATGATCTAGTGTGCAGTTATTGTATACGGGTCTTTGTCGAGTCGTGTATTTATTTATCGCTCTTCTTATTTAATTCATTTATTCTATTTTATTGCTCGTTGTATTGTGAATTCCGGGTTGTATTCCGCCCGTGTAATTTGTAATTTATTTACGAGTTTTCTATTCTTGATGTTTGCCATTTATTGCCTTAAATGAACATCACATGCTAAATCACTTTGACGTAAATCAAGATGCATTAAATGACGTAGTTAACCAATAACTCACATGCTTAGCCCGAAAACGCTGTTTGCATATCATTTAATCGTTTTACTAGCGCGCGCACACGAACACGAGCGATGTCTTAGTAGAGGCCGCCATGTGCGGGCGGGGTTGGGTGTCCTTAGTGGGCTTCCCAACACGTACCCTCACCCCTTACTCAGAACCTTTGGTTTCCGGATGTCCGAAACCCTTGGCGCACGAGAGTCATTCTATATACGAAAGCCGGTTTAAACGGTATCGATATTGCAATGCAAAGGGACGAGCCCAATAAACTCTGAAATCGAAATGGGCTTACTTTGTGCATAGCCCATGACGACATAGAGTGGGTTCGTATGGTTCCGAATAACCACAAAATTCGGTGGCGACTCCATTTTGACTTAAATTTCGAACCCGAGAACAATTTCACCACGAGATTCATTCGCCTACCCAAACCCGCGCGTGGCCGCGTCGGTGTGGACCTACGTCATGTCCACATATACGAATCTATTCCACGCTGCGTACACGTCGTTATAGTTTTCGTCCGTGGGGGAACTTGATTCGGGCCGCTCCAGTATATGGGGAAGTGAGTCCTAACGGGGGGCAGGGGTGAATATTAGTTGTCATAAGTCACATGGTACAATCATAAGTCACATGGTACGTCGTTAGAATTTCACCCAGAACTATATCAAGTGTGTGGTTGTACACCACAAAGTGTGTGACTATACACCACTAAGTGTGTGATTGTACAACCTAAGCCGTGTGACTATGCAACCTACAACCTTTGACTTTACACCTTAAAGTGTGTGAGTGTGCAAAGTGAAGTCAGTGATTATACACCATAAAGTGTGTGACTGTACAACCTAAAGCATGCAAACATGCAAACATGCAAAGTTCGCATAAAGTGTGTTACTGTAAAAACATGATTATCCAGCCTTACAGTTAATGTGTCTAATGTCATTTTACCATTCAATGTAATAGGTGGGGGAGGAGGGCATACCATGTGCCAAATACCGAACCACGCCATCATCACTCCAAATGGGGAGGGTATTCCACGTCGTTTGTCGTCCGCTTCCAACTAGTTCATCATGTGCGACCAACACTCCAGCACCGCCTCGCTCATTCTATCTCCGGACAAGAGCATTTGAATCTCACGCCTCTCCAGCTGCGCACGAGCGCTGTAGTACCCCAATTGCTCCATGCGTTAAGTATTGGTTAGAATGTTTAATATGCAACACGAACCAGGGGCGTAAACGGTTACGTACCTTTCTTCGTACCCATTATCATCAAGGACGCACTAGTCGGCGACGTGTTTTCGCTGGTGGAGTATCCTACTCGTCAGCGGCCGGTTCATGCGAAACAAGATTGACATGACGATGGCATCGGGGTCCAGTTCCCCTTGGTTTAAAGAGCAACCCAACCCATCTCCACCGCCCCATATTCGAAACTTGATTGCTAACCAACATTCTTCTGGGACTGATTGGGGTTTGGGTTTAGGCATCTTTGGGGTTCCACTCGGACGCTTCCGCTTCTGGGAGGGTATTTTCCCCGAAGTTCTTTCATTCGCACTGGGCGACAACAGCGATACCTTGTACTTCCCGAATGTTGCTACTTTTTTTAAAATAGTGTCCCTCACCTTGTTCACGTCGCTCAAAATAAGGGTCACTGTGATCTCCACCCTGCACAGATTCATGGCCGCCATTGTCCCCAAAGAGCAGTGAAATGGGAACCCGGCGCACAACATCATGTGCATCATCAACTACACTCCACAGTCATTGGTGGAGTAGCCTACCCCCTGCCAAAATAAGGGAACGTTCACCATTGTAACACCCGCAATTTTCCTGGCTTTGCTATCTGTTCCATTACGATTATATCGTAACTCTGTAATATTTCCTCAATTACATTTTTCCCATTTCGAGGTCTCATTTATTATCGAGCCTAAAATTATTTATTTTTCTAAAAGGATTTTAATAATTCTATTTTTATTCGAAAACCCATTTAAATCATATTTTCTATGAACTATTTATTTTTTAAAAAATGCTCGATCATATTTATAATTGTTTCTAGCTCAAAAATATTTTATTTTCGAAAAATGGTTGTTTAATTATTTTACTACGCAATTTCATAAATAAATATTTTCTAACGCATTTTAATCCGATTTCTTCGTAAACGCTTATATTATTTTACAAACCTTCTTTTATCGACTTGAGATATATTTTAAGATCTTTTATTAACACTAAAAATTATTTTTATCCTATCTATTTTAAATCTTATCCTCGTATAGATTTTAATCGGAAACTTATCAAATCAATTTGTTGGTTGTTCTTTCCATCTCAACCATCTCGTCTCCTAGCTAAGTTAAGAGTCCTTGTGACTTCATTATTCCTCACTAGCACAAAAAATACATTAGGCATGGGGAAAAAGCTATGGTTTCAGTTAATAACCGTAACCCAAAGATCTTTTTAGATTAGGATTTACAAAAGGTTACAGTTGTTTGAAAATAACCGAAGCCAAATATAATCGGCTTTGGTTGAGTTCCTAAACCGTAACTAAAAGTGTTTATTAACGTAACGGTTTTAATTTAGAAACCGTAGTCAAATATAAAAGGCTTCGGTTGAGTTTTTAATCGTAGTCAGAAGTGATTCTAAATGCCAACCATCATAATAAAGAAGGCGTAACTATTTACGTTAACATAAATGAATTTAATTGTACATACAAAAGTTGCCAATTTTTATACCATTAATTAACATATACATATACATATACATATACATATACATATACATATACATATACATATACATATACATATACATATACATATACATATATATATATATATACACATATATATATATATATACATACATATACATATACATATACATATACATATACATATACATATATATATCCCTAATATCCCTAAATAACCTGATTTATAGAATAAATTTCCTAATCATACAAAAAAATCCCTGAATATACCTAAATTCTACGGAACCCACGAACTACACCTTCCTCAATTCTCTACAAAATCCACAAACAGTACTCGCTTAACTCACCCTTAATGGCAGAACCCCGCCATCGATAACCTAATTGTAGAACTTCGCCTCAATTCCCCTAATTGCAGAACTTCAACCTGAAATTCAATTATCTAATTTCATACCCTGGCCAAAAAAATCGATTGGAGATTTGGGGACGGCAATACGCATGAAGAAATGAATTGATTCACCTCTTCCTCGCTTCGCTTCAACAATAACTTGATATTCGGTAAGTTATGTGGGAACTCGTATATATATTTACTGTGGAAAATATAACAATAATGTGAAAAATCTTATAAATTACTATGGAAAATAAAACAATGTGTGTAGGTTTCAACCATCTCATCCAAGACTCAAGGTTAGTTCAATGAGTTTCTGGATTTATATGTTTAAGTTCTCCTGCAACTTTCACAAGTTAGGAATTTACTATCATACTGTGAGAAATGAACAGATTTCTAAAGCAATGAACTCATGTTACTTGACCTCTATGTCAGGGAGGAGAGGCTAAGCTTTTGGTCAGATCCTGACATGGAGCTTAATCTTGCTAAAAATACTGGTATTATTAGGGTCTTTTGCATTTCTACCAATTCAGGCCGCATTTCTTGTGAATCAAATGCAGTCTGACAACAGATGTGCAGGCTGTGGTGGGTGTATCTTGCAAATCGCAGGATGCGCTTGTTTGGATTGAGCTTGGTTTGATGCACTTGTTACCAATCCTCCACTCACTATATGCTGCTCATTCAGGTTACCTTCTCATCTTGAAAACTATATTTAGTGGTTATGGCACATTCAATCTGATGACAAATGAGTATATTTAGTTGGATTAAATTGTTTCTATTGGTATGATTCTGGTTGGTTAGATGACAAATTAGTAAGCATTTTGGATTTAGCAATAAGGATGTTTGTTTATTTACTTATTTTCAATTTACTTGCACAGTACATTTGTTGCATTTTCGAAGCACCAAGTCTTAGGACATTTACCAAGCACACACTACTATGTTTCCTAGAATTCCACTTACCTATTGGGGATTAGATATAATTTGTCTTTCTTTTCTTTTCTCCCTCATGAACCCTAGATCTAATTATATTAGTAATAGTATTGGGGCAATTAATTATAGAGAGCTAATAATCCTTCATATCGTGGTGTAATTTGTCATAAATTCTAATGTTCGATGTTGTCTTCTTTCATTTTGTGTTATATATAAACTGATCTACTTTGTACTAGTAAATAACAAACATCAAAGATATACGGAGTACGTTATAGTTATATACCGTGAAAATTAAATATATGTGCTACTCATTTCAATATAATATATACACTAATTTGAATATTGTTATTAAATTATACAGACGGACATGACATTTATATTAAGAAATGAAGCAAAATCAAATAGGCGAATACCACTTACTGTAGCGACTTTCTTCAAGGTGGTTATTTTGCAAGATGCATGTTTAAATTATTAGATCAATCAGGTAGATTATTTTTTGGACATTTGTGGACGTTGGACATTGATCCTCCTGGTGATAGTGGATGATGTGAAAAGTGATTTACCTGGCATTTCGATCACGGTTTCTAATCATCTAACAAGTCGGGAGCAAATTTTGTTCTTAAAAGAGCTTTCTTTGAAGTCGCCAAGGTCGAAAAGGTATATCACTACCATGTTCTGCTCACTCTTTTGTGTGCAATGTTTGTTTCTCTGGTTCTACTTTGTTGTTTTCAAAAGTAGAGATTATGTGTGAATTGGTGTATAAGTTCGATATACCTTGCGGAGGTTGTGTGAATTTCTACTTTGGTAGTGTTTGTAGATTATGTTTTGGTGTATAAGTTTGATATACCTTGCGGTGTGTATTTCTTTTAGCTGGGAGGGATCACCTTTGTTTGGAATTCTAAGTATTAAAGTTGTTTATGTTCTATGCTTGATTCAAAGCTACTAACACCTTCTATTCCATTTTTTTTGCCACTTAGCCCACTCCTATGTTTAATCCAGCTCATAACATGTCACTCACCCATTTTTCCATTGAACTAGTAACACACCACCATTCAAGAAGGGGATCTCACGTATTATTTAAGCATTGTAAATAATTTAGCTATCTTATTTGTTGTTGGTTTTTTCTACTATTCAAGTTACATTATAGATGATGCAATCTATGATAAATACTTTGGCATAGTCGACCCGTAGCAGGTCCTTTTGTGCACGACATCCTCTCAATACAACTAGTTAAAAGGTCCTTTTCGTGTTTTGGATGGATAGCATGTTGTAGTACTGGACATTCAAGGCCACATTTTCGGCTACATTATAGAGCATTCCTCTTCAGACATTAGTAAATTCGATAACTGGCCGGTGCATTAACGCAAATGAGAGTTGCATATCAGTATGCATGTTCAACATGAATCAAACCTCTCGCGTGTGCCAATTCAAGGTTGTATTATGCCTTAATGAAGGAATGTTTTCTACCTCATGTGTAACTAGAGTTGCTTGTTTTTTGTTGCTGAGCTACTATTTGCTAATATCAGTGCTTTTAATTACTATTATGGATTAATTTTTAAATAAATATTCTGTTAATTTTGTAATATATATATTTTAATTTTTTTTTTGATTTGGAAATGGCTTCGGTTCATTACTAAGAACCGAAGCCTTTAATTGACTTATGGCTTCAGTTCCCATTTTTGGCTTCGGTTGTTACAATTAACCGATGCTGTTACTGACTTTTGGCTACGGTCTAAATTGACAATTGAAGCCTTTACTACATTTTTTGCTTTGGTTCCTATAAATAACCGTTGCCTTAAATATTTTTTGCTTCACCAAACAACCGAAGCCGCAACTCATACACTTAATGCTACGCCTTGATTTACTACACCCATTTAACCGTAGCCAAATGTCCATTTTAACCGAAGCCACAAGTGCTTTTTGTACTAGTGCCTATCTTTTAGCTTCCTAATTTTTCTTTATATTCTCATTCATTCTAGTCTATTTTATTCACAACACAATTCTTCTTTTCTCCTCTATTTCACATTAAACTTTCTTCTTTTCGTTCATCAGCAATCCGATCCTAATTTGTCTCTAATTCTTTCCAATCTCGAGGGTAATTTAATTACTCTTATTCATTCTTCTTCTCGTTTTCTCCTTTCTATTCACTTATAATGTGGTTTTAATACCATATGTTTATTTATTTCGTAGGCTATCTTGCTAGATCCGACGAAGATGATTATTTAATTGATTTGGATCTCGATTAAGGTAACATTGACACGTTACTCGGTATTATGTGGCATTTTTGTTGTAGTTGCATGTATAAAAATTGGATTTTTGTTAGACAATATATTTATGTCTCGTTTTTAATAACAAAATCTTTAAACTCGTAAATCTTCACATGCTTTGTTATTTTAATCGTTTTTACGAGATTAGCGAATGAATCGTTCTTTTAATTATTAAAAAGTATTAAAAGGTTGAGACTAAAACATACAAATAATAAATTATTTCATAATTTTCGTGATTTTTTATATGAATTGTCAAATTGAAAGTTCTATTATTTTTAACAAAGTTACAACAGGTTTCAGAATCTGTTAGTGTTTTTGGGAGAGTTAATACTCTATTTTAAATACTTTATTTCTATATACTTTGAAAAGATACTACTATTTATTTTAAGTCTAATTTATGTCTGTTTACTTTCATAAAATAACATCATTTCGTTTGGTCACAATAAAATGTTTATGAACAGGTGTCAAATTAATCAGCGATTTTGTCAGTTGTGATAAGATATAAATTGAAACATATAATAAACTTTTTATTTAATCTTTGTAATTTACGTACATAACCTATGAAGAGTCTAGTTAATGCTTCCAATTGGATTTTATTTAAAATCAAATTTTAAACGTCATTTATTAAAGAAATACAATCGGGTGTCTAGTTCTGACAGTTTGTAAACATATGAATAAAAACCCATTTTTTATTTGGAATTTGGAATTTCTCCAGAAATAAAAGTTGTAACTAAGTTTCTAAAGATTTTAACCCCACTGGTCTTACATTTGTTGCTGGGTTTGGGTGTGAGCTAGCGAGTAGCATGGATCCTACTCTACTTCATTTATATTATTTTTTAGATTGTTAAACCCATTTGGAGAATTTTATTTTTAGACCTTTTATAAAAAGTGGTCGTTGTATTGACTTACCTTTACATAATAAATTTAGTTATCAGTGTGATATAATCTCAACTCGACAGTGATTCCGCCACTGTTTTGCATTAGAAATTATAGGGGATTACAGTTGGTATCAAAGCATCGTTGCTCCCGATGATTACACCTGATTTTAACGCTTACACCTGATTTTAGGAAAAACACCCGTAAATGATTTGAACATTAATGAAAGATTAGTGAGAGATGGGTAGAAACCAAAGTAAGGACTTACCTGTTAGGTTTTACCTGTTTTTGTAACTCAATGATTAGCATTGAATATTTGTTCTATATGCCCAAGAAGAAGATGAGTGGACAAGAATTGGATTTGATGCTGCTCTATATCGGGAGAAGACCTACTTAGCACTCTCAACATGAAGTTCTATGATGGTATAGTAGACTTAGATGCGACTTCGCCTCAATTTGGATCCAAATGTGGTGACCGAAGACTAGTATGTCGTTCCTCTACAAGAAGATGAAGAGATCCAGCGAGTTTCTTTGTGAACTCTGGAGGTCCGAAGATTCTCTTCTAGTTTCAAGACCTTAGGATCATTGATTCTTTTCTTTCAGTCTCAGCTTCTTCCCAATTCTTCTCTTACAAATTCTCATCCTCATTATTGTGGTAAATTTCTGTTATATTCTCCTACTTTACCACCTTCCCTCTTGAGATTCTTTGGTAAGACTAACTCTTGTCTTAGTAAACCTTGTTGGAAGTTAAAGATATTTGAGGATTAGTAACCCTTATTACCTACGTTTGAGGATTATGAGTTGTACTTAATTCCTAACCTGGTAAGAGCTTTTGTGGATTGATATGACGGTATTAATTAATTAATGGAATTAAGATTGTACCGTAAGTGTTTACTTTGGGTTATAGTTTACCTGATTATATGGAGTACATGGAGTTGAATCAGTTTTGGATGGTAAGATTATATTTTATTTGACGGATACATAGTACCAAGCTAAGTGTAAATAATATTATTATCTTGAGATTCCTATCTAATGCATAGTTAATGAATGTACCGTGGATGTTTAAAGATCATAGAGCCTCGTTTAGATCGTTAGCCTGAATGTTGTAGTACCATTTCAGGTTCTCGTTAATGTTTTTAATAATTTTGGTTGACATAGATTAAACCTTGGTTTTTATGGATTAGATCGTGGAGTGTGATAAGGTCATAACTTATGAACTTTTGAGTTGAGTGATCTAAACTTGTTTTGAGGAATACTTTAGTGCAAACCACGCACCTTAATGGAATTTACAATTAAGAACCCTTAGACCAACGAGATTGTGGCTTCGTTTGGATATTAATCATATAGTGGTTGCAGCCTTGTGATTAGAACTTTATTGGACTTTTATGAAACTTTATCCCAATGATGTGTTTGAAAGCATGTTGGTGTGATTAATTTTGAGGACTTCGTTTTCGAGCTTGTTAATTGGTGGATTTTGTTTAGTGTTCATTACTCGAAAATCATGGAATATCTTTCGAGTACAATCTGGTGAGCTTTGAACTGCTTTAGAGCCTTGTTGGTTATGTGATTCGGTCATGTTGTGGATATTTGTGAAATTTTGGTAGCATGATTATGTGACTTTGAATCGTTTGGTGGATTCTTACTTTGCTGCTTGAATAAGTACGTAAGACTTTGTATTCAAGGTTGTAGCATTTGATATTTTTGGAGGTTGTAGACCGCGTAGGACTACCTAGTCCCTGATATTAATGGACTTAGTATTGTTTGATGGAAATAGGAACCCGAATTTCGTAGGAGTCGTACTTGGAATCTCGATTTTCCTTTCTGCCTTTTTCAAGTTTCGAGGAGGAAACTTTTTTTTAGTAGGGAGGATTGTAACACCCACAATTTTCCTAGCTTTGCTATCTGTTCCATTACGATTATATCGTAACTCTGTAATATTTCGTCAATTACATTTTTCCCATTTCGAGGTCTCTTTCATTATCGAGCCTAAAATTATTTATTTTCGTAAAAGGATTTTAATAATTGTATTTTTATTCGAAAACCCATTTAAATCATATTTTTAATGAACTATTTGTTTTTTTAAAAATGCTCGATTATATTTATAATGGTTTCTAGCTCAAAAATATTTTATTTTCGAAAAATGGTTGTTTAATTATTTTACTACGCAATTTCATAAATAATTATTTTCTAACGCGTTTTAATCCGATTTCTTCGTAAACGCTTATATTATTTTACGAACCTTCTTTTATCGACTTGAGATATATTTTAAGACCTTTTATTAACACTACAAATTATTTTTATCCTATCCATTTTAAATCTTATCCGCGTATATATTTTAATCGGAAACTTATCAAATCAATTTGTTGCTTTTTTTTCCATCTCAACCATCTCGTCTCCTAGCTGAGTTAAGAGTGCTTGTGACTCCATTATTCCTATCTTTTCGCTTCCTAATTTATCTTTATATTCTCATTCATTCTAGTCTATTTTATTCACAACACAAGTCTTCTTTTCTCCTCTATTTCACATTAAACTTTCTTCTTTTCGTTCATCAGCAATCCGATCCTAATTCGTCTCTAATTCTTTCCAATCTCGAGAGTAATTTAACTACTCTTATTCATTCTTCATCTCGTTTTCTCCTTTCTATTCACTTATAATGTGGTTTTAATACCATATGTTTATTTATTTCGTAGGCTATCTTGCTAGATCCGACGAAGATGATTATTTAATTGATTTGGATCTCGATTAAGGTACCATTGACACGTTACTCGGTATTATGTGGGATTATTGTTGTATTTGCATGTATAAAAATTAGATTTTTGTTAGACAATATATTTATGTCTCGTTTTTAATAACAAAAACTTTAAACTCGTAAATCTTCACGTGTTTTGTTATTTTAATCATTTTTACGAGATTAGCGAATAAATAGTTCTTTTAATTATTAAAAAGTATTAAAAGGTCGAGAATAAAACATATAAATAATAAATTATTTCATAATTTTCATGATTTTTGATATGAATTTTCAAATTGAAAGTTCTATTATTTTTAACAAAGTTACAGCAGGTTTCAGAATCTATTAGTGTTTTTGTGAGAGTTAATACTCTATTTTAAATACTTTATTTCCGAATACTTTGAAAAGAGACTACTATTTATTTTAAGTCTAATTTATGTCTGTTTAATTTCACAAAATAATATCAATATGTTTGGTCACAATAAAATGTTTATGAACAGGTGTCAAATTAATCCGCGATTCTGTCAGTTGTGATAAGATCTAAATTGAAACATATGATAAACTTTTTATTTAATCTTAGTAATTTACGTACATAAACTATGAAGAGTCTTGTTAATGTTTCCAATTGGATTTTATTTAAAATCAATTTTTAAACGTCTTTTATTAAAGAAATACAATCGGGTGTCTAGTTCTGACAGTTTGTAAACATACGAATAAAAACCCATTTTTTATTTGGAATTTGTAGTTTCTCCAGAAATAAAAATTGTAACTAAGTTTCTAAAATTTTTAACCCCACTGGTCGTACGTTGTTTTTATCTTTAATGATTTAATTACAATTTTTATAGTAAGACAGTGCAATTCTGGAAAATCTGTCAATTTGATATTTAAATACTTTTAACTACTTAAACTTCAATCTTTTGATAAACAATTATAATTTTGACTTTAGATGACTTTTAATCATGAATTATACATTTATATCATAAATATAATGTTTACGTCTCGGGGCCTAATATTAACTATTTTATATAACTCCTATTTTAATCGATTTCTATTTATTATAATACCTACTTTTGGAAAGTTATTTTAAGAAAAGTTCTGCCTCTATAAAGTTTCCCCTTTTGAAAACGAACTATATTTTTATTAAGTTTCGATTATGGCTTTGTTTTGGATTATGGAATAAGAGAAGTGTACGAGTAGAGTAATACATTCTAGAGTATACGTTTTGCCATCAGCTATAAGGCTAGTGTATCCGAGCGAGATGCGTTGGTTGTTGAACTGGGCATGTTCTTGTCCAGGAGTGTATGTTCATTTTGACCTTAAGCTCGTACCTCGCATGTAAGACGCCGTCGGGTTGAACTGGGCACACTTGGTGTTCCAGGAGGGGTGTGCGTATTTACTTAAGCTAGGACCTCGCATTTATAAGTCGCCGTCCTATTATGGTTGATTAGCCTAGTTAGAGATCGAAGTTTGATTTGTTTGAACTAAGTTCTCGAAGCTAGTTTTTAGTATTCTCCTACTGAAAGTCTATTTTGTTGAACTGATTCATACCCATAACGCCGTTATTATTATTGATTGATATTGACTTGGAAGTTGGCAATCATTTTGAATTATTTTACTATATCGTTTAAATGTTTTCTATTTTCAACTATTTTGATATAATAGTAATTATGCTTTAATGTCATGTAATATGGCTGGGAGAACGTCGTCGTTACTCCCCACTGAATTGTGGCTGTTATGTTTATAACATGATAGGTAATTTGGTGCTGGGTTTGAGTGTGAGCTAGCGAGTAGCATGAATTCTACTCTACTTCATTTATATTAATTTTTGGATTGTTAAACCCATTTGGAGAATTTTATTTTTGGCGTTTTTATAAAAAGTGGCCGTTGTATAGACTTACCTTTACTTAATAAATTTAGTTATCAGTGTGATATAATCTCAACTCGACAGTGATTCCGCCACTGATTTGCATTATAAATTATAGGGGATTACAACCATCCTAAACGCACAGACTTTCTCACCGTTCCTCACCGCTCGTTGTACCATGTACTCTCCCATTTTATCAGCCTACAAAAAGAATTTAACCATGATAAGTTGTTGAATACAGTCGCAGTCATAAAATCGATTCAATAGTCACACATGTCACGTAAAAGAGTCTTACCGCTATTCGAGCAATGCCACAGTAAGGCAACAAAGCAAAATCGTCATGTACAACCTGTTGTCGAGATACTCTACTTGTTCCGATTGAAATTTTATGCAGGCGCAACTGTAGTGGTCGTTGTCCCCGGATAAAATCGGGACGAACACCTGCAACCAATGCATCAGAAAATTGTGCTGATAACAACTACTAACGAACATTATGTGCAGAGTAATACCATGTCTGAGTCCAAAGTAAATTCGGAGAAACTGTTTTGCCTCCACTGGTCCCACACGCAGAATATTTGTTCATCCGGATTCAGGCCCTTGTCTTTTTTGTTCCACAATTCCAGCATGGGCTCCTTCTCACATGCACCGATGTTAATACATATAGTTAGTAATTATACACCTTAAAGTGGCTGACTGTACATCATAAAGTGCATGACTATATAGCTTATATTGTGTGATTATGCACTTTAAAGTCTGTGACTGTACATCCGTTTGTGTATAACTATACAGCTTATAATGTGTGACTGTACAACATAAAGTGTGTGACTTTTTAAAATAACATTTGGAGCTGCAGACTTTTGGAGGGTGAACGTACCGTATGTCCAAGAGAAAAGAAACATCTACTGGTTACTCTTGCTGCGGATTTCTCGTACATCAGCTGGTTCAGTAGCCCACACCAGCAGTCAACGACGTTATTTGTCACCTGTAGGCCAGGCTCGAGCGACTGCATGTCGTCCCTCGGTATACAGTCGTACTCTGTGTATTTGACCAATGCTTTGCAGTAGATCAAATAAAGTCTCAATGAACACATGTATATAAAACGACATGTATTCCAAAATACATGAACAACACAATTAATACGTACTCTGCTGGACGGTCAGTTGATCAGTCGAAGACGTAGTCTATCACATCCTTTCGCACGCTAAGGACATCCGACAAGATGACTATATTGGAGCACATGAATCGAGATACCACAAGCTGCCCCCTTATTGTAGGCCCACAGTCCAGTGAACACCCCAAATTTTCCTGCACGTTACCCACGCATTCAAATGCCACGTCGGAGTTGAAAATGTACGGATGATGTACACCTGCATCAGTGTGTGCGTCGGCTTCCGCAATCTCGCCTTCTCGTTGAGCATTCTCCGTGACGATGTCCGCTGTTGCGGGCGTAACGTTCATAGCGTCAGCTACATCCCACCCCGTCTTGTGCAGCGCCACTTCAAGGTAGCCACCTTCAAAAGTACCCTCATCCTCGTACCCTCCTATACTCTCAGCACAAGGTCTCCCGCTAAGACCCTTTTCCTCTAGACCGAGGTCAGCATTCTTAATTTCGTCTTCCAAGTAACCAGCATCACGTAAGTCCTCCACAATTTTGCGTACCTGCTTGGAGACACCAGGACTGCGTTGTCCCTCGCCCTTTCCAAATTGTGTACCGACTTCAATGATGGGGGCATTCTGGGTAGTCTCCCTCAACCGGTCGACCAACGAAACAACTTCGTCGACATACCTGAGGACAGCTGGATCCTCCCAGAATTGTTGAGAGGACGGGTTTTGACTTGGAACTGCCATGTTCCTCATCGCTACTTCCTTTACAGTTGAGGCTGTAACAACCCGATTCTTCTAATGACATTAATTAACAAGGTGGAAAATAATTAAGTCATAAAAAGTGGTAAAAATTAAAACTGTTAACTCCGAGTGAGTCTTTCATTAATACAAGAACCGATTGTCACTTACAACATCATAAAACGAATTACAATTTAAGTACGAGGTTGATATTGTTTAAAAGAAAAAGCAAACAAATAACAACCAAATGCTTACCACGATGCGGTGGCAAGTTAATCGCTGACAGACATGAGACACATACAAGGCACCGGGCACCAGTAACGCCTCGCCTCCCTCACCGTCCCTGTCCTCGCGGATCTCAGCCGTAGTCGAGACCTATACATGGTCCGGAGAGGGTCAACCAAAATGTCAAACTCGTCGTAGAGGCACTGGTGCACTAGCCTATCCCCCAAGCGCGGGGAGGAGCATCCTCTTGTAGCTCCTCGGCCACAACTCTGCCCCCATATACCCGGGCAAACCCTCACAGTTGACCCAAGGATGGGTCCCAAACTGCAAAACCAAACATATGTTGCATTTCACAACTCCTAGCCTTTGGGGTTGCCTAAGAAAGCAAACGAAGGAAAAACTTACATCCTCAAGTCGTAGCTGGTTCACCAGCACGTTCTCCGTCGAGTAATGGCTCGTAGTCATCTTGGTCTTCGCCAACTTCCACTCGATCCAAGCCGGGAACCTGGCCGGGCGAACCGGCACCGTCTTAAGTGCCAAACATGGAAAGTAAGAATAGATCCAAGCCTGCAAAACCCGAGACACCGTCAAACAAACAAAACAAAAACAAACAAAATCAAAACCAAATACAAGTTAAGTAACTAACCTCCAGCACAAGACCTGGACCCACGATGGGTATGGCTGAGTTCGAGGCCACTCTTTGCGGCCTCACCATCACCTGCAAACAACAAGTCATCTCCGCAAAACCCTCCGTCGCCCAGTTAAAACGACCCAGTTGACTTAAGTCATCCAGGAAAGGCAAAATCCTAGTATTAATCTCTCGCCCTTATCCGTGAAGTGGGTCGAAACTAGGAAATACCACAACCACAAACGGGCATCTCGCATCGCTGTGTTGGGCTCCCGACCCTCCAAAACCTCCACTCTCTCAAAGTGGTCGGTGATATAAGAACTAGCGGAAGCATGGGGCGAGCCGTAAGCAGAAGGCTCTAGACATCCCAATCCAACCCCTAACCTCGGCACAATCCAACCTAGGGCCCTCTGACTCCCACCTGATCAATTCGGGACCCTAAGGCAGTCCCATGGTCACCCCTAAATCTTTCATCGTCGTACTAACCTCTCCGAACAACATGTAAAATGTCGAGGTCGTGTCATCAAAATGATCCACCATCGCTTTGATTACTATCAGGTTGCTATTGGTTTGACAACCGACCAATCGAGCCCAATGTCCGACTAAGGGACCCAAGGCCATCCCCATGATCAACTCCTTCGCCTCAGGGCTAAGCTTCTGAGAGTATACCTCTAAGCACGTCCTAAACCCCGAAAAGGTCCTCATCTGACCTGGGGGCTGCAAACCATGATGATACGAAAGTATAAGCAAACCTTACGAGTACAAGTCAATATCATTGAGTACAATTCAATGTCAAAAATAATCAAAGGTACTCACCTTGCGGTTAATGGTACGGCTAGACACATGCAAATACGGACAGAGTATTAATTGTTGTCTATCTGAATCTCTAACCCACGGGATCTACGTAAGCTACCTCCTCGTCCTCGTCAGCTAGCCGAGGTACCGGTCTTCTTCTCTAGATTATCACGGGCGAGACATGCTTCTTAACTCGATCGAAATCGGCCTCATTTATCGCCCAGGTTTCAGCCTGGGCGAAGGGGCACTCTGACGTCTGTTACGGGCCATCCGAGGAGTCAGGGAACTCGAACCTTAGCCTCATCGGTTGTACCAACTGTAGGGACCTCATCCGAACATCTCGTGCTATCTCCAGCTGTAAAACAAAGGAAAACGTACATCCCGGTTCAGGGACAACCTAAACAGGTCAAAATAAGCTCAAAATATTCAAGCAAGATATAAAACTTTCATAAAGCCCATTGGCCCCTATTTTAGACCCCGGTCGCAATAAAAGTTGTTTCGGGAAAATCCGGCGTCATTGCGGTATGATTAGGCCCGTCGTAAGCCTCACAATCTCACACAAAATGACCTAGAGTACATTCCGGGTTACGATAATTGACATACAAGATACCCACAACGTCATAAGTGAGAAACTAGCAAAATTACAAGAATCAAGTGCGGGAATAAAATCAATCAAAAATCGGGGAGAGCTCTGGCGACACACAGGCGATTTCTTGCGATTTTCCGGCGAAGCAGGATTCCTGACGACGACAGCACTACTTTGCGTCAATTTTAGGGCTAGATTCAATGAGGCAGAAGGCTCGTGCGATCCCGAAAGGGACAAAATCTACGGGCTCGAAACTGTTGACAAGTAAAACTAAAGAGGAGATTTTACATGCCATCGAGAAGAATTCGAAACGTGCACAATCGAAGGATAGTTCGACGTCGAATTTGAAATTGAATGAAATCCCTGGTCTCAATTATGCATTTGACTACCCTAGACTCTGAGTCTGAGGAGAAAGAGGTATCGGAATATGTTCCTGAAACTAATTCCGCTACTGAAAAAGAGATGAGAGGAGGCGGGTGGAAACAGAGAGAGGGCAAGAAAACGATTGATGTGGAGGAGGATGAAGAACTGCTGGGTTTTTCGGAAGACGACACGGATGATGAAATTGAATACTGGAGCAATGCAGTCTACTGTTTCATTATGGGGGCAAACCCTCCCTAGGAAGTAGTAGAGGGATATATGAAGAGGATTTGGAAAGAACACTGAATTGACAAGATTTCATTCCTCCCCAATGGAATCTTCATAGTTCGGTTCAAGGAGAAAGACGCAAAGGTAAAAGTTCTCGATCATGGTTTTACATGTTTGATAATAAGCCTTTGATTGTGAAAGAATGGACACCTGAAGCCAAGTTAGATAATGAAGATGTGCATGAAGTTCCAATTTGGATTCAATTGCACGAACTCCCTTTGAAATTATGGTGTCAATGTTTGCCCAGGATAGCTTCCTTAGTAGGTCCGTATGTTAAGTCGGAATTAGTTACGGAGGAACGTACTAGACTAGGGTATGCTAGAGTCAAGGTATTGGCTAAGGTGGGTCAAAAATTTAAAAGCTCAATCAAATTATTGGATGAACGGGAGAATTTGGTTGAAATTCCTATTAAATATGAGTGGAAGCCTATTTGGTGTTCCAAATGCAAGGGGTATGGGCATGATGTCACTGACTGTAGGAAATATGAATTGAAAAAGGCGAGACAAGAGGCGAAGCAAAAGCAAGCCGAAAAGGGTGGTGTGTCACGGCAACTGAATCCGCAGCCGGTTGTTAAGAAGCATTTGACTGCTGGTCCTCAGCCGAATACAGCACCACTGAATGCAGGCCCTTTGGTCAAGGGGCCGAGGATCAACACGGAGGTGAAAACCGGGGTTTCTTTCGCTGAATTGGTGATTGGCTCCCCCAGAAAAGAGAGGGTCGATGGAAAGAATGGGGTTGGTTTGGAGTTAGTGATTCATGGAAGTACGTAATATTGGGTGCAGGAATGTTCGCGGCATGTGTAATATAAATAAGCAGTGAGCAATTTGTGAGTTTATTAGGAAGTAGCAAGTAGACATTTTCGGTTTGTTAGAAACAAAAATAAAGAATAAAGCGTATGCTAAAGTTCATAAGAATATCTTCTATGAATGGAGCTTTACGACTAATAATCATTGTCATGAGGGTGGTCGGGTTTGGCTCTTGTGGAAACATGATAGGGTGAATCTGACAATTTTGGAGTATAGCAATCAGAGTATTCATGTTAAGGTCTCAAGGAACATGGGGTTGGAGTATTTTCTTACCTTGGTGTATGCATTTAATTCGACTTTGGGGAGAGTTGAACTTTGGCGAAGACTTGAATCCTATGCTTTGAGGGGTCCTTGGATGATCTTGGGCGACTTTAATTGCGTTACTGATGCTCGAGAACGTCTTGGTGGTATATCCTCGGATGAGGAGATGAGCCAATTCCGGGAATGTATTGCGAAGTGTGATGTAAGTGATTTCAAAGCAAGTGGTTCGTGGTTCACTTGGAATAATAAGCATAAAGTGGCGGAAATAAGAGTTTTTAGTCGTATGATCGATGCTTGGTCGATGACGAGTTGTCGAACATTTTTCCGAATGGGTTTGCCAATTTTTTGCCGGAGGGTACTTTTGATCACTGTCCTTGTATAGTGCAGCTAGGGAATCCACCGGCAAGGAGAAATCGAAGCTTTAAGTATATGAACATGTGGAGTAGGTCTCCTGACTTCAAAAAGTGCATCTCGGATGCATGGGGGGTGACGGTTAGGGGGACTGAAATGTATAAAGTGGTGACCAAACTTCGAAGCTTAAAGAAACCATTGAAAGACCTGAATGTATGTTGTTTCGCTGATATTGAAAATAGATGTTCAGAGGCTGAAATCAAGCTCGAGGACTTGAAGGTTCGAATGAGGACTGATAGGAGCGTGACTTTGCTGCAAGAAGAGTCGACGCTGAATGAGCAAGTCCGGATGCTTCAGGCTGCGAGAACAAACTTTTGGTGTCAAAAATCGAAGCAGAAGTGGGTCAAGGAAGGGGATGTAAATTCAGCATACTTTCATGGCTTATTAAGGGCGCGGAGAGCACACAATGCGATATCTAAAACTGTTGATGCAGATGGCGTGGAATGCTCGAATAAAGAGGAAATCGAAGGGGCCTTCCTTCGCTTTTACTCGAATCTTTTAGGTGAATCGCGTCAGGTTGAGCCGATTGATGTCAGCATTGTTCGCAATGGTAGATTATGCACCGAGGAACATAAAGAATGGCTTGGGGCGCTAGTGACCGAGGAGGAAATCAAACGCGTGATGTTTAGTATTCCTCGAGACAAAGTGCCGGGGCCGGATGGCTTTTCGAGTCAGTTTTTATTGATTCTTGGGAGATTATTGGAGTTGATGTGGTGAGAGTTATCCAATATTTCTTCATCTCGAGTAAGCTTTTGAAACAGCGGAACTGTGCTAATATTGCTTTGATACCGAAGGGGAATAGACCTCAGTCTGTTAAGGAATTTCGGCCGATTGCTTGTTGCAATGCGTTGTATAAATGTATCGCTAAGATTATTTGTTCGAGATTAGCAAAGGTTCTGCCTCACATAATTTCTACTAATCAAGGGGTTTTTTTAGAGGGGCGGAGTATAGTGGAGAATGTGCTGATATGTCAAGACCTTGTCCATATGTATAAGAGAAAGCATATCACACCCCGGTGCTTGTTCAAAGTTGACATACATAAGGCCTATAATAGTGTGGAGTGGAGTTTTGTTGACCAAATGATGCGAGCGTTAGATTTTCCTGAGCATTTTCGCCGATTGGTTATGGAATGCATTGAGTCAGTCTCTTATTCTCTCTGCGCTAACGGAGATCATTTTGGTTTTTTCCGGAGGACGAAGGGATTGAGACAAGGTGATCTAATGTCTCCCTTGCTTTTCACGATTTGTATGGAGTATTTCTCTCGGATTTTGACCTTTGGCAAGATGGATAGGAATTTTAAATATCACCCGAAATGTGGCCCTTTGAAGCTTACCCACTTGCTATTTGCTGATGATCTTCTTCTGTTTTGCAAAGGGGAGACAAAATCAATGGAGTTCTTGTGGCGGGCTTTTGCTACTTTTAGCAGAGCCTCAAAATTGAGTATAAGCGTGTGTAAGTCCCATGCGTATTTTGTAGGAGTCGATGAAGATAGGAAAGCTTTTATTTTGCAATTCTCTGGTTGTGTTGAAGGTACTATGCCTTTTCGTTATCTTGGATTACCTATCCAAAGTACTCGATTAGGCAAAAATGATTGTGAAAATTTGTTAGCTCGGATTATCTCGAGAATTTCCAGCATTGATGCTCGTAAGTTTTCCTATGCGGCACGGTTGACCTTGGTCCAAGTTGTTTTGTCTCAGCTGCATAACTATTGGGCTATGGTTTTTATTATCCGGAAATATATTATGACTCGGATTATTTCCTTATGTCGCAACTTCTTATGAGATGGAGGGGTGGAAGGGAATAATCGAGCCTTAGTAAGTTGGGAAAAATTTGTCGCCCTAAGACGGAACAAGGTTTGGGTCTTTGGGACCTATATACGTGGAATCCGGCAGCTGTGGCTTATTAACGTCTGTCTGCACCGCCCGGCGCCCCGCGCATGCCCGCGCGGGACCGACCCGGTTTTCAACGTGTGGCGGCGGCCACCCACGCGACCCTTTCCTTGCCGGGGGCCGGTCCGATCTCGTATACGGGGCGAGGTGTTGGACCTCGATTTGGATGGTGATCCGGACTTGTACTAGACGGGTGCGGGCACCCGTGTTTTAGTTTGGGAATCGATCGAGACGTGGTTGTAAATGTTTAAAGGAAGGTTTATTTGGTGAGGCGACCTTTTTAGTGAACTGAATTCGTTGCCGATTTGTGGAGTCGCCACCGAGTCAATTATGGGGACTTGGAAACCGTTCAAGTCAACTTTAATCCCTTGCCGGCTCAAAGTTGAGTGGCACAGGACATAAAGATAAAGACTTGTACCCTTAAGCACTCCATGCCTGGAATGACTCTCATTGCCAATGGTTTCGGACATCCGAAAACCGTCGATTCTGAGTAAGGGGTGAGGGTACGTATTGGGAAGCCAACATCCGATAGATGTCAACACTCAATCCCGCCCGCACTATAGCGTCCTCTACTAATCAATCGGTGGGCTGATATCCTAGTTCTTTTGTTGTGGCGGAAGTACTGTAACATCCGTTGTTTTAACCCTATATTTAGCTACGTCGGTTATTTAAGGACAAGTAAGTTTTATCGTCGGAGTAGTGGTGTTTACATTCTTTGCATGCGATTTCACGTGACAAGCAAGCCATGAAAAGATGCACGTAGGAGAGTAGAGAGTACTAGTATTACACGTATTAGCAAATCAGTTTTAACGTGATAATACGGAAATTAGTCATTCTTGTGGTATACCTTACCTGGTATTCTGCATAAAATGCGTCGGTTCAGTATTAATAGGGATGCGACAATCCTAATAAGGTGAGCACCCGGACTAATACGGAACCCGACCATCACTTTGTTCAGTTTTATTTATTTTACGTTTTGAATTCCGTGTTAGGTGATTTAGTATGCGATTATAAGGTCATAAAAGCAATAAATCATACGAAAAACTGTAAATGCGAATGTAAGTAAATCACATTATGAGAAGTTGCACCCTCGGAGTATACACTAAACGGGACTCGATGCATAGATAATTTTGAGAACGGATCTCGGAATTACTCGGGTCTATTTAGTGTGTTTTAGTATTTTTGGTTGAAGTTGGGACGTTACGTAGTTTAGTAGATGCTTGTGGGCCTAACGCCCACATCTAGTGTTGTCGTAGTGCATAATAGAAAGTACAAATATGGAAAGTTTTGTTTAAATGGCAACCTAGTGACGACTGGATCAATAGGCGGATCCTCCTAGCTTGACCTAGATACTCTGGCAGAACGCTGTTACCGTTTCACCTTCCCGCGGCTACTCCGGCAGAGCTTCGTTGCTAAGGACTAGTTTTGCGGCTAATCCGGCAGAACTTCGTTACTAGTTTTGAGCTAGTCGATCACAGGCACCTCGGTATCGAGTGGGGTGCTCGAAGGTGAGGAGTAGCATCGATGTCGCTTTTTTTATCGAAGCTACGTTCGAGTGGATCATTTGCCTCGGGTGTCGGAGTGCGAGCCCTTAGCGAGAGTTTAGAGGGTGAAGAGAAGAATGAATTGTGTGTCGAATGAATGAGGCGGAGGGGGGGGGGGGTTTTATAGGTGTTTTCGGCCCTCGTCGCCCATATGGACGCCTGAACTGGGTCAGGTGGTGCGGTTGGAGTTCTGAGGATACGGTTTTGATACTTTCCAAAACCGAGAGGGAGGAGCGTGATATGTTTCTTGGGGATTGAGTTTACCCCGGGTTTGACCTAGCGCCGTGGGTTTAGTTGGCCTCGGGTGTTCATCCCGAGGTTCATTTGACACGGTGTTGACTCGGTTCGAGTTTCAGGGCCGACTCGGGGTCCCGGTGTCAAAATTAATTCTAATTAGTGTCTATGTGACCGTAACGATACGACTAAGGCTGCCACCATGTTAGTTTTTAATTTTTGCGAGTAATTATTTGATCCGTTCTATAGGAAAACTACCTACAACATCGCGAACCTGTGTCGCGTTGCAGTCCTATCGGTATTGTGTGTTTGTTGGGCACTTCTGCAACCACCAGGTCCAAATTTGGGTGTCTACAGAAGCTCCCACTTTGATTGAGGCTTGGACAAGGCGAAAGTCAAAGTATAGCTGCCCAGGTCAATCGAAGATTACGACCTGGTGGCTGTCCGGTCGGGTCGTTTTAAGTCCAGTGGACTACGTGTTGAGGCTCGCCAGCCAAATGCTTAGAAATCATACCTGACGTTTTCGCTTGCGGTTGCTTGCTTGGGCCCGGGCCGTTGCTTGACATCTTGTTCTTGATTCTTTGTGCGCGCGCTTTGTCTTCTTCGGTTTATTTAAAGGTTTTGTTTAATTTTAAGTGTTTCTGCGCGCTAGCAACGCATTAAGTGTGAGCGCAAAGGATGCTTATTTTGTGTTGGCTTTTATTTGCACAAGTATATTTTGGGCCGCTTGTGAACCCTTGATGAAACAAAACGTTCGAGGGCGTTAGTCTACACTCGAGCGGTCGTCTTCGGGATGCTTATGACCCCTAGGACAAAGCAAAGTGATATAAAACCATTCGAGGGCGTCGGTCTCCACTCGAATAGCTGTCTTTCGGGATGCTTCTGACCCCTAGGACAAAAACAATGGGATATAAAACCATTCGAGGGCGTTAGTCTCCACTCGAGCGGTCGTCTTCGGGATGCTTACGACCCCTAGGACTAAAATAGCTGTGCGTCCGGGATAACTCTGACCCTCGGGCAAAATTGTTGTGCCTCCGGGATAACTCTAACCCTCGGGCAAAATTGCTGTGCCTCCGGGATAACTCTGACCCTCGGGCAAAATGTTGTTGTTGTGCCTCCGGGATAACTCTGACCCTCGGGCAAAAATGTTGTTGTTGTGCCTCCGGGATAACTCTGACCCTCGGGCAAAAATGTTGTTGTTGTGCCTCCGGGATAACTCTGACCCTCGGGCAAAAATGTTGTTGTTGTGCCTCTGGGATAACTCTAACCCTCGGGCAAAAATGTTGTTTGTTTATTTGTTTTAGTTAAATGCTTGTTTTGGGAGTTTGCCTTAGTTAATATTGTTTTGCAGCTTGTCTTACTTTGTTTGGGTTTGTTATCGCTTTTGTTTTGGTTTATTTATGCATTTGAGATTTGTTTAGAGTCTATTTAGATTAGTTTGGTTTAGATTTGGTTTGTTACGCGTCCGGGTGGAGTGTTTAGGTTAAGTGCGTTTCTTATGCTTGTTTTATTGTCGAGAGTGTATTATCGACGTTGATTAGTAGTTGTCCCATTATTGTTATTTTGCTTGTCTTAAAAGGTGTGTACTTTACGTGTGTTGAATTTAGAGTTTCGATTGCTTTATTTTAGTTTGTACCGGGCAGCTCAGCCGCGCATCTGTCCGCGCCCTGGTCTTCAGGCGCCTAGCCCCCAGCGTGCTAGGACTCAGCCGTGTCAGCTGATGCGGTCGGGTTTTCGTGGTCTCGGTCTGTTTAAGTAACTGAATATTGGGCCGGTCGTTTCATTTTACAAAAATCGAACGGGTCGCCCCTTTCGCCTCAAGGTTGATTCTTCGACTTTTCTCGCCAAACTTGTCTTGATTTTTGCTATTTACGACGATTTCGACTCCCACGTTAGTGCTCTTTGCTCATTTAATGTCGATTTTGTTTGATTTGATTAATTATGAGTTGATTTTGTAGAAACCCTAGAAAATCGATTTGGGTGTTTTTTATCTACTAAGTTTTGATGCTTGTGCTTAATTTCATTGCTAAATTGAGGTTGATTAGAGCTTGTTGAAGTAGTTATAAGCTTGATATAGGATGCTCGAGGTGCGATAATGGCCTCTTAAGGGAATGTGTTTGGAATACTAGAGTTTAAGGATCGTTTCTCGATTATTCCCGTATTTGTTTTGCATAGTTTCATTCAAATAGTGTTTATGAGGATGTGGGTAGCTCTCTTGTTAATTATTATTGGCTAGGACGATCTTTAGGACCTTCCGTGGGGTTTTGTGTGTCTTAAGATGGACCAAAAGGTGCCGTAATGATGCCGGATTTTCCCGAAACCACTTTGATTGTGACCGTGATCGAAAAAGGGTGCTAGAGGCTTTCTTGGAATTTTGATATTCTTATTCGAAATTTTAAGCCTATTTTGACTTGTATAAGCTGATTTAGCCTGACTAGGGTTATGTTTTTCTTTTTTGTTTTTGTTTACAGCTAGAGATGATATCGAGCGTCCCGAGGGAACTTCCTCGGTTGGTGCTAGTGCTAGGGCTAATGCTAGTGTGGAGGTTGCCGGGGCTAGTTCGGATACTCCCCGAGGGATTCGCAGGAGACATAGGAGTATCTCGTCCCAGCGTCGCGATTCCTAGTCTATTAATGAGGCTGAATTCGATATAGTGAAGAAGCGTAAGCTTTCGGAGATGGTTGCTAGGAAGGCTCATGCCAAGACTCCTGCACCGGAGGACGAGGAGGTTATTTACGAAGGTCCCGAGTGGGCTCGGGACTGGGACAGTCATCAGCTGATGTTTCATCTTGATCGCCACATTTCTAACCGCGTCGTGCGGGGTCTGGTGAGTGTCCTATCCATGCTTATTAGTTATGTCTCATGTTTTATTTTTTGATTCGGGTTAGGCTAGGTTTGGTTTGTTTATTCTTGCATTGTTTCGGTTTGCAGCCCCCAGGTTCGATGAGGACTTTCTCGGGCTTTACTACGTGTCTCGATAACTATTTTCAGAAGTTGACCCCTACGATAAACAGGATTATTGAGAGGACCGCTCTAGGTCCCGTGGTTGGACAGTGGGCTAGGTTGGTGGGTTGCAAGACTAAGTGCAACCTTATGGTGATTAGGGCGAGAGGTTTAGCACTAAGATTTTGCCCTTCCTGGCTGAGCTGACTCACTTAGGGCGCTACGATTGGGTGACTGCGGCTTTTGCGGAGATGACTCGCTGCCTGCAAGTCATGGTGAGGCCGCTGGTGATAGAGTCGACCTCGGCTGTGCCCATTGTGGATCCGGGCCTTATACTGGAGGTTAGTTATTGTTCTCACTCTTGTATTTGGAGTTCTACTTAGTTTCGGCTTGGTTTTGCTAAGGTTATTTTGGGATTTTCCAGGCTTGGATCTGTTCCTACTTCCCGTGTTTGGCTCCTAAGACGGTGCGGGTGCACCCAAAGAAATTTCCGGTGGGGATCGAGTGGAGGCTTGCTCAGCCTAAGAGCACAATCAGCCATTACCCGTCGGTGAATGCGTTAGTGAACAAGCTACGCGTTAAAGATGTAAGTTTTCCTTTGTATGGTCTATTTTGTTCAGTAGCCCCCAAGGTTCGGGATTTATTGGGATGTCGGTTTTATTTGTGTAGTTTGTGGCCCGCCCTTGGGCCGATTATGAAGGTGTGCCTGAGTATGTGGTCGCAGAGCTGAGGCCTCGGAGTTACATGAGGATGCTCCTTCCTGCGTTGTTTCGCCCAGTCTGGTATCTGGGCCAGCGGTTGGTGCGTCAGTGCCTATACGACGATTTCAGGGTGCCGGTTGATCCTCCCTGGACCATGTTTAGACCGCCGACCGCCACAGAGGCTCTTGAGGACAGGGACGGAGAGGGAGGCGATAC
Source organism: Agrostemma githago (assembly GCA_958450325.1). Classification (NCBI taxonomy): domain Eukaryota; kingdom Viridiplantae; phylum Streptophyta; class Magnoliopsida; order Caryophyllales; family Caryophyllaceae; genus Agrostemma; species Agrostemma githago. Next base: position 28,845,026 of record OY288241.1, on the reverse strand, counting down.
ACTCCTGGTGCCTGGCGCCTCTTATCTGTCTCACGTTACCCGACGGTTAGCTTGGTACCGCCTCGTGGTAAGGTTCTAATTTTGGTTCTAAGACTTGCTTTGCGGTTTATTTTTTATTTGCCCTCTGACCGACCAATCTGTTGTCTTCTCAGCTGGCCGATCCGGCTGATGAAATCCAGCCCCCAGATTTTCCCCTGACGCTACTGAGGGTGGATGCGGCTGGGATACCCTTTACTGAGCCCCTCCTCTCGTGTTCTGTTGAGGAGATGGATTCCGGGACAGAATGGCGTGACCGGGTGTATCGGGTGTGGTTTTTTTGTTCTTCGTTTGGGTTCTAAGAATTAGGGTCGGTTTGCCTAACCTCTATGGCTGCACTCTCAGGTTTCCTCGGCTTGCCATCAGCGATTGTTGCGGGCTGCCAACTGCTTCAGGGCCTACGCCTCGAGGGTTTCCCGTGATACTTCGGGGCCCCGATTGGTGAGTTTACATGACTAAGGTGGCTTTCTAGGCTGTTGGTGTACTTTCCTAATGCTTAAGTGTATTTGCAGTATGTTCCGGATATGGTGGGGCAGTTGGAGACTCGGGTTACCGAGCTCGAGGCGAGAGTGGTTGGGGCACAACGGCTCCTGCAATCCCGAGCTGAGGAGATCGCCTTCCTAAGGGAGCAGCTGGCTCGGTCCTGGGGCGAGACCTCAGCACAGGGTGAGGCTAGGTATCAGATAGAAAGGGAGGCTGACGCTGAAGCTGAGGCTACGGGTGCCATGGAGGAAGTTGGAGGGATTCCCCAGACAGCTACTCTAGATGTGCTGGCGGGGATGGACAGTAGTGAGTCTCCTCTTATAGACCTGGAGGACCTAGGGTTAGATGACCAGCTTTGCGAGATGGTGATTGTCGTCGGCGCGGCTTCTAGGGGTCCTTCCTAGCCTCGATTTGTATAAGGATTTGTATATTTTGTATATTTGTTTTAGAATTTTAGTATTTGAATTGGTTGGATTAGTCTTGCGTTTTCATTTGGCGAATTGTTTACCTAGATTGACAAGTAATCACTTTTGCGTTCATTCGTTCCGCAATGTGACTCAGTCTAAGGTGCGTTAGCGTTGCATGCGAGTACGAAAATGTTTTTTTTCGAGGGTTTTGAAATGCGTTAGCTTGAGCCGGGAATCGGATCGGATATTACGTCGATTAAAATGTTTTGACTCGAGATGGACGAGACGTAAAATGTTAACGTAAAACATTAACGTGCTTTGACCGCATATATTCGGAGATGAGCTTTAGTATGAAATCGGAATTTAAAATCCGAGTACTTTTTGAAAAAAAGTTAGACCATTTTTACATGACCACTTTTTACATACTCGTAAAATTGTCTTGTTAGGCTACAGACGTGACTCGACGGTAATCGTTAAAAGGCTACGACACGCCTAGGTGGAGTAGCTTATCCCCCTAAAAAAATAAAAAAACGTCTAAGTCTTGTTCGTCCGACGGGTAGATCCACGTTCTCGCAGTTCTTGCGTGGGTATTTCGGTTTTCCAGACGGGTTTTAGTGACTTTGGGAGGCTGTCCCCGATGTCCGGGGTAGAGGATGATAGCTACGGTGATAACGGAGGTTCGAACTTCTATACTTGGGTTGCTCGGGATGTCGCCTGCATGACTATAGGTGCTTAGGCTGAGGCAACTGGACTCCGGACCGCCTGGGCTCGGGCGGCCGGAATTTCGGGCGCGTGGGCCGATGCGGTCGGGGCCCCGGGTTATGGAAATTTTTTGTTGTTTCCTAATTCTTGTGGGATTAGGGCTATATATACGTGTTGTGGGTGTTCGTTTTAGACATATTAGGGTATCCATAGAGTCTAGCACGTCTATATTTAGCGTCATGTCGGGTTTTGGGAAAATCCTTGCCGAGTGGGTTAGTTCTTTTAAGAAATGTGACCCCGAGGTTAGTTCAAATGATGGTTTATCAGTGGTTGTCGCACTTAGTCGGGTCAAGGTGCAAGATAACTTCTTGCGGGCATGTTCTAGGTTTTGGGATGCGAAGTACCATGCTTTTGTCTTTCCCGTGGGTAAAATTTGTCCTTTGCCCGAAGAGATAGATGTTATAGGCGGGTGGAGCTCGGTTCGACCTTGTGTGCCTTATGGGGATGATGCTTATGTGGAGCGGTTTTACCATTTTTTGGACCTTTCTTCGCTAGAGGAGGTTAAGGGTTATTTTGGTACGGACGGTCTTAACTTAGAGTTACTTTCTAGGACGTTCTCAGAAGTTGGCTCTCGTCACCTTTCGACCTTGGCATGTAGGCGTGCTTTTAACATTGCTATTGCTTGTTGTTATCTTTTTGAGGATGCGTGGATAAGTGATGGTTGGGGTAATCCCCGGGTTTTGGATGTGGTGATGGCAATGGAACATGGGCGGTCACCCTCTTTGCTTATTTTGGGTGAGCTTGTTCTGGGTCTTGATGCTATTGTCCGGCTACAAGGGACACCTTCTCGGGGCTCTAGGATCATCTTACAGGTGTGTTTTTTGTATTGTCCCCCCCCCCCCCTTTTGTTTTATTTTTATGGTTGTGATGTTTTGTAGTGGTTTGTACAGGTTTGGCCGCAGGAACGGCTTGGTTTGGTGGTCCCTCCCTGGTGTTTCAAAAATTATAGCTACAGGGGTTTCACGGGCTGGAAAATGGTGCAGTTGTGGAGTAAAATTCTCGAGGAAAAGGATTGGGTTTCCTATTTGGCTGAAGGGGATGTGGTCATCAGGTTGTCTATCCCGTGGTGGAACACTAGTGGGCGTATCGGGTTTCCATTTTCGTCTTTGTCATGGGTTTTGCTAATACTATCCATGAGGGATCAAGTTCGTGTTTACCCGGGCATATTGTCACATCAAATGGGTGTCCAGCTTTTTATTCCAAAGGATGCTGAAATTGTCTCTACTTCTGACCCATGGACGGAGGATTCGCTAGGGAGTTCAGGATTTCTTGGGAGAAGAAATTCTTGCGTCTCGTTGTTATTGAGGGTGTTCGACCGACTGACAATGCTTTTATCCGGCGAAGGGTTTGTGAACACTCGTCGGGGCAAACTGACTCAAAAGCCAGGAAGACAGTACCACTAAGAGGCGAGGAGGTGACTCGAGAGACCGTTACCAAGTGCCTACCCAAAGACAGTGGGACCGATCCCAGTTTAGTCAGTTCATTTGAACGGGCCAAGACCGATGAGACCCATATTAAAATTGTGAAAGAGCAAAGAAAGTGGAAGTCGCTGGACTCACGTTTGGATAGGGCGTTAGAAGCTTGCTTTCAGGAACTCGCGGAGGAAGAACGCAAGCGATCACACCCGAACGGTAAGGGTGAGGAAGAGATGGACCAGTAGAGCCCAGCCATTTATATTATGTACTACTAGTTGATAATATGTGGCGTATTAGTACTAGTTTTTGTGTGTTTTTGACACGTTGTTAACTTTCGGGATGTTCGGACTTTGGATTTTTGATGTAAATGCCTCGACAAAGGCTCGATTTAACCGAATTCTGTTATTAATGAGAAGCACATTTTTTTAATATTTTTTTTGTGGTGGCTCGCAACTCGATTCTTCATTTTACTCGGAGCGCCCTTTCGGGTTTTCACTCCGTCCTCGGCTCACCCTTTTTTGTTTTTTTTTTCTTTTTTTTGCTTCTTTTTTTTGTCTCTTTTTTTTACGGCTCGCAACTTGATTCTTCATTTTTCCCGAGGCGCTTTTTCGGGTTTTCACCCCGTCCTCGGCTCGTCAATTTTTTTTTCGACAAGGGCTCGCAACTCGTTTCTTCATTTTGCCCGGGGCGCCATTTCGGGTTTTCACCCCGTCCTCGGCTCGTCGTTTGTTCTTCCTCATTTTAAATCACTCGGGGGTCGGGTCGTAAAAGGAGTCCCGGTTTATACATGGATCGATTAATCGATTTTTTTGCTATTTTTTCGGTTGTTTGGTTGTACCCGGGGAACGGGTTGCCTACGTATCCACTTTTAGACAGAATCAAACCATGTTCGTAGTTCTTTAGAAAAGTGTGAGTGATTTTGCTTTAGACTCGTTTATGCCATTTATCGATGGGAACTTGACTTCTTTTTTTGTGTTGTTGTTGTTGTTGTTATTGTTTTTTGCTTCCCCCTAAGCCATTTGTATCTTTGGATTTTGTATTTGTCTAGGAGTTTTTGAGTGTCGGCCCTGAAGTGAGCCCCCTGGTCGCTAATAATTTCATGAGGTATAACGTAGCGGCAGATGATGTTGTTTTGTAAGAATTTGACTACTTGTTTTGAGGTTAGTACGGTGTAAGAGGCAACTTCTACCCATTGGGTGAAGTAATCGACGGTTACCAAAATAAAGCAATGTCCGCCGGTCCCGGATGGGTGTACTTTCCCTATGATTTCTATTCCCCAAGTAGAGAAGGGCCAGAGTGTGGCTATAGTGTGTAGAGGATAAGGAGGTAGGTGTTGGATGTTGGCGAATATTTGGCAATTGTGGCGGTGTCGAACATGGCGTCGACAGTCTGCCTCTAAGGTAATCCAATAATAACCCAGTCTCATTATTTTTCGGGCTAATAGGTGTGCATTCATGTGAGGTCCGCATTCTCCGTCATGTACCTCTTCCATGACTCTCTCGGATTGGTTTTTATTTATGCACCTAGGGAGGACTCCTTGTGGGGTTCGTTTGTACAGTAGGCCTTGATTCAGGACGTAATGGGTGGCTTGTATTTGTAGGGCTCTTTTGTTTTTGCTATTAGTGTCGGGTGGGTATGACCCGTGGGTTTTAAAGTCTAGAATTGCTTTGTACCAAGGTTCTTTGCTGGTGTCGACAGTTTCGAGGTTGTGGATACATGCTGGTTGTTTGCTTCTTTCTACACAGATAGGCATGGAGAAGAGGTGATCGGGCATGTTTATTTGTGAGGCTAGTTTGGATAATGCATCAGCGAATTGGTTCTCTTTGCGGGGTATGTGTATGAAGTCAATTTCGGTGAATTCCTTAGACATTGCTTCTACTTTTGTTTGGTATGGGGTTAGGCTTTAGCTATAAACCCTCCAATTACCCGTGGCTTGGTTGACTACTAAGGATGAATCTCCGTGGGCTCTAAGGTTTTTGACACCTAGAGATATGGTTGCTTTTAGACCTATTATACAAGCTTCGTATTCGGCTGCGTTGTTGGTAAGTCTGGTCAGGCGGCGGTTTGTTTGCTTCCAAGTTTATTGTTGTTTGGTCGGTGGCTGTTTGAGCCTAAGGTTGTTATTCCCGATTTTCTTCTTAGGGTGAAGCTGAGTGGGCTGTTTGTGGTAGCCCTTGCATTTTAGTCGGTTGTTATCGATAATTGGCATAAAGTCGAGTTTTTAAGCGTTTAAGTAAATTGTTGAAAGAAAGTTAAGCGATTGTCGAGGCATGTTTGTAAAAAAAAATAACTGTTTTATTGATAATAGTAGACGGGCTAGATGCCCATGATTTTGTTTGGAGAAGGTGGAGGACATGTTCCCCCGCACCTCCCTGGACTCGATGGAACAGGAGACAAGACATTTATTATTATTATTCTAGTCTTGTCCCTAAGACAAATTAGACTTTGACTAAGACTGGTCATGCCTTTAGAGGTACCTTCGCTGGTTGGGCTCCCGGCGTTCACGCGGGTCGCTCTCTTGGTACCTGGGGCCGGTTCTTCTCCAAAGACATCCTACGGGGACGTAGACACCTTTGTCAATCAGGTCTTGTACTTCATGCTTGAATTCGGTGCATAATTGGGTCTCATGCCCCCGACCTTGATGATACAGGCAGTAAGCATTCAGATTCCAACCCGCTTCCCTCTTTTCTATAGGTGGGTCCGGGGTGGGACCTACCGGCCATAGTAGCCAGGCCTCCTGCAGTTTCCGGAGGGCCTCAGCGTAAGATTCCCCTAGTTTGGTGAATTGCCTGAAGGGACAGTGGAGACTTGAAGGTTCGACAGCGCGTGCGAGCCTGGCGTACTCGACATACGGATCCTCACTAAGCACCAGTTCTCGACTTATCGGTCCTCCTTGGAGTTTCCTCTCGGACCCTTCGAGAGTCTTAAGGCGCATTAGTGTAATGATTCATGCATAACCCAAATTTTGCCCGGGCCGGTTACTTGTGACCGACGTCCCACTATACCACGGTGCATTCCTACATGGGTGCACTAAAAACTTCTATGGCGGAACTCACCGGGGTTTTACGGCAGGTCCTAGTTCCAAATCGGCTAGGAAGTCCTTCCTGTTTCGTGAGAATGCTATCGTTGTTGGTATAGACCCTACTTTGACTGACCGAGACTTAGTGTAAAGCATACATAAGCGTCGTTATAATGCTTGTTTGACTACGTGCTACTTGGTTTCCGTGTCATTTTTCAAAAACCGTCATTTCAAAAAAATGCATCTTTCCAAAATACCAAGTTTTCAAAAACCCAAAATGTTGTCCGTTTCGGGACCCGTCTCAAAATATCCAACTTTCAAAAAATTCGGAATGCCGCCGAAATTTAGGATCAAACGATGTGACTCAAAATATCCTTTTTCTCTAGTCGGCATGCTGCCCGTTTTAATTCTCGAATTTCCCACACCATCTCGATTTTCTGAATTTTCAAAATTCTAATCTTGGTTTTTGAAATTCCGTTTTTAATTTTCGAACTCTCGAAAATTCATCCACTTAATATTCAAATTTCAAATATCCAACTTTCCTAGTAAACCTTCCTTGTTATAGGACCTACCGTCAAGCCGTGTGTCGGGTCTTTGCATAGTATGTCGAAGGTCTATAGCGTCGAAACTCCGCTGATCCTATATCACGAGTTTCCCCCCTTTCCCGAGTCCGCCTTATCCGCCAAGGCACGACCGACCCGCGTAGGGCATACCCCTACAAAGGAAAGTCCGTCCATACACTCGAGTCAAAAGTCTGGGGAAAAGTCTCACGTGGACCTTCCTTCGAACGGGATTAGGCCCACAAAGCCAAAATCCTAAGGAAGTTATACCACCCATCGAGTCATCCGTCTAGATGTCTTTCTCGAGTCTTTAGTCTTCCTTTCTTAGTGTCGCTCGGGATGTACTTTTCCTTTCTTTCTCCAAGATCTGGGTTCAGTTTCTGATTACGCGGTGTTCTTACAGACAGGCCGCCAGCAACTAGACACGCTCGAAGGATGGCTACTTTGAACAGCCTACAAACCTCTTTGGACGCCATGGTCGCGAAGCAGACCGATATCGAAGCCCAACTGACCGAAATGAGGGCTGGCCAAGTGGCCATTGTTGCTCGCCTAGCTACGGTGGAGCAAAGGGCTCCTAATGTCGAGGCTAATGAGCCTCTAGCTGAACTAGTCAGCGCGGTGCGCCGGCTAGAGGAACAAGTCCATTTGGCTGGGAGTAACAACATCCATCGGGAGAATAGTCGAGAGTACAACCCGCTGAGTGACAAGCTGCCCGCGAACCTGAACCTCATAGGTTTGCCCATGTTTGAGGGAACTGAGGACCCGTTACTACATGTGCGGGCCTTCAAGGAATTCATGGCCATCAAGGGAGTGGATTCGACCATGTTCATGAATCTCTTTGCTGCATCCCTTGAGAAGCACCCACGGGCCTGGTACAATAGGCTAGACCCGAAAAAATACCCTACATGGGATGATGTGGCTACCGAGTTCGCTCGGAACTATGCTGACAACACCGAGATCCAAACCACAATGCGATCTCTGGAGGTTATGGCCCAAGAGCCAAAGGAAGGTTTCACTAAATACCTTCAACGCTGGAGGGCGGAGAGCGTGAAATTGGTTGATAAGCCCAATGTGAAGACTTTGGTGGAGGCTTTTGTCAAGAACCTCCTCCCCTCCTACCGGGTTCACCTCCGGTACGCTGTCATACCCAATTTCACCACCCTTACTGAAATGGGTATGAGGATCGAAGACGATCTGAGACTAGAAAGCCTCACTAAGGCCGCTAGCAAAGGATACCAAGGGACCTCTTCCTCCACCACTAAGCCCCAGGCTTCAACCCGCAGCATTTTTGACGCGGTTAATCTACTAGATGCCCCGTCCAAGACGAACGCCCCACCTCGGGTCTTCACTGATATAGGTACCACCTATACCTATGCCTTACAAAGGCTATCCTCCAAAGGCCTAATCCAACCGATAGGCCCAACTCCTGAAGTTCCGGTCGAGCGGCGCTCCAAGAACTACAATGCTCAGGCCTATTGCCAATACCACCGTGGCAATGGGCATGATACCAAAAAATGTTGGAAGCTGAAACACTTGATCCAGGACCTAATTGAAAGCGGTAAAATCCCGCTACCCGGAGATAAGCCAAGCAACAAGGAGAACCCTTTCAGCTCCCATGCCATCTTTGCCGGGGAGGTGATTGACTGCTCTCACCTTATCTCTCCATTCATCCCGCAAGTGAACGGGATATGGTTTGACGACGAGGATGATGTCTACCTCGCTAAAGAGGAAACCGTTCCCATCACCCCTGAACAGATTCGAGAGGCCAAAACTCGAGTCCTAGCCAGCAACAACCTTGGTCGTCCCTACTTAGCCACAAGCACTAGGGACACCCTTATCCCGACAACCATCACCGATCCACTCGGGATGGAAGTCGCCCCTGAAGAGCCGACCGCTGAAACGGCTATTGTGAAGCAAATGAAGAGAACCCGAGTTGACCTCACTATATGGCAACTCTTAGTCAGCTCACAAGAACATCGAGAAGCACTTACAAAGGCTCTCGATCAAGTCAAGATCGACTCTTTGGCTACCCCTGCTGAAATGGTAGCTACAGTCCTACCTCACCTAAAGGGTAAGGCTAAGGAAGGAGGCCCAATGATCACTTTCTCTGAAGCCGACTTGCCAACATTCGGGGCCTCCCACAATCTGGCCCTTTACATCACGGTGATTTGTCGAGGGAAATACCTCCCGATGACCCTAGTCGATGACGGGTCAGCTGTGAACGTCCTTCCCTTAAGGACCGCCAAAGCCCTCGGAATCACCGAGGCAGATTATGTCCCGACGGCTCAAACCATCCAAGCCTTTGATGGGAGCCCGAAGACGGTATCTGGGGCCGTGAAGCTGACCATCATAACGGGCCCGATAGAAAAGGAGCTTGAATTCCAGGTGATCGATGTCACCTCATCCTTCAACTTGCTCCTAGGAAGGCCATGGATCCACGCAGTCAAAGCTGTGTCTTCCACCCTCCACCGTAAGATCAAGATGCCTTTACTCGACAATTTTATTACTTTGGAGGCAACCCCAATGACCGTGGCTAGCTGTAACGCCACGGGCCGCACGGACCTCTGGGGGTTCGACTTTGTGGGGATGATCGAGGAAGAGTACCTTTTTAGGCCTTACTTCACCACGAGCATTGACACGATGCTCCAGAACTTAGGGTACCTTCCGGGGGCTACCTCCCGACCCGACCTTCCAGCTGGGAAGATCATCGAGGTCCTCAAGGACGAAGACTCTCACTTCGGCCTTGGCTATGCCACCACTCCGGGCAACGTTGTCCGGGCAGGAATCGAAAAGGCCTGCAACATCATGAAGGGTATCCACTTGAGCCCTTACAGCCCACGGTTGTCTGACTACTTTGTCACACCCGTATTCGGGGCTATCCAGGTTGGGCTATACCAACCCAATGCTACGCGCCTCAGGACCCACTTGGCCCGGGACTGCCACTACATCCCGGATGAGGTGTTCGCCCTCATCCAGTCCGATGGAGCGGATGATGCCGAGCCCGCGCTGGGGCTGCTCTTCGGGGAAGACACCATAGCCCCGACTCCAAAAGAAGACCTGGTCAACCTGATCCTCCGCAGCAACAGGTTTCACCCGACCAAGCTGATCTCGGATGTTGGCTCCGAGACGGGAAGCAGGGCCTGGAGGAAGACTGTCAAGTGGACTGACAGTCAAGGAAAGATCTACAAGCTGGTCACCGGAGAGGGAGACATGCCTGAGTCTTAGTCCGAGTCTGAGTCGGAGTCTGAGTCAGAGTCTGAGGTCGAGTCTAGAGAAGTCGGTGCTAGAGTCACTCCTGTAACCCCCCTCCCTTCTATCATTCCTGCTGCTGGCACTTCGGGGTCTGTCCCGAGTGCTTTACCAATTCCGCCACTGACCAAGGATCAGATGGCTGCTCTCTTTGAGCTGTTTTCCAAATTTTCAATCAATAATAACAATCGTTCTGCTTACGACTTGTCTCTTTTAAATTCTGCTTTCAAAATAGATTTATGCTATGACATTGAGAAATCCGACGAACAGGTACCCTTACCTCCACATCTGATCGAGCAACTAGAGCAAAGGGAATCCCGGAATCTGGTAATTGAAGAGACCGAGTCCATAAACGTGGGAACAACCTTAGAGCCTCAGATACTTAAGATAGGGTTATCCTTAGATCCCGAGGAGAAACAACAGTTTATAAACCTTCTCCAAGAGTTCAAAGACGTCTTCGCATGGTCCTACAAGGACATGCCAGGGATAGACAGGGAAATAGCCAAGCACCGCATACCTATCAAAGACGGGTGCAAACCGGTCAAGCAGAAGCTTCGTCGAATGAGGCCCGAGTGGTCTCTCAAAGTAAAGGAAGAAGTCGACAAACAGTTCAAAGCCGGCTTCATACAAGTGTCCGAGTATCCGGACTGGGTTGCAAACATCGTGCCGGTTCCTAAAAAGGATGGTAAGGTGCGGGTGTGCGTAGATTTTCGGGATCTTAACAAAGCAAGCCCGAAGGATGATTTTCCGTTACCACACATCGATATACTGGTGGATAACACGGCCGATCATGCCCTTCTGTCATTCATGGACGGGTATGCCGGATATAATCAAATCAAGATGGCGGAAGAAGACATGAGTAAGACTACCTTCACTACACCTTAGGGTACTTACGGCTACACTGTCATGCCATTTGGTCTCATTAATGCTGGGGCCACGTACCAAAGGACCGCTACCACTCTACTACATGACATGATGCATAAAGAAGTAGAGGTCTATGTAGACGACCTGATCGTCAAATCCAAAGAACGGGACGGTCACATCACCGCCCTAAGAAAATTCTTCACCCGATTGCGCAAATACAACATGAGACTAAACCCTCAAAAATGCAGTTTCGGGGTAACGTCAGGCAAATTACTGGGTCATATCGTTAGCCAACGAGTTATCGAGGTCGACCCAGCTAAAATCAAAGCCATTACCGAGATGCAAGCTCCTAAAACCGAAAAAGAAATAAGGGAATTTCTCGGGAAAGTCCAGTATATTAGTCGATTCATTTCCAAGTTAACCATGGTGTGTGAACCAATTTTCAAGAAACTGAAAATAGGGGAACAGATACTATGGGATGACAAGTGCCAAGCTGCTTTCGACAAAATCAAAGAAATTCTGTCTGCCCCGCCAGTTTTGACGCCACCTCAACCCGGTTTGCCTCTGTCGTTATACCTAACAACGACCGAGACAGCCATAGGGGCTATGCTCGCTCAGACAGTTGACTCCGAAGAACGAGCCATCTATTACATCAGCAAGAAGTTTTTAGAGTATGAGTGCAAATATACCATGCTCGAAAAGACGTGCTTGGCTCTAGTCTGGGCCACTAAGAAGCTTCGACACTATATGCTTAGTTATGAGGTCCATGTTCTATCCAAGATGGACCCGATCAAGTACCTCTTCGAAAAGCCCATCCTCAATGGCCGGATTTCAAGATGGACTCTAATGTTGGCAGAGTTCGACCTGAAATTTTTACCGTTAAAAGCTATTAAGGGGCGAATAGTAGCTGAATTCCTCGCTGACAGCCCGGTAACCGAAGAAGGACACACCGACACCTGGTCCTTCCCAGACGAAGATATTTTCCATACCGATGCCGAAACATGGGATTTATACTTCGACGGAGCATCTAATTTTCGAGGGTTCGGAGTCGAGATCCTTCTAATTTCACCAAGAGGGGAGCATACTCCCGTCTCCATCAAACTGGACTTTGATGTTACCATTAATGCAGCAGAGTACGAAGCATGCATTTATGGGCTACAAGCCGCCGCCAACCTAGGGATCACAAATCTCCGGGTACATGGCGACTCATCCTTGGTCATTAACCAAGCACTCCAAAAATGGAAGACTCGGAATGCTAATCTCGTGGCCTACCAGGCACGAGTAAGGGATCTCGAGAAACAATTCCAGAAGGTAGAGTACATATACCTGCCTCGGGAAGAAAATCAGTTTGCAGATGCACTTTCAAAATTGGCATCTTTACTGAACATTCCCGACCACGTGACCAGTATGCCAATTTGTGTCGAAAGACGGTCTGAGCCGGCATACATCCATAACATTGAAGACATCGAGATCACTGATCCCGAACCTTGGTACCAGGCTGTGTTAACATACCTGACCAACGGAGAGTATCCTCCCGGGACTGAGGGTCGAGCCAAAAAGGCCTTGCGAAGGCTAGCTAGCCAGTTCATCCGTACTGATGACGGGCAACTGTACAAAAAGACGGCACAGGGGGCTCTTCTCCTTTGTGTTGACAAATATAAGGCCGAGAAAGTAATGGCCGAAGTACATGATGGTGAAAACGGCCCACACATGAATGCTCACATGCTGGTCCGAAAAATCATGAGGCTCGGGTATTACTGGAACACCATGGAGGCCGACTGCCAGTTATATGTCAAACATTGCCATAACTGTCAAATCTTTGGCAATGTGCAACATATGCCGTCATCTCTGCTCTATACCATGACGTCGCCTTGGCAGTTCTCGACATGGGGTATCGACATAATCGGGAAGGTGAATCCCTCCGGTACTGGCGGGCACTGCTTCATTTTAGTAGCTATCGACTATTTCACCAAATGGGTCGAAGCTGAATCATATCGCATTCTCAATGCCAAGCATGTCGCCAAATTTATCCAAAACAAGATAATATGTCGGTATGGGATCCCACATGAATTTATCAGTGATCACGGGACTCATTTTCAAGCTAGAGGCCCGACAATGGAGCAGTAGAGGCCCTACCGTCCCCAAACCAATGGAGCAGTAGAGGCGGCTAATAAAACAATTGTCACCATACTCAAAAAATGGCTGATAATTATCGGGACTGGCCCGACAAAATACCTTTTGCCCTATGGGGGTACCGGACATCAATTCGCACCGCAACCGGGGCGACACCATATTACCTAACCTATGGGATGGAGGCAGTCCAACCAGTTGAGCTAGAGGTACCGTCCCTCAGAATTCTGCTGGAAAGCCAAGTACCCGAAGCTGACGGGGTTCGAGCACGGTACGATTCGTTGGTTCTACTAGACGAACGACGGTCCCGCGCTCTCAACAACATCCAAATCTACCAGAAACGGATCCAACGGGCTTTCAACAAGCGAGTAAGGCCCAGAAACATTAAAGAAGGGGATCTAGTCCTTAAGTCCGTTCGAGCTTTACTACCAGTGGACCCAAGGGGAAAATTCAAACCCAACTGGGCTGGGCCATACCTGGTGAAGAAGATCTTGTCAGGGGGAGCAGTAATGCTGACGGACCTGGACGGGAATGAGTTCGTCAACCCAACCAACCTGGACCAGCTGAAGCGTTACTACCCTTAGCCATTTCTCAATGTCATTAGCATTTTTTTTTATCAAAATCGTTTATTTTACAAAAGCAAGTCAATGAGCTAGAATTATTTATTCTACTGTCGCAAAACATCTTGAACCAATAGTCTTGGTGTAATTCAAGATTGCAAATTTCCTAAGCTTGAACTACGTTTGGTTTGATTCTCCTAATCGCGGATACGTAGGCAGCCCCTCAAAAGGGCACAACCAATGCAATCGAGAAAAGACAGGAACGGTTTAATAATAAACTTTCTTTTATTAATTATCACAAAAAAAGAGCCCCAATAAACTTGGGAAAATTACAAAGTGCAGGAATTCAAAAAAAAAATTACCAAAAAAAACACACGACAAAAAGTAATAATATTTAAATAATAAAAAACTAAGGACTCGGTATTTAGGGCATCTTGCCCTTCCCCTTGTCCTTGGCCTCCTTAACCGTCCACTGATGGCGACGCGGAGGAGAGCGTTCCCAAATCACCACAGGAACCTCTTTAGCCCGGACTCGTTTCTTGGAACTCGAGTCCTCATCCACCTCGATAGGCCCGAGTCGGGCCCTCACGGGCTCTGGGAGCTGGTCACGCGGACCTAATCGGTCCCGGGCCGCCAACCTTGGCCCAAGTCGCCGCTCCAAGTAAGTCTGGGGGCTTTGCCGCCCCCGTGTGCCACTAGCACCGACATCTTTAGCTCGAGTCTTAGTATGTGACTTAAGACCCGATTCTAATCGGACTAAGGTAGCAGGGGTCTCTCCCTCATCGAAGAATCCCCTATTGTCCTTTGCCGTCTCCCGACGGACCAGTTCGAAGGCCTCATCGACCTTCAGAGCTTTGCGAGCCTCCTCAGACTCCTCAACAGTCTATTTCTCGTAAGCTCGAGAAACCCAAGCGGATTGGCAAGGGTTGGGAATAGTCCATGTAGGACGAGTGAACCATCTCTGCAACCAGGTGTCGCACATAGCGTCCGTCAGTTGGAGCGAGACGCTAATAATGGCTTCAGTCTCAGGAATGCGCTGAGACGAACCGAACTGCCTCAGGATGCGGTCCGGGTAAATATGAACTGTCCAGTCAAGGGACAGGATCACAAGGTAACGAGCTTGGTCCCTCTTGGCCAGCCCCGTTAATTTGGAAAGGAACCACTAAGCGACCGTCCACTTGATTAATGGGCCACCGTGGAACACCAATTCCTCATCCCAGTAAGCTCGATTTATATGGTGACTCAAGCTTATCCGGCGCCCTCTTGAACTGATTTGGCTGCTGCGATAGTTGGGAACGCTCGGAGGAGACTCTATGATCGATAAGCGTTCCGATTTATATGGTGACTCGAGCTTATCCGGCGCCCTCTTGAACTGATTTGGCTGCTGCGATAGTTGGGAACGCTCGGAGGAGACTCTATGATCGATAAGCGTTCCGACTGCCAAACCTGCAAAAAGTATATACAGAATTCATGAGCGACGGAATGGTCCGCTACAGCCCACTCGATCGAGTACACCATCTGACTCGATCGAGTAAGGCTCTCTGAAGACAACCAGAATCTCGTCGGGTGTGACACTCGATCGAGTAAAGCATCCCACTCGATCGAGTAGGCTCTCCACAGATGGGCAGAAGCACTTTGCAGACATCACTCGATCGAGTGATAGGTCCACTCGATCGAGTGACTTACGGACCTCAGGAAATCGCGAAAAAAAAAAATTTATCGCGAGACATATACCTGCAGAATGAGGGTGCTCCCCGTCAGTTGCCGGGTTGGGTCAAGTCGCCTAGCATCCAAACCCATGATGAGTTCCCCAGTGGCTAGCCAAGCAGAGCTATGACCAGTCTCCATCTGGTCAACCACTCCAATCAGCCTAATTTGACCCACACATGAGTCAACATCCATCAACCCCTCGAAAACGTAGCGGTGCAGCATGCAGAACGCGAAAGCCCTACGCCTATGAGAAGGCGTAGCCCTTACATCCTGACTATTCATAAACTTGTCAGCCAAGTCGAAGAGGGAAACAGTATCTCCCCACACCATTCGATCTGTCTCAACATGAGACAGACCCAGGAAATCCCTCAGTCTTCTCCTCGGGTCCGGGTAGAACGGAGGGATGGCAGGACGAGCCAGAGGGCTCCAACCCCCGATGGCCGCGATCTCCTCGGAAAGAGGGCATATCTCTCCCCGCGGGAACGCAAAGACGTGATGGGTGGTATCCCAAAATGACAAACAGGCGTCCAAAAAGTGTGAATCAGTCACTAGATGCCGAAGAGGAAACAGGCTGACGATCCCCATTTAGGTCAGCTGAATTTTGTCCTCGTCCCGAAAGTGCTTGGACTAGGCAAAAAGCATTGAAGTGAGATGCTCGATACCCATGGCAAGAATTTGAATTCTCTTGAGAGACTGAGAGATTTTTTTAAGAGAAGAAGGGTTTTGATTTGAGATGCAGTAAACTGAAGCAGGGATACCTATATTTATAATAGGGAAGCCTGGCTGTAACCCTAACTAACCCTGCCTCCTCAGCAAACTGGGCCCCAGCATGTGCAGGCCTGACTTCAACCCAGAATAGGAATCTAGTTGTCCCGAGCTTTCCTAAATTTTTTTCTAAAAATTCCTAGTATTCTAAAAAAAAAATTCAAAAATTTCAACTTTTTTTCAAAATCCAGTACGTTTTCCCCAGCCAGTAGATGCTTTGTCTATGTGCTACATGCAATTTATCATGTGTCGGCATACAAGTACACCCCATGACTTCAGAAGCAAGTCCCCGCGCAACTACTTCACTCCCCAACGTCAGCCAATATTTATCCCAGAATGCTACAGTCAAAGCCATGATGTATCAGCATACGGGTGCACCTATACCTTCAAAAGCGAGTTTCACTCCCCACGGAGCTACCACCGGCAGGACAGGTATGACCCTCTGCTTATGGCTGGCGAGCCCTTCACGCTAGTCTACTGGACTATAAACGACCCGACCGGAAGGCTGCCAGGTCGTAATCTGCGATTGGCCTGGTAGCTACTCTGACTTTCGCCTTGTGTCAAGCCTCAGTCAGAGTGTGGGCTCTGTAGACACCCGCATTTTGCCTGCTAGTGTCTATAGCAGTTCCCGACAAACACCCGATGATGATCGGACGCAAACGTGACTTAGTATACTCGGATTTGGACCCGAAATCAATAATATCTGACATGGACTTTTTCGCGGAGTAATAATCTCACAAAACAGACCTCAAATTCAGGCCCAGTGGGTCGTTCCGAGCAAAATAAGACTAATTTGGGCCAAAACCGACACCAAAAATAAATCCCGTCTTTTGGCGACCGGGTCAAAACCCGGTCAAAGACGAACCCGTCACAAAAACAGCCCAAATGCATCTTCTAGAAGCTGGCGCCCAATCCCATTTCAAAAAAGATTACACAATCAACCAAGTCAACCCTTTCCTAATTTATCTCGGTTTATCTGATCCACTCGATCGAGTGGATTGACCCACTCGGTCGAG
Source organism: Agrostemma githago (assembly GCA_958450325.1). Classification (NCBI taxonomy): domain Eukaryota; kingdom Viridiplantae; phylum Streptophyta; class Magnoliopsida; order Caryophyllales; family Caryophyllaceae; genus Agrostemma; species Agrostemma githago. The sequence continues at coordinate 28,828,050 of OY288241.1, read as the reverse complement.
TGGAGCGTCAAAAACCGGATCAGGCCCATTTTCTAGGGCACTCGACCGAGTGCACTAGGGCCACTCGATCGAGTGACCCTAGGTCGTGGGGTAAACTCTATAAATACCCCATGACCCTCACTCATTTCACAAGCTTTTACTAATGCAAAATTACCCTACATTTTCACCCTAATCCTTCTATACTCTACACACTAAAACCCTAAGCAAGCATACACAAAGACCGAGTCCCTTGTTCCTCGAAAAACCAACAATTCATCCACAACACACACACACACCATAACTTGCATACATCCTCGATACTCCGACGTCCCGTCACTATTCGCGAGTCCATTTCCGAGGTCCTTACTAAGCATGTATGTTGAGGGTGTCCTAAACCCCATTTCGATCTTTGTTACTTTTATTTACGTTTTTGTATCGTTAATATTATACCTATACTAGTATTGTAATTCTAACATCCTAACTCTAACTTTAACTTTAATCCTAACATTTTACATTTTCGTTACAAACATTACTATACCGCGTATGTATATATATTAGTATCAAAAATTCGGTTTTGGATACGTTTGACTATAATTGTCGCCTAAAATCCGTCTAATCCCTTTACGAGCAACGACGGAGGTGGAGCCCTTTCGAGGAGCCCCGCCCCAATGTACTCAAGGGCGTGACGTGATCGCGACTAATCGTAGTTGAACGCATTCGATCCCATTTAAATTAGTGCGGAACCCGTTGACACGAAAACCGACATCACATAACCCGAAAGGGTTAGTTTCGATGTCGTGACGTAGAGGGAGGCATTCCGTTGCTAATTCAAATTTTCTAACGTAAATGTTTTCATAAAATCCCGACAACGGTATCATAATTCAAATTTGCATTTAATTCGACCGACCGTCGATTTTGCACCCAAAAAACGAAACGAGTTAACACTCGTACAGGGTCAACTCGACCGAGTGCATAGGCCACTCGATCGAGTAGCGTCCATAAAACTAGGCAGAACCTTTTTCGAGGACGCACTCGACCGAGTCAGACCATGACTCGACCGAGTGGGACCTGTAACCCAGAAAACCGAGAGCTTAAATGCAACATTTAAGCCTCGTCCTTTTTTATGACTTTTAGTCGACACGTGCATAATCAATCACGTAATTCTAATTTTCAAAACTCATGCATATCACGACACCTAAAACGATTTTGATCGACGGTCTCGCACTATTAATTTTATGTCGACGACTCTTTAGTCGTATCCGACACATAATTAATTTAGACTCCATTTCTCGAGGTGATAAGTCGGGACAAGGCATCGAGGTTCGAGATCGGGTTAGCACCACACCTAGTTCTCGAACCTCCGTCCTTTGATTAATATGCAATATTATGCGTAATTAATTAAAGTTCGTCCGTCTAACTAATTCACGATCTAGTGTGCAGTTATTGTATACGGGTCTTTGTCGAGTCGTGTATTTATTTATCGCTCTTCTTATTTAATTCAATTATTCTATTTTATTGCTCGTTGTATTGTGAATTCCGGGTTGTATTCCGCCCGTGTAATTTGTAATTTATTTACGAGTTTTCTATTCTTGATGTTTGCCATTTATTGCCTTAAATGAACATCACATGCTAAATCACTTTGACGTAAATCAAGATGCATTAAATGACGTAGTTAACCAATAACTCACATGCTTAGCCCGAAAACGCTGTTTGCATATCATTTAATCGTTTTACTAGCGCGCGCACACGAACACGAGCGATGTCTTAGTAGAGGCCGCCATGTGCGGGCGGGGTTGGGTGTCCTTAGTGGGCTTCCCAACACGTACCCTCACCCCTTACTCAGAACCTTTGGTTTCCGGATGTCCGAAACCCTTGGCGCACGAGAGTCATTCTATATACGAAAGCCGGTTTAAACGGTATCGATATTGCAATGCAAAGGGACGAGCCCAATAAACTCTGAAATCGAAATGGGCTTACTTTGTGCATAGCCCAAGACGACATAGAGTGGGCTCGTATGGTTCCGAATAACCACAAAATTCGGTGGCGACTCCATTTTGACTTAAATTTCGAACCCGAGAACAATTTCACCACGAGATTCATTCGCCTACCCAAACCCGCGCGTGGCCGCGTCGGGGTGGACCTACGTCATGTCCACATATACGAATCTATTCCACGCTGCGTACACGTCGTTATAGTTTTCGTCCGTGGGGGAACTTGATTCGGGCCGCTCCAGTATATGGGGAAGTGAGTCCTAACGGGGGGCAGGGGTGAATATTAGTTGTCATAAGTCACATGGTACAATCATAAGTCACATGGTACGTCGTTAGAATTTCACCCAGAACTATATCAAGTGTGTGGTTGTACACCACAAAGTGTGTGACTATACACCACTAAGTGTGTGATTGTACAACCTAAGCCGTGTGACTATGCAACCTACAACCTTTGACTTTACACCTTAAAGTGTGTGACTGTGCAAAGTGAAGTCAGTGATTATACACCATAAAGTGTGTGACTGTACAACCTAAAGCATGCAAACATGCAAACATGCAAACATGCAAACATGCAAACATGCAAAGTTCGCATAAAGTGTGTTACTGTAAAAACATGATTATCCAGCCTTACAGTTAATGTGTCTAATGTCATTTTACCATTCAATGTAATAGGTGGGGGAGGAGGGCATACCATGTGCCAAATACCGAACCACGCCATCATCACTCCAAATGGGGAGGGTATTCCACGTCGTTTGTCGTCCGCTTCCAACTAGTTCATCATGTGCGACCAACACTCCAGCACCGCCTCGCTCATTCTATCTCCGGACAAGAGCATTTGAATCTCACGCCTCTCCAGCTGCGCACGAGCGCTGTAGTACCCCAATTGCTCCATGCGTTAAGTATTGGTTAGAATGTTTAATATGCAACACGAACCAGGGGCGTAAACGGTTACGTACCTTTCTTCGTACCCATTATCATCAAGGACGCACTAGTCGGCGACGTGTTTTCGCTGGTGGAGTATCCTACTCGTTAGCGGCCGGTTCATGCGAAACAAGATTGACATGACGATGGCATCGAGGTCCAGTTCCCCTTGGTTTAAAGAGCAACCCAACCCATCTCCACCGCCCCATATTCGAAACTTGATTGCTAACCAACATTCTTCTGGGACTGATTGGGGTTTGGGTTTAGGCATCTTTGGGGTTCCACTCGGACGCTTCCGCTTCTGGGAGGGTATCTTCCCCGAAGTTCTTTCATTCGCACTGGGCGACAACAGCGATTCCTTGTACTTTCCGAATGTTGCTACTTTTTTTAAAATAGTGTCCCTCACCTTGTTCACGTCGCTCAAAATAAGGGTCACTGTGATCTCCACCCTGCACAGATTCATGGCCGCCATTGTCCCCAAAGAGCAGTGAAATGGGAACCCGGCGCACAACATCATGTGCATCATCAACTACACTCCACAGTCATTGGTGGAGTAGCCTACCCCCTACCAAAATAAGGGAACGTTCACCATTGTAACACCCGCAATTTTCCTGGCTTCGCTATCTGTTCCATTACGATTATATCGTAACTCTGTAATATTTCCTCAATTACATTTTTCCCATTTCGAGGTCTCTTTTATTATCGAGCCTAAAATCATTTATTTTTCTAAAAGGATTTTAATAATTCTATTTTATTCGAAAACCCATTTAAATCATATTTTCTATGAACTATTTATTTTTTTAAAAATGATCGATCATATTTATAATTGTTTCTAGCTCAAAAATATTTTATTTTCGAAAAATGGTTGTTTAATTATTTTACTACGCAATTTCATAAATAAATATTTTCTAACGCATTTTAATTCGATTTCTTCGTAAACGCTTATATTATTTTACAAACCTTCTTTTATCGACTTGAGATATATTTTAAGATCTTTTATTAACACTAAAAATTATTTTTATCCTATCTATTTTAAATCTTATCCTCGTATAGATTTTAATCGGAAACTTATCAAATCAATTTGTTGGTTTTTCTTTCCATCTCAACCATCTCGTCTCCTAGCTAAGTTAAGAGTCCTTGTGACTTCATTATTCCTCACTAGCACAAAAAATACATTAGGCATGGGGAAAAAGCTATGGTTTCAGTTAATAACCGTAACCCAAAGATCTTTTTAGAATAGGATATACAAAAGGTTACAGTTGTTTGAAAATAACCGAAGCCAAATATAAACGGCTTTGGTTGAGTTCCTAAACCGTAACTAAAAGTGTTTATTAACGTAACGGTTTTAATTTAGAAACCGTAGTCAAATATAAAAGGCTTCGGTTGAGTTTTTAATCGTAGTCAGAAGTGATTCTAAATGCCAACCATCATAATAAAGAAGGCGTAACTATTTACGTTAACATAAATGAATTTAATTGTACATACAAAAGTTGCCAATTTTTATACCATTAATTAACATATACATATACATATACATATACATATACATACATACATATATATATATACATACATATATATATATATATATATATATATACATATATATATATATACATACATATACATATACATATAAATATACATATACATATACATATATATATCCCTAATATCCCTAAATAACCTGATTTATAGAATAAATTTCCTAATCATACAAAAAAATCTCTGAATATACCTAAATTCTACGGAACCCACGAACTACACCTTCCTCAATTCTCTACAAAATCCACAAACAGTACTCGCTTAACTCACCCTTAATGGCAGAACCCCGCCATCGATAACCTAATTGTAGAACTTCGCCTCAATTCCCCTAATTGCAGAACTTCAACCTGAAATTCAATTATCTAATTTCATACCTTGGCCAAAAAAATCGATTGGAGATTTGGGGACGGCAATACGCATGAAGAAATGAATTGATTCACCTCTTCCTCGCTTCGCTTCAACAATAACTTGATATTCGGTAAGTTATGTGGGAACTCGTATATATATTTACTGTGGAAAATATAACAATAATGTGAAAAATCTTATAAATTACTATGGAAAATAAAACAATGTGTGTAGGTTTCAACCATCTCATCCAAGACTCAAGGTTAGTTCAATGAGTTTCTGGATTTATATGTTTAAGTTCTCCTGCAACTTTCACATGTTAGGAATTTACTATCATACTGTGAGAAATGAACAGATTTCTAAAGCAATGAACTCATGTTACTTGACCTCTATGTCAGGGAGGAGAGGCTAAGCTTTTGGTCAGATCCTGACATGGAGCTTAATCTTGCTAAAAATACTGGTATTATTAGGGTCTTTTGCATTTCTACCAAATCAGGCCGCATTTCTTGTGAATCAAATGCAGTCTGACAACAGATGTGCAGGCTGTGGTGGGTGTATCTTGCAAATCGCAGGATGCGCTTGTTTGGATTGAGCTTGGTTTGATGCACTTGTTACCAATCCTCCACTCACTATCTGCTGCTCATTCAGGTTACCTTCTCATCTTGAAAACTATATTTAGTGGTTATGGCACATTCAATCTGATGACAAATGAGTATATTTAGTTGGATTAAATTGTTTCTATTGGTATGATTCTGGTTAGTTAGATGACAAATTAGTAAGCATTTTGGATTTAGCAATAAGGATGTTTGTTTATTTACTTATTTTCAATTTACTTGCACAGTAAATTTGTTGCATTTTCGAAGCACCAAGTCTTAGGACATTTACCAAGCACACACTACTATGTTTCCTAGAATTCCACTTACTTATTGGGGATTAGATATAATTTGTCTTTCTTTTCTTTTCTCCCTCATGAACCCTAGATCTAATTATATTAGTAATAGTATTGGGGCAATTAATTATAGAGAGCTAATAATCCTTCATATCGTGGTGTAATTTGTCATAAATTCTAATGTTCGATGTTGTCTTCTTTCATTTTGTGTTATATATAAACTGATCTACTTTGTACTAGTAAATAACAAACATCAAAGATATACGGAGTACGTTATAGTTATATACCGTGAAAATTAAATATATGTGCTACTCATTTCAATATAATATATACACTAATTTGAATATTGTTATTAAATTATACAGACGGACATGACATTTATATTAAGAAATGAAGCAAAATCAAATAGGCGAATACCACTTACTGTAGCGACTTTCTTCAAGGTGGTTATTTTGCAAGATGCATGTTTAAATTATTAGATCAATCAGGTAGATTATTTTTTGGACATTTGTGGACGTTGGACATTGATCCTCCTGGTGATTGTGGATGATGTGAAAAGTGATTTACCTGGCATTTCGATCACGGTTTCTAATCATCTAACAAGTCGGGAGCAAATTTTGTTCTTAAAAGAGCTTTCTTTGAAGTCGCCAAGGTCGAAAAGGTATATCACTACCACGTTCTGCTCACTCTTTTGTGTGCAATGTTTGTTTCTCTGGTTCTACTTTGTTGTTTTCAAAAGTAGAGATTATGTGTGAATTGGTGTATAAGTTCGATATACCTTGCGGAGGTTGTGTGAATTTCTACTTTGGTAGTGTTTGTAGATTATGTTTTGGTGTATAAGTTTGATATACCTTGCGGTGTGTATTTCTTTTAGCTGGGAGGGATCACCTTTGTTTGGAATTCTAAGTATTAAAGTTGTTTATGTTCTATGCTTGATTCAAAGCTACTAACACCTTCTATTCCATTTTTTTTGCCACTTAGCCCACTCCTATGTTTAATCCAGCTCATAACATGTCACTCACCCATTTTTCCATTGAACTAGTAACACACCACCATTCAAGAAGGGGATCTCACGTATTATTTAAGCATTGTAAATAATTTAGCTATCTTATTTGTTGTTGGTTTTTTCTACTATTCAAGTTACATTATAGATGATGCAATCTATGATAAATACTTTGGCATAGTCGACCCGTAGCAGGTCCTTTTGTGCACGACATCCTCTCAATGCAACTAGTTAAAAGGTCCTTTTCGTGTTTTGGATGGATAGCATGTTGTACTACTGGACATTCAAGGCCACATTTCCGGCTACATTATAGAGCATTCCTCTTCAGACATTAGTAAATTCGATAACTGGCCGGTGCATTAACGCAAATGAGAGTTGCATATCAGTATGCATGTTCAACATGAATCAAACCTCTCGCGTGTGCCAATTCAAGGTTGTATTATGCCTTAATGAAGGAATGTTTTCTTCCTCATGTGTAACTAGAGTTGCTTGTTTTTTGTTGCTGAGCTACTATTTGCTAATATCAGTGCTTTTAATTACTATTATGGATTAATTTTTAAATAAATATTCTGTTAATTTTGTAATATATATATTTTAAATTTTTTTTGATTTGGAAATGGCTTCGGTTCATTACTAAGAACCGAAGCCTTTAATTGACTTATGGCTTCAGTTCCCATTTTTGGCTTCGGTTGTTACAATTAACCGATGCTGTTACTGACTTTTGGCTACGGTCTAAATTGACAATTGAAGCCTTTACTACATTTTTTGCTTCGGTTCCTATAAATAACCGTTGCCTTAAATATTTTTTGCTTCACCAAACAACCGAAGCCGCAACTCATACACTTAATGCTACGCCTTGATTTACTACACCTATTTAACCGTAGCCAAATGTCCATTTTAACCGAAGCCACAAGTGCTTTTTGTACTAGTGCCTATCTTTTAGCTTCCTAATTTTTCTTTATATTCTCATTCATTCTAGTCTATTTTATTCACAACACAAGTCTTCTTTTCTCCTCTATTTCACATTAAACTTTCTTCTTTTCGTTCATCAGCAATCCGATCCTAATTTGTCTCTAATTCTTTCCAATCTCGAGGGTAATTTAATTACTCTTATTCATTCTTCATCTCGTTTTCTCCTTTCTATTCACTTATAATGTGGTTTTAATACCATATGTTTATTTATTTCGTAGGCTATCTTGCTAGATCCGACGAAGATGATTATTTAATTGATTTGGATCTCGATTAAGGTAACATTGACACGTTACTCGGTATTATGTGGCATTTTTGTTGTAGTTGCATGTATAAAAATTGGATTTTTGTTAGACAATATAATTATGTCTCGTTTTTAATAACAAAAACTTTAAACTCGTAAATCTTCACATGCTTTGTTATTTTAATCGTTTTTACGAGATTAGCGAATAAATCGTTCTTTTAATTATTAAAAAGTATTAAAAGCTTGAGACTAAAACATACAAATAATAAATTATTTCACAATTTTCGTGATTTTTTATATGAATTGTCAAATTGAAAGTTCTATTATTTTTAACAAAGTTACAACAGGTTTCAGAATCTGTTAGTGTTTTTGGGAGAGTTAATACTCTATTTTAAATACTTTATTTCTATATACTTTGAAAAGAGACTACTATTTATTTTAAGTCTAATTTATGTCTGTTTACTTTCATAAAATAACATCATTTCGTTTGGTCACAATAAAATATTTATGAACAGGTGTCAAATTAATCAGCGATTTTGTCAGTTGTGATACGATCTAAATTGAAACATATAATAAACTTTTTATTTAATCTTTGTAATTTACGTACATAACCTATGAAGAGTCTAGTTAATGTTTCCAATTGGATTTTATTTAAAATCAAATTTTAAACGTCATTTATTAAAGAAATACAATCGGGTGTCTAGTTCTGACAGTTTGTAAACATATGAATAAAAACCCATTTTTTATTTGGAATTTGGAATTTCTCCAGAAATAAAAGTTGTAACTAAGTTTCTAAAGATTTTAACCCCACTGGTCTTACATTTGTTTCATTTTTAATGATTTAATTACGAATTTGATAGTAAGACAGTGCAATTCTGGAAAATCTGTCAATTTGTTATTTAAATACTTTTAACTACTTAAACTTCAATCTTTTGATAAACAATTATAATTTTGACTTTAGTTGACTTTTAATCATGAATTATACATTTATATAATAAATATAATGTTTACGTCTCGGGGCCTAATATTAACTATTTTATATAACTCCTATTTTAATCGATTTCTATTTATTATAATACCTACTTTTGGAAAGATATTTTAAGAAATGTTTCCTCTTTTGAAAAATGAACTATATTTTTATTGCCTTTCGATAATGGCTTTGTTTTGGATTATCGAATAAGAGAAGTGTACGGGTAGAGTACTACAGTCTGGAGTATACGTTTTGCCATCAGCTATAAGGCTAGTGTATCCAAGCGAGATGCATTGGTTGTTGAACTGGGCGTGTTCTTGTCCAGGATTGTATGTTCATTTTGACCTTAAGCTCGTACCTCGCATGTAAGACGCCATCGGGTTGAACTGGGCACACTTGGTGTTCCAGGAGGGGTGTGCGTATTTACTTAAGCTAGGACCTTGCGCATTGATAAGTCGCCGTCCTATTATGGTTGAGTAGCCTAGTTAGAGATCGAAGTTTGATTTGTTTGAACTAGTTCTTGAAGCTAGTTTTTATTATTCTCCTAGTGAAAGTCTATTTTGTTGCACTGATTCATATCCATAACGCCGTTATTATTATTGATTGATATTGACTTGGAAGTTGGCAATCATTTTGAATTATTTTACTATATCGTTTAAATGTTTTCTATTTTCAACTATTTTGATATAATAGTAATTATGCTTTAATGTCATGTAATATGGCTGGGAGAACGTCGTCGTTACTCCCCACTGAATTGTGGCTGTTATGTTTATAACATGACAGGTAATTTGTTGCTGGGTTTGGGTGTGAGCTAGCGAGTAGCATGGATCCTACTCTACTTCATTTATATTATTTTTTAGATTGTTAAATCCATTTGGAGAATTTTATTTTTAGACCTTTTATAAAAAGTGGTCGTTGTATTGACTTACCTTTACATAATAAATTTAGTTATCAGTGTGATATAATCTCAACTCGACAGTGATTCCGCCACTGTTTTGCATTAGAAATTATAGGGGATTACAGTTGGTATCAAAGCATCGTTGCTCCCGATGATTACACCTGATTTTAACGCTTACACCTGATTTTAGGAAAAACACCCGTAAATGATTTGAACATTAATGAAAGATTAGTGAGAGATGGGTAGAAACCAAAGTAAGGACTTACCTGTTAGGTTTTACCTGTTTTTGTAACTCAATGATTAGCATTGAATATTTGTTCTATATGCCCAAGAAGAAGATGAGTGGACAAGACTTGGATTTGATGCTGCTCTATATCGGGAGAAGACCTACTTAGCACTCTTAACATGAAGTTCTATGATTGTATAGTAGACTTAGATGCGACTTCGCCTCAATTTGGATCCAAATGTGGTGACCGAAGACTAGTATGTCGTTCCTCTACAAGAAGATGAAGAGATCCAGCGAGTTTCTTTGTGAACTCTGGAGGTCCGAAGATACTCTTCTAGTTTCAAGACCTTAGAATCATTGATTCTTTTCTTTCAGTCTCAGCTTCTTCCCAATTCTTCTCTTACAAATTCTCATCCTCATTCTTGTGGTAAATCTCTGTTATATTCTCCTACTTTACCACCTTCCCTCTTGAGATTCTTTGGTAAGACTAACTCTTGTCTTAGTAAACCTTGTTGGAAGTTAAAGATATTTGAGGATTAGTAACCCTTATTACCTACGTTTGAGGATTATGAGTTGTACTTAATTCCTAACCTGGTAAGAGCTTTTGTGGATTGATATGACGGTATTAATTAATTAATGGAATTAAGATTGTACCGTAAGTGTTTACTTTGGGTTATAGTTTACCTGATTATATGGAGTACATGGAGTTGAATCAGTTTTGGATGGTAAGATTATATTTTATTTGACGGATACATAGTACCAAGCTAAGTGTAAATAATATTATTATCTTGAGATTCCTATCTAATGCATAGTTAATGAATGTACCGTGGATGTTTAAAGATCATAGAGCCTCGTTTAGATCGTTAGCCTGAATGTTGTAGTACCATTTCAGGTCCTCGTTAATGTTTTTAATAATTTTGGTTGACATAGATTAAACCTTGGTTTTTATGGATTAGATCGTGGAGTGTGATAAGGTCATAACTTATGAACTTTTGAGTTGAGTGATCTAAACTTGTTTTGAGGAATACTTTAGTGCAAACCACGCACCTTAATGGAATTTACAATTAAGAACCCTTAGACCAACGAGATTGTGGCTTCGTTTGGATATTAATCATATAGTGGTTGCAGCCTTGTGATTAGAACTTTATTGGACATTTATGAAACTTTATCCCAATGATGTGTTTGAAAGCATGTTGGTGTAATTAATTTTGAGGACTTCGTTTTCGAGCTTGTTAATTGGTGGATTTTGTTTAGTGTTCATTACTCGAAAATCATGGAATATCTTTCGAGTACAATCTGGTGAGCTTTGAATTGCTTTAGAGCCTTGTTGGTTATGTGATTCGGTCATGTTGTGGCTATTTGTGAAATTTTGGTAGCATGATTATGTGACTTTGAATCGTTTGGTGGATTCTTTCTTTGCTGCTTGAATAAGTACGTAAGACTTTGTATTCAAGGTTGTAGCATTTGATATTTTTGGAGGTTGTAGATCGCGTAGGACTACCTAGTCCCTGATATTAATGGACTTAGTATTGTTTGATGGAAATAGGAACCCGAATTTCGTAGGAGTCGTACTTGGAATCTCGATTTTCCTTTCTGCCTTTTTCAAGTTTCGAGGAGGAAACTTTTTTTTAGTAGGGAGGATTGTAACACCCACAATTTTCCTAGCTTTGCTATCTGTTCCATTACGATTATATCGTAACTCTGTAATATTTCGTCAATTACATTTTTCCCATTTCGAGGTCTCTTTCATTATCGAGCCTAAAATTATTTATTTTCGTAAAAGGATTTTAATAATTGTATTTTTATTCGAAAACCCATTTAAATCATATTTTTAATGAACTATTTGTTTTTTTAAAAATGCTCGATTATATTTATAATGGTTTCTAGCTCAAAAATATTTTATTTTCGAAAAATGGTTGTTTAATTATTTTACTACGCAATTTCATAAATAATTATTTTCTAACGCGTTTTAATCCGATTTCTTCGTAAACGCTTATATTATTTTACGAACCTTCTTTTATCGACTTGAGATATATTTTAAGACCTTTTATTAACACTACAAATTATTTTTATCCTATTCATTTTAAATCTTATCCTCGTATATATTTTAATCGGAAACTTATCAAATCAATTTGTTGCTTTTTTTTCCATCTCAACCATCTCGTCTCCTAGCTGAGTTAAGAGTCCTTGTGACTCCATTATTCCTATCTTTTCGCTTCCTAATTTATCTTTATATTCTCATTCATTCTAGTCTATTTTATTCACAACACAAGTCTTCTTTTCTCCTCTATTTCACATTAAACTTTCTTCTTTTCGTTCATCAGCAATCCGATCCTAATTCGTCTCTAATTCTTTCCAATCTCGAGAGTAATTTAACTACTCTTATTCATTCTTCATCTCGTTTTCTCCTTTCTATTCACTTATAATGTGGTTTTAATACCATATGTTTATTTATTTCGTAGGCTATCTTGCTAGATCCGACGAAGATGATTATTTAATTGATTTGGATCTCGATTAAGGTACCATTGACACGTTACTCGGTATTATGTGGGATTTTTGTTGTATTTGCATGTATAAAAATTATATTTTTGTTAGACAATATATTTATGTCTCGTTTTAATAACAAAAACTTTAAACTCGTAAATCTTCACATGTTTTGTTATTTTAATCATTTTTACGAGATTAGCGAATAAATAGTTCTTTTAATTATTAAAAAGTATTAAAAGGTCGAGAATAAAACATATAAATAATAAATTATTTCATAATTTTCATGATTTTTGATATGAATTTTCAAATTGAAAGTTCTATTATTTTTAACAAAGTTACAGCAGGTTTCAGAATCTATTAGTGTTTTTGTGAGAGTTAATACTCTATTTTAATTACTTTATTTCCGAATACTTTGAAAAGAGACTACTATTTATTTTAAGTCTAATTTATGTCTGTTTAATTTCACAAAATAATTTCAATATGTTTGGTCACAATAAAATGTTTATGAACAGGTGTCAAATTAATCCGCGATTCTGTCAGTTGTGATAAGATCTAAATTGAAACATATGATAAACTTTTTATTTAATCTTAGTAATTTACGTACATAAACTATGAAGAGTCTTGTTAATGTTTCCAATTGGATTTTATTTAAAATCAATTTTTAAACGTCTTTTATTAAAGAAATACAATCGGGTGTCTAGTTTTGACAGTTTGTAAACATACGAATAAAAACCCATTTTTTATTTGGAATTTGTAGTTTCTCCAGAAATAAAAGTTGTAACTAAGTTTCTAAAGTTTTTAACCCCACTGGTCGTACGTTGTTTTTATCTTTAATGATTTAATTACAATTTTTATAGTAAGACAGTGCAATTCTGGAAAATCTGTCAATTTGATATTTAAATACTTTTAACTACTTAAACTTCAATCTTTTGATAAACAATTATAATTTTGACTTTAGTTGACTTTTAATCATGAATTATACATTTATATCATAAATATAATGTTTACGTCTCGGGGCCTAATATTAACTATTTTATATAACTCCTATTTTAATCGATTTCTATTTATTATAATACCTACTTTTGGAAAGTTATTTTAAGAAAAGTTATGCCTCTATAAAGTTTCCCCTTTTGAAAATGAACTATATTTTTATTAAGTTTCGATTATGGCTTTGTTTTGGATTATGGAATAAGAGAAGTGTACGAGTAGAGTAATACATTCTAGAGTATACGTTTTGCCATCAGCTATAAGGCTAGTGTATCCGAGCGAGATGCATTGGTTGTTGAACTGGGCATGTTCTTGTCCAGGAGTGTATGTTCATTTTGACCTTAAGCTCGTACCTCGCATGTAAGACGCCGTCGGGTTGAACTGGGCACACTTGGTGTTCCAGGAGGGGTGTGCGTATTTACTTAAGCTAGGACCTCGCATTTATAAGTCGCCGTCCTATTATGGTTGATTAGCCTAGTTAGAGATCGAAGTTTGATTTGTTTGAACTAAGTTCTCGAAGCTAGTTTTTAGTATTCTCCTACTGAAAGTCTATTTTGTTGAACTGATTCATACCCATAACGCCGTTATTATTATTGATTGATATTGACTTGGAAGTTGGCAATCATTTTGAATTATTTTACTATATCGTTTAAATGTTTTCTATTTTCAACTATTTTGATATAATAGTAATTATGCTTTAATGTCATGTAATATGGCTGGGAGAACGTCGTCGTTACTCCCCACTGAATTGTGGCTGTTATGTTTATAACATGATAGGTAATTTGCTGCTGGGTTTGAGTGTGAGCTAGCGAGTAGCATAATTCTACTCTACTTCATTTATATTAATTTTTGGATTGTTAAACCCATTTGGAGAATTTTATTTTTGGCGTTTTTATAAAAAGTGGCCGTTGTATTGACTTACCTTTACTTAATAAATTTAGTTATCAGTGTGATATAATCTCAACTCGACAGTGATTCCGCCACTGATTTGCATTATAAATTATAGGGGATTACAACCATCCTAAACGCACAGACTTTCTCACCGTTCCTCATCGCTCGTTGTACCATGTACTCTCCCATTTTATCAGCCTACAAAAAGAATTGAACCATGATAAGTTGTTGAATACAGTCGCAGTCATAAAATCGATTCAATAGTCACACATGTCACGTAAAAGAGTCTTACCGCTATTCGAGCAATGCCACAGTAAGGCAACAAAGCAAAATCGTCATGTACAACCTGTTGTCGAGATACACTACTTGTTCCGATTGAAAGTTTATGCAGGCGCAACTGTAGTGGTCGTTGTCCCCGGATAAAATCGGGACGAACACCTGCAACCAATGCATCAGAAAATTGTGCTGATAACAACTACTAACGAACATTATGTGCAGAGTAATACCATGTCTGAGTCCAAAGTAAATTCGGAGAAACTGTTTTGCCTCCACTGGTCCCACACGTAGAATATCTGTTTGTCCGGATTCAGGCCCTTGTCTTATTTGTTCCACAATTCCAGCATGGGCTCCTTCTCACATGCACCGATGTTAATACATATAGTTAGTAATTATACAACTTAAAGTGGCTGACTGTACATCATAAAGTGCATGACTATATAGCTTATATTGTGTGATTATGCACTTTAAAGTCTGTGACTGTACATCCGTTTGTGTATAACTATACAGCTTATAATGTGTGACTGTACAACATAAAGTGTGTGACTTTTTAAAATAACATTTGGAGCTGCAGACTTTTGGAGGGTGAACGTACCGTATGTCCAAGAGAAAAGAAACATCTACTGGTTACTCTTGCTGCGGATTTCTCGTACATCAGCTGGTTCAGTAGCCCATACCAGCAGTCAACGACGTTATTTGTCACCTGTAGGCCAGGCTCGAGCGACTGCATGTCGTCCCTCGGTATACAGTCGTACTCTGTGTATTTGACCAATGCTTTGCAGTAGATCAAATAAAGTCTCAATGAACACATGTATATAAAACGACATGTATTCCAAAATACATGAACAACACAATTAATACGTACTCTGCTGGACGGTCAGTTGATCGGCCGAAGACGTAGTCTATCACATCCTTTCGCACGCTAAGGACATCCGACAAGATGACTATATTGGAGCACATGAATCGAGATACCACAAGCTGCCCCCTTATTGTAGGCCCACAGTCCAGTGAACACCCCAAATTTTCCTGCACGTTACCCATGCATTCAAATGCCACGTCGGAGTTGAAAATGTACGGATGATGTACACCTGCATCAATGTGTGCGTCGGCTTCCGCAATCTCGCCTTCTCGTTGAGCATTCTTCGTGACGATGTCCGCTGTTGCGGGCGTAACGTTCATAGCGTCAGCTACATCCCACCCCGTCTTGTGCAGCGCCACTTCAAGGTAGCCACCTTCAAAAGTACCCTCATCCTCGTACCCTCCTATACTCTCAGCACAAGGTCTCCCGCTAAGACCCTTTTCCTCTAGACCGAGGTCAGCATTCTTAATTTCGTCTTCCAAGTAACCAGCATCACGTAAGTCCTCCACAATTTTGCGTACCTGCTTGGAGACACCAGGACTGCGTTGTCCCTCGCCCTTTCCAAATTGTGTACCGACTTCAATGATGGGGGCATTCTGGGTAGTCTCCCTCAACCGGTCGACCAACGAAACAACTTCGTCGACATACCTGAGGACAGCTGGATCCTCCCAGAATTGTTGAGAGGACGGGTTTTGACTTGGAACTTCCATGTTCCTCATCGCTACTTCCTTTACAGTTGAGGCTGTAACAACCTGATTCTTCTAATGACATTAATTAACAAGGTGGAAAATAATTAAGTCATAAAAAGTGGTAAAAATTAAAACTGTTAACTCCGAGTGAGTCTTTCATTAATACAAGAACCGATTGTCACTTACAACATCATAAAACGAATTAAAATTTAAGTACGAGGTTGATATTGTTTAAAAGAAAAAGCAAACAAATAACAACCAAATGCTTACCACGATGCGGTGGCAAGTTAATCGCTGACAGACATGAGACACATACAAGGCACCGTGCACCAGTAACGCCTCGCCTCCCTCACCGTCCCTGTCCTCGCGGATCTCAGCCGTAGTCGAGACCTATACAAGGTCCGGAGAGGGTCAACCAAAATGTCAAACTCGTCGTAGAGGCACTGGTGCACTAGCCTATCCCCCAAGCGCGGGGAGGAGCATCCTCTTGTAGCTCCTCGGCCACAACTCTGCCCCCATATACCCGGGCAAACCCTCACAGTTGACCCAAGGATGGGTCCCAAACTGCAAAACCAAACATATGTTGCATTTCACAACTCCTAGCCTTTGGGGTTGCCTAAGAAAGCAAACGAAGGAAAAACTTACATCCTCAAGTCGTAGCTGGTTCACCAGCACGTTCTCCGTCGAGTAATGGCTCATAGTCATCTTGGTCTTCGCCAACTTCCACTCGATCCAAGCCGGGAACCTGGCCGGGCGAACCGGCACCGTCTTAAGTGCCAAACATGGAAAGTAAGAATAGATCCAAGCCTGCAAAACCCGAGACACCGTCAAACAAACAAAACAAAAACAAACAAAATCAAAACCAAATACAAGTTAAGTAACTAACCTCCAGCACAAGACCTGGACCCACGATGGGTATGGCTGAGTTCGAGGCCACTCTTTGCGGCCTCACCATCACCTGCAAACAACAGGTCATCTCCGCAAAACCCTCCGTCGCCCAGTTAAAATGACCCAGTTGACTTAAGTCATCCAGGAAAGGCAAAATCCTAGTATTAATCTCTCGCCCTTATCCGTGAAGTGGGTCGAAACTAGGAAATACCACAACCACAAACGGGCATCTCGCATCGCTGTGTTGGGCTCCCGACCCTCCAAAACCTCCACTCTCTCAAAGTGGTCGGTGATATAAGAACTAGCGGAAGCATGGGGCGAGCCGTAAGCAGAAGGCTCTAGACATCCCAATCCAACCCCTAACCTCGGCACAATCCAACCTAGGGCCCTCTGACTCCCACCTGATCAATTCGGGACCCTAAGGCAGTCCCATGATCACCCCTAAATCTTTCATCGTCGTACTAACCTCTCCGAACAACATGTGAAATGTCGAGGTCGTGTCATGAAAATGATCCACCATCGCTTTGATTACTATCAGGTTGCTATTGGTTTGACAACCGACCAATCGAGCCCAATGTCCGACTAAGGGACCCAAGGCCATCCCCATGATCAACTCCTTCGCCTCAGGGCTAAGCTTCTGAGAGTATACCTCTAAGCACGTCCTAAACCCCGAAAAGGTCCTCATCTGACCTGGGGGCTGCAAACCATGATGATACGAAAGTATAAGCAAACCTTACGAGTACAAGTCAATATAATTGAGTACAATTCAATGTCAAAAATAATCAAAGGTACTCACCTTGCGGTTAATGGTACGGCTAGACACATGCAAATACGGACAGAGTATTAATTGTTGTCTATCTGAATCTCTAACCCACGGGATCTACGTAAGCTACCTCCTCGTCCTCGTCAGCTAGACGAGGTACCGGTCTTCTTCTCTAGATTATCACGGGCGAGACATGCTTCTTAACTCGATCGAAATCGGCCTCATTTATCGCCCAGGTTTCAGCCTGGGCGAAGGGGCACTCTGACGTCTGTTACGGGCCATCCGAGGAGTCAGGGAACTCGAACCTTAGCCTCATCGGTTGTACCAACTGTAGGGACCTCGTCCGAACATCTCGTGCTATCTCTAGCTGTAAAACAAAGGAAAACATACATCCCGGTTGAGGGACAACCTAAACAGGTCAAAATAAGCTCAAAATATTCAAGCAAGATATAAAACTTTCATAAAGCCCATTGGCCCCTATTTTAGACCCCGGTCGCAATAAAAGTTGTTTCGGGAAAATCCGGCGTCATTGCGGTATGATTTGGCCCGTCGTAAGCCTCACAATCTCACACAAAATGACCTAGAGTGCATTCCGGGTTACGATAATTGACATACAAGATACCCACAACGTCATAAGTGAGAAACTAGCAAAATTACAAGAATCAAGTGCGGGAATAAAAATCAATCAAAAATCGGGGAGAGCTCTGGCGACACACAGGCGATTTCTTGCGATTTTCCGGCGAAGCAGGATTCCTGACGACGACAGCACTACTTTGCGTCAATTTTAGGGCTAGATTCAATGAGGCAGAAGTCTCGTGCGATCCCGAAAGGGACAAAATCTACGGGCTCAAAACTGTTGACAAGTAAAACTAAAGAGGAGATTTTACATGCCATCGAGAAGAATTCGAAACGTGCACAATCGAAGGATAGTTCGACGTCGAATTTGAAATTGAATGAAATCCCTGGTCTCAATTATGCATTTGACTACCCTGGACTCTAAGTCTGAGGAGAAAGAGGTATCGGAATATGTTCCTGAAACTAATTCCGCTACTGAAAAAGATATGAGAGGAGGCGGGTGGAAACAGAGAGAGGGAAAGAAAACGATTGATGTGGAGGAGGATGAAGAACTGCTGGGTTTTTCGGAAGACGACACGGATGATGAAATTGAATACTGGAGCAATGCAGTCTACTGTTTCATTATGGGGGCAAACCCTCCCTAGGAAGTAGTAGAGGGATATATGAAGAGGATTTGGAAAGAACACTGAATTGACAAGATTTCATTCCTCCCCAATGAAATCTTCATAGTTCGGTTCAAGGAGAAAGACGCAAAGGTAAAAGTTCTCGATCATGGTTTTACATGTTTGATAATAAGCCTTTGATTGTGAAAGAATGGACACCTGAAGCCAAGTTAGATAATGAAGATGTGCATGAAGTTCCAATTTGGATTCAATTGCACGAACTCCCTTTGAAATTATGGTGTCAATGTTTGCCCAGGATAGGTTCCTTAGTAGGTCCGTATGTTAAGTCGGAATTAGTTACGGAGGAACGTACTAGACTAGGGTATGCTAGAGTCAAGGTATTGGCTAAGGTGGGTCAAAATTTTAAAAGCTCAATCAAATTATTGGATGAACGGGAGAATTTGGTTGAAATTCCTATTAAATATGAGTGGAAGCCTATTTGGTGTTCCAAATGCAAGGGGTATGGGCATGATGTCACTGACTGTAGGAAATATGAATTGAAAAAGGCGAGACAAGAGGCGAAGCAAAAGCAAGCCGAAAAGGGTGGTGTGTCACGGCAACTGAATCCGCAGCCGGTTGTTAAGAAGCATTTGACTGCTGGTCCTCAGCCGAATACAGCACCACTGAATGCAGGCCCTTTGGTCAAGGGGCCGAGGATCAACACGGAGGTGAAAACCGGGGTTTCTTTCGCTGAATTGGTGATTGGCTCCCCGAGAAAAGAGAGGGTCGATGGAAAGAATGGGGTTGGTTTGGAGTTAGTGATTCATGGAAGTACGTAATATTGGGTGCAGGAATGTTCGCGGCATGTGTAATATAAATAAGCAGCGAGCAATTTGTGAGTTTATTAGGAAGTAGCAAGTAGACATTTTCGGTTTGTTAGAAACAAAAATAAAGAATAAAGCGTATGCTAAAGTTCATAAGAATATCTTCTATGAATGGAGCTTTACGACTAATAATCATTGTCATGAGGGTGGTTGGGTTTGGCTCTTGTTGAAACATGATAGGGTGAATCTGACAATTTTGGAGTATAGCAATCAGAGTATTCATGTTAAGGTCTCAAGGAACATGGGGTTGGAGTATTTTCTTACCTTGGTGTATGCATTTAATTCGACTTTGGGGAGAGTTGAACTTTGGCAAAGACTTGAATCCTATGCTTTGAGGGGTCCTTGGATGATCTTGGGCGACTTTAATTGCGTTACTGATGCTCGAGAACGTCTTGGTGGTATATCCTCGGATGAGGAGATGAGCCAATTCCGGGAATGTATTGCGAAGTGTAATGTAAGTGATTTCAAAGCAAGTGGGTCGTGGTTCACTTGGAATAATAAGCATAAAGTGGCGGAAATAAGAGTTTTTAGTCGTATGATCGATGCTTGGTCAATGACGAGTTGTCGAACATTTTTCCGAATGGGTTTGCCAATTTTTTGCCGGAGGGTACTTTTGATCACTGTCCTTGTATAGTGCAGCTGGGGAATCCACCGGCAAGGAGAAATCGAAGCTTTAAGTATATGAACATGTGGAGTAGGTCTCCTGACTTCAAAAAGTGCATCTCGGATGCATGGGGGGTGACGGTTAGGGGGACTGAAATGTATAAAGTGGTGACCAAACTTCGAAGCTTAAAGAAACCATTGAAAGACCTGAATGTATGTTGTTTCGCTGATATTGAAAATAGATGTTCACAGGCTGAAATCAAGCTCGAGGACTTGAAGGTTCGAATGAGGACTGATAGGAGCGTGACTTTGCTGCAAGAAGAGTCGACGCTGAATGAGCAAATCCGGATGCTTCAGGCTGCGAGAACAAACTTTTGGTGTCAAAAATCGAAGCAGAAGTGGGTCAAGGAAGGGGATGTAAATTCAGCATACTTTCATGGCTTATTAAGGGCGCGGAGAGCACACAATGCGATATCTAAAACTGTTGATGCAGATGGCGTGGAATGCTCGAATAAAGAGGAAATCGAAGGGGCCTTCCTTCGCTTTTACTCGAATCTTTTAGGTGAATCGCGTCAGGTTGAGCCGATTGATGTCAGCATTGTTCGCAATGGTAGATTATGCACCGAGGAACATAAAGAATGGCTTGGGGCGCTAGTGACCGAGGAGGAAATCAAACGCGTGATGTTTAGTATTCCTCGAGACAAAGTGCCGGGGCCGGATGGCTTTTCGAGTCAGTTTTTATTGATTCTTGGGAGATTATTGGAGTTGATGTGGTGAGAGTTATCCAATATTTCTTCATCTCGAGTAAGCTTTTGAAACAGCGGAACTGTGCTAATATTGCTTTGATACCGAAGGGGAATAGACCTCAGTCTGTTAAGGAATTTCGGCCGATTGCTTGTTGCAATGCGTTGTATAAATGTATCGCTAAGATTATTTGTTCGAGATTAGCAAAGGTTCTGCCTCACATAATTTCTACTAATCAAGGGGTTTTTTTAGAGGGGCGGAGTATAGTGGAGAATGTGCTGATATGTCAAGACCTTGTCCATATGTATAAGAGAAAGCATATCACACCCCGGTGCTTGTTCAAAGTTGACATACATAAGGCCTATAATAGTGTGGAGTGGAGTTTTGTTGACCAAATGATGCGAGCGTTAGATTTTCCTGAGCATTTTCGCCGATTGGTTATGGAATGCATTGAGTCAGTCTCTTATTCTCTCTGCGCTAACGGAGATCATTTTGGTTTTTTCTGGAGGACGAAGGGATTGAGACAAGGTGATCTAATGTCTCCCTTGCTTTTCACGATTTGTATGGAGTATTTCTCTCGGATTTTGACCTTTGGCAAGATGGATAGGAATTTTAAATATCACCCGAAATGTGGCCCTTTGAAGCTTACCCACTTGCTATTTGCTGATGATCTTCTTCTGTTTTGCAAAGGGGAGACAAAATCAATGGAGTTCTTGTGGCGGGCTTTTGCTACTTTTAGCAGAGCCTCAAAATTGAGTATAAGCGTGTGTAAGTCCCATGCGTATTTTGTAGGAGTCGATGAAGATAGGAAAGCTTTTATTTTGCAATTCTCTGGTTGTGTTGAAGGTACTATGCCTTTTCGTTATCTTGGATTACCTATCCAAAGTACTCGATTAGGCAAAAATGATTGTGAAAATTTGTTAGCTCGGATTATCTCGAGAATTTCCAGCATTGATGCTCGTAAGTTTTCCTATGCGGCACGGTTGACCTTGGTCCAAGTTGTTTTGTCTCAGCTGCATAACTATTGGGCTATGGTTTTTATTATCCGGAAATATATTATGACTCGGATTATTTCCTTATGTCGCAACTTCTTATGAGATGGAGGGGTGGAAGGGAATAATCGAGCCTTAGTAAGTTGGGAAAAATTTGTCGCCCTAAGACGGAACGAGGTTTGGGTCTTTGGGACCTATATACGTGGAATCCGGCAGCTGTGGCTTATTAACGTCTGTCTGCACCGCCCGGCGCCCCGCGCATGCCCGCGCGGGACCGACCCGGTTTTCAACGTGTGGCGGCGGCCACCCACGCGACCCTTTCCTTGCCGGGGGCCGGTCCGATCTCGTATACGGGGCGAGGTGTTGGACCTCGATTTGGATGGTGATCCGGACTTGTACTAGACGGGTGCGGGCACCCGTGTTTTAGTTTGGGAATCGATCGAGACGTGGTTGTAAATGTTTAAAGGAAGGTTTATTTGGTGAGGCGACCTTTTTAGTGAACTGAATTCGTTGCCGATTTGTGGAGTCGCCACCGAGTCAATTATGGGGACTTGGAAACCGTTCAAGTCAACTTTAATCCCTTGCCGGCTCAAAGTTGAGCGGCACAGGACATAAAGATAAAGACTTGTACCCTTAAGCACTCCATGCCTGGAATGACTCTCATTGCCAATGGTTTCGGACATCCGAAAACCGTCGATTCTGAGTAAGGGATGAGGGTACGTATTGGGAAGCCAACATCCGATAGATGTCAACACTCAATCTCGCCCGCACTATAGCGGCCTCTACTAATCAATCGGTGGGCTGATATCCTAGTTCTTTTGTTGTGGCGGAAGTACTGTAACATCCGTTGTTTTAACCCTATATTTAGCTACGTCGGTTATTTAAGGACAAGTAAGTTTTATCGTCAGAGTAGTGGTGTTTACATTCTTTGCATGCGATTTCACGTGACAAGCAAGCCATGAAAAGATGCACGTAGGAGAGTAGAGAGTACTAGTATTACACGTATTAGCAAATCAGTTTTAACGTGATAATACGGAAATTAGTCATTCTTGTGGTATACCTTACCTGGTATTCTGCATAAAATGCGTCGGTTCAGTATTAATAGGGATGCGACGATCCTAATAAGGTGAGCACCCGGACTAATACGGAACCCGACCATCACTTTGTTCAGTTTTATTTATTTTACGTTTTGAATTCCGTGTTAGGTGATTTAGCATGCGATTATAAGGTCATAAAAGCAATAAATCATACGAAAAACTGTAAATGCGAATGTAAGTAAATCACATTATGAGGAGTTGCACCCTCGGAGTATACACTAAACGGGACTCGATGCATAGATAATTTTGAGAACGGATCTCAGAATTACTCGGGTCTATTTAGTGTGTTTTAGTATTTTTGGTTGAAGTTGGGACGTTACGTAGTTTAGTAGATGCTTGTGGGCCTAACGCCCACATCTAGTGTTGTCGTAGTGCATAATAGAAAGTACAAATATGGAAAGTTTTGTTTAAATGGCAACCTAGTGACGACTGGATCAATAGGCGGATCCTCCTAGCTTGACCTAGATACTCTGGCAGAACGCTGTTACCGTTTCACCTTCCCGCGGCTACTCCGGCAGAGCTTCGTTGCTAAGGACTAGTTTTGCGGCTAATCCGGCAGAACTTCGTTACTAGTTTTGAGCTAGTCGATCACAGGCACCTCGGTATCGAGTGGGGTGCTCGAAGGTGAGGAGTAGCATCGATGTCGCTTTTTTTATCGAAGCTACGTTCGAGTGGATCATTTGCCTCGGGTGTCGGAGTGCGAGCCCTTAGCGAGAGTTTAGAGGGTGAAGAGAAGAATGAATTGTGTGTCGAATGAATGAGGCGGAGGGGGGGTTTTTATAGGTGTTTTCGGCCCTCGTCGCCCATATGGACGCCTGAACTGGGTCAGGTGGTGCGGTTGGAGTTCTGAGGATACGGTTTTGATACTTTCCAAAACCGAGAGGGAGGAGCGTGATATGTTTCTTGGGGATTGAGTTTACCCCGGGTTTGACCTAGCGCCGTGGGTTTAGTTGGCCTCGGGTGTTCATCCTGAGGTTCATTTGACACGGTGTTGACTCGGTTCGAGTTTCAGGGCCGACTCGGGGTCCCGGTGTCAAAATTAATTCTAATTAGTGTCTATGTGACCGTAACGATACGACTAAGGCTGGCACCATGTTAGTTTTTAATTTTTGCGAGTAATTATTTGATCCGTTCTATAGGAAAACTACCTACAACATCGCGAACCTGTGTCGCGTTGCAGTCCTATCGGTATTGGGTGTTTGTTGGGCACTTCTGTAACCACCAGGTCCAAATTTGGGTGTCTACAGAAGCTCCCACTTTGATTGAGGCTTGGACAAGGCGAAAGTCAAAGTATAGCCGCCCAGGTCAATCGAAGATTACGACCTGGTGGCTGTCCGGTCTGGTCGTTTTAAGTCCAGTGGACTACGTGTTGAGGCTCGCCAGCCATAGCTTAGAAATCATACCTGACGTTTTCCCTTGCGGTTGCTTGCTTGGGCCCGGGCCGTTGCTTGACATCTTGTTCTTGATTCTTTGTGCGCGCGCTTTGTCTTCTTCGGTTTATTTAAAGGTTTTGTTTAATTTTAAGTGTTTCTGCGCGCTAGCAACGCATTAAGTCTGAGCGCAAAGGATGCTTATTTTGTGTTGGCTTTTATTTGCACAAGTATATTTTGGGCCGCTTGTGAACCCTTGATGAAACAAAACGTTCGAGGGCGTTAGTCTACACTCGAGCGGTCGTCTTCGGGATGCTTATGACCCCTAGGACAAAGCAAAGTGATATAAAACCATTCGAGGGCGTCGGTCTCCACTCGAATAGCTGTCTTTCGGGATGCTTCTGACCCCTAGGACAAAAACAATGGGATATAAAACCATTCGAGGGCGTTAGTCTCCACTCGAGTGGTCGTCTTCGGGATGCTTACGACCCCTAGGACTAAAATTGCTGTGCGTCCGGGATAACTCTGACCCTCGGGCAAAATTGTTGTGCCTCCGGGATAACTCTAACCCTCGGGCAAAATTGCTGTGCCTCCGGGATAACTCTGACCCTCGGGCAAAATGTTGTTGTTGTGCCTCCGGGATAACTCTGACCCTCGGGCAAAAATGTTGTTGTTGTGCCTCCGGGATAACTCTGACCCTCGGGCAAAACTGTTGTTGCTGTGCCTCCGGGATAACTCTGACCCTCGGGCAAAAATGTTGTTGTTGTGCCTCTGGGATAACTCTAACCCTCGGGCAAAAATGTTGTTTGTTTATTTGTTTTAGTTAAATACTTGTTTTGGGAGTTTGCCTTAGTTAATATTGTTTTGCAGCTTGTCTTACTTTGTTTGGGTTTGTTATCGCTTTTGTTTTGGTTTGTTTATGCATTTGAGATTTGTTTAGAGTCTATTTAGATTAGTTTGGTTTAGATTTGGTTTGTTACGCGTCCGGGTTGAGTGTTTAGGTTAAGTGCGTTTCTTATGCTTGTTTTATTGTCGAGAGTGTATTATCGATGTTGATTAGTAGTTGTCCCATTATTGTTATTTTGCTTGTCTTAAAAGGTGTGTACTTTACGTGTGTCGAATTTAGAGTTTCGATTGCTTTATTTTAGTTTGTACCGGGCAGCTCAGCCGCGCATCTGTCCGCGCCCTGGTCTTCAGGCGCCTAGCCCCCAGCGTGTTAGGACTCAGCCGTGTCAGCTGATGCGGTCGGGTTTTCGTGGTCTGGGTCTGTTTAAGTAACTGAATATTGGGCCGGTCGTTTCATTTTACAAAAATCGAACGGGTCGCCCCTTTCGCCTCAAGGTTGATTCTTCGACTTTTCTCGCCAAACTTGTCTTGATTTTTGCTATTTACGACGATTTCGACTCCCACGTTAGTGCTCTTTGCTCATTTAATGTCGATTTTGTTTGATTTGATTAATTATGAGTTGATTTTGTTGAAACCCTAGAAAATCGATTTGGGTGTTTTTTATCTACTAAGTTTTGATGCTTGTGCTTAATTTCATTGCTAAATTGAGGTTGATTAGAGCTTGTTGAAGTAGTTATAAGCTTGATATAGGATGCTCGAGGTGCGATAATCGCCTCTTAAGGGAATGTGTTTGGAATACTAGAGTTTAAGGATCGTTTCTCGATTATTCCCGTATTTGTTTTGCATAGTTTCATTCAAATAGTGTTTATGAGGATGTGGGTAGCTCTCTTGTTAATTATTATTGGCTAGGACGATCTTTAGGACCTTCCGTGGGGTTTTGTGTGTCTTAAGATGGACCAAAAGGTGCCGTAATGATGCCGGATTTTCCCGAAACCACTTTGATTGTGACCGTGATCGAAAATGGGTGCTAGAGGCTTTCTTGGAATTTTGATATTCTTATTCGAAATTTTAAGCCTATTTTGACCTGTTTAAGCTGATTTAGCCTGATTAGGGTTATGTTTTTCTTTTTTGTTTTTGTTTACAGCTAGAGATGATATCGAGCGTCCCGAGGGAACTTCCTCGGTTGGTGCTAGTGCTAGGGCTAATGCTAGTGTGGAGGTTGCCGGGGCTAGTTCGGATACTCCCCGAGGGATTCGCAGGAGACATAGGAGTATCTCGTCCCAACGTCGCGATCCCTAGTCTATTAATGAGGCTGAATTCGATAGAGTGAAGAAGCGTAAGCTTTCGGAGATGGTTGCTAGGAAGGCTCATGCCAAGACTCCTGCACCGGAGGACGAGGAGGTTATTTACGAAGATCCCGAGTGGGCTCGGGACTGGGACAGTCATCAGCTGATGTTTCATCTTGATCGCCACATTTCTAACCGCGTCGTGCGGGGTCTGGTGAGTGTCCTATCCATGCTTATTAGTTATGTCTCAGGTTTTATTTTTTGATTAGGGTTAGGCTAGGTTTGGTTTGTTTATTCTTGCATTGTTTCGGTTTGCAGCCCCCAGGTCCGATGAGGACTTTCTCGGGCTTTACTACGTGTCTCGATAACTATTTTCAGAAGTTGACCCCTACGATAAACAGGATTATTGAGAGGACCGCTCTAGGTCCCGTGGTTGGACAGTGGGCTAGGTTGGTGGGTTGCAAGACTAAGTGCAACCTTATGGTGATTAGGGCGAGAGGTTTAGCACTAGGATTTTGCCCTTCCTGGCTGAGCTGACTCAACTAGGGCGCTACGATTGGGTGACTGCGGCTTTTGCGGAGATGACTCGCTGCCTGCAAGTCATGGTGAGGCCGCTGGTGATAGAGTCGACCTCGGCTGTGCCCATTGTGGATCCGGGCCTTATACTGGAGGTTAGTTATTGTTCTCACTCTTGTATTTGGAGTTCTACTTAGTTTCGGCTTGGTTTTGCTAAGGTTATTTTGGGATTTTCCAGGCTTGGATCTGTTCCTACTTCCCGTGTTTGGCTCCTAAGACGGTGCGGGTGCACCCAAAGAAATTTCCGGCGGGGATCGAGTGGAGGCTTGCTCAGCCTAAGAGCACAATCAGCCATTACCCGTCGGTGAATGCGTTAGTGAACAAGCTACGCGTTGAAGATGTAAGTTTTCCTTTGTATGGTCTATTTTGTTCAGTAGCCCCCAAGGTTCGGGATTTATTGGGATGTCGGTTTTATTTGTGTAGTTTGTGGCCCGCCCTTGGGCCGATTATGAAGTTGTGCCTTAGTATGTGGTCGCAGAGCTGAGGCCTCGGAGTTACATGAGGATGCTTCTTCCTGCGTTGTTTCGCCCAGTCTGGTATCTGGGCCAGCGGTTGGTGCGTCAGTGCCTATACGACGATTTCAGGGTGCCGGTTGATCCTCCATGGACCATGTTTAGACCGCCGACCGCCACAGAGGCTCTTGAGGACAGGGACGGAGAGGGAGGCGATACACTCCTGGTGCCTGGCGCCTCTTATCTGTCTCACGTTACCCGACGGTTAGCTTGGTACCGCCTCGTGGTAAGGTTCTAATTTTGGTTCTAAGACTTGCTTTGCGGTTTATTTTTTATTTGCCCTCTGACCGACCAATCTGTTGTCTTCTCAGCTGGCCGATCCGGCTGATGAAATCCAGCCCCCAGATTTTCCCCTGACGATACTGAGGGTGGATGCGGCTGGGATACCCTTTACTGAGCCCCTCCTCTCGTGTTCTGCTGAGGAGATGGATGCCGGGACAGAATGGCGTGACCGGGTGTATCGGGTGTGGTTTTTTTGTTCTTCGTTTGGGTTCTAAGAATTAGGGTCGGTTTGCCTAACCTCTATGGCTGCACTCTCAGGTTTCCTCGGCTTGCCATCAGCGATTTTTGCGGGCTGCCAACTGCTTCAGGGCCTACGCCTCGAGGGTTTCCCGTGACACTTCGGGGCCCCGATCGGTGAGTTTACATGACTAAGGTGTCTTTCTAGGCTGTTGGTGTACTTTCCTAATGCTTAAGTGTATTTGCATTATGTTCCGGATATGGTGGGGCAGTTGGAGACTCGGGTTACCGAGCTCGAGGCGAGAGAGGTTGGGGCACAACGGCTCCTGCAATCCCGAGCTGAGGAGATCGCCTTCCTAAGGGAGCAGCTGGCTCGGTCCTGGGGCGAGACCTCAGCACAGGGTGAGGCTAGGTATCAGATAGAAAGGGAGGCTGACGCTGAAGCTGAGGCTACGGGTGCCATGGAGGAAGTTGGAGGGATTCCCCAGACAGCTACTCTAGATGTGCTGGCGGGGATGGACAGTAGTGAGTCTCCTCTTATAGACCTGGAGGACCTAGGGTTAGATGACCAGCTTTGCGAGATGGTGATTGTCGTCGGCGCGGCTTCTAGGGGTCCTTCCTAGCCTCGATTTGTATAAGGATTTGTATATTTTGTATATTTGTTTTAGAATTTTAGTATTTGAATTGGTTGGATTAGTCTTGCGTTTTCATTTGGCGAATTGTTTACCTAGATTGACAAGTAATCACTTTTGCGTTCATTCGTTCCGCAATGTGACTCAGTCTAAGGTGCGTTAGCGTTGCATGAGAGTACGAAAATGTTTTTTTTTCGAGGGTTTTGAAATGCGTTAGCTTGAGCCGGGAATCGGATCGGATATTACGTCGATTAAAATGTTTTGACTCGAGATGGACGAGACGTAAAATGTTAACATAAAACATTAACGTGTTTTGACCGCATATATTCGGAGATGAGCTTTAGTATGAAATCGGAATTTAAAATCCGAGTACTTTTTGAAAAAAAGTTAGACCATTTTTACATGACCACTTTTTACATACTCGTAAAATTGTCTTGTTAGGCTACAGACGTGACTCGACGGTAATCGTTAAAAGGCTACGACACGCCTAGGTGGGGTAGCTTATCCCCCTAAAAAATAAAAAAAACGTCTAAGTCTTGTTCGTCCGACGGGTAGATCCACGTTCGCGCAGCTCTTGCGTGGGTATTTCGGTTTTCCAGACGGGTTTTAGTGACTTTGGGAGGCTGTCCCCGATGTCCGGGGTAGAGGATGATAGCTACGGTGATAACGGAGGTTCGAACTTCTATACTTGGGTTGCTCGGGATGTCGCCTGCATGACTATAGGTGCTTAGGCTGAGGCAACTGGACTCCAAACCGCCTGGGCTCGGGCGGCCGGAATTTCGGGCGCGTGGGCCGATGCGGTCGGGGCCCCGGGTTATGGAAATTTTTTGTTGTTTCCTAATTCTTGTGGGATTAGGGCTATATATACGTGTTGTGGGTGTTCGTTTTAGACATATTAGGGTATCCATAGAGTCTAGCACGTCTATATTTAGCGTCATGTCGGGTTTTGGGAAAATCCTTGCCGAGTGGGTTAGTTCTTTTAAGAAATGTGACCCCGAGGTTAGTTCAAATGATGGTTTATCAGTGGTTGTCGCACTTAGTCGGGTCAAGGTGCAAGATAACTTCTTGCGGGCATGTTCTAGGTTTTGGGATGCGAAGTACCATGCTTTTGTCTTTCCCGTGGGTAAAATTTGTCCTTTGCCCGAAGAGATAGATGTTATAGGCGGGTGGAGCTCGGTTCGACCTTGTGTGCCTTATGGGGATGATGCTTATGTGGAGCGGTTTTACCATTTTTTGGACCTTTCTTCGCTAGAGGAGGTTAAGGGTTATTTTGGTACGGACGGTCTTAACTTAGAGTTACTTTCTAGGACGTTCTCAGAAGTTGGCTCTCGTCACCTTTCGACCTTGGCATGTAGGCGTGCTTTTAACATTGCTATTGCTTGTTGTTATCTTTTTGAGGATGCGTGGATAAGTGATGGTTGGGGTAATCCCCGGGTTTTGGATGTGGTGATGGCAATGGAACATGGGCGGTCACCCTCTTTGCTTATTTTGGGTGAGCTTGTTCTGGGTCTTGATGCTATTGTCCGGCTACAAGGGACACCTTCTCGGGGTTCTAGGATCATCTTACAGGTGTGTTTTTTGTATTGTCCCCCCCCCTTTGTTTTATTTTTATGGTTGTGATGTTTTGTAGTGGTTTGTACAGGTTTGGCCGCAGGAACGGCTTGGTTTGGTGGTCCCTCCCTGGTGTTTCAAAAATTATAGCTACAGGGGTTTCACGGGCTGGAAAATGGTGCAGTTGTGGAGTAAAATTCTCGAGGAAAAGGATTGGGTTTCCTATTTGGCTGAAGGGGATGTGGTCATCAGGTTGTCTATCCCGTGGTGGAACACTAGTGGGCGTATCGGGTTTCCATTTTCGTCTTTGTCATGGGTTTTGCTAATACTATCCATGAGGGATCAAGTTCGTGTTTACCCGGGCATATTGTCACATCAAATGGGTGTCCAGCTTTCTATTCCAAAGGATGCTGAAATTGTCTCTACTTCTGACCCATGGACGGAGGATTCGCTAGGGAGTTCAGGATTTCTTGGGAGAAGAAATTCTTGCGTCTCGTTGTTATTGAGGGTGTTCGACCGACTGACAATGCTTTTATCCGGCGAAGGGTTTGTGAACACTCGTCGGGGCAAACTGACTCAAAAGCCAGGAAGACAGTACCACTAAGAGGCGAGGAGGTGACTCGAGAGACCGTTACCAAGTGCCTACCCAAAGACAGTGGGACCGATCCCAGTTTAGTCAGTTCATTTGAACGGGCCAAGACCGACGAGACCCATATTAAAATTGTGAAAGAGCAAAGAAAGTGGAAGTCACTGGACTCACGTTTGGATAGGGCGTTAGAAGCTTGCTTTCAGGAACTCGCGGAGGAAGAACGCAAGCGATCACACCCGAACGGTAAGGGTGAGGAAGAGATTGACCAGTAGAGCCCAGCCATTTATATTATGTACTACTAGTTGATAATATGTGGCGTATTAGTACTAGTTTTTGTGTGTTTTTGACACGTTGTTAACTTTCGGGATGTTCGGACTTTGGATTTTTGATGTAAATGCCTCGACAAAGGCTCGATTTAACCGAATTCTGTTATTAATGAGAAGCACATTTTTTTAATATTTTTTTTGTGGTGGCTCGCAACTCGATTCTTCATTTTACTCGGAGCGCCCTTTCGGGTTTTCACTCCGTCCTCGGCTCACCCTTTTTTGTTTTTTTTTTCTTTTTTTTGCTTCTTTTTTTTGTCTCTTTTTTTTACGGCTCGCAACTCGATTCTTCATTTTTCCCGAGGCGCTTTTTCGGGTTTTCACCCCGTCCTCGGCTCGTCAATTTTTTTTTCGACAAGGGCTCGCAACTCGTTTCTTCATTTTGCCCGGGGCGCCATTTCGGGTTTTCACCCCGTCCTCGGCTCGTCAATTGTTCTTCCTCATTTTAAATCACTCGGGGGTCGGGTCGTAAAAGGAGTCCCGGTTTATACATGGATCGATTAATCGATTTTTTTGCTATTTTTTCGGTTGTTTGGTTGTACCCGGGGAACGGGTTGCCTACGTATCCACTTTTAGACGGAATCAAACCATGTTCGTAGTTCTTTAGAAAAGTGTGAGTGATTTTGCTTTAGACTCGTTTATGCCATTTATCGATGGGAACTTGACTTCTTTTTTTGTGTTGTTGTTGTTGTTATTGTTTTTTGCTTCCCCCTAAGCCATTTGTATCTTTGGATTTTGTATTTGTCTAGGAGTTTTTGAGTGTCGGCCCTGAAGTGAGCCCCCTGGTCGCTAATAATTTCATGAGGTATAACGTAGCGGCAGATGATGTTGTTTTGTAAGAATTTGACTACTTGTTTTGAGGTTAGTACGGTGTAAGAGGCAACTTCTACCCATTGGGTGAAGTAATCGACGGTTACCAAAATAAAGCAATGTCCGCCGGTCCCGGATGGGTGTACTTTCCCTATGATTTCTATTCCCCAAGTAGAGAAGGGCCAGAGTGTGGCTATAGTGTGTAGAGGATAAGGAGGTAGGTGTTGGATGTTGGCGAATATTTGGCAATTGTGGCGGTGTCGAACATGGCGTCGACAGTCTGCCTCTAAGGTAATCCAATAATAACCCAGTCTCTTTATTTTTCGGGCTAATAGGTGTGCATTCATGTGAGGTCCGCATTCTCCGTCATGTACCTCTTCCATGACTCTCTCGGATTGGTTTTTATTTATGCACCTAGGGAGGACTCCTTGTGGGGTTCGTTTGTACAGTAGGCCTTGATTCAGGACGTAATGGGTGGCTTGTATTCGTAGGGCTCTTTTGTTTTTGCTATTAGTGTCGGGTGGGTATGACCCGTGGGTTTTAAAGTCTAGAATTGCTTTGTACCAAGGTTCTTTGCTGGTGTCGACGGTTTCGAGGTTGTGGATACATGCTGGTTGTTTGCTTCTTTCTACACAGATAGGCATGGAGAAGAGGTGATCGGGCATGTTTATTAGTGAGGCTAGTTTGGATAATGCATCAGCGAATTGGTTCTCTTTGCGGGGTATGTGTATGAAGTCAATTTCGGTGAATTCCTTAGACATTGCTTCTACTTTTGTTTGGTATGGGGTTAGGCTTTTGCTATAAACCCTCCAATTACCCGTGGCTTGGTTGACTACTAAGGATGAATCTCCGTGGGCTCTAAGGTTTTTGACACCTAGAGATATGGTTGCTTTTAGACCTATTAGACAAGCTTCGTATTCGGCTGCGTTGTTGGTAAGTCTGGTCAGGCGGCGGTTTGTTTGCTTCCAAGTTTATTGTTGTTTGGTCGGTGGCTGTTTGAGCCTAAGGTTGTTATTCCCGATTTTCTTCTTAGGGTGAAGCTGAGTGGGCTGTTTGTGGTAGCCCTTGCATTTTAGTCGGTTGTTATCGATAATTGGCATAAAGTCGAGTTTTTAAGCGTTTAAGTAAATTGTTGAAAGAAAGTTAAGCGATTGTCGAGGCATGTTTGTAAAAAAAAATAATTGTTTTATTGATAATAGTAGACGGGCTAGATGCCCATGATTTTGTTTGGAGAAGGTGGAGGACATGTTCCCCCGCACCTCCCTGGACTCGATGGAACAGGAGACAAGACATTTATTATTATTATTCTAGTCTTGTCCCTAAGACAAACTAGACTTTGACTAAGACTGGTCATGCCTTTAGAGGTACCTTCGCTGGTTGGGCTCCCGGCGTTCACGCGGGTCGCTCTCTTGGTACCTGGGGCCGGTTCTTCTCCAAAGACATCCTACGGGGACGTAGACACCTTTGTCAATCAGGTCTTGTACTTCATGCTTGAATTCGGTGCATAATTGGGTCTCATGCCCCCGACCTTGATGATACAGGCAGTAAGCATTCAGATTCCAACCCGCTTCCCTCTTTTCTATAGGTGGGTCCGGGGTGGGACCTACCGGCCATAGTAGCCAGGCCTCCTGCAGTTTCCGGAGGGCCTCAGCGTAAGATTCCCCTAGTTCGGTGAATTGCCTGAAGGGACAGTGGAGACTTGAAGGTTCGACAGCGCGTGCGAGCCTGGCGTACTCGACATATGGATCCTCACTAAGCACCAGTTCTCGACTTATCGGTCCTCCTTGGAGTTTCCTCTCGGACCCTTCGAGAGTCTTAAGGCGACGCCTACCGTCGTCGATGGAGGAGGAAATCGATGACACTATCCCTAGTATCCCGTGGACCATGTTCATCATGGCATTGCGCTGGTCGATGCTACCTTCGTTGCTACTTGGCGCCATTCCTAGACGAAAGAGGGGAGTATGAGTTTGGGGCTTACTAGGCGATTTAGGGACTCGAGGAATGCTCATGATTGAACGACACGGAACAGAGACCCCTGACTCATGTGTGTGTGGTCTTAGTTTAGGGATTCAGGTGCTTTAGACTCTTAGTGTATTTGGCGAAACACCTATGGAGTTTTCTGTCTCTGTAACGAGACTATTTGACACAAACCTCGGTGGTGGGGTTAAAAGAGGACTTCTCGAAATAAGACGACACAAAACGTAGAATCTCGAGTAGAGGTGATCCTAGTAGCTAACACAGACTGTTTATTACACGGTTGTACGGCGTAAGAGGTTGATCACGATCCCGGCTCAGGATCAAAGAATTTGGATGTATGTTTCTTTCGAAAACGACCAGTTTTGCAAAATTTTTAAAAGGATGGTTTGTGAAAATAATGTAGCGATGGCGTGACGACATCGTCTGCGGCGTGTAGGTGCATTGCTATGTGTGTGCGTCGGAAATTATGATGAAATGTAAATATGTTTTTTTTTTAAAGGAGTGCATTTCTTTTAGGGGAACCGGTTTTTTTTGAAGATAATTTCGTGATGCTTCTATCGAAACGACTATTAATTAGCTAGTTCGATATTCGCGGGGTGCGTGATGCTCGTGATGGAGCGTGAAGTCTGATGACAGTCTCCTTAAAGGTATGACAAAATCCCTAGTGAAGGATTTAGGTGGTGAATAGTATTGCTTATTCGCACTTTGAAAGAAAAAAAACCTTTTAAAATTAGTGTCCCACGTTCATCGGTTGTACTAATTAGCATTAGACGGTGGGGGAGCGCATTGTGTTTTGAAAGTGTAATTGTTTTTTGAGTTCCTTGACTTCATTAATTGAAGCTTTGGTCGTGCTATGTGTGTAAAAAGTTTTTTTTTGAAACAAAATGTGACCGCGTGGTGGCCTTAACCCCATTAATTGGGAGTTTTGGTCGCATTAACGGTAATTGTTGTTGACGGGTTTTAATTTGGCCAAGGTGATGACACTAAAAACTTTTTTTTTTAAATTAGTGAGTGTAAATTTTAGCCATGATAACGACATCTAAAAATGTTTTCCCTTTTTAGAAATCACGATTTGATCGGAGTATTGACGTTTAAAAGGTCGTTTTGGAAAGAGTATTTTCGAAAACGGAATTGGGTGCGGTTGAATATGTTGGCGTGGTTGAATCCAAAATTTTAGTGCTTTATTTGGGTTGTATTGTTCAAACACGCTACACATAACTAGGAATGCGTACACTCATGCAGGTTGCAAACACGTGTAGGATAGGGTAGGCTACCGCCCACGAATAGTCTTTACTTAGGTATTGACAATGATTTGGGGAGATGAGTGTCGTACCGTCCGTTTGGACTATCCGCTTATTAATCCCGCAGGTTACGCGTTAGGCGGCCGGAGCGTCAACCGAGGATCTCTCCGCGTGTCCCTAAAGATCTTACCGCGAAGAGGTCGATTGGTCCTGATATCGGTTAGGGTGGGCTTTTTAGGGCCAAAACCTGTAGTGACCACAACTAGGAACTAAGAAATGAGCTTCACCGACCTCGTTCAAGTTACACCACCGCCGGAAACTTGTTTCCAAATCCCCAGCGGAATCGCCAAACTGTGGACGTCCGTCCGCACCGCCCGGCGCCCCGCACGTGCCCGCGCGGGACTGACCCGGTTTTCAACGTGTGGCAGCGGCCACCCACACGGCCCCCTCCCTGCCAGGGGTCGGTCCGATCTCGCATACGGGGCGAGGTGTCGGACCTCGATTTGGATGACGATCCGGACTTGTACTAGACGGGTGCAGGCACCCGTGTTTCTGTTTGGGAATCGATCGAGACGTGGTTGTAAATGTTCAAAGGCCAATTCATTTGGTGAGGCCATCTTTTTAGTGAACTGAATTCGTTGCCGATTTGTGGAGTCGCCACCGAGTCAATTATGGGGACTCGGAAACCATTCAAGTCAACTTTGATCCCTTGTCGGCTCAAAGTTGAGTGGCACGGGACCTGAAGATAAAGACTTGTAACCTTAAGCACTCTATGCCAGGAATGACTCTCATTGCCAATGGTTTCGGATATCCGGAAACCGTCGATTCTGAGTAAGGGGTGAGGGTACGTATTGGGAAACCAACATCCGATAGATGTCAACACCCAATCCCGCCCGCACTATAGCGGCCTCTACTAATCAATCGGTGGGCTGATATCCTAGTTCTTTTATTGTGATGGAAGTACTGTAACATCCGTTGTTTTAACCCTATATTTAGCTACGTCGGTTATTTAAGGACAAGTAAGTTTTATCGTCGGAGTAGTGGTGTTTACATTCTTTGCATGCGATTTCACGTGACAAGCAGGCCATGAAAAGATGCACGTAGGAGAGTAGAGAGTACTAGTATTACACGTATTAGCAAATCAGTTTTAACGTGATAATACAGATATTAATCGTTCTCGTGGTATACCTTCCCTGGTATTCTGCTTAAAATGCGTCGGTTCGGGTATTAATAGGGATGCGTCGAACCTAATAAGGTGAGCACCCGGACTAATACGGAACCCGACCATCATTTTGTTCAGTTTTAGTTATTTTACGTTTTGAATTCCGTGTTCAGTGATTTAGCATGCGATTATAAGGTCATAAAAGCAATAAATCATACGAAAAACTGTAAATGTGAATGTAAGTAAATCACATTGTGAGGAGTTGCACCCTCAGAATATACACTAAACGGGACTCGATGCATAGATAATTTTGAGAACGGATCTCGGAATTACTCGGGTCTATTTAGTGTGTTTTAGTATTTGTGGTTGAAGTCGGCACGTTACGTATTTTAGTAGATGCTTGTGGGCCTTGCGCCCACATCTAGCGTTGTCGTAGTGCATAATAATAGAAAGTACAAATATGGAAAGTTTTGTTTAGATGGCAGCCTAGTGATGACTCGATCAACAGGCGGATCCTCCTAGCTTGACCTAGTGACTCCGGCAGAACTTCGTTACTGTAACACCCCTGATCTTTTTAAATTAAATTAAATTAAAGTTATATTCGTATTTCTATTTTATTTACTATTCAACTCGTAAATTCTTAAAATTATTATAAAATGAATTTATCGTTTAATCGTTTCAAACTCCTAAAATCTTATTTGACTCGAAAACTCTTCTTATATTTAAAACATATTTTTATTTCTGTTTCGATTCATCTTATACATTTAATTTAATTCTTATCGAAAGCCTATTTCAGCGATTTAAAGCTCGAAATTCTATTTTCGACTCGAAGTTCACTATTTTAAAAGTTTCGTCAAAATATATATTTCCTTTCCTCGAGAAATCAATTTAAATCATTTTATTGAAATTTATTATTTATCGGGAAATACTATTTGATCGTCTAATTATTTATTTCTATCAACTTCGATTTCGTCACGAATTATTTATTTACTCATTTTATTTGACAGCCCGATTATTTATTAATTTTATTATCTCGTTGTAATGCGGTTCGTGGGTCAGTCAACTTATCGTCCCGGAATTCATTTAATTAATCCGTTTATCAGTTTTACCGACTTTATTAGCGGCTGATTCATTTTCCACTTGTGATTAACGTGTCCCCTCACTATTTGTTTCAATGCATCTCATTCACTCCCTTTTGTTTCGGTTTCCACCGTTTCTTTTTAAAATTCATTCCCCACTTGCATTCATTTCCCTTTCCACCTCTTGACTCCACCGCTTCACACTCCCATCATTCATTCCCTCTTTTTGTCCTGTTCACCTCCCCTATTCAACCCATTTTTGGTATTATCGAGTCAGCCACCTCGCTTTCACCTCCATTTTCTTCTTCATCCACCGACCTACCCTCTGTTTCTCTGCTGCTAGGTCGCTATTGTTGCTGCTACTTTCGGATGTCGAACCCATGCCCTTGTTCCTTTTCTGCTGTTACGGTTTTATACCATCACCGCGACCTGCTGCTGCTGCTACGCTCCGCCGCTGCTGCTACGTGGCTGCCGCTGCTATTTTCTGCTGCCCATATGTCTCCTTCTTCTTCTTCCTTATCTTTTCGTCCAGGTTTGTTGTCGTTGTTCTGGGTTGATTTCTGCTGGTTGTCGATCATGTTTCTGTCCTGTTACGTTTGTGCTGCTGTCCGTTTGCTCTTCCCGCTGATCTTTCCCTTCTTCGTTTTCCTATCTTCCTATTGTTGTTATTTCCTTCGGTAAAGCCAGTGGCTGAAACAATATCCTCTCTAATGCTCCTCGACATTCCATTAAAATAAATAGCTGTCTTCGTCGCATTTAGCTTTAAACCCGATGCCTTGGTGAAAGAAGATAGGACCCGCATGAGTAGCATTATTGATTGGGCATCTCCTTTGCTAAACAAAATGAGATCTTCAGCGAAAATGAGATGGGTCAAATTTAGATGCTTGCACATCGGGTGATATCTGAACGGCCACTTATCAGTCGCGTATGCCAATAGTCTGCTCAAATACTCCATACATAGCGTAAAGATTAGTGGTGAGACTGGGTCCCCTTGCCTCAGCCCTCTTTGTGCCTTGAAATAACCAAACATTCCACCATTTAAGCTTAAAGAGATCATAGGAGTTGAAATGCAGTTCATCAAAACCTTACAGAAATGAGCAGGAAAGTTCAATTTCAGCAGCAGCTCCTCTACAAATTTCCATTCAGCCGAGTCATACGCCTTTTGCAGATCAATTTTAATCAAGCATCTCGGTGACACATCTTTCCTGGCATATAAATGAGCAATGTCTTGACAGATCAGAATATTGTCTATTATCGATCTCCCTTTTACAAATGCTCCTTGCGTTTCTTGCACGATGTCAGGAAGGATTTTTGATAGTCTATTGCAAATGACCTTGGATACTATCTTGTAGATAACCGAGATGCAACTGACCTTGGATACTATCTTGTACTATCGATCAGAATATTGTCTATAACCGAGATCCGTTTTCAATCAGCTACGCATCGTGTCTTGTTTAGTGTACATTCCGAGGGTGCAACTCCTCACTATGTGATTTACTTACATTTTGCATTTACCGCTTTCATATGATTTACCGCTTTTATGACCTTATAAACGTATGCTAAATTACCTAATACGAAATTCAAATTGTAAACAAGCTAAAACTGAACAAAGCGGTGATCGGGTTCCATATTTATCTCAATGCTCACCACACGTGGTTCGATGCATCCCTATTAATACTGAACTGACGTGCCTTAAGCAGAATACCAAGTAAGGTATACCACGAGAATGACTAATATATATCCGTATTATCACGTTAAAACTGATTTGCTAATACGTATATAATACTTAGTATTCTCTACTCTCCTACATGCATCTTTTCATGGCCTTCCTGTCACGTGAAATCGCATGCAAAGAATGTAAACGCAACTACTCCGACCATAAGCTTACTTGTCCTTAAACAACCGCCATAGTAAAGACATGGGGTTAAAACAACGGATGTTACCGTACTTCCTCCACAATTAAGGAACAAAGTTATCAGCTCACCGATTGATTAGTAGAGGCCGCTATGTGCGGGCGGGATTGGGTGTCGATGTCTAGCGGATGTTGGTTTCCCAATATGTACCCT
This sequence comes from Agrostemma githago, assembly GCA_958450325.1. Taxonomy (NCBI): domain Eukaryota; kingdom Viridiplantae; phylum Streptophyta; class Magnoliopsida; order Caryophyllales; family Caryophyllaceae; genus Agrostemma; species Agrostemma githago. The sequence goes on along the minus strand of OY288241.1, from coordinate 28,788,253 downwards.
CACCCCTTACTCAGAATCGACGTTTTCCGGATGTCCGAAACCATTGGCAATGAGAGTCATTCCAGGCATGGAGTGCTTAAGGGTACAAGTCTTTATCTTTAGGTCCCGTGCCACTCAGCTTTGAGCCAGGTAAGGATCAAAGTTGACTTGAACGGTTTCCGAGTCCCCATAATTGACTTGGTGGGGACTCCACAAATCGGCAACGAATTCGGTTCACTAAAAAGGTCGTCTTACCAAACATATCGGTCTTTAAACATTTACAGCCACGTCTCGATCGATTCCAACGGAAACACGGGTGTCCGCATCCGTCTAGTACAATCTGAATCGTCAACCAATCGAGGTTCGACACATCACCCCGTACGCGAGATCAGACCGGCCTCGGACGGACAGGGCCGCGTGGGTGGCTGCCGCGAAAATTAAAGGTACCGCACGGGCGCGCGCGGGGCGGCAGATGGGCATCCACACCTGTCACCCAATTCAACTTGTGACGGCGACTTACTGCGAGGCCTAAGCTTAAAGTCAAAATGTACACAACTCCCAGGATACCTGTCACCCGGTTCAACAACCAATGTACCGATTCCTGATACACTAGCCTTATAGTTGATGGCAAAAACGTAAACCCTAGAATATATTAGTCTAACCTCACACTTGTCAATTTGAAGATAAAAGGAATAAATATTTTATGTTAAAAGAGAAACTTTCTATAAATAGGAACTCACTAATTTTAGACTTACTTAAAATAGAAATAGTCTTATAGAAAATACGCAAGTTATTAAAATAAGTGAAATATATAAAAATAACATTTCTAACGAATTGAAATTAACATTTTATTATTATTTTCGTTATCGTAACTTTAATATATTTCTAAATTCGTTACTAAAACTATAAACCAAATAGAATAAGTCAAAGTATAGTAAATAATTAGGAGAATCCAATTAAAACGATAAATTTTCAGAAAAAGGGATGTTTTAAGAAAATGATATCAAAATTAATTGAGTCAACGAGTTTTATAAATGAAATGAGATTTACAAAAGTTTCAAATTATTTTTAACAAATAGCTTTTATTAATAAATAATACGAATTTTACTAAAAATAGCCAGTCAGAAACAAATATGAATTTTATAGTGAAAATAGTCTCAACTAAAGATGTATTTCAAACAAAATGACTATCTTCCTTTTTATTAGTATAAATCGTAAAACGAAAATTAATTTATTAAACAAGTATACAAATCTCGATTATTATATTAGAATACGATTTTAAGTTAAAGTAATAATTTAACGAAATATGAAAAAAAGAATTATGAAATCGATATTATTTAATTACTAGTGTCACGATAAGAAACAAAATATTACAACGATCATTAATAATAAAATTACTAACGATTTATAAAACGATATCGAATAGTTGTAAAATATTTATAAGGTACGCCATTTAAAATATATTTTTAGCAAATAATACGTAGTTAAAATTAGAAAGTCAAAAGTAAAATATTTACTACATACTAGTACTCAAAATATAATCTAATACCAAGTAACGTCCTAAAGTTACCTTAATCCGCGATATCCAAAAAGAACATGTACTCGTCCTTCATCAATCCAAGCTTCAAATCAATAGCAATATCTTTACGAAATACTTTTTTTGGGGAAATGTAAGTAGTTACATTCATAAAAAAAAGGATGTTACAAAGCATATACTGTACACCAATATCAAATCAAGCTATTATAAGACATAAATCCTAAACAAAAACAAAGCTAGCAATTGTATCAAACATTCCTTAAGTATCCTAATATCCTCAGTAGTGAGGATATCCTTGGCTTGAGGCTTGACCCGTCTTTGAATAGCATTGATGATGTCCAAAGCAAGAATGAGAGGCCGGATCAGCGTATTCTCCATATACACTTTATTCCTTTGTATCCAAATTGCATAGTAGCTAGCAACCAGCAGCGCATTACATACTTCATTATTAATGGATGACTGCTGTTGCTGCAAACTATTGGTCATAGAGGGGTATACTGATGTATGATCCTCAATGTTCCTCAGCAGATTTTTGCTATAGGGGCACTCAAAAAACAATTGCTCAATCGTCTCAGTTGCATTGCCACAGATGCAACAAACATCATCAGTAGATATGCCTATTCTATGTAGCAAACATCATCATTAATATCTTTACGAAATTACTCTTTCCTAACGAAGCTTTACTCAATCATAACGAACTTTCTAAAAAAAAGAAGCATTTATGCCCTTGCTTTACACAAGCTCTCTAATTAATCCTTCTAATACCTTTATCTCAACCAAAAAGAAATCTGATTGATTAATCGACCTCTTGTGAATTCAACTATGGATCTTAGTTCTCCAATTAATGATAAAATAATATTGCTTTAAGTTTTAATTTTTGTCTTTTTTAATCAATTTATTACAAAGCTCATCAATTAGGGTTTGGTGATTGATATTAATTTTAGGGATTTTTTTTGGGTTTGGTGATTGATTTTAATTTTAGGGATTTTTTTAGGGTTTATGGATCTTTTTTTTGATATTACATTGATTGATCGATCGATTAAAGAAGTCTTTTAAGAATTTTATCTAGAATGTCGAATGTAACTTTGGAAATTAAGAAAAAAGAAAATATAGAATTTCAATTTTGTTACAGATAAAATCAGATCACTTTTGAGAATGAGAAAGAAATGACAAGGGTAAATTCGTAATATGTCGTTAGGATTGAGTAAAAGTTAGTTGGGAAAAAACACGACCCTATCTTTAAGCTCCAAGTTGTAGAATAGTTAGTCTTCTAAGTTGGCTCTATCATGGAAATCGAGTTGACAGAACAAAAGAATAAGACAAGAGTTGGATTCGGGTAACATGATAAACCCAAATAATAAGGAGGGAAGCTAGAACAAATACGAATGGGTCAGAATAAAGCGATACTCAGACTTGAGACAAGGGGAAACAAAGAGACACGAGTATTTGACACAGGACAGAAAGGGAATTAACGTGTCAAACAGAAACCAAAGACTGAACTTAGTCAAGTCGACATGAGAACGTAACGATGTGAGTTTCCAAGAAACTGACACACACAAAATGAGTGCAGCAAGGTTCACACAAGAACAACAACATGACAGAACGAGGATGAGAAAATAGAGGAGGAAAAGGAAGAAGAACAACAACATCACCGAAATGACAACAAAAATAACATCCACGACATAGCTGCGGCAGCGATAATAGCAACAATATCAAACATAAATATTAACAACTGCAGCAACAAATGAATCAAACAAAGGAAACGAGACTCTAAGAGCAGAGGAACGTCAGACAAATCTCAAAACACGATAAAAACGGGAATAAAAGCAGCAGTAGGCACGAACATCTGAACCAAGCTACGAAAATCGAGCAGCAAGGAAAACGAACAAAGCAACCAGACGCGCCAGACAACATCAGCACCAGCGGTGACCTTAGAGGACGACAACAACGCAATCGACACGATAACAAGAACGAAACAGAAGCAGCAACAAATCGACATTAGCAGCAACAGTAGCATCAGTAGCATAAAACAACCGCAAGAGCACGATAAATAGTAGTAGAGGCAACAATAGAATCGACAAAACACAGGGCAGTAAATGCAGCAACAGAAGGATGACAACAAAGACAGAAAAAGAAGAAGACTAAAAGCATAGGGATGAAAAGAGGAAGGAACGACTAAATACCTTCACAAAATCAGGCATAGAAAAGGGTAACACCGGCGCGACAAGTAGCAGCAGCGCGCACACCAAACAGCGGGTTGAAGGCGATGAACAGGCAAAGTAGCGGGCAAAGATGGTGGTGGCAGACAGAAAATTGAAGAAGAAAGAGGGAGGCGAATGTTGATGATGGAGGCTGGTGGCTGGGTGAAGAAGAATGAAGGAGATGAAAGAGTGAGGGAGAGCGGCAGATAAAACAAAAGGAAGGGGGAAGATAGGAAACGTGACTCCATTAAGTTTAACTAGTATGAAACCCGTGATAAAATCACGGGGTTGAACGATAAATCTGTTAGCATTAGAATGTTTGTCATCGACGTCATAAGATACTATTTTTGTCCTACTTATGTGCATCGATCAATGATAAGGAATATTTTTTGACCACCATTGTGTTACCGTAGCTGCTGTCAAGGTTTCTTAATTGTAGAAATGGTGCCTATGTACGTACGGATTTTTTATTTTTTAAGTACTATTAAGGTTTTTTAATTGTAGAAATTGTACGTACAAAGAGCAGAATAAGCTTTTGTACAGTCCAGTGTCAAAGCAGAATCGTGCGTACAACACTTCAAAATGCTACACAATCCATACATATAAAACTATAAACTCAATTATTCTTAAAGAGTAGTTGCAGAATAATCCAATCAATAGTGTCCTAAATTGCGTACAAAAAATTCAGACCGGTTACATGAAGCAACAGTCATTTACTAATATAGAAGGGTCCAACATGAGCACGTTTCGCTACCTCACACGCGAAAAAATTTCCTTGTACACAACGTTTGTTGTGTTATACTCTACAACATCAACGGCTGTCTTATTAGATGGTATTAATATCTTCAAGCCACGCCTAGTTGTAACTCTTGATATAGCAACATATAGCTGCCCGTGGGTGAAAACGGGTCTAGAGAGATATAGTCCTACATGCTATAGAGACTGACCTTGACTTTTATTGATGGTCATTGCATAACAGACGGCAATTGGAAATTGTCTCCTCTCAAACTTTACTGGGAACTTAGTCTCATCAGAATGGTTGACCGTAAGTCTTGGGATGTAAACCTTCATACCTTTAGTCGTGCCTGAAATCACAGTTGCAACAATGATTCGGTCACCCAAATCTGTAACCACCAGTCTAGTACCATTACAGAGACCGTTAGCCTGGTCTATGTTCCTCAAAAGCATGATCATGCATCCAACCTTAAGAGCTAGCTGGTGATTAGGTAGGCCGGAGCATCTAATTGTGTTAAGAGACTCTGTGGAATAAATTTTGCGAATAACAACACTTTTCTCGTCTTTGCTAATTTCATCGGAACTTAGGTAGACTTTCTTGTTACCGGGTATTAAAGACATGATGTTGTTATTGACCTCCTCAACGACATCGTGAGTAGGAGCTAAAATAGCTCTTTCCTGAAAATATTCAGTATTCTTAAGGTTGGCCTCAAGGTTGGGGTATATGGACTGTACAATAGCGGACACTGGGTCTCCATCATCTTCTATTATAATGTCATCCGGCAATTTAATCTCTGCTAATCCATCATTAGGTCCACCAGCGATTCCGTCACCAACATCTAGAATCCATTTCGAAAATACGTTCAACTCCGCAATCTCCTGTTCATTACGACCTGCCTCGAGTCTCATGTTCCTAGTTAAACGTAAAACCTGGTGGAGTAGAAGTAGTTGCGTTGTAAAATATTGTGAGATATATGCGGTAAATTTGTATTCTATGAGACAGGTGCTGCCGGCCTCCAAATACATATTGTACGTATCAGATGTCGGCCGTACCTGGTAACGCTAACCATAAGAGTTGGACACAATTCATATAAGTTATAGTTAAATAGGAGAAGGGAAAGACGAACCTTTCAATATCGCCAAAGAGGAGAAGAGCATATTGATGTACGAACAATATCCTGACGAGTACCCTTGGGAACAACGGGCAGAATTTGCCTAAAATATCCACCAAGAACCACGACCTTACCCCCAAAAGGTTTGTCCAAGTCACCGTCTGGTGCGAACCTTGGTATATCACGCAGACTGCGATCTAGTGCTTCAAAACCATGACGGTTCACCATGGGTGCTTCGTCCCATATAATGAGTTTTGCGCGTAAAATCAGGTCAGCCAATTTCGTTCCCGGTTTTATACCGGAACATGTGGAGTTCTCTTCGATGTTAATGGGTATGCTGAACCTGGAATGGGCTGTTCGACCGCCCGGCAATAATATGGCAGCAATGCCACTTGATGCTACGGGTAGAACTATTTCCCCATCCTTCCTGAGAGCTGCACACAATGTTCTCCATATGTATGTTTTCCCAGTTTCGCCGTCACCACAAAGAAAGAATAACCCACCGTCACCTCGTCTGACAGCGGACATAATTTCGTGATAAACACGTCTTTGTTCGTCAGTAAGAGAGGCCAGACATGTGTCGTGTATTTCGGTCTGTCCAGTCCGATTGTATGAGAGTTCATCTGATATTAGCCTATTTGTATGTATTGATGCTAACTCAAAATCGGGGAAAGGCATGTTTTCAAATTTCTGTAGACTACTGCCATTACGCTGCAATGCACGTTCCACCTCAGCTAGAGCAAAATTCTGCAATTCTTCGTTGCTTATTTGTAAATCTGCTTTCAAAAGACGTTAGTCCACGAAAATTAAATTATAGCAAACAATCTTGAAATAAATTATAGCTATCAACTATCTTGTCATAATCGGCAATATAAGTAACATTTGCTTACGATTTTATGAAATTGGCAAAGTGTACTCGAACCTCTATAATGGACAGAAGATAGACATAAATTAACTAATATTAATTCCAGGACTCACATTCAATCATAATAGAAGATTTTTTACACGATGATATGTAGTCAAACATATATTTCATGTATATACTCTGTATATACTTAATATACGACAATAAGTAAATTTAACTTAATAAAGAAATAAGTTAATTTGTATTTGCGTCCATTATTTTACTAAAGCTACAAAAATGTAACTACAAACTACATACGAAATACAAATAATTTTTTATTAAAGTTAAGGGATCATGGCCTATAATAGGCCACCTTCCACTCATAATATTTGAATGATGTAGAATAAGTAAATGCGGAGATATTATGATAATTACCATAGTTTCGTAGCTGGGTACGTCTCATGTGTAATACATCTTCACTCAAAATGTGCCAAGTCTTCTCCCATACATATTCTGGCTTGATCAAGCTTCCTGAAAAGAGAAGAGTGGCAAATAGGTTACGCAAAAAATATCCCGTTCCCCAGTGGCTTGCCTCCTCAATTGCATCAATGTATTCCTTGTCATCACCAAGTAAACCAAGAGCATAGCAAGCGTCCTTGAATGTTGGGTGAACCACACCATTGACAGTCCTAATGTCCTCGTATGATGTAGGACCTTTAACAAAATTGAGCAGTGTCCTCATATAGTATCGTTCACCACCTGTTGAAGACATATGGAACATCCTCCCTAACGTGAACCCTTGTTTTCTAGGAGCCCACTCCTTATCCTTACTTTGCCAAACAAATTTGTTTGGGAACTCGGAATATGTTAGGTCGCGACCATCACAGTATTTCTTATTATAGTCGAGCCAGGCTATGAACTTAGTTCGTGCACCACATGATCGAGATATAACTTCGTCTAACGGATCATCATCATTGAATACAACATTCTGCTCGTTCGAGAGATGGTTGTCCAGGCGTATGACTGGGGGAGTTCTGTAATGTATATCAAAACCAAAAATTCTCCAAACAGCCTCACATGGAGAGATGTATCGGCAGTCGTAGTATTCTTTAATTTGATCAACTTCACTTGTAGTACCCCCAACAGATGCACCTATTGTTACCCTATCATAACCCTTGTTAATGTACTCAAACAAATATTTTATTGATCTGGCCTGATTACACCACTCAACATTTATATGTGCGTGGTAGCGATGTATTAATTCAGGGTTATAGGGAACAACGTATCCATTGTGAATGGGTACACCACACTTATCGACAGTGATACCTGTGTCTCTTCTCTTGTAGACCGGATAACCATCTCCGTCGACAGTTGTGCGGTCACTGAACGGTTTGGGAAATCTTTTTGTACAAACACCGTCCTCCATACAAACGGCCTTAGGATTGGTTGCACCACACGGTCCGTGTATCATCAATTCTGTAACTGCATTGAAGAGTGCAGGATTTTCAGCTCGATCTGGCAATTCCGCACTGATGATACTGTCTACATCTTCAGCTACTGGAAATTTGTCATCTCGGTGGAGAATGAAAAAGAAGTGTGTGAGCATGAGGAAGACCTCGCTTCTGAAATTCCACTGTGTATACAACTGTGACATGGTGGGATACCAAAGATGAAAACCAACGTAAGATAGATATTGAAAAAAGAAAACCAAATAAGTGCACCGATTTTTATTTTTTTGCACGTGAGATATATGTTTGTTTCGTACTTCTTGCGCTAATTTTTATTTATATATATGCATATATATATATATATATATACATATACATATACATATACATATACATATATATATATATATATATATATATATATATATAAATGTTTGTGCAGAGCTTATAGTCCAGTTGAAGTCGTGAACTACCTCCTGGAGATCATTCTTTAAATAAACAGTAAGAGTATTATAATTAGTTAACTGGTTAAGCAAAAACTATGATTACATTGTTTGGTTACAATTTAGACTGTTGAAAAATTTGCTAATAGTATTTATATATCGAATAAATGTAATGATACATTTCTAAATGTGTACTCCATTTGTTATAACAAAAGTTTGTTCATGAGACGGTGAATTAATTAGCGTGGTCATGAAAGCTTAGAATTCAATAATATGAATATGAATTAAGAAATACCTGCCCTTGTTCTCCCTAAAATTCGACCTTCCTTGCAGTCCTTTATAAGTTGTTCGAGTTTCATTATGAAAACTCTTGTCAGAATATCGGGTCTGTGCTCACATCTTACACCCTTGGCCTTAACAAACCTTGTTATTTTGGGCCACTTAGGATTGCAAGTGAAGGTGATAAACAAATTCGGGTAACCACACCACTTACATATTCCCATCGTGTCTTGATAAGTCTCCTTCATATATCCTTTACCTGTAATCCCCTAGAAATTCTAACGCAATACAGTGGCGAAAACACTGTAGAGTGGGATTAAAACACACTGACAAACTATATCTTATTAAAAGAAATGGTAAGTCAATACAAAGGCCTCTTTTTACAAAAGGGCTAAAGAGAAAATTCACCAAACGGGTTATACAAATCCATAAATTACATAAATGAAGAAAGAGTAAGATCCACGCCACTCGCTAGCTCACACCCAAAACCCAGCAGCAAATACCTGTCATGTTATAAACATAACAGCCACGTCAGTGGGGAGTAACTCGGACGTTCTCCCAGCCATATTATATCATATGGAAAAATAATAGTATTACTATATCAAAATAATTAAAATGAGAAAACATTAAAACGATATAATAAAAATAAGTTTTTAGCAAAACTTAAAGCATTTGCAAACCTGCAAGTCAATATCAATCGATAATAATAATATTCAAAAATGGTGTTATGGAAATCAATCAGTGCAACGGAATAGACTTTCACTAGGATAATACTCAAACTAGCTTCGAGAATTTAGTCAAAACAAATTAGACTTCGGTCTCTAACTATGCAACTCAACTATAACAGGACTGCGTGCAGCGAGGTCCTGGCTTAAGTAATGCACACCCCTCCTGGATACAAACCATATCCAGTTCAACTCGACGCGACTTACACGATGCGATATCTAAGTTTAAGGTCAAAATATACACACTCCTGAACACAAACCATGTTCAGTTCAACGACCAATGCGTCTCAACATAGACACACCAGCTTTATAGTTGATGGCAAAACGTATACCATAGACTGTATTACTCTACCCGTACACTTGTCCTCATTCCATAACTCCAAAACAGCCATTATCGATAAATACAAAAGTTATAATCAACAAAAATAGTATGAGGAAAAAAGGAATAAACATTTTATATAAAAGGGAAACTTTCTATAAATAGAAACTTACTAATTTTAGAAACTTACTTAAAATGGAAATATTGTCATAGATAATTCGTAAGTTATTCAAAATAAGTGAAATGTATAAAAATAGCATTTCTAACGAAATTAACATTTTATTATTATCGTCGTTATCGTAACATTATTATATTTCTAAATTCGTTACTCAAGATATAAATAAAATATAATAAGTCAATATATAGAATTTTATAACTAATTACAAAATCGAGTTAAAATAATAAATTTTAGAAAAGAGATATTTTAAGAAAAACGATATCAAAATTAATTGAGTCGACGAGTTTTATAAATTAAGCGAGATTTTATAAAGCTTTCGAATTAAATTTTAGCAAATAGATTTTATCATTAAAAATACTGATTTTACTAAAAATAATCAATCATAGACAAATGAGAAATTATTAGGGAAAATAGTTTTGACTAAAAATGTATTTAAAACAAAATCGACTATTTTCTCATTTATTAATATAATTCGTAAAACGAAATTAATTTATTGAACAAGTATACAAATCTCGATTATAGTATAAAAATACGATTTTGAGTTAAAGTTATAAATTAATAAAAATATGACGAAAATATGAAATCGATATTATTTAGTTACTAGTGTCACGATAACCAACAAAATATTATAACGATCGTAAATAATTAAATTACTAACAATTCATAAAACGATATCGGAAACTTGTAAAATATTTATAAGACGTACGATTTAAAATTAATATAATTTAGCAATAATAAATAGCTAAAATAGAAAACCGAAGTTAAAATATTTACTACATACTACTACTCAAACATACGATATAAAATCGAGTAACGTCCTAAAGTTACCTCAATAAGATAGCTTCAAAGCAGACGCCCGTCTAATTAGTCCAAGCTCCACTCCCGAGTGTAAAGTATCTCGGGTACTTATTCTTCTAAACTTCGAAGGCTCCAACGCAAATGAGAATGCACATAAACGTAAACAAAGGAGTCGGAGTTAACGAAGAAGGTCACAAAACAGATGCTCGAACCATAAGACCCACACGAAGACAGAGAAGGGAAAAGACGCGCCAAAGAAAAGGCGAGGACCGAATTTAATCGGGTCAAGAACATGATGTCGCAATGGAATGACTTGACTTGAAACAAATGAACGAAAGGGGCAGAAACGAGCAGCAGCAACTAATAACAGTAATAAGCAAAAGAAGAAGACACGAGGGAAAAAGAGAAGGAGAAGCAACGAATAACAGCAGCAACCCGTCAAAGCAAACAGCCAAATAAGACAAAACCAAGGAAGGGAGCAGCAGCCCAACGAGATCAGCAGTAGTATGACAAAATTTGCTGAAAGACGGAAATAGACGGAGACGAAATAACGACAAGGAAAGAAGAAAAGAAGGAGATCAGAAAGCATGAGAAAATGAAACGGACAGCAGCACCACAAGGCAAACCACAGCGACGGTAACAACAACGAGAAGGAGCAGTAAACACGGACCAGTACACTAACGTACTAAAACAACGACGGTCGCAGCAAGAAATACGGAAAACATCAGCAGTAAGACGAGGGTGGCTGCAACATAACGATAGAGGAAGAAGAAGACAATAGCAGTAGAAGCTACGAACAACAGCGACGCACAACAGCAACAATAAGACGTGACAGCAGCAACCAAACACGCATCACACCAGACCGCAGCAGCAACAGAAGACCGAGAAGACAAGTGAACGAAAGAAAATGGAAGAGAAGAAGAAATGATCAGTTAATAGAACGGAACAATCGAAACGCAGCAGCAGGAAGACCGCGAGGAATTGAAAACAGTAGGAAGAAATCAACAGCTTAACGCATCAACAATAACAACAATTCGTGACAGCAGCAGCGGAAAGAACAGAACAAGAGGAAGAAGAAAACGAGGCAGAAAAAGAAGATTAGCAGGATGAATCAGCAGATAAACGAAGCAAAACGCAGGACAAAACGAAAACAAAACAAAACCAGCAGAAACATCAACGAGACAAAAACATACCAATGACAGCAGCGGCAACATCGGCTGAAATGCTTGGCCGGAGTTGACACAACACGGGGGAAAGAAGAGTAGGCTGAAGCAGATTGAAGAAGGGAGGAGAAAAAATGGTGGTGCGTGAATGAATTGGTAGACCAAGTGGGATGAATGAAGACAAGTAGGAAGCGGTGGGAAGCCAAAAAGAGATAGGGAAAGGACGTTAATAAAAGAGGAAAGATGAAGAGGTGGAAAGGCAGGGTATGAAGCGGTGAACACAAAAGTAAAGAAAAGGGAATGAATCACTTGGTTTTAGTGGGTTAAAATAAATGTGATGGTCGAAAAACGGGATTAGTACATAACGGTTTCGAGACAATAAGTTGACCGACCTACGAGTCGAATTGAAATAGAATTAATAAAATAATTGGGTCGGCTAAATAAAAATGAGTAAATAAACATCTATCGAGATAAAAATAATTATTCGAGACGAAAATGAAGTTTATAGAAATAAATAATTAGACGATGAAATAGTATTTTCGATAAATAATAAATCTTCGATAAAGTGAATTAAATTGATTCCTCGAGAAAAAGTAATAAATGTTTTGACGAAACTTTAAAAATAAATGAGTTTCAAGCCGAAAAATAGAAGTTCAAGCTTAAATATGAATAAATAAAAGAATTTAGAATTTAAATCGTCGAAATAGACTTTCGACACGAATTAGATTAAATGGATAAAATGAATCGAAACAGAAATTAAAATATGTTTTAAATATAAGAAGAGTTTCTGAGTCAAATATAATTTTAGGCGTTCGAAACGATTAAACGATAAATTCGTTTTATAATAATTTTAAGAATTACGAGTTAAATCGTGAATAAAATAGAAATACAAATAAAATTTTAAATTAATTTAATTTATAAAATCAGGGGTGTTACAATCTTCCCCACTAAAAAGATGTTTCGTCCTCGAAACTTATTAAAACATAATCGAAATCGAAGACAAATTTATTTTTTTCAAGATAAGTTGGGCTCAGAACCCGAAGTTTAAAATCATTCAATTTAACAAAATCGTAATTTAAAAATTATTCGATAAAATAATGACGACAAATAATATATTTGGAAACGAACTCGAGGGGGAAGAGTTCCCCAAATATTTCAAAACAACAGTAAAACGTTTTGATTAAGAATTTCGACAATATTTTGTTTTAAGATCAAACAAAAAATTTGAGAAATCAAGTTTTGTGGTTAGTAAATAAGAATCGACTAAGTCGACCAACATTTTCAATAACGGATTTAAAGTCCAACGACAATAAAACAAAAATTTAGACGCACGAAGTTATTATTTTTTTTTGAAATTATTAAATCGTTTTACATAATAATCTTATAAAAATCCAAAATATTTGCAATCACGAAAGTTTTCATAAAATCTAGATCACGTGAAAATCAAATTGAAATTTTAAATAATTTCAAAATACTTTAAAATAAATAATTAAGACTCTTTTGAAATATGACCAAAAAAAAATAAAAACGAAATAAAAAGATTTGAAATTTATAACTCAAAATGCTAAAATTTCATGAAAATCAAAATTTGTAGATTAGTCAAACTTTTCATAACACAAGTTTGGGGAAAATAATAAATGGATAAATAGACTCAAAGTCAACGACAATTCGCAACAGAAATTTTCAAACCCGAAAAAGAGGTCGAAAGGGATTGGCCGAAGGAGAAGTAGCAGGATTTAAGAAAAGATAAGGGAAGCACGAAATTGAGAGTCAAATAGAGCTCTCAAGGATTAGAGGATAAATTGACCATCTCAAGATTCCCGGTACGACACTCAGAAACGCGGTTCCTAATTTCCGTCAAACAACGCTAAGTCCAAAATTAGGCGTTAGGTGGTACTACTCACTCACAAACTCCAAAAAAAAATGTCTTACGTGATTATCCAATCGTTCAAACGACACGATATTAATCCACAATCGTTTTACAATCTAATCTCATCCATTAAAATTCCAACAGTCATCAAAACACACCCAAACTTGCGATCGATAAGGTTCCTAAGTCCAAAGCTCATAAAGTTCAAACTCGAGGTATACTCCAAATTTCTCGAGTAAGGAACACAAGACAAGGCCCAACAATTTAACAAGGCTCGGGTACGCATTCCTCAAAAATGTTCATCAACATATTTAATATGCCACAAGTACAAAACTTGAAAAGTACAACGAATCCTCAAAGACGCTCAAACCTATAGGTAACGGCGCAAACACTCACATTTTTAAACACGTCCATCAACTAATGTTCCCGAGGATTCCATCAAATTTCGTATCGTAACAGCGAAACCACCAAGATATTAACTCAACGAAGCCACAATTTCGTTGATCAAAGGGTTCTGGACTATAAATCCCTCAAAATGATTGACACCAAAGTATTCCTCAAAACAACGCGATAAATCCATCCTTTAATTATGCAATACATTTCCCTCTTCAAGGTTAACAACAATTTATCCAAGTTAAATCGCTCAACTTCAAAGTTCATAGGTTACAACCTTAAACAACGATCAACGATCTAATCTTTAAGACCACGGGAAGTCTATGTCCACCAAAATTTCTAACAACATTATTGAAAGCCTTCAATGGTACCACAACACTCAGGCTAACACTTTAAACAATACTCTAAGATCCCAAATATTCACGACGCATCCATCTAATGAGCATTAGGCAAGAATCCCAAAGTAATATTATCAGTTACACTTAGTTCGGTTCTAGGTTAGGTACTAGGTATCCATCAAAATATGATATACTCTTACTACTCCGAAATATATTCAACTCTAAGTACTCCAAAATAATCAAGGTAATCTATAACTCAAAGTTCAGTGTCAAAAGTATCATTATCCTAATTCCATTAATCAACAATTTGCTACTCAAATCAATCTAAAATTTCTTACCTTCTTAGAAAAATAGGGTAGAATCACAATCCTCAAATAAGGTAACAAGGGTTTACTAAACTTCAAATATCTATAACGCGGGTTCACTAAGACAACATTCTATCTAACCAAAGAATCTCAAGAGAAAGATGGTACAATAGAGGAATAGAACAAAGATTCATCAAGCAAAATGAAGATGAGAATATAAGAGATGAAATAAGAGAAGTAGAGGAAGGAAGAAAAGAAACAACGACCTAGATGATAAGACCTAAACGAGAAGGGAAAGTTCGGACCTCCAAGGTTCACGGGGAAACCAAAAGGATTACTTCATCTTCTTGTAGAGGAACGAGCACTCAAGTCTTGGGTCGCTCTATCTAGATCTACTGCAACATCATGGAACATGAATCTACTCTTGATCATCTAACCCGTAGCTTGAGTAAACTAAACCAGAGCTGAAAAGTCACTATCAGCATCTTTCTTGGAGCACCAAGTTGTCCACTCGAGTCAGCAAGCGTTGAGAGTTCTGAGCAGGTCTTGTCCCGATCTGGAGCAGTATCATATCAACATCTTGTTCATTCATCTTCTTCCAGACAAAAGAAACAAATATTCAATGCTAGTCATTGAGTTACAAGAACATATAAACCTAACAGTTAAGTCCTTATTTTGTTTCTACCAATCTCTCACAAATATTTCTTTAATGTTCAAATCATTTACTGATGTTTTTCCTAAAATCAGGTGTAAGCGTCGGGAGCAACAATGCTCTGATACCAACTGTAATCCCCTAGAAATTCTAACGCAATACAGTGGCGGAAACACTGTAGAGTGGGATTAAAACACACTGACAAACTATATCTTATTAAAAGAAATGGTAAGTCAATACAAAGGCCTCTTTTTACAAAAGGGCTAAAGAGAAAATTCACCAAACGGGTTATACAAATCCATAAATTACATAAATGAAGAAAGAGTAGGATCCACGCCACTCGCTAGCTCACACCCAAAACCCAGCAGCAAATACCTGTCATGTTATAAACATAACAGCCACGTCAGTGGGGAGTAACTCGGACGTTCTCCCAGCCATATTATATCATATGGAAAAATAATAGTATTACTATATCAAAATAATTAAAATGAGAAAACATTAAAACGATATAATAAAAATAAGTTTTTAGCAAAACTTAAAGCATTTGCAAACCTGCAAGTCAATATCAATCGATAATAATAATATTCAAAAATGGTGTTATGGAAATCAATCAGTGCAACGGAATAGACTTTCACTAGGATAATACTCAAACTAGCTTCGAGAATTTAGTCAAAACAAATTAGACTTCGGTCTCTAACTATGCAACTCAACTATAACAGGACTGCGTGCAGCGAGGTCCTGGCTTAAGTAATGCACACCCCTCCTGGATACAAACCATATCCAGTTCAACCCGACGCGACTTACACGATGCGATATCTAAGTTTAAGGTCAAAATATACACACTCCTGAACACAAACCATGTTCAGTTCAACGACCAATGCGTCTCAACATAGACACACCAGCTTTATAGTTGATGGCAAAACGTATACCATAGACTGTATTACTCTACCCGTACACTTGTCCTCATTCCATAACTCCAAAACAGCCATTATCGATAAATACAAAAGTTATAATCAACAAAAATAGTATGAGGAAAAAAGGAATAAACATTTTATATAAAAGGGAAACTTTCTATAAATAGAAACTTACTAATTTTAGAAACTTACTTAAAATGGAAATATTGTCATAGATAATTCGTAAGTTATTCAAAATAAGTGAAATGTATAAAAATAGCATTTCTAACGAAATTAACATTTTATTATTATCGTCGTTATCGTAGCATTATTATATTTCTAAATTCGTTACTCAAGATATAAATAAAATATAATAAGTCAATATATAGAATTTTATAAGTAATTACAAAATCGAGTTAAAATAATAAATTTTAGAAAAGAGATATTTTAAGAAAAACGATATCAAAATTAATCGAGTCGACGAGTTTTATAAATTAAGCGAGATTTTATAAAGCTTTCGAATTAAATTTTAGCAAATAGATTTTATCATTAAAAATACTGATTTTACTAAAAATAATCAATCATAGACAAATGAGAAATTATTAGGGAAAATAGTTTTGACTAAAAATGTATTTAAAACAAAATCGACTATTTTCTCATTTATTAATATAATTCGTAAAACGAAATTAATTTATTGAACAAGTATACAAATCTCGATTATAGTATAAAAATACGATTTTGAGTTAAAGTTATAAATTAATAAAAATATGACGAAAATATGAAATCGATATTATTTAGTTACTAGTGTCACGATAACCAACAAAATATTATAACGATCGTAAATAATTAAATTACTAACAATTCATAAAACGATATCGGAAACTTGTAAAATATTTATAAGACGTACGATTTAAAATTAATATAATTAAGCAATAATAAATAGCTAAAATAGAAAACCGAAGTTAAAATATTTACTACATACTACTACTCAAACATACGATATAAAATCGAGTAACGTCCTAAAGTTACCTCAATAAGATAGCTTCAAAGCAGACGCCCGTCTAATTACTCCAAGCTCCACTCCCGAGAGTAAAGTATCTCGGGTACTTATTCTTCTAAACTTCGAAGGCTCCAACGCAAATGAGAATGCACATAAACGTAAACAAAGGAGTCGGAGTTAACGAAGAAGGTCACAAAACAGATGCTCGAACCATAAGACCCACACGAAGACAGAGAAGGGAAAAGACGCGCCAAAGAAAAGGCGAGGACCGAATTTAATCGGGTCAAGAACATGATGTCGCAATGGAATGACTTGACTTGAAACAAATGAACGAAAGGGGCAGAAACGAGCAGCAGCAACTAATAACAGTAATAAGCAAAAGAAGAAGACACGAGGGAAAAAGAGAAGGAGAAGCAACGAATAACAGCAGCAACCCGTCAAAGCAAACAGCCAAATAAGACAAAACCAAGGAAGGGAGCAGCAGCCCAACGAGATCAGCAGTAGTATGACAAAATTTGCTGAAAGACGGAAATAGACGGAGACGAAATAACGACAAGGAAAGAAGAAAAGAAGGAGATCAGAAAGCATGAGAAAATGAAACGGACAGCAGCACCACAAGGCAAACCACAGCGACGGTAACAACAACGAGAAGGAGCAGTAAACACGGACCAGTACACTAACGTACTAAAACAACGACGGTCGCAGCAAGAAATACGGAAAACATCAGCAGTAAGACGAGGGTGGCTGCAACATAACGATAGAGGAAGAAGAAGACAATAGCAGTAGAAGCTACGAACAACAGCGACGCACAACAGCAACAATAAGACGTGACAGCAGCAACCAAACACGCATCACACCAGACCGCAGCAGCAACAGAAGACCGAGAAGACAAGTGAACGAAAGAAAATGGAAGAGAAGAAGAAATGATCAGTTAATAGAACGGAACAATCGAAACGCAGCAGCAGGAAGACCGCGAGGAATTGAAAACAGTAGGAAGAAATCAACAGCTTAACGCATCAACAATAACAACAATTCGTGACAACAGCAGCGGAAAGAACAGAACAAGAGGAAGAAGAAAACGAGGCAGAAAAAGAAGATTAGCAGGATGAATCAGCAGATAAACGAAGCAAAACGCAGGACAAAACGAAAACAAAACAAAACCAGCAGAAACATCAACGAGACAGAAACATACCAATGACAGCAGCGGCAACATCGGCTGAAATGCTTGGCCGGAGTTGACACAACACGGGGGAAAGAAGAGTAGGCTGAAGCAGATTGAAGAAGGGAGGAGAAAAAATGGTGGTGCGTGAATGAATTGGTAGACCAAGTGGGATGAAAGAAGACAAGTAGGAAGCGGTGGGAAGCCAAAAAGAGAGAGGGAAAGGACGTTAATAAAAGAGGAAAGATGAAGAGGTGGAAAGGCAGGGTATGAAGCGGTGAACACAAAAGTAAAGAAAAGGGAATGAATCACTTGGTTTTAGTGGGTTAAAATAAATGTGATGGTCGAAAAACGGGATTAGTACATAACGGTTTCGAGACAATAAGTTGACCGACCTACGAGTCGAATTGAAATCGAATTAATAAAATAATTGGGTCGGCTAAATAAAAATGAGTAAATAAACATCTATTGAGATACAAATAATTATTCGAGACGAAAATGAAGTTTATAGAAATAAATAATTAGACGATGAAATAGTATTTTCGATAAATAATAAATCTTCGATAAAGTGAATTAAATTGATTCCTCGAGGAAAGGTAATAAATGTTTTGACGAAACTTTAAAAATAAATGAGTTTCAAGCCGAAAAATAGAAGTTCAAGCTTAAATATGAATAAATAAAAGAATTTAGAATTTAAATCGTCGAAATAGACTTTCGACACGAATTAGATTAAATGGATAAAATGAATCGAAACAGAAATTAAAATATGTTTTAAATATAAGAAGAGTTTCTGAGTCAAATAAAATTTTAGGCGTTTGAAACGATTAAACGATAAATTCGTTTTATAATAATTTTATGAATTACGAGTTAAATCGTGAATAAAATAGAAATACAAATAAAATTTTAAATTAATTTAATTTATAAAATCAGGGGTGTTACATTACCTCCAAGGAAACTGGAAGGAACAATGTACCGTGCACCTGAAGAACCCGGTTCTGTTGCACCATTTTCAACTGATGCTGCTAAACGCTTGTAATTCTTCGACCTAAGTTTAGGTTGGTTTAGCTTAAAAAATAGCAATCTCTGAGCCTCTATCATGGTGTAACCATCCACTAAGAATTGCTGGAAGAGATTTGCGGCACTAAGAATGGTAGGTGGCTCAATGTGCGGAGGTCTATCCATGATTCGGAAAGCAAACCACTCCCAAAGTGTTAGTTTATTCCGACCTGTATCTGGAAATTTAGACGATGCAATTGAGTGCTCGCTGTGTGCAATTCCGAGGCGTGGACCATCTTCACCACGCGGAAAAAGAAACGGATATTGTAATGCAAGGTAGGATGGATGAAGCTCTGAAATCCGTTGCAGTTTTCCGGACCTCTCCTCGACTATAATATCACGACGGTCGATTGTGTCCTCGATGTCGCCAATAATTAGAGCAGCTACTTCAGAAACTGTTGGTAAATTGCATGTCCTACCATCCACGTTTCTGCCACTAATAAGATGATGCTTAATTTCATCCCGATTATCAGCATTCATAAGACGATCTATGGCCATCCTGAAACACTTCACCAAGGGATTGAATTCGTCCAACATATTCTTAAGGTCAGCCATCAACTGTGAGTCCCACTTATTTCTCTTGTATGAACTGCATATGTGATTAGATAAAAAGTTATTATCAGGATAGGGTTCATCTCACCAATGGTACAAAATTTATTAAAGAAAGCTGAATTTGAACTCTAACCTTAAAGCATTTTTTCTGTTGGAAATCTCCTCCTCCGTGTCATAAATATATAGTTGGCAAAATTTCGGAGTGCCATCTTCGGGAGGTAGTAGGCTACCAATCCTGTGGCTGTTTTGGCCACTTAATCTGAATGTGTAAGTACCTTTTCCACGGTTAATGTCGTGGTCAATTTTGCCACCAATAGATGTCATTGAAAATCCGTTGTTGTAGGTACGAATATTGTCTTTAAAATGATTACTTTTTGGATGTGCACCGGTGAGGAGATCAAACAATGGTAGAGGCAGATACTGGAGGTATGGTAGCTCAACTATGTCGTCTTTGCAACACATAGTGAAGGTAGGATTCAATGGCTTGCGGTCCATACGGTCCCTTTCATCATACCACAACTGGGCTCCACTTTTACCGCAAGAATATTCCGGGTCTCCAATATCTATGTACCCAACCCATTCTAGATATGCCCGAGTACGGTGAAGTAATTAAGAGTGTGTTAGATCATATAAAAAAAACTGTTTTTTTCAGAAATTACAACTTTGAGAACGTATGAGGAGACTAACCTTCTAATAGTAGTATTTGTTCTTCGGCTGCAGTTGACGATTCTCCGATCCCGAAAATGTCTCTAGCTAGGCTATGGATAACGCTTTCCCTATTATATTGTCTTTGAGCAGATGGGTGGGACAACAGTGATGCAGCGGTAAGGCAACTTTGGAATGTAGTATTAGGTGTGCGGTTAAGTATAGTGTCTGATATTGCTGCAGAGGTGTAGCATAACAAAATATTGCTTCTTTAGTCCTTTAAAAAAATTATAAAGTGAGCCACATAATATTTTGTTATAAAGTCAATTGTTGAACGTATAGATTGAAAAAAATTAACAAAAAATCTTTTAAAAAATTAACAAAAATTATATCAACAAAGTTGAAAAGAAACACTTTATAGATTGATATTGTAGTCAATGAAATAATTATATGAGGTGGATCAGAAACCGTTTGATGTTACTGTTGGTGGTGTTGACACATGCAATTGTTGAAGCGTTGTACTGGTCATGTCCGACCTCAAGTCACCTAATAGTAAACGCCTATTGTGTCTGGCTAACTTAGTTCTCCAGCGGTGGTCAATCTGCGTACCGAAAATCGGGTGGGAGGAAATAATTGGTGTACGACCACTTCGTGCAGCCCTCTGTTCGTTCAGAATACGTCTACGGTCGTGCCGTTGAACCTGTGTTCTATAGTAGCGGTTAACATATTTCTGCACATGGCGGGAGAAACCTGTTTTCGCATGACATAATATATTTGACGTAAATTTGGTTGTTAACGTAAAATAATAAAAATAAGTTATTTGGTGATTTTTTATTTATTTTTTTTACTTTTTCATATTGATAAATATAACATAACAGAGACAAATTTATTTAATTGAGGTGATATACATAGAAATTGTTGATATTTTTTTTAATATTGACGCAAATTTATATGTGTTTACGTAAATGTCCTATATTTCCGTTTGAAACCATGACACGTAACCGCTAATCCACCGGTATGAGTCAATTTACATGTCAATTTACAGCATATGTGATTAGGGTGTGTGATTTCGTATGTCTTGATGAACATAAAGCACCAACTATTATAACACAAAACATCTAATCATTAGTAACAACTATTACTGATACAATTGCACCAACTGTTGATAAATTCTCTTATCGAGGGCCTAATCTGATTGCTCCAGACATTCTCAAGGTTTGCTTTGTTCAATTTTGAGTTCAATATACTAAATTGATTTAAAAACTCACCGGCTGGATCAAGAACTGTCGAGGCGCGTGATAAAGAAGGAAATAGAAACCGAGTCTCGTTGGTTGTTTGAGTGTTTGGTGGTACATTGGATGACAAACACGACAGATTCTGAGTTGTGCATCATCATAAACAATATAAGGGTACTTGTCAAACGATTTGGGTAAACTTTAAGAGAGAGAAGAGTGATTTTCCTATAATAAAAGGGTGTAATTTGACATATTATTGTTGTCCAATAAGTTGAATACAAATTACAGTGGAAAAGTTGATTCTTTACTGATATCGTTAAAGTATTTACCTGCATCAGGCTGCGATGATTCACCCTTTCCTTTGCGGGAAGACAGATTCCACTTATCAGTTGTGTTTGTTATTTCACCCAGAGCAAGACGACGATTGACGGAGGAATCAACTTTTACGAATATGGGATACGAGGGCAGATATACAGTTATATATTTAAGGGGAATACATTATCTTTCAGAACACAGTAAAGAATATTGGACTTAATTGCTCATATTAGATCAAATAGCTGAAAAAGAGTAATGATAAGCAAGTAAACTGTTAACAGCACATTAAATAACCAAAATCGTATTAGAGTTCAATATCCAAGATTATTTGGTATGGATGATTGTACTGAATTGACCCCAAGAATTGAAGTGCGTCTTAATGAAACGTATGTAAGTAAAAAGGCGGTAGAGACGACCATTTCTTCTATATATATAAGTTAAGTTCATATAAAACAAACGTACACATACATTGTAAACTTAATGACAGGCTAAGGTCAATGTACCTTCGAATCCCCGTTTTTCCTTGCCCTTAAGCTTGAGCGGTACTCCTCTGTCATTATTCTGATATGACATATATGTGCCAGAGGATGTATGTTCTTCTGTGTAGTGGTGCCAAACGATGCATTATCGTCGAACAATGAAATCGGCAACACATAGTTAAAAACAATAAGAATGCCTGAATTCTTTTAATTCTACACAATAGGTTATATTTTTATGAATATATACTATTTGACTTACGTGTTGAAGTATTCGGGAATATGGATTTCCCTTTACTTGTAGGGTGATATCGTTGATCATTGTCGTTGGATATATCCGCAAGTGCGGGACGGCTAACTAAGTATGTACAGATGAAATTTAATTAATGTCGAGGTAAGGATACCCAAGGTTTAATACAAATAAATAATGGCTAAGGTTAGCTGATAGTGCGCTATGATTAATATAATAAGGTCGTTGGTTAAAGTGCGTTTGTTACTTCAAATCAAGTTTAATATGGAGTACTTGCGTGGTGCGACATCATACGATTTTCGTTTTCCCCTCCACGCAGCCTGAGTAGAGTCTTCTTTTCCGCCATGATGAGATGAGTGCAAATCACCAACAGGTGGTTCGTTTTCTGCACAAACACCACGATCAAAAAACATTGTTTCGTTGGATTAGTATAAGCAGTGATATGTAATTCTGAAACCTGTTGAATAAACATGTGGAAGGATTACCAATGTTGTCAAGACGATGCCGATTTGCAATAACAATATTGGCACGGTTCTCCTTGGAAGAACGAACCATCACCAGAAATAAGATTATCACTTCGATTTGTAGGAGAAATCTAATATGGAGTATTTGTCACTTGGAAATTAATACTCCGTATGTGAATGAGAAAAATCAAGAGAGCATATATAAATATACGGTTTTTCTAACGTGTGCCCACTGGGCACACGTTAATAAGCCGATTAATGTAAGAACCACATTGACATTATCATGAGAAAATGAAATATTAAATCATATTTACTATACTTATAAAATATCAATGTGATTTGTTACCTTAATCATCTTATGAACGTGTAAATATATAGTCTACCTTTGATTGATGATTATGACAAACTAAATACGGTAAATTTCGTATATAACATAAACTTATAACATTATGCGATTGCTGTGATCTTACATTAGAATTAAAAAATGCTATATAGTCTACCTTTGATTGATGATTATGACAAACTAAATACGGTAAATTCCGTATATAACATAAACTTATAACATTATGTGATTGCTGTGATCTTATGTTAGAATAAAAAAATGCTTGCGAATATAGATTATTCCAGTATAAGAGTACGTATTTTTTGGTAATATTGAAACATATAAAAGATATTGTTGTTAAGTATCCCTAATAACAAAAAGGTAAAATAAAAATTTTCAAAACTTTGAATTGATTTGATATACTGATGCATTTTTAAAAAAAATATTATCGCAAATTGATTTGATATTTATTTTTAATTACGTTAAAAGATATACAACTTCGTAATTTGTCAATTTAATGCTATGATGATTAGTACGTTGACGAAAATAAGGACAATTGTCCACTCTACAATTTTGAAAATAAGGACGAAAATAATAGGAAAATAGGACAATTTTGTAGGGACGGAGGGAGTAGATCGTTCTAACTCTTTTTCTCTGGCCCTCTCTGCAATTGTCTCAGTCTCGAACTCGGAACTGTCGAAAGTCTTACGAGATCTACAGTTGTCCAAAACTTAATAAAATTTCAATTTATTTTTTCACTTTTGTACTTCTCTTTCACGTGACCTACGGGCTATTGGGTTTGATTTGTTTCACCGGTTGAACTTTTTACATTGTTGTCTTTTTATTATTAAGTACTTTTAATTATTTTCTGCTAACTTCTTCCGTTGTAATCAAGCATAAGGGTCTATTTCAATTATTTTTATTGCTTGATTTACGTAGTGGTCAATTGTTCTTCACGTTGGAGTTGGCAATCACAGGTAGTAATTATTTAAAGCGGACTTTGTCTTCGTACGTAAAAATTCAAAGCTTAAATTCGAAAGGCAATGAAATGCTAGATAACGGATTTTATTATTACGGCACGCGAATATCCGAGGAAAAGTGTTCAACATGTAACGGAAAATAGGAAATTATTCGTAAATTAATCGAAAACACATTCAAAATTATTCAATCGTCTTTTCTTTCTTTTTGTTGTCTGCTGCCTTTGTTGACGACCCCACGTCCAAGTCGGTAATAGCTTCTTGATTATATTCGACGCTTGGAATAGTCCTCTTCATAGGTGTCAGCTTTGAGGTAGAAGGAGGGGAAAGTGTATCAGTAACCTGTAATGATAAGATGGTGGATATACATTATAGATGTCGGAGTGAAAAAATAAATGTTCGAATGAATGAATAGAGGCGAACGTGTATGACCTGATTAACAGGAGCGAGAATGTTCGAGAGAGTAGTCTCTGGAACAATCTCAACAGTTGAACCTTTTAGTCCTTCAAGCTGGCTCTGCATAATTGTTTAGTTGTTATAAATGTTAGAGAACCATGTACTACATGTTAATAACGGGAGCCTCATATTCAAGAACAAACAACATTTTATTTACCTGTGCAGACTCAGCAATCATTGCAAGTTGTTTGGTGCTTGAGTTCAAGGACACCATGTCACGCTGTTAAATGAGATATACGCTAAGGTGCTTATCTTTTTCAAAGAAAAGAATAAAACAGAATCATGTTCATAATTTAGTATCGTACCTTTACCTTCTCCGTCGCACACTTCATCCAGCGATCCATCCTGTCGGGATCGTCACTCATGCTTACAACGGTGGAGGAATTAGAGCCCAATTGGACGTTGTACTTTTCACTGATTTCAATTTTTAAAACCAAAGTCTTCTCGATGAAGTACTCCAGCTCAGTTGGTATAGAGTCCTGCTCCCTCTCCTTTAGCACAGAAAAGTAGGTACAATGATTTATGAATAAGCTTTGTCATTATTATGTCACAAGTTAAGGTGAAGGGGATCTATACTGGTATATAAATTTTACCTGCTCAAGCCTCGAGATTAAGTCGGACGCAGTGTGACCGATAAACTGTACTATTTGAGTGTTGAAGACCACGAAGTTAATTGTATCATCTCCAACATCGGATATGAGGAACTTGACCTGGAATCTGGTTATTTTTGGCATTGGGCGATGACATAATTTAGTCAATGTTAAAAAAATGTCGTAGTGAGTTGCAAATGTAAGATATTACATACCGTGGAATTCTTGATGCATAGCCAGTGATATTTCCATCACAACCAACCCGATTGCAGATCCAACGACCTTGCTCATTTTTGTTTGTCTTTGCCCAACACACCTTGCAGCTAGTGTAGTACCATCCAGTCGAGCAATCGAGGTCAATGATGTGACCGTATGTGTAGAAGAAACCGGCCTGGACATTAAAGTAAATGTTGACGGAAATGGAAATCGTAAATATTACGTCGTGGTATACAAAATATGTATCGGAATACCTTCTCGTTCTCCTTAATTTCTGGTATTGTCTTTATATTATCAAAGGTTATGATATCAACCTCCTCATCATCCGGCTCATCTACAATCTGCAGAGAATTACTCGGTGCCTGTGTGGCAATGCTGTGGTGTTGGGACGAAAATTGATTATTAATATTATTAACAGATGCCTTTGTTTTTATATCGTTTGTATTAAAATTAGAAGAGTTCCTTTTTGTGATTAGTACTTAATATCATAGGGTCGCATGAGGGAAAAACATCCCGAGATGCGAACGAAAACTCATACGCAGCAATTATATGCCTATAACACTATATCTCATGTATGTACTTATTTAGTAGATACTCCGCATTTTGGTTTTTTATACCATGGTAAAAATATCAAACATATATTTCATGTATATACTCTGTAATTAGGTAATTGACTTAATATACAGAAGTAAGTAAATTTAACTTGAAAAGGGAATAAGTAAATGTATTTGCTATAGACTAATAAAAATAAGTTAAATTTTTAAATAAGAGCAAACGTAATGGCAGGAGAAAACCTGGTGGAGAAAGCTGCGACCTCGGGTATGTCCATGTTGAAACGGAACGTGGTTGCATTGTATGTAGTCTGCAACCTCCAATGGTCTGGCATACCGTAAAAATACGTAAGATATATGTCGAATGCGGCAGCCAGTTAGTGGGGACGTGTGAAAGGCGTAAACAAAGACTGTCTATTAAATGATTTATTAGTCAGAACTTACGTTCAAATTTACGGACTTTGACACACCGAATGACCACAACCTTTGATTGCTCTGGGTTAGGTTGACTCTTAATCATATTCGGGAGGTCGGTGGCATGAGGTTCCCACAATGTGCAGGCAAATTGGCAAGAATTGTAGACGTAAAAGTCAACGAACTAAATCAGCAATGACGGAATTATGTTAAGTCCATTAAGAAGGAAATATGACATTAGTAATTGGGAGGGGGCAACGTACTCGGTGTCCTCGAGCTTTACGCTACGGCATTGGAAACCATTCTTTGTCTTAGTGATAGGTCCTATCTCAAATAGCTTCCCAACTAAATCTGCTTAATAGTATAGATCGAAAAGCACACGTTAATGTAGTGTTGTATAAAGCAGCACCCATTGTTGTCGATATTAAGGTAAACGTTGTAATATAAAATAGTAAACGTAGTGTAGGGGTAATAATTGTGTATAGATGATACCTATGTAATGAGTGGACGGAACTCGTCCGTTGATGGTGTCCTCAAATTTCGCAAAGCGGAAGCCGTTCTTCGGGATGGAAATCTCACCAATGAATGGGATGACTTTGCTAGCATACTCAAATTGTAGGCAAAATGGACTCGGAGTAGCCTTGTCATATCCGATGTTTTTGCCAACAGTTACGTTGCGAATAGTGTACACCTCCCCTATTGCCAATGATTTGGTGTACTTTGACAATATCATCTTACGGACGGTTCCCTGAATAACTTCGTTCTACAAAATAAGGATTATTGAGTTAGAAAAAAAATGCTAAAGAGCAACGACATTAGAGGACGTTTATATGGAAAACAAAATATTAGACGGATCGGAGAACGACAATACTATGTTCGTTGAGTTCGATGGCAAAAGTATACCCATCGAAATAAAAAGAAAACAATTTAATGAACTAAATGTCGATAATTGTTAGATTTACCTCAGAATCAATCATTAGAACTTCAATCGAATCGGTTTTCTTCTTATCCTTCATCATAGGATGGGTCCAACGATGAATTACCCTGACATTCATTGCAGGGAGCCTGTCACCTTCTTTGAGACTGGAGATGGTAACAAATTCTTCCGTTGACATAGTGTGCAGAAAACGGCTGATTGACTCTAAATTTGTGGGAAGGTTCCTTTTAGATAACTTGACATGATATGCTATGGGGGTTTAAATAACAAAGGATGTCAATATAAGTGAAGAATATATTGGACGTCAGTATATTTTTGGTATATGATTGTTAAATATTGGTTAAAATCTTGATAATAACCAAAAAGTGAAGATCACGGAACTATATATTGGTTCTTACTCCTATATCAATTGGTATATATTATTATTATTATTATTATTATTATTATTATTATTATTATTATTATTATTATTATTATTATTATTATTATTATTATTATTATTATTATTATTATTATTATTATTATTATTATTATTATTATTATTATTATTATTATTATTATTATTATTATTATTATTATTATTATTATTATTATTATTATTATTATTATTATTATTATTATTATTATTATTATTATTATTATTATTATTATTGTTGGAGCGAGTGTCCTCCACAATAGTGCATTGATATATTAAATCTCATGAGCGGAATATATTTGGGATAATTAGTACATTGATACTCCACGTCAGTTGATTAACGTAAATCGGTAACGCTCAGCTGACTAGAGTTAGACGTTATTGTCGTATGACGGCGGTGATCAACTGATCCCTTTCGGTCACACCTATAGGATGAGACCCAAATAGAAGACTAATTATTTGTATCTGATACAGCTAATTAGTTCCTTGCGTATATAGTGATATATGCATGGTAACGAGAGTTAATTATTGGAGATAGAGTTTGGAACTCTGTCCGATTAAGTTTATTAGTCTATTATACGATAATTGACTGAATAAATTTTACGTCTTATTTTAATACGATTAAATAAGACCTAATTTAGTATTTAAACGTTAATTACTAAATTAGTTGAGGTTTTGTATGCTTTTATGGATAGTGGTTATTAGCCGTTAATATATTTACAAGGAGTTGTAAATTTAGCTAATTGATTATTATTATCATTATGGGACCTATTGTATTTAGATATAATAGTAATGTACTACTTAAAGAGTTAAGAGTATATTATTTGATGTGATCAATTATAGAGATAATTGATCATGTCACACATTGCATTTGTATGACAAATGACAAAATAAAATGGACCCATTTTATGTACATGTGTGTGTGACACACTAGTAAATATAATGACAAATGTGGTTGTTCTTATTTTACTAGATACATAAATAATAGTAATAATGATACTAGACACTTGTCATAAGCATGCAAATAAAATAATGCATTTTTTGTCTTCCCTTGTGGGGGTGGCCGGTTTTGGTGGGTGAAAATGGGGCTTTTTGTTCTCTTTTTATCTCACCAATTCATTATGCATGCATTAGTTTTTTTTTTTGCTTTTCACCTCATCACTCCAAAACTCTCTCTAAATACTAGTATTCATCTTTTACTAGAGTAGTAATAGATTAATAATATTAGTATTGTTTTATCACTACTATTATCTAGTTAATAATACTAGTGATTATTTGGGTTGATTCTTGGTGCAACTTGAAGGAGATCTTCTACTTTGAAGATTCAAGGTTTTGGAGGATCATCCATACTATTATTAGCTCAAGAACAATAAGAAAAGGAGTTTTCTTATTGTGCCCAATATTTCCTCATTGTTTATGTAAGGAAATCTCTTCTTATATCTAGTTTTTGTCATTTGGTGTCATGCATGTAACTAGATCTTTATATACTAAATTAACAAGTAATTTGGTAACTAATTAGAGGAGTCTAATTAGTGGGTTTCGAACCCTTCAAGTGGTATCAGAGCTTTGTTGTTGCATGCATGTCGATTTTTGACATTTTTTCGGGTTATATGATAACTTTGGGAAAAACCGAAAATTGTGTGTAAAATGGGTTTCACACGAAATTTTTGGGTACATGCATACCTAATGACCTCAAAATAGTTGTGGTCGAGTTTGGTAATTTTTGGAATTTATTTGCTAATTTATAATCTTTTATGCCTTAAAAACCGAGTTTTTATGTCTATTTGATGTTAAAAGTTAACTAAAAATAGTTGCATGTTGTTTTTGGGCATGGTTTTTTGGTGTACATATCTTCATATGTTGATGGACATATGTGTAAATTTTTGAAATTTATTTTGTCTTTTTGGGATGTTTATTGTTTTTTATGAGATAAGAATCGATAAACATGCATTTATTTGTTCCTATTTTATTCGAGAATATTTGTGGACAATTTTTTGTTTTGGAGTTCCTGGAAATGTTCCAGAATGAACAAAATTATTCATTTTTAATTTTGGACGTTTTATGATTTAATTTGAATTTATTTCATAAAAGTGACCATTTACCGATTAAATTAGCAAATAAAATCAATTCAAACTAATTTTTATTTTTCAAATTAGTGGAGACTAATTCTTGAAATTCCAAATTGGTTTGGAAAATTAGTTTGAGCTTAATTGAGAATTAAGTGTTGATTAATGATTTTTAATGGTTAAAAATCAATAAATTCCATAAAACCGAGCTAGGATGAACTTGATAAATTATGGGGCGATTTTGGCATGATTTTTACAGCATTTTATTTATTTTAATGTTGTTGAATGAATGAATGTCATTTATTGTTTATTTTGCAAGATTGTACCTAGTATGGCCTAGTCTTTTAATCGGTATTACCCGTAATGTAAGGGAATATCGATTTGGTTGTAATTAATTGCGATCTCGTATCGCCCGTTTGTAATAATTAATAGTTTTATTCATACAAATGTATAATAGGAAATGCTATGTATCATTTGTATTTTATTATTATGAAGACGGAGATTACACAAGACGGTGGACAAAAGACGGTGCCTTTTGGTGGTGTTCCATTGAAGAGGCAAGGGACCAAGGAGTTGGTTTCCGATTTTGTAATAGTCTAGTTAATTAGATTAGCTAGATGGCCATACTAGGATTTATTTGTTTGATGCTTGCTTTATTCTCGCTCACGCCAAAATCGTCAATCATGCATTTTATTCATCAATTGTCAATTCACCAATTTACATAATCACCAACTTAGTTCACTTATAAGTGATTAGTAACCTAATATTGACAAGACCTCTCACATGCATCGAAAGAATTGAGATTTAACCTTACCAATTGAAGCACCTATGAACCCCTTGTTCATTAGGGCAACCACAACGTGGACCCTTTTTACCTCGGGTAAATAGGGTGATAAGATCACATGCCAAGATTGGGTTGGACTCAACGAAATAAAAGTTATTTCGGGGCTAGGAGATGGATTTGGTTGAAATTCGTCGACCGAGAGTTCTAGGGTAGAATTAGTCAAGTAATGACTTACCGTTTTTACATAAGGATTGCATGCGATGTTAGTTCTTATCTAGATACGGGTCTTGGAATCGCTTATATAATTTCGTGAGGGGTCATTATATGAGTGACTTGTTAAAATTGTTTTACAAGTAAATTATATAACAATGAATGTTAATATTTCCTAAACTTTGTTGTAGTGTTTATAATTCGCTATGGCTACTAATGCAACCATTCAACTCGGAAAGGATTCTTGGCTTAGGTCCGTTATGGACAAATGTATCTTGAAAGACGATGGAAGTAATTTCATCGAGTGGGAGTCTACCATTAAAGGTGCGGCGTTGTCCGACAACGTCCTTCGTTACTTGAACGAACCACCACCCAACGAACCCGGTCCTCGAGCCGCTCCGGCACAAAGGACCGCTTATGAGGAGTATTTGAAGATATCCAACGATATCAAGAATGTCTTGATATGGTCAATGTCTCCAAAACTCAAGCTTCAATACATTACCCTTAATGCATATGAGATATTCTCAAGGGTTACGACGGCTTTTTCCCAATCACCCGATATCCGTCAATATGAGGCTATGATGAAATTCTTCGAGGGTAAGCTAGAAAAGGGCCAAAAAGTGGGTCCTCATGTGCTCAAGATGATTGAGCATATTGACACACTAGAGCGTCTAGGGTGTAGCATTCCCAAGAAGCTTGCGATCGGTCGCATTCTTCACTCACTCCCCTCCAAGTTCTCCCAAATTAGGGTGAACTATAATATGCATGGCATGGACAAGAGTTTCCAAGAGCTTCATGCACTCCTCAACCAAGCGGAGAGGGACATGGAGGCTAGTGGGAGTGAGAAGAGAGACATGCTCTCCATGAAAATGAAGAATCTCAACCTTGGGGTTCAAAAGGGTAAAAACAAGGGTAAGACCAAATTCAAGAGACATGGAAAAGACAAGAACAAAGGGAAAGCTATTGAGAATAGCAAACCTAAGGCTAAGGTTAACAAACATGCCGACGCCGATTGCTATCATTGTAATGGCAAGGGACATTGGAAGCGCAATTGTCCCAAATATTTGAAGGAATTGAAGAACAAGAAAGACGAGAGTGAGACTCCGTCAGGTATTGTCTTCACTTCCCTCTATATGATAGACGTTAACTATACTTGCACTTCCACTTGGGTATTAGATACCGGATGTGGTTCTCATCTTTGTAATCATTTACAGGGCATGAGGGACGTGCGAGCACTAGCCAAGGGTGATGTAGACCTACGCATGGGAAATGGAGCTAGAGTAGCCGCTATATCCGTAGGCACTTATGTACTCACTCTAGCTAGTGGTTTAGAGTTGTATTTGAATAATTGTTATTTCGTACCAACTTTAACTAAGAACATTATCTCTATTTCCGTACTTGATATGGAAGGTTTTTCCTTTATGATTAAGGACAATTGTTGTACTTTTTCATTTAATGACATGGTTTATGGTAAAGCTACGTCTATCGGAGGTATTTATGTTCTAGATAATGTTAATGATGTATATCATGTAGAGAACAAGAAGCTCAAAACGGGTGAACCTAATCAATCCTACCTTTGGCATTGTCGTTTAGGACACATAAACGAACGACGCATAAAGAGACTTGTTTCAACGAAACTTCTCAAACCATTTGATTACGAATCTTATGGTGTATGCGAGTCTTGCATATTAGGCAAGATGACTCGTGCTCCTTTCTCAAGTAAAGGAACACGAGCAAGTGAGGTATTGGGCCTTATACATACCGATGTGTGTGGACCAATGACTATCATCGCTAGGGGTGGTTACAACTACTTCATCACTTTTACCGACGACTTAAGTAGATATGGGTATGTCTACTTAATGAGGCATAAGAGCGATGCTTTTGAAAAGTTCAAAGAGTTTCAAAGTGAAGTAGAGAACCAATTGGATAAAAAGATTAAAGTACTACGATCCGATCGTGGCGGTGAATACCTAAATAATGAATTTGATTCACACCTAAAAGATTGTGGCATTGTATCACAATGGACTCCTCCTGGCACACCACAGTTGAATGGTGTGGCCGAAAGGAGAAACCGAACTTTATTAGATATGGTTCGGTCCATGATGAGTCTCACTGAGCTTCCTGATTCATTTTGGGGTTTTGCCATTTTGTCCGCAATATTTTCACTAAATCGAAGCCCGACTAAAGCGGCCAATAAGACACCATATGAGATATGGAAGGGAAGGGTTCCTTATTTGTCGTTCATGAGAATCTGGGGTTGTGAGGCATATGTTCAGAACAAGTCTGACAACAAACTCGCACCAAGATCCGACAAATGTCTATTTGTAGGGTATCCAAAGGAAACACAAGGCTATTACTTCTACAATCGTCACGAAAACAAAGTGTTTGTGGCACGTGACGCTGTCTTTCTAGAAAATGACTTCATTTCTAGAAGACAGAGTGGGAGAAAATTTGAACTTGATGAAGTCCAAGAGCCACAAACCGAAAATGAAGTGGAGGAAAGCGTTCCCTCCTCCTCGGACACGGTTGTTGTTCCCTTTGAACCTAGGAAATCCACGAGGATTAGTCATCCTCCTGATCGATACCTTGGTATTGTCGAGGAAGATGCGTTAGACATGTTGCTTTGCGAAAGTGACGAGCCTAACACCTACAAGGCGGCCATATCTAGTCGTGATTCTATGCAATGGCTTCAAGCCATGCGATCCGAAATGGATTCTATGCACGAAAACCAAGTATGGGATTTGGTTGATTTACCTGAAAAGGTGAGACCTCTTCAGTGTAAATGGATCTTTAAGATCAAGAATGGCATAGATGGACATAGAGATGTCTACAAAGCTAGATTGGTGGCAAAGGGTTTTACTCAAGTTCATGGTCTTCACTATGACGAAACCTTTGCTCCAGTCGCAATGCTTCGCTCCATAAGGATTATCCTAGCGATTGCCGCGTTTCATGATTATGAGATTTGGCAAATGGATGTCAAAACCGCCTTCTTGAATGGGATTCTAGAAGAGGAAGTGTATATGACACAACCAGAAGGTTTTGTAGATACATCTAATCCTAGGAAGGTATCCAAGCTTAAAAGATACATTTATGGTCTTAAGC
Source organism: Agrostemma githago (assembly GCA_958450325.1). Taxonomy (NCBI): domain Eukaryota; kingdom Viridiplantae; phylum Streptophyta; class Magnoliopsida; order Caryophyllales; family Caryophyllaceae; genus Agrostemma; species Agrostemma githago. Next base: position 28,753,849 of record OY288241.1, on the reverse strand, counting down.
AAGCGTCCAGAAGTTGGAATCATCGCTTTGATCATGTTATCAAACAATATGGTTTTGCTCGAAGTGTCGAGGAACCTTGTTTGTACATGAAGTTTAGTGGGAGTAAGGTAACCTTTCTTGTCTTGTATGTGGATGACATACTTCTTATCGGGAATGACGTTCTGATGCTTGCTTCCGTAAAAGAGTGGCTAGGAAAGCACTTCCAAATGAAAGATTTGGGAAATGCACAATGTATTTTGGGTATTCGGATCCATAGAGATAGATCCAAAAGGACGTTGGTATTAAGTCAAGAAGCTTATATAGATAAGATTCTTGATCGATTCAAAATGAAAGACTCTAAGAGAGGCTTTCTTCCCATGAGTCAAGGTACCATTTTGTGCAAGTCACAGTGTCCTACTACACCCGAAGAAATTGAACGCATGAAGTTGATCCCATATGCTTCCGCGGTTGGATCAATCATGTATGCCATGACGTGCACTCGTCCCGATGTTTCGTATGCTTTGAGCATGACGAGTCGTTATCAAGCCAATCCAGGTGAAAGTCACTGGACAGCCGTGAAGAACATCCTTAAGTACTTGCGAAGGACCAAGGATTTGTTCTTAGTGTTTGGAGGGGATACTGAATTACGTGTAAGAGGTTACACGGATGCCAGTTTCCAAACCGATCGGGATGATTTGAAATCCCAATCCGGCTATGTTTATATGTTGAATGGAGGAGCCATTAGTTGGAAGAGCTCCAAGCAAAGTGTCACCGCGGATTCTACAACAGAAGCTGAGTACGTCGCGGCTTCGGAAGCTGCAAAGGAAGCTGTTTGGATTCGTCAGTTTTTGGAAGGACTAGGAGTAGTCCATTCCGTCGAAGATCCTATCACCATATATTGTGATAACAGCGGGGCAATTTTTCAAGCAAAAGAGCCCAAGTCTAGCAATAAGTCTAGACATGTACTTAGGAAATACCACGTGATGAGAGATCTCGAGGAAAGGAAGGAAATCGATATATGTAAGGTTGGGACAGACGATAATATCGCTGATCCTTTAACCAAGCCTCTTTCAAAGGCTAAACATGATAGTCATGTTGTTGCAATGGGATTGAGAAAAGTCCCGGATTTTCCTTAAGTTATCTAAGATGTAATAATTGGATATTGTAGCAATTTTTACATTTATGATAATAGCATTCATTGTTCGAGTTTCAATATGAATTTTTTGTTTAGTTTGACTAAACCCATACTTTGTTCATTCGAATGGATTGTGAGACAATCTTGAACCCTATTCAAGTGAACGTTTGAACATAGTATTTTTGCCCCTTGTCACTTAATGAGGTGACGACTCGGAGTGACAAGATTGTAAGTTGATCGATGGTTAGTTCAAGACCATGGGGTCATGGAGATGACTGGTCATTTACATAGGCAGACTGATTGTCACTCTGCCGGGCAGTGACCACAATAGAGTCCCTTATCAAATTAGTTGAAGCCTGGTCGTGGCGGGGATTTCTATTTTATTCCTATGAGTCGATTCTTTAGACTGGCGACCATTTATCTGAGTCGGTGCAGTTTCCGATTGGCTTAGGTTGGTGTCCTAAGTCGTGCCGTGAAAGGAGGCTGATGGGCATCTTCTGGGTCATGGTGATCTGCATTATACAGTATAAGTTGGGTCAACAGGAATTGTCCACCCACGTCGGGTACATACGTCCTTGGGCCACTCGAGGAGAAGTAACTGGAAATGCGTGGCCACGCTCGGAAATAGATCTATGGTAGATTTTCCGGTCAAATAGTTATTCTCCAGATCGAGAAAACCACTCTTATTATATATTTAAATCACAAGTGCGACCTGAAAGACACCTTGTGATGAGTGGGAGGATGTGACATCAAAGAGACAAGAGAATCGGTAGCGCACAACTTGTGTAGACAAGTAGGAGACATTGATGGAGTAGGAGTACTCCGCAATATAGTGGCTACATGCACAACTTGTATCGGACAAGTGGGAGATTGTTGGAGCGAGTGTCCTCCACAATAGTGCATTGATATATTAAATCTCATGAGCGGAATATATTTGGGATAATTAGTACATTGATACTCCACGTCAGTTGATTAACGTAAATCGGTAACGCTCAGCTGACTAGAGTTAGACGTTATTGTCGTATGACGGCGGTGATCAACTGATCCCTTTCGGTCACACCTATAGGATGAGACCCAAATAGAAGACTAATTATTTGTATCTGATACAGCTAATTAGTTCCTTGCGTATATAATGATATATGCATGGTAACGAGAGTTAATTATTGGAGATAGAGTTTGGAACTCTGTCCGATTAAGTTTATTAGTCTATTATACGATAATTGACTGAATAAATTTTACGTCTTATTTTAATACGATTAAATAAGACCTAATTTAGTATTTAAACGTTAATTACTAAATTAGTTGAGGTTTTGTATGCTTTTATGGATAGTGGTTATTAGCCGTTAATATATTTACAAGGAGTTGTAAATTTAGCTAATTGATTATTATTATCATTATGGGACCTATTGTATTTAGATATAATAGTAATGTACTACTTAAAGAGTTAAGAGTATATTATTTGATGTGATCAATTATAGAGATAATTGATCATGTCACACATTGCATTTGTATGACAAATGACAAAATAAAATGGACCCATTTTATGTACATGTGTGTGTGACACACTAGTAAATATAATGACAAATGTGGTTGTTCTTATTTTACTAGATACATAAATAATAGTAATAATGATACTAGACACTTGTCATAAGCATGCAAATAAAATAATGCATTTTTTGTCTTCCCATGTGGGGGTGGCCGGTTTTGGTGGGTGAAAATGGGGCTTTTTGTTCTCTTTTTATCTCACCAATTCATTATGCATGCATTAGTTTTTTTTTGCTTTTCACCTCATCACTCCAAAACTCTCTCTAAATACTAGTATTCATCTTTTACTAGAGTAGTAATAGATTAATAATATTAGTATTGTTTTATCACTACTATTATCTAGTTAATAATACTAGTGATTATTTGGGTTGATTCTTGGTGCAACTTGAAGGAGATCTTCTACTTTGAAGATTCAAGGTTTTGGAGGATCATCCATACTATTATTAGCTCAAGAACAATAAGAAAAGGAGTTTTCTTATTGTGCCCAATATTTCCTCATTGTTTATGTAAGGAAATCTCTTCTTATATCTAGTTTTTGTCATTTGGTGTCATGCATGTAACTAGATCTTTATATACTAAATTAACAAGTAATTTGGTAACTAATTAGAGGAGTCTAATTAGTGGGTTTCGAACCCTTCAATTATTATTATTATTATTATTATTATTATTATTATTATTATTATTTTAGTATTAGTATTGATATATATATAAATTGGTATCCTTATTATTCTATATGTACTCCTATATCAAAGGCAATGGAGTACATTTTCCGATATTAATGTCAATCGTTTCGCATTATATCTTTGAACTTAGTATACATTTTTGATTGTATACGTAATCTTTATTATTCTCTATGTACTCCTATATCAAAGGCAGTGGAGTATATTTTCCGATATTAATGCCAGCCGTTTCGCATTATGTCTTTGAACTTAGTGTATATTTTTGAATGTGTACGTAGTATTTTCAAAATATTTTGAACTTATTATATCCGTAGTATACGGTTGAACGTAATGTTGACGTTGTTTGGTATACTTTTTTTATTGACGTGTATTTATTTGATTTTTTTCATCACGTTAGAAAGTAATTTAATTTGAGAAATAATAAAAAAAAAATTGAATAACTATTTTTAATAATACGTATTATTGAATAACTTTTTTAATAATACCGGTTATTATTGTAAATGGGTAAATAATATTAGTATACTGAATGTATGATTCATAATCACATAAAATTTTAACTATTAATAATATAAATATAGGGGTAACTAATCTTTATATAACTTATGAAGTAATGATTTTTTTTCCCTATATAATAATTACGTGGGTGAAATTACAATAAGTTAGAATAATTAAGATAATTTCTAAAGTAATTTAATGAATTTAAAATACGCAAATGGCTATTATTATAGTAACTAATACACGTATTTTTTAATGTTTAGAGCAAAGTATGCGTAATGACGATTTCACCCCTGTTGTATACATAGTATATTGAAGAATGGTTAAGTGAGTGGATGATTTTGTCCAATTTATGAGAGAGTTCGGATTAGAGTTTCGTGAATGCTGGATGCTGCCACCTCAGCTGCTTTGGGGCCATCTTTTATATAATAAAGATAAAAAAAATGGGTCCGGATTCAATAGACTAAAAGACGGGTTCGAGCAAAAACCGAAATAGGATCGAGTTCGAAAAAAATTATAAATCGGCCAAATACAATAATGCGTATATAAAATATTTATCGAGGCCAAAATAAATATTGGAGTTAAAATAAAGTTGGAAAAATAATTAATTAGTCCGAAAGGAAAAATAGGGTAAATCTCGAGAATAACATAAACGTTTACGATTAAAATAACGCTTCTAAAGAAAATTAACGAATGTACGACAAAAATGAATTAAATCGATTTCTAGGGGAATAATAAATGCTTTGACGAGTTTCGAGTTGATATAGAAATTTGAGCTTCACTTGAAAGAATTAAGAATTCAAATCATCGAAATAAAATCAAATAAAAATCAAATGAATTAATAGATCGAAACATAAACAAAATATAACGAGACCTTTCGAGAAAAAAATAGAATTTTAAGAGTTCGAAATGATTGAAAAATAAATTCGTTTTATGATAAATTATACGAATTACGAGTTTAATCGTAAACAGGATAAAATATGAATAAATACTAATTTATAAAATCAGGGGTGTTACAGAGTGTGGTCCACATATGAATGCCCAGATGCTAGTCCGAAAAATCATGAGGCACGGATACTACTAGAACAATATGGAAACTGACTGCAGATAGTAAATCAAGCATTGCCATAACTGCCTGATAGACCGTTGATGGTGGGAATTGTCGTGGATCCCCACCGATCAAATAATAACCTGCTAAGACCTAACGGTAGTTAGGGTAAGTCGGGTCGTGTCCACGGAGACGGTAGAGGCGTATAGACCAAGGTCACCTAAAAACGAGACTAAGTCAACGAGCTAAGCTAAACTAGAGAATGATAGAAGGGGAGAAGGCTAGACTAAGACTAAGGTATCGGAGAAACAAACAAAGAAACGGGCTAGGATTAGGTCTGGGTCAAAGGGGTAACGGAATGGTCGAGGAAGAGCTAGAGTGAAGGAGGTAGCACGGTAATCTAGGTATAGTCCGGGCTCTCGCAACTTAGACCAACCTAGTGGTTCCACCTAAAACCCATTTTGGCGACACACATGACAAACGGGGTTACTAGCGTGTTATTGTGGCCTAGATCGCATCCGGGCTCTCGCAACTTAGACCGACCTAAGGGTCGTCCTCACCGTGCTCTCGCTACTTAGTGAGGGAACCGAAACCACAAGCAAACTATTACCCACAAGAGAAAAGCAAGAAAAACAAGCATATGCACATACTAATCATTCAAACATTTCAACAAACATGTGATATGCATCAAACCAAGAGGAAACCCAAATCTTCCACCAACATCTCCAACAAACCCTTAATCATCCAATTAATACCGTAATCACCTTACTAACCCTAGCAAGAGTACTACTCTAACATTATCAAACTAATTCTAACATAAACAAGAGGGAACAACACAAACATCAAAACATACATAATGAAACTACCAAGTATGATGAACAAAACAATAAACAATAACTAAAGATTGAAACTTGAATTAAACAAACAAGATAAAGAGTAAAAGGAAGAAAGGATTATACCATACTAGTGAAGGATGAAAAGATGAACACTTGTATATAAAGAAAACCCAAATTCATCCACCAATGTTGTCAAGATTGAATGGATTCTTCAAGAGATCTCTTAATACAAGATTAAACTAAGATTAACTACTAATTACCGACTAATCTACACTAATCTAATCTAATCTAACCTAAAGTAGTCTAGGGTTTAGTGGGAAGTGAAGAACCTAACATAGGAATACAAGAGGAGGGGTATTTATAGGGTTACAATGGAAAGGGGGAGAAACAAAGTGACGCGGGCCTGTAACTGGGTCATCCCGGTCGGGATGAGTTGGTCCCGGTCGGGATGACGTGGTCCCGGTCGGGATGAGCTCATTATGGTCGGGATGGACCCAAAATAGGAGCATCGCTTTTAGTGCACCTCATCCCGGACGGGTTGAGGTCATACCCGTCGGGGATGAGTCTTGTAGGCCTCCAATATGATCTTTAAGGTTCCTCCTTGCTTCACATGGGCTTCTCATCGATTCTCGGGACTCGGGATCGGGTCTCGGAGGCTCGGGATTGGGTACCAAGGTCTCGGGGTCGAATCCAAGGCATCGAGTGATCGTTCCTTCACTTCGTTGGCTCCGAAAAGTGTATGTATTGAGTCAGAATTGCTCCAACTCTTCATGAATGGTCTCGGGAACCTGAAACGAACTAGAGGAAGCATAAGTAGCCCATAAATCGCTCCCAAGGAGCGATTCCACAAGGAAAATGGGACCAAAACACTACGAAATAGGCACTACAAACTACACTTATCAACTCCCCCACACTTAACCCTTACTCGCCCTCGAGTAAGCACATACTAACTAATAAACTAGCTGAGCGGGTATTAGCGCACCCTACGCCCTTTCAACTTACGCGATAACACTAGAGGAAAAGTGTTATCCGCATGGCAAGTGGGGTCTTGCGACAAAACTGTGGATGCAACCGGACACAAAAACACATAATCAAACAGGCACACAAACAAACACACAAAAGGTTGCACCCAAAAGAAAAGAAATACCGCTTCCCTCAAACAAGCGGTGAAAGAAGCACCGGTTTAGGACTCAAGGCAAGTGACAACGTTCCCAAGCTAGCAATACAAACAAAAATGGACAAAACCCTAATAGTATGACGATAAAGCAATAAAAACGTTGGTAACTTACCTCGGTTCCTCCTAACCTTCTAAGAACGTACTACGGGACGATCGGCGGGATGGAAAAAGGATGAACCACGGTATTAGTCGACACTGTAGGTAAGTGAGACCCCGCCCCCATTAGCAAAGAGCCAAGAAGGTCGTTCCATGTCCGAAACCGCCTAACTAATCCAAGTAAAAAGGTGGAAATATGCAAAATGAGGAAAGACCGACCATTACCGCTATCATTCTTCCTAGGGACTTGGTCTCTTGGTAGGCTCTTCAAGGTAATAGTCGGTAAAAGGCTTATTTTGTGAGGTGTGAGGTTTCTATTTTTGTGAGACGATTTTCTTTTGGCATTTTCTTCTTCTTTTGCATTTTTGCTTTGTTTTGCCATGCCATTTCTTTTTCTTCTTTTCTATTTTCTTTTTGGCTTTTGTGCCTTTTCTTTTTCTTCTTTTCTTTTCTTTCTTTCTCTTTCTTTTTCTTTTCTTTGCCCTTTTGGCTTGATTTGACTTTTTGGCATTTCTTATTGCAACAAGAAAGATGACTTCAACAATTTGCAATTTATTGTGTGGATATGTGTAGGAGGTAGGTAAATGGGAGAGTCGGGGTTGCGCATCCCATTTTAAACCCACAAAAAGGTGGAGAACTTGGACTAATCAAACAATTCCGAACACGGTCACCTAGGGAACGGGACTCGGCAACCAAGGCCTTTTCACACCGTGGGTGGTCAAAATGCAAATCCCGTAGTAAATCCCTAGTAAGCTAGGTGGACTCAAGGTAAAGGACCAACGAAATCATTGATTTAGGGTCATTCTACTAGACTTAAGTCCAAGACTCGATTTATACAACTAGGAAGGGAAAGTAAACACTTGCACACTAGCCTCTAAACCGGGTTTTCGAAAACTGTTTACATACGCGACACACAACAAAACACAAAACAAAGACACAACGAAAATGAAAGAAGAAGAAACAAAAGCAACAAAACAAGAACAACACAAAACGAACACATACATAACACAAACACCACCCCTAGCTTCCAAATGAGCAACCAACCAACATCAAACTTTACAAAGCTCCTCCCGAGCACACCACATCACACTCTCCTCCAAATTCCGCAAGAGACAAAGAAGGAAAAAGGGATAGAAGATGTTACCGGACATCTTGAAAGCTTTCCAAAGCCATCGGTGGTTTAAGCAACCTATAAGGAAAAGGGGGGCAAACACACACAACAAAACAAATATACGAGACAATGACACAAAAAAAAACACACAAAAAGAAAATCTTTTTGATTTTAGTGAAATTTTTTCAAATTTTTAGGGTTTTTAAAGATTTTTCGAAAAACTACAAAAATAAAGCTAACTATGCTAGAATATCGCTCCCCCACACTTAAGCCGAGCAATGTCCTCATGCTCGACCATAGTGCATGGGAGCACAAAAGAAAAGAAACTACGAAAATAAAGTTAAAAATCAAAAAGTGGAGAAAAGGGTAGAATGTGTCCGGCCGGGGTGTAGTCAAGTCACCGTGGGCCGAGACAAGAAAAGATATGGAAAGGGGGAGAAATAAAAAGAAAGAAATAAAAGGAAATGGGAGGGGAGGACTAGGTGTAATCAAGTCACCTTGCCCGGATTCCGCCCAAATCCGACTAAATCCTACAAAAAGGTGAAAATATTGCAAATCCGACTAACCCTAGGAAGAGTATTACTCTAACATTATAAAACTAATTCTAACATAAACAAGAGGGAACAACACAAACATCAAGACATACATAATGAAACTACCAAGTATGATGAACAAAACAATAAACAATAACTAAAGATTGAAACTTGAATTAAACCAACAAGATAAAGAGTAAAAGGAAGAAAGGATTATACCATACTAGTGAAGGATGAAAAGATGAACACTTGTATATAAAGAAAACCTAAATTCATCCACCAATGTTGTCAAGATTAAATGGATTCTTCAAGAGATCTCTTAATACAAGATTAAACTAAGATTAACTACTAATTACCGACTAATCTACACTAATCTAATCTAATCTAACCTAAAGTAGTCTAGGGTTTAGTGGGAAGTGAAGAACCTAACATAGGAATACAAGAGGAGGGGTATTTATAGGGTTACAATGGAAAGGAGGAGAAACAAAGTGACGCGGGCCTGTAACTGGGTCATCCCGGTCGGGATGAGTTGGTCCCGGTCGGGATGTTGTGGTCCCGGTCGGGATGAGCTCATTCCGGTCGGGATGGACCCAAAACAGGAGCATCGCTTTTAGTGCACCTCATCCCGGACGGGTTGAGGTCATACCCGTCGGGGATGAGTCTTGTAGGCCTCCAATATGATCTTTAAGGTTCCTCCTTGCTTCACATGGGCTTCTCATCGATTCTCGGGACTTGGGATTGGGTCTCGGAGGCTCGAGATTGGGTCCCAAGGTCTCGGGGTCGAATCCAAGGCATCGAGTGATCGTTCCTTCACTTCGTTGGCTCCGAAAAGTGTATGTATTGAGTCAGAATTGCTCCAACTCTTCATGAATGGTCTCGGGAACCTGAAACGAACTAGAGGAAGCATAAATAGCCCATAAATCGCTCTCAAGGAGCGACTCCACAAGGAAAATGGGACCAAAACACTACGAAATAGGCACTACAAACTACACTTATCAACCGTATTTAGTACGGGTTAGACGCGTCGATTTAGAAGTATATTTGGTGAAATGATAATGGTTTTGGGCTTAATTGAGTAGAATTCTCATTTTACGATATTAAATGTAATTGAGAATAATTATGTGATTTAATTGATCATCGGGTTGCCGAAGTAAAGCATGGAAGCGAAAAGCCCAACGGATACCGAAGAACTGACAGTCTCGCTGATAAGTCTTGTAGTGCTTATTTGTTGTGTTTGGTCCCGATTTCTCTTGTGGAATCGCTCTTCGGAGCGGTTTTTGAGGCTACTTACGCTTCTTCTAGCTTGTGTTAGGTTCCTAAGGCCAATATTGGAGACATGGAACGATTCCGACTCGTTTCAGAAACATTTGGAGCCAACGAGGAGAAGCGACGATCACCCAGTGGCTTAGACTCGATCCCGAGCCCTTGGGACCCAATCCCGAGCCCTTGGGACCCATTCCCGAGCACCGAGAATCGATGAGAAGCCTAACAAGAGCAAGGAGGGACCTATGAGATCATATTTGAAGCCTACAAGACCCATCCCGGTCGGGAAGGACCCCATCACGACCGGGATGAAGAGCAAAGAAGAAGACGGCTACTGGAGCTTGATTCCGGCCGGGATCACCACCTTCCCGGTCGGGGCCACCACCTTCCCGGCCGGGAAGAGCCCAGAAATGGGCTGTTTTGCTTTCCTCGCTTCCCTTACCCGTGAAACCCTATATATACCCCCCCTCTTGTATTGTTTAAGGACTTATGCTTTATTTTACATTACCCACTAAACCCTAGACTACTTTAGGTTATATTAGCTTAGATTAGTGTAGATTAGTCCTTAGTTAATCCTTAATCTTAGTTTAATCCTTGTATTATGGGAATTCTTGAAGATCTCCACCAAGATTGACAACCTTGGTTGATGTATTTTGGTTTTTTCTCTATGTATGCAAGATTTCTTCTTTTCCTCCTCCCTAGTTTGGTATAATATCTCTTTTCCCTTCTCTTAATCTTGTTTTATCGTTAAAGTTTCATTCTTTGTTCATTGTTCATTGTATTGTCCATCGTTCATCCTTGTTCTTCATCATGTATGTGATTGCTCTTGTGGTTGTTTATAATGTTTGTGTTAGTTTAAGTTTAGATATGTGTGAGTAGACTCTTGCAAGGATTAGTAGGAGAATTTGGTGGCTTAATGGGTGATTAAGGGTTTGTGTGGATTAATGGTGGAAGTTTGGGTTGCTTCCTAGTTGTATGCATAGAACATGTTTGTTGAAATGCTTGAATGACTTGTAGTTGCAAATGCTTGTTTTCTTGCCTTCTTCTTGCGGTCTTGTATGTTGCTAGGATGGGTTCTTGCGTGAGAGCGAGGAGCCACTAGGTTGGTTTAAGTAGTGAGAGCCCGAACTATGCCTAGATAGCTTGACTACCCCTTCATTCTTGCCTCCCCTTGATCATTTCACCACCCTTGAACCCGACCTAATCCTAGTCCTTTTCCTATTAGTTTTCTTCATCATTTTTGTCATTGTTTCCTTTAGTCTTAGTGTACTCTTAGTCTTAGTCTCTCCCCCATTCATTGTTTTAGTTAGTTTAGCTTAGTTGACATAATCTTGTATTTGGGTGACCTTAGTCTAAACCCTCCTTACGGAGTAGTAACAGGCAGCAATTGTCAGTCTCGCTACAACCAAGACTAAACAACCTGGTCATGGTGTTCATTCCCCTCATTTGAGCCAACCAAACAATAACATAATGCTTAGGAATAATCCATTTGCACCAAACAATTTTAGTCCATTCCTTATTCGGTTATTTGCTTCTTAACCATTCATATCCGCTAGATATTGAGTATCCACCTAATCTGCCGACAACTAGTAGTTGTGTTGAGTAACCATTCAATAGTAGTTGTGTTGTAGTGGTAAGACACAATGCCCATTTACTTGACAACTAGGCTAGTTTAGTTTTATTTTCGTTGTTTTTTCAAAAAAAAAAGCTTAAAAACCCCTAAAAATTTGAAAATTTTCATAAAAAGCTAAAAAAAAATTCTTTGTGTCTTTTCCTTTTGTGTCGTTGTGTCGTATTTTTGTTGTATTGTGTGTGTTTTGCCTCCCCATTTCCTTGTAGTTCCTTGATCGCCGTGAGTTTCGAAAGGCTCAAGATATCCGGTAATACCCCTTCAATTCTTTCTCCTTTTTTCCTTTTTTTTTGTGGAGTTTGGAGGGGATTTATGATGGTGTGTGCTCGTGTGGAGCTTTGTGAAATTTGTGGTTGGTGTGGTGGCTTGTTTGGATATTTCGGGGTGGTGATTGTTTATTTTGTGTGTTGTTTGTTTGCTTGTTTTGTTGTGTTTGTCTCATCTTCTTTCGTTTTTGTTGCGTCTTTGTTTTGTGGTGTGTAGTTTGTGTCAAGTGCGTAAAAAGGTTTTCGAAATCCCAGTTTTGAGGCTAGTGCGCAAGTGTTTACTTTCCCTCTCTATCGATATGAGTCGAGTCTTGGACTTTAGTCTAGTAGAATGACTTTAAATCAATGATTTCGTTGGTTTCTTACCTTGAGTCCACCTAGTCTACTAGGGATTTACTACGGGATTTGCATTTTGACCATTATGACCACCCACGGAGTGAAAAGGCCTTGGTTGCCGAGTCCCGTCCCTTAGGTGACCATGTTCGGAATTGTGTGATTAGTCCAAGTTTTCCACTTTTCTTATGGATTTTAAGGGAAAGCGCACTCCCGACTTACCCATTTTCCCTACCTCCTAAACGTTTTCCGCAAATAAGTTGCAATCTGTTGAGTTCTCATACTTGGTTGCAAGAGATGCTTACAATACATGATTCATCAAAAAGGCAATCCAAGAAAAAAAAAAAAGAAAAGAAAAAGAAAGAAAGAAAAGAAAGAAGAAAAAGAAAAGGCACAACAAAAGAAAAACATAATACAAAAGAAGAAAAGGAAATGACATAGAAAATCAAAAGCCAAATGCAAAAAAAAAATGCCAAAGAAAATCATCTCACAAAAAAGAACTCTCACCCTAAAAAATAAGCCTTTTTCCGACTATTACCGTGAAGAACCTACCAAAGGACCGAGTCCCTAGGAAGGATGATAGCGGTAAATAGTCGGTCTTCTCTCACTTCGCAACCTTACCCACCTTTTTTCTTGGACTAGTTGGGCGGTTTTGAGCATGGGACGACTCTCCTGGCTTATCACTAAAGGGGGCGAGGCTTCATTTACCTAAAGTGTCGATTAACTCCGTGGTTCATCCTTTTTCCATCCCGCCTATCTTCCCCTAGTACGTTCTTAGAAGGTTAGGAGGAACCTAGGTAAGTTACCAACGTTTTTGCTGCTTTGTCGTCATACTATTAGGGTTTTGTCCATTTCGATTTGTGTCATTAGCTTGGGAACGTTGTCACTTGCCTTGAGTCCCTAACCAGTGCTTCTTTCACCGCTTTGTAGAGGGAAGCGGTATTTGTTTCTTCTTGGATGCAACCGTTTAGTGTTTGTTTGTTTGTTTGTTTGTTTGTTTGTTTGTTTGTTTGTATGTTTGTTTGTGTGTTTTTGTGTCCGGTTGTATCCACGGTTTTGTCGCAAGACCTCACTTGCCTTGCGGAGAGCACTTTTCCTCTAAGTGTTCTCGCGTGAGTTGAAAGAGCGTAGGGTGCGCTAATACCCGCTTGGTTAGTAGTCTAGTTTTTCTTAGTTTTTAGTTAGTTTGTGCTTACTCGAGGGCGAGTAAGGGTTAAGTGTGGGGGAGTTGATAAGTGTGTTTTGTAGTGGTTATTTGTTGTGTTTGGTCCCGATTTCTCTTGTGGAATCGCTCTTTGGAGCGGTTTCTTTTCTACTTACGCTTCTTCTAGTTCATTTTAGGTTTCTAAGACCAATCTTGGAGAGGTGGAACGATTTCGACTCTTTTCCGACACATTTGGAGCCAACAAAGAGAAGCAACGATCACCCGGTAGCTTAGACTCGATCCCGAGCTCTTGGGACCCATTCCTGAGCCCTCGGGACCCATTCCCGAGCATCGAGAATCGATGAGAAGCCTAAAAAAAGCAAGGAGGGACCTTTGGGATCATATTTGAAGCCTACAAGACCCATCCCGGTCGGGAAGGACCCCATCACGACCGGGATGAAGAGACGAGCAAACAGCGGCTACTGGAGCTTGATCCCGGCCGGGATCATGACCTTCCCGGTCGGGACCACCTCATCCCGGTCAGGACCACCAGCTTCCCGGCCGGGAAGAGCCCAGAATGGGCTGTTTTCGCTTTCCTCGCTTCCCTTACCTGTGAAACCCTATATATACCCCCCCGTATTGTTTAAGAACTCATGCTTTATTTTACATTACCCACTAAACCCTAGACTACTTTAGGTTAGATTAGCTTAGATTAGTGTAGATTATTCCTTAGTTAGTCCTTAATCTTAGTTTAATCCTTGTATTATGGGAATTCTTGAAGATCTCCACCAAGATTGACAACCTTGGTTGATGTATTTGGGTTTTTTCTCTATGTATGCAAGATTTCTTCTTTTCGTCCTCCCTAGTTTGGTATAATATCTCTTTTTCCCTTCTCTTAATCTTGTTTTATCATTAAAGTTTCATTCTTTATTCATTGTTCATTGTATTGTCCATTGTTCATCCTTGTTCTTCATCATGTATGTGATTGTTCTTGTGTTTGTTTATAATGTTTGTGTTAGTTTAAGTTTAGATATGTGTGAGTAGACTCTTGCTAGGATTAGTAGGGGAATTTGGTGGCTTAATGGGTGATTAAGGGTTTGTGTGGATTGATGGTGGAAGTTTGGGTTGCTTCCTAGTTGTATGCACAGAACATGTTTGTTGAAATGCTTGAATGACTTGTAGTTGCAAATGCTTGTTTTCTTGCCTTCTTCTTGCGGCCTTGTATGTTGCTAGGATGGGTTCTTGTGCGAGAGCGAGAAGCCTCTAGGTTGGTTTAAGTAGCGAGAGCCCGGACTATGCCTAGATAGCTTGACTACCCCTTCACTCTTGCCTCCCCTTGATCATTTCACCACCCTTGAACCCAACCTAATCCTGCTTAGTCCTTTTCCTATTAGTTTTCTTCATCATTTTTGTCATTGTTTCCTTTAGTCTTAGTGTACTCTTAGTCTTAGTCTCTCCCCCCCTTCATTGTTTTAGTTAGTTTAGCTTAGTTGACATAGTCTTGTATTTGGGTGATGGGAGGGATTTGCCGTGGATCCCCACCAACAAATAATATCCAACTAATCCTAACTGGGTAGAAAGGGTAAGTCGGGTCGAGTCCACGGGGACGGTAAAGAGGGTTTAGACCAAGTTCCACCTAAAGACTTGACTCGGTCTCGCGGCTAAGCTAAACTAGGATGATAAGAAGGGAAGGAAATATGACTAAAAATAAGCTAAGAAGGATAAATCAAATAAGGAAAGAGTAGGGTTAGGTCGGTTTCATAAGTGTAGTGGGATGGTTGGGTAATCAAGGGTGTAGGTTTCACCTAGTCACTAAGGTCGGTCCGCGCTCTCGTGTCAAAGCCAATGTCCGCACTCTCGTGTCTAAGACAAAACCCGAATACTCATGCAAGATATTACCCAATACACAAGGATTCAACCACAAATCAATCACCCAATGAGAAGAATAAAACAAGCAAGAGGAGCATTTGCAACTACTACTCTAACAAGCATTTCATCAACCACATAGTGTGCACAATGAGTGACTAGTAACAAAGATTTGACCTTTACTCCCAATCAACCCTAATCACCCATAATCAACACGTAATCCCCCTACTAACCCCACAAAAGTCTACTCACACATAGTAAAACTAATATTAACACTATCAAGGGGAAACAACACAAATAACAAAACATCCATTATGAAACTAGCAAGATGATAAGTGTGGTTTGTAGCGCCCATTTAGTAGTGTTTTGGTCCCATTTTCCTTGTGGAATCGCTCCTTGGGAGCGATTTATGGGCTACTTATGCTTCCTCCAGTTCGTTTCAGGTTCCCGAGACCATTCGTGAAGAGTTGGAGCGATTCCGACTCAATACATACACTTTTCGGAGCCAACGAAGTGAAGGAACGATCACTCGATACCTTGGATTCGACCCCGAGACCTTGGGACCCAATCCCGAGCCTCCGAGACCCGATCCCGAGTCCCGAGAATTGATGAGAAATCCATGTGAAGCAAGGAGGGACCAAAAGGATCATATTGGAGGCCTACAAGACTCATCCCCGACGGGTATGACCTCAACCCGTCCGGGATGAAGTGCACAAAAGAGAGGGCTCCTGTTTTGGGTCCATCCCGACCGGGATGAGCTCATCCCGACCGGGATCACGTCATCCCGACGGGGACCAACTCATCCCGACCGGGATGAGCCCATTACAGGCCCGCGTCACTTGTTTCCATTCCCCCACCCATTGTAACCCTATATATACCCTTCCTCTTGTAATCTAAGCTTATGTTCTTCACTTCCCACTAAACCCTAGACTATTTTAGGTTAGATTAGATTAGATTAGTGTAGATTAGTCTTTAGATTATCGTTAATCATAGATTAATGCTTGTAATTTAGGAATTCTTCAAGATCTCCATTCAAGCGTGACAACCTTGGATGTTTGTTTTGGGTTCTTCCATTTATGCAAGTTTCCTTCTTGTTTTCATCTTCTAGTATGGTATAATCTTCTTTTCTCTTCTTTTTATCTTTGTTTATCAATCAAGTTTCAATCTTTAGTTCTTGTTTATTGTTTTGTTCATCATCCTTGTTAGTTTTCCATTATGTATGTTTGGATTCTTATGTTGATTCCTCTTGTTCTTGTTAGTTGTTGTTTGATTATGTTTGAGTAGATTCTTGCTAGGGTTAGTAGGGTGATTAGGGTGTTAATTGAATGATTAAGGGTTTGTTGGAGATGTTGGTGGAAGATTTGGGTTTCCTCTTGGTTTGATGCATATTACATGTTTGTTGAAATGCTTGAATGACTTGTAGTTGCAAATGCTTGTTTTCTTGCCTTCTTCTTGCGGCCTTGTATGTTGCTAGGATGGGTTCTTGTGCGAGAGCGAGGAGCCTCTAGGTTGGTTTATGTAGCGAGAGCCCGGACTATGCCTAGATAGCTTCAGTACCCCTTCACTCTTGCCTCCCCTTGATCATTTCACCACCCTTGAACCCAACCTAATCCTGATTAGTCCTTTTCCTATTAATTTTCTTCATCATTTTTGTCATTGTTTCCTTTAGTCTTAGTGTACTCTTAGTCTTAGTCTCTCCCCCCCTTCATTGTTTTAGTTAGTTTAGCTTAGTTGACATAGTCTTGTATTCGGGTGATGGGAGGGATTTGCCGTGGATCCCCACCAACAAATAATATCCAACTAATCCAAACTGGGTAGAAAGGGTAAGTCGGGTCGAGTCCACGGGGTCGGTAAAGAGGGTTTAGACCAAGTTCCACCTAAAGACTTGACTAGGTCTCGCGGCTAAGCTAAACTTGAATGATAAGAAGGGAAGGAAATATGACTAAAAATAAGCTAAGAAGGAGAAATCAAATAAGGAAAGAGTAGGGTTAGGTCGGTTTCATAAGTGTAGGGGGACGGTTGGGTAATCAAGGGTGTAGGTTTCACCTAGTCACTAAGGTCGGTCCGCGCTCTCGTGTCAAAGCCAATGTCCGCACTCTCGTGTCTAAGACAAAACCCGAATACTCATGCAAGATATTACCCAATACACAAGGATTCAACCACAAATCAATCACCCAATGATAAAAATAAAACAAGCAAGAGGAGCATTTGCAACTACTACTCTAACAAGCATTTCATCAAACACATAGTGTGCACAATGAGTGACTAGTAACAAAGATTTGACCTTTACCCCCAATCAACCCTAATCACCCATAATCAACACATAATCCCCCTACTAACCCCACAAAAGTCTACTCACACATAGTAAAACTAATACTAACACTATCAAGAGGAAAAAACACAAATAACAAAATATCCATTATGAAACTAGCAAGATGATAAGTGTAGTTTGTAGTGCCCATTTCGTAGTGTTTTGGTCCCATTTTCCTTGTGGAATCGCTCCTTGGGAGCGATTTATGGGCTACTTATGCTTCCTCTAGTTCGTTCCTGGTTCCCGAGACCATTCGTGAAGAGTTGGAGCGATTCCGACTCAATACATACACTTTTCGGAGCCAACGAAGTGAAGAAACGATCACTCGATGCCTGGGATTCGACCCCGAGACCTTGGGACCCAATCCCTGTAACAGCCCTAAATTTTCGCAACCAAAATAATAAACCAAAAACCGAAAACTCAAAACTGTTACTCCACACTTAGCTTACCGAGCCAAGTGCAAGGAAAAGGATAAATAATAAATGAATAAAAATAGAAATTTGATAGCTAATAAAAATAGAAACGTTGCAGCGGAAGTCTTTAAGTCTTACAAAATCCAAAACGGTTTAAAACAATAGTAACCAATAAATCCAATAATAATGTAAATAGTTTGGTAAATAACAAAAAGTCATTCCTCGCTCAGCACAACCCGATACCAGAATGCACCCATGCAGCAATCACGTGTACCTATCAGCTGTACCCAAAACACAAATAGGTACAGGTTCCAGCGGGGGAACGACCCAAAACAAAAGGACGTCAGCAAAGCTGAGTAAAAATATAATAATATAATAAATCATGAAATAATAATAATAATAATAATAACAATAAACTGAAATCAGAATTAAAACCATCGTTTAAATAATAGAATACCATGAAAATCATAGTTAAAATCAAACCAACCAAAATATATATTTTTCGCAACCTGTGTGTCAAGGTCCTACCCTTGCACGGTCTAGAGGTAACCACCTGTGCTTAGCTACACTCATAATAGTGCGCACCTCTCACATTTGGACAGTCAGTAGGATGAAACTGCCAAAGGAGAAAGTCTAACTCCCTAGCAAGTGAGGGCCAGACAATCCTCACTCAAAAATAGTTTCGGGACAAAGTCCCAGGAACGCCTTAGACGCACCCTAAAACCGTCTAGACCAACTGAACTTCCAGAGTCTGCTATAAGTTACTAAAATTTTTACCAAAATAGTACCAATATGTGAGTCGTGTCACAAAGTTCAATATCCAAACATTACGAGTATTATAAAAATATTAACGATCGACGAAATAATTTACAAAACTGTTATAAAAATATATTTTGATCCGAACATGCTCTTTACTTAAAACTGAAAAGAGTAAAACGTCCTTACCTCTCAAGACGGTCACTCCAAGCTAATATCAATCCAAAAATCCTCTCTCCTTGAACCCACAAGCTACAAATATAATATCCCAATCAAAATCTGACTAATTAAAGCACTAAACAACACAACCCTATATACCAACTAATTATTGTACAAACTGGTCCATCCTCTCGCTCTGAAAGTAATTTCGCCCGGGAGTATAAATGTATGTGCTATTATGTCGGAACACTGACCGCTTAACCATATAAGTCTATACTCACAATATTGATCAAATCCCAAATCAAGTGTTAAGGCCCTATTTTAAATGCCTAAAACTCTTGTCTCCTTATACAATTTACTTAACCACAACAATTTCCGTCAAACATCAACATGACTCCCTTACTGTAATTAATTATAGTAGCACACATGTCCTTGCACCAAATTCCCCACTCCGACTTACAAACAACCGCAATCACTCCTCGGTTAATTATTTGAGTCTAGATAAAATCATACCTCCAATGTTAATAATTCACACAACTACTAATTTTATGTCGGGACAACGTTTTAAGAAACAAGAATTTAAAACACTCCGACAAAAATATAAAAGAAAACAATAGTTAAGTAGAACACTTACAAATTTGATGAAGAAGGTAGAAACGTGTTGGTTTAAGCAAGGGTGAAGAACCGATTATACGACGACGATAAGGTTTAGAAGTGAAAGCAGAGGAAGAAGAGTTGCGGCAGAGTAGTAAATAAAAGATGAATGAATATGGGTGGTATGTCTGCCGCAGGAACAAAGAAACAAGGAGTTTGATGTATTAGGTTTTTATTTATATTTTTTTTCTTTCCTTATCGTGTTTGACCCAAATTTCAACCCGATACAAAGTCGGTTTATAAAACAACGTTCCATTTTAAGAAAATCAAAACCGATTATTATAAGGTAATCCAAAATACTTTAATTTTATAAAGACCTCGAAAATATTTTTCCCAACTTAACAACCCATTTTAAATAATTTAGTAAAGTAACGTTTTATAATTGACTCGGAAAATAACAGGGTGTTACAGACTTCCCTCCTTAAAACAAAACTTCGTCCTCGAAGTTTAAACTCGTCCCCAAAATAAGGTCTCACATTACTATAAGTGTCCCAAAATGACCATTCACTCCATATATCCAAATTCGTCAAAGTTCCTCATATATATCCAAAATAAACCATTTACTCTATATACATCCAAAATCCGCCAACACAAGCGTGTAACCTTTAAGATCACTCACATCTCCAAATCCCCAAAAATCCAAACCACCTAATTCGTCAAATTGAAAGTATTACAACTTCACCACCACCTAATTCCATAACATAAGAACAAATTCCACGAAATAACGCTAGAGTTCGACCCACAAAATTCTCACAATCCTCAAAAGTATCACTTAGAAAGCTAAGAGCATGCCGGGTAAATAAAAAAATTTCAAAGTTTTTGAAATTTCACAAGTTCAATTTTTTTTTTTTATAAACCACCAATATAAGTAAACAAGTATTTCAAGAATAATAACCAATATCCAACCATAACCAACAATAACCAATAGATTCATATTTGTAACCAACAAGCAATCATAACATAAAACCACACAACAAAGTTAATCCAACACAAAAAAATAAAGTAGTACATAAAGTAGTCATGCATAATTTCTATCCCCCTTAAAATAAAGCTTCGTCCACGAAGCATGAAAATTTACCTTAGGCAAAAAGATGAGAGTATTTCTCTTTCATGGCTGACTCAACTTCCCAAGTAGCCTCCTCCACGTTGTTATTATTCCACAAAACTTTGACCATTCTTGTCTCAGTTCTACGGGTTTTACGCACCTTACTATCCAAAATCTGAACAGGAGTCTCCTCGTAAGTCATAGTCTCATCAAGCTCAATAGTCTCCGGGTCTAACACATGTGATGGATCACTGATGTATTTCCTTAGCTGGGAAACATGGAATACATTATGCACTCGCTCTAGATCAGCTGGTAAATCAAGTCGATAAGCCACCTCGCCAATACGCTCCAAGATTTCATACGGACCAATAAACTTTGGGCTCAATTTGCCCTTCTTACCGAACCACATTACTCCTTTAGTAGGCGAGACACGCAAAAGAACTTTGTCACCAACCTCAAATTCCACGTGCCTACGAGTCTTATCAGCATAGCTCTTCTGACGGTCTTGAGCTGCCTTCATCTTGTCCTGTATAATCCTAACACTCTCAACCATCTCAGTGATCATCTCAGGCCCTAGAATCACATGCTCACTAATATCACCCCAACATATCGGACTCCTACACTTGCGTCCGTACAATGCCTCAAATGGTGCCATCTGAATTGTGGCCTGATAACTATTATTATAAGAGAACTCAATAAGATCTAACTTATCCTCCCAACCTCCCTGAAATTGTAAGACACAAGCTCGCAACATATCCTCAAGTATTTGATTTGTTCTTTCAGTCTGACCATCGGTAGTTGGATGAAATGCTGTGCTTATATTAAGTTTGGTTCCCAAAGCTGTCTGAAGTTTCTCCCAAAATATTGAAACAAATCTGGCATCCCTATCTGACACAATATCCTTAGGAACTCCATGAAGTCTTACCACATGATGTACATAAGCATCAGCAAGCTGCTTCTTCTTCCAAGTATCTTTCATCGGAATAAAATGTGCACTCTTAGTCAGCCTATCAATTATCACCCAAATCATATTATTACCTTTCTGTGACCTCGGCAAACCAGCTACAAAATCCATGGAGATTGAACTCCACTTCTACTCGGGAACTTCTAAAGGTTGCAACTTCCCTTGAGGTCTCCTGTGTTCACTCTTAACCTTCTGACATATCAAGCATCGAGACACAAAATCTGCAATATGTTTCTTCATACCGGACCACCAAAATGTTAATTTCAAGTCCGCATACATTTTATCACCCCCGGGGTGAACAGAATAGGGTGTTGCATGTGCCTCAGTCATTATTCTTTTCTTTATCTCTCAGTCGTTAGGCACACAAACTCTATCATGAACCTTAATCAATCCACTCTCGTCGCGCCGGAACAAAGTAGGCTCATTCACTAACTTATCCTGCAAATACTTATCACGAACCTGCAATTCTCTAATCTCCCCTATCAAATCACTCTCAACAGACAACACATTAGACGGGGTTCCTGGCTTCGCCATTTGGATCGCAAAGTTCACAAACTCTTCCCTCAGCTTATCACGGGTCATCACTAACTATATTGTATGAAGAGATTTTCTATTTAAGGCATCGGCCACCACATTAGCCTTTCCTTCATGATACTGGATCTCGACCTCGTAGTCCTTAATCAACTCTAACCACCTCCTCTGTCTCATATTAAGCTCCTTTTGAGTGAATATATATTTTAAGCTTTTGTGATCAGAGAAAACCTTAAAGGGTACACCAAATAAATAATGTCTCCAAATCTTCAAGGCAAAGACTACGGCTGCTAATTCTAAATCATGAGTGGGATAATTTTCTTCATAAGGTTTCAACTGCCTAGAAGCGTAGGCAATCACTCTCCTATTCTGCATAAGAATACAACCTAACCCATTCTTAGATGCATCAGTATAGACTTCATAAGCTTCATCCCCATCCGCTAAAGCTAACACCGGAGCAGTGGTCAACTTCTCCTTCAAAATCTGAAACGACTCCTCACATCCCTCATCCCAATGAAATTTTGTTGCTTTCCTCATCAGTGTGGTCATTGGTCTAGCTATTTTAGAAAAATCCTTCACAAATCTCCTATAGTAACCAGCTAAACCCAAAAAGCTACGAATTTCAGTCACAGATTTCGGTCTAGGCCTCTCCTTAACAGCTTTAATCTTAGCAGGATCTACAGCTACCCCATCCTTAGATATAATATGCCCCAGAAAAGCTACTTGATCCAACTAGAACTCACATTTCGAAAATTTGGCATACAACTGTTTTTCTCTCAAGATACCCAAAACAATGCGTAAATGTTCCTCATGCTCATCCTCGGTCCTCGAATAAATCAGTATGTCATCAATGAACACCACAACAAATTTATCCAGGTAAGTCCTAAAAGTTCGGTTCATCAAGTCCATAAACACAGCAGGTGCATTAGTCAACCCAAAAGGCCTCACAGTAAACTCATAATGGCCATATCTAGTGGAAAATGCAGTCTTAGGGACATCCTCAGGTGCTATCTTCAACTGATGGTACCCAGATCGCAAGTCTATTTTAGAGAAAACAGAAGCTCCCTTCAACTGATCAAACAAATCATCAATCCTAGGTAAAGGATACCTATTCTTGATAGTAACTTGGTTCAATTCCCAATAATCAATACACAACCTCAAAGTTCCATCCTTCTTCTTCACAAATAAAACAGGGGCACCCCAAGGCGACACACTAGGCCTAATATTCCCTTTCTCCATCAATTCATCTAATTGTTTCTTAAGTTCTTGCATTTCTAACGGTGCCATTCGATATGGTGATTTAGCAATTGGACCTGTTCCTGGCACTAGGTCGATTTTAAACTCAACTTCTCTAGCAGGAGGCATTCCCGGTATTTCCTCAGGAAACACATCAACAAACTCACTCACTACTGGAACTTCACTCAAGTCAGGATATTCCACCCTCAAATCTTTTACATGACACAAAATCAACTCAGCTCCCCTAGATAAATGCTTTTTCACTTTCATAGCAGAAATAAGTTTCACTCTAGGACCCTTTACATGACCCCAATAAGATACCCTCACATTCTTAGGCCCCCTCAAGGAAACTTTACTCTGTGCACAATCAATATTAGCCCGGTGAGACCCGAGCCAATCCATCCCCAATATCACATCAAAGTGAGGTAACGGAAATTCTATCAGGTTTGCCTTAAAATCATGATCACCAATAAACACAGACACATCCTTAAAAATTCTTTTACAGTTCACTAAGTCCCCAGATGGCATAGCAAAATTATAATCTCTAATTTCACTAGGTTCAACATTCATTTTATCCACAAACTTAGTTGAAATAAAGGAGTGAGACGCACCAGAATCAAACAGAACATGAGCTGAAATGGAGTTCACAAGAAAGTTACCCGAAACGATGTCAGTGTTTTCTGCTTCTTCTCTATTCATGACATAGAGCTTCCCAGTGGGCTTCTTAGTACTCTGTGCCCCATTCACTTGTCCTGCGGGCTTACTAGCTGCGGTAGTGTTGCCCTGAGTCGGAGCTGGGTTCTTATAAGTGTTGTTAGATGCAGATCCACCATAACTCTATGTTCTTCCCTGACTCTGGAATCGGTTACCCTGATTCACACTCACACTAGCAGATGGTGCACTACGGGGTCTTCCTGCCTTCTTATTAGTACATTCAAACTCACGGTGTCCCAATTTTCCACACCAGTGGCATGTCACCCTATTTCCCTGACAGTCAACTCCTGGGTGATCTCCCTTGCATATCTTGCAGTAATAGTGTCTAGTAAAGACTTGGCCTGACCCCTGACTCTTACCATTCCAGTTATTCCCTTCTTCTTTCACATTCCCGCCAAAAGATCGAGACTTATTCTGAGGGTTGTTGTTATTATGGAAATTTCCTCTCTTAGCTGCGGTGTCAGATTGACTCCCCTGATACTCCCTCTTTTTGGTCACACTAGATCCCAACTCAGCCTCCATTTTCTGATTACTCCTCTCAATGT
Organism: Agrostemma githago; assembly: GCA_958450325.1. Taxonomy (NCBI): domain Eukaryota; kingdom Viridiplantae; phylum Streptophyta; class Magnoliopsida; order Caryophyllales; family Caryophyllaceae; genus Agrostemma; species Agrostemma githago. Next base: position 28,729,384 of record OY288241.1, on the reverse strand, counting down.
TTACAACTCTAGCATAAATATCCCTCAATGAAGTGAAGGTCTCCCCAGCAAACCTACCCTTAATCTTCCAATTTAACTTATCCTCAAACCTTGCCGCTTTAATTCGCTCAGTCGGCACCAACTCCGTAGCGAATCTGCTAAGTTCAATGAATTTCTTATAAAAATCCTTCACACTCATCTCATCTGTCTGCTTTAGATCCCCAAATTCAGCCAGTTTCTGGTTCTTCACATGGTCGGGGAAAAATTGTTCCTCAAGTAAATCTTTAAGATCATCCCAGTCTTTATCCTGAAGTATAACGGTACCATTAGCATTTCTCACCCTCTTAGGTTTCATGAAATCATCTTTCACAGTCTGCCACCAGATATCTGCTTCCTCCTTCAAATAAAAGACAGCGATCCTAGCCTGGAATTCATGTGGGCACCCAACAACCAAGAATATTTTCTCTATCTCCCTAATCCAGTTATCTAACTCAGTAGGATCCCCTTTCCCAGTAAAAGACGGCGGCCTATTCTTCTGTACCGCTTCAGACATCCCAACAACAGTAGGTGTAGGATCGTTTTCATTCTCAACCCTCTCATTCATATTCCGCGCAACCGTAGTCATCTGTTGCACGACTTCGACAAGAACTGTGTTTTGAGCTATAAGTTGCGTCACCATAGCAGCCATATCAGTATTGTTGTTTTCATTTTCCCTTCGTGGAGGCATGGTTACTATATATATATATAAACAAGGTTCTATTAAGTATTGGCATAAAATCATGCTATCACCAATAATATCACAAATAATATCACAATTTATAACATAAGTAGCATTCGTAGTTTGGGTAAAGATAACGGCACAAAATATTATCATATATATACAAATATGAATATATAAATCATGCGTAAGCAATGCACCCAAACCACCCGACACTCTGTTCTTTTTTTATATAAAGGTAAACGTTTTTTTTTTTTAAACCATTCCAAATTTTGCAAAACATTTTGGAAAACCTATTGCTTTGATACCAACTGTAACAGCCCTAAATTTTCGCAACCAAAATAATAAACCAAAAACCGAAAACTCAAAACTGTTACTCCACACTTAGCTTACCGAGCCAAGTGCAAGGAAAAGGATAAATAATAAATGAATAAAAATAGAAATTTGATAGCTAATAAAAATAGAAACGTTGCAGCGGAAGTCTTTAAGTCTTACAAAATCCAAAACGGTTTAAAACAATAGTAACCAATAAATCCAATAATAATGTAAATAGTTTGGTAAATAACAAAAAGTCATTCCTCGCTCAGCACAACCCGATACCAGAATGCACCCATGCAGCAATCACGTGTACCTATCAGCTGTACCCAAAACACAAATAGGTACAGGTTCCAGCGGGGGAACGACCCAAAACAAAAGGTGCAAAGCTGAGTAAAAATATAATAATATAATAAATCATGAAATAATAATAATAATAATAATAATAATAACAATAAACTGAAAACAGAATTAAAACCATCGTTTAAATAACAGAATACCATAAAAATCATAGTTAAAATCAAACCAACCAAAATATACATTTTTCGCAACCTGTGTGTCAAGGTCCTACCCTTGCACGGTGTAGAGGTAACCACATGTGCTTAGCTAGACTCATAATAGTGCGCACCTCTCACATTTGGACAGTCAGTAGGATGAAACTGCCAAAGGGGAAAGTTTAACTCCCTAGCAAGTGAGGGCCGGACAATCCTCACTCAAAAATAGTTTCGGGACAAAGTCCCAGGAACGTCTTAGACGCACCCTAAAACCGTCTAGACCAACAGAACTCCCAGAGTCTGTTATAAGTTACTAAAAATTTTACCAAAATAGTACCAATATGTGAGTCGTGTCACAAAGTTCAATATCCAAACATTACGAGTATTATAAAAATATTAACGATCGACGAAATAATTTACAAAACTGTTATAAAAATATATTTTGATCCGAACATGCTCTTTACTTAAAACTGAAAAGGGTAAAACGTCCTTACCTCTCAAGACGGTCACTCCAAGCTAATATCAATCCAAAAATCCTCTCTCCTCGAACCCACAAGCTACAAATATAATATCCCAATCAAAATCTGACTAATTAAAGCACTAAACAACACAACCCTATATACCAACTAATTATTGTACAAACTGGTCCATCCTCTCGCTCTGAAAGTAATTTTGCCCGGGAGTATAAATGTAGGTGCTATTACATCAGAACACTGACCGCGTAACCATATAAGTCTATACTCACAATATTGACCAAATCCCAAATCAAGTGTTAAGGCCCTATTTTAAATGCCTAAAACTCTTGTCTCCTTATACAATTTACTTAACCACAACAATTTCTCTCAAACATCAACATGACTTCCTTACCGTAATTAATTATAGTAGCACACATGTCCTTGCACCAAATTCCCCACTCCGACTTACAAACAACCGCAATCACTCCCTGGTTAATTATTTGAGTCTAGATAAAATCATACCTCCAATGTTAATAATTCACACAACTACTAATTTTATGTCGGGACAACGTTTTAAGAAACAAGAATTTAAAACACTCCGACAAAAATATAAAAGAAAACAATAGTTAAGTAGAACACTTACAAATTTGATGAAGAAGGTAGAAACGTGTTGGTTTAAGCAAGGGTGAAGAACCGATTATACGACGACGATAAGGTTTAGAAGTGAAAGCAGAGGAAGAAGAGTTGCGGCAGAGTAGTAAATAAAAGATGAATGAATATGGGTGGTATGTCTGCCGCAGGAACAAAGAAACAAGGAGTTTGATGTATTAGGTTTTTATTTATATTTTTTTTCTTTCCTTATCGTGTTTGACCCAAATTTCAACCCGATACAAAGTCGGTTTATAAAACAACGTTCCATTTTAAGAAAATCAAAACCAATTATTATAAGGTAATCCAAAATACTTTAATTTTATAAAGACTTCGAAAATATTTTTCCCAACTTAACAACCCATTTTAAATAATTTAGAAAAGTAACGTTTTATAATTGACTCGGAAAATAACGGGGTGTTACAATCCCGATCCTCCGAGACCTGATCCCGAGTCCTGAGAATCGATGAGAAGTCCATGTGAAGCAAGGAGGGACCAAAAGGATCATATTAGAGGCCTACAAGACTCATCCCCGACGGGTATGACCTCAACCCGTCCGGGATGAAGTGCACAAAAGAGAGGGCTCCTGTTTTGGGTCCATCCCGACCGGGATGAGCTCATCCCGACCGGGACCACGTCATCCCGACCGGAACAAACTCATCCCGACCGGGATGAGCCCATTACAGGCCCGCGTCACTTGTTTCCATTCCCCAACCCATTGTAACCCTATATATACCCTTCCTCTTGTAATCTAAGCTTATGTTCTTCACTTCCCGCTAAACCCTAGACTATTTTAGGTTAGATTAGATTAGATTAGTGTAGATTAGTCTTTATATTATCGTTAATCATAGATTAATGCTTGTAATTTGGGAATTCTTCAAGATCTCCATTCAAGCTTGACAACCTTGGATATTTGTTTTGGGTTCTTTCATTTATGCAAGTTTCCTTCTTGTTTTCATCTTCTAGTATGGTATAATCTTCTTTTCTCTTCTTTTTATCTTTGTTTATCAATCAAGTTTCAATCTTTAGTTCTTGTTTATTGTTTTGTTCATCATCCTTGTTAGTTTTCCATTATGTATGTTTGGATTCTTATGTTGATTCCTCTTGTTCTTGTTAGTTGTAGTTTGATTATGTTTGAGTAGATTCTTGCTAGGGTTAGTAGGGTGATTAGGGTGTTAATTGAATGATTAATGGTTTGTTGGAGATGTTGGTGGAAGATTTGGGTTTCCTCTTGGTTTGATGCATATTACATGTTTGTTGAAATGCTTGAATGACTTGTAGTTGCAAATGCTTGTTTTCTTGCCTTCTTCTTGCGGCCTTGTATGTTGCTAGGATGGGTTCTTGTGCGAGAGTGAGGAGCCTCTAGGTTGGTTTAAGTAGCGAGAGCCCGGACTATGCCTAGATAGCTTGACTACCCCTTAACTCTTGCCTCCCCTTGATCATTTCACCACCCTTGAACCCAACCTAATCCTGCTTAGTCCTTTTCCTATTAGTTTTCTTCATCATTTTTGTCATTGTTTCCTTTAGTCTTAGTGTACTCTTAGTCTTAGTCTCTCCCCCCCTTCATTGTTTTAGTTAGTTTAGCTTAGTTGACATAGTCTTGTATTTGGGTGATGGGAGGGATTTGCCGTGGATCCCCACCAACAAATAATTTCCAACTAATCCTAACTGGGTAGAAAGGGTAAGTCGGGTCGAGTCCACGGGGACGGTAAAGAGGGTTTAGACCAAGTTCCACCTAAAGACTTGACTAGGTCTCGCGGCTAAGCTAAACTAGAATGATAAGAAGGGAAGGAAATATGACTAAAAATAAGCTAAGAAGGAGAAATCAAATAAGGAAAGAGTAGGGTTAGGTCGGGTTCATAAGTGTAGTGGGATGGTTGGGTAATCGAGGGTGTAGGTTTCACCTAGTCACTAAGGTCGGTCCGCGCTCTCGTGTCAAAGCCAATGTCCGCACTCTCGTGTCTAAGACATAACCTGGATACTCATGCAAGATATTACCCAATACACAAGGATTCAACCACAAATCAATCACCCAATGAGAAGAATAAAACAAGCAAGAGGAGCATTTGCAACTACTACTCTAACAAGCATTTCATCAAACACATAGTGTGCACAATGAGTGACTAGTAACAAAGATTTGACCTTTACCCCCAATCAACCCTAATCACCCATAATCAACACATAATCCCCCTACTAACCCCACAAAAGTCTACTCACACATAGTAAAACTAATACTAACACTATCAAGAGGAAACAACACAAATAACAAAACATCCATTATGAAACTAGCAAGATGATAAGTGTAGTTTGTAGTGCCCATTTCGTAGTGTTTTGGCCCATTTTCCTTGTGGAATCGCTCCTTGGGAGCGATTTATGGGCTACTTATGCTTCCTCTAGATCGTTTCAGGTTCCCGAGACCATTCGCGAAGAGTTGGAGCGATTCCGACTCAATACATACACTTTTCGGAGCCAACGAAGTGAAGGAACGATCACTCGATGCCTTGGATTCAACCCCGAGACCTTGGGACCCAATCCCGAGCCTCCAAGACCCGATCCCGAGTCCCGAGAATCGATGAGAAGTCCATGTGAAGCAAGGAGGGACCAAAAGGATCATATTGGAGGCTTACAAGACTCATCCCCGACGGGTATGACCTCAACCCGTCCGGGATGAAGTGCACAAAAGAGAGGGCTCCTGTTTTGGTGTCCATCCCGACCGGGATGAGCTCATCCCGACCGGGACCACGTCATCCCGACCGGGACCAACTCATCCCGACCGGGATGAGCCCATTACAGGCCCGCGTCACTTGTTTCCAATACCCCACCCATTGTAACCCTATATATACCCTTCCTCTTGTAATCTAAGCTTATGTTCTTCACTTCCCACTAAACCTGTAACAACCCGGTTCTTCCAATGACAATAACTAACAAGGCGGAAAAATAGTTTTGTCGTAAAAAGTGGTAAAAATTTAAAACCGTCGACTCAAGTGAGTCTTTTACCGGAAAATGAACCGTTTGTTAAATTACAACAACTAAAACCGAATTACAAATTTCTAAATAAAATAGTCTCACCAAATTTTTGTTACAAGATTTATAGTATGACACTCTCATCTGCTAAGCTGTATCTCTTGTACTCATGCATGCCCCCATGTCCAGTCTTTAGGGTTCGTCAACCTGAATGCATATTTAAATATACATGTCCCACTTAGTGGGAGTAACCTAACCGTCCTTCTAACACGGCCCCGAATAATCAATGTAGTATAACGTTTAGGTCATCTAATTAACAGATAAGCAGGCATGTCACATTACAAATCGACATGTATACAATGTGAGATACACATGAAGTGATTTCATTTAACATGCGAATCAATTTACATATATAAGACACGTAGGTTATATAAAATAAAGTAATACATACATCATATGAGTATCATGTGAATAGAATACAGTAAAGCATGGATCATGGATTCATAGAAGTGTCATGTGAAAATAGAGTAAGACATACATAATACAAATCATATGAAATATAATATCAATCATAGTCAATGTTCAGGCAAGACATATAACAAAACATCACTTCCCATTATCAAGCATTTCAATCACATCATTAGTCATAAGAGTATAGAACAGTAATGAAACATAATGTGATTTAGAAAACTGTAGTCATTTACTTTTAAAAACAATGGTTTCCTTTCACATAATGCACGGGACGTGACTACTAATGTCTCATGCACACTTAAGGCTTGCATCTCACCATAAGTGCGGATGGGCACATCAATCCCGCCAATCATATCGATACTAGGAGGTTTACATCTCACCCCTAGTGCTCAATAGGATCGAACACCTAAATTGACTCAGTTTAGTCGACTGACATACGGAGAAGAAGGACTGCAAGTGCATGGACTCAGAGGCCCCGCTAAACCGAACATGTCCCATACACTGCTAAGGCAAAGGTCGGAAGGTATTCCGCCCCCAAAGATATCCAATATAGAGAGTGAGAGCTGATCAGTGCCCTTGTCTATGTATGCGCACACACCCAATCCATACTCTTGGTCTCGGGAAAGAGAACCTTTACACAACCGAGCACCTCAATGGCAACTGGACGACTACTACTCTACCGACAAACTCAAAAAGAGTTGGCTGCCCATTTACTTCTTAGCATTTTCTCGCACCGGCAGGATGCATCATGGCCTCCCATGAGCAGTGACTCCGAGTGTCGTAGTCTACTTTCGAAGCTGTCTTCTATCGCATCGTCTTCTAAACTTTACCAAGATAGCGCCCAACACGAAACGTAGGCTGAATTTGGGTGTCTTATAAAGACAGAGTCTCTGGAATATCGAGCTCAGCGGTCATCGTGGGGCACATGTCTGATAACCAGAGGGATGAAACAATACCGGGTTCCATAAGGATGACCGGTCTGTGGCCTGTGTATTGACTTGGAAACAAGTCATTACAACATGGAATGGTGAAGACGACTCAGAGGGTACTGCCAGGGCACATGTTCATTTTCACCATGATTGGTGTTGATAACGACGTTCGTGAAAACGTGTCTGATCACCGGCTTAGGTAACACACCGACTAGACGTACGGTTGTTCCTATGGAATTTAAGTATGTCGATTTTAAGATTAACAAACATTATCAATCGTCGTAAAATTTATCTTAACTGATAGTTTTAGTATACTGATGTAAGAGATTTGGAACATTTTATTTGAGATATATTATTGAAGTGTTCATTAGTTGAGATTTGATTAAAGATTCACTTATTTCTAAGTACATTATTTAAGATGAGTTCCTTTATCTTGACTTGGTCTATGTTGACTTAAAACGCCAAAGTTTGACCAAGATGGACTAGTCAACCCTTAGTTTTGACTTAATCACTAATTAGTCCTTAAGTGCTCATTATAAAGTTTAAGTGTTGTTTTGCATATTTAAGCATTGTTTAACTTAGTATTTTTGGGTTATTCGTCTTTTAGTACTCTATACTTTTTGAGCACAAGTATTTAGTACATTTATTGTTCAAATGTACGTATTTAGTATTTTTATACGGTTTCGTATTTGTACAAGTATACTCATCTCTTAAAGCCTATTTATACTTAGTAAAATATTTTCAAACACCAAATAAATCGATGATAATTATAAAAATCATTTTTAACCTTATTAGGTATCATATTTCTCAAAACATAGAGTTTTACAAAAGTAAGTTTAAGTAATAACGAAATCGATAATATTATTAAGGATACTAAATGAGTCATTTTTCAAATGTTATTTTTAAGTTTCGATTTTCATACTCAACATACTTTTATAAGTTAAGTTTCCAGATATAAAGTCATTTTTCAAAAATAATAAGATTTATTATTTTTAACAAATTAAAAACTAAAACAGTACGATTTTCAATACTTTCTTTTAAATCGTTTAAAATACTTAAACGTCATTAAAGTAAACCAAAATTTTATTTTGGATACCTATAACTTTACATAATGTATACCCAGAAATTTAGATTAAAATACTTTATAAATATTCTTAAATAAAATATTTTTTCCAGATCTGACCCATTTTAGTACAAGTTTTATAAATGAAAATATATATGATGGATTTATATGAAATTTGACATACACATCTTAGACATCATCAGGAACGTAACATAATTTTTACAAGTCCAAATAAAACGTTTAACATCACGAAACATATCGTTTTCTCAGACAGTACATAAAATCATACAGTACCAGTTTACAAAATAAATCATTACTAAATATATATTTTCATAAAAACTTAATTTTCATATTTTTATCATATTCTAGACATTCAGATCTACAACTTTTGTGAAGGAATCTAAGGCTAATTCGAAATATAATTTACACAGAAAAATCGTGAACATACATCATACATCACAGAATCCATTTTACAGCATGTATTGTTAAGTGATAAATCAACAAATAGTTAGCTTTAAACTTGGTGATCTAATGATTTACTCCTAAACATGATGTTACATGTTAGTTAGAGTCTAAACACTATACTACGAGATTTGAGGGCGAAGAAAAGTTAGGTTACCTTAAGCATAAATAATCGATTCTACAACATATAAGAAAACGAAGATCGATGCTCCTTTTCTCTTGCTCCTCTTCATAAATTAGTTAGAATGACACAAAAAAAATAAACTAAGTTAGTAGTTATACTATTAAATAAACTTGAAAATAAGTAGTATAAGATAAGAGAAAAAAGGAATTAGAGCTCTTCAAAAAAAGGTGGTTGAATACACCTTAAGAACTTGTGAAAACTTGTGTTGTTTTCTTTGGTTTTTTGAAGGGAGTTGAAGGAGGGTAAGAGATGGATGAATAAGTAAGATAAATGGAGTCCTAAGGCTGTTTATATGGAGTAATAGTCGTCCATTTGATGAAGGGAACAAAGGATAGACAAACAATTGACAATTGCTCAAAATGGCTAATCATGCTTTTGGAAGTACATTACCCTTTTTGGTGTTTTTGATTAGAAAAGCATTTTTTGACTCTTGGACCTCAAGGTGACGGTATGGGGTGTATAAGAATGATATTTTTGAGTTAATTTGGTTCCACAAAGGTTAGGAAAGAAGTACGGAAATCGAATGTCGAGAAACGATTCGTCGGGTGATGATTTTCGTTGCAAAGGAGCTGTCCAGTACAATATTTTTATGATAAACTCATAAATTGAAATTTTGAATATCACCATTATGTAGATCTTGGAAAATTAATAAAGTTAGGCTTTTGAAACGCCTCAATCGGAGTTCGTATGAGAAAATAGGAACCATTTTACGAAATCGCACAGAATTGCGATAACGATAGAAATTTCAGTTTTGCAAACACTGAAGTGAAATAGAAAGGTTCCAAAGGCACAAGAATTGAATATTACTATATAAAATAGTTTGTCGAGACTTGATTTATTAATATTAATCGTTATTATAAATAACTAAAATGGTCAAAGCACGGGGTGTTACAGACTACCCCCCTTAAGAAAATTTCGTCCTCGAAATTCATAACTACTAGGTTGGTACGATATATATTTCCTAAGGTTAGGCTAAGGTTTTCCTTTAAATATTTTTTTTTTGGTGGTTCTTATATATCCCTAGGGTATTCTCAAGTTCTCAAAAGTAGAACAATCTCGGGTCATTTCGAGATTTGGTTCACTATCGGCTCTAACTCCAAAACCAGATAATATCTAAATGCCTTAAAAACGATATAACATTTTTATTTTTTTTTGAGAAATGCTGGTTTGGCTTAAGGTATAAATCCATTAAAATAAAGGTTGTCCTAATTTTCATAAAATTTAAAAACGTTTAGTAGTTTTGATCTCTTTAGGTTTATCTGGACTTTCACTCGTAAATCCTCCACTATCAATCATATCAAAATTCATGGTTCTCATGGCACTCTCAATATTTATCATCTAAATAGTTGATCTCCTAGGGTTGCTTAGTTCTTTCAGTGATAAGCTCTTAGGTTAGTCCAAAACTCTTGTATTGATTTCTATAAAGTTTCTAAATTTTTCAATTGTTCCCTTGTTTCTTGATTCGTCGATTAGAAGGTTATTCCAAAATTTCAAATTGAGAGTCTGTGGGTTTTGAAGTGTCCGTCATCATTACAATATTTTGGGGTTGTAATATTATCATCCATCATCCAAAATATAAATAAGTCACCAAAATATATATAGTTTTCCTAGGGATTCCCAAAATTATAGGTTATAAATGAGCTCAGCCAATCCTGAAACTTCTAGAGATCTGCTAAGGCTTGTTCACAATCTATTCTCCGAAAAAGCTTTTGAAGTCAATAAAGAAAATCCTCAAATAATTTGATCATTGATCGTTTTCATACTTCTTTCGAACACCTAATTCCACAAATATAAGGTAATGACATCTCGAATATCTCTCGGCCTCAAAGGTGTTCTAACTTTGTTATAACAAGATAGTTAAGATTTTGACTGGAAAATTATAGGCTATGTCTCACGATAGGTTATCGCTTAAAGAGGATTACATGTAAGACACACACTGATAACTTGACTTAAGGTTCCAAGTCCTAAGAGTATTCTAAGGTCGGCAAGTGGTCGGGCAGAACAAAAACAAAAACTAGGTTAGCAACGATTCAGTCCAAGGTTCGCACATTGATCTAATAGGTCTTCTTTGATGATATCGTCCCTGATCAGGTTTCTGAAGTCTATGCTTCTTGGTGATTTTCTTCTGGATCAACTTTGAATAGGCTCATCATATTAAGAGTCTTTCTTCTATACGATCTTGGTGAAGTCGTGCTCTTTCTCCCAGCAGTTCCAACGTTACCTCTACTCGTCTAAGTACTAAATCGTCCGGTCAAAGGTTAATAACAATATTCTAGTTGGTTGGGTTAATTCGATCGGAGATGCATAGAAAAGTTCAATGAAAGTATGTTGGTACAGTTGATCAAAGAAGTGGGATTAGGTTTCACAAAGAACGTATATGAAAAGAAGTGGTAAGTTAAACCAAAAATTATCATTTGGTTCGTTTCATAAAAGAGGTAAGGGAGGTGACTCTCAATAGAACATTGTTCCAACTAACCAAGGGTTTCTCGTCCGTTAGAAGAAACGAGAAGATAATTTGAGTTTATATCAGACAATTTCTAGCAAAGTTAAGGGATGAGCAAGATAAGGATCGAGATAGATACGTTATTGATGTACTCTTCAATGAGAAGAATAGAAGTATCAGTGAGTTTTCAATTAACATATGAGGTTTCAGATAATAGGCAAAGTAGAATTCAAGACTAAAAGGTCAGGGTTGAAGATTTGCATAGGTTCTGTTGTGGTACGAAGTCGGGCTAAGAAGTGTTACCATGACTCTAGATAACAAATAGAATAGGAACATATAGGATCATAATGGGAACATCACTGATCCATGAAAGGCATTGTTTAAGGAGTAGCTGGAAAGTATTCCTTACGAAAATTGATATGGAGTGATTTAACTGATAATGGAAACAACACACCATCAATCAAGAACCAGCTAAGATTGGGTCACTCATGTGTCTATTCTTCATAATTTCATCATTCTACATTCCTTCCTAGTTAATCCTCAAAAACATTTTTTTTTTGTTCCTCCAGTTGTTCTCTAACCTTTATATTTAGAAGTTTGGTTCCTTAAACTCTCGGCATATTATTCCTCAAGTATTTCATTTGAGTATATCTCGCATAGGTATACATCTCCAATAGTATATAATAATGTCCTTTATTTGCTCAATTATACTGATTAACTTAATTCTTCCAGTTAACTCCCTGATAACCAATAAGGTAGGATCCATAGGTGTTTCCATTCATCAAGGATTTTTCTCTAAAGGTTACACAACCTTACATCTAATTTTGATTTAAACAATCCCAATAATTTTTATGAAGTTTCATCTATATCCTTGAATTTAAAAATTATAATTAACAAATTTATTGGAAGTCTACCCCACTCAAGTTACAAGTCCTCAGATAATCAGGTTCTCTATACAATCATTGGCTATTGACCTCGATTTACCAATTCTAAAGCTATTCATGATTTACCAAAGAGTTCCATAATTCGTTAAGTCAGAACTATGCATCTTATCATTGGATTACAAGTTTCATTCTTCAAAATTTTCATAAAATTCTCTTAGTCCTCAAAATAACTACCACATGCATTGTTAAATTCTATCCCTTAGTACTCTTTATTAGTTCCTTTCCCCGATATCTTTTCATAAAGGTCAATACTCTCTTGTTATTAGTAATAGTTACTCATCTACAAAACTCGTCTGTTGGCTAACATAATCCGAAAAACATTAAAAATACAAGGGTTCTAAATTCCACAAAAAAAAATTGTATGACATAATTTCCCATCAAGTAGTCACTATGTATGTGAATTAGATTTCCATAAATGTCATTCTTTTTTATCTTTCCTTAGCTTACCACCTTAAATCTTCCAATCTTTTGTTATTCTTTAGTATCCTCAACTTACGATCTCTAAACCTCTCAATCGTTGGTTAAAATTAAGAATTCTCAAAATCATTGACTCCAAGATCAACACTCAAAAACATTAGTTGGTTCTCATCTTTTTCCAACCTCTTGTCATTCCAAAAATTAATAGGTTCCTATGTCCAACAATTATAGGTTGACTAAAAGGGTAAACATTGGGTGATCCTAGTGTAGTTGGTTTGGAAGGATATTGGATACTTCAAGTACATTATACTGGTGAGAATCCTTGGTATAACTATGTCCATTCTTAGTGGTTTAAGGGTTAACCGCGCTTCCACTGCACTCTGCACTCTGATAAGTTGTAAACATGGTTCATTCAAGACGTAGAAATATACTTAGAAAATGGGTTGACAGAATAAATATTTAAGAATTTTGAATTGGGTTGATAAGAATAGTAACTGAGAGTATTGAAGTTTATCTCCATAGTCAACGGTTATGACAAATTTGGAAATAGGAAATGGTAGCAAGGTAGGGATAAAAGACGATGAATATGTATGATGTCAGCATACATGCAGTTTGTATAGCAATCTAAAAGAATAAGAAGCAAGCTGAAGAACTGAGAAGGAAATAAGATAGAATGGTAAATATGAAAGGTTCCATCAGATAGGAATATTTCAGACTAAGTTTAGCTGAGCAATAAAATACGAAGGTGAAATAAGCGAAAGACTTCTTGTCTGACTTAGGATGAGTAGTCAGACCGAAGAGCTAGTTCACGAAGGGATTGAAAAGAGTTTAGAAATAAAGGAGAAGGAATCAGTAGAGGTTAAAACTCCTTTAGAAAAGATTAGAAGTTTGTTCAAGAATAGTTCAAGGGTTAGGGTTTAAATGGCATTTGTCTATGCATCCTGATATAGGTTCAAATGTTGGATCTGATTGGTGAAAAATTTAACCAAATAATAATAATAATGATGATGAAAGAGTAAAAGGTGTTCCTCGATTTATGATGGTATTGATGTTAGACATGAAGGAAAGCTTTGTATGTGATGTTTAAGAATTTGGACGGAAGGATTGAAGATAGTTCAGAATTGAACTCAAATCGTTGCTTGGTTAGATGAAGAAAGTGGGGGCAAAGGTAGAAAATTGAGATAAGCTAGAAAAAAAATGAATTAGATGTGGTGTAAGGTGTTACTGTGAAATAAATATGGGCAAGAAGGGTTCATTTCCATGACTACAATTTAGGCTAATAAATGATCTCCGATGTACAAGTTATATAGGTAAGTAGAGTCTCGGTCAAGTCTAAGTCGACACCTAAATAGGACTCGAGGACTACTATCTTACGTACGTCTGTACTTGATCTCCTTGTATGTTACATCTCGTTTGCATAACTTCACTTGGTACATGAACATGGTCCAACTTGATTTGGCTACTATAGTTGATTGGGAAGATGCGTCCATTTGTGCTTGCAATGGTGTTCTACCAGACTTGAGATGTTGATGGCTTCAAGTCCTTTATCTTAGTTGTCGCGTCGATCACAATTAAATTAAAATTAGCCAGAAGGCTAAAAGTTAGGGCAATCACTCTACATTCAACTATGCAGATAGAATATGAAAACAAGCGAGGGGCCAAAACCTAAATCGGACGGTACGGTAATCCTTAGTAGTTCTACCCATCTAGACATTCTACCCAAGTATATTATTTGCTCCTAGGGTTATGCTAGTGAATCTCTCATTTAGTGATCTTAAACTTTCTACATGTTTTAGACACTTTAGACACTCTAGACACGTGTCATGAGCTCCAGGCGCGTTCCCTCGATAGGTAATGTAATTATGCATCGCACATAGTTACACACGGTCTCAAGGTCGCTCTGATACCAACTGTAACAACCCGGTTCTTCCAATGACAATAACTAACAAGGCGGAAAAATAGTTTTGTCGTAAAAAGTGGTAAAAATTTAAAACCGTCGACTCAAGTGAGTCTTTTACCGGAAAATGAACCGTTTGTTAAATTACAACAACTAAAACCGAATTACAAATTTCTAAATAAAATAGTCTCACCAAATTTTTGTTACAAGATTTATAGTATGACACTCTCATCTGCTAAGCTGTATCTCTTGTACTCATGCATGCCCCCATGTCCAGTCTTTAGGGTTCGTCAACCTGAATGCATATTTAAATATACATGTCCCACTTAGTGGGAGTAACCTAACCGTCCTTCTAACACGGCCCCGAATAATCAATGTAGTATAACGTTTAGGTCATCTAATTAACAGATAAGCAGGCATGTCACATTACAAATCGACATGTATACAATGTGAGATACACATGAAGTGATTTCATTTAACATGCGAATCAATTTACATATATAAGACACGTAGGTTATATAAAATAAAGTAATACATACATCATATGAGTATCATGTGAATAGAATACAGTAAAGCATGGATCATGGATTCATAGAAGTGTCATGTGAAAATAGAGTAAGACATACATAATACAAATCATATGAAATATAATATCAATCATAGTCAATGTTCAGGCAAGACATATAACAAAACATCACTTCCCATTATCAAGCATTTCAATCACATCATTAGTCATAAGAGTATAGAACAGTAATGAAACATAATGTGATTTAGAAAACTGTAGTCATTTACTTTTAAAAACAATGGTTTCCTTTCACATAATGCACGGGACGTGACTACTAATGTCTCATGCACACTTAAGGCTTGCATCTCACCATAAGTGCGGATGGGCACATCAATCCCGCCAATCATATCGATACTAGGAGGTTTACATCTCACCCCTAGTGCTCAATAGGATCGAACACCTAAATTGACTCAGTTTAGTCGACTGACATACGGAGAAGAAGGACTGCAAGTGCATGGACTCAGAGGCCCCGCTAAACCGAACATGTCCCATACACTGCTAAGGCAAAGGTCGGAAGGTATTCCGCCCCCAAAGATATCCAATATAGAGAGTGAGAGCTGATCAGTGCCCTTGTCTATGTATGCGCACACACCCAATCCATACTCTTGGTCTCGGGAAAGAGAACCTTTACACAACCGAGCACCTCAATGGCAACTGGACGACTACTACTCTACCGACAAACTCAAAAAGAGTTGGCTGCCCATTTACTTCTTAGCATTTTCTCGCACCGGCAGGATGCATCATGGCCTCCCATGAGCAGTGACTCCGAGTGTCGTAGTCTACTTTCGAAGCTGTCTTCTATCGCATCGTCTTCTAAACTTTACCAAGATAGCGCCCAACACGAAACGTAGGCTGAATTTGGGTGTCTTATAAAGACAGAGTCTCTGGAATATCGAGCTCAGCGGTCATCGTGGGGCACATGTCTGATAACCAGAGGGATGAAACAATACCGGGTTCCATAAGGATGACCGGTCTGTGGCCTGTGTATTGACTTGGAAACAAGTCATTACAACATGGAATGGTGAAGACGACTCAGAGGGTACTGCCAGGGCACATGTTCATTTTCACCATGATTGGTGTTGATAACGACGTTCGTGAAAACGTGTCTGATCACCGGCTTAGGTAACACACCGACTAGACGTACGGTTGTTCCTATGGAATTTAAGTATGTCGATTTTAAGATTAACAAACATTATCAATCGTCGTAAAATTTATCTTAACTGATAGTTTTAGTATACTGATGTAAGAGATTTGGAACATTTTATTTGAGATATATTATTGAAGTGTTCATTAGTTGAGATTTGATTAAAGATTCACTTATTTCTAAGTACATTATTTAAGATGAGTTCCTTTATCTTGACTTGGTCTATGTTGACTTAAAACGCCAAAGTTTGACCAAGATGGACTAGTCAACCCTTAGTTTTGACTTAATCACTAATTAGTCCTTAAGTGCTCATTATAAAGTTTAAGTGTTGTTTTGCATATTTAAGCATTGTTTAACTTAGTATTTTTGGGTTATTCGTCTTTTAGTACTCTATACTTTTTGAGCACAAGTATTTAGTACATTTATTGTTCAAATGTACGTATTTAGTATTTTTATACGGTTTCGTATTTGTACAAGTATACTCATCTCTTAAAGCCTATTTATACTTAGTAAAATATTTTCAAACACCAAATAAATCGATGATAATTATAAAAATCATTTTTAACCTTATTAGGTATCATATTTCTCAAAACATAGAGTTTTACAAAAGTAAGTTTAAGTAATAACGAAATCGATAATATTATTAAGGATACTAAATGAGTCATTTTTCAAATGTTATTTTTAAGTTTCGATTTTCATACTCAACATACTTTTATAAGTTAAGTTTCCAGATATAAAGTCATTTTTCAAAAATAATAAGATTTATTATTTTTAACAAATTAAAAACTAAAACAGTACGATTTTCAATACTTTCTTTTAAATCGTTTAAAATACTTAAACGTCATTAAAGTAAACCAAAATTTTATTTTGGATACCTATAACTTTACATAATGTATACCCAGAAATTTAGATTAAAATACTTTATAAATATTCTTAAATAAAATATTTTTTCCAGATCTGACCCATTTTAGTACAAGTTTTATAAATGAAAATATATATGATGAATTTATATGAAATTTGACATACACATCTTAGACATCATCAGGAACGTAACATAATTTTTACAAGTCCAAATAAAACGTTTAACATCACGAAACATATCGTTTTCTCAGACAGTACATAAAATCATACAGTACCAGTTTACAAAATAAATCATTACTAAATATATATTTTCATAAAAACTTAATTTTCATATTTTTATCATATTCTAGACATTCAGATCTACAACTTTCGTGAAGGAATCTAAGGCTAATTCGAAATATAATTTACACAGAAAAATCGTGAACATACATCATACATCACAGAATCCATTTTACAGCATGTATTGTTAAGTGATAAATCAACAAATAGTTAGCTTTAAACTTGGTGATCTAATGATTTACTCCTAAACATGATGTTACATGTTAGTTAGAGTCTAAACACTATACTACGAGATTTGAGGGCGAAGAAAAGTTAGGTTACCTTAAGCATAAATAATCGATTCTACAACATATAAGAAAACGAAGATCGATGCTCCTTTTCTCTTGCTCCTCTTCATAAATTAGTTAGAATGACACAAAAAAAATAAACTAAGTTAGTAGTTATACTATTAAATAAACTTGAAAATAAGTAGTATAAGATAAGAGAAAAAAGGAATTAGAGCTCTTCAAAAAAAGGTGGTTGAATACACCTTAAGAACTTGTGAAAACTTGTGTTGTTTTCTTTGGTTTTTTGAAGGGAGTTGAAGGAGGGTAAGAGATGGATGAATAAGTAAGATAAATGGAGTCCTAAGGCTGTTTATATGGAGTAATAGTCGTCCATTTGATGAAGGGAACAAAGGATAGACAAACAATTGACAATTGCTCAAAATGGCTAATCATGCTTTTGGAAGTACATTACCCTTTTTGGTGTTTTTGATTAGAAAAGCATTTTTTGACTCTTGGACCTCAAGGTGACGGTATGGGGTGTATAAGAATGATATTTTTGAGTTAATTTGGTTCCACAAAGGTTAGGAAAGAAGTACGGAAATCGAATGTCGAGAAACGATTCATCAGGTGATGATTTTCGTTGCAAAGGAGCTTTCCAGTACAATATTTTTATGATAAACTCATAAATTGAAATTTTGAATATCACCATTATGTAGATCTTGGAAAATTAATAAAGTTAGGCTTTTGAAATGCCTCAATCGGAGTTCGTATGAGAAAATAGGAACCGTTTTACGAAATCGCACAGAATTGCGATAACGATAGAAATTTCAGTTTTGCAAACACTGAAGTGAAATAGAAAGGTTCCAAAGGCACAAGAATTGAATATTACTATATAAAATAGTTTGTCGAGACTTGATTTATTAATATTAATCGTTATTATAAATAACTAAAATGGTCAAAGCACGGGGTGTTACAAAACCCTAGACTATTTTAGGTTAGATTAGATTAGATTAGTGTAGATTAGTCTTTAGATTATCGTTAATCATAGATTAATGCTTGTAATTTGGGAATTCTTCAAGATCTCCATTCAAGATTGACAACCTTGGATGTTTGTTTTGGGTTCTTCCATTTATGCAAGTTTCTTTCTTGTTTTCATCTTCTAGTATGGTATAATCTTCTTTTCTCTTCTTTTTATCTTTGTTTATCAATCAAGTTTCAATCTTTAGTTCTTGTTTATTGTTTTGTTCATCATCCTTGTTAGTTTTCCATTATGTATGTTTGGATTCTTATGTTGATTCCTCTTGTTCTCGTTAGTTGTAGTTTGATTATGTTTGAGTAGATTCTTGCTAGGGTTAGTAAGGTGATTAGGGTGTTAATTGAATGATTAAGGGTTTGTTGGAGATGTTGGTGGAAGATTTGGGTTTCCTCTTGGTTTGATGCATATTACATGTTTGTTGAAATGCTTGAATGACTTGTATGCATATGCTTGTTTTTCTTGACTTTCTCTTGTGGGTGATAGTTTGCTCGTGGGTTTGGTTCCCTCCCTAAGTTGCGAGAGCCCGGTGAGGACGACCCCTAGGTCGGTCTAAGTTGCGAGAGCCCGGATGCGACCAAGGCCCCGATATCACGCTAGTAACCCCGTTTGTCGTTTGTGTCGCCAAGGTGGGTTTTAGGTGGAACCTATAGGTGAGTCTAAGTTGCGAGAGCCCGGACTATACCTAGATTACCCTACTACCTCCTTCACCCTAGCTCTTCCTCGACCATTCCGTTACCCCTTTGACCCCGACTTAATCCTAGCCCATTTTCCTTTGTTAGTTTTCTCCTTAGCCTTAGCCTAGTCTAGCTCTCTTCCCTTTTAATCATTCTTGTTTAGCTTAGCTCGTTGACTTAGTCTCGTCCTTAGGTCGACCTAGTCTAGACGCCTCTTAGCTCGTTGACCTAGTCTTACGCCTCTTACTCCCCCACACTTAACCCTTACTCGCCCTCGAGTAAGCACGAACTAACTACTAAACTAATAAAAACTAAAATACTAGCCGAGCGGGTATTAGCGCACCCTACGCCCTTTCAACTCACGCGATAACACTTAGAGGACAAGTGCTATCCGCAAGGCAAGTGGGGTCTTGCGACAAAACTGTGGATGCAACCGGACACGAAAACACACAAACAAACAAACACACACACAAACAAACACCAAACGGTTGCATCCAATACAAAACAAATACTGCTTCCCTCAACAAAGCGGTGAAATAGACACCGGTTAAGGACTCAAGGCAAGTGACAATGTTCCCAAGCTAATAACACAAACCGAAATGGACCAAACCCTAATAGTATGACGACAAAGCAATAAAAACGTTGGTAACTTACCTAGGTTCCTCCTAACCTTCTAAGAACATACTACGGGACGATAGGCGGGATGGAAAAAGGATGAACCACGGAGTTAGTCGACATTGTAGGTAAGTGAAGCCCCTCCCCCTTTAGCGTTAAGCCATGAGGGTCGTCCCATGTCCAAAATCGCCCAACTAGTCCAACTAAAAAGGTTGTCAAGGTTGCAAAATGAGGGAAGACCAACCATTACCGCTATCCTCCTTCCTAGGGACTCGGTCCTTTGGTAGGCTCTTCACAGTAACTATCGGAAAAAGGCTTATTTTGAGAGGGAGAGAATTCTTTTTGTGAGGTGATTTTCTTTGGCATTTTCATTCTTTTGCATTTGGCTTTTGAGTTGTTATGCCATTTCTTTTTCTTCTTTTGTATTTTCTTTTTGATTGTTGGGCCTTTTCTTTTTCTTCTTTTTCTTCTTTTTCTTTTTTCTTTTCTTTCTTTCTTTTTTCTTTTTCTTTCTTTCTTTTGACTTGGCTAGCCCTTTTGATGAATCATGTTTTGTAGGCATTTCTTGCAACCAAGTAAGAATTTCAACAATTTGCAACTTATTTGTGGAAATGTGTAGGAGGTAGGGAAATGGGTGAGTCGGGGAGCGTCCTTCCCTTCAAACCCACAAAAAGGTGGAAAACTTGGACTAATCAAACAATTCCAAACACGGTCACCTAAGAGACGGGACTCGGCAACCAAGGCCTTTTCACTCCGTGGGTGGACATAGTGGTCAAAATGCAAATCCCGTAGTAAATCCCTAGTAGACTAGGTGGACTCAAGGTAAAGGACCAACGAAACTATTGATTTAGGGTCATTCTACTAGACTAAAGTCCAAAAATCGATTCACACTACTAGAAAGGGAAAGTAAACACTTGCTCACTAGCCTCAAAACGGGGTTTTCGAAAACCTATTTACACACTAAACACAAACACAAGACAGAACTAAAAGACAAAGATATTTTAATGATTTCATAAACTCAAATGTTCTTACTTTAATAATTAATATCGTTAAGGCCGAAAGTATTAGTTTTATAAATCTATATCGTTTACTAAAAATTGATATTAGTATGAACTAATATTTTCACTATTTTGATATAATGCTATTTTTAATAAAGTTTCTAAAAATAGAAGTTTCCTAAAATAGAAAGTTTCCTCTTTTAGAATATAAATGTTTACTTCTTTTATCCTCATATTATTTATATTGATTATATCTTTTTGAATATCGATAATGGCTTTGTTTTGGAGTTATGGAATAAGGACAAGTGTGAGGTTAGAGTAATATATTCTAGGGTTTACGGTTTTGCCATCAACTATAAGGCTAGTGTATCAGGAATCGATACATTGGTTGTTGAACTGGGTGACAGGTATCCCGGGAGTTTTGTACATTTTGACCTTAAGCTTAGGGCTCGCAGTAAGTCGTCGTCATAAGTTGAACTGGATGACAGGTAATCCCAGGAGGGGTGTGCATTATCTTAAACTAGGGCCACGCATTTATAAGTCGCCGCTCTATTATGGTTGAGTAGCCTAGTTAGAGACCGAAGTTTGATTTGTTTGAACTAAGTTCTCGAAGCTAGTTTTTAGTATTCTCCTAGTGAAAGTCTAGCGTTCATCACTACTCCTATCCATAACGCCATTTTGAATATTTTTATTATTATCGATATAATTTGGTTGCAGGTTGGCAAATGTTTTATGTTTTCTTCGGAAAACTCATTTTTATTATATTGTTTTGATTCGTGAAGTTTTTCACTGAAAGTTTATTTTTATTATAATGTGTTTTACTGTTTTCCATTTTAACTATTTTTCTATAATAGTAATTACAGTTTTAAAATCCTGTTATTCGGCCTGGAGAACGTTGACGTTGCTCCCCACTGATTGTGGCTGTTATGTTTTTAACATGGCATTTATATGTGTTTTCCTTCGGGTGGGCTAGCGAGCAGTTATGGATCCTGCTTGTTTTAATCAGATCACTGTATTATGGATTGTTAAAACCTTTTTTTATGGATTTTGTTTATTTATTTATTTATTTTGTAGCCATTTTTATTTTATGGCTTATGTATTGACTTACCATTTTTATTTAATCAAGACATAGCTACAGTGTGTTATAATCCCACTTCTACAGAGTTTTCGCCACTGTATTGCGTTAGAATTTCTAGGGGATTACACTGTCACGTGAAATCGCATGCAAAGAATGTAAACACAACTACTCCGACCATAAGCTTACTTGTCCTTAAATAACCGACATAGTAAAGACATAGGGTTAAAACAACGGATGTTACCGTACTTCCTCCACAATTAAGGAACAAAGTTATCAGCTCACCGATTGATTAGTAGAGGCCGCTATGTGCGGGCGGGATTGGGTGTCGATGTCTAGCGGATGTTGGCTTCCCAATATGTACCCTCACCCCTTACTTAGAATCGACGTTTTCCGGATGTCCGAAACCATTGGCAATGAGAGTCATTCCAGGCATGGAGTGCTTAAGGGTACAAGTCTTTATCTTTAGGTCCCGTGCCACTCAGCTTTGAGGCAGGTAAGGATCAAAGTTGATTTGAACGGTTTCCGAGTCCCCATAATTGACTCGGTGGCGACTCCACAAATCGGCAACGAATTCGGTTCACTAAAAAGGTTGTCTTACCAAACATATCGGTCTTTAAACATTTACAGCCACGTCTCGATCGATTCCAACGAAAACACGGGTGTCCGCATCCGTCTATTACAATCTGAATCGTCAACCAAATCGAGGTCCGACACATCACCCCGTACGCGAGATCGGACTGGCCTCGGACGGACAGGGTCGCGTGTGTGGCTGCCGCGAAAACCAAAGGTACCGCACGGGCGCTCGCGGGGCGGCAGACGGGCATCCACACCTGTCACCCAATTCAACTTGTGACGGCGAGTTACTGCGAGGCCTAAGCTTAAAGTCAAAATGTACACAACTCCCAGGATACCTGTCACCCGGTTCAATAATCAATGTACCGATTCCTGATACACTAGCCTTATAGTTGATGGCAAAAATGGAAACTCTAGAATATATTAGTCTAACCTCACACTTGTCAATTTGAAGATAAAAGGAATAAATATTTTATGTTAAAAGAGAAATTTTCTATAAATAGGAACTCACTAATTTTAGACTTACTTAAAATAGAAATAGTCTTATAGAAAATACGTAAGTTATTAAAATAAGTGAAATATATAAAAATAACATTTCTAACGAAATTAACATTTTATTATTATTTTCGTTATTGTAAATTTAATATATTTCTAAATTCGTTACTAAAACTATAAACCAAATAGAATAAGTCAAAGTATATTAAATAATTAGGAAAATCCAATTAAAACGATAAATTTTCAGAAAAAGGGATGTTTTAAGAAAATGATATCAAAATTAATTGAGTCAACGAGTTTTATAAATGAAATGAGATTTACAAAAGTATCAAATTATTTCTAACAAATAGCTTTTATTAATAAATAATACCAATTTTACTAAAAATAGCCAGTCAGAAACAAATATGAATTTTATAGTGAAAATAGTCTCAACTAAATATGTATTTCAAACAAAATGACTATCTTCCTTTTTATTAGTATAAATCGTAAAACGAAAATTAATTATTAAATAAGTATACAAATCTCGATTATTATATTAGAATACGATTTTAAGTTAAAGTAATAATTTAACAAAATATGAAAAAAAGAATTATGAAATCGATATTATTTAATTACTAGTGTCACGATAAGAAACAAAATATTACAACGATCATTAATAATAAAATTACTAACGATTTATAAAACGATATCGAATAGTTGTAAAATATTTATAAGGTACGCGATTTAAAATATATTTTTAGCAAATAATACATAGTTAAAATTAGAAAGTCAAAAGTAAAATATTTACTATATACTAGTACTCAAAATATAATATAATACCAAGTAACGTCCTAAAGTTACCTTAAGCCGCGATATTAAAAAAGAACATGTACTTGTCCTTCATCAATCCAAGCTTCAAATCAATAGCAATATCTTTACGAAATACTTTTTTTTGGTGAAATGTAAGTAGTTACATTCATAAAAAAAAGGATGTTACAAAGCATATACTGTACACCAATATCAAACCAAGCTATTATAAGACATAAATTCTAAACAAAAACAAAGCTAGCAATTGTATCCAACATTCCTTAAGTATCCTAATATCCTCAGTAGCCTTTGGTTGAGGCTTGACCCGTCTCTGAATAGCATTGATGATGTCCAAAGCAAGAATGAGAGGCCGGATCAGCGTATTCTCCATATACACTTTATTCCTTTGTATCCAAATTGCATAGTAGCTAGCAACCAGCAGTGCATTACATACTTCATTATTAATGGATGACTGCTGTTGCTGCAAACTGTTGGTCATAGAAGGGTATATTAATGTATGATCCTCAATGTTCTTCAGCAGATTTTTGCTATAGGGGCACTCAAAAAACAAGTGCTCAATCGTCTCAGTTGCATTGCCACAGATGCAACAAACATCATCTGTAGATATGCCTATTCTATGTAGCAAACATCATCATTAATATCTTTACAAAATTACTCTTTCCTAACGAAGCTTTACTCAATCATAACGAACTTTCTAAAAAAAAGCATTTATGCCCTTGCTTTACACAAGCTTTCTAATTAATCCTTCTAATACCTTTATCTCAACCAAAAAAAAATCTGATTGATTAATCGACCTCTTGTGAATTCAACTATGGATCTTAGTTCTCCAATTAATGATAAAATAATATTGCTTTAAGTTTTAATTTTTGTCTTTTTTAATCAATTTATTACAAAGCTCATCAATTAGGCTTTGGTGATTGATATTAATTTTAGGGATTTTTTTAGGATTTGGTGTTTGATTTTAATTTTTGGGATTTTTTTAGGGTTTATGGATATTTTTTTTGATATTACATTGATTGATCGATTGATTAAATAAGTCTTTTAAGAATTGTATCTAGAATGTCGAATGTAACTTTGGAAATTAAGAAAAAAGAAAATATAGAATTTCAATTTTGTTACAGATAAAATCAGATCACTTTTGAGAATGAGAAAGAAATGACAAGGGTAAATTCGTAATATGTCGTTAGAATTGAGTAAAAGTTAGTTGGGAAAAAACACGACCCTATCTTTAAGCTCCAAGTTGTAGAATAGTTAGTCTTCTAAGTTGGCTCTATCATGGAAATCGAGTTGACAGAACAAAAGAATAAGACAAGAGTTGGATTCGGGTAACATGATAAACCCAAATAATAAGGAGGGAAGCTAGAACAAATACGAATGGGTCAGAATAAAGCGATACTCAGACTTGAGACAAGGAGAAACAAAGAGACACGAGTATTTGACACAGGACAGAAAGGGAATTAATGTGTCAAACAGAAACCAAAAGACTGAACTTAGTCAAGTCGACATGAGAACGTAACGATGTGAGTTTCCAAGAAACTGACACACACAAAATGGGTGCAGCAAGGTTCACACAAGAACAACAAGATGAGAGAACGAGGATGAGAAAATAGAGGAGGAAAAAGAAGAAGAACAACAACATCACCGAAATGACAACAAAAATAACATCCACGACATAGCTGCGGCATCGATAATAGCAACAATATCAAACATAAATATTAACAACTGCAGCAACAAATGAATCAAACAAAGGAAACGAGACTCTAAGAGCAGAGGAACGTAGGACAAATCTCAAAACACGATAAAAACGAGAATAAAAGAAGCAGTAGGCACGAACATCAGAACCAAGCTACGAAAATCGAGCAGCAAGGAAAATGAACAAAGCAACCAGACGCGCCAGACAACATCAGCACCAGCAGTGACCTTAAAGGACGACAACAACGCAATCGACACGATAACAAGAACGAAACAGAAGCAGCAACAAATCGACATTAGCAGCAACAGTAGCATCATTAGCATAAAACAACCGCAAGAGCACGATAAATAGTAGTAGAGGCAACAATAGAATCGACAAAACATAGGGCAGTAAACGCAGCAACAGAAGGATGACAACAAAGACCGAAAAACAAGAAGACTAAAAGCATAGGGATGAAAAGAGGAAGGAACGACTAAATACCTTCACAAAATCAGGCTTAGAAAAGGGCAACACCGGCGCGACGAGTGGCAGCAGCGCGCACACCAAACACCGGGTTGAAGGCGATGAACAGGCAAAGTAGCGGGCAAAGATGGTGGTGGCAGACAGAAAAATGAAGAAGAAAGAGGGAGGCGAATGTTGATGATGGAGGCTGGTGGCTGGCTTAAGAAGAATGAAGGAGATGAAAGAGTGAGGGAGAGCGGCAGATAAGACAAAAGGAAGGGGGAAGATAGAAAACGTGACTCCATTAAGTCTAACTAGTATGAAACCCGTGATAAAATCACGGGGTTGAACAATAAATCTGTTAGCATTAGAATGTTTTTCATCGACGTTATAAGATACTATTTTTGTCCTACTTATGTGCATCGATCAATGATAAGGAATATCTTTTGACAACCATTGTGTTACCGTAGCTGCTGTCAAGGTTTCTTAATTGTAGAAATGGTGCCTATGTACGTACGGATTTTTTATTTTTTAAGTACTATTAAGGTTTTTTAATTGTAGAAATTGTACGTACAAAGAGCAGAATAAGCTTTTGTACAGGCCAGTGTCAAAGCAGAATCGTGCGTACAACACTTCAAAATGCTACACAATCCATTCATATAAAACTATAAACTCAATTATTCTTAAAGAGTAGTTGCAGAATAATCCAATCAATAGTGTCCTAAATTGCGTACTAAAAATTCAGACCGGTTACATGAAGCAACAGTCATTGACTAATATAGAAGGGTCCAACATGAGCACGTTTCGCTACCTCACACGCGAAAAAATTTCCTTGTACACAACGTTTGTTGTGTTATACCCTACAACATCAACGGCTGTCTTATTAGATGGTATTAATATCTTCAAGCCACGCCTAGTTGTAACTCTTGATATAGCAACATATAGCTGCCCATGGGTGAAAACGGGTCTAGAGAGATATAGTCCTACATGCTTAAGAGACTGACCTTGACTTTTATTGATGGTCATTGCATAACAGACGACAATTGGAAATTGTCTCCTCTCAAACATTACTGGGAACTTAGTCTCATCAGAAGGGTTGACCGTAAGTCTCGGGATGTAAACCTTCATACCTTTAGTCGTGCCTGAAATCACTGTTGCAACAATGATCCGGTCACCCAAATCTGTAACCACCAGTCTAGTACCATTACAGAGACCGTTAGCCTGGTCTATGCTCCTCAAAAGCATGATGATGCATCCAACCTTAAGAGCTAGCTGGTGATTAGGTAGGCCGGAGCATCTAATTGTGTTAAGAGACTCTGTGGAATAAAGTTCGCGAATAACAACACTTTTCTCGTCTTTGCTAATTTCATCAGAACTTAAGTAGACTTTTTCGTTACCGGGTATTAAAGACATGATGTTGTTATTGACCTCCTCAACGACATCGTGAGTAGGAGCTAAAATAGCTCTTTCCTGAAAATATTCAGCATTCTTAAGGTTGGCCTCTAGGTTGGGGTATATGGACTGTACAATAGCGGACACTGGGTCTCCATCATCTTCTATTATAATGTCATCCGGCAATTTAATCTCTGCTAATCCATCATTAGGTCCACCAGCGATTCCGCCACCAACATCTAGAATCCATTTCGAAAATACGTTCAACTCCGCAATCTCCTGTTCATTACGGCCTGCCTCGAGTCTCATGTTCCTAGTTTAACGTAAAACCTGGTGGAGTAGAAGTAGTTGCGTTGTAAAATATTGTGAGATATATGCGGTAAATTTGTATTCTATGAGACAGGTGCTGCCGGCCTCCAAATACTTATTGTACGTAACAGATGTCGGGCGTACCTGGCAACGCTAACCATAAGAGTTGGACACAATTCATATAAGTTATAGTTAAATAGCAGAAGGGAAAGACGAACCTTGCAATATCGCCAAAGAGGAGAAGAGCATATTGATGCACGAAAAATATTCTGAAGAGTACCCCTTGGAACAACGGGCAGAATTTGCCTAAAATCTCCACCTAGAACTACGACCTTACCCCCAAAAGGTTGGTCCATGTCACCGTCTGGTGCGAACCTTGGTATATCACGCAAACTGCGATCTAGTGCTTCAAAACAATGACGGTTCACCATGGGTTCTTCGTCCCATATAATGAGTTTTGCGCGTAAAATCAGGTCAGCCAGTTCCGTTCCTGGTTTTATACCGGAACACTTGGAGTTATCTTCGATGTTAATGGGTATGTTGAACCTGGAATGGGTTGTTCGACCGCCCGACAATAATATGGCAGCAATGCCACTTGATGCTACGGGTAGAACTATTTCCCCATCCTTCCTGAGAGCTGCACACAATGTTCTCCATATGTATGTTTTCCCAGTTCCGCCGTAACCATAAAGAAAGAATAACCCACCGTCACCTCGTCTGACAGCGGACATAATTTCGTGATAAACACGTCTTTGTTCGTCAGTAAGAGAGGCCAGACATGTGTCGTGTATTTCGGTCTGTTCACTCCGATTGTATGAGAGTTCATCTGATATTAGCCTATTTGTATGTACTGATGCTAACTCAAAATCGGGGAATGGCATGTTTTCAAATTTCTTTAGACTGCTGCCATTACGCTGCAATGCACGTTCCACCTCTGCTAGAGCAAAATTCTGCAATTCTTTGTTGCTCATTTGTAAATCTGCTTTCAGAAGACGTTAGTCCACGAAAATTAAATTATAGCAAACAATCTTGAAATAAATTATAGCTATCAAATATCTTGTCATAATCGGCAATATAAGTAACATTTGCTTACGATTTTATGAAATTGGCAAAGTGTACTCGAACCTCTATAATGGACAGAAGATTGACATAAATTAACTAATATTAATTCCAGGACTCACATTCAATCATAATAGAAGATTTTTTACACGATGATATGTAGTCAAACATATATTTCATGTATATACTCTGTATTTACGTAATTGACTTAATATACGACAATAAGTAAATTTAACTTAATAAAGCAATAAGTTAATTTGTATTTGCGTCCATTATTTTACTAAAGCTACAAAAATGTAACTACAATCTACATACGAAATACAAATATTTTTTTATTAAAGTTAAGGGATCATGGCCTATAATAGGCCACCTTCCACTCATAATATTTGAATGATGTAGAATAAGTAAATGCGGAGATATTATGATAATTACCATAGTTTCGTAGCTGGGTACGTCTCATGTGTAATACATCTTCACTCAAAATATGCCAAGTCTTCTCCCATACATATTCTGGCTTGATCAAGCTTCCTGAAAAGAGAAGAGTGGCAAATAGGTTACGCAAAAAATATCCCGTTCCCCAGTGGCTTGCCTCCTCAATTGCTTCAATGTATTCCTTGTCATCACCAAGTAAACCAAGAGCATAGCAAGCGTCCTTGAATGTTGGGTGAACCACACCATTGACAGTCCTAATGTCCTCGTATGATGTAGGACCTTTAACAAAATTGAGCAGTGTCCTCATATAGTATCGTTCACCACCTGTTGGAGACATATGGAACATCCTCCCTAACGTGAACCCTTGTTTTCTAGGAGCCCACTCCTTATCCTTACTATGCCAAACAAATTTGTTTGGGAACTCGGAATATGTTAGGTCGCGACCATCACAATATTTCTTATTATAGTCGAGCCAGGCTATGAACTTAGTTCGTGCACCACATGATCGAGATATAACTTCGTCTAACGGATCATCGTCATTGAATACAACATTCCGCTCGTTTGGGAGATGGTAGTCCAGGCGTATGACTGGGGGAGTTCTGTAATGTATATCAAAACCAAAAATTCTCCAAACAGCCTCACATGGAGAGATGTATCGGCAGTCGTAGTATTCTTTAATTTGATCAACTTCACTTGTAGTACCCCCAACAGATGCACCTATTGTTACCCTATCATAACCCTTGTTAATGTACTTAAACAAATATTTTATTGATCTGGCCTGATTACACCACTCAACATTTGTATGTGCGTGGTAGCGATGTATTAATTCAGGGTTATAGGGAACAACGTATCCATTGTGAATGGGTATACCACACTTATCGACAGTAATACCTGTGTCTCTTCTCTTGTAGACCGGATAACCATCTCCGTCGACAGTTGTGCGGGCACTGAACGGTTTGGGAAATCTTTTTGTACAAACACCGTCCTCCATACAAACGGCCTTAGGATTGGTTGCACCACAAGGTCCGTGTATCATTAATTCTGTAACTGCATTGAAGAGTGCAGGATTTTCAGCTCGATCTGGCAATTCTGCACTGATGATACTGTCTACATCTTCAGCTACTGGAAATTTGTCATCTCGGTGGAGAAAAAGAAGTGTGTGAGCATGAGGAAGACCTCACTTATGAAATTCCACTGTGTATACAACTGTGACATGGTGGGATACCAAAGATGAAAACCAACGTAAGATAGATATTGAAAAAAGAAAACCAAATAAGTGCACCGATTTTTATTTTTTGCACGTGAAATATATGTTTGTTTCGTACTTCGTGCGCTAATTTTTATTTATATATATACATATATATACATATACATATACATATATATATATAAATATAAATGTTTGTGCAGAACATATAGTCCAGTTGAAGTCGTGAACTACCTCCTGGAGATCATTCTTTAAATAAACAGTAAGAGTATTTTAATTAGTTAACTGGTTAAGCAAAAACTATGATTACATTGTTTGGTTACAATTTAGACTGTTGGAAAATTTGCTAATAGTATTTATATATCGAATAAATGTAATGATACATTTCTAAATGTATACTCCAATTGTTATAACAAAAGTTTGTTCATGAGACGGTGAACTAATTAGCGTGGTCATGAAAGCTTAGAATTCAATAATATGAATATGAATTAAGAAATACCTGCCCTTGTTCTCCCTAAAATTCGACCTTCCTTGCAGTCCTTTATAAGTTGTTCGAGTTTCATTCTGAAAACTCTTGTCAGAATATCGGGTCTGTGCTCACATCTTACACCCTTGGCCTTAACAAACCTTGTTATTTCGGGCCACTTAGGATTGCAAGTGAAGGTGATAAACAAATTCGGGTAACAACACCACTTACAGATTCCCATCGTGTCTTGATAAGTCTCCTTCATATATCCTTTACCTCCAAGGAAACTGGAAGGAACAATGTACCGTGCACCTGAAGAACCCGGTTCTGTTGCACCATTTTCAACTGATGCAGCTAAACGCTTGTAATTCTCCGACCTAAGTTTAGGTTGGTTTAGCTCAAAATATAGCAATCTCTGAGCCTCTATCATGGTGTAACCATCCACTAAGAATTGCTGGAAGAGATTCGCGGCACTAAGAATGGTAGGTGGCTCAATGTGCGGAGGTCTATCCATGATTCGGAATGCAAACCACTCCCGAAGTGTTAGTTTATTCCGACCTGTATCTGGAAATTTAGACGATGCAATTGAGTGCTCGCTGTGTGCAATTCCGAGGCGTGGACCATCTTCACCACGCGGAAAAAGAAACGGATATTGTAATGCAAGGTAGGATGGATGAAGCTCTGAAATCCCTTGCAGTTTTCCGGACCTCTCCTCGACTATAATATCACGACGGTCGATTGTGTCCTCGATGTCGCCAATAATTAGAGCAGCTACTTCAGAAACTGTTGGTAAATTGCATGTCCTACCATCCACGTTTCTGCCACTAATAAGCTAAATCTTAATTTCATCCCGATTATCAGCATTCATAAGACGATCTCTGGCCATCCTGAAACACTTCACCAAGAGATTGAATTCGTCCAACATATTCTTAAGGTCAGCCATCAACTGTGAGTCCCACTTATTTCTCTTGTATGAACTGCATATGTGATTAGATAAAAAGTTATTATCATGATAGGGTTCATCACACCAATGGTACAAAATTTATTAAAGAATGTTGAATTTGAACTCTAACCTTAAAGCATTTTTTCTGTTAGAAATCTCCTCCTCCGTGTCATAAATATATAGTTGGCAAAATTTCGGAGTGCCATCTTCGGGAGGTAGTAGGCTACCAATCCTGTGGCTGTTTTGGCCACTTAATCTGAATGTGTAAGTACCTTTTCCACGGTTAATGTCGTGGTCAATTTTTCCACCAATAGATGTCATTGAAAATACGTTGTTGTAGGTACGAATATTGTCTTTAAAATGATTACTTTTTGGATGTGCACCGGTGAGGAGATCAAACAATGGTAGAGGCGGATACTGGAGGTATGGTAGCTCAACTATGCCATCTTTGCAGCTCATAGTGAAGGTAGGATTCAATGGCTTGCGGTCCATACGGTCCCTTTCATCATACCACAACTGGGCTCCACACTTACCGCAGGAATATTCCGGGTCTCCAATATCTATGTACCCAACCCATTCTAGATATGCCCGAGTACGGTGAAGTAATTAAGAGTGTGTTAGATCTTATAAAAAAACTGTTTTCAGAAATTACAACTTTGAGAACGTATGAGGAGACTAACCTTCTGATAGTAGTATTTGTTCTTCGGCTGCAGTTGACGATTCTCCGATCCCGAAAATGTCTCTAGCTAGGCTATGGATAACGCTTTCCCTATTATATTGTCTTTGAGCAGATGGGTGGGACAACAGTAATGGAGCGGTAAGGCAACATTGGAATGTAGTATTCGGTGTGCGGTTAAGTATACTGTCTGATATTGCTGCAGAGGTGTAGCATAACAAAATATTGCTTCTTTAGTCCTTGAAAAAATTATAAAGTGAGCCACATAATATTATGTTATAAAGTCAATTGTTGAACGTATAGATTGAAAAAATTAACAAAAAATCTTTTAAAAAATTAACAAAATTTATATCAACAAAGTTGAAAAGAAACACTTTATAGATTGATATTGTAGTCAATGAAATAATTATTTGAGGTGGATCACAAACCGTTTGATGTTACTGTTGGTGGTGTTGACACATGCAATTGTTGAAGCATAGTACTGGTCATGTCCGACCTCAAGTCACCTAATAGTAAACGCCTATTGTGTCTGGCTAACTTACTTCTCCAGCGGTGGTCAATCTGCGTACCGAAAATCGGGTGGGAGGAAATAATTGGTGTACGACCACTTCGTGCAGCCCTCTGTTCGTTCAGAATACGTCTACGATCGTGTCGTTGAACCTGTGCTCTGTAGTAGCGGTTAACATATTTCTGCACATGGCGGGAGAAACCTGTTTTCGCATGACATAATATATTTGACGTAAATTTGGTTGTTAACGTAAAATAATAAAAATAAGTTATTTGGTGATTTTTTTATTTTTTTTTAGTTTTTCATATTGATAAATATAACATAATAGAGACAAATTTGTTTAATTGATGTGATATACATAGAAATTGTTGATATTTTTTTTAATATTGATGCAAATTTATATGTGTTTACGTAAATGTCCTATATTTCCGTTTGAAACTCTGACACGTAACCGCTAATCCACCTGTATGAGTCAATTTACATGTCAATTTACAGCATATGTGATTAGGGTGTGTGATTTCGTATGTCTTGATGAACATAAAGTACCAACGATTATAACACAAAACATCTAATCATTAGTAACAACTATTACTGACACAATTGCGCCAACTGTTGCTAAATTCTCTTATCGAGGGCCTAATCTGATTGCTCCAGACATTCTCAAGGTTTGCTTCGTTCAATTTTGAGTTCAATATACTAAATTGATTTAAAAACTCACTGGCTGGATCAAGAACTGTCGAGGCGCGTGATAAAGAAGGAAATAGAAACCGAGTCTCATTGGTTGGTTGAGTGTTTGGTGGTACATTGGATGACAAACACGACAGATTCTGAGCTGTGCGTCATCATAAACAATATAAGGGTACTTGTCAAACGATTTGGGTAAACTTTAAGAGAGAGAAGAGTGATTTTCCTATAATAAAAGGGTGTAATTTGACATATTACTGCTGTCCAATAAGTTGAATACAAATTACAGTGGAAAAGTTGATTCTTTACTGATATCGTTAAAGTATTTACCTGCATCAGGCTGCGATGATTCACCCTTTCCTTTGCGGGAAGAAAGATTCCACTTATCAGTTGTGTTTGTTATTTCACCCAGAGCAAGACAACGATTGACGGAGGAATCAACTTTTACGAGTATGGGATACGGGGGCAGATATACAGTTATATATTTAAGGGGAATACATTATCTTTCAGAACAAAGTAAAGAATATTGGACTTAATTGCTCATATTAGATCAAATAGCTGAAAAAGAGTAATGATAAGCAAGTAAACTGTTAACAGCACATTAAATAACCAAAATCGTATTAGAGTTCAATATCCAAGATTATTTGGTATGGATGATTGTACTGAATTGACCCCAAGAATTGAAGTGTGCCTTAATGAAACGTATGTAAGGAAAAAGGCGGTAGAGACGACCATTTCTTCTATATATATATAAGTTAAGTTCATATAAAACAAACGTACACATACATTGTAAACTTAATGACAGGCTAAGGTCAATGTACCTTCGAATCCCCGTTTTTCCTTGCCCTTAAGCTTGAGTGGTACTTCTCTGTCATTATTCTGATATGACATATATATGCCAGAGGATGTGTGTTCTTCTGTGTAGTGGTGCCAAACGATGCATTATCGTCGAACAATGAAATCGGCAACACATAGTTAAAAACAATAAGAATGCCTGAATTCTTTTAATTCTACACAATAGGTTATATTTTTATGAATATATACTATTTGACTTACGTGTTGAAGTATTCGGGAATATGGATTTCCCTTTACTTGTAGGGTGAAATCGTTGATCATTGTCGCTGGATATATCCGAAAGTGCAGGACGGCTAACTAAGTCTGTACAGATGAAATTTAATTAATGTCGAGGTAAGGATACCCAAGGTTTAATACAAATAAATAATGGCTAAGGTTAGCTGATAGTGCGCTATGATTAATATAATAAGGTCGTTGATTAAAGTGCGTTTGTTACTTCCAATCAAGTTTAATATGGAGTACTTTCGTGGTGCGACATCATACAATTTTCGTTTTCCCCTCCACGTAGCCTGAGTAGAGTCTTCTTTTCCGCCCTGATGAGATGAGCGCAAATCACCAACAGGTGGTTCGTTTTCTGCACAAACACCACGATCAAAAAACATCGTTTCGTTGGATTAGTATAAGCAGTGATATGTAATTCTGAAACCGGTTGAATAAACATGTGGAAGGATTACCAATGTTGTCAAGACGATGCCGATTTGCAATACCAATATTGGCACGGTTCTCCTTGGAAGAACGAACCATCACCAGAAATAAGATAATCACTTCGATTTGTAGGAGAAATCTAATATGGAGTATTTGTCACTTGGAAATTAATACTCCGTATGTGAATGAGAAAATTCAAGAGAGCATAAATAAATATACGGTTTTTCTAACGTGTGCCCACTGAGCACACGTTAATAAGCCGATTAATGTAAGAACCACATTGACATTATCATGAGAAAATGAAATATTAAATCATATTTACTATACTTATAAAATATCAATGTGATTTGTTACCTTAATCAACTTATTAACGTGTAAATATATAGTCTACCTTTGATTGATGATTATGACAAACTAAATACGGTAAATTCCGTATATAACATAAACTTATAACATTATGCGATTGTTGTGATCTTACATTAGAATTAAAAAATGCTATATAGTCTACCTTTGATTGATGATTATGACAAACTAAATACGGTAAATTCCGTATATAACATAAACTTATAACATTATGTGATAGTTGTGATCTTACGTTAGAATAAAAAATGCTTGCGAATATAGATTATTCCAGTATAAGAGTACATATTTTTTGGTAATATTGAAACATATAAAAGATATTGTTGTTAAGTATCTCTAATAACAAAAAGGTAAAATAAAAATTTTCAAAGCTTTGAATTGATTTGATATACTGGTGCATATTTTTAAAAAATATTATCGCAAATTGATTTGATATTTATTTTTAATTACGTTAAAAGATATACGACTTCCTAATTTGTCAATTTAATACTATGATGATTAGTACGTTGACGAAAATAAGGACAATTGTCCACTCTACAATTTTGAAAATAAGGACGAAAATAATAGGAAAATAGGACAAATTTGTAGGGACGGAGGGAGTAGATCGTTCTAACTCTCTTTCTCTGGTCCTCTCTGCAATTGTCTCAGTCTCGAACTCGGAACAGTCGAAAGTCTTACGTGATCTACAGTTGTCCAAAACTTAATAAAATTTCAATTTATTTTTTCACTTTTGTACTTCTCTTTCACGTGACCTACGGGCTATTGGGTTTGATTTGTTTCCGCGGTTGAACTTTTTACATTGTTGTCTTTTTATTATTAAGTACTTTTAATTATTTTCTGCTAACTTCTTCCGTTGTAATCAAGCATGAGGGTCTATTTCAATTAATTTTATTGCTTGATTTACGTAGTGGTCAATTGTTCTTCACGTTGGAGTTGGCAATCACAGGTAGTAATTATTTAAAGCGGACTTTGTCTTTGTACGTAAAAATTCAAAGCTTAAATTCGAAAGGCAATGAAATGCTAGATAACGGATTTCATTATTACGGCACGCGAATATCCGAGGAAAAGTGTTCAACATGTAACGGAAAATAGGAAATTATTCATAAATTAATCGAAAACACATTCGAAATTATTCAATCGTCTTTTCTTTCTTTTTGTTGTCTGCTGCCTTTGTTGACGACCCCACGTCCAAGTCGGTAATAGCTTCTTGATTATATTCGACGCTTGGAATAGTCCTCTTCATAGGTGTCAGCTTTGAGGTAGAAGGAGGGGAAAGTGTATCAGTAACCTGTAATGATAAGATGGTAGATATACATTATAGATGTCGGAGTGAAAAAATAAATGTTCGAATGAATGGGTAGAGGCGAACGTGTATGACCTGATTAACAGGAGCGAGAATGTTCGAGAGAGTAGTCTCCGGAACAATCTCAACAGTTGAACCTTTTAGTCCTTCAAGCTGGCTCTGCATAATTGTTTAGTTGTTATAAATGTTAGAGAACCATGTACTACATGTTAATAACGGGAGCCTCATATTCAAGAACAAACAACATTTTATTTACCTGTGCAGAATCAGCAATCATTGCAAGTTGTTTGGTGCTTGAGTTCAAGGACACCATGTCACGCTGTTAAATGAGATATACGCTAAGGTGCTTATCTTTTTCAAAGAAAAGAATAAAACAGAATCATGTTCATAATTTAGTATCGTACCTTTACCTTCTCCGTCGCACACTTCATCCAACGATCCATCCTGTCGGGATCGTCACTCATGCTTACAACGGTGTAGGAATTAGAGCCCACTTCATCCAGGAATTTTCACTGATTTCAATTTTGAAAACCAAAGTCTTCTCGATGAAGTACTCCAGCTCAGTTGGTATAGAGTCCTGCTCCCCCTCCTTTAGCACAGAAAAGGAGGTACAATGATTTATGAATAAGCTTTGTCATTATTATGTCACAAGTTAAGGTGAAGGGGATCTATACTGGTATATAAATTTTACCTGCTCAAGCCTCGAGATTAAGTCGGACGCAGTGTGACCGATAAACTGTACTATTTGAGTGTTGAAGACCACGAAGTTAATCGTTTCATCTCCAACATCGGATATGAGGAACTTGACCTGGAATCTGGTTGTTTTTGGCATTGGGCGATGACATAATTTAGTCGATGTTAAAAAAATGTCGTAGTGAGTTGCAAATGTAAGATATTACATACCGTGGAATTCTTGATGCATAGCCAGTGATATTTCCATCACAACCAACCCGATTGCAGATCCAACTACCTTGCTCATTTTTGTTTGTCTTTGCCCAACACACCTTGCAGCTATTGGAGTACCATCCACTCGAGCAATCAAGGTCAATGATGCGACCGTATGTGTAGAAGAAACCGGCCTGGACATTAAAGTAAATGTTGACGGAAATGGAAATCGTAAATATTACGTCGTGGTATACTAAATATGTATCGGAATACCTTCTCGTTCTCCTTAATTTCTGGTAATGTCTTTATATTATCAAAGGTTATGATATCAACCTCCTCATCATCCGGCTCATCTACAATCTGCAGAGAATTACTCGGTGCCTGTGTGGCAATGCTGTGGTGTTGGGACAAAAATTGATTATTAATATTATTAACAGATGCCTTTGTTTTTATATCGTTTGTATTAAAATTAGAAGAGGTCCTTTTTGTGATTAGTACTTAATATCATAGGGTCGCATGGGGGAAAAACATCCCGAGATGCGAACGAAAACTCATACGTAGCAATTATACGCCTATAACACTATATCTTATGTATGTACTTATTTAGTAGATACTCCGCATTTTGGTTTTTTATACCACGGTAAAAATATCCAACATATATTTCATGTATATACTCTGTAATTAGGTAATTGACTTAAGATACAGAAGTAAGTAAATTTAACTTGAAAAGGAAATAAGTAAATGTATTTGCTATAGACTAATAAAAAAAAGTTAAATTTTTAAATAAGAGCAAACGTAATGGCCGGAGAAGACCTGGTCGAGAAAGCTGCGACCTCGGGTATGTCCATGTTGAAACGGAACGTGGTTGCATTGTAAGTAGTCTGCAACCTCCAATGGTCTGGCATACCGTAAAAATACGTAAGATATATGTCGAATGCGGCAGCCAGTTAGTGGGGACGTGTGAAAGGCGTAAACAAAGACCGTCTATTAAATGATTTATTAGTCAGAACTTACGTTCAAATTTACGAACTTCGACACACCGAATGACCACAACCTTTGATTGCTCTGGGTTAGGTTGACTCTTAATCATATTCGGGAGGTCGGTGGCATGAGGTTCCCACAATGTGCAGGCAACTTGGCAGGAATTGTAGATGTAAAATTCAACGAACTAAATCAGCAATGACGGAATTATGTTAAGTCCATTAAGAAGGAAATATGACATTAGTAATTGGGAGGAGGCAACGTACTCGGTGTCCTCGACCTTTACGCTACGGTATTGGAAACCATTCTTTGTCTCAGTGATAAGTCCTATCTAAAATAACTTCCCAACTAAATCTGCTTAATAGTATAGATCGAAAAGCACACGTTAATGTAGTGTTGTATAAAGCAGCACCCATTGTTGTCGATATTAAGGTAAACGTTGTAATATAAAACAGTAAACGTAGTGTAGGGGTAATAATTGTGTATAGATGATACCTATGTAATGAGTGGACGGAACTCGTCCGTTGATGATGTCCTCAAATTTCGCAAAGCGGAAGCCGTTCTTCGGGATGGAAATCTCACCAATGAATGGGATGATTTTGCTAGCATACTCAAATTGTAGGCGAAATGGACTCGGAGTAGCCTTGTCATATCTGACGTTTTTGCCAACAGTTACGTTGCGAATAGTGTACACCTCCCCTATTGCCAATGATTTGGTGTACTTTGACAATATCATCTTACGGACGGTTCCCTGAATAACTTCGTTCTACAAAATAAGGATTATTGAGTTAGAAAAAAAATGCTAAAGAGCAACGACATTGGAGGACGTTTATATGGAAAACAAAATATTAGACGGATCGGAGAACGACAATACTATGTTCGTTGAGTTCGATGGCAAAAAGTATACCCATCGAAATAAAAAGAAAACAATTTAATGAACTAAATGTCGATAATTGTTAGATTTATCTCAGAATCAATCATTAGAGCTTCAATCGAATCGGTTTTCTTCTTGTTCTTCAACATAGGACGGGTCCAACGATGAATTACCCTGACATTCATTGCAGGGAGCCTGTCACCTTCTTTGAGACTGGAGATGGTAACAAATTCTTCCGTCGACATAGTGTGCAGAAAACTGCTGATTGATTCTAAATTTGTGGGAAGGTTCCTTTTAGATAACTTGATATGATATGCTATGGGGGTTTAAATAACAAAGGACGTCAATATAAGTGAAGAATATATTGGACGTCAGTATATTTTTGGTATATGATTGTTAAATATTGGTTAAAATCTTGATAATAACCAAAAAGTGAAGATCACGGCACTATATATCGGTTCTTACTCCTATATCAATTGGTATATATTATTATTATTATTATTATTAGTATTAGTATTGGTAAATATAAATTGGTATCTTTATTATTCTATAT
The DNA here is from genome assembly GCA_958450325.1 of Agrostemma githago. Classification (NCBI taxonomy): domain Eukaryota; kingdom Viridiplantae; phylum Streptophyta; class Magnoliopsida; order Caryophyllales; family Caryophyllaceae; genus Agrostemma; species Agrostemma githago. Next base: position 28,689,344 of record OY288241.1, on the reverse strand, counting down.
GTACTCCTATATCAAAGACAATAGAGTACATTTTCCGATATTAATGTTAATCGTTTCGCATTATATCTTTGAACTTAGTATACATTTTTGATTGTATACGTAATCTTTATTATTCTCTATGTACTCCTATATCAAAGGCAGTGGAGTATATTTTCCGATATTAATGTCAGCCGTTTCCCATTATGTCTTTGAACTTAGTGTACATTTTTGAATGTGTACGTAGTATTTTGAAAATATTTTGAACTTAATATATCCGTAGTATACGGTTGAACGTAATGTTGACGTTGTTTGGTATACGTTTTTTTATTGACGTGTATTTATTTGATTTTTTTCATCACGTTAGAAGGTAATTTAATTCGAGAAATAAAAAAAAAATATTGAATAACTATTTTTAATAATACGTATTATTGAATAACTTTTTTAATAATACCGGTTATTATTGTAAATGGGTAAATAATATTAGTATACTGAATGTATGATTCATAATCACATAAAATTTTAACTATTAATAATATAAATATAGGGGTAACTAATCTTTATATAACTTATGAAGTAATGATTTTTTTTTCCCAATATAATAATTAAGTTGGTGAAATTACAATAAGTTAGAATAATTAAGATAATTTGTAAAGTAATTTAATGAATTTAAAATACGCAAATGGCTATTATTATAGTAACTAATACACGTATTTTTTAATATTTAGAGCAAAGTATGCGTAATGACAATTTCACCCCTGTTGTATACATAGTATATTGAAGAATGGTTAAGTGAGTGGACGATTTTGTCCAATTTATGAGAGAGTTCGGATTAGAGTTTCGTGAATGCTGGATGCTGCCACCTCAGCTGCTTTGGGGCCATCTTTTATATAATAAAGATAAAAAAATGGGTCCGGATTCAATAGACTAAAATACGGGTTTGAGCAAAAACCGAAATAGGATCGAGTTCAAAAAAAATTATAAATCGGCCAAATACAATAATGCGTATATAAAATATTTATCGAGGCCAAAATAAATATTGGAGTTAAAATAAAGTTGGAAAAATAATTAATTAGTCCGAAAGGAAAAATAGGGTAAATCTCGAGAATAACATAAACGTTTACGATTAAAATAACGCTTCTAAAGAAAATTAACGAATGTACGACAAAAATGAATTAAATCGATTTCTAGGGGAATAATAAATGTTTTGACGAGTTTCGAGTTGATATAGAAACTAGAGCTTCACTTGAAAGAATTAAGAATTCAAATAATCGAAATAAAATCAAATAAAAATCAAATGAATTAATAGATCGAAACATAAATAAAATATAACGAGACCTTTCAAGAAAAAAATAGAATTTTAAGAGTTCGAAATGATTGAAAAATAAATTCGTTTTATGATAAATTATACGAATTACGAGTTTAATCGTAAACAGGATAAAATATGAATAAATACTAATTTATAAAACCAGGGGTGTTACAGAGTGTGGTCCACATATGAATGCCCAGATGCTAATCCGAAAAATCATGAGGCACGGATACTACTAGAACAATATGGAAACTGACTGCAGATAGTACATCAAGCATTGCCATAACTGCCTGATAGACCGTATTTAGTACGGGTTAGACGCGTCGATTTAGAAGTATATTTGGTGACATGATAATGGTTTTGGGCTTAATTGAGTAGAATTCTCATTTTACGATATTAATTGTAATTGAGAATAATTATGTGATTTAATTGATCATCGGGTTGCCGAAGTAAAGCATGGAAGCGAAAAGCCCAACAGATACCGAAGAACTGACAGTCTCGCTGATAAGTCTTGTAGTGCTTATTTGTTGTGTTTGGTCCCGATTTCTCTTGTGGAATCGCTCTTCGGAGCGGTTTTAGAGGCTACTTACGCTTCTTCTAGCTTGTGTTAGGTTCCTAAGGCCAATATTGGAGACATAGAACGATTCCGACTCGTTTCAGACACATTTGGAGCCAACGAGGAGAAGCGACGATCACCCAGTGGCTTAGACGCGATCCCCAGCCCTTGGGACCCATTCCCGAGCACCGAGAATCGATGAGAAGGCTAACAAGAGCAAGGAGGGACCTATGAGATCATATTTGAAGCCTACAAGACCCATCCCGGTCGGGAAGGACCCCATCACGACCGGGATGAAGAGCAAAGAAGAAGACGGCTACTGGAGCTTGATTCCGGCCGGGATCACCACCTTCCCGGTCGACACCACCACCTTCCCGGCCGGGAAGAGCCCAGAAATGGGCTGTTTTGCTTTCCTCGCTTCCCTTACCCGTGAAACCCTATATATACCCCCCCCCCCCCCCCCTCTTGTATTGTTTAAGGACTTATGCTTTATTTTACATTACCCACTAAACCCTAGACTACTTTAGGTTATATTAGCTTAGATTAGTGTAGATTAGTCCTTAGTTAATCCTTAATCTTAGTTTAATCCTTGTATTATGGGAATTCTTGAAGATCTCCACCAAGATTGACAACCTTGGTTGATGTATTTTGGTTTTTTCTCTATGTATGCAAGATTTCTTCTTTTCCTCCTCCCTAGTTTGGTATAATATATCTTTTCCCTTCTCTTCATCTTGTTTTATCATTAAAGTTTCATTCTTTGTTCATTGTTCATTGTATTGTCCATCGTTCATCCTTGTTCTTCATCATGTATGTGCTTGCTCTTGTGGTTGTTTATAATGTTTGTGTTAGTTTAAGTTTAGATATGTGTTAGTAGACTCTTGCAAGGATTAGTAGGACAATTTGGAGGCTTAATGGGTGATTAAGGGTTTGTGTGGATTGATGGTGGAAGTTTGGGTTGCTTCCTAGTTGTATGCATAGAACATCTTTGTTGAAATGCTTGAATGACTTGTAGTTGCAATTGCTTGTTTTCTTGCCTTCTTCTTGCGGTCTTGTATGTTGCTAGGATGGGTTCTTGCGCGAGAGGGAGGAGCCACTAGGTTGGTTTAAGTAGCGAGAGCCCGGACTATGCCTAGATAGCTTGACTACCCCTTCATTCTTGCCTCCCCTTGATCATTTCACCACCCTTGAACCCGACCTAATCCTAGTCGTTTTCCTATTTGTTTTCTTCATCATTTTTGTCATTGTTTCCTTTAGTCTTAGTGTACTCTTAGTCTTAGTCTCTCCCCCCTTCATTGTTTTAGTTAGTTTAGCTTAGTTGACATAATCTTGTATTTGGGTGACCTTAGTCTAAACCCTCCTTACGGAGTAGTAACAGGCAGCATTGTCAGTCTCGCTACAACCAAGACTAAACAACCTGGTCATGGTGTTCATTCCCCTCATTTGAGCCAACCAAAGAATAACAGAATGCTTAGGAATAATCCATTTGCACCAAACAATTTTAGTCCATTCCTTATTTGGTTATTTGCTTCTTAACCATTCATATCCGCTAGATATTGAGTATCCACCTAATCTGCCTACAACTAGTAGTTGTGTTGAGTAACCATTCAATAGTAGTTGTGTTGCAGTGGTAAGACACAATGCCCATTTACTTGACAACTAGGCTAGTTTAGGTTTATTTTCGTAGTTTTTTCGAAAAAAAAAATCTTAAAAACTCCTAAAAATTTGAAAATTTTCATAAAAAGCTAAAAAAAAATTCTTTGTGTCTTTTCCTTTTGTGTCGTTGTGTCGTATTTTTGTTATATTGTGTGTGTTTTGCCTCCCCATTTCCTTGTATGTTCCTTGATCGCCGTGAGTTTCGAAAGGCTCAAGACATCCGGTAATACCCCTTCAATTCTTTCTCCTTTTTTCCTTTTTTTGTGGAGTTTGGAGGAGATTTATGATGGTGTGTGCTCGGGTGGAGCTTTGTGAAATTTGTGGTTGGTGTGGTGGCTTGTTTGGATATTTCGGGGTGGTGATTGTTTATTTTGTGTGTTGTTTGTTTGTTTGTTTTGTTGTGTTTGTCTCATCTTCTTTCGTTTTTGTTGCGTCTTTGTTTTGTTGTGTGTAGTTTGTGTCTAGTGCGTAAAAAGGTTTTCGAAAACCCGGTTTTGAGGCTAGTGTGCAAGTGTTTACTTTCCCTTTCTATCGATATGAGTCGTGTGTTGGACTTTAGTCAAGTAGAATGACTTTAAATCAATGATTTCGTTGGTTTTTTACCTTGAGTCCACCTAGTCTACTAGGGATTTACTACGGGATTTGCATTTTGACCTTTATGACCACCCACGGAGTGAAAAGGCCTTGGTTGCCGAGTCCCGTCCCTTAGGTGACCATGTTCGGAATTGTGTGATTAGTCCAAGTTTTCCCCTTTTCTTATGGATTTGAAGGGAAAGCGCACTCCCGACTTACCCATTTTCCCTACCTCCTAAACGTTTTCCGCAAATAAATTGCAATCTGTTGAGTTCTCATACTTGGTTGCAAGAAATGCTTACAATACATGATTCATCAAAAAGGCAATCCAAGAAAAAAAAAAAGAAAAGAAAAAGAAAGAAAGAAAAGAAAGAAGAAAAAGAAAAGGCACAACAAAAGAAAAACATAATACAAAAGAAGAAAAAGAAATGACATAGAAACTCAAAAGCCAAATGCAAAAAAAAATGCCAAAGAAAATCATCTCACAAAAAAAGAACTATCACCCTCAAAAATAAGCCTTTTTCCGACTATTACCGTGAAGAACCTACCAAAGGACCGAGTCCCTAGGAAGGATGATAGCGGTAAATAGTCGGTCTTCTCTCACTTTGCAACCTTACCCACCTTTTTACTTGGACTAGTTGGGCGGTTTTGAGCATGGGACGACCCTCTTGGCTTATCACTAAAGGGGGCGAGGCTTCACTTACCTAAAGTGTCGACTAACTCCGTGGTTCATCCTTTTTCCATCCCGCCTATCGTCCCCTAGTACGTTCTTAGAAGGTTAGGAGGAACCTAGGTAAGTTACCAACGTTTTTGCTGCTTTATCGTCATACTATTAGGATTTTGTCCATTTCGATTTGTGTCATTAGCTTGGGAACGTTGTCACTTGCCTTGAGTCCCTAACCGGTGCTTCTTTCACCGCTTTGTAGAGGGAAGCGGTATTTGTTTCTTCTTGGATGCAACCGTTTGGTGTTTGTTTGTTTGTTTGTTTGTTTGTTTGTATGTTTGTGTGTTTTTGTGTCCGGTTGTATCCATTGTTTTGTCGCAAGACCTCACTTGCCTTGCGGAGAGCACTTTTCCTCTAAGTGTTCTCGTGTGAGTTGAAAGGGCGTAGGGTGCGCTAATACCCGCTCGGTTAGTAGTCTAGTTTTTCTTAGTTTTTAGTTAGTTTGTGCTTACTTGAGGGCGAGTAAGGGTTAAGTGTGGGGGAGTTGATAAGTGTGTTTTGTAGTGGTTATTTGTTGTGTTTGGTCCCGGTTTATCTTGTGGAATCGCTCTTTGGAGCGGTTTCTTGGCTACTTACGCTTCTTCTAGTTCGTTTTAGGTTCCTAAGACCAATCTTGGAGAGGTGGAACGATTTCGACTCGTTTCCGACACATTTAGAGCCAACAAAGAGAAGCAACGATCACCCGGTAGCTTAGACTCGATCCCGAGCTCTTGGGACCCATTCCCGAGCCCTCGGAACCCATTTCCGAACATCGAGAATCGATGAGAAGCCTAAAAAAAGCAAGGAGGGACCTTTGGGATCATATTTGAAGCCTACAAGACCCATCCCGGTCGGGAATGACCCCATCACGACCGGGATGAAGAGACGAGCAAACAGCGGCTACTGGAGCTTGATCCCGGCCGGGATCATGACCTTCCCGGTCGGGACCACCTCATCCCGATCGGGACCACCAGCTTCCCGGCCGGGAAGAGCCCAGAATGGGCTGTTTTCGCTTTCCTCGCTTCCCTTACCCGTGAAACCCTATATATACCCCCCCCCCCCCTGTATTGTTTAAGAACTTATGCTTTATTTTACATTACCCACTAAACCCTAGACTACTTTAGGTTAGATTAGCTTAGATTAGTGTAGATTAGTCCTTAGTTAGTCCTTAATCTTAGTTTAATCCTTGTATTATGGGAATTCTTGAAGATTTCCACCAAGATTGATAACCTTGGTTGATGTATTTGGGTTTTTTCTCTATGTATGCAAGATTTCTTCTTTTCCTCCTCCCTAGTTTGGTATAATATCTCTTTTTCCCTTCTCTTAATCTTGTTTTATCATTAAAGTTTCATTCTTTATTCATTGTTCATTGTATTGTCCATTGTTCATCCTTGTTCTTCATCATGTATGTGATTGTTCTTGTGTTTGTTTATAATGTTTGTGTTAGTTTAAGTTTAGATATGTGTGAGTAGACTCTTGCTAGGATCAGTAGGGGAATTTTGTGGCTTAATGGGTGATTAAGGGTTTGTGTGGATTGATGGTGGAAGTTTGGGTTGCTTACTAGTTGTATGGACAGAACATGTTTGTTGAAATGCTTGAATGACTTGTAGTTGCAAATGCTTGTTTTCTTGCCTTCTCCTTGTGGCCTTGTATGTTGCTAGGATGGGTTCTTGTGCGAGAGCGAGGAGCCTCTAGGTTGGTTTAAGTAGCGAGAGCCTGGACTATGCCTAGATATCTTGACTACCCCTTCACTCTTGCCTACCCTTGATCATTTCACCACCCTTGAACCCAACCTAATCCTGCCTAGTCCTTTTCCTATTAGTTTTCTTCATCATTTTTGTCAGAGTTTCCTTTAGTCTTAGTGTACTCTTAGTCTTAGTCTCTCCCCCCCTTCATTGTTTTAGTTAGTTTAGCTTAGTTGACATAGTCTTGTATTTGGGTGATGGGAGGGATTTGCCGTGGATCCCCACCAACAAATAATATCCAACTAATCCTAACTGGGTAGAAAGGGTAAGTCGGGTCGAGTCCACGGGGACGGTAAAGAGGGTTTAGACCAAGTTCTACCTAAAGACTTGACTAGGTCTCGCGGCTAAGCTAAACTAGAATGATAAGAAGGGAAGGAAATATGACTAAAAATAAGCTAAGAAGGAGAAATCAAATAAGGAAAGAGTAGGGTTAGGTCGGGTTTCTCTGGAATCAAACTAGGTCTCTCGTTCCATTGCCCACATGTTTCTCTGGAAAACTGGACCACATAACTTTATCTCTCTGACTAGATGAACAATTAAGTGAACCATGATGTCGAAGAAAGAAATCGGAAAGAACATTTCCAATTCGCAAAGAGTCTTAATCACATTAGCTTGTAAGACATCCAAGCTGTCGGGATCAATATCCTTAGAATTAATTGCATGGAAAAATGAACACAGATTTGTGACAACAACTCTAACATGTTTAGGCAATACAGATCTTATAGCTACAGGCAACAACTGTGTTAACATAACATGACAATCATGAGATTTCATGCCTACTAATTTCAAATCTTTCATTGAAACAAGTCGACTTATGTTTGAGGAATATCCATATGGTACCTTCACACCTTTTAAAGACTCACACACTACAATCTTTTCCTTTCTCGATAAAGTTGTGGAGATCGGGGGTAAATAGGTCCGTTTCACCCCCTCATTGGGCTTCAAATCGAGTCTTCCTCTTGCAACCATGTCTTTCCTCGCCTTTATCCCATCCTTAGTTTTCTTTGGCATATTCAATAATGTACCAATTACACTATCGAATACATTTTTCTCCACGTGCATAACATCAATACAATGTCTCACTGACAAATATTCCCAATATGGAAGATCCCAAAATATTGACCTCTTTGAGTGATATACACCATCAAGGGGAGGTTTGTAAGGCTTTCTGAACTCGACATTTATGTTTTTAACTCGTTCGTAATATTCTTTGCCATTCAAAATTGATGGAGGCGGCCTATGCTCGGTATTCCATAAAAGAACTTCTTCTTCTTTCGATATGCATGACCCTCGGGAAGAAATCGCCGATGGCCCATATAAGCATATTTACCCGAGTTCTCCAACCATTCGGAGTCAGTGTCATCCCCACAAACAGGGCATCCTTTATCGGTTTTTAATCTATAACCGGAAAGGTTGCCGTAAGCGGGTGATAAGTGTAGTTTGTAGTTCCTATTTTGCTATGTTTTGGTCCCATTTTCCTTGTGGAATCGCTCCTTGGGAGCGATTTATGGGCTACTTATGCTTCTTCTAGTTCGTTTTAGCTTCAAGTCTTCATCCCGAGGCACAAAAAACGGCTTTGGCCTCGTTTCCTTGTTGCACACCCCCACACTTTCCTCAAGTTGTGGTTCCCAATCTTCATCACGTGTCCCCACATCACCTTGGAGGAGAGGATTCAAACTTCTACCGGCGGTTTCAATCTCTTCCAAACCATTGCTCTGTTTACTTACAAGGGGTTCTTGATGCTTATCCACATTCTCGGACATGGGCAACTTGGGCTTGTCAATTTCACCCAACAACTTCACAAACTCCACCAAATCAGCCAACTCACTATCTTCCTCCAATTCTTCACCAACGATGCCTTCACCAAGAGCCGTATCCTCATTCGTCTCTTTTTGGGTAGACGATTGAGGTTCTTCAAAGCAAGTCTCGCTCCTCATAGGGAATTCACTAACGGCTTCTTCATTGGGTTGTTCCCCTTCCCCAAATGAACATCCCTCATCAAGTTGTGAAGATCGAGTTAAGAACATTAGGGTTTGAGCCGTTAAAGCATTCAATCTAGCATTAAGTTCCTTTCTTTCCCTTTGGAGCTCGACCAAGAGTTCATAAGTCTTTTGCGATTGGAGGGCCATTTCTTGTTGGTTGCTCCTTTGCACTTGAAGAATCGATTGATACAACTCCAAGTTTGACGATTGGTGGTCATTGGAGTCTTGTAAAGCTCCTTGAAAATCTTGATGATACCCAAGGGGTGGGGCATCATATTGTTGGTAGTGAGGTTGAGGTGATTGGTAGTATTGTGGGTCATGGGGTTCATATTGTGGTTGGGGTGGAGGGTAATGTGGTGGGTTTTGGGGAAATTGGCTTCCATACGGTGAGTGATGATGAAACATGGTGGGTTCACAATGATTGCTCGAGTAATAGCCACCATGATCATATGATTGATAAGCGCTCACTTGTTGGTAGCCGTTTCCATATCCTTGAAGATCATGCCCACTAGTGTCTTGATTACCCCAAGAGGCTTGGTAGTAATTAGGAGTCATCATTTCATAATTTTGATCCAAAGAGGGAGAGGAGTAGCTCATGTTGGCTCCTAAGTGTGGGGAGTTTAGATCAAACCTCATGCTAAACTCGAAAATCGCGGCTCGTACCCGGTTGAGGACCTCTCAATCTAGTAACTGTCCGTTAAAGCGGCTCTAAGTTGCAAGAAGAAGATGGTCACCACCTCTAAGCACAAACTGTAGACTAAGAGCAAACGTGAAAAGTCTAGTGCTTTTTGGGCACTAGACAAGAGAGAAATAAACTTCAAACACAAGAAGCAAGGGAACAAAAAGAAAAAAGAAAAACAAAAAAAAAACAAAGACAAAGTCTAGTAAATAGGCAAACTAGGTCTAAACTAGCACCGTCCCCGTTAACGGCGCCAAATTGATGGGAGGGAATTGCCGTGGTTCCCAACCATCAATAATAAACCAACTGATCCTAGTGGGTAGCTAGGGCAAGTCAGGTCGAATCCACGGGGACGGTAAGATGCGTCTAGACTAAGGTCACCTAAATACGAGACTAGGTCAACTAACTAGGCTAAACTAGAGTAATAAGAAGGGGAGAAGGCTAAGGCTACGACTAAGGTGACGGAGAAAACAAATAAGGAAACGGGCTAGGATTAGGTCGGGTTCGAAGGGGCAATGGAATGGTCAAGGAAGAGCTAAGGTGAAGGGGTAGTCGGGTCATCTATGTGTAGTCCGGGCTCTCGCTACGTAGACCGACCTAGAGGTTCCTCCTAGAACATTATATGGCGTATTAGTACTAGTTTTTTTAGGGTTTTGATACATTGTCATTTTCGTTTAACTGATATATTTTTCTTTATTAATGAGAAGCACATTTTTTTTTTTTCATTTATTCATTTCATCATTTTTTTTATTGTGGTGGCTCGCAACTCGATTCTTCATTTTGGCCCGAGCGCCCTTTCGGGTTTTCACTCCATCCTCAGCTCACCTTTCTTTTTTACGGCTCGTAACTCGATTCTTCATTTTGCTCGGGGCGCTCTTTCGGGTTTCCACCCCGTCCTCGACTCGTCATATTTTTTTCGACGGCTCGCAACTCGTTTCTTCATTTTACCCGGAGCGCTCTTTCGAGTTTTACCCCGTCCTAGGCTAGTCGTTTGTTCTTTGTCATTAAAATTACTCGTTAACCGGAGCGTGGGAAAAGGTTCCGGTTTGCTTGTGAATCGAGTAATCGATTTTGTCATTTTTGTTGGTTGTACCCGTGGGAGGGTTGCCTACGTATCCGTGTTTAGACGAAATCAAACCATGTTCATAGTTCTTTCTAGATGTGAGTGATTTTGCTTTAGACTCGTTATGCCAATTACCGATGCGAATTATTTTTGAGCATTTTCCGTGAGTTTTCACCCTAGGCCGGAGATCAGGATGGGGTTGTCGGGGAGTTCAGGGATAGTATCATTTGAGTTGGTTCATGTTGGTTGGGGTTGAGAACTCCTGACCGTCCAGGTCAGTAAGGATCACTGCGCCCCCCGTAAGTATTTTCTTGACGAGATAGGGGCCCGCCCAGTTTGGTCTGAACTTCCCTCTAGGATCAACGGGAAGGGGTGTCTAATGGATTTGACTACTAAATCTCCCTCACGTATGTTTTGGGATTTGAGTCGTTTGTTAAAGGCTCGTTGTATGCGTTGTTGGTAGGCTTGCACGTTGGACAGTGCATGTATTCTACGCTCGACTAGAAGTACTAGCTCATCGTAACGTTTTTGGTTCCATTCTTCTTCGAGAATGCCGCTTTCGGCAAGTATCCTTAGCGAGGGTATTTCTACCTCTATGGGTTGCACGGCTTCGGAGCCGTAGGTTAGGTAGTAGGATGTGGCTCCGGTTGACGTTCGGTAGGAGGTTTGGTATCCCCATAATTCGAAGGGTATTTTGTTTGGCCAATCCCGGTAGTTATCTATCATTTTCTTAAGGACTGTGGTAATGGTTTTGTTCGCTGCTTCCACGGCCCCGTTTGTCTGAGGTTTATAAGGTGAGGATTTGTGTCTTTGGATTTTGTATTTGTCTAGGAGTTTTTGGGTGTCGACCCTTAAATGAGCCCCCTGATCACTGATGATTTCGTGAGGTATGCCGTATCGGCAGATGATGTTATTTTGTAGGAATTTGACTACTTGTTTTGAGATTAGTAGGGTGTAAGAGGCTGCTTCTACCCATTTAATAAAGTAATCGACGGTCACCAGTATAAAACAGTGTGCGCCGGTTCCGGATGGATGTACGTTTCCAATGATGTTGATTCCTCAAGTAGAGAAGGACCAGGGTGTTGTTATGGTGTGGAGTGGATATGGCGGTAGGTGTTGGATGTTGGCAAATATTTGGCAGTTGTGGCAGTGGCGGACATGACGCCGACAGTCTGTCTCTTGAGTAACCCAGTAGTAGCCTAGTCTCATTATTTTTCAGGCTAATAGGTGTGCGCTCATGTGGGGTCCGCATTCCCCGTCATGTACTTCTTCCATGACTTTCTCGGATTGGGTTTTGCTTATGCATCTAAGGAGTATTTCTTATGGGGGTTCGTTTGTATAGTAGTCCTTGGTTTAGGACATAGTGGGCGGCTTGTATTTATAAGGCTCTTTTGGTTTTGGTGTTTTTGTTGGGTGGGTATGATCTGTTGGTTTTGAAGTCTAGGATTGCTTTGTACCAGGGTTCTTCGGGGATGTCGTTGGTTTTGAGGTTGTGGATGTAGGCGGGTTGTTCACTCCTTTCTACACAGATAGTCATAGAGAAGAGGTTGTCGGGCATGTTTATTAGTGAGGCTAGCTTAGAGAGGGCGTCATCGAATTGGTTTTCTTCGCGGGGTATGTGTATGAAGTTGATTTCAGTGAACTCTCGGGATATTTTTTCTATTTCGGTTTGGTACGGAGCAAGGTTTTCGCTATAGACCTTCCAGATGCATGTGGCTTGGTTGACTACTAGTGACGAATCTCCGTGGACTATAAGGTTCTTAACTCCCAGAGTTACGGCGGCTTTTAGCCCTATTAGGCAGGCTTCGTACTCGGTTGGGTTGTTAGTAACTGGGAAGTCTAGTTTGACTGATATGGGTGTGTGGTCACCTATTGGGGATATCAAAAGGATTCCTACGCCATAACCCCTCACGCTCGAGGCACCATCGAAGTATAGGTCCCACGACTCGTTTTCGGTGAATAGAATGTCCTCGTCAGGGAAGGACCATGTGTCGGTTGTGGAAGTTTCCTCTATCGGGTTTTCGACTAGGAAATCGGCTACGACTTTCCCTTTAATGACCTTAAGGGGTGTTTTGGTTAAGTCGAATTCTGCCAACATAAGAGTCCATCGGGCTAATCGTCCGTTGAGGACGGGTTTTTCGAAGATGTATTTCATGGGACCCATTTTTTAATATATGTGTACGGTATGGCTAAGCATATAGTGCTGGAGTTTTTTGGTTGACCATACTAGGGCAAGGCAGGTCTTATCTAGGGGTGTGTATTTTGTTTTGTACTCGAGGAATTTCTTGCTAATGTAGTAAATAGCTCTCTCCTCCTTGTCAATGGTTTGTGCTAGCATGGCTCCCATTATGGTTTCGGTTACGGTAAAGTAGAGGGAAAGTGGTAGTCCCTTTTTAGGAGGCATTAACACTGGAGGTTGGGCTAGTATTTCTTTTACTTTGTCAAAGGCTTTTTGGCATTTATCATCCTAGATGGTGGGTTCGGTAATTTTGAGCTTTTTGAAGATGGGTTCGCAGACCATGGTTAGTTTGGCGATAAAGCGGCTGATGTATTGTACTTTACCTAGGAACCCCCTGATTTGTTTCTCGTTTTTGGGTGCGGGCATGTCTAGCAAGGCTTTATTTTGGATGGGTCTATTTCGATTCCTCGCTGGCTCACAACGTGACCTAAAAGTTTCCCGGACGTGACCCCAAAGGCGCATTTTTGTGGGTTAAGCCTCATATTATATTGGCGTACGCGTTTGAAGAATTTTTCGAGAGCGGGGACGTGCCCTTCTCGGTTTTGATATTTGATTATCATATCGTCTACATACACCTCGAGTTCTTTGTGCATCATGTCGTGTAAAAGTGTGGTAGCGGTTCTTTGGTAAGTTGCCCCGACATTCTTAAGTCCGAAAGGCATTACTGAGAAGCAATAGGTTCCCCAAGGTGTGGTAAGGGCTGTTTTAGAGATATCCTCTTTGGCCATTTTTATTTGGTTGTATCCGGCATACCCGTCCATGAAGGAGAGTAGGGCGTGATCGAAGGTGTTGTCTACCAGGATATCTATGTGAGGTAAAGGAAAGTCATCTTTTGGGCTGGCTTTGTTGAGGTCTCGGAAATCAACACAGACTCGGATTCTCCCGTCCTTTTTGGGGACGGGGACTATGTTGGCTAGCCCGTCGGAGTACTCAGAAACGTGTATTAATTTGGCTTTAAACTGCTTGTCTACCTCCTTTTTGACCTTAAGGGCCCATTCGGGTCGCATGCGGCGTAGTTTTTGTTTTATTGGTTTAAATCCGGGTTTGATCGATATTCGGTGTTCAGCGATGTCTCGGTCTATGCCTGACACGTCCTCGTAGGACCAGCCGAAGACGTCCTTGTATTGTGTGAGTAAGCTTATGAATTGTTCTCTCTCAGTAGGATCAAAGGAGGTTCCTATCTTGAGGATCTGGGCTTCTAGGGGTGTCCCTATGTTTATGGATTCGGTATCCTCAATTACTGGTGTCCCCAATTCTTGCCTGGCTAATTTCCTTAAGGTTTCGGGTGGGAGAAAAGGATTGTAAGAATCATCCTGATCATTTATGTTTTGTTCGCTATCGATAATGACATTGCATGTTAAGTGCAATGAGTCATAAGCGAAAGTATTTTTATTATTAGTTAAATCAAGCATGTCGAGGACTTTTGACAAGGAGGCTCTCTGTTCGTTTGACAGAGACAACATTATTGGGATTTTCGGGACAGACCCCGGTTTATCCTGGACAGACACAGAAGTGGAAAGGAGACAGACAATACTAGACTCTTGGCCCGTTTCAGACTCAGATTCGGACTCGGACTTGGACTTGGACTCTGTTTCAGATTCAGACTCACACTCCTCAAACATCCTCCCTTCTCCTGTAGTCAGTTTGAACCTCCTACCATTCTCGTTGACCCATGTGACGGACTTCCTCCACCCCTTGCTTTCTTGGTTTTTGTCGGTGTTGACAATAAGGGAGATGAGTTCAAATGGCTTGTCGGTCATGACCACATTGACTAGCTCATTGGGGTCGACGGGGATGAAGCGTTTTTCCCCAAATAAGAGATTGTTAGCTAGACCATCTACACAAGGTGTAGGTTCGTGTTTTGGTGAGTTTGGTGTGGTTTCCGGGATGAAGTAACAATCTTGGAATATTTCTATCCCGGGATGGCGTATGCCTTTGATGTAGGTTGGTTAGGAAAATCACATCTAAGGTTCGATGTCAGCTTCCTTTATGATGCATCCATTTAGGGTTAGGTCATACGGCGGGATTTGGATGCCCTCAGTTTTACGTGTGCGCATGACAGCCATGCGCTCACGAATTTCGTCTTCGGTTGCGGGGTACCCAAAACCTATTGTATGGGTTTGACCAATGGGATCTTGGAGTTCGTTTGCAGTGCCAGTGTTCTTTCCTAGTGACAACCCTAGGAAATGCCCTTGTTGCTTCAATATGAAATTAATGGTCGGGTTTGAGTAGTGGTCGAAGTCGAAAAGGGCTAGATCTTTCTCTAATAGGTTTACTACGTGGAATCCCCTTAGTTCGGCATTGGCGTCTTCTGTAACCTGCGAGGTAGTGGCTTTTTCTACGAAGGCTCTTATGGGTGAGGCATGGATGGTGCTTATTTCACCGTTGAGGGGAACCTTCACCTTTTGATGCAAGGTGGATGGTACGGCTTTAAGGGCATGAATCCAAGGTCGTCCTAGGATCATGTTGTAGGACCCGGTTTTCATGTCTAAGACCTGAAAGTCCATTTTTGTAACACCCCTGATTTTTTTAAATTTAAATTAAATTAAAATTATGTTTGTATTTGTATTTTTACGATTTAACTCGTATTCTTAAAATTATTATAAAACGAATTTATTGTTTAATCGTTTCGAACTCTTAAAATTCTATTTCTCTTAGAAACTCTTCTTCTATTTAAAACATATTTTTATGTCTCTATCGATTCATTTTATACAATTAATTTAATTCTTATCGAAATTCTATTTCGACGATTTCAATTCTAAATTCTTTTGATTTATATATATATGATGGGGGTCGGTTGCCTACCTCGGGCCGCCTGCCAGTCAGGCCCCAAGGCGACCAATCCCAGAAAGAGGAAAGGCCTGCCCAGCAAACTATCCGTCAACGTCATTGAAACCTCCAAGAGTATGGCCTTAATTCCTTAGCCGCCTGGCACAGCCTGGCCGCCTGCCAAGCAGGGCGAACCAGGCCTCCTGTCTGCTTCCAGGGCGCTCCCGCCTAAGCAGGACCAAAGGAGAACCGAGAACCTAAGGTAAGGGGAAATGAGTGGACAAGGTGAGTCCACGTGTCGCGCCAGCATCCACTCATTTCCCTCTTCTTCCCTCTCTTTTCCTCTCTCTTGTGGGAAGGTATAAATACTTACCCATTTCCCACATAAAGGGGGTTGGATTTTCTCTCTCTAGACTCTTACTCCTAAAAACGCCACCTAGTTCCTCACGAGCTAGGTTCGTCAAGGCAATTCACGGACTGACTTAGGCATCGGAGAGGGTTTCCTCGGACAACCTCCGAGGCCCTGTGCGTTCACTGTGCAGGGAGCAGGCCAACTCGCCGGGAAGGTCCGATCAAGGGAGTGAGAGGAAGGGGAGGCTGAAGGAAATCAAACGATCAACTGTTCACTATTAATACAATCATACAACCCGGATCCAAGGTCGGGTGAATTGTTTCCGTGACCGGAACAATTTGGCGCCGTCTGTGGGGAACTTACGGTTGTGCTCACGAGTTACCCACTAAAATCAACCACTCATAATCACAATACTAAACACAATCATGCCAGAAATCGTTGATGCCAGTGCAGGAACGGGTCCGACGGTCCCACCGGTGGCCCCCCTGTATGGTATGCCGCAGTCGGAGAGAGTTCCTCCTGCCACGATCCTAGGGGTAGGGGGAACCAGTCTCCCTGGTGGACCTAACACTGCTGTGACGCCTGAGCTGGGGGCACGCCCAGGACACGCTCTTAATCTGACCCCAGCTCAGATGGCGCAGACAGCCGCCTTCTTCTCTACGATGCTGAACCAGGAGTTCACTCCTGAGGACTTGGTAGGCAGGGTCGCATCGGCTCCCAGGCAACCATCCCCAATCAGCAGGGATGAAGCCGGGGGCACGAGGCGGACCACCGCTAGGAATGCTCAGAGGAAAGCAAGAAGGACGGCACAAGTGCATACGCATGTACAAAGGCGCATTACTACCGGCAGTCCAGAGCCACCTGTCCAGCAGGCGTTTTCCATTCACACAACGGAATCTGCGTCTGGAGAACAAAGAGGCTTGTCCCGAGAAATGCAGGAGAGAATGAGGCCCAGGGAGCCCATGTCAAAACGCTTGGGGGAAAGGCCAGGCGGAGTTTTCTCCAGGCTAACACCTGCAGCCAAGGAACAGTCGGCCCCCGGCTTATCCCAAAGCCTGCAATCCAGGCTCAACCGGGGACAACCGCTCGAGTCCAGATATCATCAGGGTGAGAACCTCTGCCACTCTCAGAGGAAGAGGCCCAGGCAGATTTCCCCGGAAACAGAGGATGAAGCAGCAAGCAGGCCGCCACCAAGGCACCGCTCCCCCAGTGCGAGGAAACCGACCCATAAACAATGGGATTCTCACGGTAACCAGTCTGGGGAAAGCAGGTCACGATTGGTAGGCAGGCCCACAAAAACCCCGCTGCACCCTGAGGTACAAGAGTACCCCATTCCAAAAATCAAAATGCCTACTATTAAGTTTGATGGGACGACAGATCCTGAAGATCACCTGGCGGCATTTGAGAGCCACATGGGCATGTATGACGTAGATGATGCCATCTGGTGCAAAGTTTTCCCAACCATTCTGGTAGGGCTCGCACAAGGATGGTTCAGGGACCTCCGCCAGGGGTCAGTCAGATTCTTCATAGAGTTGGCTGAGATCTTCCTCGAACAGTATGCCGGAAATAAGAGAAGACGCCTCACTCGTTTCGATCTCATGACCCTGAAGCAGAAAAAGGGTGAAAGTGTGAGGGAATACCTGAGAAGATTTGATCTATCCTACCAGCAGGTTAGGGAGATCGATGACTCCACTGCCGCCTACGCCCTGACAATCTCCCTACTTCCAGGGGAAATGAAAAACTAGATGATCAGGGCCCAGCCAGAAACCTTGGCCATGGCCAGAAAAATTGCGGAAGGCTTCATTCTGCAGGAGGAGTTCCACGGCCTGACGGATACCCCAGCAGGCCAAACAAGGCCTCAAGGGGGACCGCAGGGTGGACGGGGCAGAAGTGAGCCAGGAAAGCAAAGGGAAGAGGGAGACACTCCCAAGAAGGAGCGCACAATCTACCAGCCCAGATTCGACAGTTACACTTCCCTGAACAAATCCAGGGCGGAGATCTTCGAACTGGAAAAAGAAACCGCTAAATGGAATCGCCCGAACAAGCCTCGCAGCCCGAAAGGAGACCCCAAGAAATTCTGCACTTTCCACGACTGCATAGGCCACACCACCGAGGAATGCCGTCACCTGAAGGACGAAATCGAGAAGTTAATCAGGAACGGATGGTTAGCCAACTACGTAGCTAAGAATAAGTCTCAGAAGGAAGTATCTGAAAAACCCGAGGGGTCAGTGCAGAACCGCATGGTGATCCATGTAATTTCAGGGGGCACTGAGGGCCAGCTCAGTCGAAGAGGCCAAAAAAGACAAATTCGTGAACTGAGGAACCAGATCTGCTATGCTGAGAAGGCAGGGAGTCCAAGGGGGGTGACCTTAAGCATCACCCCTGATGATGCAGGGCGCGTAGTATACCCGCACAGTGACCCTTTGGTGCTGTCCCTAAAGATCAGCAACCACATTGTGCGGAGGTGTATGGTAGACACAGGCGCGTACACGAATCTGCTGTACAAGGACGCCTTCGAGAAAATGGGCCTGGAAAAAAGGCACTTACGACCTGCCCCTGGATCGCTATACGGATTCAGTGGAGCAGGCGTGCTGCCCATGGGAGTCATAGACCTGCCCGTAACCTTTGGAGAAGGCTCTACTGCCAGAAACGTCAGGGCAACCTTTGTTGTTGTGGATGCAAGATCTGCCTACAACGCCCTAATCGGCAGGGCCACCCTAGACGAAATCGAGGCGGCCATCTCCATCAGGGCCCTCACCATAGCGTATGTCACCGACTTTGGACTAGAAGGAAAAGTGCGCGGGGACCAAGAGTCAGCCAGACAATGCTACTCCGTGGCCCTGCAAGAACACGAAAAGGAAAGAAAAGAAAAAAGAAAGGCTGACAGTTCCCCCAGCAGGGAAGGCGAAATACCAGCCGAGCTCTCAGCGCCTGATCACCTGGAGCCAGGGGGCGAGAGCATGTTAGTAGACTTGGAGCCAGGTAGGCAGGTCCTGATATCGACCAACTGGTAGACTCCGCCAGAATCGACCAACTGGTAGACTGGAGACTGCTATCCGCTCCCCAGAATCGACCAACTGGTAGACTCCACCAGTGGTTATTCCATGCTGAGCTTCCTAGATGCCTTTTCAGGGTATCATCAAGTATACTTATGGCAGCCAGACAGGGTGAAGTGCGCGTTCATCACCAGTTCAGGCACCTACATGTACAAGATGATGCCATTCGGGCTTAAAAATGCAGGGGCTACATACCAGCGGTTGGTTGATAAAGTGTTTGAAAAACAAAAAGGCAGAAACATCGAGGATTACGTTGATGACGCCATCGTAAAAAGCAGAGAGGACAGAGAGCATCTGATTGACTTGCAGGAGACCTTCTGCTCCCTGCGCGCCTGCAAAATGAAACTCAATCCGAAGAAGTGTACATTTGGAGTCCGCTCCGGCAAATTCCTGGGGTTCCTGGTCAGCTCTCGGGGGATAGACGCCAACCCTGAGAAAATTCAGGCAGTTCTAAACCTTCCTGAGCCCAAAACCATTAGAGACATCCAGCGCCTGACGGGCCGCATGGCCGCCCTAGCACGGTTCGTCGCCTGATCAGCAGACAAGGCCACTCCTTTTTTCAAGATACTAAAAGGAAACAAACAGTTCAAGTGGGAAAACGAGCAGAAAGAGGCCTTTGAGCAGTTGAAGGACCATCTTAAGAGGCTCCCCACCCTGGCAAGACCAGTAGCAGGGGAAAAGCTTTTTCTCTACATTGCAGTGACCAATATAACTGTCAGCGCGGTAATCTTACGAGAAGAGGCAGGCGCCCAGCAGCCTATATACTTTGTAAGTCATGCGCTGGGGGCAGCCGAGAAGAATTACCCGATGGTCGAAAAAGCCGCCTACGCAGTCATAATTGCTGCCAGGAAACTCAGACCTTACTTTGACGCGCATCCAGTCGTGGTCCTCACCGACCAACCGCTGGAGAAGGTGTTGGAAAATTTTGAAAAATCAGGAAGATTATTGAAGTGGGCAATTGAGCTGAGTGGGCTAGGTATATCTTACCAGCCGAGAACAGCCATCAAGGCCCAAGCCTTAGCAGATTTTCTGGCTGAGTGCTCCCATTCAGGGGAGGAAGAGACCCCTGCCGAGGAATGGATCGTGCATACCGACGGATCCTCGACAGCCAATGGCGCAGGCGCAGGCGTCGTACTAACCAGCCCAGGAGGGGCTGACTTTGAGCATGCCCTCAGATTTGTTTTCCCAGCATCAAACAACGAAGCAGAGTACGAAGCAGTACTCGCAGGCGTCAGGCTAGCTAAAGCCGCAGGAGCAGAACGAATTATCCTGGCGACGGACTCCCAGCTCATCGCCAACCAAATCAATGTTGAATACGAAGCAAGGGACCAAGCAATGGCCACATACCTGGAGATGGTGAAGGAAGAGTTATCCGGCCTAAAATCATATGAGGTCAAACAGATCCCCCGATCCCAGAACAGCAGAGCAGACGCCCTGTCAAAACTGGCAAGCTCCAGTCTACAGGACATCCGAAGATCAGTGTGGGTCGACGTTTTACACGAAAAGTCCACTAACCCCTGTCAGGCGGTTAATACTGTGGAAAAAGAGCTAGAAAGCTGGATGACTCCCTTCATCCAGTACAAGAAGCATGGTATCTTACCATCAGACTCATTACAAAAAAGGAAGATAGAGGCTAAAGCAGCCTGGTTCATACTCATTAATGAAGAGCTTTACAAGAAGTCTTTCACTTATCCCCTGCTCAAATGCCTGCGGGCAGATCAGGCCGCTGAAGTATTGGAAGATATCCACTCAGGGATTTGTGGACATCACATTGGTGGGAGATCACTGGCCCACAAGGCCCTCAGGGCAGGCTACTACTGGCCTACCATGCTGGCAGATGCCAAGAGCCTAACCCAGAAATGTAGGAAATGCCAACTCTTTGCCCCATCAATCCATGCCCCGGCCCAGGAGCTCAGGCCAATCCTATCCCCCATCCCCTTCGCTCAATGGGGAATGGACATTCTGGGACCCTTCACGGTGGCCACAGGGGGCAGAAAATTCTTGATTGTCGCCATAGACTACTTCACCAAATGGGTGGAAGCCGAAGCAGTGCCCAACATCACTGAGCCAGCGGTCAGGAAAGTGGTCTGGTGAAATATCATCACCAGGTTCGGTCTACCAAAGATGTTGGTATTTGACCATGGCAGGCAATTTGATAATGATCCGCTGAGAATCTGGCTGGAAAGCCACAACATCTCAGTCGCCTATTCAGTCGTCTGTCATCCTCAAACCAACGGACAGGCAGAAGCAGCCAACAAACAAATCCTGAACGGCCTAAAGAAAATGGTGGATGACTGCAAGGGTAGGTGGGCTGACGAACTCCCCAGTATACTCTGGTCAATCCGAACTACCAGAAAAGAGTCTACAGGCCAAACCCCGTTTGGTCTGGTGTATGGAGCAGAGGCATTATTACCAATTGAGGCAAGGATCCCCTCTCTACGCTCCCTGCAGTACGACCAGGCTGAAAACGAAGCTGCAATGGTCGAAGCCTTGGACCTGGTGAATGAGTTAAGGGAAGAAGCCAGTACCAACATCGTTGCCTACCAGCAACGAATGAGGAAAGCCTTCAACACCAAAGTACGACAGAGGAACTTCCAGATGGGCGAGCTGGTTCTGAGAAAGACGCAGGCGATTGGAAAGTCAAGAGAACATGGAAAGCTGAGTGCCAACTGGGAGGGTCCATACCAAGTGACTCGAGTTCTGGGACCAGGCACATACAAAATCGCCAACCTAGAAGGGCAGGATCGCCAATCCTTCTCCCAATCCTTGGTCTTCGCCGCCAGATCGCCAAGAGCCGCCTGCAGATCAGAATTTGCCTTAGAAAGGCGCTTTCCAAGGTCGATGACGCTCTTCTTGGCGTGATCCAGCTCAGCCAAAGCTTTCCTGGCCTGCTCCAACTCCGCAAAGGCCTGCTGAGCTCTCTTTTACTCCTCCCCCAAGCGGGACACCTCCCTAATAGCTTTCTCATTTTCAGATTTCCAGTAGATCGCCTGGCCTTTGGCCTCTTCTAGCTCGGTCTCCCTTTTCGCCAACTGATCCTTCAGGCTGGCTATAAGAGCAACGTCCCTCTCGACTGCAGAAAGGCGGTCAGAGTTGGACAGTTCCTCATCACTCAGACGGCTGAGGGCCGCCAGCTCTGCAGAAGCCTGCATGATTCGGGCAGTGCGCTGGATGTACTGGGTCACTTGGTTTGTAGCAGAGTGGACAGTCTTGAGGATGTGGTCCGCTAGAACTGCCCCTGAGTCGGAAAGCAGGGCGGAAACATCTTGGCTGTCTCCGGCGGTATAGTGAAATTCAGCGTTCTCCTCAGAAAAGAGGGTGGCAGGAATCCCCTGAGCAAAACGTTTAGGTTCAGGCGTGGAAGTCTCCAGGTCCACCACCCGGTCAGCACTTGGAGCTTCTCTGCTCCTCTTTCTAAGCAGCGCCCGGGGAGTGCTCTCCCCAGTCTCTTCAGAACCTGCAGCCCGTGGCCCCGGGGGGATTTGGACCCCTGCTGAAGGGCCCTCTTGCCTGCCAACAGGCGAAGGGGTGGCCTCGTAGGCAATCGCCTTCGCCACTGGAGAGGGGGTGGCCTCAGAAACCGCCGTCTTTGCAGGCGTTGCTCTAGGAGGAGGGGGGAGCCTTGGCCTACTGAACGACAGACCCTTCAAATGCTTCATCAGATTCTTCTCACCTCTATTAAAATCAGGGGGAAGAGAAGGGCGACGTTGGACAACAATGAGATTCTCGTCCAAACCCAGGCGTCTCACCTCCCCTTTCCTCCAAATAAAAGTAGCAAGATCTGCAAGGCAAGCATACAAGTTGTCAGGGCACTTTAAAAAGAAAAGAGTAAGAAGGAACCATCAACACTCCTGAACTACCTTTATCTAGACCCGGGTTCATGCCCAACCAGGTCAGGTATTTATCAGACGCAATAAGCTCCGCATGGGGGAGCCAAAATGTAGGGCCGTACACCCCATACTTATCTGTGTGGGCAGCAAAAAAGGCCGTCAACTCCTTGTCTTTCTCGCCCAGCTTCACCTCCAAGGCTTTTCCACCCACGCCAGGGTGATACTCCTCAGGGGTCTCAAGCCTGGTGTGGACATGATTCCTGAAATGACGAGGAATCCTCCACCCATGGATGCTGTGTACATAAAGGAAGTTGTTCTTCCAATCTCTCAAACTATCCATGCCAGGCCACACCAAACAATGTCCCTTCTGCCTCAAAAGGGACCAATAACCAGGAGAGCCCGCACTCCCAGAAGAAACCATTTGCAAGCCCACCATAAACCGCAGGGCGTCAATGGAAGGCTCGGTATGGTGGAACAGACAAGTCCATACATATGAAATCAGCGCCCTGACAGCCGTGGCTGTCAGCTGGGCGATGGCGACGTTCATGCGCCTGAAGATCTCTTCCAAGGAAGGATGGAGGGGAAAGCGAAGGCCGAACTCCAGGCATTTATGGTAGACCGCTATGCACCCATCAGGAGGGTTGCATACGGTATCCTTTTCGCCGGGGACAACCACTGTGTACCCCTCCCCGAAGTTGTAGAGCCGTTCAATCACACTAGTGGCGTTCTTTGCAAGGATCAGCTCCCGATTTTTCGGGTCAGGGAAGGTACTCAAAGGGATACGATATTTAACTTTATCTAGGTGTTATACCCTACCCCTTTCCCGCCGAACAAGTGGACCAGAGGTTCTAGAAGGGTCAACTTCCAACGCTTCATCGTCCGAGTCAATGACGTCAAACGAAGGGGGGTCAGGAGAATTTCCACCCCCACTGCCCGCCGAATGCTCTTCCTCAAGACCAACCTCCCTAGAGGAGGAGGCAAAATTCACCCCTTCCCCCCTCTTTTATGGGTCGGTAAAGGGCAAAATCCGCTCGCGGGTTCTAGACATTCTACTCTAGCGAAAGCAGGAAATCAAAAGGAAAAAGCAGAAAATGGAAGACGAGAATCTTACCTAAGATCGCCTGACAGCACGGTGCAAGCCCGAAGAAAGAGCCTCCCAGAAAAAGGGGGGTGCAAAGGAGGAAACGATTCGTTAACGCTCGGGGGTTTTAACGGATGAAGAGAGTAGGGAGTTTTGAAGGAAAAGAAAGATTGAAAAAGTGAAAGAATGGATGACTGATCGCTTTTATAGAAAGAAAGGCATGCCAAGAGTCGCCCAACCCGCAGGAATTCACCCAAAGGCTGCGGTCCACGTGTCACCCCTACAGAGGCTTGCTCTGAGTAGCTTCCCAAGAAAAATCTCGGGCGGACCAAAGGGTGTCAGAAGATTGGTCACCCTATGACGTCCCCCTTGGCAAAAAAAAAAAAAAAAAAAAAATACATAAGGCCCAAAAAAATTCCGGCCTGACAGAGATCAAACACCCTGCTACGCAGGCCTAGTCGTCGCCCAAATCTGGGGAATAATCCCCAGGACTGCCCGGACTCCCGAGAGCCGAGCCCCAATCCCAGTCTGGAGAACCCTGAAAAGGGTCATCAGAAGCTCCGTCTTCATCCTTGTCGCTCAGGCAACCAAGACCCTCACTGTCATCAGAGTCATGGCTGCTGTCCTCCCAGTCCCTGCCAAAGGGAGCGGCCTGGGATTCGTCGCAGGTGCGACAGCCTGTCTTCTTCACAGGCGAAGAGGGACCTGACGCCAAGGAGGAATCAGTGTCAGAAAGGTTGGGGTAAAATTGCTCGGGGTGCAGCCACGGAAAGCACTCGTGGCATCCCCTGTCAAAACAGCCCCCTCCCTGGGGGCAGCGCCTAAACCTAGGCGCAGCAGGAGGTGAGGGCCTCTTGAGGCTTTTGCCCCTCCTAGCAGAAGCTTTCTGACCCGTCCGGCGGGAACGAAGCCGTGAACGGCGACTACGACGGACGGCTAGATAAGCAGCACGAGCATATCGAAGCCTCCAAAACCCTCTGAAGATGAAAGTAAGATATCTAACTCCACGACAAGTTACGCTTTTTTTTATCCAAGCCATGATTAAAGACAAAGAAAGGGAAGTTGGAAATGGATCGTGAAGATAGTGGAGGATGCAATTTATACAAAAGCAGAAGCAGGGCATTAATGGTGCCCCAACCACTTCTGCAAAGAAGAGAGCCAATCATCAAACTGGTACACTGCTCGAAATTTCGCTATGCAGAGGAGAGTAATCATAACAAAAGACGTTTGAACTCTCTGCATACCCAGAGAAATTAAAGTATGTTCCCTCGGGAATATGCGGCGCATTTAATGCAAGAGTGTCCAAGGAGTCAACCTCCCACCGTCCCAGAACAAGACGTCGCCTGCCGAGCAGGAGCCCCGCTCCCCCTCAGCCGGCGAGGGCCAATTGATGGGGGTCGGTTGCCTACCTCGGGCCGCCTGCCAGTCAGGCCCCAAGGCGACCAATCCCAGAAAGAGGAAAGGCCTGCCCAGCAAACTATCCGTCAACGTCATTGAAACCTCCAAGAGTATGGCCTTAATTCCTTAGCCGCCTGGCACAGCCTGGCCGCCTGCCAAGCAGGGCGAACCAGGCCTCCTGTCTGCTTCCAGGGCGCTCCCGCCTAAGCAGGACCAAAGGAGAACCGAGAACCTAAGGTAAGGGGAAATGAGTGGACAAGGTGAGTCCACGTGTCGCGCCAGCATCCACTCATTTCCCTCTTCTTCCCTCTCTTTTCCTCTCTCTTGTGGGAAGGTATAAATACTTACCCATTTCCCACATAAAGGGGGTTGGATTTTCTCTCTCTAGACTCTTACTCCTAAAAACGCCACCTAGTTCCTCACGAGCTAGGTTCGTCAAGGCAATTCACGGACTGACTTAGGCATCGGAGAGGGTTTCCTCGGACAACCTCCGAGGCCCTGTGCGTTCACTGTGCAGGGAGCAGGCCAACTCGCCGGGAAGGTCCGATCAAGGGAGTGAGAGGAAGGGGAGGCTGAAGGAAATCAAACGATCAACTGTTCACTATTAATACAATCATACAACCCGGATCCAAGGTCGGGTGAATTGTTTCCGTGACCGGAACAATATATATTAAGCTCGAAGCACATTTATTTTAAGTTTCGTCAAAATATTTATTTTCTTTCCTCGAGAAATCAATTTAATTCACTTTATTTAAAATTTATTATTTATCGGGAAATACTATTTGATCGTCTAATTATTTATTTCTATCAGCTTCATTTTTGTCTCGAGTACTTTATTTATTCATTTTATTTAACGGTCCGATTATTTATTTAATTTTATTAACTTGTTTTGACTCTTTTTCGTGCGTCAGACAACTTATCATTTCGGAATTCGGTTCCTACCCGATTCGTTTAAGTAATCCGTGTTTTGTTTTTACTCACTTTATTTTCAGCCGATTCTTTCCCCTTCCCACATTAGTACGTGTCCCTTCACCTCTTTTTTTTTAAGTTTTAACTCATCCTCCTTTACTGACACATACACTCCCCCTATTCTTCTTGTTGACTCCATTGTTTCATCCTCATCCTTCATCTCCTCTTCATGTTTCTGTTCTCCTCTTCGTTTTCCCTGGTTCTCCTCTTCGTTTCCCTTCATTCAACTGCTTCAATCCCTCCTTTTCGGCTCCTTTTCGTTCAGCCATCTTCGGCAATTGAACCTTGATGATTTTCGCTTTTCTTCCTCTGTTTTTCCTCCCTCTGTTCTTTTCCTGAGGTGCTGCCGCTGTTCCTCTCGGCTTCGATGTCAGTTCCGGGTCGTCTTATTCGGATAGGTAAATTTCGTCCTTCTCTTCTGCCTTGTGGTACTGCGTTTTGCTGTTCTTTATTTCCGTTTTTCTCCCTCAATTGTCGACTTTCTGCTGATACGCTATTGTTGCCGCTGTCACTATCCTGCTGTCGCCTTTTGTGCTGCAGTTTCGTGGCTTTGTTACTGCTATTTTTCGGATAGCACCCTCTTCTTCTTCTTCTTCTTGTATATCGTTTGACGCTACTGTCATTGATTTGCTGCTATGCACGGTTGTTCTACGGTTGATGCTGCTATTTCTTCGTTCCTTTTTCTTTCTTATTCTTTCTATTCATACGCCGCTTCTTCTCCTTTTTCCGTTCCTTTCTTATTCTTCTGCTGTCATCTTTTGTGTGTCTGTGTATGTTTCTATTGCTCTATTTTCTGTTCATCTCTATTTTGTCGTACCAGTTCGCACTCGCTGCTGCTGCACGTTATTTTTATGGTTGCTGTCCTGCTACGTTTTAGTCCTTCTTTTCCTTCTCCTCTTTGCCAAACGGTGCTGCGTGGTCGTTGTTGTTCTGTCCGTTTTATTTTTTTTTCTTCTTCACCGATTTGCTGCGTTTGCTGCATTTTGTTTGGTGCTCTTTGCTGTCGGGTTGTGTGCTGACTTATGCTGTGTGTATGTCCTCTTCCCCTTCTGATTTCGTACTATTGGTGGCTGGCTATTTGTTGCCTTGCGTGGTACTGCTACGGTGTCGTGGTCGTTCTTGTCACTTCTCTTCCCGATGCTACGTATTCCTCTGCTTCTTATTGGTAATCAATTCTGCTGATGTATGCATTGTCCTCTACTGTTTTCGTGTGTGGGTCGATTACCAAACCACTTATTTTCGTGCCTGATCGATTTTACTACTGATATTCTAAGTCTCGCAGCTGCTCTCTATCGTACCCTATTCTTCGATTGTCTCTTAGTTCTTTTCTCTATGTCATGCTTTGTGTCCGTTGCTATCTATCTTCCTTACTGATGTGGTCGATGCTGCTGCAAATTCTGCCCGTTATTCTTCTATCCCTCTGTTCTTTTTCATCAATCCTTAATCCGATACCTTTATTTCTGTTTCTTTGTCTCAAATTCTGTTGGAGCAAGATGGTTTGACTGAAAGACAAGTGTCCAAGACGACTTTTGAGTTCGTGACTGGAGTTTGGATTATTAGAGGAGCAAATGCGTGCTTTGAAGTTATCGATTTGACTTAAGGTAACTTTAGGACGTTACTCGATTTTATATCGTATGTTTGAGTAGTAGTATGTAGTAAATATTTTAACTTCGGTTTTCTAATTTTATCTATTTATTATTTGCTAATTATATTAATTTTAAATCATATTTTACTAGCTTTCGATATTATTTCATAAATCATTAGTAATTTAATTATTTACGATCGTTATAATATTTGTTGGTTATCGTAACACTAGTAACTAAATAATGTCGATTTCATACTTCGTCATATTTCGTTAATTTATAATTTTCACTTAAAAATCGTATTTTTATATTTTAATCGAAATTTCTAAACTTGTTAATAAATTAATTTTCGTTTTACGATTTATTCAAAAAAATGAGAAAATAGTCGATTTTGTTTTAAATATATTTTTAGTCGAGACTATTTTCACTCGTAATTTCCTATTTGTTTCCGATTGACTATTTTTATTAAAATCCATATTATTTATTAATAAAAACTATCCGTTAAAATTAATTTGAATTCTTCGTAAATTTCATTTCATTTATAAATTTCGTCGACTCAATTAATTTTGATATCATTTTCTTAAAACATCTCTTTTCTAAAATTTGTAGTTTTAACTCGATTTCCTAATTATTTATAAAATACTATAAAATGACCAATTATATTTTATTTATATTTTGAGTAACGAATTTTAGAAATATATTAAAGGTACGATAACGACGATAATAATACGTTAATTTCGTTAGAAATGCTATTTTTATACATTTCACTCATTTTAATAACTTACGTATTTTCTATAATAATATTTCTATTTTAAGCAAGTTTCTAAAGTTAGTAATTTTCTATTTATAGAAAGTTTCCTTTTTACATATAAAATATTTACCCCTTTTTATCTTCATATTATTCATAATGATTATATCTCTTGTGTATATCGATAATGGTTGTTTTGGAGTAAGGACAAGTGTGAGGTTTAGAGTAATATATTCTGGGGTTTATGTTTTTGCCATCAACTATAAGGCTAGTGTGTCTTTATGGGGCACATTGGTTGTTGAACCGAGCATATATGGTGTTCGGGAGTGTGTGTACATTTTGACCTTAAACTCGTGCCTCACAGTGTAAGACGCCGTCGGGTTGAACTGAGTATTTATGGTGCTCGAGAGAGGTGTGCATATTATCTTAAACTAGGGCCACGCATTTATAAGTCGCCGTCCTATTATGGTTGAGTAGCCTAGTTAGAGACAGAAGTTTGATTTGTTTGAACTAAGTTCTCGAAGCTAGTTTTAGTATTCTCCCAGTGAAAGTCTAGCCTTTGTCACTAATCCTTTCCATAACGCCATTTTGAATATATTATTATTATTATTATTATTATTATTATTATTATTATTATTATTATTATTATTATTATTATTATTATTATTATTATTATTATTATTATTATTATTATTATTATTATTATTATTATTATTATTATTATTATTATTATTATTATTATTATTATTATTATTATTATTATTATTATTATTATTATTATTATTATTATTATTATTATTATTATTATTATTATTATTATTATTATTATTATTATTATTATTATTATTATTATTATCGTTTGATTTTGACTTACAGGTTGGCTAGTGTTTTATGTTTCTCCGAAAACATATTTTTATTATATCGTTTTAATGTTTTCCATTTTAACTATTTTGATATAGTAATACTATTATTTTTCCGTATGATATAATATGGCTGGGAGAACGTCCGAGTTACTCCCCACTGACGTGGCTGTTATGTTTATAACACGACAGGTATTTGCTGCAGGGTTTTGGGTGTGAGCTAGCGAGTAGCGTGGATCCTACTCTCCCTTCATTCTTGTTTATTTATGGATTTGTATAAACCCGTTTGGAGATTTTACTTTTAGCCCTTTTGTAAAAAGAGGCATTTGTATTGACTTACCATTTCTTTTAATAAGATATAGTTTGTCAGTGTGTTTTAATCCCACTCTACAGTCTTTCTGCCACTATATTGCGTTAGAATTTCTAGGGGATTACAGTTGGTATCAGAGCATTGTTGCTCCCAACGCTTACACCTGATTTTAGGGAAAAATACTCGTAAATGATTTGAATATTAAAAGAATATTAGTGAGAGATGGGTAGAAACCAAAATAAGGACTTAACTGTTAGGATTATTTGTTCTTGTAACTCAATGACTAGCATTGAATATTTGTTTCTTTTGTCTGGAAGAAGATGAATGAACAAGATGCTGATATGATGCTGCTCCAGATCGGGACAAGACCTGCTTAGAACTCTCAACGCCTACTGACTCGAGTGGACAACTTGGTGCTCCAAGGAAGATACAATGGTGACCTTTCAGCTCAGATTTAGTTTGCTCAAGCTACAAGTTAGATGACCTAGAGTAGATTCCTGTTCCATGATGTTGCAGTCGACCCAGATGGAGCGACCCAAGACTTGTGTGCTCGTTCCTTTACAAGAAGATGAAGTAATCCATTTGGATCCCTCGTGAACTCTGGAGGCCCAAAAATTCTCCTCTGGTTCACGATCTTAGTATTATAGGATCATTGATTCTTTTCTTCCTTCCTCTACTTCTTCCAATTCTTCTCTTTTTATATTCTCAACTTTATTCGCTTGGTGAATACTCGTTCTATTCTTCTATTCTACCATCTTTTCTCTTGAGATTCTTTGGTTAGACCGAATTTTATCTAAGTGAACCCCGTGAAAAGTTATGGATGTCTGAGGTTTAATAAACCCTTGTTACCTGGTTTGAGAATTGTGAGTCTACCCTATCTTCTAAGTAAGTAAGAAATTATTGAGGATTGATTTGAGTGGCAAATTATTGTTTGATGGAATTAGGACGATACTTTAGACATTGAACCATGGGCTATAGGTTACTTTGATTATTTTGGAGTACTTAGAGTTGAATATATTTTGAAGTAGTAAGAGTATATCGTATTTGATGGATACCCAGTACCTAACCTAGAACAGAACTAAGTGTAACCGATAATATTGCTATGGGATTCTTAACTAATTCTTACTTAATGGATGCATCGCGAATATTTGGGATCTTAGAGTATTGTTTAATGTGTTAGCCTGTGTATTGTGGTACCCTTGAAGATTTTCATTAATATCGTCGGAAATTTTTGTTGACATAGATTACCGGTGTTTCTTAAGGAATTAGATCATTGATCGTTGTTTAAGGTTGTAACCTACGAACTTTGGAGTTGAGTGATCTAACTGGGATGAACTATTCTTAACCTTGAAGAAGAGAAATATCTTACACAATCATAATTTGGGCTTATTGCGTTGTTTTTTAGGAATACTTAATGCAAATCATCTTGATGGATTTATAGTTCAGAACCCTTTGACCAACGAGATTGTGGCTTCGTTGAGTTAATAAATATTTTGGTGGATTCGTTGTTACGATATGAAATTTGGTGGAATTCTCAAAAACCTTAGTCAAATGACGTGTTCGAAGATGTGAGTGTTTGCGCCATTACCTTTAGGTTTGAGCGTGTTTGAGGATTTATTGTACTTCTCTAACTTCTATACTTGTGGCATTATAAACATGTATGTTGGTGAAATCATTTAGGAGGATTTTGTATCCGAGTTTTATTAAATTAGTGGATCTTGTATAACTTTCCTTACTCGAGAAAAATTGGAGTATATCTCGAGATCAACCCTTGAGCTTGGAATTTAGGAGCCTTATCACTTATGAGTTTATGTGTATCCAGATAACCCTTGGAATCTTAATTTTGGGAGATTAGATTCTAAAGCAATTATGGATTAGTATCGTGTCGTTTGAATGATTGGATAGTCACGTAAGACATTTTTGGAGATTGTGACTAAGTAGTACCACCTAGTGCCTTATGTCGGACTTAACGTTATTTGATGGAAATTAGGAACCGTGTTGTGGAGTCGTGTTGGGAATCTCGAGATGGTTAATTTATCCTCTAATCCTTGAGAGTTCTATTTGACTCTCAATTTCATCTTTCCTTTAGCTTTTCTTGAATCCGGCTACTTCTCCTTCGACCAATCCCTTCGACTTCTTTATCGGGTTTAAAGATTTTTGTTTCGATTTGTCATTGACTTTGACTCTATTTATCTATTTATCTTTTACCTGAACTTATGTTAGGAAAAGTTTGACTAATCTAAAATTTTGATTTTCATGAAATTTCAAAACTTTGTACTTCGTTTTTGTTTTATTTTTGGTTAACGTCTACATTTACTTCTGTTTCAAAATGCCTTAATAATTTATTTTAAAGTATTTCGAAATTATTTAAAAGTTTAATTTTGATTTTCGCGCGATCGAGATTTTATGAAAACTTTCATAATTGCAAATGTTTTTGATTTTTATAAGATTATTGTGTAAAACGATTTATTATTGTCGAAAAACTTCGTACGTCTAGATTTTTATTTTATTTTTGTTAGACTTTAAATCTGTTATTGAAATTGTTTGTCGACTGATTCGATTCTTATTTACTAACTACAAAACTTGATTTCTCAAATTTTTGTTTTGTCTTAAAACAAAGTATTGTCGAATTTCTTAATTAAAACGTATTACTGCTGCTTTGAAAATATTTGGGTACCCCTTCCCCTCGAGTTCGTTTACAAATATTATTTATCGTCATTATTTTATAAAATAATTTAACTTTCGATTTTATTAATTTAAATGATTTTAAGCCTTGGGTAACCGAGCCCAAACAATCTTGAAAAAATTTTTGTCTTTGATTTCGATTGCATATCACGTTTGAAGTTTTAAAAAAAAATCTTTTAAACCGAGATTGTGATACGAGTTAAGCATTCTCATTTTGTTCAAATGATATAACCCTGTTTTCCATTTTATTATTATGTTTTTGTTAGTTTCGATGACGAAACTTCTTTTTAGTGGGGAAGATTGTAACACCCCTGATTTTTATAAAATTAAATTTAAATTATGTTCGTATTTGTATTTTTACGATTTAACTCGTATTCTTAAAATTATTATAAAACGAATTTATTGTTTATTCGTTTCGAACTCCTAAAATTCTATTTGTCTTGGAAACTCTTCTTCTATTTAAAACATATTTTTATGTCTCTATCGATTCATTTTATACAATTAATTTAATTCTTATCAAAATTCTATTTCGACGATTTCACTTCTAAATTCTTTTGATTTATATATATATTATGCTCGAAGCTCATTTATTTTAAGTTTCGTCAAAATATTTATTTTCTTTCCTCGAGAAATCAATTTAATTCACTTTATTGAAAATTTATTATTTATCGGGAAATACTATTTGATCGTCTAATTATTTATTTCTATCAGCTTCATTTTCATCTCGAGTACTTTATTTATTCATTTTATTTAACGGTCCGATTATTTATTTAATTTTATTAACTCGTTTTGACTCTTTTTCGTGGGTCAGTCAACTTATCATTTCGGAATTCGGTTCCTACCCGACTCGTTTAATTAATCCGTGTTTTGTTTTTACTCACTTTATTTTCAGCCGATTCTTTCCCCTTCCCACATTAGTACGTGTCCCTTCACCTCTTTTTTTTTTTAAGTTTTGACTCATCCTCCTTTACTGACACATACACTCCCCTTATTCTTCTTGTTGACTCCACCGTTTCATCCTCATCCCTCATCTCCTCTTCATGTTTCTGTTCTCCTCTTCGTTCCCCCTGGTTCTCCTCTTCGTTTCCCTTCATTCAACTGCTTCAATCCCTCCTTTTCGGCTCCTTTTCGTTCAGCCATCTTCGGCAATCGAACCTTGATGATTTTCGCTTCTCTTCCTCTGTTTTTTTCCTCCCTCTGTTCTTTTCATGCGCTGCTGCCGCTGTTCCTCTCGGCTCCGATGTCAGTTCCGAGTCGTCTTATTCGGATAGGTAAATTTTGTCCTTTTCTCCTGCCTTGTGATACTGCGTTTTGCTGTTCTTTATTTCCGTTTTTCTCCCTCAACTGTCGACTTTCTGCTGATGCGCTATTGTTGCCGCTGTCACTATCCTGTTGTCGCCTTTTGTGCTGCTGTTTCGTGGCTTTGTTACTGCTATTTGTCGGATAGCACCCTCTTCTTCTTCTTCTTGTATATCCTTTGATGCTACTGTCATTGATTTGCTGCTATGCACGGTTGTTCTACTGTTGATGCTGCTATTTCTTCGTTCCTTTTCTTTCTTATTCTTTCTATTCCTACGCTGCTTCTTCTCCTTTTTCCGTTCCTTTCTTATTCTTCAGCTGTCATCTATTGTGTGTCCGTGTATGTTTCCATTGCTCTATTTTCTGTTCATCTCTATTTCGTCGTACCAGTTCGCACTCGCTGCTGCTGCACGTTATTTTTATGGTTGCTTTCCTGCTACGTTTTAGTCCTTCTTTTCCTTCTCCTCTTTGCCAAACGCTGCTGCGTGGTCGTTGTTGTTCTGTCCGTTTTATTTTATTTTTTCTTCTTCACCGATCTCCTGCGTTTGCTGCGTTTTGTTTGGTGCTCTTTGCTGTCGGGTTGTGCGCTGATTTATGCTGTTTGTATGTCCTCTTCCCCTTCTGATTTCGTACTATTGGTGGCTGGCTGTTTGTTGCCTTGCGTGGTACTGCTACGGTGTCGTGGTCGTTCCCGTCACTTCTCTTCCCGATGCTACGTATTCCTCTGCTTCTTATTGGTAATCAATTCTGCTGCTGTATGCATTGTCCTCTACTGTTTTCGTGTGTGGGTCGATTACCAAACCCCTTATTTTCGTGCCTGATCGATTTTACTACTGATATTCTAAGTCTCGCAGCTGCTCTCTTTCGTACCCTATTCTTTGATTGTCTCTTAGTTCTTTTCTCTATATCGTGCTTTGTGTCCGTTGCTATCTATCTTGCTTACTGATGTGGTCGATGCTGCTGCCAATTCTGCCCGTTATTCTTCTATCCCTCTGTACTTTTTCATCAATCCTTAATCCGATACCTTTATTTCTGTTTCTTTGTCTCGAATTCTGTTGGAGCAAGATGGTTTGACTGAAAGACAAGTGTCCAAGATGACTTTTGAGTTCGTGACTAGAGTTTGGATTATTAGAGGAGCAAATGCGTGCTTTGAAGTTATCGATTCGACTTAAGGTAACTTTAGGACGTTACTCGATTTTATATCGTATGTTTGAGTAGTAGTATGTAGTAAATATTTTAACTTCGGTTTTCTAATTTTATCTATTTATTATTTGCTAATTATATTAATTTTAAATCATATTTTACAAGCTTTCGATATTATTTCATAAATCATTAGTAATTTAATTATTTACGATCGTTATAATATTTGTTGGTTATCGTGACACTAGTAACTAAATAATGTCGATTTCATACTTCGTCATATTTCGTTAATTTATAATTTTCACTTAAAAATCGTATTTTTATATTTCAATCGAAATTTGTATACTTATTAATAAATTAATTTTCGTTTTACGATTTATTCAAAAAAAAGAGAAAATAGTCGATTTTGTTTTAAATATATTTTTAGTCGAACCTATTTTCACTAATAATTTCATATTTGTTTCCGATTGACTATTTTTATTAAAATCCATATTATTTATTAATAAAAACGACCCGTTAAAAATAATTTGAATTCTTCGTAAATTTCATTTCATTTATAAAGTTCGTCGACTCAATTAATTTTGATATCATTTTCTTAAAACATCTCTTTTCTAAAATTTGTAGTTTTAACTCGATTTCCTAATTATTTATAAAATACTATAAAATAACTTATTATATTTTATTTATATTTCGAGTAACGAATTTTAGAAATATATTAAAGTTACGATAACGACGATAATATTAAAATGTTAATTTCGTTAGAAATGCTATTTTTATACATTTCACTCATTTTAATAACTTACGTATTTTCTATAATAATATTTCTATTTTAAGCAAGTTTCTAAAGTTAGTAAGTTTCTATTTATAGAAAGTTTCCTTTTTATATATAAAATATTTACCCCTTTTTATCTTCTTATTATTCATATTGATTATATCTCTTGTATATATCGATAATGGTTGTTTTTGGAGTAAGGACAAGTGTGAGGTTTAGAGTAATATATTCTGGGATTTACGTTTTTGCCATCAACTATAAGGCTGGTGTGTCTTTATGGGGCACATTGGTTGTTGAACCAAGCATATATGGTGTTCGGGAGTGTGTGTACATTTTGACCTTAAACTCGTGCCTAGCAGTGTACGACGCCGTGGGGTTGAACTGAGTATTTATGGTGCTCGGGAGGGGTGTGCATATTATCTTAAACTAGGGCCACACATTTATAAGTCGCCGTTCTATTATGGTTGAGTAGCCTAGTTAGAGACAGAAGTTTGATTTGTTTGAACAAAGTTCTCGAAGCTAGTTTTAGTATTCTCCCAGTGAAAGTCTAGCCTTTATCACTAATCCTTTCCATAACGCCATTTTGAATATATTATTGTTATTATTATTATCGTTTGATTTTGACTTGCAGGTTGGCAAGTGTTCTATGTTTCTCCGAAAACATGTTTTTATTATATCGTTTTAATGTTTTCCATTTTAACTATTTTGATATAGTAATACTTTTATTTTTCCATATGATATAATATGGTGGGAGAACGTTCGAGTTACTCCCCACTGACGTGGCTGTTATGTTTATAACATGACAGGTATTTGCGTCAGGGTTTTGGGTGTGAGCTAGCGAGTAGCGTGGATCCTACTCTTCCTTCATTCTTGGTTATTTATGGATTTGTATAAACCCGTTTGTAGATTTTACTTTTAGCCCTTTTGTAAAAAGAGGCTTTTGTATTGACTTACCATTTCTTTTAATAAGATATAGTTTGTCAGTGTGTTTTAATCCCACTCTACAGTGTTACCGCCACTGTATTGCGTTAGGTCTAGGGGATTACAATTTTCCTCTCTATGGGCCATACGATGGTATTAACAGTCGCAACCCCTGCGACTGGGCGCCGGGTACCGTCGTAAGCGCGTACCCCAGATTCAGTGGTTATGAAGTCGGTGTCTGACATGCCTAGGGCGAGGGCGGTTTAGAGAGGGATTACGTTTACGGCAGAACCGTCATCCACAAGGGTCATGGGCACCTTTTTGCCCAAACAGGTTACCGTAACATAAAGGGCTAAGTTATGTTTTGGTCCAAAGGGTGGGAGATCGTCATCGGAGAAGATTATAGGGTCCTTTAGCTCTTTTGTTTCTTGAAGGACATGTCCTATCATGTCTTCGGGTGTGACGGTTTGGGATATGTTCATCCTTCCTAAGGCTTGGACTAGAGTCATACGGTGATTGTAGGAGCTAGCTATGAGTTGCCATATGGAAAGGTCGTTTTGGCTTTTTGTAATTGTTTAACTATTTGTACTTCGGGGGTGGTGATAGGGATTTCGTCAGTGATAGTGGTGTTTTCAGGAGTATGGTTGGTGATTTGTATGTCAGCGGTGACGTTTTGGTAAGGTCGCCCGGATCTAGTGACGTGGCTTACGTCTTTGGCTTGGGAGGTGGTCGGAGGGATTATGACTATTGGCTCGTGGATATAGACATCGTCATCATCGTCTGCCCACACTCCATGGATGGCGTGGTCACGTTGGTATTGTTCATAGTTGATTTTACCAAATTGGATGTATGGTGGGTTTTCGAGGGGAGGAAAGGTTCCTTCCTCGATCAGGTTTTGGATGAAATGTTTTAACTTAGTGCAGGATTGGGTTTTATGACCGGGTCCTTGATGAAAGGAGCAAAAGGCTTTGGGATCCCACAATTTGCTCTTTTGTCCTAAAGGAGTTTCGGGTGTTGGCTGTAAAGGAGATAATATATAGGCCATATCGGATGGCGAGGGCTAGGGCTTCATCGTATGGGATGTCTAAGTCGGCGAACTCCGTAGGAGTTTTCTTCTTTTGGGCGACCCTATTCTTATTCGCTTGGATTGGTGGAGGGTTTCGAGGTTTGACCGCGAGGAAATTCATCTGCTCGTTAAGGTTACGGATAGAGGTTTCAATGGAGGTTATGGAGGCGACCAGGTTGTAAACCATGTGAGTTAAATCTTTGACGCTAAAGTTCGGGATGGTGGTCATGTTGGAGGACGATCTCTACAAGATAACGTCGGAGGTCAAGACGAATCTGCCGGATGAATTAGAGATTCGAGAAATGCTCTCGATCGAGCAACACGGAACCGAAACCCGTGTTTCGCGTGTGTCTGCGGTCGTCGGGTTAGGGACTTGGGTGCTTTAGAATCTCGGTGTATTTGGCGAAGCACCTAATGAACTTATGCCTCTGGAACGAGACGATTTGACACAAATCTCAGGAGTGAGATTTAAAGAAGAGGACTTTCTCGAGATGAGACGAACCAAAATGTAAGACCTCGAATAGAGGCGACCCTAGTAACTAACACAGACAGTTAATCACACGGTTGTACGACGTAGGGAATTGATCTATATCCCGGCTCAAAATCAAAGAGGTTGATGCTTTTTGAAAACGGATAGGTTTTGAAAATAAAACCTTTTTTTTAAAGTGAGGGTTTGTAAAATTGGTGTCACGATGGTGTAGTGACATCGTTTGTGACGTGCAAAGGTGTTGCTACGTCGATAACACGCAAATTTAGACCGTTTTACCCCCTATTTTCACTCGTATTTGACTCGATTTTGTATGCTTTAACGTCAATATAACTCATTTTTTACTATATTTCATATTTTTTAGTTTGAATTTGGTTTTTTCATATTTATCGTCTTTTTCGTAGAATTTGGTACTGCTTTTGTGTATTTTTATCTTATAGGTACGTGTTCGTGAATAAAGAGTCAAGTTGAAGCAAGAGGAGCCAAGTCAAGAGATCGAGTCAAACCCCAAGTCAAACCCGACTCACTTAACCCACATTTTCATTTCCCGTCTCAACCCATATTCCCCAACCCAATTACCCAAATCAACCCAACTCCCAACTTAACCCATTTACCTAATGACCCAACACAAACCCCATATTCCAATTCAATCCAACCCATTTAATTTCAACCCCTCATTCGTCCAAGTCAAGGTCAAACATGACCTTGACCCTCGACCCCAACTTCACCTTGCTTCAACAACTCCCTCCATTAACCAAACTCCGACCACCTCGCCGTCAGCCTTTACAACCACCATAACCGACCATTGACCACCACCCTCCGTCACCTTCTCCTCCATCTCCGACGACCTTCCCCCCGACTCCGGCGAGCGTGCAGTCACGACGGCACCGGCGCACTCCTAATCAACCCAAAACAGAACAACCAACAACAACAGCAACGCCGGCATCAACAACCCCCTCCGTCACCGTTCTCTGCCCGGATTCCGATCGACAACTAAGCAGCACCAGACTCAGCCGCACCACCACCGGCGAGGCTCACCTCGGCAAGCAGTAGCAGCGACGACCTCCAGCGCAGCAACAACACACCATCACGACGCACACCAACCAACACTCCAGCTCTGTTTTTACGGCGACAACCGCCGACGTCGGCGCAACAATCGCCGGCGTCGACCCCTGCTCAACCGGACCGGAGTTCGAGAATTATAAATCGATGATTTAAATGAAGACTTGGAGAAATTAAATTGAAATGGACGGGCGAAATCGAGATTACCGCGGGGCAAAGTTTTCCCGGTGGTGAGTTATGCAAAGTCCGCGGGGTGAAGTTTCGCCAGATGGAAATCATAGGGTGAAATTCAGTATTGGGCATATGGGCTGCTACTTTATTGGGCTTAGAGGACTAAGGTTTTGATTCTCTCTTCTCTCGTCTATATATATGTAAACCCTCATTTTGAGGAGGGGGAGGCAACCTACCACAACACTACCTTAAGCAATCACACATTAGTAGATTATTAATAGATTATTATTAGCTTTTAGTAAATTAGTTTAGGGAGATTTTTGGAGGCTAACAATCCAAAAATCTCCACTTATTATAGATCTAATTAGTAATTTCTTTTTCAATTAGTGTCCAAGACTCCATCTTTATTATAATCAAGTTCCAATCTTTCTTCCTCTTGCAATTTTTATTGAAGATTTAGGAGGTTATCAAAGGATTAGTGACAAATCCCTTGTCATCTTCATCAAACTTCATCTTATTTCTTTTATGCAATCTTCTTTATTATTGTCATTTTCCTTCATTGTCGGTGTATTTCACTTCCTCCCCCTAATCTCTAGCCTAGATTTAATTTTGTACTTTCATTATTGTTCCGTTTTTATTTATTTTACTTGCATCGTTTTTAGATCGTTATTATTGTTTTATTTTGTTGATCGCCGTTTTATTTATCGTTCCTTTGTTAATTTTTCTAGATCTCATTTATGTTGTTTTAGATTGCTTTCTATTTTATCTTGTTGATTGCTATTTTGTTCATCGTTTCGTTGTTATTTTCTCTAGATTTCATCTTTGTTGCTCTTAGATTGTTTTCTAGTTTATTTGTTAGATCGTAATTTTCCTTGTTGTTTTGTTATTATTTTCCTTAGATTTAATTATTATGCATGTTTTAGTTGTTTTCTTACTTGTTATTGTTTTATTAATTTCCACTATAAATATCGAGTAGATTTCTTGTTAGGGGATTAAGGGAGGAAGATCTTGGATTATATGAATTAAGGGATTGTATATATGGTTGGTTACATGCTTGTTGATTTATCATGTTTGAGGTTTTTGTGTCTTTGTTAACTTAGCCCGCGGCTAGATCGACCTTGACTCACTCCTATCAATATGAAAACTCGGGGTAGGAGTTACCTTGACTTGAGACATACCCTTTTTCGCCGCGAAAGCGGGATCTAGATAAGTTGCGTTAAGAAATCCAAAAGGTGGCATTCTCCCTTTATCGACTTTGTGACCGACCCATAATTCCGAGACTCATAAAAACCAAATTTATGATTCCCGACTCCTCCTAACACCTCTTACTTATTAGATTATCTTTTCGTTGTTTATCGCTTTTTATTCTAGGCTCAACCCCAAAAAACCCCAAAAATAGTCCCCAAACACAGTTTGACTTAGACTTTACCGACTTTAGCTAGACCGTCCTTGAGGATCGATCCCGACTTACCGCTACTACGTAGTTAGTTTCTCGTGTTCATAATTTTTTTTTTATCGCGTTAGATAGGCGACAATCCAACGTGCATCAAAATGACGCCGTTGCCGGGGACGGCGATTAGTTAGTTGAGTTTTTGTCTTTTTGTGTTTGGTTATTGTTTTCATTTTTATTTCTCTCTACCCTAGTACCACTTGGTACAAGGAGACTCACCTTCTATTTGAGTGTGTTTGTCCGGAACAGGTTATCGACTTTTAGGTTCGATCCCGAGCCAAAGATGACATTTCAAGTCTTAAGATTCCCGATAAATATCTCAAGTCTTAAGATTCCACATCCGTACCTCACACCACCAAACATAAATATTATCCTTCCATCCCTTCCAAATCCATCCATATCACCAACTACCATGAATCCCTCTTCCAATAACTCACTCACACATTTTACTCCACAAAATCTACCTTCCAAAACTCCTCTCATCACTCCAAACATAGAACCACCCTTCAATCCACAAGAAACATCATCTCCACAAGAAAATTCTCCAACCCTTTCACCTCCCAAATCACCTCAATCACCAAAAATCCTCCCAGAAGCAAACATCACAACACTCGGTTCACATTCACAACTCACTCATGAGGATTTTCCTTCCCGCATTTTCTATGAAACTATCCCCAAATATTTTGAACTTAAAGCTTCCTTGATCAATGAAGTGCAATTAGATACCTTCCATGGGTTCTATCAAGAAGATCCTCTTGAACATGTATGCTCTTTCAAAGAAAAGTTAATTGGAGCCAAGCTTAGTGGTCTTAGTTCATGTCAACTACATTGCATCCTCTTTCCTAAGACTTTGAGGGACGATGCCAAGAGATGGTTACAAAGACATCCAAATAATACTTTCCAAACATGGCCCGACCTTGCAAATGCTTTCTTAGAGAAGTACTTCCCTCCATCCAAAACCAACCAATACCGAATTGAAATCCAAACCTTCCGTCAATAAGAACATGAAAGTTTGAGTGAAGCGTGGGATAGGTTTCGTGATCTACTTAGGAAGTGCCCTCATCATGGCATTCCTAACTTGTTAATAACTCAATTTTTTTTCGAATCCTTATCCTTAAGATGGAAAGAAAATATAAATTCGGCGGCCAGGGGAGATTTCTACACTCTTGGAGACGATGAATCTAGAGCACTTTTGAAAAAATGGGAAAGTGTGATTCTCTTTGGGCCAACCTCGATATACTAAGAAGATGAGAGATGCAAATTCTCCTATGAACAATGAATTGAAACTCCAATTGAAACTGAAAGAGCTAACCAAGAAACTTGAGGCTATGAATGAAAAGCATATTCCAAAAGGTATGTATCAATGAAATCAACAGCAAAGACCCTTCAATTCCAATCAACAAATATTTTTCAACCAAGGGTCTGTCAAAGTGCCTCCACATATGCCTCCCGATCAAAGGGGAAACTTCAACAACCAAGGTAGAAACAATCATGTTCAAAGGAACTTCTATAATCAGAGTGCAAATCAAGGGAACAATTACCATAATCAAGGAAGTAATTATCGTAATCAAGGGTTCAATCAACGGTATAAATGCAATTATCAAGGTAACCAAGGGCCAAATCAAGGGTACCAAGGATTCAATTTTCAAAGACATAACCAACTCTCTCCTTTTTATGGCAATCAAGGTAATTATCAACATGGTCAAGGTAGTGGTCAAGGGTATGGTTCGACCATTGATGTGAGAAGAACAATAGAGTATTTGATGAATGAAAATGTGGAAAACAAGGCAAGGTTCAAACTCTTGAAATCTTAACAAGCATCCAAAGCCTTAGTTGCTCCCATGCACCCACCTCTTGGTTTTCCCGGTCAACCTCAACATCCAAGGGATCCACCATGCCAAGCCCATGTCCTTATCCAAAGAGAAGGAAAAGAGCTTGAAAACCCTCATAATCACTTGAGTACCAAAGCAACACCAAATTTGCAACAACAAAAAGCACCACATGCCACTACTCCCGATTCTCCCAAACAAGACTGGGGAATTCGAGCAGAATTTGAGCTAGTTGCAAATGCCGAGGAAAAACAACGAAAATCGAAGGAAGCTAGAAGGCAAGTGACCGAGCAAGCCATTGGGGAGAAGGAATCCAATGTTCCACCTCCATTGATCTTTGTGCCACCGTTGCCATTTCCGAAACGAGCTAACATTCACAAAAGTAATATCAAGTGTAGCCGGTTTGTTGACATGATCGAAAAGGTATAAGTCTCCTTGCCCTTCACCAAGGCAATTCAAGAAAAATTAACCCTCATTGATGGAATGAAAAATGGTGAAAAGCTTACGGACATCAAGTTTCCTTACCCCACAATGCAATCCAAGAAACCCACTCAAGGTGAAGTAGTGATCCATGAAGATATCGATGAGAATGCTAACATCTTATCATCAAGGATAAAGATCACCACTTGCACTCCTAACAAGGAACTCGAATCCCAATATTGCCACATGGTAAATGCAATCGAGAATGTCGAGGATACGAGTCTATGGGATAAGTTGAATGAAGTCATAGGCCTTGTTAAGTCCTGGGATGATGATGAAATCAAGTTGCCCTTGTGCAAAAATGTCGAAGAACATTACGGGTCCGTTGCTAGTGAACCAAACTTTGTTTTAGGAGAGATTAAAACCGCTGGTAAAAGTTTCAAATCTCTCCTTCACGATGATATGGGGACGAGTGATGTCTTGAGACTTAGGGATGTGGGCCCGAAACTTGAAGAACATATGGGGATGTACAATGGGGAAATAAGGCCTAAACCGCCTTTCATATTGAGTGGTGAGATTGTGAAGCTTTGGAAAACTAGAAGGTATTTTGGGAAGAAATGGTTACTTGGACTTGTGAGATGGAAAGACCCGGGAGACCATGACAAACTCGGGCATCATGGATTTGAAGACTACTTATCGCTTCCGACTTGGAAGATATTCATGATACTAAATGAGCCCATCTGAAGACCCTTCTAGAGCCTTTGACTTACTCCTCCGAGCCCTTGACGGGTATGGTGGAGATTATACTTTGAAGACAAACAAATTCTAGGGTTTGGCGATCCTAGCCAAAACCGCGCTTCAACCCAAGCTTTTTAGTGCATATTTATGCTTTTTGTGTTTTGTTTTTGTTTGTAGGAATCTCCAACAAGAAGCCAACATGGATAGATGATAAAGAATTTGGAAGCGATCAAGTTTGGAAGAGATTATGCTTGATTGTTCCATTGTGGATTGTGCATTATAATGTTTGCTTGTATCTTGTTGGAGGACTGGTTATTTGTAATTATGGTGTAATTGTGTTGTTATTAGTAGTTGTTGTGGGATTGTAGTTTGTCTTGCTCTCTCATTTCTTACAGGAATACCACCCACTTCACAGCATGAGGACATGAGGTATTAAAAAGTGAAGACCATTCAGTAATCCCTTTTTACCCTTATTTTTCTCCCCTTCCCTTATTCACATGGGAGTATGGGCTTTTGTGATTTGGAGGTTCACTTGGTGAATGTTTTGGAATTGGTGGTTGTGACTGTGTTGACCATTTGAAGAAGATTGGAGTGCTTGGCTTTACTTGTAGTTGTTTTTGTTTTTATTATTGTTGTGTTCTTTTGTGTTTTGTTTAATGTGTTTAGGGAAAATGTCTTCGAAAACCCAATTGTGAGACTTGCTTACGAGTGTTCACCTTCCCTTGTTAGTAACCCATTTTGATTTTGGCCTTTACTCTACTACAATGACAATAAAATAAAAATTTTAGCTTGAGTCCACTTTTTCTACTAGGAGTTTACAAAAGGGTTTGCATTTGACCACCTTGACCACCCATGGAGTGATAAGGCCTTGGTTACCGGATCCCGTGCCTATAG
Organism: Agrostemma githago; assembly: GCA_958450325.1. NCBI lineage: Eukaryota > Viridiplantae > Streptophyta > Magnoliopsida > Caryophyllales > Caryophyllaceae > Agrostemma > Agrostemma githago. Next base: position 28,644,976 of record OY288241.1, on the reverse strand, counting down.
GTGACCTTACTTGAAGATATCTTTAGGTTTGTGACGATCCTCTTTGCTTTTGCAAAAAGGTCGGGATTACACTTACCTCCAGTGTTTACTAACTCCATGGTCCACTCATTTTAATCCCGTTTAACACCCCGTTGTACACTTTTAGTTGGTTAAGAGGACCTAGATAAATTATCAATGTTTTTAGTGATTTAATGTCATCCTATTAGACTTTAGCCCACTTCATCTTGAATAACTAACTTTGGAATGTTTGTGCTTGTCTCGAGTAAACGATCAGTGTCTTTCCCGCCGTCTCGATGAGAGATTCGGTGTTTTCATGTTTGGGTGCAACTATTCTTGTTTGTTTGTTTGTGTGTGTGTGTGTTTGTTCATTTGTGTTTTGTGTGAGTTTAGTTGCGTGCGTAAATTTAAGCAAGACCCAACTTGCCTTGCATGGAAGTACCATACCTCATAGGTATTTCAAATGTGAGTTGAAGGTAGGGAGCGGGCCCATTAATTGCCCATATCGGCTTAGTTTAGTTTAATAGTAGTTTGCATTCCAATATCTTTTGTTGTGTTATTTTTTCTTTTATGTGAGTGCTTGTATGTGTGTTTTTTCTTATAGGCCAGGTACCTCCAACAAACAATGGTAGTAGATGAAAAAGGAGAAGAAGCATGGAATCGTTCAAGTGTGGGGGACAACTTATGCTTTAAAAGGTAATCTCTTACCCACCCTTCCTTTCCCTCCCTAATTTTGAACATTGAGGACAATGTTCGTTTCAAGTGTGGGGGGAGTGTATTTTGGATTGACGATTCATCGTTGCTTGAGGATTGTGGTTGATATTGTTGTTGGAGGATAACTTGGTGGAGTATATATGTTGTTTATTTGTGGTTGTTATGGATTGTAGCCTTGTGTTTTGTTTGTTGTTTTTGTGTCTTGTCTCGTTTTGTGTTTTCACTTGATAAAACCTGAAAAATCCTAAAAAATTAAAAATTCCAAAAAGATTTTTGTTTTCGTGTTTCACTTGTTTTCCTTGATGAAATAATTTTTCTAAATTTTAACTTCTTTAAAGAGTATGGATTTTTCTATTACTTGTTGGTTGATTCTAAATATTATATATTGATTGTCCTCCTACTGTAAGTCGTTCGGGTGTGTACTTCACTTGTGTTCACCTTCCACCTCCCGTGTTGTGATTTCGACATTGTATGCTTGTCTAGGTAACTATAACCCAAATGACTTTTACCCTTTTACGATCCATCATTCCACAAAAATACTCCAAAAATAAGAGTTTGATTAGGAATGATATAGAGTTTTTGCATTCCATTTCTTATTCAAATGACCTCAAACATCAAAATGTGGAAACAATTCTCAAAACTCAAAAGAAAAGAATAAGGGGGAGAAGAAGAAAAGAAAGAAAAAGAAATGAAAAAGAAAGAATGGAAAGAAAAGATAATGAAAAAGAAAAGAAGAAAAGAAAGACGATTCCTCCCCCGAGTATCTTCCATTTTGGATCGGTTCTTATGTCACTTGGGTGATTAGGACGAATCTAGCCTTTGTTTTTACATGTGGCCGAGACTTGTATACATTAGTCAATAACTTCATGGGAGTACTCATTCCATCTCCGCCACATATCCCGACATAGCATGGACCGAGGCCAAGAAATATGTAATAATTATTTTTGCAACCGATTTAGTAATTTTAGTATTCATATTCTATGTTTTAGTTGGATTTTTGAATTGTGATTTTTGATTTGCAAAACTTGTGATTTGTTGTGTTGTTTGTTTTTCGTTCTTGTATTTTGTGTTTTTATTTTTGTGTTATTATTTATGGGTCGTAGATTAGTTCAATTAGTTACTCGAGGACGAGTAAAATTTAAGTGTGGGGGTAATGATAACACGCAAATTTAGACCATTTTACCCCTATTTTTACTCGTATTTGACTCAATTTTGTGTGCTTTAACGTCAATATAACTCATTTTTTACTATATTTCATATTTTTTAGTTTGAATTTTGTTTCTTCGTATTTATCGTCTTTTTCGTAGAATTTGGTACTGCTTTTGTGCGTTTTTGTCTTATAGATACGTGTTCGTGAATAAAGAGTCGAGTTTAAGCAAGAGGAGCCGAGTCAAGAGATCAAGTCAAACCCCAAGTCAAACCCGACTCACTTAAGCCACATTTTCATTACTCATCTCAACCCATATTTCCCAACCCAATTACCCAAATCAACCCAACTCCCAATTTAGCCCATTTACCTAATGACCCGACACAAACCCCATATTCCGATTCAATCCAACCCATTTCATTTTAACCCCTCATTCATCCGAGTCAAGGTCAAGCTTGACCTTGACACTTGACCCCAACTTCATCTTGCTCCATCAACTCCCTCCATTAACCAAACTCCGACCACCTCGTCGTTAGCCTTCACAACCACCATAACCGACCATTAACCACCACCCATCGTCACCTTCTCCTCCATCTCTGACGACCTTCCCCCCGACTCCGGCGAGCGCGCAGTCACGACGGCACTGGCGCACTCCTACTCGACCCAAAACAGAACAACCAACAACAACAGCAACGTCGGCATCAGCAACTCCCTCCATCACCGTTCTTAACCCGGATTCCGACCGGCAACGCAGCAGCACCAGAATCAGCCGCACCACCGCCGGCGAGGGTCACCTCGGCAACTAGCAGCTGCGACGACCTCCAGCGCAGCAGCAGCACACCAACACGACGCACACCAGCCAACACTCCAGCTCCTGTTTCCGGCGACAATCGCCGGCGTCGGTGCAGCAATCGCCGGCGTCGACCCCTTCTCAACCGGACCGGAGTTCGAGAATTATAAATTGATGATTTAAATGAGGACTCGGAAAAATTAAATTGAAATGGACGGGCGAAATCGGGATTACTGCGAGGCAAAGTTTTGCCCGGTGGTGAGTTTTGCAAAGTCCGCGGGGTGATGATTCGCCAGATGGAAATCATAGGGTGAGATTCATTATTGGGCATTTGGGCTGCTGCTTTATTGGGCTTAGAGGACTAGGGTTTTGATTCTCTCTTCTCTCCTCTATATATATATATGTAACCCATCATTTTGAGGAGGGGGAGGCAACCTACCACTACACTACCTTAAGCAATCACACATTAGTAGACTATTAGTAGATTATTATTAGCTTTTAGTAGATTAGTTTAGAGATATTTTTGGAGGGTGACAATCCAAAAATCTCCACTTATTATAGATCTAATTAGTAATTTCTTTTTCAATTAGTGTCCAAGACTCCATCTTTATTATAATCAAGTTTTAATCTTTCTTCCTCTTGAAATTTTTATTGAAGATTCTTGGAGGTTATCAAAGGATTAGTGACAAATCCCTTGTCATCTTCATCAAACTTCATCATATTTATTTTATGCAATCTTCTTTATTATTGTCATTTTCCTTCATTGTCGGTATATTTCTTTTCCTCTCTCTAATCTCTAGCCTAGATTTAATTTTGTACTTTCATTATTGTTCCATTTTTATTTATTTTACTTGCATCGTTTTTAGATCGTTTTTATTGTTTTATTTTGTTGATCGCCGTTTTATTTATTGATCCTTTGTTAATTTCTCTAGATATCATTTATGTTGTTTTAGATTGCTTCCTAGTTTATCTTGTTGATTGCTATTTTTTTCATTGTTTCGTTGTTATTTTCTCTAGATTTCATTTTCGTTGGTCTTAGATCGTTTCCTAGTTTATTTAGTAGATCGTAATTTTCCTTGTTGTTTTGTTATTATTTTCCTTAGATTTAATTATTATGCATGTTTTAGTTGTTTTCTTCCTTGCTATTGTTTTATTAATTTGCACTATGAATTTCGAGTAGATTTCTTGTTAGGGGTTAAGGGAGGAAGATCTTGGATTATATGAATTAAGAGATTGTATATGTGGTTGGTTGCATGCTTGTTGATTTATCATGTTTGAGGTTTTTGTGTCTTTATTGACTTAGACCGCGGCTAGATCGACCTTGACTCACTCCTATCAATATGGAAACTCGGGGTAAGAGTTGCCTTGACTTAAGACTTACCCTTTTTCGTCGCGAAATCGGGATCTAGATAAGTTGGGTGAAGAAATCGAAAGGTGGCATTCTCCCTTTATCGACTTTGTGACCGACCCATAATTCCGAGACTCATAAAACCCGATTTACGATTCCCGACTCCCCCTAACACCTCTTCCTTATTAGATTATCTTTTTTGTTGTTTGTCGCTTTTTAGTCTATACTCAACCCCTAAAAACCCCTAAAATAGACCCCAAACACTGTTTGACTTAGACTCAACTTAGACCGTCCCTGAGAATCGATCCTGACTTACCGCTACTACGTAGATAGTTTGTCGTGTTTACAAATTTTGTTTGATCGCGTTAGATAAGCGACAATCCGACGTGCATCATATGTGTGCGCCGAGGAATTGACGATAGCAATGGTGGTTTTACAAAAGAAGCGCGGTTCTAAAGGAACCGGTTTTGAAAATGGTAATATTGCGCTTTTGTCGAGACTACTATTAGTCAGTTTGTCTGACATTTGTGGTGTAGACGGTTCTCGTGAGAGAATGTGGCGTATGTGACGATGTTTCTAGTGTGTGACCAAATCCTTGTTACAGAATTTAGGTAGTGGAAGTGTCTCTCTTTCTTTTAGAAAAACGTTTAAAATGGGCGACCCTCGCTGGCATTTCGACGGGGGTGGCCGTGTGTTGTGAAAAGTATTTTGAAGGTGTAACCGTTTTGGTTTTCTTGACGTCATTGATTGAAGTGCCGGTTGTGTTAACGGTATGTGCGAAAATGTTCTAAAAAAATGGGATGTGAACGCTTTAGCCTTGGTCCCATTGATTGGAATTTAGCGATGTTAACGGTCCTCATTGTTGCTTGAAAACGACGGATTTTTATTTTGGCCAAGGCGATGGCGCTCAAAAGGGTCTTTTGAAAGTAGTGAGTGCAAAACTTGTCATGATGACGGTGCTAAAATGCTTTTTTAATTTGGCCGGAGCATCGGCGCTCAAAAGGTAGTTTTGAAAAGAAGATTTTGTTCGAAAACGGAGTTGGGTACGATTAAGTATGTTGTCATGGTTGAATCCAGATTTTAGTGTTTTATTTGGGTTGTTCAAACACGCTACACATAATTAGGAATGCGTACACTCATGCAGGATGCAGACACGGGTAGGTTAGGGTAGGCTACCGCCCACGAATAGTCTTTACTTAGGTGACGACAAGTCACCTGGGGAGGTGAGTGTCGTACCGTCTGCTCAGAACCACTCCGTTGGTATATCCGCTGGATGCGCGTTAGGTGGCCGGAGCGTCAACCAAATATCTCTCCGCGTGTCCATAAGAATCTTACGGCAAAGAGGTTGGTTGGTCCTAATATCGGTTAGGGTGGGCTTTTTAGGGCTAAAACCTGTAGTGACCACAAGAAGGAACTAGGAAATGAGCTTCACCGACCTCGTTCAAGCTACACCACTGCTGGAAACTTGTTTCCAAATTCCCAGCGGAGTTGCCAAACTGTAGACGTTCGTCCGCACCCCAAGGCGTCCCGCGCGGGACCGCCCAGTTTCATCGCGGCGGCCACCCACGCGGCCCCCTCCCGATCGGGGGCCGGTCCGATCTCGCATTCGGGGCGATGTTTCAGACCTCAATTCGGATGACGATTCGGACATCTAAAAGACGGATGCGGGCACCCGTGTTTCCGTTGGAATCGATCGAGTCGTGGTTGTAAATGTTTAAAGGCCGATATGTTAGGTAAGGTGACCTTTTTAGTGAACCGAATTCGTAGCCGATTTGTTGAGTCGCCATCGAGTCAATTAAGGGGACTCGAAAACCGTTCAACCCAACTTTGATCCTTAGTCGGCTCAAAGTTGAGTGGCACGAGACCTAAAGATAAAGACTTTTACCCTTAAGCACTCCATGCCTGGAATGACTCTTATTGCCAATGGTTTCGGACATCCGGAAACCGTCGATTCTGAGTAAGGGGTAAGGGTACGTATTGGGAAGCCAACATCCGCTAGACATCAACACCCAATCCCGCCCGCACATGGCGGCCTCTACTAATCAATCGGTGGGCTAATAAATTTGTTCCTTTGTTGTGGCGGAAGTACTGTATTATCCATTGTCTTAACCTTATGTCTTTGCTACATCGGTTGTTTAAGGACAAGTAAGCTTTGTTGTCAAAGTAGTTGTGTTTACATTCTTTGCATGCGATTTCACGTGAGAAGCAGGCCATGTAAAGATACACGTAGGAGAGTAAAGGGTACTAATATTATACGTATTAGCAAATCAATTTTAACGTGGTAATACGGATATTAGTCGTTCTCGTGGTATACCTTACCTGGTATTCTGCTTAAGATGCGTCGGCTCGGTATTAATATGGATGCATCGAACCATAGGTGGTAAGCATCGAGACTAATATGGAACCCGACCATCGCTTTGTTCAGTTTTAGTTTGTTTACGGTTTGAATCTCGTGTTAGGTGATTTAGCATGCGATTATAAGGTCATAAAAGCAGTAAATCATACGAAAGCTGTAAATGCGAATGTAAGTAAATCACGTAGTGAGGAGTTGAACCCTCGGAGTATACGCTAAACGGGACGAGATTCATAGATAGTTGAGAACGGATCTCGGAACTACTCAGGTCTATTTAGGGTGTTTTAGTGTTTATGGTTGAAGTTGGGACGTTACGTATGCTTATAACGTGCCGTGGACCTATTGTCCACATTTGACATTAACTTAGTGCATAATAGAAAGTACAGAAATGCAAAGTTTTGTTGATATGACAACTTAGTGACGGTTCGACTTCGAGGGTGAATCCTCCTAGCTTGCGTTGTGGTGATTTTGGCAGAGTTCCGTTACCACGGTCGGTTTTGCGGTTAATCCGGCAGAGCTTCCGCTGCTAGACTCCGGTTAGCTAGTCGAACACAGGTACCTCGAGATCGAGTGGAGTGCTCGAAGGTGAGGAGTAGCATTAATTCGCTTATCGGGACTACAATCGAGTGGATCGTTGGCTTGGGTGTCGGAGTGCGAGCCCAAGTTAGAAGAAACTCGTAAAGAGTAAGAGGGAGAAGAGAAGAATGAGTTGTGTTGAATGAATGAGGTGAGGGAGGTTATTTATAGTTGTTCGCGCGGTTCAAATCGCCCAGATGGATGCCTGAGTCCAGGCGCACCAGAACTCAGGCGCCTGGGATCATGCGCACGAGATGTAGGACGCCCGGTGCAAGGCGCCTGGGATTTTGAAGATACGATTTTGAAACATTCCAAAACCGAGAAGATGCGTATAATATCATAACTTGGGACCAGGTCCATCCCGACCGGGACCACCTCATCCCGACCGGGATGGGCTCAGATCGCAACTGTTTTCATTTGTTCGCCTCCCTTACTCTTGTAACCCTATATATAACCCCCCTCTTGTATTCATTCACTACTTTTACATTACCCACTAAACCCTAGACTATTTTAGGTTAGATTAGCTTAGATTAGTGTAGATTAGTCCTTAATTACTCCTTAATCTAGTTAGTTACTCTTGTAATATCGGATCTCTTGAAGAATCTACCAATCTTGACAACATTGGTGGATGTTTTGGGTCTTCTTATATGCAAGTGTTCATCTTTTTCATTCCTTTTTAGTTGGTATAATCTTTCTCATCTCTTTTCTCTTAATCTTTATTGTTATTCAAGTTTTCATCTTTATATCTTGTTTGTTGTTCATACTTGTTTTCCATTATGAATGTTTTTGTTCTAGTGTTGGTTTCTCAAGTTTGTGTTAGTCTTAGTTTAGATATGTGTGAGTAGTTATTCCCTAGGGTTAGTAGGGGGATCAGGTGTGATTAGGGATGATTAGGATGAGATGGGTGGTACTAGTTGTTGTTTTTGTTGATTCCTATTTGCCTTGCACTCTACATGTTTGATGAAAGGCTTGTGAGACTAGAGATGATCAATCCTTGTTTTTCTTGCCTCTTATCTTGTATGTGTTTGTTTGGTTGGTTGGTTTGGTTCCCTCATTAGTAGCGAGAGCGTGGTGAGATGACCCCTAGGCCGTTTAAGTAGCGAGAGCCCGATCGTAACCTAGGCTACGAAAGCATGCTAGTAACCCCCGTTTCCTTCTTTTGATCTCCTTGGCATCCATGAACCCGACTTAGCCCTAAGCGTAAGTAGCCTCGAAACCGCTCCAAAGAGCGATTCCACAAGAGAAAACGGGACCAAACACAAGAAATAAGCACTACAAACCACACTTATCAACTATCAACATGTGGGTGGAAGACTTGGTAAATCAAGGGGAATGAAGGACTAGAAAGATCATCCTGCCCGGGATGGGCATCATCCCGACCGGGACGATTTGTGCTGCAAAAGATTGGCTTCTAACTAGCCATCCCGACCGGGATCATAGTCTTCCCGCCGGGAAGGGCTCTTCCCGACCGGGATGAACTTCTTCTCGACCGGGATGGGGTACAACGCCCCCCTTTGCCTTTTTTCTTCATTTAAGCCCCACCCCACCACTTTATATCCCCACCCAACCACCCTACTCACCGAAATATCGATGAGGACAAGCAAGGTACCAAGAAGGATCATTGAGACGATGGAGTTGGTTGAGTTGCTAACCGTTTGGTAAGGCGACTCCCCTTTCTTTTCCGTCTTTTGTTGCTTACTCTTTGTATGTTCCCCTTCTTTTTATGCATTTGGTGTCATGGTGGCTCTCGGGGACTTGATAGTCATTTCTCCCGATTCTCGATGACGTGATTACATCGAGAGCCATTTGAAAAATCCAAATTAACCAGTTCTTTCACTTTTTCCTTGTTTTTATTTTCTTTTGGTTGAATTTAATCAGATTTAGGCGGAATCCGGGCTAGGTGACTTGATTACACCTAGCCCTCCCCTCCCATTTCCTTTTATTTTCTTCTTTTTATTTTTTCCCCCATCCATATCTTTTCTCGTCTCGGCCCTTGGTGATTTGATTACACCCCGACCGGACACACTCTACCCTTTCTTCACTTTCACTTTTGTTTTTGAGCTTTATTTTCCCTTTTTCTCTTCTTCTTAGTTACTCCACACACTACCGATCGAGCATGAGGACATTGCTCGATTTAAGTGTGGTGGAGCGATATCTAGTCTAGTTTAGTTTTTTTATCGTTGTTTTTTCGAAAAAATCTAAAAATTTCTAAAAAATTGAAAATTTTCATAAAAACCAAAAAGATTTTCTTTTGTGTCTTTTCTTTTTGTCTCTTTGTGTCGTATATTTGTTGTGTTGTGTGTTTTGCTCCCCCTCTTTTCTTGTAGGTCGCTTGATCACCGTTAACTTTGGAGGGCTTTCAAGACATCCGGTAACATCATTTTATCCCTTTCCTTCTTTGTCTCTTGTGAAGTTTGGAGGATATTTGTGATGGTGTATGCTCGGGTGGAGCTTTTTGGAATTTGTGGTTGATTGGTGGCTTGTTTGGATGTTTCGGGGTGGTGTTTGTTTATTTTGTTTTTTTTGGTGAAATGTGAGTTAAATTCATTCATCAAAAAAATGGAGTTACAAGCATATGCACAGACTTAAGGTATAAAAACAACCAAACATAACTGAGATCTAAACAAATCAGCAATTGTATCCAATACTCCTAAGGTATTTAATGTCGTCACAACTAACAGAGTCATTTGGGTTAATTTTAACTCTACCCCTTGCATCCGCAACACTCCTGGCAGCAAGGACAATAGAGTGATAGACATTTCCTTCATATAAGGCCCTATTCCGTTGATTCCAGACCATGTAATAGCAGGCTGCGAGGAGACCCGCGTGCATTTACTGTGCAAGGAATCAGGTCTTGCATTGCAGATGTTCTGAGACTGCAGGGAGAAACCCGCCTGATTTGTCACTTCGCTCATAACCCGTCTACTGTAGATGCATTCAAAGAATAAGTGTTGAGCAGTTTCAGCATGCTGTCGACATAAGCAGCATAGATCATCTTCAACGCACCACAATATATGCTTCTTAGTCTTCGTGTTCAGGCTATTATGCATAATAATCCAGCAAATGTAGCTGTGTTTGGGGACGTTCCAATTATTCCAGACAAAATTTGCCCATGGACGCGGGGAATCATCAGGATGAAGCCAAGTATATCCTTCTTTAATAGAGTAACCTGCAGGACTATACTTCCAATTGCCATTTTCGAACCCATTCTTGATCTTCTCTTTTACGCGACATATAGCTTTCCAGGTCCAAGGGCAATCCGTTGGAGGCTGGTAAGTATGCCAATCATGGTTCATCAAATAGACTGAATTAATCCACTTCAACCAAAGGCTATCACGCTTCATGTAAATCCAATTAAAAATTTTGCCCACAGCTGCAATATTCCAAGTTGATGCCTTCTTTATACCAAATCCGCCAGCCTCCTTACTCATAGTGACCTTATCCTAGCCAATGAGAGGAAATTTTCTGTAGTCACCCGATCCATCCCAAAGAAAGATCCTACATATGGCCTCAATTCTCTTAATAGTATGTTTCGGAATAATAAACATAGTAGCCCAGTAATTATGGAGAGAATTGAGAACCGAAGTTATGAGGGTGACTCTCCCAACATAGAAGAGCTTTTTGGCCCCTAAACTCCGAATTCGCTTAAGGATTTTCTCCGACAAAATCAAGCATTGCTGTCTGCTTATCTTACCGGCCTGAATAGGCACACCCAAATAGTTAAATGACATCCGCCCTTCCTTGATTCCTGTCACATTGTAGAAGTCTAATTTCAAACTCTCAGGAACCCCATTATAATAACCTTCCAATTTTGCCTTATTCATACGAAGTCCAGATGTTTTGGAGAAAGTAGAATAGGCTCTGAAAACTAGCATAATCGAGGCAGCATCCCCTTTACAGAAGAGAAGGAGGTCATCTGCAAACATTAGATGGGTCAATTTAATCTGTTTGCACTTAGGGTGATAGGAGAAAGGCCATTTATCAGTAGCATATGCAATCGTTCGACTCAAATAGTACATGCAGATAGTAAATAGTAGAGGAGAAATTGGGTCACCCTGCCGAAGGCCCCTCTTGCCAGGAAAATAACCAAAAGAGCACCCATTGAGGATCAGCGTATAGCTCGGGGTCGAAATGCATTGCATTATCAGGTTAATAATCTTGACCGGGAACTCTAATGCAATAAGCATTCTCTCAACAAATTTCCACTCAACTGTGTCATAAGCCTTTTGTAGGTCCAGTTTAAATAAGCATCTAGGCGAGGCATGCTTTCGAGAGTACATATGTACCAAATCTTGGCATATTAAAACATTCTCGAGAATAGATCTTCCTTGCACAAAGGCACTCTGAGAGTCATGAATAATGTCTGGGAGAACACGAGAGAGCCTATTACAAAGGATTTTAGAAATCACCTTGTAAATCATATTACAGCACGCAATAGGCCGGAATTGAGTTACCGATTCAGGCCTCTCACATTTTGGAATAAGGACCACGTTAGTAGCATTAATCTGCCGGAGTAGTTTTCCTGTAGAGAAGAAATCCATAACAGCACCCATAATACCCTTCCCAATAACGGACCAAGAGTCTTTGAAGAAACTACTTGAGTACCCATCAGGACCCGGAGCTTTGTCTTCAGGAATCGAGAAAAATACACTTTTTACCTCATCCTCCGAGACAGGCTGCAATAACATATTTCTATGCGCCTCTGTACAAACAGCACCCGAAGCAATTATCTCTGGGTATATGACCTGCACAGAAGTCTGTTCACCCAATAAGTTTTTATAATAAGACAAGAAAGCTTCTTGAATGTCACTCCATTCAGTACACAGCGCCCCCGTCTGATTCTTTATTTGTGTCACTTTGTTCCTCATGAGCTTTTGTTTAATCGCTTAATGGAAGAAATGAGTATTAGCATCCCCTTCCTCCAGCTATTGTGTTCTCGCTTTTTGCATCAAGAAGCTATCCCTAGCCTGCACATAGAACTTAAAATCATTGTTCAACAACCTCACTTGCTCAATTAAAGCAGCAGAAGTCTGATTGAGTTGGAGTTTTGTTTGGACAGTAATCAGTTCATGCTCCTTTTGCATTGTCCTTCTTTCCACATCAGAAAAGGAATGCTGATTCAGTTTTTTAAGCTCTATCTTCAACTTCTTAAGCCTCTTAACAAACGAGAACATTTTAGTGCCAACAAAACTCTTATCCCAATTGCTTCTAACGATCTGTATGAAATTTGCAGCCTTCCCCCACATTTTCAAATATTTAAAACTAGGTTTTCTCACAACATCCTATCCCCACATTTTATCCCAATTGTTTATTTTGTTTTGTTTTGTTTTTTTTGTCTCTTTTTCTTTCGTTTTTGTTGCGTCTTTGTTTTGTCTTGTTTAGTTATGTCTTGTGTAATAAAAGGTTTTCGAAAACCCGGCTTTGAGGCAAGTGCGCAAGTGCTACTTTCCTCTTCTAGTGATGTGAGTCGATCCTTGGACTTTAGTCTAGTAGAATGACTTTAAATTAATGATTTCGTTGGTTTCTTACCTTGAGTCCAACTAGTCTACTAGGAATTTACTACGGGATTTGCATTTTGACCACTTTGACCACCCACGGAGTGAAAAGGCCTTGGTTGCCGAGTCCCGTCTCTTAGGTGACCATGTTCGAAATTGTTTGATTAGTCCAAGTTTCCCCCTTTTTGGTGGGTTTGAAGAGAAAGCGCGCCCAACTCACCCATTTCCATACCTTTTACACATTTCCACAAATAAGTTGCATCTTTGCTGAGGTTTCTATGCTTGGTTCTGATTTAATGCCTACAATACAAGATTTATCCAAAAGGCAAGCCAAGAAAGAAAGAAAAAAAAAGAAAAAGAAAGAAAGAAAAAGAAAAAGAGAATGAAAAGAAAGAAAAGAAAAGAAAAGGCATAACAAATCAAAAACAAAATACAAAAGAAGAAAAAGAAATGGCATAGCAACTCAAAAGCAAAATACAAGAAAAGAAAAATGCCAAAGAAAATCGTTTTACAAAAAATTCTCAACCCCTCAAAAATAAGCCTTTTACCGACTGTTATCGTGAAGAGCCTACCAAATGATCGAGTTCCCAGGAAGGATGATAGCCGTGATGGTCGGTCCTCCCTCATTTTGCAACCATTATCCACCTTCTTACTTGGACTAGTTAGGCTATTTTTGAGCTTTGGACGACCCTCTTGGCTTATCGCTAAAGAGGGAGGGGTTTCACTTTACCTACAGTGTTGACTAACTTCGTGGTTCATCCTTTTTCCATCCCTCCTATCGTCCCGTAGTACGTTCTTAGAAGGTTACGAGGAACTAGGTAAGTTACCAACGTTTTTATTGCTTTGTTGTCATACCATTAGGGTTTTGTCCATATCGATTTGTGTTGTTAGCTTGGGAACGTTGTCACTTGACTTGAGTCCTTAACCGGTGTTTCTTTCACCGCTTTGTTGAGGGAAGCGGTATTTGTTTCTTCTTGAATGCAACCGATTGTCCGATTGTTTGTTTGCTTGTGTGTTTTCGTGTTTTCGGGTTCGGTTGTATCCACAGTTTTGTCACAAGACCTCAATTCCTTTGCGGAGAGCACTTTTCCTCTAAGTGTTCTCGCGTGAGTTGAAAGGGCGTAGGGTACGCTAATACCCGCTCGGCTAGTATTTTTGTTTTTATTAGTTTAGTAGTTAGTTCGTGCTTACTCGAGGACAAGAAAGGGTTAAGTGTGGGGGAGTTGATAAGTGTGGTTCGTAGTGCTTATTCCTTGTGTTTGGTCCCGATTTATCTTGTGGAATCGCTCTTAGGAGCGGTTTTCGAGGCTACGTACGCTTCTTCAAGCTTATTTTTGGTTTCTAAGGCCAATATTGGAGAAATGGAACCATTCCGACTCGTTTCCGACACATTTGGAGCGAACGAAGAGAAGCGAAGATCACTCGGTAGCTTAGACTCGATTCCGAGCCCTTGGGACCCATTCCCGAGCTCTTGAGACCCATTCCCGAGCACCGAGAATCGATAAGAAGCCTATGAAGAGCAAGTAGGGACCTATGAGACCATATTTGAAGCCTACAAGACCCATCGCGGTCGGGATCACATCCATCACGACCGGGATGAAGTGCAAAGAAGAGACAACCCACTGGAGGTCCATCCCGGCCAGGACCAGGTCCATCCCGACCGGGACCACCTCATCCCGACCGGGATCACCTCCTTCCCAGCCGGGATGGGCCCAGATCGCAGTTGTTTTCATTTGTTCGCCTCCCCTACTCTTGAAACCCTATTTATACCCCCCTTTTGTATTCATTCATTACTTTTACATTACCCACTAAACCCTAGACTACTTTAGGTTAGATTAGTTTAGATTAGTGTAGATTAGTCCTTAATTACTCCTTATTCTAGTTAGTTACTCTTGTAATATTGGATCTCTTGAAGAATCTACCAGTCTTGAAAACATTGGTGATGTTTTGGGTCTTCTTATATGCAAGTGTTCATCTTTTTCATTCCTTTTTAGTTGGTATAATCTTTCTCATCTCTTTTCTCTTAATCTTTATTGTTATTCAAGTTTTCATCTTTATATCTTGTTTGTTGTTCATACTTGTTTTCCATTATGAATGTTTTTGTTCTAGTGTTGGTTTCTCTTGTTTGTGTTAGTCTTAGTTTAGATATGTGTGAGTAGTTATTCCCTAGGGTTAGTAGGGGGATCGGGTGTGATTAGGGATGATTAGGGTGCGATGGGTGGTAATAGTTGTTGTTTTTGTTGATTCGTATTTGCCTTGCACTCTACATGTTTGATGAAAGGCTTGTGAGACTAGAGATGATGAATCCTTGTTTTTCTTGCCTCTTATGTGTTTGTTTGGTTGGTTGGTTTGGTTCCCTCATTTGTAGCGAGATCGTGGTGAGATGACCCCTAGGCCGTTTAAGTAGCGAGAGCCCGATCGTAACCTAGGCTACGAAAGCATGCTAGTAACCCCCGTTTCCTTCTTTTGATCTCCTTGGCATCCATGAACCCGACTTAGCCTTAAGTGTGAGTAGCCTCAAAACCGCTCCAAAGAGCAATTCCACAAGAGAAAACGGGACCAAACACAAGGAATAAGCACTACAAACCACACTTATCAACTATCAACATGTGGGTGGAAGACATGGTAAAATCAAGGGGAATGAAGGACTAGAAAGGGCATCCCGCCCGGGATGGGCATCATCCCGACCGGGACGAGTTGTGCTGCAAAAGACTGGCTTCTGACTAGCCATCCCGATCGGGATCATAGTCTTCCCGACCGGGAAGGGCTCTTCCCGACCGGGATGAACTTTTTCTCGACCGGGATGGGCTACAACGCCCCCCTTTGCCTTTTTTTCTTCATTTAAACCCCACCCCACCACTTTATACCCCCACCCAACCTCCCTACTCACCGGAATATCGATGTGGACAAGCAAGGTACCAAGAAGGATCATTGAGACGATGGAGTTGGTTGAGTTGCTAACCGTTTGGTAAGGCGACTCCCCTTTCTTTTCCGTATTTTGTTGCTTACTCTTTGTATGTTCCCCTTCTTTTTATGCATTTGGTGTCATGGTGGCTCTCGAGGCCTTAATAGTCATTGCTCCTGATTCTCGACGACGTGATTACATCGAGAGCCATTTGAAAAGTCCAAATTAACAAGTTCTTTCACTTTTTCCTTTTTTTTTTTTTTGGTTGAATTTATCGGATTTAGGCGGAATCCGGGCTAGGTGACTTGATTACACCTAGCCCTCCCCTCCCATTTCCTTTTATTTTCTTCTTTTTATTTTTTCCCCCATCCATATATTTTCTCGTCTCGGCCCTTGGTGACTTGATTACACCCCGACCGGACACACTCTACCCTTTCTTCACTTTCATTTTTGTTTTTTAGCTTTATTTTCCCTTTTTCTCTTCTTCTTAGTGTCTCCACACACTACCGAACGAGCATGAGGACATTGCTCGATTTAAGTGTGGGGGAGAGATATCCTAGTCTAGTCTAGTTTTATTTTTGTTGTTTTTTCGAAAAAATCTTTAAAATTCCTAAAAAATTGAAAATTTTCATAAAAACCAAAAAGATTTTCTTTTGTGTCATTTCCTTTTGTGCCTTTGTGTCGTATATTCGTTGTGTTGTGTGTTTTGCTCTCCCTCTTTCTTTGTAGGTCGCTTGATCACCGTTAACTTTGGAGGGCTTTCTAGACATCCGGTAACATCGTTTTATCCCTTTCCTTCTTTGTCTCTTGTGATGTTTGGAGGAGATTTGTGATGGTGTATGCTCGGGTGGAGCTTTTTGGAATTTGTGGTTGATTGGTGGCTTGTTTGAATGTTTTGGGGTGGTGTTTGTTTATTTTGTTTGTTTTGTTTTGTTTTGTTTTGTTTTGTTCGTCTCTTTTTCTTTCGTTTTTGTTGCGTCTTTGTTTTGTCTTGTTTAGTTGTGTCTTGTGTAATAAAATGTAACACCCCTAATTTTATAAATTTAAATTACTTTAAAATTATGTTCATATTTTTATTTTTACGATTTAACTCGTAATTCTTAAAATTATTATAAAACGAATTTATCGTTTAATCATTTCAAACTACTAAAATTCTATTTGACTCGGATTCTTATATTTAAAACATATTTTTCTGTTTCGGTTTATTTTATACAATTAATTTAATTCTTATCGAAAATCTATTTCGACGGTTTAGATTCTAAATTTTTTTTATTTACTTATATTCAAGCTCGAATTTCTATTTCCGACTCGAAGTTCATTTATATTAAGTTTCGTCAAAACATTTATTTCATTTCCTCGAGAAATCAATTTAATTCACTTCATCGAAAATTTATTGTTTATCGGGAAATATTATTCACCGTCTAATTATTTTTTTCTATAAATTTCATTTTCGTCTCGAATACTATATTTACTCATTTTATTTGATGGCCCGATTATTTATTATTTTTATTAATTCGATTTTTAATTCGTTTTCGTGGGTCAATAACATATCATTACGGAATTCATCTCCAACCCGATTCATTTAATTTATCCATATTTTCTTATTTACTTTGACTGACTGATTCTTTGTATCCCACTTAACTGATACACTCCCCTTTTGTCTTCTTTTCTTAACTCTCCACCGCTTCACCCTCCTCAATATTTTTTTTCCCTTCATCCGTTTCATTTCACCTTCACCCTCCGTTTTCTGTTTCTTTCTTGTCAACCCGTCAGACGATCTTCACGCACCCTTCAGCACTTCCGTTTCCCCTGTTCCTTCTTCTTCTTCTTTCAGTCGTTGACTGCTGCTGTTGTGTACTGCTTCTGCTGCGTTACTGCGCTGCTGCTGCTTTGCCCTTTGCTGCTCGTTGTTCTTTGCTCTTTCCGTCCCTTTTTCCCCGATTTTTGACTCCATCGATCTGACCGACACCTGAAATCGTAAGCCTTTGATTTTCGTCATCTACTCTTCCATTTTCTCTCATTTCTTCTGTCTTCTCTGTTCTCGTTTGTCCTGTTGTTGCTGCTGCGTTTCGCTGTTGTTTCTTCTCCCTATTCATTCTGGTTTGTTCCTCGTTGCTACTGATCTGTTGGCCCGCTGTTGCTGTCGTCCTTGTTGTCATTATTGCTGCCGTGTTGCCTAATCGTCCCTTCCTCTCCGTGTTCCATTTTTTTCTTCTCCTTTCTGTAACTTTTCTGCTAATGCTATCGTTTTTGTTTACGTACTGCTTGTTTTCCTCCTCTTCTTCTTCCCCCTCTTTTCGTTTTTGTTGTTGTTACTGTTGCCGTTGCTATCTGCCGTTGTTTATGCTGTCCGATTGCTGACTTTCGTTCCCTTGTTCCGCTTCTCCTCTTTCTTCCTCCGATTTTGCTGCTGCGTCTGTTTGCTGTCGCTGCTACGTTTTGTTGATTCTCCTTTTCTCCTTTTCTTCTTATCTTCCTGTCCGTTTCGATGTTGCTGTTATCGTCGATTTGTGGGATGCTGCTGTGGTGCTATTGTTTCTCTATTTATTTTACTGCTCATACTGATGTTTCATCGTGAGTCTATTCATTCTATCGCGTGTGCTGCTGTTGCTGGCTGTTCGGAACCTATGGTTGATGTTCATGTCGATTTCTTTTCCGTATTCCGTTTTCTCCATCGTTCCTTCATTCTTCTTACTCCGTTCTCTCAGTATCCTTTTCATTCCTCTCTTACTATTCTGGGTAATTCGATTACCCATTCATCCCCTTCGTTCTACTCGTCTTCTGGTTCTTATACCATGTATTCATATGTTTCCGTAGACTTCGCGAGGATTCAGACGAGGACATGTACTGGATCATTTTGGGATATCGACTCAAGGTATCTTCAGGACGTTACTCGATTTCATATCGTATGTTTGAGTAGTAGTATGTAGTAAATATTTTAACTTCGGTTTTTCTAATTTTTAGCTATTTATTATTTTGCTAATAATATTAATTTTTAAAATCGTATATCTTATTATATTTTACAGTTTTCGATATCGTTTTATAAATCGTTAGTAATTTAATTATTTACGATCGTTATAGTATTTTGTTGGTTATCGTGACACTAGTAACTAAATAAAAATGATTTCATATTTTCTTCCGATTCCGTTAAGTTATAATTTTAACTCAAAATCGTATTTCTATATTATAATCAAGGTTTGTATACTTGTTTAATAAATTAATTATCGTTTTAAGATTTATACTAATAAATGAGAAAATAGTCGATTTTGTTTTAAATATATTTTTAGTCGAGACTATTTTCACTAATAATTTCCTATTTGTTTCCGATTGACTATTTTTATTAAGATTTGTATTATTTAAAAATCAAAGCTATTTCTTAAAAATAATTTGAAACCTTTATAAAATTTATTTCATTTATAAAACTCGTTGACTCAATTAATTTTGATATCATTTTTATTAAAATATCTCTTTTCTAAGATTTATTGTAACACCCCTGATTTTATAAATTAAATTAATTTAAATTTATATTCGTATTTTTATTTCGTTTAAAATTTAACTCGTAATTCTTAAAATTATTATAAAACGAATTTATCATTTAATCGTTTCAAACTCCTAAAATTCCATTTGTCTCGGAAAATCTTATTACATTTAAAACATATTTTATTACTGTCTCGATTTATTTTTAATTTAATTCTTATCGAAAGTCTTTTTCGACGATTTAAATTCTAAATTACTTTTATTTATTTTTATTTAAACTCGAATTTCTATTTTCGGCTTGAGGCTCATTTATTTTAAAGTTTCGTCAAAACATTTATTACCTTTCCTCGAGAAATCATTTTAATTCACTTCATCGAAGATTTATTATTTTTCGGGAAATACTATTTGATCGTCTAATTATTTATAAGCTTCGTTTTCGTCTCGAATATATTAATTACTCATTTTATTTAACGGTCCGATTATTTATTAATTTTATTTGCTCGTTTTATTTCAACTCGTGGGTCAGTCAACTTATCGTTACGGGGTCCATCTCTTTCCCGATTCATTTATCTAACCCGTATACATTGTATACAAGTCTCGGAATCCGTACACTTTGGTGAAGTGTATTTGCCCATTTGATTCAACTCCCACTTTTACTGACTTGTATACTACTCTTTTCAATTCATTCCTCTTCCCCTTTTCTTGTTTTGTTCCACTGCCCACATTCAACGTCCACCGCTTCACTCCTTCCCCATTCATTCCCTTTAACTCCTCTATTCTTGTTCATCTTCTCTATTTCGCCTCCGCACCAACTTCTTCAGCCTTCTTCATCCTCCATCTTTTTCCTTCGTCTTCCTCATTTCTTTTCGAACAATCGGCCTTTGCTGCTGCCACTGCTATGCGCGTTTTGCCCCTACTCCGTGATGGTGCGCCTCTACTGCTTGCCGAATTACTGCTGCTGCGTACTGCTTCGTGCTATTGCTGCTGTTTCGTGCGCTGCTTGCTGCTGCTGTGTGGTCAATGTTGTTACTGCCCTGTTGCTGCTGTTCTTCTAGGCTCTTATGTCGGTTCCGATGTGGGAAGGTAATCTCGTCCTTCTCCTTTGTCTCGTTCTCTCTTATTGATCTTCTAATGCTACTGCTGTCCTTTATTCTCCTTTCTTAATCTTCCTCTTATCTTCTTCTTTTTGTTTTTTTTTCTTCCCTTGTCCTATCCTGTTCGGACCATGCCGCTGTTGTTGTCCTTCCTTTCTATCTTCGTTTGTTTTGTGTCAGTCGGTCTTCGAATTTCCTCTTTTGTTCTTCCTTTTTCTTTCATCTTTTTCGCTTGTCCTTCTCGTTCTGTTTCGATGGTTGCTGCTGCGCGTTTCGTACTGCTGCTGTTCCTGTTTTGTCGTGCGTAATGTTGTCATCGTTCATTTTCCTGCTACTGTCTTCTGCGTTGCTACTGTCGTAATGTTGCTATCGATGTTCGATCATCTTGTTTACGTTGTTGTTATGATGCTAGCTGCTGTTTGTTCTCGTCCTCAGGTTCTTTTCTTCTTCGCATTCCTTTTTGTTTTAGCATCGTTAATGACCTGTTGCGCTGCTACTGTTCGTGTCGTTGTTGTTACTGTCCGATGTTTGACCTCCGTACCCTCCTTTATTCCTTCTGATCTCGTTTTGCTACCTGCTTGTTCCCAACTTCTTTATTTTCGTTCTCCGTCCTTCTTCCTGCTGTCATTCCTGTTGTTGCTGCCCTTCTTCTATCATGTTTGTCGATTCGACTGAGTTCAGTCGTCATGCTTCCATTTTGGACACATCGTTTCCCTTTCCGTCTGGTGACGTTTACGTCTCATTCTTTTATTTTGTCGATTGTCGATTGTCGTGGTGAATCTAGTTCAGAAGACTAGCGGTTCTACAACTTGGAGCTTAAGAACGACATTTCTACTGATTTGGAGCTTGGGTTGGTCAAGAAGGACGAGTACGAGTTCGTTTTGGATGTCGACTTAAGGTAACTTTAGCACGTTACTCGATTTTATATCGTATGTTTGAGTAGTAGTATGTAGTAAATATTTTAACTTCAGTTTTCTAATTTTAGCTATTTATTATTTGCTAAAAATATTATTTAATAAATCGTATGCTTTTTAAATAGTTTACGATTTTCGATATAGTTTTATAAATCGTTAGTAATTTTATTATTTGCGATCGTTATAATATTTTGTCGGTTATCGTGATACTAGTAACTAAATAATATCGATTTCATATTTTCGTCATATTTCGTTAATTTCTAATTTTTTAACTCAAAATCGTATTTTCATATTATAGTCGAGATTTGTATACTTGTTTAATAAATTAATTTTCGTTTTAGGATACATACTAATAAATGAGAAAATAGTCGATTTAGTTTTAAATACATTTTAGTCGAGACTATTTTAACTAATAATTTCCTATTTGTTTCCGATTGACCATTTTTATTAAAATTTGTATTATTTTTATAAATCAAAGCTATTTCTTAAAAAAAATTGAATCCTTTATAAAATTCATTTGACTTATAAAACTCGTTGACTCAATTAATTTTGATATCGTTTTTCTTAAGATATCTCGTTTCTAAAATTTATAGTTTTAACTCGATTTCCTAATTATTTAAAAAATACTATAAAATGACTTATTATGTTTTATTTATATTTTGAATAACGAATTTAGAAATATATTAAAGTTACGATAACAACGATAATAATAAAATGTTAATTTCGTTAGAAATGCTATTTTTATACATTTCACTTATTTTAATAACTTATGTATTTTCTATAACAAAAATTTCTATTTTAAGTAAGTTTCTAAAATTAGAAAGTTTCTATTTATAGAAAGTTTCCCTTTTTTATAAAATGTTTATTCCTTTTATCCTCATACTATTTTTATTGATTATATCTTTTGTATTTATCGATAATGGCTGGTTTTGGAGTTATGGAATAAGGACAAGTGTGAGGTTAGGGTAATATATTCTGGGGTTTACGTTTTTGCCATCAACTATAAGGCTGGTGTGTCTTTATGGGGCATACTGGTTGTTGAACCGAGCATATATGGTGTTCGGGAGTGTGTGTACATTTTGACCTTAAACTCGTGCCTCGCAGTGTAAGACGCCGTCGGGTTGAACTGAGTATTTATGGTGCTCGGGAGGGGTGTGCATATTATCTTAAACTAGGGCCACGCATTTATAAGTCGCCGTCCTATTATGGTTGAGTAGCCTAGTTAGAGACCGAAGTTTGATTTGTTTGAACTAAGTTCTCGAAGCTAGTTTTAGTATTCTCCTAGTGAAAGTCTAGCCTTCTACACTGAATATTTCCATAACGCCTTTTTGAATATTTTTATTATTATCAATACGTTTTGATTTGCAGGTTGGCAAATATTTGATGTTTTCTTCGGAAAACTTGTTCTGATTTTATTATTCCAATATTTTCAGTTTCTCCGAAAGCTTATTTTTATTATATCATTTTAATGTTTTCCCTTTTAATTATTTTGATATAGTAATACTATTATTTTTCCATATGGTATAATATGGCTGGGAGAACGTCCGAGTTACTCCCCACTGACGTGGCTGTTATGATTATAACATGACAGGTATTTGCTGCTGGGTTTTGGGTGTGAGCTAGCGAGTAGCGTGGATCCTACTCTTTCTTCATTATGTAATTTATGGTTTTGTATTAACCTGTTTGGAGTTTTTTTTTCTTTTAGCCCTTTTGTAAAAAGAGGCCTTTGTATTGACTTACCATTTCTTTTAATAAGATATAGTTTGTCAGTGTGTTTTAATCCCAATTCTACAGTGTTTCCGCCACTGTATTGCGTTAGATTTTCTAGGGGATTACATTTATTGTTTTAACTCGATTTCCTAAATTATTCATAAAGTGCTATATAATGACTTATTATATTTTATTTATATTTTTAGTAACGAATTTAGAAATATAAATAAGTTACGATAACTACGATAATAATAAAATATTAATTTCGTTAGAAATACTATTTTTATAACTTTCACCTATTTTAATAACTTACGTATTTTCTATAACAATATTTCTATTTTAAGTAAGTTTCTAAAATTAGTAAGTTTCTATTTATGGAAAGTTTTCCCATTTATATAAATGTTTATTACTTTTATCCTCATATTATTTATATTGATTATATTTATTTCTGAATATCGATAACGGCTTGTTTTGGAGTTATGGAATAAAGTCAAGTGTGGGGTTAGAGTAATAATCTGGGGTGTACGTTTTTGCCATCAGCTATAAAACCGGTGTGCCCATTTGGGGCACATTTGGTCGTTGAACTGGGCATAGTTTCTCCCAAGAGAGTGTGCATTGTGCCCTTAAGCTAGATATCGCATCGTGTTAGTCGCCGTCAGTTGAACTAGATACATTTGGTATCTAGGATGGGTGTATACTACTTAAACCAGGACCTCGCTGCACGTAGTCTTGTTATAGTTGAGTTGCCTAGTTAGAGACTTGATTCTGTTATGAGTTAAGTCTACAGTTCTCGAAGCTAGTTTCCAGTATTATCCTAGTGAAAGTCTAGCCTTGTGCACACTGATCGAATTTCCATAACGCCGGTTTTGAATATGATTATTATTGTCGATTGGTTTGATTTGCAGGTTGGCAAATGTTTAAAGTTTCCTCCAAGAACTTATTTTATTATATCGTTTTAATGTTTTCTCTTTTTAAATATTTTGATATAATAATACTATTATTTTCCATATGATATAATATGGCTGGAAGAACGTCCGAGTTACTCCCCACTGATGTGGCTGTTATGTTTTTAACATGACAGGTTTTTGCTGCTAGGTTTTGGGTGTGAGCTAGCGAGTAGCGTGGATCCTAATCTTTCTCTATTCATGTAATTTATGGATTCGTATAACCCATTTGGAGAATTTTCTATTTAGCCCTTTTGTAAAAAGAGGCCTATTGTTTGACTTTACCATTTTAATTTTACTAAGATATAGTTACAGTGTGTTTTAATCCCGACTCTACAGTGTTTCCGCCACTGTATCGCGTTAGATTTTCTAGGGGATTACATAAAAGGTTTTCGAAAACTTGGTTTTGAGGCAAGTGCGTAAGTGCTACTTTCCCCTTCTAGTGATGTGAGTCGATCCTTGGACTTTAGTCTAGTAGAATGACTTTAAATAAATTATTTTGTTGGTTTCTTACCTTGAGTCCACCTAGTCTACTAGGAACTTACTACGGGATTTGCATTTTGACCACTTTGACCACCTACGGAGTGAAAAGGCCTTGGTTCCCGAGTCCCGTTTCTTAGGTAACTGTGTTCGAAATTGTTTGATTAGTCCAAGTTTCCTCCTTTTTTGTGGTTTTGAAGGGAAAGCGCGGCCGACACACCCATTTCCATACCTTCTACACATTTCCACAAATAAGTTGCATCTTTGTTGAGGTTTCTATGCTTGGTTGTGATTGAATGCCTACAATACAAGATTTATCCAAAAGGCAAGCCAAGAAAGAAAGAAAAAAAGAAGAAAGAAAGAAAAAGAAAGAAAAAGAAAAAGAAAATGAAAATGAAAAGAAAGAAAATAAAAGAAAAGGCACAACAAATCAAAAACAAAATACAAAAGAAGAAAAAGAAATGGCATAGCAACTCAAAAGCAAAATACAAGAAAAAAAATGCCAAAGAAAATCCTTTCACAAAAATTTCTCACCCCCTCAAAAATAAGCCTTTTACCGACTGTTATCGGAAAAAGCCTACCAAATGACCGAGTCCCCAGGAAGGATGATAGCCGTGATGGTCGGTCCTCCCTTATTTTGCAACCATTATCCTCATTTTTACTTGGACTAGTTAGGTTATTTTTGTGCTTGGGACGACCCTCTTGGCTTATCGCTAAAGGGGGCGGGGTTTCACTTTACCTACATTGTCGACTAACTCCGTGGTTCATCCTTTTTCCATCCCGCCTATCGTCCCGTAGTACGTTCTTAGGAGGTTAGGAGGAACTAGGTAAGTTACCAACGTTTTTATTACTTTGTTGTCATACTATTAGGGTTTTGTCCGTATCGATTTGTGTTGTTAACTTGGGAACGTTGTCACTTGCCTTGAGTCCTTAACCGGTGTTTCTTTCACCACTTTGTTGAGGGAAGCGGTATTTGTTTCTTCTTGGATGCAACCGATTGTCCGATTGTTTGTTTGCTTGTGTGTTTTCGTGTTCGGTTGTATCCACAGTTTTGTCGCAAGACCTCACTTGCTTTGCGGAGAGCACTTTTTCTCTAAGTGTTCTCACGTGAGTTGAAAGGGCGTAGGGTGCGCTAATACCCGCTCGGCTAGTATTTTTGTTTTTATTAGTTTAGTAGTTAGTTCGTGCTTACTCGAGGACGAGTAAGGGTTAAGTGTGGGGGAGTTGATAAGTGTGGTTCGTAGTGCTTATTCCTTGTGTTTGGTCCTGGTTTCTCTTGTGGAATCGCTCTTTGGAGCGGTTTTCGAGGCTACTTACGCTTCTTCTAGCTTGTTTTAGGATCCTAAGGCCAATATTGGACAAATGGAACGATTCTGACTCGTTTCCGACACATTTGGAGCCAACGAAGAAAAGCGACGATCACTTGGTAGCTTAGACTCGATCCCGAGCCCTTGGGACCCATTCCCGAGCACCGTTAATCGATAAGAAGCCTATGAAGAGCAAGTAGGGACCTATGAGACTATATTTGAAGCCTACAAGACCCATCCCGATCGGGATCACATCCATCACGACCGGGATGAAGTGCAAAGAAGAGACGACCCACTGGAGATCCATCCCGGCCGGGACCAGGTCCATCCCGACCGGGACCACCTCATCCCGACCGGGATGGGCCCAGATCGCAGTTGTTTTCATTTGTTAGCCTCCTTTACTCTTGTAACCCTATATATACCCCCCCCCCCTCCCTCTTGTATTCATTCATTACTTTTACATTACCCACTAAACCCTAGACTACTTTATGTTAGATTAGCTTAGATTAGTGTAGATTAGTCCTTAATTACTCCTTAATCAAGTTAGTTACTCTTGTAATTTTGGATCCCTTGAAGAATCTACCAATCTTGACAACATTGGTGGATGTTTTGGGTCTTCTTATATGCAAGTGTTCATCTTTTTCATTCCTTTTTAGTTGGTATAATCTTTATCATCTCTTTTCTCTTAATCTTTATTGTTATTCAAGTTTTCATCTTTATATCTTGTTTGTTGTTCATACTTGTTTTCCATTATGAATGTTTTTGTTCTAGTGTTGGTTTCTCTTGTTTGTGTTAGTCTTAGTTTAGATATGTGTGAGTAGTTATTCCCTAGGGTTGGTAGGGGGATCGGGTGTGATTAGGGATGATTAGGGTGAGAGGGGTGGTACTAGTTGTTGTTTTTGTTGATTCGTATTTGCCTTGCACTCTACGTGTTTGATGAAAGACTTGTGAGACTAGAGATGATGAATCCTTGTTTTTCTTGCCTCTTCTCTTGTATGTGTTTGTTTGTTTGGTTGGTTTGGTTCCCTCATTAGTAGCAAGAGCGTGGTGAAATGACCCCCAGGCCGTTTAAGTAGCGAGAGCCCGATCGTAACCTAGGCTACGAAAGCATGTTAGTTACCCCCGTTTCCTTCTTTTGATCTCCTTGGCATCCATGAACCCGACTTAGCCCTAAGCGTAAGTAGCCTTGAAACCGCTCCAAAGAGCGATTCCACAAGAGAAAACGGGACCAAACACAAGAAATAAGCACTACAAACCACACTTATAAACTATCAACATATGGGTGGAAGACTTGGTAAAATCAAGGGTAATGAAGGACTAGAAAGGGCATCCCACCCGGGATGGGCATCATCCCGACCGGGACGAGTTGTGCTGCAAAAGACTGGCTTCTGACTAGCCATCTCGACCGGGATCATAGTCTTCCCGACCGGGATGAACTTCTTCTCGACCGGGATGGGCTACAACGCCCCCCTTTGCCTTTTTTTCTTCATTTAAGCCCCACGCCACCACTTTATATCCCCACCCAACCTCCCTACTCACCGAAATATCGATGAGGACAAGCAAGGTACCAAGAAGGATCATTGAGACGATGGAGTTGGTTGAGTTGCTAACCGTTTGGTAAGGCGACTCACCTTTCTTTTCCGTCTTTTGTTGCTTACTCTTTGTATGTTCCCCTTCTTTTTATGCATTTGGTGTCATGGTGGCTCTCGGGGCCTTGATAGTCGTTGCTCCCGATTCTCGAAGACGTGATTACATCGAGAGCCATTTGAAAAATCCAAATTAACCAGTTCTTTCACTTTTTCCTTGTTTTTATTTTCTTTTGGTTGAATTTAGTCGGATTTAGGCGGAATCCGGGCTAGGTGACTTGATTACACCTTGCCCTCCCCTCTCATTTCCTTTTATTTTCTTCTTTTTATTTTTTCCCCCATCCATATCTTTTCTCGTCTCGGCCCTTGGTGACTTGATTACACCCCGGCCGGACACACTCTACCCTTTCTTCACTTTCATTTTTGTTTTTTAGCTTTATTTTCCCTTTTTCTCTTCTTCTTAGTGTCTCCACACACTATCGATCGAGCATGAGGACATTGCTCGATTTAAGTGTGGGGGAGCGATATCCTAGTCTAGTTTAGTTTTATTTTTGTTGTTTTTTCGAAAAAATCTTTAAAATTCCTAAAAAATTGAAAATATTCATAAAAACCAAAAAGATTTTCTTTTGTGTCATTTCCTTTTGTGCCTTTGTGTCGTATATTCGTTGTGTTGTGTGATTTGCTCCCCCTCTTTCCTTGTAGGTCGCTTGATCACCGTTAACTTTGGAGGGTTTTCAAGACATCCGATAACATCGTTTTATCCCTTTCCTTCTTTGTCTCTTGTGAAGTTCGGAGGGGATTTGTGATGGTGTATGCTCGGGTGGAGCTTTTTGGAATTTGTGGTTGATTGCTGGTTTGTTTGAATGTTTCGGGGTGGTGTTTGTTTATTTTGTTTTGTTTTGTTTGTGTCTTTTTCTTTCGTTTTTGTTGCGTCTTTGTTGTGTCTTGTTTAGTTGTGTCTTGTGTAATAAAAGGTTTTCGAAAACTCGGTTTTGAGGCAAGTGCTCAAGTGCTACTTTCCCCTTCTAGTGATGTGAGTCGATCCTTGGACTTTAGTATAGTAGAATGGCTTTAAATTAATGATTTCGTTGGTTTCTTACCTTGAGTCCACCTAGTCTACTAGTAATTTACTACGGGATTTGCATTTTGACCACTTTGACCACCCACGGAGTGAAAAGGCCTTGGTTGCCGAGTCCCGTCTCTTAGGTGACCATGTTCGAAATTGTTTGATTAGTCCAAGTTTCCCCCTTTTTGGTGGGTTTGAAGAGAAAGCGCGCCCAACTCACCCATTTCCATACCTTTTACACATTTCCACAAATAAGTTGCATCTTTGCTGAGGTTTCTATGCTTGGTTCTGATTTAATGCCTACAATACAAGATTTATCCAAAAGGCAAGCCAAGAAAGAAAGAAAAAAAAGAAAAAGAAAGAGAGAAAAAGAAAAAGAGAATGAAAAGAAAGAAAAGAAAAGAAAAGGCACAACAAATCAAAAACAAAATATAAAAGAAGAAAAAGAAATGGCATAGCAACTCAAAAGCAAAATACAAGAAAAGAAAAATGCCAAAGAAAATCGTTTTACAAAAAATTCTCAACCCCTCAAAAATAAGCATTTTACCGACTGTTATCGTGAAGAGCCTACCAAATGATCGAGTTCCCAGGAAGGATGATAGCCGTGATGGTCGGTCCTCCCTCATTTTGCAACCATTATCCACCTTCTTACTTGGACTAGTTAGGCTATTTTTGAGCTTGGGACGACCCTCTTGGCTTATCGCTAAAAGGGGCGGGGTTTCACTTTACCTACAGTGTCTACTAACTCTGTGGTTCATCATTTTTCCATCCCGCCTATCGTCCCGTAGTACGTTCTTAGAAGGTTAGGAGGAACTAGGTAAGTCACCAACATTTTTATTGTTTTGTTGTCATACTATTGGGGTTTTATCCATATCGATTTGTGTTGTTAGCATGGGAACATTGTCACTTGCCTTCAGTCCTTAACCAGTGTTTCTTTCACCGCTTTGTTGAGGGAAGCGGTATTTGTTTCTTCTAGGATGCAACCGATTGTTCGATTGTTTATTTGCTTGTGTGTTTTCGTGTTTTCGTGTTCGGTTGTATCAACAGTTTTGTCGCAAGACCTCACTTGCCTTGCGGAGAGCACTTTTCCTCTAAGTGTTCTCGCGTGAGTTGAAAGGGCGTAGGGTGCGCTAATACCCGCTCGGCTAGTATTTTTGTTTTCATTAGTTGAGTAGTTAGTTCGTGCTTACTCGAGGACGAGTAAGGGTTAAGTGTGGGGGAGTTGATAAGTGTGGTTCGTAGTGCTTATTCCTTATGTTTGGTCCCGGTTTCTCTTGTGGAATCGCTCTTTGGAGCGGTTTTCGAGGCTATTTACATTTCTTCTAGCTTGTTTTAGGTTCCTAAGGCCAATATTGGAGAAATGGAACGATTCTGACTCGTTTCAGACACCTTTGGAGCCAACGAAGAGAAGCGACGATCACTCGGTAGCTTAGACTCGATTCCGATCCCTTGGGACCCATTCCCGAGCACTGAGAATCGATAAGAAGCCTATGAAGGGCAAGTAGGGACCTATGAGACCATATTTGAAGCCTACAAGACCCATCCCGGTCGGGATCACATCCATCAAGACCGGGATGAAGTGCAAAGAAGAGACAACCCACTGGAGGTCCATCCCGGCCGGGACCAGGTCCATCCCGACCGGGACCACCTCTTCCCGAAAGGGATCCCCTCGTTCCCGGCCGGGATGGGCCCAGATCGCAGTTGTTTTCATTTGTTCGCCTCCCTTACTCTTGTAACCCTATATATACCCCCCCCCTTCTTGTATTCATTCATTACTTTTACATTACCCACTAAACTCTAGACTACTTTAGGTTAGATTAGCTTAGATTAGTGTAGATTAGTCCTTAATTACTTCTTAATCTAGTTAGTTACTCTTGTAATATTGGATCTCTTGAAGAATCTGCCAATCTTGACAACATTGGTGGATGTTTTGGGTCTTCTTATATGCAAGTGTTCATCTTTTTTATTCCATTTTAGTTGGTATAATCTTTCTCATATCGTTTCTCTTAATCTTTATTGTTATTCAAGTTTTCATCTTTATATCTTGTTTGTTGTTCATACTTGTTTTCCATTATGAATGTTTTTGTTCTAGTGTTGGGTTCTCTTGTTTGTGTTAGTTTTAGTTTAGATATGTGTGAGTTGTTATTCCCTAGGGTTAGTAGGGGGATCGGGTGTGATTAGGGATGATTAGGGCGAGAGGGGTGGTACTAGTTGTTGTTTTTGTTGATTCTTATTTGCCTTGCACTCTACATGTTTGATGAAAGGCTTGTTAGACTAGAGATGATCAATCCTTGTTTTTCTTGCCTCTTCTCTTGTATGTGTTTGTTTGGTTGGTTGGTTTGGTTCCCTCATTAGTACCGAGAGCGTGGTGAGATGATCCCTAGACCGTTTAAGTAGCGAGAGCCCGATCGTAACCTAGGCTACGAAAGCATGCTAGTAACCCCCGTTTCCTTCTTTTGATCTCCCTTGCATCCATGAACCCGACTTAGCCCTAGTTTCCTTCTTGTTGATTTATTTGCTTCCATTTGTCATTAATTACTTGTTTAGCTTAGTCATTAGTCAACCTTAGTCATCGCCTTAGTTTAGTTTCCCTTGAACCTAGTGTAGGACCGTAGCCCACCTTAGTCCGACACCCCGTCCCTGAGGAATTCGACCCGACTTGCCCTATCTACCCAATTAGGAATAGTTGGTTTTACTTGTTTGGTAGGATTGACGGCAAAATCTTACCATCATTGAGTCATTCCAATATTATTTAATTTCACCATACGCATTGAAGAGCCTTCCCAGGAGGTCACCCATCTTAACACTACTCTCACTCAAGCACGCTGAGTCGAGTCATTCCAATATTATTTAATTTCACCATACGCATTGAAGAGCCTTCACAGAAGGTCACCCATCTTAACACTACTTTCACTCAAGCACGCTTAACTATGGAGTTCTTATGGCCAGCTACTAGAAATGAAATTGAAATTTATTGACATAATCATTGATTTAAATTCTTTTAAAGTGATGATTTTTTCACAAATTACATTTACTTTTGAGAAATTAATTTATTTTTCCACAATGATTTACATATTATGATTAAAAAATTATTATTCCATAAAAAAAAAAGTTTCAAAGTCGATTTTCGAACTCATGATTTCATTAATTTATCGATATTTTTATTTTAGTTTCTATTTTCCACGTTCTTTTATTGCTAGTTCTTTCGATATATATTTTCTTTTCGTTATCGGTCGTTATTTTATTTCATCTGTTTTTATCCTTATTAAGTTTTCTCTTGCCTACTTCAAGTGTTACCCGGATTTTATTTTTCATTAAGTAAATTTTATTTTAAATTCATTTTTAAAAATATCTTCCAAATAATATTATATAACAGTTATTGAATTAAATAGTTGACGAAAAAATAATTTTTGATTTTCTCACTATTAGTCCTTAATGTAACACCTGAAATTACGTAAATTTTATTCGTTAGAATTTCTAGAGGATTACAGTTGGTATGAGAGCATCACTGCTCCCAACGCTTACACCTAAAATTAGAGGAAATACCAGTAAATTATTTAAACAGTAAATAAAAATAGTATTAGAAATGGGTAGAAACAGGTAAGGACTTGTTTGTTTAGTTTTTCTTGTTTCCTGAAACTCAATGATTAGCATTGAATATTTGTTTAATATGTCCAAGAAGAAGATAAGTGGACAAGATGTTGACATGATGCTACTCCAGATCGGGACAAGACCTACTTAGCACTCTCAACGCCTGCCGACTCGAGTGGACAACTTTGTGCTCCAAGAAGGATGTCGATGGTGACTTTTCAGCTCCGATCAAGAGTAGATGCCAGTTTCGTGATGGTGCAACAGACTCAGATGTGAAATCACTTTGTATACTGATGGAGCGACCCAATAGTAGTGTTCTCGTTCCTCTACAAGGACATGAAGAAATCCAGCGAGATTCATTTGTGAACTCCGGAGACTCGAAGATTCTCCTGTAGTTTAAGATCTTAATTCTCTAGGATCATTGATCTTTTCCTTTATCTTCCACCCTCTGCTTCTTCCAATTCTCCTCTTATATATTCTCATCTTCATTCTTATGGTGAATCCTTGTTTTATTCTTCTACTTTACCATCTTCCTCTGGAGATTCTTTGGTTAGACCGAATTCTATCATAGTGAACCTTTTTGGAAGTTAAAGATGTTGAATGTTTAGTTAACTCCTTATTACCAATGGTTTGAGGATTGTGAGTTATGCCCTGTTATCTAATCTAGTGAGCTTTTGAGGAATCGATTTAAATGGTATTAGGTGATTAACAGAATTAGGATTGTACCATAGATATTGATCAAGCTTGGGTTATGAATTACTTGATCGTATAGAGGACTAAGAGTTTAGTAAATTTTTGGATAGTGAGAATTATATCATATTGTGATGGATACCTAATACCCAACATAGAACCTAGTCAAGTGTAAATAATAATATTACTTGGGATTCCTACCTAATGTTGACTACTTAATGGACAAATCGTTGAATTTTGGGATCATAATTCATTATTTAAGTTTTAGCATGAGTGTTGTAGTACCATTTTAAGTCCTTGTTAATGTTATAGAAAATTTTGGCTGACATAGATAAACCCTTGTTTCTTATGGTTTAGATCGAGATGTAAGTTTGTAACCTACGAATTTTGGAGTTGACTGACTTAAATTTGGACAGATCATTATAAGCCTTAAAGAAGAAAACATATTATTGCTCAATTAAAGGTTGGCTTTATCGCGTTGTTTTGAGGAATACTTAATACCAATCATCTTGATGGATTTATAGTTCAGAACCCTTAGACCAACGAGATTGTGGCTTCGTTGAGTTAATAAATATTTTAGTGGTTTCGCTGTTACGATATGAAATTTGATGGAATTCTCAGAAACCTTAGCCGAATGACGTGTTTGAAAATGTGAGTATCTGGCGTTACATGTCAAGCTGAGTGTGTTTAATGTTTGGCGTACTTTCTTAACCTCTGTCTATTGATGATGTTAAGAATATGTTGATTATCACTTTTGAGGTTTTCGTGTCCGAACATTGTTAATTGATGGATTTTATTTAGTGTTCCTTACTTGAAAAATTTGAAGTATACCTCGAGTTCAGACCTTATTAGCTTTGAATTTATGAGCCTTAGTGATTACGAGTTTGGGTATGTTTTGATGACCGTTGGAATCTTAATTAATGGATTAGTCTAAATCATTTTAGGATTCTTACCATACTAATTGAAGGATTATATATGTAAGACTTAATTTTGGAGGCTATGGCAGTTCATAATTTTGGAGGTTGTAGATTGAGTAGGACCACCCTGTACCGATATTGGACTTAGCGTCAGTTGATGGGCCAATTAGAAACCCGTATTTGTGAGAGTCGTGCTAGGAACCTCGAGATGGTTAATTGCTTCTATAATCCTTGAGAGCTCTTTTTGGCTCTCAACTCCGTCTTCCTTTCTGCTCTCTTGAATTCTGTTACCCCCATCTACTGCTAATCCCTTCAACCTTTGTCGATTTTGAAAGCTCTTATTTTTAATTTATTTATCCTTTTTCTATTTACCCATTAATCATTTTTTTACGAACTCCCTATTTTATAAAAAAGTTTGACTAGTTTAAAAAAAATGGATTATCGTAAAATTTTAACATTTTGAGTTATAATTTCTAATTATGAAATTACCCGTTTTGTAAAAAGTTTAACTAACTTAAACTTTTCGGATATCGTGAAATATTGTAACATTTTTAAGTTATAATTTAAGAACTTTAGACTTCACTTTTGTTTTATCTTTGGTTGATATTTATATTTAGATCTGTTTCAAAATGCCTTAATAATTTATTTTAAATTATTTCGAAATTATTTCAAATTTTAATTTTTAAGCGATCGAAATTTTAAGAAGACTTTCATATTTCCAAATGCTTCCATTTCTATAGGATTATTATGTAAAACATTTTAACATTGTCGAAATTATATTGTACCTTCACGTTTGATAACATGTTTGAAAACTTTCATAATTACCTTGTTAACATTTTCAAAATTTTAACGTTTTGAAATTAGTTTCGTTTCATTGCGGTGGACTTTCGAATTTGTTATTGAAAAACGTCCAGCAACTGATTCGATTTTTACTAACTACAAAATTTGATTTCTCAAAATGAAATTTTGTTTCGTCATAAAATGAAATATTATCGAATTTCTTAATCAAATTGTTTTACATTTGTTTTGAAAATGTTTTGGTTACCCTTTTTCCTACGAGTTTGTTTACAAATATTATTTGGCGTCGTTATTTTAACAAATAAATTTACTTTACAATTTCATTAATTTAGAAGATTTTAAACTTTCAGTAGCTTAGCCCAATTTCTCTTGGAATGAATATTTGCATTCGATTTCGTGTCACTTTGAAGGTTGGAAAATTTTCTTTTAAAACAATTTTTTTATACAAATTTGTATCCCCTTCTTTTTGAGTGGGGTAATCTTGAATCCTTTCTGCTTATTCTTAGTTTAGAGGACGAAAATTTCTTTTAGTGGGGAAGATTGTAACACCCGCTATATTCCTAGCGCTTTTATCTTTTCCGTTATGACTTCGTCATAACTCTATCACATTTCGGCCTTCTGTTTCATCATTATTTCCAAGCTTTATTTTTATTTTCGAGTCAAATAATATTTTTTTTAATTTCTTTTAAAGATTTTAATTATTTTAAACCTATTTATTTGATTTTAATCGTAAACTACTTATTCTTCTGTGAGAAATTTTATTTCTCTACGAAATAACGTTTTAAGCTCGGATTTAAGTTATTTATTTTCCTAAAAATTTCTAAACACATTTAATATAATATTTCCAACTAAGAAATATTTTTATTCACAAAAATTTAGCCTTTACTGATTTTATTACGAAATTTCGTAAATAATTACTTTCCAACGCGAGGTTTACTCGAATTGCTTTGAAATACCTTTGATAATTTTACAATTCTTCTTTTTATCAACTTCTAATTATTTTGTAACATTTCCCCACATTTTGAACCGTGACAACCCTTCTCACACTTCTTACTACACTTTTTTTTTTACACACTTCATTTTATGATGTTTAAGATTTAGATATTTTATTTTTCTCACCCATTTATTTTGGCCTTAAACAAAACTCTTCACACTCCCTCTCCTCACCTTTTTGGTTGGTTGGTTTAAAGTGTTTAACATATTTTTTTATCAATTTTAAAAGTCCATATTCATTCTCTCTTTTCATTATATCTTCCATTCATTTTCATTCAACACCATTAAACAAAAATACTCTTCAATTCCTCCATATTGGCCTTGAGTTTCAGCCAAATTTTGTCTCAAATCGAGTCTAGATCGTCTCATTTTCACCTCCAAATTAATCGTTATTCCGTTTCCTTCGTTAAGGTAATAATCGATGTTATTTTCGATCGTTATTTACCTTGATTCTTTTAGTTTTCTCATGGTATTTTTGTACCATGTATGACGTATGATGTAGGATTCTTGGACGATCCTGAAGCCGACAAATTTATCGTAGACTCGGATTTGGATTGAAGGTAACGTCGATATTACTCGGTATTGCTTGATTTTATTTGTGTAATAGCATGTATATAATTATAATTTTATTTTTGACAATATATCTATGTCATATAATCTGTAAATTTTTAAAAGTTGAAAATTTGCATCTTTCTGTATTTTTATTGCTTTTACGAGATTAGCGATTAAATCGTCATAATAACTTGTAAAATCGTATTATTTGGCCTAAACTTGTAATATATGATTATATTCTGTAAATATGAGTTTTTTTTTTTTGATGAATTTTAATAATTTAGTATTTTTCTGATATTTTGGTTATCAATTATGGAATTATTACCGTTTATGGAAAAAATGATTAAAAGCCAAATTTTAGTTCTAGTACTTAAACATTTTATGTTAATCAGAAATTTGACGTGGGCAAACTTTCTGGTGAAATAGAATTTTCTGAATTTTACCATAAGTTTTCGGATTTGTTAAGTGGGTGAATTAATTAATCACTTTAAATCATCGTTTATCGTTAAAACCGTGTTTGTCATTTTAATTTCCGATTTCTGGTTTGTGTTTAATATGGAGAAAATGTATTCTTGATGATTCTTGGAAAAAATATGTTTTATGATTTTAGTACTTTAATCAATTATTAAGAACACCAAATTTTATTAAGAGAATCGTTAATTGTGGAAACGGGTTTTAAAAGACGGTTTTAACAGAATTTGTTAAATCTGGAATTTTGGAAATCTAGAAAATTGGTAGATTTTGTAAAATTATAATTTTTAAGTTTAATAATAATTTTTGGATATTAATACTTAAATTGTTTTGGAATTACTATTTTTAGTAATCGTTATTGTCGAGATTAGACGATTAACGAGAAAACCCTTTAAAAACCGAGTTTTGGGATTCTGGAAAAATTATTCTTCTGGACAGAATGTCCAAAAATATATTTTAGCTATTTTACGTAATTTTTGTACTATTTATCAAAGTCTTTAATTAATAGTAATGATTTTTGGACAAAATTACGATTTATCGTTAAAGTACTCCGTTTCACTAAAATGAATTGTTTTTTCCAGCAATTTTGAAAATGTTTAAATCTGAAACTTTAAGAGTCAAATCACCCCTTATCATATTCTAATTTTTTTTAATGATTTAATTAAATAAAAGATGTTAAAATATTTATTCTTACATTTGCCGTAAAATCCTATTTGTGTTCGTATTGTCGAAACTAATAATAATTAGGGAATTTTAGTTTTATAAATTTTGAATACACCCTGATCTCCTATTCACTAAAACAAAAACCAAGGGGCAAAGACATCATTTCAACTTTCCCGCCTAAATCTACCCTTCATTACAAGCCCGTTTTGCAATATTCATTCATAAAATAACCAAAAATCTTACAAATTTTTACGTATCAATTTTTTTACGAATTATACAAATTTGAAGGAAAAAAGTGTAACATTATAACAAAAAAAATCATACTTTTTAATAGGCATGTGAAATGGGTCGAACGGGTCATGATATTTGGTTTGGACATAATACGGGTTGGATTAAATACTTGTCATTGGTCAATTAAGGTTAGAATACTAGACTTATATAATTTCTGACGCCTTACAATTTATCAATTAAAAAGTAATTTTTTAATATAGTAATCTCATTAAATATCACTAATGTTATTAAATTCAATTTTAAACATATTTGTAAAACCACTTGGACGTGGAGAATGATTTGTAAAACCTAAGAAAGAATGAAGGATGCATATACTGATAATGTTTGGAATCATACACCGAAGAGCTACTCAATATCTGAAGGATACAAATGGCTCCGTGGAACCAGCCCTCGTGTTCCGTGGTTTCAGCTTGTATGGGATGACTGGAGTATACCGAAGCATGCGATGTTATCGTGGATTTGGTTGAACAATGGCATGAATACAAGATCCAAACTTGGGAAAATAGGGTTCTGCAGTGATACAAACTGTTGTTTGTGCGAAACAGAGGAGGAGACCACCACACACCTGGGGAAGGAATGTCATTACAGGAGGCTGGTTCGACAAGAATTGGAAAAATGGATCGGAACCAACTTACCTAATCAACCGGAGATGCATCTTAAACCGGGGTCCAAAGGAAGAATCCAAGCGATGGTAATGAATGCATATCACCACACGATTTGGATGACGAGGAATATT
The DNA here is from genome assembly GCA_958450325.1 of Agrostemma githago. Lineage (NCBI taxonomy): Eukaryota > Viridiplantae > Streptophyta > Magnoliopsida > Caryophyllales > Caryophyllaceae > Agrostemma > Agrostemma githago. Next base: position 28,607,371 of record OY288241.1, on the reverse strand, counting down.
GCATGGTTGGAGGGGCACATACAGAACCCAACCCGAGTGACAAAAAAAATAAAGGAGGAAATCCAAAGTAGAATTAAAAGCATACTGCAAAGACCACACATCAAATTGGAGGAGAGCCGTGTGTTGTAGTTCGTGTTGGATAACTAAACTTTTTTAAAATTATGCTGTTATGTGTCCGAAATTGTAATGTCCCGATATCTAGACTATGTTGTATATTTGGCGATTGCCTTTTATTAATACCACTTACATTCACATCAAAAAAAAAATTTAAAACATATTTGCCAATAGAATGAGTCATAACTTTATTGAAAATAAAATATTTAACTTACTATTAAAAAAATATTTTTTTTATTAAATACTATTAACAATTATTATTTTTAGTTTACGATGTTAAAGTTAATAATTTTAAAATTTAAATTTTAAATTAACATACTCATATAAATACCAAAAGCAAGTAAATGCATTAATGCACTGGTCTACTAATTCCTTCTCCTATGCTGGTCGTATTGAATTGCGAAACTCGGTTATTTTCGGTATCTCTAATTTTTGGTGTGCAACTGCTCTATTACCAACGAATGTCCTCAAGATTATTAATCGGCTTTGCAAGGATTTTTTTTTGTCAGGTTCCATGACTCAAAAGAAATTGTGTATGAAAAGTTGGAAGACAATCTATGCTCCGAGGGTTGCAGGAGGTTTTAATGTAAATTAAAGGAACTTCTCTCGTGGAATAAAACGGTGATTGCAAAATGGTTATGGCAACTTGAATCCGGGCATGATAGTCTTTGGACAAGATGGCTTAAGCTTTATGTCCTACAGAATGGATCCATTTGGACTTTTGAGACCAAGGATCGACACTCAGACGCAATAAGAAGCATGATTCAAATTAAAAACGAGATACTGCGCAAAACTGGAAGTACTGAGGATAGCAAACAACTGCTATTGAGTTGGGCTTCTGCTAACAAGTTTAATTCAAGGAAAAGCTATAGCTGGTTCCGTGCTCCACTCTGCAAAATTCAACATTTGAAAGCGTTGCTGACTGTTTACATCATACCAAAACAGAAGATTATTTCATCATTCGCGATACAGCAGCAATTACCCACTGTCGATAGACTGCAATCAAGAGGAATGATCATCATAAATCGTTGCATTTTATGTGAACATGACCTGGAATCACACCAACACCTGTTCTTCAGATGTCCGTATTCTCATCAATTGCTGTCACTCATTCTTGATTGGTTACAAATTCAGAAGGCAGGGCAAGATCTACGAAAAGAGTTCAGGAAACATAGTTTCCTGCAACGTAACAAGTGGAGAAATGTTTGGCATAAGGTGGCGATGTGTTCAGTTGTATATAATATTTGGGATGAGTGTAATCATAGAGTTTTCCATGGTATTGAGAAGACTATCCAACAACGAGAAGCCATGATTAAGTTTGAAGTAAAAGCTCGCTTAAGATCAAAATTTCCGAGTATAACATTATTACAGTAGTGGCTTGTTTACTTAATATCTTTGTTTTTTGAACATAAATAAAGGATATGACTTTTTGTAAGACCATCTCTCATTTTCCCTACATGGATGAATAAGAGAATAACTTTCTTGCAAAAAAAAAATATTGTACTCACTCCGATTTTAAATTTTTGCCCCATTTCATCAATATATGAAGTATTTTAATGAAATAGGACAATAAATAAAAAAATAGAGGGAGTAATAATTTTAATTAACAGATCATTTCAAGTTTAAGCCAAATGGGTCGCGGGTCAAAATTTTAGGGTCTTGACTATTGAACCTAAAATAATGGGTCGAGTTTATGAGTCAAATCGAATTTTCACAGATTTATTTACTAATTTAAAGATCACCAATCTTATCATAATCTTCAAAAATTTAGAAACAAATCAATTACCTAGAATACTACACTATGCATAATAAGAATACTAATGTTGAATGTGATCTAAAAGTAAATTATTTTTTTCCAACTTAAAATAAGTAAAAAAAAAAGAGCATCTAATACTATTATTTCTTACTTATATTATGACCCTATTATGTGGCATAAACTTAGCCCGACCTGATTCATTTGTCAAAAATATAGTGTACTTTTTTTATTATAAAATATCATTTTATGAATGTCATATAAAAATAAAATAAAATCGTAGACAATATATTGTACTTATTATATGACTGATCAATGATCATATTAGTAATTTTATATTCATGTTGTCCTAATAGAATGTTAATCTATACATAAAAACAAGGTGGTGCGATAAAAGTTAGTTTATTATGCTTGAAATAAAAAGTAGAGGGTAAAGTTTACGGAAAACATAAACGGATGACTGAAACACTAAAAACATAATAATGTAAATAAATGACTTAGACCGAGAGAATATATTTTTTTAAGTCACTAAACTATCTGTATACACAAAATTTAATTAAAAAACCGTGCATAGGCACGGGTTTTGCACTAGTTAGTAGTATTAAAATGTTTAAGACATTATTAATTATTTTATAAACACTCATATGATATTTCAATAATTTCATAAGCCCAAATGTTCTCACTTTATCAATTAATATCGTTAAGGCCGAAAGTATTTGTTTTTATAAATCTATATCGTTTACTAAAAATGTTGTATTAGTATGAACTAATATTTTTGATATTTTGATATGATGCTATTTTTAGTAAAGTTTCTAAAAATAGAAGTTTCCTAAAATAGAAAGTTTTCTCGTTTAGAATATAATGATTAATCTTTTTGTTCTGTTATTATTATAATAATTATATCTTGTGAATATCGATAAAAGCTTTGTTTTGAAGTAATGGAATAGGGATAAGTGTGAGGTTTAGAGTAATATATTCTGGGGTTTACATTTTTGCCATCAACTATAAGGCTGGTGTGTCTTTATGGGGCACACTGGTTGTTGAACCGAGCGTATATGGTGTTCGGGAGTGTGTGTATATTTTCTTAAGCTCGTGCCTCGCAGTGTAAGACGCCGTCGGGTTGAACTGAGTATTTATGGTGCTCGGGAGGGGTGTACATATCATCTTAAACAAGGGCCAGGCATATATAAGTCGCCGTCCTATTATGGTTGAATACAGTAACCTAGTTAGAGATCGAAGTTTGATTAATTTGAACTAAGTTCTCGAAACTAGTTTAAGTATTCTGCTAGTGAAAATCTAGCCGTCTACACTAATCCTATCCATAACGCCATTTTGACAATTTTTATTATTATCGTTATAATTTTGATTTGCAGGTAGGCAAATGTTTTATGTTTTCTCCAGAAAAATCATTTTTATTATATTGTTTTGATACGTTAACTTTTTAACTGAAAGCTTATTTTTATGAATAATGTTTTACTGGTTTCCGTTTTTACTATTTTCATATAATAGTAATTACAATTTTAAAATCCCGTTATACGGCTGGAGAACGTTGACGTTGCTCCCCACTGATTGTGGTTGTTATGTTTTTAACATAGCAGGTATATGTGTTTCTCTTCGGGTGGGCTAGCGAGCAGTTATGGATCCTGCTTGTTTTAATAAGATCACTCTATTATGGATTGTTAAAGCCTTTTTTTGTGGATTTTATTTTATTTATTTTATTTTTGTAGCCATTTTTATTTTATGGCTTATGTATTGACTTACCATTTTTATTTAATCAAGACATAGCTACAATGTGTTATAATCCCACTTCTACAGTGTTTTCGCCACTGTATTGTGTTAGAATTTCTAGAGGATTACACTTAATTATTAGATTTTCTTACTTATATTTGTTAATTATTTGATTTTCTCACTTATACATCTCTTTTTTTGAAAAATTATTTTGACTGGTTATTGAACTTAGGCACGTCTTTCTAGTACATTAATCTTTCCTCCAAAACAAACTACTTGAAAGACAATTAATTTACAAAAATAATTATGGTTTTAGCGGTCAAAGTTAATTCCTTAAAAAAATATAGACCGATTAGAATTCTTAAATACGAGTTTAGTAAAGCGTTTTTTTTCACACTGAAAATATTGTAAGAAAAACAATAATTTGGGAAAAAAATCATGCTCAGTCACTTTCTTTTTAAGTTTTTTTTGTCTTAAAAAGAAGTGTATTACATGTGAAAAATTTATTAATTAAGCGGTAAAAATGAAAGAGTCTTAAATAATATTAGACGTCTCAATGATGGTTGACCAATCTGAAGAAGTTATGTCCACTGTCCTACGGATTAACCCACTTAAGTCTATGTATCCGATATGCCTTGCTAGAGGTCGATGTCGGATTGACATGTAAATGAGTTACGTGTCTGGTAGTCTTAAGTGGGCCCATTGGGTCACACACAATATGTACGAGATATTATTAATATTGTGGACATGACGTAGGACCACCCCGATGCGGCCACGCGCGGGTTTCGGTAGGCGAATGAATCTCGTGATGAGATTGATCTCGGGTTGAAATTTAAGTCAAGGTTGGAGTGGCCATCGAATTTTGTGGGAATTCGGACCCGTTCGAACCCACTCAATGTCGTTGCAGACCGTACACAAAGTACGGCCCATTTTGATTTCAGAGTTTATGGGGCTCGTCCCTTTGCATTGCCATACCAATACCGTTACTACCGGTTATCGTGTATTGAATGACTCTCGTGCGTCAACGGTTTCGGACATCCGGAAACCGAGGATCTGAGTAAAGGGTGAGGGTACGTGTTGGGAAGCCCACTATGGACACCCAACCCCACCCGCACTTAGCGGCCTCTACTAAGACATCGTTCGTGTTCGTGTACGCGCGCTAGTAAAATGACTAAATGATATGCAAACAGCGTTTTCGGCTAAGCATGCGAGTTATATGTGAACTACGTCATTTTAATGCATCTTGATTCACGTCAAAGTGATTTAGCATGCGATGTTCATTTAAGGCAATAAATGGCAAACATCGTAAAAAGAAAACTCGTAAATAAATTACAAATTACATGGACTGAATACAACCCGGAATTCACAATACAACGAGTGATAAAATAAAATAATCGAATTAGACAACGGTAAACATTAACTATAAACGGACCTGTAAATATAAAATGTGAACACGACCGTAAGTTAAATAAATGGATGAACTCCGATTAAATATAAATTATGTTGTATATTAAACGAAGGACGGAGATATGGGACCTAGACGTGGTGCTAGCCCGATCCCCAATCTCGATGCCTTGTCCCGACTTATCACATCGAAAAATTGGCGTCTAAATTAGTCATGTATCGGATACGACTAAAGAGTCGTCGACACAAAACTAATTGTGAAAGACATCGATCAAAGTCGTAGAAGTGAATTAAAATGCATGAATTTTGGAAAATAGGATCACGTGATTGTCCTTGCACGCGACGACTATGTTGTAAAAAAGACGAGGCTCGGATGATGCTTGAAGCTCTCGGTTTATTTTGAACAAAGGGACCCACTCGATCGAGTCATGGCAAGGACTCGATCGAGTGAACCCTTAGAGGAGCTACTGCCCGATTTTTGTAGTGCTACTCGATCGAGTAGCCTATGGTACTCGATCGAGTGCCCTTGTATGAGCTGCTGCTCACTTCGAAACGTGATGGTTTCTTTTTTTATTTATTCAAAATCGATGGTTGACCGAGTTAAATGAAAATATTGCATGATTTAAATTTAACTCGGCTTCCGGTGCAATAATCGCGTATTATACGATTATAATACTGTTATCGGAATTTTATAGAAAATGTTGTTATTGGATCGAAAATTTGATTAGTGACGAAATTGTCTCCCTCCGCGTCACGACATCGATACTAATCCTTACGGATTGTGTGATGTCGGTTTTCGTGTCAATGGGTTATGTACTAATCTCGGAAATGGCATCGAACGCGTTCAACTATGAACGATCACGATCACGTTACGCCCTTGAGTATTTGGGGCGGCGCTCCTCGGAAGGGTGCCACCTCCGTCGTGACTCGTAAAGGGATTAAACGGACTTGGAGCGGTGTTCATTGTCAAACGTTTTCGATCCGAAGATTTATTATATACATATATACATACACAGTATTTAAATGTTAAATGTTAGAAAGCGAAAGAATAAAAAGTTAGTAACAAAGAATTAAAATGTTAGTAAACGATAAAATTAAATGTTAGTGTTAGTGTTAGTGATTAATAATAATAATAATAACAATAATAATAATAGTAATACATATATATATATATATATATATATATATGTATAATCGAAAAGAAAAGAGTAAGGAGAAAGAGATGATGGGATTTAATGACACCCTCAACCTACATGCTTAAACGATCTCGGAAACGGACTCGTAGTGGCGGCGTGAGCGCGGGAGTGTCGAGATATATAAGTAGAGTTATGGTGTATGTCTTTGATGAGTTTTGATATCAGGAATTTGAATGTATGTGTGTGTATGTGTATGAGTGCCTAGGACTCAAGGGTGATGAAGGTTGTGTAAGTATTGTGTAAAGTTGCAAATGGAATGATTAGGGTAGAATGGGTGAAAAAAAAGATGTGAAATGAATTGATGTGATAGGGTATTTATAAGGGCGACCACAGTTTAGGGTCACTCGATCGAGTGGAGCGTGTGCACTCGATCGAGTGACCGGTTCGAGTCCGGTTTGGCCGGTTCACTGCTTTACTCGACCGAGTGGGTGTGATCCACTCGATCGAGTGGCTAAAAATGGAGGGAGTGTTTTTAGGAAAGATTTGTTGACAATTTTGAATGTGATTTGGTAGTTGAGACTAGCTTCTAGAAGCGCACTTGGCTGTTTTTTGTGTCGGATTCGTCTTTGATCGGGTTTTGACCCGGTCGCCAACTGACGGTTTTATTTCTGGTGTCGGTTTTGGCCCAAATTCGTCTCATTTTATTGGAAACGACCCACTGGGCCTGGATTTGAGGTCGGTTTTGAGAGATTTGCACTCCGATAAATGCCCACGTTAGATACTATTGATTCTGAGTCCGTATTCGAGCGTATTAAGTCACGTTTACGTCCGATCATCATCGGGTGTTTTGTCGGGAACTGCTATAGACACTAGCAGGCAAAATGCGGGTGTCTACAGAGCCCCCACTCTGACTGAGGCTTGGACAAGGTGAAATTCAGAGTAGCTACCAAGCCAATCGAGGATTACGACCTGGCAGCCTTTCGGTCGGGTCGTTTATAGTCCATTAGACTTGCGTGAAGAGTTCGCCACCCATAAGCAGAGGGTCATACCTGTCCTGATGATGATAGCTCCGTGGGGAGTCAAACTTGCCTTTGAAGTCATAGGTGTACCCGTATGCCGACACATCACATTTTGGATGTAGTATTCCAGGAGAAACACCGACTCACGCTGGGGAGTAAAGTAGTTGCACATGACTTGCTTCTGAAGTCTTGAGTGTACCCGTATGCCGACACATGACAACTTGCATGTAGCATTCCAGGAGAAACACCGCCTTTGATGTTTCGTTGGGAAGCACTAGCTGGTACCTGAAATGTTAGATACATGGGCAGAAATAACAGGTATAGCAGATAGCAAGATAGCACGTAGGAAATGCAGTTAGCATCTATAGACTGACTTGCGCTGGGGAAAATTGTTTTTGCTTCATTTTGAAATCGAAGTCCTGAAAGCAACTCACGTGCTAGGAGATAGGTTTTCAAAATTGAAAGGGGTAGAAAAGAAATTTGCAGTTTAAATAGACTGAAATTTGACCTTGTCGAAAAGGATTTTATCAAATGGCTAAGTTTTTGCAAATTTCAAAGTAAGGTTTGAAGAGAGAGACATACCGACAGACTCGACTCTGGACGTGACAGGACGAGTTGACAGACACGACTTGGACTCTCGAAGGGTTGGACCGTGATTCGGTAGGGGGGTGGGTCACCTAAGATGACATGACTCTTAAGTTGCGCTATTTCGTAGCCTCGGCGAGTGGCAACATGGTCGAACTTCAAAATAGGAAAGATGTGTTATTGCAATAGTCTGTTATGAGACTGTTTCTGCAGGACTTAGCAATGGCAATGTTGTAGTCTAATGCTCTCTTGAATTTTGGTTTTGAGGTACATTCCTGAAGTAGTTGTTTCTTCGAGTCCCTCACAGATTCTTGTCATCGACTAAGCCGAGTACTAGGACACTCTATAGAAAGGAGGCTAGATTTTGAAAGTCTTTGGATTTTGTGAGTGGATGGAGATCTTCTGTCTAAGAGAAGCCTCCTGAACGACAAAGCTAACTGTTGAGAACATGACAGTGTCGTGACCGGAATGATGGTGCTTTTTGAACGTGTGTCAACGTGGGTGGTTGTGCCCTTATTGAAAGGCTGCCTATGTATTCACGTTTAGTGAAATCAAACCCAGCCATAGTTCAGTGGATTGGAAGATATATTATGGTGCCTAGTTTATTAGGGCTTTGTGTGTAGCTAGCCATAGCGATGGTGTAGGCTAGGTGAATTCCCATCGATGTCTTGATCAAAGGGCTAGAACAGTTAGGATGTTGATCACGTGACTGTGAGCATTCTCCGGGGTAGCCCACAGAGGTGGTGTGAACTATTTGGGCATGTTTTATGCCGACCGCAGGTTGAGTTCCCGTGTTTGAGGTTGGTAACTTGTTTGGATGTTTTTGGAAATGTGGTGCCAGGTAGAAAGTGGCTTTGTTGTTTTGAAATCTGGAGCTCGATTTTGTGGAGCTAAAGCTTCGAGGGTAAGGTATAGTAATGTGGTAGGAAAGGGGAAAGTCGAGTAAAAATGACTCGAACTTCAATCGCGGTAGGTTGATAATGCGGGATCTGATTTCCACGTCTGGCCCTAATGGTTAGGGGTATCCTATGGAGCTTGAATCCTCAAAATTCTGAGCTGTCTCTTAGCCTAGGTCTTGGGAAGGTCTTGAAGGTTGTAATGTGGGAAGGATAAGTGTGGTGTTAGCTAACCAGCTTGATTGTCTCTCCCCTTTTTGATGGTATAGGTATCGATAATTTTTGAATTGACCGTACCCCGGTCAAGGAGCTTTCACTTGAGTTGACCGTTAAACATGGTCATGGGTTTTTGAATTTTTTTATTTTTTATTTTGTTTTTTTTTGGTTGACCACTTAGCCCCGGTCGTGGGATTCTTTATTTGAGTTGACCGTGCCCCGGTCAAGGGTGCCTCTTTTTGATGATGGCCCACTTTTTTTTTTAGCCTTTTTCTTTTTCCTTCGACTTATGATTTTTTTTTTGTCCAGTTTTTTTTTCTTTTTTTTTGGCTATCCTCCCCTATGGTGTTGTGGGTGGATATGGGGGTGGGCCCATCGGTTGGATTAGGCTTGTGGAGCTAAATCTTTGTAAGGTGTAAGCCTAGTTGGTGTTTGTGTGAGTGCAACTCGCGATGGAGTACTCTACGGTAAGCATGGTGATTTGGATCTTGGTATTATCATCATAATTTCGAGCAGGCTTGGTTGGAGTATCGTCCCGAGCAGGGCATAGAGTCACGATGCTTCTTTTTTTTGCTTCTGGTCAGACTAACGCCTAAGGTAGGGATTGGTCAGTTTTATTGGAGGGGTGTTTATTGTGGGGAGACGGGCTTGCCTCCCGTCTTGAACCAAAATTAGGAGACTACCTAGATTTGTTATAGGATTCGAGACCGCTCCTGCTAAAGGTGGTTTTGTGGCTTTCTATACCAGACATGGAACAGGTAAAGGAAAACACGAGCCACGGTTCCAGTAGTCATTATAGATGTGCCTATAATAGTCACGTGCATGTGCTCACAATGTATGATGGTGTTCATCATGTTCTCGAAAACACATAAATCGAAATGAAAATAAATTCGAATTTTGAAATGGACAGCATGCCGGCTAGAAAATAGGCTATTTTGAGTCAAATCGTAAGTCTAAAATTTGGCAGCATTCCGAGTTTTTGAAATTGGATATTTTTGAAAGATGCATTTTTGAAATGTCGGTTTTTGAAAAAAAAATTGACACGAAAACCATGGAGCACATAGTCACATAAGCATTACGACGACAGCATGTATGCTTTAAACTAAGTCTCGGTCGGTCAAAATCGGGTCTATACCAACAACGATGGCTTTCTTGTAAATAAGGACGAACTCCTTAAACCGAATTGGTCTTAGGACATGCCGCGAAACCCATGCGAGTTCGGCCATAGAAGTTTTTAGCGCATGATGGTGGGAATTGTCGTGGGTCCCCACCACCAATAATATAACCGGCTATACCTAACGGGTAGTTAGGGTAAGTCGGGTCGTGTCCACGGAGACGGTGTCGCAAGGGTTAGACTAAGTCGGCCTAGAACGAGACTACGCTACCAAACAATCACAAAGAGCTACTAATTGATGAATTATGATGAGAGGAGAAGAAGGAAGTGGACTAACAATGACTAGACTAAAATGATGCTAAAACGGAATAACTAAGATCAAACTAGCAAGCAAACTAGACTAACCAATGACTAACTAATAAGTGGAATCAAATATGAAGAAGAAGTGGGTTAGGTCGGGTTCATAAGTGTAGTAGGGTGACTTGGGTGGTCAAGGGTGTAGATGTCTCTTAATTGCTAGATTCGGTTCGGGCTATCGCAACTTAAACCGATGTCGAGGTAGGTTAGCGTTGGTAGCGTCTAAACCCTGGTCCACATTGTATGTATAATGACTATTCTCAACATGACCACATACAAGACAAACAATGAGTAGAGGAAGACTAGCATGAGAAGCATGGCCACTACAACTCAAACAAGCATTTCAACAAACACATGGTATGCCAAGTATGTGACTAACAACAAAGATTCACCCTTTGCCCCTAATCAAACCCTAATCACCCATAGTCTACCCTTAATCCCCCTACTAACCCACATGAAAACTACTCACTCATAATCATACTAAATACAACAATGAAAAGAGAAAACAACATCACAAACATCAAAACATCCATAATGAAAGAAAACAAGAACAATAACAAGAACACTACGTAAAGATTCAAACTTGAAATAATAACAATAAACAAGAGAAAGGAAGATTATACCAACAACAAAATGATGAAAAGATGATAACTTGCATAAAAGAGAAACCCAAATCAACTCCAAGTTTGTCAAGCTTGGATGAATCTTCAAGTAATCGCTTAATTACAAGACTAATTAACTAAGATTAACTTAAGATTAAAGGAAGATTAAAACTAATGAGGGGAACTAAATCTAGGGTTTACAACTTGTAGAGAGGCTTAAGATAGTCTAGGGTATGATAAGATACATCAACAATACAAGAGGGAAGTATTTATAGGGGTACAAGAATGAAGGAGGATGAATTAAATGATGTGCGGCTACAGCACCTTGGTCCCGACCTGGACGGCCTGTCATGCCGACCGGGACAGGTTGGTCCCGACCGAGACGGACTGTCTGTGGCCCCTTCAAAAGTGCACTTCATCCCGGACGGGATGAGGTGCATACCCGTCGGGGATGAGTCTTGTAGGCCTCCATTATGATCCTTTTGGTTCCTCCTTGCTTCACATGAACTTCTCATCGATTCTCGGGACTCGGGATCGGGTCTCGGAGGCTCGGGATTGGGTCCCAAGGTCTCGGGGTCGAATCCAAGGCATCGAGTGATCGTTCCTCCGCTTCGTTGGCTCCGAAAGGTGTATGTTTTGAGTCGGAATCGCTCCAACTCTTCACGAATGGTCTCGGGAACCTGAAACGAGCTAGAGGAAGCATAAGTAGCCCATGAACCGCTCCCAAGGAGCGATTCCACAAGGAAAATGGGACCAAAACACTACGAAATAGGCACTACAAACTACACTTATCAACTCCCCCACACTTAACCCTTACTCGCCCTCGAGTAAGCACATACTAACTACTAAACTAGCCGAGTGGGTATTAGCGCACCCTACGCCCTTTCAACTCACGCGATAACACTTAGAGGACAAGTGCTATCCGCAAGGCAAGTGGGGTCTTGCGACAAAACTGTGGATGCAACCGGACACAAAACACAAAAACAACAAACACACAAACAAACAAACAAAAATCGGTTGCACCCAAAAGAAAACAAATACCGCTTCCCTCAAACAAGCGGTGAAAGAAGCACCGGTTTAGGACTCAAGGCAAGTGACAACGTTCCCAAGCTAGCAATACAAACCAAAATGGACTAAACCCTAATAGTATGACGACAAAGCAACAAAAACGTTGGTAACTTACCTCGGTTCCTCCTAACCTTATAAGGACGTACCACGGGACGATCGGCGGGATGGAAAAAGGATGAACCACGGTGTTAGTCGACACTGTACGTAAGTGAGACCCCGCCCCCTTTAGCAAAGAGCCAAGAGGGTCGTCCCATGTCCGAAACCGCCTAACTAGTCCAAGTAAAAAGGTGGAAATAATTTCAAAATGAGGGAAGACCGACCCTTGCCGTTATCCTCCTTCCTAGGGACTCGGTCCTTTGGTAGGCTCTTCACGGCAAAAGTCGGAAAAAGGCTTATTTTTGTGGGGTTAGAATCTTTTTGTGAGACGATTTTCTTTTGGCATTTTCTTCTTCTTTTGCTTTTTTGCTTTGTTTTGCCATGCCATTTCTTTTTCTTCTTTTCTATTTTCTTTTTGGCTTTTGTGCCTTTTCTTTTTCTTCATTCTTTTCATTCTTTTTTTTTTCTTTTTTTTTCTTTGCCCTTTTTGGCTTGATTTGACTTTTTGGCATTTCTTATTGCAACAAGAAAGACGACTTCAACAATTTGCAATTTTATTGTGTGGAAATGTGTAGGAGGTAGGGGAATGGGTGAGTCGGGGGTCGCGATTTCCCTTCAAACCCACAAAAAGGTGGAGAACTTGGACTAATCAAAGGATCCTAGACACGGTCACCTAAGGGACGGGACTCGGCAACCAAGGCCTTTTCACACCGTGGGTGGTCATAATGGTCAAAGTGCAAATCCCGTAGTAAATCCCTAGTAAGCTAGGTGGACTCAAGGTAAAGGACCAACGAAATCATTGATTTAGAGTCATTCTACTAGGCTAAAGTCCAAGACTCGATTTATACTACTAGGAAGGGAAACTAAACCTTCGCACACTAGCCTCTAAACCGGGTTTTCGAAAACCATTTTACACACAAGACACAAATACACACACAAAACAAAGACACGACAAAAATGAAAGAAGAATAAATAAAAGATGACAATACAAAACAAGGAGAAACAAACACATAAACGAAACAAACACCACCCCGATCTTCAAACAAGTCTCCAAATCCACCACAAGCATTACAAAGCTCCACCCGAGCACACCACATCACAAACCTTCTCCAAACTCCACAAGAAATAAAGAGGGAAAGGGATAGAAGATGTTACCGGATGTCTTGAAAGCCTTTCAAAACTAACGGTGATTCAAGCAACCAATAAGGACAAGGGAGGCAAAACACACACAACGAAACAAATATACGACACAACGACACAAAAGGAAAACACAGAATAGAAAATCTTTTTGATTTTTGTGAAATTTTTTTTAAATTTTTAGGGTTTTTAAAGATTTTTCGAAAAACTACGAAAATAAAACTAACTACGATAGAATATCGCTCCCCCACACTTAAGCCGAGCAATGTCCTCATGCTCGACCGTAGTGCATGGGAGCACAAAAGAAAAGAAACTACGAAAATAAAGCTAAAAAACAAAAAAGAAAAGTGGAGAAAATGGTAGAATGCCTCCGGCCGGGGTGTAATCAAGTCACTATGGGCCGAGACAAGAAAAGATATGGATGGGGGAAGAAATAAAAAGAAGGAAATAAAAGGAAATGGGAGGGGAGGACTAGGTGTAATCACGTCACCTAGCCCGGATTCCGCCCGAATCCGACTAAATCCTACAAAAAAGTGTGAAAATCTTGAAAATTTTGGATTTTGAAATGACTCTCGATGTAGTCACGTCATCGAGAGTCGGGAGCAACCATACTAAGGCCTCGAAGGCCACCATGACACAAAGGATATAAGGGAAAGGGAATAAACAACTGAAGACAAGCTATAAAAACGGAAAAGAGAGGATAGTTGCCGTACCGTACGGTTAGCAACTCACTCGCTCCATCGTCTCATAAATCAATATCGGCATGTAGCAAGTCGTCGTCATCGTTGTTCCTTCCCAATCGCGGTACGGTTCCATGGTTGGGGCACCAAAGTAAAATGGGGTGGGTTTTGATGTGAAAGTCGGTTTAAAGTGACGAGAAAGTGAGGTGAATGTGTATGTGAGGTGTAGGGGTCATATAATGAGGGTAAGGACATGTAAGGAGGTTGGGAGGGGGTATACAATGGTTGGGTGGACTCAAATGACGAAGAAAAGGCCAAAGGAGGACATGGGGTCCATCCCGGTCGGGATGGGTGGTCCCGGTCGGGATGACCGTCTCGTCCCGGTCGGGAAGACCTCGTCCCGGTCGGGATGAGCTGTCAGTAGACCCATCTTTTGTGCACCTCATCCCGGACGGGATGACATCCTTCCCGGTCGGGATGGGCCTTCCATCCCGGACGGGATGACCTCTTCTAGGCCGGGAAGAGTCTCCTAACCCTCTATAGCTCCCAAAAGCTTGTTCCAAGCTTCAAAAACCGACTTCCCTTCACACGATCCAAGCTCAAACAATGACCATTCCTCCCTAGGAACCACTTCCACTTCACACCTATCACAATAAACTCAAATACGTGTCAAATTCCCTCCCTCACAACGCTCATCAATCATCCAAATAATCAAGAAATTCACAAAACCAAACAAACTACAAGAGAAAGAGATATATACAAAGAGACGGTTCTTGTGGAACTCCATCAAACCAAGGTGGTGCATTCTTCAATCTTTTTCAACAACCAAAAACTGGTTCCATCTCCATCAAGGGCACGAAGGAACAAGTCGAAGGCCCTAGCAAAGTCTTCAATCAAGCTCGAGATATAACCGACCACATACCAAGGCTCTTCATGGCCTTGCCTTGACATTCCCGGGGCATCCCGATCTTCCAATTTCAACGACTTGAACTTGTACTTTTGGTCTTTGGGGACATACCCAAACGTCCACTGGTCTTCTTGTGGCCCCAAGGGAGGCTCATCCTTCTCCTTGCTTTTCAACTTGTCGTCAAGCCCATGATATGGGCACTCATCTTCCTCCAAATTGGAGTCATCATCCTCAAGTACATAAGAGTTCTTGTTCAAGCTTTGTCCCGACTCTCCCCCTAGATCGATGTCTTTTGCGGCTTGGATCATATTGCATGACTCATCATTGGCGGGCGAAGTGTTACCTTGAAGGTCAAACACTAGCTTCTCTTCGCCCAATTCGAAAGTGATCCTACCATTATTCACATCGATCATAGCACCGGCGGTGTGTAGAAATGGGCGCCCAAGGATAATGGGAGTGTTGGCATCTTCCGGCATATCTAGCACGATGAAATCGACCGGAATGAAGAACTTCCCGATTCTCACCGGCACATCCTCTAGCATCCCCAAAGGTCGGTTAAGAGAGCTATCGGCCATTTGGAGTGTAATGGAAGTACTCTTGAGCTCCTTCATCCCAAGTCGCTCACAAATGGAATAGGGAATGATGCTTACACTCGCACCCAAATCACATAATGCTCTTTCGATCTTGTAGTGGCCTATGGTGCAAGGGATCGAGAATCTACCCGGATCCTTCAACTTTGGAAGCGTAGAACCTTGAATGAGCTCGCTCACCACCCTTGTGAACGCAATGGTCTCTTCCTTGTCGATGGATCTCTTCCTAGCCTAGATATCTTTCATGAATCTTCCATATGCCGGGATTTGGGTAAGTAGCTCGGTGAATGGGACACTAACATCCAATTTCTTCACAATGTTAAGGAATTTTTCATATTGAGAATCTACCTTGGTCTTCATTTGCCTTGTTGGGAAAGGCAACTTGATTTGGATCTTGTTTGGCTCAATCGGGGTAGACTCCTCAAATGACACTTTCCTTTTGCCCATGTCTTTTTCTTGAAGTGGGGGAAGCTTGTCTTCTTGGGGTCTCTCGATCTCCCATAAGACTTGCTCCTCCATTGGATTATCAAAGCTTGATCCTTCTTGATTTGGAGACACAACTTCCTTCATTGCTTCTTGCTCACAAGGAAATACGGGAGGATTATAGGTGGCACCACTCCTTAAGGTGATGGCATTGACATGCTCAAAACTCGGAGTTACCCCTTGAGGAGGTAATTGCCCTCTTTGTCTTGAAGAACTTCTCGATGCAAGTTATGACACTTGATTCTCAATCATCTTCATGTGAGTTTTCATTTCCTTGTTATCCATTAGAATTTGAGCAATGGTTCCTTGTTGTGACATTTGTGTCTCCAATTGCCTCTTTTGCATTTCTTGAGTATTCCTTCGCATATCCATCATTTGCTTTTGTAAGTCGAAATCCCGTGGTGGGGATGATGGATTATGCGGAGTATCGGTGAGGGCTAATGAAGTACCATAGTCATGAATAGGATACCGGCTCCTAGGCTTGCTTTGTTGTTGATTGCCTTGAGTTGCTTGTTGTTGACGGTTCCCTTGGAACCCATGAGAATTGCCTTGATTAAGGCCTTGATTGTTGCCATGGTTGTGGTTTTGATAGGCTTAGTTGAAGTTCCCTTGTTGGAACCCTTGATTGTTGTTGAATGAACCTTGGTTACTTTGCTTGAAGTTGTTGAAAGGCCTTAAGTTGCCTTGGTAACCTTGGTTGTTGTCCCTTAAGGGAGGTGGAACATAGGGACGATGTTGTTGTTGGTGTTGAAAGGCTTGTTGTTGAGGGACTTGATTGGAAGCTTGGTATTGATTAGATTAGGAGGCACCTTGCTTGAATGCTTGAAAGGCATTCACTTGTTCAATACTTCTTCTACAATTCATAGGATCATGACCAACGATTCCACAAGTATCACACATCCCATAATATGGCAAAGGAGGTGCAAATCCCAAAGCATTTACTTCTTGAATTGAGTGATGATTGGAGGAACCAATGCTTTGAACTTGAGTGAGGTGACCTTGGAGCTTCTTGTCAATGGTTTCCATATGGGTCTTCAATTGAGCTCCAAGGTCAATGCTTAGTTGAGTAATAGCATCAACCTCGTGCATACCTCCTCGATTTGCCTTCCTAGGCCTAGAATATTGCGAATTATGCACCGCCATCTCTTCGATTCTCGCCCAAGTTTGGTCGTCATCGACCTTGGTGAACCTACCATTGGAGCCCATGTTGAGTATAGTTCTTGAGTCCTCATAAAGACCGTTCCAAAATTGTTGGACTAAGAACCATTGTGAAAGTCCATGGTGGGGGCACGATCTAACCAAAGACTTAAACCGCTCCCAAGCTTCATAAAGGCTCTCTTCATCCCGTTGTTGGAAACCGGTGATGGAGGCCCTAAGCAAATTAGTCTTTTCCGGAGGGTAGAATGTTTGGTAGAACGCCAATGCAAGCTTTTTCCAAGTGTCGATGCCCATGGTTGCCCTATCGAGACTCTTGATCCATTGCTTCGCTTTTTCAATTAATGAGAATGGAAATAATACCCATCGGATTTGATCTTGTGTAACCCCGGGTTGATAAATAGCGTCGCAATAATCGGAGAAAGTCTCCATGTGTTGGTGCGGGTCTTCGGTGGGCAAACCACTAAATTGATTCCTTTCCACAAGTTGTATGAAGTGAGTCTTGGCCGTAAAATTTCCGGCATAAGCGGCCGGTAGAGCATTTGGTCCCGGCAAGATGTCTTCCGTAAATGTAGAGTGGGATGAAAACTTCGGCATTATTGGATGTAAGGGAGATGGTGGTGAAGACGGAGTTGAAGTAGATGTAGAGGGGGAACTAGGACTAGAATATCCAAAGGGATTGGGGAAATTCCCTTCGGCCTTCTCTCGAGATGCTTCTTCAAAATCGCTTCCTTGAGCTTGCTCTTGATGAGTATTGCTTGCACTTGGTTGAGAGATCCTAACCCGGTTAATCGTCCGTTGGCGAAAAGCTCGAAAAAGCCTCTCCGGCTCTGGATTAAAGAGAAAGAATTCGCCTCCCCGCCTAGGCATACACTACACACTAGAACAAACGTGAGAACACCTAGTGCTTTGTGGGCACTAGGCAACGTCAATAAACAAGCACAACTAGAGACAAAGAGAAAAGAAAGCTAAGAAAGCAAGAAAAACTAGAGAATATGCACAAGAGATGATGGGAGAGCGCAAAGAAGGGTAACTAAGTCTAGCTATAAGCAAACTAAGTCTAAACAATGCACCGTCCCCGGCAACGGCGCCAAATTGATGGTGGGAATTGTCGTGGGTCCTCACCGCCAATAATATAACCGGCTATACCTAACAGGTAGTTAGGGTAAGTCGGGTCGTGTCCACGGAGACGGTGTCGCAAGGGTTAGACTAAGTCGGCCTAGAACGAGACTACGCTACCAAACAAACACAAAGAGCTACTAATTGATGAATTATGATGAGAGGAGAAGAAGGAAGTGGACTAACAATGACTAGACTAAAATGATGCTAAAACGGAATAACTAAGATCAAACTAGCAAGCAAACTAGACTAACCAATGACTAACTAATAAGTGGAATCAAATATGAAGAAGAAGTGGGTTAGGTCGGGTTCATAAGTGTAGTAGGGTGACTTGGGTGGTCAAGGGTGTAGATGTCTCTTAATTGCTAGATTCGGTTCGGGCTCTCGCAACTTAAACCGATGTCGAGGTAGGTTAGCGTTGGTAGCGTCTAAACCCTAGTCCACATTGTATGTATAATGACTATTCTCAACATGACCACATACAAGACAAACAATGAGTAGAGGAAGATCGACTAGCATGAGAAGCATGGCCACTACAACTCAAACAAGCATTTCAACAAACACATGGTATGCCAAGTATCTGACTAACAACAAAGATTCACCCTTTGCCCCTAATCAAACCCTAATCACCCATAATCTACCCTTAATCCCCCTACTAACCCACAAGAAAACTACTCACTCATAATCATACTAAATACAACAATGAAAAGAGAAAACAACATCACAAACATCCAAACATCCATAATGAAAGAAAACAAGAACAATAACAAGAACACTACGTAAAGATTCAAACTTGAAATAATAACAATAAACAAGAGAAAAGAAGATTATACCAACAACCAAATGATGAAAAGATGATAACTTGCATAAAAGAGAAACCCAAATCAACTCCAAGTTTGTCAAGCTTGGATGAATCTTCAAGTAATCCCTTAATTACAAGACTAATTAACTAAGATTAACTTAAGATTAAAGGAAGATTAAAACTAATGAGGGGAACTAAATCTAGGGTTTACAACTTGTAGAGAGGCTTAAGATAGTCTAGGGTATGATAAGATACATCAACAATACAAGAGGGAAGTATTTATAGGGGTACAAGAATGAAGGAGGATGAATTAAATGATGTGCGGCTACAGCACCTTGGTCCCGACCGGGACGGGATCATCCCGACCGGGACGGCCTGTCATCCCGACCGAGACGGGTTGGTCCCGACCGAGACGGCCTGTCAGTGGCCCCATCAAAAGTGCACTTCATCCTGGACGGGATGAGGTGCATACCCGTCGGGGATGAGTCTTGTAGGCCTCCAATATGATCCTTTTGGTTCCTCCTTGCTTCACAAGAACTTCTCATCGATTCTCGGGACTCGGGATCGGGTCTCGGAGGCTCGGGATTGGGTCCCAAGGTCTCGGGTCGAATCCAGGGCATCGAGTGATCGTTCCTCCGCTTCGTTGGCTCCGAAAGGTGTATGTTTTGAGTCGGAATCGCTCCAACTCTTCATGAATGGTCTCGGGAACCTGAAACGAGCTAGAGGAAGCATAAGTAGCCCATGAACCGCTCCCAAGGAGCGATTCCACAAGGAAAATGGGACCAAAACACTACGAAATAGGCACTACAAACTACACTTATCAGCGCACCCATTTAGGAATGGACCGCAGTATAGTGGGACGTCGGTCACAAGTAACCGGCCCGGGTAAAAATGGGTTATGCATGAACCATTAAACTAATGCGCGTACATTAATATTCGAACTTTCTTTTCGAGTCTCACCCTAGGAACCCCGATGACTAGTGGTACATCAGGTATCCCCAGCGGAGTCGCCAAATTGTGGACATGATGTAGGTCCACCCCGACGCGGCCACGCGCACGTTTGGGTAGGCGAATGAATCTCGTTGTGAGATTGATCTCAGGCCGAAGTTTAAGTCAAAGTTGGAGTCGCCATCGAATTTTGTGGGAATTCGGACCCGTTCAAACTCACTCTATGTCGTTGTAGACCGTACACAAAGTAAGCCCCATTTCGATTTCAGAGTTTATGGGGCTCGTCTCTTTGCATTGCGATATCGATACCGTCACTACCGGTTATCGTGTATTGAATGACTCTCGTGCGCCAACGGTTTCGGACATCTGGAAACCGAGGTTCTGAGTAAGGGGTGAGGGTACATGTTGGGAAGCCCACTAAGGACACCCAACCCCGCCCGCACTTAGCGGCCTCTACTAAGACATCGTTCGTGTTCGTGTACGCTCGCTAGTAAAATGACTAAATGATATGCAAACAGCGTTTTCGGCTAAGCATGCGAGTTATATGTGAACTACGTCATTTTAATGCATCTTGATTCACGTCAAAGTGATTTAGCATGCGATGTTCATTTACGGCAATAAATGGCAAACATCGATAAAAGAGAACTCGTAAATAAATTACAAATTACATGGGCGGAATACAACCCGGAATTCACAATACAACGAGCGATAAAATAAAATAATCGAATTAGACAACGGTAAACATTAACTATAAACGGACCCGTAAATAGAAAATGTGAACTAGACCGTAAGTTAAATAAATGGACGAACTTCGATTAAATATACATTATGTTGTATATTAAACGAAGGACGGAGATATGGGACCTAGACGTGGTGCTAGCCCGATCCCGAATCTCGATGCCTTGTCCCGACTTATCACATCGAAAAATTGGCGTCTAAATTAGTCATGTATCGGATACGACTAAAGAGTCGTCGACACAAAACTAGTTGTCAAAAACATCGATCAAAGTCGTAGAAGTGATTTTTTTTTGAGATAAAGCGCGGCATATTATTAAATTAAATCAATCTCCGACAGCTCAACCGCCACAGTCGGAAAATCAGAGTCAAAAATCACCTCCTCACCCACGACACTACAAAGACGTGCCATAGAGTGAGCAACCGTATTGCCACCGCGCTTTACATGAGTGCATCTAGTAAGATTAATCTGGACTAATAGGCTACTAATGTCATCCAAACAAATTCCTATCGGGCTCATCCACCGCTTTTGTCTCGAGACATTCTAAATAGTAGTGAGCGAGTCGCTTTCCAGGATCACTTTAGAAAAACCACCCTCCAATGCCTTCATAAGCCCAAAGCAGGCAGCTCTTGCTTCAGCAATTGCTGGTGTCCATTTAACTGCAATACACTTACATCCCACCTTCAGCAAAGTGCCCTGATCATTACGTATTACAAAACCAAGGCCAATCTTCTTCCCATCCATAATAGCCGCGTCAACATTGAGCTTAATCCAACCTTGGGTGGGCTTCTTCCACCGACTTTCTCCCACCTGATTGGTTCGCGTCACCGTGCCTCCAACGTCTTCTTGGTACCGGGCATGGTCGTGGACTAAAGTTTGAATCCCGTGGAGAATAACACTCGGCGGTTTTGGAACTTCCTCGAACATCAATGCATTACGAATAGACAAAATCGCCCACATATAAGTAAGGAGACTCACCTTAGCCATACCATCGAGGCTCTTCCACACCTTCACCAGCCCACCTGTGAAAGACTCCTCCCTGCCAATGTCCCCAATAATCTGCTCGAATCCCGTGCCAATCCACACCCATTTCGTAGCAGCATAGTCCAGAATCGCATGTGCCACAGTCTCCTCGGCACCGTTGCAAAGCCCACAACAAGGCGAATCCACACAATGTCAGAAATGTAACCTTTGTCGCACGGCCAGAGACCCCGAACAGGCTCTCCAAGTGAAGTGAGCTAGTTTGGGAGGAATCCGGAGGTTCCAAATAGATTTCCAAAGCTCACCATATTGCTCCGAGTCGCTCCCTCCCCTCTGAAGCCCATCCCCTCCACCCGTTTCCAGCCTGTACGCAGAGCAAACTGTAAAGGTTCCATCACATGACGGCCACCAATACAATGCGTCCGGTTTATCAAACAAGCTAAGGGGAAGTTCCAGAGCAGCATTCACGTTGTCCTCCACCAGGGCATCCTGCAGCTTTACCACATCCCACTCCCGAGTAGTTGGGTCAATAAAATCCGCCACACGCAACTCCGCATCAGCCTCAAGGTTCGGCATAGGGATTCTGCTAGCGTTGTCACTCGGGAGCCAAGCTTCGGTCCACACGCCAATGTCGAGCCCATTGCCCACTCTCCATTTCAGCCCATCCAGGAAAGTTGGTTTTACCCCCCACAAACTCCTCCAGCAAAAGCTCGGATCAAATCCTCTTTGAGCATCTAAAACCGAGGAATTTTTGTAATATCGAGCCTTAAAAACCCTTGCTACCAAAGTCTCTGGCTGGGTGTACAACCTCCATACCTGTTTAGCCAGGAGTGTCTGGTTAAAAATTCGCAGGTCCCGAAAACCCAAGCCACCACGTCCCTTCGCCTGGCACAGCTTTTCCCAAGATAGCCAATGGAGCTTCATTTTCCCCTCCGTCGAACCCCACCAAAATCGAGACATAGTCTTGTGAAGGTCATCAATAGTACCCTCCGGAATACAGAAAATACTCATCATGTATGTTGGAATCGCTTGGGCCATCGCTTTAATTAGGACCTCCTTCCCAGGTTTTGACAAAAACTTTTCCTTCCACCCGTGAATTTTTTTCCAAACCCGATCCCTCAATTCCGCAAAAATAGCCTTCTTCGACCGCCCGATCATAGTAGGAAGACCCAGATATTTCTCATGACGCTCTACCTCACGGACACCCATAATATTTCCAATCGCCCCTCTCATTTTACTAGTAACCTTCTTGCTAAAAATGACCTCCGTCTTGGCATAATTGATTTTCTGTCCCGAAGCTCCTTCGTATTGGCTAATCAAGTTAGCTATTTTTGAGCATTCTTCCACAGTCGCCCGAGAAAAAATAATACTATCGTCAGCAAAAAAGAGATGAGAAACAACAGGCGCCCCTCGACATATTCGAACTCCATGAAAAATACCTCCCCGAACTGCCCGACGTATAAGACAAGAAAACGCATCGGCACAAAGCAGAAACAAGTACGGGGAAATTGGATCTCCCTGTCTTAACCCACGACTCGGTCGCACACTCCCTCTCAACTCGCCATTAATAACAAAAGAATGCTGAACCGAGCTGATACATCCTATCACCCGCCTCCTCCAAACCTCCGTAAAACCTATGGTCCTCATCATAGCGTCGAGAAACTCCCACTCCACCCTATCGTAGACCTTACTCATATCTAGCTTAAGCGCTATGTTACCGTGTCTCCCTTCCCCACCCCGCTTCATAGCATGAAAAATTTCGAAAGCAATCATCGCATTATCCGTGATAAGCCGACCCGGGGTAAAAGCACTCTGCTTCTCCGTAATAATCTCGTTCATGAACGGCTTCAACCTATTGGCCAGTGTCTTAGATATAATCTTGTAAATCACATTACACAGGCTAATCGGTCTGAACTCCGACAATTTCCTAGGCTGTGACGTCTTCGGGATGAGCACCACCGACGTCGAGTTGACAGCTCCCAGATCGCTCCCTTCAGCCCACCAGTGTCGAACAAAATCGCATGTCCTTGCCCACAATATCCCAATGCTTCTGGTAGAAAAGAGCATGCATTCCATCGGGGCCCGAGGCCTTATTTGGGTGCATATCAAAAAGCGCGATCCTCACTTCCTCGTCCTCGATAGGTCGTCCTAGCGTTGTATTCATTTGCTCCGTAACCTGTCTTTCCACCGAGGCCAGAACCTCCTCAACTCCACTTACCCCCTGAGATTGAAACAACTCACCAAAATAGGTAACAGCAATATTTGACATAGCCTCCCCCTCCGTATGCCATTCCCCCTCCTCGTCCTCTAACCCCTTAATCTCATTCTGTTTTCTCCTCTGGCTCGCCTTGTGATGAAAATATTTTGTATTTTTGTCACCATCCCGCAGTTCATTTTTCCTAGCTCGAACGTACCAGTACGTCTCCTCTTGTCTCCGAAGCATATCGAGGTCACTAACAATGGAACGGCACGCCTCGAGCATTCCAGCCTACGGATCGCGTTTTTGCCAGGCCACTAGCTCGTCTTCTTTCTTCCTAATCTGCTTCTTAATGTGGCCGAAAGTCTGTTTAGCCCAGCTCGCCAGATCATGCGCGCACTGACCCACCCTTTCTTCAATTCTCTCCCGTCCATGCTCGCTCCATGCCCTCTTTACCACCTCTCGACACTCCGAATTGGACAGCCACAGGGCTTCGAATCGAAAGCATTTACGCCTCCCATAATTACCCCTACTCCCCATCGAATCAATAATGATCGGAGCATGATCAGAGGAATAAATAGGCAAATGCTCACCCTCGTATCTGGGAACTTCTGCCTCCATCCCGCACACGCCATTGCCCGGTCCAGTCGCTCTCGTATGATCCGGCCCACCACACGTCCCCTCTGCCAAGTAAACCAATTCCCCTCGTACCCCAAGTCATTAAGGTTGCTCGAAAGTAATGCGTCGCGAAACGCATTCATCTCCCTCACCCCCCGCATCAGTCCACCATCTTTCTCCTGTGCACATAAAACCTCATTAAAGTCGCCAAACACGATTCTCGGGACAGACCCATCATTGCACAAATTTTGTAACATATTCCACGTCTTATATTTTTCATTCGCCTTAGGCCAACCATATACCCCAATGGCCTGCCAACTCGCCCCCTCATTTTCATCTGTCACCACAACGCACACGTGCCTGCTATCATAAGTAAACAGCTCCGCATCTATATTCATCCACCACAGTCTAATCCCACCGGACCTCCCAGTACTATTTACACATATACCAGTGGTAAAACCACATTTATTCCGCACCTTCCCTAACTTTCTCGCCTTAATCATCGTTTCCATAACAAAAACGATGTTCAGGCCCTCCCTCCAGCACCGCTCCTGGAGGGTGTTAACCGTCAGGGGATTGCCCAACCCCTGACAGTTCCAACTTAATATTTTCATTGCCCTTCACAGGGCTGCTCAACAACAGCCTCCGCTACTTTCTGGTTGACGTCCAGCACCACAATGTCATCTCCCATCTCAGTCTCCTTCTCGTGTAGTCTAGTCATCATACTGAATTTCAATTTTTTGCCCCCTTAAACACTCCCTTCCTCAACGGTATCCCTCTCCCTCTTGCTTGAGTTACTCCGAACCCCCCCCCCCCCCCATGTTATCGTTCCCCTCTCTCGCGTATCGCTTCCACTTCCCGCCACTCCCCCGACTCATCCCACTCCCATTCGTACCCAACACCCTCTGCCCTCCCATCATTCCTACACCTTCACCCTGATGAGTTGCCCGTTTTCATACATATGATTCACCATACTCACCTCTCTCCCTTTCCCCTTATGACCAGCAACCATGTCGAGATCTTCGCCCCTGACCCCCTTTTCCGCCCTGCCCCCTTCCTCTTCCTCCATGCTCGCCCTCAATAGCGTCCTGCCTTCTATCCGATCGGAGTTAACATTGCGCACCTTATTCCGGACAGCAATAGATTGCAACTGCTCAATAATTCGCATCATAGCCTCCTCCTCTCTTCGTTTTTGCTCCGCTTCGAACTCCGGGTTAAGACTTCGCCCCTTCATTCCTCCTGGCTCGACCTTCGATTTTGACGGTTTCCATGGGGAAGCCCGAAGCTCCTCCCCATAGAGTAATTTCCCCTCCTCGAAAGGCCCCTCCTCGCTATCCTTCTCACCGTGTCCTAAGACCCCACACCCGTAGCAAAACAGTGGTAGTTTCTCGTATTTCACCGGGAATTGAACCACGTTCCCCTTAGCCATCCTTATTTCAATATGCTTTGTTAGTCGGAACCTGACATCATGTAGGAATCGAATCCTGATCGCTCTATCAACGTACGCTATGGTCTCCTCGTCCACCCCAACATAACCCCCCAATTGTCGACAGATGCTGCGGATATTATCACTATTATTTCTACCCTTCAAGGGTAAATCATAGACTCTTGCCCATGGGGGGACGTGAAAAAGTGGTGTGTCTGTTAGTTTACCCTCCACAGTAGGGTCATTAAGGCACCATATAAATCTATCGCAGTGCCATGGTTGTCCCTCTACAATTTTGGCCTTATCCTCAGCAGAATCAAAACGAAAGATAACAATACGTTCTTTAACATCAATAACGTTCGCATGAATCTTACCTTTGGTCAGCCATAGTTTCGTCATAGTTTCAACCGCCGCCTTCATATTCACGGCCTTGTTAGACCACAACTTCCCGAGAAGAGTGAACTTCATCTTCGAACTCCCCCTGTCTTCATTCTCTTTCCAATCGAATACTGTCTCGTCACCCATCTTGCCCTTCCCCTTATCACGCTCGAAACTCATAATCTCCTATACGATTGTAGACAAAAGAATCGAAGCTCTAGACCCGCACACGTAGGGCACAAAACCACGAAAAGATTGTGGAAAGACGCAAGGAAAACCCTAGACAACTCTCACAGGCAAACCCTAGAGAAGACTTGCATTATTTTATTTTAAGTCGTAGAAGTGAGTTAAAATGCATGAATTTTGGAAAATAGAATCACGTCATTGTCCTTGCACGCGACGACTAAGTCGTAAAAAAGACGAGGATCGGATGATGCTTGAAGCTCTCGGTTTATTTTGAACAAAGGGACCCACTCGATCGAGTCATGGCAAGGACTAGATCGAGTGAACCCTTAGAGGAGCAACTGCCCGATTTTTGTAATGCTACTTGATCGAGTAGCATATGGCACTCGATCGAGTGCCCTTGTATGTGCTGTTGCTCACTTCGAAACGTGATGGTTTTTTTTTTTTATTCAAAATCAATGGTTGACCGAGTTAAATGAAAATATTGCATGATTTAAATTTAACTCGGCTTCCGGTGCAATAATCGCGTATTATACGATTATAATACCGTTATCGGAATTTTATAGAAAATGTTGTTATTGGATCGAAAATTTGATTAGTGACGAAATTGTCTCCCTCCGCGTCACGACATCGATAGTAATCCTTACGGATTGTGTGATGTCGGTTTTTGCGTCAATGGGTTCCGTACTAATCTCGGAAATGGCATCGAACGCGTTCAACTATGAACGACCACGATCACGTTACGCCCTTGAGTATTTGGGGCGGCGCTCCTCGGAAGGGTGCCACCTCCGTCGCGACTCGTAAAGGGATTAAACGGACTTGGAGCGGTGTTCATAGTCAAACGTGTTCGATCCGAAGATTTATTATATACATATATACATACACGGTATTTAAATGTTAAATGTTAGAAAGCGAAAGAATAAAAAGTTAGTAACAATGAATTAAAATGTTAGTAAACGATAAAATTAAATGATAGTGTTAGTGAGTAATAATAATAATAATAATAATAATAATAATAATAATAATAATAATAATAATAATAATAATAATAATAATAATAATAATAATAATAATAATAATAATAATAATAATAATAAAAATAATAATAATAAAAATAATAAAAATAATAATAATAATAATAATAATAATAATTATTATTATTATTATTATTATAATAATTATAACAATAACAATAACAATAATGATAATAATAGTAATACATATATATATATAATCGAAAAGAAAAGAGTAAGGAGAAAGAGATGATGGGATTTAATGACACCCTCAACCTACATGCTTAAACGATCTCGGAAACGGACTCGTAGTGACGGCGTGAGTGCGGGAGTGTCGAGATATATAAGTAGAGTTATGGTGTATGTCTTTGACGAGTTTTGATATCAGGAATTTGAATGTATGTGTGTGTATGTGTATGAGTGCCTAGGACTCAAGGGTGATGAAGGTTGTGTAAGTATTGTGTAAGGTTGCAAATGGAATGATTAGGGTTGAATGGGTGAAAAAAAAAGATGTGAAATGAATTGATATGATGGGGGTATTTATAAGGGGGACCCCGGTTTAGGGTCACTCGATCGAGTGGAGCGTGTGCACTCGATCGAGTGCCCGGTTCGAGTCTAGTTCGGCCGGTTCACTGCTTTACTCGACCGAGTGGGTGTGATCCACTCGATCGAGTGGCTAAAAACGGAGGGAGTGTTTAGGAAAGATTTGTTGACAATTTTGAATGTGATTCGGTAGTTGAGACTAGCTTCTAGAAGCGCACTTGGCTGTTTTTTGTGTCGGATTCGTCTTTGACTGGGTTTTGACCCGGTCGCCAAAAGACGGTTTTATTTCCGGTGTCGGTTTTGGCCCAAATTAGTCTCATTTTATTGGAAACGACCCACTTGGCTTGGATTTGAGGTCGTTTTTGAGATATTTGCACTCCGCTAAATGCCCAAGTCGGATACTATTGATTCCGAGTCCGTATTCGAGCGTATTAAGTCACGTTTACGTCCGATCATCATCGGGTGTTTTGTTGGGAACTGCTATAGACACTAGCAATCAAAATGCGGGTGTCTACAAATATATATCGATATATTAAATATATCGGGTCAGTAGTAATACGGACTCAGCTGCGTTGATAGGTTATGGTAATTAGAGTTATACTAATAATCTAATTATGGTAATTAGGGTTATGGAAGTAACCTAATTCTACCTTCTCATCTCCTATATAAGGAGGTTCATATGATGAACCAAAATATGGAATAAAGAGAATTGACTCATAATATATATTCGTCTTATAAAGAGTTATGTGGACATTCGTATGTGGAATGAATCTCGTGGTGAGATTGTTCTCGGGTTCGAAATTTAAGTCAAAGTTGGAGTCGCCACCGAATTTTGTGGTTATTCGGAACTGTTCGAGCCCACTCTATGTCGTCGTGGGCTATACACAAAGTACGGCCCATTTCGATTTCAGAGTTTATGGGGCTCGTCCCTTTGCATTACAATACCGATACCGTTTACACCGGCTTTCGTGTATAGAACGACTGTCATGCGCCAACGGTTTCGAGCATCCGTTAACCGAGGTTCTGAGTAAGGGGTGAGGGTACGTGTTGTGAAGCCCACTAAGGACACCCAACCCCGCCCGCACTTAGCGGCCTCTACTAAGACATCGTTCGTGTTCGTGTACGCGCGCTACTAAAACGACTGAATGATATGCAAACAGCGTTTTTGGCTAAGCATGTGAATTATTGGTTAACTACGTCATTTAATGAATCTAAATCCAAGTCAAATTTTTTAGCATGCGAGATTCGTTTATAAAGCGATAAGCATCAAAATAAATAAAGCTCGTAAATATGTACAAAATACACGGGCGGAAATACAACCCGGCCAATACAAAATAACGATCAATATAAAAAAAAGAATAAACGAGATATATAAAGAGCGATAAATAATAACTCGAAACGGACCCGTATATAATAAATACATACTAGACCGTAAATTGTGCAAATGGACGAACTTTGATTAGATACGCATTATGTTGTGTATTAAGCGAAGGACGGAGATAGGGGACCTAGGCGTGGTGCTAGCCCAATCCCGAATCTCGGTGCCTTGTCCCGACTTATCACGTTGAGAACTTGTAGTCTAGATTAACCATGTGTCAGATACAACTAAGGAGTTGTCGACACAAGATTCATAGTGAGAGACCGTCAATCAAAGTCGCTTAAGTGAAGTGATATGCATGAGTTTTGAAAAAGGAGATCACGTGATTGACTTTACACGCGACGACTAAGTCGTAAAAAAAGACGAGGCTCGAATGATGCATTAAAGCTCTCGGTTTTCTGGGCTACAGGACCCACTCGATCGAGTCATGGCACGGACTCGATCGAGTGCACCTTTGAAGTTGTTACTGCCCAGTTTTTGGGGTACTACTCGATCGAGTGAGCCATGGCACTCGGTCGAGTGGCACCTGTACGAGGCATAAATCGCTTTGAAAAAGGTTGGCAATTTTGTTTTATTTATTTTTAAATCGCTGGTTGGCCGAGTTGGATGAAAATATTGCAAGATTTAAATCCAACTCGACGTCCGGTGTTATAATCGGGTAATATACAATTATGAGACCGTCATCGGGATTTTATGAAAATGTGTTATCATGGGATTGAAAAATTTGACTAGTGACGAAATTATTGTCCTCCGCGTCACGACATCGATATTAATCCTAACAGATTATGTCATGTTGATTTTCGCATCAACGGATTTCCCACTAATCTTAGAAATGGAGTCTTTCACGTTCAATTATGAGCGACCACGATCTCGTTACGCCCTTGAGTACATTCGGGCGGCGCTCCTCGAAAGGGTGCCACCTCCGTCGTTGCTCGTAAAGGGATTAAACGGACTTTGGATGGTCGTCATAGTCAAACGTGTTAAGATCCGAATTTTGATACTAATATATATATACGTGGTATATAATGTTAACGACGATAATTAAATGTTAGAGGTTAGTAACGAAAAAATAAAGGGTTAGTATACAATAATTAAAATGTTAGTGTTAATTTTAGTATACTAGTATAGTTATAATATAGTTACGAAACGATTGAAAAACGAGATAGTAAAGATAGAAACGGGGTTGATGACACCCTCAACATACATGCTTAGAATGGCCTCGGCAATGGACTCGTAATAGCGACGGGGACGCGGGAGTATCGAGGATGTATGCAAAGTTATGGTGTGTGTGTGGATGGCTTTGTAGGTTTTTTTAGGGACAAAGGGCTCGGTTTTTGTGTAGTATGGCTTAGGTTGTAGTGTAGTGTAGTGTAGAATGTTAGGGTAGAAATGTAGGGTGAAAATGCATCAGAAAATCTCGTCCAATGAAGAGCACAAGGGGGGGTATTTATAGATTTTACCCCCTGACCTAGGGTCACTCGATCGAGAGGCCCTAGTGCACTCGATCGAGTGCCTTTGAAAACGGGTCTGTTCCGGAATTTGAGGCTCCACTCGACCGAGTGGGTCAATCCACTTGATCGAGTGGATAAGGGTGGCGAGCCATTTGATGGTGGGATTTGCCGTGGGTCCCAACCGTCAATAAATAACCGACTATTCCTAGTGGGTAGCTAGGGCAAGTAGGGTCGATATCCACGGAGACGGTATTGTAAGGTCTAGACTAGGTCGGCCTAAAAACGAGACTAAGTCACAAACAAACACAAAGAAATGATGATTGACAAACTAGGATAGGAGAAGAGGAGTGAACAAGACTAATAACAAATTAGCTATAACAATGCTAAATGAAATAACTAAACACAAACTAAACAATGAACTAGAGAAATGATGACTAACTAAGAAGATGAAATCAAATATGAAAAGAAGTGGGTTAGGTCGGGTTCATGACTGTAGTAGGGTAATTGGGGTGGTCAAGGGTGTAGGTGTCTCCTAATTGCTAGAGTCGGTACGGGCTCTCGCTACTTAGACCGATGTCAAGGTGGGTTCGCGCTCTCGCGTCTAAACCCTAGTCACACTCTTATGTCTAAGACTATTCTCAACATAATCACATACTAGACAAACAATGAGTAGAGGAAGACTAGCATCAGAAGCATGGCCACTACAACTCAAACAAGCATTTCAACAAACACATAGTGTGCCCAATATGTGACTAACAACAAAGATTCATCCTTTACCCCTAATCAAACGCTAATCACCCATATTCTACCCTTAATCCCCCTACTAACCCACAAGGAGACTACTCACTAATTATCAAGAATAAACTAACAATAGTAAGAGAAAACAACATCACAAACCAAACATCCATAATGAAGAACAAGAACAATAACAATAACAATATAAAAAGATTCAAACTTGATTAAATAAACAAGAACAAGAGTAGAGAGGATTATACCAACAACAAGATGATGAAAAAGATGTAAACTTGCATAAATAAGAAACCCAAATCAACTCCAAGGTTGTCAAGCTTGGATGAATCTTCAAGTATCCTCTCAATACAAGACTAACTAAACTAGATTAACAAAGATTAACTAAGGATTAAAGGAAGATTAATCTAAAAGGATGAACTCTAAATCTAGGGTTTATATCTTGTAAAGAGGCTTAAGAGAGTCTAATGTAAGGTATGATCCCTAAACAATACAAGAGGGGAGTATATATAAGGTTACAAGAATGAGGGAGGATGAATTAAAGAGTCACGCGCAGCAGCACCATGGTCCCGACCGGGACGGGATTGGTTCCGACCTGGACGGTCTGATCCCGACCAGGACGGGTCCAAAACAGCAGCTATGCAAAATGCGCACCTCATCCCGGACGGGATGAGACCATACCCGTCTGGGGTGAGTCTTGTAGGCCTCCAATATGATCTTTAAGGTTCCTCCTTGCTTCACATGGACTTCTCATCGACTCTCGGGTCTCAGGATCGAGTTTAAGGGGCTCGGGATCGGGTCCCAAGGTCTCGGGGTCGAATCCAAGGCATCGAGTGACCGTTCCTCCGCTTCGTTGGCTCCGAAAAGTGTATGTATTGAGTCGGAATCGCTCCAACTCTTCATGAATGGTCTCAGGAACCTGAAACGAGCTAGAGGAAGCATAAGTAGCCCATGAACCGCTCCCAAGGAGCGATTCCGCAGGAAAATTGGGACCAAAACACAGCAAAATAGGCACTACAAACTACACTTATCAACTCCCCCACACTTAACCCTTACTCGCCCTCGAGTAAGCACATACTAACTACTAAAGTAGCCGAGCGGGTATTAGCGCACCCTACGCCCTTTCAAATCACGCGTGAACACCTAAAGGATAAGTGCTCTCCGCAAGGCAAGTGAGGTCTTGCGACAAAATCGTGGATGCAACCGGACACAAAAACACATAAACAACAAACATACAAACAAACAAACAAAAGGTTGCACCCAAAAAAAAAGAAATACCGCTTCCCTCAAACAAGCGGTGAAAGAAGCACCGGTTTAGGACTCGAGGCAAGTGACAACGTTCCCAAGCTAGCAATACAAACCAAAATGGACAAAACCCTAATAGTATGACGACAAAGCAACAAAAACGTTGGTAACTTACCTAGATTCCTCCTAACCTTCTTAGAACGTACTACGGGACGATCGGCGGGATGGAAAAAGGATGAACCACGGTGTTAGTCGACACTGTAGGTAAGTGAGACCCCGCCCCCTTTAGCGATGAGCCAAGAGGGTCGTCCCATTCCCAAAACCGCTCAACTAGTCCAAGTAAAAAGGTGGAAATAATTGCAAAGTGAGGGAAGACCGACCTTTGCCGCTATCATCCTTCCTAGGGACTCGGTCCTTTGGTAGGTTCTTCACGGCAAAAGTCGGAAAAAAGCTTATTTTTGTGGGGTTAGGATCTTTTTGTGAGACGATTTTCTTTTGGCATTTTCTCTTTTCTTTTGCATATTTACTTTGTATGTTGCCATGCCATTTCTTTTTCTTCTTTTCTATTTTCTTTTTGGCTTTTTGTGCCTTTTCTTTTTCTTCAATCTTTTCTTTCTTTCATTTTTTTTTCTTTTTCTTTTCTTTGCCCTTTTGGCTTGATTTGGCTTTTTGGCATTTCTTTGTGTAACAAGAAAGAGAGAACTCAACAAATTGCAATTTATTGTGTGGATATGTGTAGGAGGTAGGTAAATGGGTAAGTCGGGGGTCGCGATCCCTCTTCAAACCCACAAAAAGTGGAGAAAACTTGGACTAGTCAAACAATTCCGACCAAGGTCACCTAAGGGACGGGACTCGGCAACCAAGGCCTTTTCACACCGTGGGTGGTCAAAATGCAAATCCCGTAGTAAATCCCTAGTAAGCTAGGTGGACTCAAGGTAAAGGACCAACGAAATCATTGATTTAGGGTCATTCTACTAGACTAAAGTCCAAGACTCGATTTATACCACTAGGAAGGGAAAGTAAACACTCGCACACTATCCTCTAAACCGGGTTTTCGAAAACCTATTTACACACAAGGCACAACTACACAACACAAAACAAAGACGCGACGAAAACGAAAGAAAAAGAGACAAAAGGCCACAAAACAAAAACAAAACAAAACAAACACATAAACAACACAAACACCACCCCGAGCTTCCAAACAAGCCACCAACCAACACCAAACTTTACAAAGATCCTCCCGAGCACACAACATCACAAATCTCCTCCGAACATCACAAGAGGTAAAGAGGAAAAAGGGATAAGGTGTTACTGGATGTCTTGAAAGCTTTCCGAAGTTAGCGGCGATTAGGCGACCTAAGAGGAAAAAGGGAGGAAAAACACGCACAACAAAACACATATACGATACAACGACATAAAAAGAAAAACACACAAAAGGAAAATATTTTTGATTTTTGTGAAATTTTTTCAAATTTTTAGGGTTTTTTAAAGATTTTTCGAAAACCTACGAAAATAAAACTAACTACGATAGAATATCGCTCCCCCACACTTAAGCCGAGCAATGTCCTCATGCTCGACCGTAGTGCATGGGAGCACAAAAGAAAAGAAACTATGAAAATAAAGCTAAAAATCAAAAAGTGGAGAAAAGGGTAGAAAGTGTCCGTCCGGGGTGTAGTCAAGTCACCATGGGCCGAGACAAGAAAAGATATGGACGGGGGAAGAAATAAAAAGAAAGAAATAAAAGGGAATGGGATGGGAGGACTAGGTGTAATCAAGTCACCTAGCCCGGATTCCGCCCAAATCCGACTGATTTCTACCAAAAAGGGTGAAAATCTTGTAAAATTTGGATTTTGAAATGACTCTCGATGTAGTCACGTCATCGAGAGTCGGGAGCAACAAATACCAAGGCCCCGAGGGCCACCATGACTCAAAAGTGTAAAAGGGGAGGGGAACAAACAAGGGCAAACAAGCTATAAAATACGGAAAAGAGAGGATAGTTGCCGTACCATACGGTTAGCAACTCACTCGCTCCATCGTCTCATAAGTCAATATCGGCACGTAGCTAGTCGTCGTCGTTGTTATTCCTTCCCAATCGCGATACGGTTCCATGGTTGGGGCACAAAGGTAAAATGAGGTGGGTTTTGATGTGAAAGTCGGTGTAAAGTGAAGAGAAAGTAAGGTGAAAATGTGTATGTGGGGTGTAGGGGTCATATAAGGAGAGTAAGGACATGTAGGGAGGTGGGGAGGGGGCATAAAATGGTAGGGTGGGCTCAAACGACGAAGAAAAGGCCAAAGGAGGAACAGGGGGTCCATCCCGGCCGGGATGGGTGGTCCCGGTCGGGATGACCTTCTCGTCCTGGTCGGGATGGCACTCTAGTAGACCCATATTTTGTCACACTCATCCCGGACGGGATGACACCCTTCCCGGTCGGGATGACTCATTCTTCTCGGTTGGGATGACCTCTTCTCGGCCGGGAAGAGTCTTCATGAATGGTCTCGGGAACCTGAAACGAGCTACAGGAAGCATAAGTAGCCCATGAACCTCTCCCAAAGAGTGATTCCGCAAGGAAATTGGGACCAAAACACAGCAAAATAGGCACTACAAACTACACTTATCACCATTACAGGAAATGGTTGACCCTTCGATTTGTTTGAGGATTGTGTTCAGACGGAAGATTATAGAAGCGAACTTGGTCGATTTTTTGTGTCGGATTCTTCCTTGACCGGATTTTGACCCGGTCGCCAAAAGACGGCTTTTTTTTTTGTGACGATTTTGGCCCAAATTAGTCTTATTTTACTCGGAACGACCCACTGGGCCTGAATTTGAGGTTGGTTTTGAGAGATTTGTACTCCGCTAAATGTCCACGTCGGATATTATTGATTTCGAGCCCATATTTGAGTGTACTAAGTCACGTGATGGTGGGATTTGTCGTGGATCCCGCCGATCAAATAAATAACCGACTATTCCTAGTGGGTAGCTAGGGCAAGTAGGTTCGATATCCACGGAGACGGTATTGTAAGGTCTAGACTAGGTCGGCCTAAAAACGAGACTAAGTCACAAACAAACACAAAGAAATGCTAATTGACAAACTATGATGGGAGAAGAGGTAAGACAAGGCTAACAATGAACTGGGCTAAAACAATGCTAAATGAAATAACTAAACAATGCTAAATGAAATAACTAAACAATGCTAAATGAAATAACTAAATACAGACTAAACAATGAACTAGAGAAATGATGACTAACTAAGAAGTTGAATCAAAAATGGAGAAGAAGTGGGTTAGGTCGGGTTCATAAGTGTAGTAGGGTAATTGGGGTGGTCAAGGGTGTAGTTGTCTCCTAATTTCTAGAGTCGGTCCGGGCTCTCGCTACGTAGACCAACACCGAGGTAAGTTCGCGCTCTCGCGTCTAAGACTAACCTCAACACAACCACATAATAGACACACAATGAGAAGATGAGCACAAGTATGGGAAGCATGGCCACTACTACTCACACAAGCATATCAACAAACACATAGAGTGCCCAATATGTGACTAACAACAAAGATTCACCCTTTACCCCTAATCAAACCCTAATCACCCATAATCTACCCTTAATCCCCCTACTAACCCACAAGGAGACTACTCACTCATTATCAAACTAACCATAACAACAATAAGAGAAAACAACATCATAAACCAAACATCCATAATGAAGAACAAGAACAATAACAATAACAATATAAAAAGATTCAAACTTGATTAAATAAACAAGAACAAGAGTAGAGATGATTATACCAACAACAAGAGGAAGAAAAAGATGCAATCTTGTATAAATAAGAACCCAAATTAATCCCAAGGTTGTCAAGCTTGGAGAAATCTTCAAGAACCCACTTAATACAAGATTATCTAAACTAGATTAAACTAAGATTAACTAAAGATTAAAAGAGGCTAATTAGGGTTTTGAATTCTTTAGAGAGGCCTAAAACAATCTAGGGTAAAGTATTGTAGAGTATGGTGCTTAAACATTACAAAGAAGGAGTATTTATAGGGTTACAAGAATGAAGGAGGAAGGAAAGAACAATGCGGCTACAGCTCCACGGTCCCGACCGGGACGGCTTTGGTCCCGCCCGGGACGGAATGGTCCCGCCCGGGACGGAATGGTCCCGCCTGGGACGGAATGGTCCCGCCCGGGACAGAGCCAAAACAGTAGCAGCTCTATTCGTGCACCTCATCCCGGACGGGATGAGGCCATACCCGTCGGGGATGAGTCTCGTAGGCCTCCAATATGATCTTTAAGGTTCCTCCTTGCTTCACTTGGGCTTCTCATCGACTCTCGGGTCTCGGGATCGGGTCTAAGGGGATCGGGATCGGGTCCCAAGGTCTCGGGGTCGAATCCAAGGCATCGAGTGATCGTTCCTCCGCTTCGTTGGCTCCGAAAAGTGTATGTATTAAATCGCTCCAACTCTTCATGAGTGGTCTCGGGAACCTGAAACGAGCTCAAGGAAGCATAAGTAGCCCATGAACCGCTCCCAAGGAGCGATTCCGCAAGGAAATGGGACCAAAACACAGCAAATTAGGCACTACAAACTACACTTATCAACTCCCCTACACTTAACCCTTACTCGCCCTCGAGTAAGCACAAACTAACTACTAAACTAGCCGAGCGGGTATTAGCGCACCCTACGCCCTTTCAACTCACGCGAGTACACTTAGAGGGAAAAGTGCACTCCGCAAGGAAAGTGAGGTCTTGCGACAAAACTGTGGATGCAACCGGACACAAAGACACATAAACAAACAAACATACAAACAAACACACAAAAGGTTGCACCCAAAAAGAAACAAATACCGCTTCCCTCTAAAAAGCGGTGAAAGAAGCACCGGTTTAGGACTCGAGGCAAGTGACAACGTTCCCAAGCTAGCAATACAAACCAAAATGGACCAAACCCTAATAGTATGATGACAATGCAATAAAAACATTGATAACTTACCTAGGTCCTCCTAACTTTCTAAGAACGTACCACGGGACGATCCGCGGGATGGAAAAGGGATGAACAACGGTGTTAGTCGACACTGTAGGTAAGTGAGACCCCGCCCCCGTTAGCAATGAGCCAAGAGGGTCGTCCCATGTCCGAAACCGCCTAACTAGTCCAAGTAAAAAGGTGGAAATAATTGCAAAGTGAGGGAAGACCGACCTTTGCCGCTATCATCCTTCCCAGGGACTCGGTCCTTTGGTAGGCTCTTCACGTAAAAAGTCGGAAAAAGGCTTATTTTTGTGGGGTTAGGATCTTTTTGTGAGACGATTTTCTTTTGGCATTTTCTCTTTTCTTCTGCATTCTTGCTTTGTACGGTGCCATGCCATTTCTTTTTCTTCTTTTCTATTTTATTTTTGGCTTTTTGTGCCTTATCTTTTTCTTCAATCTTTTCTTTCTTTCTTTTTCTTTCATTTTCTTTTCTTTGCCCTTATTGTTGTAGGCATTTCTTTGCAACAAGAAAGGGAGATTTCAACAACTTGCAAATTTATTTGTTGAATATGTGTAGGAGGTAGGTGAATGGGTAAGTCGGGACGGGCCCTTCCCTTCAAACCCACAAAAAGGGGAGAACTTGGACTAGTCGAGCAATGTCAAACAAGGTCACCTAAGGGACGGGACTCGGCAACCAAGGCCTTTTCACACCGTGGGTGGTCAAAATGGTCAAAATGCAAATCCCGTAGTAAATCCCTAGTAAGCAAGGTGGACTCAAGGTAAGAAACCAACGAAATCATTGATTTAGGGTCATTCTACTAGACTTAAGTCCAAGACTCGATTTATACTACTAGAAAGGGAAAGTAAACACTTGCACACTAGCCTCTAAACCGGGTTTTCGAAAACTTTTTCACACACAAGTCACAACTACACACACAAAACAAAGCCACGACATAAACGAAAGAAAAAGAAGCAAAAGCAACAATACAAAAACAAATTAAAACAAACAAACAAACAAAGGGAACAAACACCACCCCTAGCTTCCAAACAAGCCACCAACCAACACCAAACTTTACAAAGCTCCTCCCGAGCACACAACATCACAAATCTCCTCCGAACATCATAAGGGGTAAAGAGGAAAAAGGGATAAAGGCGTTACCGGATGTCTTGAAAGCTTTCCAAAGTTAGCGGCGATTAGGCGACCTAAGAGAAAAAAGGGAGGCAAAACACGCACAACAAAACACATATACGATACAACGACATAAAAAGGAAAACACACAAAAGGAAATTATTTTTGATTTTTGTGAAAAAATTTCAAATTTTTAGGTTTTTTAAAGATTTTTCGAAAAAACTACGAAAATAAAACTAACTATGATAGAATATCGCTCCCCACACTTAAGCCGAGCAATGTCCTCATGCTTTACCGTAGTGCATGGGAGCACAAAAGAAAAGAAACTACGAAAATAAAGATAAAAAAAATCAAAAATAAAGTGGAGAAAAGGGTAGAATGTGTCCGGCCGGGGTGTAGTCAAGTAACCATGGGCCGAGACAAGAGAAGATATGGTAAGGGGGAAGAAATAAAAAAAATAAAAAAATAAAAGAAAATGGGAGGGGAGGACTAAGTGTAATCAAGTCACCTAGCCCGGATTCCGCCCAAGTCCGACTAATTCCTACAAAAGGGTGAAAATCTAGTAAATTTGGATTTTGAAATGACTCTCGATGTAGTCAC
Organism: Agrostemma githago; assembly: GCA_958450325.1. Lineage (NCBI taxonomy): Eukaryota > Viridiplantae > Streptophyta > Magnoliopsida > Caryophyllales > Caryophyllaceae > Agrostemma > Agrostemma githago. The sequence continues at coordinate 28,567,893 of OY288241.1, read as the reverse complement.
ATCATCGAGAGTCGGGAGCAACAAATACCAAGGCCCCGCGGGCCACCATGACACAAAAGTATATAAGGGGAGGGGAACAAACGAGGGCAAACAAGCTATAAGAGACGGAAAAGAGAGGATAGTTGCCGTACCATACGGTTAGCAACTCACTCGCTCCATCGTCTCATAAATCAATATTGGCATGTAGCTAGTCGTCGTCATTGTTATTCCTTCCCAATCGCGATACGGTTCCATGGTTGGGGTACAAAGGTAAAATGAGGTGGGTTTTGATGTGAAAGTCGGTGTAAAGTGAAGAGAAAGTGAGGTGAAAATGTGTATATGAGGTGTAGGGGTCATATTATGAGAGTAAGGACATGTAGGGAGGTTGGGAGGGGGTATAAAGTGGTAGGGTGGGCTCAAACGACGAAGAAAAGGCCAAGGGAGGAACAGGGGGCCCATCCCGGCCGGGATGGATGGTCCCGATCGGGATGACCTTCTCGTCCTGGTCGGGATGGCACTCCAGTAGACCCATCTTTTGTCACACTCATCCCGGACGGGATGACACTCTTCCCGGTCGGGATGGCTCATCCTTCCCGGTCGGGATGCACTCTTCTCGGTCGGGAAGAGTCTCCTAACCATCTATATCTCCCAAAAGCTCGTTCCAAGCTTCAAAAACCGACTCCCCTTTACACGATCCAAGCTCCAACATTAACCCTCCCTTCCTAGGAGACACTTTCACTTCACACCTATCACAATAAACTCAAATACAACATCAAATTCCCTCCCTCACATCTCTCATCAATAATCCAAATAATCAAGAATTTCACAAAACTAGAAGGAATTACAAGAAAAAGAGATATATACAAAGAGACGGTTCTTGTGGAACTCCGTCAAACCAAGGATGGTGCATTCTTCAATCGTTTTCAACAATACTACAACCCATTCCGTCTCCATCGAGGGCACGAAGAAACAAGTCGAAGGCCCTAGCAAAGTCTTCAATCAAGCTAGTAATATAAGCATCCACAAACCAAGGCTCTCCATGACCTTGTCTCGACGTTCCCGGGGCATCCCGATCTTGTAAGTTCAATCGCTTGAACTTATACTTTTGATCCTTCGGGATATACCCAAACGTCCACTTGTCCTCATGCGGCCCCAAGGGAGGCTCATCTTGCTTCTTGCCTTTCAACTTGTCATCAAACCCATGATATGGGCACTCATCCTCTCCAATGTCGGAGTCATTATCCTCAAGTTCACAAGAGTTCTTCTTCAAGCTTTGTCCTGACTCTCCCCCTAGATCAATGTCTTTCGTGGCGTGGATCATATTGCAAGACTCATCATTAGTAGGCGAAGTGTTACCTTGGAGGTCAAACACTAGCTTTTCTTCGCCTAACTCGAAGATGATCCTACCATTCTTCACATCGATCATAACACCGGAGGTGTGTAGAAATTGTCGCCCAAGGATAATGGGAGTGTTGGCATCTTTCGGCATATCGAGCACGATGAAATCGACCGGAATGAAGGACTTCCCGATTCGTACCGGCACGTCCTCTAGCATCCCCAATGGTCGGTTGAATGAACTATTGGCCATTTGGAGTGTAATGGAAGTGCGATTTAGCTCCTTCATCCCGAGTCGGCAACAAATGGAATAAGGAATGATGCTCACACTCGCACCCAAGTCACATAATGCTCTCTCGATTTTGTAATTGCCTATGTTTCATGGGATCGAGAAACTACCCGGATCTTTCAACTTTGGAAGCGTGGAACCTTGAATAAGCTCGCTCACCACCCTTGTGAATGCAATAGTCTCTTCCTTGTCGATGGATCTCTTCCTAGCTAGGATTTCTCGCATGAATCTTCCATATGCCTGGATTTGGGTAAGTAACTCGGTGAATGGGACATTAACATCCAATTTCTTCACAATGTCTAGGAATTTGTCAAATTGGACATCCACCTTAGTCATTATTTGCCTTGTTGGGATAGGCAACTTGATTTGAATCTTGTGTTGCTCAATAGGGGTGGACTCTTCAAACGACACTTTCCTTTTACCCTTGTCTTTTGCTTGAATTGGGGGAAGCTTGTCTTCTTGGGGTTTCTCAATCTCCCATAAGACTTGCTCCTCCATTGGATCTTCCTTGCTTGTGTTTTCTTGAATCGGAGATACATCATCTTGGATGTGTTCTTGCATTGGTTCTTGCTCACTAGGGAATGAAGGGGGGTCATAATATGTACCTCTCCTCGTGGTAATAGCATTTACATGCTCAAATTTCAGTGTTTCACCTTGAGGAGGTAATAGCCCCTTTTGCCTTGAAGAGCTACCCGAAGCAAGTTGAGTTATTTGGGTCTCAAGCATCTTCGTATGAGCATCTGTCGCCATGTTGTCCCTTTGAATAAAAGCATAGAACTCTTGTTGTTTTTTTGACATATCCATTTGACCCCTTTGCATCTCCAACATAGATTTTTGAATGTCGAAATCACGAGGTAGAGATTGCGGATTGTGCAGAGTATCGGTGAGGGCTAATGGAGTACCGTAGTCATGAATAGGAGACCGGCTCCTAGGCTTGATTTCTTGACGGTTAGCTTGAGTTGCTTGTTGTTGATGGTTCCCTTGGAACCCATGAGAATTGCCTTGATTAAGGCCTTGATTGATGCCATTGTTGTGGTTTTGTTGTCTTTGGAAGTTTTGGTTTCCTTGGAAACCACCTTGATTGAGGTTCCCTTGTTGGAACCCTTGATTGTTGTTGTGAAAGGTACCTTGGTTATTTTGCTTGAAGTTGTTGAAGGGCCTTGAGTTACCCACATAACCTTGATAACCTTGATTGTTGTCCCTTAAGGGAGGTGGAACATAGGGACGAGGTTGCATAGCTTGTTGTTGAGGGACTTGATTGGAAGCTTGGTATTTATTGGAATAGGAGGCACCTTGCTTGAACGCTTGAAAGGCGTTCACTTGCTCAATACTTCCTTGACAATGCATAGGATCATGACCAACGATTCCACAAGTATCACACATCCCATAATAAGGCAAAGGAGGTGCAAATCCCAAAGCATTCACTTCTTGAATTGAGTGTTGGTGGGAGGAACTAGTGCCTTGGACTTGGTTGAGGTGGCTTTGGAGCTTCTTGTCAATGGTCTCCATGTGTGTTTTCAATTGAGCTCCAAGGTCAATGCTTAATTGAGTAATAGCATCAACCTCAGGCCTACCTTCTCGATTTGCCTTCCTAGGCCTTGAGTATTGTGAATTATGAACCGCCATCTCCTCGATTCTTGCCCATGTTTGGTCATCATCGACCTCGGTGAACCTACCATTGGAGCCCATATTGAGTATAGTTCTTGAGTCCTCATAAAGACCATTCCAAAATTGTTGGACTAAAAACCATTGTGAAAGTCCATGGTGGGGGCACGATCTAACCAAAGATTTAAACCTCTCCCAAGCTTCATAAAGGCTCTCTTCATCCCGTTGTTGGAAACCGGTGATGGAGGCCCTTAGCAAATTAGTCTTCTCCGGAGGGTAGAACTTTTGGTAGAATGCCAATGCAAGTTTCTTCCAAGTATCGATGCCCATGGTTGCCCTATCGAGACTCTTGATCCATTGCTTCGCTTTTCCAATTAATGAGAATGGAAATAATACCCAACGGATTTGATCTTGTGTAACCCCGGTTTGAGAAATAGCGTCACAATAATCGGAGAAAATCTCCATGTGTTGGTGCGGGTCTTCGGTGGGCAAACCACGAAATTGATTTCTCTCCACAAGTTGGATAAATTGAGTCTTGGCCCCAAAATTTCCGGCATAAGCGGCCGGTAGAGCATTCGGTCCCGGCAAGACATCTTACGTAAATGTAGAGTGAGACGAAAACTTCGGCATAATTGGATGTAAGGGAGATGGTGATGAAGATGGAGTTGAAGTAGATGTAGAGGGGGAACTAGGACTAGAATATCCCAAGGGATTGATGAAATTCCCTTCGGCCGTCTCTCGAGATGCTTCGTTAAAGTCGGTTCCTTGTGCTTGCTCTTGATGGGTATTTGTAACACCCCGGCCCAATCCAAGGACCGGAAATGTTAACTGCGGTAGCCCGCCAGGCTTTGTACTGGTCCCACAGACCAACACGAGTCCTTTCCAGCACATTTTGTCCTCACTCATGCGCATCCCGGAAACCTTCCCAGGAGGTCACCCATCCTAAGATTGCTCCCAGTCAAGCACGCTTAACTGCAGAGTTCTTATCATGGGCAAACCAGAAAAGAAAGTGCACTTTGTTGATATGAGTAGTACTTCAAATCCCTTTAAGCAAAGCTCATAAATAGGACATCTTCAATCAATGTGGGGTGTTTCAATCACTCCCACTTGAAGAACGCAACGTCCTCGTTGCGCCTGGCAGCATAACCGCTGACCCAGAATCCACCCCCGCTAGGTGCCAAATGCACGGTCGCAGGGTTGCTCTGATACCATTTGTAACACCCCGGCCCAATCCAAGGACCGGAAATGTTAACTGCGGTAGCCCGCCAGGCTTTGTACTGGTCCCACAGACCAACACGAGTCCTTTCCAGCACATTTTGTCCTCACTCATGCGCATCCCGAAAACCTTCCCAGGAGGTCACCCATCCTAAGATTGCTCCCAATCAAGCACGCTTAACTGCAGAGTTCTTATCATGGGCAAACCAGAAAAGAAAGTGCACTTTGTTGATTTGAGTAGTACTTCAAATCCCTTTAAGCAAAGCTCATAAATAGGACATCTTCAATCAATGTGGGGTGTTTCAATCACTCCCACTTGAAGAACGCAACGTCCTCGTTGCGCCTGGCAGCATAACCGCTGACCCAGAATCCACCCCCGCTAGGTGCCAAATGCACGGTCGCAGGGTTGCTCTGATACCATTTGTAACACCCCGGCCCAATCCAAGGACCGGAAATGTTAACTGCGGTAGCCCGCCAGGCTTTGTACTGGTCCCACAGACCAACACGAGTCCTTTCCAGCACATTTTGTCCTCACTCATGCGCATCCCGGAAACCTTCCCAGGAGGTCACCCAACCTAAGATTGCTCCCAGTCAAGCACGCTTAACTGCAGAGTTCTTATCATGGGCAAACCAGAAAAGAAAGTGCACTTTGTTGATATGAGTAGTACTTCAAATCCCTTTAAGCAATGCTCATAAATAGGACATCTTCAATCAATGTGGGGTGTTTCAGTATTGCTAGCGCTTGGTGGAGAGATCCTAACCCGGTTAATCGTCCGTTGGCGAAAGGCTCGAAAAAGTCTTTCCGGCTCTGGATTAAAGAGAAAGAAGCCGCCTCACCGCCTAGGCATACACTACACACTAGAGTAAACGTGAGAACACCTAGTGCTTTATGGGCACTAGGTAACGACAATAAACAAGCACAATCGAAAGACAAAGAGAAAAGAGGGAGAAATAAAACTAATGAAACAAGAAAAATCTAGAGAATATGCACAAGATATTATAGAAGAGCACAAAGAAGGGTAACTAAGTCTAGCTATAAGCAAACTAAGTCTAAACAATGCACCGTCCCCGGCAACGGCGCCAAATTGATGGTGGGATTTGTCGTGGGTCCCGCCGATCAATATTTAAGCGACTATTCCTAGTGGGTAGCTAGGGCAAGTAGGGTCGATATCCACTGAGACGGTATTGTAAGGTGTAGACTAGGTCGGCCTAAAAACGAGACTAAGTCACAAACAAACACAAAGAAATGCTAATTGACAAACTATGATGGTAGAAGAGGTAAGACAAGGCTAACAATGAACTAGGCTAAAACAATGCTAAATGAAATAACTAAATACAAACTAAACAATGAACTAGAGAAATGATGACTAATTAAGAAGTTGAATCAAAAATGGAGAAGAAGTGGGCTAGGTCGGGTTCATAAGTGTAGTAGGGTAATTGGGGTGGTCAAGGGTGTAGGTGTCTCCTAATTGCTAGAGTCGGTCCGGGCTCTCGCTACGTAGACCAACACCGAGGTAATTTCTTGCTCTCGCGTCTAAGACTAACCTCAACACAACCACATAATGGACAAACAATGAGAAGATGAGCACAAGTATGGGAAGCATGGCCACTACTACTCACACAAGCATATCAACAAACACATAGAGTGCCCAATATGTGACTAACAACAAAGATTCACCCTTTACACCTAATCAAACCCTAATCACCCATAATCTACCCTTAATCCCCCTACTAACCCGAAAGGAGACTACTCACTCATTATCAAACTAACCATAACAACAATAAGAGAAAACAACATCATAAACCAAACATCCATAATGAAGAACAAGAACAATAACAATAACAATATAAAAAGATTCAAACTTGATTAAATAAACAAGAACAAGAGTAGAGAGGATTATACCATCAACAAGAGGAAGAAAAAGATACAATCTTGTATAAATAAGAACCCAAATTAATCCCAAGGTTGTCAAGTTTGGAGAAATCTTCAAGAACCCACTTAATACAATATTATCTAAACTAGATTAAACAAAGATTAACTAAGGGTTAACTAAAGATTAAAAGAGGCTAATTAGGGTTTTTAATTCTTAAGAGAGGCCTAAAACAATCTAGGGTAAAGTATTGTAGAGTATGGTGTTTAAACATTACAAAGGAGGAGTATTTATAGGGTTACAAGGATGAAGGAGGAAGAAAAGAACAATGCGGCTACAGCTCCACGGTCCCGACCGGGACGAGTTTGGTCCCGCCCGGGACGGAGCCAAAACAGTAGCAGCTTTATTCGTGCACCTCATCCCGGACGGGATGAGGCCATACCCGTCGGGGATGAGTCTTGTAGGCCTCCAATATGATCTTTAAGGTTCCTCCTTGCTTCACATGGGCTTCTCATCGACTCTCGGGTCTCGGGATCGGGTCTAAGGGGCTCGGTATCGGGTCCCAAGGTCTCGGGGTCGAATCCAAGGCATCAAGTGATCGTTCCTCCACTTTGTTGGCTCCAAAAAGTGTATGTATTGAGTCGGAATCGCTCCAACTCTTCATGAGTGGTCTCGGGAACCTGAAACGAGCTAAAGGAAGCATAAGTAGCCCATGAACCTCTCCCAAGGAGCGATTCCGCAAGGAAATGGGACCAAAACACAGCAAATTAGGCACTACAAACTACACTTATCATCACGTTTACGTCCGATCATCATCGAGTGTTTTGTCGGGAACTGCTATAGACACTAGCAAGCAAAATGTGGGTATCTACAGAGCCCCCACTCTGACTGAGGCTTGGACAAGGGGAAATTCAGAGTAGCTACCAGGCCAATAGCAGATTACGACCTGGTAGCCTTCCGGTCGGGTGGTTTATTGTCCATTGGACTTGCATGAAGGGCTCGCCAGCCATAAGCAGAGGGTCATACCTGTCCTGATGATGATAGCTCCGTGGGGAGACGGACTTGCCTTTGAAGTCCTAGGTGTACCCGTATGCCGATACATCACATCTTGGATGTAGCATTCTGGGAGAAACGCTGACTCACGTTGGGAGTAATGTAGTTGCGCGGAGACTTGCTTCTTGAAGTCTGGGGTGTACCTGTATGCTGACACATAACGACTTGCATGTAACACATAGGCAAAACACCGAATCGTGCTGGGGAAATAAAATATTGCTTTTTTGAAAAGCGGAATTTTTGAAATTTTTTTAGAAATTTTTAGGAATGCTCGGGACGACTCGATTCCTATTCTGGGTTCTGAACTGTAATCAGACCTAGGTAGGGCCCAAATCTGCAGAGGAGGCATGGCAGTTAGGGTTTAGTTAGGTTTCACTTAGGTTTCCTCATTATAAATATATGAATCCCTGCTTCAGTTCGCTGCATCCCAAATCACAAACTCCTTCTTCTCCTCAAAATCTTTTAGAATTTCAAGAAGATTCAAATTTCTGTCATGGGTATCGATCACCTGACTGCGCTGCTTTTTGCTTGGTCCCAACACTTTCGGGACGAGGAAAAGGTTAATCTGACTCAGATGGGAATTGTAAATTTACTCCCATTTCAACGTCTGATAATCGACTCGCATTTTCTGGACGCTTGTTTAACGTTTTAGGATACTACCCATCACGTTTTCGCGTTCTCGCGAGGCGAAATATGCCCTCTACCTGAGGAAATCGCAGCTATAGGTCGTTGGAGCCCTATCGCTCATCCTGTTATCCCTCCGTTCTATCCCGATCCAGGAGGAGGTTGAGGGATTTCTTGGGTTTGTCTCATGCTGAGACAGATCGAATGGTGCGGGGAAATTCTGTCTCTCTTTTCGACCTGGCTGACAAGTTCATGAATAATCGAGACGTGAGGATTACTGTTGCTCATAGGCGTAGGGCTTTCGCCTTTGTATGCTGCACCGTTACGTTTTTGAAGGGATGATGGAGGTTGACTCGTGCTTGGGTCAGATCAGGCTGATTGGTGTGGTTGACCAGATGGAGACTGGTCATAACCCTGCTTGGCTAGCCACCGGAGAGATCATTATGGGTCTCGATGCTAGGAGGCTTGACCCTAACCGACAACTGACGGGGAGCGTCCGTATCTTACAGGTATACATCTCACGCTTATTTTTTTTTTTCACGCGAATTTTCTGATGTCCGTAAGTCACTCGATCGAGTGGACCTGTCACTCGACCGAGTGATGTCTTCGAAGAGCTTCTGCCTGTTTTCAGAGGGCTTACTCGATCGAGTCAGCTGCGATACTCGATCGAGTGACACTCTCGACGAGCTTCTGTTTGCTTTCAGAGGTCTTACTCGATCGAGTCAGACGTCGTACTCGATCGAGTCAGACGTCGTACTCGATTGAGTGGGATGTAGCGGACCTTCTCGTTTCTTATGAAACTTGTGTATCCCTTTTCAGATATGGCTGTCTGACCGTTTGTCGATCATTGAGTCCCCTCCGAGTATTTCCAACTACCGTAGCAGCCAAATTAGCTCGAGGAGGCGTCGGATAAGCTCGAGTCACCATATAAACTGAGCTTACTGGGATGAGGAACTGGTGTTTCATGGTGGTCCCTTAATTAGGTGGACCGTCGCCTGGTGGTTTCTCTCCAAACTGACGGGTTTGGCCAAGAGAGACCAAGCCCGCTACTTGGTGATTCTGTCTCTCTACTGCACAGTTCACATCTACCCGGACCGTCTCCTGAGGCAGTTCGGTTTGTCTCAGCGTATTCCTGAAACTGAGGCAATCATTAGCGTCTCGCTCCAACTGACGGACGCTATGTGTGACACCTGGCTGCAAAGATGGTTCACCCGTCCTACATGGACTATACCCAACCCTTGCCAATCCGCTTGGGTCTCACGCGCATACAGGAAGTGGACTTCCGAGGAGTCCGAGGAAGCTCGTAAGGCTTTGAACGTTGATGAGGCCTTCGAATTGGTTCGCCGGGAGACGGCGAAAGACAACAGGGGTTTCTTCGAAGAGGGAGACACTCCTGCTACTTTTGTCCGATTAGAATCGGGTCTTAAGTCACATACTAAGACTCGATCTAAGGATGTTGGTGCTAGCAGCACTCGGGGGCAGCCAAGCCCCCAGACTGACTTAGAAAGATGACTTGGGCCAAGATTGGCGGTTAGAGACCGACTAGGCCCACATGACCGGCTTCCTGAGCCTGTGGAGGCCCGACTTGGGCCCATTGATGTGATTGAGGACTCAAGCTTAGAGTGGCGAGTCCGGGCTAAAGAGGTTCCCGTGGTGATTCGGGAGCTCTCTCCTCCGCGTCGTCGTCAGTGGACGGCCAAGGAGGCCAAGGACAAGGGAAAGGGCAAGGAGGCCAAGGACAAGGGACAAGCTCATTCCCATGAAGGTCCCTTAGCATTACTGCTCCTCCCGATAGGATCTTCTTTACCAAGTATGGCCCAGCCTAATTAGGTTTGAATTTTCCCCTTGGGTCAATTGGTAATAAAGCTCGAACCGATTTAAGGCCCAGATCCCCTTCTTTAATGTTCCTGGGCCTTACTCTTTTGTTAAAGGCCCGTTGGATCCTTTTCTAGTAGATTTGGATATTGTTGAGGGCACGAGATCGTCGTTCGTCGAGTAGAACCAAGGAGTCGTACCGTGCTCGAACCCAGTCAGCTTCGGGTACTTGACTTTCTAACAGGATTCTGAGGGACGGTACCTCCAACTCAACTGGTTGGACTGCTTCCATCCCATAGGTTTAATACGGTGTCGCACCGGTTGCGTTGCAGATTGACGTCTGGTATCCCCATAGGGCGAAAGGTATTTTGTCGGGCCAGTCCCGGTAATTATAAGCCATCGTTTTGAGTATAGTGACAATTGTTTGGTTGGCAGCCTCTACTGTTCCATTTGTTTGGGGACGGTAAGGCGAAAATGTATGCCTTTGAATTTTATACTTGGTCAACAGGGCCGCTGTTTTGGCCTGAAAATGAGACCCGTGATCACTGATAAACTCGTGCGGGATCCCATACCGGCATATTATCTTGTTTTGGATAAACTTGGCAACATGCTTAGCGTTGAGAATGCGATATGATTCAGCTTCGACCCATTTGGTGAAATAGTCGATAGCTGCTAAAATGAAGCAGTGTCCTCGGGTACCAGAGGGATTTATCTTCCCGATTATGTCGATACCCCATGTCGAGAATGGCCAGGGTGACGTCATGGTATAAAGCAGAGATGACGGCATATGCTGCACATTGGCGAAGATTTGGTGGTTATGACAATGTTTGACATATAACTGGCAGTCGGCCTCCATAGTATTCCAGTAATACCCGAGCCTCATGATTTTTCGGGCCAGCATCTTGGCATTCCTATGTTGGCCACATTCGCCATCATGCACTTCAGCCATGACCTTTTCGGCTTTATATTTTTCAACACAAAGGAGAAGAGCCCTCTGTGCCGTCTTTTTGTACAGTTGCCCGTCATCGGTACGGATGAACTAGGTGGCTAGCCTTCGTAAGGCTTTCTTGGCCCGGCCTTCAGTCCCGGGAGGATATTCCCCGTTCGTTAGGTATGTCAACACAGCCTGATACCATTGTTCAGGATCAGTTATTTCAATGTCTTCAATGTCGTGGATGTACGCCGGCTCGGACCGCCTTTCGACACAAATCGGCATGCTGGTCACGTGGTCGAGAATATTTAGTAAAGATGCTAATTTTGAGAGTGCATCTGCAAACTGATTCTCTACCCGAGGCAAGTATATGTACTCCACCTTTTGGAATTGTTTCTCGAGATGCCTTACTCGTGCCTAGTAGGCCACGAGGTTAGCGTTCCGAGTCTTCCATTTTTGAAGTGCTTGGTTAATGACCAAAGATGAGTCACCATGTACCCGGAGATTTGTGATCCCCAGATCGGCGGCGGCTTGTAGCCCGTAAATGCATGCCTCGTATTCTGCTGCATTATTGGTAACATCAAAGTCCAGTTTGATGGACACGGGAGTATGCTCACCTTTTGGTGAAATTAGGAGGATCCCGACTCCGAACCCTCGAAAATTGGATGCTCCGTCGAAGTAAAAATCCCATGTTACGGTATCGGTATGGAAGATATCTTCATCTGGGAAGGACCAGGTATCGGTGTGTCCTTCTTCGGTTACGGGACTGTCAGCAAGGAATTCATCTACCACCCGGCCTTTGATAGCTTTTAACGGCACAAATTTTAGATCGAACTCTGCCAGCGTTAGAGTCCATCTAGAAATCCGGCCATTGAGAACGGGCTTTTCGAAAAGGTATTTGATCGAGTCCATCTTGGATAGCACATGGACCTCGTAGCTGAGCAAATAATGTCTGAGCTTCTTAGTGGCCCAGACCAGAGCTAAACACGTCTTTTCGAGCATGGTATATTTGCACTCATACTCTAAAAACTTTTTGCTGATGTAATAAATGGCTCGTTCTTCGGAGTCAACTGTCTGAGCCAGCATAGCCCCCATGGCTGTGTCGGTCGTTGTTAGGTATAACGATAAAGGCAAACCGGGTCGAGGTGGCATTAAGATTGGCGGAGCAGACAGGATTTCCTTGATTTTGTCAAAAGCAGCCTGGCACTTGTCATCCAATAGCACTCGTTCCCCTATTTTCAGTTTCCTGAAAATCGGTTCACACACCATGGTTAGCTTGGAGATGAATCGACTGATATACTGGACTTTCCCGAGGAATCCCCTTATTTCTTTTTCGGTTTTAGGAGGTTGCATCTCGGTAATGGCTTTGATTTTAGTTGGGTCGACATCGATGCCTCGTTGGCTAACGATATCGCCCAGTAATTTGCCTGATGTTACCCCGAAGCTGCTTTTGAGGGTTTAGCCTCATGTTGTATTTGCGCAATCAGGTGAAGAATTTTCTTAGGGCGGTGATGTGACCGTCCCGTTCTTTGGATTTGACGATCATGTCGTCTACATAAACCTCTACCTCTTTATGCATCATGTCATGTAATAAGGTGGTAGCGGTCCGCTGGTACGTGGCCCCGGCATTAATGAGACCAAATGGCATGACGGTATAGCAGTAAGTACCCAAGGTGTGGTGAAGGTAGTCTTACTCATATCTTCTTCCGCCATCTTTATCTGATTGTACCCGGCATACCCATCCATAAATGACAGAAGGGCATGCTCGGCCGTGTTATCCACCAGTATGTCGATGTGTGGTAACGGAAAATCATTTTTTGGGCTTGCCTTATTAAGATCCCGAAAATCCACGCATACCCGCACCTTACCGTCCTTTTTAGGAACCAGCACGATGTTGGCAACCCAGTCCGGATATTCGGATACCTGTATGAAGGCGGCTTTGAACTGTTTATCGACTTCTTCTTTTACTTTGAGAGACCACTCGGGCCTCATTCGGCGGAGCTTCTGCTTAACCGGTTTGCACCCGTCTTTAATTGGTATATGGTGCCGGCTATTTCCCGGTCTATCCTCGGCATGTCCTTGTAGGACCATGCGAAGACATCTTTGAACTCTTGGAGAAGGTTCGTGAATTGTTGCCTCTCCTCGGGATCTAAGGATAACCCTATCTTAAGCATCTGAGGCTCTAAGGTTGTTCCCAAATTAATGGACTCGGTTTCTTCGATTACCGGATTCCGAGATTCCCTTTGCTCTAGTTGCTCGATCAGATGTGGAGGTAAGGGTACCTGTTCGTCGAGTTTCTCAATGTCATTGCTTAAAACATTTTTGAAAGCAGAATTTAAAAGAGCCAAGTCGTAAGCAGAACGGTTGTTATTATTGATTGAGAATTTTGAAAACAGCTCGAAAAGAGCAGCCATCTGATCATTGGTCAGTGGCGGAATTGGTAAGGCACGCGGGATAGACCCCGAAGTGCCAGCAGCAGGAATGACAAGTGGGAGGGGGGTTACAGGAGTGACTCTAGCACCAGACTCCCTAGACTCGACCTCAGACTCTGACTCAGACTCCGACTTAGACTCCGACTCAGACTCAGGCATGTCTCCTTCTCCAGCGACCAGCTTGTAGATCTTTCCATGACTGTCAGTCCACTTGACAGTCTTCCTCCAGGCCCTGTTTCCCGTCTCGGAGCCAACATCCGAGATCAGCTCGGTCGGGGCAAACCTGTTGCTGCACAGAATCAGGTTGACCAGGTCTTCCTTTGGAGTCGGGGCCATGGTGTCTTCCCCGAAGAGCAGCCCCAGCTCGGGCTCATCATTGTCAGCTCGGGCTCATCATGAGGGCGAACACATCATCCGGGATGTAGTTGCAGTCCCGGGCCGATTGGGTCCCAAGGTGCACAGCATTTGGTTGGTATAGACCAACCTGAATAGCCCTAAATACGGGTGTGACAAAGTAGTCAGTCAACCGTGGGCTGTAAGGGCTCAAATGGATACCCTTAATGATGTTGCAGGCCTTTTTGACTCCTGCTCGGACAACGTTGCCCGGGGTGGCGGTATAGCCAAGGCTGAAGTGAGAGTCTTCGTCCTTGAGGACCTCAATGATCTTCCCAGCTGGAAGATCGAAGTAGCCCCCGGTAAGTACCCTAGGTTCTGTAGTATCGTGTCGATGCTTGTGGTGAAGTAGGGCCTAAAAAGGTACTCTTCCTCGATCATCCCCACAAAGTCGAACCCCCAGATGTCTGCCTGGCCCGTGGCGTTGCAGCTAGCCACAGTCATTGGGGTCGCCTCTAAAGTGATAACATTGTCGAGCAATGGTATCTTGATCTTTCGATGGAGGGTGGAGGATACCGCTTTGACCGCGTGAATCCACGGCCTTTCTAGGAGCAAATTGAAAGATGAGGTGACATCGATCACCTGGAATTCAAGTTCCTTTTCAATTGGGCCAGTTATAAAGGTCAGCTTTATGGCCCCAGCTACCGACTTTGGACTCACATCGAAGGCTTAGATGGTCTGAACCATCGGAACATAATCAGCCTCGGTAATGCCGAGGGCTTTGGCGGTCCTCAAAGGAAGGACATTCATAGCGGACCCGTCATCGACTAGGGTCATTGAGAGGTATTTCCCTTTGCAGATCACCGTAATATAGAGGGCCAGGTTATGGGATGCCCCGAGCGGCGGTAGGTCAGCCTTAGAGAAAGTGATCGTTGGGCCTCCTTCCTTCATTTTGCCCTTCAAGTGGGGCAGGACCGTGGCTACCATTTCAGCCGGGGTAACCAAAGAGTCGATCTTAACTTGATCGAGAGCCTTAGTGAGTGCTTCTCGATGTTCTTGTGAGCTAACTAGGAGTTGCCGTATGGTGAGATCAACTAGGGCCTTCTTTAGTTGCTTCACGAGGGCCGTTTCAGCAGTCGGCTCCTCAGGGGCGACTTCCATCCCGAGTGGTTCGGTGTCGGTTGTCGGGATAGGGATGTCCCTAGAGCTAGTGGCTTGATAGGGACGACCAAGGTTGTAACTGGCTAAGACTCAGGATTTAGCCTCGTGAATCTGCTCAGTAGTGATGGGGACAGTTTCCCCTTTAACGAGGTAGACATCGTCCTCGTCGTCAAACCAGATCCCGTTCACTTGCGGGATAAATGGAGAGATAAGGTGAGAGCAATCAATCACCTCCCCGGCAAAGATGGCATGGGAGCTGAAAGGGTTCTCTTTGTTACTCGTCTTATCTCCAGGCAACGGGATTTTACTACTTTCAATCAAGTCCTGGATTAAGTGCTTCAGTTTCCAGCACTTTTCGGTGTCATGCCCATTGCCTCGGTGGTACTGGCAATAAGCTTGGACATTGTAGTTCTTGGAGCGTCGCTCGACCGGAACTTCAGGAGTTGGGCCTATCGGTTGGATTAGGCCCTTTGAGGTTAGCCTTTGTAAGGCATATGTATAGGTGGTACCTATATCAATGAAAACCCAAGGTGGAGTATTCTTCTTGGACGGGGCATCTAGTAGATTAACCGCGTCGAAATTGCTGCGGGTTGCAACCTGGGGCTTGGTAGTGGAAGTGGAAGTCCCTTTGTATCCTTTGCCAGAGGCCTTAATAAGGCCCTCTAATCTCAGGTCGTCTTCAATTCTCATACCCATTTCAGTAAGGGTGGTGAAATTGTGTATGACAGCATACCGGAAATGGACTCGGTAGGAGGGGAGGAGGTTTTTGACGAAAGCCTCCACCAAAGTCTTTTCACTGGGCTTATTGACCAGTTTCACGCTCTCGGCCCTCCAGCGTTGAAGGTACTTAGTAAAACCCTCTTTTGGCTCTTGGGCCATGACCTCCAAAGATCGCATTGTGGTTTGGATCTCGGTGTTGTCAGCAAAGTTCCGAGCAAACTCGGTAGCCACATTATCCCAAGTAGGGTATTTTTTCGGGTCTAGCCTATAGTACCAGGCCCGTGGGTGCTTTTCAAGGGATGCAGCAAAAAGATTCTTGAACGTCGAAGAATCTACCCCTTTGATAGCCATGAATTCTTTGAAGGACCGTACATGTAGTAACGCGTCTTCATTTCCTTCGAACATGGGCAAGCCCGTGAGATTCAGGTTCGCAGGCAGCTTGTCACTCACCGGGGAGTACTCACGGCTATTCTCTCGATGGATATTGTTATTCCCAGCCAAATGGACTTGTTCCTCCAGTCGGCGCACCGCGCTAACTAGTTCAGCTAGAGGCCCAGCAGCCTCGGCATTAGGAGCTCTTTGCTCCACTGCAGCCATACAAGCAACGATGGCCACTTGACCAACCCTCATTTCAGTCAGTTGGGCATCAATGTCGGTTTGTCTGGCGGCCATGGCATCCACGGAGGCCTTCAAGTTGTTCAGAGCTGCTTCCATTTTGCGGTTGTGTCTGGTGGACGGGCGGCCTGTCTGTAAGAACACCGCGTAATCAGAAACCGAACCCAGATCTCGGAATCAAAAAGAAAAGGTACATCCCGAGCGACACTAGGAAAGAAGACTAAAGACTCGAGAAAGACACCTAGACGGATGACTCGTGGGTGGTATAACTTCCTTAGGACTTTGGTTTTGTGGGCCTAACCCCGTTCGAAGGAAGGTCCACGTGAGACTTCCCCAGACTTTTGACTCGAGTGTACGGACGGACCTTCCATTGTAGGGGTATGCCCTACGCAGGTTGGTCATGCCTTGACAGATAAGGCGGACTCGGGAAAGGGGGGAAACTCGTGATGTAAGATCGACAGAGTTTCGACGCTATAAACCTTCGACATACTATGCAAAGACCCGACACACGGATAAACGGTAGGTCCTATAATAGGGAAGATTTTTTGGAAAGTCGGATGTTTGAAATTTTGAATTTTGAATATAAAATGAGCGAATTTTCGAAAGCTTGATAACCGAAAACGGGATTTCGAAACACGAGATTAGAATTTTGAAAAAAATTCCGAAAATCGAGAGAAAGTTGGAAATTCGACAGTCAAAACGGACAGCATCCCGGCTAAAGAAAAGGATATTTTGAGTCAAATCGTTGATCCTAAGTTTCGGCGGCATTCCGAATTTTGAAAATTGGATATTTTTTTGAAAAGATGGGTCCCGAAACGGACAACATTTCGGGTTTTTCAAAAGTTTGGTATTTTTGGAAAGATGCATTTTTGAAATGACGTTTTTGAAAAATGACACGGAAACCAAGTAGCACGTAGTCAAACAAGCATTATAACGACGCTTATGTATGCTTTACACTAAGTCTCGGTCGGTCAAAATAGGGTCTATACCAACAACGATGGCATTCTCGTAAATCAGGACGGACTCCCTAAGCCAAGTTGGTCTTAGGACATGCCGCAAAACCCATACGAGTTCCGCCATCGAAGTCTTTAGCGCACCCATGTAGGAATGCACCGTGGTTTAGTGGGACGTCGGTCACAAGTAATCGGCCCGGGCAAAATTTGGGTTATGCATGAATCATTAAACTAATGCGCGCACACTAATATACGAACGATTTCTCTTCGAGTCTCAGCCTAGGAACCCCGATGACATGTGGTACATCAGGTATCCCCAGCAAAGTCGCCAAATTGTGGACATGACGTAGGTCCACCCCGATGCGGCCACGCGCGGGTTTGGGTAGACGAATGAATCTCGTGGTGAGATTGTTCTCGGGTTCGAAATTTAAGTCAAAGTTGGAGTCGCCACCGAATTTTGTGGTTATTCGGAACCATTCGAGCCCACTCTATGTCGTCGTGAGCTATACACAAAGTACGGCCCATTTCGATTTCAGAGTTTATGGGGCTCGTCCCTTTGCATTACAATACCGATACCATTTACACCGGCTTTCATGTATAGAATGACTCTTGTGCGCCAACGGTTTCTGGCATCCGTAAACCGAGGTTCTGTGTAAGGGGTGAGGGTACGTGTTGGGAAGCCCACTAAGGACACCCAACCTCGCCCGCACTTAGCGGCCTCTACTAAGACATCGTTCGTGTTCGTGTACGCGCGCTAGTAAAACGACTAAATGATATGCAAACAGCGTTTTTGGCTAAGCATGTGAATTATTGGTTAACTACGTCATTTAATGCATCTAAATCCAAGTCAAATTGTTCAGCATGCGAGATTCATTTATAAAGCGATAAGCATCAAAATAAATAAATCTCGTAAATATGTACAAAATACACGGACGGAAATACAACCCGGCCAATACAAAATAACGAACAATATAAAAAAAAGAATAAACGAGATATTTAAAGAGCGATAAATAATAACTCGAAACGGACCCGTATATAATAAATACAAACTAGACCGTAAATTGTGCAAATGGACGAACTTCGATTAGATACACATTATGTTGTGTATTAAGCGAAGGATGGAGATAGGGGACCTAGGCGTGGTGCTAGCCCGATCCCGAATCTCGGTGCCTTGTCCCGACTTTTCACGTTGAGAACTTGTAGTCTAGACTAACCATGTGTCGGATACAACTAAGGAGTTGTCGACACAAGATTCATAGTGAGAGACCGTCAATCAAAGTCACTTAAGTGAAGTGATATGCGTGAGTTTTGAAAAAGGAGATCACGTGATTGACTTTACACGCGACGACTAAGTCGTAAAAAAAGACGAGGCTCGAATGATGCATTAAAGCTCTCGGTTTTCTGGGCTACAGGACCCACTCGATCGAGTCATGGCACGGACTCGATCGAGTGCACCTTTGAAGTGGTTACTGCCCAGTTTTTGGGGTACTACTCGATCGAGTGGGCCATGGCACTCGGTCGAGTGGCACCTGTACGAGGCATAACTCGCTTTGAAAAAGGTTGGCAATTTCGTTTTATTTATTTTTAAATCGATGGTTGGCCGAGTTGGATGAAAATATTGCATGATTTAAATCCAACTCGACTTCCAGTGTTATAATCGTGCATTATACGATTATGAGACCGTCATCGGAATTTTATGAAAATGTGTTATCATGGGATTGAAAAATTTGACTAGTGACGAAATTATTGTCCTCCGCGTCACGACATCGATACTAATCCTAACGGATTAAGTGATGTCGATTTTCGCATCAACGGATTTCCCACTAATATTAGAAATGGAGTCCTTCACGTTCAACTATGAGCGACCACGATCTCGTTACGCCCTTGAGTACATTGGGGCGGCGCTCCTCGAAAGGGTGCCACCTCCGTCGTTGCTCGTAAAGGGATTAAACAGACTTTGGATGGTCGTCATAGTCAATCGTGTTAAGATCCGAATTTCGATACTAATATATATATATATATACGCGGTATATAATGTTAACGACGATAATTAAATGTTAGAGGTTAGTAACGAAAAAATAAATGGTTAGTATACAATAATTAAAATGTTAGTGTTAATGTTAGTATACTAGTATAGTTATAATATAGTTACAAAACGATAGAAAAACGAGATAGTAAAGATAGAAACGGGGTTGATGACACCCTCAACATACATGCTTAGAATGACCTCGGCAATGGACTCGTAATAACGACGGGGACGCGGGAGTATCGAAAATGTATGCAAAGTTATGGTGTGTGTGTGTGTATGGCTTTGGCGGTTTTTCGAGGGACAAAGGGCTCGGTTTTTGTGTAGTATGGCTTAGGGTTGTAGTGTAGAGTAGTGTAGAATGTTAGGGTAGAAATGTAGGGTGAAAATGCATCAGAAAATCTCGTCCAATGAAGAGCACAAGGGGGGGTATTTATAGATTTTACCCCCCGACCTAGGGTCACTCGATCGAGTGGCCCTAGTGCACTCGATCGAGTGCCATTGAAAACGGGTCTGTTCCGGAATTTGAGGCTCTACTCGACCGAGTGGGTCAATCCACTCGATCGAGTGGATAAGGGTGGCGAGCCATTTTAGGAAATGGTTGACCCTTCGATTTGTTTGAGGATTGTGTTCAGACGCACGTTTCTAGAAGCGAACTTGGTCGATTTTTTGTGACGGATTCGTCCTTGACCGGGTTTTGACCCGGTCGCCAAAAGACGGTTTTTTTTTGGTGACGGTTTTGGCCCAAATTAGTCTTATTTTACTCAGAACGACCCACTGGGCCTGAATTTGAGGTTGGTTTTGAGAGATTTGTACTCCGCTAAATGTCCACGTCGGATATTATTTATTCCGAGCCCATATTCGAGTGTACTAAGTCACGTTTGCGTCCGTTCATCATCGAGTGTTTTGTCGGGAACTGCTATAGACACTAGCAGGCAAAATGTGGGTGTCTACAGAGCCCCCACTCTGACTGAGGCTTGGACAAGGCGAAAGTCAGAGTAGCTACCAGGCCAATCGCAGATTACGACCTGGCAGCCTTCCGGTCGGGTCGTTTATAGTCCACTGGACTTGCGTGAAGGGCTCGCTAGCCATAAGCAGAGGGTCATACCTGTCCTGATGATGATAGCTCCGTGGGGAGCCGGACTTGCCTTTGAAGTCCTAGGTGTACCCGTATGCCGATACATCACATCTTGGATGTAGCATTCTGGGAGAAACGCTGACTCACGTTGGGGAGTAATGTAGTTGCGCGGAGACTTGCTTCTTGATGTCTGGGGTGTACCTGTATGCTGACACATAACGACTTGCATGTAACACATAGGCAAAACACCAAATCGTGCTGGGGAAATAAAATATTGCTTTTTTGAAAAGTGGAATTTTTGAAATATTTTTAGAAATTTTTAGGAATGCTCGGGACGACTCGATTCCTATTCTGGGTTCTGAACTGTAATCAGGCCTAGGTAGGGCCCAAATCTGCTGAGGAGGCATGGCAGTTAGGGTTTGTTAGGTTTCAGTTAGGTTTCCTCATTATAAATATTGGAATCCCTGCTTCAGTTCACTGCATCCCAAATCACAAACTCCTACTTCTCTTCAAAATCTTTTAGACTTTCAAGAAGATTCAAATTTCTGTCATGGGTATCGATCACCTGACTGTGCTGCTTTTTGCTTGGTCCCAACATTTTCGGGACGAGGAAAAGGTTAATCAGACTCAGATGGGAATTGTCAATTTACTCCCATTTCAACTTCTGATAATCGACTCGCATTTTCTGGACGCTTGTTTAACGTTTTGGGATACTACCCATCTCGTTTTTGCGTTCCCGCGAGGCGAAATATGCCCTCTGCCTGAGGAAATCGCAGCTATAGGTGGTTGGAGCCCTATCGCTCATCCTGCTATCCCTCCGTTCTATCCCGATCCAGGAGGAGGTTGAGGGATTTCTTGGTTTTGTCTCATGCTGAGACAGATCGAATGGTGCGGGGAAATTCTGTCTCCCTTTTCGACCTGGCTGACAAGTTCATGAATAATCGAGACGTAAGGATTACTGCTGCTCATAGGCGTAGGGCTTTCGCCTTTGTATGCTGCACCGTTACATTTTTGAAGGGATGATGGAGGCTGACTCGTGCTTGGGTCAGATCAGGCTGACTGGTGTGGTTGACCAGATGGAGACTGGTCATAGCCCTGCTTGGCTAGCCACCGGAGAGATCATTATGGGTCTCGATGCTAGGAGGCTTGACCCTAACCGACAACTGACGGGGAGCGTCCGTATCTTTCAGGTATACATCTCACGTTTGTTTTTTTTTCACGCGAATTTTCTGATGTCCGTAAGTCACACGATCGAGTGGACCTGTCACTCGACCGAGTGATGTCTTCGAAGAGCTTCTGCCTGTTTTCAGAGGGCTTACTCGATCGAGTCAGCTGCGATACTCGATCGAGTGACACTCTCGACGAGCTTCTGTTTCCTTTCAAAGGTCTTACTCGATCGAGTCAGACGTCGTACTCGATTGAGTGGGATGTAGCGGACCTTCTCGTTTCTTATGAAACTTGTGTATCCCTTTTCAGCTATGGCTGTCTGACCGTTTGTCGATCATTGAGTCCCCTCCGAGTATTTCCAACTACCGTAGCAGCCAAATTAGCTCGAGGAGGCGTCGGATAAGCTCGAGTCACCATATAAACTGAGCTTACTGGGATGAGGAACTGGTGTTTCATGGTGGTCCCTTAATTAGGTGGACCGTCGCCTGGTGGTTTCTCTCCAAACTGACGGGTTTGGCCAAGAGAGACCAAGCCCGCTACTTGGTGATTCTGTCTCTCTACTGCACAGTTCACATCTACCCGGACCGTCTCCTGAGGCAGTTCGGTTTGTCTCAGCGTATTCCTGAAACTGAGGCAATCATTAGCGTCTCGCTCCAATCAGGTCTTAAGTCACATACTAAGACTCAATCTAAGGATGTTGGTGCTAGCAACACTCGGGGGCAGCCAAGCCCCCAGACTGACTTAGAGAGACGACTTGGGCCAAGATTGGCGGTTAGAGACCGACTAGGCCCACGTGATCGGCTTCTTGAGCCTGTGAGGGCCCGACTTGGGCCCATTGATGTGATTGAGAACTCAAGCTCAGAGAGGCAAGTCCGGGCTAAAGAGGTTCCCGTGGTGATTTGGGAGCGCTCTCCTCCGCGTCGTCGTCAGTGGACGGCCAAGGAGGCCAAGGACAAGGGAAAGAGCAAGATGCCTTGAACGCCAAGTCCTTAGCTTTATTACTATTTAAATATTATTACTATTTTTGTTGTGTGTTTTTTGTGTTTTTTTTTTAATTCCTGCATTTGTAATTTCCCAAGTTTATCGGGGATTTTATTAATTAATAAAGGAAGTTTATTACTAAACCGTTCCTGTCTTTTTTCGATTGCACTGGTTGTGCCCTTTTGAGAAGCTGTCTACGTATCCGCGATTAACGGATTCAAACCAAACGTAGTTTAAGCTAAGTAAATTTGCAATCTCGAATTACACCAAGACTATTGGTTCAAGATGTTTGTGACAGTAGAATAAATAATTCTAGCTTATTGCCTTGCTTTTTGTAAAAAAAAAATGATTTTGATAAAATTTGCAAATGACATTGAGAAATGGCTATGGGTAGTAACGCTTCAGCTGGTCCAGGTTGGTTGGGTTGACGAACTCATTCCCGTCCAGGTCCGTTAGCATTACTGCTCCTCCCGATAGGATCTTCTTTACCAAGTATGGCCCAGGTCAATTCGGTTTGAATTTTCCCCTTGGGTCAATTGGTAATAAAGCTCGAACCGATTTAAGGACCAGATCCCCTTCTTTAATGTTCCTGGGCCTTACTCTTTTGTTGAAGGCCCGTTGGATCCTTTATTTTATAGTAGATTTGGATATTGTTGAGGGCACGAGATCGTCGTTCGTCGAGTAGAACCAACGAGTCGTACCGTGCTCGAACCCAGTCAGCTTCGGGTACTTGACTTTCTAACAGGATTCTGAGGGACGGTACCTCCAGCTCGACAGGTTGGACTGCTTCCATCCCATAGGTTAAATAATACGGTGTCGCACGGTTGCGATGCGGATTGACGTCCGGTATCTCCATAGGGCGAAAGGTATTTTGTCGGGTCAGTCCCGGTAATTATCAGCCATCTTTTTTAGTATGGTGACAATTGTTTTGTTGGCAGCCTCTACCGCTCCATTTGTTTGGGGACGGTAAGGCGAAGACGTATGCCTTTGAATTTTATACTTGGTCAACATGGCCGCTGTTTTGGCCTGAAAATGAGTCCTGTGATCACTGATAAACTCGTGCGGGATCCCATACCGGCATATTATCTTGTTTAGGATAAACTTGGCAACATGCTTAGCGTTGAGAATGCGATATGATTCAGCTTCGACCCATTTGGTGAAATAGTCGATAGCTACCAAAATGAAGTAGTGTCCTCCGGTTCCAGAGGGATTTATCTTCCCGATTATGTCGATACCCCATGTCGAGAATGGCTAGAGTGACGTCATGGTATAAAGCAGAGATGACGGCATATGCTGCACATTGGCGAAGATTTGGCAGTTATGACAATGTTTGACATATAACTGGCAGTCGGCCTCCATAGTATTCTAGTAATACCCGAGCCTCATGATTTTTCGGGCCAGCATCTAGGCCTTCATATGTGGGCCAGATTCGCCATCATGCACTTCAGAGGTGACCTTTTCGGCTTTATATTTATCAACACAAAGGAGAAGAGCCCCCTGTGCCGTCTTTTTGTACAGTTACCCGTCATAGGTACGGATGAACTGGGTGGCTAGCCTTCGTAAGGCTTTCTTGGCCCGGCCTTCGGTCCCGGGACAAAATTCCCCGTTCGTTAGGTATGTCAACACAGCCTGATACCATGGTTCAGGATCAGTTATTTCAATGTCTTCAATGTCGTGGATGTACGCCGGCTCGGACCGCCTTTCGACACAAATGGGCATGCTGGTCACGTGGTCGGGAATATTTAGTAAAGATGCTAATTTTGAGAGTGCATTTGCAAATTGATTCTCTTCCCGAGGCAAGTATATGTACTCCACCTTTTGGAATTGTTTCTCGAGATGCCTTACTCGGGCCTGGTAGGCCACGAGGTTAGCGTTCCGAGTCTTCCATTTTTGAAGTGCTTGGTTAATGACCAAGGATGAGTCACCATGTACCCGGAGATTTGTGATCCCCAGATCGGCGGTGGCTTGTAGCCCGTAAATGCATGCCTCGTATTTTGCTGCATTATTGGTATCATCAAAGTCCAGTTTGATGGACACGGGAGTATGCTCCCCTTTTGGTGAAATTTGGAGGAACCCGACTCCGAACCCTCGAAAATTGGATGCTTCGTCGAAGTATAAATCCCATGTTTCGGTATCGGTACGGAAGATATCTTCATCTGGGAAGGACCAGGTATCGGTGTGTCCTTCTTCGGTTACGGGACTGTCAGCAAGGAATTCAGCTACCACCCGGCCTTTGATAGCTTTTAACGGCACAAATTTTAGATCGAACTCAGCCAGCGTTAGAGTCCATCTAGAAATCCGGCCATTGAGAACGGGCTTTTCGAAAAGGTATTTGATCGAGTCCATCTTGGATAGCACATGGACCTCGTAGCTGAGCATATAATGTCTAAGCTTCTTAGTGGCCCAGACCAGAGCTAAACACGTCTTTTCGAGCATGGTATATTTGCACTAATACTCTAAAAACTTTTTGCTGATGTAATAAATGGCTTGTTCTTCGGAGTCAACTGTCTGAGCCAGCATAGCCCCCATGGCTGTCTCGGTAGTTGTTAGGTATAACGATAGAGGCAGACCGGGTCGAGGTGGCATTAAGACTGGCGGAGCAGACAGGATTTCCTTGATTTTATCGAAAGTAGCCTGGCACTTGTCATCCCATAGCACTCGTTCCCCTATTTTCAGTTTCTTGAAAATCGGTTCACACACCATGGTTAGCTTGGAGATGAATCGACTGATATACTGGACTTTCCCGAGGAATCCCCTTATTTCTTTTTCGGTTTTAGGAGGTTGCATCTCGGTAATGGCTTTGATTTTAGCTGGGCTGTCTTCGATGCCTCGTTGGCTAACGATATCGCCCAGTAATTTGCCTGATGTTACCCCGAAGCTGCACTTTTGAGGGTTTAGCCTCATGTTGTATTTGCGCAATCGGGTGAAGAATTTTCTTAGGGCGGTGATGTGACCGTCCCATTCTTTGGATTTGACGATCATGTCGTCTACATAAACCTCTACCTCTTTATGCATCATGTCATGTGATAAGGTGGTAGCGGTCCACTGGTACGTGGCCCCGGCATTAATGAGACCAAATGGCATGACGGTATAGCAGTAAGTACCCCAAGGTGGGGTGAAGGTACTCTTACTCATATCTTCTTCCGCCATCTTTATCTGATTGTACCCGGCATACCCGTCCATAAATGACAGAAGGGCATGATCGGCCGTGTTATCCACCAGTATGTTGATGTGTGGTAACGGAAAATCATCTTTCGGGCTTGCCTTATTAAGATCCCGAAAATCCACGTATACCCGCACCTTACCGTCCTTTTTAGGAACCGGCACGATGTTGGCAACCCAGTCCGGATATTCGGACACCTGTTTGAAGCCGGCTTTGAACTGTTTATCGACTTCTTCTTTTACTTTGAGAGACCACTCGGGCCTCATTCGGCGGAGCTTCTGCTTAACCGGTTTGCACCCGTCTTTAATTGGTATGTGGTGCTCGGCTATTTCCCGGTCTATCCCCGGCATGTCCTTGTAGGACCATGCGAAGACATCTTTGAACTCTTGGAGGAGGTTCGTGAATTGTTGTCTCTCCTCGGGATCTAAGGATAACCCTATCTTAAGCATCTGAGGCTCTAAGGTTGTTCCCAAATTAATGGACCCGGTTTCTTCGATTACCGGATTACGAGATTCCCTTTGCTCTAGTTGCTCGATCAGATGTGGAGGTAAGAGTACCTATTCGTCGGGTTTCTCAATGTCATTGCATAAAACATTTTTGAAAGCAGAATTTAAAAGAGACAAGTCGTAAGCATAACGGTTGTTATTATTGATTGAGAATTTTTAAAACAGCTCGAAAAGAGCAGCCATCTGATCATTGGTCAGTGGCGGAATTGGTAAGGCACGCGGGACAGACCCCGAAGTGCCAGCAGAAGGAATGACAAGTGGGAGGGGGGTTAGAGGAGTGACTCTAGCACCAGACTCCCTAGACTCGACCTCAGACTCTGACTCAGACTCCGACTCAGACTCGGACTCAGACTCAGGCATGTCTCCTTCTCCATCGACCAACTTGTAGATCTTTCCATGACTGTCAGTCCACTTGACAGTCTTCCTCTAGGTCTTGTTTCCCGTCTCGGAGCCAACGTCCGAGATCAGCTTGGTCGGGTCAAACCTGTTGCTGTGGAGAATCAGGTTAACCAGGTCTTCCTTTGGAGTCGGGCCTATGGTGTCTTCTCCGAAGAGCAGCCCCAGCTCGGGCTCATCATTGTCAGCTCCATCGGACTGGATGAGGGCGAACACATCATCTGGGATGTAGTTGCAGTCCCGGGCCGATTGGGTCCCGAGGTGCACAGCATTGGGTTGGTATAGACCAACCTGAATAGCCCCAAATACGGGTGTGACAAAGTAGTCAGTCAACCGTGGGCAGTAAGGGCTCAAATGGATACCCTTAATGATGTTGTAGGCCTTTTCGACTCCTGCTCGAACAACGTTGCCCGGGGTGGCGGCATAGCCAAGGCCGAAGTGAGAGTCTTCGTCCTTGAGGACCTCAATGATCTTCCCAGCTGGAAGATCGGGTCGAGAAGTAGCCCCCGGTAATTACCCTAGGTTCTGTAGCATCGTGTCGATGCTTGTGGTGAAGTAGGGCCTAAAAAGGTACTCTTCCTCGATCATCCCCACAAAGTCGAACCCCCAGAGGTCCGCCTGGCCCGTGGCGTTGCAGCTACCCACAGTCATTGGGGTCGCCTCTAAAGTAATAACATTGTCGAGCAATGGTATCTTGATCTTTCGGTGGAGGGTGGAGGATACGGCTTTAACCGCGTGAATCCACGGCCTTCCTAGGAGCAAATTGAAAAATGAGGTGACATCGATCACCTGGAATTCAAGTTCCTTTTCAATTTGGCCCGTTATAATGGTCAGCTTTATTGCCCCAGCTACCGACTTTGGACTCCCATCGAAGGCTTGGATGGTCTGAGCCGTCGGAACATAATCGGCCTCGGTAATGCCGAGGGCTTTGGCGGTCCTCAAAGGAAGGACGTTCACAGCGGACCCGTCATCGACTAGGGTCATTGGGAGGTATTTTCCTTTGCAGATCACCGTAATATAGAGGGCCAGGTTATGGGAGGCCCCGAGCGGCGGTAGGTCGGCCTTAGAGAAAGTGATCGTTGGGCCTCCTTCCTTCATTTTGCCCTTTAAGTGGGGCAGGACCGTGGCTACCATTTCAGCAGGGGTAACCAAAGAGTCAATCGTAACTTGATTGAGAGCCTTAGTGAGTGCTTCTCGATGTTCTTGTGAGCTAACTAGGAGTTGCCATATGGTGAGGTCAACTCGGGCCTTCTTTAGTTGCTTCACGAGGGCCGTTTCAGCAGTCGGCTCCTCAGGGGTGACTTCCATCCCAAGTGGTTCGGTGACGGTTGTCGGGATAGGGATGTCCCTAGAGCTAGTAGTTTGATAGGGACGACCAAGGTGGTTACTGGCTAAGACTCGGGATTTAGCCTCGTGAATCTGCTCAGTAGTGATGGGGACATTTTCCCCTTTAACGAGGTAGACATCGTCCTCGTCGATTTTTTGTGTCGGATTCGTCCTTGACCGGGTTTTGGCCCGGTCGCCAAAAGACAGTTTTTATTTTTGATGATGGTTTTGGCCCAAATTAGTCTTATTTTACTCGGAACGACCCACTGGGCCTGAATTTGAGGTTGGTTTTGAGAGATTTATATTCCGCTAAATGTCCATGTCGGATATTATTGATTGCGAGCCCATATTCGAGTGTACTAAGTCACGTTTGCGTCCGATCATCATCGAGTGTTTTGTCAGGAACTGCTATAGACACTAGCAGGCAAAATGTGGGTGTCTACAAGTTATAAGAGAGATATAGAGAAGTTGTGAGTAGGGGTGTAAACGAGCCGAGCCGATCACGAGCTTGGCCTTGCTCGACTCGTGCTCGTTAAGCAAAATTCAAACTCGAGCCGATCTCGAGCTTACCCGAGCTTGAAAATATTGAGCTCGGAACCAAGTTCGCGAGCTAAAATGCGAGTTCGAGCATAGTTCGAGCCTAACTCGAGCCTATAAATAATTATTAAAATTTACATTTTTTTGCACGATGTGTTTTAATAAATTGGAATCCAAAAAACATATACAAATGTATTAGGCAAATCAATAAGAACATTTTATATGGTAAAAAATCTATGTAACTATTATTATTTTATTTTTTAATAAACAAGAAAAAAATATTAACTAATCACATCAGATCGAGTTGCTCGCGAGCTTTTCGAGCCGAGTCACGCCTTGCTCAGCTCGACTCGTTAATTTGTCGAGCCGAGCCCGAGCTCGAGTCGAGCTCACACGAGCCGAGCTTTAACCAAGCTTTGACCAAGTCGAGTTCGAGCTGCTCGCGAGCTGTCTCGTCTCATTACCACCCCTAGTTGTAAGACGGTCTCACGTACCTTTATACTAGCATATGCGACGCAGTTCCGTACCCGTGTAGATACCAAAAGAGGCATTACGTTTGGGGTGCTTTATTCTGTCCGTGGGAGTTATTTATTCTGTCCTGGAGATTATTTATTCTGTCAGTGGAGATTATATATATCTTTGGATTTATTATACTTCTTATTCATACGCTGTTCCACTGCAAATAAGGATTCGTGGGTCTGCTCTTTTGATTAGTTTAATATTGTTGTTGTCTTGTTGCATATTACACGAGAGTATATGGCTTGCATGTGAGTACGTGACTTGCACGAGAGTATATGTTTTGTATGTGTGCTAACATGTGACTTGCATATTAAACAATAAGAGTATATTACACGAGAAGCCTTCACACGAGACTGGTGCAGTGGTGCGGAGCTTTGACATAATGTCATGCGAAAGTCTGGCGATCTTTAATTCACATATTGTGCTAAAAGTTATTGTTTCCGTCTCTTTAGGGTTTGTTTTAATTTATGAATTTAAATTGTTAAATTATGAAATTAATTCTTAAAATTAATTTAAGAAATAATATTGATTATTTTTAATTTAATTTTGCCCTAAATTGACCCACTATAATCTTAAATTTCATTGTTCGCGATGAGACTAATTAGATTAGTCAAGATTTGATTGAAATTAAGAACATAAAATTACTAGAATTTAATGTTGACGATGAGTCCTAATAAGATTAGGACAAGACTCGGTTTAATAATGATGGTGACAGAACGGAATGAGGCCAATTCGGTTGGCACAAGTATGACTCGGTAGGCACGACTGCACGAGTATGACTCAGACGGGACGAGTGTGACTCGGATGACACGGGTATATCCCGATCAGAACGGGATGACCCGGGCGGCAAAGGTTTGACCAAGATGACACAATATTTACTCGGACGACATGGTGTCGGGTCGGGTGACGCTTTTAAGAAAAATCATTTTCTTGCGTTTGTGTGTTGATTCCGAATCAAACATGGATTATATTTATTTTTCCGAATTAATGAAAAATTAGTTTTCTAAATCGGTAAATAATGTTATGCATTTTAATTATCATATTATCATAAATAGATCGGAAAAAGAGTTTCTCGAGTCTTATTTGATTTTCATGAATTTTTCATATATATGACAATTATAAGTTGCAGATCGATTGTGAATCGAGTTTTGTATATCCTTTCAATTTTTCTGAGTGGGAAATTGTTCCTCGTAGTTGGAAAAATGAAAGATTATTGGTGAAATTGTTCAAATCAAATAGCAATTATGAATTGTAATATGATTATGAATAAAAATATGGGATCTTTTAACTTGTTTTATGAACAAATCACTAGTAACAGTTGAATTATTATATCATACGATGCATGAATTTTATTGTTTGAGACTTGTGACTTGTGTGCTTAGAACTAATAGGTCGCCTTGTAAGTTGACCTAGTGGCATGGTTAGGACCCATATGCATTTAATCCCTCGCACAAATATTAAGTATTGCCTTTCCAGAATTGACCACTACAACAATTTCATATCATTGGTTGAAGTGACTGCCTAAGCGGTGCTCTGTCGATGTGTGCGGACTGAGTAGGTGGGTAACGGTTACCCACAAGTTCAGTCTGGTTTGCTTAACATTGCTATCAAGTCGGACTTGGGCTTTGGTGTCATATGATGACTAATTCCGACGAAGCAGGAATTACATAAAGATGTAATTGACAAGTTTGTTGTCTACCTTTAATTTTGGAGCTTGAGCAGTGAGCCCAAGTTCACTTGAGCGACAAAAGGTTTAGGATCTTGGAATATTATGCGGACTTGAGGGTAGTTTTCATGATTTTATCTTAAAATTGTTTGTGATTATTAATATTAATTATCGTTTTACTTTGCATATACATGTAGTTGTAATTTAGTTACCGTTATCACATTTATTAAAGATGTGTTTGAATTGTTCAACCTTGTCTATTGATATCTTGAGAATTGGTCTCAAAATTAGAGATACGGATTTTGTCCTTGTGAAGGATAATTGATGATGGGGATTTGCCGTGGATCCCACCGATCAAATAACAACCAACTAATCATAACTGGGTAGAAAGGGCAAGTCGGGTCGAGTCCACGGGGACGGTAAGGATGGTTTCGACTGAGTTTGACCTAAGGACTTGACTAGGTCGACAAGCTTAACCAAGCTAAAATTAAGAAGGGGGATAGACTAAGACTAAGAGTACACTAAGACTAAAGGAAACAATGACAAAAAAAGAAGAATAAATCTAATAGGAAAAGAACTAGGATTAGGTCAGCTTCAAGGGTGATGAGACGATCAAGGAGAAGCAAGAATGAAGGGGTAGTCAAGCTATCTAGGCATAGTCCGGGATCTCGCTACTTAAAACGACCTAGAGGCTCCTCGCTCTCGCGCAAGAACCCATCCTAGCAACATACAAGACCGCAAGAAGAAGGCAAGAAAACTTGCATTTGCAACTACAAGTCATTAAAGCAATTCATCAAACATGTTCTTTGCATATAACTAGGAAGCAACCCAAACTTCCACCAAAAATCTAAACAAACCCTTAGTCACCCATTAAACCACCCAATTCCCCTACCAAAAGTAGCAAGAATCTACTCACACATAACTAACTTAAACTAACACAAACATGAGAAACAAACACAAGAACAAGAACATACACAATGGAAAAGAACAAGGATGAACAATGGACAATACAATGAACAATGAACAAAGAATGAAACTTTAATGATAAAACAAGATTAATAGAAGGGAGAAGAGAGATTATACCAAACAAGAGAAGATGAAAAGAAGAAATCTTGCATATATAGAGAAAAACCCAATTACATCAACCAAGGTTGTCAATCTTGGTGGAGATCTTCAAGAATTCCCATAATACAAGGATTAAACTAAGATTAAGGATTAACTAAGGACTAATCTACACTAATTTAAGCTAATCTAACCTAAAGTAGTCTAGGGTTTAGTGGGTAATGTCTAACATAATGAATGGTTACAAGAGGGGGGTGGTATATATAGGGTTACATAAGCAAAGGGGAGAGAAACAATGAAACACGGGCATAACTGGGTCCTTCCCGGCTGAGAAGGGGTGATCCCGGTCGGAAAGGGGCCCATCCCGTTCGGGAAGACAGTGATCCCGGTCGGGAAGGCATGGCAGCAACTCTTCTCTTCTTTTCTCTTCATCCCGGTCGTGATGGATGTGTTCCCGACCGGGATGGGTCTTGTAGGCTTCAAATATGGTCCCATAGGTCCCCACTTGCTCTCCCTATGCTTCTCATCGATTCTCGCTGCTCGGTAAGGGGTCCCAAGGGCTCGTTAAGGGGTCCCAAGGGCTCGGGATCGACTCTAAGCTACCGGGTGATCGTTGCTTCTCTTCGTTGGCTCCAAACGCGTCTGAAACGAGTTGGAATCGTTTCATTTCTCCAATATTGGCCATAGGAACCTAAAACAAGCTAGAAGAAGCGTAAGTAGCCAAGAAACCGCTCCATAGAGCGATTCCACAAGAGAAACCGGGACCAAACTCAACGAAGAAGCACTACAAAACACACTTATCAACTCCCCCACACTTAACCCTTACTTGCCTTCGAGTAAGCACAAACTAACTAAAATCTAAGAGAAACTAGACTACTAACCCAACGGGTATTAGCGCACCCTACGCCCTTCCAACTCACGCGAGAACACATAGAGGAAAAGTGCTCTCCGCAAGGCAAGTGAGGTCTTGCGACAAAACTGTGGATACAACCGAACAAGAAAACACATAAACACACAAACACACAAACAAACAAACATCAAATGATTGCATCCAAGAAGAAACAAATACCTCTTCCCTCCACAAAGCGGTGAAAGAAGCACCAGTTAGGGACTCAAGGCAAGTGACAACGTTCCCAAGCTAATAACACAAATCTAAATGGACAAAACCCTAATAGTATGATGACAAAGCAATAAAAACGTTGGTAACTTACCTAGGTTCCTCCTAACCTTCTAAGAACGTACCACGGGACGATAGGCGGGATGGAAAAAGGATGAACCACGAAGTTAGTCGACAATGTAGGTAAGTGAAACCCCGCCCCCTTTAGCGATGAGCCAAGAGGGTCGTCCCATGTCTAAAATCGCCCAACTAGTCCAAGTAAAAAGGTGGATAAGGTTGCAAAGTGAGGGAAGTCCGACTATTTACCGCTATCATCCTTCCTAGGGACTCGGTCCTTTGGTAGGCTCTTCACGGTAATATTCGGCAAAAGGCTTATTTTGAGGGGTGAGAATTCTTTTTGTGAGATGATTTTCTTTGGCATCTTTCTTTTGCATTTGGCTTTTGAGTTTCTATGCCCTTTCTTTTTCTTCTTTTGTATTTTGTTTTTCTTTTTGTTGTGCCTTTTCTTTTTCTTCTTTCTTTTCTTTCTTTCTTTTTCTTTTTATTTCTTTTTCTTGGTTTGCCCTTTTGTCCAAATTTTGTTTTGTAAGCATTTCTTGCAACCAAGTACGAGAACTCAACAAACTGCAACTTATTTGTGGAAAATGTGTAGGAGGTAGAGAAATGGGTAAGTCGGGACGGGCCCTTCCCTTCAAACCCACAAAAAGGGAACATTTGGAGTAATCAAACAACTTCGAACATGGTCACCTAAGGGACAGGACTCGGCAACCAAGGCCTTTTCACTCCGTGGGTGGTCAAAATAGTCAAAATGCAAATCCCGTAGTAAATCCCTAGTAGACTAGGTGGACTCAACGTAAGAAAACAACGAAATCATTGATTTAAAGCCATTCTACTAGACTAAAGTCCAAGACTCGACTCATATCAATAGAAAAGGAAAGTAAACAGTTGCGCACTAGCCTCAAAACCGGGTTTTCGAAACCCTTTTTATTACACACTAGACACACTAAACAAGACAAAACAAAGAAACAACCAAAAACGAAAGGAATAGGGACGAACACAACAAAATAAAATAAAACAAAACAAGAGAAAAGAGAACAAGCACACAAAGAAAACAAACACCACCCCGAAACTTCCAAACAAGTCACCACATTAACCACAAACTTCACAAAGTTCCACCCGAGCACACACCATCACCAAAACTCCTCCAAACTCCACAAGAGACAAAGAGGAAAAAGGATAAAATGATGTTACCAGATGTCTTGAACGCTCTCCAAAGTTAACGGTGATCAAGCGACCTACAAGGAAAAAGGGAGACACACAACACAACAAACGTACGATACAAATACACAAAGGAATTTTTTTTGGTTTTTTATGCAAATTTTCAAATTTTTAAGGGTTTTTAAGAGTTTTTCAAAAAAAACTACGAAAATAAAACTAAACTAGCCTAAGATATCGCTCCCCCACACTTAAACCGAGCAATGTGCTCATGCTCGATCAGTAGTGTGTGACCGAGCAATGTGCTCATGCTCGATCAGTAGTGTGTGGAAGACACTAAAAAAGAAAAGAAAAAGGGAAAAAAAAGAACTAAAAATCAAAATGGAAGTGAAGAAAGGGTAGAATGTGTCTGGCCTGGGTGTAATCAAGTCACCAAGGGCCGCGACAAGAAAAGATATGGATGGGGGAAGAAATAAAAGGAAGAAAATAAAAGGAAATGGGAGGGGAGGACTAGGTGTAATCAAGTCACCTAGCCCGAATTCCTCCTAAATCCGACTAAATCCTACCAAAAGGAAATAAAATAAAGAAAAAGTGAAATTACTTGCCAATTTGGATTTTTGAAATGAATCTCGATGTAGTCACGTCATCGAGAATCGGGAGCAATAATAACCAAGGACCCCGAGGGCCGCTAAGACACCAAATACTTAAAGGGAAGGGGAACAAACGAATAAAGACTAGCAAGAAAAGATGGAAAAGAAGGAGAGTCGCCTACCAAATGGTTAGCAACTCACTAACTCCATCGTCTCAATGATCATGTTAGGCATGATGCTTGTCTTCATCATCGATATTCCTCTTCATGCTCAATGTAGTCGCACGGTTGAAGTTCTAGGCTTGCATTGGTTAAATGAGGTGGGATTTGAGGTGAAACTCGGTGTGTAGTGAAGAGAAGATGAGATGAAGGTATATATATGAAGTGTAGGGGTCATATGATAGTTGCAAGGGTAGGTTGGGAGGTTGGGAGGGGGGTATAAAGTGGTTGGGTGGGGTTTAAATGAAGGAACAAAGGCGAATAAGGCTGCAGGAGCCCTTCCCGGCCGTGATGGTCCTCATCTCGGTCGGGATGGACCATTAGTAGCTCCTGTTTCCATGCTCACTTCATCCCGGCCGTGATGACACCCATCTCGGTCGGGATGGCACCTTTCCTGAGCCTTGAAGCCTTCTTTCAATACTAGTTCCACCCACAAGACAAATACAACCTCGGGGTCTAAAATCCCGTCCCCAAAAGCTTACGAAAAGCTCAAAAACCCGACTTCCTCCACCAAGCTCCAAGCTTCTAACATCAACAACTCCTCTCAAAACTTCATCTTCACTATCAACCTATCAAGTAAACTCGAAAACATTCATCAAAGAACCCTCCCTCACATCTCTCAACAAAAATTCCAAATTACAAGAATCCCACAAAACAAACAAATCCTAGAAACAAATTCGCAATTAACACAATTACAAACACAAAAACTAAAAAGAAGAGAGAGAGGGGAATATACAACATGACGGTTCTTAAGGAACTCCGTCAAACCTAGGATGGTGGAGTCTTCATTCCTAGCCATAACCAACAAGGGCTCAGAGGAGCAAGTCAAATGCTCGAGCCACATCATAAGAAGGGCTCATTGAGTGCCCGAGCCAAGCTATCCTCCAATGCCTCCAAGTCAGAAGCAAGAAGTAGTCACCTAAAGACCCAATGTCATCCTTCATGTGGTCTCCGCGGTCTTTCCATCTAACAAGCTTTATCGACCTCTTCATCCCTAAGCACTGTCTCCAAACACAAGCAAGCTTCATATACTTAACATGAGGCACAAAAAGCGGTTTTGGCCCCGCTTCCTTATTGCACATCCTCATATCTTCCTCAAGTTGTGGTTCCCCATCTTCAAGTCTCCAAACATCATTTGTCCTCACATCATATTGGAGGAGAGAGTTGAAACTTCTACCGGCGGTTTCAATCTCTTCCAAACCATTACTTCGCTCACTTGCAAGAGGCTCATGATGTTCTTCCACAATTTCACACAAGGGCAACTTGAGCTCAATATTTCCGCCCAATGACTTCACAACTTCTACCACCTCATTCAACTCACTAACCTCCTCCAATTCTTCACCAACAATGCCTTCATCAAGGGTCATTTCCTCATTCGTCTCTTCTTGGATAGACAATTGAGGTTCTTCATAGCAAGTCTCGCTTCCCAAAGGGACTTCATCGGCGGCTTCATGATTGGGTTGCTCCCTTTGCTCAAGTGAGCACCCTTCGTCGAGTTGTGACGTTCAGTTTAAAAACATTACGGTTTTAACCGCTAACGCATTTAATCGAGCATCCATCGCCTCATTTTCCCTTCGATATTGGGCCATGAATTCATCTTGTTCCTTTTGCATTTGGATGACCATTTCTTGTTGGCTCTTTTGCAATTGAAGAATCTATTGAAATAACTCCAAGTTGGGCATTTGGTCATTGGGGTCTTGTAAAGCTCCTTGAAAATCTTGATGATGCCCAAGGGGTGGGGCATCATATTGTGGTTGAGGTGATTGGTAATATGGTGGGTTTTAGGGATATTGGCTTCCATATGGAGAAATATGATGAGGCATGGTGGGTTCATGATGGTAATTTGAGTAATAACCACCACGATCACAAGGTTGATAAGCACTCACTTGATGGTAGCCGTTTCCATGTCCTTGAAGCTCATACCCACGGGTGTCTTGATTACCCCATGAAGCTTGATAGTAGTAGTGAGACGTCATGGTGGCTCATGGTGGCTTCTATGGGTGGGAAGTTTAGATCAATCCTCACGTTTTGCTCGAAAACTAGGCTTGTACCCGGTTGGAAACCTCTCAATCTAGAAACCGTCCGTTTATGCGGCTCTGGGTCGTAAAGAAGAGGATGGTCACCACCTCTAGGCAAAAACTGTAGACTAGGAGCAAACGTGAGAAGTCTAGTGCTTTTTGGGCACTAGAAATGAAGGAAATAAACTTCACACCCACAAGAAGCAAAGAAAAACACAAACACAAAGACAAAGTCAAGTAAATAGGCAAACAAAGTCTAAACAAACACCATCCCCGGCAACGGCGCCAAATTGATGGTGGGGATTTGCCGTGGATCCCACCGATCAAATAACAACCAACTAATCCTAACTGGGTAGAAAGGGCAAGTTGGGTCGTGTCCACGGGGACGGTAAGGAGGGTTTCGACTGAGTTTGACCTAAGGACTTGACTAGGTCGACTAGCTTAACTACACTAAAATTAAGAAGGGGGAGAGACTAAGACTAAGAGTACACTAAGACTAAAGGAAACAATGACAAAACAAGAAGAAGAAATCTAATAGGAAAAGAACTTGGATTGGGTCAGGTTCAAGGGTGATGAGGATCAAGGGGAAGCAAGAATGAAGGGGTAGTCAAGCTATCTAGACATAGTCCGGGCTCTCGCTACTTAAGCTGACCCAGAGGTTCGCTCTCGCGCAAGAACCCATCCTAGCAACATACAAGATCGCAAGAAGAAGGCAAGAAAACATGCATTTGCAACTACAAGTCATTAAAGCAATTCATCAAACATGTTCTTTGCATATAACTAGGAAGCAACCCAAAATTCCACGAACAATCTACACAAACCCTTTGTCACCCATTAAACCACCCAATCCCCTACTAATCCTAGCAATAATCTACTGACACATAACTAACTTAAACTAACACAAACATGAGAAACAAACACAAGAACAAGAACATACACAATGGAAAATAACAAGGATGAACAATGGACAATACAATGAACAATGAACAAAGAATGAAACTTTAATGATAAAACAAGATTAATAGAAGGGAGAAGAGAGATTATACCAAACAAGAGAAGATGAAAAGAAGAAATCTTGCATATATAGAGAAAAACCCAATTACATCAACCAAGGTTGTCAATCTTGGTGGAGATCTTCAAGAATTCCCATAATACAAGGATTAAACTAAGATTAAGGATTAACTAAGGACTAATCTACACTAATTTAAGCTAATCTAACCTAAAGTAGTCTAGGGTTTAGTGGGTAATGTCTAACATAATGAATGGTTACAAGAGGAGGGGTATATATAGGGTTACATAAGCAAAGGGGAGCGAAACAACGAAAGACGGGCATAACTGGGTCCTTCCCGGTCGGGAAGGGGTGATCCCGGTCGAAAAAAGGGGCCCATCTGGTTGGAAAGATAGTGATCCTGGCCGGGAAGGCATGGCAGCAGCTCTTCTCTTCTTTGCTTTTCATCCCGGTCGTTATGGATGTGTTCCCGACCGGGATGGGTCTTGTAGGCTTCAAATATGGTCCCATAGGTCCCCACTTGCTCTCCCTAGGCTTCTCATCGATTCTCGGTGCTCGGGAATGGGTCCCAAGGGCTCGGGATCGAGTCTAGCTACCGGGTGATCGTTGCTTCTCTTCGTTGGCTCCAAACGTGTCTGAAACGAGTTGGATTCGTTTCATTTCTCTAATATTGGCCTTAGGAACCTAAAATAAGCTAGAAGAAGCGTATGTAGCCAAGAAACCGCTCCAAAGAGCGATTCCACAAGAGAAACCGGGACCAAACACAACGAATAAGCACTTTACACACTTATCAATAATTCTGACAAATTATTAACAATGTTAATGTACAGTACAAACTGTATAATTAGAGTCATGAAGATGATTATAAGTACCAAAATCAATTGTTTCGATAAAGGGAACCGTTCCCATTATGTGAGAAAATGTTGAAGATGATCTAATTAATCTATGTCATACGATGACGTGGTTATATTGATAATCAGGAAATTTTGGATGCTTCTTTCAAAAGAATTAGGAATTGAAATCGTTTCAATTAGTCCTAAGTTTAGGTCACTTTATTATGAATAAACATGTGACTTAATAAAGTTTCTCACCTTTTAGCATGAGATGTTAAAAGACGATTGAACATTGTATCAAGAAGGCAATTACTACTAATGTTCTATGGGGTTCATTAAGAAAATTGCTTAAGATAATTGATGAGGGTCGGTTACCTGACATGGACCGCCTGCCAATCAGGCCCCGAGGCGGCCAAGTCTCAAAGGGGGGAAAAGGTCTGTCAAGAAGCTTTTCCCCATCAATCACTGGAATCTCCAAAGGTAGCCCCAATCTCTCGGGCCATCCGCCAAACGGAGTAAACCAAGCCTGCCGCCTGCTTCCAGGGCGTTCCCGCCTGAATGAAGCCGAAGGAAAACCGAGGACCCATCCGTCTTTTTATCTAAGGTAAGGGGAAATGGGTGGACAAGGTAAGTCCACGTGTCGCGCCAACATCCACCCATTTCCCTCCTCTTCTTTCTTTTTTCCTCTCTCTTGTGGGAAGGTATAAATACCTACCCACTTCCCACATGAGGGGGGTTGGATTTTCTCTCTCTAGACTCTTACTCTTAAAACGCCGCCTAGTTCCTCACGAGCTAGGTTCGTCAAGGCATTTCACGGACTGACTTAGGCATCGGAGAGGGTTTCCTCGGACAACCTCCGAGGCCCTGTGCGTTTATTTGTGCAGGGAGCAGGCCATTTTCCGCCGGGAAAGTCCGATTCCAAGAGTGAGGGGAAGGGGAGATCGAGAGAATCAAGCGACTAATTATCCATCATCAATCCAATTACACTACCCGGATTCTGAGCCGGGTGAATTGTTTCCATACCGGAACAATTTGGCGCCGTCTGTGGGGAGCTTACGGTTGTGCCCACGAGTTACCCACTAAAATCAACCACTCATAACCACAAAACTAAATACAATCATGCCAGAAATCGTCGATGACAGTGCAGGAGCGGGTCCGACGGTCCCTCCGGTGACCCCCTTGTACGGAATGCCGCTGTTGGAGAGGGTCCCTCCTGCCACAATCCTCGGGGTAGAGGGAACCAATCCCCTCGGTAGATCTAACACTGCTGTGACACCCGAGCTGGGGGCACGCCCTGGACGTGCTCTTAATCTGACCCCAGCTCAGATGGCACAGGCAGCCGCGTTCTTCTCCGCGATGCTGGATCAGGAGTTCACACCTGAGGACCTGGTGGGCAGGGTCGCATCGGCTCCTAGGCAACCGTCCCCAGGCAGCAGGGACGAGGCCGGGGGCACGAGGCGGACCGCCGCCAGAAACGCTCAGAGAAAAGCGAGAAGAACAGCCCAAGTGTATACGCATGTGCAGAGGCGCATTACCACTGACAAACCAGAACCACCTACCCAGCAGGCGGTCTCTATTCACACGACAGAATCGGCGTCTGGAGGGCAGGGAGGCTTATCTCAAGGATTACAGGAGCGCATGAGGCCCAGGGAGCCTGTGTCAAAACGCCTAGGAGAGAGGCCAGGCGGAGTTTTCTCCAGGCTAACACCTGCGGCCAAGGAACAGTCAGCCCCCGGCTTATCACAAAGCTTGCAATCCAGACTCAACCGAGGACAACCGCTCGAATCCAGGTACCATCAGGGTGAAAACCTCTGCCACTCCCAGAGGAAGAGGCCCAGGCAGACCTCCTCGGGAACAGAGGACGAGGCAGCTAGCAGACCGCCACCGAGGCACCGCTCCCCCAGTACGAGGAAACCAACCCATAGACAATGGGAATCTCATGGTAACCAGTCTGGGGAAAGCAGGTCACGACTGGTAGGCAGGCCTACGAAAACCCCGTTGCACCCTGAGGTACAAGAGTACCCCATTCCAAAAATTAAAATGCCCACCATCAAATTTGACGGGACGACGGACCCCGAAGACCACCTGGCAACCTTTGAAAGCCACATGGGCATGTATGATGTAGATGATGCCATCTGGTGCAAAGTCTTCCCTACCACCTTGGTGGGACTTGCGCAGGGGTGGTTCAGAGATCTCCGCCAGGGGTCAATCAGATTCTTCATAGAGTTGGCTGAAATTTTCCTTGAACAGTACGCCGGAAATAAGAGAAGACGCCTTACCCGTTTCGATCTCATGACCCTGAAACAAAAGAAGGGTGAGAGTGTGAGAGAATACATGAGGAGATTCGATCTATCCTACCAGCAGGTTAGGGAGATCGACGATTCCACCGCCGCCTACGCCCTGACAATCTCCCTACTTCCAGGGGAAATGAAAAACCAGATGATCAGGGCCCAGCCAGAAACCTTGGCCATGGCCAGAAAGATTGCTGAGGGGTTCATTCTGCAGGAGGAGTTCCACGGCCTGACGGACACCCCTGCAGGCCAAACAAAGCCTCAAGGGGGACCGCAGGGTGGAAGGGGCAGAGGTGAACCAGGAAAGCAGAAAGAAGAGGGAGACACTCCCAAGAAAGAACGCCCAGTCTACCAACCCAGATTCGATAGTTACACCGCTCTGAACAAATCCAGGGCGGAAATCTTCGAACTGGAAAAAGAAACTGCCAAATGGAACCGTCCAAGCAAACCTCGCAGCCCAAAAGGCGACCCAAAGAAATTCTGCACTTTCCACGACTGTATTGGCCACACCACCGAAGAGTGCCGTCACCTGAAGGATGAAATTGAGAAATTAATCAGGAACGGATGGTTGGCCAACTACGCAGCTAAAAACAAGTCTCAGAAGGAAGTTTCTGAGAAACCCGAAGGGTCAGTGCAGAACCGGATGGTAATCCACGTGATTTCAGGGGGCACTGAGGGCCAGCTCAGTCGAAGAAGTCAAAAAAGGCAAATGCGCGAGCTGAGAAACCAGATCTGCTACGCTGAGAAAGAAGGGAGCCCAAAGGGAGTGACACTAAGTATCACCCCTGATGATGCAGGACGGGTGATATATCCGCACAGTGATCCTCTGGTGCTGTCCCTAGAAATCAGCAACCATATTGTGCGAAGATGTATGGTAGACACAGGCGCATATACAAACCTTTTGTACAAGGATGCTTTCGAAAAGATGGGCCTAGAAAAAAGGCATCTACGGCCTGCTCCTGGGTCCCTGTATGGATTCAGTGGGGCCGGCGTGCTGCCCATGGGCATCATCGACTTGCCTGTAACCTTCGGGGAAGGTTCCGCAGCCAGGAATGTCAGGGCAACCTTTGTTGTTGTGGACGCAAGGTCTGCCTACAATGCCCTGATTGGCAGGGCCACGCTGGATGAAATCGAGGCCGCAATCTCCATCAGAGCTCTCACCATTGCGTATGTCACAGACTTCGGGCTGGAAGGAAAGATACGCGGGGACCAGGAGTCAGCCAGACAATGCTACTCCGTGGCCCTACAAGAGCACGAGCGGGACAGAAAAGGAAAGAGAAAAGCCGACAGTTCCCCCTGCAGAGAAGGCGAAGTCCCAGTCGAGCACCCGACGCCCGACCGCCTGGAACCAGGAGGCGAAAGCATGCTGGTGGACTTAGAACCAGGGAGACAGGTCCTGGTGGGAACAGGTTTGGAGGAATCCTACCAGGCCGAACTGGTCAAACTTCTAAGAGAGAACAAAGACGTGTTTGCCTATTCTGCAGACGAGATGCCCGGCGTTGATCCCTCATGCATCGTTCACAAGCTGAACGTAAGCATGGATGCTCGCCCTGTAAAACAAAAGAAACGAAACATGTCTGCAGAAAAAGACGCAGCAATCAAGGAAGAAATCGACAAACTCTTGAAAGCAGACTTCATTGAAGTCTGCGACTACCCAGAATGGCTGGCAAATGTTGTCATGGTCAAAAAGTCGTCTGGAGCATGGAGAATGTGCGTCGACTTTACGAACCTGAACAAAGCCTGCCCAAAAGACTGCTATCCGCTCCCTCGGATCGATCAATTGGTAGACGCCACCAGTGGCTACACCATGCTAAGCT
This sequence comes from Agrostemma githago, assembly GCA_958450325.1. Taxonomy (NCBI): domain Eukaryota; kingdom Viridiplantae; phylum Streptophyta; class Magnoliopsida; order Caryophyllales; family Caryophyllaceae; genus Agrostemma; species Agrostemma githago. The sequence goes on along the minus strand of OY288241.1, from coordinate 28,525,427 downwards.
TCTTAGACGCCTTTTCAGGCTACCACCAAGTGTACTTGTGGCAGCCGGACAGGGTGAAGTGTGCGTTCATCACTAGTTCGGGCACTTACATGTATAAGATGATGCCCTTCGGGCTCAAAAATGCGGGAGCTACGTACCAGCGTCTGGTTGACAAAGTGTTTGAAAAACAAAAAGGCAGAAACATTGAGGCTTACGTTGATGATGCCATCGTAAAAAGCAGGGAAGACAGGGAGCACCTGACAGACTTGCAGGAAACCTTCAATTCCCTGCGCGCTTATAAAATGAAACTAAATCCGAAAAAGTGCACGTTTGGAGTACGCTCCGGAAAGTTCCTAGGGTTCTTGGTCAGTTCTCGGGGTATAGATGCCAACCCTGAAAAAATTCAGGCAGTTCTGGACCTCCCTGAGCCCAGGACCATCAGGGACATCCAGCGCCTGACGGGACGAATGGCCGCCTTGGCACGATTCATAGCCCGATCAGCAGACAGAGCCACTCCTTTTTTCAAAATTCTGAAAGGAAACAAACAGTTCAAATGGGAAAGTGAGCAGAAAGAGGCCTTCGAGCAACTGAAGGACCATCTTAAGAGGCTCCCTACCCTGGCAAGACCAGTAGCAGGAGAGAAACTCTTCCTCTACATTGCAGTAACTAATATAACTGTCAGCGCGGTCATCCTACGGGAAGAGGCAGGCACCCAGCAACCCATATACTTTGTGAGTCATGCGCTGGGGGCAGCTGAGAAGAATTATCTGATGGTTGAAAAAGCCGCCTACGCGGTCATAATTGCAGCCAGGAAGCTCAGACCTTATTTTGACGCGCATCCAGTCATAGTCCTCACCGACCAACCCCTGGAAAAGGTGTTGGAAAAATTCGAAAAATCGGGAAGACTGTTGAAATGGGCAATTGAGCTAAGTGGGCTAGGTATCTCTTACCAGCCAAGAACAACCATCAAAGCCCAAGCTCTGGCAGACTTTTTGGCTGAGTGCTCCCATTCAGGGGAAGAGGAAGCCCCCGCCCAGGAGTGGGTCGTATACACTGATGGGTCATCAACGGCCAACGGCGCAGGCGCAGGCGTCGTATTAACCAGCCCAGAAGGGACCGACTTTGAGCATGCTCTCAGATTCGTTTTCCCAGCATCAAACAATGAAGCAGAGTATGAAGCAGTACTCGCAGGCGTCAGGCTGGCTAAAGCCGCAGGGGCGGAACGAATTGTTTTAGCAACAGACTCCTAGCTCATCGCCAACCAAATCAATGGAGAATACGAAGCAAGAGACCAGGCAATGGCCGCATACCTAGAGATGGTAAAAGGAGAATTGTCCGGCCTAAAATCATATGAGGTCAAACAAATTCCCCGATCCCAGAATAACAGAGCAGATGCCCTGTCAAAACTGGCAAGCTCCAGTCTGCAGGACATCCGAAGATCAGTATGGGTCGACGTTTTACACGAGAAGTCTACTGATCCCTGTCAAATGATTAATGCCGTGGAAGAAGAGCTGGAAAGCTGGATGACCCCTTTCGTCCAGTACAAGAGGCACGGTATCTTACTGTCAGACTCGTTACAAAAAAGGAAAGTACAGGCTAAAGCGGCCTGGTTCATATTCATTAATGGAGAACTCTACAAAAAATCTTTTACTTATCCCCTGCTTAAATGCCTACGTGCGGATCAGGCCGCTGAGGTATTGGATGATATCCACTCAGGGATTTGTGGGCATCACATTGGCGGGAGGTCGCTGGCCCACAAGGCCCTCAGGGCAGGCTACTACTGGCCTACCATGCTGGCAGATGCCAAGAGCCTGACCCAGAAATGCAGAAAATGCCAACTTTTTGCCCCATCGATCCATGCCCCAGCTCAGGAGCTCAGGCCAATCCTATCTCCCATCCCTTTTGCTCAATGGGGGATGGACATCCTAGGACCCTTCACGGTGGCCACAGGGGGCAGAAAATTCTTAATTGTCGCCATAGACTACTTCACCAAATGGGTGGAGGCTGAAGCTGTACCTAACATCACTGAGCCGGCAGTCAGGAAGGTGATCTGGCGAAATGTCATCACCCGGTTCGGTGTACCAAAAATGCTGGTATTTGACCACGGAAGGCAGTTCAATAATGACCCACTAAGAAACTGGCTGGAAAGCCACAACATCTTGGTCGCCTACTCAGCCGTCTGCCATCCTCAAACCAATGGACAGGCGGAAGCAGCCAACAAACAAATTCTGAACGGCCTGAAGAAAATGGTGGATGACTGCAAAGGCAGGTGGGCTGATGAACTCCCCAGTATACTCTGGTCCATCCGAACTACCAGAAAGGAGTCAACAGGCCAGACCCCATTTGGCCTAGTATATGGAGCAGAGGCTTTATTGCCAATTGAGACAAGGATTCCCTCTCTACGTTCCCTGCAGTACAACCAGGCTGAGAATGAAGCCGCAATAGTTGAGGCCCTGGACCTGGTAAATGAGCTAAGAGAGGAAGCCAGTACCAATATCGCTGCCTACCAGCAGCGAATGAGGAAAGCTTTCAATAGCAAAGTCCGACAGAGGAGCTTCCAGGTGGGCGAATTAGTTCTGAGAAAAACACAGGCGATTGGAAAGTCAAGAGAGCATGGGAAGCTAAGTGCCAATTGGGAGGGCCCATACCAAATAACTCAGGTTCTGGGTCCAGGCACGTACAGGATAGCCAATCTGGAGGGACAAGAGCTAGGCGCTCATTGGAATGCAGACACACTAAAGAAATATTACGTCTAAGCAAGAGTGTAGGCAATTTTTACTTTTACTAGAGTAAAAAGGCGGAGGACGATCAGAAATGTCGACGGCTCCGACCACCCCTATGTCAAGAAGAAAATTTTAAGAGAAATGAGAAAATGCAGATTTATACTCGTTGCCTGTTCACACTCGCGTCTTTCACACACAAACGAGCAGGGGGCAATAGGGGGAGGCCCCCCTGTTGCCAAAATTGGGAAAAGTGAACCCCCCAACGCAAACCAAAGAAAGCTACCCTGCCTACCTCTGGGCAGGCAGGGGGCAGGCCCCCTGGACTTTGAACGAAAAGCCAGGAGCAGGCCATACCAACAAGGACTGGGGGCAGGCCCCCCAACCTTGTATAAAAAACGCAAAAAGCTACCCTGCCTACCTCTGGGCAGGCAGGGGGCAGGCCCCCTGGACTTTGAACGAAAAGCCAGGAGCAGGCCATACCAACAAGGACTGGGGGCAGGCCCCCCAACCTTGTATAAAAAACGCAAAAAGCTACCCTGCTTACCTCTGGGCAGGCAGGGGGCAGGCCCCCTGGACTTTGAACGAAAAGCCAGGAGCAGCCCATACCAACAAGGACTGGGGGCAGGCCCCCCAACCTTGTATAAAAAACGCAAAAAGCTACCCTGCCTACCTCTGGGCAGGCAGGGGGCAGGCCCCCTGGACTTTGAACGAAAAGCCAGGAGCAGGCCATACCAACAAGGACTGGGGGCAGGCCCCCCAACCTTGTATAAAAAACGCAAAAAGCTACCCTGCTTACCTCTGGGCAGGCAGGGGGCAGGCCCCCTGGACTTTGAACGAAAAGCCAGGAGCAAGCCATACCAACAAGGACTGGGGGCAGGCCCCCCAGCCTTGTATAAAAAACACAAAAAGCTACCCTGCTTAGCTCTGGGTAGGCAGGGGGCAGGCCCCCTGGACTTTGAACGAAAAGCCAGGAGCAGGCCATACCAACAAGGACTGGGGGCAGGCCCCCCAGCCTTGTAGAAAAAACGCTGAGGAATCTCCCTTCCTACCCCTAGGCAGGCAGGGGGCAGGCTCCCTAGATTTTAAACAAAAACCAGGGACAGGCCAAGCAAACAAAAACCCTCCTACCTACAGGCGGGTGGGTTGCAAATCAAACTCATGAAGAATCAAAATACACAAAAGCAAACAGAAAATTCACATATAAAAGAAAAAGTAGCGTCAAGGAAATACAAGACAAGTTTTCAAGTTTTCAAGACAAATAGTTACAACCAGGGGTACGGCAGCCGGCCACCAAAGGGCTCGGCGCGCAAAAAGGCAAGGAAGTTAAAGCGTTAGCACAGGCGCAGCAGGAGACGAGCAAGAGCCCTCTGAGGAAGACTGCCCTCCATGTTAAGCAGGGGGAGCGTCTGGACCGGAAGCGTCTCCCTCAGACAGCCTACGCATTTGAGCTTCATCCTTAGCTGTGTAAAGGGCACGGAAAGCATCTTCGTCAAAACCCGGGAACATCTCCCTGACAGCTTCCATCACAACCTTCAGGCAGGAGTTAGCACCATTAACGAATCCCGCCGACACCGCCACTTCCACCTCCTGGAGAATCTCACCCTTCTCTTTCTCCCAGTCTTCGGTCTTCGTCGCCAGATCCTCGGTCTTCGCCGCCAGATCGCCAAGGGCCGCCTGCAGATCAGAGTTTGCCTTAGAAAGGCGCTCGCCAAGGTCAACAACGCTCTTCTTAGCATGGTCCAGTTCAGCCAGAGCTTTTCTGGCCCGCTCCAATTCAGCAAAGGCCTGCTGCGCTCTCTTGGACTCCTCCCCCAGGCGAGACACCTCCCGTGTAGCTTTCTCGCTCTCAGACTTCCAATGGATAGCCCGACCCCTGGCCTCTTCTAGCTCAATCTCCTTTTTCGCCAGCTGATCCTTCAGGCTGGCAATGAGAGCAACGTCCCTCTCAACTGCAGAAAGGCGATCTGGGTTGGCTAGTTCCTCGTCACTCAGGCGACCAAGGGCAGCCAGCTCCGCGGAAGCCTGCATAATACGGGAGGTGCGCTTAATATACTGGGTCACTTGACTGGCAGCGGACTTGACGGTCTTGAGAAGATGGTCAGATAAAACCGCCCCTGAGTCGGAGAGTAGGGCAGAAATATCCTGGCTGTCACCCGCATTGTAGTGGAACTCAACGTTCTCCTCAGATAACAGGATGGCGGGAATCTCCGGAGCAAAACGCTTGGGTTCAGGCGTGGCAGTCTCCAAATCCACCACCTGGTCAACGTTAGGGGCCTCCCGACTCCTCTTTCTGGTCAGTGACCGGGGGGTACTCTCCCCAGTCTCCTCGGAACCTGCGGCCCGCGGCTGCGAGGAAATCTGAATCCCTGCTGAAAGGCCCTCTTGCCTGCCAATAGGCGAAGGAGTAGCCTCAAAAGCAATCGCCCTCGCAGCTGGCGAGGGGGTAGCCTCAGAAACCGCCGTCTTGGCGGGCGTAACCCGAGGAGGAGGGGGAAGCCTTGGCCTACTGAATGACAGGCCCTTCAAATGCTTCATCAGATTTTTCTCGCCTCTCCTAAAACCAGGGGGAAGAGAAGGGCGACTCTGGATGACAGTAAGGTTCTCGTCCAGGCCCAGGCGTCTCACCTCTCCTTTCTTCCAGATGAAAGTGGCAAGAGCTGCAAAGCAAACAAACAGGCCGTTAAGGCATTTCCGAAATACACAAGAGTTAGAAGGAATCACCAGCACTCCTGAACTACCTTTATCCAGACCCGGATTCATGCCCAGCCGGGTCAAATAATTGTCAGTCGCTAAAAGCTCCGCATGAGGGAGCCATAAGGTGGGCCATACACCCCGTACTTGTTTGTATGGCCTGCAAAGTAGGCCGTCAACTCTTTCTCCTTCTCACTTAGCTTAACCTCCAAAGCTTTCCCGCCCACGCCAGGGTGGTACTCCTCAGGGGTCTCCATCCTAGTGTGGACGTGATTCCTGAAGTGACGAGGAATCCTCCACCCATGGGTGCTGTGTACGTAAATGAAGTTGTTCTTCCAATCCCTCAAGCTGTCCATACCAGGCCACACCAAACAATGTCCCTTCTGCCTCAAAAGGGACCAGTAACCAGGGGAGCCCGTACTCCCAGATGAAACCATCTGCAAACCCACCATGAACCGCAAGGCGTCGATGGAAGGCTCCATGCGGTGGAAAAGGCAGGTCCAGACATATGAAATCAACGCCCTGACAGCTGTGGCTGTTAGCTGGGCGACGGCGACGTTCATGCGCCTGAAGATCTCCTCTAAGACAGGATGGAGGGGAAAGCGAAGGCCAAACTCTAAACATTTATGAAAGACCGCTATACACCCATCCGGGGGGTTGCATACGGTATCCTTTTCGCCAGGGACAACAACTGTGTACCCCTCCCCAAAGTTATAGAGCCGCTCAATCACGACGGCGGCGTTCTTAGCAAGGATCACTTCCCGATTTTTCGGGTCAGAGAACGTGCTCAGAGGGATGCGGTATTTAGCCTTGTCCAGATAATAAACCCTCCCCTTCTCCCGACGAACGAGGGGGCCGGAAGTTCGGGAAGGGTCAACTTCCAACGCCTCGTCGTCCGAGTCGATAGCGTCAAACGAGGGGGGTTCAGGAGAATTACCGCCCCCACTATCCGCCGAGTGTTCCTCCTCAAAATCAACCTCCCTAGAGGAGGAGGCAAAGTCCATCCCTTCTCCCCTCCTTGATGGGTCGGTAAAGGGCAAAATCCTTTCACGGGTTCCCGACATGATTACTCTAAAAAAGGAAAAGATGCAGAAAAAAGAAAACCGAAGAAAGAAAAAGAGCGGAGGATGGAAATCTGACCTAAGGATCGCCCGACAGCACGCCACAAGCCCAAAGAGGGAGTTTCAGGGAAATGGGAGTGCAAGGAAGAAGTGATCCGTCAATACCCAAAGGTTTTTGGCAAAAAGAAGAAAGTGAAGGAATATCGAAAGAAGAGAGAGATTGGAAAAGAGGAAGGTGATGGACGATGAATCACTTTTATAGAGGAAGGCATGCCAAGAGTCACTCAGCCCTCTTGAATTCGCCCAAGGGCTGCGGTCCACGCGTCACCCCTGGGGAGGTCTGCCCTAGACAACTTCCCAAGAAAAACCTTGGGAGGACCAAAGGGTGTCAGCAGGCTGGTCACCCTATGACGTCCCCCCTAAAAAAAAAAAAAAAAAAAAAAAAAAACGCAAAATAGTCATTTCATTGAAAACCCCGCAAGGGAAAGATACATCGCAAGACGACCATGAAAGAAAATTACATAAGGCTTGAAAAATTCCTGCCTGACAGAAGTTAAAAGTCCCTGCCACGCAGGCCTAGTCGTCCCCCAAATCTGGGGAATAATCTCCAGGACTGCCCGGACTCCCGAGAGTCGAACCCCAGTCCCAACTTGGGGAACCCTGAAAGGGGTCACTTGAAGCACCGCCATCATCTCTGTCGCTCAAGCAGCCGAGACCTTCACTATCGCCAGAATCATGACTGCTGTCTTCCCAATCCCTTCCAAAAGGGACAGCACGGGACTCATCGCAAGTGCGACAACCTGTCTTCTTTACAGGCGAAGAAGGGCCCGACTCCAAGGAAGAATCGGTGCCAGAGTTGGGGCCGAACTGTTCAGGGTGCAGCCATGGAAAACATTCATGGCACCCCCTATCGTAACAGCCCCCCCCTTGGGAGCAACGCCTGAACCTAGGCGCGGCAGGAGGAGGGGACCTCCTAGGGCGTTTGCCCATCCTGATAGAGGCCTTCCGACCCCTTCGGCGAAGGCGAAGCTGAGAGCAGCGACTCCGACGAACAGCTAAATAAGCCGTCCGCGCATATCTGAGCCTCCAAAACCCCCTGAAGATGAAGGAAACATGTTTGACTCCACGGTGAACTACACTTTTCTTGATCCAAGCCATGTTTAAAATGAGGAAAATGGAAAGATTGAAGGTGGAATGAAGCACAAATGATCAAGAAAGCCAAAGGTTTTATACCAAGGAAAATCCCGCATTAATGGTGTCCCAACCATCTCTGCAAGGGAGAGGGCCAATCAGCGGAGCGGCACGCTGCCCAAAAATTCTTTATGCAAAGGGGGGTAATCATAACGAAAGACGTTTGAACTCCCTGAGTGCTCAGAGAAATTAAAGCATGTTCCCTCGGGAACATGCGACGCATTAAATGCGAAGTGTCCAAAGAAGCAACCTCCCGCTGTCCCGGAACAAGACATCGCCTGCCGAGCTGGAACCCCGTTCCTCCTCAGCCGGCGAGGGCCAATTGATGAGGGTCGGTTACCTGACATGGACCGCATGCCAATCAGGCCCCGAGGCGGCCAAGTCTCAAAGGGGGGAAAAGGTCTGTCAAGAAGCTTTTCCCCATCAATCACTGGAATCTCCAAAGGTAGCCCCAATCTCTCGGGCCATCCGCCAAACGGAGTAAACCAAGCCTGCCGCCTGCTTCCAGGGCGTTCCCGCCTGAATGAAGCCGAAGGAAAACCGAGGACCCATCCGTCTTTTTATCTAAGGTAAGGGGAAATGGGTGGACAAGGTAAGTCCACGTGTCGCGCCAACATCCACCTATTTCCCTCCTCTTCTTTCTTTTTTCCTCTCTCTTGTGGGAAGGTATAAATACCTACCCACTTCCCACATGAGGGGGGTTGGATTTTCTCTCTCTAGACTCTTACTCTTAAAACGCCGCCTAGTTCCTCACGAGCTAGGTTCGTCAAGGCATTTCACGGACTGACTTAGGCATCGGAGAGGGTTTCCTCGGACAACCTCCGAGGCCCTGTGCGTTTATTTGTGCAGGGAGCAGGCCATTTTCCGCCGGGAAAGTCCGATTCCAAGAGTGAGGGGAAGGGGAGATCGAGAGAATCAAGCGACTAATTATCCATCATCAATCCAATTACACTACCCGGATTCTGAGCCGGGTGAATTGTTTCCATACCGGAACAATAATGATTAAAGAATCTAAGACGTTGGTTAAAGTAAGGGAAGCACAATCATTGTCATACCCAAACTTGTTGCCAAATTTAGATGATGAACGATTTTATTAGTCATTAATGTAATGACAAATATATATATATATATATATATATATATATATATATATATATGACACTGGTAGATAGTTTCTAGAAATGTCTAGAAAATCTGCAAATCAATTATTGAAGTATGACTTCTGGTGTATGTTACTAGAGTAATTGTTACTTTCATTCTACTGTTTTGGTATAAGATACCAAATGCAATTATTATATTGTGGATATGATGGCTCAAAGAGGGTGGAATAATGGTATATAAGTGAAGTGTTTTATGATTGAAATAAACAAACGTTGTTGTTTCATATATAAAAGGAAAATTACTTAATTTTACCATAAAGCTGAATATTGGAATTGAATACTTGTTATTCTTGTACTAGTCATAAGCAAGAATATTGAAACTGTTTCATGTATGGGCATGAAAAGGTTTAATAAAGAAGAACAATTGTTGCTCTATACCTTGCAAGAATATGAGGTACAATAAGGCTTACATGATTGTTGAGCTCTACATTCCTAGTAGTGAATGCTTTTATTTATAACATAACGACCAAAAGGTTCAAGTCCCTCAACTCAAGTTTTACCTATTATGGCATTGTCCTTAATCCATGAGACAAGAAACATAAGAATAAATTTCATAATGATGAAATCATAAACCTTATTGATAAGGATCACCTGAGGTAAATGGATCTTGTTTAGATGGATAAATGACATTAGAAGTGACTCCTATTAATAGTAGTAGGAGGGTACTTAGACTTGTTGGATCACACATATACAGATACGTGTGAGTTTAACTAGTGATGTTGCGAAAATGGGTAACACGTATTGTTTTGTTCATTTGATGAAATTTGAAATTGAACGCATTGAATTGTTCAAGGAAATTCAAATAAAAGTACAAGATCAACTTGATAAGTTGGTACAAGTCGTTCGATATGCTTGAAACAGGGAGGATTTGAACTAAAAGATTGTGATCATCTTAGAAGTAGTGAAAAGTGTTTCAAACTACATCGAACCATATTTGATATGATTTGGTCTATGATGAGTCATATGCAGATATCATTGACGCTTTAGAAAGTTATACTATAAAAGTCTTTGTACAATGTTGATGAGATTGTCCATGTAAGTCGGAGAATAGACACCGTATGAGATATGGATTGAAAATGTTCTAAAAAGTTTTTTCAGAATTGTTTTCCAGAATTTTTTCCATAGTCATTACTATGAGATCAATCCTTAACTACATACTATGCTTCATAGATACTCTTATATCAATCTACATCGTCTTTATATTGAAGACTATTCTTCACTATAAGACCCATTTAACCAAAGTCTATATTTGATAGTTATGGTATGTAGAATCTATTAGATTTTATGTGACTTTTGGAGTCTTTGCCCATTATTGTTTCATCATAGGTCAAACCTATGTAGGGTAATATTTTACAGCTAAGATGATCATGACTTTTCATGGATGCATCAATATCCTATTCAACAGTTGTAGAGGATTCCTGTTAATTTTGAACAATTCAAGGTCGATTCTACTCCCACTGTTTCTATTAGAAATCACATATTTTTAAAGGAAACATACCACTCCATGCAACAAAACCGTTTTGTTCATTGGATGGTTTGTAGAATTAGCATAATACCCCTAATAAAACATATGTCATAATTGAGTCTAAGTTCTGGAAAACAATTTTCTCTAAACTTTAAGACTTAATAATTAAGAAAATACTTTTTAGAACATTTTCAATCAATATCTCATAAGGTGCCTATTCTCCGACTTACATGGACAATCTCATAAACATTGTACAAAGACTTTTATAGTGCATAACTTTCTAGAGCGTCAATGATATCTGCATATGACTCATCATAGACCAAATCATATCAAATATGGTTTGATGTAGTTTGAAACAGGGAGGAATTGAACTAAAATATTGTGATCTTCTTAGAAGTAGTGAAAAGTGTTTCAAACTACATCGAACCATATTTGATATGATTTGGTCTATGATGAGTCATATGCAGATATCATTGACGCTTTAGAATGTTAAGCACTATAAAAGTCTATGTGTGGACATGACATAGGTCCACCCCGACGCGGCCACGCGCGGGTTTGGGAAGGCGAATGAATCTCCATATGAGAATGGATCGAATTGAAATTTAAATCTATGTGGAGTCGCCACCGAACTTTGTGGGAGTTGGGGCCCGTTCGAACCCACTCTATGTCGTAGTGGGCCGGGTACAAAATACGACCCATTTCCGATGTCAGAGTTTATTGGGCTCGTCCCTTTGCATTGCGATACCGATACCGTCACTACCGGTTATCGTGTATTGAATGACTCTCGTGCGCCAACGGTTTCGGGCATCCGGAAACCGAGGTTCTGAGTAAGGGGTGAGGGTACGTGTTGAGAAGCCCACAAAGGACACCCAACCCCGCCCGCAAATTGGCGACCTCTACTAAGATACCGAATGATTTTCGAATACGCGCGTTAGTTGAACAGGAAAATGCTTATGCAAACATCAACGAGAAATCGGATTAGTTTGATGATTTGACTAAGTTGTTAGATTCGACATCGAATTATGGAATTGGTATCGAACCTAAAGATTGACACTTGAATAAAAAGACTTGACTCCCTCGGCTTCTCCGACATCGTAATAAATCCCTAGGGATTATGTGATGTCGGATCCGCGTCAACGAGTTTCGACCCTTATTGAAAGATGCTCAATTTGAAAGATAGTTTGTAATTGATAAGAATTGTGATGAGACGATAACGATACGAACGAAAGCGAAGAAATTATTGTTTAAGTTGACCCGTTTCAATAATCAAATGCTAGGGTGTCATGATAAGAGACCGGCAACACTGTGTGCAGTACACTTGTATATTCGGGTTTCCTTATCCTGACATCCTTCGCACTCGACACAAATCTACGAGTATTTTAATGTCTTTTAGTACTAGCGATATTAACGATATTATAACGCGAATAAAAAAATGAAACAACGACAATGACGATAGACGACACGACGCGAGAAAAAGGAGAAAAGGAGAAAAGCGGGAATTGGCACCCTCAACCTATATGTTCTTGTTCTCGGTATGGACTCGTCTACATGCGGCTTGCCCGGGAGTAATCGAGGTATGTAGGATGAGTTGTGGTGGTTCGGGTTTTGAATTCCTAAAGCTAGGTTTAGGGTTTGCTAGTGTAGTTGAAGTGTGTGTAGATTAGGGTTGAATCTAGGGTTGCAAAAAGTGTGTCTTGAGGTGTGTTGCATGGGGTGTTTATATAGGCAAGGCCTTGGTACCCGGTTAGGGTTACTCGATCGAGTAAGTGGCTGACTCGGTCGAGTGGCCCATTGTGCCCGCAGTCGGGCTCAAACAAGGGCCCACTCGATCGAGTGGGCTGAGCACTCGATCGAGAAGCTCAGATGGGTCGCGCGGGTCCATTGTTTTGGACCGTGGCTTTGGTATTTGATGGGATTTTGCTTTTTGAGTTGGACTTTGTGTTTGGGTGGCTGTTTTGTATGTCTCGGAAACGACTTTGACCGGGGTTGACCCAATCGCTAAAAAGTCGATTTTATTTCCGGTGTCGGTTTTGGCCCAAATTAGTCTTGTTTGACTCGGAACAGTCCACTGGGCCTGGATTTGAGGTCAGTTTTGTGAGATTTGTACTCCATAAGTGCTTTAGCCAACAACTAATGGATTTGAGCCCATATCCGAGCGCGTAGAAACACGTTAGCGTCCGATCATCATCGGGTGTTTTTTTGGAAACTACCATTGACACCTGGCAGTCAAAATGCGGGTGTCTACAGAGCCCCCACTCTGACTGAGGCTTGGACAAGGCAAAAGTCTGAGTAGCCACCAGGCCAATCGAGGATTGAAACCTGGCGGACTTCCAGTCGGGTCGTTTATAGTCCATTAGACTCGCGTGAAGGGCTCGCCAGCCATAAGCTAGAAGTCATACCTGACGATAACTCCGTGGGGAATTGGACTTGTCGCATAAGTCCTGGGTGCGCCTGTATGTAGGCTCATCCCGTGTTATTCCGGAGAAATGCCACCTAGGGCCTTCCGCTGGGGAGATATGGTGGGTTGTATGTTCCTGTTTGAGTCGTACCTGTATAAGTCACATAAAAATCTGCACGTGACACGTAGGTAGAAAAATGACTCGTGCTGGGGAAAAAGATTTTTTGATTTTTTGAATTTTGAAAATTTTGAAATTTGGAATTTTTTGAAATTTTTTTACTCCTAAAGAAAATTAGGAATGTTCGGGATGATTATTTCCGCGCTAGTATCGAGACTAGGCTTGTGGCTTGATTCCGTTTAGGATTAGGAAACTTTTGTGCAAGGAAAATATGGAAAGAGGGTTCTATTTTAATGCTATAAATACCCCTTCTATGTATTAATTTTTCCTCACAAATTCCTCCACAATTCCTCCCTTCTTAAAAGAAAGTCTCTTATTCCTCCCAAGAAAATAGTCATGGGAATCGACAGGTTGACTATGATGCTGCAGGAATCGTCCCGACGTTTTAGGGATGCTGATAGGGTGGCTCTTAACCAGACGGGTATTAGTCAATTGTACCCGTTTCGCCAGATGCAGGTTGATCGCTATTTTCTTGACGCCTGCTTGTCTTATTGGGATGACATATATCATGTATTTGCCTTTCCTCGAGGAGAACTATGTCCCTTGCATCTATAGGAGGAGATCGCTGCTATAGGAGGGTGGAATCCGATATTCGTCCTGCCATCCCGTATTCAATTTATGACCCGAGGCGGAAGCTTCGAGAATTTTTAGGGTTTTCCCATAACGAGGTATCCCGTATGATGGAGGGTAATAATATTTCTCTGATCGACTTGGCTGAGAAATTTATGAATCCTCCCGATGTCCGGGTCAGACCGGCTCACAGCCGTAGGGCCTTTTCCTTTTGTATGCTCCATGTTTATGCCTTTGAGGGTCACATGGATTTATTGTCTTGTATGGGTAATACTCGCCTCCTAACCGTGGTTGATATGAAGGAGACGGAGTACAGCCCGGCTTGGCTGATCACGGGTGAAATTATCCAAGGTCTAGATAATCGCAAGAGGGATTCGTCGGTCCGTCTCACTGGAAGTACCCGTTTGCTGCAAGTATGTTACTTTGCATTTTATTTTTCCCAGTTTCTTGATTTTTAATTTTTTTTCGCGACTTCTCTGCTGCAGTGGGCACTCGATCGAGTCACCCTGGCACTCGATCGAGTGCCCTCGTAAAAAGCCCCCTGTTCGTGTTCAGGGGTACCACTCGATCGAGTGTCCCAGGCACTCGACCGAGTGCCCTTAGGCGAACGCCTATTTCGCCTCGGGAACTCATGTTTTGTTTCCTTTTTCAGATTTGGCTATATGCATAGAGGCTATCAGTGATAGATCCTCCTCTTGATGCGAGCAACTACCGTCATAACTAGGTGATGACGAGGAGGCGGTCCATTGACTTTTCTCGACAGATTACGCAGAAGTATTGGGACGAGGTGTTGTCTTTTCACAGTGGCCCATTAATTCGATGGGTAGTGCCGTGGTGGCCCATCTACCTTTGGACTGGCTTGGACCCGATGGACAGAGCCCGCTATCAGGTAATCCTATCTTTCAGGCAGACGGTTCATATTTACCCGGACCGCATACTAAGGCAGTATGGATGGACCCAGCGAATCCCAGAAGTTGAAGCAGTTGTGAGTGACCCTACCCAACTGACCGATGTAATGTGCGATAACTGGATGCAAAAATGGTACACCCGGCATACATGGCCTATTTCCAAATCTCGCCACTCGACCTGAGTTTTCAGATTCATATGTAAAGTGGACTAAAGCAGGTGATGCCAAAGCCCGAGCTACTCTGAAGGTTGATGAAGCTTTCGACCTGCTGCGAAGGGAGCAAGCTAAAGACAACAGGGGATTCTTTGATGACGGTGACACCCCGGCTACTATGGTCCGCCTAATGTCAGGTTACAAAAAGAAGCCTAAGACTCAAGTTGAAGGGTCTAGTGCTAAAGGTGCGTGGGGGAAGGTGAGCCCCCAGACTGACCTAGAAAGGAGATTGGGCCCAAAACTAGCCGTGTAGGACCGACTTGGCCCACGGGATAGGCTACCCGAGCACGTACGGGCTCGACTTGGGCCAAAGACTGTGGCAGAAGACCCGTTGTCAAAGAAACGGGTTCGAGCTAAAGAGGTCCCTCTTGTGATTCGGGAACGCTCGCCCCCGCCCCGTCAACCCCGGGCTCCACGTGACCCAAAGGACAAAGGGAAGGGCAAGATGCCGGGATATTAGCCTCCTTTGTTTTATTATTTAGATATTATTACTATTTTTTGGTGTGATTTTTTTTTGTGTATGCCGTTTTGGCGTTTTTTTTTGTAATTCCCGAGTTTGTCGGTTTTTAATAAAGACGTATTAATGAATACTGTTCCCGTCTTTTTGTTTATTGCAGTGGTTGTACCCTTTTGAGGGGTTGCCTACGTATCCACAATTAGCGGAATAAAACCAAACGTAGTTCAAAATTTGATTTGATTTTTTTTGCAATTTTCGAAATACATCAAGACTATTAGTGCGAGATGTGCGACAATAGAATAATTAATTCTAACTTATTGACTTGTCTATAATTTTTTAAAATTTATAAAAGAAGACAAATTTTTATAATTTTTTTGCAAATGACATTGAGGTTGGGTTTAAGGGTAGTAGCGCTTCAGCTGGTCCAAGTTGCTTGGGTTGACGAATTCGTTCCCGTCCAGGTCTGTCAGTATCACCGCTCCTCCTGATAGGACCTTCTTGACTAGGTATGGCCCAGCCCAATTGGGTTTGAATTTCCCTCTTGGATCAACCGGTAGTAAGGCACGAACCGATTTTAGGACCAGATCCCCCTATTTGATGTTTCTGGGCCTAACCCGTTTGTTGAATGCCCGTTGGATCCTCTTTTGATATATTTGGATATTGTTGAGGGCCCGGGACCGCCGTTCGTCCAAAAGAACTAGCGAAACGTATCGGGCTTGGACCCAATCTGCTTCAGGTACTTGGCTTTCAAGTAAAATTCTGAGGGATGGTACTTCTAGCTTAACCGGCTGGACTGCTTCCATTCCATATGTCAAATAATATGGAGTTGCTCCGGTTGCGGTGTGAATTGAGGTTCGATATCCCCATAGGGCGAAAGGTATTTTGTCGGGCCAATCCCGGTAATTTTCAGCCATCTTTTTAAGTATGGTGACAATTGTTTTATTGGCCGCTTCTACCGCTCCATTTGTTTGGGGTCGGTAAGGTGAAGATGCATGCCTTCGAATTTTATATTTTGCAAGCAAACGCAGCGGTTTCAGCTTGGAAATGGGTCCCGTGATCACTGATAAATTCGTGTGGGATCCCGTATCGGCATATGATCTTGTTTTGGATAAATTTGGCCACGTGCTTGGCGTTCAAGACACGGTACAACTCGGCTTCGACCCATTTTGTGAAATAGTCGATGGCCACCAAAATGAAGGAATGACCTCCCATCCCGGAAGGGTGCACCTTTCCGATTATATCAATACCCCATGTCGAAAATGGCCATGGTGATGTCATGGTATATAATAGGGAAGATGGCATATGCTGTACATTAGCAAAGATCTGACAGTTATGGCAGTGCTTGACGTATAACTGAAAGTCTGTTTCCATGGTATTCCAATAATACCCGAGCCTTATGATTTTTTTGGGCTAACATATGGGCGTTGATATGCGGGCCATTTTCACCGTCGTGTACTTCGGCCATAACCTTTTCAGCCTGTATTTTGTTGATGCATAGGAGGAGAGCCCCCTGTGCCGTCTTTTTGTATAATTGCCCGTCATCCGTGCGAACAAATTGGGCTGCCAATCTTCGCAAGGCTTTCTTGGCCCGGTTTTCAGTTCCCGGGGGATACTCTCCCGTTGTCAGGTAGGTTAAGACTGACTGATACCAAGGTTCTGGGTCAGTTATCTCGATATCCTGGACTGCATGTATGTAGGCCGGCTCGGACCGCCTTTCGACGCAGATCGGCATGCTGGTAAGATGGTCCGGTATATTTAGCAGGGATGCTAATTTGGAAAGTGCATCTGCGAACTGATTTTCTTCTCGGGGCAGGTAGATATACTCTACCTTCTGGAATTGTTTCTCTAGAACCCTTACCCGTGCTTAGTAAGCCACGAGATTGGCGTTCCGAGTATTCCATTTTTGGAGCGCTTGATTGATGACCAGCGATGAGTCACCGTGGACTCGGAGGTTTGTTACCCCTAAATCAGCGGCGGCTTGCAACCCGTGAATGCATGCTTCGTACTCGGCTGCATTGTTGGTCACGTCAAAGTCCAATTTGATGGATAATGGGGTGTATTCCCCTCGTGGAGAGATTAACAGAATTCCGACCCCAAATCCTCAGAAGTTGGATGCTCCGTCAAAATACAAATCCCATGTTTCGGTATCGGTATGGAATATCTCTTCATCAGGAAAGGCCCAAGTATCGGTGTGGCCCTCTTCAGATATTGGGCTATCGGCGAGAAATTCTGCCACTACCCGTCCTTTGATGGCTTTTAATGGTACAAATTTGAGGTCGAACTCGGATAACATTAAAGTCCATCTGGACATCCTGCGATTGAGGACGGGCTTCTCGAACAGGTACTTGATAGGATCCATTTTGGATAATACATGTACCTCGTGACTGAGCATGTAATGTCGGAGCTTCTTAGTGGCCCAAACCAAGGCTAGGCACGTTTTCTCGAGCATTGTGTACTTGCATTCGTACTCTAAGAACTTTTTACTGATGTAGTAAATAGCCCTTTCTTCTGAATCGACTGTCTGGCCAGCATAGCCCTCATGGCTGTCTCGGTCGTTGTTAGGTATAACGACAAAGGTAAGCCGGGTTGAGGTGGCATTAATACCGGCGGTGCAGACAGAATCTCGTTGATTTTATCGAAAGCGATTTGACATTTGTCGTCCCATAGTACCCGATCTCCGATCTTCAGTTTTTTGAAAATGGGCTCACATACCATGGTTAGTTTTGAAATGAATCGGATGATGTATTGGACTTTCCCGAGAAACCCCCGTATTTCTTTTTCGATCTTGGGTGGCTGCATTTCGGTAATGGCCTTGATTTTAGCTGGGTCGACCTCGATGCCGTGTTGGCTAACGATATGGCTCAGTAATTTGCTTGATGTTACCCCGAAACTGCATTTTGAGGGTTTAGCCTCATGTTGTATTTGCGTAGTCGGGTAAAGAATTTTCTTAGAGCTGTAATGTGCCCACTTCGGTCCTTGGACTTGACAATCATGTCGTCCACATAAACCTCCACTTCCTTATGCATCATGTCATGTAATAGGGTGGTGGCGGTTCGTTGATAAGTGGCCCCGGCGTTGATAAACCCAAATGGCATGACGGTGTAACAGTAAGTACCCCAAGGTGTAATGAAGGTGGTCTTACTCATATCCTCTTCGGCCATTTTAATCTGATTGTATCCGGCATACCCATCCATGAATGATCGAAAGGCATGATCGGCCGTGTTATCCACCAATATGTCGATGTGTGGTAACGGAAAATCGTCGTTTGGGCTGGCCTTGTTAAGGTCCCGGAAGTCCACACATACCCACACCTTGCCGTCCTTCTTGGGTACCGGCATGATGTTCGCGACCTAGTCTGGATATTCAGACACTTGTATAAAGCCCGCTTTGAACTGCTTGTCGACTTCTTCTTTGACTTTGAGGGACCATTCTGGCCTCATTCTTCTGAGTATCTGTTTTACCGGTTTACACCCATCTTTGATGGGTATTCGGTGTTCTGCTATTTCCCGGTCTATACCCGGCATGTGCTTGTAGGACCATGCAAAGACGTCCTTGAATTCCTGGAGGAGGTCTGTGAATTGTTTTCTCTCCTCTGAATCTAAGAATAGGCCCAACTTAAGCATCTGGGGCTCTAAAGTGGTTCCCACATTGATGGACTCGGTTTCTTTGATTACCGGATCTCGGGACTCCCTTTGTTCGAGCTGCTCGATCAGATGCGGAGGTAGAAGTACCTGTTCGTCGGGTTTCTTAATGTCATTGCATATAAAAATTTTGAAATTGAGAAAGTTTTGGAAATGAGACAAGTCGTAAGCAGAACGGTTTTCGTTATTATTATTTGTTCCGATCACGGAAACAATTAACCCGGCTCTGGATCCGGGTTGTGTAATCGGATTGTTGATAAGTAACGGATCGCCTGATTTCCTTGAACCTCTCCTTTATCCCTCTCCCTTGATCGGACCTTCCCGGCGGAGTTGGCCTGCTCCCTGCACAATGAACGCACAGGGCCTCGGAGGTTGTCCGAGGGAACCCTCTCCGATGCCTAAGTTAGTCCGTGAAATGCCTTGATGAACCTAGCTCGTGAGGAACTAGGTGGCGTTTTTAGGAGTGAGAATCTAGAGAGAGAAAATCCAACCTCTTTCATGTGGGAAATGGAAGAGTATTTATACTTTCCCACAAGGGAGAGGAAAAGAGAAGAGGGGAGAGAGAGAGAATGAGTGGATGAGAGACTGACATGTGGCTTTACCTCATCCACTCGTTCTCTCTTACCTTTAGGCAAGATGACGGAGGGGGCTTCTGGGAACCTCGACCCTGCTCAGGGAGAAGGTCGCTCGGAGGCAGGCGAGCAGGGAGTGCATGCACGCTCTTCACCGCCAACCGCCTTACCCTACCGGGCAGGCGGCTTCCTTGTAGCTTTGTTCCACTAGGGAAATCCCGGTATCTTATCCCGACGCCCTGCTGGGCAGGCTCCTTGGTTCCCTGGACGGGGTCTTTATGGGGCCTGCTAGGCGGGCAGCCCAACGCAGGCTCTTCGACCCTCATCAATTGGCCCTCACCTGCTGGGGGGAAGCAGGGTTCCCCTTCGGCGGGTGGACTCTTGGTGGAGGGGAGTTGACTTGTGTCTCTTACCAGTGCATTTAATGCGTTCGCGTATTCCCGAGGGGGAGTCTCTTCTGTATTGGGCATGCCAAGAGTTTAATTGTTCCTTGGGTCATGATTGCCTTGTGCACCAAATGGATTTTTGGGCAGCGTGCTGGTGTGCTGATTGGCCGTTTCTCCTGTCAGGGTGGTTGGGATGTTATTCAATGCCTTGGCCTCCCCCGTATAAATTGCATTTTTCCTTTGCTATTTTCATGACCCATCTTCAATCTTCCTCTTCTTCTTTTCTTCTAAGAAAATGTCGTGGATTACCAAAACATTCTTTTAACAAGGGACTCGTGTGGTGACCCGCCGCTTCAGGGGCCGTCAGAGACTGAGGTATTCCAGGGCATCCTTTCTCATCTTGCGCCGCAGTCGGCGACCCCGCACTCAACTCCATAGGAGGCTTAAGAAGAGGTCTCATGTCAGGGCGGGCAAGCGCCCTCTGAGGGCTTCTCTTACCGTCCCAAAGCTTAAACGCTGCCTCCAAGGAAGGGGTTGCTTTGATAGGGGGTGCCCTGAATGTTACCCATGGCTACACCCTGAGCAGTTTGACCCTGATCACTCAGAGTCGGGCTCTTCTTCTGAATCGGGCCCTTCTTCCCCTTTGAGGAAGAAGGTGGGCTGCGGCTCCTGTGACGACATTGAGACAGTCCCTTATAGGAGGGACTGGGATGTCAGCAGCCGGGATTCCGGCGACAGTGATGGCCGGGGTTATTCCTCCGGTCGAGATGGTGATGACGACTCTGCAGACCCCTTCAAGGACTCTGACGACTGGGACTGGGGGTCAGACGCAGGGGGGGCACAGCCCTGGGGAATACTCCCCAAGCTCTGATGATGATTAGGCCTGCCCTTGGGGCGCAGGCGTGATGAGCCGGAAAATAGGGGCTCTTTTTGTAATTTGTTTGTTCTGGATGTAATTGCCCGTTTTTCCGGGTTTTTTAAGACTTAATGAAAGAAAGTTCAGGCAATTTGTTTGTGTGTTGTATTTTTACTATTTGTTTATTACTTATTGTTTGAATGAAGAGAGTACGTCACAGGGTGATCAATCCTCTGACACCCTTTGGTCCTTTCGAGGCTACCCTTGGGAAGCTACACAGGGCTGACTTCCAAGGGGGTGACGCGTGGACAGTAGCCTTTGGGCGGATTTTCGAGGGTTGGCGACTCTTCGTATTCCCTCTCTCCTATAAAAGCAATCAGCCACCCATTCCTCCTCTTTTTCCTTTTTCAAACCTTCTTTCCTCTTCAAATCTTCCTTTCTCTTTCTCTGCAAACCCTTTGGTGTGACGACTTGTGCCTTCCTCTGCACCCCCGTTTTTCTGGGAGATTTCTCCTTCAGGCTTTCATCGCACCGGCAGACGACCTTAGGTTAGACTTTTAACTTCCATTTCTTGCTCTTTCTTTTCGATTTCTTGTTTTCCGTTCCCATTAGAGTTACAATGTCTAGAACTCGTGAGCGGATCCTACCTTTTACTGACCCATCAAGGAGGGAAGAAGGGGAGAAAGGTAGGGAGAATTTTGCCTCCTCCTCTAGGGAGGTTGGCTCTGGGGTAGTTGAGGAAGAAAATTCGGCGGGTAGTGGAGGTGGTAACTCTTCTGACCCTCCTCCTTACGACGTTATTGACTCAGATGACGAGGCACTGGAAATTGACCCCTTCAGGACCTCTGGCCCCCTTATTCCTCGGGAAAGGGGTAAGGTTTATTATTTAGATAAAGTCAAGTATCACGTTCCCTTGAGTACTAACCCCGACCCGAAAAACCGGGACTTGATTCTTGCAAAAAATGCCGCCGGTGCGATTGAGCGGTTTTACAATTTTGGGGATGGGTACACAATTGTCGTCCTCGACGAGAAAGACACCGTATGCAGCCCTCTCGACGGGTGTATAGCGGTTTATCACAAGTGCCTGGAGTTCGGCCTTCGCTTTCCCCTTCATCCTTCCCTGGAAGAGATTTTCAGGCGTATGAATGTGGCCATCGCCCAGCTGACAGCCACGGCTGTCAGGTCATTAATTTCGTATGTTTGGACTTGCTTGTTCCATCGCGCCGAGCCCTCTATTGATGCTCTGAGGTTTATGGTCGGCCTACAAATGGTCTCTTCTGGGAGTGTGGGCTCTCCTGGATATTGGTCCCTCTTGAGGCAGAAGGGACATGCTCTGGTGTGGCCAGCCATGGACAGCCTGAGAGACTGGAAGAACAACTTTCTTTATGTGCACAGTGCCCATGGGTGGAAGATTCCCCGTCATTTCAGGAATCACGTCCACACCAGACTAGAGACCCCCGAGGAGTATCACCCTGGCGTGGGTGGAAAAGCCTTGGAGGTGAAGCTGAGCGGGAAGGACAAGGAACTGACAGACTATTTTGCGGCTCATACTGATAAATATGGGGTGTATGGCCCTTCATTATGGCTCCCCCATGGGGAGCTCATTGCTACTGATAAATACCTGACCCGGGTGGGCATGAATCCAGGCCTAGATGAAGGTAGTTCAGGAGTGCTGATGATTCTTCCTTACCCTTTTTCTTTTTAAGTGTCCTTACTGTTCGTCTGTTTGCTCTGCAGATCTTGCCACCTTCCTTTGGAAAAAAGGGGAGGTGAGGCGTCTGGGTTTGACCGAGACTCTTACCGTCGTCCAAAGCCGCCCTTCTCTTCCCCCTGATTTCAAGAAAGGTGAGAAGAACTTGATGAAGCACCTGAAGGGTTTGTCGTTTAGTAGACCAAGGCTCCCTGCTCCTCCCAGATTAACGCCTGCGAAAACGGCGGTTTTTGAAGCCACCCCTTCCCCGGTTGCGAACAAGGTGATTGCCTGTGAGGCTACTCCCTCACCTGCTGGTAGGCAGGGGGGCCTTTCTGCAGGGATTCAGATTTCCTCGGGGCCGCGGGCCGCGGGCTCCGAAGAGACTGGGGAATGCACTCCCAAAGGGCTGATCAGAAAGAGGAGCAGGGAGGCTCCGAATGCAGACCACGTGGTGGATTTGGAAGCCGCTACGCCTCAACCAAAACGCTTCGCTCAGGGGGTTCCTGGTACTCTCTTTTCTGAGGAAAACACCGAATTTCATTATACCGCCGGCGACAGCCAGGATGTTTCTGCCTTACTTTCCGACTCTGGGGCAGTTTTGGCGGATCATCTCCTCAAGACTGTTCACTCTGCCACTCATCAAGTGACTCAGTACGTTCAGTGTACCGCCAGAATCATTCAGGCTTCTGCGGAGTTGGCGACCCTTAATCGTTTGAGTGATGAGGAACTGGCTAATTCTGACCGTCTTTCTGCGGTCGAAAGGGATGTTGCTCTTATTTCCAGTTTGAAGGATCAATTGGCAAAAAGGGAGATCGAGCTGGAAGAGGCCAGGAATCAGGCGATCCACTGGAAGTCTCAGAATGAGAGGGCTGTCAGGGAGGTGTCCCGCCTGAAGGAGGAGTCGAAAAGAGCTCAGCAGGACTTCGCAGAGCTGGAGCAGGCCAGGAAGGCTTTAACTGAGCTGGATCATGCCAAGAAAAGTGTCATCGATCTAGGGGAGCGCCTTTCCATGGCGAATTCAGATCTTCAGGCAGCTCTTGGTGATCTAGCGACGAAAACTGAGGAGTGGCAGAAAGAGAGGGACGAAATAATTCAAGAGGTGGAAACGGCCGTGTCAGCGGGTTTTGTGAATGGCGCCAACTCTTGCTTAGGGGTGGTCATGGAGGCTGTCAGGGAGATGTTCCCTGGCTTTGATGAAGAAGCTTTTCAGGCCCTCTACGCCACCAAGGATGAGGCCCAGATGCGCAGGATGGCTGAAGGGGCTGCTACTTCTGGCCCAGAAGCTCCCCCTGCCTAATATGGAGGGCAGTCTTCCTCAGAGGGCTCTTGTTCGTCCCCCGCTGCGCCTACGCTGATGCTTTAACTTCTTTATTTCTTTGCTCGCCGAGCCCTTTTGTGGCCGGCTGCCGTGTTTACTGTAATCACCCATTTAGCAAACTCTTATCCTGTGTACCCTTGCCACTTTATTCCTTTTTATGAGAATCCTTTTGTTTGTTTTTGTTTGGTTTCTTGTATAAGTTTGATGTACAGCCTGCCCCCTGCTTGCCCAGAGGTAAGCAGGAAGGTTCTTAGCGTTTTTATATAAGGTTGGGGGGCCTGCCCCCAGTCTTTGTTGATCCGGCCTGTCCCTGGCTTTTGTTCAAAGTCCAGGGGACCTGCCCCCTGCCTGCCCGGAGGTAAGCAGGAAGGCTCTTTGTGTTTTTTATACAAGGTTGGAGGGCCTGCCCCCAGTCCTTGTTGATCCGGCCTGTCCCTGGCTTTTGTTCAAAGTCCAGGGGGCCTGCTCCCTGCCTGCCCAGAGGTAAGCAGGGAGACTTTTTGCGTTTTTTATACAAGGTTGGAGGGCCTGCCCCCAGTCCTTGTTGATCCGGCCTGTCCCTGGTTTTTGTTCAAAGTCCAGGGGGCCTGCTCCCTGCCTGCCCAGAGGTAAGCAGGGAGACTCTTTGCGTTTTTTATACAAGGTTGGAAGGCCTGCCCCCAGTCCTTGTTGATCCGGCCTGTCTCTGGCTTTTGTTCAAAGTCCAGGGGGCCTGCTCCCCGCCTGCCCAGAGGTAAGAAGGGATACTTTTTGCGTTTTTTATACATGGTTGGAGGCCCTGCCCCCAGTCCTTGTTGATCCGGCCTGTCTCTGGCTTTTGTTCAAAGTCCAGGGGGCCTGCTCCCTGCCTGCCCAGAGGTAAGCAGGGAGACTTTTTGCGTTTTTTATACAAGGTTGGAGGGCCTGCCCCCAGTCCTTGTTGATCCGGCCTGTCCCTGACTTTTGTTCAAAGTCCAGGGGGCCTGATCCCTGCCTGCCCAGAGGTAAGCAGGGAGACTCTTTGCATTTTTTATACAAGGTTGGAGGGCCTGCCCCCAGTCCTTGTTGATCCGGCCTGTCCCTGACTTTTGTTCAAAGTCCAGGGGGCCTGCCCCCTGCCTGCCCAGAGGTAAGTAGGGAGGCTCGGAATTTTTGTTGGGGTGTTCATTTTCTTTGGCTTTGGCAACAGGGGGGCCTCCCCTATTGCCCCCTGCTCGTTTGTGTGTGAAAACGCAAGTTTGAACAGGCAACGAGTATGAATCTGAAGCTCTCATTTCTTTATAAAAATTTTTGACATAAGGGTGGTCGGAGCCGTCGACATTCTTTGACCGTCCTCCGCCTTTGTTTTCAGCAAAATAAAAACTATCCTTAGACTTGGTTTAGACATAATATTTCTTCAGGGTGTCCGCGTTCCAGTGAGCATTCAACTCTTGTCCTTCAAGGTTGGCGATTTTGTATGTGCCTGGTCCCAGGATTTGAGTTACTTGGTATGGACCTTCCCAGTTGGCACTTAGCTTTCCATGCTCCCTTGATTTTCCAACAGCCTGCGTTTTTCTGAGAACCAGATCACGCATCTGGAAATTTCTCTGGTGTACTCTTCTATTGTAGGCTTTCCTCATTCGTTGCTGGTAGGCAACGATGTTGGTACTGGCCTCCTCCCTTAGCTCGTTGACCAGATCTAAGGCCTCGACCATCGCAGCTTCATTCTCAGTCCGGTCGTATTGCAGGGAACGCAGAGATGGGATCCTGGCCTCAATTGGTAGTAGAGCCTCTGCTCCATATACTAGACCGAACGGGGTCTGGCCTGTAGATTCTTTTTGGGTGGTCCGGATTGACCAGAGTATGCTAGGAAGCTCGTCAGCCCATATGCCCTTGAGGTCATCTACCATTTTCTTAAGGCCATTTAAGATTTGCTTGTTGGCTGCCTCTGCCTGTCCGTTGGTTTGAGGGTGGCAGACGGCCGAGTAGGCAACTGCGATGCTATGGCTTTCTAGCCAGATTCTCAGGGGATCATTGTCAAATTGCCTGCCATGATGAAACACCAACATTTTTGGCAGGCCGAATCTAGTGATAATATTCCGCCATATCTCTTTTCTGAATGCCGGCTCGGTAATGTTGGGCACTGCTTCAGCTTCTATCCATTTGGTGAAGTAGTCTATAGCCACAATCAAGAACTTCCTTCCCCCAGTGGCCACCGTGAACGGTCCTAGTATGTCCATCCCCCACTGAGCGAAAGGGATGGGGGATAGGATTGGCCTGAGTTCCTGGGCCGGGACATGGATGGACGGAGCGAAGAGTTGGCATTTTCTGCACTTCTGTGTCAGGCTTCTGGCATCTCTTAGCATGGTAGGCCAGTAGTAGCCTGCCCTCAGGGCCTTGTGGGCCAACGATCTTCCTCCGATGTGATGTCCACAGATTCCTAAGTGGATGTCCTCTAGGACTTCGGCAGCCTGGTCTGCCCCCAGGCATTTTAGCAGGGGGTAAGTAAAAGATTTCTTATAAAGTTCTTCACCAATGATTATGAACCAGGCTGCTTTGGTCTGTACCTTCCTCTTTTGTACCTTCCTCGACGGTGCTAATCACCTAACAGGCGCTGGTAGATTTTTCATGCAAAACATCAACCCACATCGACCTCCGTATGTCTTGTAGGCTGGAGCTAGCCAGCTTTGACAGAGCGTCGGCTCGGTTGTTCTGCGATCGAGGTATTTGCTGGATTTCATAGGACTTCAGGCCCGACAACTCTTGCTTTACTTTTTCAAGGTATGTGGCCATGGTCTGATCTCTGGCCTCATATTCTCCGTTAATTTGATTGGCAATGAGATGAGAATCGGTAGCTAGTGTAACTCGCGCTGCCCCTGCGGCTTTAGCCAGTTTTATCCCTGTGAGCACAGCCTCGTATTCCGCCTCGTTGTTTGATGCCGGGAAGGTGAATCTGAGTGCATGCTCAAAATCCACTCCCTCAGGGCTGGTTAACACGACGCCTGCGCCTGCACCATTGGCTGTTGAGGATCCATCAGTGTGCACGATCCATTCCTCGGCAGGGGGCTCCTCTTCCCCTGAATGGGAGCATTCAGCCAGAAAATCGGCCAAGGCTTGGGCTTTGATGGCTGTCCTTGGCTGGTATGATATCCCCAGCCCACTTAACTCGATCGCCCATTTCAGCAGTCTCCCTGATTTCTCAAACTTTTCCAACACT
This sequence comes from Agrostemma githago, assembly GCA_958450325.1. Taxonomy (NCBI): domain Eukaryota; kingdom Viridiplantae; phylum Streptophyta; class Magnoliopsida; order Caryophyllales; family Caryophyllaceae; genus Agrostemma; species Agrostemma githago. The sequence goes on along the minus strand of OY288241.1, from coordinate 28,498,793 downwards.
TTTTCCAGTGGTTGGTCGGTGAGGACCACAACAGGATGTGCGTCAAAGTAGGGTCTGAGTTTTCTGGCTGCAATGATGACTGCATAGGCGGCTTTTTCTATCAGGGGGTAATTTCTCTCTGCTGTTCCCAGGGCGTGACTTACAAAGTAGATGGGTTGCTGCGAATTTGCTTCCTCCCTTAGGATGACAGCACTTACCGTTATATTTGTGACAGCAATGTATAGGTACAGTTTTTCTCCGGCTACCGGTCTTGCCAGGGTAGGGAGTTTCTTCAGGTGCTCCTTCAGTTGCTCGAAAGCTTTCTTTTGTTCATCCGCCCATTTGAATTGCTTGTTGCCTTTTAATATTTTGAAGAAGGGGGTGGACTTGTCTGCTGACCTGGCGATAAACCGAGCCAGGGCGGCCATTCTGCCTGTGAGTCTCTGAATGTCCCTGATGGTTTTAGGCTCCGGGAGGTCTAGGACCGCCTGAATTTTCTCGGGGTTGGCGTCTATCCCCCTGGAGCTGACCAAAAAACCTAGGAATTTTCCGGATCTGACCCCGAATGTGCATTTTTTCGGATTCAGCTTCATCTTATATGACCGCAGGGAAGAGAAAGTCTCTTGAAGGTCTGCCAGATGCTCCTTGTCCCCCTCACTTTTGACGATTGCGTCGTCAACATAGGCTTCTAAGTTTCTTCCCTTTTGACTTTCGAAGACTCTGTCTACCAACCGCTGATAGGTGGCGCCGGCATTCTTCAGCCCAAATGGCATCATCTTGTACATGTAGGTGCCATGGCTGGTTATGAAGACGCACCTCACCCTGTCTGGCTGCCAGAGGTACACTTGATGGTACCCTGAGAACGCATCCAGAAAACTTAGCGTGGTGTATCCACTAGTGGCGTCTACTAGTTGATCTATCCTGGGCAGAGGGTAGCAGTCCTTAGGGCAGGCCTTGTTAAGATTTGTAAAATCTACGCACATTCTCCATGCGCCTGATGACTTTTTTACCATGACAACGTTTGCCAACCATTCAGGGTAGTCACAAACTTCAATGAAGTCTGCCTTCAGGAGTTTGTCTATTTCTTCTTTTATCGCCGCATCTTTTTCTACGGACATGTTCCTTTTCTTTTGCTTCACAGGGCGAGCCTCCGGATTAATGTTCAGCTTGTGAAGAATAAAGGCCGGGTCGACCCCTGGCATCTCGTCTGCAGAGTAAGCGAATACGTCCCTATTTTCTCTTAGGACTGCAATTAGTTCCTTTTGGTAGGACTCCTCTAGGTCGGCCCCTATAAGGACCTGCCTCCCTGGCTCTAAGTCCACTAGCATGCTTTCCCCTTCAGGCTCTAGGTGGATTGATCCTTGCTGGGCAGTCGGGATCTCACCTTCCCTGCTGGGAGAGCATTGGGCTTTTCGCTTCCCTTTTCTTTCTGTCTCATGGGCTTGCAGGGCCACGGAATAACAGTGTCTGGCCGACTCTTGATCCCAGTGGACCTTTCCCTCCATGCCAAAGTCTGTTACATAGGCTATGGTGAGGGCCCTAATTGATACGGCAGCTTCTATTTCATCTAGGGTGGCCCGGCCTATCAGGGCGTTGTACGCGGATTTGGCATCCACCACAACAAATGACGCCCTGACATTTCTTGCTGAGGTCCCCTCCCCAAACGTAACAGGCAGATCGATAACTCCCATGGGTAGCATGCCTGCTCCATTAAATCCATACAAAGATCCGGGGGCTGGCTTCAGGTGCCTTTTTTCAAGGTTCATTTTCTCAAAAGCATCTTTGTATAAGAGATTTGTGTAGGCGCCAGTGTCCACCATACACCTCTTGACAATGTGATTGCTGATTTCCAGGGTTAAGACCAGAGGGTCACTATGCGGGTACACGACTCTCCCTGCATCTTCAGGGGTCATGCTTAGGGTAGTGCCCCTTGGGCTGCCTTCCTTCTCGGCGTAGCAAATTTGGTTCCGCAGCTCGCGGATCTGCCTTTTCTGGCTACGCCTGCTGGTTCGCCCCTCTGCATCTCCTGATACTACATGGATGACCATGCGATTTTGGGCTGAGCCCTCAGGTTTGTCTGCCGCCTCCTTCTGGGGTTTGTTCCTCGCTGCATGGTTACTCAGCCAGCCGTTCCTTATTAGTTTCTCTATTTCGTCTTTTAAGTGGCGGCATTCCTCTGTGGTATGACCTATGCAGTCGTGGAACGTGCAGAATTTTTTGGGATCCCCTTTTGGGCTGCGCGGCTTGTTTGGGCGAGCCCATTTTGCTGTTTCTTTTTCTAACTCGAAGATTTCTGCTCTCGGCCTATTGAGGGCCGTGTAGCTGTCAAATCTTGGTTGGTATGTTGTACGTTCCTTCTTGGGAGTGTCTCCCTCTTCTCTCTGCTTGCCTGGCTCATTTCTGCCACGCCCACCCTGCGGTCCCCCCTGCGGCCTTGTTTGGCCTGCAGGGGTATCCGGCAGGCTGTGAAACTCTTCCTGCAGAATAAACCCTTCAGCGATTTTCCAGGCCATGGCCAAGGTTTCTGGTTGGGCCCTGATCATCTGATTTTTCATTTCCCCTGGGAACATGGAGATAGTCAGGGCGTAAGCAGCGGTGGAGTCATCGATCTCCCTGACCTGCTGGTAGGATAGGTCAAACCTCCTTAGGTACTCCCTTACACTTTCACCCTTTTTCTGTTTTAGGGTCATAAGATCGAAGCGAGTGAGGCGTCTCCTTTTGTTCCCAGCATATTGTTCGAGGAAGATCTCGGCCAATTCTATGAAGAACTTGATTGATCCTTGGCGGAGATCCCTGAACCACCCTTGTGCGAGCCCTACCAGGGTGGTTGGGAAGACTTTGCACCAGATAGCGTCATCCACGTCGTACATGCCCATGTGGCTCTCGAATGCCGCCAAGTGGTCCTCTGGGTCTGTTGTCCCGTCAAACTTAATGGTCGGCATTTTAATTTTCGGGATGGGGTACTCTTGTACCTCAGGATGAAGTGGGGTTTTTGTGGGCCTGCCTACCATTCGTGACCTGCTTTCCCAAGACTGGTTACCGTGAATATCCCATTGTCTATACTGGGGGAGCGGTGCCTTGGAGGCGGCCTGCTTGCTGCTTCATCTTCTGTTTCATGGGAGATTTGCCTGGGTCTCTTTCTCTGAGAGTGGCAGAGGTTGTCATCCTGGTGGTATCTGGACTCAAGCGGTTGCCCCCGGTTGAGCCTAGACTGCAGGCTTTGGGACAAACCCGGGGCTGGCTGCTCCTTGACCGCCGGTGTTAACCTGGAGAAGACCCCGCCCTGCTTTTCTCCCAGGCGCTTAGATATGGGCTCCCTGTGCCTCATCCTCTCCTGCAGTTCTCGGGACAAACCCTTCTGTTCTCCAGATGCGGATTCTGTTGTGTGAATGGAGAATGCCTGCTGGACAGGTGGCTCTAGGCTGCCTGTTGTGATACGCCTTTGCACCTGCGCGTATACTTGTGTCGTCCTTCTTGCTTTCCTCCGAGCGTTTCTGGCGGCGGTCCGCTTCGTGCCCCCAGCTCCATCCTTGCTTATTGAGGGTGGCTGCCTGGGGCCGATGCGACCCTGCCTACCAGGTCCTCAGGAGTGAACTCCTGGTTCAGCATTGCAGAGAAGAAAACGGCTGTCTGCGCCATCTGAGCTGGTGTCAGATTCAGAGTGTGCCCTGGGTGTGTCCCCAACTCAGGTGCTACAGCGGCGTTTGTCACGCCTAGGAGACTGGTTCCCCCCGCCCCCAGGATCGTGGCGGGAGGAGTCCTCTCCGGCTGAGGCATGCCATACAGGGGGGTCACCGGTGGGACCGTCGGACCCGTCCCTGCACTGGTGTCAATGATTTCTGGCATGATTACTTTGATTGTTTTAGTTTTTTGTGATTAGGAATGGTTGATTTTTGTGGGTAATTCGTGAGCACAACCGTTTATCCCCACAGACGGCGCCAAATTGTTCCGGTCACGGAAACAATTAACCCGGCTCTGGATCCGGGTTGTGTAATCGGATTGTTGATAAGTAACGGATCGCCTGATTTCCTTGAACCTCTCCTTTATCCCTCTCCCTTGATCGGACCTTCCCGGCGGAGTTGGCCTGCTCCCTGCACAATGAACGCACAGGGCCTCGGAGGTTGTCCGAGGGAACCCTCTCCGATGCATAAGTTAGTCCGTGAAATGCCTTGATGAACCTAGCTCGTGAGGAACTAGGTGGCATTTTTAGGAGTGAGAATCTAGAGAGATAAAATCCAACCTCTTTCATGTGGGAAATGGAAGAGTATTTATACTTTCCCACAAGGGAGAGGAAAAGAGAAGAGGGGAGAGAGAGAGAGAATGAGTGGATGAGAGACTGACATGTGGCTTTACCTCATCCACTCGTTCTCTCATACCTTTAGGCAAGATGACGGAGGGGGCTTCTGGGAACCTCGACCCTGCTCAGAGAGATGGTCGCTCGGAGGCAGGCGAGCAGGGAGTGCCTGCACGCTCTTCACCGCCAGCCGCCTTACCCTACCGGGCAGGCGGCTTCCTTGTAGCTTTGTTCCACTGGGGAAATCCTGGTATCTTATCCCGACGGCCTGCTGGGCAGGCTCCTTGGTTCCCTGGACGGGGTCTTTATGTGGCCTGCTAGGCGGGCGGCCCAACGCAGGCTCTTCGACCCTCATCATTATTAATGTTAAATTTTGAGAAAAGCTCGAATAGAGCGGCCATCTGCTCGTTGGTCAATGGCGGGATAGGGAGAGGTCTTGGGACAGGCCCCGAGACCTCAGTGGAAGTGGCTAAGGGAAAAGGGATTACAGACTCGACTCTAGCACCAGACCCCCTAGACTCGAACTCGGACTCCGACTCTGACTCTGACTCAGACTCGGTATTCAGCATGTCTCCCTCGTCGGTGGTCAGCTTGTAGGTCTGTCCTTGGCCATCAGTCCACTTGATGGTCTTCCTCCAGGCCCTTCTCACGGTGTCTGCACCGACTTCGGTGAATAGCTTTGTTGGGTCAAACTGATCGCTGCGGAGGATCAGGTTGACTAAATCATCTTTTGGAGCGAGGACGGCTTTGTCTTCTCCAAATAGGAGCCCCAGCATGGGCTCGGAGTTGTTTTCACCTTCCTTGGACTCAGTTTGAACAAGGGTGAATATATCATCGGGGATGAAATTGCACTCCTGAGCCGTTTTGTTCTCGGGATATGTGATGGTAGGTTGATAGAGGCCCACTTGAATAGCTCCGAAAACTGGAGTGACGAAGTAATCAGTTAACTTCGGGCTATAAGGGCCTATGTAAGTACCCTTGAGGATGTTGATGGCCTTGTGAATACCGGCCCGGACCACGTTTTCCGAGGTTATAGCATAACCCAATCCGAACTGTGACTCACCATCGTTAAGGACCTCAATAATCTTCCCAGCTGGAAGATTTGGCCTCGAGGTAGCTCCCAGTAGATAGCCCAAGTTTTATAGCATCGTGTCGATGCTAGTGGTGAAGTAAGGCCTGAAGAGATATTCTTTTTCAATCATGCCCACGAAGTCAAATCCTCGGGGGTCGGCCTGGCCCGTAGCATTGCAGCTTGCTACAGTAATGGGGGTGGCCTCTAGCGTGATGACACCGTCCCGAAGTGGCATCTTGACTTTTCGATGGAGGGTAGAGGATACGGCCTTGACTGCATGGATCCAAGGGCTTCCCAGTAGTAAGTTAAAGGATGAGGTGACATCAATCACCTGAAACTCTAACTCTTTTTCGATTGGGCCCGTTATTATTGTTAGTTTAACGGCCCCGACAACTGGCTTTGGGCTTCCGTCGAAAGCCTGGATAGTTTGTGCTGTCGGGAGATAATCGGCATCGGTGATGCCGAGGGCCTTAGCGGTCCTTAGAGGTAGGAAATTTACAGCGGACCCATCGTCAATAAGGGTCATTGGGAGGTACTTCCCTCGGCAAATGACCGTGATGTATAGGGCCAGATTATGATTGGGCCCGAACGCCGGTAGATCAGACTCGGAGAAGGTGATGAGTGGGCCTTCTTCCTTGGACTTGCCTTTGAGATAAGGCATAATAGTGGCTACCATTTCAGAGGGGGTAACCTAAGAGTCGACCTTGATCTTATCGAGAGCCTTAGTCAGTGCTTCCCGATGTGCTTGTGAGCTAACCAGTAGTTGCCATACGGTTCGATCAGCTCGAACCCTCTTCAGTTGTTGGACTAGAGCCGTGTCACTGCTTGGTTCTTCGAGGGTTGGATCCGTCCTGGTAGGTTCAGTGACGGTTGGGGGAGTAGAGCGCCCGGCGGTGGCAAGATGGTTAGTGGCTAAGGCTTTGGACTTAGCCTTTCGGACCTCTTCGAGGGTGATGGAGACAACTTCCCCTTTGGCTAGGTAAACATCATCCTCGTCATCGAACCATATCCCATTGATTTGTGGGACATAAGGGGAGATAAGGTGTGAGCAGTCGATTACCTCACCAGTGAATATTGCATGGGCGCTGAACGGGTTTTCTTTGTTGCTCGGCTTGTCTCCGGGCAAAGGAATTTTCCCGCTTTCAATCAGATCTTGGATCAGATGCTTCAGCTTCCAACATCTTTCTGTGTCATGCCCATTTCCTCGATGATACTGGCAGTAGGATTGGGCGTTATAACTTTTGGGCCTCTTCTCTACTGGAACTTCTGGAGTTGGGCCTATCGGTTGGATCAGGCCCTTTGAAGATAGCCTCTGTAAGGCATAAGTATAGGTAGTCCCTATATCTGTGAATACCCGATTTGGTGTATTTTTTTTGGATGAGGTGTCAAGCAGATTTACCTCGTCGAAGATGCTGCGAGTTGCAGCTGCAGGTGTGGGCTTGCTCGCAGATGAGCTTGCCCCTTGATAGCCCTTCGTAGAGGCCTTAGTCAGGCTCTCTAACCGTAAGTCATCCTCGATCCTTGTACCCATTTCACTAAGGGTAGCAAAATTGGGGATAAGAGCATATCGGAGATGGACCCGGTAAGAGGGGAGGAGGTTCTTGACAAACGCCTCCACTAGCACTTTTTCGCTGGGCTTATCGACCAGCTTAACGCTCTGGGGCCGCCATCTCTGCAGATATTTGGTGAACCCCTCTTTGGGTTCTTGGGCCATCACTTCCAGAGTACGCATTGTATTCTGGATCTCGGTTTTATCAGCGTAATTCCGAGCAAATTCAGTCGCCACATCATCCCAAGTTTTATATTTCTTGGAATCAAGCCTGTAGTACCAGGCCTTAGGATGCTTCTCGAGGCAGGAAGGGAATAAGTGCGTAAACATGGTGGACTTCACCCCCTTTACCGCCATAAAATCTTTGAATGCCCGGATGTGGTGGACCGGGTCTTCGTTACCCTCAAACATTGGGATTCCCGTAAGGTTGAGGTTAGCAGGTAGCTCGTCATTCAAAAGCGAATAGGAACGAGCAATTTCAGTGTGGATCGAGTTGTTCGTTGACAGGTGAACTTGTTCTTCGAGCCTGCGAACAGCGCTAACTAGTTCAGCTATGGGCTCATTGGGCTCAGATCCAGGAGGAGGAATTCCCTTCTCCATTGCGCCCACACGAGTGGCAAGTGCCGTTTGATCAGTCTGGATGGCAGTCAATTGGGCTTTGATCTTCTCTAGGGCATCCTTTAATGCGTCCATTTTGCGTTAATATCTGGTTTCGGGTGGCCTGTCTGTAAGAACACCGCGTAATCAGAAACTTGCCCGAATCCCGGAATAGAAAATACATCCCGAACAAGACTGAAAAGGGAAATGACTCGGAAAAGACACCTAGACGGGTGACTTGTGAAAAGTGGGCCTTCTTTAGGATTCGGCGGGTGGGCCTAGTCCTGTTCGAAAGAAAGTCCACGTGAGACATCCCCAGACTTTGGACTCGATTGTGTAGACGGGCCCTCCTTTATAGGAGTATGTCCTACGTAGGTGGGCCTTGCCTTAGTCTAATAAGGCGGACTAGAATAGGGAAGAAACCCGTGATGTAGGATCGACGGAGTTTCGACGCTAAAGACTTCGACAACTTACGACATGACCCGACACTGCTAAATACGGGAAGTCCTAAATAGAGGAAGGTTTTAAAAATGGATTGTTTTTGAAAAAAATCCGACCAAACTCGGGGAAGGGCCCGATTTTTCGAGAAAATCGGAAAGTGCATCGGGCCATAAGTTTTGAAAGTTCGAAAATGTTTTCGAGTTTTAAAATGGGCAGCATACCGGCTAAAAATAGGCTATTTTGAGTAAAATCATAAGTCCTAAATTCCGTATGCGACCCGGGTTTTGAAAATTGAAAATCTTGAAAAAGATGTATATTTTTGAAAAGTTGACGGTTTTTGAAAACGACACTGAAACCAAGTAGCATGTAGTCAGGCAAGCATTATAACGACGCCATGTATACTTTACACTAAGTCTCGGTCGGTCTAGAGGGTCTATACCAGCGTACATAGTCTAGACGTTGATCGGGACGGACTCTCTAAGTCGAGTTGAGCTTAGAACATGCCGCGAAACCCACTCGAATCGACTATGGACACCTTTTGACATATCCATATTCGAGTACATCAACGGTATAGTGGGACGTCGGTGGCCAGTACCGGCCCGGGAAAATATGGGTTATGCATGAATTGTAAAACTAAAACGCGTATTGTACAAGTCAAACGATTTCTATTCGAGTCTCACCCTGAGGATGCCGATGGTAAGTCACGCATTAGTTAATCCCCAGCGGAGTCGCCAAATTGTGGACATGACATAGGTCCACCCCGACGCGGCCACGCGCGGGTTTGGGTAGGCGAATGAATCTCCATATGAGAATGGATCGAATTGAAATTTAAATCTATGTGGAGTCGCCACCGAACTTTGTGGGAGTTCGGGCCCGTTCCAACCCACTCTATGTCGTAGTGGGTCGTGTACAAAATACGGCCCATTTCCGATGTCAGAGTTTATTGGGCTTGTCCCTTTGCATCGCGATGCCGTCACTACCGGTTATCGTGTATTGAATGACTCTCGTGCGCCAACGGTTTCGGGCATCCGGAAACCGAGGCTCTGAGTAAGGGGTGAGGGTACGTGTTGGGAAGCCCACAAAGGACACCCAACCCCGCCCGCACATTAGCGGCCTCTACTAAGATACCGAATGATTTTTGAATACGCGCATTAGTTGAACGGGAAAATGCTTATGCAAACATTGTTTTCCCTAAGCATGTGAGAAATTTAAAGGGTTTCTATGTCGATTTAATGCAACTAAAATCTTAACGTCAAAGTTGTATCTTAGCATGTGGGTTCATTCTAGTACAATAAAATAAACGCAATAAATCAACAAAAGAACAAACGGTTAGTAACAGCATAACGATAATAACAGTGCGAATTATTGAATAATGTAAATATGAGGATGCATGGTATGAAAGAATGATGTTCCACGTGATAGATTAGGCACGTGTTGACTTAAGTCACGAAAAAAACATTATCGAGACTAAAAGAGGATATAAGACTCACGGTATTGTCGTGATAAGGGGCCACTCGACCGAGTCATTGCGAGACTCAATCGAGTGGACCCTCGAAAGGGGTTCTGTCAATGATTTTGGACCTTACTCGGTCGAGTTATTGACGAACTCGACCGAGTACGTTGCCACTCGATCGAGTCATTGTGAGACTCGACCGAGTGGAGGTCATTCAGACCCTTCTGTCTCGGTTTCGGGGTGCCACTCGACCGAGTGGGCTAGGCACTCGGTCGAGTGCCCTCTGTACGAACCAGATGTTCGTTTTCGATTTGCTATTGAGTTTGAAATTGCTTTTGATTTTTACAAAGTTGATGACTTTGTCGAATCGGGCATAAATATTGATTAATTTGTGCTCGATTCGTGTGTACGATACTCGTCATATCCAACGTGCGATTATTGAATCAACATCGGATATTGGAGCGAAATAAAAGTTAATTGCTATAAGTCGTTTTAGAATCAACCAAGACGATATAAATCCCCTCCGCGTTTATGGCGTCGTATTAATTCTTGTTGAATTATATGACGTCCATATTAACATCAACGAGAAATCGGATTAGTTCGATGATTTGACTAAGTTGTTAGATTCAACATCCAATTATGGAATTGGTATCGAACCTAAAGATTGACACTTGAATAAAAAGACTTGACTCCCTCGGCTTCTCCGACATCGTAATAACTCCCTAGGGATTATGTGATGTCGGATCCGCGTCAACGGGTTTCGACCCTTATTGAAAGATGCTCAATTTGAAAGATAGTTTGTAATTGATGAGAATTGTGATGAGACGATAACGATAAGAACGAAAGTGAAGAAAATATTGTTTAAGTTGACCCGTTTCATTAATCAAATGCTAGGGTGTCAGGATAAGCGACCGGCAACGCTGTGTGCAGTACACTTGTATATTCGGGTTTCCTTATCCTGACATCCTTCGCACTCGACACAAATCTACGAGTATTTTAATGTCTTTTAGTACTAGCGATATTAACGATATTATAACGCGAATAAAAAAATGAAACAACGACAATGACAATAGACAACACGATGCGAGAAAAAGGAGAAAAGGAGAAAAGCGGGAATTGGCACCCTCAACCTATATGTTCTTGTTCTCGGTATGGACTCGTCTACATGCGGCTTGCCCGGGAGTAATCGAGGTATGTAGGATGAGTTGTGGTGGTTCGGGTTTTGAATTCCTAAAGCTAGGTTTAGGGTTTGCTAGTGTAGTTGAAGTGTGTGTAGATTAGGGTAGAATCAGGGTTGAATCTAGGGTTGCAAAAAGTGTGTCTTGAGGTGTGTTGCATGGGGTGTTTATATAGGCAAGGCCTAGGTACCCGGTTAGGTTTACTCGATCGAGTAAGTGGCTGACTCGGTCGAGTGGCCCATTGTGCCCGCAGTCGGGCTCAAACAAGGGCCCACTCGATCGAGTGGGCTGAGCACTCGATCGAGAAGCTTAGATGGGTCGCGCGGGTCCATTGTTTTGGACTGTGGCTTTGGTATTTGATGGGATTTTGCTTTTTGAGTTGGACTTTGTGTTTGGGTGGCTGTTTTGTATGTCTCGGAAACGACTTTGACCGGGGTTGACCCAATCGCTAAAAAGTCGGTTTTATTTCCGGTGTCGGTTTTGGCCCAAATTAGTCTTGTTTGACTCGGAACAGTCCACTGGGCCTGGATTTGAGGTCGATTTTGTGAGATTTGTACTCCATAAGTGCTTTATCCAACAATTAATGGATTTGAGCCCATATCCGAGCGCGTAGAAAAACGTTAGCGTCCGATCATCATCGGGTGTTTTTTGGAAACTACCATGGACACGTGGCAGTCAAAATGCGGGTGTCTACACTTTGTACAATGTTGATGAGATTGTCCGTGTAAGTCGGAGAATAGACACCGTATGAGATATGTATTGAAAATGTTCTAAAAAGTCTTTCCTTAATTATCAAGTCTTAAAGTTTAGAGAAAATTGTTTTCCAGAAATTAGACTCAATTATGACATGTGTGTTATTAGGGGTATTATGTTAATTCTACAAACCATCCAAAGAACAAAACTGTTTTGTTGCATGGAGTGGTATGTTTCTTTTAAAAGTATGTGATTTCTAATAGAAACAGTCGGAGTAGAATCAACCTTGAATTGTTCAAAATTAACAGAAATTCTCTAGAAGTGTTGAAGAGGATATTGATGCATCCATGAAAAGTCATGATCATCTTAGCCGTAAAATATTACCCTACATAGGTTTGACCTATGATGAAATAATAATAAGGGGCAAAGACTCCAAAAGTCATAAAATCTAATAGATTCTATATACCATAACTACCAAATATAGACTTTGGTTAATTGAGTCTTATAGTGAAGAATAGTCTTCAATATAAAGACGATGTAGATTGATATAAGAGTATCTATGAAGCATAGTATGTAGCTAGTTAAGGATTGATCTCATAGTAATGACTATGGAAAAAATCTTTTTACAACATTATGCTTAAGTCTATTCGGATTGATTTAGCATTTTAAATGTCATCACTCATTATGATGAGTTTTGGACATATATATATGAAATACATTTCTTGATAGGGATGCAATATGATGTGTGCGACACTTCGTATGAATTTCATATTATTAAAATTATTAGGCAAAAGTGGGTATTCCAATTTGATTGGAGCATGGAGAAGTAGCTTCGTTCTCAATGTGGTAATTCAAAGATGTTTGTTTTCCTTCGAGACGAAGAAAGACAATGTGTACAAGAGGCTAGTGGGAGTGCGTTTATCGTTATGATTTGGTATGTAAGTGACATACTTCTCTAACTAAATGACATTTGGTTGCTTTAGTCCATGAGACTTGGCAATAAAGTTGTTCATTGTGTGCTCGTGTGACGAGTAGATACTAATCTGGTTAGTGTCACTACAATGCTATCTAAGAATTGTTCTACGGATACTTAGGCAACCCTCCCAAGGGTACAACCAATAAAAAAACAAAATCGATTACTCGATTCGCATGAAAATCGGAACCATCCCCTATGTCCGATTAACGAGTGTTCTCAATGATGAAGCACAAACGAAGAGCAGAGGACGGGGTGAAAACCTGAAAGGGCGCCCCGGGCAAAATGAAGAAACGAGTTGCGAGCCGTCGTAAAAAAAAACAAAAAAATGAAGAGCCGATCGAGGACGGAGTGAAAACCCGAAAGCGCACTCCGGGCAAAATGAAGAATCGAATTGCGAGCCACCACGAAAAAAAATTAAAAAAAAAATGTGTTTCTCATTAATGCAAAATCAATTAAATCAAGCCTTTGTCGAGGCCCTTTACATCGAGCATCTAATATCCAGCCACCCCGGAAAATGACTACATGTCAAGCAAACCCCACAAAAACTAGTACTAATATGCCACACAATATCAATTAATAGAACATAGTACTAAACGACTGGACTCTACCGGTCCAAATTTTCCTTTCCCTTGCCATTCGGGTGTGCTTGCTCGGGTCTCTCACCATCGTCCCTCCGAACACAAACTTCCACCACCCTGGCCAAAGGCGAGTCCAGCAAATCCAACTTTCCCACCTCACTCACATTTTTAATATGGGTCTTGTCAGTCTTGGTCCGTTTAGGTGAACTGACGGCACTAGGATCGGTAATACTGTCTTTGATTGAGCGCTTAGTGACGTTAACTCGATTCGCCTCATTATCCTTTAACATCGCGGTCTTCCTAACATTTGACTTACCCTGTCTTGGCGGATATCCGTAAGCTCCTCGCCAGGAACAAGTAGGGTTTAACAGTCAAGCACTTTCTATAATAACGGGACGTGAAAACCTCAGTCTCCAAGACACTCCAAACTCCCTGATAAAAATTTCCGTCCACGGATAAGACTTAGGGACATCCTTAGTAACCTTAGATGCAATTCGCCTTACATCCATTTGGCGCAATAGCTCGCCCGGGTAAATGTAAACCTGATCCCTTAAGGACAGTATCTGCATACTATGAGTCGATGATGAGAACGGAAACCCAACCTGCCCACTGATATGCCACCACGGGACTGTCCACCTAATATCAACCTGCCCATTAGCCTGCAAGTAGGAATGTCATCCTTCTTCGGTATAACCATTGTTCCATGGTTGCGCCATCTTACGACCCGTGAAACCTTTGTAGCTATAGCCCTTGACGGACCGAGGAGGTTCTATCAAACCAAGAATCTCCTGTAGCCAAACCTACACGAACCACAAAACAATGTCAAACTTTTGAACTAAGGCAAGTTTCGAAAAAGGAAAGTGGTACCCTGACATACCTGCAAAATGATCCTAGAACCTTGAAAGGGAGCACAATGAATCCGTGCACGAGCATCGAGACCTAGGATAAGCTCACCCAGAATAAGCAAAGAAGGCGATCGCCTGTGTTCCATCCCCATTACAACATCCAAAACCCAAGGACTACCCCAACCTTCATGCACCGACGCGTCCTCGAAAAGATAATAGCATGCCACTGCGATATTAAAAGCTCGTTTACAAGCCAAAGGCGAAATATCATGAGAACTTTTCTGTGAGAATGTCCTAAAAAGCAACTCTAGGTCAATACCACCTTCCCCAAAGAAGACCTTAGCTTCCTCTTACGAAGGAATGTACAAAAAATGACGGAATCGTTCCACAAGGGTATCATCCCCAAGGGGTATACATGGTCAAACCGAACACCACCCACCTATAGAATCTAGCTCCTCGGGAAGAGGACAAATATTACCTCCCGGGAAAGCAAAAACATGGGTTTTAACATCCCAAAAACTAGAACATGCCAAGAAGAAGTCATCTTGCGCCTTAACCTGCTTTAGCGTGGTAACCATAGATAAACCATCACCTGGATAAACCTCAATATCACATTTCATAAGATGACCATCCACTCGGTTAAGGCACTCCCAAAACCCGACATGACTAAAAATAATACAAAGAAGCTATAAAGACACTATGGGTGATCTAGTATGTTTAAAACAAGTACTCATAACCCGCTTATATAGCCTTGATCCCAGAATAATTAGGAAATCACGTAAAATTTCCATAACCGAGAATTGGGCCGCCTGAGCCCAGGCGCCCTAAGACCGGGCCGCCCGAATCCAAACGACCCAGAATCAAGCCGCCCAGGCCCGGGCATCGAAGCCCTGGGCCACTAACCTCCCAAACATCCGAATTCCACACCGCCAGCCATGCTTTAACCCATCAGTTATTACTTGACAACCCCGGACATCAAGAACGACCTACTGAAGTCGTTAAAACCCTTTCCAAAAGCCGAAATGCCCGCGCAAGAATGACAAGTCCACGCAAACGATACATTTCGCCCGTCGGATCCACCAAGACTTAGACTTTTTTTTAGAGGGATAAGCTACCCCACCTAGGAGTGTGGTAGCTCCGAGTGGCATCGCCAATTCGCGTCTGTAGCCCAGTACGTCATTATCATGAAGATATAAAAAGTGGTCTAACTTTTTTTCTTTTTTTCAAAAGGGGCATAACTTCTTTTTTCTTTTTTTGCCTCATTTTTAAACATGAATGTCGAGACAATCACATTTGTCTCCCAGCACTAAACACGCACTCGTTCGAAACACTTTAGCTACAAAGCATTTCTTACATTTTGCACATCTCGAGTCAAGCGTTTTAATCGACGTACTACTTGATCCAACTCCCGACTCAAACTGATGCATTTCAAAAACTCCGAAAAGCATTTTCGAACTCATGCAATCCTAACGCATCTAAAATTTCATAAACCACAACGAAATCGCAAACAAACCAAACTTGAAGTGATTACTTGTCATCTAAGTTAACATTTCAAAAGAAAAACAAAAAGCAAGACTAACCAGTCAATCAAAATACTAAAAGTCTAAAAATATACAAATTATACTAAATCCGAACACAAACCAAGTTTACAAACTAGGGAGGACCTCTAGAGGCTGCACCTACGGCCAACACGTGCTCACCTATATCCTCATCTAGATCTAAATCTTCCAAAACAAGAATAGGTGACTCGGTACCATCCATGCCCGACAGCATATCTACAGTATCTCTCTCAGGAAGTTCTCCAACGTCCTCAGTAGTGCCCGTAGTGTGACCCTCAGCCTCAGCCTCGCTCTCCGCCTCGGCCTCAAACCTAGCCTTAGCCCGCGTCGAAGTCTCGCCCTGAGTCCGAGCCAACTGCTCCTTAAGCTTGGCAATCTCATTATCCCGAGATTGCAGAAGTTGCAGCAGCTTGGCTTCTTCCGCCTCGAGCTCGGTCACCCAAGTCGCCAACTGCCTCACCATATCCGGAGTATCCCACAAATACACCTATACTTTGGGAAAGGGCACAACCAGCCTAGAAAACCAACCCTAGGAAAACATACTTACCGATCGAGGTCCCAAAGTATCATGGGAAGAGGCAGCAGCCGCCCTCAACGCATAGGCCCACAAGTAGTTGGCTGCCTGCCACAACCGCTGATGGGAGACCGACAAAACCTGAAAGACAAAATCGAACAAATTAGTCAAACAAAACCTAACCCTTAAAACTGAGTTCAAGGCAAATCTCGAAACTTACCCGGTACACCTTGTCACGCCTCTTCATTCCAGCCTCTATCTCCTCAGTGGAACACGGAGGAAGAGGCTCTGTAAAAGCTACCCCAGCCGCATCGACCCTGAGCAGCGTCGAGGGAAAGTCTTGGGGATGAACAGCATCAGCTGGATCGGCCAGTTGAAGAAAAAGCAAACCGTTCAAAATGCAGGCGAACACTAAACCATGGAATAAAACAAGCAATAAAACGAGAGACCGAGTACTCACCACGAGACGGTGGCAAGCTAGCCGCTGGCAGACGTGAGACAGATAGGAGACACCAGGCACCAGTAGTGCATCGCCTCCCTCTCCGTCCCTACCCTCGCGAGCCTCTACGGTGGTCGGTGGTCTAAACATAGTCCGGGGAGGATCAACTGGCACCCTGAACTCGTCATATAAGCACTGACGCACCACCCTCTTGCCCAGATACCACCCCAGGCAAAAAAATGCAGGAAGGAGCATTCTCCTATAGCTCCTAGGCCTCAACTGTGCCCCCACATACTCAGGTAGACCCTCATAGTCGGCCCAAGGACGGGTGATAAGTGTAGTTTGTAGTGCCTAATTTCTTGTGTTTTGGTCCCATTTTCCTTGCGGAATCGCTCCTTTGGAGCGATTCATGGGCTACTTATGCTTCCTCTAGTTCGTTTCAGGTTCCCGAGACCATTCATGAAGAGTTGAAGCGATTCCGACTCAATACATACACTTTTCGGAGCCAACAAAGTGAAGGAACGATCACTCGATGCCTTGGACTCGACCCCGAGACCTCGGGACCCGATCCCGAGCCCCTTAGACTCGATCCCGAGACCCGAGAGTCGATGAGAAGCCCATGTGAAGCAAGGAGGAACCTTAAAGATCATATTGGAGGCCTACAAAACTCATCCCCGACGGGAAGGAACTCATCCCGTCCGGGATGAGGTGCGTATTTAGCACTGCTTCTGTTTTGGCTCCGTCCCGGGCGGGACCATTCCGTCCCGGGCGGGACCACTCCATCCCGGACGGGACCATTTCGTCCCGGACGGGATGAGACAGTTGTAGCTCGCATTTGTTTCTTTTCTCGTCCTTCATTCTTGTAACCCTATAAATACTCCTCCTTTGTATTGTTTAAGCACCATACTTTACCCTAGATTATTTTAGACCTCTCTTAAGCATTCAAAACCCTAATTATCTTCTTTTCATCTCTAGTTAATCTTTAGTTAATCTTAGTTTAATCTAGTTTAGATAATCTTGTATTAAGTGGGTTCTTGAAGATTTCTCCAAGCTTGACATTCTTGGAGTTGATTTGGGTTCTTATTTATGCAAGTTTACATCTTTATCTTCATTTGGTTGTTGGTATAATCTTCTCTACTCTTGTTCTTGTTTATTTAATCTAGTTTCAATCTTCTTATATTGTTCTTGTTATTGTTCTTATTGTTCATAATGGATATTTGGTTTTTCATGTTGTTTCCTCTTATTATTGTTGGTTTCTTCTTGATAATGAGTGAGTAGTCTCCTTGTGGGGTTAGTAGGGGGATTAAGGGTAGATTATGGGTGATTAGGGTTTGATTAGGGGTAAAGGTAACTTGATAAGTGTAGTTTGTAGTTCCTATTTTGCTGTGTTTTGGTCCCGTTTTCCTTGCGGAATTGCTCCTTGGGAGCGGTTCATGGGCTACTTATGCTTTTTCTAGCTCGTTTCAGGTTCCCGAGACCATTCGTGAAGAGTTGGAGCGATTCCGACTCAATACATACACTTTTCAGAGCCAACGAAGCGGAGGAACGATCACTCGATGCCTTGGATTCGACCCCGAGACCTTGGGACCCAATCCCGAGCCTCCGAGACCCGATCCCGAGTCTCGAGAATCGATGAGAAGTCCATGTGAAGCAAGGGGGAACCTTAAAGATCATATTGGAGGCCTACAAGACTCATCCCCGACGGGTATGACCTCATCCTGTCCGGGATGAAGTGCACATTTGAGGGGTCTCCTGTTTTGGGGCCGTCCCGGTCGGGACCAACCCCTCCCGATCGGGATGACACGCCGTCCCGGTCGGGATGATCCCGTCCCGGTCGGGACCAAGGTGTTGTAGCCCGCAATTGTTTTCCTCCTCCTCCTTCATTATTGTAACCCTATAAATACTTCCCTCTTGTATTGTTTATGCATCTTACCTTAACCTAGACTCTCTTAAGCCTCTCTACAAGTTATAAACCCTAGATTTAGTTCTCCTCTCATTAGTTTTAATCATCCTTTAATCTTTAGTTAATCCTTGTAATTAGTTCTTGTATTAAGAAGATTCTTGAAGACTCATCCAAGATTGACAACCTTGGGGTTTTTATTTGGGTTTCTTATTAATTCAAGTTCTCATCTTTTTTATCCTATTGTAGTGGGTATAATTTCTCTTCTCTTAATCTTTGTTTTATCATTAAGTTTTAATCATTGATTATTGTTTGTTGTTCTTGATTGTTCACCATGAATGTTTTGATGTTTATGATGTTGTTTTCTCTTTTCATTGTTGTAGTTAGTTTGAATATGTGTGAGTAGTCTCCTTGTGGGTTAGTAGGGGGATTAAGGGTAGATTATGGGTGATTAGAGTTTGATTAGGGGTAAAGGGTGAATCTTTGTTGTTTGTCACATACTTGGCACACTATGTGTTTGTTGAAATGCTTGTTTGAGTTGTAGTGGCCATGCTTCTCATGCTAGTCTTCCTCTACTCATTGTTTGTCTAGTATGTGGTCATGTTGAGGATAGTGTTGAGGATAGTCGTAGTCATGAGAGTGCGGACTAGGGTCTAAGTTGCGAGAGCCCGGACCTACCTCGACATCGGTCTAAGTAGCGAGAGCCCGGACCTACCTCGACATCGGTTTAAGTTGCGAGAGCCCGGACCGATTCTAGCAATTAAGAGACACCTACACCCTTGACCACCCAAGTCACCCTACTATTCTTATGAACCCGACCTAACCCATTTCTTTTTCATATTTGATTCAACTTATTAGTTAGTCATCATTTCTTTAGTTCATTGTTTAGTTTGTGTTTAGTTATTTCATTTAGCATTGTTTTAGCCTAGTTCATCATTAGTCTAGTTCTTACCTCTCCTCCATCATAGTTTTCCATTTATCGCTTCTTTGTGTTTGTTTGGTGATTTAGTCTCGTTTTAGGCCGACCTAGTCTAAACCTTGCAACACCGTCTCTGTGGACACGGCCCGACTTACCCTAACTACCGTTAGGTCTAGCCGGTTATTTATTTGGCGGTGGGATCCACGACAAATCCTACCATCAATTTGGCGCCGTTGCCGGGGACGGTGCATTGTTTAGACTTAGTTTGCTTATAGCTAGACTTAGTTACCCTTCTTTGTTCTCTTCTATCATCTCTTGTGCATATTTTCTAGATTTTTCTTGTTTCTTTAGTTTTATTTCCTTCTTTTCTCTTTGTCTCTCGATTGTGCTTGTTTATTGTCGTTACCTAGTGCCCACAAAGCACTAGGTATTCTCACGTTTGTTCTAGTGCGTAGTGTATGCCTAGGCGGGGAGGTGAATTCTTTCTCTTTAATCTTGAGCCGGAAAGACTTTTTCGAGCCTTTCGCCAACGGACGATGAACCGGGTTAGAATCTCTCAACCAAGTGCAAGCAATACTCATCAAGAGCAAGCTCAAGGAAGCGATTTTGAGGAAGCATCTCGAGAGACGGCCGAAGGGAATTTCACCAATCCCTTTGGATATTCTAGTCCTAGTTCCCCCTCTACATCTACTTCAACTCCGTCTTCACCACCATCTCCCTTACATCCAATAATGCCGAAGTTTTCATCCCACTCTACATTTACGGAAGACGTCTTGCCGGGACCCAATGCTCTACCGGCCGCTTATGCCGGAAATTTTACGGCCAAGACTCACTTCATCCAACTTGTGGAAAGGAATCAATTTAGAAGTTTGTCCACCGAAGACCCGCACCAACACATGGAGACTTTCTCCGATTATTGCGACGCTATCTCTCAACCCGGGGTTACACAAGATCAAATCCGATGGGTTTTATTTCCATTCTCATTAATTGGAAAAGCGAAGCAATGGATCAAGAGTCTCGATAGGGCAACCATGGGCATCGACACTTGGAAGAAGCTTGCATTGGCGTTCTACCAAACATTCTACCCTCCGGAGAAGACTAATTTGCTAAGGGCCTCCATCACCGGTTTCCAACAACGGGATGAAGAGAGCCTTTATAAGGCTTGGGAGAGGTTTAAATCTTTGGTTAGATCGTGCCCCCATCATGGATTTTCACAATGGTTCTTAGTCCAACAATTTTAGAACGGTCTTTATGAGGACTCAAGAACTATACTCAACATGGGCTCCAATGGTAGGTTCACCGAGGTCGATGATGACCAAACATGGGCAAGAATCGAGGAGATGGCGGTTCATAACTCTCAATACTCAAGGCCTAGGAAGGCAAATCGAGGAGGTAGGCACGAGGTTGATGCTATTACTCAATTAAGCATTGACCTTGGAGCTCAATTGAAGACACATATGGAGACCATCGACAAGAAGCTCCAAGGCCACCTCACTCAAGTTCAAAGCGTTAGTTCCTCCAATCAACACTCAATTCAAGAAGTGAATGCTTTGGGATTTGCACCTCCTTTGCCCTATCTTGGGATGTGTGACACTTGTGGAATCGTTGGTCATGATCCTATGAATTTTAGAGGAAGTATTGAACAAGTGAACGCCTTCCAAGCATTCAAGCAAGGTGCCTCCTACTCTAATCAATACAAAGCTTCCAATCAAGTCCCTCAACAACAAGCCTTTCAACACCAACAACAACATCGTCCCTATGTTCCACCTCCCTTAAGGGACAACAACCAAGGTTACCAAGGTTATGTGGGTAATCCAAGACCCTTCAACAACTTCAAGCAAAATAACCAAGGTACCTTCCACAACAATAATCAAGGGTTCAACCAAGGGAACTTCAATCAAGGCGGTTTCCAAGGAAACCAAAACTTTCAAAAGCAACAAAACCACAACCATGGCAATAACCAAGGCCTTAATCAAGGCAATTCTCATGGGTTCCAAGGGAACCATCAACAACAACAAGCAACTCAAGGCAATCAACAACGAAGCAAGCCTAGGAGCCGGTCTCCTATTCATGACTATGGTACTCCATTAGCCCTCACTGATACTCCGCATAATCCATCATCCCCACCACGGGATTTCGACATACAAAAGCAAATGATGGATATGCAAAGGAATACTCAAGAAATGCAAAAGAGTCAATTGGAGGCACAAATGTCACAACAAGGAATCATTGCTCAAATTCTTATGGATAACAAGGAAATGAAAACTCACATGAAGATGATTGAGAATCAAGTATCACAACTTGCATCGGGAAGTTATTCAAGACAAAGAGGGCAATTACCTCCTCAAGGTGTAACTCCGAATTTTGAGCATGTCAATGCCATCACCTTAAGGAGTGGTGCCATCTATAATCCTCCTGTGATTCCTAGTGAGCAAGAAGCAATGAAGGAAGTTGTGTCTCCAAATCAAGAAGAATCAAGCTTTGATAATCCAATAGAGGAGCAAGTCTTATGGGAGATCGAGAGACCCCAAGAAGACAAGCTTCCCCCACTTCAAGGAAAAGACAAGGGCAAAAGAAAAGTGTCATTTGAGGAGTCCACCCCTATTGAGCAAAACAAGATCCAAATCAAGTTGCCTTTCCCAACAAGGCAAATGAAGACCAAGGTGGATAGCCAATATGACAAGTTCCTTAGTATTGTAAAGAAATTAGATGTTAGTGTCCCATTCACCGAGCTACTTACCCAAATCCCGGCATATGGAAGATTTATGAGAGAAATCTTAGCTAGGAAGAGATCCGTCGACAAGGAAGAGACCGTAGCGTTCACGAGGGTGGTGAGCGAGCTTATCCAAGGTTCCACGCTTCCGAAGTTGAAGGATCCGGGTAGTTTTTCGATCCCTTGCACCATAGGCAACCTCTTGATCAAGAATGCGTTATGTGACTTGGGCGCGAGTGTGAGCATCATTCTGTGGACATGACGTAGGTCCACCCCGACGCGGCCACGCGCGGGTTTGGGTAGGCGAATGAATCTCGTGGTGAGATTGCTCTCGGGTTCGAAATTTAAGTCAAAATGGAGTCGCCACCGAATTTTGTGGTTATTCGGAACCATACGAGCCCACTCTATGTCGTCATGGGCTTTACACAAAGTAAGCCCACTTCGATTTCAGAGTTTATTGGGCTCGTCCCTTTGCATTGCAATATCGATACCGTATAAACCGGCTTTCGTATATAGAATGACTCTCGTGCGCCAAGGGTTTCGGACATCCGGAAACCAAAGGTTCTGAGTAAGGGGTGAGGGTACGTGTAGGGAAGCCCACTAAGGACACCCAACCCCGCCCGCACATGGCGGCCTCTACTAAGACATCGTTCGTGTTCGTGTGTGCGCGCTAGTAAAACGATTAAATGATATGCAAACAACGTTTTCGGGCTAAGCATATTAATAGTATGTGAACTACGTCATTTAATGCATCTTATCTTTGGTCAAAGTGATTTAGCATGCGAGGTTCGTTTATAAAGCGTAAAAGCAAGTAAATAAACAAAGCTCGAAAGTAAATAAAAAAACGTACAAGTTACACGGGCGGAAATACAACCCGGAATTCACAATACAACATTACGTAAAAGTAATAAAAATAATGTGATACAAAGATAGGGACGGACCCGTATGTAAGCTAGACCGCGAAATATGTAGATGGACCAACCCCGATTAAATACACATTATATCGTGTACTAAACGAAGGACGGAAATATGAGACTGTGGCGTATTGCTAGCCCGATCTCATATCCCGTAGTCTTGTCCCGACTTATCATGTCAAAAGGTGGTCAAAGTCGTTCTACGTGTCGTGTTGTGCATGGTTTTGAAGATAGGTTAGTCACGTGATAGTCTTTACACGTGATGACTAATGTCGATAAAAAGATGAGGCTTGAAAGGTGTGTCAAGGCTCTCGGTCACGGGGCTACAGGACTCACTCGGTCGAGTCATGGCCTGACTCGATCGAGTGCGTCCTAAAAGAAGCTTCTGCCCACGGTTTAGGGTGTTACTCGGTCGAGTGGTAGGTGTACTCGGCCGAGTAGCACCTGTACGAGCTATGACTCGTGTTTTTATGTGTTTTAAATCGAGAGTTGGCCGAATTAAATTAAAATATGGACGAATTTAAATTTAATTCGGTTTGCCGGTAATATAATCATGTCTCATATGATTGTAATACCGTTATCGGATTTTGGAAAAGGAGTTGCCACGATAAACGTGGGCTTTAGAAAATGGATTCACGTGATCGGCTTTACACGTGTCGACTAAGAGTCGTAAAAACAGGACGAGGCTTAAATGTTGCATTTAAGCCCTCGGTTTTCTGGGTTACAGGACCCACTCGGTCGAGTCATGGTCTGACTCGGTCGAGTGTGCCCTCGTAAAGCAATCTGCCCAGTTTCATGGACACTACTCGATCGAGTGGCCTGTGCACTCGGTCGAGTAGTCCCTGTACGAGTGTCAACTCGCTTCATTTTTGGGGTTGAAAACGACGGTCGGTCGAGTTAAATACAAATATCGCTTGATTCGAATTTAACTCAACCTCCGGTACTACAATAGTGTACATATACGATCATAATACCGTCGTCGGGATTTTATGAAATGTTTGTGTTAGAAAATTTGAATTAGTAACGAAATGCTTCCCTCTACGTCACGACATCGAAACTAACCCTTTCGGGTTATGTGATGTCGGTTTTCGTGTCAATGGGTTCCGCACTAATTAAAATGGGATCGAATGCGTCCAACTACGACTAGTCACGATCACGTCACGCCTTTGAGCACATTGGGGCGGGGCTCCTCGAAAGGGCTCCACCTCCGTCGTTGCTCGTAAAAGGATTAGACGGACTTTAGGCGACAATTGTAGTCAAACGCATCCGAAACCGAAGAATTTGATACTAGTTATATATATATACACGGTATGGTTATAATGTTAGCAGCGAAATGTAAAAGTTAGTATGCAAAAAAAGTAAAATGTTAGAGTGTTAGATGTTAGAGTGTTAGGATTACGATACTAGTAAAAGTACAAAATAAACGATACAAAAACATAAGCGTAAATAACAAAGATAGAAACGGGGTTTGGGACACCCTCAACATACATGCTTAGTAAGGACCTCGGAAATGGGCTCGCAAATAGTGACGGGACTATGGAGTATCGAGGATGTATGTAAGTTATGGTGTGTGTGTGTGTTGTCGGTTTATCGAGGGACAAGGGACTCGGTCTTTGTATGTGATTGCTTAGGGTTGTAGAGTGAAGAGTGTGGCTGAGATGTAGGGTAAATGTAGAGTAAAAATGGATGTGTAGAGGGTTGGTAAAAGTTGTGAAATGAATGGGGTTAAGGGGGTATTTATAGGAGAAACCCCACGACCTAGGGTCACTCGATCGAGTGCCCTAGTGCACTCGGTCGAGTGCCTTCAGGAATGAATCTGGTCCGGTTTTTTGACGCTCCACTCGACCGAGTGGGTCAATCCACTCGATCGAGTGGGTCAAGCAAATCGAGACAAAATAGGAAAGAATTGATATTGTTGTTTTGATTGATTTTTTGAATTTGGATTTGTGCGCCAGCTGAACCTGGCTGATTTATGAGACGGTTTCGTCTTTGACCGGGTTTTGACCCGGTCGCTAAAAGACGGGATTTATTCTTGGTGCCGGTTTTGGCCCAAATTAGTCTTATTTTGCTCGGAACGACCCACTGGGCCTGAATTTGATGTCTGTTTTGTGAGATTATTACTCCGCTAAAAGTCCATGTCAGATATTATTGATTTCGGGCCCAAATCCGAGTATACTAAGTCACGTTTGCGTCCGATCATCATCGGGTGTTTGTTGGGAACTGCTATAGACACTAGCAGGCAAAATGCGGGTGTCTACACATTCCCTATTCTATTTTTTGCCGACTCGGAATGAAGGAGTTGAAATGTACGTCCCTCACCCTCCAAATGGCCGATAAATCACTCAATCGACCATTAGGAATGTTAGAGGACGTACCGGTACGTGTCGGAAAATTCATCATTCCGGTCGACTTCATTGTGCTCGACATGCCGGAGGATGCCAACACTTCCATTATCCTTGGACGCCCATTTCTACACACCGCGGGTGCCATGATCGATGTGAAGAACGGTAGGATCACATTTGAGTTAGGCGAGGAAAAGATAGTGTTCGACCTCCAAGGCAACACTTCGCCTACTAAGGATGAATCATTAAATATGATCCAAGCCAAGAAAGACATCGATCTAGGGGGTGAACCGGGACAAAGCTTGAAGAAGAACTCTTGTGAACTTGAGGATGAGGACTCCGAGATTGGAGAGGATGAGTGCCCATGTCATGGGCTTGATGACAAGTTGAAGAGCAAGAAGGATGAAGATGCGCCTCCCTTGGGGCCACATGAGGACCGGTGGACGTTTGGGTATGTCCCCAAAGATGAAAAGTACAAGTTCAAGTCGTTGAACTTGGAAGATCGGGATGCCCCGGGAAGGTCAAGGCAAGGCCATGAAGAGCCTTGGTATGTGGTCGGTTATATCTCGAGCTTGATTGAAGACTTTGCTAGGGCCTTCGACTTGTTTCTTCGTGCCCTTGATGGAGATGGAACTAGTTTTGGTTGTTGAAAAAGATTGAAGAATGCACCACCTTGGTTTGACGGAGTTCCACAAGAACCGTCTCTTTGTATATATCTCTTTCCCTTGTAGTTTGTTTTGTTTGGTGAATTTCTTGATTACTTGGATTGATTGATGAGCGATGTGAGGGAGGAAATTTGATGTGTTATTTGAGTTTATTGTGATAGGTGTGAAGTGAAAGTGCCTCCTAGGGAGGAGTGGTCATTGTTTGAGCTTGGATCGTGTGAAGGAAAGTCGGTTTTTGAAGCTTGGAACAAGCTTTTGAGGAGCAATAGAGGGTTAGGAGACCCTTCCCGGCCTAGAAGAGGTCATCCCGACCGGGATGGAAGGCGCATCCCAACCGGGAAGGATGTCATCCCGTCCGGGATGAGGTGCACAAAAAGATAGGTCTACTGACAGGTCATCCCGACCGGGACGAAGCCTTCCCGACCGGGACGAGAAGGTCATCCCGACCGGGACCACCCATCCCGACCGAGATGGACCCCCTGTCCTCCTTTGGCCTTTTCGTCATCGTTTGAGCCCACCCAACCACTTTATACCCCCTCCCAACCTCCCTACAGGTCCTTACTCTCATTATATGACCCTTACACCTTACATAAACATTTTCACCTCACTTTCACTTCAATCTAAACCGACTTTCACGTCAAAACCCACCTCATTATACTTTTGTACCTCAACCATAGATCCATATAGCGATTGGGGAGGAATAGCAACGCCGAAGACTAGCTACGTGCCAATTTGACTTATGAGACGATGGAGCGAGCGAGTTGCTACCCGTATGGTATGGCAACTATCCTCTCTTTTCTGTTCTTTATAGCTTGTCCTCTTTGTTTATTCCCCTTCCCTTATACACTTTTGTGTCATGGTGGCCTTCGAGGCCTTGGTAGTTGTTGCTCCCGACTCTCGATGATGTGATTACATCAAGAGTCATTTCAAAATCCAATTTTTCAAGATTTTCACCCTTTTTAGGAATTAGTCGGATTTGGGCGGAATCCGGGCTAGGTGACTTGATTACACCTGGTCCTCCCCTCCCATTTCCTTTCATTTCTTTCTTTTTATTTTTCTTCCCCCATCCATATCTTTTCTTGTCTCGGCCCATGGTGACTTGACTACACCCCGGCTGGACACATTCTACCATTTTCTCCACTTTATTTTTGATTTTTAGCTTTATTTTCGTAGTTTCTTTTCTTTTGTGCTCCCATGCACTACGGTCGAGCATGAGGACATTGCTCGGCTTAAGTGTGGGGGAGCGATATTCTATCGTAGTTAGTTTTATTTTCTTAGTTTTTCGAGAAAAATCTTTAAAAACCCTAAAAATTTGAAAAATGTTCACAAAAATCAAAAAGATTTTCTTTTTGTGTCTTTTTCTTTTGTCTCGTTGTGTCGTATATTTGTTTTGTATTGTGTGTGTTTAGCCTCCCTTCTCCTTATAGGCCACTTAATCACCAATAGCTTTGGAGAGCTTTCAAGACTTCCGGTAACATCTTTATCCCTTTTTCTTCTTTATCTCTTGTGGAGCTTGGAGGAGATTGTGATGTTGTGTGCTCGGGAGGAGCTTTGTAATGTTTGATGTTGGTTGGTTGCTCATTTGGAAGCTAGGGGTGGTGTTTGTGTTATGTATGTGTTCGTTTTGTGTTGTTCTTTTTTTGTTGCTTTTGTTTCTTTTTCTTTCGTTTTCATTGAGTCTTTGTTTTGTGTTTTGTTTTGTGTCTTGTGTGTAAATGGTTTTCGAAAACCCGGTCTAGAGGTTAGTGTGCGAGTGTTTACTTTCCCTTCCTAGTGGTATAAATCGAGTCTTGGACTTTACTCTAGTAGAATGACCCTAAATCAATGAATTCGTTGGTCCTTTACCTTGAGTCCACCAAGCTCACTAGGGATTTACTACGGGATTTGCATTTTGACCATTATGACCACCCACGGTGTGAAAAGGCCTTGGTTACCGAGTCTCGTCCCTTAGGTGACCGTGTCTAGAACCGTTTGATTAGTCCAAGTTCTCCACCTTTTTGTGGGTTTGAAAGGGGATGCGCAACCCCGACATACCCATTACCCTACCTCCTACACATACCCACACAATAATTTCCAACTTGTTGATTTCTCTCTTTCTAAATCACAAAGAGACGCCAAAAAGCCAAATCAAGCCAAAAGGGCAAAGAAAAGAAAAAGAAGGAAAAAGAAAGAAAGAAATGAATGAAGAAAAATAAAAGGCACAAAAGCCAAAAAGAAAATAGAAAAGAAGAAAAAGAAATGGCATGGCAACATACAAAGCAAAAATGCAAAAGAAAAGAGAAAATGCCAAAAGAAAATCGTCTCACAAAAAGATCCTAACCCCACAAAATTAAGCCTTTTTCCGACTTTTGCCGTGAAGAGCCTACCAAAGGACCGATTCCCTAGGAAGGATGATAGCGGCAAAGGTCGGTCTTCCCTCACTTTGCAAATATATCCACCTTTTTACTTGGACTAGTTAGGCGGTTTCGGACATGGGACGACCCTCTTGGCTCTTTGCTAAAGGGGGCGGGGTCTCACTTACCTACAGTATCGACTAATACCGTGGTTCATCCTTTTTCCTTCCCGCCGATCGTCCCGTGGTACGTTCTTAGAACGTTAGGAGGAACCGAGGTAAGTTACCAATGTTTTTGTTGCTTTGTCGTCATACTATTAGGGTTTAGTCCATTTTGGTTTGTGTTGCTAGCTTGGGAACGTTGTCACTTGCCTTGAGTCCTAAACCGGTGCTTCTTTCACCGCTTGTTTGAGGGAAGCGATATTTGTTTTCTTTTGGGTGCAACCGATTTTTGTTTGTTTGTTTGTGTGCTTGTTTGTTTATGTGTTTTGTGTCCGGTTGCATCCACGGTTTTGTCGCAAGACCCCACTTGCCTTGCGGAGTGCACTTTTCCTCTGAGTGCACTCGCGTGAGTTGAAAGGGCGTAGGGTGCGCTAATACCCACTCGGCTAGTTTAGTAGTTAGTTTGTGCTTACTCAAGGGCGAGTAAGGGTTAAGTGTGGGGGAGTTGATAAGTGTAGTTTGTAGTGCCTATTTTGCTGTGTTTTGGTCCCGTTTTCCTTGCGGAATCGCTCCTTGGGAGCGGTTCATGGGCTACTTATGCTTCCTCTAGCTCGTTTCAGGTTCCCGAGACCATTCGTGAAGAGTTGGAGCGATTCCGACTCAATACATACACTTTTCGGAGCCAACGAAGTAGAGGAACGATCACTCGATGCCTTGGATTCGACCCCGAGACCTTGGGACACAATCCCGAGCCTCCGAGACCCGATCCCGAGTCCCGAGTCCCGAGAACCGATGAGAAGTCCATGTGAAGCAAGGGGGAACCTTAAAGATCATATTGGAGGCCTACAAGACTCATCCCCGACGGGTATGACCTCATCCCGTCCGGGATGAAGTGCACATTTGAGGGGTCTCCTATTTTGGGGCCGTCCCGGTCGGGACCAACCCCTCCCGATCGGGATGACAGGCCGTCCCGGTCGGGATGATCCCGTCCCGGTCGGGACGAAGGTGCTGTAGCCCGCAATTGTTTTCCTCCTCCTCCTTCATTATTGTAACCCTATAAATACTTCCCTCTTGTATTGTTTATGCATCTTACCTTAACCTAGACTCTCTTAAGCCTCTCTACAAGTTATAAACCCTAGATTTAGTTCTCCTCTCATTAGTTTTAATCATCCTTTAATCTTTAGTTAATCCTTGTAATTAGTTCTTGTATTAAGAAGATTCTTGAAGACTACTCCAAGATTGACAACCTTGGGGTTTTGTTTGGGTTTCTTATTAATTCAAGTTCTCATCTTTTTCATCCTATTTTAGTGGGTATAATTTCTCTTCTCTTAATCTTTGTTTTATCATTAAGTTTTAATCATTGATTATTGTTTGTTGTTCTTGATTGTTCACCATGAATGTTTTGATGTTTATGATGTTGTTTTCTCTTTTCATTGTTGTAGTTAGTTTGAATATGTGTGAGTAGTCACCTTGTGGGTTAGTAGGGGGATTAAGGGTAGATTATGGGTGATTAGAGTTTGATTAGGGGTAAAGGGTGAATCTTTGTTGTTAGTCACATACTTGGCACACTATGTGTTTGTTGAAATGCTTGTTTGAGTTGTAGTGGCCATGCTTCTCATGCTAGTCTTCCTCTACTCATTGTTTGTCTAGTATGTGGTCATGTTGAGGATAGTGTTGAGGATAGTCGTAGTCACGAGAGTGCGGACTAGGGTCTAAGTTGCGAGAGCCCGGACCTACCTCGACATCGGTCTAAGTAGCGAGAGCCCGGACCTACCTCGACATCGGTTTAAGTTGCGAGAGCCCGGACCGATTCTAGCAATTAGGAGACACCTAAACCCTTGACCACCCAAGTCACCCTACTATTCTTATGAACCCGACCTAACCCACTTCTTCTTCATATTTGATTCAACTTATTAGTTAGTCATCATTTTTTCAGTTCATTTTTTAGTTTGTGTTTAGTTATTTCATTTAGCATTGTTTTAGCCTAGTTCATCATTAGTCTAGTTCTTACCTCTCCTCCATCATAGTTTTCCATTTATCGCTTCTTTGTATTTGTTTGGTGATTTAGTCTCGTTTTAGGCCGACCTAGTCTAAACCTTGCAACACCGTCTCCGTGGACACGATCCGACTTACCCTAACTACCGTTAGGTCTAGCCGGTTATTTATTTGGCGGTGGGATCCATGACAAATCCTACCATCATAACTCTTTTGTTG
This sequence comes from Agrostemma githago, assembly GCA_958450325.1. Taxonomy (NCBI): domain Eukaryota; kingdom Viridiplantae; phylum Streptophyta; class Magnoliopsida; order Caryophyllales; family Caryophyllaceae; genus Agrostemma; species Agrostemma githago. The sequence continues at coordinate 28,468,465 of OY288241.1, read as the reverse complement.
TTAGTCACATAATGGGCACTCTATGTGTTTGTTGATTTGCTTGTGTGAGTAGTAGTGGCCAATGCTCCCCATACTTGTGCTCATCTTCTCATTGTTTGTCTATTTTGTGGTTGTGTTGAGGTTAGTCCTAGACACGAGAGTGCGGACTAAGGTTTAGACGCGAGAGCGCGAACTTACCTCGGCATTGGTCTACGTAGCGAGAGCCCGGACCGACTCTAGCAACTAGGGGACGCTTACACCCATGATCACCCCAATTACCCTACTACACTTATGAACCCGACCTACCCCACTTCCTTTCATATTTGATTTCAACTTCTTAGTTAGTCATCGTTTCTTTTAGTTTACTAGTTTGTTTGATCATTAGTTATTCCATTTTAGCATTGTTTTAGTCTAGTTCATTGTTAGCCTAGTCTTACCTCTTCCACCACCATAGTTTACCAATTATTGCTTCCTTTGCGTTTGTTTGGTGATTTAGTCTCGTTTTTAGGCCGACCTAGTCTAGACTTTATCATACTCTCCCCGTGGATATCGACCCGACTTACCCTAGCTACCGTTAGGATTAGTTGGTTTTATATTGATCGGCGGGATACGCGGCTAAAACCCCACCATCAATTTGGCGCCGTTGCCGGGGACGGTGCATTGTTTAGACTTAGTTGGCTTAAAGATAGACTTAGTTACCTTTCTCTGTGCTCTTCTATCACCTCTTGTGCATATTTTTTAGTTTTGTCCTGTTTTCTTAGCTTTCTCTTCTCTTTGTCTTTCGATTGTGCTTGTTTATTTTCGTTACCTAGTGCCCATAAAGCACTAGATGTTCTCACGTTTGTTCTAGTGTGTAGTGTATGCCTAGGAGGGGAGGCGACTTCTTTCTCTTTAATCCAGAGCCGGAAAGACTTTTTCGAGCCTTTCGCCAACGGACGATTAACCGGGTTAGAATCTCTCAACCGAGCGCTAGCAATACCCATCAAGAGCAAGCTCAAGGAACCGACTTTGACGAAGCATCTCGAGAGACGGCCGAAGGGAATTTCATCAATCCCTTTGGAAATTCTAGTCCTAGTTCCCCCTCTACGTCTACTTCAACTCCGTCTACACCACCATCTCCCTTACATCCAATTATGCCGAAGTTTTCATCTCACTCCACATTTACGGAAAATGTCTTGCCGGGACCGAATACTCTACCGGGCGCTTATGCCAGAAATTTTGTGGCAAAGACTCAATTCATCCAACTTGTGGAGAGAAATCAATTTAGTGGTTTGCCCACCGAAGACCCGCACCAACACATGGAGACTTTCTCCGATTATTGTGACGCTATTTCTCAACCCGGGGTTACACAAGATCAAATCTGTTGGGTCTGTTGGGTATTATTTCCATTCTCGTTAATTGGAAAAGCGAAGCAATGGGTCAAGAGTCTCGATAGGGAAACCATGGGCATCGACACTTGGAAGAAGCTTGCATTAGCGTTCTACCAAAAATACTACCCTCCGGAAAAGATTAATTTGCTTAGGGCCTCCATCACCGGTTTCCAACAACGGGATGAAGAGACCCTTTACGAAGCTTGGGAGAGGTTTAAGTCTTTGGTTAGATCATGCCCCCATCATGGACTCGCAAAATGGTTCTTAGTCCAACAATTTTGGAATGGTCTTTATGAGGACTCAAGAGCTATTCTTAATATGGGCTCCAATGGTAGGTTCACCGAGGTCGATGATGACCAAACATGGGCAAGGATCGAGGAGATGGCGGTTCATAATTCTCAATACTCAAGGCCTAGGAAGGCAAATCGAGGAGGTAGGCACGAGGTTGATGCTATCACTCAATTAAGCATTGACCTTGTAGCTCAATTGAAGACCCACATGGAGACCATTGACAAGAAGCTCCAAAGCCACCTCAACAAAGTCCAAGGCCCTAGTTCCTCCAACCAACACTCGATTCAAGAAGTGAATGCTTTGGGATTTGCACCTCCTTTGCCTTATTATGGGATGTGTGATACTTGTGGAATCGTTGGTCACGATCCTATGCATTGTCAAGGAAGCGTTGAGCAAGTGAACGCCTTTCAAGCGTTCAAGAAAGGTGCCTCCTATTCTAATCAATACCAAGCTTCCAATCAAGTCCCTCAACAACAAGCTCTACAACTTCGTCCCTATGTTCCACCTCCCTTAAGGGACAACAATCAAGGTTACCAAGGTTATCAAGGCAACCCAAGGCCCTTCAACAACTTCAAGCAAAATAACCAAGGTACCTCCAAGAACAACAATCAAGGTTCCCAACAAGGGAACTTCAATCAAGGTGGTTTCCAAGGAAACCAAAACTTCCAAAGACAACCAAACCACAACCAAGGGTACCAAAACTACAATCAAGGCCTTAATCAAGGCAATTCTCATGGGTTCCAAGGGAATCAACAACAACAAGCAACTCAAGCTAACCGTCAAGAAAGCAAGCCTAGGAGCCGGTCTCCTATTCATGATTATGGTACTCCGTTAGCTCTCACCAATACTCCGCACAATCCACAATCTCCACCTCGTGATTTCGACATTCAAAAATCTATGTTGGAGATGCAAAGGAGTCAAATGGAGATGTCAAAAAACCAACAAGAGTTCTTTGCTTATGTTCAAAGGGATAACATGGCGAGCGATGCTCATACGAAGATGCTTGAGACCCAAATAACTCAACTTGCTTCGGGAAGCTCCTCAAGACATGATAAGAGTAGTTTGTAGTGCCTATTTCGTAGTGTTTTGGTCTCATTTTCCTTGTGGAATCGCTCCTTGGGAGCGATTTATGGGCTAATTATGCTTCCTCTAGCTCGTTTCAGGTTCCCGAGACCATTCGTGAAGAGTTGGAGCGATTTCGACTCAATACATACACTTTTTGGAGCCAACGAAGTGAAGGAACGATCACTCGATGCCTTGGATTCGACCCTGAGACCTTGGGACCCAATCCCGAGCCTCCGAGACCCGATCCCGAGTCCCGAGAATCGATGAGAAGTCCATGTGAAGCAAGGAGGAACCTTAAAGATCATATTGGAGGCCTACAAGACTCATCCCCGACGGGTATGACCTCAACCCGTCCGGGATGAGGTGCACAAAAGAGATGCTCCTGTTTTGGGTCCATCCCGGTCGGGACCAGCCCAGTTCAGGCCCGCGTCAATCTTCTCTTCTCCTTTCCACTTGGAACCCTATATATACCTTTCCTCTTGTATTCCTATGGGATGTTAGACATTACCCACTAAACCCTAGACTATTTTAGGTTAGATTAGCTTAGATTAGAGTAGATTAGTCGGTAATTAGTCGTTAATCCTAGTTTTACTCTTGTAATTTAGGAATTCTTGAATAATCCAACCAAGATTGACAACCTTGGTTGATGTATTTGGGTTTTCTTCCATTTATGCAAGATTTCTTCTTCTCATCTTCTCTAGTATGGTATAATCTTCTTTTCTCTTCTTTTTATTTTTGTTTATCAATCAAGTTTCAATCTTTAGTTCTTGTTTACTGTTTTGTTCATCATCCTTGTTAGTTTCACATATGCATGTTTTGTTGTTTGAGTTGGTTTATCTTGTTAGTGTTAGTTTTCCTTTAGATATGTTCGTGTAGACTCTTGCTAGGGTTAGTAAGGTGATTTGGGTGTTTAATTGGACGATTAAGGGTTTGTTGGAGATGTTGGTGGGAGTTTTGGGTTTCCTCTTGGTTTGATGCATGGTACATGTTTGTTGAAATGCTTGAATGACTTGTAGATGCATATGCTTGTTTTTCTTGCTTTTCTCTTGTGGGTAATAGTTTGCTTGTGGATTTGGTTCCCTCACTAAGTAGCGAGAGCCTGGTGAGGATGACCCCTAGGTCGGTCTAAGTAGCGAGAGCCCGGATGCGACCTAGGCCACGATAACATGCTAGTAGCCCCGTTTGTCATGTGTGTCGCCAAGATGGGTTTTAGGTGGAACCTCTAGGTTGGTCTAAGTAGCGAGAGCCCGGACTATACCTAGATAACCCGAATACCCCCTTCACCCTAGCTCTTCCTTGACCATTCCGTTGCCCCTTGAACCCGACCTAATCCTAGCCCGTTTTCCTTGTTTGTTTTCTCCGTCTCCTTAGCCATAGTCTTAGCCTTCTTCCCCTTCCTATTACTCTAGTTTAGTTTAGCTCGTTGACTTAGTCTCGTTTTTAGGTGACCTTAGTCTAGACGCCTCTTACCGTCCCCGTGGATTCGACCCGACTTACCTTAGCTACCCACTAGGATCGGTTGGTTATTTATTTGATCGGCGGGATCCACGACAAATCCCACCATCAAGACAAAAGGGGCAACTAGCTCCTCAAGGTGAAACACCAAAGTTTGAGCATGTAAATGCTATTACCACGAGGAGAGGTACATCTTATGACTCCCCTTCATTCCCTAGTGAGCAAGACCCAATGCAAGAACCAACGAAGAAAGTTGTATCTCCAATTCAAGGAAGCTCAAGCAAGGAAGATCCAATGGAGGAGCAAGTCTTATGGGAGATCGAAAAACCCATTGAAGACAAGCTTCCCCCACTTCAAGCAAAAGAAAAGGGTAAAGGAAAAGTGTCATGTGAGAAGTCCACCCCTATTGAGCAAAACAAGGTTCAAATCAAGTTGCCATTCCCAACAAGGCAAATGAAGACTAAGGTGGATGTCCAATTTGACAAATTCCTAGACATTGTGAAGAAATTGGATGTTAATGTCCTATTCACCGAGTTACTTACCCAAATCCCGGCATATGGAAGATTCATGCGAGAAATCCTTGCTAGGAAGAGATCCATCGACAAGGAAGAGACAATAGCGTTCACGAGGGTGGTGAGCGAGCTTATTCAAGGTTCCACGCTTCCAAAGTTGAAAGATCCGGGTAGTTTCTCGATCCCATGCACCATAGGCAATTACAAGATCGAGAGAGCATTATGTGACTTGGGTGCGAGTGTGTGCATCATTCCTTATTCCATTTGTGAGCGATTAGGGATGAAGGAGCTGAAATGTACGTCCATTACACTCCAAATGGCCGATAAATCTCTTAACCGACCATTGGAGATGTTAGAGGACGTACCGGTACAAATCGGGAAGTTCTTCATTCCGGTCGACTTCATCGTGCTCGATATGCCGGAAGATGCCAACACTCCCATTATCCTTGGGCGCTCATTTCTACACACCGTCGGTGCTATGATCGATGTAATGAACGGTAGGATCACCTTCGAGTTAGGCGAAGAAAAGCTAGTGTTTGACCTCCACGGCAACACTTCGCCTACTAACGATGAGTCTTGCAATATGATCCACGCCACGAAAGACATTGATCTAGGGGGAGACTCGGGACAAAGCTTGAAGAATTACTCTTATGAACTTGAGGATGATGACTCCGAGATTGGGGAAGATGAGTTCCCATATCATGGGTTTGATGACAAGTTGAAAGGCAAGAAGCAAGGTGAGCCTCCCTTGGGGCCGCATGAGGACAAGTGGACGTTTGGGTATATCCCGAAGGATCAAAAGTATAAGTTCAAGCAATTGAACTTACAAGATCAGGACGCCCCGGGAACGTCGAGACAAGGTCATGGAGAACCTTGGTATGTGGATGCTTATATTACTAGCTTGATTGAAGACTTTGCTAGAGCCTTCGATTTGTTTCTTCGAGCTCTTGATGGAGATGGAATTGGGTATAATATTGATGAAAAAGAATTGAAGAATGCACCACCTTTGGTTTGACGGAGTTCCAAAAGAACCGTCTTATTGTATATATCTTTTCCTTTTAATATTTTTAGGTTTTGTGTGAAATTCTTGTGATTTGGTATTTTGATGAGTGATGTGAGGGAGGGATTTTGATGAATGTTTTGAGCTTATCTGTAGGTGTGAAGTGAAGATGAATTCTAGAGAGGAGTGGTCAATGTTAGAGCTTTGATCATGCGAAGGGGAGTCGGTTTTTAAAGCTTGGAACGAGCTTTGGGAGTTATAGAGGGTAAGAGGACTCTTCTCGGCCGAGAAGAGTACATCCCGACCGGGAAGGATGAACCATCCCGACCGGGAAGGATCTCATCCCGTCCGGGATGAGTGTGGCAAAAATTGGGTCTACTGGAGTGTCATCCCGACCGGGACGAGGGCTTCCCGACCGGGACGGGCATGTCATCCCGACCGGGACCATCCATCCCGACCGGGATGCTGCCTTGTTCCTCCTTTGGCCTCTTCTTTGTCATTTGAGCCCACCCTACCACTTTATACCCCCTCCCAACCTCCCTACCTATCCTTGCCCTTCATATGACCCCGACACTTCATATACATATATTCACCTCATTTTCTCTTCACTTTACACCGACTTCCACATCAAAACCCACCTCCTTATAACTTTGTGCTCCAACCATGGAACCTTATCGTGATTGGAAGGGAATAGCAAAGACGACGACTACCTACGTGTCGATATTAACTTATGAGACGATGGAGCGAGTGAATTGCTAACCGCATGGTACGGCAACTATCCTTTCTTTTCCGTCTTTTATAGCTTGTCTTTCTTTGTTTATTCCCTTCCCCTTATACACTTTTGTGTCATGGTGGACCTCGGGGCCTTGGTAATTGTTGCTCCCGACTCTCGATGACGTGACTACATCGAGAGTCATTTCAAAATCCAAAATTTGCAAGATTTTCACCCTTTTTGTAGGATTTAGTCGGATTTGGGCGGAATCCGGGCTAGGTAACTTGATTACACCTAGTCCTCCCCTCCCATTTCCTTTTATTCTTTCTTTTTATTCCTTCCCCCATCCATATCTTTTCTTGTCTCGGCCCATGGTGACTTGACTACACCCCGGCCGGACACATTCTACCCTTTTCTCCACTTTTCTTTTTGATTTTTAGCTTTATTTTCGTAATTTCTTTTCTTTTTTTTTTTTTTCTCGTCTCCATACACTACGGTCGAGCATGAGGACATTGCTCGGCTTAAGTGTGGGGGAGCGATAGTCTATCGTAGTTAATTTTATTTTAGTAATTTTTTCGAAAAATCCTCAAAAACCCTAAAAATTTGAAAAAATTTCACAAAAATCAAAAAAAAATTCGTCTTGGTGTGTTTTCCTTTTGTGTCGTTATGTCGTATATTTGTCGTGTTTTGCCTCCCTTTTTCCTTTTAGGTTGCTTAAATCACCGATAGCTTTGGAGAGCTTTCAAGACTTCCGGTAACACCTTTATCCCTTTTTCTTCTTTATCTCTTGTGGAGTTTGGAGGAGATTGTGATGTTGTGTGCTCGGGAGGAGCTTTGTAAATTTTTGGTTGACTTGGTGGCTTGTTTGGAAGCTCGGGGTGGTGTTTGTGTTGTTTATGTGTTCGTTTTATTTTGTTTTTGTTTTGTTGCTTTTGCCTCTTTTTCTTTCGTTCTTTGTTGATTCTTTGTTTTGTGGTGTGTAGTTGTGTCTAGTGTGTATATGGTTTTCGAAAACCCGGTTTAGAGGCTAGTGTGCAAGTGTTTACTTTCCCTTCCTAGTAGTATAAATCGAGTCTTGGACTTTAGTCTAGTAGAATGACCCTAAATCAATGATTTCGTTCGTTTCTTACCTTGAGTCCACCTAGCTTACTAGGGATTTACTACGGGATTTGCATTCCTGACCATTATGACCACCCATGGTGTGAAAAGGCCTTGGTTGCCGAGTCCCGTCCCTTAGGTGACCATGTTTGAAATTTGCTCGATTAGTCCAAGTTTCCCCCTTTTTGTGGGTTTGAAGGGAAGGGCCCGTCCCGACTTACCCATTCACCTACCTCCTACACATATCCACCAAATAAATTTGCAATTTGTTGAAATCTCCCTTTCTTGTTGCAAAGAAATGCCTACAATTCAAATCAAGCCAAAAGGGCAAAGAAAAGAAAAAGAAAGAAAAAGAAAGAAAAAGAAAGAAAAGATTGAAGAAAAAGAAAAGGCACAAAAAGCCAAAAAGAAAATAGAAAAGAAGAAAAAGAAATGGCATGGCAACATACAAAGCAAAAATGCAAAAGAAAGAAAAATGCCAAAAAGAAAATCGTCTCACAAAAAGATCTTAACCCCACAAAAATAAGCCTTTTTCCGACTTTTGCCGTGAAGAGCCTACCAAAGGACTGAGTCCCTAGGAAGGATGATAGCGGTAATGGTCGGTCTTCCCTCACTTTGCAAATATTTTCACCTTTTTACTTGGACTAGTTAAGCGGTTTTGGGCATGGGACGACCCTCTTGGCTCATTGCTAAAGGGGGCGGGGTCTCACTTACCTATAGTGTCGACTAACACCGTGGTTCATCCTTTTTCCATCCCGCCAATCGTCCCGTAGTACGTTCTTAGAAGGTTAGGAGGAACCTAGGTAAGTTACCAACGTTTTTATTGCTTTGTCGTCATACTATTAGGGTTTGGTCCATTTTGGTTTGTATTGCTAGCTTGGGAACGTTGTCACTTGCCTTGAGTCCTAAACTGGTGCTTATTTCACCGCGTTTTTAGAGGGAAGCGGTATTTGTTTCTTTTTGGGTGCAACCTTTTGTGTGTTTGTTTGTATGTTTGTTTGTTTTTGTGTCCGGTTGCATCCACGGTTTTGTCGCAAGACCTCACTTGCCTTGCGGAGAGCACTTATTCTCTAGGTGTTCTCGCGAGAGTTGAAAGGGCGTAGGGTGCGCTAATACCCACTCGGCTAGTTTAGTAGTTAGTTTGTGCTTACTCGAGGGCGAGTAAGGGTTAAGTGTGGGGGAGTTGATAAGTGTAGTTTGTAGTGCCTAATTTCTTGTGTTTTGGTCCCATTTTCCTTGCGGAATCGCTCCTTTGGAGCGATTCATGGGCTACTTATGCTTCCTCTAGTTCGTTTCAGGTTCCCGAGACCATTCATGAAGAGTTGGAGCGATTCCGACTCAATACATACACTTTTCGGAGCCAACGAAGTGAAGGAACGATCACTCGATGCCTTGGACTCGACCCCGAGACCTCTGGACCCGATCCCGAGCCCCTTAGACTCGATCCCGAGACCTGAGAGTCGATGAGAAGCCCATGTGAAGAAAGCAGGAACCTTAAAGTTCATATTGGAGGCCTACAAGACTCATCTCCGACGGGAAGGAACTCATCCCGTCCGGGATGAGGTGCGCATTTAGCACTGCTTCTGTTTTGGCTCCGTTCCGGGCGGGACCATTCCGTCCCGGGCGGGACCACTCCGTCCCGGACGGGACCATTTTGTCCCGTACGGGATGAGACAACGGTAGCCCGCATTTGTTTCTTTTCTCCCCCTTCATTCTTGTAACCCTATAAATACTCCTCCTTTGTATTGTTTAAGCGCCATACTTTACCCTAGATTATTTTAGACCTCTCTTAAGCATTCAAAACCCTAATTAGCCTCTTTTGATCTCTAGTTAATCTTTAGTTAATCTTAGTTTAATCTAGTTTAGATAATTTTGTATTAAGTGGGTTCTTGAAGATTTCTCCAAGCTTGACATCCTTGGAGTTGATTTGGGTTCTTGTTTATGCAAGTTTACATCTTTATCTTCATTTGTTTGTTGGTATAATCTTCTCTACTCTTGTTCTTGTTTATTTAATCTAGTTTCAATCTTTTTATATTGTTCTTGTTATTGTTCTTATTGTTCATAATCGATATTTGGTTTTTCATGTTGTTTCCTCTTATTATTGTTGGTTTCTTCTTGATAATGAGTGAGTAGTCTCCTTGTGGGGTTAGTAGGGGGATTAATGGTAGATTATGGGTGATTAGGGTTTGATTAGGGGTAAAGATAACTCTTTTGTTGTTAGTCACATAATGGGCACTCTATGTGTTTGTTGATTTGCTTGTGTGAGTAGTAGTGGCCAATGCTCTCCATACTTGTGCTCATCTTCTCATTGTTTGTCTATTTTGTGGTTGTGTTGAGGTTAGTCCTAGACACGAGAGTGCGGACTAAGGTTAGACGCGAGAGCGCGAACTTACCTCGGCATTGGTCTACGTAGCGAGAGCCCGGACCGACTCTAGCAACTAGGGGACGCTTACACCCATGATCACCCCAATTACCCTACTACACTTATGAACCCGACCAACCCCACTTCCTTTCATATTTGATTTCAACTTCTTATTTAGTCATCGTTTCTTTTAGTTTACTAGTTTGTTTGATCATTAGTTATTCCATTTTAGCGTTGTTTTAGTCTAGTTCATTGTTAGCCTAGTCTTACCTCTTCCACCACCATAGTTTACCAATTATTGCTTCCTTTGTGTTTGTTTGGTGATTTGGTCTCGTTTTTAGGCCGACCTAGTCTAGATTTTATCATACCGTCCGCGTGGATATCGACCCGACTTACCCTAGCTACCGTTAGGATTAGTTGGTTTTATATTGATCGACGGGATACGCGGCTAAAACCCCACCATCAACGGGCCACGAACTGCGTAAACAAAACCGACATTTCAATAATCCTAACCTGGCCTTGGGGGCTACTAAGGAAAACAAACCGTAAGAAGGAAACTTACATCCTCGAGGCATAGCTAGTTCACCAACACATTCTTCGACGAGTAGTGAATAATTGAGCTTGGATAATTGGCATAACGAGTCTAAAGCAAAATCACTCACATCTATCATGAACTACGAACATGGTTTGATTCCGTCTAAACGCGGATACGTAGGTAATCCTTTCCAAGGGTACAACCAACAAAAATAACAAAATCGATTACTCGATTCACATGCAAATCGGAACCTCTCCCCCGTGTTCCGGTTAACAAGTGATTTCAATGATGAAGCACAAACGACGAGCCGAGGACTGAGAGAAAACCCGAAAAGGTGCCCAGGGCAAAATTACGAGCCATCGTAAAAAAAAGACAAAAAAAGGAAAAAAAAAAGACAAAAAAGAAGCAGAAAAGGTGAGCCAAGGACGGAGTGAAAACCCGAAAGGCCACTCCGGGAAAAATGAAGAATCGAGTTGCGAGCCACCACAAAAAAAGATATAATAAAAAATATGTGTGCTTCTCATTAATGCAAAAACAATTAAATCAAGCCTTTGTCGAGGCCCTTTACATCGAGCATCCCCAAACCCGGATACCCCGGAAAATGACAACGTGTCAAACAAAACCCTACAAAAACTAGTACTAATACGCCACATAATATCAACTAATAGAACATAGTACTAAACGGCTGGGCTCTACCGGTTCGACTTTCCCCTTTTCTCGCCATTCGAGTGTGCTTGTTTGGGTCTCTCACCATCGGCCCCTCCGAATACAAGCTTCCACCGCCCTAGCCAAAGACGAGCTCGACCAATCCCACTTCCCCTCCTCACTCACATTTTCAATATGGGTCTTGTCGGTCTCGGCCCATTTAGATGAACTGACGAATACTAGGATCCGTAACGCCGTCTTCGGTCGGGCGCTTAGCGACATTAGCCCACATAGCTTCCTTATTCTGTAGTACAGTCTTCCCCACAATCCTTAACCTTTCTCTCACATCTGACAACCCCGGACATCAGGAACGACCTCCTGAAGTCGCTAAAACCCTTTCCAAAAGCCAAAACGCCCACGCAAGAGTGACAGGTCCACACGAACAGTACATTCCGTCCATCAGATCCACCAGACTTAGACGGTTTTTATTTTCTTTTTAGGGGGATAAGCTACCCCAGTTAGGCGTGTTGTAGCCTCTAATGGCATCGTCAATCCACGTCTGTAGCCCAATACGGCATTGTCACCAAGATATAAAAAGTGGTCTAACTTTTTTTTCTTTGCCTTATTTTAAACATAAATGTCGAGACAGACACACTTGTCTCCCAACACCAAACACGCACTCGGTCTATACACTTTAGCTACAAAGCATTTCTTACATCTTTACACGTCTCGAGTCAAACATTTTAATCGACATACTACTTGATCCAAATCTCGGCTCAATCTAATGCATTTTAAGAATTCCAAAAAAGCATTTTTGTACTCTCATGCAATCTGAACGCATTCTAAAACGTCCTAAACTACGGCGAAATCGCAAACAAACTGAACTTGAAGTGATTACTTGTCATCTAAGTCAACATTTCAAAAGCAAAACAAAATGCAAGACTAACAAATCAATCAAAATAGTAGAAATCTAAAATATACAAATCCAAACACAAACCGACTTTACAAACTAGAGAGGACCCCTAGAGGCTGCGCCTATAGCTATTACAAACTCACCGATGTTGTCATCTAGACCTATATCATCCAGATCCAAGAGAGGAGACTCGGTGTCATCCATGCCCGACAGCATATCTAAGGTAGCTGTCTCGAGAATTCCTCCAACACCCTCAGTAGCGCCTGTAGCATGACCCTCAGCCTCAGCCTCAGGCCCAACCTCTCTCTCCAGCTCAGCTCCTACCCTAGCCTCACCCTGCGTTGAGGTCTCGCCCTGAGACCGAGCTAACCGCTCCTTAAGTTGGGCAATCTCGTCATCCCGGGATTGCAGGAGCTATCGCAGCTTAGCCTCTTCCGCCTCGAGCTCGGTCACCCGAGTCTCCAGCTGCCCCACCACATCCGGGGTATCCTGCAAATGCACCTATACTTTAGGAAAACATACAAACAGCCTAAAAAGCCAACCCGAGGTACACATACTCACCGATCGAGATCCCGAAGTATCATGGGAGACCCTCGACGCATAGGCCCGAAAGCACTTGGCAGCCCGCCACAACCGCTGATGGCAAGCTGACGAAACCTAAAAGGCAAAAACCAGACGAGTTAGCCAAACAAAACCTAACCCTTAGAAACCAAATTCAAGGCAAAAACCAAAACTTACCCGGTATAATAATAGTAGTTGTGTTGCAGTGGTTAGACACAATGCCTTTTTACTTGATGGCCAAGGTTCCAACCCCATTGCTGGCACATTTTTCAATGCTATGATATATCACATTTGGATTCAGAGGAATAGAGCCAGAATGGAGAATAATGTCCTATTACCGAAACATGTAATGAAAAGTATTCAAGCCGACATGAAAGTTAGGATTGAGGCCAGATGTAAAGGAGCTATCCACCATAAGGACAGACTCTGGCTAGAAAAATTGAACATGTAAGAGGATTCTCTCCCCTTGATATTTAGTTACCCATTTAATATATTTACCTTCAACAAAAAAAAAAGAACTTACCCGATATACCCGATCACGCCACTCCATCCTAGCCTCCATCTCCTCAGCGGAACACGGGGGAAGAGGCTCTGTAAAGGCTACCCCAGCCACATCGACCCTGAGCAGTGTCAAGGGGAACAGCATCAGCCGGATCGGCCAGCTGAAGGAAAAGCGAACCATTAAAAATACAGGCAAATACTAAACCATAGAACAATACAAGCAATAAGACAAATAACCGAGTACTCACCACGAGGCGGTGGCAAGCTAACCGCTGGCAAACGTGAGACAGATAGAAGGCACCCAGTAGTGCATCGCCTCCCTCTCCATCCCTACCCTCGCGGACCTCTGCGGCGGTCGGTGGTCTAAACATAAATTGGGGAGGATCAACCGGCACCCTAAACTCATCAGATAAACACTGACACACCAACCGCTCGCCCAGATACCACACCGGGCGAAACAACGCAGAAAGGAGCATCCTGCTGTAGCTTCTGGGCGGTATCTCCGCCCCAACCTACTCGGGCAGGCCCTCATAATCGGCCCAAGCACGGGCCACGAACTGCCCAAACAAACCAACATTTCAACAACCCTAATCTTGGGGGCTACTAAAGAAACCGTAAAGAAACTTACATCCTCGAGGCACAGCTGGTTCACCAGCACATTCTCCAAACAAACCAACATTTCAACAACCCTAATCTTGTCGTGCTCTTAGCTTGAGCCAACCTTCACTCTATCCCCGCCGAAAGCCTAACCGAACGAGCACACACCATCTTAGGTGCCAATCGAGGGAATTAGGAGTAAACCCAAACCCGTAAAGCAAGCCTTAAAACCTTCTCTATTCGAAATCGACCCCCAGCAATAAACGAACACGAGAACCACTAGCTAACAAGACCACTCATACCAAAGCACATAACAACCCAAGCAATGAATCTGACCAAAGCAAATTCGATTAAATCCTGAACCATTCAAAAAAACAAATTTGAACAAAGCAAATTCGATCGAATCCTGAAGCATTCGAAAAACGAATTCAAAACCCGCGAACCTAACGAATCCCAAGTAATTTTAAACCAGCAAACTCAATTGAATCCCAAAGCATTCTAAAGGTAATTCAAGTCAATTCAAAATCAATGAGTCCCTGGTAGCACTCAGAATCAATTCAATTTTAAACGAGTCCCTAGTAGCACTCAATTTAATTCAACAAGCCCCTTGTAGCGCTCAAAACCAATTTTAAACGAGTCCCTGGTAGCATCAGAATCAAGACCAATTTAAATGAGTCCCTGGTAGCACTCAGAATCAAAACCAATTTAAACGAGCCCCTGGTAGCGCTCAAAATCTGATTTTGGATGAGTCCCTGGTAGCACTCAATTTAATTTCAAACGAGTCCCTAGTAGCACTCAGTTTAGTTCAACGAGCCCCTGGTAGCGGTCAAAATCCAATTTTGGATGAGTCCTTGGTAGCACTCAATTTAATTTTAAACGAGTCCCTAGTAGCACTCAGTTTAGTTCAACGAGCCCCTAGTAGCGCTCAAAATCCGATTTTGGATGAGTCCCTGGTGGCACTCAATCCCAATTCAAGTCAAGTCAAGTGAATTCAATCAGCCCCTGGTTGCGCTTAAAGTTCCAACTTTGAATTAGTCCCTGGAAGCACTCAATCCAATTTCAATTCAAGAAAATTTAATTCAATTCAATGAGCCCCTAGTAGCGCTCAATTCAATTCAATTTTATATGAGTCCCTGGTAGCACTCAAAGCAATCAAATCAACCCGAAACGAGTCCCAAAGCATTCAATTCACGCCCCACTGAGAAACACCTACATAAAAACCGAAATCAACACAACCATCGGCCGAGGATATCAAACCAGAACTAAGACACCAATAAAAAATTAAGCAAAGGTCCATGTCAAATACCAAAACTACTAAAGCAACAAACCCAAGACGAGATACCAAGCATGAACCCAAGCTTCGACAAGCAACCCAGGCGAGGATGTCAGGTATGATGTCTAAGACTTAGCTGACGAGCCTCAAATACGTAGTCCAACGGACTTAAAACGACCCGACCGGACAGCCACCAGGTCGTAATCCTCGATTGAACTGGGCGGCTATACTTTCACTACAACAAATTGACACTTGCGCCACGAATTATGCCACGAAAATTTGTTATTTGTGGCTAAATTTTACCTAGCCACGGGAAAAATTTGATTCACTACTTGGGAAATAAAATGTGCCACGGGAACAATTGTTCCCGTGGCAAAAATTCACTTGCGCCACGAATTTTATTAAAATCGTGGCCAATAATCACTCTTGCCACGAAAGATGCCACACTTGTGGCAAAAATATATTTAGCCACGAATTTGTTCAGTGGCAAATATTATTTAGGCACGACATAATTAACTTCCGTGGCGAAATTATTTTTTAGCCACAGATGTAATAAACGCGTGTGGCTAATGGTTCTCCAAATTTTAATCAAATTACTTTCAAGTTAAGCCGAGTGTCAATTATTGATCTTAAAAATTCATTAAAATTCAAAGCTAAAGATAATATGAACAAAAAAAATATTAAATTTGAAAATATTTTATTAATAAAAAAAATTCGTATTATTTTATTTAGTTTTAAGAAAAAAAATAGATTTTTTGTAAAATGAAATACAAGAAAACTTTGGTTGTCTAATTTGTTGATTTTTTATTAATCATCATTTGTGAAGCAATTGATTTCTCTTAATTTGACAAGTTGTTTTATTAAAATTTTATAATCTTAAGTATGACTTTTGAAATACAACTAACATTTACATAGTGTAATATATGCTAGCTAAAATGCGGCGTACATAGCATATCAATTAAAATTAGTATGTGATTGATCATCCATCATTAAGACATCTAATATTATTTAAGACTCTTTCATTTTTACCGCTTAATTAATTAATTTTTTCACACGTAATACACTTCTTTTTAAGACAAAAAAACTTAAAAAAAGTGACTGACCATGATTCTTGTCCAGATTATTGATTTTCTTACAATATTTTCTGTGTGAAAAAAACCGCTTTATTAAACTAGTATTTAAGAATTCTAATCGGTCTATATTTTTTTATGGAATTAACTTTGACTGCGAAAGCAACAATTTTTTTTGTAATTAATTGTCTTTCAAGTTGTTTGGTTTGGAAGAAAGATTAACGTATTAGAACGTCGTGCCTAAGTTCAATAACAAGTTAAAATAATTTTTCAAAAAAAGAGAGGTATAAGTGACAAAATCAAATAATTAACAAATACAAGTAAGAAAATCTAATAATTAAGGACTAATAGTGTGAAAATCAAAAATTAATTTATCGTCAACTGTTTAATTCGGTAGCTGTTCTGTAATGGAAGATATTTTAAAAAATGAATTTAAAATAAAATATACTTAATAAAAAAATAAAATTCGGGTAAAACTTGAAGTAGGCTAGAGGAAACTCAATGAGGATAAAAAAACTGATGATATAAAATAACGACCGATAACGAAAAGAAAAAAAACATATCGAAAGAACTAGCAATAAAAGAACGTGGAAAATAGAAACTAAAATAAAAATATTGATAAATTAATGGAATCATGAGTCCGAAAATCAACTTCGAATTTTTTTTTCCAGAATAATAATTTTTTAATCATAATATGTAAATCATAGGGGAAAAAAAATTAATTACTCAAAAGAAAATGTAGTTTGAAAAAACATCACTTTAAAAGAATTCAAACCAATGATTAGGTAAATAAAGTTCAATTTCATTTCTGGTAGCTGCCCATAATAACTTCACAGTTAAGCGTGCTTGAGTGAGAGTAGTGTTAAGATGGGTGACTTCCTGGGAAGGTTCTTCAATGCGTATGATGAAATTAAATAATAGTGGAATGACTCAGCTTGACTCAGCTATAAAGCTAGTAATCGGTCTAGATGTGACTACTATAGGGGTAGAGAATTCTTACGGTTATTAATTTATTTAATTTATTATATATTTTCTCACCGGAATAAATATTTCGCCACAAAAATAATTAGCCACGGGATAATCCGTGGCAAAAAATTAATTCTAGCCACGGGAGACTTCGTGGCAATAAAATCAATACTTGCCACACTTTTTTTTCCCGTGGCTATTTGCTTGCCACGGCCACTTGCGGCACGAATGGTTTTTCCGTGGCAAAGTACTTTAGCCACGAAAATTTAGCACTTTTGCCACGAATTCAGTCGTGGCCCAAGTGCTCATTTGTAGTAGTGTTTGACTTTCGCCTTGTCCAAGCCTCAGTCAAAGTGGGGGCTTCTGTAGTCACCCAGATTTGGACCTGGTGGTTGTAGGAGTACCCGACAAACACCTGACAACAATTGAGCTGCAACGCGACGCGAGAATACGATGGTTTAGATAGTTTTTCTATAGAAGGGATCAAATAATTACTCGGAAAGATTAATTTAACATCAAGGCAGCCTTAGTCATGTCATTACGGTCGCGTCGACACTAATTATAGTCAATTCGGTCCCGAAATATGCAAAGTCAAACCCGAGTGAACGCGTCGGGCCGAGCGAACCTCGGGACGCGCACCCGAAGCCCACCCGGCGCTCGACGCGCTAGGGTTTTAGGGAAGTCTTAACCTCCAAGAAATACCAAGATATGCATCTTCTCCGTTTTAGAAAGTTTTGATATCGGATCTTCAAAACTTCGACAGCTTGAGCTCTGACGCCTGAAGACTAAATTGCCTCACACTAGGCGTCTGAATTCTAAGTCGCTGGACATCGGGTGTTCATATGGGTGCCGAGGGCCGAAAACACCTATAAATACCCCCCCCCCCCCCACCTCATTCATTCGATACAACATCTTCCCTTCTCTCTTGCCGAGTTTCTCGCTAAGGGCTCGCACTCCGACACCTGAGGCAAACGATCCACTCGATCGTAGTTCTGATAAGCAAAATCAACGCTACTCCTCAACTTCGAACACTCCACTCGATCTCGAGGTGCCTGTCTTTGACTAGCTACTCTGAGTCTAGTAACAGAGTTCTGCCGGATTAGCCGCAGAACCAGCAAATAGTAACGGAGCTCTGCCGGATTAGCCGCAAGAAGGGCCAACGGTAACGGAACTCTGCCGAAATCACCAGGCGTGCTAGGAGGATCCGCCTTTTGAAGTCGAACCGTCACTAGGTTGTCATCTAAAGAAAACTTTACATTCTTGTACTTTTAATATTTGCACTACGATAATGTCAAATGTGGACGCTAGGTCCATAACACGTATTAAAGCACGTAACGTCCCAACTTCAACCATAAACACTAAAACACTCTAAATAGACCTGAGTAGTTCCGAGATCGATTCTCAACTATCTATGCATCGTGTTCCGTTTAGCGTATACTCCGAGGGTGCAACTCCTCACTACGTGATTTACTTACATTCGCATTTACGGCTTTCGTATGATTTATTGCTTTTATGACCTTATAATCGCATGCTAAATCACCTAACATAGAATTCAAAACGTAAACAAGCTAAAACTGAACAAAGCGAAGGTCGGGTTCCGTATATATCCCGGTGCTTGCCATACACGTTTCGACGCATCCCTATTAATACAGAACAGGCGCATCTTAAGCAGAATACTAGGTAAGGTATACCACGAGAACGACTAATATCCGTATTACCGCGTTAAAACTGATTTGCTAATAAGCATAATACTAGTACTCTCTACTCTCCGATGTGCATCTTTTCATGACATGCCTATCACGTGAAATCGCATGGAAAGAATGTAAATACAACTACTTTGACGACATAACTTACTTGTCCTTAAACAACCGACATAGCAAAAGGTATAGAGTTAAAACAATGGATGTTACCGTACTTCTGCCACAACAAAGGAACAAAGTTATCAGCCCACCGATTGATTAGTAGAGGTCACTACATACGGGCGGGATTGGGTGTCGATGTCTAGCGGACGTTGGCTTCCCAGTACGTACCCTCACCCCATACTCAGAATCAACGGTGTTCGGATGTTCGAAACCATTGGCAATGAGAGTCATTCCAGGCATTGAGTGCTTAAGGGTACAAGTTTTTATCTTTAGGCCATGTGCCCCTCAGCTTTGAGCCGGCTAATGATCAAAGTTGATTGAACGATTTTTGAGTCCCCATAATTAACTCGGTGGCGACTCCACAAATCGGCAACGAATTCGGTTCACTAAAAAGGTTGCCTTACCAAACATATCGGCTTTTAAACATTTACAACCACGACTCGACGATTCCAACGGAAACATGGGCGCCTGCACCCGTCTAGTACAAGTCTGAATTGTCAACCAAATTGAGGTCCGACACATCGCCCCGAACGCGAGATCGGACCGACCCCGACCTGGAGGGGGCCGTGTGGGTGGCCACCGCGATCAAAACCGGGTCGGTGCCGCGCAGGCGAGCGCGGGGCACCGGGCGGTGCAGACAGACGTCCACACATGTGCCTTGGGTGACTTGCATGGCGGCCCCTCGGAATCAAGCAACATTGAAGAAAAATTGAAAAAGGGATGAAATTTCAGGCATTGGCGCGAATCGTGCGGGCTCTATGCGGCTCGCACGCGTTCCTGCCTCACACAGGTCAGTTTTTCCTATTTAAAAAAAATCGAAAAGAATTCAAAAACAAAATGACATACCCAACTCCTTCTCTTTCCCTAACCCCTAATCAGATCAGCTTCTCAAAATTTAAAAACCCTAACTCATATCTCCAAATCAAATCCCTAATCTTTACTCCATATCTTCTTCCCTTCACTCATATCCAACCTTCATTCTCTCTTGGCTCCTGCCGCCGCTCCAGTCGCCTGTCGCCGTTCGAGTCGCCTGGTCCGTCTCCAGCGGTCGTGCGCGCGACGTCCGTCGTTGTTAGAGCGTCGGTCAGGGTCTCCGTCGTCTGTTTGTTCGTCTGTCATGCGCCAGTCAGGTCGTCCCTTCCTCTTCACTTAAATTTTCACTTTAAATTCGTTTCACACTCGTCGTCTGTCGCCGGTCTCTGTCGTCCGTTGTCAAGGTGTCAGCATCGGAGTACTACTCGTCAATCTTCTGTCGGACAAGTCACGTAGGTAGTCAAGCGAGGCGCGCCGGTCTTCGTCGTCTGTCTCCGGTGTTACGTAGTTCGGTTCGTCGTCTTCAGGATGAGTTGTCCAAACTCGAAAGTTCCCCCCCCCCCCCCTTCGTCCTTTCAATCTATTTCGTAGTTTGTGTGCTATTTTTCAGCTTTCCTGACTTGTGGGAATTCTGATGTGTCTCGGTAATCGTTTTCTGTCCATCTCGTCCTTCCTGTGTAATATAAGCCAGTTGTAATCAAAACCTCATTAGGTCATTGAATTCCGGTTGATCTTTAGCGTCAGTTCTGTTTAGTCGATTCCAGGTCAGGTCAGTCACGGTCCGTCTACTGGGTTGCATCTGAGTCGGGTGTTCACTAGTTAAGTTAGTGTCGGCTATCTTTGGAACTCTTGGGTCATGGCCCCGAAAAAGCAAAAAAGGACCTCGGTTGTCTATATGGGTTGTAAAAGTTTGAGTACGAAATAGAAATCGGTGTGGCGTCAATTATTTGATCGGACTGTCATGTCCACGAAATTTATTGACAACTATACGTTAGAGAGACTCGGGATCGGTAATGAGGTGTTCACGTTATTGACTCGCATTGGGTTAGCTAACTTTTATGATGTTCACGCGAACACGTATAAGCGCTATACACCAGAATTCTTGTCCACCATAGAAGTACATCCTGATGACGACCCCCTCACATTACTTTTAATCTCGGGAATTCGGAACGAGGTTTGACCTTTACAGAGTTGAGGGAGGCGTTGAGTATAGCACCGAGAAGGGGGAGGTATTTTTGACCCCTACTACCACTACAAGAATTTTAGTCTGGGGCGACTAATCTTAGCCACCGTCATCTGTCGCTAAAAGAGACGCGCGACAGATGACAGTCGCTAAGAAACAGTCGCAACAGGTAGTCGCATCTAGCGACTGAAATCGGTCGCTAAATTATACGCGCGACCGATTTCAGTCGCTAAATTTAGCGACCGAAATCAGTCGCTTTGGCATCCCTTTAGCGACTGATGTCAGTCGCTGAGAGCATAAGATTAGTGACCGACGTCGGTCGCTAAGGGGTGTGACGTGGCATTCTCTGGGCGTCTTACAGCGACTGATATCGGTCGCTAAATGAATAATTTAGCGACTGATATCAGTCGCTGTCTTAGCTGAAATAGGCCAATTTTATTTGTTTCTTTTCTAGCCAAAATCTGCACAATAAAACAAACCAACAACCACAATACGTCCCAAACATCATTCCCAACATTCCAAACGTTGTTCCAAATGTTACGCCAGCTTCACATTCCAGAATTGGCAACCAAGTAAGCAAACGTCGTGAATACACTAAATTAAAAGTGTTGTTACAAATTGTTTTTAACAAACATTCACAAACTACAAACTGCTTTCAATCTACTCACCTAACAGTGAAACTAGCTGACGCACCACTAACACCGTCACCGAAGGGGTCTCTATAATCTCGGGGTCGGGGAGTGGGGCCGGAGTTACAGTTCTGCTACTGCATGATCCTCAGGCGATTTAGCTCTTCTAGAATTTGCAGGCTAACGGCATCCTGTCGCTGGATACGCTCATCCTGCATCTTCAGCCTCTCATCCTGCTCCTTCATCTTCTCAGCCGTAGCAACCCGTAGCGCCCTCTCCTCTTGCAGTTCCGACCTCATCTCAGCAACGACGGATAGTACATACTCCTGCCCCCCCCCCCCCCCCAGCGTTGGGTGGTGTCCAGTACAGGGTATGAGTGTTCCCCGTACCGTACACCGCTCCCTTGCGGTACCCTTGCACGACTCTGAACCAAATCTCAGTCGGGTCCTCACCTTCAACCTCGGGCGTTCTAGTGTCCTCCAAGTACGGGCTCTGAAAGAAATTGTGGTGAGGATTAGGTAAGATGTAAAGAAAAAAAGTAAAGAAGCATTATGTTTGAAACTTACCCAAATAACGGCATCCTTCTTCGTAACGAAGGTTCGACTGGTGTCGTCCCCCTTGCTCTTCGTGTCGAGAAATAGCTGCACAGGCGGAGGGAGTTCTCCTGTTTGCTTCTTCAACTATTGATAGTACATGTAGATTTCTCCTTTATATTTACAATGAAAACATTAATTAAAAATCAAAAATAAAAATCAAAGGAAAGGAAATACTAACATTCATAGCCCGCTGGTGCATCGATTGAGACCCACCATAGTGGGTGGCATCCGCTTCCGCCTCGGGATCCCCTCCCCGCCTCTTGTTCTTCTTCGCCTGGACGGATCTCTTAAGGAACTTCGAGTCGGAGCGGGCTTTTTCGAACTGTTGAATGGCGTCACCTACAATTTATATGAAGAGATATATACAACTATCTATTCAAGTACGAACACTAATTGAGTAATCAAACCTTTAAGATATTTCTTTGCCCTTCCCTCGCTCGCCAACTTCCACATGTTATCCTTGTATCTTGGCTTCGCGACGTCCATGTATCTATCTCTCGCAGCCACCGCAAGACTATCGTGCCAATAGTGTTTCATCTGCAAGATCGTTTGTTGTTACTGTATTAGTAATCCGTAAACAATAAAAGTTAATTAATAAAACAAAAAAATTAGTGCACCTTAAAGTTGGCGAACCACTTCTCCTGCTGCCACTGAGGCACCTTGGTCCAACCAGTGTGATGGTTGGATTTGCCGTGGATCCCGCCACCAAATAAAAACCAACTAT
The DNA here is from genome assembly GCA_958450325.1 of Agrostemma githago. Taxonomy (NCBI): domain Eukaryota; kingdom Viridiplantae; phylum Streptophyta; class Magnoliopsida; order Caryophyllales; family Caryophyllaceae; genus Agrostemma; species Agrostemma githago. The sequence goes on along the minus strand of OY288241.1, from coordinate 28,445,753 downwards.
GACCTAACGGTAGTTAGGGTAAGTCGGGTCGTGTCCACGGAGACGGTATCGCAAGGTTTAGACTAAGTCGGCCTAAAACGAGACTAAATCACCAAACAAACACAAAGAAGCGATAAATGGAAAACTATGGTAGAGGAGAGGTAAGAACTAGACTAATGATGAACTAGGCTAAACAATGCTAAACAATGCTAATGATCGAAATAACAAGTAAACTAGAATAAACGATGACTACACAAGAGGTTGAAATCAAATATGGAAGGAAGTGGGTTAGGTCGGGTTCATGAGAATAGTAGGGTGGTCGGGTTGATCATGGGTATAGGTGTCTCCTAATTGCTAGAATTGGTCTGGGCTCTTGCAACTTAAACCGATGTCGAGGTGAGTCCGGGCTCTCGCTACTTAGACTCTAGTCGAGGTAAGTCCGGGCTCTCGCTACTTAGACTATCCTCAACATGACCACAAACAAGACAAACAATGAGTAGAGGAAGACTAGCATGAGAAGCATGGCCACTACAACTCAAACAAGCATTTCAACAAACACATGGTATGCCAAGTATGTGACTAACAACAAAGATTCATCCTTTACCCCTAATCAAACCCTAATCACCCATATTCTACCCTTAATCCCCCTACTAACCCACAAGATGACTACTCACACATATTCAAACTAACTACAACAATGAAAGGATAAAACAACATCATAAACATCAAAACATTCATCATAAACAACCAAGAACAATAATCAATAATCAATGATTAAAACTTGATGATAAAACAAAGATTAAGAGAAGAGAAATTATACCCACTACAATTGGATGAAAAAGATGAGAACTTGAATTAATAAGAAACCCAAATAAAACCCCAAGGTTGTCAATCTTGGATGAGTCTTCCAGAATCTTCTTAATTACAAGACTAATTAACTAAGATTAACTAATGATTAAAGGAAGATTAAAACTAATGAGAGGAGAACTAAATCTAGGGTTTATAAGATGTAAAGAGGCTTAAGATAGTCTAGGTTAATGTAGCATACATAAACAATACAAGAGGGAAGTATTTATAGGGGTACAAGAATGAAGGAGGATGAATTAAATGATGTGCGGCTACAGCACCTTGGTCCCGACCGGGACGGGATCATCCCGACCGGGACGGGATCATCCCGACCGGGACGGGATCATCCCGACCGGGACGGGATCATCCCGACCGGGACGGCCGGTGGTCTCGACCGGGACGGGTTGGTCCCGACCGGGACGGCCTGGCAGTGACACCTTTAAAAGCGCACTTCATCCCCGACGGGATGAGGTGCATACCCGTCGGGGATGAGTCTTGTAGGCTTCCAATATGATCCTTTTGGTTCCTCCTTGCTTCACATGAACTTCTCATCGATCCTCGGGACTCGGGCTCGGGTCTCGGAGGCTCGGGATTGGGTCCGAAGGTTTCGGGGTCGAATCCAAGGCATCGAGTGATCGTTCCTCCGCTTCGTTGGCTCCAAAAAGTGTATGTATAGAGTCGGAATCAATCCAACTCTTCACGAATGGTCTCGGAAACCTGAAACGAGCTAGAGGAAGCATAAGTAGCCCATGAACCACTCCCAAGGAGCGATTCCGCAAGGAAAGTGGGACCAAAACACTACGAAATAGGCACTACAAACTACACTTATCACAGTGCAGTAAGTAGTCAAGTCTTTTAGGAAGCTGTCCGTCACACTAGTCACCACCGCACGTGTCCGAAACCTACACCAAAGAATGAAATAAGATGATGTCTCACAAAAAAATGAAGTAAAATGAAGTTGCTAATGTGATTAAAGTTTGAAAACCAGTAAATGACGTTGCTAATAATGTAATGTCTTATCATGTGTTCTCGGGGCTCATAATTAGGCGCCCGTCGTCTAGATATTCAAGCTCTCCAGGTCCCTGTTGTGGTTGTTCAGGTTGCGGCTGATCCTCGTTCGCCTCCACCTCATTCTGCTCCTCGAGCCGGTCCTCCTGCCGGTCCTCCTCCTACTGCTGCTGGGACCCCCTGTTCCTGCTCCCACTCCCGAACCGCATTCTTCTGCCAGTTGTCATATCTGCGGACAAAGGTAGAAAGTTAGAAATTGACATCTAAGGTTCTTACATTTCACACAAGGACATCTAAACCTACCCTCTGACGCGTATTCGTGGTGGGTTTTAGCAAACTCAAGAAAACTATTAACACCCTCTAAAAATTCCGTTGTGGGACGTCGTCTCTTATCCAATCTTTCCTCATACATCCATTTTCGTTCAGATCTCTTCATTTTTTTATCTAAAAAAATTGAGACAATAACCACATACAAATTATTTCCTCTAAAGTAATTTACTATATACACTACTCAGATATTTTGTAAAATTCTTAATTCACCTAAACATAGTACTATTTGCACCTACTCCGTCCATAATTACATCACTAAATTGGTATAATTGTATTTCACTTCCAATTTCCTAACACATATAAAGAACCCAATTCATTCAACTACTTAACCACAAACCCTAATTTTATACTAACAATATACCTATTTCAAATTGGGGAACCTATGGGCAATTAACATTCTAACTACACTAAATACTTCAACACTAACAACAACACTACACTATAAAAACATCTAACTCAATAACTAATTTATTTATATCAATAAATAAAAAAATTAACAAATAATTTAAATTAAGTATAGATAAAAAAAACATACCGTAACTAATAAAAAATGGAGGAAAGAAGAAGGAAGGATAAAGGAGGAGACGGGTTAGAGAGAAGGGAGAGAAGGCGTAGAGAAAGAGAGTGAAATGGGGTTTGTGAGAGGGGGAGGGGGGCTGATCGCGGCTTTAAAAAAATTCAGACTCCGTAGCGACCGATATCGGTCGCGCGGGTTTTGAATCGGTCGCTACGTAGCGACTGATATCGGTCGCGCGGTTATTTTTTTAGCGACCGAAATCGGTCGCTACGGGGAGTCAATTTTCTTAATTCTGTCTCCTCGTCCAGCGACTTATATCGGTCGCGCGGATTACTTTTCAGTCGCTAAATGAGCGACTGAAAGTTTCAGTCGCGCGTGTATGGTAGCTATGGGAAGTATTTCTTGTAGTGTACGCGTATGATGGATGAGTTTTGGAAGAAAATTTCCGGGAGTGCATATGGGGGGGCACATGGGAACATTGGGGCTAAGAATGCTGATATTCATCACCCCGTCCTTCGTTATGTTCACCGACTTTTGAACTCCACATTTCTTTGCAAAGGTGAACCGACACATCTACCTAGGGCGGATTTTATGTATTTGTGGGTCATGATGCCTGAATGCTTGGGGACCCCGGATTGGATCGATATATTCTTGACCTGTTGTGATAAGCACCAGAAAGCGGTCTCGGGAAACATTCCATTGGGTGGTATGGTTACTCTACTAGCTCAATTCCTTGGCCTACCCAAGATGGCGAATTCTGATGGATAAACTAGGTATATTTAAAGGGCCAAAATTGGGATAATGATGTCCCCAGAACAGGAGATAATTGGGCATGGAAAAACATATGCAAAGTAAAGGAGAAGATGAAGGCTGGGTATGTTCATGGGCGCTGGTCTGGGAATCAGGCTCTGTACTCCATTCGTGATGGGTACAATTACCTGAGACAACATGGTAGTCCTAAAACTTGGGCTCCCATCATCTGGAATCTTTGGAACATTCCCAAACACTCTATAATTGCGTGGATGGCAATGATGAATGGTATGAATACCAAGGAGAAGTTAGCAAAGTTTGGGTGTGTCTCAGATGACCTGTGTTGTTTATGTAATGCTTCAGTTGAAACAATAGCACACACTGTTTTTTGATTGTCCGTATAGTAGGAGATTCTTAGATTGTGTGGAGGAGTGGAATGGACCTGTTACAGATGCAATTACTCAGGGCGCGCAGCAGCAAACTGATAAATGGGCATGGAATGCAATGGTCCTTGTTACTTGTTACTATTATATATGGTATCAAAGTAATAAGGCGAGGATTGATTTCACTTTGAGTAGACCTGAGCGAATCGCGGAACAACTCAGAAATGAGACTAAGATGATTGGGCAGACGAAAAAGAAGAAGTAAAGAAGAAGACACTGTCATCCTTGGTGATTAAAAAGCAGCTAGTAGTATACTAGGAAGCTGTCATTGTAGATGCTTTAATGCATCATGGTAGGAAGCTGTTTCTGGTTTTTTTATCACTATGCTTGATTTATGGCTCGAAACCCAATTTTGTGGATATATATATATATATAATCACATTTTATCAAAAAAAGATGGCGGATTCTCCAGTTGTGGGAGACATTACTATTAATCTGAAGTTTACGGAGAGTTGTTCTATGATTTCTCGACCGCTTAGTGGCTCCCACCTAATCTGGACGATCGGCACGTCCCACCGTCATTTCATGACTTTGCCTCGTCCGGATGGGAAACCGTTACCGTTTGGGACTACTACAGCTGCGTTCTACCTTCCTCCCGACGAGGAATTTCCTAGGCCGACTACCGAGCCTAGTGATCCGGTAATGGAGGAGCTCAAGGTTGCTTCTGATTTTGATCGTTGGAGCGCTTGGCGCGAATCTATAGAAGATCGAGTGGAAGAATCCGATGATAATAGTAGGTTGGCTGCTGAGTTCGGTCGATGTTTGAATCGGATGCAATTGAAGTTGCACCCTAATGACTACTCGGAACCATATCCCGAGTTTTATGAAGAGCTTGCGGCCCGTGAGCAAGCAAGATCATCTAGGACAGTGGCACGTGAGGCTAAATCACGTGACGCCGGCCCCTCTTCTCACTCTTGAGCCCCCGAGGTATTTCTCTTCCCATTTTTCTTATTGTCCTTAATTCACACATTCGAGGACGATGTGTTATTCAAGAGTGGGGAGGGGAATTATCTTGTTGTATATATTAGTTATTTCATAATACGTCTTTTAACTTTAAAAGAAAAAAACAAAAAAAAATAGCGTAGGGAAATAAGGGTCGATCCACAGAGAAGGCGAAGTAATTTAAGTGAATTAGTAAATAGGAATTAATAACTAAGAATGGGGGGTACCAAAAAATTTTGCCCTAGCAAAGCGACGAAGAGGAGGCGTTTTGGCTGGACGGTTGAGACACGATGGTCCGATCACCCACGCCGGGATCGACGCTCCACAACATCACTAAGCGAAGGCAGAAGAGGAGGACTGAAGAGAATGAGAAGCGTAAAGGGAGCATCGTTGGTTCGAATCCTGACATGGACGTACCCTTACGGGAGAAATCCATGCAGGACATCATGGGTATGCCTTCATACGATATCCAGGATGATGACGAAGAGGATGTCGACGATATTGCTATGGATGACTCAGTGCAATCTCCTATCCAAACTGGAGAGGATATTAACGATGATGGAGGGGCCTGGTTTACTAGACAAGGGAATAAGATAGTTCAGGAGGCAAATGATGAGATACTGCAGTTGGAGATGGATGATGTCCAACCGGAGATTGATTCCTGGAAGACAGCTGTCTACGGGTTTGTAGTTGGGGCGAACCCTCCATGGCAAGTTCTGGAAGGTTACCTGAAAAGGGTATGGAAAATGCACAATATCGATAAGATTTCTTTCATGCCTAATGGAGTCTTTCTGGTACGGTTTCCTACTGAAGCTATTAAGAACATTGTACTACAAGCTGGCTATCATTTATTTGATAATAAACCTGTAATCACTAAGGAGTGGAAACCTGATATTGATTTGGAGAAGGAAGAGGTGAAAGTGATGCCAATTTGGATCCGACTTCATAAGCTACCCCTAAAGTTTTGGGGCACAAGCCTGAGCAAGATAGCGGGTATTATCGGGCATATGATCAAGAGAGATGAGGCCACTACTCAAAAGACAAGGCTTGGTTTCGCAAGGGTGCTAATAGAGGTCAAAATGGGTCAACGGTTTCCTGAATGTCTGCAGTTCAAAGATGAGAATGGGACCTTAATTAAGATTAAGGTTGAGTATGACTGGAAACCTACAGTTTGTGAAGGCTGTAAGAGAGTGGAACATGAAAAGAGGAACTGTCGTTCCCAAATCCGCAAGCCTGAAGTTAGGAAACAGAAGGTGTGGAAGATAGTGGATAAGCAGAAGGATAAGGCTCCTGCAATTATCACTACACCTCCTGCAACGATCATACAGGATACGATTATTGAACCTCCTGCAACTATCATTAATTATCCAGAACTTCTTAAGAAAGGTGTGGAGGTTGAGAGGAACCAGTTAAGCATCAAGGCTCCAGTGCTGAAAGAAAGTGGATTGAGGGTGAAGGATTCAGACCAAAATTCCAGTTTGCTTGTGGAGACTGGTAATGTGGCGGATCTTAGTCCTACATTCAAGCAAATTCTCACAAGAAAGAGGTCCTCTGGAGAGGGAAATAAGGTTACATTCTCTAATCAAAAATCCCCATGAATTTTGGTTTTTGGAATGTGAGAGGTATGAATAGGATGGAGAAGCAATTTGATATTACTAAATTCTTAGAACTGAATAATATTGGCCTGTTTGGTCTCTTCGAGACTAAGATCAAGTCTCACAATATGATAGGTGATGAGCCATTGTTTTAATAAGTGGAGTATCTCCACAAACAGTCATACTCATCCTAGAGGTCGTATATGGGTGTTATGGGATCCTAATCACTTTCATATCCAATTTCATAAGTACACATCTCAACTCATTCATTGTTCAGTCCAGGATATTGATAAGAAGGTGAAGTTTAATATCACTTATGTGTATGCCTTCAATTCAATTGCTGAGAGAGAAGATTTATGGCGAGACTTGAATCAGATTAATAGTACAATCCAAGGAGCGTGGCAAGTGGGAGGTGATTTCAACTGCGTGCTTACTCAGGACGAGCGTCTGGGTGGGAGTTTTAGTATCAATGAAGCGATCCCCTTTCAGAATTGCATCAACCAGTGTGCCTTGATGGATTGTCCTGCAATAGGAGCCTACTATACTTGGAACAATAAGCAACCTCCGGAGGAAAGAGTGTATAGTAGACTCGATAGAGCGTTGATTAATCAAGATTGGATCGATTTATTTGAGAGTTACAGGGCGCATTTCCTTCCTGAAGGACTATATGACCACAACCCTTGTGTGATCAGGAGTATTGATGAACAGATGAAACGTAATAGACCATTCAAATACTACAATATGTGGAGTCAGGCTCCGGGGTTTGTGTCTACTGTCAAGTCCTCGTGGATACAGAAAATAGAAGGGACGAGTATGTTCAGGCTAGTACAAAAGCTAAAGGGACTCAAGAGGCCATTAAAACAACTGAACAAGGAGACTTTTCATGAAATAGAACAGCAAACAGATATTGCGCAGGTCAAATTATTGGATATACAGAAGTCACTAATCAGTAATGTGGGAAACCATCATCTGATTCGTGAGGAGATTGAGGCTATGGACAATTTCAGACAGCTGAGCACAGCTCGACTGAGCTATCTAAAACAAAAAGCCAAGATTCATTGGCTTAAGGAGGGGGATGCTAACACCGCTGTTTTCCATGGGTCCCTAAAAACTCGGAGAGCAAAAAATAATGTGCATCAGGTTGAGGATAAACAGGGGAGACTTTGTACCAGCTCAACATCAATCCAAGAGGCATTCCTTGATTACTATAAAGGACTCTTGGGAGATAAGAATGAGAATAATAAAGTAGTGGGGCATGTTGTGCGACTAGGACCGAGATGCAATTCAAATCACTGTGCGATTCTTAACACTCCGGTTACTAGGGAAGAGATTCGGGATACGATGTTTAGCATACCCAATGATAAGGCTCCGGGCCCCGATGGGTACTCAAGTAAATTCTTCAAAGATGCGTGGGATATTGTCGGTGATGATGTGTGTACTGCTATCTTAGATTTCTTCACCTCTGGGAGAATTTTGAAGCAGATAAATGCTACTGCTATCACCCCTATTCCCAAAATCGAGAGACCTACTTCAGTCCTGCAGTTCCGACCTATTGCCTGCTGCAATACGGTGTACAAGTGCATATCTAAAATTCTATGCAAAAGATTAGCACAAATACTGCCTGATTTAATCTCGCCAGTTCAGGGGGGATTTATTCGGGGAAGGAGCATTGTGGAAAATATTCTCATCTGTCAAGATTTAGTGCGACTTTATTCGAGGAAGGCTGTGTCCCCGAGATGTATGATTAAGATGGATATGCAGAAAGCATACGACACAGTGGAATGGGATTTTTTAAACCAAATGTTACAGAAGCTATCCTTCCCGGATTCCTTTCGGAAGCTACTGATGCAATGTGTATCCACAGCTTCGTTTTCCCTTCGTCTTAATGGGGAGTCCTTTGGATTCTTTCATGGGAAACGAGGATTGAGACAGAGAGACCCGTTATCTCCGCTCTTGTTCACAATTTGTATGGAATACCTTACTCGATTGCTAAGTTATACCACGGCAACGAGAGAGTTCCAATATCATCCCCAATGCAAGCAACTGAAATTAGTGAATTTAATGTTCGCTGATGATCTTCTTTTATTCAGTAAAGGGGACATTCCGTCGATGACGGTCCTATTGCGAACCTTTGCTACCTTTTCTAAGGCTTCGGGACTGCAACTTAGTAAAGGTAAATCTAACATCTTCTTCAATGGAGTTCGCAAAGAAGTGCAGCAAGATATTTTAGCAGTTTCAGGCTGCAAAATCGGTTCACTTCCTTTCAAATATCTAGGGGTTCCGATTAAATCTTCCCGTCTAACGATGCTGGATTGTCAGCCTTTGATTCATAAGGTTACGGAAAGAATCCGACGTCTGGGAGCGAGGAAATTATCCTACTCAGGTAGATTAGTCTTGATCAAATCAGTCCTTTCCACCCTCCATAATTACCGGGCGAGTATTTTTTTGCTTCCTACAGGAGTGATCAAACAAATAGAAGGACTATGCAGGACCTATCTATGGGAAGGCGGGACTTCATATACGAGACCTCCTCTCGTGTCTTGGAGTAAAGTATGCGTTCCATATAAAGAAGGTGGTCTTAATTTGACACAATGCTCTAATTGGAACAAAGCAGCAATTGGGAAACTGGTTTGGTGGGTCACGAAACATCCGACCAAACTATGGGTTTCATGGGTCAACTCGATTTATCTGAAAGGGCAAGCATGGCTCCAGTATTGTCCTCCTGCGGATGTTAGTTGGGGTTGGAGACGAATTTGCAAGATTAAAGACAAGCTCAAATCTGGAATAGAGGATGGAGAATGGAATGACGTCAATCGATATTCCACGGCCAAAGGTTACAAGTGGATCAGAATAAGGAAGAAGAAGTAGGATGGCATAGATTGGTATGGAACAAATGGACATTACCGAAACACAGGGTGATTGCTTGGATGTACCAGCACAACGCAATGAACTTGAAGGCTAAACTACACAGGCTGAACATTACAGCTGACGCACTATGCTGCATTTGTGGTACACATGACGAGGATATTGGCCATCTCTACTGGGAATGCGGGTATAGCATCCGTATTCTGAGAGGCTTAGGGGAATGGACAGGACAAGATCTCAGCAATATGGTTTCAAACGAACGGAGAGATAGGATGAAAGGCAGCAAACTACAGCGAGCAATAACCAATAGTGGTATTAATGCAGCCATTTACAACATATGGGAACAACGGAACAAGAGTAGAGTGGATGGTGTCCTGCTACAGCCTCACATAGTGACTAGGAATATGACTAAGGAGCTTATATTGTATTACAATAATGTTCAGAAAGGTATACTTAGTACTAGAGATGAGATGTTCATCTCGCGATTGATGGGCAACTAATGTATATTTGATTCTTTCATTTATATATAATACTTACACTTTCCCAAAAAAAAAAGAATGGGGGGTGATTGGATGATCGAAGTGACTAAAACTAAACAACAAGCAAATAACGGAATCAATAATAATAATGAGCGAATTCAGATAATTAAAATGACTCGGGTAATAATTTCCATAACTAATTATCAAATTGATCATAGACTAACAACTTTCTCCTAACTCTTGAGCAAACTATCGTGGAAAATAAATCCCAAATCTCACGTGAATATTATTTGACTCGAAACGCGATGATCAAATAACCTAATTATCAAACAACCTAATACACGTGATTAAGTTTAATCAATAATAGCATTAACGGATAGAGAACAAAAAAAAGTGACGACCAATAAACACACGATTATTAGTTTGAATCACAAGTTAAATCTCTCTTTATCCTAAATATGATGAAACGCATCAAATATTAAGGTTGAAGATTGTTACTTTGTCTAACGGGTTTGAACAATTACGGGTTCAATCGCTAGAATAATAATAGATTGAAAATTGCAAAGATTAATTAGCTACTTTAATCTGAAACTTCAACAATCATGCACATATGAACAGAGAAATAACAATACTCAAGAGATAAGATAAAGATGAATTAAAGTCTCACAATTGAACAATTAGTAGCTTAAATCTTAATCCGAGCAGAAGGAATTAGTTACACATGCTTAGGGTTTTTCTTCTCTTTTTCTTTTCCTCTTGAACATTCAACTTGATGGTGATAGCAATAATGATTATGAAAAACTAAACTTAACCTAATAATAGTCTCCTAATAATTATAATAAAATAGTAAATATAACAAAGTTTCCTAATTAAAACCAAAGTTTTCAAAACGTAGTAAATTAAGATGGAAAAAGACGAGACGCGTAACAAATTTCAGGCTTTTGGGCGACTCGCGTGACAGTCGCGCGACTCACCTGCTCGCGCGATTTGCGTGGTACTGGGGCGCCTCGCGCCAATGCCTGCTGCTCTTTCACGTTTTCCTTCGTTTTTTCCTCGTTCCGTGTCTTCAACTAGGCTTTCCTTTTCTTCATGATTCATCCGTTCTTAGCCCAAATAAACGATTAAGATACGAATCCTCAAAATAGCTTATATTACATTCATACCAAAATGACTAAATGCGATACAAGACAACCGATTAAGCACACCAAAATACACAAAAACCGTCGTAATAACTACGACTAAATACGGCCTATCAAATATACTCACGCTTGAACATTTACTCGTCCTCGAGTAAAACTCGACGAACACACTAAACACAACCATCATCGGTTCAAAATGCGCGGGAATAAAATTACACACACCTGCCCTCACTTGTCTTCCACCAAAATCCCTCGTTATGAGACAATGCACAAGTTAATCCACCAATTGAATGAAAATCACCTCAAATGTTCAAGTGAATCAACACACCCAATACCAAACTATTATCATCGACTCAAATCATCAAAACAAGGGACATTAGCAAATAAAGATAAGCTAATATCAACATCTAACGCTCTTTATTTCTCCAATCCTAGAACGGATCACATGTGCTACATATGTCACCAGTGGTAAAAATGTATACCACAATATTCCACAACCCACACTTGTGATCAATCCTAAACACCTCTAATAGTTCAACATACCAAACAAAATATCACTAATCGCATCAAATATAGTGCTACGACTACACCGTACCGCGATTCTTCTCACCTTAGTCAACTATCCTACCCTTCCGACCTTCTTTATCACCCTTCTTATGACGCCAACACCAAGAAATGGAGAGAATATAGCTGAGTTTTTTTTTCTAAATCTCTCATTTTGCCTAGAGCGTCCGCCCTTGCAGATTTTCACTCTAGCTTACATTTTTTTTAATCTCACACTACTCTCGTGGCACTCAACTCGATTTTTCTTTTTGCCCAAAGCGCCCTTTCGAGTTTTCGCTCTGTCCTCGGCCACATCTCCCATTCTTGCCTAGGCGCCCTTTCCGGGTTTTCATCTTTTTTTTCTTTTTTTTAAAATCTTCGGCTCACCAAATTGGATGCCGACCTTTCTCCACCTAGTCAGAAATTTGGAGAAGCCTTCCTTCTCGTTTTGGAAAAGGACTTTGAGGTTTCGGATGGTGACTTGTGTTTCGGAATTATCCGCGTATTGTTTTGTGAATTTTTCGGAGATATCGTCCCAAGTGGATATCTTTTTATGGTCGAGGGAATAAAATCAGTAGCGTGGTGCATCACCTAACGAGGATGGGAATATCCTAGTGAAAAGACTGGGCTTGACCCCTTTAATGGCCATGTAATCCTTAAAGGCCCGGATGTGGTTAAGGGGTTCCTTAGTTCCTTTGAACTTGGGTATGTTGGCTAGGGAAAAATTTTCTGGTAGTTGGTCGTTTACCATCTCAAACTTTCTGTGGTTTTCTAGGTGGACATTGTTGCCTTGGTTTAGGCACATTTGGTTTTCAAGGAAGTCTATGCAACTCACAACGGACTGTAAGATGTCGTCCTGAGGGGGTATAATAGGGTCATTAGGAGTGACTCCGGCGGGAACACCGCCTAGCGGCGTGGAGGTTAAAAGGACCACGTTGAGGATCCGGTTATGGTGTTCATCAGATGTCTTATCTTCCAAGTGGCTGAGGCGGGAATCGATGCTATTTACGGATGCATTCATGTTAATGATGGTGGCCTGTAGGTCTGGGATCATGTTGGCTAAGGTTCCTACGGTGTTATCCCCGAATTGTTTGGCGTCGTTCCCACTATGATTACTTACGTCTACGCTCGGATCTCCTAACATGACTGGAAAGGTTGGTATTGATGAGAACGGGTCCACCAAATGACTTAAAGACTCGAGGAAGGCTCGCAGGCAAGCAACACAGAAATGAGACCCTTGATTTGCGCGTGTTTGCGGTCATCGAATTAGGGACTCGAGTGCTTTAGACTCTTGGTGTATTCGGCGTAGCGCCTAATAGACTTGTATCTCTATAACGAGACGATCTGACATAAATCTCGGGAGTGAGATTCAAAGAAGAGGACTTCTCGAGATGAGACAACCTAAAATGTAAGACCTCGAACGGAGGTGACCCTAGTAACTAACACAGACAGTTAATCACACGGTTGTACGACGTAAGGAATTGATCTCGATCCCGGCTCGAAATCAAAGAGTTCAATTTTTCGAAAACGGATGACTTTTGAAAAGCAAACTTTTTCTGAAAGTGAGAGTTTTGGGGAAATCGGTATTACGATGATTTAGTGACATCATTTGTGATGGATGTAAAGTGTTCCTATGTGAGCGTCGAGGTTTCGACGATAGCAAAAGTGTAAGCCGTGATTTTGTAAAAGAAGCGCGGTTGCGAAAGGACCGGTTTTGAAAAATTATGACGTTGCGTTTTTATCGAGACTACTATTAGTTAGGAGTTCGAAGTTCGCGGTGTAGACGGAGTTTATGAGAGAACGTGGTGTCTGTGATGGTGTTTTGAAGTTGTGACCAAATTCTTATTACAGAATTTAGATGGTGAAAGTGTTTTTGGAAAAACTTTTAAAACGTGCGACCTTATTTGTCGATTCCATTGATTGGAATTTCGAGGATGGTGACGGTATGCATGGATGTTTTGTAACTGTTTTGGGTTCCTTGACTTCATTAATTGAAGTTTCGGTAATGTTAATGGTATATGCTAAAAAGTGGTTTGAAGAATGTAACCGTTTTACTTGCCTTGATCCCATTAATTGGGAACTTGGTAATAGTAACGGTATGTTTGTGAATGTTTTGAAAGCAAAATGTGATCGTATAAGGTACCTCGATCCCATTGGTTGGGATTTTGGTAATAATAACGGTATGTCGTTGTTGTATGAAAATGACGAGTTTCATTTTGGCCAGAGTAATGGCGCTTAAAAGTGTCTTTAGAAAGTGATGATAAAATTGGCCATGGTGATGGCGCAAAAATGCTTTTGAAAATAATTTTAATTTGGCCGGAGCATCGGCGCTTAAAAGGTGGTTTTGAAAAGAAGATGTCCTTTTTCGAAAACGAAGTTGGGTGCGGTTGACTATGTTGTCGTGGTTGAATTCGGATTTTAATATTTTATTCGGGTTGTCAAACACGCTACACATAACTAGGAATGCGTACACTCATGCAGGATGCAAACACGGGTAGGTTAGGGCAGGCTACCGACCACGAATAGTCTTTGCTTAGGTGACGACAGGTCACCTGGGGAAGTGAGTGTCATACCGTTTGCTTAGTACCAGTCATTTGGTACATCCATGGAATGCCTTAGCCGGTCGGAACGTCAATCGAGGGTCTCTCCGCATGTCCGAAAGGATCTTACCGCGAAGAGGTCGATTGGTCCTAATATCGGATAGGGTGGACTTTTTAGGGCCAAAACCTGTAGTGACCACAACAAGGAACATGTAAATGAGCTTCACCGACTTCGTTCGAGTTACACCACCGCTGGAAACTTGTTTCCAATTGCCCAGCGGAGTCGCCAAGCTGTGGACGCCCGTCCGCACTACCCGGCGCCCCGAGCGCGCCCGCGCAGGACCTCTTGTTTGTCTCGGCGGCCACCCACGAGGCCCTCTCCCGTTGGGGGCTGGTCCAATCTCGCGTACGGGATGATGTGTCGGACCTTGATTTGACGATTCGGATTGTACATGACGAATGTGGGCACCCGTGTTTCAGTTAGAATCGATCGAGACATGGTTGTAAGTGTTTAAAGGCCGATATGTTTGGTAAGACGACTTTTTTAGTGAACCGAATTCGTTGCCGATTTGTGGATTCGCCACCGAGTCAATTATGGGGACTCGGAAACCGTTCAAGTCAACTTTGATCCTTAGCCGGCTCAAAGTTGAGTGGCACAGGACCTAAAGATAAAGACTTGTACCCTTAAGCACTCAACGTCTGGAATGACTCTCATTGCCAATGGTTTCGGTTATCCAGAAATCGTCGATTCTGAGTAAAGAGTGAGGGTACGTATTGGGAAACCAACTTCCGATAGACGTCGATACCCAATCTCGCCCGCAGATAGCGAGCTCTAATAATCAATCGGTGGGCTGATAACTTTGTTCCTTAATTGTGGCGAAAGTACGATAACATCCGTTGTTTTAACCCTATTTCTTTGCTACGTCGGTTGTTTAAGGACGAGTAAGCTTTGTCGTCGAAGTAGTTGTATTTACATTCTTTGCATACAATTTCATGTGACAAGTAGGTCATGAAAAGATGCACGTTGGAGAGTAGAGAGTACTAAGTATTATGATGCGAGTTCATTTTGCAGCGTTGTTTTGATCAGTCCATATCTCGAGTTATACTTGGAATTTCGTAGTCATTCAAAATGGAGGAGATAGATTTCGAGCTTATCTTTCCAATGACTATTCATGAAGGCTCATTGAACAAGTATTGACAAAGTTATGGTCCGAACAAGTCAGTTGTGCATGGGAATTTCGCAGAAGTTATTTGACGGGACTGTTTCTTTTGTATCGACTTTCAATAAAAGAGCTAGTGGATACTTTGCTCTAATCTGATTTACAAGTCAAATAATCAAGACCATATGGATGCATTAACTTGGTTTCACACTCATTCAAGCAAGGGATATGCACCGGAGTTAGTAGGCTGATTGTAGCTTTGTTTGTATCACCCTAGCTTTGTTTGTATCACCCTAGCTTTGTTTGTATCACCCTTGACCATTCTGGTTTGGGGACGTTTTGTAGGCTATATATAGACAACCATTTGATGAATAAAGACACACAAGATTTACACGAGATTTATACACAAAACTGAGTAAAGCATTGCTTTCTTTTACGTCCTTGTTGCTTACAAGACAAAGTCTAGAGTTATGCTTCAATCGCGTTACAAGCTCTAAACTCGCTACTTCAATCGCGTGTTTGATTTAGCACCCGCTTTGTTGAAGTATAGGTCTACTTCACTAAGCATACTATCCCTTGGTTACGGTTTATTCACCTTCACAAACTATCCTTACAATCTATTTTGTTACTTTGTTTACGTTCATTTCAGTTCACTATCATTCTTCACGTTGTTGTTTCAAAGTTCATATTAACTCACATCCATATGGTCTTGATTATTTGACTTGTAAATCAGATTAGAGCAAAGTATCCACTAGCTCTTTTATTGAAAGTCGATACAAAAGAAACAGTCCCGTCAAATAACTTCTGCGAAATTCCCATGCACAACTGACTTGTTCGGACCATAACTTTGTCAATACTTGTTCAATGAGCCTTCATGAATAATCATTGGAAAGATAACCTCGAAATCTATCTGCTCCATTTTGAATGACTACGAAATTCCAAGTATAACTCGAGATATGGACTGATCAAAACAACGCTGCAAAATGAACTTCTGTGAAATTCCCATGCACAACTGACTTGTTCGGACCATAACTTTGTCAATACTTGTTCAATGAGCCTTCATGAATAGTCATTGAAAAGATAAGCTCGAAATCTATCTCCTCCATTTTGAATGACTACGAAATTCCAAGTATAACTCGAGATATGGACTGATCAAAACAACGCTGCAAAATGAACTCGCATCATAATACTTAGTACTCTCTACTCTCCAACGTTCATCTTTTCATGACCTACTTGTCACATGATTTAACGCGATAATACGGATATTAGTCATTCTCGTGGTATACCTTACCTGGTATTCTGCTTAAAGTGCGTCGGTTCGGTATTAATAGGGATGCATCGAACCACGTGTGGTGAGCACCGGGATTAATATGAAACCCGACCACCGCTTTGTTCAGTTTTAGCTTGTTTACGTTTTGAATTCCGTGTTAGGTGATTTAGCATGCGATTATAAGGTCATAAAGGCGGTAAATCATACGAAAGCGATAAATGCAAAATGTAAGTGAATCACATAGTGAGGAGTTGCACCCTCGGAGTGTACACTAAACGAGAGACAATGCGTAGAAGGTTGAGAACAGATCTCAGAACTACTCGGGGTTTTTTTTTGGTAAAGGGTAAGTATGTATAAATATGTGTGTATCCAATTTACAAAGAATGACTACAACAAATTATGTAGCCATTGGTTATCTCTAGCACTGATTGGGTATTTGATCTTACACATAATTCGACTTCTAACATCCATCTAAATCAACTTGACGACACATTCTGGTCGCTGAACAGCTCCCTCAATTCTGCACACATTCCGCTGTCTCCAAATATGATAGATCGCCGCATTGATCATAGCCCTAAGGATGTTGCACTGAAGTTTGGTACCTCTCATCTTAGTAGCCCACTCCAAACCCGTATTGCTAGGGATTCGCTTCTTCACCCACTCACTCAGAAGGCCTATAACACTTGAGCTCCAACAACACCCAAAAAATAGGTGTTCAAAGGCCTCAGCCTGCGAGTCACAAAAAAGCAAAGGTCAGAGTCTACAACCCCGATCCACAAAAGTTTCACTCTAGTGTTTAAAGCCCCCTTAAACACAAGCCAAGAAATAAAGCTGTGTCTCGGGAGACTCCAAACGCCCAATACGAGCCGGCCCTACGTGACCTTTGGGTGACGAGACCGTAAGGCCTCATATGCCTTCGAGATAGAATAGTGGATGCAAGACCCGTGCCAAAGCCCATTCATATACAAGTTCTTGATCTTCTCTTTAGCCTGACATATCTTCTTCCACGCCCACGTGACATCAGCGTGAGGCTGATAATCATGCCAAGCAGTGCCCCTCAGATAAATGCAACTGACCCACCGAACCCATAATCGCTCCGGTTGGTCAAACACCCAAGAGGCCAATTTAGCAACAGCTCTCTCATTCCAAAGGTAGAGATCACGCAGTCCCAGCCCACCCTCTTCTTTAGGACGACAGATTTTGTCCCAACTCACTAAAGCTCTTTTCGTGTCCTCCACACCACCATCCCAAAGAAAATTGCGACATAGGGACACGATCCGAGCCATAACATATTTCGGAATAATAAAAACCATGGCCCAGTAATTATGCAGCTGAGACAGCACAGTCTGAACCAAAGTCAGCCTTCCTGCATAAGAGAGTTTCCGGGCACCAATACTAGTAATCCTCGAAACAATACGGGCTAACAGTTTCTCACAGTCATTCTTACCCAAATGAGTACTCTGGATTGGCAATCCAAGATATCTAAAAGGCATAGTGCCTTCCACACATCCTGAAAACTGCAAAATAGCCTCCTTCGTATCTTCGTCAACTCCAGCAAAGTAAGCATGGGACTTGCCAACACTTATACTCAACCCAGAAGCTCTACTAAAGGTAGCAAAGGCCCGCCATAACAACTCCATCGATTTCGTCTCCCCTTTGCAAAAAAGAAGAAGATCATCCGCGTAGAGTAAATGACAAAGCTTCAAGGAACCACACTTCGGGTGAAATTTAAACTTTCCTTCTACCAAGCCATAATTCAAAATCCGAGACAAATACTCCATACAAATTGTGAAAAGTAATGGATACATAGGATCACCTTGTCTTAATCCTCTTTTCCCTCGACAAAATCCAAAATTGTCACCATTAGCACAAAGAGAATATGAGACCGTTCTAACACACTCCATAATCAACTCCCGGAAATGATCCGGAAAATCTAACGCTTTCAACATATGCTCCACAAAGCTCCATTCCACACTATCATAGGCCTTATGAATATCCACTTTGAACAGACATCGAGGCGATATACGACTTCTCTTATACATTCAGACCAAGTCCTGACATATAAGCACATTCTCAACAATATTCCTCCCTTCGATAAATCCCCCCTGAGTGGGCGAAATTAATTGAGGCAAAACCCGAGCTAGTCTCGTACAAATAATTTTAGCAATACATTTGTACAAGACATTACAGCAAGCAATTGGACGAAATTCTTTCACAGATTGCGGACTATTCACTTTCGGTATCAGGACTATATTAGCACAATTTATCTGTTTCAGAAGCTTACCTGAGATAAAGAAATCTTCGATCGCATTCACAACATCCTCTCCAATAATGTCCCACGAATCAATAAAAAATTGGCTCGAGAATCCATCCGGCCTCGCGGCTTTGTCTCGCTGAATACTAAATAAAGCTCGTTTAATTTCATCCGCCGACACATGCTCCAAGAGATACCTCTTATGCTCCTCAGAACTAATGGGCCCCTGACGAATGATTCCCACGTTGATAGGCTCAACGTTTTGAGAGTCATCCAACAGCTGCTAATAATATCGAAGGAACGCATCCTCGATTTCTTCCTTAGTCGCATATTCATTTCCCCCTGCATCAACTATTTTCGAAATAGCATTTCATGCTCTTCGGGCTCGTAATAAACCGTGAAAGTAATCCTAATTAACGTCTCCATCCTTGACCCACTTCTGTTTTGATTTTTGACTCCAAAATTCCGCCCTCGCAGCCTTTAAAAATCGCACATGTTCATTAAGGTCTGATTCCTCCTGCAAACCAGCCTGCGACCTGTCAGATCTCAGCCGAACTTGAACTTGTTCGAGCATCAACTCAGCTTGGCAGCACCTGTTTTCTATGTCAGAGAAACAGGTTGCATTCAAATTCTTCAGTGGTCCTTTCAATTTTCTCCTCTTGGTAACAACCTGAAACAATCTCGTGCCTCTCACTTTCTCCCCCCACGTGGCCGCAATACATTTCTTAAAGTCAACTGCTCTACTCCACATGTTCATATATTTAAAGCTTCTATTCTTCCGAACCGGTGGTTGCTCACATTGTACTACACACGGGCAATGATCGAATACACCCTCAGGCAAAAAAATTGCAAACCCATTCGGGAACAATCCCATCAATTCGTCATTAACCAGACAATGATCGATATGACTATACACCCTCGTTTCAGACACTTTATGCTTATTAGTCCAAGTGAACCAAGACCCACTCACCTTGCAATCACTAACCTCACAATTTTCAAACAAATACGAAATTGATTCATCGCCTCATCCGATGACACTCCCCCAAGACGTTCACGGGCATCTATAACACAGTTAAAGTCACCCATAATCATCCACGGACCCATACCAGCATAGGACTCAAGCCTCCGTCAAAGGTCAATTCGCTCCAAGGCTGAGTTAAACGCATACACAAAAGTTAGCATGTAACTCTTCCCCGAACTCGTTGACACTTTTGTGGACATGACGTAGGTCCACCCCGACGCGGCCACGCGCGGGTTTGGGTAGGCGAATGAATCTCGTGGTGAGATTGTTCTCGGGTTCGAAATTTAAGTCAAAATGGAGTCGCCACCGAATTTTGTGGTTATTCGGAACCATACGAGCCCACTCTATGTCGTCATGGGCCATACACAAAGTAAGCCCACTTCGATTTCAGAGTTCATTGGGCTCGTCCCTTTGCATTGCAATATCGATACCGTCTAAACCGGCTTTCGTATATAGAATGACTCTCGTGCGCCAAGGGTTTCGGACATCCGGAAACCAAAGGTTCTGAGTAAGGGGTGAGGGTACGTGTTGGGAAGCCCACTAAGGACACCCAACCCCGCCCGCACATGGCGGCCTCTACTAAGACATCGTTCGTGTACGTGTGCGCGCGCTAGTAAAATGACTAAATGATATGCAAACAGCGTTTTCGGGCTAAGCATGCGAGTTGTTGATTAACTACGTCATTTAATGCATCTTGATTCACGTCAAAGTGATTTAGCATGTGATGTTCATTTAAGGCAATAAATGGCAAACATCAAGAATAGAAAACTCGTAAATAAATTACAAATTACACGGGCGGAATACAACCCGGAATTCACAATACAACGAGCAATAAAATAGAATAATTGAATTAAATAAGAAGAGCGATAAATAAATACACGACTCGACAAAGACCCATATACAATAACTGCACACTAGATCGTGAATTAGTTAGACAGACGAACTTTAGTTAATTACGCATTATATTGCATATTAATCAAAGGACGGAGGTTCGAGACCTAGGTGTGGTGCTAACCCGATCTCGAACCTCGATGCCTTGTCCCGACTTATCACCTCGAGAAATGGAGTCTAAATTAATTATGTGACGGATACGACTAAAGAGTCGTCGACATAAAATTAATAGCGCGAGACCGTCGATCAAAATCGTTTTAGGTGTCGTGATATGCATGAGTTTTGAAAATTAGAATTACGTGATTGATTATGCACGTGTCGACTAAAAGTCGTAAAAAGAATGATGAGGCTCAAATGTTGCATTGAAGCTCTCGAATTTCTGGGCTACAGGACCCACTCGATCGAGTCATGGTCTGACTCGGTCGAGTGTGTCTTTAAAGTAGCTACTGTCCAGATTTTTGGGTGCTACTCGACCGAGTGGGTCTATCCACTCGATCGAGTAGCCCCTGTACGAGTGACAACTCGTGTTGCTTTTTTGGTTAAAATCGATAGTGGGCCAAATTAAATACAAATATTGTACGATTTGTACTTAACTCGGCTTTCGGTGCTATAATCGCATATGCAAGCGATTATAATACCGTCATCGGAATTTTATGAAAATGTTATCGTTTAGATTGAAATTTTGAATTAGTGACGGAATTGCATCCCTCTACGTCACGACATCGGAACTAATCCTTTCGGATTATGTGATGTCGGTTTTCGTGTCAACGGGTTCCGCACTAATCTTGAAAATGGGATCAAATACGTTCAACTATGACTGATCACGATCACATCACGTCCTTGAGCACATTGGGGCGGCGCTCCTCGAAAGGGCGCCACCTCCGTCGTTACTCGTAAAGGAATTAGATGGACTTTAGGCGATCGTCATAGTTAAACGTATTCGAAACCGAGATTTTAATACTAGTATGTATGTATACACGGTATAATAATGTTAGATGTTAGAATACGGAATTAAAGTGTTAGTATACAAAAATGAAAGTTAGTGTTAGAATACATAAATAAAATGTTAGTATGCACAAAATTAAAGGTTAGTGTTAGTGGTTAGTAGTAGTAGTAATAATAATAATAATAATAATAGTAATAATATATACATAAAAAACAGTAAAAAGAGAAGGAAGAAAAAGAAACGGGGTTTGATGACACCCTCAACCTACATGCTTAAATGGCCTCGGAAACGAACTCGTAGTAGCGGCGTGTGCGCGGGAGTGTCGAGATATGCAGGGTGAGTTAGGGTGTGTTTGGTTAGGGAGAGGATGCTCTCGGGTCTTTGACGAGTTTTGATCTCGGGATTTTGAATATGTATGTGTGTATAGAGAGGATGTGAGTGTATAGGTTGAATATAGTAGAAATGTAGGGTTGAATGTTGTGTAAGTGTGATGAAGAGATGGCTGAAATTATGATGTAAAAAGTTGAAGAAGAGTTCCTTAATGTGATGGGTTGATGGGGTATTTATAGGAGAACCCCACGACCTAGGGTCACTCGATCGAGTGCCCTAGTGCACTCGGTCGAGTGCCTTCATAAATGAATCTGGTCCGTTTTTTGAGGCTCCACTCGACCGAGTGGGTCTATCCACTCGATCGAGTGGATCAAGCAAATCGAGCTATTTTAGGAAGGAATTGATATTGTTGTTTGTTGTAATCTTTTTTGAATTTAGATTGGGCGCCAGCTTCTAGAAGGTGCACTTAGGCTGATTTTTGTGACGGGTTCGTCTTTGACCGGGTTTTGACCCGGTCGCCAAAAGACGGCATTTATTTTTGGTGTCGGTTTTGGCCCAAATTAGTCTCATTTGACTCGGAATGACCCACTGGGCCTGAGTTTGAGGTCGGCTTTGAAAGATTTGCACTCCGCTAAATGCCCACGTCGGATACTATTGATTCCGAGTCCGTATTCGAGCATATTAAGTCACGTTGACGTCCGATCATCATCGGGTGTTTTGTCGGGAACTGCTATAGACACTAGCAGGCAAAATGCGGGTGTCTACAGAGCCCCCACTCTGACTGAGGCTTGGACAAGGCGAAAGTCAGAGTAGCTACCAGGCCAATCGAGGATTACGACCTGGCAGCCTTCCGGTCGGGTCGTTTATAGTCCAGTAGACTTGCGTGAAGGGCTCGCCAGCCATAAGCAGAGGGTCATACCTGTCCTGATGATGATAGCTCCGTGGGGAGTCAGACTTGCCTTTCGGGGCGTAGGTGTACCCGTATGCCGACACATCACGTCTTGGATGTAGCATACCGGGGAAAAGTTGACTCCGTTGGGGAATTTAAATAGTTTCGCGGGGACTTGCTTCTGAAGTCTGGAGTGTACCTGTATGCTGACACATAACAATTTGTATGTAACATATAGGCAAAACACTGACTCGTGTTGGGGAGTAAAGTAGCTGCGCGGGGACTTGCTTCTGAAGTCTTGGGTGTACCCGTATGCTGACACATGACAACTTGCATGTAGCATTTCAGGAGAAACACCGCCTTTGATGTTCCGTTGGGAAGCACTAGCCGGTACCTGAAATGTTAGATACATAGGCAGAAATAGCAGGCATAGTATATAGCAAGATAGCACATAGGAAATGCAGTTAGCATCTATAGACTAGTTTGCGCTGAGGGAAAATGATTTTTGCTTCGTTTTGAAATCGAAGTCCTGAAAGCAACTCACGTGCTAGGAGATAGGTTTTCAAAATTGAAAGGGGTAGAAAAGAGATTTGCAGTTTAAATAGACTGAAATTTGACCTTGTCGAAAAGGATTTTATCAAATGGCTAAGTTTTGCAAATTTTGAAGTGAAAATTTGAGGAGGGAGGTACTGACAGACTCGACTCTGGACGTGACAGGACGACGAGTTGACAGACACGACTTGGACTCTCGAGGGGTTGGACTGTGACTCGGTAGGGGGTGGGCCACCTAAGATGACTAGACTCTTAAGTTGCGCTATTCCGTAGCCTAGGCGAGTGGCAACACGGTCGAACATACATCGAAACGGGAAGGATGTGCTATAGGGTGGCTGCAGTAGTCTGTAACGAGACTGTAACGACAGGACTTAGTAGTAGCAATGTTATAGTCTGGTGCTCTTTTGGATCTTTGGTTTTGGGGTATATTCCCAAAATGGGTGTTTCTTTGAGTCCCTAACAGATTCTCGTATTTGACTGAGTCGAGTACTAGGACACACTATAGAAAGGTGGCTAGATTTTTGAAAGTATTTGGATTATGTGGGTGGATGGAGAACTTCTGTCTAAGAGAAGTCCCCAGGACGACAAAGCTAACTGTTGAGAACATGACAGTGTCGTGATAGGAATGATGGTGCTTTCTGAATTTGTGTCAATATGGGTGGTTGTGCCCTTGTTGAAAGGCTGCCTACGTATCCGCGATTAGTGAAATCAAACCAAGCCGTAGTTCAGTGGATTGAAAGATATGTTATGTTGTCTAGTTTATTAGGGCTTTGTGAGTAACTAGCCATAGCGATGGTGTAGGCTAGGTGCATTCCCAATGATATCTTGATCAAAGGGGTAGAACAGTTAGGATGTTGATCCCGTGACTGTGAGCGTTCTCCGGGGTAGCCCCCAGAGGTGGTGTGAACTATTTGGGCATGTTCTATGCCGACCGCAGGTTGAGTTCCCGTGTTTGGGGTTGATAACTGGTTTGGATGTTTTTGGATATGTGGAGCTAGGTCGTAAGTGGCCTTGATGATTCGAAATCTGGAGCTCGATTTTGTGGAGCTAAGACTTCGAGGGTAAGGTATTGTAATGTGGTAGGAAAGAGGGAAGTCGAGTAAAAATGAGTCGGACTTCAATCGGGGTAGGTTGATAATGCGGGATCTGATTTCCATGTCTGGCCCTAAGGGTTAGGGTGTATCCTATGGAGCTCGAATCCTCAAAATTCGGGGCTGTCTCTTAACCTAGATCTCGAGAAGGTCTTGAGGGTTGTAATGTTGGAAGGCTAGATGTGGTGTTAGCTGACCGGTATCTCTCCCCTATTGGATGGTATGGGCATTGATAATGTTTTGAATTGGCCGTACCCCGGTCAAGGGACTTTCACTTGAGTTGAACGTTGACCACGGTCATGGGTGTTTGAATTTTTTTGTTTTTTTGTTTTTTTTTTGGGTTGACCTCTTAGCCCCGGTCGTGGGATCCTTCACTCGAGTTGACTGTGTCCCGGTCAAGGGATTGATCGTATCTGGTCGAGGGATGTTGAGAGTTCTTTTTTTGGTCATGGCCAGCTCTTTTGTTTCGGCCTTTTGCTTTTTTCTTTGGACTTCTGTTTTTTGTCCAGTTTTTTTTTTCGGCTATCCCTCCCTTTGATGTTGTGGGTGGATATGGGGGTGAGCCCATCGGTTGGATTAGGCTTGTGGAGCTAAACCTTTGTAAGGTGTAAGCCTAGTTGGTGAGTGCAACTCGCGGTGGAGTACTCTACGGTAAGCGTGTGGTGATTTGGATCTCGGTATTGTCATCATAATTCCGAGCAGGCTTAGTGGGAGCATCGTCCCGAGTTGGGTATAGAGTCACGATGCTTCTTTTTTTTGCTTCTGGTCAGACTAACGCCTAAGGTAGGGATTGATCAGTCTTATTGGAGGGGTGTTTATTGTGGGAAATGGGCTTGCCTTCCGTCTTGAACCCAAACTAGGAGACTACCTAGATTTGTCATAGGATTCGATACCGCTCCTGCTAAGGGTAGTTTTGTGGCTTTCTATACCAGACATGGAACAGGTAAAGGAAAACGCGGGTCTCTGTTCCTGCAGTCATTATAGATGTGCCTATAATAGTCACGTGCATGTGCTCTATAGCTGTTCATGGGACGTACCGCCCGATTGGCTCGTCCCGTCCGACCCGAATTTTTAGCGGGCTTGGACACAACATTTTCAAAAATATACAAAGGCCCGGCCCGCGAACCTGTCCCAAACCCGTTAACCCGCTTGTTCGTGGGCCAAAATTTCACACTTAGCCCGGCCCGTGTCCGGCCCGAACCCGCAAATGATCACCAATAATGTGCTCACAGTGTATGATGGTGTTCATCATGTTCTCGGAAACACATAAGGGAAGCTTATATGAGAAAATAGAAAAGCTGATTTTATTGAATTTTGGAAAGATGACAGAATACAGTTGACTCTGACTCTGACATCGGAATTGAAAGAATAGAACATCCTAGACTCGGACTCAGACTCGGACTTAAATCAAATCTGGACTCTGGGATGAGGTTGTCAGTAATCTTCGGCTTCTAAGGACTCAAGTGGATGTCCAGTATAGCTTTCGGTAGAAGCTTCACCCAAATCTTCATTATGTCGAAGATCGTCTTCAATCCTACTGCCTGTTTCGGTAAGCACAGCAAAGTTTGAAATGCCGGCATACCTAAGATGGACGCGGTAGGAGGGTAGAAGGTTGTTGATGAATGCCTCCACTAGTGTCTTCTCGCTGGGCTTGTCTACCAGCTTAACACTCTCAGCCCGCCAACGTTGAAGGTATTTGGTGAAACCTTCTGTTGGATCTTGGGCCATGACTTCTAAAGTCCGCATGGTAGTCTGAAGTTCAGTATTATCAGAATAGTTTTTAGCGAACTCGGTAGCCACATCTTCCCAAGTGGGGAATCTTTTTGTATTAAGCCTATAGAACCAGGCTTTTGGATATTTCCCGAGGGACGTGCTGAACAGATTGATGAACATGTCGGCTTTGACCCCCTTGATCGCCATAAACGCCTTGAAAGCTCGGAGGTGTAGTAAAGGATCCTCCGTCCCTTCGAATATGGGTAACCCTTCTAGATTGGGATATGTTGGTAGTTTCTCACTAATGGGTGTATAGTCTCGGAAGTTTTCAACTCGGATGTTGTTCTCTTGGGAGGCATGGAACTGTTGTTCGAGCTCACGCACCGTGCTGATCAGTTTGGCAAATGGCCCAGTATTTACCGACTCGTACAACGACAGTTAGACGAGCATCCAAGGCCTCTTGGTCGGCTCTTATGAACCCTAGTTGGGTTTCAAACATGGCCTGCTTACTAGCCATGGTTTCTAGCAAAGCCTCCATTTCATTAATGGTGTTTTCCATCTCCCTATTCCCGGTTGTGGATGCCATCCTATGCGAGAATACCCACGTAATCAGAAATGTTGCTTCGGAACTTGAATACACCAAGGCATAGGAAATAGCGCGGGAGGAGAGACAACTCTGGTTTGACTCGGGTTAGACTCTCCTAAGACAAATAAGTAGGGTACGATTCTCGGAGTGATTGTGATTAATCGCCCCGTCGGAGAATAGCCCCCAAGTGAGACCAAGGACTCTTGTAGGACTCAGATGGTGCGGCATCTAAGTGACTCAAAAAGTGGGGTACGTGAGACAACACGTGTAAGACATGACCCTTAGAGCAACCGTGATTAATCGCTCTGCTGAAGGGTAGCCCCCGAGTGGGATTGAAGATTTTGCTAAGACTCGAGTGTCGGACGAGTGACCCTTTAGATGTAAGGACCAAAAACCATTAGCTACAGGGCTATGCCTTGTAAAAGGTTGACTCGGCCTCGAGGGAAGGCAGACGGGGTATGGGAAGAAACTCGCGATGTAAGATCGGCAAAGTTTCGACGCTAGAGACCCTTGACTTAACTTGAATAAGGATAGACCTTGCGATTAGGGTAGACCCTTAAGTTAAAGGACTTGAATTGGGATGACTCGACTAATGGATTGAAAGACGGGCAAAATTCCCCTAGGAAAAGTCGTGGGGACCGTCCTGTCGGAGGGAAAGATCGCGTGTGACTTTCTAGTTAGGACTCGAGTGTTCAGACGAACCTTCCATTTACGAGTGTATGACTCGTGTTGGTCGGTTATGCCTTTAGGAAAAGGCGGACTAGGATGGGGAAGAAACCCGTGATGTAGGATCGACGGAGTTTCGACGCTAAGGACCTTCGACGTATTACGAAAAGACCCGACACACGAATTACGGTAGGTCCTATAATAAGGAAGGTTTTTGAAAAATGATTGAATTTTGAAAATTGAGAGGACGGTCCTGAAATTGGCAGTGGGCCAATAGGACCGGGCATTTTGAAATGTTGGAATGGTTGCGAGTAATTTCGCGTTTTGAAAAATTGGGAGACGGTCCCGTTTTTTTGAAACTGGCAGCATGCCGACAGGACCGGTTTTTTTGATAAGTTGAATATTTGGAATTTTGAAAATTTGAATATCGAAAATAAATTTCCGAAAATTTGAAAATTGAAGATGAGATCCCGAGGATTTGAGAATCGAAAACGACATCTTGGAGATTTGAAAATCGAGAATGGAATCTCGAGGATTTAAAAATCGCGAATGGCATCACAAAGATTTGAAAATTGAAATTGAATTTTGAAAATTCGAAAATCGAATGGTGGATCGGAAATTCGAAATTTGAAATGGGAAGCATGCCGGCTAAAAATAGGCTATTTTGAGTCAAATCGTAAGTCTAAATTTCGGCAGCATTCCGAGTTTTTGAAATCGGATATTTTGAAAAGACGGGTCCCGAAACGGACAGTATTTCGGTTTTTTTCAAAATTTGGTACTTTTGGAAAGATGCATTTTTTGAAATGACGGTTTTTTGAAAAATGAAACGGAAACCAAGTAGCACGTAGTCAAACAAGCATTATAACGACGCTTATGTATGCTTTACACTAAGTCTCAGTCGGTCAAAGTAGGGTCTATACCAACAACGATAGCATTCTCACGAAACGGGACGGACTCCCTAGCCGATTTGGAACTAGGACCTGCCGTAAAACCCCGGTGAGTTCCGCCATCGAAGTCTTTAGTGCACCCATGTAGGAATGCACCGTGGTATAGTGGGACGTCGGTCACAAGTAACCGGCCCGGGCAAAATTGGGTTATGCATGAATCATTAAACTAATGCGCGCACACTAATATACGAACGATTTTTCTTCGAGTCTCACCCTAGGAACCCCGATGACATGTGGTACATCAGGTATCCCCAACGGAGTCGCCAAATTGTAGACATGACGTAGGTCCACCCCGACGCGGCCACGCGCGGGTTTGGGTGGGCGAATGAATCTCGTGGTGAGATTGTTCTCGGGTTCGAAATTTAAGTCAAAATGGAGTCGCCACCGAATTTTGTGGTTATTCGGAACCATACGAGCCCACTCTATGTCGTCATGGGCCATACACAAAGTAAGCCCACTTCGATTTCAGAGTTCATTGGGCTCGTCCCTTTGCATTGCAATATCGATACCGTCTAAACCGGCTTTCGTATATAGAATGACTCTCGTGCGCCAAGGGTTTCGGACATCCGGAAACCAAAGGTTCTGAGTAAGGGGTGAGGGTACGTGTTGGGAAGCCCACTAAGGACACCCAACCCCGCCCGCACATGGCGGCCTCTACTAAGACATCGTTCGTGTACGTGTGCGCGCGCTAGTAAAATGACTAAATGATATGCAAACAGCGTTTTCGGGCTAAGCATGCGAGTTGTTGATTAACTACGTCATTTAATGCATCTTGATTCACGTCAAAGTGATTTAGCATGTGATGTTCATTTAAGGCAATAAATGGCAAACATCAAGAATAGAAAACTCGTAAATAAATTACAAATTACACGGGCGGAATACAACCCGGAATTCACAATACAACGAGCAATAAAATAGAATAATTGAATTAAATAAGAAGAGCGATAAATAAATACACGACTCGACAAAGACCCATATACAATAACTGCACACTAGATCGTGAATTAGTTAGACGGACGAACTTTAATTAATTACGCATTATATTGCATATTAATCAAAGGACGGAGGTTCGAGACCTAGGTGTGGTGCTAACCCGATCTCGAACCTCGATGCCTTGTCCCGACTTATCACCTCGAGAAATGGAGTCTAAATTAATTATGTGACGGATACGACTAAAGAGTCGTCGACATAAAATTAATAGCGCGAGACCGTCGATCAAAATCGTTTTAGGTGTCGTGATATGCATGAGTTTTGAAAATTAGAATTACGTGATTGATTATGCACGTGTCGACTAAAAGTCGTAAAAAGAATGATGAGGCTCAAATGTTGCATTGAAGCTCTCGAATTTCTGGGCTACAGGACCCACTCGATCGAGTCATGGTCTGACTCGGTCGAGTGTGTCTTTAAAGTAGCTACTGTCCAGATTTTTGGGTGCTACTCGACCGAGTGGGTCTATCCACTCGATCGAGTAGCCCCTGTACGAGTGACAACTCGTGTTGCTTTATTGGTTAAAATCGATAGTGGGCCAAATTAAATACAAATATTGTACGATTTGTACTTAACTCGGCTTTCGGTGCTATAATCGCATATGCAAGCGATTATAATACCGTCATCGGAATTTTATGAAAATGTTATCGTTTAGATTGAAATTTTGAATTAGTGACGGAATTGCATCCCTCTACGTCACGACATCGGAACTAATCCTTTCGGATTATGTGATGTCGGTTTTCGTGTCAACGGGTTCCGCACTAATCTTGAAAATGGGATCAAATACGTTCAACTATGACTGATCACGATCACATCACGTCCTTGAGCACATTGGGGCGGCGCTCCTCGAAAGGGCGCCACCTCCGTCGTTACTCGTAAAGGAATTAGATGGACTTTAGGCGATCGTCATAGTTAAACGTATTCGAAACCGAGATTTTAATACTAGTATGTATGTATACACGGTATAATAATGTTAGATGTTAGAATACGGAATTAAAGTGTTAGTATACAAAAATGAAAGTTAGTGTTAGAATACATAAATAAAATGTTAGTATGCACAAAATTAAAGGTTAGTGTTAGTGGTTAGTAGTAGTAGTAATAATAATAATAATAATAATAATAATAGTAATAATATATACATAAAAAACAGTAAAAAGAGAAGGGAGAAAAAGAAACGGGGTTTGATGACACCCTCAACCTACATGCTTAAATGGCCTCGGAAACGAACTCGTAGTAGCGGCGTGTGCGCGGGAGTGTCGAGATATGCAGGGTGAGTTAGGGTGTGTTTGGTTAGGGAGAGGATGCTCTCGGGTCTTTGACGAGTTTTGATCTCGGGATTTTGAATATGTATGTGTGTATAGAGAGGATGTGAGTGTATAGGTTGAATATAGTAGAAATGTAGGGTTGAATGTTGTGTAAGTGTGATGAAGAGATGGCTGAAATTATGATGTAAAAAGTTGAAGAAGAGTTCCTTAATGTGATGGGTTGATGGGGTATTTATAGGAGAACCCCACGACCTAGGGTCACTCGATCGAGTGCCCTAGTGCACTCGGTCGAGTGCCTTCATAAATGAATCTGGTCCGTTTTTTGAGGCTCCACTCGACCGAGTGGGTCTATCCACTCGATCGAGTGGATCAAGCAAATCGAGCTATTTTAGGAAGGAATTGATATTGTTGTTTGTTGTAATCTTTTTTGAATTTAGATTGGGCGCCAGCTTCTAGAAGGTGCACTTAGGCTGATTTTTGTGACGGGTTCGTCTTTGACCGGGTTTTGACCCGTTCGCCAAAAGACGGCATTTATTTTTGGTGTCGGTTTTGGCCCAAATTAGTCTCATTTGACTCGGAATGACCCACTGGGCCTGAGTTTGAGGTCGGCTTTGAAAGATTTGCACTCCGCTAATTGCCCACGTCGGATACTATTGATTCCGAGTCCGTATTCGAGCATATTAAGTCACGTTGACGTCCGATCATCATCGGGTGTTTTGTCGGGAACTGCTATAGACACTAGCAGGCAAAATGCGGGTGTCTACAGAGCCCCCACTCTAACTGAGGCTTGGACAAGGCGAAAGTCAGAGTAGCTACCAGGCCAATCGAGGATTACGACCTGGCAGCCTTCCGGTCGGGTCGTTTATAGTCCAGTAGACTTGCGTGAAGGGCTCGCCAGCCATAAGCAGAGGGTCATACCTGTCCTGATGATGATAGCTCCGTAGGGAGTCAGACTTGCCTTTCGGGGCGTAGGTGTACCCGTATGCCGACACATCACGTCTTGGATGTAGCATACCGGGGAAAAGTTGACTCCGTTGGGGAATTTAAATAGTTTTGCGGGGACTTGCTTCTGAAGTCTGGAGTGTACCTGTATGCTGACACATAACAATTTGTATGTAACATATAGGCAAAACACTGACTCGTGTTGGGGAGTAAAGTAGCTGCGCGGGGACTTGCTTCTGAAGTCTTGGGTGTACCCGTATGCTGACACATGACAACTTGCATGTAGCATTTCAGGAGAAACACCGCCTTTGATGTTCCGTTGGGAAGCACTAGCCGGTACCTGAAATGTTAGATACATAGGCAGAAATAGCAGGCATAGTATATAGCAAGATAGCACATAGGAAATGCAGTTAGCATCTATAGACTAGTTTGCGCTGAGGGAAAATGATTTTTGCTTCGTTTTGAAATCGAAGTCCTGAAAGCAACTCACGTGCTAGGAGATAGGTTTTCAAAATTGAAAGGGGTAGAAAAGAGATTTGCAGTTTAAATAGACTGAAATTTGACCTTGTCGAAAAGGATTTTATCAAATGGCTAAGTTTTGCAAATTTTGAAGTGAAAATTTGAGGAGGGAGGTACTGACAGACTCGACTCTGGACGTGACAGGACGACGAGTTGACAGACACGACTTGTACTCTCGAGGGGTTGGACTGTGACTCGGTAGGGGGTGGGCCACCCAAGATGACAAGACTCTTAAGTTGCGTTATTCCGTAGCCTAGGCGAGTGGCAACACGGTCGAACATACTTCGAAACGGGAAGGATGTGCTATAGGGTGGCTGCAGTAGTCTGTAACGAGACTGTAACGACAGGACTTAGTAGTAGCAATGTTATAGTCTGGTGCTCTTTTGGATCTTTGGTTTTGGGGTATATTCCCAAAATGGGTGTTGCTTTGAGTCCCTAACGGATTCTCGTCTTTGACTGAGCCGAGTACTAGGACACACTATAGAAAGGTGGCTAGATTTTTGAAAGTATTTGGATTATGTGGGTGGATGGAGAACTTCTGTCTAAGAGAAGTCCCCAGGACGACAAAGCTAACTGTTGAGAACATGACAGTGTCGTGATAGGAATGATGGTGCTTTCTGAATTTGTGTCAATATGGGTGGTTGTGCCCTTGTTGAAAGGCTGCCTACGTATCCGCGATTAGTGAAATCAAACCAAGCCGTAGTTCAGTGGATTGAAAGATATGTTATGTTGTCTAGTTTATTAGGGCTTTGTGAGTAACTAGCCATAGCGATGGTGTAGGCTAGGTGCATTCCCAATGATATCTTGATCAAAGGGGTAGAACAGTTAGGATGTTGATCCCGTGACTGTGAGCGTTCTCCGGGGTAGCCCCCAGAGGTGGTGTGAACTATTTGGGCATGTTCTATGCCGACCGCAGGTTGAGTTCCCGTGTTTGGGGTTGATAACTGGTTTGGATGTTTTTGGATATGTGGAGCTAGGTCGTAAGTGGCCTTGATGATTCGAAATCTGGAGCTCGATTTTGTGGAGCTAAGACTTCGAGGGTAAGGTATTGTAATGTGGTAGGAAAGAGGGAAGTCGAGTAAAAATGAGTCGGACTTCAATCGGGGTAGGTTGATAATGCGGGATCTGATTTCCATGTCTGGCCCTAAGGGTTAGGGTGTATCCTATGGAGCTCGAATCCTCAAAATTCGGGGCTGTCTCTTAACCTAGATCTCGAGAAGGTCTTGAGGGTTGTAATGTGGGAAGGCTAGATGTGGTGTTAGCTGACCGGCTTGATTATCTCTCCCCTATTGGATGGTATGGGCATTGATAATGTTTTGAATTGGCCGTACCCCGGTCAAGGGACTTTCACTTGAGTTGAACGTTGACCACGGTCATGGGTGTTTGAATTTTTTTGTTTTTTTGTTTTTTTTTTTGGGTTGACCTCTTAGCCCCGGTCGTGGGATCCTTCACTCGAGTTGACTGTGTCCCGGTCAAGGGATTGATCGTATCTGGTCGAGGGATGTTGAGAGTTCTTTTTTTGGTCATGGCCAGCTCTTTTGTTTCGGCCTTTTGCTTTTTTCTTTGGACTTCTGTTTTTTGTCCAGTTTTTTTTTTCGGCTATCCCTCCCTTTGATGTTGTGGGTGGATATGGGGGTGAGCCCATCGGTTGGATTAGGCTTGTGGAGCTAAACCTTTGTAAGGTGTAAGCCTAGTTGGTGAGTGCAACTCGCGGTGGAGTACTCTACGGTAAGCATGTGGTGATTTGGATCTCGGTATTGTCATCATAATTCCGAGCAGGCTTAGTGGGAGCATCGTCCCGAGTTGGGTATAGAGTCACGATGCTTCTTTTTTTTGCTTCTGGTCAGACTAACGCCTAAGGTAGGGATTGATCAGTCTTATTGGAGGGGTGTTTATTGTGGGAAATGGGCTTGCCTTCCGTCTTGAACCCAAACTAGGAGACTACCTAGATTTGTCATAGGATTCGATACCGCTCCTGCTAAGGGTAGTTTTGTGGCTTTCTATACCAGACATGGAACAGGTAAAGGAAAACGCGGGTCTCTGTTCCTGCAGTCATTATAGATGTGCCTATAATAGTCACGTGCATGTGCTTTATAGCTGTTCATGGGACGTACCGCCCGATTGGCTCGTCCCGTCCGACCCGAATTTTTAGCGGGCTTGGACACAACATTTTCAAAAATATACAAAGGCCCGGCCCGCGAACCTGTCCCAAACCCGTTAACCCGCTTGTTCGTGGGCCAAAATTTCACACTTAGCCCGGCCCGTGTCCGGCCCGAACCCGCAAATGATCACCAATAATGTGCTCACAGTGTATGATGGTGTTCATCATGTTCTCGGAAACACATAAGGGAAGCTTATATGAGAAATAGAAAAGCTGATTTTATTGAATTTTGGAAAGATGAGAGAATACAGTTGACTCTGACTCTGACATCGGAATTGAAAGAATAGAACATCCTAGACTCGGACTCAGACTCGGACTTAAATCAAATCTGGACTCTGGGATGAGGTTGTCAGTAATCTTCGGCTTCTAAGGACTCAAGTGGAGTCCAGTATAGCTTTCGGTAGAAGCTTCACCCAAATCTTCATTATGTCGAAGATCGTCTTCAATCCTACTGCCTGTTTCGGTAAGCACAGCAAAGTTTGAAATGCCGGCATACCTAAGATGGACGCGGTAGGAGGGTAGAAGGTTGTTGATGAATGCCTCCACTAGTGTCTTCTCGCTGGGCTTGTCTACCAGCTTAACACTCTCAGCCCGCCAACGTTGAAGGTATTTGGTGAAACCTTCTGTTGGATCTTGGGCCATGACTTCTAAAGTCCGCATGGTAGTCTGAAGTTCAGTATTATCAGAATAGTTTTTAGCGAACTCGGTAGCCACATCTTCCCAAGTGGGGAATCTTTTTGTATTAAGCCTATAGAACCAGGCTTTTGGATATTTCCCGAGGGACGTGCTGAACAGATTGATGAACATGTCGGCTTTGACCCCCTTGATCGCCATAAACGCCTTGAAAGCTCGGAGGTGTAGTAAAGGATCCTCCGTCCCTTCGAATATGGGTAACCCTTCTAGATTGAGATATGTTGGTAGTTTCTCACTAATGGGTGTATAGTCTCGGGAGTTTTCAACTCGGATGTTGTTCTCTTGGGAGGCATGGAACTGTTGTTCGAGCTCACGCACCGTGCTGATCAGTTTGGCAAATGGCCCAGTATTTACCGACTCGTACAACGACAGTTAGACGAGCATCCAAGGCCTCTTGGTCGGCTCTTATGAACCCTAGTTGGGTTTCAAACATGGCCTGCTTACTAGCCATGGTTTCTAGCAAAGCCTCCATTTCATTAATGGTGTTTTCCATCTCCCTATTCCCGGTTGTGGATGCCATCCTATGCGAGAATACCCACGTAATCAGAAATGTTGCTTCGGAACTTGAATAAACCAAGGCATAGGAAATAGCGCGGGAGGAGAGACAACTCTGGTTTGACTCGGGTTAGACTCTCCTAAGACAAATAAGTAGGGTACGATTCTCGGAGTGATTGTGATTAATCGCCCCGTCGGAGAATAGCCCCCAAGTGAGACCAAGGACTCTTGTAGGACTCAGATGGTGCGGCATCTAAGTGACTCAAAAAGTGGGGTACGTGAGACAACACGTGTAAGACATGACCCTTAGAGCAACCGTGATTAATCGCTCTGCTGAAGGGTAGCCCCCGAGTGGGATTGAAGATTTTGCTAAGACTCGAGTGTCGGCAAGTGACCCTTTAGATGTAAGGACCAAAAACCTTTAGCTACAGGGCTATGCCTTGTAAAAGGTTGACTCGGCCTCGAGGGAAGGCAGACGGGGTATGGGAAGAAACTCGCGATGTAAGATCGGCAAAGTTTCGACGCTAGAGACCCTTGACTTAACTTGAATAAGGATAGACCTTGCGATTAGGGTAGACCCTTAAGTTAAAGGACTTGAATTGGGATGACTCGACTAACGGATTGAAAGACGGGCAAAATTCCCCTAGGAAAAGTCGTGGGGACCGTCCTGTCGGAGGGAAAGATCGCGTGTGACTTTCTAGTTAGGACTCGAGTGTTCAGACGAACCTTCCATTTACGAGTGTATGACTCGTGTTGGTCGGTTATGCCTTTAGGAAAAGGCGGACTAGGATGGGGAAGAAACCCGTGATGTAGGATCGACGGAGTTTCGACGCTAAGGACCTTCGACGTATTACGAAAAGACCCGACACACGAATTACGGTAGGTCCTATAATAAGGAAGGTTTTTGAAAAATGATTGAATTTTGAAAATTGAGAGGACGGTCCTGAAATTGGCAGTGGGCCAATAGGACCGGGCATTTTGAAATGTTGGAATGGTTGCGAGTAATTTCGCGTTTTGAAAAATTGGGAGACGGTCCCGTTTTTTTGAAACTGGCAGCATGCCGACAGGACCGGTTTTTTTGATAAGTTGAATATTTGGAATTTTGAAAATTTGAATATCGGAAATAAATTTCCGAAAATTTGAAAATTGAAGATGAGATCCCGAGGATTTGAGAATCGAAAACGACATCTTGGAGATTTGAAAATCGAGAATGGAATCTCGAGGATTTAAAAATCGCGAATGGCATCACAAAGATTTGAAAATTGAAATTGAATTTTGAAAATTCGAAAATCGAATGGTGGATCGGAAATTCGAAATTTGAAATGGGAAGCATGCCGGCTAAAAATAGGCTATTTTGAGTCAAATCGTAAGTCTAAATTTCGGCAGCATTCCGAGTTTTTGAAATCGGATATTTTGAAAAGACGGGTCCCGAAACGGACAGTATTTCGGTTTTTTTCAAAATTTGGTACTTTTGGAAAGATGCATTTTTTGAAATGACGGTTTTTTGAAAAATGACACGGAAACCAAGTAGCACGTAGTCAAACAAGCATTATAACGACGCTTATGTATGCTTTACACTAAGTCTCAGTCGGTCAAAGTAGGGTCTATACCAACAACGATAGCATTCTCACGAAACGGGACGGACTCCCTAGCCGATTTGGAACTAGGACCTGCCGTAAAACCCCGGTGAGTTCCGCCATCGAAGTCTTTAGTGCACCCATGTAGGAATGCACCGTGGTATAGTGGGACGTCGGTCACAAGTAACCGGCCCGGGCAAAATTGGGTTATGCATGAATCATTAAACTAATGCGCGCACACTAATATACGAACGATTTTTCTTCGAGTCTCACCCTAGGAACCCCGATGACATGTGGTACATCAGGTATCCCCAACGGAGTCGCCAAATTGTAGACATGACGTAGGTCCACCCCGACGCGGCCACGCGCGGGTTTGGGTGGGCGAATGAATCTCGTGGTGAGATTGTTCTCGGGTTCGAAATTTAAGTCAAAATGGAGTCGCCACCGAATTTTGTGGTTATTCGGAACCATACGAGCCCACTCTATGTCGTCATGGGCCATACACAAAGTAAGCCCACTTCGATTTCAGAGTTCATTGGGCTCGTCCCTTTGCATTGCAATATCGATACCGTCTAAACCGGCTTTCGTATATAGAATGACTCTCGTGCGCCAAGGGTTTCGGACATCCGGAAACCAAAGGTTCTGAGTAAGGGGTGAGGGTACGTGTTGGGAAGCCCACTAAGGACACCCAACCCCGCCCGCACATGGCGGCCTCTACTAAGACATCGTTCGTGTACGTGTGCGCGCGCTAGTAAAATGACTAAATGATATGCAAACAGCGTTTTCGGGCTAAGCATGCGAGTTGTTGATTAACTACGTCATTTAATGCATCTTGATTCACGTCAAAGTGATTTAGCATGTGATGTTCATTTAAGGCAATAAATGGCAAACATCAAGAATAGAAAACTCGTAAATAAATTACAAATTACACGGGCGGAATACAACCCGGAATTCACAATACAACGAGCAATAAAATAGAATAATTGAATTAAATAAGAAGAGCGATAAATAAATACACGACTCGACAAAGACCCATATACAATAACTGCACACTAGATCGTGAATTAGTTAGACGGACGAACTTTAATTAATTACGCATTATATTGCATATTAATCAAAGGACGGAGGTTCGAGACCTAGGTGTGGTGCTAACCCGATCTCGAACCTCGATGCCTTGTCCCGACTTATCACCTCGAGAAATGGAGTCTAAATTAATTATGTGACGGATAAGACTAAAGAGTCGTCGACATAAAATTAATAGCGCGAGACCGTCGATCAAAATCGTTTTAGGTGTCGTGATATGCATGAGTTTTGAAAATTAGAATTACGTGATTGATTATGCACGTGTCGACTAAAAGTCGTAAAAAGAATGATGAGGCTCAAATGTTGCATTGAAGCTCTCGAATTTCTGGGCTACAGGACCCACTCGATCGAGTCATGGTCTGACTCGGTCGAGTGTGTCTTTAAAGTAGCTACTGTCCAGATTTTTGGGTGCTACTCGACCGAGTGGGTCTATCCACTCGATCGAGTAGCCCCTGTACGAGTGACAACTCGTGTTGCTTTTTTGGTTAAAATCGATAGTGGGCCAAATTAAATACAAATATTGTACGATTTGTACTTAACTCGGCTTTCGGTGCTATAATCGCATATGCAAGCGATTATAATACCGTCATCGGAATTTTATGAAAATGTTATCGTTTAGATTGAAATTTTGTATTAGTGACGGAATTGCATCCCTCTACGTCACGACATCGGAACTAATCCTTTCGGATTATGTGATGTCGGTTTTCGTGTCAACGGGTTCCGCACTAATCTTGAAAATGGGATCAAATACGTTCAACTATGACCGATCACGATCACATCACGTCCTTGAGCACATTGGGGCGGCGCTCCTCGAAAGGGCGCCACCTCCGTCGTTACTCGTAAAGGAATTAGATGGACTTTAGGCGATCGTCATAGTTAAACGTATTCGAAACCGAGATTTTAATACTAGTATGTATGTATACACGGTATAATAATGTTAGATGTTAGAATACGGAATTAAAGTGTTAGTATACAAAAATGAAAGTTAGTGTTAGAATACATAAATAAAATGTTAGTATGCACAAAATTAAAAGTTAGTGTTAGTGGTTGGTAGTAGTAGTAGTAGTAGTAGTAGTAGTAGTAGTAGTAGTAGTAGTAGTAGTAGTAGTAGTAGTAGTAATAATAATAATAATGATAATAATGATAATAATGATAATGATGATAATGATAATAATGATAATGATAATGATGATAATAATGATAAGGATAATGATAATAATAATAGTAATAATAATAATAATAGTAATAATAATAATAATAATAATAATAATAATA
Organism: Agrostemma githago; assembly: GCA_958450325.1. NCBI lineage: Eukaryota > Viridiplantae > Streptophyta > Magnoliopsida > Caryophyllales > Caryophyllaceae > Agrostemma > Agrostemma githago. The sequence continues at coordinate 28,406,464 of OY288241.1, read as the reverse complement.
ATAGTAATAGTAATAGTAATAATAATAGTAATAGTAATAGTAATAGTAATAGTAATAGTAATAGTAATAGTAATAGTACTAGTAATAGTACTAATAGTAGTAATAGTAATAGTAATAGTACTAGTAATAGTACTAATAGTAATAATAATAGTAATAATAATAATAATAATAATAATAATAATAATAATAATAATAATAATAATAATAATAATAATAATAATAATAATAATAATAATAATAATAATAATAATAATAATAATAATAATAATAATAATAATAATAATAATAATAATAATAATAATAATAATAATAATAATAATAATAATAATAATAATAATAATAATAATAATAATAATAATAATAATAATAATAATAATAATAATAATAATAATAATAATAATAATAATAATAATAATAATAATAATAATAATAATAATAATAATAATAATAATAATAATAATAATAATAATAATAATAATAATAATAATAATAATAATAATAATAATAATAATAATAATAATAATAATAATAATAATAATAATAATAATAATAATAATAATAATAATAATAATAATAATAATAATAATAATAATAATAATAATAATAATAATAATAATAATAATAATAATAATAATAATAATAATAATAATAATAATAATAATAATAATAATAATAATAATAATAATAATAATAATAATAATAATAATAATAATAATAATAATAATAATAATAATAATAATAATAATAATAATAATAATAATAATAATAATAATAATAATAATAATAATAATAATAATAATAATAATAATAATAATAATAATAATAATAATAATAATAATAATAATAATAATAATAATAATAATAATAATAATAATAATAATAATAATAATAATAATAATAATAATAATAATAATAATAATAATAATAATAATAATAATAATAATAATAATAATAATAATAATAATAATAATAATAATAATAATAATAATAATAATAATAATAATAATAATAATAATAATAATAATAATAATAATAATAATAATAATAATAATAATAATAATAATAATAATAATAATAATAATAATAATAATAATAATAATAATAATAATAATAATAATAATAATAATAATAATAATAATAATAATAATAATAATAATAATAATAATAATAATAATAATAATAATAATAATAATAATAATAATAATAATAATAATAATAATAATAATAATAATAATAATAATAATAATAATAATAATAATAATAATAATAATAATAATAATAATAATAATAATAATAATAATAATAATAATAATAATAATAATAATAATAATAATAATAATAATAATAATAATAATAATAATAATAATAATAATAATAATAATAATAATAATAATAATAATAATAATAATAATAATAATAATAATAATAATAATAATAATAATAATAATAATAATAATAATAATAATAATAATAATAATAATAATAATAATAATAATAATAATAATAATAATAATAATAATAATAATAATAATAATAATAATAATAATAATAATAATAATAATAATAATAATAATAATAATAATAATAATAATAATAATAATAATAATAATAATAATAATAATAATAATAATAATAATAATAATAATAATAATAATAATAATAATAATAATAATAATAATAATAATAATAATAATAATAATAATAATAATAATAATAATAATAATAATAATAATAATAATAATAATAATAATAATAATAATAATAATAATAATAATAATAATAATAATAATAATAATAATAATAATAATAATAATAATAATAATAATAATAATAATAATAATAATAATAATAATAATAATAATAATAATAATAATAATAATAATAATAATAATAATAATAATAATAATAATAATAATAATAATAATAATAATAATAATAATAATAATAATAATAATAATAATAATAATAATAATAATAATAATAATAATAATAATAATAATAATAATAATAATAATAATAATAATAATAATAATAATAATAATAATAATAATAATAATAATAATAATAATAATAATAATAATAATAATAATAATAATAATAATAATAATAATAATATACAACTCAAATATACAAGAAAGGGTGGTTTAGTTTTCGTTTCTCCTCACAGGAGGACATGAACACTGTTCTGAAAGGAGGGCCATGGAAATATGGCATTAATTCTTTGCTCCTGAAACAATGGTCGCCATCATTCTCCAAGGAGATTGAGACACTGTCAATTGTACCCACATGGGTCCTATTCCGTGATCTGGAACCTTTTCTCTGGTCTGAATGTGTACTTAGCAAACTTGCTAGTAGAATAGGGAAGCCGCTCTTTGCGGACATGACCACTACTACGCAATCTAGGTTGGGATTTGCCAGGGTTCTTATTGAGGTGGATGTTTCCAAAGAACTCCCGGAAGATATAGTGGTTAACACACCTATTATAGGACAGTTTGTACAGCATGTTGAATATGAATGGGTGCCCTATTTTTGTGATGAGTGCAAAAAGCTGGGACATTTGAAGAACAACTGCAGGCTGGTTAAAAAGAAGCAGCCAACTAAACAGGTTTATAGGCCTAAGGGAGGCATAAGTAGAGAAGTTCAGAAGGATAATGTGCTAGGTGGTACCTCAGGCGCTCAGAAGGAAATACCTGTCACGCCCACTCTGGAGGTTGATCATACCCAGGGTGAGGGTGTAGGAAATCCTGATGAGTCGCTTGTAATGCATCAAGAATGCACATTTAAAGATAAGATGTCTGAATTTATTACAGTAGCCAAAAAGAAAGGCTACAAAGTAAGAAGGTCTGACGACCTAAAAGGATTGACAACACCTGAGAGACAGGAAATCATGCTATCCAACAGCTTTGATATGATGAATGAATTGGATGAAGAAGCTCCACTAGGTGGTACCTCAGATGGGGATGGTGGGAGGAGTTTGCACATGGGAATAGAGGAGGATCAAGAATGCCATGGGCTAGGTCACAACTCTTCTCAGGCGGCTCCCCTACCCTCTCCCCAGGCTGTAAAGCATCTAGGATGTGGAGGGGATATCAGGGCAGATTTTGAGGGCAGGAAAACTGACCCTCCTGATAAATCTTTATGATTGTTACCTCTTGGAATGTTAGAGGTGCAAATGATCCTCTCAAGCAAGTAGAGATTCTCAATTTTATGAGGATGAATCAAGTGGATCTCATGGGTATACTGGAAACAAGAATTAAAGAAGGAAAAGCAAAGAAAATAATAAGAAAATATTATAAGAATTACAGGGTGGTGGGGAACTACAATTCTCACTATAATGGCAGAATATGGGTTGTTTGGAAGGATTCCTCCATTGACGTTCAGATTGTCCAGTCTCAGGCACAGTTCGTGCATTGCAAGGTTACCCACTTTGCGTCCAATTCTTCTATGGATATAACTTTGGTTTACGGATTTAACGATGGTGATGGAAGACTTGATTTATGGGTTGGATTGCTCAATACTAGATTAGGTGCTGCTAATTGGCTTGTGCTTGGGGATTTTAATATTGTCAGATCACCTAATGAACGGATCAGCGATACGCAACCAAATATTACTGATATCTTAGCATTTAATAGCTGTGTTAGCTCTTGTGGCCTGGTTGAATTGCCTACCACAGGATGTCCATATACTTGGACTAATAAGCAGGAGGAATCGACTAGGGTTTGGTCCAAATTGGATAGAGCCCTTGTTAATCAAGCATGGGCTTATCCTAATTCTCATGCTATCAATATGCCTCCAGGTGTATCAGACCACTCACCAGTACTGGTGAATATATTAAAGGCGGAAAAAATTGTTAACAGATTCAGTTTTATGAACTGTTGGATAGAACATCCAGATTTTCTCTCGACAGTCAGACAATCGTGGGAAGAAAGAGGATATGGCACAGCAAGCTTCAATTTATTTACTAAGCTCAAAAGGCTTAAAAGAAGTCTTAAATATCTACATCAGAATGCATACTCAAATATGACGGAGAGAATAAAGGAAGTAAAAATGCAACTTGATAACTGTCAGACTGATCTGCAAAATAGTCCCCTATCAGCTGACTTGATGATAAAGGAGGCTCAATTGATTGTTACATACAGAGATCTGAGAAAAGCCGAAATGGCAACTCTTCAGCAAAAAGCAAAAATTGATCACGTTGTTCTTAATGATTCCTCAACAGGTTATTTCTACAACAGAATAAAAGAAAGGAAAATGCAAAAAGTAATTGGCAACATTGAGGATGTACATGGGCTGTCTAGAGTGGGTCAGGATGAAGTGGCTAAGGCATTTGTGGAATACTATGAAGGCCTCTTTGGAACTTCAGTGCCTGTGAAGGAACTGAATGTTGCCTTTCTACAGCAGGATTTCATTTTACCCTGTGATGCTTGGGAATCCCTACAGGCGATGCCATCCATGATTGAAATTAAGAATGCTTTATTCTCTATTGGCACCCATAAGAGCCCTGGTCCGGACGGTTATTCTGCGGAATTTTTTAAAGCAAGTTGGTCTGTAGTGGGTGCAGATGTTTCAGCTGCTATCAACGACTTCTTTTCTTCAGGAAGAATGTGCAAACAAGCCAATACAACCCTGGTTACTCTTATCCCTAAGAAGGACATTTGCTCCTCCGTTAAGGATTATAGACCCATAGCTTGTTGTACCACTGTCTACAAAACAATCAGCAAGATTATTGCGAACCGTCTCGAAACTGTAGCTTCCATGATCATTGGACCTGAACAGGCCGCGTTCATAGAGGGGAGAAATATTCATGACAATATTGCACTTTCGCAAGCTTTAATTAAGGGGTATAGAAGGTCCTTTTTGACCCCTCGATGCCTCTTAAAGATAGATATGAGGAAAGCATTCGATTCGCTGCAATGGTCTTTTATTCAGAACATGCTCACTGTGTTCAACTTTCCTCCACAGTTTATCCAGTGGATAATGAAATGTATCTCTGGGGCTTGGTTTTCTTTCAACTTGAATGGAGGTGTGGCTGGTTTTTTCAAGGGTAAGAGCGGTATACGGCAAGGCGATCCTATTTCTCCGTACCTCTTTGTTCTTAGTATGGAGGTCCTATCAAGATACCTCAGGCGAATTAATAAGCTGCCTAATGTTTCTGCTCATCCTAAATGTACCAAATTAGCTCTTACTCACTTGGTTTTTGCTGACGATCTTATGGTTTTTGTGAGAGGAGATGTACCCTCTGTACTTGCAGTTAAGAGGACTATTAATGACTTCACGGCTATGTCTGGCTTAAGCATCAATGAGGATAAAACTGAGATCTTCTTTGGAGGGGTTGCAGCACCTATCCGGCAAGCTATTATTCATTCTTCAGGGTTCATTGAGGGAAATCTCCCATGTAAATATCTGGGGATGCCGCTCAATCCTATTCAAAACAGCATGATTAACTATGGTGACCTGATTGTTAAGGTGCAAAATGCTTTAATGCATTGGTCATCTTCCAATTTCTCTTATGCAGGAAGAGTTGAATTGCTTAATTCGGTCATATTTGGGCTCACAAATTTCTGGTGTTCTACCGCGCTTCTCCCCAAAAACGTGCTGAAACTGATCAATAGATTGTGTAAAAATTATTTTTGGTCGGGTGGTCTGGAGAGGAGGCACATTTGTATGAAAAATTGGAAGGCAATTTGTTCACCATGGATTGAAGGTGGACTAAATATCAAAGAAATTCTGGCATGGAACAAAACGCTAATTGCTAGATGGCTATGGCAAATTGAAAACAATCATCATAGTATTTGGATTATGTGGATCAAGACTTATGTTCTCAAAGGCAAATCAATATGGGATATAAAAATCAATGATAGTTTCTCGGATGCCTTAAGAAGTCTTGTCAAGATCAAGGATGAAATCATACTGCAGGCGGGAAGCATTGCTGACAGTAAAAGAATAGTGAGCAGTTGGACCTCATCAACCAAATTCAGTTCTACAAAATGTTACAGGTGGTTTCGTAATAAATTCCCACGAATCCTACCTTTGAAGGCTATACGGGGTGCTACAATTATCCCGAAACACAAAATTACCTTATCTTTTGCTGCCCAAAAGAAATTGCCCACTGTCGATAAGTTGCAGGAGAAAGGGATGCAAATAGTAAACAGATGCACTTTGTGTAGGGCTGATGCAGAATCGCACGACCATCTATTCTTCAAATGCTCGTACGCAGCACAGTTATGGGACTCTCTTATGGACTGGTTACATATAAACGTGCCAAGAAGAGACATCAATTATATGCTGCAAAGAGCCATATATAAACCGCAGCAGCCATGGAAAAGAGAGTGGTTCATAGTAGCTGGGTGCGCTCTTGTCTACCATATCTGGTCTGAGCGCAACAGTAGGATATTCAATGGTATCGACAACACAGTTGAACAGCTATTAGCCGTCATCAAAGCAGAAATACGAGCTCGCTTGTCAGTAAAGCATACTAGCATACTCCTATTGTAATTGGAAGTTTTTGGGTTATATTTGTTGCATACTTCTTTGTTTTCACAAAGAGCAAAGGATATATCTTTTGTAAGTCATTCTCTTAGTTACCCTTTATGGATGAATAAGAGAAATAACCTTCTTACAAAAAAAAAAAAAAAAAAAAAAAATAATAATAATAATAATAATAATAATAATAATAATAATAATAATAATAATAATAATAATAATAATAATAATAATAATAATAATAATAATAATAATAATAATAATAGTAATAATAATAGTAATAATAATAGTAATAATAATAGTAACAATAATAGTAACAATAATAGTAACAATAATAGTAACAATAATAGTAACAATAATAGTAACAGTAATAGTAACATTAATAGTAACAGTAATAGTAACATTAATAGTAACAGTAACAGTAACAGTAACAGTAACAGTAACAGTAACAGTAACAGTAACAGTAATAGTAATAGTAACAGTAATAGTAATAGTAATAGTAATAGTAATAGTAATAGTAATAGTAATAGTAATAGTAATAGTAATAGTAATAGTAATAGTAATAGTAATAGTAATAGTAATAATAATAGTAATAATAATAATAATAATAATAATAATAATAATAATAATAATAATAATAATAATAATAATAATAATAATAATAATAATAATAATAATAATAATAATAATAATAATAATAATAATAATAATAATAATATACAAATGGCGGACTGTTCGTCTAAGTATTTCTATGCGAAGGTGGCTGAAAGGAAAAATCAACAAAACATTGGAGCAATTAAGGATGTGGATGGTGTTCTAAAAATTGGTTCGTCTGAAGTCTCTGAGGCCTTCCAGGAGTACTATTCTAGACTGTTGGGTAATGTTGTTCAAACTAAGGACATTGGAATAGCTGCTGCTACTGCTCTTCCTCTGGAGGAATTTGTTCCACTTACTGCGGTTGTATCTGTTACTGAGATTAGGAGTGTTGTGTTCAGTATGGATGATAATAGTAGTCCGGGTTTGGACGGATTTTCTGCGGGTTTTTTTAAATCCTCTTGGAGTATTATTGGTGGTGATTTTTGTGCAGCAGTTCAAAGTTTCTTCAAGAATGGTAAGATGTCCAAGCAAGCTAACACAACTCTTGTTTCTCTTATCCCAAAAAAGAAAGATGCGGGTTCAGTGTTGGACTATCGGCCAATTTCTTGCTGTACGGTTCTTTATAAAACAATTGCCAAAATCCTCGCCAATAGACTAAAGCCTATTCTGCCCTCTTTAGTAGGAGAAGAACAGGCTGCTTTCATATCAGGAAGAAATCTGTTTGATAATATTATGTTATCCCAGGCTTTGGTAAAAGGTTACAGTCGAAAATTTTTGACTCCTCGTTGCCTTGTCAAAGTAGATATTCGTAAGGCCTTCGACTCCCTTCAATGGTCATTTATTCATCAAATGTTAGTGAGTTTTGGTATACCTGGTACTTTCATAAAGTGGGTTATGGGATGCATTCAGAACCCTTGGTATACGTTTAAGATAAACGGCGGTGTTTCTGGTTTTTTCCAGGGTCGAAGTGGAATCCGTCAAGGGGACCCTCTTTCGCCTTACATTTTTGTATTGAGTATGGAAATTTTGTCTCGTAGTTTGAGAATGCTTGGCAAGGGCCCTCAGGTCTCACCTCATCCGAAGTGTGGTAGGTTGAACCTAACTCACTTGATTTTTGCTGACGATCTTATGATTTTCACTCGTGGGGATCTTCCTTCGGTTTTGGCTTGTAAACGGATTCTGGATTCATTTGCTCAAACTTCTGGGCTGACAGCTAACTCGGAAAAAACCAATATATATTTTGGTGGTGTTGATATTTCGGTACAGCAGATTATTTTGACCCAGTCTGGATTTGCAGCAGGTTCGTTCCCTTTCAAATATCTAGGGATCCCGCTAACGGATTCTAGATTCAATTTTGATATGTATTCTCCTCTGCTACTTAAGATACAGCATTCCATTAATCACTGGTCCACACATTTTCTGTCATATGCGGGTAGAGCACAATTGTTGAACTCGGTGATTTTCGGCCTGGACAATTTTTGGTGCTCGAGTTTACTACTACCTGTTGCTATTCTTAATCGGATTAATAAGATGTGCAAAGATTTTTTCTGGGGAATTGTAAAGGGAGGACGCAGGCTGGTTTTTAAGAAGTGGGATGAGTTATGTTTTCCTTGGGATGCAGGTGGGGCTAATATCAAGCACCTTCAGATCTGGAATTATGCTCTTCTTGCTAAATGGTTGTGGATCTTCTCTTGTCCTCCTATCAGTTTTTGGGGTAAATGGTGTAAGGAGTATATATTGGGGTCGATTTCAGTTTGGGATGTTACAGTTAAAGAGTATTATCCTGCATGCTTTAAGCACTGTCTGAAGGTGCGGGATATCCTGGTGCAAAGGTTCGGCTCTACAGTTTCTGCCCAACAATTCATAGAGCATTGTGTCTACAATTCTGAGTTCAAGGTTAAGAAAGCCTATGATATACTAAGGCAAACAGAAAAGAAATGCTGGAGTACTGTCCTTGTGTCTAGTGTTTTGATGCCTAGTCACAAGGTAATCTTGTCTCTAGCCATTCAACAGAAATTAGCCACGATTGATCAATACTGCAGACGAGGGTTTTGTTTAGCGAATAGATGCTGTTTATGTGAAAATGCTATGGAGTCTCACTCTCATCTATTTTTCAAATGCCCTTTCTCAAAAGAGGTTTGGTGGTGTGTTCTGAATTGGCTGCAACTGAAGGTTACTGAGTTTCGATTGAGCAAATTAATATGGTGGATGCGTTTAGCCGGAAATCGTAAGCATTGGAAGATGGTGTGGGTTAAAGTCAGTCTGGCAGCTACTACATACACAATTTGGAAGGAGCGGAACAAAAGGATTTTTGTTGATAAGAAAGCTACTGTTGAAGCAATTTTTTCACAAATTAAATTTTTGGTTACCACTAGGTTTTACAGTCATAAGGAGAATCCGAAATACCATAGAGTTCTCAAGGCCATTGGTGTCTAGTGCGATGTAATTTCCTAGTGTGGTAGTTTTTTGCAATGCTTGTAATTTCTTTCACATTGAAATGAAATGATATCATCCTTGCAAAAAAAAAAAAAAAAAAAAAAAAAAAAAAAAATAATAATAATAATAATAATAATAATAATAATAATAATAATAATAATAATAATAATAATAATAATAATAATTGTTCCGGTTACGGAAACAATTTACCCGGCCTAGAATCCGGGTAGTGTAATTGAATTGATGATGGATAATTAGTCGCTTGATTCCCTTGATCTCCCATTCCTCTCACTCTTAGAATCGGACTTTCCCGGCGGAAAACGGCCTGCTCCCTACACAATGAACGCACAGGGCCTCGGAGGTTGTCCGAGGAAACCCTCTCCGATGCCTAAGTCAGTCCGTGAAATGCCTTTACGAACCTAGCTCGTGAGGAACTAGGCGGCGTTTTAAGAGTAAGAGTCTAGAGAGAGAAAATCCAACCCCCCTCATGTGGGAAATGGGGAGGTATTTATACCTTCCCACAAGAGAGAGAGAAGAGGAAGAGGAATGGTTGGATGGGAAAGTGACAAGTGGCGGCTTCTCATCCATCCATTCCCAATTACCTTAGGCAAAATAACGAGAGGGTCCCTGGGGGTCCTGACCTTGCCGGCCAGGGATTTTCCCAGGGTAGACAGTCTCCAGGCAGGGGACTGCCAAGCTCTGTCAGGCTGAATTGGCCTGCGCTCTTGGTGGCTGACGGCCAACCTTCAGCGTTTCATGCTTTGCTCTAGGTCCCTGCTGGGGGCTAGTCTTTCGACTCTCCGACGGGAACCGTCTCGGGGCCTGCATAGCAGGCAATTGATTGTCAGGCTGCCCACCCCCAATCAATTGGCCCTCGTCAGTAGGAGGGAAGTGAGACTTTTCTTCTGCTGGCGGCTCTTGCTTGGATGTGGGTTGACTTCCATGTCTGTCGCAGCATTTAATGCTTCGCGCCTTCCCAATGGAGCTTTGCACTGTTTCTGTCAGGAATGCAAAGAGGCAAGAGCACTTTTGTAATGATTGCCCTTTTCTTCTGGGCGGATTTTGGGGAACCGTGAAGAGTTCCTGATTGGTGGCTCTCCTCCCAGGGTGGTTGGAGCGTTCATTAATGCGGTGCTTTCCTTGGTATAAAATCTTTAGCTTCCTTGCTCATTTGCGTTTCATTCCATCTTCAATCTTTCAATTTTCCTCATTCTAAACATGACTTGGATCAAGAAGAGCGTAGTTCGCCGCGGAGTCAAACATGTTTCCTTCATCTTCAGGGGGTTTTGGAGGCTCAGATATGCGCGGGCCGCTTATTTAGCTGCTCGCCGGAGTCGCTGTTCACGGCTTCGCCTTCGCCGGAGGGGTCGGAAGGCCTCTATTAGGATGGGCAAACGCCCTAGGAGGTCCCCTCCTCCTGCTGCGCCTAGGTTCAGGCGTTGCTCCCAGGGGGGGGCTGTTATGATAGGGGGTGCCATGAATGTTTTCCATGGTTGCACCCTGAACAATTCGGCCCCAATTCTGACACCGATTCCTCCCTGGAGTCGGGTCCTTCTTCGCCTGTAAAGAAAACAGGCTGTCGCACTTGCGACGAGTCCCGTGCTGTCCCTTTTGGAAGGGACTGGGAAGACAGCAGCCATGATTCTGACAACAGTGAAGGTCTCGGCTGCCTGAGCGACAGGGACGATGACGGGGCTTCAAACGACCCCTTTCAGGGTTCCCCAAGTTGGGACTGGGGTTCGGCTCTCGGGAGTCCAGGCAGTCCCGGAGATTATTCCCCAGATTTGGGGGACGACTAGGCCTGTGTGGCAGGGCCTTTTAATTTCTGTCAGGCTGGAATTTTTCAAGCCTTATGTAATTTTCTTTCGGGCTCGTTTTGCGATGTATCTTTCCCTGGCGGGGTTTTCAATGAAATGAATATTTTGCGTTTTTTTTTTTTTTTTTTTTTCTTTTTTTTTTTTTTTGAGGTCATTGATTGACCTTTCTCTCTGACGTTTCTGTTTACCGAGGCTCTTCTTGAAAAAGGTGAGCGGTCGGTGTTCAATGTGTGACACGTGGAGGGTCTTCGCAGGTTTTGTCAGGGTTTCCACCTTTTGAACTTCTTTGGGCTTTTATATAAACCCATCTCCCCCTTCATTCTCTTCTTTTACTCTTCCTGACACCTTTACTCCCCATAACACTTCTTGGATTCCCTTCATTGACCGAGCGTTTCTTTCTTTGAGGAGCAAGGATCACTTCTTGTCATCATCTCTGACAACTTCACCGGCGTTTTTAGGTTAGAACTTTTTGAATCTTTCGCTTCTTTTCTTCCCTTCTATAGCCTAAATGTCGCGAGCCCGCCCCCTTTCCCTTGATTCTTTGCTCGGAGGAACTAGCGGCGGCGACGGTGGTCGTCGTGACGTAGCTTCTTCCTCCGGGGTTGGCCCCCGGGAGGAAGATGATCACAGGGGAGAGGGTGCTGAGTCACCCGACCCCGCTCCCTTCGATGTGATTGATTCTGACGACGAAGCCCTGGAGGTGGACCCTGCCCGGGTGGCCGGTCCTCTCATCCGCAGGGAGAGAGGGAGGACCTATTTTCTAGACAAAGAAAAATACGTGATCCCCTTACAGACCTATCCCGAGGCTAAGAATAGGGATCTGATCTTGGAATGTGACGCGCCTAAGGCCATCGAGCAGTTTTATAATTTTGGGGAGGGGTATACTGTGGTGATCCCTGGGGAGAGAGACACAGTATGTTGTCCCCCAGATGGTTGTGTAGCCGTCTTTCATAAGGCCCTAGAATTCGGCCTGCGATTCCCGTTGCATCCCTTCCTGGAGGATACTTTCAGGAGGATGAACGTCGTCATTGCTCAGTTAACCGCGACGGCTATTAGAGCATTAGTGGCCTATACTTGGACATGTTTATTCCATGGCGAGGGGCCATATATCGACGCCCTTCGCTTCATGGTTGGCCTCCAAATGGTGTCTTCATCTGGGGGAGATGGCTCCCCTGGTTACTGGTCTCTGCTGAGACAGAAAAAGTACGCCCTGGTATGGCCACCCATGAGCAGTCTCAAAGACTGGAAAAACAATTTCATATACGTCCATAGTGCGTCGGGGTGGAAAATTCCTAGACATTTTAGGAATCATGTTCATACTCGCATGGAGACGCGCGAGGAGTATCATCCTCGTGTTGGGGGAAAGGCCCTGGAAGTCAAGCTGAGCGAAAAGGAGAAGATTTTGATAAAAAAGTTTGAGATCGTGACGGATAAACATGGGAACTTTTGCCCTGTTTTCTGGCTCCCCCACGCGGAGCTTATCACGACTGACGAGTACCTGCTTCCCATGGGCCTGATTCGTGGCCTTGAAGGTAGTTCTAGGGTTTTCTTGCTGTCACGATTTTCCAGGGATTTCATTTCTCCCTGCTTTTTAAATGACCATCTCTCCTTTCCTGCAGATTCCTACTCTTGGACCTGGACCAAGAAGCAGGTCAGAAGGTTAGGCTTGAGCGAGGAATTGCACGTTCTTTCAAAGCGTCCTTCTCTTCCGCCAAATTTTAAGAAAGGAAGTAAGGCCCTGATGAAGCTTGTGAAAGACTTCGCCGCAGGTCGAAGATTGCCTCTCCCCCCCCCCCGGCTGCCCTCGTCGAAGCCGGCGACTCCTACTCCCAGTATTCATGAGGGGGAGGCGGAGGTTACTTCAGGGGCTACTCCTTCTCCTGGCCAAAAACAGGGCGCTTCTTCAGCCGGCCCTCGGATCTCGCAGGGAACGCAGCCTGGAGATTCGGAAGGGACCGGGGAGAGTGTTCCCTTGGAAGTGAGGAGGAAAAGGGAGAGGGAGCCCCCTAGTGCCGACGTGGTGGATTTGGAGGCGGACGTCTCTACCCCTGATGCGAAACGCCCTGCTCGTGAGCCCTCTAGCATTCCCTTCCCAGAGGAAAATGTGGAGTTCCACTACACGGCGGGGGATAGTGTGGACGTTTCGGGCCTGCTTTCTGACTCTGGGGCTGTCTTGGCCGACCGTCTTACAAAGATGGTAACTTCCACCTCTCATCAAGTGCTTCAATACATCCAGCGTACCTCCAAGGTCATGCTGGCGTCTGCGGAACTGGCGGCCCTCAGCCGCCTGAGTGATGAGGAGCTAACAGTTACCCCTGGGGCTCCTCCTCCCGACCGCCTGGCCATGATAGAGAGGGACGTCTCCCTAATAAGCTCTTTGAAGGAAAAAATGTCAAAGCAAGAGGAGGAGTTGGAAGAGGCCAAGAGGCAGGCTGATCGTTGGAGGCTGCAGGGGGAAATGGCCGTGAAGGAAGTTTCCAAGTTGGGGGCCGAACTGCAGGAGAGCCGTCAATCGTTGGACCGTGCTAACATATCTTTGGCCGAGATGGGGCATTTGAAGGGAAGGGTGACTGTCTTGGAGGAGCAGCTGTCACAGGCCAAGGGAGAATGGGCGAAAGAGAAAGAGTCCCTGGCTGCGGAGACTGAGGAAGCGGTGGGTGCCAGCTTTGTGAGCGGCGCCAACTCCTCTCTGGAATTGGTTATGGAGGTGATAGGGGAGATGTTCCCTTCTTTTGACGAGGACACTTTTCGGAGCCTCTATTCTGCCAAGGACGAAGCCCGGGTGACCAGGCAGCCTGAAGCAGACGCCAACGCTCGCCAAGATGCTGCGTGATGCCTCCTCTCTTTTATGGAAGCTTTTCATTTTCTTGTGCTGAACCAGCGTTTCATGGTTTCTCTTGTAATATTTCGCTACTCGGTTTTTTTCTTTGACTTTGTAAAAATTTTTCCACCCTTCATGGGTTGTTTGTAGGATACTTCTCTTTGCTTTTTATGGCGTAACTGTCTTAATTTAGGGATCTTCTTCTCGTTTGTTTGATCGCGCCTTTCATGGCCTGTCCCTGGTTTCTCGTTTTAAAGCCCAGGGGGCCTGCCCCCTGCTTGCTCTAGAGGTAAGCAGGGTAGCTTTTGTGTTTTTATACAAGGTTGGGGGACTTGCCCCCAGTCCTTGTTGGTACGGCCTGTTCCTGGCTTTTCGTTCAAAGTCCAGGGGGCCTGCCCCCTGCCTGCCCAAAGGTAAGCAGGGTAGCTTTTGCATTTTTATACAAGGTTGGGGGGCCTGCCCCCAGTCCTTGTTGGTACGGCCTGTTCCCGGCTTTTCGTTCAAAGTCCAGGGGGCCTGCCCCCTGCCTGCCCAAAGGTAAGCAGGGTAGCTTTTTTCGTTTTTTATACAAGGTTGGGGGGCCTGCCCCCAGTCCTTGTTGGTTTGGCCTGCTCCTGGCTTTTCGTTCAAAGTCCAGGGGGCCTGCCCCCTGCCTGCCCAGAGGTAAGCAGGGTAGCTTTTTGCATTTTTTATACAAGGTTGGGGGGGCCTGCCCCCAGTCCTTGTTGGTTTGGCCTGCTCCTGGCTTTTCGTTCAAAGTCCAGGGGGCCTGCCCCCTGCCTGCCCAGAGGTAAGCAGGGTAGCTTTTGCGTTTTTTATACAAGGTTGGGTAGCCTGTCCCCAGTCCTTGTTGGTTCGGCCTGCTCCTGGCTTTTCGTTTAAAGTCCAGGGGGCCTGCCCCCTGCCTGCCCAGAGGTAAGCAGGGTAGCTTTTTGCATTTTTTATACAAGGTTGGGGGGGGCCTGCCCCCAGTCCTTGTTGGTTTGGCCTGCTCCTGGCTTTTCGTTCAAAGTCCAGGGGGCCTGCCCCCTGCCTGCCCAGAGGTAAGCAGGGTAGCTTTTGCATTTTTTATACAAGGTTGGGGAGCCTGTCCCCAGTCCTTGTTGGTTCGGCCTGCTCCTGGCTTTTCGTTCAAAGTCCAGGAGGCCTGCCCCCTGCTTGCCCAGAGGTAAGCAGGGTAGCTTTTTGGTTTGCGTTGGGGGGTTCACTTTTCCCAATTTTGGCAACAGGGGGGCCTCCCCCTATTGCCCCCTGCTCGTTTGTGTGTGAAAGACGCATGTGTGAATAGGCAACGAGTATAAATCTGTATCTTCTCATTTCAGGCAACGAGTATAAAATTCTTTTTTGACATAGGGATGGTCGGAGCCGTCGACATTTCTGATCGTTCTCCGCCTTTTTAGTAAAAATTGCCTATATTCCTGTTTAGACGTAGTATTTCTTTAGTGTGTCTGCGTTCCAGTGAGCGTTCAGCTCTTGTCCCTCCAGACTGGCTATCCTGTACGTGCCTGGACCCAAGACCTGAGTTATTTGGTATGGGCCCTCCCAATTGGCACTTAGCTTCCCGTGCTCTCTTGATTTTCCAGTCGCTTGTGTTTTTCTCAGAACCAACTCGCCCACCTGAAAGCTCCTCTGCCGGACTTTGCTATTGAAAGCTTTCCTCATTCGCTGCTGGTAGGCAGCGATATTGGTACCGGCTTCCTCTCTTAGCTCACTTGCCAAGTCCAGGGCCTCAACCATCGCAGCTTCATTCTCAGCCTGGTTGTACTGCAGGGAACGTAGAGAGGGAATCCTTGTCTCAATTGGCAATAAAGCCTCTGCTCCATATACTAGGCCAAATGGGGTCTGGCCTGTAGACTCCTTTCTGGTAGTTCGGATGGACCAGAGTATACTGGGGAGTTCATCAGCCCACCTGCCTTTGCAGTCATCCACCATTTTCTTCAGGCCATTCAGAATTTGTTTGTTGGCTGCTTCCGCCTGTCCATTGGTTTGAGGATGGCAGACGGCTGAGTAGGCGACTGAGATGTTGTGGCTTTCCAGCCAGTTTCTTAGTGGGTCATTATCGAACTGCCTTCCGTGGTCAAATACCAGCATTTTTGGTACACCGAACCGGGTGATGACATTTCGCCAGATCACCTTCCTGACTGCCGGCTCAGTGATGTTAGGCACTGCCTCAGCCTCCACCCATTTGGTGAAGTAGTCTGTGGCGACAATTAAGAATTTTCTGCCCCCTGTGGCCACCGTGAAGGGTCCTAGGATGTCCATCCCCCATTGAGCAAAGGGGATGGGAGATAGGATTGGCCTGAGCTCCTGAGCCGGGGCATGGATCGATGGGGCAAAGAGTTGGCATTTTCTGCATTTCTGGGTCAGGCTCTTGGCATCTGCCAGCATGGTAGGCCAGTAGTAGCCTGCCCTGAGGGCCTTGTGGGCCAGCGACCTCCCGCCAATGTGATGCCCACAAATCCCTGAGTGGATATCATCCAATACCTCAGCGGCCTGATCCGCCCGTAGGCATTTAAGCAGGGGATAAGTAAAAGATTTTTTGTAGAGTTCTCCATTAATGAATATGAACCAGGCTGCTTTAGCCCGTACCTTCCTTTTTTGTAACGAGTCTGACGGTAAGATACCGTGCCTCTTGTACTGGACGAAAGGGGTCATCCAGCTTTCCAGCTCTTCTTCCACGGCATTAATCGTTTGACAGGGATCAGTAGACTTCTCGTGTAAAACGTCGACCCATACTGATCTTCGGATGTCCTGCAGACTGGAGCTTGCCAGTTTTGACAGGGCATCTACTCTGTTGTTCTGGGATCGGGGAATTTGTTTGACCTCATATGATTTCAGGCCGGACAATTCTCCCTTTACCATCTCTAGGTATGCGGCCATTGCTTGGTCTCTTGCCTCGTATTCTCCATTGATTTGGTTGGCGATGAGCTGGGAGTCTGTTGCTAAAACAATTCGTTCCGCCCCTGCGGCTTTAGCCAGCCTGACGCCTGCGAGTACTGCTTCATACTCTGCTTCATTGTTTGATGCTGGGAAAACGAATCTGAGAGCATGCTCAAAGTCGGTCCCTTCTGGGCTGGTTAATACGACGCCTGCGCCTGCGCCGTTGGCCGTTGAGGACCCATCAGTGTATACGACCCACTCCTGGGCGGGGGATTCCTCTTCCCCTGAATGGGAGCACTCAGCCAAAAAGTCTGCCAGAGCTTGGGCTTTGATGGCTGTTCTCGGCTGGTAAGATATACCTAGCCCACTCAGCTCAATTGCCCATTTCAACAATCTTCCCGATTTTTCGAATTTTTCCAACACCTTTTCCAGGGGTTGGTCGGTGAGGACTATAACTGGATGCGCGTCAAAATAAGGTCTGAGCTTCCTGGCTGCAATTATGACCGCGTAGGCGGCTTTTTCAACCATCGGATAATTCTTCTCAGCTGCCCCCAGCGCATGACTTACAAAGTATATAGGTTGCTGGGTGCCTGCCTCTTCCCGTAGGATGACCGCGCTGACAGTTATATTAGTTACTGCAATGTAGAGGAAAAGTTTTTCTCCTGCTACTGGTCTTGCCAGGGTAGGGAGCCTCTTAAGATGGTCCTTCAGTTGCTCGAAGGCCTCTTTCTGCTCGCTTTCCTATTTGAACTGTTTGTTTCCTTTCAGAATTTTGAAAAAAGGAGTGGCTCTGTCTGCTGATCGGGCTATGAATCGTGCCAAGGCGGCCATTCGTCCCGTCAGGCGCTGGATGTCCCTGATGGTCTTGGGCTCAGGGAGGTCTAGAACTGCCTGAATTTTTTCAGGGTTGGCATCTATACCCCGAGAACTGACCAAGAACCTTAGGAATTTTCCGGAGCGTACTCCAAACGTGCACTTTTTCGGATTTAGTTTCATTTTATAAGCGCGCAGAGAACTGAAGGTTTCCTGCAAGTCTGTCAGGTGCTCCCTGTCTTCCCTGCTTTTTACGATGGCATCATCAACGTAAGCCTCAATGTTTCTGCCTTTTTGTTTTTCAAACACTTTGTCAACCAGACGCTGGTACGTAGCTCCCGCATTTTTGAGCCCGAAGGGCATCATCTTATACATGTAAGTGCCCGAACTAGTGATGAACGCACACTTCACCCTGTCCGGCTGCCACAAGTACACTTGGTGGTAGCCTGAAAAGGCGTCTAAGAAGCTTAGCATGGTGTAGCCACTGGTGGCGTCTACCAATTGATCGATCCGAGGGAGCGGATAGCAGTCTTTCGGGCAGGCTTTGTTCAGGTTCGTAAAGTCGACGCACATTCTCCATGCTCCAGACGACTTTTTGACCATGACAACATTTGCCAGCCATTCTGGGTAGTCGCAGACTTCAATGAAGTCTGCCTTCAAGAGTTTGTCGATTTCTTCCTTGATTGCTGCGTCTTTTTCTGCAGACATGTTTCGTTTCTTTTGTTTTACAGGGCGAGCATCCATGCTTACGTTCAGCTTGTGAACGATGCATGAGGGATCAACGCCGGGCATCTCGTCTGCAGAATAGGCAAACACGTCTTTGTTCTCTCTCAGAAGTTTGACCAGTTCGGCCTGGTAGGATTCCTCCAAACCTGTTCCTACCAGGACCTGTCTTCCTGGTTCTAAGTCCACCAGCATGCTTTCGCCTCCTGGTTCCAGGCGGTCGGGCGTCGGGTGCTCGACTGGGACTTCGCCTTCCCTGCAGGGGGAACTGTCAGCTTTTCTTTTTCCTTTTCTGTCCCTCTCGTGCTCTTGTAGGGCCACGGAGTAGCATTGTCTGGCTGACTCCTGGTCCCCACGTATCTTTCCTTCCAGCCCGAAGTCTGTGACATACGCAATGGTGAGAGCTCTGATGGAGATTGCGGCCTCGATTTCATCCAGCGTGGCCCTGCCAATCAGGGCATTATAGGCAGACCTTGCGTCCATAACAACAAAGGTTGCCCTGACATTCCTGGCTGCGGAACCTTCCCCGAAGGTTACAGGCAAGTCGATGACGCCCATGGGCAGTACGCCGGCCCCACTGAATCCGTACAGGGATCCGGGAGCAGGCCGTAGATGCCTTTTTTCCAGGCCCATTTTTTCGAAAGCATCCTTGTATAAAAGATTTGTATATGCGCCTGTGTCTACCATACATCTTCGCACAATATGGTTGCTGATTTCCAGGGACAGCACCAGAGGATCACTGTGCGGATATATCACCCGTCCTGCATCATCAGGGGTGATACTTAGTGTCACTCCCTTTGGGCTCCCTTCTTTCTCAGCGTAGCAGATCTGGTTTCTTAGCTCGCGCATTTGCCTTTTTTGACTTCTTCGACTGAGCTGGCCCTCAGTGCCCCCTGAAATCACGTGAATTACCATCCGGTTCTGCACTGACCCCTCGGGTTTCTCAGATACTTCCTTCTGAGACTTGTTTTTAGCTGCGTAGTTGGCCAACCATCCGTTCCTGATTAATTTCTCAATTTCATCCTTCAGGTGACGGCACTCTTCGGTGGTGTGGCCAATACAGTCGTGGAAAGTGCAGAATTTCTTTGGGTCGCCTTTCGGGCTGCGAGGTT